>OX463834.1:19617856-24417856 GCA_949825045.1 Argyresthia goedartella
TGTGGGGAGATAGTACCAACTTCGTAGACCTGCTGTTACAGCAGAAAAAATGCGTTCGAATTATAACCAATACACACATACAAGAAAGTTGCAGACCTAACTTCAGGAATGAAAAAATACTAACGCTCCCATGCATATAGTCAAACCTGGATAAGCGGGACTTCAAGGGAGCACAATCTCATTCTCGCTAGAGGTTTCTCACTAACCCGAGTTTCTCGCTAATACATGGATAGCGTTTCTCTCTTATAGGGGTACGCAGCAATAACAAGTCACAGCAAGTACGAATGTAGTAAATATGTATTATGATTCTCCTTAACCCTTAAATATGATAACCCTTCTAAAAGATTTGGCAGATCTTCAGTCCAGTGGTTGCACACACCTTGGGGTCCACAGATTTATTTTCCCCAGCTGCTTTTTTGAAAGCCATATCATGACGCCTTTTAAAACCCTCTAACCAGCCGTTGCTAGCAGAAAAGTTCTGGATTCCCAGTTTTGTAGCAAACTCTTTTGATTTTTCTTTCAACAAAGGTCCATCTATGGGAATGTTCTTATCGAGAGTTTAATCCATTCCAAAAGGCACTTTTCGATTTTGGGAAATTCAGAAACTCTAGTCCTCTTAATATTTCCATGTCCATCAGAGCACTCAGACTTTATAGAGTATTTTGATTTTATAATTTTATCATAGTTGGATTCAGGTAAATTAAACTCCTTCTGAATTTCATTTCGCGATTTTCCGGATTCAAACGCCTTCACTATTTTAAGTTTATCACTTAATGACAGTACTTTAATTTTCCGTTTTGACATGATGCAGAACAGAACTTTCTTTCGCAATTGATAAATATAAACTGAGTAAGTCCGACAAACAGGACGGTACACAGGCACACGTGTCCATTCGAAGAGAATGCGATAGAATAACAACATTATTTAGTTCCACGAAATAGAATAGGTACAATATTGACGAGAAAACAAAAACAATGGTTGGAAGTGCCACTAAAGTTAAGAATGAGTCATAAAATAGCAGATGTTAAATTTGTAAATAAAGCTCGACTGTCGCTTATAGAGGTAGGTATGAGGGAAAAACGACTCTCTCTTTTACAGAGGTTTCTGTTTCTCGCTAATGGACGTTTTGGGAGCTAACAATGACGGGTCCTGGCTATTACTCTCACTTGTCCAGTTCTCACTTATCCATGTTTGACCATACTGGAAATAGCCACACTTGTACACAAAAACATACAACTTTACACCTTCGACAAAAACCCTTGCAGAAACACTAAACTCATACTCCATGCACCCAAACTCGAAATTTATAAAAGTAGTCCCAAATACAGGTCCATTCTCATTTACAATAAAATACCTAACACATTTAAAAACTTAGGCACACTGTCCACGGAGGCGTAGCTTCATAGACGCTTCAAAATACGCCGTGCAGCTTAAGCAGCCCAGCGTACTGATCTCTATCCATGAGGCGTATTGCAAGTGTACATTGTCAATCATTTGTGAGAATGCAGTCGGACGACGAAGACGTTATTTTGGCTTATCACTACATTCGAAGACGACGAAAACGACGATTATATTGGACCCATCCATATATAGAAAGAAATATCAACTGTAGATTGTTCATAGCGGCAAGAGAATTATTAGAAGATGACAGTGTATTTCACTCATTCTATAGGATGAGTAAAACAACTTATCAAAATTTACTTCAGATAGTAGGACCATTATTACAAAAACAGAATACCAATATGCGAGAATGTGTTAGTCCAGATGAAAGGATATTAATCACGTTGCGGTAAGTATAACAATATTTTAATCAAAATGGTTTATATTTTCCATCCAAAATATCAGTTTAAAAAAAATAACATGTATGTCGCATCCGTGAACTTTTATTGTATTGTAAAATCTTCCAAATCATTAATATTTTGTGAATAATTAATAGGGTTTAATGTGGTAATTTGTGTTTGTGAATAGTCAGAGAAAACTTCTGTGTCGTTAGAATAATTTAATGGAGAAGGTGTGGATGCTAGTGTTTGTGAACTGTGGGAGTTACCGGAACAAATCGGCGAATAGACTCTGAATTGGTTTATCTGTGGCTGGATAACTGAACACGTTGGTTTTTTAATTTCTTCCAAAAGCATCAACATTTTAATTCTAAATACACTCATTTGTTCATCTGTAAGACTTTGTATGTCGGGTAGCAAGCTCAGCAGAAACATTTTTCGTGGGTCATCTATTTTATTTTCTTTTGTTTTTAACCAGTCTACAAAAGCTTTATCAGCTTCGTTGTTAACAAGTTTAATCCTTTTTTTTGGTTTTTGAAATGACGACCTCTCAACATGGGAATAATTTTCCGATTCAGTGTCTTCTGTAATATTCCTGTTAGGACCAACATATGCCTGTTCTTCGGGGCACGCAGGGGTCTCCTGATTTAGAGTTGATTGTTCAGGATTTGGTAAATTTCCTTTTTCATTCATGTGAATTACTGGTTTGACGTATGGTAATATAAACTGCATCTCATCATGTAAATAGTATTTTTTTTTTGTAGTTGCCGATCCACTAGCCTTCGGTTTTAAACTTCTAACAAAACCATTTCTAATATTTTTCCATTTTTCCTTACAATCATTAACTGCAACAAACACATTTTTATTATTTAATATAAATGAACTAATAACATATTTTTTTCAGGTATTTAGCTACAGGCTGTTCGTTTCGAGCATTGGGACTTTAATTTGCCCGAGGAGAATGTACCGTGTCGCGTGTGATATCAGAAACAACTAAAATAATATGGAATGCATTGAAGGATACATACATGCCTGTACCAACTACTGATGAATGGAAAGAAATTGCGAAAAGGTATTATGAACTTTGGAATCTACCCAATTGCTTGGGTGCAATCGACGGTAAGCATATCAGGATACAGAAATTTCCAAACACAGGTTCAGCCAACTACAATTATAAAGACTATCACTCTATTATTTTGCTTGGATGCTGTGATGCAGATGGATATTTTACCAGCATAGAATGTGGATTTGCCGGACGGAATAGTGATGGTGGCGTGTTTCAAGTATCAGCGCTTGGGCATTGGTTGGAAAGGGAAGGTCTGAACATTCCAACTGAATCAACAGCATTGCCAAATGATGCCACAGGCAATCGTTTTCCTTATTTCTTTGTGGGAGATAATGCATTCCCTTTAAGGAGAAATTTATTGAAACCCTATTCAGTAAGAAATCTGGATAATGTGAAAAGAATTTACAATTATAGGTTAAGTCGCGGACGAAAAAGTATTGAATGCACTTTTGGTATGTTGACACAAAAGTTTCAAATACTACTGAAAGCTATATCATGTCGTAAATACTCAACAATCATTTCAATAATACAGTGCGTATGTATTTTGCATAATTACATACGAAGATATGATGGTGTGCAATACACAACGACTACAGACAGTTTTAATGTGTCCAATATTCGACATGCACCAATTTTGATACCAAACATGACATTTGTAAACACGCCTAACGGTTTACGTAATTATTTAGCAAATTACTTTTTGCAGCCTAATGTTGCTCTGCCATGGCAGTGGAATAATTGCATTTTTGAATAAATGTTATGTATTTTACTATAAAATAAATAAAAACAAATGCTCACCCGTCCATTGTATTTCTTTCGCCACCTCACTCCAAGCCTTTTCAGTTAAATCTTTTCTAGCATATTCAGCAAGATTATTGTTATACAAACACGGATATTTTTCTATTATCTGAACAAATTTGGCAGCCGTTCCCGCCATTTTTTACAATAAAAAACACGTGCGTTCACTCCATGTACGCCCCGGCGTATGACAGACAGCAAGTACGTACGGCAGGCGTCACGAAGCTTGCGTGCAGCGACGCGAGCGCGACGTTGCCGCTCCGTCGACAGAGTTACATTGTTTTGATGTTTTGTATGTAAGCTGCAAGCAAGCGTACACCAAGCGTATAATGACGAATACGCGTCTATGAAGCTACGCCTCCGTGGACAGTGTGCGTAATTAAAAACATTTACAAAAAAACTAACCACGCTGCTCTTAGAAAAAGCATATTACGCTACACAAGAATTTTTCAATGACAATTTATAGATATAGATTTTGTGAAATTCACACATTACTCTTCCCATAATTATAATATATAGTTAAGATAAAATATATATAATATAGTTAAGATAAAATAGTATGCTATATAGAAGGGTAACTATAGTATAAGTAATGTTCTAATGTCGTTGAAAGAAATGAATGTGAATGATAGTCTAGTTATTTAAGTCACCGTGCAATGCCCTAACGGGGCCCATATAATTATAGAGTACCTACTTATAAGTGAAATGTACCTATTTATATGACAAATACTGAATAATGAATGTCAAACGTTAATTTAGAAGTGTTTTATGTAAGTGAGATTGTTTAAGACTGAGACAAACTGCGAAATACGGTTTTATGGGAGTTTATATAATGTATATTTTAAATTATATGAATAAAGATTTTTGAATTGAATTGAATTGACCAATGTCAATGTCTACTTTACATATGTTTAAACACGTTCAGCGCCAAGCCCGTGGCGACTGTCCCATTACATTTTTGAAAACGTCTTCCATATGACTTTTTAACCCCCGCCCGACGAAGTAAAAGTTTAACGTCTGAGTCACTCTGTGTGTCTGTCTGTCTCTCCGCACGTGGAGCGTTAACGGGTGAACCGATTTGATTATTACTTTTTTTTTTTGAAAGCAGATTTCTTGGAGCTGGATCTTATGTTACCATCGAGCTGGTCTGATGATGGAGTTCGAAGGTGGGAGCTGGAACCGTATGTTAGAATTGCTCATTGTTAGTACTCGAATCGATTTGCAAAAATTTCGATCCGAGTAATTGTCGATCATTTTTGTTTTCGGATGTTGGCCATAGTTATTTTTGTTTACTGATGTTGGTGTGACTGTTTTAAAAAACACTTTTGTCTGACGTTGGCGTGAAAGAAAATGCTTTTGTTGACTATGTGCTTGGAAAATAAAACAAAGTTGATTGATATTGCCGAGTTTTGCTTTTAGTTCAGAAGTGGGATGACTCACGTGAAATACGCTCGGAGATTCAAGGTTTGATTTGCATCAAAACAAGGTAATATGAACAGTTATATCAATTTGTTGTTAGTTTGTGAAAATTTGACAGTCTGATTTATGGTTCACTCAAAGAATCCTTATCAATTCGTTGAACTCAAAGGAAGATTCACCATAACTGTACAATGTGATCCCCTTCGTGTCATCTTCAATACGTGATATAGGCGGAATTACTTTAGGGATCCACAGTAGAAGCCATCGAACCAAAAATTTAATTGAATTGAATTGAATCATAGCATTTTGTGTCTAAATAGGGTCAAATTTATGTTAAGAACCCGAAACACATATAATAGAGGTTATTTTCGTCCTTGCCTTGACCCATATCTTAGAAAAAAATAAATATTTTTTTTCAGTTTTATTTGTTTACTTTGCAAAATGAAATTAATCCGTTCAGAGTGCATCAATACTATGTTTGTGTGGTACGTTTGGGTAGTACTACGAGTCTGACCTAGTACCTTCAGTGGCGGGCAGGTGCCGGGTCAACAAAAGCCCGACAACCACAGATGAGTCTGACCAATATCCTCAGTGGCAGGTAGGTGCTGGGACAGCAAGGCACTGCCTTCCTTAGAGTGAATTGTTTATGTTTGATAATATATATATGTATATTTTTTCTTACAATATTTTCCTTATTAATTTTTATTTCATAGTTTAGTTTTGAAGTTAAACTTGACATTCTGAAGACTTCTGATTTCTATTTAAAAATAAATAAATAAAGAAAGTTCTGTGCTCGCTCCTGAATATCTTAATTAGTGATCTGGGGTCTCGGGCACACATGTAATTTACAGAATGCTGCTATATTATGACGCATCAGGCAAATGGTTTTTCAGTATGGGCGGCATAAATAAACACTTTAATTATTTTATATAATTACATTCTAACAACAACAATAAAATTGTTACAGCAAACCAAAGATAGCATATTACCGTTTCCTTGTCCCTCCTAGTGTCCATCCATCCATAGACAGATAGAATAAGGACTATACTATTACCTACTACTATAGATGAACAACCTTGTTTTGTAAATTACAATTTTGTTTCAATTAAATTGCCATAAATAATCGTGAGACTAGAGAAATTAAATAATTGTGTTAACTGTCATCATGTCGGATCGCTATACACCACCTCTTAATGAAATAGAATCTGAAAATGGTAAAAGGGGGATATCAGGTGAAAATTCTAATTGTAGGAGTAGAAGTCGTATTAAGCGTAAACACAGTGAATCTTCAAAGCACATACACTCACAAACTAAATATAGGAGCCGATCTCATTGTCGTCGTTATCGTTATTCGACAAGCGAATCTTCCACTGACTACTCCTCTCCGAGCCCCAAACGGTGTAGCCATAGCCACCGACATCGTTCTCGCAAACGGCGTTCGACTCGTGATCGCTCAGTCCGTAGAGCTTCGCCGCGAATGACTGTCCGGGACTCGGAGACCAATGAGTCTCTACTCCAAAGTTTAGTAACTGCAATACAAAAAGGGAGCACTCAAACTCATGGAATGACGCCTCCACAAATGCACGGTGCGCAACAGGTAATCACGGAATTCGACCCCAAATCAAAAGCCCAGACTATGTAAGACTGGCTTTCAAAGATCAACGAATCCGCCGAAATATATGGTTGGTCAGAGAGACAAGTGATTTACTACACTTTGCCAAAGTTAGGCGGACTGGCAAAGAAATGGTATGATGGTCTTACATCAGTTAAATACAGTTGGTCAGAATGGCAGACAAAACTGTTGAAGGCCTTCCCTTCCGACCAAAATTACGGAGACTTATTGACTGACATGTTAAATCGTAGGAGTAGGAGGAACGAAACATTAGTCGAATATTACTTCGACAAAATAATGTTGATAAATCGCTGTGGACTGAAAGGGCGACATGCAGTTGACTGCATTACACACGGCATTTTCGACATTAACATCAGAATGAATGCGCAGGGTGCTCATTTTGATGAACCAGAACAATTACTGGATTACTTACGCAATATTGCCACAAAGATTCCGGAGACTACCTTACCTCGCAAGCAGGGCACGGAGGCCCGAGATACTTATGATAACAGAAGAAATACAGCCGAAAAAGTGTTTAAAAGACCATTATCAGCCGTCACTTGCTATAATTGCGGAGAAGTAGGACATGGGGTACAAAGATGTAGTAAAGAGATATTAAAATGCACCAAGTGTAGAATGTATGGTCACAAAATAGCAAACTGTCCACTCGATAGGAAAACTGACGACTCGAAATCAGCCAATCCAAATTCAAACAACTCCGTGAAAAAGGTTATGAATATTGAAGGAGACAAATCCAACGATAAATATTATAAGCGAGTAACAGTTAACGGCACGGCAATGAACGCGTACGTGGACTTTGGAAGCGAATGTACGCTCATTAGTGAAGATCAGTGCATTTCGCTTAAGTTGGATGTCCTAAAAGAAAATCTACCTACATTAAAAGGATTTGGTAACAGTGCAACAGTACCAGTAGGTAAAGCTAAAATTCACATCATAATAGATTCTGTTGATGTTGAAATATCAGCATATGTCGTGGATAAGTCGCTTTTGTCGGCCGATATTTTGATTGGGCAAACTCTCACCGAACTTCCTACTGTCAGAGTGTACAAAACTGACAAGGAGCTTACCCTTTACCAAATTACACCAAACAATAGTAATTCAATGCTAGTCCGGATAACAAATGATGTGAAAGTCAAAGGCGACACTGTGGTCGAAGTATATACTTCGCAAACTTATTCCGGGTTTTTGAGTATCTCTTCCGATATGAGACACCAACCAGGGCGTGAATACTTTATAGTACCGGGACTTTATTTCTTTAAGGGGGGCATTGGTAATATCCTTATTGTAGCCCTAGCTGGAAGTGAATTCTTATTGAACAAAGATTTCACGTTAGCTCGAGGAATAGCGTTACCGAAATCAATGACTCTTGCATCATCTAACGAACATGAACATGGTTATGTAGTTAACGTACGCCGTATAAACAGTGAAGTAACGAATATTAATGCAACGGATATAAATGTTGACTCCGATTTAGGTACCGAAATAAAGGAAGGGCTGGTAAGCACTTTGAATGAGCATCGTGATTGTTTTGCGTTTTCTGTTGCTGAATTGGGAAAAACCTCTGTCACGGAAATGCACATCAAATTAAACGACACGACTCCAGTAACATACAGACCTTACAGGCTGTCTCTGTCTGAAAGGGACAAGGTTAACCATATCGTCAGTGAACTTTTGTCCAATGATATAATACGAGACTCAGTTTCAGAATACGCCAGTCCCATAATACTGGTTGCAAAGAAAAATGGCGATTCAAGGCTTTGTGTTGATTACCGAGCTTTGAACCGTAAAACGGTAAAAGATAAATATCCCATGCCCCTCATAGACGATCAAATAGACAGCTTACAAGGTCAAGAGTATTTCACCACCCTCGATCTAACACAAGGGTACCACCAAATTCCAATGTCTGAAGAATCAAAGCACCTGACAGCATTCGTTACTCCGGATGGCCACTTCGAATACAATCGAATGCCATTCGGATTAACTAATGCTCCTGCTGTGTTCCAACGGATGGTAAATTCATTACTAAAGAAAAATAAAATACAAGGCGTAGTAGCTTACATGGATGATATTGTAGTAGGCTCCAAAACTATTGAAGAGGGAATCTGTAAATTAAAGCAATTACTCAACATACTCCGAGAAGCGAACTTGACACTGAACTTATCTAAGTGCCACTTTTTCAAACAAACGATTGAATATTTGGGGTTCGAGATATCAGCCAATGGAGTCCGACCAGGTACTAGGAAAACAGAAGCAGTTGCAGCATTCCCAACACCTAGGAATGTTCACGAAGTTCGACAATTTATTGGTCTTGCCAGCTTCTTCAGGAGGTTCGTACACAATTTTGCAACCATAGCGAGACCTTTGACTGTACTGACAAAAAATGATACAAAATGGATTTGGGGAAAGGATCAATCTGAGGCCTTTGACAACATAAAAGAGCAACTAATTAACCGACCGATATTAACCATATACAACCCAAACTATTTGACAGAGTTACACACGGATGCCAGCCGTATCGGATTAGGAGGCGTGTTGATGCAACGTGAGAATGAGCATGCACCATTAAAGGTGATTGCATATTTCAGTAGGCAAACTACACCGGAGGAGCAACATTTCCATTCCTACGAACTGGAAACATTGGCCGTTGTGATGTCTCTGATCCGATTCCGGGTGTATCTGCTAGGTATATCGTTTAAGGTGGTCACGGACTGCAATGCGCTTAGAGCAACTCTAACCAAGAGAGATCTTGTGCCAAGGATAGCTCGTTGGTGGCTACAAGTCCAAGACTACGATTTCACTGTCGAATACCATCCCGGAACATCACTCAAACATGCAGATTGTCTAAGCCGAAACCCACTACCTGATAAAGAGATGGCTGAACCTTTGGTGCTTACCTTGACAGAAAACAATAACTCTTTGCTAGCTGCACAGCTAACCGACCCTTACCTGGTATACATCAAGTGTGTATTAGATAAAGCTTGCCCAGAAGCTAAGGAAATAAAAAAAAATTACACCTTAAAGGATGGAAAGATATACAGAAAAGTCGGCGATGAGGTCAGATGGGCGGTTCCGCGACATGCGCGATGGAAGGTGTGCCATCTATGTCATGACGAAAGTGGTCATTTTTCTTTTGAGAAAACGATTGAGAAAATGCGGAAAGACTACTGGTTTCCTGGTATGGCGCATTTTGTTAGGAAATACGTTGGTGCGTGTATACCATGCGCTTATGCCAAACAACCGACCGGAAAGAAGCAGGGGTTCCTCCATCCAATTCCAAAGCCAGGAGTGCCATTCCAGTGCATTCATATAGACCATCTTGGCCCGTTTGTGCGTAGCAAAGGTGGGAACACGTATATACTTGGTATAATAGATTCTTTTACCAAATTTATTGTGTTGCGTGCTGTAAGAAATACAAAAAGTAAAACATTTATTCAAGTGCTCCGCGATATCTTTGGACTCTTCGGGAACCCTGAAGTTTTGGTATCGGATCGTGGAACCAGTTTCACCTCTGAAGAATTTCAACGATTCATTGAGTCTAATCAGATAAAACACGTCAAAAATGCCGTTGCTACACCCCGTGCAAACGGCCAAATAGAAAGATACAATCGGTCAATACTTAGTTCATTAACCGCATTAACAATCGATAAAGACGATCGTAGCTGGGATTCTTATTTAACCAAAGTTCAGTGGAGCTTAAACAACACCATCAATAAAGCTATCGGGAAGACTCCAGTTGAAGTAGTGTTTGGGAAACAGACAGTTAACTCTTCAGAGGGACATCTATATGACTTATCCGAAAATGTGAGTGTTAGGGATGACATTGAAAATATTCGTCAAGAGGCTTCCAAAAACATAGTTAAGCAGCAGAAAATGATGAAGACTCGTTTTGATAAGACGAGGCGCGCTGCCGATGTTTATAGAGTAGGTGATCTGGTGATGGTCCTTAAGACTGTCCGAAAAGCTGGAGATAGTAACAAGTTAGTACCACCATACACTGGTCCATATAAAGTATCGGCAGTGATAGGTAATGATCGGTATGAGGTAAGTAGTATAGACGGATTTGCGGCCAGAAAATATAAAAATATATATTCGGCAGACAAGATTAAACGATGGATTCGCGAATATCCGATTTCTGTTTCGGGTCCAGAGTCGAGCGGTGGTAGTGACACGGATGATGGCAAACAAGACTAATATATTTTGATCTCACTACGTTTATTGATGTAGTACAATAATGATTTATGTTGCGATATGTATTAAAAGTGATTCGTATTTTTAAGATTCCCTCAATCCATCTCCTTCCCTGGCTTAACGGTGCCGAAATTATGCTTTGGCGCCTTGTGTGTGTGCTACGTTCCTGAGCCCTAGACCGAAACGCCTTGTGTGCGTAAGCGGTGGGGTGAAATATGCTGTTGGCACCTTGTGAGTGCGGATCATCCCCGAGGCCTAGACCGAAACGCCTTGTGTGCGTAAGCGGTGAGGTGAAATATGATGCCACCTTGTGAGTGCGCTACAATCTTCAACCCTAGACCGAAACGCCTTGTGTGCGTAAGCGGTGGAGTGAAATATGATGCCACCTTGTGAGTGCGCTACAATCTTCAACCCTAGACCGAAACGCCTTGTGTGCGTAAGCGGTGGAGTGAAATATGATGGCATATTGTGAGTGCGCTTCGTTCCTGAGCCCTAGACCGAAACGCCTTGTGTGCGTAAGCGGTGGGGTGAAATATCCGTTGGCACCTTGTGTGTGCGCTATGTTCCTGATCCCTAGACCGAAGTGCCTGGTGTGTTCTAACGCTGGACTTAACGGCAAACGGGGCTAGCGGCGGGGATGATTCTCTGGATGCTCCTGTGAGACTCTCTCAGCCTTAATACGCGGCACCATGATTGTGCTAGCAGCAAGGTCATTGGTGTATTTGCGTGTGTGCGTGCGTGTTGCATCAAGTGCAGTTGAATCACCGAAATGTGATTAGACATTATGTAAGTGAATAGTTGCAAACGACGTTTGACAGGGCTGTGATTAATAGAAAGACATTAAGTTCCTTTACATTATTTAGTTTAAGTAAATTTTAAATACCATAAATATGTTTTCTTTGTTAATCGTTGTTGTGTTAAATCATTCTAATAGCTTTACTGCTTTGCTGTTTGAATGAGGCCATTCAAATAACTAAGGATGGCCGATATGGAAAAGGCATATAACCCTTCACCCGATTGGTCATACCTATTATGGCAGTATCGGATTAAGGGATAAATTCGATACTCATACATTTATTGGTTAGAATATGTCATATTTACTAAAACCTAATACAAAATAGTAAGTAAGTATCTAGTTATTTTTGTTTTAAAAATAATAATAATAATAATAATGTTTTTATTAAAAAAAAATATGGCTTAATTTGTGAGTATTTGGATATTTTATTATTGTTAACAACAAACTATAGATATGGATCTTTGCAGCTGAAATTTTGATAACATTTAAAACATATTGTTTCTGATTCTTAAAACGTATTGTTTCTGATTCTTGTTTCTTTGTCCAATATTTTATGACGTCTGAGACAGACTTTTCATCAGGATGGCCGACTGTTAGAATTGCTCATTGTTAGTACTCGAATCGATTTGCAAAAATTTCGATCCGAGTAATTGTCGATCATTTTTGTTTTCGGATGTTGGCCATAGTTATTTTTGTTTACTGATGTTGGTGTGACTGTTTTAAAAAACACTTTTGTCTGACGTTGGCGTGAAAGAAAATGCTTTTGTTGACTATGTGCTTGGAAAATAAAACAAAGTTGATTGATATTGCCGAGTTTTGCTTTTACGTAAGATATTTACTAGTAAACCCATCAAGTATGGGCTCATTAGGTTCGTTGTGTCAAAACATTTGAGAATATGGTACTATCGAGCTGATCTGATGATGGAGTGCGAAGCCAGAAGGTGAGAGGTGGAACCCTGGGATGCTTACTAGTAAAACCCATCGAGTTTGGGCTCATTAGGTTCGTTGTGACAAGACCTTTGAAAATATGGTACTATCGAGCTGATCTGATGACGGAGTGCGAAGCCAAAAGGTGGGAGCTAGAACCCTGAGATGCTTAAGTTATGTGTCATGCGTTATCGGTCAATAAGCTGACAAAATTTAAAATATCCGTTCCACGGAACGCATAGAAAATGGTAATAGATTACGTGACCGGTGACCAATCGATGAGTCTAGCGGAACCCACCCAAAAAATCACTACATACCGTTGCTTTAAATTGAGTTTAACGGCCCTGGATACAAGACCTTTTTGGCCAAAGGGCCAAATATTGAATGAATGAAGGTGGCAGCTGGAACTCTGGGATGCACCCTAGTAAATCCATCTTGGGATGATACTCAACTTCACCTGATGATCAAACTGAAACTATGGGATTTATGCGCGGGTTTTTGAATGCTAAAGTTATGTTTTATAAAATCGCCTAGTAGTGATTTCTTGTACCCAACAATATCGTCCCCCTCCCACATTATTCTTGCTCCATTTTTTCGATTATTACAACAGTTTTTTAATTTAAAATAATTACAACCAAATGTTATGTTGTTACCTACGGTGGTAGCGTTCATACTTCTATAAAACTTTGTACCAATCCTGCAAAATGTATGATTTAGAATATTTATATAGCAATGTTTCTAGGACGTGTTATGAAAAAATATAGTTTATTGTATGTTATCTATCTCATTTATTTATTAGTGCACTGGCAATACCATAGTTTACTTTTTGCTACGAGATTGCTAATACAAGTTAATATCTATGCTTACTTTCGATGCGTAAATAATCGTGATGGGGATTGTGCCATACTTGCTAGAGGTGACAGGACGTAGCACAATATTTACAGTCTCATATTAAAAAAATACGAAACGTCTTTGAACAAAAAATCTACAAAAAAAATTATCATTTTAAAATATAATATAACCCTTCATACCGAGCCATAAAGGTCGATAATATATCCCTTCATACCGAGCCATAAAGGTCAGGGGGCTACAGTTAAAGGGGGAGCTGCAGTAACTCACAACCACCCTAGTACATATTTTTACATTTGGGGTACATTTATCATAAATAATTAACATAAGACTTACTCTTATACTACATCTTATACTGGGTATTGCCTCATCGGAGCTAGGAGCTCAGCTCCGCTTTTTGCTCCGGGGTTAAAACATGCTTGGTTATTTAATCTTACCTTTTTCCGGAGCACCGGATGATGACGTGGTCACCGTGGCGATCGCTTTGGACAATGTCTTGGTCTTCTTGAGCGCCGCAGTCTCAGCAGCATCCTGGTCCTTCCCTGTAAAAATAAAGGTTACTTACAGCTTATCAACGATATATGAAGTCAACATAATAAAATAAGTTTTTGTTTTGTGAATTTAATATGTGGCGCGTAAAGTTTATTAATTTTATTGTCTCCTTTGAACGCGCCGCCATGCCACGTGCGTGCTTACTCTTTTAAAACAACAAGCTGACACTCACTCAAAGGACGCCGCCGCCGCTGCCAAAGCAATAAAAAAGGTAATTTGTTTTTAGTACTCTGGCGGGGGGGCAGCGGCAGGACTGGACTAGGCGGCATGATCAAAGGGTAGAACAATGATGAATGGGTAGAACACACTTATTCTAAAATGGTTCCCTAAACTAAACCACAGGAACAGAGACAAACTTTTGAAGGAGCGTGCAAGATTCTTACCAATTTTAGTATGGATGGCAAAAGTGAATAAAATAAAATAAACTGTTATGATCTTTTTATTAGGTGCTTAAGGTATTAAGTACAGGGTGCAACAGAAAGGAGTCAAAAGCCGAAAGGGGTTTGTTAGAGACGTTACTCCGAACAACTTCCACTACAGGACCGACTTGATCAGAGCAACTTTATTTTTTTCATCTCAGTACATTTCGGGCCGAGCGCACAACTGATTTGTATGGGGAGTGTGAAAAATAAAGTTGCTCTGATCAAGTCGATTTTATAGCGAAAGCTGCTCAGAATGATGTCACTCCTAACGCTCTTCCGAACCGCAAGCCTTCCTTTTGTTCACCTGTATATTTACAAATTGCTTACTCTAAAGTCTTTCTTTGTATAATTTTTGGTTTTTAATAATTCGTTGTGCCTTTTGATGGAGTGGTAAATTCTGAATCTGATAGTCTTTTTAAGTAATCAATTGGGAAGCAATCATATGTCATATGATTGCTTCCCAGCTTTGTGGGATTGTGTATGTTTCACCTGTTTATGTTCTTTTGTTTCTTTTTGTATGTGTGTTTTGTAGTCCGAATAAATTTATTTCTATTCTTTATTAAATTTACAATCTCGTACTCATTTTAGAATAGCATTGCCAATATTTTCTAGGCTTTTGAAATTCCGTGTAGCGATAGTATTGAGAGATGTATCGTTAG
Organism: Argyresthia goedartella; assembly: GCA_949825045.1. NCBI lineage: Eukaryota > Metazoa > Arthropoda > Insecta > Lepidoptera > Argyresthiidae > Argyresthia > Argyresthia goedartella. The sequence continues at coordinate 19,632,944 of OX463834.1, forward strand.
GTGTCTCGTTCGACTTTGCGTTGCTTTGTTAGGGAGATATTAAGCCATCAAGCGGAGTTTTTGGCAAATCTTCAAAATACCTAATTTTTAAGATTTACCAAAAACTCCCAAACGATATGATAATTGAAAAAAGTAATTCCACACAAATTACAAACAAATTCCCACTAATATTTATGTAGCCGGCAAGATTTGTGTGTTCAGTAGTTTTCTCAAACCAGCATTTGGTCAAACGTCATCCTAGCAGGAAATGGAATATCTCTGAAACCCGTCAACACATAAAATAGTCTTTTCGGTCACATTTACCATACACGACACACTAAATGCCCATATAAGTGAAATCTTTCGATTTCACACTTTCTTGCTAGGATCACGTTTCTAGGCGTGATTCTAGGCAGGAAGTGTTTTTGTGAAATATTTCAGCCCCACACTAAATACAGTATAAACTCTTTATAACAAAGCTCAAGGGACCGAGCATTTTTTATCGTCATAGAGAGTTAACGTTATATGGAGTGAAGAAAGAAAAACAACTAAATTCACAATATTTTTACATTTTACCGTAGGTAATGTTGTGACGGTGCTTAAATTTTCCGAGCCAACCTTCTGATGCTTTTATGTCAAGTTGTTCGGCAAACTTCTCAGCCTTGGCTTTAACAATTGGACCGGAGATAGGTACATCATTCTGACGCTGATTGTTGAACCACGCCAACATTGCTTGATCCAAGTCTTCGAATTTTGGCTTCCTTAATTTTTTAGAAGACTTTCCCTGCAGTGCCGCCTGCAGAGTTGTTTATTTGTTGTTACAAATGCTCGCCATGTTCCAACAGTAGATTGACTTAGTTCAAAAAGTCTTCCAACGTCACTTTTCATTTCTCCCTTTTCAATAGCACGTATCACACAAACTTTTTCGTCAACACTTATCGCTTTTCTTTTACTGGCCATGTTAACAGTTTCAAAGTTGGTTGACGACTGATAACACTATAGGTGCTGTACCTGCTGTATGGTCTAAACACACCAGCTGTTGGTGTGTTTAGACCATCATTTCCAAGTAAACGCAGTAATGATGCACGTGTTCAAGGCAACTAACAATGACAAAAGCAAGACGGCTGTTTACGACCTCAGAAGCTTCAGAGCCTCAAAGGTTTGGTCGGCGTCTACCTGTAACCTGGGCCCCGATGCTACTAACCACTAGCCTCGCACAAGCCACAGATTAATAAAGAGTTAGGAACAGATTGGACACTGTACATACACGTTCAACTAAAAAGCGACCCTTGCTACAACGCAACAAAGTACAATTCATGCTGTGTAGCCACAGAGGAAATAAGGACAGAGAGAAAGGTTCCAAAGAGCCTGCAAAATTCATACCTATACTAGTAGGGTTGGCAAAAGAGAAAAAAATCAAATAAACAAAATGTTACAAGCTTTTATTGACCGAGCGAGCGCGAAGCGACCTTACCCAACAACAACTTATCGACTTTGGTACCTATTTGTGTCGGCAGACACTTTAAACAAGCAAGACTAGACACTATACACATTTGAAATTATTTATATTAAGTACCTACGCAATGACAAAGGTTTCTTATTCTTAGGGCGGTATGCCTTTGAAATACTTATTAGTGTCTAATAAGTATTTCAAAGGCATACATAATATTTCGTCACATGAGGTCACCCACATAAAATCTCAACTAGGTACTCATCATGGAACATCATTAATAGAACAACACCATACTAATATTGTGATACAAAATACCTGACCAAAGAGACTTAAAACGATACAACAAATCCTATAATCAATTACTTTCATTCCTCAGGCCAAGTGCGAGTCAGAATTTTCGGGAAATGTTGACGGGAAATTTTCGGGAAAAAAGGTGTCCTGTGTAGTTATTGGTCCGATTCGCACTTAGCCCGAGAAATAGCGGTTCGGACTTGACTAGTTAGGTATTTATGCACGCTAAATTCCGATCACAGCTTATAACTGAAGAACGGCTGGACCGATTTTAGTGATCTCTTTTTTGTTGGATCCTCCGCTCCGAATAGCAGAATTAGTTATAAAATATCGAATAAATTAACGAATAATAATTTTTGACTGTTAGGCGATACGAAGTTCGCCGGGTCAGCTGGTTTTGAATAAACCGAAAGGCGGTTATTAGGGACGTCGTTATAACAACTTTCATTATTGCAGCGACTTGATCAGAGCAACTTTATTTTTCTTATCTCAGTAGATTTTGGGCTAAAGCTCAGCTGATTTGTATGAGGGAGTGAAAAATAAAGTTGCTCTCATAAAGTTGGTCTCATAGTGAAAGTTGTTCAGAATGATGTCCCGAACAACAACCAGCTTTCTGCTCGTGAACACCTTTTTGCTAACACCTTTATTCACAAATGACTTACTCTAAAAAAATATTTTTTATAATTTTTGGTTTTCATTAATTTGTTGTGCCTTTTGATGGAATGATAAATTCTAAATCTAATAAAAAGTCTTTTTAAATAATCAATTGACGACGATGGCGGCGACTTTTTCAAAATCTGACTACAGAATCATGATTGGACTCCCAACGCATCCCTAGATATCGATTTTGATGAAAATCGGTGTAATAACTAAAAAGTTCAAGATGGCGGCGACTTTTTTCAAAATCGGACTACAAAATCATAATTCGACTCCAACCACATCCTGAGATATCGATTTTGAAGCAAATCGGTCTAGTAACTAAAAAGTTCAAGATGGCGGCGACTTTTTCAAAATCTGACTACAGAATCATGATTGGACTCCAAACGCATCCCTAGATATCGATTTTGATGAATATCGGTGTAATAACTAAAAAGTTCAAGATGGCGGCGACTTTTTTCAAAATCTGACAACAAAATAATGATTGGACTCCAACCACATCCTTATATATAAATTTTGAAGCAAATCGGTGTAGTAACTAAAAAGTTCAAGATAGCGACGACTTTTTCAAAATGGACTCCAACCGGATCTTCAGATATCGTTTTTGAAGCAAATCACAGCAAGGAATAGTTCAAAAGTTCGTATATATATATTCGTATATATTTATTGCACATATCACAAAAAAACTAAAACAATACAGAAAAGTCATAAACAAAGGCAAGCTTATCTCTAATAAGACATTATTTCTTCCAGCAAGCCCAGGTTCAAAGTTCATCATTGAAGAAGCGACTTATTTGTGATCCGAATGGAAAAAATAAAATAAAAAATGTAGTGCAATTTTTTGCTTGGTTTGATGTGATCCGTTTCTGTGATCCGAGTGGACTAACTCAGATTTCCGATCTCTAGTTGAGTTCGAGCTCCTTTTTCCCGACTCGAGAATTTCCCGACAATGTCGATTCGCTCCTGGCCGAGAAATACGGTTCGGACTTGCCTTTTTTTTAGCTCACCCTTTCCGATCACTGGTAATAATACTTATAACAATTACCTAACTAAATAACACGGTTTGTGCTACCTACTTTAACATTTTAGATAGGTATATAGATAACGCCAAACAACTTGGACAAATGACCTTGCTGCGCAAGCGAGACAAAGGATTCCCTTTAGCATTGATTGAGAGAGCGAGAGTGTTCCCCCATTACCTCAAAACTTGTCCAAGTTGTTTGGCGTTAAGATGTAAGTACCTACCTAGTCTCGTATTCATTTACTTACCTAGTAGACTCCCTGGGCACAGAATAATAACTAGTAACTAGCGTTACAGAAGCTTTACTACGCAATGGTTTTCAAAGAAATATGTACTTAATCTGATAAACAATATGATTTAATTTAGCTCGCGTTCCAGTCGAGCAAGTGTTCATTTACATACCTACCAAATTTTTTTAAGGGAATATGTGCCTTAATTCACTGGACTACGGTTCATAATAAGTTGTACGTGGTTACACGTATTGAAAGAGCCGCGAACTAGGGTTGCTTACTTCGAGAAACTACTTACGCCATCGAGCGAGCGCACAGCACGAGCGTTTACTCCTACTTGTGTGTGGCGGGCAACGCGCAGTAGGCAGCGTCGAGTACGTTCATGTAGTCTAAGAAAGAGCTAGCTGCATAATTGTACATATGCTATACGATTATTGACAAACATTTAATTTAATGAAGTAATAAATTAAACACATTTTGTTCATTATACTTACATTTTGCAATGTCATCGTAAGTTTTGTCGACATTTGTTTGAGATGTTCCTTCTTGAGATAGATTAGGTAACGATAAAGTTGGGTTTGCATCTTCATTGAGCTTTTGTACAATTTTAATTGCTGATTTTTCAAAATGCAACGAGCATACATAATTACTTGAGTGCTTCAAATTATTTTTAGATAGTAAATCTTCTCTACCTATTGCCAATAACCAGGTCCGTCGCCTGAAATAAACAAACAGAACATTTTAAATGGACGTAACCCACAATGCAATAAAATACAAAAAAGTATCTACGTATTATATCAGTTGTCTAGCAGCACCCATAGTACCAGCTTTGCTTAGTTTGGGGCTAGATGGCGCTGTGTGGATTGTCCCATGATATTTATTTATTCATAAATTTAGAGGTACGATTTCATTTATTTTGAGTAAAATAGGTATCTACCTAAAACATTTCATTCAGTCAAAACATGTTTTTTTTTCTTCATAATATTGAGTTGAAATTGATCATGATATTTTGGGTTAGTTTCGTTTAGCACTAATCCCACTCAGTGCACATTTTATAATCGATTCATTTATAAATTTTGAGGTTAGTTGTGTCTGTAAATTTTATACTTTAACGAAAAAAATAATTGCAACAGGCATTATGAACGATACAAGACCATTTTTTTTATAATTTTATTTTCTTGTCCGTCTAGTTACCATATTGAATGAATTTGAACAATATTCGGCATTATAACTATATGTAAAGCGCGGTCAGCGAACAGAAAGAAACTCGTACATTGACCTCTCACTACCTGTCTCTCTTACTCCCGCGCAATTATATGACCGTCGCGCTCGCACAATGCATCTGTCAAGCCCATTGGCGAGCGCGATGGTAATATAATTGCGCGGGAGTGAGAGAGACAGGTAGTGAGAGGTCAATGTACGAGTTTCTTTCTGTTCGCTGACCGCGCTTTATACTATATTATAATTACAACGTCATTACTGGCGCTGGTTGCATATCTTGAAATTTTGTGAAAACTACTAAATCGATGAAAATTATTCTTCAGTTAAAAACCGATATCAGTTTCTAAAATCAAAAACTAAGGCGCGAGCAAACCCGCGGGTATCAGCTAGTACCTAAATGTGTGCTGAGTGTGAATAGTGCTCACCGAAACTAACTCAATATTTTTTATCTTACACCTACAGTTTTACTGCAATATTGCAAAATATTATTTTATTCTTAAAATTATTTATTTACATATTTATTTCCAAGCAAGAAATTCGCAATATGGATTCGCAAACTTCCTTTAAGTTGAAAAGAATTCCATAGGTATCACCTATAGTATCACCGTAAATAATAGTAATATTTTGCGTTGGGCTCTTAGTCTAAGTTCGCAAATGAATACGACAAATGAAATGCAACTCGAACGAAACGACTAAAATGTCTTTTTATTGTACTTTTAAATACTTTTAGGTTATTGGAATAGAACTTTGTTCAACAAGGGGAGAAAGGGTTTGTAGTTTTAATTAATTTCATTTCAAATAGGAACATAATTTAATCCAATCAAAGTAGATTTTACTAACCTGTCAGCGTCTTTAGGCAACCAAAAAAAAGTTAAATTTTGATCACGATCCGTACTTAAACAATTAAATGCTACACAGTATTTCTTTGCTTTTTTTCGTTTTGAGTCCATCTTACAATTATCGAGAAGTGGTCGAACAAATAGCGCGCGCGCGTGTCTTCTTTCGCTTGCGGCAACCTACTAGATTAGTCACTGCGCAGTGGCCGCCGCCTGTAGGTATGTTTTTAATACCTACACGCGGAGTGACACAGGCCTGCCCTGGGATAGTTAAAATGTGAAATGTCTTTTCTTTTTCTATTATCGTTCATACAAACAGTACAGTTCACCATTTCGAAAGTCCAAAACGTACACTTAAACACTTTAATAACTATTTACAGCTTATGCCACATAAAACAATTCGATAAGGTAGGTGACAACAAATAACACGTGGTTTGTGCAGGCCCTCCGTTTGTTCACTGCTCGACCGAGCGTAAACCGGTTTTATCCAGTCGCGGCGCGTACGCGACACAGCGTCCAGTGTCAGTGTACACTCACGCATGCGCAGTATGCTTGTAGTAGGTTACCTACCGAGACGGCGCGGCGGCGCGCGGCGTAGTGTATGAAGCTTTGTCTCTGTTCCTATTTATTTCCTCTGTGGTGTAGCCATGCCATAGTATAAATAAGAAAGTGTAGCGCTGCGCCCGCACTTCGATTAGTTACCTAAAAGTTGCCTCTCTTTCTGCCGCGTAACGCTATCCTCGTCTGAAGCGGCACGTGAAACTAAGGGTTGTCTTTCTTTGGGTAAATGTATTGCTGGATAAGCATTGTCTTTCAGGAATTTCCTAATTTTTATTGACCTATCTTCAAAATGTGACGAACAAACTACATAGTTTTTGCATTTTAGATCTTCTTTTCGTAATAAGTCTTGTCTATCGAGTAATGTCAACCATTTCCGGCGCCTGGAAAAAGCAAATAAAATATGTGGTAGAAACACAAATACATTTCGTAGGATAAAGGGTATGTAACATTTTTGGCAATGTTTAAAAAATAAAGAGTTCTGTTGCCAGAGATAAAACGGGAGTCGACCGATACAGTATTTTTTACAATATACAAATTTCTAAAACTATTTATTTCCTTTCCGAAAAATCTGACTCTAAAGGGCGACAAAAATCAACTTTTTTCATATTCATATTCTTTATTGCACAGAAACATTAAAAATACAATTACAAGTAATATTATTGGCAAAGGCGAGCTTATCTCTAGACAGAGATTTCTACCAGCAAACCTAGGCAGGACAGGAAAGTGGATGAATGAGGACAGTCCTAGTGTGCAAAAAAAATACTACATACAGATATACGGAATTGAACATTGAATTGAATATTTGCTCTTTGAACAAAGAAATCTGCTTATTTTATTTTGTTCAAATTCGTTGAAAGTTTGTAATGATATTTTGTGTAGATTTTCACTCTCTTACTTTAAAAGTTAGAGGGGGGGGACACTCATTTTTCCACTTTGGAAGGGTCTGTCTCTTTACGATCTACTTTGAGGAAAACTGGTTTTAGGAAACTCAACGTAATTTTTAAACAACTATCATTTATGACTTTCGGTGACGGCTCCCGGACTATAATTGCGTGCGGACTCTTCGTCACTCCGGATTTAATTCGCATGGTTCTGAATTCTGATCTGAACCCATTTCTTTATTGTAACAATACATCAACAACATCCTATCGCCACGCGCCTCCCATTCAAACAGAACTTGTAAGTAAATACCTATACCTACCGTTTTGTATGGGGACAATATTGCCAACGAGAATGTCAAGCAGCTTGCGTCTCATTATTATTACCTCTAAGTAGGTATATATAAATCCGAGCTCATGATACATTTCAGTGTCACGAACATCGTAAAGACTGTGTACAACACGTGTGACATGAGATGGAAGATGCCTGACATTCGTCTTGAGATGGTTTGGTTGAGTAGTAGGCACGTAATTACCTAGTATAAGTAGGTACGTTTCCTTACCTTTCGTTGTCTTTCGGAAGCGAGAAAAACGTCAGGCTTTTATTTTTAGAATTATTTAGGCATCCATATGAGATGCAATATCGAATAACCATTATTTTTAAACTACACGCGGGTAGCGGCGCGGGGCGGCGGGGGGCGCGAGAGCGAACACGCGCATACCGCTTGCCGGCTTGCAGCCTACTAAATCTTTTCCCGCTGGCGAGGTGCGTGCGTCGGAGACGCCTATGTACTTGTAGCTTTGTAGGTAAGTTGCGGAGTGTCTCAGGCTTGCAGAAGCCTATCGCAGGCTCGGAAGTCACGTTTCATCGAGTCGGGAGAGAGAGAGATAGCGCGAGCCTGCGATGGGCTTGCTTGTGTAATGCTTGTGCTTAGTATACATACTTATATAGTATAGATACTTAGTATAGATAACATAAACAATAATACCGATAATGAATATTTACTGTGACTATATATGAACACATTTCTTCGTAATAGAGAATGGCTGCTGCGCTGTAAAGAGTTTATCAATGCGTGGGTTTTAAGGTAAACCAAGCAAATATGCTCATTTCTACGTTAAAGGGAGTTTATAGTTATAAAGAGTAATGTTATAAAGAGTTACTGTTCGTGCACAATCAGAATCTGTCTAAATCGTACTTTATTGCTAGAATCACGGTCACAGGCAAGAACGGTACCCTCTAGCACCTGGCTTCAAAGTTATGTAATCTTCTGCCTCAGACATTTTCAACCGTTTCTTTAAACCTAATACGTCATATCTAAGTTTCCTTTTACGAGGAGTACCTGCAGAAAGCATAACAGAGGTTTGAGTTTTAGTCTCCGATGTCTTAAGCATATTTATTTCTTCAGCGTCGGTTCCGTGTTTTGAAATGTCAGCTCCTTGGTCAGAATTGGCGGTTTTTTTACATGAATCTATGGTACTGAATACAGTTTGGCATGAAAAATCAGTGATGCTTATTTCAGTCTGCGTTTCTTCGTCTAATTTAGTTGGGCTTGGTAGATGCAAACATGGAGTACATCCCTTCTGTAGTAATTTCCGAGCTGGACTGCCTCTGACGTCTTGGTGGTTAAAATGTATCTCACATACATATATATGTTGTACAGTTTTATTCAGCAAATCCTCACGGTCCATCAATTTCAGCCACTTTGAGCGTCTGAAACAGGTGGAATTATTATAAAAACAAATAACTCGACCGCACTTTCTTTCAATACCACATACAAATTTAAGAATGCACCCGGTTACCTGGAGTTTGAAAGTAGCCGCACCGACCTTTGTACCTTTGTCAACTACATTTTTGGATCTAAAATCATTCCTTGTTATACTTTTCGCTAAAAATATACAACCTATTAAACTCTCAACGTTTTCACAAAGAACTTTTTGCCACCTATCCAACCTATTTATTTTTTACTATAATTATATAGGTACCTAGCCTATATACCTACATATAGCATAAGTAACTTTCACGATCTCCACCAATCCTACCTTCTGGCGCAGTGCAGTGGGGTAACAAAATTGTAACCTCATATTGAGTGAGATAATTTGTCACTCTATCTACAGGTGGGTGGATAGGTAGCTACCTACACCACAGCCTACAGTTAATTATCACGGTTGAAAATATATACCTAGGTACCTATTGTTAACACATGTAGTTTTATGTCAATACATTATTCCAGAATAAAGTTAGTGAAATTGTAGCATTTTTTTGTTTTTTCCCCGTTGATAAACCTAAAAATTACTTAACAGCGCGACCAACACAACTAGGTGCATGGCAGCTAAGCGTGGTATTACCGAGGGAACATCGGAACGGTGATACCATAAAGTACGTACTTAGTAACTGCTAGTGACATACGTATTTATTGAAAGGCGGGTAACACGAGCCGAAACTAGAGATGCGCAAGATGGTACACCAAAATGAAATGCAACATATCTCATCACCGTCGAACGAGTATCATATCTTCTAGTCATCACCTTATCACCCATCACCCTAGTCATAACACTGAACCGCCGCGCTCTGTCCGACACCGAGGAAATGAGTGAGATAATTGTAGTCGCTACGCATATGCAACTCGCGTAACCCCTGTACTGTCAAACCCAAAAATGCAAAATGGCCGCGTCTGTCATGGGGTCGCACGCGAACTCCGCCCGCTAACGTCCCGTTTCATTAAAATGACGATATCTCTATTTTTTCTATGGGAGCTCTCTAAGAAAGTTATATCGTTGGAATGGCTTTTAAATAAGCTACCGGATAAAAAAGAATAGTCCAGTTTTGCCTAGAAATATATTTTAATTTTAATTTTAAATCAAATTTAATATTTTTTTTTATTTTTTTTTTTCCAATTATTGTAGAAAAAAATGAAACATGGAAAAAATATAGCATGTTTGTAGTTTATTTACATCTAAATACGTTATCGCACATACATAAATAACAATAACATGCCTCCCCATACAATAATCCTGGAAAGCAATCACCACAACCACTCCACCACTCAATAAGCGCTGGCACGTGACTGACGGCGCGATATTTCATTGCCTCGGTCAACCACTAATGCTTGCTTTAGAGTAGAAACAAAGGATGTTATGCCTTTCTCCTTCTTTCGGCAACGTTTAGTGGAAGTTTGAGCAAGATAGACAAACGCTTTGATTAAATAACGGTTAACTTATTTACCGCCTTTTACGCATCGGTCAAAATGTGTCCGAGTGACAGACTGGGGTATTTTGCATCGGTCAAAATGTGTCCGCGTGACAGTCTAGCGGGTAATGAAGTCTGACTGAAATAGGTAAATAAATGTTTTTGAACGTTATTCGTGCGCTGCACTGCTAGAACCACCGATTACGACGTTAAAACATTTGACTGACAATACACGATAAGATAACGATACACACTCAGGTTGCAATTTTTTGTAGTTTGTATTGTAGTAGTATAAATAGAAGTAGTAAATAGTATATTACTGTATGGTATATCTAAATGTAGTATATGTAAATTCACTAACACCAATTACCACTACCTCCTACTAACACTACATCAATTAGTTCCTAAGTAATTAAAACAGTCACCTACATAAACCACAGTTAGATATAAACCTATTTCACAATATTCACAACCTATTCACATCACAATAATTCTCAATAAAAACTTTTGAAATTCACAACAAACACGAGTAGCGCGATGTTTCAATTGTTCTGGTCTATTTTTTCTAGTTTGTTCCTTGACCATGAACAAAAGTCCCAATTTGGCGCAAACACATAATTACGGAGAAATTGAGACTTACGACCTTTTAAAATAGATAACAAAGTTGCATAATGCATTCGCTTTTTGCATAGAAATTAACGAAATCCAAAAAAATAAAATTGAATCGTATTTACTGCGCCATAAGTCACATAACGTTTGATAGTCTTTCTCGTTTCGTTGAGACGGCCAGCGTACCTATCCGAAAATACGACGCCGACCGAGTATTGCCGAATGCCGAACCGAACGAATACGAAGCGAAGGTGATGTGTAATAATACGAGCAAAAAAGCGACTGCGCGGGGCGGCACGCCGACCAGCGCCCGAGCGCCGACCGAGCGACGCCGAACCAAAGTGATGGGTGATATGTTATGCCTAAAGCTCTCGCGTGACGAGATATGTTGCATTACCTCTCCGAGTGTCATGACAGTTGTGATATCAATTATCATACGCATCACCCACCCATGTCTAGCCGAAACCGCAGTCCTATGTTGCGCTTAGTTGTGTTGGGTCGCGACTCGCGTAGTACAAGCAGCTACCTACAATTTAGGTATGGGTACTTACATTTCCTTTTCTCGGGGTACGTTGAAGAATGTTAAATCCTTATTCGTAGTACTCTTATTGAGGCAACCGTGTACCGCACAATATGTTCTCATCTTGCAAAATTAACAATCGTATGCGCGCAAATCACAAGCAATGCAGAACATGAATCCCGCCCGCGGCTGCCCGGGCGAATGACGCAGACAAAGCCCTGTTTTGTGTCCGACTCGATCCTCTAAAAACTCGGCAACGTGTGCGTGTGGCGGCGCTACGTGTGCTTATGCGGAACGCATTGTGGCTTTGTGTGTGCGGCCGCGCTCGCTGTTTTATTTGAAGTGAACCGCGTGGGCGAGCGGCACGCCGCGTGCCATAGAACCAATAGATATTATTATCAGGGTTGGCATGATCAAAACAAGTTGTTTTAAAACATGTCTTTAAAACAGTTTAAATTACAACGATGTTTTTTATTAAGTGTTTAAAAACACAGTTTTAAACAAGTTCAAAATGTTAAAAACATTGTGTGAGTCAGACAAAGTCACAAGACAACAATTGCTTTATTTTTACTTTATTTAATTACTTAAATACTGTGACAAGTTTTTCAGTTTATTTCGTACGTCGCGATGAATCAATCCAAATGTTGAAAACAGTCTTTGAGTTTGAAGCAACAGTAGTGTGACGCTGTATAACTAACGCCCGGTTTCCGAAAGTAAAATTCCATTCCAATCACGTGCCGCTATTTTGAATTAACCTTTGATGAAGACGATTACGTCTGTTAAATTTGACCACTGCTTCAGAAACTGGGAGTAAGTCCATTGTTTGGCCATTTATTTGGTTTTTTAATGACAGCCACCATTCTAGAGGTTCGACGTCGTGATGATCTTCGAATATAAATTTGTGAAATGGATGTCATTGCCCTATATTTAACAACATAGGGGCATCGCCTTTTTGTGATAAGCTTCTATAAATAAGCTTCAGATATATCGTCAATCGTGAGGATTGCGCCCGTGTACTAAGGGATGTCTGTCGTACGTTCTCACCCTCAAATTTATAATTGATAACTTAAAATAAAATACACACAAAAAACAAATTAAACACTTGTTTCAAACATTTTGAACTGTTTCGTTGTATAAAATTAAAAAACGGTTTTGCTTTCAATCCTGATTACTATCCGGGCGGACTTAGAAGGCTGTATAGCAGCCACTTGATGAATGACCCCGCTGACAACTAGTTTCACACCAAATATCTTCTTCGAGCACTAAGTAAAATATTTGAAAAGATTATACTCAATCAAATGCTCTCACTTCAACTGTACAGTCAGCATCAGATATATATGAGCGCACAGGCTACACAAATAGATCTACACATCATAAAAATCCAGAAATATCTACACAGCCAAAGTGTCAAAATTATTTCAACACCCTCAGTTTATACTATGCCCTCAGTGTTAACCTGGACTTTGAAATAATTTTGACACTTTGGCTGTGTAGATATTTCTGGTTGTTTATGGTGTGTAGATCTATTTGAGTAGCTTGCGCACCCATATATATCTGATGCTGACTGTAAAAAACAACTCCACGCTAAACAATATGGTTTCCCTAGGGGTAAATCGACTACGTATGTAGATTACCCTCATATATCTCATATTTATTTTGCATGGGAGGCCGCACAGGATGCCATCGGAGTTTTTTGCGATCTGTCGTAGGCTTTAGATTGTGTTGATCATGATACACGCTACTAATGAAATTAAATCATTATGGGGTTAGAAATTCCTATAAAGATAATTAAGGATAACATAGATCTATTAGCGGAACCATTAGCTTATTTTTTTAATATGTGTGCTAAGGCCGGAATTTTCCCGGAACAACTTAAGATAGCCAAAGTATTGCCAATTTTTTAAAAAAAAGGAAGCAAGAAAGACCCAAACAATTATAGACCAATATCCTTGTTACCAATTATTTCAAAAATATTCGAAATACTCATTAAGACCAGACTTGTTAGACATTTAAATAAACATAAAGTAATAAATAAAAGGCAATTTGGTTATCAGAAAGGAGTAAGCACAGCAGATGCCATTGATACATTGTTGGATGAAATAGTTGCCAAATTAAATGACAAAAAGAGAGTTGCTGGTTTATTCCTTGACCTAAGCTCCGCATTTGATACAGTGGATCATAACTTACTATTGAAAAAATTAGACTTCTATGGGGTAAGGGGCAAATCGTTGACACTATTGAAGTCATATTTGCAAAACCAGTTTCAGTTCATACAGATGAAAAATGTGATAGAAAGATGTGAGAAAACCTATCAGTCTAAAAGAGTGAAGATAACAAGAGGCGTTCCACAAGGTTCTATTTTGGGCCCTGTTCTGTTTATAACTTTTATTAATGATCTCATAAATTTTATTGATAATTCTGCGCCTGAGGTAGAACTTGTTATTTTTGCAGATGACCCAGACGCTATAGCTGCGGCAGATAGCAATGACGAACTTAGTTCCATAGTTAATGCAACTCTTTCACTGTTCTTCAATTGGTTTACAAATAATAATCTCCAACTTAACTCCTCCAAAACAGGGGCAATTCTCTTTAAGACTACAGCGAAAAATAAAGAGACTAATATATATATATATATATATATATATATATATATATATATATATATATATATATATATATATATATATATATAAATATATATATATATCTTAATGGTGCACAAATTTCACTAGTAGATGAAGTAAAGTTCCTGGATGTGCATATAGACTCACTGCTTAACTGGAAATGTGAATTAAAAGCTATAGAAGGCTTTATTAGTTCAGCTTGCTATGTCCTTAGAAGTCTACGCGATGAACTTACAAAAGATCAGTTGAAGACTGTATACTATGCAATTGTGGAATCTAAACTTAGGTACAGCATTAAATGGTGGGGGAACAGCTACCAATATAACATAAAAACAGCTTTCACGATTCAGAAAAGGGCAATTAGGATAATAGTAAGAGCACCACATTGGGAATCCTGTAAGCCTCACTTTGCAGAACTAGCAATATTGACAGTCCCTAACCTGTACATATTCATAATACTATGCGACTTGAAGAAACGTCTTTACAATATAGAATCGGAAGCTGAACGAAAAGTACGTCTTAGCTCAAGAAGAAAAGACCTCGAACAGAAATTATGTCCTCGCCTTAACATTGTGCAGCATAGTGCCCGCTATCAGGCTGTTAAATTATTTAATAGGCTACCAATAGAGTTAAAATTAACCACTAATTATAATAAATTTGGAACGCAATTGAGGTACTTTCTGTTGGAAAAGGGTTATTAAACGAGTTCACGGATGATCAAAATTGATTAATATTGATTATTTTGTTGTAAAAGTGTTTGTTTGACTGAACTTTATTGATATAACATTTAGAATAGCATAATAGTTAGTACATTATTATTATTAGAGTAAGATTTTATTATTTTCAACACAATGAATATTGTACAGAAATAAACTAAACTGAAACTGAATACAGTGTTGGATCAAGTAAGATCATTCTTAAGCAATAGGATTCAAAAGTCAGAAGTCAACGGCGGTAAATCTGATGGATCGGGTGTAACAATTGGCGTTCCACAAGGTTTCATATTAGGCAATTTCTTATTCCTGGTATATATTAACGATCTGCCTTTCATAATGGAGAACTTGACTGACATAGTATTGTTTGCTGACTTCACTAGTCTTCAAAATTGAAAGACAAAAAGAAGATTTTGATGATGTTAATGGTGAATTGTCTTTAACCGTGAATTGGTTCACAGTTAATAATTTATTGTTACACGCTGGTAAAACCAAGCATTGATACGCTTGGTTTTACCACCGTTTTGGCAGTGAAAATTTGATAATTTTCACTGCCAAATGTCAGGCAAGTTGAGACCAGTTTAGTGTTAGACAGCAACACGTTAGAATTAGTAAATGAGAACGAATAAACATTGATAGCAAATTGCAGTGGGGACCCCACATAGATAAATGAGGTGGTAAATTAAGTTCTGCGGCTTAAGCTGTTAGGAACATCGAATAAAACACGGATATCAACATCTTTTACAGAAAAGAGCTATTCTAGCAATTAATAATTTTAAACGCAAAGGCTTCTTAAGAGAGCTTTTTATAGAAATTGACATACTAACTGTAGCTAGTCAATTTATTTTCGAAAATATAATTGATGTACGCAAGAACCACACAACTTTTTCAGAACTTAGCGATGGCTGTAATTAACCTAAGATATAATCACATACTTGTTGCGCCCAGGTCTAGACTCGCGAAGGTTAGGTTACTTAGAGTATTTACTTGGTAAAAGTAGAGTTGGTGTAGCCGTTTTCTTTAGCGATTTCTTGCCGTACATATGAGTTTCAAAATGCAAGCTGCAAATGTGTGAATTCTTCAGACTCTCGAAAGATCTTTCAACGAAATCAGGTCTGCTACAAGCTTGCACCCACAATTTGCATCTGAAATGTAAATACAGCTCTAATAAATATGTTCTTCCTCTATTACATGCTTTTCCATACTATGATTAATTGCTTATGATGATGAATATGATTTTAGATTCAAACACCCACACAATTTTGTTTAAAAAAGTATGTCCGCAATATTGGATTTCAAAATGGATGTCATTTTCGTAATCAGCACTCCGAGGAACCTCGAAGATGACCCCCTTATCATTATATTAAAAAAGTACCTCCGCCATATTGGATTTCAAAATTAATGTCATTTTCGTAATCGGCACCCCGAGGTACCTCGAAGATGACACCCATGTCATTATATAAAAAAAAAAAAACTCCGCCATATTGGATTTCAAAATTAATGTCATTTTCGTAATCGGCACCCCGAGGAACCTCGAATATGACACCCATATCATTATATAAAAAAATATACCTCCGCATATCGATTTTCAAGAAAAATTAACGCCCGCCATCTTGGATTCCAACATGGATATCTTTTTCGTAATCAGCACCCCCAAAAACTTAGTTAATGACAACTATATCATATATATTTTTAATAATCATTCATTTTTAATATCATTATTTTTTTAAATCATGTTCCCCATTTTGAATTTGAAAAGGGATGTCATTTCTTTGTTTACACAGGAAAAAAAAGTGGCGAAATTTTTGTCGGATATTTTTGCAGTGTTTCAATTTTTGCTGGCAGGCGTCACGCTTTTACTTCCGCCATTTTGTTTACGTTGGCATGACATGACAAAACTTTTTTAAATTAAGCACTATAAAATAATATATTCACCTTTCTACTGAGCGTGGAAATTGATGAAATCGCAGTTTTTTATTAATGCGAGATGACGACTTGCATTCTCGCACAGCACATGTCGTATGCACCATTTTAATTGAGAACAAATCAAAACATTTAAAACAAGACACGCGTTAGCCCTGAAAGTTATGTCCCAACGATCGTATACAACGGCGACGTATGCAGCTTGGGCTCGCCCTACTCGCCCCTCGCCCCTCACACCCCGCACGATTGCCCTGTCTCGACGGCTTCGTCGAATGACTGTATTGGTTTATAGACTGTGTAGTCACAGTTGTAGCATAGTTGCTATGAGCCCAGAACTTGGGCACGGCACGGGCATGCATGAGCAATCGGGCAGGCACTAAAGGTGATACGAAAAAAAAAATGGGGTTGTTTTCGAATCCATTTACCCATGAAGTCATCTACAGATTTGATTTTTGGGTTAACGTTTATTGAGTATTGGAAAATAGTCTTGTGTCCATCATGTACGAAGAACGATAAACGTTACTGTGCAATGAACGAAAGGAAACGTTTCCCTCATCGATAATCGGACATTCGGTCTATTCTAGTCGACGACCCGAATGGCCGAGCCAAGGGTCCCGGGTTCGAGTCCCCGTGGGGGCAAATATTTGGTTGATGAGAACGAATGTTTGTACCCTAGTCATGGTTGTTTATCTATCTAAGTATAATATTTATCTATATAAGTATGTGTATCGTTGTCTAGTACCCAAGATACAGGGAATCCTAGTTAGGGGTTAGATCAATGTGTGTAAATGGTGTCCAAGGTATTATTATTGAGGTATTATTATTATTATTCGGACATCGCTCCGAGAGAGTGGCGGGCGGGCGGGAGCCATGCCCAGAGAGCAGGTGTGCGGTGCGGCCCATAACAGAAAGGAACCTCATCAACCATTCCAGATGGTCTATTATTCTCTGAACTCGCTCTTTCCGTCAATTGACTGGCGTAGGTATTGCAATAGAGATCAGTTTTTGCTTATTTCGTAATGAGGCAAAATGCAATCCATTCCCTTCCATCCATTCTGGGTTTTTTTGTGCGTAAGTGTATTTGTATTTGTTTACAATCATTTTTTTTAAATCTGTTTTAGTCAACTCGCAACCGAGAGAAGTATCGCTCGCCTGTGAAAGTCAATAGTTAATTTATTTAGTCCTATGCCTGTTTAAGTATGAAGGGAAATCAAATATTATTTAAATTTTTATTTCTGCAATGCAAACAGACACATACAATTGCGTAAATATGTTAATGTTATGATGAGAGTATAATATTGCTCATGTTTCTGCTCTGCACGAAAGGAAAGGTTAACCTATAGCCCCATTTTTTATTCTTAAGATTCAACGTCCTAATAGTACTAATAAAACTGTTAGGGCTTACTGGCACACTAACTGAAATGTCCTAGTACGGAGCGCTCTCAGAAGAATCAGATGACTGAGCAAGCATATTTTTAACTCTTAAGATCCAACGTCCTAATACTCCTAATAGTACTAATAGAGCTGTTAGAGCGTACTAGTACACTGACTGAAAAGTCCTAGTACGGAGCGCTCTCTCTGATGACCGAGCAGGCACAAGACTATTGGAAAAGGAAAACGCGATTGGATGAAATTTTCTCGATAGAATTTAATTACGAAAATACCTCTAAATTGTTTTATTTTTAACCTGTAATTCCGAAATCTTAACTAATTTCATTGTAAAACTGCGTTTAAAATGTAGATATTCCGTCCCTCTCACACTGAGGGTCTTTCCGCCTGGTGTAACGGTGACCTTTGCACGGCTGGCCTGGTCGAGCCGGTAGAAACCGGTTTCTCTCCGTGCTACGCAACGAAACGAGGCCAGCCGCCATGGCTAACAGTTAAATCGATTATCGATAACTGTCACACAACACAAAGGGGTTGTTTTAGTCCATATACTACACAAGCTGATGCCCGCTCAATCCGGACATAGCAGGGAGGTCTGACTCCTGGGCATGGGTAATTCCATGTTTTTCCCTCCAACAAAAAAAAGGCCTCACAGCAACCCCACAGACATAAATATTAGTAGACACCGTAAACACAGTCAAATGTATGAGAACGGAGCGTGTAAATTTTTCACTACCTACTGTGACATCACGAGCGCGTTTTAGCACAGATTACTAAATAGCTACTACGTAACAGATACTTCACTCAGTAGGAAATTTCCAATACCTACCGCTATAATAGCCTACTCCGTCGCGTCAGCACCGGTTCATGCAAAAATGTGCCTCAATGGCTGCCTCTTCGATAAAAATAAATTAACATAACTTTTTGTGTATATGTTCTGTCTGTAGGTGGGTGTTTAAAATTGTTCTCCGTATATAAAATTCAAAGTCCTGACTAGGGCATGCACCCGGTTCTACCCGGTTCTCAGAGAACCGGGTATACCCGGTTCTAAACAATTTTCATAGACCCGGTTCTGAAGTTTCAAGAACCGGGTTTTCGGTTCTTTACGGTTCCGAAAAAGAACATAGCTTCACGGCCCTTTTCTGGTGGTGAATATGGTAATGAAAAACGTCGTTACTATGCTTAGCAGTGAGTCGATTTTTGGGCTGAGTATTATGACAATGATGATGATATATATTATAATTTGAGCTACTGACAAAATATATTTTGACCTGACCTGATTGTATTATGTCTAAAGCTTTGAAATAAAGAGTGAACGCATATTAAATTTTATTGACGCCTTAGTTTGATATTATGAAGCTGAACGGCATCCCACTATGCCTCACATATTTATACGCTGGCAAAGTACTTACCTAAAGGAAACTGAATAAAAATCGTCAGTTCTACTCCTATCCTAGTATTGAAAAAATCGCTGTTCGGACGGGCCCATAACTGTGCACATTTACAGTGTACAATCACAGAAGAAATCGGACCGTGGACTTCCTTACTTGAGTGAACCGATCGATATCGATCGATAAAAAAGAGTACAACATTTTGAGGCCGTACAAAAGAAAAAGAAAAGTTGGCAGAGTTCTTTCTCCTTCCATGTGCGTTAGAGTGATTCCGTATTGTTTTATAGGTAAGTAATTAACCACATATTGTCTATAGGCAGTTAATAAGTTTGTACTGTGGCTTGCTACTTTGAAGTACAAATGTGTGAGTGTTAAGTTAACTTGTGTTGTCTATGTGTGAAAATATTTCATTCCAATTTAGTTGCTTTTCTTGCTAGGTTATGTCTGTGAAAGTACTCACCCAACATATGTTTTTAGGTTTTTATTGAAACCATGCATTTTTAAGAGTATATTTAATCAGCACTACTAGATGTTTTTTGTGTCATACACGTGTCAAACTAACACGAAGAGCTGCGCTCGCCCCCTTTAGTCTTCACCTAAGCTAATAGGTAACGCCATCCACGCGTGACGTAGCTATTTGCATCTTTGTCTTTCAGCAGAGTGCCCCGATGAAAAAGAAAGATGCAAATAGCTACGTCACGTGTCATCGTGGATGGCGTTATCTATACCGCAGTGTTTAAAAGATTTCATCGTTTCATGATAGGTACTTCACAGTTGGGCATTTGATGATATAACCAATTTTAAAATATGGCGCCGAACGACAGATACATACTAAATACACCGTGAAACTCTAAAGCCGAAACCTGGTTGGTTTAGACCGACGACACTATCGAGTGGTGGCACAATTTTCCAAATCGGGTAAAAAAACCAGGGTTCGCAGATATATATCAGCGTGATATATATCGGATATATATCATGATATATATCAATGGATTTTTATGTGGATATATATCAATTGATATTTATTCTAACATTTTTGTACATTTGTATTGTTTAATGGAAACACAAGCTGAATCGCCCCCTTCAAACGCAGAATCGCCCTCATCGAACCTCTGTATTCGTGAATCGTGCTAAATTTTGATGGTTTTCTCACTAGATGGCTCTGCTAGTATCCTAACTCGCGCTATCGTTGTGTATTTCCGTTTTGATGTAGTTCGAATAGAAAGTGTCGGTGGTTATATCTTTCACTGAAGCAAGTTTTGGTAAGTTTGTGTTATATTATATTACTCTATTACTGTTCTATTATTGTGTTATTTTTTGTGTAGTGTGGGGAAAGGGAATTGGTTGGGTGCCATTACCCCTCTCCGGGTGGGCTAGTCTTGGTTCACAAGGCCTAGACGTAGACGCTTCCTCTACGTAAGGGGAAGAGGTACTTGGCTCGTCTTTTTTGCGGGTTATGTGGAGGGCAGGGCAGCAATTCTGTACGCGAATCGCTTGGCAATAGCTACAGCGAGGGCGCAAAAGCTCGGTTTTGTCTTGTCGACATCGCCGAGAAGCTATATACGGCTTCAAACAAGAATCGAGTTCGGTAGTTCGGTTTTGCGGACACTTATATTCGGACAGAATTGATGACACAATCATCGATGTTTCCCAAGTATATTTTTGGGCAACAATTCAAAGAAACCTCACCATTGGAATGGTGGAAGCTCCTCAATATGAACACAAACAATCCTCGATGGCTCAACTGGGATAACAAAGAAGAGTTCCAAAGACTATGTGAACAATTACTGTCAGCAGTAGCATCAACGGCGGGTCTCGAAAGGATCTTCTCTACCTTTGGCCTGGTACAATCGAAGATACGCAATCGATTAGGAACCGATAAAGCCCATAAATTGGTGTATTTGTTCAAGACCTTCAACCAAGCGGTTAAGCAGAATAAAACTCCAAAATATAATTTGGACTGGGTTTGGGATACCAGTGCAAATATAGACAGGGAAATTGATTAAATTTTCGAGTTTTCTTAGAAAGAACTCGAAAGTTGAGTTAACTTTTAGTTGACACAATTGTCGAGTATTTTTTCACCCGATTTGGAAAATTATACCACCAATTGATAGTTTCGACGTTCTACACAATCCAGGTTTCGGCTTTAGAGTGTCATAAATTCACGGTGTATTAAAGTTGATATTTTCTTTTGCAGACTGCTGAAATATGGATTTTGTGGAAGATATCTCCAAGTCAAGTGATAAGTCTTCTATTTGGCATTACTATCTTCGAGCTAAAGACAAACAAAGCGCCAAATGCAAGAAGTGCCAAAAAGTTTTAAAGTCCGCCGGTGGCAGCACTGGAAGTCTACACAAGCACTTGAAAACTGTACACCAAACATCTGTACAGAACGTTACTGCAACTCCGGAATCTTGCGGCACACCAGTTTCTGTGGCAGTAGCGGGACCGTCTGGTACTGTACCAAAGAAAAGGTCGAAAACATGCGATTACTTTGACAGCAGTGATAATCCCAGCATGGAAACTATGGTGGCACAGATGGCATCGTTGGACGGAACGCCATTCCGCACGTTTTCTAGCTCAAAAACCCTAAAGCATCTTTATGCGAAAGCAGGGCATACACTGCCAAAACTTGCGAATAGTATTCGAGGAATAGTTTTAAGAAAGTATGACGAAAAAAAGCAAGAACTCATCGAAGACATAAAAAAGATCCTCTCCGAAGAGAAGAAGTTCTCGATATCTTTTGATGAGTGGACATCAAACAGAAACAAGCGATATATGAGCTTAATCATACATTCCCAACAGTTTTCTGGAAACTCGTTTCGTAATCTTGGTCTTATCAGAGTATTTGGATCAATGAATTACGAAAAATGTGTTAAGGAAATTGAAACCAAGTTGAATGAATACGGGATTTCATTATCCAATGATATAATAGCAGAAACGCCAGATGGTTGCTCTCTCATGGTTAAAGTCGGCACATGCAATGCAACTCGCAATAGTTGATGTCATGTATAAAAGACCTGAAAACTTGGAAGAAAATAGAGAAACATCTGAAAACGAAGATGATATGACTTTAGCGGAGTTATCTCGACGGCAGCATGCCCATGACATTCAGATTAATGATGAAGTCGATAGTGAAAATTCTGATGATTCAGACCGAGATGAAGGAGTTACATTTTGTAATACCTCACCAATCGAAGAAGGCAGGTTCCGTGAGTCTGATTTGAAATACTATGATCTCATATGTAAAGTAAGAAAAATAGTAGAGTATTTAGAAAATCGCCTACAAAAAATGACTCAATTCTGCAAAAGTATGTGCGCTTGGACTTTGAAAAAGAGTACAATTTGGTGTTGGACTGTAAAACCCGCTGGACCAGCATGGCAGCTATGCTCAGCCGTTTCCTGAAATTGAAAGGACCAATAACTAAAGCTATGCTTGATATTCGATCAGAAATTGAATTTTCAGTTCAAGAGTGGCAAACTATCCAAGAGCTTGCAGACATTTTGGATGTAGTCAAAACTATTGTCGAAGCGTTGTGTCAGCGCGATGTTAATTTGGTTACCACTGATGTCTCCGTTAAGTTTGCAATAAGGAAGCTCCGCGATATGAATACACATCTCAGCAATAAAATGGTTACATCATTGATCACAAGGTATAAACAGCGACGGATTATACAAACGTCGACATTGCTCTACTTAACTAATCCCGAGCGGTACTTTGCAAGCAAAGCGGATCAGGATTTATTCGTTTTCCCCTGTCCTACCAGCTATGAGATGTGCAGTGATATTGAGTCTCTCATACTGCGAACAAAATCATTTGATGAAGAAAGGCGATCAGCAGATGAAAGCATGCAAGAGATTGAGGAACAAGGATTGGCACTAGGAAATCTGACTAATGCAGAGCAGCTACAAAGAGAGATTGCAAAGGTCCAGAATGTGATTTGATCGATCTACTGGTAATGACAGTCTAGCAATGTCAATAAAACTTGAGATGGCGCTGTTCGAAAATGGTGGTAGCCGGGGTCGCTATCTCACGAAAGCATTTAATCATTTAATGACAATATCACCAACCAGTGTCGAAACAGAACGCATTTTTTCATCTGCGGGTTATATATGTAACCATCTTCGGTCGTCACTCAATGACAGCAGTATAAACGCAATTTCGTTTCTGCGTTCATTTTATAAAAATATTTAATTAAGTATAGACAATAGTATATTATCAAAGTATATGATACTAACGGTGTAACTGATTATTTATCTAAATGATCTCTGTTGATTTTGCATGCCTGGAAGACTGATAAGACTGATTAAACGTACTTAATATAAAAATAAACACAATTTAACAAAAGAGTTATTTTATTTAAAAAAAAACCCATGGAACCGGAACCGGAACCGGGCACCCGGTTCTGTTTGGCTCAGAACCGTAAAACCCGGTTCTGGACAAAAGCCGGTTCCTGCATCCCCTAGTCCTGACTGACTGATATATCAATGCACAGCCTAAACCGCTGGTCCTACAGACTTGATATTTTGCAAATAGATACCTTGCCTAGGCACGGGTTCAACATTCAAAATTCACCCCTAAGTGGGTGAAAAAGGGGGTGAAAGTTTGTATGAAAGTCCATCAGTTTTGAGGTTAGGATCTTCAAATATTGTTTTTCGGCAGATGATTCAAAATTAATGAATACGTTTCTCAGCGTTCTTGCAAATTCTACCCCCAAAGGGGTGAAAAGGGGGATGAAGTTGTGTAAACAAAGTCAACGCACTACCCAAACCGCTGGGTCTAGAGTTTCCCAATTTACCAAATTGGTAAATTTTATCTACATATTTTATCAATTTACCAATTTTGGTCTGTGTCGATACTTCCTTAGATTCTGGTTCAGCAGTGGCACTTGAAGTAGTTGGCATTGGTAGAGATGGCAGCAGTTGTGTAGGCCAAGCGTCAGGTCGTAATTGTGGTTTATGAACAAACGCCGACTTTTCAAAATGAAGATTACACACATAATAACTTTTTGGTTTGGTGTCTGGTCTTGCTAAATCGGGCCTGCCAATCAATTCAGCCCATGTTTTACGCCTGAAAATAATAAAAATAATAAAACAGGACAGGTCTAAGGAAGAAGATCGGTACCTAGATCAAACAGACGGACAGACAAACATATGACGAATTTATAATAGTCCCCACACTAGACAAACCCAAAACTGTATAATCTTAATATATAAAAGAGGAAACTGACTGACATATCAACGCACAACCCCAACCGCTGGGTCTAGACACTACAAATTTGGCTCGTAGGTTTCTGATGAGGTCTAAGGGTGTACTAAGAAATTATTTTTCAAAACTCACCCCCTAAGGGGGCGAAATAGGGGGTGAAAGTTTGTATGAAAGTCCATCAGTTTTAAAGTTAGGCTGCCTTACCACAAAAAACTTAGCATCTTTATATTTTGTGCTTAGGCTGACGATTAAAAATAATTGAATACATGTCTCAGCGTTTTTGAAAATTCTACCCCCGAATATGTGAACAGGGGGATGAAGTCATTTTTACATAGTCAACGCACAGCCCAAACCGCTAGGTCTAGAGACTCCAAATTTGACAAGTAGATTCCTCATAAGGATTTTTGGACTCCACTCCTGAGGAGGTGAAATAGGGGTGAAAGTTTGTATGAAAGTCGATATTTTTTGAAGTTAGGATAAAATTTTGTGTTTAGGCAGTGGATGCGGGAGGCACGGGACCGGACTGGATTACATGGTAGAGAAGAGGCCTATACCCAGCAGTGGGTAGATGTGGGTTGACTGTTAGGGACATCATTCTGAACAACTTTTACTATCGGACCGACTTCATCGGAGCAACTTTATTTTTCTTATCTCATTACATTTGTGGAGTGGAAAATAAAGTTGTCGACGACGTTCTACATAAGATCTTCTTCGATCTTCGATCTACAACTTCTTACGGTGAATACATCTCGATGTCGGCGTCTATTATAAACATAAGATGTTTTTTATTTGATGTCATTTATTTCCTGTAGGTCACGCGAGCGAATCCGCGGACAGAAGCTAGTTATGAATAAAAATATCTACTAATAAATACATTGGATGGCGGTCGTTTCATAAACCCACACTCGTGTTTTGAGGACCCTACAGTTGCATAAACTACCTACTATTTTACAAATCTCATAAAACTGAATCACCCGTGTTTGTTTGTAATTTACGCTTACATCACAAGTTGAGACAGGTCGCCGCGCCGCGCGACGTGGTCTTTGTATAGAAATAAGCGAAGCGGCGGGCAGAAGCTAGTTATGAATAAAAATACCTAGTAATAAATACATTGAATGGCGCTCGTTTCATAAACCCACACTCGTGTTTTAAGGACCCTCATTATATATGACAGTTGCATAAACTACCTACTATTTTACAAATCTCATAAAACCGAATCACCCGTGTTTGTTTGTAATTTACGTTTACATCACATAAATAAATCTAAGGTTGGAAGTTTGGTAGGTAAGTATAGTAGTAGTCATCCACGACGGCGCGTGACGTAGCTATCTGCATCTTTGTCTTTCAGCAGAGAGCCCGATGAAAGAGAAGGATGCAAACAGCTACGTCACGCGCCGCCGCCACCGCCGTGGATGAATACTACTATAATTGCGCCAAATGACGTTATGACGTTTCTATGTAAATCTGTGTCAATAATATGTAAATCTGTGTTTGAAAGGCAAGCTAATGCTTAGTACCTCCTTACCTATACCTATTAAAAATAATTTTGAAACGACAAAAAATAGTACCTAATAGTATCACTTACCTTTCTTCGTTGCAAGGTAAATGGAAAAAGGTGAGGTGTTTGTGCCTTCTGTTATTGGATGTGCACCCATCTACAGCACAAAAAGAAGGCATCGCAGATACTTGTACGATCCGAACACAGTTCAAAACGTGCGTGCGCTTGGCTTGCGACAACCATACTGACTTGGGCAGCCGGGCCATAGCCGGGCTGCCCGAGAGCTCGGGCGGGCGGTAGGTAATTATAGCGCGCAAGTACATTCAGTGACGGAGGCCTGGTTTTAGTGATGGGACATGTTAATCGGGAAACAATATCGATTCAAAGGAACCGCGCCGCCAACATATAACATATCTGTGGGCACCGCCTACCACGTACCTACCGCTCTTTGCCTTTGAAGTATATGTATGGAAATGCTTCTTTGGACAATTTGCGTTTCTTGGTTGTTCCACAGAAGTCATCTTTGTTGAAATGTATGGAACAAATCCTGCTATATTTAGTAGGAAACCAATTTCTTTGTCCAGTGGAATCAATCCATATCCCTTTTAGTAATGGATCCTTTGGAAAACTGAAATGTATTTATTATTCATAATTCATAATACTTAATTCTTTATTGCACACAGATATTTAAAACTTAGGTACATCAAAAGAAAAAATATTAAATATTATTATAATTAAATTTATTTCTCAAAAACTATACATTTCCTCGCAAAAAAAGTTATACTAGGGGGACAGAGGAGCTCCAAATATCCACCTGCCATTTACAATATAGTAAAAATCGTTTGAACGTTATCTATAGCCAACCCCATTACAATACTAAATAATAACTGCACAGTAAGGCATTTATATGTATATAAATACACGGCTAACATTTAGAACAGCCAGACAGCGACTGAGCGGTTATGTATGAGCGCAATGCGCCTTTTTATGACACGCGAAGTATTTACCCCTACTTGCTGCGTCTAAAACCCCTTTTTATACTGGCTTTTTGAAGGACCCTTTTGGAAGAGAGAGGCCAATGTAATAAGCAAAAGGGAATAAGTTTCACTTAAAAGGGCGAAAGAGCGAACCCGGTCCGCCTTTTTCCAAATCGTTCTTCTGTCTTTTTTCTTTATTGTTGACTTTAGTTGTTACCAGAGTCATAGCAATGGCTATTTTTTGTCGTTTCGAAATCGTAGAGGTGGAATGGCGTGGCGTCCGATCGCTTCAAAGTTCACTCTAAGACTGAGGTAGGCGCCTAATTAGGTGTAGTGTTAACAAGCATCCCTTACGAGGGCAAGTCTCCTTCCAAAAGGACAGTACCTATAATGGGGGGTTAAAGTAGAGTACACCTAGCACCGCGCACCCCATACACACACATGGGCCTCGCCCTTGTATTAGCAGTAGAGTGTAAGTATTATTATGTATTCTGTGGTGAAAGGCCGGTTTTAGAGCGACGTGGATGGTTCGCGCGGAGGGTACCCGTCGCTCTAAAACCGGCGTAAGTATTTTGTATGTACTCTATTCACAGCTAGCCAGCCAGCATCGCCGCCGTTGTATGAAGCTAATCGCGGGATAAAGATAATGTCCGCAGCGGAAACCTTCCTGTGCGAGACCGATTTTCACAAAATATACTGCCGACATATTAACCGGTTCTTTAAAGCCAATAAGTCAAGTTTGTTGTGTTTGTTGTGTTTGTGTTTCTTTTTGCAAATACTTTCTATAGAAAGCATCGCCACAGATTAATAAATAGTTACTACGTAACAGATGCATCACTCCCATACAAAAGCGAAAATACCTACTCTATAATAGCCTACAAAATCTTAATAATAATACCTGCTGCTCAAGACCAGAAGAAATGTACCATAGTTACGCGCACGTAGAGTTGAGACTGTGTTGGCCACCGTGCGAGTCACGTGCCAACGCGTCATCGTAAGAATGCGCTAGGGTTGTACCTATGATAATTACTGTAATAAAACAAATGTTGCGAATCAAATTCCAAAATTCCAAAAGTCTTTATCACCGTAGATAAATATCTAAATGTATGTAAATACATATACCTAGCAATCGTCATTTTTTGCTACTTCTCTACATTGGACCACTATGGGAGAAGAATGGCGTAGAAACTCCCACAGATTGATTTTTAGATCTCTTTTAAAAATTGCTTACGCTTAACTAATACAAAATATGTCATTATCATAATTAATATGCAGGAATAAATAATTACAAAATTATTAACAGCAAGGTCTGTGTTGAGCCAGATTAACCCCATACAGTCCCATCATTTAAGTAATCTTGAACATTGTAATGTCCCTTTTTTGACAAAATCGCTTTAACATGGTTTTTGAATTGCTCAAATGGCAATTTCAAGATCTCCAAAGGTATCTTGTTGTAGTAGAGAATGCATTGACCCTTGAAAGAATTGCTAACCTTCGCGAGTCTAAACCGGGGCGCAAGTAGTATGTGATTATTTCTTAGGTTAACATTACAGCTATCGATAAGTTTGGGAAATTTTGTAAGGTTCTTGCGTACACACATTATATTTTCGAAAATAAATTGACTAGCTACAGTTAGTATGTCAATTTCTTTAAAAAGCTCGTTTTAAGCCCTCTTAAAGCGTTTTAAATTATAAATTGCTCGAATAGCTCTTTTGTGTAAAATAAAAATAGTTTGAATATCCGCTGCTTTCCCCCACAACAAGATACTTTAGGAAATGAAACTATGAAAGTTACTAAAATATACTAGCCTAGATGTAGCCACATCCGTGTTTTGTCTGATGTTCCTAACAGCGTAAGCCGCAGAACTTAACTTACCAGCCAATTTTTCTATGTGGGGTCCCCACTGCAATTTGCTATCAATGGTTATTCCAAGAAACTTCGTGTCATTTACTAATTCTAACGTATTGCTGTCCATCATTAAACTGGTCCCAACTTGCCTGACATTTGGAAGTGAGAATTTGATACATTTGGTTTTACCAGCATTAAAACTATATTTTTATTAGTCAATCAAATATGTTTTAGTTTTATATAATGATTTATATTTTTTCCCTTCTCGGAATTCTCTGTAATTAAATTTTTTAGTAGAAAATATCCTAAATCGCGTAAATAATTTTAACAAATAATTATAAGGAAAACAGGAGCAAAGCGATGGAAAATCAACGGTTTTTGAAAGTTGTAATATGGTGCTACCAGGCTGATTCATTATGACGTTGTCAAAATTATTTAAAAATACTTTTTCTAACTCTTACTTGGTTGATCTAGTAGTGATTTTGTGGGTACCGCATCAGGTTTCAGCTGTGGTACGTACTTTATCAGAGATTTTTCAAAATGTAGCGAGCAAACAAAATGACAAGCGGACTTTGTTTGAGTTTTTAATAAATCAGGCCTCCCCATTATTTCAAGCCATGTCCGGCGCCTGAAAAAAAAATGACATTAAAAATTAACTTTTTTAAACTCTTAATGAAAGAAACGAATTGTGAGTGGGAATATGCTTTTGTATTCACTATAAATAAATCGAATTCACTCTGTGTTAAAACAACTGTATTTATAGTGGGGTTCACTTTGCCATCTTCATTTAAAAAAGGAATAAATTATATAATCTTGATGACAATGACACATATCTTCTAAAGGGCGTGTTAAGGGCACCGTGTGTAAATGAATAACAAATAGCAAATAATTATTTAAATATATTGTTAAAAACCGCAATCCGACTATGGTTTTTAAAGTTCGTAAGTCCCGCCCCTTTTATGGGGTCGATCCACCGTGCGACGACGTGGCAGCCCCGGCACGCATGCCGGCCAAAAAAGTAACCAAACCAACCTGTATACGGCATCAATAAAGAAACCACGGAACCACTGTGACATAAATAATTCTACCGCGGAACCCTAATATAAAGTTCAGAATGTAAACACACGGGCATGGAACATTCTAGTAAGCATTTCCAGAAACTTCGAGATCTTTATCGATCTTTCTAGATGTTGCATATGGGTTTCTGGTTATATAGAATATTCGATGCTGTTCTGGAACGTGGTAGAATTATGTAGAAATTTCTAGACTCCTAGTTGTTTACTTGAGTGATGGAATAATCTAGAACACTATTCGCCCCTTTTGTTGACCCTACCAGCTGTCGCTGTCAATGCAAGTAACTACAAGACGCCATTTTAGAGTCGTTTAATTTACAATCTACACGTACCTACTAACGAGACACAGAAAAACGACTTATTGCTACCCATAGCAAAAATATCAATGAAACCTAATATTATTGGACAATGCCCATTGCGTAGGTACTAAGTAAGGGAACTACAGTAGGAATAACCTACAAAAACAACACTTTTATAATACCTGACTCAAAAAACTCGCTTTACGATTTACCTACTCGTGTTCAACGAAATAAATGGTGACAAAAAAGATAGATTTTAAATACTACTCACCTTTCTTCGTCTCTCGGCAATGAAAAAAACGACAAATTTTCATTTGTTTTTTGACTTTTGCACCCACCTACTGCACAATAATTACGTGGTTTCGGCATTTCGAAGTGTAAGCGCGGGCACAGATATTATAATACTGCGCGGTATACGTGCGGTGCGAGCACTCAGCCGCTCAGGCGGGCGTTCGGCGGCCCTCTGTCAGTTGTATCGTCGACGATACGCCGAGCGATAGGCATATATAGCGCGTGGCCTTGAGCGAGTGACGGAGGCCTGCCATCAGGCGGCGTCGCGTGACTGGCCACAGTGAGGCACACTGTCCACGGAGGCGTAGCTTCATAGACGCGTATTCGTCATTATAGGCTTGGTGTACGCTTGCTTGCAGCTTACATACAAAACAATGTAACTCTGTCGACGGAGCGGCAACGTCGCGCTCGCGTCGCTGCACGCAAGCTTCGTGACGCCTGCCGTACTTGCTGTCATACGCCGGGGCGTACATGGAGTGAACGCGCGTGTTTTTTATTGTAAAAAATGGCGGGAACGGCTGCCAAATTTGTTCAGATAATAGAAAAATATCCGTGTTTGTATAACAATAATCTTGCTGAATATGCTAGAAAAGATTTAACTGAAAAGGCTTGGAGTGAGGTGGCGAAAGAAATCTACAGTTGATATTTCTTTCTGTATATAGATGGGTCCAATATAATCGTCGTTTTCGTCGTCTTCGAATTTCGTCCGACTGCATTCTCACAAATGATTGACAATGTACACTTGCAATACGCCTCATGGATAGAGATCAGTACGCTGGGCTGCTTAAGCTGCACGGCGTATTTTGAAGCGTCTATGAAGCTATGCCTCCGTGGACAGTGTGCCTAGTCACTTAATAAGCAGCGCAGTGCACTGCTTCTTAACCGATTGTATTAGCGGGCTGCAAAATATACATATGGAAATATTTTCTTCCTACCATAAATAAGTCAATATTTTGTCATAAGTATCAAACTCGCGGCCCGAATTTATCCTTAGTTTTCGTGGTAAACATTTTTTTAATGATATGAATGATGACCTTTTAAGTAATGCAACGTACTTTAAAAACGGTTGTTAATTCACAATTGTATTCGGGTCTTTAATTTGTTTGTAAAATGACATGGAATAATATGTTAGCTTAGTTTAGGTGGCAAGAACCCGCAATCAGGTCGTATAATTGGTTGATGTAATATAATGTGTGTTAAAAATGAACTAGTTGGAGGCAAACCAAGAAAGGCGTAGTGCCTCATAGATTGGCTTGTCCAAAACAATCGGATGAAAAATCTGAGCGCACTGTTGTAAAAAATGAAAATTGCAAAACTAACAACTTCCTCAAGTGAATGTATTGCGTCTATGTACTTCACATGAAGTTGACGAAATATATATTGTGGATTCCATTCCTCGAGTTCAAGATATTGTGAATGACCCCTTAAAATGTAAGGTTTTGAACGCACTTTGTGTTCCGAAGTTATTCGGCACTTGACGGTACATACATCTCCTTCTCTTTTTAACTGTATATGCTATAGGGTGGGTAACCCTATAGCATCATCTCCGTAGCTCTCTCTTCCTGACCTAGAACCATATAACACTTCTATTTTTTTCAAACATACATAACCTACGTTTTTAATTAACTATTAGAACGGCTTAACCGATTTTGATAAAGTATGTCTATGAATAATTGTTAAAAAAATAACATTCAAATTAAAAATACGTATCAAAATCGGTTCACCTGTTTATGGGCTATGGTACTACAGACAGACATACAGACACACAGACAGACATTCAGAAACACAGACAGATATACAGAGACACAGACAGACATATAGACACACAGACAGGCATAACGACAGACACACATAGCGGTCAAACTTACAAACTCCTCTTTTTAGCGTATAATTCTGCCCTTTCTTTCTTACGGTATTAAAATTCCTTTTCGGAGAGGAAACAAACAACCCTTAGCTTTAAAAATTGGCCAAGATAAGATGATTCTAATGTAGTTAATACTCGTATGTACTATCGAACCATCTGAATCATGACCCACCATAAGCTTATTTTGCTAAACCCCTTAAATGCAAGTAGGTCGAAATTCGCTTGAAGGTTTATTTCCTTGGTAACGAACTTGTTATCATTTGATTAGACACTGACATTACGATAGATCTTACAAGTTTGAAAGTTTCAAACGAATTATCAGGCAAATGGGTCATGATTCAGTTGGTTCGATTGTACCTAAGAAAAGTATTGATACCAAGTGAATAAAAGTATCATACAAGATGGTTGTTTGTTGTTTGTTTTCAGCGGATATGGATTTACTATTTCATTGTTTTGTCTAACGGTACTTTTTCTTTAAACAATGAAACCCCTAAAAATGCCGTGGACTCAAATACAATTCCACTATGGGTGGCATTTTGTACAAGATGAAAGGACCGTGGACTTAGAAACACATACCCCTAGGCGGGGGGTTATACAACGTTATACCTCGTCCGTGCAAAGGTCCCCGTTACTCCAGGCGGAAAGACCCGCAGTGTGAGAGGGACGGAATCGGGAAAAAATGTCATAACGTAGCGCTAAACCACAGAAAAATTGTTTAAAAATAAACTACGCTATTTTGTTAAAAAGTTTTTTAAGGAGATTTTACGAATACATAATATCTACATTTGAACGCAGTTCCACAATGAAATTAGTTAGGATTTGAGAATTACAGGAAAAAATAAAACAATTTAGAGGTATTGTCGTAATTAAATTCTATCGAGAAAATTTCATCCCATCGCGTTTTCCTTAAGTGAGAATCTTCATCAAATACTCAATAAACGTTAACCCAAAAATCAAATCTGTAGATGACTTCATGGTGGAGAATTGTAAAAAAAACATTTCTTTTTCGTATCACCTTAAAAAATATTTATAGCAGGGTTTTTATCCAATGGATGGGTATTAATTGATGCAAACCGATTTATGATAGATTTTTATCCCAAACCATCCGACTGTTGTCTCATCTCTACAAACATCCGTGGAGCTAGATACAATGGGCCGGTTTTTTCCAACATCAAAGGGCCGTGGACCTAGATACTCTTACCTAAAATATAAAGGTACAGACAGTCACATGAAGCCGCAGCGCAATGATCGATGGGCGCAACAAACACATGTCGTCTGTGTAGCTGATATTGTTGATACATTTTCCGTCGATGGAGCAGCCGACAACAGTATTGCTGAGCGCCGCTATCAGATAGTTTTCATACAGGTTGGAGAGAGAAGGCGAGCTTCGCTTGATCGGTCAATAGGCCTAAGTCACTTTCCGATCTCTACAAATCATGTCATTTGCCAATCTGGCCGGGAGAACTGGCAAGCGGTAACCCTGTCTGGCGGGCCGCCGAATTTCCTCAAGACACGGCAATCATTGAGTTACATTTACTTACGTAATAGAGAAGACAACGCGCACCACTAGTGTGGTTGCTCTTTAATAAGCGACCTGGCCGCACGCGACTCAGTCGCTTGCTAGCTCTCAAGCGTCGTAGACGAGGGTAGTGGTATCGAAAAAAGGTGCAAACTCCGAGAAAATTCCCTCGTGTGTGTTACGTTACTGCACCAATAATTCAAGCAATACAGGGAGGTGCAAAGGAATATCTTTCCATCGGTGAGTATGTCGATAAATCATATAAAAACTTAATTCGAGCAAAATATTTAGCGGAGACACGCGGAGACGCCATGTCGCGTCATTTGTCATAGACTAAAAGTTAAGATGTGTCATGTGTATGGTGTGTGTGTAACAAGTGCGGGTAGCATCTCAGAGTTTTTTATTTATATGGTAGAATTATCTGAAGTTTCTGTTTAAAGCGGAAAATAATAATTTTACACATACAGGATGTAACAAAAAAGGCCTTGTGAGACCATTCTGAACAACTCTCTTTATGGGACCGACTTGATCAGATAAACTTTATTTTTCTTATCTCAGTACATTTGCGGGCCTAGCGCTCAGTTGATTATATATATATATATATATATATATATATATATATCTGAGGATCCGGTCGGAGTCCAATCATGATTTTGAAGTTAGATTTTGAAAAAGTGGCCGCCATTTTGAACTTTCAGTTACTGGTCCGACTTGCTTCAAAATCGATATCTTGGGATCCGGTCGGAGTCCAATTATGATTCAGAAGTCAGATTTTGAAAAAGTGGCCGCCGTTTTGAACAATTAAGTTATTGATCCGTTTTGCTTAAAAATCGTTTGATTGTTTACTGTTTACAGAGTTTACAGCATAATACTATAAAAATAGACAAACAGTTATATTATTAATGCTATTTAAACTTATTAAGAGATAATTTGTTCCATTTTGTTTATTCAAGGTTTCCACGTCTGGGCTGTGAAAGTAGGGAAAAATGGATAAAATTTGTCCAACACAACCGCAGTGAAGAGTTCTGGTTACCATCTGCTCATACTTATGTATGTTCATTGCATTTTCGCGAAGAAGATAAATACACCACAAAAGCAGGAAGGCGTTTCCTGAAGAAGTGTGCTGTACCATGTATTGATGTAAGCAACATTATTTTCAAAATATAATGGTATTGCAAGGCACATTGGGCGGGTTCGTCCCCAGGTGTCAACCATGGTGTATCACTTAATAATAATGGAATTTGAAAGGTCTCGACAAGTCCTACAGTCGATTGTATCACGGCGAGTCCGTACGGGTGCAGGAAAAGAGATATCCACCGCATAATCATAGTATTTATAGATGAGGTGTTAGTTGATTGCTCGAAGTAACATGTCTTGTGGGACGGCTCCCAAAATTAAGTTACTCTGATCATACAGCATGGTTTCGACATGTAGCCCCTTTCTGTTACACCTTGTACATGCAACTTTTTGAGGTACCTACCCATGCGACCATTCCCACAATATTTAATTATTCTTTATCGACTGGTCCCCCTAGAGATAAAGTTGGGCAGAATATAAACAAGGTGTCACCTCTATGACGGTTACATCGCATCTATGACTGATTAACCGCCCCCCGCGCGCCCCCTCTACCGCGCTTGCTTCACATGCATTTGTTCGCAATGTCTGTTCCGTAGGTTTATTTCAATGACGGCAATAGCTGTTTTTACTCTCCGACAATGAACAGCAATAATATGGTAGGTAAAGCGAACAATTTAAATGACCACCAAAATATATTTTTCCTACCCAAAATGGGTAATGATCACCAAAAGTTCAAGAAATTCGCCGGCGAGTGATAGACTTGATCCATCGCCCCTCGTCGAATTTCGTGGAGATGGTATGGACCATGCAGTTTATCTAAGTATTCTTTAATACTATAATAGGACTTTCTTATCAGCTCATTTTAAACATAGTTTTTGAACCTCTTTTCAGGAAGGATCAATGATTCTTGCAGAAAATATCTGGGCAAAATACTGCGGTAGCTTAGGTGAAGGGTAAAGCGGGTGAGCGAAGCGAAGCCCCTTTTACCCTTTGTGATAGGTTGAACACGTAAGAACAACAAAAAATACTTAAAAAATAAACTTAATTACACAAAACATAAAAAGAAGTTTGGTGATAATTTATCCAAACACAATTTGATGTACGTTTACTAATTCTGGCGGTCGTTTCGAATTTATGGGTAGTAAAATAGGTGCGTTTTTGGTGATCGTTTAAACATCAGCCGTAGGTTAATAAGGGACGGAGCTATGCGGTATCTTAGTCCCTCGCTTTACTAAAATATTACTGTTCCTGTTCGGAGAATAAAAAGGCCCTAGTGTGCGTGTGGCGGGGCGCGGGGCGGGGCGTTTGTGTTCGCGGGGCGGGGCGTTTGTGTTCGCGGAACCACTAAGCCAACTAGGCACCTGTCAAATGTCACGTCCTCCGCACATGTTTCGGGTACGAATAGCAAAAACATAGTGGGTGGACCAAAAGTCCGTCAACATCTAAAACGGTTAGAAGAAATAAATCAGCTGTATAAGGGAAAAACTGTTTTTTTTTATTGTTTTAGTGTACAAATTAGGATGTAACTTTTTTATAATGACATTATCCAAGCGCAAGCCTTTTCGATTTTGACACTCTTGTAGAGCAGCGGAAACGTATGAAAATCCTAACCTGTATTTAATAAATGCCTAAACAGTTTTTCGTTCATACAGCTTTTTTTCTGACCATAAATTGTGAAGTCGTCGATATCAAGTTTGTTATGCGGTGGCCGGCAGCGTGTCTTTCCTGGAGATGGCAGTTTCACTCCAGAACTTGCTGTTAGAGATGGCGAAGACGGGACTGTCTATAAAAATAAATATATGATTGGCAAGACTGAAGACTAAATGACAAAATGAAAATGTAATTAAAAAGTTATATATATAGCCTATAATTTACCTGAAGAATACTTTTTTCTTCACTTTTTATACGCATGATTGTACGTTTGCTGACACCAGTAGCAGCACACGTCCTTTTTATTGCTTGATCTATAGGAATCACAATGAACCCTATCCGCTTTTCTTGTTCAAAAAATTTTAAAACTCGTAATACCATTGTTCTCTCTCCACTATGAATGGTCTTATTTTTCCCCATTTCAAGTGCTGGGTACGCACAATAACACTTGAAAATTACAAAGAACTCAACTGCCAACAACAAGATTTAACTGTAACAAAATCAAGCAAGTACAGAATGATCGGCGTAACACGTGCGGCTGCATCGATCCTGCGAACCGTACTAAGATAAGAATGGGGTGCCGGGGGCGGTGTGCGGGCGGGGAAGCCACATTCCACCCGAGTGCCTAGTTGGCTTAGCGTTGTGTACCTGGCGTGATGCCCACTGCTGTTATACCATCTACAAAACGCAAATAACGATCGCACGAAATGCTACAAAAATAAAATAGCCATAAGCTATTTGACATTTCGAGGCGCAAAGCTCCGTCTGTGTCGTTTTGTTCGATTGTTATATTTGCGTTTTGCTTCTTGTCTACGGAATGCAAAAATGACAATGTCTCTGTCAAGCAAGCCCGAGATATCTCGACCTAGCATGGCGACCGCGACCGAGCCTTGTCTACAACCGGTGGCATAGCGACATTGCCGAGATGATTTCGGCCGATTTAGACACTAATTTTGACGGGGCTATAGCTCAAAATAAAATTATACAAACCAATTATCTTCACTGATTAACCTACCGTATACAAAAAAACTGACTACTCTACAAATAAACCATTCGATAAACAAAACTAGCACCACCAACAAAATCATAAATCCTATCAAAACAAGCTTATCTTTCTTACTAAGTTCACAACAAATATCTGGCTTATCGAACACAAATTTCGTTCTCCATACAAAAATATTGTTAGTCAAATTAAAATACTGACTTGCACTCAAAATTCTCCATCCATATAACGGAATTTCTAAAATTCGAGACTTTTGCTGCATCACACTAATTAATGTTTACTTTACCAAATTATATTTAACAATTTGATCATTCTTTTACCTAAAAAGCTTACTACTACAGCTAAATTTCTTTTTTCTTATCAGTTTTAATGAAAATTATACATAAAACATTATTATTGGCATAAAGCAAAAAAGCCGACGCCCTGCTAAAGCAAGAACTGCCTTAACAATGCAATGAAAAGTAAAGGCTTTAATTAGATTTAATTGGGAAATATTTAACCGCATATCAAAAATACTGATTTGCACAGCAAATATCAGGGCGAGGTGGTGCGGAAGGTAGGTGAAGAGTTAGGTTGAACATGGAAGAGCAAAAGAAACATAATGTTTGAACATGTAAGAGCATAAGAAACGAAAGTTTTTTTGAACATTTTTGCAGTGCAAATAGGACATTTTTAATATGAGATTAAGTACTACCCGATTTAATTAAGTTTTTTTATATTGCAATTGCGAAAAAATATGTTTCAAAATCTGATTTATCATTCATTGTTGTTATTATGTTTGCATTTAGGTGTTGTTTTGATTGATTGATTACTCAAAACGATCCAGAAAAAGAATTTTACTGGACAAACCCGACTTACAAGTCTGGCGCGTGAACTATTTAATAAAGATAGCTGAGAGATATTTAATAAGAAAGCAGAAAAAAAATAAAAAAGATGATAGATGGCTTCAAGAGTTTTTTTTTATTGCTTTTAATGTCCCACTGAATTGAATTACCTATAGACTTCAATATTGCTTAATTTCAATGCATTTTTCAATGTTTATATTTGTGAATTAAATTTTATTTTTGTTTTAACTAGGGCACAGCTGCAATTATGTATGGATGGACAATGATATTAAAAGTAGAAGACAGGCATTTTTGAAATGTCTCTCAAGTGGGCTGAAAATACGCAGAAAAGAAGCTCATTATCACCCACATAGTAAACGAGGATGGATTTCTCGAAGGTGGGGAATGGATATTTGAAGCAAAGAAGTCGGATGGGGACTATCTTGGGGTAATGGTTGCTCATAATTTTGATATATGGTAAGCCTTAAATCTTTTTATCTACACACGTATCATAAACTTTTCGTTACGACCAGCATAATGATATATTGACCATAATGTACAAATTAAGACATTCAAATTTCGAACGCCGACGCCCTCCTGCGTGCCGCCCCTAGTTTGTCTGTGAAGTTGGCACTACTGAACAAGCTAAACAACTGCAGATCAATGATCAATGTCACAATGCCGGTCGAACATGCGGTTCCTGAACACATCAACCAGTGCATGTAACTGTACATAATTAGGCATTCAAACTCTCGACACTCTCGAGTGATATTATTCCAATCTCGCGTTTTAATGCCCTCCATTATGTATCAGTCACATAAACAACTATTAATTATTATTATTTTAAGCTCTGAAGATAACTTGTTAAATAGTTGTGCTCCTTGCGCTTGTCCTCATACGCTTGCCATAATTTGCTATTTTTTATTTTAGGTTCCAAAAAATTTGGATAAAATTCACCCAGGGTCTGTAATTGTCATGGACAATGCCCCTTAACATTCTCACCAGCTCGAACATGTGCCTAATATGAGCTGGAGGAAGGACGCTATACAAGATTGGCTACGTAACAAATATAATAGCATTTGAAACATGCGAAATAAAAGCGCAGTTGCTCACAAAATTCGATAAAGTAAGATAAAAATCAAAATATATCGACAATCACGCCGTATCGAGACAAATAACTGTGCTGCGCCTTCCTCCATATCACTGTGACTTGGTAAAGTAAAGTAAAGTAAGTAGGAAGAAAAAATAAACCTTTTAAAAGGGCAGAAGTTAAAATATTGCTAAAAGAAGTTTTGGCGAGAATCGCAGCAGAACAGTGTGCGTCGGTCACGTTCAAAAGGAAGATGAAAGGATGAAAACATTAGACGGAATTATGGATGTGGCTAGCGACGCTGTAACAAAGCCTGAAGGTTCTGTGACCGACCGTTAGTTGATCAACTAACGACAGATAGTAAACCAGTCCGACAGGGTTTAGAATTTACGTTTCTTTTGTTCTTACATTTCAACCTAACACGAAGACTATTCGGAGGCTTTCGCCCCTCTAGTCTTCACCTAAGCTACCGCAGTGTTTGCCCTGGTATTTCGTTCGCAATTCAATTCGAAACCAGTTTACTATATAACGGTTTTAACCGTTAGTTTATCAACTAAATATATATATAATTATAAAAAAAATATAATATAAAAATAATATAATATATATGTTATACTGAATAAATGTTTATTCTATTCTATTAAAAAAAAAATAGGTTTTTTTTAAAGAGTTTTGAAATATTGCATAAGTCCTTTTATTAATTTTATGTCTGTACTGAAAGCCTAAGATATAACAAAGTATGTCAATGCTTAATAGGCCGTAATAATTCATATGCATTGTGATCGCGTGCCATGTTTGTGCGATAGTAATATTAGTTAAATATCCATTAAATATTTGGACAAAAGGTAATCCTGATTTTATAGAAAAAATCGATAGGTATAAATATAATATATAATATATATTATACACAAAAAGTCTAGTTTAATATTTATAATATACGCTCTATCTAAATTATTTTGGATTAATTAAACTACTTAAGATGAAGCAAAAAACAGTGAACTATATCTCAATGATCAATCACTCACTTTGACATCAGTATATGTATACTATGATCATAGACAACTGTCAAATAATTATCTTTTTTACATTATTGCCGGATTCCATTGTAAGGGACTTTAAGAGTATTTTTATCGTCTATCGATTCGACGTCGTGCGATAAATATATCTTCATCAGGAAAGACGCTACACTGTCGCACGCAACACAGCGCAGAACGATCCGCATCGTCCGCGCCAATCTGATGACGTCATCAGGATTTCTACGGTTCTCCTGATTCCGACGCGGATAAGTATGCGAGGTTTCGTATAAAGTAGGCATTCTAAAAGCCTATTCGTCCGGTGCAATCGGTTCGGACGATGCCAAAGATATCGAGAGACAGGCCCTTGACGCTAAGCTTGTGTCGAAAATCGGAACCAGTGTCACCGAAAATTAAGAACACGCACACATCTACAACACTCATACATCAATCCTTCCGCATTTATTGGTCAGTGCAATGTCATGCACCTATCGTCCGAACACACTCACACTACCGCAGGTACACTAGATAGCCGAGCTAGTGCTGGGACATTGCAAGGACAGCGTGTTTCATCAATCCATTATAATTTATAGTCAGTGGTATTTATGCCGGGTTATATAAATAAAATGATATTTTGTTTGTTAATATGACATATTTATTTTACAAGAAATACCTATTACTATGTTTACAGGCTGTAACACCTACGGGGTGCCAAGCCGAAAAGGATTGTTTGGGACATGATTTTGAACAACTTTCTCAATACATCTGATTTGATCAGAGAAACGTTATTTTTTACTTACCTATACAAATCAGCTGACCGCTCGGCCCAAAATGTACTGCAAAGTGAAAAATTATGTTGCTCTGATCAAATAGTTTTAATAGAGAAGGATGTTCAGATTGATGCCTTAACAACCGCCTTTCGGCATATATACCCTTTCTGTATAATCCGGTACAGTACAATACAACCTATTGACAAGAAAAATGTGAATATTTATTAAGAACTTGGCGTTTGACAATTTAGGCGTAGCATTTTTTGCTAAGTAATGCAGTCTTATATTAGTATATCTTCTCATTAGAGCTTTGATTAGTAATATTAGATGATTACCCAATGGGTTTTGTTCGAGTTGGTAGAAATCTATTTCTTTCCATCGATTCAAAAACATAATTCTCACTATCACTATTCCCATCACTATACGTCGTCCCTGCGTGCGTGTAACAGTTCGCCTCCGTAACTCGATGCATATTTACTTTCGTATTATATAAGTGTGAAATAATCATTGCGTGTTAGCTTGGCAATATGTAGTGAAATTAAGATACAACACAAGCAATGCATAATAAACCTAGCGAGAACAACATGACATTGTCACGTTAATGATCAACTCGTGACGAATTTTTTGTGAATGATTTATTTCCGTAATAATGTTTATTTCTCATGTTTTAAGAAGAAATAATAGTTGGAATGAGACTTACAAGTGATATGTTACTCCGCCGTTCTTGGAGTTCACAATCCCGCTTCTATTTTTGCACATGAGTATTGCACAGGTTGGCATTTCGAAAAAACAGCGGAAATGAATTCGTCACTGCGGTCGCCCGGTGACTACCGAGAATTTTTAATATGAAGACTATCAGGGCTAGATTTGTTCGCACGTGCAACGCCCCTCAACCTATCTATCGATATCTGTGGACGATGCCGATAAGTGTGCGTGCACCATAAACTCATACTCACCTGTGAGTGCGAGAGAGCGCGCCATACATACAGATTGTATGACCCGGCCTGAAGCGACAAAAATAGTACAGCGCCGCCGCCGTCTTTGTTTGCATTTTGTATGACTCAAGTGAACGTAAGCCGGTTGGGTTGAATTGAGTGAGTGAAAAAAATGGACTATGGACGCTTTGTTTCCACGGTACCTGTACAAGGCCGTAAACTGAAAATAAGGACCAGAGCTTGGAAAAATCTATACATAATTGACCGAGCGAGCGAAGGGCTCCATTTCGACAAGATATGAGGCCGATTTTGATAAGATACTCACATAGTTTTAAGGGAGTATGTTCAACGAAACGTCGACCTTACAGGTGGCGTAATAAACATCAAGGTTCACTCTCGTGCGATAGTTCAAACAAACTTGGGTGGAAGGGAATCGATAAAATACGGACGGCTTGTGACGCCACTCGTCCTGGGGCCCTATTCTGCTAGCACACACAATGACCCCCGCCAAGACGAGCCAAGCGAAGCGCAAGGGCACTGCTATCTTTTATCGAAGCGCTTCGTAGATTTTCTAAACCCTCTTACTTTGAATTGGATTTTACCAGATAAACATAATTCTCGGGGTATAATGTCAATAGTAGATTCAATAAACATATTATGTTTATTGAATCTACTATTGACATATTATGTTTATTGAATCTCTAATGAAAGTTCTCAATTAATTATTTTTTACGTAGGACAGAGATTTCTATAAGCCAGGGTGGCTTATTCGAACTATTCGAACGCGGGTTGGCACGAAAACATCTCTGAAGTGGAAATGCTAAATGACGATTTGTGCCTGCCCTGAATTGGTGCCAGAAAAGCTCTAAAAATACCAAAAAACTTAATGAGATCAAACTGCAACAATTAGTGATTCATTTAATGCAATGTTTCTATCAAATTTGTTCATGTTATCAATAATCACTTCGAAATTTGTTTTCGCCGCCATGGTATGTAAATGTTGCAAGTAGGAGGGGGGGGAAATCCCACACCCGCTTTTTTATTGAATCTTAATCCTGCCGTCTTTGAAATCGCTCATTTTGATGGAAAGTAAAGATGAGTTGGTATCATTATTTCTAACTCGCGCTGGTCCGAAAAAAAAAAGTGACGGCGTTTTAAAGGGCTCTGTCTCTATGAGATATTCGTCAGCTGACCAAATTGTGATCTTTGAAATATTCTCTCGACACTGGCAAAAAAAACCTCAGAAGAGGTTGGATATGCACGCCCCGTGCCAGTAAATAAAACAACTTAACTGATTAAAAAAGTGTGTTTGAAAATGGAATCGATGGCTCCTGCACAAAATCTGTCGGCTTCAAGGTAGTCAGTTTAGTATGAGTTTAGTGCCGTAATTAGTTGGTTTTGACACG
The DNA here is from genome assembly GCA_949825045.1 of Argyresthia goedartella. Lineage (NCBI taxonomy): Eukaryota > Metazoa > Arthropoda > Insecta > Lepidoptera > Argyresthiidae > Argyresthia > Argyresthia goedartella. Next base: position 19,676,773 of record OX463834.1, read on the forward strand.
AACCACAGGCTACCTGTATATTTTTTTTACAAAGGCCTGCTTCACACCTGTATCACACACAACGCATGAAATGACCTTGACTCACTGAAAGTTGAATATGATAGGGCACAGTGTGGACAAGACTAATGAGGATGTTTGCTTACCTTCATCATCATCATCGTCATCGTCGCTGCAGTCGTCTGCCAGCGACTCCTGGTCAGAGATGTTTTGTGTCAGCAGCGGCGTCGACGTCCCAGCCTCCGAAGCTCCCTGAAACAATAAGAGAATACATCAGCTCCATCGTCTGCCGTGTCTCGCTAAGAAGCCAATAAAGAGTGCTAACACAGTGGTAAAGAGTTCTATATAGGTAATTGAACTAAACTCCTATACCATCACTCGCAGCTTGTATAATGTTACCGCAAGATTGTCAAAACCGTTAGTTGATGAACTAACGTTTTTTTTCTCGTTAGTTGGTCAACTATCAACAGATAGTAAACCGTAGCGTACTGCTTACTATATGACGCGTTAGTTGATAAACTAACGGTCATAAGTAGTAAACTAGTTTAAACTTGAATTGCAAACGAAATACCAGGGCAAACACTGCGGTAGCTTAGGCGAAGACTAGAGGGGGCGAGCACAGCGAAGCCCCAGAATAGTCTTCGTGTTAGGTTGACATGTAAGAACAAAATAAACGTAAATTCTAAACCCTGTCGGTCTGGTTTACTATCTTTCGATAGTTGATCTACGTTAGTTTATCAACTAACGGTTTTGACTATCTTACGGTGACATATTTATATAAAACCATTGATGACCCCGAGAACTTCGTAACCGCCTGACAGTCAATGATAAAAGAGCTGTCAATTGCAGAAGACGGCGGAGTTCCCAACCTAATTTATTAAAAAACTAGTTTTCTGTATATTTTTTTCTGTGAACTTTTCCGATATTTTCATAATTATTCTGCTATTCGGGGCGGAAACAAATCCAACAAATAAGAGATAATAAAAATAGGTCCAGCCGATCTTGAGTTATATGTGGTGTAAGCAGACTTTTTCGGTCTATTTATTTAGACAGTACGCGCTAAAATGCAGAATACTTCGTCTATTAAAATGCGTTATACTTAAATTCTTGCGGAGTCTGAAATTAAGATAACCCATTTAAAAGACAAAAATCTGAATAATACACTAGGTTCCAGTCTAACATATACTTTATTCTTGCATATAACTTAATATAACTTCGGAATTAATTTCCCAATTGCCTAAAAAGCAAATGAGTTCGTCCACCTAACCAAGCACGCAAAACAGTTTGTCTACCGCTTAGTGGTGTCTGCTCTCATTAACAGCTTTTATCCGCAGTCGTATTGATGATCAGCTCTGCACACTCTTTCGGATTCCATCACAGGGGTGATGGAATCCGAAACTGCCTGAAGCTTCATCATTTTCTTCATTTTTCTTCATTTTTCACCATAAAGTTTCGATCGGGGGCAAGTCTGGGCTGTTTGGTGGCCAAATCATCGAAGGAACTTGCTAATGGTCCCTGTAGTGTTGCATGAAGCACCATCTTTAAAAAAAAATGATGGTATGTTGATGTTGCAAACTCTCATTGGCCGGTAATAGACTCGTTTCCAAAATGTACTTCTTACTTCGTAGCATTAACATTACCCTTGCCAAATTGTAACCGACCCAAACCCTGTGCTGACGTGCAACCCCATATCATTACTGATGCTGGAAACTTCAGTTTTCGCTTGATGCAGTCCTCACTTTGATGTAGGCCTCACTTTTATTTCTGATGATCTTTTTTCGTTCATCGCCAATAGACACCTCAAATTTCGATCCATATTATTTTGACGCCACTGATCTGAAGTTCAGTTCCAATGTTCACGAGCAAATTTTAATCTTTTTTTCTTTCGCAAGGCAGCCAGTAAATGCTTATCTTTTCATCCTCTTGATGGCTCTCTTGCAAGTGTCGACTCAAACCGTTTTCTGGATCATATCCCGCCATTGTACAGTGAGTTCTACTGCTGGGGCATGACGATTTTTCTTTATTTTCTTCCGAAACTTGCTCTACGCGTCACTTGTTATGCCCAAAAAATGCTACTTGCTGCTTTGTGTTGTTTATAAAGCTGGATGATGGACTGAATGGTAGACCTAGGTGGTAACAGTTTCTTAGAATAAGAAAATATGATTTTTCGAACCTCTTCAGAAATTGGTATATCTATGGTTGAAGAATAGTGACCAAAATCCGTTTATTCTTCCTATTTATACCCTCTGTCTACGAAACTAATGACAGGTTTTAATTAAATTCAAATATTGAACAATCCTTATTTTCGTCCAGTTTCTGGTCCCTTTCGCTGCCATTTTTTTTAATACAACGCGATTTTGAACTTTATGCCATGGTATCATCGTATGAAAAGCAAAAGTTCTTTAGTAGGGTTTATCCACTGAGGTTTAACTCAACATAGCCAAACATTTTTGCATCGATTAGGAACTAGATAAACAATTAATACCAGGTTAAATCGAGGATTGCAGAATTTCCAAAAGATATTAATATAACACGACAACGTTTAAATAAAGTAGGATAAAGAAGGATACTGATGTAACATGTTATGTATTATCTGATTTCCCTGCCTACAAAATATTTTGGTTAGAAAAATCTTGTTTCTCAATGCACGACTAGAAGTATTCTGCATGGAAGACATTTGGAATTTTGGAATTTGGACCGAAGATGTTCTTTATGAGACTGAGCCCTGATTGCAGTGAGGGGTTCAAGCGCGCTCAAGACAAAAACAGCTTTATCCCCGCGGGGTTACTCGGCTTTTCTCAGATATGCCAACAAAAATACAAGGCTGCTAAAACAGAATTGTATTAAAGCCTAATTTAAAAGAGAAAATTGACGATAATTACCAAATAAATATGTCTATCAAGACATATTTATTTGGTAAGTTTATCGATGTTGATGTAGAGATTATTTGAGTGGCCTTCAAAGCTTCAGAAACTAGCGTCTGAGGGTGTCCAAGGATCATCAATAATAGATGAAGTTTTCAGATTTATGTGATCTCAGAAATCCAAACTAAAAGAGGAGGCACGCCCGGTTTCTGAAAGGAAAATTAGCTGTGACAACTTGTTAAACGCATTTCAGCCAATCGCATGCCGCTATTTTGAATTAATGGTCGATTAATCGCTTGTTACATTTGACAACTCTTTCGGAAACTGGGGATAAGCTTCCTTAGTCTCCTCTTTTGATTCGCTTTACCTATAACTTCCGGATGCTCACAAGAGCGTGTTAGATTACCTACGTGTTTAAAGTGAGGCCAACTTAAAGAGACAAAGAATGTAAACAAACCTTCAGGCTTTTAAAACATTTTAAATTGAAGAAATTATGTAAAAAAAAATACTTCCCATTGTAATCGTATCGTCTGAAAAAAACTATGTACTTTCTTTCTTATGGCCTTTTTATCACACAGAATGTGACTCTTTTGTTGGTTGTTGATGGGATTTTTACCTCTCCATTTGCAGCGTATTCTTTTATAATTCTATATCCGGAAGCTACACCGATGCCCATAATTCTCGCCGTTTTCTCCATTATACTTGTTTTGTACGGATATTCATCAGAAGGCCAACTTTGTTTTACGTATTTGTGTACATTAACGACCATTTGTTTTTCGTTCGATGTAAAATACGTCCGCTGTAAATAAAAAGTAGTGGGTAGGTTTTTTTTTTCTTAAGCTTACGTTGGAAATTTGATTGATTATAGAAACTTCTTTGAGCAAAACTAGCGACCCAATTCTCTACTTGAAATCGCCTGTACCCTAAAAATCCGGAAGGACTAGAAAGACGAAGGTTTCAGATTTTTTCTATGCTTAATTAGTGTATTTAGATGATTTCAAAATATGCAAAAGGTCTGAAATTATTAGTTTTCGAGTTATAATTATTTTAAACTTGCCATTCTTAGCATTCGGGATCGTGGGGATGTGGGAGTATTAGGGTGCGGAAACGAATAATTTGGCCGTTTTTAACGTTAGGTGTCGTCCAAAGTGCATTGACTTCGTGGCCATTGACCTTGACCTTGACTTGACTTGACTCTTTCGCAGAAAATTCTCAGTTTTGCCGTTTTTGACGCTTGGTGTCGTTCACAGTTCACTGACCTCGAAGTTATTGACCTTGACTTTGAAATTGACTTATGTGCATTTTTTTGTTAATATCGGGGGGTACCCCTTCCCCACTGACACCACTCCCGTGAAAAGGAAATGTTCTGTTCTTGAGAAATGTAATAACCTCATTTTTGAGGTAATTTTTACATAATTTTCGCTATGAAAGTGACCTATATCGCATTATTATTTCGAAATGGCTTTAATTCTGGCTGCTACGGGGCTGCGGCGTTGCCCCCGCACTACAGCGCACCCACTTTCGCCTCAGCAGCCTCGACCGCTCCGTCTCATAATAAACGCTCTAGAGTCTAGCCACAAGACTGCAAAGGAAGGACTGCCTATTTAGTGGGGTGCCCTGATTCGCATTTTCTATTCCGAAACGGCAAAACTGAGAATTTTCTGCGAAATATGCACGACAGGTCAAGGTCGAGGTCAATGACCTAAAGGTCTGTAGCAGCATCGGCTCAGCGACTGATGATACTATATTTAATTTAATGACTATATTTAATAGAGATTAAATGCTTATGTTAATACAGAGAAAACATCCAAGACTAAGAAACAAATCTTCATGCTCATCACACAAATATTTGCCCTTACCGGGATTCGAACCTGGTACTGTCAGCTTCGTAGGCAGGGTTACCCGCTAGGCTAAACCGGTCGTCAAAAAGGTCAATGGCCACGAGGTCAATGAACTTTGAACACCCGACGTTACAAAAAGGGCAAATTCGTCGTTTCTGTACCCCCAACATCCCCAAGGTACCGAATGCTCAAAAGGGCGATTTTCAAAAAATCATAACTCGAAAACTAATTATTTCCGACGGTTCGCCTATTTTGAAATCATCTAAAAATACCTAATAAAGAAAAGAAAAAATCAGCAAAAGCATCTGAAACCCTCGACTTTCTAAAGGCTTGCCAAAAAGTAAAATTATATTAGTGGTTCCAATGCTAAAAATAGCTCAATAGGTTAACTTACCTTTTGACGTTTTTTTGGTGGTGAATTGATATCTTTCAAAGGCGGTCTAGAGCTGCCAGGCCGTGATTCCATAATTAAAAATAACAACCACTCCCAATAACAGTAAATATCAACAAGAAAAACTAACTCACTAACAAGAACCTAAACAAATACGGAAACGAAAAAATACGTATCACTACGAATGCAATCACTGGAATGAACTTGTTCACAAAATGGCGGACCAAATGTGAAGTCTTCTGTATAGACAGATTCCCTCCCTGTACCACGAATCACGCAACACGCGACACGCGACAGCCATCGCCGACCAACTGTCAACATCACTGCGTACGAGAGATAAGGACAGAGATATTAATTGCTCGCTGTCTCAATGTAACTCAGTAAAGGTCAGATTGTTTACATTCTTTATCTCGTTAAGTTGCCCTCACTTTACACGGTTCACTGTTGTAATCACAGAACATTTAATAATAGGTTAAAAAGGCCCTATTCCATTTTTTGAACGGGAACCACCGTCGCCGCTCCAGCTGACTACTACTAAGATAAACAAATACGTGCAAGGGTTCACATGTGTGCGTGAGGCAACAACACGGGCTCGCGATTGGCTCAGCAACTCACACCAACGCAACCGTTACTGTCGTGCGTGTTGCGTAAAAGCAATTTATTTTTCATACACGTTAAGGATTGACTAACGATAAACTTTTATCGATGTTTATATTTTTATTATCGATGTTAATTTTGATAACATAATGTAATATGTATTTTACTCAAATTGCTTATAATTTCGTCAAAAACTATCGGCAAAAACAAGGGACTAAGTTTACGGAAGCGATCGAAATAGGTATTGGCTGAAATATATGAAAAATGCTCACATTTATTCGTGTACATAGATATTTACTAATATCTAAATTACTAGATTATATTACCTCTACTTTTCTTAGTTTTTTTGTTTTAGTTTCATCAGATGTACTTTCCAATTTGCGTTTTTTTGCTTTGGCTGCTATAAACGACTCGATGTCCTGTAATAATCAATAAAATAATGTTAAAAACTTTTTGCTACTACATGATATTTCTATTATACGTACTACAATGTTATGCTGTACTTATATTGAAATGTTATACGCACTGCATTGGTAGAACATATACGGACAACATTTTCTTGTGGCACTGCACCACACTTTAAATATTTATGTCCAGATTTTTTTATTAGGTAATCTTTTTCCTTGAAATGTTTTGAGCAAATTGTGCTTGATTTTGTAGGCATCCAATGTTCTCTACCAGTAACATCAATCCACTGTTCTTTTATTGTTGGCTCTTGAGGAAAGCTGAAAAAAAAAGGTAGGTACACAGAGCAAAAAACATTTCTTTATTCTACAATTACATTTATAGGGAAAATTACGAGATTATAGTACCAAAACTAACTTCAATATAAGGTTTTTAAAAATCCATAAATAAAACCCTGGTTTGCGACAAATAAAACTTAAGCGGTGGAGGTCCCCTCTACCCCCTCACCCGCCCCACCCCCTCCGCCCACTTTCCTTCCAAAAATCAGGTGTCCGTGTTCGAGACCTTTACCTATAGTCCTTTACTGAGCCAACGTGGTGGAGTATGTCTCAATCTTACACGAATCCGGTAAGAGTCCTGTGCCTCTTGGTGCGACGTTGATAGCCTATATTTATTTATTTAAAAGGTACTTAGAAACAACCATTTATCGATACGATGGCATAATGTGTCCCCACCCTATCACGAAAATCGTACCTCGATTGTATTTTCGATCAAATTATTAAAAATCTACGTTTATTGAACTTACCGATGAAAAGAAATCCTTCCATTATTCACATTAGCTTGTTGGCTTCTGGCTCTGCAAGTTATAACTGCGCAACTCGGCATTTTAGAGGGTTTTCGCGGAGTAACGCCTCCAACGAAAGAACGCGGCCGACTGAGGGGAGGTGAGGAGCGTTTTAGGCTATGTATGAGCGTTTGCTCATACTCGCGGCGCGCCTGAACCGCCCACACCGCCTTTCTAACCTATTATTAAATGTTCTGTGGTTGCAATGCATACTATGAAATGTAACAATATTGTATTGCATAAATCCTTTAACAGAATGTTTGTAGACCGTAATAATAATTTAGCGTAAATGACTGCGTATAATATTTAGTCATAAACATTGGAAGCATTAACATTATAAAGACTACCATTATACAGTATAAACATAAAAAGGTAGGTATAACATTCATTTCGCATCGCAGACAAAAGGAAATCCAAAAATCCAATACTCAAATGCCGAACAAGACTTTGTTTCTAATCTAACTATAACTCAATTAAAATTTTGCCACTTGGGCTTTTCATTACTTCGCTAGCTCGATCCGCTCGCTGGTTACGCAATGCAATCAGATTGTGAATCGCAATCGTAATCGCTCCATTAGTATTGGCTCATCTACCAAACAATATAAATTTAAAACAAACAAAGAAAAAACCGATAACATGACTGAAAAACTGAACCAGAAGTCATAAAATTTTGACCTACAGCAAGAATTTCAGAAGAAGCCTTCTGATTAATATCATAAATAATTAAGACATACCTAAGACATCATTTATTAATAATATTCATTACATGTCATAAACAATTAAAATAAAAGAACTAAGAATTAAATATCAGCTGATGATAATATATGTTACGATCAAAGTGATTAATGTGAATGATTTGATCAATGTAATAAGTGTGAAAATCACTTTTTCTGATTATTATTAATAATTCACTATTGTTTTTGATTAAAGTAATAAATCCAACAAGAAATTTGGCTAGAGTAGGGTATGGTGGCTAAATTTCAATTGGATAATAAGGTTAGGTTCGAAATTAGAAGAAGGAAAACCGGAACAAATAAAAAAACATTTAATTTTTCGGTCAAAGGATTTATGCCAAACAATATATTTACATTTCATATCATGCATCTAACAGTGAATCCTCCCGCCACCCCCACTCTTTTCTATTGCTCGAAAAAGACGTAAACGTATACCAAACAAATTTTTGAAAATTAATTACATTTATCATCAGTAAGGTGAAATTAATTATTAATAATAATCAGTTAAAGTGAATAATTTATCACTTTCATCATCAATCTTGAAAATTATTAATAACTGATAATTATTAATAACTGATAATTATTAATAATTTTTAATTAATCACATTTCTCATAATATATATAAAATACATTATTAACCAAAATAATAATATTCAAAACATCAATGAAATTATTCAAAAGTAGTTATGCCAAACAAAACAGTAGGCAGAAGTATTGTTGTAAGAAAGTACTTATAAGCCATTAAAGTTAGGACAAACTCATGGGAAGAAAAATTAGGAAACACATAATAATGCGAAGCAAAGGGATACCTGTTTACACACAGGTATGCTGTTATCACCGATATGAGAGCTTCTGTTCTTGTTTATGGAATTTTCTATGATGTAGCGCTCTGCTACTGCATTGGATTTCCAGTCACCGAATCGTCTTATCTGGGTCATGTCTGCTCCTGAATCTGCCAACAGATGTGCTGATGTTCTTCTAAAACAATGGCCCGTGTAGAGCTCGGGATTTTGCAATTTCAGGTATTTTGCAATTTCTTTTGGCATGGCGTTAATTTTATTTTTGCCAATGACTTGCCTGGTGCACTTGCTTTTGCTGTAACCTACAAAAAATCTATTGGTGTTTATGTTAGAGGGGCGTAGAGCTTGGTACTTTTCAACAATTTTAGCATACTCTTCACGAACTATGAATGACCTTTCTTTATTTGTTTTGGTATCTGGCAAGTTTACCCTCAATAAATCTGAATGCTTTTCAATATCATTGACTTTCATGTTTACGAGTTCACTTCCACGACAAGCGCCACTCACTCCAAAAATCAAGGCCACCTATAACAAAATATATTAATGTAAGTAAATTAACAATAAAGCTTGTGGTGTAAGATATAATAGGTGGAATCTTAAAATATATTTTAATAAATGTACATATTCCCTGAATTTTCTCTCTATATCTATATCAAGTTGGACTCTCCTGGAGGTCTCCTTAGCCTGGTGCTCTCTGCCAAAAGACAGAATATGTCTAAGATAGACATAATGATCATGATCAACCACCTCTAAACATTTCCGACAGTGCTGTTGGTAAATTCTTTGTTTGGTGAACTTCACTACCTGCTCTATAGAACTATTGATATCACATTGACATACGAGTTTTGACTTCGATTTTTTGATATCAAGTACCCACCCAGCCATTATAGTTGCAGGTACTGAAAACACAATAATATGGTAGTACTCATACTCACTTTAATGGCAAGAAATCTATGGTCAGGAGCTTCATTTAGAAAAGTAGTCACATTTTGCATTGTAAGTACTTTTGATTTCTTTGGTTGATGGCCATCTGATTTCCTTTTTAAAAATGCCAATAACTTGGTGTATGTATTAATTTGAATGTCGTGTTTAATGCTTATTGTTGACCTGAGCATTGAATAGTTGCACCACAGGCTGCTTGACTTTCTTGTGGATGATAAATGTTGGAAATAGACCAGAAGCACTGATTCAGACACAGACTTTACGCCTTTTGCAGTTTTCCATTCGTCGAAAACATTGTAGGCTTTCAGGTATTTTTCCTTTGATTTCTCTGGGAGTAGATTATGAACAATGCCTGAGTCGTCGAATTTATTTGACTCCGGGGTCAAATCACTGTCGTCACTTGACATTTTATTAGAATGAAATTTCCTATTTTTATAGAATTTTGTAGTTTTACTAGTTATGGTCGGTGTTTATAAACATGAGCTATGTAGGTAGTGAATAAACTAAGATAACTCAATCTCACATTTCACAACATTCCGAAAGAATCACGGGTTGGTTTATCAAGTTGCACACAACTTAGAGTACCACAATAAGAGACACTAGTTTAACACTCACACTTTAATCCACTTACAATGCTTCAAGTTATCCTTAAATTTAGGCATTTGACGAAATTCATAAACAAATTTTGTATGTCAGAGCGACGCAGAGGAGTTTGACATTTCGTTTAGGTAGGATAGGGACGACGGGTGTAGGGATGGGCGCACAAGTGAATGAAAGAACGAGCGATACGCATACGCGATGACGAGATACCTATATTTAGAGGTCTTGGATGTTTAAATGTGTGTGACTACGTCGCCGTTTCTGGATCCCACGACTGGCATCCCAGTGTGGGACCAGAAACAATGTATGTGCCTATATTAAAATGTTCATGTGATGTTATTTGTCGATTGTCTCGATTGTTCAAACATTTCGATTAATCGGTAAAGCGAGTTTTTTGACGACCGGTTTAGCCTAGCGGGTAGTGACTCTGTATACGAAACTGACTGTCCTGGGTTCGAACCCGGTAAGGGCAATTTTTTTTTTATAATGAGGATTAATATTTGTTTCTTAGTCTTGTTGGATGATTTCCATGTATTTACATAGGTACCACAGTATTTATCTCTATTAAAAATATCGTCATTTAGTACCCATAACGAAAGCCTTGTTGTGCTTACTATGGGCCTATGGTTCGATTTGTGTAAGATTGTCCTCTAATATTTATATTTAAATTTTGTTGCTGCCACAACTAAAACAGATATTTAGGTACTTCGGTACCTATCCTGAATTCTTCATACTTATTTTTATCCAGCTCAAGTTTTTTTAGTAGATAATAGCTAATTCCTTCACACCAAATCGAGGGTACCATACATCTTGGTTGTCTATCATCGTGCTGTAATTATGAGCATCCCCAAGGGCTCACCTCAGAGGGGTCAGGACTTTTAGTATGTTATTATCGAAAAACTCAAAGCAGACTTATTTGATGACACTGATTATGACTATATTGCTCAATGATCGTTATTACCGCAGCGAAATGGCCGATGTTAATATTAATGCATAAGATTCCTTTTTTTGGGACATTTGTGGTTTTATGTTTTAATGATGATTTCGTTCGAATGGACAAAACCAACAAATGTCATGCTTTCTATCATTTTTTTTTCACATTGAACTGTGCATATTTGGGGCCGCTCACTAGTTAAGCCATCGACCGTTTCATCAAATATGTGATTGATTTGATTGACTTTTAGTTTTTCGAAAATACAAAAATACATGTAGGTACGCTCGAAGCAAGTATATATATTATAACTACATATATTATAAAATCCGGATCTGTTACAATAAAGCTGTGGTAAAATTTTAAATTATGATGATTTCATTAAAAGATTACATTAAAAGAATTCATGCACCAAACAAAAAGTAATCGTTATTTAAATCAAATTTTAACGTAATTAACGGATATATTAATAATTATGTATATCGTTATTTAAATCAAATGTTAACGTAATTAACGGATATATTAATAATTCTTAACCTCTATTTTATCCTTGGTCTGAAGTATACGCATGGTTGGAAAAGCTTCTTTGGACAATCTGCGTTTCTTGATTGTACCACAGAATTCATCTTTGTTGAAATGTATGGAACAAATCCTGCTATATTTAGTAGGAAACCAATTTCTTTGTCCAGTGGAATCAATCCATATTCCTTTTAGTATCGGATCCTTTGGAAAACTGAAATATATTTATTATAATTATTATTATTCATAATTCTTTATTGCACAATCAGCGTACAATACAAGGAAAATATGAAATACTAGCTTTAACCTGCGGCTTTGCTCACGTAAAATTCGGAGTAATTTTAATGTCCTCTTTATTAAATATCCAAATAGATGCCATTTTCCGTAATTAACGTCCCAAAAAACCATAAAAACGACACCCACTGCTGATATAATAGTAGACCTCTATGAAGTTTAAAATAAAATAGTCAAACTTATCTCTTCCCTTTAAAAAACTTTGAACGCCCGTTTTACCCCCTAGGAGGTGAAATTTGAAAAATGATGACATTTTTACGTCAATGTAGAATGTAAGAATCATTGTTGTTTTCGTAATCAGCCACCCAATAAACCATTCAAACTATACACTTGCTAATATTCAGACTTTGTCACCCCCTATCCCTCCTTTAGGGGTGAATTCTGAAAAAACCATAAACATATTTTTACTTATTTATCGAGAGGAGTATCTGTAAAGTTTCTAACAAAATAGTTAATCTAATCTTATTTTCCCATTCAAACTTCGGACACACATTTCATTCAACCCCTTAGGGGGTACATTTTTAAAAATCTTGTCTCAGTCCACCCCCAGACCTCATAAAGAACCTACTGGCGAAATTTGGGATCTCTATACCCAGCGGGTTGGGCTGTGCTTTGATATGTCAGTCAGTCAGTCAGTCAGTCACTCAGTCTTCTTTTATATATTAACATAAAATGAATACATAACAATCTCATATATACGTTATTCTACTACTAAAATATAGATTGCAATGAAAATGCAACTCAGAATTATCATTCTTCCGCCAACTCGAAATCGAATCGACCAGCGATTTTGCAAGAATCGACGCATTGTACAACACTATCTGATTAAATCGACAGAAAAATGAGCAAATCGACTGTAACATGCAACTGTAAGGTTAACGAAAGTATGGTTTGCTTCACTGTTCATTGAGGGCTATGAAAGAGATATCCATGAATTGTGTAAAGTGGAAGCAGCAGTGGATGAAGTCCATGGGAAATATACGCTATGGTTCAACCTATCTCAGTAAAAACGGGAGACGCTACTCGAAATTAAAAATAATTGATTATTAAATAAATTAGGCGAATTTCAGAAATAAAATTACTTACGTATGAAAGGTAACGCCGTCGTTTTCTTTGGAAACAACATAGCTTGAGTTTTTGCAATTCACAACGGCACAGTAAGGCATTTTTATGTTTAGTACACGGCTCACATTCGAACAGCCAGAGAGCGACTGAGTGAGCCGGAATGAGTGGAGTCCACCTATTATGCGGGCTCCACACATCGCGCGCGACGTCGCACGAGGTTCGCGACGCGACGTCACGGCGCGACATACTGCCCTTTCCAAACTCGCAGCCGTTCACAGTCTAGGTCGCGCTCGTCGCGGACTCCTTTGTCGCGGGCAAAAAACCGACAACTTGCGGAAACAGCCGCGACTGCGACAATAACACGCGAACGGCATCCACACTCACGTTTCGCGGCTTCGCGCGCGAGTGTAGAGCCGCCATTAAAAACACGCGAAGTAGGTAGACTTTCGCTGTCTATCTCGATATCTGGTCTGTGGTACTGAATATAGTTTTGCTTGAAGAATCAATTATGCATATTTCAGTCTGTGTTTCTTTATCTAGTTTAGTTAGACTTGCTTGGTAGATACAAACATGGAGAACATCCCCTCTGTAATAATTTTCGAGTTGGAGTCACTCTGATGACTTGGTCGTTAAAATGTATCTCACAAATATAGGGATATATCTCGTGTAGTTTTATTCGTCAAATCCTCACGGTCCATTAAAGTCAGCCACTTTAAGCGTCTGAAAAAAATATAAGTTAAATAAACATAAGTATATCACAAACCTATTAATACAACTAGTTACCTACATGGAGTATGAAAGTAGCCGCAACAATAACTTTGTAAAATACATTTTGCCACAAATTAAAATCCAACTTATTTTTGTTTAGCTAAAATTATGTAGCCTATGTCACTTTTAAAGATCTCTATAAATCCATAACCCTCCTTCTGCCGCAGTGGGGTGATATAATTTAACAATTATTCGTGCTCTATGGATGTTATACATCCTTCCATCCATACCTTCACCATCCATAGAAGTAGACGCTCGCCCCGTAAACACCCCAATATGTAAGCGAACCGCCCCGTGATAATTCTTCATATTAATAACTATAAATTTTTAATTCAAAATAATCTAACCTCCTTACCTACGGCTAATATTTGGTTCACTTGTTTCCTATTTAGACTGATAACTTATTAAATTATATACCAACATTATATGCCTATAAGTTATTGCGGAATAGTGTTCGTGAATTCGTAGCATTTATTTGTTTTATTTCTATTAGTAAGTACTTACAAATCTTTTTCTCGGGGTACCCTGAAGAATGTTAAATTTGCGTTATTTCTATTGAGGCAACCGAATACCGCGCAATATTTTGTGGCCATCTTGAACAATAAACTATTGTGCGTCTTACGTAACTACTTGTGGCATCGTGAGTGACGCACGTGCGTGCAAGTAGACATGAGTAGTTCACGAATGAAGGATTCAAATGAAGTACTTCACCGATGTCACTCCTTCATTCGCTAGTTCAATTCGGATTCATCTACTTCAGTACTTCACATATCTTCCTACCTTATCATTTACGTGCTCACTCGCTCCAAGAGAAATAAAGACGCCGCGAATGCCGCGATTGGCGCGTCGCTCGCATCGCGTCAGCAAACACAGCAAACTGTATCAATTATCATCAACAAAAAAATATATTTCAATTTTTTCAAGGCGAATCCACCGTGATCGCGATGCATACGGTTCTCGAAAGTCTCAATTGTAACCCTTATTCCTATAGACATACCTATCACACGTTCATTCATTGTATCATTGAACTAAAGCACGCCGCATTCGACTCAATACATCAGTATTTCAGTAAATGAAAGAAAAAAAACCCCATGCTACTGAGATAGTTGGATCCGAAGAGCTAGTGAACTAAATGAACTCAATGAACTAGATGAGTGATATACTTCACGGTGTACGAAAGATGCATATCAATCTTTTCTTTTCAGTGACACATTTTGCGCATGTCTACGTGCAAGTAACGGTCGAACGAAGACTGATGTGATGAGACGAGTTGATGACCCTGGCCATGTCGACGACTAGCCCACCGAAACTCGGCAATGTGTGCGTGTGGCGGTGCATGCGTGTGGCGGTGTGTGCTTGCTTACGCGGAACGGAATGTCGCTTTGTCTGCGCGGTCGCTCTTTTGTGAGAAGTGAACGTGCTCTAGCCAGCATTACCACTTTACCTGCTGAAAAGCCCTACTCAGGATGCAATGCACTAAATCTGGTGGATCGGGTGTAAAAATTGGCTTTCAAAATTTTTTGATGATGTTAGTGGTATGTCTTCAACCTAGAATTGGTTCACAGTTAATAATTTATTGTTTAACGCTGGTAAAACCTAGTATAGATATACTAGGTTTTACCAGCGTTAAACAATAGAATAAGATAGAATTAGATAATTCTCACTTCCAAATGTCAGGCAAGTTGAGACCAGTTTAGCGTAAGACAGCTACACGTTAAAATTAGTAAATGATAAAAAGTTTCTTGAAATTACCATTGATAGCAAATTGCAGTGGGGATCCCACATAGATAAATTAGCTGGTAAATGAAGTTCTGAGGCTTACGCTGTTAGGAACTTCAGACAAAACACGGATGTGGCTACATCTAGGCTAGTATATTTTAATTACTTCTATGGTGTCATGTCCAACGGTACCTTATTGTGGGGGAAAGCAGCGGATATTCAAACTATGTTTACCTAAGAAATAATCACAAACTAGTTGCGCCAAGGTTTAGAGTCGAGAAGGTTAGGAATTCTTCCAAGGGTCAGTGCATTCTCTACTAAAATAAGATAGGTACCTCTGGGGATTTTGAAATTGCCATTTGAGCAATTTAAAAGCATGTTAAAGCGACTTTGACGAAAAATGGATATTTCAATGTTCAAGATTACTTAAACGATGGGACTGAATGGGTGTTAATCTAGCCCAACACAGACTTTGCTGTTAATAATTTTGTGATTATTTATTCCTGCTTATTAATCGTAATAATTCATATTGTAATATTTGTATTAGTTAAGCACAAGCAATTTTTAAAAGAGATCTTAAAAGCAATCTGTGTGAATCTACTTCTCCCAGTCAGTCTCACAGTGGTCCAATGTAGAGTGGAGGCAAAAAATTACGTTTGCTAAGTACAGTGTACTCTTTACAACGACCCTTAAGGGACTGTGCATATTTTGACGTTAAAGAGAGTTGTCGTTAAATGGAGAGAAGAGGATCTGTATTAGAATAAGAAAAAGTTTATTTCAGACTAGTGTTAGTTTTACAGTTTGAAAGTTTGTGAGCAACTAAAAATATGATAACTTATAGATAATCCATGACTCCTACTGACAACAGTCAACACGTGCAAGCAATCCCAATTTGTAAACAAAAGAACGGAGTTCTTAGAAAGTTCGGTATGTATAATGCCAACAGTCGAGTTTATTATGCGCGATATAATAAAGCGACAAAAGAACGTTTTTACTAATTTTGGCAACTTAAAAGTACTTTTTATTATTAAATTGCTGTCGTTATCGAGAGTGGGTGTAATGCTGTATAGAGTGTATCATTGTATGGAAAACAAGCTAAACCAACCATAGCCGAGTGATGTCGACGCTTTAGGGAGTTTGTCGTTAAATCGGTGATGTTACATGGAGTGTACTCTGTATATGTAATTGAAGGTCACTGTGGTACCCATTCGTGCTCCACCGTCCACGCACCGTACTCCACACCCCTCTCCGCCCCTTCTTACCCATTCAATTCAGTTTGCCATAGAGGTGGGTCTTAGCAGCATTTTTCAATAACGAAAAGAGAGCAGCTACCAAATACCATTAGCAGCTTCTGAAACTATCTAATCTCATTAGCTGGTTTTTATTGCGTTTGGTCAGTTCGAACGCTTATGGCCGCTATCATATCATGTCGCTATCTGACAAACAAGCAATATCTGTACCTAATCGAAAACGGTTTCGTGATTTGAGTAGGTATCTGTTTTCCGAAAACGATTGTAGGGCAATATCAAAAATCTTTTCCGTTGGTCGTAAACTCTTCGTACTTAAATCAGGCTAAGGAATGGCTACAATATGGGTAGATAGATACCACAGAACACCCCCGATAGAGTCCGTATCTTGAATTTTTTGTAATGTTCGCCAAATTTGGTGGCAGGAACGGGTAGCGGAGAACGAAGCAAAGAAGTTGCGATTGGCTAATTAAAGGTCACTGCTGCAGTGCAATAACTGTAGTGAGAGGACAGGTTCATCGAACATCGACTATTACCTATTGATAACATTATATAGAGTTTAAAATATTAAACTATTTATGGATGGAGAATGTGTCAAGCAAGACACTTCTGTGTTTAGTTATGTTATTCCCAGTCTGTTTGCGTATTTTAAATCTTAACTCAAAATAAAACGCATTCATGTAATTGTTAGTCGGTAAAATCAACAAATTATTATCTATACTTATAAAAACGGAATAATAATTAGTTTATTTCGAAATCATATCCTAAGGGCAACGTAACACAGATTTAAAATGAATAAGTTTTGTGTCAATTTTTCTAACGGCGTTCTTAGGATCAGATTTCCTGGTAAGATACAACAATCTTATATGTATGTATTTTTCCATCACGCTCCTAGCTAAATCAATGACATGATTGCAGCGCAGCTATCGTGGCTAAATTGGTGGTTTTTTTATATCTGGGAATAAATCTTCATCAAAGAAGCTTTTAAAAGTTAATGTTGGTAAATTGAATTTATCACTGTAATAAACATTCGAACTTTTACTTGTCTTTAATGAGTTACGTACTACTTGTTCACATCGTTTGCAAATTTTTGTGACCTGATTTGATGGATATAGGATATGAACCCACCCGCATCTCTTATGAAAATTAAGCTTTTTTTATTCTCATCTAGCGACGCTCCAACACTCTCACGCAAGTATTACATTTAATACGTTTTATTAAGTAATGTACAAGCTCCGGCAATGTATTCGATAATACTTTCTGAAAACTGAGAAAGGGATATTTGTTGTAAGGCTTTAATAAATCCGACCTCAATGATTGGCTCAGCTTTACATGCATCGCCTTTTTCAGTAGTCATATTTATGCGCTGTACAGCTGATGAACAGCTTAGGATACCATTTTTTTCTAACGCAATGCAATTTCCGGTATTGAGTTCTTGCAATTCCATGTGTACCAGTAATTTTCTATAAATTCCATAAGATTGTTTAGCCGTCGTACTATAGTTGCTTCCACCATGACATGATGACTGATCCTATGAAAAGGTTTATAAGGACAGCGTTGACTCACGATTAAATCTTTATACAAAAAACAAACACTTTTCATACACACACAAACCAAGAAATCCGGTATATCTTGGCGAATCTACCATTTTGATTTGTTCCTATTGAAATGAGTTGTTAAACTTGTTAACATTTTTTTACACTCATCCAGCCAAACTTTTTGCGCGTTTTCCAAATTTAAGGCCCTTTTAAATCCGTAACCGTGCACTTTTGAATCTAAAATATCAAAAATATCGTTTTGGGTTATTAACATTTTACCTGTACCGTCTATGTCGTCAAACTCTTTCAGATTTAAAATGTTTTTACAAAACTGCAGAGCTATATGGGACCAGTAACAAAAAGGTCAAAATGGGGGCGCCTTTTTAAAAATCTGACTTCAAAATCATGATTGGACTCTAACAGGGTCCTCAGATATCGATTTGAAGTAAATCGGACCAGCAACAAAAACGTTCAAAATGGCGGCGACTTTTTCAAAATTTTACTGCAGAATTATGATTGGACTCCAACAGGATCCTCAGATATCGATTATGAAGCAAATTGGATCCGTATCAATAAAGTTCAAAATGTTAGTAGGGGTCTACTCATCCATGAATCCATCCTCACAAACTTTCGCTTTATAATATTTGTATGATACATACCAAAACAGGTAAGAATAATGTAGGTACAGCGGAGTGCATAGTCTTCTTCGATTTTTTAATATGCTAAAATTATCTTCAGTAAAGTGTCTCGAGCACATGACACTATACTTGGTCGGAATCCATCCAGCACAACGAGAAGTTGCTTCAGTCCATTTTAATTTTAGATCAGGGCATGTCGGAAACCTAAATATATGAAAATAATTTTATAAAAAAACTAAAAAATAATTACATATGCGGGATGTCAAAATGAAGAACCGTCAGCATCAATTTGCTAGCTCATCGCCTAATAGAACTAGAGATGGGTAGTACTAGGTTAATTTAATGCATGGTTCCTAATATGATAAACGTAGATCGAGTATTTTGGATTTTGAACAGCATAGTCTCTTAAAATACCTAGTACGTGGATCAGCCGCGGATCAGCACATGTAATGCAATAATTGTAATTTAAATCCGAAGATTTTTTTTATTTAAAATTTTCATTATAATTATTTGAAATAAATAACTGGGATGTAGTGTTAGGTTAGAAACCGTTTTTTAAATGTAGTGTTAGGTTAGAAACCGTTTTTTAAGTTACAGTAAACTATCGTTCGTACTATAATATTATTTAATTAAAAGCATAAGTACATTACCAAAAATATCGATTTTGGAGAAACCGTTTTTTAAATTACAGTTAACTATCGTTCGTACTATATTATTTAATTAAAAGCATAAGTACATTACCAAAAATATCGATTTGCTATCGACGAAGCGAGACACCTATATAGAAAAGGTTAGCGAGTAAAAGGGAAAAGACATCGACGCGAGTCGGAATGTCCAGTATATCTTGAACTCCGTAAAATAAAATAATAATTAACTTACCGCTGAAATGTTATGCCATCTGTTTTAGATTGTGATGTCCTTGATGTCTTATGACACCATTTTACGGCACAATTCGACATTTTATGTCCACTTATGTGTTTTTTGCCGTATTCCTATTACAAAGAGACTTAAATCGCACAAGGGCGTACCCAGGATTTCAGCCTGGGGCGGGGGGGGGGGGGGTTTTAGGGCCAGCTCATACCTGTTTCGAGAAGATGGTCGGTCAGGTCACGTTTTTTATTCCCACTTGCCAGGAAAATTTACGTTTATTTTATCTTCTGGGGAGGGGGGGGGGGCCCCGGCACATTGCCCCTGCCTG
Source organism: Argyresthia goedartella (assembly GCA_949825045.1). NCBI lineage: Eukaryota > Metazoa > Arthropoda > Insecta > Lepidoptera > Argyresthiidae > Argyresthia > Argyresthia goedartella. The sequence goes on from OX463834.1 coordinate 19,696,705, forward strand.
GGTACGCCCTTGAAATCGCACACTTAACTAGATACCGCGTCAGTACTGAATTACAGCGGTGAAAATAGGCCAACTTTAGCATGCTAGTGTGCGTGTCGACATGTTGGAACGCTCGCGACCTGTTAATCTGTGTGCGTGTCAAATGTTGCCACAAAAGCAATACTACCGGAAAAAGTAGGGAAACAGTACAAGTTGGTCGATTACCTTCGACCATTTATTCTACAGTATAACCTAAATAAATAAACTTGGTAAATAAACTAAACTCATTTTAACCATATTATGTTAGCTGAATTTCGGTTAAGTATGCAACTATCTATTTTTATCTTCACAGATTTATCTTAAATATCTATGTCTCGTGTAGCTAATGATATGGTATGACTAATTTGGAACTACATAATGTATTATATTCATAGGCACTACATAATGTATAATATTCTCAAGTAATAAACTAATTCACATAGCCACTGGTAAACAAATTAGACTGAAAAGAAAATGACTGAGTATTTATTTAATCCTTTTTCAATAGGAAGCGTCAAAAAAAGACCCCGCCTTACATGCGCAGGGTTTTTTAGGCTCATCTTTTAATTGGAAATACAGTAAGAGATGTGAAATCAGACTTCAAAATAATAATAATAAATAATTACTTTTATTCAACATAAATTGGGATGACAAAAAAAATACAAATTCTATCTTTATTGATAGTTCTAACAAGAAAAATGATTGTCAACATTACAGCCGTTGATAATATTAAGCAATTTAATTAATTAAAATAATTGTGTGCCAAAAAGACAGCATTTGATTATAGACAATATTAATTGATGAATGGAAAGAAGTCTTTTGTGAATGTATCGCTTATCTAATCCTGCAGCTATGACTACCCCTTTATGGGAATATAGACGTGCTGTTTATGTATGTATGTAGTTGAAAAATATCTATAAACACGGCAAAAAATAATTACCTTTGGGGTAGATGGCTGTGCATCTTCTGTTGAGGAAAATGCCGATTCATTAACCAGTGACTTCTTAAAACATTATTTATTGAATGAATGGAAAATAATCTTTTGTAAATTTATCGATTGTTTTATCCTGCAGCTCTGAACACCTCTATATTTATATATATGGGTTCGTTCGTTCTATATGGGAATGTAGACGTGAGTGTATGTATATATGAATGCAGTATCTACAAACACGACAAAACGGCAGAAAATTACCTTTGGGGTAGATGGCTGAGCATCTTCTGTTAACGAAAATGCCGACTCTTCAACCAGTGAATCCTGAAAATAATATTTCTTGAATGGATCGAAAGAAGTCTTAAGAAGTCGGTTAAAAACACATCACAATTACAAAATAATAAATTTACCTTGGCTGGCAGCCCTTTGTCTTCATCAGATATTTCACTTTCATCGGACTTCGCTGATGATAGAAATAATGCCTGAAATCAAATCAGCCCTTTATTTACTGTATTGTGCTAATTGTTTAATATCAAACTACACAATAAGAAGTGAAAAGATAACATAAACAAAATTTTACATATTACACCAAAACGGTTAGACCAACAAAAATAAAGCAACCTTTTTTTACGGTGCGGTATAAATAGATATTTATAAAATAATAAAATACCTTGCAGGGTATTGCGTCTTTTTTCAATCTTGGAAGTGATTGCTGGCAGGCAAAATATTTGTCATTTTTGCGAAAATGATCAGAGCATATGACTGTGAATTTTGAAGGTTGCCACAGATCTTCTTTTCGGCTTTGTCTGATTATGTCAATCCACCGACTTCTCATAACAGGATCAGTAGGTATACTGTAATAAGTAGAAGTTTTAACAAATAAAAATAAATTATTTCATTAGATTCATGGTTTCATCGATTTTGAAGTGAATCATACCAGTAACCACGAAGTTCAAAATGGCGGCCACTTTTTCAAAATCTAACTTTAGAATCATGGTTGGACTCCAACCGGATCCCCAGGTATCGAATTTGAAGCATATTGGACCAGTAACTACAAAGTTCAAGATTGCGGCCACTTTTTCAAAATCTGTCTTCAGAATCATGGTTGGACTCCAACCGGATCCCCGGATATCGATTTTGAAGCAAATCGGATCAGTTACTACAAAGTTTAAGATGGCGACCACTTTTTCAAAATCTGACATCAGAATCATGGTTGGACTCCAACCGGATCCCCAGATATCAATTTTGAAGCATATCGGACCAGTTCCTACAAAAATCAAGATGGCGGCCACATTTTCAATATCTGACATAAGAATCATGACTGGTTGGATAGGACTCCAGCCCCGGATTCTACAAACGAATTGCATTTCAATTGCTATAGCGAGAGCGCACAAACCAGTTTTGTTTGTAGCCGGCGGCGCGGCACGTCTCGGCGTACGTCGCCAACGAAAACGTGTTTCTGTGCAAGCAATTGGCATGCCATTCGTTTGTAGAATTTGGGGCCGGATCCCCAGATATCAATTTTCAAGCAAATCGGACCAGTAACTACGAAGTATGGCTGAATTTGGTCACAGCTGTGACTTGGCCACCCCGTATGGGAAAGACGATGATAGTTCAAAGTATCCACATTGATAATAATAATAGCTTAAAACTTTGGTGCATGCATAGTTGTAATTTGTGGGGAAATTTTGTATTAAAGAACTGGCAACACCAGTAAAACGTAAAGTGTGAATCATGTAAAACCAGCAAGAAAAATACTTATTGTTTTACGAAATACCAAGTATTTAGGTTGACTTACCGATGAAATGATGGCTTGTGGTTTGCTTTTAATCGTCCTTTGTAATTTCTGCACACTTTAATTGCACAGCAAGGCATTTTTTATCAACTTTCGATGATCCGTGAAAGCGTTCAAAACATGCGTCTCCGATGTCAGCTCAAAGCAGACTGTTTGAATTGAATGGTGGCCTACGATTGTACGCCTTATTTTTCGACGCAACCGTCAAAATCACCCTCCGTCTATAAGAGTATGTAAATAGTCTAAGATCGCACACAGTCTCACGGTTCGATAACTGGTCAACTACCTACTAACTAAGGATGCGAGGCCGAGCGTCGTGCGCGAAAGGTGCCTTTAGTGGGGTGTCTATTGGGGGGTGATATGTGGGGTGTCGATAAGGAATTTCTGGATTGTAAAAACTTTTTAAGTCTTTACAATCCAGATTTTTGATCTTCTCCTTCCTCCTAGGCTTGGACCCACGAATGTTCTCTCTGTTTTGTTACCAAAGCATTGTTGTACTTACACTACGCCACTCTTTGCCCGAATTTTTCACTCCAGTGAGAGAATTTTCCTCAACAGCAATGTTATCCCACCTTTCCGTGGCTACTTTCTTTGTGAAGGTGGATGGGAACTTTCCTCTTAGGAGTTCATTGTCAGCTTCAAGCAATTAGCCTTGTTTTTTGGGCTTGCGACGGGTACTGCCGCTTCTGTTTTTCCATCACACTTAGCCAAGCCACCAAGTTTTACTTTTAGGTATGTTATTGTATGTACTGTACGCGGTGTCAAACTCAAACAAACTGCGTTTAAATGCGTTTCGGTTCACGCCATTATGCTATTCATATTTTCAATTAATTTTCAACCGAGACATTGTTTTAGAGACACATAAATAGCGTAAATAATGTTTTATTACGTTTGCTTGTATTTCTTATATAAAACAAGCATAATTGTAACTAAAAAAAGGAAAACAAATCATAGTCGATAATATTCAAACTGAATCGATGAAAACGGAACGTATCTCGGAAAAAAATATGATCTCTGTGCTAAACACAGATATGGTGCTAAAGCTATCTCCAAGATGTACGAGAATAGAGTTAACTAGCAATATCGAGATTTGAACCGGACATAATAAGGAGATTAGAAACCAGAGATCATCTCCAAAATCAAGATATCTCCTTGAACTGGGAATTGGCCTCCAGGTAGGTACCTACAGCACACCCTACAGTAAAGTATCGTGGTTGAACAATATATGAACCTATTGTTAACACACGGTCGTATGCCAATACGTTATTTCCGAATAAAGTTAGTGAAATTGTATCATTTTTTGTGTTTTCACCGTAACAAAACCTAAAAATTATTTTAGAAACAACTATCTATACTATAGGACACTTACTTCCTTTTCTCGGGGTACGTTGAAGAATGTTAGAGGCTTTTGTATACGAAACTATTATTAAGACAACCATGTACCGCACAATATGCTCTCATCTCTGAAATAAATAATAATCTCGTGTGCTGTGTGCGCGATCACAATTCACAACCTAGTCCAAACGTGCCGCCCGGACGAATACGAATGACGTTGACGCATGTCTGATGCATTCGCATAGCTAATAGATGATGAATATAACCATCAACCAATAATTTTAACTAATATTTAAAATCAACCATGATATTCAATGAACAAAATTAACATTAACGAATTAAAATATCATATCAACTACTCCGCTCAGAGTCCGCTCCGGGCGGGAATATAACCATCAACCATTAACACTACTCAAAATTAACATTAGCGAATAAAAATATCATATCAAAGGCCTGGGACACTCCGCAACTTACCTACAAAGCCACAAGTACATAGTAGAGATGAGATTATTGGTTGTTTTTTTTTAATTGGTTGATGGTTAATTGATAAAAAAAATATCAATAATTTTTTTGGTTGAAAATATTAGTTAATATTTTTATTCAAGTACTAAACAATCAACCATATACAACCACTTCACGGACTGAAATTTCACTTCCATTTATAAGAATAAAAATATCAATAACAGTAACTGTGTTAAACTGTGTTTTATCGTAAGAGAAATAGAGCATACAATCAATAAGCGATAGAAATATCACTTCCGTTGGTTTAGAATAAAATATCTACTGTAATGAGTAAATGTGTGCTATCGTAAGAGACGTACAATTGATTAAATTGCCGTACCTAAGGAAATGAATCCTGCGATGTTGCCGCTCCTAATTCGACCCGAGCGAGAGAAAGCGCGACGTTGTCAATTCTCCTGTTAGACTTAATAATAATAATAATCCTTTATTGCACAGAAAACACAGTGGAAATTATAACAGAAACAGTATGCAAAGGTGAGCTTATTTCTAAAAAGAAATTTCTTACAGCTAACCTGTGAAGAAAAGAGAAAAATAAAATATAGAGAGGTAGTCCTAGTGTACAATTAAGAGTTAAAAGAAATAAATAAAATAAATATACTATCAAATAAATCACAATAAACCCTACGTAATTACTATAAAATAAATAAATAGAATACAATAAATAAATAGATATACATAAATACTATGAGATACCCACTATTCGGAAGAGAGGAGATGCTGTTTCAATTTTTTCTTGAAAGTGACCAAGGATTTGCAATCCCTTATAGCGCAAGGAAGTGCATTCCACAAACGTATTGCCCTTAACCTAAACGAGTGCTCGTAAGCAACAGACTTAACTTTAGATAATATGATATTTTTATTCGCTAATGTTAATTTTGTGTAGTGTTAATGGTTGATGGTTATATTCCCGCCCGGAACGGACTCTGTGCGGAGTAGTGGATAAGATATTTTTATTCGTTAATGTTAATTTTGTTTATTTAATATCATGGTTGATTTTAAATATTGGTTAAATTTATTAGTTAATGGTTATATTCATCACCGTCTACATACATAGGCGTCTCCGACGCACGCACCTCGCCAGCGGGAAAAGAAAGAAAGATTTAGTGGGCTGCAAACCGGCAAGCGGTATGCGTGTGTTTGCTCTCGCGCCCCCCGCCGCCCCGCGCCGCTACCCGCGTGTAGTTTAAAAATAATGGTTATTCGATATTGCATCTCATATGGATGCCTAAATAATTCTAAAAATAAAAGCCTGACGTTTTTCTCACTTCCGAAAGACAACGAAAGGTAAGGAAACGTACCTACTTATACTAGGTAATTACGTGCCTACTACTCAACCAAACCATCTCAAGACGAATGTCAGGCATCTTCCATCTCATGTCACACGTGTTGTACACAGTCTTTACGATGTTCGTGACACTGAAATGTATCATGAGCTCGGATTTATATATACCTACTTAGAGGTAACAATCATGAGACGCAAGCTGCTTGACATTCTCGTTGGCAATATTGTCCCCATACAAAACGGTAGGTATAGGTATTTACTTACAAGTTCTGTTTGAATGGGAGGCGCGTGGCGATAGGATGTTGTTGATGTATTGTTCCAATAAAAAAATGGGTTCAGATCAGAATTCAGAACCATGCGAATTAAATCCGGAGTGACAAAGAGTCCGGGAGCCGTCACCGAAAGTCATAAATGATAGTTCTTTAAAAATTACGTTGAGTTTCCTCAAACCATTTTTCCTCAAAGTAGATCGTAAAGAGACAGACCCTTCCAAAGTGGAAAAATGAGTGTCCCCCCCCCTCTAACTTTTAAAGTAAGAGAGTGAAAAGTCTAAACAAAATATCATTACAAACTTTCAACGAATTTGAACAAAATAAAATAAGCAGATTTCTTTGTTCAAAGAGCAAATATTCAATTCAATGTTCAATTCCGTATATCTGATATGTAGTTTTTTTTTGCACACTAGGACTGTCCTCTTTCATCCACTTTCCTGTCCTGCCTAGGTTTGCTGGTAAAAATCTCTATCTAGAGATAAGCTCGTCTTTGCCAATAATATTACTTGTAATTGTATTTTTAATGTTTCTGTGCAATAAAGAATATGAATATGAAAAAAGTTGATTTTTGTCGCCCTTTAGAGTCAGATTTTTCGGAAAGGAAATAAATAGTTTTAGAAATTTGTATATTGTAAAAAATACTCTATCGGTCGACTCCCGTTTTATCTCTGGCAACAGAACTCTTTATTTTTTAAACATTGCCAAAAATGTTACATACCCTTTATCCTACGAAATGTATTTGTGTTTCTACCACATATTTTATTTGCTTTTTCCAGGCGCCGGAAATGGTTGACATTACTCGATAGACAAGACTAATTACGAAAAGCAGATCTAAAATGCAAAAACTATGTAGCTTGTTCTTCACATTTTGAAGATAGGTCAATAAAAATTAGGAAATTCCTGAAAGACAATGCTTATCCAGCAATACATTTACCCAAAGATTATCAAAAAGGCTCATCTGGCTCTGAAGCACAGTCCACATCCGGCCAAATCAATGAAAAAGTGAGTATATTAAGTTTAGTGATATTAGTATTATTAGTAATATTTAGTGCGACATGCACCAGACTTTTTACAGCCGCTAAATGAAGTTTAAGTGCAATATCAATAAAACGCAACAATGTTAAGTGGGTACCAGATAGGCATATAGCCTTGGCCTGTTTGACAACTTAAATTATCCTTGTACGAAATCGGCGATTAAACTTAATTTAGCGAATATCAAAAGTTTGGAACAAGTGGCCCTCAGTGTTCGTCTTTGTTTAATTTCGAACGGTTTTAAAAATAAGCACAGCTGCACGGGGCAGCTAGTTTTTAAAATGTTATTCTAGCGATTTTCGGGAGACGGCTCCCGGACCATTATTGTGGCGGTTTCTATAACTTCGTAATTTCCGGATTTATTTAGCATGATGACCTGACAAAGTCAACTTAGCACTTTGTTTGATGACGTTTCGTCACTGCATGCAGAGATGACTAAAGGTCACAGTCCTACTGACTGTCGATAGGATTTCTGGCCATTATGTAAAAGGTTAGGTAGGTACCTAACTATACTACCTATATTATAAATGTTATTCACAAATCTAGTAATAGTAAGTGGTTCGTAGTTAGTAAGTAAATATTCAGTTTTATTTGTGACAAGAGACAACCCTTAGTGTCACGTGCCGCTTCAGACGAGGATAGCGTTACGCGGCAGAAAGAGAGGCAACTTTTAGGTAAGTAATCGAAGTGCGGGCGCAGCGCTACACAGCATGAATTGTACTTTGTTGCGTTGTAGCAAGGGTCGCTTTTTAGTTGAACGTTTATGTACAGTGTCCAATCCAGTCAGAGTTTAACAGGAGAATTGACAACGTCGCGCTTTCTCTCGCTCGGGTCGAAGTAGGAGCGGCAACGTCGCAGGATTCATTTCCTTAGGTACGGTAATGCTCTATCTCTCTTACGATAGCACACATTTACTCATTACTGTTGGGGATATTTTATTCTAGACAAACGGAAGTGATATTTCTGTCGCTTAATGATTGTATGCTCTATTTCTCTTACGATAAAACACAGTTTAACACAGTTACTATTGTTGATATTTTTATTCTTACACAACGAAGTGATATTTCAGTCAGTGAGGTGAATGGTTGATTGTTTAGTTCTTGAATAAAAATATCAACTAATATTTTCAACCAACAAAATTATCGATATATTTTTTATCAATTACATTAACCAATAATAATAAACAACCAATAATCTCATCTCTCTAAGCCCCGTCTCATTCCCGTATACGTACCTTTAAATTCATCAATGTGTGCGAGGGTCGGCGTGTGCTTATGCGGAACGCAATGTTTCTATGTGTGTTTGCGGCCTCAATCGCTGTTTTCACAAAATAATTTGAAAGGTGTAATGGAGTTTGTACTTGGACATTCGTTTGCAAATCATAATTACACTGTACATTTGCATCGGTTGTTTCAATAACTGCTTGAATTCCTTTATCTGCTTTATTCGGTAATGGTAGGAGGAGTTGTGGAATTGAATTTCTTTTTAAGAACTTCCGATTTGAATTTATTTTAATGCAGTCGGGACTAAAATGAGCTTCACACACACGAAAACGAGAGAAACTTGAATCTATTGAGTCTTCCCTATGACTCAATCTCAACCACTCATTTCGCCTGAAACAAAATATAGGTAACTTTAAGAAAATACCGTAACCATAAAAATAACGGGCCAGACAGAAGTGAAGCGGGTGCTTGGGGGGTCTAGTTACTCCAAACCCGCAATACCTATAGCCCGTTACAAAATTTATATTGCCCTGTCCGTTTTAGACTTACACCTTTTAAAATGACACGAAAAACAACACAATATTTACACAAACAAAAAAACGTGTTTCCAACTTACGTAAGTTTGTAAGGTGGCGTGAATTTACCTAACAAATTTTTTGTTAATATGCACTTATTTTATTGCACTGATTGAAAAATAGGCAACTGTTGTTTATTTAAATCGATCTTAGATATATTATTCGGGGACCTTACCTACCTACCTACCTAACTGTTCTATACATATAACGTTAAAACGAAACATCGAAATACAAGCAGATAGCAGATAGCTACTTACCTTTCCGAAACCACTGGTAGCTTAAAAAACGCCAATTCACAGTTTAATGTTGAATTTAAACAACCGTCCACTGAACAGTTATAATAACTTTTTTTCCGTTGCTCCATTGTTGCATTATTTGCATTAACAGACGCGCGTGTCAAGCGGATGGCACTCACGCTCGCACTGGTCCGAACTACTCCGAACTACTCCGAACTGGTCCGAGACTCCGAGCCGAGATATCATGTCCGTGAGCAGTATCTATGGGTGCGTTCCTTGATCGAACGCGCTTGTATGTAGATTGATTTTTGTACCTATTTATTTTGTGCTGTTTTGTTCGAAGTAAGTGAACGGTGTGCTGGGCCGCGTCACGTCGTTTGCAGAAGTGGACCCCGGTGCGTCAATCAACTCATGGCGCAAACAACTGGTTCGCGGTGTGTCCGTCGGTTCCATAATAAGCTAGTTAAAGTAAGTTCAATACCCCGCCACTGGACGCTTGTGATGTCGTGCAAAAAATCCCATAGATTGGCTAATACTTTGTGCCACTTTATTTATTGACCGAGCGAGCGAGGGGCTCCATTTCGACTTGATAGGAGGCCGATTTTGCTTTCGTTTGTCTCTGTGTCTCTGTCAGTTCCGGTCTAGGGGCCACAGTTTTCAAGCGATCCTCACAAAACTTGTTGGCACACGTGTTCCTTGAATTAAAAGATTTTTTGTCGAGAGCTTTTCTCGATTTTCCCCTTTGGGAGGGGGGGGGGGGGGGGGAGTTTATGACGTCATAATTTATTGTGAGTTATTTTTTTTTTCTGAAGCCTATCGTGTGGGGTATCAAATTAAAGGGCTTCATGAGCCGGTTCTATAAATATAAACCATTACCTTTCGGCCGCCTATTTTCTAAAAATCCAAGAAATATTTTCAAAACATACCAAGTTTGGACTCCTTGATGTAGGAGACGGATTAGTAGTATATTTAAGATATGTAAGATATTTATTTCTCAAAAAGAATACAATATTCACTTAATTGAGAAACAACACAAATAAATAATTACACAAATAGATATCTTACATCGAGCGAGACATTAAAGTGGGGTAGTCCTTGAAAATTGTAAATATGTATTTATATTATGAGTATGATTTACTTTGAGATGTATGTTTTTAAAAGTTTTTTTATAAATTGGTATGGTAGTGATCTCGCCTCTTTTATAGCTTTCGGTAGTTTGTTGTACAGTGGCGCCCCCTCTGCTACTATGCTGATTTTACAGTAGTTTGTCCTGTGGCTTAGTATAACAATGTTTTTTGCTTGTCCAGTCAAACGACTTCGTAGAATCTATATTTTTTGTGAAAGAAATTGGGTATGAATGTCTTTTGTAAGGATTTCGTATAAGTATGCAAATTGGTAAAGAGGATCTATACAGACCATGAGAGTGAGTGAAATAGACTGTAACTATTTTCGTGAAAAGTCAATAGATTGTATTTTAAATCGCAAAATGCATTTTACAAAGTTATTGGTGCGGCTCACAGATATATCTGTGGTGCTGCTACTTTACTGCTTGATTTTGATTGAATCTAAAATATTTACCTATAAATTGGTTCACTGACCCCCCCCCCCCCCCCAGCGAGGTCTACTGCCCACAGGGCCACTAGTTGTTAGAAGTTTCTAACGGACATGACTTACCTAAAGTATGACTTTATGTATCACATCCACTGTGCGAGGCCGTCGCTGAACAACACTATGGACAAGGAATGTTTCTAACACTATATATATATAAGTACAGGTAGGTATGTTTTGAGTTCTCGAAAACGGCGCTGAAGTTTTCAATGGAATTTGCTTTAAGGGGTTTATGTCGAAACTAAGTCTCATAACCCCTGGTCAGTGTAGAGGCGGAATAAAAAAAAAGGCATTGTTTCGCGCTAATGGGGTTGGCAACTGTCAATGTGGCGCTAGCATCACTTGTACTCATAACATAACAAACAGATTTTGTATGAACATTTTAGCATTTTTATAAAAAAAGCAATAATGCCGCGTTGTAGTGTAATTAGTTGTTGGAAGTTGGAATTCATAGTTTTTCCAAAGACCTAAAGTTGTCAAAACAGTGGCTGAAGGCGATAATAATACGTCGTAAAAAATTAGTGATAAGCAATGGAACAAGGTTATGTCGGAATCATTTTGTGGAATCAGACTACGTAAAGCAGGGAAAATACTCGGGTGAGTTACTAAGTTATCATATTCCATGTACCTGGTTGATTGATTTAAGTCGAATCTACAACAGAAGAGACATTGACCAGCCCAACATTAACTGACAGTTGACACTGACATTGTATTATAGTGATTACATTAGAATCGATTTAATCAAAGATCGGTTTTGGATGTCCTATTTTCGAACTTTTTGTATTGTTTGAAGCTTAAACGAGCTTAACCCATGGATCTGTGATCTAGAATTGCATTTCCCTGAAGTAATCCCATCTTTTTTAATACAAACATATTCTTTCGATCCTTGCGCCAGATAAATTCAATCTCGAACGATTCGATTCGAATGAAAATAATGGCATCCCTACGTGTTTGTCACTTTTGAAGGAAGAGGTACAAGACGTGCTAGCGCCATCTGGAGTTATCTTTCACCGGCCAAGCCCATTGCTTCGATCTCTTTCTATCATATGTCAAAATGCACATGAAGGAACAGGCTAGCTAATCAATTAATAATTTTGATATTATTGTGCACCCACGGCTCACAAATCGGCAATCGGCACTCCCAAAAACCCTGTCAGTGAATCGTCACGGATCTGGTTGTAGTGGGAGTGAAAAAATAAAAAATGGCACCCACTGCAGAGAGGTTTTGGCGTTTTTCGAGTTTTCATACTTTTATCTATTCTGCACAATGGGGTCGGTAATTTCACTTTATGACAATGAAAATAAGGCAGAAATTTCAATGACAAAAAAAAAACACTTCATTCCAAGTTGGCAGGAGACTGGTAATTTCACTATACCTAAGTATTTAAATAAAAATAAGCAGAAGTTCCAATAATAACTTTAAAAAACATAGTTCCCATGAGATTCCCGCACTCATATCACGTGACTGACAATAGGTATTTAGTGCATCGGAGGCGAGGGCGAGGCCCACTGTGGCGAGGCCTAACCAAAAGGTTCCGTTAAAAAGAGGTCGCATCCAAAAACATATAACCTCCTATAATCTCCTTGATTTAACAAGCAAGCACGCTATTTTTTGTTCAATCATTCGCCTACACCACAGTATATAAATAATAGTACTAGACGTACAGAATTTGCACTCCTTTGATCTCAAAGAAAGACGCCATTTTAATAGCTTTCAATTACCTTACCTTTTCAGTAATTTCTTCAATATTGTTATCAGACTGAGTAGGTGATATATGTGAGTTCTTGATTTCGGTTTCTTCTTCTTTTCTTTTCAGATGTCTGTAATTTGCTAAGAAGTTTCCTTTTTCTTGGCGTACCTGATGAAAGAGCTTGTGCCGCTAGTACTTCCCGCTCTTCTTCTGGTTTGAAACTTTTCGCAGTAAAAAGTGGCCTAACTCAGTACAATGCTGAAGTACCCACGTCATTATGCGAGTGAAGCACTGAGGGTGGAAGAGAAGATTTGTCACAATACCGCACGTTGGACGAAAGATTTTGTACGAAAAAATAGCCAAATCGACGCATTTTTATTTGCTCTTACTTCAATTCGTATTCGAAATAGCGGAAAACATTTTGCGTAATCCTTAAATCTTGAATTATATACAGTGTAAATCTTCATAAAAAGATCTGGGGTGAAGAATACTGTGGGGCATCATGATGAGATGAATCTACGGAATCCTTAAATCCCGAAATGTAGGTTATAGGCTTGGACTATTTTTTGTATAATCTAAGGTAATAGGTAGGTATAATTCGCTCAAACTAGTTGAGCTCCGTGGTCTAATGGGTTTTCACGCTTGCTTCTCAAATAGGGGATGCAGGTTCGATTCCTGACCATGAACCAATGAGATAATTAATTTATCTTTAATAGGTACATTGTAAGGACGCGACGTTCTAACGGTGATGGAAAACATCGTGAGGAAACCTTCATTACTTCATACGGAGATGGGCTAGGCCCCTGTCACACAAAATGGAGTATTGAATAACGGGCTCGAAGTGGGCTTAATTGTGCCTCTGCCATCCCGTATGGGAAAAGGCGTGACGCTATATAGATATATATATTCGGTTTAAATTTCTTGATAAGTGTACAAAGTTTGAATTGAATCTGTCCGTTTAAAGTGGGTCAAAATCGAGTCCAAAGGACTCGGTTACATACAAACAAACAAACAAAAAAAACATACAGTTGAAGCTAATAAAAGCGTGATAATAATAAATATAGTTTAATAAAACTAAAAAACACGCTTTTAAAGCACTTCGAACTAAAAAGTTAAAAATAATTTTTAACATAACCTTAAAACAATAATGAATAAAAAATACTATTATTATTGTGAAAAAAAAAGCGTCGGGCGCTCGATGTACGAAAGATATGGAACAAAGCGCCCGACGCTTTTTTTTTCACAATAATAATAGTATTTTTTATTCATTATTGTTTTAAGGTTATATTAAAAATTATTTTTAACTTTTTAGTTCGAAGTGCTTTAAAAGCGTGTTTTTTAGTTTTTTTAAACTATATTTATTTTTAATTTTTTAGTTCGAGTGCCCGATCTGGAAAGTAAGTAGACTGTTTTGTCAATCCCCCAAATACGAGAAATTAATTAATCCTGGCGATCCTAATCAGGATAATGAGATAAACTTATGAAATTATTACATTGTCGCTGATTCTTGATAAGTGTGAATTTTTTGTGAAAGTTTGAATTGAATCTGTCCGTTTAAAGTGGGTCAAAATCGACCCAAAGGAGTCGGTTACATATAAACAAACAAAAAAAACAAACAAACATACAGGTGAAGCTAATAAAAGCGTGATAAAAACGAAGAAAAGGAACACGCTGATAACGAAAACCATTAAGGGAAATATCTCAACTCAACAATCTCAGCTCAACAAGTTATTCACCGCAATGGACATAGCTTAGCTGTGTTGATTTTACACCTACTATGAAAAAGACGTTCTTATTTTAGAAGATTAAGAATATGTTTGATTTTAATTAAAAATATTGAAAATTCAAGGTTGTTTCGGTTGCATTTTAGGCGGTAATTTACACGGTATTTTTGAGTTTGAGATTCTACGGTAATATGAATCACCGTAATTTTAATTGATAAACACGATAGTTTATATTTTTCATCTGGTAACACTGCCTATAAATATAACATCAAAAGATGAGTGATGTGCAGTCTGATGATTTTCTATCTGCGTGACCAACTTCATCAACCAACCTCCGGGCAGGGCTCGGTCATAAATTCCAGAGGTTTTCAATATCAGACAACTTTATTATTTTCTCACTAAAGGACCTGCCACACGGCAGGCAAAATGCTGGCAGCAGCTGCCCACAAGCGGCTACACGGCACACAATAACAAGCTCACAGCCAATCAGTGTTGTCAACTGCCCCCGAAATTACGGTAAAACGTACGGTACGACTGTGCCATAAGGTTGAGAATGGCGCTATTTCGGCGGTCGGAGTTCGTGGCCGGCGACAAGCGTCTCCTCGGCTGACAACGAGCTCACTGCAAGCTCAGGGGTCATTAAAGTTCGCAAGCACCAAAGTGGTTGAGGAAGAGGATCATTGCTTAGCTTATTTTTAATGTTAGAGTGAACCCCTCCTGAATAGTGATATGAACGTTAGCAATTTTTACCTTTCTTTTTATTAAAACAAAATGATGAGAAATAAAAAAATAACTCTATGGATATAGGAAACAAAAACGAAAAAAAATACTAAAGTTATGCTTACGTAATACTTGAATGACCCCTCACAGCAAGTTCGAACATTCGACTCCTCGTCGCCCGCACAAGCAGACTCTTGACCAGTTTTGAACTCTTTTACCAAGCCATAAGGTTGAAAATCGCAGGCCATCGGACAAAAAGCGACCACACTGCAGACGCTGCTTGTTGCCAGCTTGTAGGCAATCACCTCTTCTGCCGTGTAGCAGATCCGTAACACCCACGTCCGCGCACTGCGAGAGCCTTGAATGTACGTACACTGAGTGGGAAGAATTGAATGTGACATTGTATTTAAGGCGATACCTCGTCCGTGCAAAGGTCCCCGTTACTCCAAGCGGAAAGACCCGCAGTGTGAGAGGGACGGAATCGGGGAAAAATGAAAAAACGTAGCGCTGAACCATATAATAATTGTTTAAAAATAAACTACGCTATTTTGTTTGAAGGTTTTTTTTAGAAGATTTTGCGAATACATATTATCTACATTTTGAACGCAGTCTCACAATGAAATTAGTTAGGATTTCGGAATTACAGGAAAAAATAAAACAATTTAGAGGTGTTTTCGTCATTAAATTCTACCGAGAAAATTTCATCCAATCGCGTTTCCCTTTAGTGAAAATCTTAAACTCATTAAACGTTAACCCAAAAATCATATGTGTAGATGAAGATGACTTCATGGTGGAGTAAATGGATACGAAAAAAATCATTTTTTTTTAACCTTAAACAATCCTATAAAATGCAGTGGCTATTGAAGGTCACGCGCCCTAACCATAGTATAAATAGGAAATAGTAAGTTCACTCGGCCCCTGTTCGCATGATAACTACCTACTCTAGCTCAAACGGCTAGGGTTGTCGCTTAGCGCCGCGGGTTGCGGTGCGGATTTGTTGCGTCGTCGCTCGTCGCTCGCTGCACGGTAAAACAAGTACCTACTTACAGGTGATGCCCCGTATTCTGCCTCTGAGTGCCGCTTGGAGGGGGTATACTTCGCGTATTGTAAAAAGATCACGTCTGAAGTTAGGCAAACGTGAAAAAAGAGACTATCGCAACTGCAAAACTCGCTCCAAAAAATATCTGCTTGAAAATTAAGTTGCAAGATTCCACCCGACCAAACATACCTACCTACACCTTAACCTTTGGGCGCAAACGGAATATTTACTTTGGGAGCTCGTTTTTTGGAATGGACTGTGTTATGTTACTACAGTACGCCTCAGGTATCTCTCCGTCTGAGTGCCGCGTAATTGCGTAGGCGATAAAGAGAGGTCATCTCAAGGCGGCACTCACACACAGAGAAACTTGACGCGGCCTGTAGGTATAACCTGTATCTCGCCGTTTGGTTCATAAAACCTGAGCAAACTTTAGCGATAACAAGCAGGTATTTATATCGAATATCGATAAATACATGACATCAACTGAAACTGTATCCTTACTATAAAATTGTCTTCACTATCAATCAACAAGCTCTTTGTGCGTCTGTTATTGTGTTTAAATCCAATCTTTTTGATGATTCCGTAAAGTGTACTCCTTTTGATTACTCCCAAACTAGTATCCACATTTATGGCATTCATTATGTTGTCCAACGTGGGTATCTCATTTCGGGATACGACATCATGAATTATTCTCCTTACGACGGCACATTTTGTATCTCCAAATGTATCCACTATCTTTCTACGTTTCCTCGTTTTTGTGGGCGATCTCAAGATATTATGAGTGTTTTTCTCCTTCACAATTTTGAAGATTGACTTCCAGTGAACACCCATAGACGAGGCAACAGTTTTATAGATATCATTATTCGAAGTCGAATTTGTTAAACTCCTAATAGATTGATACTTTTCCCATATCGTAGTCTTTTCAGTCGAGGAAAAGGCTCGCCGGCGTCTTTTTTCCACAGTATTATTTCCGCTTAGTCCGTCAGCCATCTTTTAAAAGTCGATAAGTCTGTTAAACAAGCGTTTAGGAATGCAATCAATCACTACTACCGTTATATATAATCCGCGTCACTCGAAACAATAATCATTTGCACAAGACAGCTAAGCACGTCTGTACAGTACGAGTTGCACGAACAAACTAACAAACAATAACAAAGAACTAAGTAAAGTCTCGCGTCTCGCACTGTGATCATGGTCTTGCTTGTTCCACACGATGGCAGAACAGTAGAGGGACATAGTTATCTCTTTCTCCTTGTTCCGCTTAGAAAAGGAAGGGAGATTGACTCACAGCTCTGTCCTCGTGTTAAGCGAGCAAGCGTCTTGCCTCTGCCAATCGCACGCTAGTTCATTCTTTCATATTAACTCGTTTCGGCGAATACACTATCTGAAATGCTAATTTTAGCTGGTATTATCAATGCCAACCACTGTGTTTGGCTTATGCTTTACTTAAACTCAGTAGCATTTACTTAAACCCAATTTTCGAACTTGACTGCATTTATGTACCTTTTCATTCAAATACCAAATAACTGAAGTGTAACTTCAAATTTCAGTAATTTTGTCAGCGATTCAAGCCCATGTTCGGTAGGGAATCGTCAGCATTTATGGCATCTCAAGGGTTCCGTACCCGAAGGGTCCAGAACGGAGCCCTATTGCTGTCACTCACGCGTCCGTCCGTCCGTCCGTCCGTCGTGGTTTCACAGGTTTTATAGCCTAACATTTTAATGTTTTTAATGGGGGCTCCAATACAGGTTTAGGGGGGCGCGAAAAAATAAATTGACCTACCCCATCGAGTAAGGTACCGTTGTTTAGAGCTCGTTGAGCATATTGCTTAGATGAAGTCGACAAAAGTAACGTCAAAATAATAGTTTCATAATTTATTTTACCCGAAGGTCAAAACCAGGGGGCACCTAGCCAAGGCCAGTGGAGAGGAGAGCGCATAAATACATTTTCCTTTGAAATACGACTCTCCAATTTACGGCGGGGGACGGGGCAGCTTAGAGAGCTGTGATTGGTCAGCTCAAGGTCAACATTTGATGCCTAATTTATGTAAAGGTGTCATACTATTGACACGAAACATTATCGATATCGATAAAATCGAGATGAGATTATGAAGATGAAGCGTAATGGAGTATGGCGTAAACTTACCCGTACCCGAGTAACGGCCTATGCCCCTTGGTGGGGACATTCACCATTATACATCACCATTATACACAGCTACGTTCACCATTATACATCATCGATAAAATCGGGAAGTTAACTACTTTAAATTTTTGCTACTTTTAATTATATGTAGCCCGTTCATATCCCCACCGAGAGGCACGGGCCTTTAACTACCTTTGGGACAGTAAAACGAAAAAATAAAATACAGTTTTATATTAATCTTACTTTCGAGCAGTAAAGTTTTTTAACAATTTGCCTATCGACTTAAAAATTGAGACTAATACAAATATTTTTAAGAGAAAACTAAAAGCGCTTCTTCTTGAAAAGTGTCGTACGAATTGAATGAATTTTAGATATATGTATTGGTTTTATGTTTAATTTAATTTTAAGTTGTTTTTACTGTAAGTATTCGATTTTATTTTAGTTTATTTTTCCTTAGGTACCAACTATTATTTCAAACACAATAATTGTATTGTTCATGAATAAATAAATGAAAAAAGTGAAAATAATAAATTACAATGAATACAATGATTACACAAAAGTAGCTACTTCACTGATTTTTGAAAATGAATTAGTTTTTCTTATATACTCCTTTGTGTTTTGATTATTTTTTGCAATAAAAGTTAGCCGAGTATCCACGTATTTTTTTTTATTACCGATGAAGCTAGGTCAATCAAGTGATTTGCGGATTTTATAACAAACTGGTGAAAATTTATATCGGAGGACAGATCGTATCCCAAGAAAGCTTTTATACAATATTTATGAAATAATTGGAATTATTTTTCGAAAATAGAGTCTTTCCACCATTTTCAGATATTGCTCTTCTTATATAAGTTTTACAACGACGGCATTGTCTCTATTACTGTCGTTGATCCATCAGCTTGTTCCTCACATCTTTCTGGTATTGTAAACTTTCTTTATCTGGTTCACCAATTAAGGGCTGAACAAAGGCCAATGGCATTGAGAATTAGACAAAGAAAACAAATACCCGTCGCATCGCGTCGAAGCAGACCGACGCATGCTCCCGCGCAGAGCCCCGCGGGGCAGCCCGAGCTCCGAGACCAAGAAAATTATAGAAAATATTACTAAACTCCTGTAATAATAACATTAAAAATAAAATAAACAACCAATAAATCCCTTTTTTTACCTATTTTTGCGTGTAAGTTTCATATAGGAAACTGATTTCGTCTCCGAGCGCTTGTTCATTTAGTTGAATAATAATGCATTGCGAAAAATATTTTTAAGTATTAAATATAACAGATATCCGGTAATTTTAAAAGTCCATTCTTATCTCTAATAGACCTTTTATAACATATATTTATCCTACATTTTTATGTTGTCTAGTTTAGCCTAGAATTGAAGCTAAAGATGCATTTCTGGGCATATTTAATCCCTTAATGCCCCAATGTATCTTTAGCATTCCAGATTTTTCGTTATGGTTTTTACGCTAAACAAACGCATATAGGTGTTATTTACGCGGTGGAACAGAACTATCGAAAAAAAGTTGTGCCGTGCCAACTTTTGTATAACTTGAAGTACGACTTAACTTCCCACACCATTTGATAGCACAACTAGGCATATTTAGCAGCATGCATGATTGACTTGACTAATATAATTCAAAACCTATAACGGCATTTTGGGTACCCAGTGTAGTGTGCCTACTACTATTTTCAACAAGTTTTTTTGTGCGGTAATACGGAACCCTATGTACTTATGTGAGTCGAATTGCACTTGGCCGGTTTTTTATTTATTTTCGTTCGCCGAGAAAGAATATCTATGAATGAGCGCGAGGGAGACGGCGCTGATTTCGTTATAAAACAGTAAAGAACACTTTAAAACACGACAACAAAACTTAAAACAGCTTCAGAATATATTACACCGTGTGCGAAAACTGATACTAGCGCAGCCACTCCAACCCAAAATGGAATTTTATGGAATGTCGTTCGTGCGAGCGTGACACAATATATTTGAGCGACAGAGACGGGTAATAACAGGATAAATGCACCAAACACAGTCCATAATAAAGTAGACAAACAACGGACCTCCTCCGTGGTGAATGAATCAAGCGTGTATTTTTTTTAATAACCTACTGTGACGTCACGGGCGCATTTTAGTGATGGGCAAAATACACTGACATGTTAACCGTGTATCCGAATCAAAGGTGCGCCGCTACGTCAAATCGATTCAAAGATACCGCCACAGGCGTAATATGTATACCGGGCGCCACGACTAAAGAGCTTTGTCCTTGAATGCGCAGTAGTCACTTTTCACAAGTGTTTGGCGCGGGGAAGTGAGGAGCGACGGGGGCGGTAGTCAGCGCCGGCACCTGATTCGTTGATCAGTCGCTTCCCGATGCCCGCACCGAAAGCACGTCTCGAAGCTTCTTGAGTACAGTCGCATACAATATTACCCAACGTTATCTTTCGCCCCGGTCGAATTACAAATTATTAGTCAGCGGGAAGAAAAGAGTGTGCAGGACTATTACTACAAGTATCTATATTCACTAGGCCCTAGTGACTAGGGGCATTCTATGCTAGGGGGTTATTTAAATATAGGTTTCAACCTTGACGTTAACAAATGTTGTCAATAGAGAGTACCTATAGTTTATTTGACACAAAGTCCATTATTTACATCGGCTAATATCCCAATCAACAAAATATCAAACAGAGAAAAAATAGAAGTGAAGAAAGTCCTGAACACTCATTCCTTCACACTAACCCTAAAAACGCACTTCGGAATTATGCCGCGACTGTACACATGCGCAGTAATCCCCGCCAGTTTCTCTGAGAGCTCTTTATTCGTGGCGCCGAGTGTATATTTCTGTAGGCGGTACAACTTGTAAGTAAGCTGCCAGTGTTTCAAGTAATATAACATAATAATAATGTATAAAATCTTATTATTAACATTAACAAAACCAAAATAATACATTTTCAAAACAATAATAATAGTACAATAAAAAATTTGGACATAAATTACTCCGGACAAAGTATTGAGCAAACTGAGGTAACAAAGTTTTTAGGAATCTACATTGATCGTAATCTCAAGTGGAAAACACAAGTTGATAAAGATTGTTACAAATTACATACATTTTCATATGCCCTATACAAGCTATCAAAAACTGTATGTGAGGAAGCGGTACTGTTAAGTGGACTTAACACTAAGATTTGGGATCATTTTTTGGGTTAACTCAGTAGGCAAAGCATGTTTAATTCCACAATAAAATGTATAATAATACTAATAGACATAGACATCATTTATTAATAATATTCATTATAAGTCGTGCAAGGGAAAATAAATTATACATGAACTCATAGTGTAGTATTACACAGGATTCATAAAATTATTACAATATCTTAATTATTATGTCATAAAATTGATTAATTTAAATTGAATAAATTGTAAATTACCATGTCATTGGAAATATATTAAATTATAATAAAAATATATTAAATTAAATTAATAAATTACGCTTTAAATAATGTCACATTTATGGAATATAGGTATGTCAAACACATACTCATTATAGTAACGGTGTCATCGTTCTGATAATTAGTCATTTAGTTTTAGAAATTCATCGTAGCTGTAGAGGGTCTTCTCGGTAAGCCATCCTTTCAAGCTCAGTTTAAAGATGGGCATACTCGGTGCACCAGTGATAGCTTCAGGTAACTTGTTGTAGACTACCGGACCCATAACATGGATCGTGTTGCTTGTTTTAGCAAGCTTCTGCTTAATTGTAGCCAGCTTGTTGGAGTTGCGTGTCTCATATTTATGCCATTCTCCAAGTCGTTTGAATTGGTCTATATTCTCACGCACATAAATGCCTTAATAATACCACATAATACCTTGGACACTATTGACACACATTGATCTAGCGCCAAACTAGGATTCCCTGTATCTTGGGTACTAGACAACGATAAATATACTTATATAGATAAATATTATACTTAGATAGATAAACAACCATGACTAAGGTACAAAAATCCGTTCTCATCAAACAAATATTTTCCCCCACCGGGACTCGAACCCGGGACCCTTGGCTTCGTAGGCAGGGTCACTGCCGACTCGGCCATTCAGGTCATCGTCTCCGTATCAGGGTCATATGCGGACTCTCCCGTAGAGATAGCGCTAAACCACAATTTAAGAGGATCAATATTCTGACAGTGCTATCCCTGTATATTTGTCAAGACGAACATGCATCTCTTCACTAAATATAAAAGCAAACGACACCTAAACAAATTTGTGTGCCCTAACACCATACAGCTTTATTTAAAAATAGTATCATTGGTGTGGCATTAACAACATTTAACAAACTACCAGATTATATACGTAATATAGAAAATATATTGCAATTTAAAAGAGCATTGCGAAAGCTCCTAATAAACAAAATATACGGCTTATGTTTAAACGAATAACAAAAACGCACCTATTTTACTACCAATAAATTCGAAATGACTGCCAGAATGGATAAATGTCCACCAAATTGTGTTTGGATATGATCACCAAACTTCTTTTTATGTTTTGTGTACTTAAGTTTATGTTTTAAGTATTTTTTGTTGTTCTTACATGTTCAACCTAACACGAAGGATAAAGGGCGCTTCGCTTCGCTTCGCTCACCCCCTTGAACCTTCACCTAAGCTACCGCAGTATTTTGCCCTGATATTTTTTGCAACTTTTGGTGTTCATTTATCCATTTTGGGTAGGAAAAAAATATTTTGGTGATCATTATATTTGTTGCCAAAATATACTTCTCCATAACTGAATACCTCCTTGATAATAACTTGTGCCTTGTGTGTGACCTAAGGTGATACGACTTTACATAACTAGTTAGTTTATGAAGTTGATGCTTTGATGTTGTGTGATGTGACTCCAAGTGATTTAGTCTTGATAAACTATTGTTAGACCCGTGCCTACTTATCTATAAAATGTGTGTGAAATACTTGTATGCCCTAAGGCTAAACACAGAGATACTTATTTTATTCTACCAACATAATATGTAAAAACAACCTATCTATGTTTCACAGATAAATTATTTGATTTGAAGTATAATTTATTTATTTTATTAATTCTTCTGTACCACTCCTTTATCCACCCTCTAAAGCATTACAGGGTCTCCTGAAACTCAACGCTAAGCGGGCACAAGGTGAAAGCCCAGCCTATACAAGGTCTGGTAAAATGAAATAAAAAATCTATGTCACTCCACTCGGTTCAAAACATACTTGCATAATTAAAAAAATTCAAAAATCCACAATCTCCTATCATATATTTAGTTACTGTGACAACAAACTTAGCGATTCTCCTACGAGTTCTTTACCAACATGTTCCTTAATACTAACCATGCTAACAATAGTAACACGAAATATTTTGCTCAATTTATGATTTCTATCAATAGCGGTCACAAACTGAGCAAAATAATTCGTCAGATTGATAAAAAAATACGTAGTTTGGTTGTGTCGTGGTGGTCCCACCCACTGCTGGGCAAAGGCCTCTCCTAACTCAGACCATTCCTCCCTGTGCTGTTCTGCCTCCACTCAGTCTGGCAAAAACCTGTCCAGGTCGTCCCGCCAACGACAGTTTGGCACATTTTTGGGGGTGCATGCGGCACACGTGTCCGGCCCAGTCCCACGTCAGCCTAGCGGTCTTTGCGCCAACGTCAGCAATGGCAGTGATGGAGCGCAGTGTCGTGTTTCTAACATGGTCGGTCAGCCTGACACCGGTTATACTTCTCTCCATCGCTCTTTGGCAAACCTTGAGTTTGGACTTCTGGATCTCCGTCAGCGACCAAGTCTCATCATAACGGAAAAAAACATACCATACTACCCTCGGAAAGTTTATACAAAAACTGCCTTATTTAGTAAGAATTTTGAAAAGGTATAATCTAGTTACTCATCTATCAAAAATAAAAATAAATATGAGTAAAACCATTTCATAGTATTATAAATCAGATTAGTACAGTCAATGAACTGTGCTTACAATAAATAAAAAAAACCATGGCGGTTAGGTACATAATTATTTCTGAAGGATATTCTTGTCCATCACCATCCTGCAAGTGTTATTTTGTCCTCTGGGTAGTGCTAACGAGAAATAATCCATTACCGAAACCTTTCCTTTTCATGTCCTCTTCTCAAAAGAGAATCTGACAAAGAGGTGATCACACTTGACACTGGCATACTGAATGACCTCTAAAGAGGTCGGACGACACTAATTAAGATGATAAGAAAAAAAAATTGGGTTTTTTTTCGAATCTATTTACTCCACCATGAAGTCATGTACAGATTTGATTTTTGGGTTATCGTTTATTGAGTATTTCATTAAAATTTTCACTAAAGCGTTTAGATGAAGTTTTCTCGATAGAATTAAATTACGAAAACACCTCTAAATTGTTTTATTTTTTCCTGCAATTCTGAAATCCTAACTAATTTCATAGTGGAACTGTGTTCAAATGTAGATATTAAGTATTTTGTTAAAAAGTTTTTAGGAGATTTTGCGCAGTTTATTTTTAAACAATTTTTCTGTGGTTTAGCGCTACGTTTTTTCATTATTTCCCGATTCCGTCCCTCTCACACTGCGAGTATTTCCGCCTGGTGTAACGGGGACCTTTGCTCGGATGAGGTAGCGCTTTAAGAAACTAAGTAGAAACAAAAGAAGCAACAAACAACATGTCGTTCTCTGTTTTCGTTAGTTACACTCACAGACCAACTAGCCTAGTTTACTAGTTTATCTAGTACGCAATAAATGTAGTAGAGTGCATCCAACAAGGTACAATATAAAAATACAGTCAGGTAAATTTACTTACCACTGTTGGCAGGTGCAGCGTAGGAACGGCATTTGGATACAAAATTCGTCTATTCGCTTTCGTTAATTTTAAATATTCTGACTTAAAGTGCCGCGAACATACAACACTGCTTGGAGAAGGAAACCAATCATCTGATCGTTTTGTGGCATTCATCCATATTTCCGTCATATTTGGGCATTTAGGAAACCTAAAAGAAAGGGTACACGTTTGAGCTGACATGCTTGGAAAGATTTTAAATAAAACCCGCTAGTTAAGTAGATACGTAATTCGTTATCACCCGTTGTATTCGTTATTCGTTATCTTTAGTTCGCAAACGTATGGTTATTACGTACGTATGTATGGTTAAACGTAGTATTACCTAGAGGTAAATAACTAACGACTGCCCATTAATTAATGTGCGTAAACTGAAATTTATACTACAACAATACTAAACATAAAACCTGAATTCATCAGAGAAGAAATATGTTTTATCCAATAACTATCGATAATAAACAAACATACTATGGACATCACTAGCTAGCGCTAGGTAATGCCGCGAAATGATAGACAAGGAAGGAGTGATACACCGTGCAATGTATTAGAGAGAGACTTTCTAAAAAGGCATCAACTGGTTCCGAACTGGAACTATAAAACTTTATTTAATAACACGCTTAAAATTTGTCATTTTATATTGAAATTTTATTAAAATCTGCTTACCTGTGAAACGAAATACCATCCTTTTGCACACCAGATGTTTTTGTGTTTTTTCCACATAATTTTACGCAGCAATAATGCATTTTGCCCGTCTTCAATCACGTCAAAACTTTCATTACACAACCATGTCACTCGGGCGAGCGCCGTCCGTAGACTGAAGTGAGCATTGGAGGCGTGGCACAAACATAGAGTGAATTCACCGTATGCGTGACAGAGGGGGTCGCCCGGGAATGTTCCGTCTTGTTACACTACATTGCTGTTTCCTGTGCGAAAAATCTTATCTTTCTTAGATTTTGGCCTTTATCTCTCCGGTCTTGATTTTGCTGGGCGTACTACGCATTATAACATGTCGCATGTGTACACGTCGGAAGAATATGCCAACAAGCATATTATCTATGGTGAATGCCAATGCAATGCCATTGCCGCTGCAAGCTTATTCCGCCGCTTATTCTCTACTACAACAAGATAATCTTCTCTGGAGATCTTGAAATTGCCATTTGAGCAATTTAAAATCCATGTTAAAGCGACTTTGTCGAAAAAGGGATATTACAATTGACAAGATTACTTAAATGATGGGACTGTATGGGGTTAATCTGGCTCAACACAGACCTTGCTGTTAATAATTTTGTAATTATTTATTCCTGCTTATTAATTATGATAATGACTAAATATTATATTTTGTATTAGTTAAGCATAAGCAATTTTTAAAAAGAGATCTAAAAATCAATCTGTGGGAGTTTCTACGCCCTTCTTCTCCCACAGTGGTCCAATGTAGAGAATTGGGCAAAAAATCACGATTGCTAAGTATATGTAAATATCTACAGTAATAAAGACATTTGGAATTTGGAATTAAGACTGTATCGTGGGAGGTACCCGGGTACCCGGGCGTTACCCTGATCATCGCGTGTTCGTAAATGTTCACCTAGACTATTCACAAGGACTATTACCTTGTTCTCGTAGGGACGGAGGAAGACCTTGTATACATTCTGAAGGACCCTAGAACTTCAGCACGTATTATTGAAAGGCTTGTGTTTAAACTATTACCAAAAAATTCGAAAATTTACTACCAATAAATTCGAAATGACTGCCAAGATGGATGGATGTCTACCAAATTGTGTTTGGATAAATGATCACCAAACTTCTTTTTATGTTTTGTGTACTTAAGTTTATGTTTTAAGTATTTTTTGTTGTTCTTACATGTTCAACCTAACACGAAGGATAAAGGGGGCTTCGCTTCGCTCACCTCTTTACCCTTCACCTAAGCTACCGCAGTATTTTGCCCTGATATTTACTGCAACTTTTGGTGGACATTTTGCCATTTTGGGTAGGAAAAAAATATTTTGGTGGTCATTATATTTGTTGCCTTATTGAAATAATGGAACTCCGAAAAGTTTGGTTCATAGATTTCTGAACGCAATTATTTTAAGATACGTACTGTGAAATTATAATCAAATTTGCATTACCTTTTCCCATATGGGGTGGTTGAGGTTTTTGTTGCCTCTAGCCAGTCACCAATAGTGCATATTGCGGAACTGGGGACTAGCCCATCACCGCAGCCAAGGCCATATGAAGGATCCCGCACTATGTTTTCCATAACCTTTAGAACGTCCGTATACAAGAAAACTACAGACATTGTACAGAAATTGAGTCTTGCCTCTGCTATTTAATTCAGAACATTACATATTTGTTTTTTATTTTGCAAAAATCCGCAAAGTGCGTCGTCAACAAGCTAAGAATTACCAAATAATTAAAAACTACACACACACAAAAACTGAACATAATAAAAAACAAAATACTAAACAAATAAACCGCCCCAGGACATGCCCGACCCAAAGAACTTGCAGCTGTGGAATTAGAACAGTTCATCGTTATATGTGTCTATAGGCCACCCTTGAGCGACTTTGAAATGTTCGAGAAAATAATGGAATCCGTCCTAACTATTTCATCACACAGTACGAAACGATTAATTATATGTGGTGACTTTAATGTTTATCTGTTAGAAAGAACTACTCTCAGCGTTAGATTAATAAATCTTTTCTCATCATTTAGGCTTAGCCATTTATTTATGGAGCCAACAAGAGTGACTGCTACTAGTGCTACATGCATTGACAACATTTTTACTGATGTTATTCCAATCAGTAAAAGTGTTATCAGTGAATTGGATTCAGATCATTTAGGGCAATTATTTCAATTTGATTCTATTAGAGAACCTGTCATTAAAAAGAAAATTTCGTTTGTGCCAGTAACTGCTGACCGGTTAGAAAGAATGAGATACTCTTTAGCCCAGGAACTACCGTTTTTGGCTGCTGAACAGTCTCCTAATATAATGTATAACTTATTCTTTGAAACCTTTATGAAACAGTACAGCGCGATATTCACTTCAAAATCGGTTGTGGTTAGTGGTTCAAACGACTTAAGTACGTGGGCTACTGCAGAGTTGCATAAACGCAGGCAAGCATTGTATGCATTGTATGAGGAACGACGGTTCAACATGAGTGACGAATTTAAAGAACAAGTCAAACAGTTCTCCAAACAATTTAAATTAGACTGTCATACAGCTAAACGTAATTTTCTGAGTAGTAAAATTAAGAATAGTTCCGATGTTATAAAAACGACTTGGAAAATAATTAATGAGGAGGCCGGTCGTAGTAAAAAAGCGAGTCACGATTACGAACTAAAAATCAATGGACAGCTTACGAGTTCTAGCTTAGAAGTTGCAACTGAATTTGAATCGTTTTTTACTAATGCACCGGCTTCCACGACTAAGTATTTAAATTAGTCACCTTTGTCTGCTGTTGCAATATTAAAAGATAATGTCTCAGAGTGTGCTTCATACTTGAATTTTAAGCACGTCACAAGTTCAGATGTCGTTAAGGCATTTAAATTGATAAATGTTAAGAAAACGAATGATCTTTGGGGACTCTCTGTTCACGTCGTTAAATCCCTGATCGAATTAATTGCACCTGACCTAGCGGTCATTTTCAACAATTGTATAGACTGCGGTGAATTTCCTGATTTAATGAAACAAAGTAAGATAATTCCCCTCTTCAAAGCAGGTAGTACTCAAGACCCCACCAATTTCAGACCTATATCAATACTACCAACTTTTAGTAAAATTTTTGAGAAATTAATCTTATCACAGCTATTACATCATTTTGAATCAAATAAGCTAACAAACAGTTTGGATTCACTCGCGGTCGTTCAACAACAGATGCCGGAATTCAGTTCATTGAAAGTATTTTTGATGCCTGGGAAGAGTCACAAGATGCCCTAGGCATTTTTTGTGACTTATCTAAGGCTTTTGATTGCGTTTGTCATGAAACATTGATCAGGAAATTACATCATTATGGAGTTAGAGACACGTCATTGAATTTGTTAAAATCTTATCTGAACGGAAGAATACAAAGGGTAGACGTAAACGGAGAACGATCACCAGGATCATTGGTTTCTTTGGGCGTGCCACAGGGCTCAATATTGGGACCCTTCCTATTCCTCATCTATATAAACGACTTACCCTATCTAGGAAGGGACTGTCATGATATGGTACTGTTTGCTGATGACACCTCACTTATTTTTAAAACAAAGCGAAACCAACACGCTACTGATGATCACGTGAACAATACCATATCAAGAGTGGTAAATTGGTTTAATGTTAATAATTTGCTATTAAATGAGAAAAAGACTAAATGTGTTAAGTTTCTTACTACTAACGTTAAAAATAATCAGACATGTATAACAATTAAAAATGAGGAATTGGAATTGGTAACCAGCACAGTGTTTCTAGGTATAACGTTGGATTCCAAACTCCAATGGGGTCCACATATTGATAAGCTATCGAACAGACTGAGCTCTGCAGCTTTTGCATGCAGGAAAATCCGTCACTTGACAGATTTAAAAACAGCCAGATTAGTTTATTTTAGTTATTTTCATAGTATTATGTCCTACGGTATTCTG
The DNA here is from genome assembly GCA_949825045.1 of Argyresthia goedartella. Taxonomy (NCBI): domain Eukaryota; kingdom Metazoa; phylum Arthropoda; class Insecta; order Lepidoptera; family Argyresthiidae; genus Argyresthia; species Argyresthia goedartella. Next base: position 19,726,308 of record OX463834.1, read on the forward strand.
CTCTGGGGCAGTGCTGCTGACATAAATACTATTTTTGTGCTGCAAAAGCGGGCTGTTCGTGCGATTTATAAAATGAATAATAGAGATTCTCTTAGAAATAAGTTTAAAGAAGTAAATATATTGACAGTCCATAGTCAATATATTTACGAGAATATTATGTATGTCCATAAGAACATTGTTAACTTTCGAAGAAACTGTGATATACATAACTTTAATACTAGAAACAAGGACAAACTTGCAGTGCCCACTACTCGGCTCCATAAAATAAAAAACTCGTTCAAGGGTAATTGTGTAAGATTTTACAATAAACTCCCAAGCACTTTGACAGATCTATCAATTAATAAGTTCAAGAAATACATCAAGCAAAGGCTTATTTCTAAAGCTTACTACAGTATTAAAGAGTACATAGACGATAAAAATGCTTGGGACTGAATTGTTCTAATTAATTGTGAGCATCCTCACTGCCAGAGTTTCTTTTACTGGACACTTGGAGGCCTTTTACACCTCCAAAGATTAATTTAATTATACAACTCTTGACTGTGGGGACCATTTACATCTCCTATTATCATTGTATTATTGACTAAAGAGACTATACATCTCTGTTATTTATATTTTAATTATTTTATTGACATTTGAGACTCTTTACATCTCTCAGAAACAATAATTAAGTACTTTTTTTTTTCTGATAATATGATAATAATACCAAATGTTCTGTAAAAAATGAAATGAAATGACATGTGAAAGTGCCCTTGTGGCCTATTTACAGAATAAACGTTTTGAGTTTTGAGTTTTTTTTGAGTTTTTGGTACCTACCCATCACGCTGGCAGCATTACCGCGCTGCACGGCGAGTGAGATCCTTTGGATCAGGAACGCTCCGGAACGATTGTCAATGTACAGAAATTGATTTGGTTAAAACCAATTGCCAAGTACCCAAGCACAAAATGCAGATGTCTATATATGTCAGCGTAAGATTGTGAAAACCCTTAGTTTATAAACTAACGCGTTAGTTTGTAAACTATCGACAAATTGTAAAACAGACCGACAGGGTTTAGAATTTACGTTTCTTTTGTTCTTACATGTCGACCTCTGCGCTCGTCCAAGGAGAAAAAAGACACCACCATAAATTAATAAACTGTTTTGTATTTGACGCAAATACTAAGTTTTAATATGACTTACAAAAGTTTTGCTGTTTTTACAAATATTAATGATTTTTAGCAAAACCTTTTTGTAATTCCTAAAAGTCGGTTTTAGTCAATGTCAGATATTACAAAATTTCGTGGTTATCGCAAATTATAGTAAATATTGATAAAGTTTTGTAATTACTGCAAACCCATTTAGTATCTTTTAAAAAGCTCATTCATAGTTTCAAGAAATTATTTTAGTACAAGGCAAAATTACAAACGTTTGTAACAATTAATAATTACATCTTAATATTTACATATGAATTACTTAAAATTACTGACGTATTTCTTATAATGATAAAACTATAATGTTTTGTTATTCCAAGTAAGCACATCTTTGTATTTACATATGATTTACTTGAAACTACTAACGTATTTCTTAGAATAATAAAAACTAATCTGTTTTGTAATTCCAAGTAACCATTTTGTAATTCAAGCTCGCGACACACACAGGCACCAATTGTCTGCCATTTCAAGTTTGCAAGCGCTCCGGGTGACACGTTGCGGTCAAAAATTACGTAATAAAAAGAAAGAAAATTTTATTGTTTAGTACCTACAACTAATGCCCAATTTATTCGTAACTATGTATGTGCTAAAACAATCAAGTTGTCGGTTGTGTGTTCTTATGTAGTAGTAAACACCTATACCTAGTGTTCTATTATAAATAATTATTATTAAAAAAAAATTGTATTTACATATACAACTTGTATATGTAAATACAAATTTTTAGTGAATTTTAGTGCTGTAGTTTTAGTAATTTATCTAGTTTAGTTCCTTATTATAAGTAAAGACCTGTACTAGATGTGCTAACAGAGGTGTCGAGATAAATATTTATTTTATCATTAATTTAAAAGGTGAATCTATACGTCATTTTGCACAAAAATTACTTACAAAGACGGATAGAATCACCCCCCTAAAGACTCTCGCGATGTCTCTGTTATAACATCCTGTATAGGTCTTTACTTATAACTAGGTTAGGTACTAAACTAGATACATTACTAAAACTACAGCACTAAATTTCACTAAAAAATAGTATTTACATATGACGTCATCATTTCCGATTTTACTAATAAATTCTTGAAATTACAAAACATTTAGTATTGTCTATGACGTCATCATTTCCGATATTACTAATAATTTCATGAAATTACAAAACAGTGTCTATGACGTCATCATTTCCAATATTACTCTTATACTCCTGAAATTACAAAACAGTTGGTATTGTCTACGACGTCATCATTTCTGATATTACTAGTAAATTCTTAAAATTACAAAACACTTAGTATTTGTCTATGACGTCATCATTTCCGATATAACAATTGAACTCTTAAAATTACAAAACAGTTAGTACTTGTTTATGACGTCATCATGAAATAGTAAATACTAAATACGAAACACTTGGAATTACAAAAACGTTACATGTAATATTTACTAACTGCATTTACAAAAATCGATTACTTATTATTACAGGACATTTGTTGTCCTCGGATTTAGAAATACTTTAGTAATAATTACTGTATTTTTGTCAGATTTTCTCTCCGTGTCCCCTCTAGTCTACACCAAAGCTACCGCAGTGTTTGCCCTGGTATTTCGTTTGCAATTCAAGTTCAAACCAGTTCACAATTTAACGGTTCTATTATAAACTAACGCGTCATATCGTAAGCAGTACGGTATGGTTTATAATTTATCGATAGTTTGTCAACCAATGAGAAAAAAAAATGTTAGATTATAATCTAACATTTTTTTTTCTCATTGTTTGACAAACCGATAACTTATAAGTTATCGGTTTTGACAATCTTACAGTGACATATACAAAACAAGTGCTTCCTGGGTCATAAGGACATACACCACCTTTTACGCAAGAGATCAATAAAAAAGTATATATTTTTGGTTCGGTATTCTTTTTTTTAGCGGTAAATCTCAACCGGTAAATCAGGCAATTATTATCTGGGATCTAGGGAAAAATGTTTCCGTGCCCTAAAATCGTGCTGAGTGTCAAGCTCTTTGCAAGATGGCGTATGTTAAGGATATGTGCCTGGACGTGAGGTAAAAGATAAAATAAAACATGCATCTTATAAATTAAAAGCTATTCGCAAAGTATTTTTTTTTAAATTCAGACACATATTTATAGCCCTTTCACAATACACAATAAACCATGTATCAGCGTCTTAAGGTGATACGAAAAAAAAGAGGGTTTTCAGAGGTTCAAGAGGAAGTCATCTACAGATTTGATTTTTGGGTGAACGTTTATTGAGTATTTGATTAAGATTCTCTCTAAAGGAAAACGCGATTGGATGAAATTTTCTCGATAGAATTTAATTCCGAAACTACCTCTAAATTGTTTTATTTATTCCTGTAATTCTGAAATCCTAACTAATTTTATTGTGGAACTGCGTTCAAAATGTGGATATTATGTATTCGTACAAAAACTTTTTAACAAAATCGCGAAGTTTATTTTTAAATAATTTTTCTGTGGTATAGCGCTACGTTATGACAAATTTATCCGATTACGTCCCTCTCACACTGCGGGTCTTTCCGCCTGGAGTAACGGGGACCTTTGCGCGGACGAGGTATCGCCTTAAGTTATTCAAGGCCAAATGCGGAAAAAACGTATTTTCGCAAATATTTCCCTTCCTAGGGTTTCAATGATGATCGGTTTCAATCATGAATGGTATCTTTATAACAATTGTAGGGCACAAAATCCTAAATATTGTCTCAAAAGACACAATAAATCACGTGTCTGTTTCTCAAGTTATTCAAGCTCAAAGGTAAATAATAATCTTTATAGGCAAGTCTCCTTCGTTCCCCTTCCTATTGTTATAGGCATCTTCATTCGTCATAAAGGCGTCTATTAAAAACGTACCTACGTATGTATTCAGTCACCGAGATTTAAAAAAATGTTTAGGTATATATATATATGTATCTTGAGCTTTCGCATTAACACTTAGTTTAGGTAAGTGTTATCTACAGTGATTAGAAATTCGGGCGCTTATTTACATGGAGCGGTTAAAACTACCTCTTTCGGGAATTCGCAATTCCGGAAAATTGATCGGCGGAATCTTAAAGACGAAATATAAGATATTGTTATTCATACATGTTTTTCACTAAAGTCCATATTTCCGAAAAAAAAATCTTAAAAATCACTTACTGGTTCAGATTTTGAATCCCTACCGTCGTATGGTACTGCGCATTGCTTGAGATATGTTCGACCCGTCTTTGTAATGTGTTTATCTTCATTTTTAAAATGATCTGAACATATGATTGTACGTTCACTTGGTAGCCATGTATCTTCCTTGCGATTTCTTTGGACAAATCTTATCCATGCATCTCTTTTATCATGACCAGGGCGAGGAAACCTAAAAGAAAACATTCACTTTGAAAACAACAATTTGCCACGGCCGCCATCTTGAAATACAAAAGGACCCTAAATTTGTTACGGCAACAAATATAATGATCACCAAAATATTTGTTTCCTACCCAAAATGAATAAATGAATACCAAAAGTTGCAAAAAATATCAGGGGCAAAAAACTGCGGTAGCTTAGGTGGTGAGCGAAGCGAAGCCCCCTTTATCCTTCGTGTTAGGTTGAACATGTAAGAACATCAAAAAATACTTAAAACATAAACTTAAGTACACAAAACATAAAAAGAAGTTTGGTGATCATATCCAAACACAATTTGGTGGACATTTATCCATTCTGGCAGTCATTTCGAATTTATTGGTAGTAAAATAGGTGCGTATAATAGGTAATAGTTTAAACACAAGCCATTTGTTACTAGCACTCCATAAAACCTTACAAACCATACCCATATAACAAGATAAAAATTTAGCGTGACCGCCATCTTGGAATGCAAAATGTACCCATTGAGCTACCATTACTATAGAGACGCTGTCTTGAACCAAAAACGTGTCGCAACTAGTCGCTAACTAGATCACAAGCGGGGCGGGGGGGGGGGGGGGGGGTGTAGCGATCTGCCGCGAGCTCGACGTATCGTCCCTGTAGATTACACACCGCAAAAGTGACACCGCTTTTATACCTACAAAACTTCATTTGATTGAGTGCAGTCTATTACAAAATGTACCGATCTAAGTAGGTATTCATTGTAACCGAGATCAAACAAAGTTTATGTAAATTAACATTAGGTTACCTACAAAAATTAGGTTATAAATCAAATCAAAAATATTAAAAAAACGCGACTGCCATAATTTCAAAATGAACTGAAAAGTAAATTATTCTTGCACCTTGTATATATTTATAGCCTTCTCCACTTAGGATGCTGGATACAAGCGATACCACACACTTCGAAATCGGTTCAGGCTTTAAGAAGTTGTGGAAGAATTACCCTGAACCCTGAATAGAATACACTCCGTTTTTGGGGGCAGTCGTGTTAAAATATGTTTTGTTAGTTTAGGAGTCCTCTACCCATATTTACCACACCATCATATCCCACATATTTGTGAAGTGCTCACTCGTATTACCATTAGTACCTACGTGTCTTATCTGTACGGTTCACTTTTCATGGTTTTCATACAAAAGTCGGGTACAGTCGAAAATAATGTTCAAAATTTGTTTTGGATTATTTTAGTTGATATTTGGCTTACTTACTGATGATACGTCACGCCACTATCTTTTTTCTTCGTAGTAGTCGCATTTTTACAATATCGCAAGACGCAAGAAGGCATTTTTGAACTGTTTTTAGTCACAACATCCACATGCGGTCGCTTTGAGCGCTGGCGGGGGACTAAAGGGAAGGGAAAAACGCCGGTTGGCGTTAGGTCATGGCGCAAAGAAATGGTTCGCGGTGTCGGTTCCATACGCTGTAATAGTAGTTAAATGAATGTACCCTAATTCTCGACACTTCTCGGTTATGCTCATTATGCCCATTTTCACCAACAATCCCTAACTTTTAGGGGACACTTGTCTCTTTTTAGGGGCTACCTAGCGTGTCACCTACGCTTCCAGGGGTCCCCCTAAATTTAGCAGGCCGAATTTCGAGCACCTAGCGCTAAGTGACATTTTCTTAGCTGTCAAAAAGTTTTTAACTTATTAATTTCCTTGTAAAATGGAATAAAATATGTATTTTATTGATGAAATTGAAGCTCTTGGAGACATCAATTTCCTAAAAAACTCAAATATTGCTAGGCGGCCTCATTGATCTACCATTACTAGCGTATAGAGAGAGACGCTGTCTCGAACAAAAAACGCAACTTGATCACGTGTCGTCCTGTAGATAACACACCGAAGAAGTGACACTGCTTTTATACCTACAAAACTTAATTTGATTGAGTGCAGTCTATTATAAAATGTACCGACCTAAGTACCTATTAATTGTTTGTTACTGAGATTTCAAAAAATGTTTAGGTAGATGACTTGCGCTTTCGCATTAGCTATATGTTATCGTTATCTATCTAACCATTTTTTTCGACCTTGGTAATAATTGCGTAAAACAATGAAAAATATGCTTGATCAAGGCAAGGTTACAGAAAAAACGAAGTGAAATAAAAATCCATCATTAAACTTTATTTAACTTTGAACCTTTGAACAAAAATTTCTCACTCACTTTTTGAACAAAAAACTCTCAGACAAATAATGATATTTACTGAATTATCACATATTTTTTGTGTTCAAATATTTAGAAACAGTTTTTACCTATTATATATTATAAACTAAAACTAAACTATAACTGCACTAAACTAAATTAAAAATTATGATAAGTTTAATTTTTTTATTTGTCTGGGAGCTTTGTGATGTAATAGAATAGAATTGTATTTATTTTTTATTGCTCGAATTAGGTCAACCTTCCACACAAAACAATCAAAGTGTTTAGTGTGGAAGGTTGATCAAATGCATGTTACATTAAACAAGTGAATACTTCTTTCTCCATGCATACTTTTAAGGTGTTCACTGTGATGTAAGTCTAGTTGTCCTCTCCCGATATTTACCACATTCATCACAGGCCACATATTTGTGAAATACTCTCTCGTATCACCATTAGTATATGTACGGTTCACTTTTCATAATAGTCATAAAAGTCGGGTACAGTATAAAATAATGTTCAAAATTAGTGTTGGGTTATTTTAGTTGATATTTTGCTTACTTACTGATGATACGTCACGCCAATAACTTTTTTCTTCATATTAGTAGCATTTTTACAAGTTCTCAAGACACAAGAAGGCATTTTTGAACTGACTTAGTTACAATTTCCGCACCCGGTAGCTATGAGCGCTGGCGAGGAATTAAAGGAAGGGATTAGCGCCGGTTGGCGTAGTCATGGCGCAAACAAGTGGTTCGCGGTGTCGGTTCCATACGCTAGTAATAGTAGTTCAATGAGTGGCCTCGAATTATTCGAAAATTTTTCATCCATTCTGCCAAGATTGTTTACGTCCACAAAAATATTGATAAATTTCCTAAGAATTAGCGACAGGCACAATGTCAACACTAGAAATAGGAATAAACTAGCTATACCTACTACTAGGCTCCATAAGGTTAATGTATCTTTTAAAGGGCAATGTATTCGCTTTTACAACAAAATACCAACTGAGTTACAAGAATTGTCTGTTAATAAATTTAAAAATATTAAAAATCACTTATGTAAAAAGGCTTACTACAAAATATCAGATTATGTAGAAGACAAGAAAGCTTGGGAAGGTGTTTGCTCCAATTTTGTAAAAAATAATGTATAAAGCTAGAGGTTTCTCATCGCCTCTTTGCCTCCAGCATCTAAAACATTGACGGAATTCAAATTGAGTTCTATATTTCCCTATACCTTATATATGTGTTAGTTTAATATTTCATATTCTCCAAATGTAACCTATGTGTTTCTTATGGAAATAAACTCTTTTTGAATTTAGAATTTTGATTTTTTATTTTTATTTAATTAAATTATTTCTTTTTAAAGTGAATATATAACTAAGTATTCTGTGAATATTTAAAGCGTCTACCTGTTGGCGTTATCAATATCAAGCAAAACGAACAAACAAAAGCAGTTTTTTAGTATTTGTTGTTATAGCAGCAACAGAAATACATCATCTGTGAAATTTTCCCATTTGGCATCCTTTGGGTACGGAACCCTAAAATAGGACTTTATAGAAAAAATATGTTAGTACGAAATTTCTATAAGTAGCTCCCGCCCCTTAGTGCCCCACGTTTGCTAAAAGACCTACCTGATGCGATGCGATGTGAGACAGAAAAGTAAGCAGTTTTGACACAGACCGAGGGGTGACATTTACAAGCACCCAGAGAAGTCCCTATTAGCCAAGTCTTTGCGGTCCTTCCAAGGTTAAAACAGGATACTTAGGCCCTGCCTGTCCTGTGTTCGATCCCCAGCTGGGGTTAAGAAAATAAAAACCAGGTCTTGGATGTTTATGACTGTGGCGTCGCTGTTTCTCGTTTCCACGACACGGTATCCTAGTGTGGGGCCAGAAGAGTGATACTCAATCTATGGTTTAAACTACATAAAGTCTGGTCGCTGAGAGAATGCTATACTTACAGCTAAAACCTATAAACTTTTGACAGCTGCAATGAAAAACATAGCTTATTATTATAGGCAAGAAATGTCATAATCGCATTCTAAAAAAGGCCGAAGTGTACGTCAAAAATAATAAACTTACCGCTGGACGCGTTTTATACTTCAATCCAAGTTTAATCAACACTTTACGCAGAGTCGTACGTTTATATGGAAAGTCCGAGTTAGCTTGTAAATCCTTCAGAATCATGTCTAGCGTCGGACTTTTTTTATTAGCGTACAATCTGTATACTGTTCGACGCACTACATCACATTCGAAGTCGTCCAATTTCGACAGTGGGATTCTATTATTACGTTTCTTTGGTTTTGAAGGTCCCTTCTTTAATATTGAAGTAATGCTAGTTCTTGGTATCCCCACTATTTTTGAAGTGTCAGTGATAGTTGCATGCACATTCATTTCCACACAATGCCGATGGACATTGATAATAATTTGTTTACAGGTTTTGCAAAACACCCGTCTTTTTGTTGTTGGTTCACTAAAAGTTGTATCTTGAGGCACTTCACTGTCACAAGGAGGAACGAACATATTTGCGGTATACGTAGCAGAGTCAACTGACACAACCATTCGCTACGGCGCTTCGACGTAAACTAGCAAACAATAACAAAGCGCCGAGCGAGGGGAAGAAGGGCGGCGCGATAGGTAGGCGAACGTATCAGCGAATGGACTTCGCTTTCAGCAAGCAGGAACCAGCTAGCGAGAAGGTATCCGTAATCGAAATGTGGGAAAATGTATGAGATTTTGAACAGCGCCCCTATTGTGCGTAAACATAACTAAAATCGGTAGCTGTGCGTTGCGAACGAAGGACGAGCCGAGCATACTATTAAGTATACGATAGGCTATTTTACCTATTAAATACCGGTCAAATGCAAGTCTAACTCGTGCACGAAGGGTTCCGTACCACCGTATAATGGTAGGGAGGGATGATGTGGAGTGAATAGTTTGGATTTTACATTGCAAAATGTTGTTTACAAAGTTATCGGTGCGGCTACTTTCGCACTCCATGTACGTAACCAGGTGCATTCGTAAGGTTGTATAAATAGTCTAAGGGTTGTATGTGGTATTGAAATAATTCTTGGATGGGATGCTCCTTTACAGTAGTTTATGTAACTGATAGTTTTAATGCATAATTATGTACAGTTACATACACTTATCTACATACATATCATAAGCTCTCTTTGATGTGTTCAGGAACCGCATGTTCGACCGGCATTGTGGCATTGATAATTGCTCTGCACTTGTTTAGCTTGTTCAGTAGTACCAACTTCACAGACAAACTAGGGGCGGCACGCAGGTGCGCGTCGGCGTTCGAAATTTGAATGTCATAATTTGTCGAAAATTTATACTTATGGTCATAATGTATCAATATTAAGATAAAAGAAATTAGTTTTTACCAAGTAGTATAACATCATGCTGGTCGTAACATGCGGTTTTTGGACGCAGTTAAGAGGGCTTATGATACGTGTGTAAATAAAATATTTATTTTATTCTGTTCTTTGTATTTGTTGTTATAGCGGCAACAGAAATTCATCATCATGACCTCTGTGGCTCTGTCTACCATGCGAGAGGTCCCGGGTTCAAGCCCCGGCTGGGAGTAAAAAAAAAAACCAGGTCTTGGATGTTTATATGTGTATGACGTCGCTGTTTCTGGTTCCCACGACACAGGGTATCCTAGTATGGGGCCAGAAGCAATGTATGTGTCTGTATATAAATGTTTATGTTTATCATCTGTGAAAATCTGAACTGTCTAACCATCACGGTTCATTCATGAGTTACAGCCTGGTGACAGACGGACGGACAGACAGCGGAGTCTTAGTAATAGGGTCCCGTTTTTACCCTTTGGGTACGGAACCCTTAAAATAGCGCACTTACCGGAATATGTTGGTACTAAGTCGGTAGGTACCTAAGTAAAATTGTACGGGGCGTCGCGTTATTATTTTACTTGATATTATTTTCTAATGAATAATTAAAGAAACCATGGCTACAATTTGTACAATTCGTGACTTAAAAACCATTGAATTTCTATTACTAGCGAATAGAGACGCTTTTTCGAACAAAATAAGTGTCGCAACTTGATGTCAGGGGGAGCGGGGCCGGGGCGAGATTTCACACCGCAGAAGTGACACTGCTTTTGTAGGTATTGTTTATACCAAGTCGTATGTCAAGAATAGTACATTGTTGCCCAGGTATAGAAAGTAAGCAATAGATGGACGAATTAGTTCGTGAGCCGAGCCGCAGGTGAGGCCCGCGAAGATGCGAGTCCATCTATTGCACTTTCTACCGAGGCATTTACTATGTGCTTTTCACGCCTAATGTAAGGAAATTAAACAGGTTGAGTACACAGTATAATACACAGTTTAATTAAAAGTAATATTGATATTCGCATTAGGGCGGTTGTGGAATGACAAGGAAATGTTTTTTCCCGGAACATTTATATCAGTATTTTGTGTCATTTCGCCCGGTATGGAGTGTGATGCAGACCGAAAATAATCGACCAATAGCAGAGTAGAAAGTAAAAAACCGGTCAAGTGCGAGTCTAAATCGCGCACGAAGGGTTCCGTACCACCGTTCAATGGAAGCGATGGTGTGGAGTGAATAGTTTGGATTTCACACAGCAAAATATTGTTTACAAAGTTATTGGTGCGGTAACTTTCACACTCCATGTACGTAACCAGGTGCATCCATAAGTTTGTATGTGGTATTGAAAGAATTGTTGTATGGGAGCCCCCTTAAATATTTCTTTTATCCTGTTTTTTAGTATTTGTTGTTATAGCGGCAACAGAAATACATAATCTGTGAAAATTTCAACTCTCTAGCTAGCTAGGTTCTTGAGATACAGCCTGGTGACAGACGGACGGACGGACAGCGAAGTCTTAGTAATAGGGTCCCGTTTGGAACCCTTCGGGTACGGAACCCTAAAAAGGCCGCTAAACACTACATTTCACTTTGCAAATTTACATTGTTTGACTGTTTTTAAATTGTACTACTAAGAACTACTTTCTACTATCATTTCAATCCATCTTTGGACATATTTCCGAGCAGTGGCGTGAAAAGGTTATGTCTATATGTATGGATGCATCTCTGCTCCCTTGTATTCTCGTAACTACTAAACGGCTCAATCGATTTCGATGGATGAAACATGGGTACAGCAAATTCATAAAAAAACAAAATGGCGGATTTTAAGCACCATCTTCGAGTGAGGTATCGAAGTAAAGGGCGAGTATCGATATATACATTAATCTTGCACAAGCTATGTGTAATAAACCATAATTTTAAACTAAGCATGTACAAATTTTCCGTAATTTTATATTAGAAAGCAGAAAACAAATGACGTAATAAAAAAAACTAACAAATCCGGTTGCGGTACCTCTACACTTAAATACCATATTTTTGTGCGCGGAAGTATAAAAAAAACAATATAGGTACTTACATTATCACATGGTATTGCAAATTTCTTAAGGTAGACTTTTCCTGTTTTCGTGGTATATTTTTGGTCTTCTTTAAAATGCACGGAACATATGCGTGTATAAGCAGAAGGTAACCACGTTTCTTCACTTCGATTCTTTTGGACAAATTTAATCCATGCCTGTCTATTTTCATGGCCCGGCCGAGGAAAGCTTTAATAAATATAAAAATACACTGTGTTAATATATCAACTTTATTTTCTTTTCGTAGTCGGGCATGCATTATGAAATATATAATTATTTCATTATATTCAATAGGTAAGTTCAAAATAATTTCATTTAAGTCTAATAACACGTTGGCAGCCCAGATTAAGGCCACCTTACGTTAAACTAGTACAAAAATCATCGGCCGCCATCTTGGAATGCAAAATTGACCTTAAACTCGTTATTAGCAACCCAAAAGACTTTGAAAACCATAGGTACCCATATTGGGAAAAATATTAAATTTAAAATTCATCAATAGAATTATAAAGCGCGGCGTATAAGTTGGACCAAAATAGCGGCTTCTGCGCAGGTAAAAATGACTATTTTTAGATATATTTTACCTTGCGCAGACGCCGCCATTTTGGTCCAACTTATACGCCGGGTACTGTAACCGCAGATATAATTGATCATCAGAGAATAATTGTAACTGGTAACGCGCTATCGTGCTAGTGCCACTAACCAGAGAACTTATTCATCTGAGACCTTTGTGGTTACGAACCACAAAGGTCTCAGATGAATAATACTCTTTGTTTCCAAAAATTCATTACATAATTTACAAATAATGCACATACAGTTGTCACTTCTGCGTAGACTTCTTTTATTACTCTATGATTTCAGCGAAACATGGCGGCCACATGGCGCGTCGACATGTTAAAATTGATGCAAAAGTAATTAAATTAAGCATGGTTTAGCAAAAATGCAGAAAGTTTACCTATGGAAAGTCACTCCTTGAATTTTATTTAATCTTGCTGTGTAGTTTGTGCAGTATCTAAGTACACATGAAGGCATTTTAACGTAACCCTTTTCACTCCAATGCGTCGAGCTGACGCGACCGTCCGCGACAGACTGAGCGTATTCGGGTAAATTGCCCTCAACTCAATGGACGCTACTTGCCGGCGCACAGTGGGCTGAAATTCGCGTTTCATAGACATTAAAATTGATTTTTAAGTCACTTTTTTTTGCTTGGATGCGTTTGAGAATACCTACTTTTTTGCCTTATATAATAAACGTTCAGATTTACAATCGTAAACAGCACACTCAGATTTTTTTTATGGAGTCGGCATAATAAATGATGATATCTTCATAATCGCACAATCGCGCCTTATATCCTCTTAGATTATTAATACGTAAATTATTTTGAATTTTTTGACTTACTTAACGCTACGGTCAAACGTGCGTTTTTTTATCTTTTAAAAAATATTTTTTTTTGTTGTTTAATCTTTAGTTTTTAACTAATATCAAGCTTGTCATGGGTGTTTATAGACCGGCCATTGACTCAAATTAATTGTGTGCTATATTAGAAAGTGAAATTCACTTAAAACCATAATCATTATTATTTATACTTATATTTGTATCATAGAAACATTTTACATATAACGACTTAAATTTAATGAACAACTAAATAGTACAAATGATGAGCTAACAAAGTAATTATGTAACGACTCTCGAATCCCCAATGAAGTAAAATATTAATATTTAATAATACACGAACTATTTACTGACTTTTGGAATATCTTTGGATAATTAGGCTTAAAACCAGTTGTAACTGGTAAAATTTGTCAAATATATAATTTTTAAACATCATAAGACACATTTTCTTGTACTAGCAATATCCTAAAAACGGAATTTTAGTAGTTGTGCAATGCCATTAATCATAAAAATTAATGATATCTCATTATAATCAACAATATGATGAAAAAATAAATATTAAAATTATTACAATAAAAATATATGATAAAATAAAGCAATGAATATATTAATTTAAAATATTGACTATTCTGAATCACTATCTTCAGAGTAGAACTCAGAGACAGAGTTTATTTCAGCAAAATCCCTAAACTCGAATTCGGGTGTTTGAAGATTCAGCAGATCCAATATTTCAGCAAACAAATGTTTCTTTTGCTTTGCATCCATCGTTGGTCTTTCTGCTGAAAAAAGGGGATCGGACGAAGAAGAAGGAAATTAAAGATATCTTCATTGGAACTCACTCTGCTTCTTGCCCTGATACTCAAATTCGTCACATGTCGGTATTGTCGTCCATTGGTTCCTAATAAAATTCGAAAAAGTAGTTTGGAAACGCACGCTCAGCTCTAGCGGCGGGTGGTACTCGTCCACAGGTCACGTCAGCGGCTCCACCTCTCCAGACACATCAATCCGCTCAGCGCTAACATCACTCATCACCAGATCCAGAATGCCATCACTGCTATTTTTAATCTTATTAAATTGCTTCAGTTGACCTACTTGCAATAGATATTCAAATTGGAGAAGTGGGTTTAGACCACAAGAATATAGGTTGAAATCGCCAATAATAACTTTGTTAAGATTTCTGTGTTTAACTATTACACTCTCAATAACTTGAAATGGCTTAGTATCATGCGAGTCTAGGGTCGCCGGTCTAATATACACCACGATGCATAAAATATTTACATAATTATTAGACATGAAAGCAAATAAAACCTCAATATCGTCATCATATCCCTCCACATCATGCAAATGTCGCACGATGTAAAAGTCGCGCATGGCCAGTAGCACCCCGCCCCAGCCCGCGTCGCGCGCGCGGTCGCGGCGCAGCGTCGTGTACCCGAGCGGGATGAGCTCGGCGTCCGCTATACCGCTGAGCAGAAACGTCTCCGTGACGGCGCGTACACGTCGGCTCCCAGTTGCATCATACTCAACTTGCATTAGTCTAATTTTGTTCTTAAGCCTCTGACATGACATACCATGGTACATGTTTTAAACCTGGGCTTAGAGATTTTAGAGGTTGGCTCTTTCTTGTGGCTTTCGAAACCCAGACTGCCATGGTTTTATGTACACGTCTTCAGCCCAGTGCTCAACAGCCATATATAGAGAAACTTTCTTAGTCGGGACTCCCAGCTGAAAGAGGCGTAATCTCCCCTCGGCTTAAGCGCCTCAACCGAACAGTTATCTGTAGCGCAAATAGATTGAAGATGCTCCGCAATCTTGGCCTCTCCAGTACCCGCCTTCACAAAATATAGGTGCAGGAAGAATTTCTTTTCGGCTGCTTCTAGTATGGTGGAGCCAGGTGCAGCTGTGCCTTTGACGACATTGGACAACTAGATATACTCGTGTTTGCTCCCGTCATTTCGAGGGCGTTTGTTTTCTTCGACTATCTTATACAACAAATTTAAAGAAAGGTTCAGTTCCGAAACTGTTTTTGCCGGTAAGGACTCTGTCGTTATGTATGTGTGGTATGAATAAAAAACGCGACTTTTGTTATTTCGGCCAGTTCCCTTGAACGATTATGGGTAGCATGAAGAATTACCAGTATTACAGCCAGTCTCAGGGCGCTGATTAAGTTAACAAATTGGTTAAACTGATTTCAGCCAATCACGTGCCGCTATTTTGAGTAATAGTTTAACCAATTTGTTAACTTACTCCAGGAACCGGTGGTAACGCCCGTACAAATAGACCGCTCTAGTAATCTGTTCAATTACTGGTAATTTCTTTTTAGGATACCTTCATTGTTTTGTTTGCGTTCATTCCAGACTCTTCATGGGACATCATCATGTTCTCTACTCCGTGAGATCGCAAGTGCTGGTACAAATGTACAGTCAACGCCACCGGTGAGTATAGTAGCTGATGATATTGATACCCTTCACGTCGTATCAGTCGACGGCAATCATTCTTGGTTCCTGACCTGAGATTATTCAATATAACCCCAAAAAACCGAAAAATAATTTAGTATGGGCATTTCACATGAGTTTTCAAGAATGCGGCGGACAGCGTCGGGGCGTCGCGCATCCAATTCTTAATTTGAACTTTGTTATTTCCTCTAACATACAAACTTATGGATGCACTTGGTTATGTACATTTAGTATGATAGTAGCCGCACCAATTACTTTGTAAACTACATTTTGCGATTTAAAATACAATCTATTGACTTTTCACGAAAATAATATACAGGTAGTCTATGTCACTCTCATGGTCTCCACAAAACCAACGACAACTCGTTTGTTAAAATCCGTCAAGCCGTTTGGGCTATAGCGTTTTTCTTACACATCTTACATTTCCCATCTCTTGTAAATATTTTACCCAAATAATATAAACTGTTCAATACTGTATTCTCATTTTCTCTAAATAATCATTTCATCGAAAAACAAACCATTAACATTGTAAAACTCGCTAAGTTCTACTAAATACTATAACTTACTAGTTTGCACGGAAAATATAGTAATAACCATCAATCCATTTTCCGAGCGCGAAAAAACAACAATAGTCCCCCTGCAGGTCACGCGCAACAGTTGATGCACAATATCGACGAGCCGAATGGCCGAGTCGGCAGTGACGCTGCCTACGAAGCCAAGGGTCCCGGGTTCGAGTCCCGGTGGGGGCAAAAATTTGTTTGATGAGAACGGATGTTTGTACCCTAGTCATGGTTGTTTATCTATCTAAGTATAATATTTATCTATATAAGTATGTGTATCGTTGTCTAGTACCCTAGATACAGGGAATCCTAGTTTGGAGCTAGATCAATGTGTGTAAATGGTGACCAAGGTATTATTTAAAAATATATATATATATATCACATTTAATGTTTTACTCCGTCTCCTCTGAAGCTTGCATCGCAGCGAGGGGCTGAATACAAATCGCAGTTTAACCTCTTGAGCACAAAACAATAAAACTGAACATGAAATAGGTGGGCAAACAAACAGAAATAACAAAATGAGTTAAAGTGTTTTTGTTTACCATTCTTGGTTGAAAGAAACTAATATTCAAGAGCTGATAAACTTAGAAGAGGAGTCAATTTTGCCTTAGTGTAAACCACGGACGGATAGATGCCTCACTGGGATAGGTGCCGCACCTTCAAAATACCTAACTTCCCAAACTCGCAACGAAGAAATTATAGGTTAAATACGTAACGTACGTAGCTTCATACACACGGTCCTCAGTCCCCGACGGGTTAAGATGTGGGTCGGTCGTATTAATTCAAATTCGTATAAATTCAATGCAGATTGAATGTAACCTCCCTCCTTTAGACATTAGATTCAAGTTCCTCAAATTTAAATTTCTGCTCAAGTTGATGTCTTTAAATGGAAATCCTTTGATTTCCAAAATATATCAGTTAGAACCTTCTCTGCCTGCTGGTTCCATATACTTGCTTCAGAACTTATCTGAAATACGAGATTTTCTGGTTAGATACAATATTAACAAGACTGACAACTGGCCGTGTTATCAAGGATCTTATCTTGGTAAATACCCAAAGATTGAAGTCATCATAGAAAAGGCACTGAAAAACAAACATGAGTTCTATGAGCTTCTAACAAACTATAAGACTACAGATGTGTCTACACTGATGGAGCTAAAAATGATCACAACGTCTCTGAAGCAATTTACGACTCCCATTTGAAGATTGGCCATGCAATAAAGTTAGACAAGAATGCCAGTATTTTCACTGCAGAGGCTCTAGCCATCCTCTCAGCACTGCAGCATATTCAGATCAAATACAAGTGGATTATAGCCTCAGATGGCACGAGTGTACTCATGGTCTTGGATAGCAACAGATTTGACACCAACACAAAATATTTGGTTTACGGAATTAAAGATTTT
This sequence comes from Argyresthia goedartella, assembly GCA_949825045.1. Classification (NCBI taxonomy): domain Eukaryota; kingdom Metazoa; phylum Arthropoda; class Insecta; order Lepidoptera; family Argyresthiidae; genus Argyresthia; species Argyresthia goedartella. The sequence continues at coordinate 19,744,250 of OX463834.1, forward strand.
TGGAAGACTCTAAGCACTAGGGGTATACATATAGTTTTCATTTGGGTTCCAGCTCATAAAGGCATCACTGGTAACAATGCGGATTTTCTAGCAAGAAGCGCAAACACAATGGACTCAACTATCACAGCGACAGATGGGCAATTCTCACCGACCAAATACCTACCTCTACCGTTTACGGATGCACTTTTTAATTTGATGAAACTGATAAATACAAACTGGCGTAGACACTGGGACATCTCTGTGGGCCAGAAAGGCCAGTGGAACGCCGCTATAAAAGAGACTGGGGCATCTAAATTACCTTGGTTCTGTAAAGGAAAAAACTTTAAAAGCAGAAGATTCTATACCACTATTTGCCGACTTCACATCGGGCATTGTAGAATTAATGCCCATTTTTATCGAATGAAAATGGTCTCATCTCCATTGTGCTCGCATTGTGAAAGTGATGCCGATAACGAAACAATCGACCATATTATTTAATGCCAGACTGATTGAGATTTATAAACAAAATGACATCCCGGCCAACACTCAAGGACTTCTAGATAATACAGAAACTTATCAGCCGTTGTATCAATACATAATACACACGGTCCAAGAAATTTAGACTAATCTCGGATATGACAAACCTCGATAAAGACTCACTACCGGCTATGAAGAACTTAACTTGTTATACCTTAAAAACTTGTTATAACTATAACAAACAAATGTGTATTACAAAGATTTGGCTTCGGCCTTATTGAAAACGTTTACCCTGACTGAAGAATAATTACATATAATTGGCTTCGGCCTGGCATATAATAACGGATTTGACTGAATAAATAAAAGACCTGGCTTTGGCCTAAACTTATATAAACGAACGAAGAAAGAATCACCATCAGAAAAGGCTGTACGGCTTAGATTGCCCTTGCCTATCCGAAAGGATAAAGATGAAAACAACAAACTGTCGCTGTTAAAAATGACAGATGACAGTGGTGGATTCACAGAGTACAATCAATACAACAATCATACATAACATAATTTATATTGTGTTTATTTTGCTGACCATTTCAATTATTTAAAGGGATTATTAACATATCAGACAAGCTGTACCCGTGAGGGACGAATCCCCTCATTATGAAATATAATCATCCTCATTTAATATAATAATTTATAATTGTGCATAACACGGGGATAGATGACTTCTGTACGTATTATGCTGTAAAGGCCACCTATCCGCGCTTCAGGCGTCTATCCTTTTTACAATTTTCTTTTGGGGGCTTTGAGTAATAATGTATCATTATTAAGTACTCAAAGTTTCAGGGCACCAATCCGTAATCATTGGGATAGACGCCCAAAACAAAGGGTCTATAAGAATTCAATTTGTGCAAAACCTGTAATTTTCAGGAGTACGAGACAAAGTCCAAATGAAAGATAAAGAACCAAACTAAGTTTATTCATAGGTTTATTCATATTGAACCGGTAGCTTTCTACTTATGAGGCTTTCCCGAAAAGTGGGGCATCTATCCGTGGTTTACCCTAACTGATATGGATTTTCATTTTTAGACAAAGTAAAGATTTTAAAAACCCTAAAACTCTCATTATGATTTTCAATTCTTTTGTAAGATCTATACTTGAATATGCATCAACTGTATGGAACCCACAATACCAGAACCACATAAATAATATTGAAAGAATACAAAATAAATTCATTAAACGTTTAAAATATAAATTCGAAAACTTTGAAACTAATTCTTTTCTTTCGCTTGAAAATCGTCGTGACATGAGAGACCTGTGTAGGAAGCAAGAATAATTACGAGTCGAAAAAGTATGCGAATCGAACTGTCAGAGACTCTTATGTACGATGACATACGGTTCATTTTATCTGAACTCGAACACTTTTTCACTCTGGTATTTATTCCTGCTTGTTGCTGCCACAGATGTTTTTATACAAAATTATCAACAGCCAAATCGATAGCCCATACCTACTTAGTAAAAATTTTTATACTGTAAACAAAGCTCTCGTCATAGAAAGGCTTTTGTCACAAGAAATTGTAGTAATAACTATGCTAAAAACCGCTTTGTTATAAGAGCTTGCGAAAATTATAATAAATTACATAATCAAGTTGATATAATATTTTTAATAACTTAAAAGCTGTGTAATATAATAGCAGATTTGTATTGAATCACCTTTAGTACATAAGCACTATACTCGTACATATATATTTTATATTAATTAGAACTACCTACCTACTGTAGAGCCATATATCTCCTTCTGTTGGTAACTTCATATACAAACTCAAGTACCTACCTATACATTTTAGTGTTGTTCTGAGTACCTTTGTCTAAATTTTTTGTGAAAACTTTATTGGCTTGTGTGTTAACTCAATATATTTTATGTTATTTAATAGATTAAGCTGTTTGTTTTCCTAATAAAGAAAATAAATAAATACATTTTAAATATTTAAATTATTTTTAAATTTGTAGGAAAGCGTTCTATTCTCTTTTTTTTTACAAAATACTTGAAAATACTATCCTTTTGTGTTTTTGTGCTATCCTGTTCAACGCACCTAAATCCAACACTGTGGTGAAGGCACTAGACACATATATATATAGGTGCAGGGCACGGTGGCAGCCGGGTTTTTAGATTAGTCCTGCTGGCTCAGGCTCGATGCAGCAGATAACAGGGAGACTGAGTAATGGCGATGTGTATATTCAAAGCGAGCGTGGCAGTGTTGGTATTACGGAAAGTCTTTGAAAAGGATAGCTCAAAAATAAAAAAGGGGTTGTTTTTTGAAAAAAAATATAAAGTAGGGTAGGTACGCTTTTATAATAATTTAACAATAATTTAAATATTTTAAATTAACCTCAGGGCAAAATTTTATCCGCTTCTAAGTTTATCAGCTTTTGAATACTTATTATGTAGTTTCAACTTCGTGAGCATTTAATCTCTTAACTGGTTCAGAATACGGTCGTTTTATATTACTTTTTTTGCACACCTAGGACAGATACGCGAGTGATCTATTGAACCACTAGGTTCCGTTTTTCCTTTTTACGGTACGGGATACGCTATTAGCACAGGCACTAGCTAATAGCACAGAATACTTATTCGCTAATAGCAGGAAGCGGAATAGGTATTGTCACAGAGCATTGAATTTTAGAGAGAGGTCAATCCGCCGCGTAGCGGCTGACCGTGCATGCATGCCCAGTGTGCTTACACAGTGCATTCATTCAGTTGCTGTCAGCGAGAATTCCCGAGTGCTCGCGCCGATCGCCTTAAAAAACTGACAGCTGACTTAGCTTTATTTTCTATAATGCCGGCCTGTGCAGTTGTCCTATGTAAAAATCGCAGTGATTCGACAAATTTCCATACCAAGGGGATAACATTTCACAGGTAAGTACTGAAAATACAATATTTCAATAATAAAACAACACGATTAACGATATATTCGGAGGAAGTAATGCTATCGAGTCGCATCCACATTCCGTCTCTCTCATACTTAGCGTTGCCTACTAGCGAGAGAGTTGTCCATGACGCGAGCGGTGCCACATGGGTGCCACGCTGTGGTAGATTAGTGATGTACGCTTTATCGACTTAGCCTGTATCGAAAAAAATGTATGCCTGTATAAAAGTTCGAGTTACAGAATTAAACCTTTCTTGTGCAGTATGTATTTTAAAATGCCCCGTGGCTCAGCTGGTGAGGGAGCCATTACACAAAATCACTCTGGCTGGTTAAGCATCTGCTGCTTGGGTGACCAATTTCTGGTCATCCCCGTGCCTCAGAGAGCACGTTAAGTGCACAAGACTATTTGCATTTTTTAATGCAATTTTGTTGATTTTAGGTTCCCATGTAATCCGGAAATAAAAGAAAAATGGATTAAAGCAACAGCTAGAGGACCTATTTGGCGGCCAGTGAAGAGGAGTACAATATGCTCTGCTCATTTTAAAGAAAACCAATTTCGACCTATGCCAAAAAGTCGCAGACTTTTCGATTGGGCAGTACCAACACTGAAATTGCCTCACGTGCCGATACCGGTATGTTAAGTTTATTTTTCATTACAATTTTGACTGTATTGTGTGTCATTATAGTACTTAATAAAACAGATATCATCAAACCAAGAATTACCGTCGAATCCTAATGATATTAACATGGAAGTCTTAAGAAATCCATCTGATGTCCTTCAACCGAATTTGGCCACGACATCCAATTGTGAAAACATAATAGTCAGTCGTACTACATACCCGGGGAAAACTGATATCTGCTTTGGGGTAAACTTGCCCTTAAAAATATGTGAGCTACAGAATACTACAGTATTGGTAAGAAAATTTATAATAATCAATCTAAAAATCCTCTTACAAACACAAAGAAATAAATAAAAATACCAATACGTTAGGCAAAAGTTTCAATCTTGTCTTCCCCACGTTTGGACCATAAGGAGGTGGTATGAGGCTATAGATTCGGAGCCTAGATTCACAAAAGAGTCATTTGAAGCTCTCAAACTAAAAGTTGACAGTACAGATCAGAAACTGTTATGCAATCTTGTTGTCGATAAAAACAGTTGCATGGTTATGTAGATTTTTGTAATTCTGGTAGGAAAAGAGATTGTTTGCCTAAAGCAAAAGAAGCTTTAGTGTGTCTAATAATAGCAATGAATGGTCCATTCAAATTAGCAGTGCTCGGAACCCAATGCTTGGAACGTTTGCAAGAAACAGGAGTTAAAATGACATCCTTAACTTTTGACGGCTGTCCCGCGAATATATCGATGGATAAAGAACTTGGATATTCATTACTGCTACAAAACAAGCAATCTATATTTTCCCGATCGCTGCCATATGCTGAAATTATTGCGGGATGCGTTTGTGGCAAATGGTAGTTTGGTTGATTGCGATGAAAAAGAGGTGAGGTGGACTCACTTAAAACAATTGAGCGCTTTGTAAGAATGGGAAAAGTTGCACTTTGCCAATAAATTGCGTCGAAACCACATTTTTAAAAAAAACCACAGAATGTAAGTTACGTTGGCTTCTCAATTGTTTAGCAACAGTGTTGCGGATGCATTAACATTTTGTTCTCAATTAAACCTACCTGGATTCTAAAACGTAGATGGTACCGTAAACTTTATAAAAATGGTTGACAATTTGGTTGATGTTTTAAACTCGAGACACATGGCCCAATTGCACTATAAAAAGCCACTATGTGCGTACAATAAAATAATATAAATTGACTTCTTGGCAGAGGCTGAAAATTACTTGTTGAATTTGAAGCTGCTGGATGGAACTAAAGTCGTCCTTTCTTCCAGACAAACAGGATTTGTAGGTTTTTTGGTCTGTGTCAAAAGCTTGAAGGATTTGTTCGTACAACTAGTCGAAAAGGAGCAACAGTTGGTGTATTTTCCTGCTTATAATATCAGTCAAGATCACCTCGAGCATCTTTTTGGTCAAATTAGAAGCCACGGCGGTTGCAACACAAATCCCATTGCACGTCAGTTCAAAGCAATATATAAAAAACTGTTGGTCAAATCGGAGCTTTGGGACGCGGAAAATGGCAACTGTCAAGCACTAGAAAGAGTGTCTCTTCTGACTTTTTGATCTACAGTAACGAGGATAAATTCAACTATCGATGCCCGCTTGCGCGAAGAGTTTTAAAAGTTTTATTTCACTTGTCTTTTCACGTACATAGTCTACATCATTTATAACACAATATGGAACACTAATAATGAATAACCCGATCTAAATTGTCTGCCAGGCGAAATTTTATTGATCTAGAACTAATCCGCGAAAGAAAAACTATCGATAACCTTTTATCGACATCACCATCACATGATTATTTGGGGACAATATTAATGTAATTGCTGCTGTGTGCGCGCTTTATGAAACAATTTGTGCCTTATGCGCACTTATACAGCCACGTTATGTGTGCGTGATCGTTGTGTTTATTTAATGATACGTTGTGTGCGTGAATTCAGCTTGCGACAATCGGTTTGCATCCAAAATAGGCTGAATGCCCTATGGGCATTTTTACTTTAAATGGTGCAGGCTATTTTTCAGTTGTCTCATGAAAAACAAATTGATGAAAAAATAGTAAGAAACATATTTTTTAACAAGAAGCCTAAGACACAGAAAGAATTTGTATAAACCTGCATGGATTTGAATTTTAGCCCCCGAGAAAATGCAATTCCAATTTTATTTCCATTAATATGTATTGGAAAAAGTCTAAAATTGTACTGTCCCAAGGACAGACTGCCTCCTGACCTTCGATTCTTTGGAACATTTTTGTATGACGGCTAACATTGCGATAATTTACTTTCATTGTTAGATACTTTGTGTAAGCATTTAAAGTAAGTATTTCACTTCATTTATTAACAAATGTATTGAATAAATTAATAATAATCTTGTCTTACGAATTCGCGACTACCGGACATGTCTGGTTAGTCACGCATGTTTTTCTATGAAAATACCCATTTTCGGGCCAAATTAGTTTTTTAATGGCAACCCCACGTTCACATGTCAAAGCAGGAAACGCCATTTTAAAGTTAGTAACAAAAGGAGTCCTGCTGGGTGCGGCACGCTCTCGTCACAAAAGTGTGGTCAAGAAAAATCTTTTGAGGTTAGTAACGTTTCACCTTGTAATTACAAAGTTAGACTTTATTTGTTCTTGATCTGTGTAAAGCTTAAACTCTGTTGAAAGAAGTATATAATAAGTAGAATCCGAAAGGATTCTGATAATATATAGTTTTATTTTAATTTAATTGTAAAACGAGCTACGTATTCGTCACGTCTTGTTAGCAACCGTTACTATATGATGGACAAAAAATGTTACGAAACAGACATCTAAAGCTTAGTGTACACACGTTTATGTAAACTGAATTTTATTATGTCCACGTTTAAAGAAAGATAGAACACTTAACACTGTACCAAAAGAAATGGGATTTGACTACTGTACGTGGTCATTTTCGGAGAGCGGCCATGGCAAGAGCATTGCGGACGGTATTGGTGGATCGGTGAAACGTACAATAGATAAACACGTTGCTTATGGTGTTGATGCAACAAATGCATCTCAAATATATGACCTTCTCACCCAATGCTTTAAGACTACAAAGTTTTTTCTTGTCGATGACAGTCAAATCGAAGAGTATACAGAAAAACTTCAAAACCTGAAAACTTTGATTGGTACATTAAATGTACATCAAATAATTACGTCAAAGGATAGTGAGACAAAGGAGATCAAATATAGAGATTTGAGCTGTTATTGTGGTGAAATAAAAGGACATTGTTCGTGCTTTTCACCTCAATATCATTCGCTGACTAATGCCACTTTTCGTCAAGCCACAAATCTTCGTTCTATTCGCCGTAATAGACCCTTAGAATCAAAAAATAATCGGACATTAAAACCAGAATCTAATCTGAGACTGAATAAGTTACCCATTGTACAAGATATTAATCGCGACGATGTTGAGGAATCAGTGGACCAACAGGAAAAAAGTTCAGTTGCCTTTGTGCATATGGAGAGCGTCGTAGATTTCGATCCATCCGAACCGGAATGTGACAATATGGATACTATCATTATACCACTTGAAAATTCTAAGACCCCCAGTCCAACCATTGAACTTATAGATTTGACACAATCCGCCGAGAATATACCACCACCACTATGTCTTGAAGCTCTATATGGGGATGATCCACTTTTGTCATCTGCTGCTTCAAAAAATGAAAAAGACAATGATAGTATTACAGGTGATAAAGATATGGAATTGAATAAAAAAAATGAACCTAGTCAGGTTAGAAGGCCGTTAAAAAGAAAATCAGAAGGACAAAATAACAATTCTACAGTACTAACTAAACATGGAAGAAACAAGAAGTCGAAAGACTTGGAACGGACTTTGAAATGTACTGCGTGTGACAGTAAATCGGTACAGTTAGCTAAATGTATAATTTGTAAGTTGTGGTATTGCTCAGCATGCTCAGGAGGCCAGGTCACAATAGATCTTATTTGTGATACTTGTTTATCTATATAGATATGAGTGATGGCTACATTACTTATTAACTTTAATTATGTTGCCAAAAATGTTGAGATTAAAATTAAAAAATAATAATAAAAAAGACTTTATTAGCTGTTAGAGACGGGGAGGGCGCCACTTGGCGTAATTTGACTGCTGTCAGCGCTTTAAGATAATTATATATATTTGCTAGTGCCGTGATTTGCCAAAAATATGTTACAAAAATAGAATTAAGAGTAAACAGCTAATTTAAGTAATTTCGACTGATAATAATTATAGTCTAAGAGTGTACTGACTGATTTAAAGTTTAAGTTGTTTTGTGTTATGACATTATCATTGTTTAACATTGTTACAGATAACAGAGAGGAAGGTGTAACAGAAAGGACGGTACAAGCCGAAAGGGGGTTGTTAGGGACATAATTCTGAACAACTTTCAGTATGTGCCTACTTGATCAGAGCAACTTTATTTTTCTCATCTCAGTACATTTCGGGCCGGGCGCTCAGCTGATTTGTATGAGGTAGTGAAAAACAAAGTTGCTCTGATCAAGTCGGTCCCATAGTGAAAGTTGTTCAGAATGATGTCCCTAAAAACCTTATTTCGGCTTTAGCCCCCTTTCTGTTACACCCTGTATAATTAAATAAGTTCCTCAATTCTAATTATGTTAAGTGTTGCTACGAATAATAATTGTTACAAGAAAACAGAGTAGTTATGTTGACTAAAATGTTGATTAAGATTTTGGAAGTTATGTGATATTAAGATTGTTAATTCGCAAAATACTCGATTGTACCAAATAAATATTTTTAAAGTACTATAACATGTTTTATTATTATACATACTCTAATGTGCATTTTAATATTTAGGTAGTAAATACCGACATTATCATATATTTACTCACTTCACATTAAAAGAACTAATATTTGTGAGAGTATTACCGCACAGTGAACACTTCCTAATAATTCTGTTTCGTCACGTCACATGTCCAATTAGTAACTGTCCCTAAATGTTTTAGCCTTATTTACTTAGAAATCTAGGATCATTAGGGTAAATATTATTATTGTTATATATTATAGACAAAGAAAAATAAACTTCCTACAATGTGATTATATGATTTTATAAGTTTTAGACTGAACGAAAATTGTATTCGAAAAATAAACCTTGCAATTGTACAATATGTTACGATACTGACAAAATTCTTGAATTTAATTACAAAGTATATATCTGATGGCTAAGTAATAAAATTTTTATTTGATATTTTTTTACGCAAAAACTCGTTAGGGGCGATTTCATTACTTCATTCAAAATAGGTGAACATTTATCGCGGTTTGCTTTTTGCACAGATCACCCCCCATAGATACCGTATACAAGGCAAGCGACGCGCACCACGCATTAGCTCAATAGGTATTATGTATATGAAACAAAGTTTGAATGCGCTCCTTCAGTAGCGACCAAGTGTCAGACCCGCGCGTATTGTTCAATAAGTAAATCTTCCAAAATTCTTACCCAAATAAAACAGATATTTTAATGCCGTTTTGTTGTGTTAAGTGGTGTGGGAAGTCTTCCAAGACTTCGAACTTCCAAAAAGATGGGATCACATTCCACCGGTAAGTAAAATCCTCAAAAAATAATTTTATTTTGCCAATGAAGCAAAGTTCAAGATACAATGGTTCTTATTATTCAATAATTAATAGAACTTGGGTAACCCGTTGATGTCTTTTGAAAATGTCTCTCTCTCACCTGTGGTGATGAGTATTAGTTGTCCTTTTTTAGCAAAATCATGCGATGTTACTAGTGATGTGTAGTGTTTCGCGCTCAAGTTTTTATCGATGTTTTATACAAATGATGATGAGATGTTGGGATTTTGCTTTGCTTTTGCTAGATTAATGCGAAACAATTGTATTCGTTTGTTTTATTACTTCCTTTATGGCGCTTGGATGTTTATATGTGTGTGACCTCGCTGTTTTTGCTACCCAGGATACAGGGTATCGTAGTGTGGGGCCAGAAGAAAGGTATGTGCCTCTATATATATATATAAATGTTTCTGTTTTAGGTTTCCGCAATGCCCGGATAGAAAAAATAAATGGATACATACAGTACATCGTGGCGACGATTGGTTCCCCTCCAAGTACAGCGTAATTTGCTCAAAGCATTTTAGTGAAGACAATTTCTACGCTTTGAAAAACCGTAGGCGGTTAATGGATACAGCGGTACCAACCTTATACTTGCCTGTTGTGGTAATAACATATAACTATTTAGTAAAATACCTACAGAGTAATTTTTACCCGACTGCCCCAGGAAGGTTGTGCTTTTTGAGTGTATGTATACTTACTGCATGTCAGTATGTGTAAATATATGTAGCCTAAACGGCCTGATATATTTTAGCTCGTTGATAGTAGTAGATAGTTAAACGGCTTGATAGTTTTAGGTGTCGTTTAATTTGTCTCAATTGTGAGAGTGACACTGACTTTTTCCCCCTCGAAACCTATCTAGTGGGGTGTCAAAATAAAGGGTTTTTGACCGAACGAGCCCAGCGAGCGAAGCCTTTCCGTGTCAGCTTGAGCAGAAAAGCTTTCGTATGTCCGGACGTCTGTTCTCCTCTACAGGTCGCATTTCTCAACCGATTGTCGTGATACAATGTATCCAATACCTATTCAAATATGATGTAATATAAACAGTTAACTATCTATCTCTTTCAGGCACATCGAAGATCAACCATTGACATCAACCAAGAGCAAGAGACACCCGATACAGTAGTTGCTGGGACTTCATCTGCAATATCGGTACTTATAGTTGTAATAATTGAAACAAAAAGTAAAACTTAAAAAAAACGACTTCCACTAACCCGATTTGATTAGAAACCAATGTCAAGTGCTTTTTAAGTTGAATACAAACTGTAACCCCGTATCCCCCCCCCTGGGGAATTCATTTCGTCAAATCTCTACCCTACGCTACATAAGGAACCCCTGTACAAAGTTTCATGGCTCTAGGTCCACCATTTTAGGCTATGCGTTGCCCGTCAGCTACGCATAGTAGATTGTATTTTTACCTATTAGTTAAGCTAAGCAGTTCTGGTGGCCATGTGTGGTCTTCATCATCAGTTCCGCATCAAAAGATTATGCTTACCGTGAGTAAATGCGCAAGTTATTATGAAAAACACAAAAATCACTGTAGGTGTGCCTAAAATATTTGAAGAGTTCCCTCGATTTCTCCAGGATCCCATCATCAGATCCTGACTTGGTTTCAATAGAATCAATTGGAAGGTAAACCGTTTCAAACAAAAAAATAATTTTCTAAATCGGTCCATCCGTCTAGACGCAATCGGTGAACATACATAAAAAAACATATCCGGACGAATTGTAAACCTCCTCCTTTTGTGAAGTCGGTTAAAAATAAAATTATAGATACAAAAAATAACCTGTGATTTCAGAATATTCATTATATTTTTTTAATATTCACTAACTCTTTTTTGACCGAGCGAGCCCAGCGAGCGAAGCCTCTCCGTTTCAGCTTAGGCAAGAATGCTTTCGTATATCCGGGTGTCGGTTCTTCTCTACAGGTCGTATTTCTCCATCGATTCTCGTGATACCATGTTTATATATTCAAATATTATTTTATTAAACACAGTTAACTATCTCTTTCAGGCACATCGACAATCAACTGTTCACATCAACCAAGATACACCCGATATAGTAGTAGCTGGGACCTCATCTGCAATATCGGTACGTATAGTTTGTATTAATAAAATTATACAAAAAATACCCTGTACTTTCAGAATATTCACTTATTATTTGTTTCAGGTTAGACCTAAAAGTGCAAGGGAAAATAAATATACTTACTTAAATATCACTATAACTAATCTTATCTAACTACTAGATACACTACATATACAAGTGCATATATAGCATATTAAATAATAAATATATTGTGAATAAACTAATAAATAAATTATCGCTCTAAACTAGGATAGAGAAAGATAGTGTTCCTTCAAACGACTCCTGAAAATGTATGTATTTATCGATAAATGGCTATCTCAGTAATTTCGATGTCGCATCACTAGATCTTCGGTACTTTCTAGAACGACCTTGAATTAGCCATTCACACGCCCGCTTATTTGTTCCCCGCACACCCTTCCTTCCTCCAAATTCGGTGAGTTTGGTCCAGTGCAAATGTCACATCATGCGGTATCTATGGGGGGTGATCTGTGGCTTTTTGTTACTAACAAGAATTTTTTTTTCCAGTCTACTTCGAAAAAACTATATTAAAAGATAATTTACACAATTCTACATAGAACTTTTATATGAATCATGTAATATATATATTTATATTTGATAATTCTTAGTTTTTGAGTCATAAAACAATAATTATTTTTTATAGGCTATAAGTAAAACCTGCGCCATTTAAACTGAAAATGCCCATAAATTAGAAATATTTATAACATACAGTAATTATTTTTTACTTTTGATGGTACTTATCCTTTTCGTCTGTGGCACAGACATATACTATATTATAGTAATACGATACTATACCTAGTCCAACATAGGATGATCTCTGACAGCTGTCAGTGTCAAAACACGCCTATGAAGTATCGTATTTTTCGACGGTAAAATGTATAGAGACAATTTAAATACTTTATTGGCAAATAGTGACGTGCTACACTTATCGTAAGACAAGTTATCGATCTTGACTCGAAACATATAATAGAATATTGATGATATTTTGTAAATAAAATAGATTGCAAACAACAAGGTAAATGAAATAGAAATACTATTAAAACAACGATAAAAAATAGTTTTATTTTTGTTAAAAGCAAACTGAATTTTTAACGAGTGGCGCTTCATGGGCGCTCCACACTCGCGCGTGAAACAATAATGAAATCCCATTCATTCATTCATGCATGTTTCGCGGGCTTTGCGCGTGAGTGTGTAGAGTGGGCTTCACCGCGCCATGCCGCCATCTTGTTTGATTGCATTGCATCTGCCATTCTGCCATCTTGTTCAGTACGAGTGCCAACGCCTTGTATACGCCACGTGTTTTCATTCAGTCTCCATTCGGTTATCGTTATTGTTATTAATTTGTTGAGTTTTGCTGTTATTTGTTTGTTAAGTTTGTTCTGTTTTTGGATACAGTATGCCAAAAAGAACAAAGAAAACTGTTTTAAATAGTGAAAGCCGGGAGTTTGTGATTCGCTTGCGCGAATACTTTGAACGCGAGAGTCAAAATGGCGGACCGTTGTTGCCATTAACACAAGCGTGCAACAGAGTTGCTGATGCTCTGGGAATCGGGATTGCTACAGTGATTCGTGTCAGCAGAGAAAAGTATGGTGAGCAATCATCTGCGACAACGACGACAGAGGAAAACGAAGAGCAAAAACTGTCGACGCCAAATAAAAAAAGGAAGAGGACGTGTCCAATATCAAAAATTGACGATTTTGATGCCGCAGCAATCCGGAACCATATTTATGGGTACTACACGCGTGGAGAGTTACCAACACTCAGAAAACTACAAACATCTCTTGAAGACGCTAAATTATTTAAAGGTGGCCACTCGTCGTTAGCCAAAACACTAAAAAGCATCGGGTTCCGCTACAAAAAAAGTGACAAAAGAAAAATACTAATGGAGCGGACAGATGTTGCGCTCAAGAGAATTGATTTTCTCCGAAAAATTAAAGAGATCTCAAACTGGGACAAGGTTTTTCTGGACGAAACGTGGCTAAACGCAAATCACACAGTTTCAAGATCTTGGACGGATGACACAGCTGAGTCAACTACAAAAGTGCCCGAAGGCAAAGGGCAAAGATTAATTATAACACATGCTGGGACGTCGTCTGGCTTTGTGCCGAATTGTTTGCTGGCGTTTAAATCAGTAAAGACCACCGAATATCATGAAGAAATGGATTTCGAAAGATTCAAAAAGTGGTTTTTAACTCTTTTGGAAAACCTGAAAGAACCGCATACCATCGTGATGGACAATGCATCGTACCACTCCGTACAAAGAGATAAAGCACCAACGTCAAGCAACCGGAAATTGGATTTAATTTCGTGGCTGCAAAGCAACGGTATAGAGGCCAACGAAAAGATGTTGAAAACTGAATTACTACGATTGGTCCGTATACACAAACCCCGTACTCCAACATACATCTTGGATGAAATAGCAAAAGAAAAGGGCCATACTGTAATTCGGCTACCTCCATACCACTGCCAGTACAACCCGATAGAGCTGATCTGGGCTCAAGTCAAAGGTAAACGTGCTTATGTGTTTCTTTCACCATCGCTCGCATTTCTCTCGTTTGCTTAAAAAAAGTCAATTAGATTAATATTTGTAATTTATTGTACTCACATAAAATTATAATCAAATACATTTTGATAGCATAGGAAGATAAGAATGTAAAAATATCTCATAAAACATCAATTAGCTAATAAAACATCGATTAGCTATTAAGACATCTCTTCCAACAAGCCATGGTGTGTTTTATATGTATTTTATTTCTTTGTTACAGGTTACGCAGCCAGACATAATACAACACCGCCTTTTACAGCAAATAAAATGCTGAAGTTACTGAAGGATGCATGTGACAGTGTCACATCGGACAATTGGAAGAAAGACATAGACAGAACAAGAAAAATTATGGAAGATGATTGGGAGCGTGACGTACGATTCGACCAATCTACCCAGGAACTGATTATAAATCTACAAGACTGCTCCAGCGAGTCAGAATCAGACTTTGATGATAGTGATTTGGGCTGTGAACCGATTTAACAAGAATAAAAACATGTTACAACATCCTTTTGTTTGATTTGCTTGAAACATTCAGAAACTTTGGTTAGAATATCGATAATTTATTTCGACATTATCCCCATGCCTAGTAAAGTCACAGTGACAAGCTGTCAGAGATCATCCTATGTTGGACTAGGTATAGCTGTGGATACTAGTCTATGGTGCTGAACGTGCTGAGCGAGTTTTGTTATTTTGTAAAAAAAACCCTATAAAATAAAAGAGAAATATAGTGAACAAATGTAGTGTGAAGGGTTGCAAGAGTGAAACCTATGCCAATGAGGCAAAAAACTGACAATTGCTCACTATAGACGGCGCCACTGTTGAGTGATCCTTTTGACCTGTCACTTTCTTTCAGTGATGCCAACTTAGGGTAATTTACCCTAGATTTAGGGTAAAAATTATCCCGCAGGGTAATTTTCAGGGTATAAATTTTCCTAGGGTATTTTTTAGGGTAATTTATTTACTTGGGGTTGTTTTTGGAGTAAGGAAGTAGTAGCTAGTAGATTTTTTTTATGTCAACAAACATTGTAACTCTCACTTTGGTGTTTCCGAACGCGACCATACCATGGATTTATTTATTTATTTATTTCTTTATTTATTTATTTGCATAAACGCACACCCACACACAAAACATTGCAGATACTTAACAAAAAATAACATAGGTACCACTTAATAAAAATAACATCGCAGAAAACAAAAATACTTATAAACATTCAGAAACAACTAGAAACTATAGTTAAAGTAATTACACCTTGAGACAGGTAGGACATAGGTACCAAAGTACCTATATCGCATTAGAACTGAGGGTGGTGTGGCATCTGCAAAAAGGTTCTGACTCAGCATGTGCCTAAGAAGTAGACTCCTCAGGCGCTGATCTTCCGTCAGTACCGGAACAAGGGAGACGGCGTGCTCAACTGAAAGCATTAACAGAAGGTACCTGACTTATTTGTTAGTGTATACTTTTAGTTTAAAAGGTATAAGTTTATACTATACAAATTGATAATATTAGTAGGATTAGTTAGTATTGGTTAATTGAATACGATATAGAATACTGTTATGTAGATAATAAAGAATATAGAATATAATAATAATAATAATAGAGTATAGCTGAATTTATTTTATAATTAGTTGATTACAATTTATTTATGTATTAATAATGCAGGCGGGACTAGGGGAGCATCTTTTGTGAGCCCAAACGAGTTTTTTTTAATGAATTCTTAAAGGCTACTTTACTTTCAAGCTATCTTAGTGGCGGAGGTAGGTCGTTCCAGCACTTAGTAGCCTGGAACCGGAAGCTACCACGAAACGCAGAAGTCCGGTGCCGCGGCATACTAAGCGGCTTTGTGCATAGTCTGATACAGTTGCGATCTCCCTTTAATGTCCAGCGTCAAACAAGTTTCTTATATAAATACTCTGGCTTATGATGTTTCATGACTCCAAACATAAGTGTTGCCATAAATAGCTTAAGTCGGTTTTTCATTTTTAGCAAGTTTGCATTATTTATGAAAGGAGTAACGTGAGTGCGAGCAGGAATATTAAAACAAAAGCGGGCACAGGCATTCTGAACGCGTTGAAGCAGTTTATGGGATTTAGCATTTAAGCAAGGGCCATAAGCAGTAAAGGCGTAGTTAATTTTGGACATCACCAAAGAATCACAGAGAAGTATTCGTGTGTTTATATTGAGATATCTTCGGAGCTTGTACAAGACTCTAAGCCGGAAGAAACAGTTTCTTGCTACCTATACCACATGCTTTTCGAATCTTAAGCGCAATAAGTGATGACATCTCCTTCCACGAATCAGATATTAATAATGCAATAACTAGTGTAATTGAGTGGTTGAATAATAATAATTTACAGATTAATTTAGACAAAACAAAGTACATTAATTTTAATAACTTTGACAAATTCAATAGAGATATGACATTAAATATAAATCACAACGGACAAATCATAGAGGAGGCTCACAGTGTGACATTTTTAGGTATTAACATAGATAGACATTTAAATTGGAAAGATCACACTGATAAAGTTTGTAAGAAAATCAATAGATTTATTTAAGTATTACGTAGACTTAGGAAAACAGCAGAGATAAAGACTGCTCTAGTTGCCTATCATGGATATGTAGAATCTGTCTTGAGATATGGTCTTGTAGTTTGGGGAAACGGCACTGATATTAATAAAGTTTTTATTGCTCAAAAGAAATGTGTGCGTGCAATTTGTGGTATGGCCCCAAATGAATCATGCAAACCAATTTTCACTAAATTAAATATTTTGCCATTACCATGTTTGTATATACTGGAAATAGGAAAATTTGTAAAACTTAATCCAAAATTATTTAAAAGAGCCCAAGAACAATATTCAAGAAATACGAGAAACCCGAATAGGTTAATATATAATCATACGCCACGTACATCACTGTATCTTAAGAATTGTCCTGCTATGTGCGTTAAAATATTTAACAAAATACCCGAAGAGATAAAAGAATATTCAATTAATAAGTTTAAATCTGAACTGTTTAAATGGCTTCTACAGAAATGTTTTTATTCAGTAGATGAATTTATTAAATATAAAACTTACATATAAAATAATTTAATAAGCTAGAGCAATACTAACAGTAAGATTTATTTTTTTCAGTGTAATGTGGACTATTTAATATTTGCATGCTAAAATTAATAGCAGATAAGGTGTTCATAATGTATAATATATAACTGACCATCGACTGCCAACCCTTATCTTAGCAAATAAAAATCTTTATCTTTATCTTTATCTTTATCAGTCCATAACCACACCCAAATTACGCGCTTCGCTTACAAAGCTCAGCGGCTCCCCCCCAATCATAATCGCGGGATGTAGTGCCATTATTTTATCGGTTTGTGTTTTTGTACCCAAAATCATTGCTTTAGACTTGCTTTTATTTAGTAATAAGCCATTTTGTACACACCATCTGTAGATACGATCTAAGTCCTCATTCAAAGCGTGTACTGCTTCATCGATGTTACTAGTGTTTGCAGAGACAAATATTTGTAGGTCATCTGCATAGAGATGGTAACTACAGGATTTTATGCATGTAACTATGTCAGCTGTGTAAATGCTGAAAAGGAGCGGACCCAAGATTGACCCTTGAGGAATTCCCCTTCTTACTTGTTGCAAATCCGACTTAACTAAAGATCCATCTGCCTTGCCAATGACCACTTGCTGCACTCTATTGGATAAATAGCTTTGGAACCACCTGATCGTTTCATTATTGAACCCATAATAAACTAACTTAGAGATCAGCAATTCTGAGTTTAAGGAGTCAAACGCTTTAGAAAAATCTAGAAGAGCCAGAATCGTACCATTTTTGTTATCTTGATTTCCCAAAATGATGTCGATAACGTCAAGCAAGGCGGAGGACGTGCTATGATGCTTACGAAACCCAGATTGGCGTTCCGGCAGGACATCGTTTTCCTCACAGTAGGCGATCACTTGCTTATACAACCGTTTCCAAAATCTTCGAAAAATAAGGTAATATGCTTATTGGCCTAAGGTCGGTATAATCTGAGGGGTTGTTATTTTTGGGAAGTGGGTTGATTGTCCCTATCTTCCATTGATCGGGAAAACTACACGATAGAATGGACCCATAATGATCATGTCTCTACTTATTTTGTCGCAACCCATGGCATTTGATGGTAAATCCAAAATTTTTTTCAAGATTTCTGATTCATCAATAGTATTTAATTTGAGATAAATATTATTGCGATGTCTATTAGATTCAAGATATGTCAAATAAGTTAAGTTAAAATTATAATTATTGGGAATATTAAAAAAATGATTGTTTATAATGTCAGGATGTTGGAGATGTTCTGGAAGCGGTGCATATTTCTGATCCGGTAACACAGATTTTTTTAGATTTTTCCAAAGCGCCTTACCATTAGTCATATTGCGATTTATGTGCTGTTCGTGATAGGCCTTTTTCTCAAAAAACATGCTGGAGTTGACCAGATGTTTAAGATTTATGTAGTATAGTTTATGTGCATCTGATTTTGTTTTGGACCAATTGACATGCGCTTTATCACGTAGGTACATCATGTGGACAATGTTAGATGTGAGCCACGGCTTATTTTCCTCCCTAATTGTTTTTGTTTTTTCGGGCGCATGACGATCAAACAAGGCTATCAAAGAAGAGGTAATAAACGATACAGCGGCATTTACATCGATATTAGGATCCGCTTTGACATCTAGATAGGGTAATTTCGAAATGTCCTCGTTAAATTGGGCTACGTCTATATTTTTTAAAGCTCTAAAAGTAACTGTTTTGGGCGGTATCCTTTCCATCCTTATCTTAAGGCTGCACGTTATCAATGCGTGACCACCAAGCTCTGGGATACTTAGCACTGAGACATTGCCTACGGGCGCATCCGTACAAATCAGATCAATCAAAGTTTGGCTGTGAGAGGTGTAGTGTGTTGGCTCTGTAACACAGTTTTTAAGATTTAAAGAGTCGAGAAATTGGTTAACTTTGCTCGTAGTATTGTTGTTACAAAGCAGATTTATGTTAAAGTCCCCCATCAAAATAATGTAGTCATAATTTGTAAAAGACGAGATGGATTCGGTAATCGCATCAAGAAAAACATCTGTACACATTTCATTTCGTGAACGCACGCATCGCGTTTTGTATCTGTGTCACCCGCCCCCGCCCCCCCTTCCCTTCTTCCTTCCTTCCTTGTGTTGTGAGTTGTGATGTTTGTTTGTTGTTTGTGAAACATGGCGTCGTCAAGTTCTGGTGTTACGCGTTCTGTTGTGAAAAAATATGCGCAAAAATACTGTAAGGAATGGGAGTATGACCCAAACTTAAAAGGTAAGTCTCGTTTTCATAAAGCACTCATCAATTTGAGGTTACGCAGAACACGTCAAGTTTTTGTTCAGCATGATGCCACAGTATTGGTAATATCAGGGTTCAGGGTTACCCGTTGCAATGATTTACCCAAAGGGTGGTGGAAGATAGTAATTAATAATGATGATTGATTAATGTGCGTTGTTGTAACGTGGGTGGTGCTGGTGGATAGGGTTGCCAGATGTCCGGTATTTAAGCGTACAGTCCGGTATTTTCGAGACCTGTCCGGTAAAAAATAAATGGTCATACCGGACAGAACAATGTTCGGTATTTTGAGGAAAGTCGGTACTGGTCACAAGCGCCTACAAAAGTAGGCATATGAAATCACTTCACCGCTGTATACCCGTCTCAAACTCTCGTACTCGCTGCCTGCGACCACTCACCTGGCAACCCTAGTGGTGGATGATGGTTAGTAACCTAACGCTTTGTTTATTATTTTTCAGATTGGATTTGTCCTGATCCGACTGGAGAAAACTCTGCCAGATGCAAATATTGTAATGTCACATTAGTACCCCACAAAAAAGAACTTAATTATCACGCAAAGAGTAAAAAACACATGAAAGCTGTGTCACTTGATAAAGCGGCGAAGTCCAGCCAGCAATTGCCTTTCGTGAAAATAGCTTCGGAAAGTAACAAAACTGCGGAATTAAAGTTAGCTGTTTATATAACTGAACATGGTGCTATTCAAAACATAGATCATTTAGGTGAAATCCTGCCATGTATTGATCCGAAATCAGAAGTACTGGGGTCGTTAAAAATACACAGAACCAAATGCAGCAAGCTGATAAGAAACGTTCTAGGTCCAGTAATGATGCAAGAAATGATATCAGATGTTGGCGATTCTGCATATTCGCTTATTGTAGATGAAACTACGGATATAACAACGGATAAAATTTTGTGCATGATGATCCGATATTTTTCAAAAATAAAGCAGGATATAATTACGACATTTTACAGATATATTAAAATATCTAAATGTGATGCAACAACCATCTATGAAACTATAAAAAATACTTTACGAGAGGACTCCTTATGCCTTGAAATGCTGGTAGGAATTGGGTTAGACGGTACTAATGTAATGATTGGACAACACCACTCTGTTGCAGCTCTGCTGAAAAGAGATTTACCGGACATTATTATAGTCAATTGCACCTGTCACTCATTACATCTATGCGCAGAAAAAGCATCAGAAAGTATGCCACGTCAACTAGAATTTTTGATTCGTGAAAGCCATAACTGGTTCTCGTATAGCTCAAAACGCCTTGAAGCCTACAGGGACTTATACGAAGTTATGAACGAAAGTCGTGCTCCTAAAAAAATACCGGGATTTAGCGGAACACGCTGGTTAGCACGTTCCCATGCGATAAGGACGTTACTCGAGCAATGGGAGGAATTAAAGCTTCTCTTCTCGATGGCTAGGACTGAAGACAAATGTTTCATGGCTGAAAAACTACGATATCATGAAATGTCGAGCTAATCAAGCATATTTCACGTTCTTGGATGTTCACTTACGGCAGGTTACTAAAGTTAATGGCCTCTTTCAAAGCGATAATGTCGATCCAGGGAAACTTTTAGAAGACTTGTATTTGCTGTTTAAAAATGTCCTACAAATTATTGTCACACCTCGGAAGCTCGAAACTGTTACAGAAGAAGAATATGAATCATTTGATTTTCAGGCGCATTTAATACATGTTTCAGGGATGCATTTTGGCTACACAGTTGAAGAGGCATTTTCGAAGCTTGTCATACAGGACAAAGAACACGTACGTGAGAGATGTAAAACCTTTCTTGTTATTTTGTGCTCTGAATTACAAAAAATATTGCCTAAAAATATCGCATTCCTTAAATCCGTAGCGAAGTTGTCTCCAGAAATAGCCACATCTCAAGTAAAACCTACACTCGTTGACATTCTACAAAATGTACAACGGGTTGAAGTATATGGTTGCAAACAAGAGGTGGAAACAGAGTGGAATAATTTGCACAACAAATCTTGGCAAAATACGGCACGTTCTACTGATTTTTGGGCTGAGGTTCAACGGGACACAGATGCTGGGGGTAATAAAAGATTTCCTAACATTTCTAAATTAGCATTGTATCTTTTGTCTATATCTAATGCAGCTGTAGAAAGGGCCTTCTCTCTGTATTCAGTCGTCAAGACTAAACTTAGAAATAGGCTTTCTCTGCCCATGATACAGAGTATAATGACTGTAAGGTATAACGTAAAGATATTTCACAAATCTTGTGTTAACTTCACTCCTACAAAAACAATGTTAGACAAATTTAATAATAACATGTATGAGTATCACAAAAATGATAGTGATACAGCAGAGGAGACTTTCACTGTTATGTGCGAATAATATTATTAAAAATAATTATTATTGTTTTATTTGTAACAATATATGGAATTTTTATTTAGGGCATTTTTTCAAAATTATAAAGAATCTAGGGTAAATTGAGACGAAGCCTGGGGTAATCTGAAAATTTGACCTGGCAACACTGCTTTCTTTATACATAGTAATGAAGTAAACAAACCCCGTGTATTCGCGAGGATAAGCCTAAAATGACTGTTTGTGCTGCAATTAATTGCAAAAATACTGGTACTCACCGTTTCCCCAGAGATGCGAAAAGAAGGAAACTCTGGGAAAAAGCACTTCGGCGAAAAAACTGGAAATCTAGTGATTTTTCGAGGTTATGTTCGGACCATTTCAAACCAGAGCATTTTTATGAGAAAAACTCCTACACAGGTGAGTTAAGTTAAGCTTAATGTAATATGCAAATAAAGTATTGCAAATCCTTATTAAATATAGTATGGAAATCTTGAGATTTTCAACATACTGATACTAGGTACATAAACATAACCTATAAATACTTTTGTGTTGCAGGTTCTGCAAATTTGCATAAAGTGCTAAAGAAAACTGCCATTCCATCAATATTTTCTTTCACAAAAGGGAAATCGCCCAACCTTGTAGCACAACAAAGATCTGAGAGATTAATAATTAGAAATAGCAGGAAGAAACTTCGTTTTGAGACGCCTACAATCCCTGACCCTGTTATCGGAAATCAAGATGGAGTTTTAGTTACAGACGCTCAATTACCCTTGGAAAAAGAAATAGTGTTGCCCAGCACCTCTTGTGCCCATCGTGGAATATCATTTCATCGGTTTGTTATAATTTCTTATTTTTATGATATATTGTGATGTAAATAGAAATATTGAAAAGTAGGGTGAGTATGCTTCAACAAAGTAAAACCAAAAACGTTACAAGTTACAATCAATATACAGTAAAATGCCTAGGAAGACTAGTGTGATCCACAAAAAAAAAAGTCATGGTTAATGGTGCATTTTTTTTTACAGAGGACTTATATTTTTTAATTCCTACACTTCTACAGTAAGTCATTCAATATCCGTAGTTTCCTTTTCAGTGTTCCGAAAGATGAAAATTTAAGTGCTAAATGGTTGGATGCGTTGGGGGATGAAATTAAAGCTTCAAAATATGCTGTTGTTTGCAGCCAACATTTTAAAAAGGAATACTCTAGGACTACAACTCTGCCCACATTAAAAAAAGATGCCGAACCTTATGCTGTGGTAAGTACCTTACTTATTGGTAGTGTTCCCATATAATAGATAAGACTTTGTACAGCGCGTTGGGTGTATACCTGTAATGTTGTATATCGTACTTGTATATTAAAATAAATAAATAAATAGACAGATTTGAATCCTATATATTACTATTTACTATTACTTATAATTCCTTACAAGTAATAGTAAATTAATAGTAATTATAAAGCTGGTTTTTAATTTTTCAGCCTCAAATAAAAAGGGTGCATGTACTTAGTGATATTACATTTCAAGTTACACAACAAGGATGCAATCCTCATCCAATTACTTCATCACAAGAAAATATTGATGTGCCAAGGGGACCACATGCATAGATACCACAGCTTGAAATTATTGATTGTGGTACCCAAACTTTACCTTTACCTAGTCTTAAAGAAGAAACACTTAAAAAAAGAGTGAAATCTTTGCACCAAAAACTTGTGAGATGAGACATAAAGATAGAAAGTATGGTGAATCTATTGGATGTTTTGAGAAAAAGATGGGCAAATTTTAATGAAGTTTAGGTTGTTGTTGAAAATAATTTTTATGTCATTCATAAACATTTCAATGACAAAAAGAGCAACAAGAATGTAAGGGACTCTGATCAACTTAAACTATTTGCACTGACTTTATACTTTTACTCTAAACCGGCATACACCTAATGCGAAACCACATATCTTTGCCGCACCCGGCGATATTGCAAAATATTAACTACCACCGAGTGCAAAGTTGGATTCCTGAAAGAGGCATTTCAATATTTGCGAACTCTTTCAACAACAAGTGATTAAAATATAGAGGATGTAGCATTATTGTCCGACAGTATGTCATAAAACCAGAAGAAGTATTCGATAAACACCGGGGAATCTATGCAAGTTGTGTAGATTTCGGCGGCATTCTCCAACCTGATAGGGAGATTCTGGCAGTCGTAGTACTGAGGTTCCAAGTTGTTTCTCTTGTAAAAAGAATGAATTTCCCTATAGTATATTTCCTTACTGATAAAATGACAACTTTTGTACAAGCAGAACTCTTATTGACGCTATGATCGCTATACGAATGCTCAGTGAGGTAAATATAAACGTTCGGTCTTTAACCTGCGATGGTACTGTGACCTATAAGAGTACATACGAGATATTAGGTTGCAATTTTGCCAAGAAAATTATCACTCAAATTCTGTTGATCTAAGATTTTTTTCCGCTTTACCACCTTTGTTGATAGAGGCGGTTTAAAATACGTGTCAAATTTTTCCTTTTGAAATAGTTATCAATGCCGAAAAGCTATTTCACTTATCCGTGTCT
Organism: Argyresthia goedartella; assembly: GCA_949825045.1. Classification (NCBI taxonomy): domain Eukaryota; kingdom Metazoa; phylum Arthropoda; class Insecta; order Lepidoptera; family Argyresthiidae; genus Argyresthia; species Argyresthia goedartella. The sequence goes on from OX463834.1 coordinate 19,768,753, forward strand.
ACAGAATGCTTGTAAAACATAAGTAGAAATAAACACATGCATCACAATAAACCACACAGTATTTCACTTCAATATTGCACACATTCAATCTGCACCATCCACTTCAATGTTTCAAGGTTGAAGATAATCATGAAACGCAATTGATTAAAGGTGTGCCATCAAAATTTTTCAATTTGCGTATGGCACATAATAGGAAAACTAAATCACTAAGAGATTTAGGAAGGAAAATATGGCTGCGACAAAAGTTGCACAAGACAATAATATTTAGTAACGCCTAGAAATATTCTCGTATGTTTAGTAAGTTAGTAAGTTTTTTTTTGTATGTAGTAGACTTTTATTTTTGTTTTTTACAGTACTATGTTTTAATATATAATATAAGGATTATTTTCATTATTGCTTTGCTGTTATGTCCTAAACAGCATGACTTTTAATTTGTTGACCAAATTTGGGAACCTTTGTGTGAAAACATACAAAATTTTGGGTATCCTTATAACTTGTAATAAATCTTTTGGCTCAATGTACCCAGATATTTATTTTCAATTTCTACCATATTGTCCCTTTGGGAAAATGGTTCAGCTACTTAAAAGTCACCATGTATAAAATATGTATATGTATGTAGAGAGAACCTAAAATAATTTGAAAAATTTGAAATATAATAACACAATTAGATTATCTTTGTTACAAATCAAAAGTGTGCTGTGCGCGCCAAATTTTTTTTGTCTCTTGCCATCGCTCAGACCCAGATAAGTTAGGCGCGGGCTGTAGGAGATAGATAACGTAGCGATATGTAGTGAAGGGTCGGATCAAACATAATTTTATTTTAGTTTTCATATGTATGCTAACCCCGCACGCATAACGGCAAACTCGAAGCGGACGGCTAGTGCCTATCTTCGATATGTAGTGAAGGAGTGATCAAAGTCGGATCAAACATAATTTTATTTTAGTTTTCATATGTATGCAACCCCGCACGCATAACGGCAAACTCGAAGCGGACGGCTAGTGCCTATATTTTACGTAAATATTTGGATGAATTAATTTATTCGATGAATTCGATTCGACCGAAGTCCCTAAAACACTTGGTCACCCTACTTAGAAAGAGAAACATGGCCTTAGTGCCGACAAGGACAACAACTAAGGACTGAGTACGGTGAACGTAAAATTACGTTCACCGTATGTAGAGAGAACCTAAAATAATTTGAAAAATTTGAAATATAATAACACAATTAGATTATCTTTGTTAAATATTAACAAATCAAAAGTGTGCTGTGCGCGCAAAATTTTTTTTGTCTCTTGCTATCGCTCAGACCCAGATAAGTTAGGCGCGGGCTGTAGGAGATAGATAACGTAGCGATATGTAGTGAAGGAGTGATCAAAGTCGGATCAAACATAATTTTATTTTAGTTTTCATATGTATGCAACCCCGCACGCATAACGGCAAACTCGAAGCGGACGGCTAGTGCCTATATTTTACGTAAATATTTGTACTCAGTCCTGTTTGGGTAATACGTCCATGAACAACACCCAGCGTTGCCAGATTTTCCTAAAAGGGACGATTTGCGTCCTTTTGAACGTGGAACCGTCGCATTTTCATCCCATTGCCACAACCGTCCTTTTTGGGACGTTGACATCAAATGCACGAGTTTTTTAATGAATGCATCCATAAAATTCACTAATTTTATCTAAACGCATTTTTGTCAATGTATATGTCACCGGAAAATAATACGATCCGCAAGTTTATAAATTTCCTAATATTTTTTCCGCAAGTTTATAAATATACTAACCTAACCTAACCTAACCTATCATAACCTAACCTAACCTAACCTAACCTAGCCTAATATAATCTAGAAGGAAGTTTATATTCCTAGGAAATTTATAAACTTGCGGATCGTATTATTTTCCGGTGACATATACAACAAATGAAATGAATATTAAGTTTGTGCAAACGTGATCTTGAATGATGGCTGGTTGACTTAGTGACGTGAGTGAGGAACAAACAAATCATAACCAATCAACGCGAAACGCAAACAAATTGAACTAAACAAAGTGGAACTGGATAAATAAATTAATACAATTAGAAAATTTAATTAATTTATTTTTCCAGTTTTAAGAGAAGATACAATTAACCATTGATTATGATAATCGTTGCTTTTCAGATTTCCGATTTAGCAATGTAATATTTTGATTCGATAATTCGCATAAACTAAACTTACCTAACCCAGCTTGCGATAACGATTAAAACAGGGTACGATTTCAAATATTTTGATATTTTATTTTATTTTGATAGATTTGTCTATACATTTTTCTTAATCTTCGCTTTAGATTTCTGATCCAGCAATGCAATATATTGATTCGATAACATGAATGTTGGCTGATTGATGATGATTTATGAATACGCATGAACTAACCTAACCCTACCTATCATGCAATACTTAATAACTAAAACAGGTACCTCCTATTTCAAATAATTAATTATAATTCTCTATTTACCTACTTAAAGAAAATAGAATAAGTCCTTTTCAGATTCCCGACCGTCCTTTATTTTATCCCGTGTAGGACCAGGCAACACTGAACCCCACTGCACGCTCGCTCAGTCAGCTGGACGTCAGTCAGTCAGTTCTCTTATTTCCAGTGTGACCAGATTCAGTATTTTAATACTTTTTCAGTATATTTCATCGATTTTTCCGAACATCAGTATATTTTCAGGTATATTGCTGGGAGTCAGTATTTTTGGGTATATTATGGTTGACGTTATGGCAACACCGTAGTGAGTGATCGTCCTTGGGACAATGTTTGCGGAATTCCCCGGAACGCGAACATTGGCTGGGGGCTTTCCCGGATTTAGTTTATACATGTTATCTATGAGCAAAGATGAGTAAGTTACAGATATGACAAGAAAGACGGCCGTCGCCGGCGTTGTAGTATTGTAATACTACCTATACAATTATCAATCAATACGTAGTATAAATCAGAGTTGCACAATGTATGTTCGCCTAAAACTTTACAACTGCTGGACCGATTTTAATGCGGTTTGCAACATTAGATATAGTGTAATTTCCAGATTTCATACATTCAAATCCGTTTGTTTCATGAATATCAGTCTACCCGGACGAATTCGGGACGGACCGCTAGTTTATCTATAATTTTCAAAACAACGTCTAGTTTTTAAGTTTTCAGTTGCATGAATAGGTAGTAGTTAGACATAAAAGATACTTAATTACTAGTATTAAATCGTCTAATACGGTTCAAGTGAAATGATTGTCTCTTCTGCACTCGACTTAATCTTTGAGGACTTTCTTTCGATAATTCGGGAATTTCCCCAAAATAGGAGATGTTTTTGTCATCATATAAATAGATTGCGATTTTCGTTATTTTTATTTACTTAGTTGCATCCATCCGGACAGCATGTCTAGTTTTCAGCAAAGTTATTTAGCTAAGTGGGAACAAATTCCGGAATTTTCTTCGTGGCTTTCACGTTATAAAGATGATGAGTTCACCGCATTTTGTAAAGCATGCAATGCGAAACTGCAAAGTAGATTAGCATCTATAAAACAGCATGCAAATACTGAAAAGCATAAATCGAACTTGATAAAATATAAAGGACAGTCAAAGGTAAGCATAACTCGCTTTACTTACCTAGTTCAAGGAGTTTTGATATATTTTAATTCAAAGTTAATCATCCTGGTTTTGTTTCCAAAATAACCAAGTATTTTTTCATTTAATTTTCAGGTTGATACATTTTTCAAAAAGGCCCCACTGAAAGACGAAGTCAAGAAAGCTGAGCTGCGTTTATGCAGTTTTCTGTCGGAACACAATATCCCATTTAGAGCTATGGACCATCTTAGTGAAGTTCTAGTGAAGTGTTTTACCGATTCCGATATTGCGAAAGAATTTTCCTGCAAGAGAACCAAAGCAGCTGCTATAACTTATAATGTTTTAGGACCCGAATTCGAAAAAGATATGATTGAGGACATACTTCGTACTGCATCTCCTTCAGGTAAACCAGTATATTCAATTATAATCGATGAGAGTACAGATGTTGCGACAGTCAAAGTATTGGCGATAGTAATTAAATACTTCTCTGAAACTAAATGTACTGTACAAACCAAATTCCTTGATTTAGTTGATTTAAGTGGTGAGACCGCAGGTCATTTATTTAATTCGTTGTCATCAAAATTATCCGAATTAGGTTTAGAAATAAAAGACGTAATAGGATTCGCTGCTGATACTACGAATGTGATGTTTGGTCAACACTCTGGCATTGTTGCAAAAATTAAAGAAGTAAACCCAAAGTGCTTTTTCATAAAATGTGTTTGTCACTCTGCAGCATTAAGTGTTAGCCACGCCTGTAAAATACTGCCTAGAAATTTAGAACAAATAGTAAAAGAAGTATATGGATATTTTTCTCAAAGCAGCAAGCGTCAAAGAGAATTTGCTGAGTTCCAAAATTTCACAGACACTGAAAATCACAGAATCTTGCGTCATTACGACATAAGGTGGCTTTCACTTCATGCCTGTATTAGTAGAATAATTGAGCAGTGGAGGGCATTGCAATTGTTCTTTCAAGACCAATACTTGAGTGATCGCAATATGTCATCAGAATTTTTATATAATTCTTTTACCACTGATATAAACAAATTGTACTTTCACTTTTTGGACTACATTTTGCCGATTGTAAACAAATTTAACGTAATTTTTCAAGGCGACTATCCGTGCATTGATAGACTGTATGATGATGCATCTAGTATGTACTTGTCGATTTTGGGTTGCTTCATGAAAACTAATTACATCAAACATACAGAAAATGTATTTACCTTAGACCCAAAGTCACATGTAAATTATTTGCCATTGAAAGATATGTACTTAGGTATTCAAGTGGGCCAAGAATTAATCAAACACAGGGGAAATGTAAACATGAAAGAACAGATTGCTGAGTTTTTCAGAAGGTGCCAATCATTTTTAATTGAGCTAAGCACGCAATTGAAATCACGTTTGCCTTTTGAAAATCCAGTTTTTAAAGAACTAAAATTTCTTGACCCACACACTGCCGTGCATAAAGAATTTCGCAGTTTACGAAATGTAATAGAAACTTTCCCATGCGAAGTACAGCCAGAACAAATGCAGTTAATCGACGAAGAATATAGAACCCTAAAGTTTGATCGCGAAGTAAGTGATTTGTTACAATCTTCGAGCACTGGCTCACCCATCTCATGTGAACAATTTTGGGTGGAAGTTGGGAAAATTTCTAACAGTGATGGCATGTTAAAATACAAAAATATAACTAGTTTTAGTAAATCTCTGCTATGTATACCGGTATCGAATGCTGCATGCGAGCGCATATTTTCACAGATAAATTTAATAAAAACGGACCAAAGAAATAGATTTGTAAACAAAAATGTGTCAGCAATTTTAAAAACAAAGCAAGGTGTTAAGGATGAAGGAGGTTGTGTAAAATTTAATCCTTCGAAAAAGATGTTAAAATATAACTCTAACATTTATTGTGAAAATGAATAAATAAAACCTGTTAAGAAAATCAGTATTTTTATTGGTATATCTGTCCTATGTAAATCGGTATATTTCAGTATTTTTTTGAGGTGCCTCGGTATTTTCGTAAAATTTAATCTGGTCACACTGCTTATTTCTTTGTCAGTTTTCGGTGGACGGACACAGTGAAACAGTGATTCTGGTCTGAACTTGTTTATGTTTTGCTGTCTTGTTTTAATTGATAAATTGTTATCTTGTTGTGTTACTCGCTGTTTTGTTCAATGTTTTGACATGGAATCAGCGCCGTCTACCTCGCGCCGCCGTCGCCGGTCGTGTCCATTCAAAGAGATAGTTTCTCCGCGAATGAAAAGAAAAAAATCACATTTTAGTGAATGTGAGAAGATAATGATTATTGACGTGTTTAAATACGTTAAAGACTCCTGGCCTGCAGATAAATATGCCTCAAAACACGAAATGAAGGAGAAAACAGCCAATATCTTGGGCATATCGAAAACGGCTGTATATCGTGTATTAAAAGAATACATCGAAACCGACACCGTCAAGCCAGCATTACTGAAAGGACGACCCTCAATAATTGATAAGATCGATGACTGCGATAAATCGCGTATTAGAAGAATAGTGCACAGCTTTCAATTAAAAGGTGAAGTACCTACAGTAAGAAAGGTGCTACATGTCATGAATGCCGATGAATCTTTACCGAACATGGGCTTGACATCGCTGGCAAAATTACTGAAGCATTTGAAGGTAAGGGTAATTGACACTTTGAATAAGGAAAGCAGCGATTACATTTCATGATTCCTCAGGGACAATTCCAGGAAGGCACCCTAAATCAGGTGATCTTATCGCTGTCAGGGATAATGGGTCCAGATATTGGGTTCCCTCTTAAAAACTTTACAAATACTTAGCAAACTTATCCATTAATTATCAGTCGTGCAGCCATTTATAGAATATGGCGCTTCTGTCAGGGAGTCTGGTGCGGCTGCCGTGAGGTTTCGGCTTGTTTGAATAAAATTACAATAAAATTAAATTAGGGAGCTATACATAAAAGTTATGTCATGGGAATTGTTATTAAATAAGCTAAACCAATAAAAATGGATGGTCCAGTTTTGTCTAGCAATATATTCTAAATTCTAATTTTAAATCAGGGGTCAGGGAATTTTTTCCCATTTATTGTACAAATAAATAAATAAAAAATAAACCATTATTCAAAATGTTTGTATTTTATTTACATAAATATAAACAATTCCACATAAATCAATACAAAGAACACGTCTCCCCATACATTTATTTTACCCCACAAGCTTTACAAAATCATGCCTAATTTAGGCAACCCTAGGCGTTCTACTAACTTGTAACTTCATCGCCTCGGATACCGGAGATGCTTGGCTCTAGAAGTTGAACAATGGATGGTATGCCATCATTGTTCTTTCGGCTACATTTGGTGCAAGTTAGAACAGGATATACATATGTTTTGTTGAAATAACGGTCCATCATTTTTTTTTTACTATTTTTGTGCTAACGTGCAATCAGTGCGTACACTTTAAGCAGTTCTGGTGCATGATTAAGTGGCGTGCTAGGCAATCCCTTCCACTCTCGGGTTGCCTAAAAGTTTTACTGATGGGCAATCGCCTTTCATCAATGTGAAGGTGATGTGATTTGATTGCACTGGCTTTTATTCTCCACTTTTCCATCCAGCCATGCACTTTATCTAGATGCTTTTGCAGGGTTTTTGATGCTGTCTCTAACTGTCCAATTTAACCAACATCTGACCAACATCAAATGTGATACTCTGACAGACAAGCCATTTTTTTACGCATCATATTTGATGCTGCGACAGATGAATGGTTATTTCAAATTCAATTTCAAATATTTTTAGTCATAATAGCACAAAAATTGAGACTTAATGAATGTCATAACATAATCTTGCAAGCATAATAAAACATTAGATAGGTGTCTAATTATTAGTACATGATATATAGGGTGCAATGAACTTGTTTAATGCCAGATGTCGGTGTCTTGTGAAAAGTCATTAATTTTGTAGTAGGTAGTTCCTTAAACTTATTTAAGGAAATACTCCGAAGAGTGACGGTACACACCCAGTCCATCGCCTTTCGTTGGATTTCCGTACGCTGATGGTGAAACATAAGATTTTCGTGAAAAGTTTTACTTTTCCAATAAAACTAAAACTGCAAGTTATACGTATATTTGGAATCGCTATTAATACCCTTCATTTTGACACCCCACTCTATGGGTTTAGAAAAAAAAATATTTTTCCGATCTCACAATATGGCGCCTAAAATCTGCTCTTTTGTTTTTTATTATTTTTAATGTACCCAGTGTTACTCGTGCTATCAAGACGAATCTAACGACATATAACGTTCGTTAATCCTTCAAGCCGTTTAGGCTGTAGCAGGGAATATAGAAATCTACATATGTACCCACTTACATAAATACAAAAACATAAACCTCTGTTCTGAAGGCAGTCGGGCAAAAAAAGAACAATCCCACCTTTATATCCGAAACTACTGACCTAAAATTTTTGGAAAAAAATCTTACCGTCAATAAAAAAATATGATACGGAAACCTTCGTGCGGAAATCATACTCGCACTTAATTTTAGGCTAGACTTTAGAAAACGGGTGGTTTGCTAGGGCTTTCGTGATTTTTTTGTAGATATTTTGGGTCATTTTAAACACGGTCTAAAAGTTTCAGGTGTCGGAACTCAATAGTTTTTCAAATACGATTTTTGGAAATTTATGTTTTGCTTTTTATACACACACACAATAATACAACACGCAATAATAACCTCAAAATGTGTTACCTTTCGTTGTACGCTTATTATAAGATGAGAATATATGGATGAAAGTGTGCAATAAACCGAATTATGTTAATAAAGCAATTTTTGATTATACATAGTCAGGTCATAAGTTCTGTCACACAATAAAAACTTTTGAATTTAGAACGCTGGCCACAAAAAAGTTTATTGAATTCGAATTTCGAATTTTTCATGAAAATAAAAATGTGTACTTTTTAGAATTTTCCTCATTTTTAAATATGGAGTGGACACTTAAAGAAGACCGTGTCGCAGTTATTGCGTTGCGTCGTTGCGGTTACGCGCCAATTCAGATTTTCGACTTACTGAAAAATTTGAATATAACCAAAAGATTCGTTTATCGTACCATAAAACGATACAATGAAGACTAGTGTAGATGACAGGTCAAGAAGTGGTCGCCCTCGCTCTGTTAGGACTCCAGCAGTGATAAAAGCTGTGAAGGCGCGAATTCAAAGAAATCCCATACGTAAGCAGAAACTGTTGGCCCTTCAGATGGGGTTAAGCAGGACTACGGTGAAAAGGGTAGGGCTTAGGGCATATCGAAGAAAAACAGGACATCGTTTGGACGCTCGTTTAATGAACCTGAGACTGAAGAGATGCCGCGCTTTGTTGAAGCGGTACGCGGGAAAAAAGCATCGGGAAATTCTTTTTTCTGATGAAAAAATTTTCACCGTGGAAGAGAGCTACAGCAAACAAAATGATAAGGTGTACGCACACAGCAGTGAAGAAGCGAGCAACCGTATTCCGCGTGTCCAACGAGGTCATTTTCCATCCTCGCTCATGGTTTGGTTGGGAGTCTCTTATTGGGGCTTAACTGAGGCACATTTTTGTGAGAAAGGCGTAAAAACGAATGCAGTTGTGTATCAAAATACAGTCCTCAAGAACCTTGTGGAACCTGTTTCTCATACCATGTTTAATAACAGGCACTGGGTATTCCAACAAGATTCTGCGCCAGCTCATAGAGCGAAAAGCACACAAGACTGGCTGGCGGCGCGTGAAATCGACTTCATCCGGCACGAAGACTGGCCCTCCTCCAGTCCAGATTTGAGTCCGTTAGATTACAAGATATAGCAGCACTTGGAGGAAAAGGCCTGCTCAAAGCCTCATCCTGATTTGGAGTCACTCAAGGCATCCTTGATTAAGGCAGCCGCCGATATTGACATGGACCTCGTTCGTGCTGCGATAGACGACTGGCCGCGCAGAATAAAGGCCTGTATTCAAAATCGCAGGGGTCATTTTGAATAAACTTTATTACCATAAGAATCTATGTTTTATTAAGTTCATTTTGCTATATAAATGTTTACATAAATAATAAACATGTCTAAATTATTTCATATTGCACATGTGACAGAACTTATGACCTGACTATGTATTTTTGCGTCACAAGCTTGATTCTTTGCGTTTTTGGACTAGTGCTTATTTCGATGTGTTCTTTTAAATTAACTGAGATTTCAGTAACTGAGCGCAGAAAGCCAAATACATTCATTCATTGCTTGCTTTTTTCTTTTTTTATTACTCGTAAGAACGAGCCTGGAATCTGGTCCTTTTAGGCCTTCATTGCTTGCGTTCGCGTCAGTAAACATAGTTTGCACGCTACTGCTCGGAAATATGGCCAAAGATGGATTGAAATGAGAGTAGAAAGTAGTTCTTAGTAGTACAATTCAAAAACAGTCAAACAATGTAGATTTGCAAAGTAAAATGTAGTGTTTAGCGGCCTTTTTTACTTTCTACTCTACTATTATTCGATTATTTTTGACATTAGTAACTCGTTCACAAACGGAGTGATACAGACTGATTATTAACTACGAAATTATCTGTGTGAACGTGCCGTTTTCAGCGTTTTGTTCTTTGAGTGTTTGGAAACGTTTTCCTGTTTTATTTCCTTACATTAGGCGTGAAAAGCACATAGTAAATGCCTCGGTAGAAAGTGCAATAGATAGACTCGCATCTTCGCGGGCCTCACCTGCGGCTCGGCCCGCGAACTAACTCGTCCATCTATTGCTTACTTTCTATACCTGGGCAACAATGTACTATTCCTTCCCTTTGAGTCACTTTGAACATCTACTTTGGCTAGAGTAGGTTATTGTGGCTAAATTTCCATTGGGTTATAGGTTAGATTGGAACTTAGAAGAAGCAACCCCGGAGCGGAGCGGAGCGTATGCAAATAAAAGCCAAATTTGGCTAGAGTAGGTTATTGTAGCTAAAAATAGGCAAAATTCATTCAATTCATCATCAATTCATCAAATTCATCATACTTCGTCATCCCCATCGTCCCGAAAGACAACATTTCAAAATGTTAACCCCTAATTTTAATAGCTAATTCGAAAGTTGGTCGAGAGCTTAAGGGATTTTCATTTTACCATTTTTCTAAATTTTGTTTTTTCATATTTAAATACATTTTTAAATCTTGAGTTTTTGGAAAAAGTTAATGTTGGCATAATAGACCATGTTACCTTATTGTTACCTAGAACATAAAAAAATGTCATTGTCAAGGCTTTGTCTTTGCCCGTCCCAGAAAGTAAAAAAAAACAAAGGCTGCGTTCGGTTTGAACGTCTCAGTTGACGCCCGCCATACATGCTATCTCTTTTGCAGGGGTAGAACTTGTATAGTGCTATTCTTCTTTAGTTTTTTGCGGGTGTGGGTGGATGATCAAACAAATCGAACGCACAGTCATGCTAAATATTGTAATTTGGTTTTGAATGTTTGATTGCTATTTGCTTCGTGTATTTTAATACGAACATAATGGAAACCCGTAAATTAGATCCCCTTATTTCCTGTTTTGTCCCTTGTTGTAAAAACAAGGTTTTAATGTGTCCGGGAAAACACTTCTTTTATGTGCCGAAGTCTACAAGAATACAATGGTGTGCCGCTGTAAGCAAACTAAATGTACCAAGAAATGCAACTTACATATGCGAAGATCATCTAAATGTAGGTACATACCTAAGAGATATTTTTTCGCTACTATGTCTATTTTCCCAAGTTCCCTTTTATCTCCACCCCAACCCCTATTTGGTTAGAATGAAAATATTAGGTATACCTATTATTTTTAAGGTGTTATCCAGTTTAATCATTATTTTTTGTTACAGCTGCAAGAGGACCTGCTGAATTACAATGAGTGGATCAACAAGAGGGTCGATAGACCAAGATTGAAATTGCAACCTCCCAATACATTAAAAAATATTGGTAGTATGGATAGTAGGGATAATCTAGCAACACTGGTAGGTATGATTACAGGCCACTGTAAACTTAATAGACACACCTATCATTACTAAAGCTTGTACCAAACCCCTCAAGTCTTCATAGTGGCCTGGAGGAAACATGCCAGCACCTCTTGGGAGAATGCTTGATGTAGTCTAATATAAGATGGCATACACTATGGATAGCATAAAACTAGATAATTTGTCAAATTAAAACTTGGTGATATTCTATAATTTATTAGAAGAACACAAAGACTTGGGGAGGGACATCAGTTGAACCATCAGTAACCAAAACACTGGAGGTAGTGCCCAAACACTGGGAATTGGGTGAAATAGTCACAATAGAGGACCGATCACCCGCCTGGGTTTCAGCGGCGTCCCACCTCATCATCAATTAGGTATTATAAAATTTAATTTTTACTGTACATATGTTTTATGTAAGTAAAAGTTAAATGTTAAATGTAGCCCATTATGTCTCCCTTTTTTATGTAAATAGATACTTAAAAATAAATATTTACTGAAATGAATTAATAAATATAGTTTTATTTGTTTTCAACCTATAACTACATCTAATTTCTGGAGTCATCTTCCCTTCAGAAAATTGCTTCCACTTTTCAAAATCTGCGTCTTCAGTAAAAGTATTGTAGAATGCTAGCATCAATTGGAAATTGCTTTAATTAGCCAGATTTTCTACTGAGCTATTATAGTTTGTTATGAGGGAGTCAGTCACATTCCTATTCTTACATTCCTGTAAGAATGAAGATAAAGTAAGTGTGGCAGGTAGTGTCACAGCCTGTTGTTGTTTTGCCAAAATGCATTTGTCACTACTTACAGCAACAGACAGTTTTGGCTTTGTCCAGTAACACTTTACTGAGGTCACTGATGGCTCATCAGTATGCTTGATTAGCCACATGATAAAACAAATTGAATGTTTGCAACCCCCTTCGCTTGCTGCACGGTCTTGGCATTTTACCTCCGTTAAAGTTTCTTCTGTTTCATTTATAGTTGCAATCACTGTGTACATTTTGTAACAAACTTAATACTCAGGATTTACTCTACCCGGAACAACACACAACATATTTTCCCTTTTTACCTCGACGTAGCTGAGACTGACAGAGATACTGCTGTCTCTACGTACGAGTCTGGACGAGATCAACATTTTGGCTCCTCGGATTTCCGCGACGTTGCATGTGTCGTTTTCTCGCATATATTGCAGCAACATCATGTATTCGACTTTGGGCAGGTTTCGGCTGTCCAAAAATACCTTACGCCGTCTTCTGTCTGCGTTGGGCCATAGAAAACCCAATTGAAGGAAATAATAATCAACACCAAGCTTGAACAGTTTCTTTCTGAAAACAAACAAACCGAACCGAAACGTTACAAGTTAGAGGTTATGGTGACATTGACAGCTAGTGTCAGCTACACAGACCAGATATCGAGATAGACAGCGAAAGTCTACCTACCATACCGCGTGTTTTTAATAGGCGAACTCCGCTCATCCCGGCTCGCTCAGTCGCTCTCTGGCTGTTCGAATGTAAGCCGTGTACTAATAAACATAAAAATGCCTTACTGTGCCGTTGTGAATTGCAAAAACTCAAGCAATGTTGTTTCCAAAGAAAACGACGGCGTTACCTTTCATACGTAAGTAATTTTATTTCTGAAGTTCGCCTAATTTATTTAATAATCAATTATTTTTAATTTCGAGTAGCGTCTCCCGTTTTTACTGAGATAGGTTGAACCATAGCGTATATTTCCCATGGACTTCATCCACTGCTGCTTCCACTTTACACAATTCATGGATATCTCTTTCGTAGCCCTCAATGAACAGTGAATCAAACTATACTTTGGTTAACCTTACAGTTGCATGGTACAGTCGATTTGCTCATTTTTCTGTCGATTTAATCAGATAGTGTTGTACAATGCGACGATTCTTACAAAATCGCTGGACGATGCGATTTTGTTGACGGAAGAATGATAATTCTGAGTTGCATTTTCATTGCAATCTATATTTTAGTAGTAGAATAACATATATGTGAGATTGTTATGTATTCATTTTATGTTAATATATAAAAGAAGACTGAGTGACTGACTGACTGACATATCAAAGCACAGCCCAAACCGCTGGGTATAGAGATTCCAAATTTAGATTCTTTATGAGGTCTGGGGGTGCACTGAGACATGATTTTTTAAAATGTACCCCTCAAGGGGTTGAATGAAATGGGTGTCCGAAGTTTGTATGTGAAAATAAGATTAGATTAACTATTTTGTTAGAAACTTTACAGATACTCCTCTCGATAAATAAGTAAAAATATGTTTAAGGTTTTTTCAAAATTCACCCCTAAAGGAGGGATAGGGGGTGACAACGTCTGAATATTAACAAGTATATCGTTTGAATGGTTTATTGGGTGGCTGATTACGAAAACAACAATGATTCTAAAATTCTAAAATTGACGTAAAAATATCATCATTTTTAAAAATTTACCCCCTACGGGCGTTCAACGTTTTTTAAAGGGAAGAGATAAGTTTGACTATTTTATTTTAAAATTCATAGAAGTACCTACTACTATATCAGCAGTATCAATATGGGTGTCGTTTTTATGGTTTTTTGGGACGTTAATTACGGAAAATGGCATCTATTTGGATATTTAAAAAAGAGGGCATTAAAATTACCCCGAATTTTACGTGAGCGAAGCCTCAGGTTAAAGCTAGTATTTCATATTTTCCTTGTATTGTACGCTGAATGTGCAATAAAGAATTATGAATAATAATAATTATAATAACAATATTTCAGTTTTCCAAAGGATCCAGTACTAAAAGGGATATGGATTGATTCCACTGGACAAAGAAATTGGTTTCCTACTAAATATAGCAGGATTTGTTCCATACATTTCAACAAAGATGAATACTGTGGTACAATCAAGAAACGCAGATTGTGCAAAGAAGCTTTTCCAACCATACGTATACTTCAGACCAAGGATAAAATAGAGGTTAAGAATTATTAATATATCCGTTACTTACGTTAAAATTTGATTTAAATAACGATATACATAATTGTTTTCATTTATATTGCAGAACTTAAACCATCACTCTATATCAAATCAAGAATCGAAGAATACTCCATCGAAGAGAAAATTGGAAAAAGTAAATAATTGATCAAAAGAGGATGGGCAAAAATGTTCCAAGAGCTGCCACAGATAAGAATAATACCAATCGATAGATATATTGTTTCTCTCCCAATAATATTACCATAAAAAAGACCATCCGAGAGAAAAAAAATATATGGGCTCTGGAGGACAACTACCTTAAATCCTTTATCTACACACGTACACGTACACACACTACTTTTCATTTGACTCCATGATCTCTAACGGGTCCGTTTCATTTTGAGTCGCAAAGTCTTGTTGTGCATTATCTTCGTCTATATTAATCTGTAAGACTTCTCTCTCCATTTTTTTCTTCTTGGCATATTTACTTGAATTAATGCGCCACTTTTCACGCTGTTCCTTCTGTTTTTCTTCACTTTTTTCTTTAATCCCTATTATTTTTCCGGTTTTTTTTGCCATTATATAATTTTCTTTATTTCTTTTTTTTTCGTCTTTCACTTAACTCTGGGTCACTTTTAATAATTCTGTATCGCTCCTTACTAGCTTTTCTCTTCGCTTCTAATATTTCTTCTCTTGATTTTTGTTTGCCTCGTGATGTTTCCATAGCCTAAAAAACACGGGTAGTAATTATTCAAACAACAAAAAGTCTAACCAAACCTATCCAATTCAGCCTCAAATTCCGTTGATTGTAATTATCTCATTGGTACATTTGTCAGCACCGGGATTCGAACCTGCATCTCCTGCGTGAAAAGCAAATGTGAAACCCACGGAGCTCTTATTTTCTTAAAATAACATATTTTATATGTGCTGAGTTGCACGAAAAAAAACTTAAAAGAGGATGGGCATTTTTGTATGGAACTTGGTCCAAGAGCCTCCAAAGATGGGACAAACAAACAAACAACGTTGTAAGTTAAATAAAAGCTTTTAAAAATATATCTATCCGTGGCAGCTCTTGGATCATTTTTGCCCATCCTCATTTTAAGTGATGATTAAACTAATTTAATCTCGAGAACACAATGGATTCTCGTGATTAAATTAGTTTAATCATGACTTAAAATTTAAGCTCTTTTCGTGTAACTCAGCATTACATAGAAAATCGATTAGTAATTCATTCCTCTGTCGATACAACATCGATTCACTTCGAGAGAGAAATGAGTAGAAGACAGAGGAATGATTTAAAAAAGGATAAGTAGGTAGGTAGAACAAGACTGAACAAGTAAGTACGTAATACTGTAGTAAAACTACTCAGTTTTATGGGTATCAAAATACACTGGTATTTTGATACCCAGGGGAGAATAGAGAAAGCTCCCAATCCCTCTTCTCTAATACTTTACGAAGTAGTGGGCCTAAGTTAGTTTGTTTACCCTTGGTTATCAATACACCCTGTTTTACGTTACCTACATTATTCTAGTCAGCCCCCTTAATTAGTAACTTTAATCCAGTGTAGGAAGCAGGAATAATTACGCGTCGAAAAAGTATGCGAATCGAACTGTCAGTGACTCTTATGTACAATGACATAAGGTTCATGTTTTCTGAACTCGAAAACTTTTTCGCTCTGGTTATTATTCCTGCTTGAGCCAGGTCAAATGCAACGCAGTGTCAATTGATTGTATATAACTATGGGAAATCTGATACTATTCCACAGTTTAAGATCGATTCGAGTTACTGAATAAGGGGGCTGGACGGATTTACACATGAATAATAAAAGGTAAATATTTACTACAGACAAATACATACTTTAACACTCTATGATGTTATATCCGGGTGCGATGCTACATCCGCTCGAAACACTGCCGGCTTACTGACAAAAAGGCAACGCGGTAGGTACGTGGTCGTGGTAGGTAGGGGGTTCCCGCAGCAGCGCTCATTTTGAATCGATTTGGCGGCGCGCCTTTGACTCTATTTCACGATTAACATGTCAACCCATCACTAAAAGGCGCTCGTGACGTCACAGTAGGTAGTGAACAAGTTACACGGTTGGTTCTCATACATTCGGCCGTGTTTGCTGCGTCTATCTCGATATCTGGTCTGTGGTCAGCTAGTATTTTTTTAATGCTAGGCAAAGGGATTTCTAGTTCTTCTACCTACATCCTCCATTATTTTCAAAGTATCTTTAAAACGAATGAATAGAAAAATATATTTAAATGTGTATCGTATTACTTCCGTATTCAAATATATCTCAATGGACTTTAAATCTTTCTACCTAAACAAAAATGAAATGTTTTCTTATTTTTGTAATTGGCTTTTTGAAAAAAAAAAAGACAAACTCGAAAACTAATGATTTTCGACACTTCGCGTTTTATGATATCGTTTCTAAATGCAGCTATAATGCATAGAAAAAATCGGCAAAAGCATCTGAACCCGCCCTCTTACTAAAGTGCTTCCAAATATTTCACGACATTCCGAAAGAATCAAAAAACGTAGATTACCGCAATAAGCCATAGACACTAGTTGGAACCATTGAGCTACCATTACTATAGAGACGCCCCGTCTCGAACAAAAAACGTGTCGCGACTAGATCACAAGCGGGGCGGACCTGCCGCGAGCTCGAAGTGTTGTCCCTGTAGATTACACACCGCAGAAGTGACACCGCTTTTATACCTACAAAACTTCATTTGATTGAGTGCGGTCTATTACAAAATGTACCGATGAATTAATTGTAACTGAGATTTAAACAAAGGTTTATTTAGATGACTTGCACTTTCGCATTAGCTATGTGTTATCGTTATCTATACTGCCATAATTTCAAAATGAACTGAAAAGTAAATTATTTTTACACCTTGTATATACATTTATTTACATGTATTTATAGCCTTCTCCACTTAGGATGCTAGATCCTAGCGATACCACACACTTCGAAATCGGTTCAGGCTTTAAGAAGTTGTCGTGGAATTAAGAAAAATACCCACATGAACCCTGAAAACAATACACTCCGTTTTTGGGGGCAGTCGTGTTAAGATATTACCAAACATGTTTTGTTAGTTTAGGAGTCCTCTAGCCATATTTACCACATTCATCATATCCCTCATATTTGTGAAGTGCTCTCTCGTACCACTATTAGTACCTACGTGTCTTGTCTGTACGGTTCACTTTTCATATTCTATGGTTTTCATACAAAAGTCGGGTACAGTAGAAAATAATGTTCAAAATTGGTTTTGGATGATTTTATTTGATATTTTGCTTACTTACTTATGGTACGTCACGCCACTATCATTTTTCTTCCATTTTGTTGAATTGCGACAGTATCGTAGCACGCAAGATGGCATTTTTGACTTATATTTACCCGCCGTGTCGTCGTGCGTTCCGTAGGAGAGGCGGCGAGCAACTAAACGCGTTGAGGTTCATGAACCTCAACGCATGGCGCAAAAAAATTGTTCGCGATGTCGGTTCCATACGCTAGTAAGTAATAGTAGTTCAATGGTTGGAACGCTCATGCACTGATCGCCACTCAAAAATTCTTTAAATAGTCCTATTAAATAACATGTTAGGCAAAACTTATTTTGACGAAATTCCACCACTCTGTTTACTGGTTAGCTCAAGTATACGAAGACAGACCGTACACACATATTTAATTTCTTTCAAGTTTTCTAAATGATGAGGTAGTAGGACGCCCGCTGAACACAGGCGGGTGATCAGTCCTCTCTTGTGACTATTTCACTTAATTCCCAATAGAGATGGCGTAGCGTTGTATCAAATTTGTTATATCATGTGAAGTTGAGCCTCTGCCACACCATCTGACATGGTAACTGGCTTGGCTGTGCTGTACCTCTAACACCCTACCTGACAAAACGCGTGTTAGATACCTTTGCAAAATATAAATGTTTGTTTATTTCACATTCGTGGGATTGCGAAATGTGCACACGGATAGTCAAACCACTTTTGATAATCTTCAAAGTCAAAGTCGAAGTACTTTATTACTGTAGATATTTACATATACTTAGCAAACGTCATTTTTTGCCTCTTCTCTACATTGGAGCACTGTGGGAGAAGGAGGGCGTAGAAACTCCCACAGATTGATTTTTATATCTCTTTTAAAAATAGGTTGTGGTGCTTAACTAATACATTTTTTTTAAGGTTTATATGATTAAAGCAGGAATAAATAAATACAGAATTATTAGTGCCTTCGAGTGCCTACACCCATATTTCACTTTCATTCAAGTTTCCAAAATGATGAGGTTGGACTTGGACGCGTTTTAGTGTGTTTTAAAGCTGGGGCTTGCCTATCACCCGCGAAACATTTCGGGAGAGCGCACGGCGGCGCGGCGCTCTATTCAAGGTACCAATTTCATTTCTGTTCCAGGGCGCTTCGGAGGCTGGGACGTCGACGCCGCAGCAGACAGACATCTTCTCTGACCAGGAGTCGTTGGCAGAAGACAGCGAGCATGATGATGATGATGATGATCAAGGTAAACAAACAAAGACACCATTCATTATACTATACGCAAAGACTCGCGGCATACCCTGCAATAAAACGTGCGAGTGAGACAGCGCACATCATGTTCTCTCTCAAACTTACACTGTGAGGGACGTCACAAAGACTTAGAGATGCGCGTTGTTTGGTTACGTAGTAGGTAGGTATGTTTATCGATAACCAATTGACAGCAGCCTGGTTGAGCAAGGCCTTTGTGCATGTCCCCTGCACCCACTGTTTTGGTTCAGCCACCCTTACTTCTGCACCAGCTGGAGTAGGAGGCCTGTATGTTAATGGATAAGTAAATGGGTTTTATGTGGGGTATTTTAAATGTGAGAAATAATACAAAATATATTAATAAACGACTCCATATCGAATGAAATTATCAATTGAAATGTTTGTGTCTTATCAGCAACTTATTCCCGAGTTGAGTTCCCGTCTTTAAAAAATACCTCTCGTGATAACTTCTTACGAATGACTTACTACAAATGACTCATGCATGACTGATAAAATACACATTTAGTTATTCGCGTTGGGATGCGGGCCGTGCGGTCCCATTGTCACGCCAGGTTCACTTCAAACAAATCAGCGACAACAGCCGCATACCCACAGCTACAATGCATTCCGTATAAGCACACGCCACCACACGCACACATTGCCAAGTTTCGGGTTGTTTCGGGTGGTACGAGACGAGGCTATGCAATGGGGTTGGCCGGTGAAAACTAATCATAGGTGGCGCCACGTGCATTTGGTGCCTTTATCCAGTTGCCACTTTTAACGCTCGACTAATTTCTGGAACTTTTTCTGTGATAATTGGTTATCGGAATTTATTTAATACACAACAAAAGTAATTTTTCGTGAATATATGATATAATGTCATGTAATTACTAATAAAACTTAATTTTGTATTTTTGGCAGCGGGTTTTTACAATACACAGCACATGAGTGGCGATTGAACACACTGTACTGGCAACACAGAAGCGTGACTGACGTTAGGGGAACCAACCGATACTAGCGCCACTTTGACAGTTGCCAACCCCATGCATGCGACGAGTCAACGTCATTCGTCCGGGCGGCACGTGTTAACTTGTTTGTGTGATTTGCGCGCAGATTATTATTTATTATTTTCATGCAAGATGAGTAAATATTGTGCGGTATACGGTTGCCTCAATAAGGATTCTACAAATAAGGATCTAGCATTTTTCAAAGTACCCCGAGATAAGGAAATGTGAGTATCCATCCATGCTATTGCTTATAGTACCTATATTGTTTGTAAAGTAAGTTTTAGTTTTTGCATCGGTGAAATGAGAACACAAAAATGCTACTTTACTAACTCTAATCGCTAATAATAATAACTTATAGGCATACGACCTTGTGTTTACAATACGTAGGTATTTTATGTTTGTGGAGCTTTGCTAAAAAAGTGTATTCAGAAACACGACTGCAGATTGCTGAAATCGTATGTAAAAGATCAACCTTCTAATTTAAGTGTCCAGTCAATGTACGTTAATTACAGAAATTACACGGCCGAGAAAAATTTACTGGTAGTGCCACCTGAAAGTTTTGTTAAAAATATTGAGAGGATGGAACAAGTATTCAAAAAGGAGTTCGAAAAAGAACACATCAATTGTAAAATTGGTATGACCATTTATGACGCAATAAAGGACATACAATTTTCAATGCCTTGTCCATGCTTTCCAAAGTAATATTTACAAAAACTATTTATAAGAATGAGAATTTATTTTACGTTAAGTTTTTTTTTTTTTTTAAACATTTACATACAGGCACATACATTGCTTCTGGCCCCACACTAGGATACCCTGTGTCGTGGTAACCAGAAACAGCGACGTCACACACATATAAACATCCAAGACCTGGGGATTGTTTTTTTTATTTTTTTTCATTACCCCCAGCCGGGGATCGAACCCGGGACCTCTCGCATGGTAGGCAGAGCCACAACCGCTGCGCCACAGAGGCCGTTAAGTAACAATAATAAAGCCTTCCGCACCAGCCGAAATCTCCGCAAGTACTTTTCTGTGTCAAATTTATAGATATTTATTTTAATAAAAAATAACCATGTATAATTTTTGTAGTATAATTTTACTTGCATTATATTTAATAAAGAAATAATAACTTTTTATAATGATTTTTAATAAAGAACGGGATGTTTCAGTTCGCGTATTCTAAAAAGATCAGGCCTGAAGCGCGCCGGGAGCGAGTTTCGCATTATGCAGTCGCGTTAAAGTCGCTTTTTTCACGTTTGCCTAACTTCAGACGTGATCTTTTTACAATACGCGAAGTATACCCCCTCCAAGCGGCACTCAGAGGCAGAATACGGTTCATCACCTGTAAGTAGGTACTTGTTTTACCGTGCAGCGAGCGACGAGCGACGACGCAACCGCACCGCACCGCAACCCGCGGCGCCAAGCGACAACCCTAGCCGTTTGAGCAAGAGTAGGTAGTTATCATGCGAACAGGGGCCGAGTGAACTTACTATTTCCTATTTATACTATGCCATTGTCTTCAACGCTCCAGCACCACCCGTAGCATGCCGACACCGCGCGGGGGGGGGGGGGGGAGAAACTGAGGGACAGAGTTACACGCTTTATAAAGCTCTGTCTGCCCTCGCGCTCGGTATGCTACGGTTGCAGGTAGCCACTCCGCGGTAGTTGTGCAGCAATGACTTAAAGCACGTTGCATTTTATCGACAGTCCAGTAAAATTGCGGGTGCGCGTCTCTATTACAAAAGTGATGTATGGGCACGGTCAGGTCACGGCCATGACAAAGAATAAAGTGTCAGTGTGGACATCCCTTTATTAGCTGAGAGATATGCCTTCTTTTTAGGGTTCCGTACCCGAAGGGTGCCAAAAGGGACCCTATTACTAAGCCTCCGCTGTCCGTCACCGGGCTTTATCGGATCAACCGAAATAGGTAGAGAGCTGAAAATTTCACAGAATGTGCGTTTCTGTTGCCGCAACAGCAACAAATAATGAACTACACGCAATTTTGAAAATTAAGACTGTTTTTTTTAAACCCCTGCCCCTGCGAAATACCTCATAACATCATGATTCGATAGCACCATAAATTTCGCTGCTCTTAATAACTTTGGGATGGCTCAGTCGGTTTTCTAACGGTTTCGCAATCTTGAAGTTCCGGGTTCGATTCCCAGAGAACACATATATATATTATTATTTTTTTGGATTGGTTTTATTATTTAGGATTTAGTGTTTTTTTCCTAACCGCAATTGACCAAGTTTTTTATTAATGGCAGAGTCTAAAAATCAATACAGTCAGTCGACAAAGCCGACTAGACAGGGCAACATGCGGGGTGTGAAGGGCGAGGGGCGGGTTGGGTGACCGTGAACCCGAGCTGCGTACGTCGCCATTGTTAGTAGCTCGGGACATGACTTTCAGAGCTGACGCGTGTCTAGTTTTAAATGTTTTGATTTGTACACAATTGAAATGGTGCATACGAAATGTGCTGTGCGAGATTGCAACTCGTCGTCTCGCATAAATAAAGAACTGCGATTTCATCAATTACCACACTCCGTAGAAAGGTGAATATATTATTGTTAAGTATGTGGGAAATGACAACACAACGTTCTGCTATAAGGGCTCAGTAACCACTGTTTAATAGAGAGAGAGGTTCGAGCGCGCTGACGCAGTCTAGCGCACTCGATAGTTATAGCTACATACGTAACACTCCTCCGGACTTAGATAAGATACTACAAAGAATGTAATAATATTTACGTGTAACTAGATGTCTACATGTGAATATATGATGCTAGCTAGGTAACTATTGCTTATAATTAACCTTAGGACGGTCTCTTAAATTCATGCTTAAACCTATATCTCTAGGTCGTATTTGACCAGACGTTTGCTCATTAGTTCCTTCTCCCCCAACAAGTTGCGTGCTTGCACATTCTGTGGTGTCAGATGTGTCATCTGACAGCGTGTGAGTCACCGGTGCGCTGGTCGATGCAGTTGAAGCGGCGGCGGCAGCGGGGGTGAGGCTTGGATGTGCAGGCGGAGGGGGTGGCGGCAGAGCTGCTGGCGATGACGAGGAGGTTGACACAGGCCCGTCCTGGTGAGACGACGGTGACCAGTCGTCAAAACTGTCGTCGTTGTCCAGCTCCAAGCCATCATATTGGCCTTTGTATTTTATTATTTGATTTTTGTGTCTTTTTAAACTTATTTCTAAGCTTGGTATATAAACTAAATATATGCTTTGTCCTTGCTTCTCCTTTATAATAACCTTGATCCATGATGTAGATGTTTTATGGTAAGTACATACTAATACAGTTTCATTTGGCGCAAAGCTTACATTTCTTGTACCTTTATATGTATTACACTGTGAGCACTGTTTGATTCGGACAATTTCTTGCAATGTATCACTCGATATTGACGATGATGATTGGTGGTGTGGATTTAATAAATCTAATCTAGACTTTAATGACCTGCCCAGCATTATTTGTGCCGGTGATAACTCTGTCGTTGAGTGTTTTGAGTTTCTGTAGTCTAATAGGAAATCCCTGAGTTTAAATTGCATATCCTTTTTTGTCGATGATGAAGCCATGATACTTTTAATACCTTTTTTAATTATTTTGACGTATATTTCAGCCTGTCCATTGCTTGATGGAGAATAAGTGGGCGTTGTAACATGCGTGATACCGTTCTCTTTACAAAATGACTTAAATTCTGATGACACAAAAGCGGTACCATTGTCGGATACTAATGTTTCCATTAACCCAAAATGTGATATAAGTTCGTGTAACTTGTCTATCACTGCTGTTGAGGTACAACAACTCATGTCAAAACATTCCACCCATTTGGAGTACGCATCCACAATGACTAAGTACGTTTTTGCATTTATAGGGCCGAGGAAGTCAATGTGAATGCGTTGCCATGGCTTGTCTGGCAACGGCCAGGGTGTGAGGGGTACCCGGGGTGGCGCCGACCTAAGCGTTTGGCATATTGAGCAGTCTGCTATGAAAACTTCAATCTCCTTGTCTATATTGGGCCACCAAAATCGACCCCTGGCTTCACATTTGGTTTTAATTATTCCTAAATGAGACCTATGTAGTTCACTTAATACCGTATGTCTCAACTGATTTGGAATAATCAATTTATGTCCTCTCATGAGGCAGCCGTTTTCCAAAGATATTTCATATCTGCAATTGTAATATGGCTTTAAAGTTTGGTCACAGTGTTTCGGCCAGCCAAACATAACAAAGTTGCAAACTTGTTTCATAAGTATATCTTTGTTTGTTTGTTCACGCACATCATCGAGTTGTAACGGTAAATTATTTGATGCTATGTGATTTATGTACTGCGCCCTATCACGGTCAGCTGATGCATTGGCCCCTCCCACTCCCACTGAGTTTGTATCTGAATCGACACTGTTAAGTATGTGGGAAATGACAACACAACGTTCTGCTATAAGGGCTCAGTAACCACTGTTTAATAGAGAGAGAGGTTCGAGCGCGCTGACGCAGTCTAGCGCACTCGATAGTTATAGCTACATACGTAACAATTATTTTCTAGTGTTTAATTTATAACAATTTTGTCATGTCATGTCAACGTAAACAAAATGGCGGATGTAAAAGCGTGACGCCTGCCAACAAAAATTGAAACACCGCAAAAAGTATCCCACGAATATTTCGCAAAATTTTTGTTTCTGTGTTAAAAATAATGATATGTTTGTCATTATCTAGGTTTTTGGGGGTGCTCATTACGAAAAAGATATCCATGTTGGAATCCAAGATGGCGGAACTTAATTTTTTCTTAAAAATCGATATGGGTGTCATCTTCGAGGTGCCTCGGGGTGCCGATTACGAAAATGACATTAATTTTGAAATATAAGATGGCGGACTTATTTTTAAATATAAATTATATGGGTGTCATTTTTGAAGTTCTTTGGGGTGCTCATTACGAAAGTGACATTAATTTCGAAATCCAAGATGGCGGACGTTTTTTTTTTTTAAAATAATGATATGGGTGTCATCTTCGAAGGTCTCCGAGTGTTGATTACGAATCCAAATGCGAATTTATTTTTTAAATATAACCGATATGGGTGTCATTTTCGAGGTTCCTTGGGGTGGTCATTAGGAAAATTACATAAATTTTGAAATCTAAGATGGCGGACGTATTTTTAAATATAATGATATGGGGGTCATTTTTGAGGTTCCTCAGGGTGCTTATTATGAAAATGACATCCATTTTGAAATCCAAGAAGGCGGACGTTTATTTTTCTTAAAAATCTATATGGGTGTCATCTTGGAGGTTCCTCGGGGAGCTGATTACAAAAATTACATTAATTTTGAAATTCAAGATGGCGGACTAATTATTTAAATATAAAATTATATGGGTGTCATTTTCGAAGTTCCTTAGGGTGCTCGTTACGAAAATGGCATTAATTTTGAAATCCAAGATAGCTGATGTTTTTTTGAAAATAATGATATGGGTGTCATCTTCGAGGTTCCTCGGAGTGCTGATTACGAAAATGTATGTAGATAAACAACCATGACTAGGGTACAAACATCCGTTTCCTTCAAACAAATATTTGCCCCCACTGGGACTTGAACCCTTGGCTTCGTAGGCAGGGTCAATGCCTCGGCCTTGAAATCCAAGATGGCGGACTTATTTTTAAATATAAATGATATGGGTGTCATTTTCGAGGTCCCTTGGGGTGCTCATTACGAAAATGACATTAATTTTGAAATCCAAGATGGCCGACGTAATTTATATATATATATATTTTTTTTTTTTATTTTGTTCATCACATAACAATACAATAGTTAAAAAAAATAAACTAGACGCGCTTTAAACCTATTTGAGGTTTATGCTTGCACGAATGAGTCGCATTACAGCATTATAAAGTCATTCACTTGATCCCAATATATAGTGTTTTTTTAATAAATGTTTACAGGTCTTGTAGTTCTTTAAGATACTGTTTTGCAATGTATGCGGAAGCCTGTTTAATATGTTGGGTAGCGTATATTTCCACGTCCTTTTACCATATTCATTATTATATTTAGGTAGAACAAACATTGGTGTACTGTTTAGTTTGCGCAGTTTACTATGCCTAACTCTAGCAGTTAGGGACTCAATGTGATGGTATTCCTCAAGTACTATTTGGTAATTAATTTTATTGTAAGCTGACATAATTCTGCAGTGCTTCAACAACCCTATTTCATCTTCTTTATATTTGTTTATTAAATATTTTGGGATAATTGTTTTAAGTATGCTTAGTTGAAGTTTGTATATTAAGTCAATGTTAGTTTTATATGTTCGACCATAACTACTGAGTCCATAACCTATTATTGATTCACCTAATGATAAGTACAACATTCTTAGTATATTATAAGGTAATTTAAATTTAAGGATAGAAAATTTAGCACGAAGTGATCTCAATTTGTTACATATGTATTCTACCTGAGGTTTCCAATTAAGATGTTTATCAATGATGAGGCCCAGATAAGTATGCTGACTCACTAGTTCAAGTTTTTCACAGCTACATGAGACAGGCTGGTCATGCAAACATTGGTGGCTATGTGATACTACAGTTGGATCAGTAAGACATTTTATGTAGGGTGATCTTATATGCAAAAGTTTTGTTTTATTGGCATTAATAACAAGACCCATATCGTGTGCCCATTTGCATAGTAAGTCATAATTGTTTTGCATAATTCTCTGCGCCTCAAAAATGTCCCTACTGTGCGCAACCAAACATGTGTCATCAGCAAATTGGTACACGGAGCCGTTTTGGAAGAGACTGCACATGTCGTTAACGTAGACCAGATATTCTGTTGGTCCCAAGATTGAACCCTGGGCCGTTCCCTGTTCTGTGGGAATAGGATCGCTTGTGTACCCATTTACACTGACTAATGTATGTCTATTTTTATGATAATCTCGAAACCATTCCAACATTAGGCCCCGCACACCAATCTGCTGCAACTTAGAAAAAAGCATATTATAATTTAAGACATCAAATGCCCTACTGAAGTCAATGAAGACAACCAGCACCTGATTTCGATTATCCAGGTGATGGTTGACCTCATCGACAAATCGAGAAAGCAGCTGCGAGGTACTACGCCCTCTTTGAAACCCGTACTGTTTGTCATTAATTAATTTGTTCTTAGTTAAGAAATCTGTTATTTCGTTACCGAGGTATCTCTCAACTACTTTATCGACGCAAGATAATATTGTAATAGGCCTATAGTTGTCTACATTGCTATAGCAACCCTTTTTATGCACAGGTCTGATTATGCCTATTTTAAGCTGGTCAGGATAGAGTGACGTGGAAATACACGCATTAATTAGGTGACTAATTACTGGAGTTATCTCTTCGCTTATACTTAATAAGTCTTTTACTCTTATGCTATCAATACCTGGACTTTTATTTTTATTCATGCTTTTAATTATTTTATGTATTACTTTATTTGTTGCACACTTAAATCTGATTGAAATATTTGATTCCTTTTGATACGAATTATCTGATAACAACTTAACATCACAACTCGTGCTTAAATTTTTAATGTTATCTGAGAAACCATATGCAAATTTATTACAAATTGTTTTTAAATCATCCTTAAAATGTTTTAATATAACGTCATCTAAGGACTTATAAATTTTACCACAGACACAGTTAATAATTTGCCATACTTTTTTTTAATTTTGAAAGTTATCAGATATAGTCTGTTTAATATGCTTATTTCTAGTCTTATTTATATATTTATTTGCGAGATTTCTATACCTATTATACAATAATAAATTTACTTTGTTGCTTTCATCTTGTTTCCAAATTTCAAAAAGCTCTTCCTTTTTTTTGCACATATAAATTAAACGACTATTTGCCCATTTACAATCGTTACGTTTACCTATTTTTATTTTACATTTCTTTTTACAATTTTTATACACCTGCGAAAACTGATTTGTAATGCAATCAAATATATCATTCGGATTGGTTAACTCCATAACAGGTTGCCAGTTAATTTTACGTAACTCGTTCACAAGTTGTTGATTATCGAATCTATTTATATATCTGTACCCAGTTTCATTGTTTTTCGAGTCGCAAATTATAACGGAACCCGTTATGTAGTGGTCCGCAATCTTATTGTTTATGACAGCTGTGTGTATGTCACGACAGTAAATCGCACGTATAAAGATGTGATCAATACACGAATTTGTTATTTTACCACCTTTTGTTTCCACACGCGTGTACTGCGTAATCCCACAGTATAGCCCTTTGTCACACATAGCATTAAGATATGTCGTGCGCACCGAATTACGTTTAAACAAATCAATGTTCATATCGCCAATTAAAATATAAGAGTACTTAGATTGCGAAGTTTCTATAACTCGCGATAACTCAGCAACAAACGATGATTCACTTAAATGAGGAGGCCTATACACTGCACACATATTAGCCCTGAATTTAACGGGTGTTTCTATTTCGCCTAACACACACTCAAAATACAAACTTGATACTGGATACCTTGTGAAGTTTAAACTGTTGTGTATATAAACTATAACGCCTCCTCCTTTTTGCTGGGAACGTAGCTGTGAATACATATCATAGTTTTGTAGTTGAAACAAGTTTTTGCATGTATCTTTTATATTTACTTCTGTGAGCACAACAATATGCACAGTGCGTGCGCTAGTCGAGACAATATAGTCCAATTGGTCAAAGTTTTTTAGCATTGACCGAATGTTGACATGTAGTATACATAGATTGTGATCGTTCTTGAAATCAATATTATTCATAAATGAGTTCCAATTGCTATAGGTATTTTCTTGAATTTCCGAGTATGGGTTATCCATTTTTTTTTTTTTGTTAGTCTGTATATATTGTTGAACCATTATTCTTACAATAACTAGGTGTAGGTTTATTCCATAGTTGGTACTTTAGATGCAAGGTACTCGATGTCACTCTCACATCTAATGGTGAATACTTTTTTGTTATCAGTCTGACGTACGAGAATCTTCCCATTTTTGTACCAAACGTACTTATATAAGCCCGTTTCTTTTAGACTATTTTTAGTCTTCCACAGTAAAAACGACGTATGAGGCGTAAGGAGTTCTCTAATAAATATTTTATTTTTTTCGCTCAAGCCAAGGTGTTCGCCTGTTAAGTTGGTGGTTTTTGAAGACTGGAGCCAATTGTCACGGTGACCGTCGCGTAGCTGGACAATTATAGTCGATGATGAAATCGTTTTTGTAGTACCCTGCTTTTTGTAGTTTTTTTTGCGATAGGCTTTAATGATCGAGTCTGGGCTGATTTTGAGCGAACTGCAGATAGTTTTACATACATCTTGTACATTTTCATTGTCCTTTTCTGACACACCACATATTTCGACTTGGTCTAATAGCTGGTTTTGCTCTAATGTTGAAAGTCTTTGTTCTAGTGCCTCGTTCCGGATTTTCAAGTTTTTACATACATTTCTCAAGTCATTACACTGATTTTCCAATTCCTTGCCTTGCTTGAGAAACGATTGGATTTTTAATTCGTAATCATCAATTTTATCAGATAGGAACTGCAGCGATGTCTGCATTTCAATGCGTATTGTTTCACGTACTTCACGACGAATATCCATAAGAATTTGGTTGGAGATACTGCTGGTTAAAATTTCAGTGTCGGTGTTGTCGTCATCCTCGGCTTCTGGTAAGATGCATGACAAGCGTTTCGGTCTGGCGGTGCCTGTACACGTACGACATTTCCAATCCACTGAGTCGGTTTCTTGTAACACACTTAGTTGATCATTTGTGATGGACATACACGACGCGTGAAACCATTTATTGCATTTATTACACAATATTCCAGGAGATTTTTTGTTAATTAGCTTGGTACACTTAGCACATTTCATTTTTACGGTAGTTGCGAACTATGCGTAGACGCACTGATATGTTAATCGCGACGCGTTCGAAGCGGATGAGTGTCCGCGAGCGACTGTATGTATAATGATATGGGTATCATCGTTGAGGTTCCTTGGAGTGCTGATTACGAAAATGACATTAATTTTGAAAACCAAGATGGCGGACGTTTTTTTTAAATATAATCATACGGGTGTCATCTTCAAGGTCCCTCGGAGTGCTGATTACGAATGACATTATTTTTGGAATCCAAGATGGCGGACTTATTCTTCAATATAAACTATATGGGTGTCATTTTCGAGGTTCCTTGGGGTGCTCATTACGAAAATGACATTAATTTTAAAATCCAAGATGGCGGATGTATTTTAAAATATAATGATATGGCTGTCATTTTCGACTTTCCTCAGGGTGCTAATTACGAAAATGACATCCATTTTGAAATCCAAGATGGTGGACATCATTTCTTTAAACTAAATTGTATGGGTGTTTGAACCCAAAATCATAAGTAATTAATCATAGCATGGAAAACCATGGAATAGAGGAATCCCTTATTATTTATTAGTGCTGTATTTACTTTTCAGATGCAAATTGTGGGTGAAAGCTTGTAGCAGACCTGATTTAGTGGAAAGAACTTTCGAGAGTCTGAAGAATACATACATTTGCAGCTTGCATTTCGAAACGCATATGTACGGCAAGAAATCGCTAAAGAAAACAGCCACACCAACACTACTTTTACCAAGTAAATACTCAACCTTTACGCAGACAGATCCTAAAATAAATTTTTTAGATGATGTCATATGGGGTTTCCGTGACAAACGTCTTATTTTAAAACCAAAAGCCGCTCAGAATCGCCATGAATTAGCAGCTTCATCATAACAAATTGCAGAGAACACCGATACAACAAAATATGGTATTGATAGTACTTCGCAGACACTAGCAAGATTGACGGACCGCAGTCCCCGAAAAAGAAAACTCAGAAACCAGCAGCCTTATGGCGTAAGTCGTCTGAGCTATGAACTTCATATAGACTTTTACGTTTGACACCTTGCACCAGCTTCATCTGTCAAATTGGTATCACGCAAGTAGCATCACAATGGAGGCCAAACCCAAGCTCATTGAATGAAGCCTAGAAGCCTTCGGTGATACCCCGCAATCGATGAAATTGTATGAGCATGAGATGTACCATAGACACACGCTATGAACTTCAGAGAGTTACGCCATAAGGCTGCTGTTCCAAATTAAGCAAAAAGCTAAAACTAACTGAAGAAAAATGTGAAGAGGTTTCTTAGAGTAAATTTTTGAAAGGCTGTGATAATTTTTTATCGCCTAAGTTAAGCGCGATCGTAAAAGCGCAAATATATTTAAAACCACACTGTACAAACAATAGGCAGAGGATTTAAATTGTTTTGCTTAAATATTTACCATACAAGCCCGTTCGCTTATCGATTCTTATCGAAGACACTTTGTTTGCCGTCCAAATCAACTTTGGCTTCCATGTACCTTCCATTGGAAACTAAAGTTACATCAACGGATGTGGGATGTTCTAATAACTACTATGAAGCACATGTCATCTTCTGATAAATAATATGTGCTTTGTATGGGTGAAATGAGCCTGAAAATGAATTTATCTTATAATTCTAAGGAAGATAAAATATTAGGTTTAGTTCAAAGTAGATGGGCAACAGAAACGTGTTGCTTCAGTGCTTCAGGGTATGCTTTAACCTTGATGCTCCGGGGCAAAACATCCAATTGGAAACAACCTATTGGCTTTTCTTTTATATCCAGTAGTAAAATTGATGATCAATTTGATCATATTTTCACCATATTTTCAATTTAAAATATGGATAACCGCTACATACATCTTCTACAGCTCAGATTGAATATACGAGCTTTCGTATCACATTTAGGATCGGATTTTTCGGCAACTTTCAAAAACATTAAGAATCTAAAAAAAACTCAGGTTTTGAAATTGATTGGCGCTAAATATGCTACATATTAATAGATGTTCCTCATTAAATAAAGTGCGTTAGAAATAATTTGATAAATTATAACGGAGTTTGACGGCAAAATTGCTCGGTAGGAGGACATATTAAATACGTATGAACAAGATAAAACGAAACACATGCGATCAGCTCCTCGTCTCAAAGATTAGCACACACAGCCGAATAATTTTCAATAACAAAAAGTTCGACTTTGCGTCCAAGTGTTCAGCAATTCTATGCTAGCTACAACCTAAAACCATTTTTTGAAAAAAATACTTAAAAACAAAGGAAATCTTTAAAAATGTTGGTATTCAATGTTACGGAATTCCTCCTGTTACTTGAATCTTGGATCTTGAAGCTTGCATCCTCGAATTCACAGACATTATGAGCTTAACCTCCTCGGGCCTACGGTCGCCTATAGGTGACATGTAACGCCCTCTAGGAAAATGTTGATAGAACCAGCATTTCTTATTATTGACCCAGTTTTAGTAGTTAATCCTTTAAACGGCGACCATACTTTTGTGGATTTTTTTGGCAAGAGAGTGTTTTGAAAATGAGCTCGCGAAAAAAATACAAAATTGGTGTCCCTCGTGATGGTAAGTCCAAGATTTCTTTACAGTGGCATGATTTTATGATAAACTAATAGGGAATTGTATATTTGTTTGAAAATCTGCATCCAATACGATAACCAACTTGTCGATACGAGTTTTGTAAGTCCACCCACACAACCAAACTTTTGTATGTCGTCTGTAGGTGACACCAGGTTCTGATATCTCAAATAGTACCAACTTTCCTTACATTTTCATAAACGTTTCAGATGTAATTTAACGTAGTAAATGCAATAAAATATATTTCTTTTAAATTATTTTATTACTTTTATAACCTTATGTAAAGTTTTTTTTTTTTCAGAGGAAGTTCTTGGCAACTTCATTAATGATGTTATTGCTGGCGATGACTCCGACCTTGATTTTGTATCTGATGGTGAAGACTGGGCCAGTGACAAAAGTTATGTTCCGCAACCGGACAGCTCTGATTCAGAAGATGAACCTGCAAACTTACCACAAGAACCTGAAGGGGAATCAAGAACTGCTCCTAGGACAGCTCAGAGTAATATCTACCAACCATACCTACCGCGCCGAGTATATTGGAGAGCGAATAATGATTTCCAGCCCCTGCAGCCAGCTCCAGATTTTACAGAAGTGATCCAGCCAGGTGTTAACTTAAGACCATATGACTACTTTTCAAAGTACATACCTGAAGACATTTTCTCAAGAATAGCCTTTTGTACCGACCAAAATTACGTACTAAAAAACGGCTCAAGTTTGAATGTAACTGCTAAAGAAATAAAGATATTCTTTGGTATCACTATCATGATGTCTTACATGAAGATTCCGAGAATTAGAAAATACTGGGAACAAAAGACCAGGGTTCCTGCAATCGCGGACAAGATGACAAGAGACGGATATCACAAACTACGATCTAATCTGAAAATGGTAATTGCTAGTGATGTGACTGAAACCGTCAAGGCAGAAACGAAGTTCTGGAAAGTTCAGCCATTGCTGTCGACTGTAAGAAATGGATGTCTACTCAATCCTGAGCAGATGATCCCATTCTGGGGCAAACATGTAGCAAGACAGATGGTCAGGGGAAAACTAAATCCTGTTGGTTTGAAAAACTTTGTCTTAGCATCACCTGACGGTCTTCCACTGGATTTCTTTCTCTATGAAGGGAAAGGTTACACTATTATAAATGATGAAGAAACGAAATCCCTTGATATTGGAGGAAAGGTTATAAAGGAAAGGTAGCACACTGAAAAGCACGGTTTCGTTCGTTTGGGAGCATAATGATTGGACATAAGAATGATGGAGTGATGTAAACCTTACTGAAGCGACCAGAGTGAGTCTTCATGGAAGTGATCGACGTCAAAGAGCATATCGTCACCGTGTATTATCAGTACCGCAATTATTATTATTACTAGCCTACATCATCCCACTGCTGGGCAAAGGCCTCTCTTCCCCTCCCCCACTCTTCACGCCCCTGGCTACCTCCCACCAGTTGTTGTTGTGGTACCTCAATTAGTCACTCCAGCGCTTCCTGGCACGTCCCCTTTTCGCGTTAGGGATCCAGAGAGTTGTTAGTTTGGCCCCGCAATACATTTTCTAAATATTTTATTTTAAATGATTGTAATTCTATCTTACATTAATTTTATATTTTATTTAGCATGCTCTACTATTACTTCGTTCATTTTAATTATAGTTCATGCAACGGGTAGAGCTTTTGCATACGGTAGTTTTCGCGCGGAGTAAGCGCGACTCTTGCGATTCGTACGTTTAATAGAACGCAAGGCCGTCGACACTAGACTTTTGTTTACCTCTCGAGATAAAACAGCGCGAGTTTTATACGCCGCCGTGTGCAAAGGCTCTTACAGCCCGGCCTTATTACCACGGCGCGGCGCGGTAGCGTGGCATTATTATTATTTTGAAAAAGGCTCAATTACTCAAGTCATAGGGGCCTTTTCAAAACAGCAGTAATAGCCCTTGCAGTAACGGCTCGTAAATGAGTACCCGGCCTAATTATCATCTCACCTTGTCTGTTGCTGTAGATCTGTCGAGCTCGGCCGCGCCTGTAGCTGCGCCGGCGCCGGCAACGGCGCCGCATGTGTTCGCGCCGGTCTCCCTCTCGCGCGCGCCCTCGCTGCTGGACTTGCTGCGCCGCGGCAACCAGGGCGACCAGCCCAGCGGTGCGTACGCTCGACCAACCTACTAAATATGGAGAACCAGATGGCCCGTTTCAACATAAGTTAAGATAAAAGTCATATAGGAATATCTTCCAAACGTCTACGTACAAATGCGTGAACAAGCATTTGGATCTGTCGATATAGCTTAAGAAGCTTCGTAACCCAGATAGCTCGGGAATTTTGAAAATTGCGATTTTGTACTTTAACACTCTATGTTAAGGTTCAAATCCTATGAAAAAAATCCGACGTTAAACGGCCAGGCTCTACTGGCTCTGGGTTAATACATCACACTAAGCTCATCTAACAAAAGCCCTTTATTTCAGACAAGACTAGTTAGCAGGCCATATTTTGATGTTCACCTGAAGTTAATTCGTTTATTAAAGTAACTAACTAAACTGCCGATTCAATTAATTTTAATTAGATAGAAATAATATATGGCGTTTATAAAATCTTATTTTTATAGCTTTTAAATTATTGCTGCAAGAAATTCTTGAACCTGCCATACATGTAGTACTAGAACATTATGGCAGGTAATAGTGCGAAAACAAGAGTTTCGTTTGTCTGAGGCGAAAACCACTTTAAAATTCGGAATGACGGATACTAAATTATCTTTTAACCTCGGTGTGTTTGATAATAGCAACACTAACATATTGCGTCTCTGTCCTGTTCGTTACCAAGCCATAAACTGTTATAAAAAAACACTCTGCCCTGTCTTTGTCAGTATCAGGTTCAGGGTGCGAAAAAATCTGATTTTTATAATAAAAATCTAAAATCGGATTTTTGATATTTATCGGATATGTATCAGCTATATATCCAAATCCAAATAATTATTTTTTAATTTGTGTGAAACAAATAAATAAACTAACTCAACTTTTAAGGTTATTGGCAAATTTAAACTAATTTCTGTATCTGTGCGCTTGTATTACAATTTTCTACGAGCTTTACCCGATAATATTCAACACAACAAATATACTTATGCCATTACGAATCAGTTTGGATTGGATAGCAGTGATAATAAAACATGAAAACTTTTTTTGAGTCAAGTAACTATCTAAACGAAAATTTATGATCTCATTTAACACACCAACAATTCGCAAAGTAGTTTTTACATACTTTTTCGTACAATCCGGCAATTCAATTCAATTTATGTTTTGCCGCTAAAATCCAGGAAAACAAACATATTTTGACAGATAATTAAATTATAATTTTTTAGGTTTAAGGCAACAGAATCTAGCCCATTCAGCCATTGTCTTAAGAAAATTGTTAGTTTTCTGAAACTTAAAAAATGGATATGTATCAATGATTTTTATTAAAAAATCCATTGATATATATCGTGATATATATCATGATATATAACCATTGATATATATCCTCGCACCCTGGTCAGATTGTTAGCTCAGGCAAAACACGGAAGTGGCTACAACAAGACTATTTTAGTCTATTTTAGCACATATACGATAATGTTATACTAATGCAGATAGACTATGTTATATTTTTTTTTTTATATAATATGTATGTACTTGTGTATGTAGTGTATCTAGCAGTTAGTTCAATAGTTCAGTAATATATGTATGTATCTTATCAGAGCACATAGGTCTATCCTGTATATTAAATTATTCATATCAACCTTGGGTTTGCTGGAAGAGATCTCTATTTAGAGATAAGCATGCCTTTGTAGATGTCCTTTCTATTTTTTATATCTTATGTCGGTTTATGTGCAATAAATATATACAAAATGTAGAACAAAATATGTCACCGGAATATAATCAGAGATGCTACTAAAGCATCTTTACTTCGAGGCCTATACCGCTTGGTGCAGCACTAGTGCAAAAACTAGGAGATTACATTTCAAGAGAAATTATAGTACTTCTTCACATTTTAATAGTAGTTTATGTGACTGATACATAATGCCTAATTATGTACAGTTACATACACTAGATTATCTACCGCATGTTTGACCGGCATTGTGGCATTGAGTTGTTAAGCCTGTTGTGTAGTACCAACTTCACAGACAAAGAAGGGGCGGCATGCAGGCGGGCGTCGGCGTTCGAAATTTGAATGTCATAATATGTAGAAAATTTACACATTATGGTCATAATGTTCAATATTCAGATAATAAATGAGTTTTTACAAAGTAGTTTAACATTATGCTGATCGTATCGTGCGGTTTTTAGGCGCAGTAAAGAGGGTTTATGATACGTGTGTAGATAAAATTGTTAAAAGTACTTCGGCTATCCAATCTATTCCCATGCATACCTGGGTATTATTACAGCTAGGCAGTCTACAGTGGGTGGGTGGGTACGTTAGTTTTCGTAAGTTCTTAGGCACAGATTTTTCTTAATTAGTTTATCCTCGTTGTCATTTTTTTCAAAAATAATAGCCGTTTTTGTTTTACCAAAAAGATGTTTCATAATTCATAATTTCTTTATTGCACACAAATCATACAAAAAACAAGAGTTACATAAAAAGTGTACAAAGGCGAGCTTATCTCTAATAACAGAAGAGATGTTTATGATTATAGTCAAAATTCCTTTTTCGTCGTCATAGTGTTTACTTTTGATAAAGACTTGATATTCCTAGTTGCTGTCTTTCTAGATTATCGATATAGGTTTTATAGGCGCGGCCACAACTAAATAAATCATGTAAATCCTGTTTTCAGCTCAGCAGGCAGAGCGTCTGGGCAACCATGTCGGAATTATATGCAACTCATGTTACGGAGAAATTCACGGGTAAGTGAGAAATTATAATATTCAGGTGTATTTTGTAATGTAGCCCAATAATGTCCCCACCGAGGGGGCTCTGGCATTCACCCGGATTCTTGTAAGATTAAGCCATACTCCACCACACTGGCTCAGTGCGGGTTGATGGTGTTATGTCTGGCTAGTGGCCACCCGACTAACAGATGTTTTCAAGCTGCCCAATCATCGGGCCATAGGGCGGCTTGAAAACATCGGCAATTTGTATAACTTGCAATTCTGCATGTCCAGCGAGAGATACGAATTCCGGCTGGGGGAAGAATAAAACAACTCGGCAGGTCTTGGATGTTCATATGTTTGTGGCGTCACTGTATCTGGTTCCTACGACACAGGGTATGGGGCCAGAAGCAATGTATGTCCCTTTCCCTTGTTTCCAGTTTCCGGTACTCGTGCGTGGAATGCGTCAACTTCGATCTCTGCGCGCGATGCGAGGCGATGCGGGAACATGACCATCATTATATGCTTCGCGTGCCGGGACCCAGGCCCGCGGTAAGTGTGTGTGTGTGCGTATGCGCCGATACCCAGGCCCGAGGTATATGCCTCAGTCTGTGTGTGTGCGTGTACCAGGACCCCGGCCCGAGGTATGTGTGTGTGTGTCTGTGTCTGTGTGTGCGCGTGTGCTGTTCGGGAACCAGGCCCGATGTAGGGTAACGGCGCCATGTTTCGCACACGTCAAACTTTTTTCACCTTTAACATCCAAGAGGTCGTAATTTAACAATTTTAGGCGTTAACTATATATTTTTTCCTATGTTAAAACTATCTAAGATTACAATTGTGCATTAAAATAGAACTGCCTTGTCTTGGTTTTGAAGTAATTAATTGTAAAACACAATTCGATTCTAATATCGATCAGAGCGTTACTTGATATATATAGTTATTGTGTACAACACTGCAAAAGGTACGAACTCAGCAATAACTTTACTCCCAAGGACGCGAACTCTGATTTTCAGACGCAATTTTTGCTCTCAACTTTAAATTAAACTAAATTAAAATTTACATAAAACACCAACAGCTTAAAAGATGGGCATCATTAATCATACGTATCGATTTCATTTCAAAACACTTTAGTTAACATTTGAACACACAAAGTAAAAATAATTAAGATAAGGATTTAAATAAATATTTAATATAATACCAATATACATAATGGACATTAAAATAAAGTAAATATGTATATTAGTATGTAAATAAAATACCTCCATTTCCACATAATTATAAATGAAATACAGTAATACAATTTTAAATAACAAAATATATACCTAAGTATTCTCACCCGCAGGAAGCCTTCACTATGAGAGCAACATTTGCTTATCTAGTCAAATGACTTCGTACATTTTCTTAAAACGTACAGAGCCAATAGTAGGAATACGAAGTGGTGGAGGGAGATTGTTCCAGCATTTAGTTGCATGATAGCGAAAACTCCCTTCAAAAGCTCTGGTGATTTAACACTTTAGTGTTAAAGGTATAAAACTATTAATATTCCTTGAATTAAAACTATACGTTTTTCATGATAATTTTTCATGGAGGTATGAGCGTTCTTTCGTTTTAATATCAGTGATAAAACTAAGGTGGAAAGATAAGGGTTTCTACGGGACTCCATATTAAGTAAACCTTTATTATTTACCGTTATATGACTACGTGGTGGAACTTTATAGCAAAACCTGTTGCAAGCGTTCTGCGCTCGTTGTAAGGCAAGTCTTGACGTGGATAATAAACGTGGACCTGTAACGAAATCGCAGTAGTTTTATTTAAATAAAATAAGCGATTCACATAGTGTCAAGCGTATTTCCTCGTTTAGGAAAGAGCGAATTTTATAACGTGCTTTCAACCGGAACATACAACTTTTCACAATGCTCAGAACATGGTCTTCGAACCTAAGATATTATCCATGAGTAAGCCCAAATTTTTTGCCTTAGTGACATACTCCACATTCTCACCAAGAATTT
Source organism: Argyresthia goedartella (assembly GCA_949825045.1). NCBI lineage: Eukaryota > Metazoa > Arthropoda > Insecta > Lepidoptera > Argyresthiidae > Argyresthia > Argyresthia goedartella. Next base: position 19,808,093 of record OX463834.1, read on the forward strand.
CATCTCTAGGATTTTGCAAAGCAGTCTGAAGTACCTATTTTTTTGAACCTAGAATCATGAAAAGCGATTTGCTTGGATTGAGTAGCAGCGCATTACGAGTTGACCACTGAGAAATGCTATCAAGATCTTCATTTAGTTTCTTCTTCAGTGCAGTCAAGACATCTTTTGAATCTACAGGAATGTATATCTGCACATCGTCTGCATAAATATGATATTTACAGTGTTTCATGTGGTTAATCATATCAGCAGTGTAAATAATGAATGGAAGTGGGCCTAAAATTTTGCCCTCCGGTACTCCTGCTCACTGGTTTGGTACGAGCCTACCACCGCTTCCATCGCTTAAGGTGATTTGAACTGCTTGGAATATATCCGATAAGTAACTCTCAAACCAAGAAATAGTGCTGAATCCCTGATATGACATTTTACTTAATAGTAAAGGGATGCTGATGGCCTGAAATATCACCTTTATGACCAAGGTAATAATGTTCAAAAGTCTGTTCTTCAAAACGTAGATGCTGATCTTTACTTGTGTGAGTAATTAGGAATTAGCAAAAAACAAAGATCACTTTATTTCTATGAACAATTTCCTTGTATCGCACGATGCTAGGATTAATAATAAATATTGAAGTTTAAGGCCGTATACCGATTTATTTGGATAAACCAGTTCATTACCGCGACCGCGCTGCGCGCGAGGCATCGCGGTTTTAAACCTTATGCCATGGTAATAAAATTCAAAACCTTTAATGGGAAATGGTATTTCTAGAAATGACATGGGAGATGAGTCCTTAAACATAAAATAAATAATCAAAGGAGTACACTAATTAGCACAGTAGTTCGTCTTTAATGCATTCAAAAGCTAATTAGTATTTCAAATGATACAACATTACGAAACCACAAAAGCTCAGCATATTTATGACCCGAGCCACAAAAACAATGAAAGTGGACGTGTCCGCAACGGGTTATCATTGGACCTGTCCGTATATAACTGACAGGTAGATATGTATGTGTGTGAGTGTGAGTGTGTGTATGTGTTTGGGGGGGGGGGGGGGGGTGTGTATGCGCGCGTTGCCGGGCAGGACTCAGCTCCGAGGGATGTATATGTAACCGTAAGATAGTCAATACCGTTGGTTGTTCAAGTAACGCAAGTTATTATTTCCGCAAGTTGGTCAACTATCGACAGATAGTAAACTGTAGCGTAATGCATACTATATGACGCGTTAGTTGATCAAGTAACGGTTAAAACCGTTAAATAATAAACTGGTTTAAAATTGAATTGCAAACGAAATACCAGGGCAAACACTGCGGTAGCTTAGGTGAAGACTAGAGGGGACGAGCGCAGCGAAACCCCCGAAGAGTCTTCGTGGTAGGTTGACATGTAAGAACAAAAGAATCGTAAATAATAAACCCTGTCGATCAACTACCGCGTTAGTTTTTCAACTTACGCTTTGACTATATTCCGGTGACATATATTTATAATAAGAGCAATACATCTGTTTCATATGAAAGGCGTTCGCATGTGTGGAATTGGATTTAAATTCAATTAATCGTGACGAAACAGCGATGCGATGACTAGTATATTATATCAATAATACTTCACCAAATATCAGCAGACCTCAATTGTATGTTACATGCAACAAGTTTTTTGGGCTCTGAGCGGGCTGTGGCTTCAGTTCAGTTTCGTAGAGAGAGAGAGAGAAAGAGAGAGAGAGAGAGAGGGAGAGAGAGAGAGAGAGAGAGAGAGAGAGAGGTGACAGCTGGCTCAGAGGCAAAGAACTTTAGCGCGAATTGATCTACAAAAAAGTATACCTACACCACAGGCAAACACACAAATAAGTGTAATTTCTGTTTGCAGGCGGAGGTCAAAGGGATGATGGCGGATATTCGTGCGGCGCTGCAGAACAGACCAGAGCCTAAATTTGATGTGGAGTATGTATTACAATTCCATAACCCTTCTAGCGCATAATTTTAGACGGACCACAAAACTTTGCCACAAAACGCTCGTGTTATATGGACTCGCCACACACGGTAAACGCCGGTCGCCGCCACAAGCTACAAATGGCGTGACGCAGTGTTTTGATTTCTGAACCGCGACGTGTCATACTTTCTCGTCTAATAAATTGTTTTTGCTATAACAGGGTCAAGTACGAACCAAGGTCGGACGACGAAGACAACAAACCCATCGACCCACTGAAGGAGCCCGTAGAAAAAACCAAACCCGATGGGTCCAGTCTGGGTCAGAACCTGCTGAACGTGGGCACAAGAACAATAGAAGACCCGCAAGGCCAGCCCGCCCCATCGATAATGGGCAGGATTCCGGAGATTTCTGTGTTGGCTGCACCGTCGTCGGCTAGTCATCCGATGCTCGCTCAATATAGACAACCGATTATGGTAGGTGGAAGTGTTATAATCCGCTATTCGACTGGTAGAGCTTACCCTACCAGTCGAATAGCGGATTATAAAGCCGCTCTTAAGCGGCTATTGTCGCACAGCACCATGTATCGTACACTTGGCACAATATCCTCAGTAGAGTGCGTTCACCCAGACTGCGTCGCACCCGCACGCACTTGTGGTTATTATGATAATTTCCGAAAATAAATAATAGTCATAAGTTAGGCAGCAAAGAGAGTTTTAATGAACCAGGGACGAAATACCTTTTTTTGGTAAAGCGCGTTCGCCCAGACTGCGTCGTCGCCCCCGCACGCTTCACTCGCATGCAATTATTTCTAGAATAAAATAAGAATATTTATAATTCATAATTCTTTATTGCACACAAATATTTAAAAAAGATACTTTAAAAGAAAATGAATGTACAAAGGCGAGCTTATCTCTAAAAAGAGATTTCTTTCGGCAAACCAAGGCATTATAGGAATTGGTATCATAAAAGGGTAGGTAGTGCACAATAAATACTATAAATAAAATGCCTTGGAATAAATTAAATATCTATAACATACAGATAGGAAATACAAAATAATTACCTGTATATACTACATAAACTTTACATATAATAATATTAACATAAACTTTTATATTATTATTATATTAATATAATAATACACTTTTAAGTTAGGTGTTAGGTAGCAAAGAGCATATTAATGAAACATATATAGTGTGTGGCCTAGAACCTGGGATAATATTAAAAACGGAGGCTCTATAGGCCACTAGAAATTGAACCATTATGGTCCCAACTAATTAAAATCAAATTTTACTTTTTGTTTTTTGCTAACAAACTTAATCGTAAATCCAATATTACATTTGCATTACGCAAACAATAGTTCCTCTCAACTCGATCGATTGAGTTCATTCTGCATCGTACTTATACTTTTAATTTACAAAGTTTTTAAAAGGGTGATCATAATGTAAAAAGAGTAGCAAAAAGTTCGCTTCTCCTTTAACTCGGCAAATCATCATGATGGATAAAATTTAATTATGTAAACAGATAATTGTGTTTGCAATATTTAATGATTTGATGTACATCAAATTTTTATTAATTTGGTGGGAATAAGACCTTTTGACCGCCATACATTAAATACAAAATGTGTCACTTACACGCCAACCATGTTTGCTATGCTACGCACAATACAACTTAATTCATACGAGGTAAGGTCTCTTTAAATATAAAAATTCTGTCGGCTATAGCCGATGTGGCGCCTGTGGCACGACTTTCAGTTGTCGGCCAGTACCGACTGGGGCGGTTAAATGGTCAAAGGTAATTATGGATAGTAATATAATGATATTTTGCGGTAAGTTTTTATTCTACCTTGTACCACAATATTGACAACGTTAGCGATAATATCGTTTTGCAATAATACACTGATTATGAAAGGTTTTAAATTATTATTGTGTGTAATGCATGGGTTTTGGTTCACTAGAATATTTTCCGAAAAATCTCTATTTTCAATAAAGTCTCTATTTTCAATATTATCCCCGATTCTAGGCCCCACACTAATATGTACCTATTACATATAAAGCACAGTGAAAATCAACACTATTCTTCATCACTCGAAGTGTCGTAGTCATTTCCGCCTTTATTTACGCTAGCTCTTGGTATATTCACTATTTTTGAAGTGTCTGTGATAGTTGCAGACACATTCATTTCAACACAATGTCGATGGACATTGATTACAACCCTTCTTTTTGTTGTACTTACAGCTTCATTTAGAGGCACTTTTCTGACCTCCCAAGAACGAAAAGACATTTTCGGTATACGTAGCAAAGTCATAGATATACCAAATTTCGTTGCGATCACTGTTCATTGGACCTGTCAGTAGAATTCGGAATCGCAACTGATGCGGAAGCGTCCACATACCTTGTTTTTGCTGCTTGAGTCCTATGATCTACAAAAGCTCTTCATGCAATTTGCAGAGCTTTTGTAGCTAATTGATTTCGTAATGTTGTAGTAGCTTGAAATACTAATTATTAGCTTTTGAATGCATGAATGTTAGTCTTGTGCCTGCTCGGTCATCAGAGAGAGCGCTCCGTGCTAGTACATTTCAGTCAGTGTACTAGTACACTCTAACAGCTCTATAGTACTATTAGGACGTTGGATCTTAAGAATAAAAAATATGCCTGCTTGGTCATCACATCAGAGAGCGCTCCGTACTAGGACATTACAGTCAGTGTACCAGTAAGATCTAACAGCTTTATTAGTACTATTATGTATGACGTAGGATCGAATAAATAATGGAGCTATTAGGTTAACCTTTCTTTTCGTGCAGGCAGAAACTTGAGGAATATTATACTCTGATAATATTAACATAATTATACAATTCTATGTGTCTGTTTGCATAGCAGAAATAAAAAGGTAAATAATATTTGATTTCCCTTCATACTTAAACAGGCTTAGGACTGTCATTCAAGTCAAGATGTCAATGCCGTGTCTGTGTGTGCGAGAGCGAGTCGGCATGGCTCAATGCCTCCCGCCCGCCACCGCCGCTCTCTCGGAGCGATGTCCTAATAGTCCTAATAGACCGAATGTCCGATTAGCGTAAGGAAACATTTCTTTTCGTTCATTGCACAGTAACGTTTCCTATTCGTTCTTCGTACATGACCGACACAAGGCTAATGAATGTAGATGAACTAGAGTACAAAGAAAATCAAAGTCATACAATTAGGTGAAAGTTTGTATAGGTTCATGCACAGCCTTGGCCAAAATTATATTTGCGACACTCCACCCCACAATTTACTTTATTTTTCACTTTTTTTTTTGCAAAATTTGCCTCTAAACCATAAAAGCTCATTTGTGTTCGGGATTCTAAAGAGTTTCTTACTTATGACCCAATATTAGCTGATGAGAAAAATAACAATTTTTATTGTGTCTGCATGTGTGACCTTAAAAATATTCCGCTTATGGTTCTAGCTAGTTTGTTTTATTAAATTATATAATATTTATTTCGCCATAAGTTTTGATATAAATGGTCATGCTAACTTTCACAATTAAATATAACTTGTTTATGGATTGCAAAGAGGTCTTGATCAGTTGCTACCACAATTCACGTTTAAAATGTGTGTGCGATATCAAGGCACCATCTGACCGATATTAGCTTTAAGTGCGATACCAGGCAAATTAGGTCTCTGATGCTAAATAAATAAATTTCTATAAACCCCAGGCATAGTTGCATATTTTTTTTTTGCATAATTGAAATCTTAAGTAGTTTTATTATAGGCAAAAGTATATTGCTAACACCTAAAGTTGTTTACTTATAAGCTGTTTGCCGTCAAGTGATAAAAAAATTACGTGTGCGATACAAGGCGCTCTTACCCTAGTCAAAATAGATACTTTTAAGAGCTGTCGAAATGCTTTTGTTTGTGAGTTTAAGGAAGTACAAGGGTCGCGTCATAATCAAATTCTGTCTTTATTTAAGTACCATAGAGTTTAAAATAGTAGAGCGACTGTGTCATAATGAAAGGCATTAACATACGAGTGTGGATTTATGAAATGAGTTTCATAACATCACACAAGTGTTTTAATGCCTAATTATGTATAGTTACGTACACTTCTTAATCTACAAACACATTATAAACTCTCTATGATGTGTTCAGGAACCGCATGTAACGACCGGCATTGCGGAATTGACATTTAATTTCTAATAGTACGTCAAATTGAGTTCAAATCAAATTGCTTAGTTTTTTAGAGATGTAAGAAATTTTAATGTCATAAGAACATCGAATTCGATGTTAATATGAAGCTTGCTTGGTTTTTCAGAGATGTCCGAAATTAGAATGTAAGAACAACATTGAATTCCATGTGATTATGAAGCAATAATAACATTTTCACAGAAAAGAAATGTGTTCTAACAAAACAGATTAACTTTAAGCTAGTCGTGTGTAGATAAAATATAAATATGATTGTCAGGCCTTTACGTACACCTCTTCTTCAGACATGTTTTATATATTTATTTGACTAAGTTATCGAATACCCAATTATAGCTTAATTGTTTAAAGACCCCAAGGTAACTGCACGACCCGCAGCTTGTTTTCTCCACAGTATTACCATAAACATAGTTGGGGGGCCTCCCACTGTACGTATAACATTATAAGCGCCCCTCACGCAAAATGGACATCGAATTTGATGATGAAATTAAATTATGGATAATGAATTATCTCTCTAAACTTGGGCAGAAAAGGACGACCCCGAATAGGAAAAGGCCACAAGCTAAACTTCCTTGTTTCATATTACAGATAATAAACCCGTTAGTTGCGAAGACTGTTCGAACTCAAGCTCAATCTCCAGCTCACAGTAAAGGGAAACTGAAGGCGGTGACTGAAAAAAGAAAATCAACGTCAGACCAAATAGAAAGAGTCATGGTGCCACTGCCATTCAAGATGCCGAAGGAAGAGCCGTAAGTATCTAAGTAATAGCTGTGCCGACACCCAATAACTCTTCGGCCCAGATGCACAACCGACAACTTAAAGTGACTGACAATCAAATGATCACAGAATAGTTGCGTCCCAATTTAGACTCGCGAAGGTTAGCAATTCTTTCAAGGGTCAGTGCATTCTGTACCACAATAAGATACCTCTGGAGATTTTGAAATTGCCATTTGAGCAATTTAAAAAGCATGTTAAAGCGACTTTGTCGAAAAGGGATATTACAATGTTCAAGATTACTTAAATGACGGGACTGTATGGGGTTAATCTAGCTCAACACAGTCCTTGGGGTTAATAATTTTGTAATTATGTATGCCTTTTATTAATTTTAGTAATTGTATTGTAATGTTAGGTCCTTACATATGAAATTGGCGTTTTGCATGGGAGGAACATAAAGTCGTTTTTTTATAATATAATCTATTTATTTAATCAAATTATGTACCATTGCTATCTATACACTTTTGCCATCTCATAGGTAGTTCGATCCCTTTACTAAAAAAATCATTCGGACGGGAATCAATAAAATCTTTGAAGGCGGTTTGGACTGCCCCATCGGAGTTGAATTTTTTCCCTTTCAAGAAGTTATCCAAATTTCGAAAAAAATGGTAATCTGTTGGAGCAAGGTCCGGAGAGTACGGTGGATGTCTTGAGACATTCCAATTGAAGCTCCTCTAATATGGTAGCCGTCTGTTGTGCAGTGTGTGGTCTAGCGTTACCATGAAGCAGCAGTGGCCAAGAGCGATTGACCAACCTCGGTTGTTTAGCAGCTAGCTTTTCCATCATGATTTGCAGTTGCTGACAATAGACATCTCACAAGTAACTTTTTTGGAGTCAATTTTCGCTTGGGGCATGGTTTGGCTGGTTCGGCAGGGTTCAGCCATTGCGATGAGCGCTTCCGATTATCGTACAGGATCCACTTTTCATCACAGGTATTGTGCCGGGAGAGTAATGCAACGCAGCAGTCAACGCGCGTTTGTTGATTTGCTTCAACCTTTCAAGCATTTTCACCTTCCCAATTTGCTTCAAGTGGATTAAAACAGTTTATCACTAACACCGCAGCCTGCAGCTAACTTGGACATGGTTTGCGATGGATCCGCTTCTACAATAGCCTTCAATTCTTCATTATCAACTTTGGTCTCCGGCCGTCCACGGGGCTTGTTCTGTTTCCAGAACGAAAACGTTGGAACCAAAAACGCACTGTGTTTTCTATTGCGGCACCGTCGCCATACACATCATTAATCCTTCGAGCCGTTTCTGCAACACTGGTGCCACGGTAGAACTCATACTCGTAAATAACGCGATATTTCAAGTTTTCCATTTTGTAAGCTGAGTGACGCAAGAAAAAAAACAATTGAGGAAAAAACAAATGAATTTTAGAAACACAAATACATGAGTAAATAGCTGTATAAATTTGAATTTGTAATTCCTAACCATAGAGGAGATATTTGAGATCAAAGTGGCCAGTACGGCGAAACGCCAATTTCATATGTAAGGACCTAATTTTTGTATTAGTTAAGAACAAGCAATTTTTAAAAGAGATCTACAAATCAATCTGTGGGAGTTTCTACGCCCTTCTTCAACCACGGTGGTCCAAAGTAGAGAAGTGGCAAAAATTGACGTTTGCTAAGTGTATGTACAGTATACAGTAATAAAGTCATTTGTTTTGATTTGATTTTGCTGTCGCTGTCTCTCACCCGGGAACAGCGGCGCCAGCTTGAGATTTAAGCGGCACTTTACTTGAATAGCCGCATGTGCATTCGGCCACATTGGTCATAGTCTCGACATTTAGAGACAACACTGTGCTCGATGTCACCCGCTCGATCGCTCCGAAACAGTAGAGAGATTCGGTAACTCTTGTCCCGGTGCCTTTAAACATTGACGTTTCACCATGAGAGTCGCTTTAAATGACAGCTGACACCAATAATCTCTGGACAATGCGAAGAAGCGGTGGCGAACGGCGAAGGGAAAAGTTAAATGGATTAATGTTTACTGTAGCTTTAACATGTACCTTTTGTCATAGGGGGTCCAGAAGTCAGGTGTTTCGGAATTTCCCAAAAATAATTCTCGCATCTTCTTACTGAAATTTCTTAGAAAAATTAATTTGGTACGCTTGAAAATTTGGTTATTATATTCTATTGGAATAATTAAAATACACATCTGAGACATAATTAAAATGACAGAAGGATGTATTATAAATGATGCCGGTTTTCACCAGTACCCGGCTGTCAAACCCCCAATGTCGGCCATTTAGTCAAAGTCAAGTCATAGTCAAATTTATTTATTACTGTAGATCTACATATACACGTAATTTTTTTGCCTCTTCTCTACATTGGACCACTGTGGGAGAAGAAGGGCGTAGAAACTCCCACTGATTGATTTTTAGATCTCTTTTTTCAAAATTGGTTGTGCTTAACTAATACAAATATTACAATACTAAATGTTATAATTAATAAGCAGGAATAAATAATTTCAAAACAATTTTTAATGTATTGGGATAGAAATCCCATGCCAGAGATGCTACTATAGCTCATCAAATTCGTACGTAGCTAGTACGCGCCCCGCCGCCCGCGCTCTTCTGTCCCGCCCTCGCAGCCCCCGCATCTTTCATGGGAGCGCTACGTACGAATTTGACAAGCTATAGTCTTCTGAATCTCTGCCACACCGTATGGGAAAGGCGTGACGCTATGTGTTGTTGTCTGTCAGACTGGACACGGACAGCGGCGACACGGGAGACCCCACCGACCCTGCGAGCAAGGAGGCCGACTTCAGAGGTAAACTTAGCCTACCTGTAATGTAAACTAAACTTATTCGTTAAATTAATAGTAATTAAAAACCAAAAACAGCACACTTCCAGCCTTTTTGGCTCCTTCGTATAGGGCTGTGGATCTCGTTACTCGGATCTTGCGTTTCAATTGTGTCGCGCTTCTTGAAACTGCTAGACAGGCAACCTCCGAGGCTGAACCTCGTGCGGTTACGGGCAGTTTCGCAGCCGGATTCGGGTCTGCGGCTGCACGCATCACCGCCTCCCCAGCTGAGCACACTCTTGGACGACGACTCCTTGGCAGTTGCCTTGCGTTTGGGCGGTACTGTCTGCCAGCCTGTCGCGGCACCACGCAAATCAATATACGACATTCCGCGCGTTCTGATTGGCACCATAATCGATTACAGCGTCTACGAGGTCGTTCTGAATGAGTTTTAGCGTGACAACGATAGCTCAAAATGGTTGATATGACGTCATGAATGACATAATTAACGCCGCCATGTTGTGCTATCATCGCCCATGCTCTGATCGTAAGCACTGTGAGCGAGCCATCAAAAGTGACAGCTGTCACCCTGACAGCTGACAATCAAGCGTAGAACAGCAACCAGCAGCGACTCCTGGCGCTCCATAATTGTTTATTTCCTCACTTATTTAACCAACACAAAGCTAATATAACTGTTACTACTGTCTACGACTCGAAATGACAATAACTTACAATACGATTAAAATCAATTAACGATTCGGCGAACCTCGGAAATTGTCGTGAATCCCTCAACTCTCACATAGAGTTATCAATTTACAGATATGACCTGTAATTATATTACTCGTTGTCTTATTTATTGAATACAATACAAGAACGATATGATGAGCAACAAAACCTCCTTTGTAGCTCAAAACTAACACAAACTTTCATAATTACTTTATTGCACACAAATCATACAAAAAACAAGAGTTACATAAAAAAAGTGTACAAAGGCGAGCTTATCTCTAATAAGAGGTCTCTTCCAGCAAACCAGGCAAACAAGGGGAAAGTTGATGGTTGAGCAGGGGTAGACCTATGTGTACAATATATAAAATAATAAATAAAATAAATAAAATAATAACTATAATAATATACTACATACTTATTATATACTACAAATACTATTTTATACACTATACTAATACATACTTACATGCATACTACCTATAACTCTAAAGGGAGAGGTAATGCTTCTTCACACGACTTTTAAAGATATTCAGATTAGGATTGTCCCTGATGGTGCAGGGGAGTGCATTCCACAACCGAATGGCCCGGGCTCTAAACCCGTTCTCATAGAAAGCGGTGTTATGCTGTGGAATTGTGAGCATGGAAACTGCGTGAGTTCTCCGAGGTCTGCTGGAAGAAAGAAATTGAAAACTGTCTCGTAAGAAAGTTGGGTAGCGTGGATTACGTAAAATGTTGTAGAGGAAATTGAGGATGTGTGAATCCCGACGAAGACGAATCGGCAGCCACTTCAACTCCCTGCGATGTTGTGACACATGGTCGTATTTGCGCAGCCCGAAGATAAACCGAATCCCGAGATTTTGAAGTCGTTCGAGTTTGTTCAGTAGTTCTTCGTTAGCACTGACCCAGCAGACATCAGCGTAATCGATGAGGGGTAGAATGAGAGATTGAGCAAGAGTGATTTTGGTATGTCGAGGCAAAAAGTACTGAAGTCTCCTGAGAGAGTGAAAGGTAGAAAATACTCGGCGACTTACCTCATTGACATGCGATGACCAGGACAACTGGTTGTCGAAGATTAGACCCAGGTTTTTAACTTTATCGCTATATACGATTGTGGTACCATTAAAAGTGACAGATGGAATGGGATGTTGCTGCAACAAGTTAAGAGAATGTCTAGTACCTATTATCATGGCCTGGGACTTGCTCGGGTTAACCAGGAGTCCGAAGGATGAAGCCCAACTTCTTATTCCCTCAAGATCAGCGTTGAGTGCCTCCACAGCAGAGTGTGCATCGTTGAGAGAGAAGTGGCGATAAATCTGGAGATCATCAGCGTAAAGATGATATGAGGAGGACAGGACGTCCGAGATGGTGTTGATAAAGATCGAGAATAGAAGAGGAGAAAGAATACCACCTTGAGGGACGTCTGTAAAGAGGTCACACCATTCAGTGGATATCTCTTCCGACCTGATACGCTGTTGCCGATCCCTCAAATAAGAGTCGAACCAGCTGGCAGAGAAGGAGGAGACGTTCAGAGATCTGAGAAGCTCAAGGACTGTAAGTTTTAGGGAGCGGGATGACTAATGCTTTTTTCCACATGGTGGGGAAGATGCCATTCGTTAGGGAAAAATTTATAACATGTGTAATAGCTGGCAGTAGTTCATCCAGGATTGTTAAAAGCATTTTAAGGCAGATTTTATCATCACCTACGGCTTTCGAGCTCACTGCTAGTACCGCCTTCTTGACCGCATAGATTCCAACATTGCTCAAGTTGAGTGGTGTGGTGTCGGGTAAGGACTTAGAGCGCAGGCTCTGAAGAGTGGCTTGTTTAACAATGGGATCCATCACAACAGGTGGGGCAGAAAGGAACTGGTTGAGACCGTTGAGATCTACATTACCAGCATGAAAGTCCCGAGTCTTACCTATGCCAAGTGTTTTTAGAAACTTCCACACCTGAGCTGGTGTGTAACAAATACTCTCGTGGATGTGCCGACGCTTAGCATCACGACAGAGACGGTTGCAGCGGTTGCGAAGACATTTGTAAGAAAGGAAATTGTCATCTGTCGGATTCTTACGGTATTTACACTTGGCTCTGTTCCTCTTAGCCATTAGACGCTTAATAGTATCTGTTAGCCAAGGGGCGGGTAGGTGTTTCACTCTCACTTTTTTTATAGGTGCATGTTTGTCGTAGAGACCTAGGACTATGATATTGAACTTGTTGATTTTCTCGTCCATGGTCTCGCTGGATATTACAGGGGACCAGTCGATCGACAAGGCATCCGATCTAAGAGACTCTAGGTTAATATCCCTAAAGTTACGAATATTAAGAAATTTTGCTCTGCTCTTGAGAGGCCTGATCTTATACGAAAGATAGATAAGGTCGTGGAACGAGAAAGGAGAGTTGAGTTGACCATGTACAACGATCTTATCCAAGTTAGAGACGATCATAATATCGAGGAGAGAGGGAGAGCAGTGAGGTTGGAAATGCGTGGCATCAAGAGGCAGAATATGCAGATTGAAAGAGTCGACTATAAACTTGAGTTTGGTAGAACGGAAGTCGTTTTTGAGGAGACAGGTGTTGAAATCACCTAGAATGAGGGTATCGTTATACAGAGGTGAGAGTTCATTAAGGAGGGATTCTAATGTGTCGAAGTAGTCGATGCGAAGAGAGGGGCTATAAAGATATACTGAAATAAGAAAAAAAATTGACTATTTTGACAGTCTGCCTGAAATTAGTGTCAATAAAAACAGTGTGACGTATATAATACATTTATTTTTATGAACGCTAATTTCATTCGTGAAAATATTCGATTCTATCAAATTTTATCAAAGTTAACTTACAATAGTTATGTATCATGGCTTCAACAAATTTAAAGCGTGGTAAAAAAAAATGTTGCTCAATCTCGTGAAATTGTAAATAATGTATACAACTATTTTAGGAAAGAAGTTAATTTATTTAAAAATGGAGAAAGTAAATATCATCAAAAGATTTTGGACAGGGTTTGTGAAGCAACCGGAGTTTCGAAAAGCAGCGTGTTAACAATTTTGAAGGAAAACTACAAGCTCTCAGATCAGTCACCTAAAAATCAACAATCCAAAGAAGTGCCCAGCAAAAAATATCTTTTAAAAATGGATGATTTTGATTATTGCGTGATACGATGAATGATATAACTTTCATGAAAGATTTAAAGAGCTTCCTACGTTGCGATCACTACACAAAAAACTAAGAGGAATGGGATTCAAAGGCTCAATTTCATCTCTGCGAAATATAATCCGAGACATGGGATTCAAATTTCGAAAAACCGACAATAACAGGAGCATTTTGATGGATAAACATGACGTCCGTTTAAAAATAATAAAATATTTGAGAGAAATCCGACAATTAAGGGCTGGTAAAAATATTGTTTATACTGATGAATCATACAATCATACAACACACATTAAAGCCAAAAGTTGGACGGATGCAGCCAATAAAAATCTGAAGCAACCGTACACTTCCGAGATGGTCCCATGTATAGATGTTTTGATGTTATTAATGTTCAAATTCATGTCGCTTCTGCATAATAAATTTCTTAGGTCTACCTGTTAGTAACGTCATCTTGGCAGGTGCTATACATTGCGTTTATGATACTTCAAATTGAATGCTACCTAAAAGAAATCGCGGTAATGTATTTCGTGTCATTTCCGTCTCCGGATTTAGGCGATGATATCCGAGAAAAGCCGAATCTTTAACTGATTTTAACCGTATTGTACAAGAGTTGGGTTATAATAGTGACATCTGTCAATGTCAACGTCTACCGTCGCTTTCAAAGCGTTCCTAATGGATATCAATGATGGTCGCCATTTCCCACTCGGAACGGGCATGATGGTCGTGACGTCACGTGTGCGATGATGGCTTTGTTGAAGTGACTCGGAATGCACGGATTGTCCGTAGGGCGGCTGCGGCCAACGTTCCGTGTGCCGGAGCGGCCCGCGCTGTGCCGTGCGGGTGCGGAGGCGAAGCGCCGACATGGCTTCCTCGGGAGAGACGGTGTTCTCTATTGTGGGATGCGAATAGTGTCTGCGCGTTCGCAGCCTCCCATGCGGGTTCGACGACTGTCGCTGCTGGTGCTGCTACGACCACTAGCCACTAGAACGAAGCGTTAGACATATGCATCCCTTATGGACAGCTACATTTTCGTGCCTCATGCAGTCGGAGTATGGGGGGAAAGAGGGGAAGCTTTTCGTGAATGAGTGGGCGCCGCCTTATCTTATTTGTAGATAATAATTGTTTAGGTTTTGACGAAGCACCATGCGGGTTGGGACCGATGGCTGGAGGCGACACAATTAAAATTATAAAAGTGTGTTTGCTTTCAGGTTCAAGATTGTCAGTTTAGGCCTTGTTTAGTTGGTTTTGACACCTGAAGAATCGCACTGAGCGTTGATGCTTAATTATTATTGTGTCTGATTTGTTAATAAACGATACAAAAAAAAACACGACTTCAAAGAGGAATTAACTCAAAAGTAGGAAATTATACATATATACAATTTAAACGTAGATACTAAACAATTAAGGGTCTATTTTTTTGAGTTCTCAATGTGTTTCTTGCAAATCACGAGGGCGACGGGACCTAGCCTGCGACGCCACAGAGAGGTTGTCATATCAATATGTTGTTTGGTCCCTGTGCTTTTTAAAATAGACACATTTTAAAATTTATTTTTTGTTCCAGTTTTCACGATCAAAAACAAAAGAGACGACGATGAAGAATTTGACAGTGGAGCATCCTAACCTGATAATTATTAGGCTAGCGAAGCGAGCCTATTACCATGCCACAATCTAGCACGCCTTGTGCTGCTTTTATATAAAGAAACTATGACACAGCTAAAAAACCTATTTGTTTTATAATTAAAATGGGTACATGGTTTAGGTCGGTAGATTTTTTCCGTGTTACGACTGAACCGCTTGTTAGTGCCGCGGGAGTTTTTTTGAAATAAAAGGGGTAAAAATATGCTCGACTATATAGCTTGTGCCCCCGCAACTCCATCTGCGTGAGCTCAGCTTGTGCCCCCGCAACTCCATCTGCGTGAGCTCAGCTTGTGCCCCCGCAACTCCATCTGCGTGAGCTCAGATTATACATTATTATTTACTGGGATCCATTTAAGCTCAAACACTAACGGCCGATCCCAATAACCTATCTTCTACCCATAATCTGCAGATTTGAGACTGCTAGTGTCAAATTTGACAAATATCCCACAACAACTGTCAAATGTAACGCGTAATCTGCAGATCACGGATAGAGATAGGTTATTGGGATCGGCCGTGAGTGCCACCAGCTAGCAAGCGGAATAGGACTTAACTCGAGTAAAATTTGACAACTCCATATAAATTTGTATGAAGTTGCCAAAGTCTACTCGAGTTAAGTCTTATTCTGCCTTCTAGCTAGTCGCCCTAACTGTGCGGTGTGCTATAATCAGCCGATTTTGCGTGATTGAGCATAGTTTGGTCATTTTGTTAGCGTCACCTTTGATCGCGCCGAGGCCGCCTTGCCACGGGCCTGGAGCTCTATTTTTGCATAAGACATATGTCACGTTCGACTTACAAGTCCCATGACGTTGATTTTTTGCAATTTTGAATCGTTCGTCATCGATGTTGCCAATAAATTTGGAAATGTTGATTTTTATCCGTTTGCTCGCAGAAAATGTAAAAACCGGTAATTATCGCATAGGAAACGGAACGTTAAATGCTCTCATATTGTAGACTGTATGACATTTGTCTGTTCCATTAAGCTGCCTACTAAATCCTAGCAATAATATGGGACAAATCGGGCTGTTAAATCTGTCGCAAATTTCACATATTTGACGTTTTGGATTCCAATTTGAAAAAACGCGCGATAACAGCAAACTCTGACAATTCAAATTGTGTTGACACTGTTGACATTAGCTTTGACGTATTTGACGTTTATTCTACTATTCGACTTGCGCAACGAGTGGTGCTGACCACTCGTTGCAGGCGAATGATTGAAAAATACGAAATTTCGGATGTTGAAGGATAATCAGTAGAAAGGAGCGCTCGCGTGATATGAAAGTCATGCGAGCGATTCAAAAATAGAGCGCCTGCTCTTTTCAAAGAGCGCCGACAATCGCATAAATAAGTTAATTTGTTTTTATTATTTTTTCCTCCCATTTCTGAATTGAGAATTTCACTAATCAAATACTTAAAAGTATCGTTCTTTCTCTGCAGATGTCACGAAATAGAACGGGACATAATTAATATTTTAGTATTGTTATACTAAAGTATTAACTTTGTGAATTTCTCAATCAGAAACCGGCGCTTTTTTAACCTTCCTTTAAGTGAGTATCGCCGATCATTGAGAAGAGCGGGCATGTAACAGGCGGCGCGATCAAAGGTGACGTTAACAAAATAAATAAAGTCCAATGTAAACTATTGACATGATTTACTTTTTTCCTATCGCCAGAAATGAAACCTAGGTTATATATTAGAGGACAATACGAGAAATAAATAGCAAAAAGAACGGTCTACGGAAACGGAACCGAACGAAGATAAATAGGTAAATATTGCTAGTATCTTTTTGTCAGGCGTGTTAATTTTTCTTATATTGTAATTGAATTAAAATACAATCATATGTAATATTTTGAGGTTTCCATTGATAACATTGATCAAGTTGTTTGTTACTATTGTATTTTTTTCTCACTGGCAGTTTTTTATCAATAAAACGAGGGAAAAAAACTGGTAAACGGACTTATCAATTGGAGTAGTGGACGAATAGCGAATATGCGAGGTCATTGACCCGACTGCTAATGCGAACCGAATCATGCATGGTAACCGTGGTAACGGTCGGTAACAATGGTAACGGCCAGCGACCGCTATCACAATACGCTAAATGACAGCAATTGTGAACGTTGCACGCAATAAGTAAGTATGGTATCGCTCACCCAATCACAAGCGTGCAGTGGGAGACAGTAGTCGTTGACAGCTATTGCGACACTATTTAACGCGTAGCAACTATAGGACAGGTCTTCGGGCTACTTTTCTAAATTGTTCTATTAAATATTCTTTTCTTTAGAGGGTTCCGTACCCGAAGGGTGCCAAACGGGACCCTATTACTAAGCCTCCGCTGTCCGTCCGTCCGTCCGTCTGTAACCAGGCTGTATTTGAAATTTTTAAAGATTATTTATTTCTATTGCCGCTGTAACAACAAATACTTAAAAACAAAATAAAATAAATATTTAAGGGGGCTCCCATACAACAATTCCTTCAATACCACATACAAACTTATGAATGCACCTGGTTACGTACATGGAGTGTGAAAGTAGCCGCAGCAATAACTTTGTAAACAACATTTTGCTATGTAAAACGCAAACTATTCACTCTACACCATCCCTACCATTATACGGTTGTAGGGAACCCTTCGTGCGCGAGTTCGACTCGCACTTGACCGTTCCCACTGCTGGGAGAAGTATTGGGGATGTCTAGGAACACGCGGCGCCTCTTGACAATGCGCGCGTGATCTGAAACTTTTTACGGCTCCCGTCGTAGTTATCTGGAAACAGAGCTCAGGAAGGACTGAATGTAATCAGACACAAACAATTACGTTGTAGTACCTACCTAATACAAAACCAACACAGGAAGCACTCAAAATACCTTACCGACTCGTAGTCACACCAGGTTGTCACACCAGTGTGTCACACCAGTGTGACTAACAGCTTTTTTTTTCCGTTGTCACACCATAGATTCTACACCATGTATATACCTACTAATGTCATTACTAGTGCAGTACTCAATTTACAAAGAAGAAATTATAGTTGAGTACAAACCTATATCTTGATACAGTAGGTACATATCTCTTATCTTACTCTGGCGACCTCGACCTACACCTTATTGCACAAATTTCATTTACATGTCACAAAATAGTAGAATGTTTTAAACGTCAATAATTTTGAAAATAGTAAACATTGATAATTTTAGTTTTTCATGATGGATTTTCAAACAATCAACCGAAAACGTGGAAAAGTTTGGGTAAGTACTTGTATAAGACACATTGAATTTGGGGGAGGGGGGCGTGGAGGGGGGGAGGGGTGGGGGAGGGGAGGTCCCCCCACCTACCCCCCCTTTTAGGAAACCACTAGTTTTTATGTTATGGAGGTCCAAAGATTGAAGAAAATGCCTACATTTTTTGGATTTCGGGGGAGTTGGAGGAGGAGAGGGGTTGGAGGAGGGGTTGCCAAGAGTAGGGGGTCGCCTCGCTCCGGCTCCCGGGTCTGCTGTAACGTGTGAACCTAACAAACCTATCTTTAGTTTTTAAACAGGAAGTGACCTAAAGCAACCAATTTGGTTCTGATAAACTCCATAAAGTAGTTAGTAAGTAAACAAAGCCAAAGTCGTCCAGAGAATCACGGATAAAACAAGAGCGCAACAGAACATTCACGAAACACGGAAGGAATCGGAATGAAATGAACAAGTAGGGGGTCGCCTCGCTCCGGCTCCCGGGTCTGCTGTAACGTGTGAACCTAACAAACCTATCTTTAGTTTTTAAACACGAAGTGACCTAAAGCAACCAATTTGGTTCTGATAAACTCCATAAAGTAGTTAGTAAGTAAACAAAGCCAAAGTCATCCAGAGAATCACGGATAAAACGAGAGCGCAACAGAACATTCACGAAACACGGGAGGAATCGGAATGAAATGAGCAAGTCTATGTCAGAAAATACAAAATTGCTGACGCAAATTTCTACCATTACAACAAAATCTTGTAATTTCTACTAAAATCATGTACCAATATCCAACGTTGGAGCTTTTGAGTTTGACATTTGTCGTTCCGAGATTGGCCAAGTTGTAAAAATCGCGTAAACATATTTTATAATTAAAGTGCTAAATGATGTTTCCTAAATCAGAAAATGGTATCAGAGGATAGCTAAGGACCCCCCCTAACCACCTAAGTATTCCAATCTTCAAATTTCAATGTGTCTTATATAAGACCCAACCCAAAAGTTTTATTATTCAAAGATCACCAACATTACAAACAAAAAGTTTATAAAAATTTATCTGAATTTATGAAAATTTATCTGAAATATGGTTTTGTTGTAATCGCCGGAACAACACAAAGTGCTCCGGTCCGGTCACAATAAACGTAAGTATCGTAGCTGTGCGAACGCTCTCGTGCTTCACATGTCGACTTGAGCATCTCTGTGATTCGCTCCAGATCTTCAGGTGTCAGACGGAAGTCTGATTTACTTAGATTACATTCGTAATTTCTTTATTGTACAACAAATTTAAAATTATTAGAAAACTTATAACTAAATAGCTTACAATGACAAGTGTAACATACTTACTTAACTTACATAGATTTCATACTTATGATAGTTTGTGAAACTATCTTAAGTCAAAAGGCGTGTTTTTCTCGGCTGTATTAGGCATCTAGTCTTTATATAAAGATCTGTCATTATTATATGGATTCATAATTATTATTATAACATAGTCGTTGTTTAATTTTATAGGGTGACAATATAGTAAAAACTGTGGAGCACAAGGATACACGTCCACCAGATGAAAACCAAAATGAAATATCAATTGCGATAAGTAAAATACATGAAGTAGGTATCAATACTATTTTTGATAACTGGCACATCACTAGTAGGAATGACAAGGTGTTAAAGGATGTAGATTAATCAATGGTGTGACAATGGAGAAAAAAAAATACTGTTTAGTCACACTGGTGTGACAACCTGGTGTGACTACGAGTCGGCACTCGAAAATATAACATTACGGTTGTGGCTCTGCCTACCATGCGAGAGGTCCCAGGTTCGATCCCGGCAGGGGGTAAAAAAACAGGTCTTGTGTGTTTATTAACTTCTCTTGAGAAGTTATTATAATAGGTCTGAAAATTGAAATAGGTAATTTTGTGTTTTCTTTACGTTTTAAGACCTGGAGAATCATTTGCAATCATTTTTAGAGTGATGTCTGTGTGTGTGTGTGTGTGTGTGTGTGTGTGTACGTACGTATGTACGTGATCAAAATTATGGAATTCGTTTTCTCAATAACTACTGGACCGAATCGCTTTGATGACCATATCAATCGATACGCCACGTCATGACTTAGATCTGAAAGGAGTCTAGAAAAAATCGGTCCAGCGGTTCGTTTTTTATTTGTAAAAAACTGACTTTTTTGAACACGCAACGTTAATTTTGTATGTAATTCCAAGTATTGAGGGGTAGATGTGGGTTTTTGAGGGTGCTGGTTTCGAATCTTTCATCAGTTTTTTAAAATTCAAAATGGCGGACCCACTATGACGTCATCTTTTTCGTGAAAATTCTTTAAATTCGATAAAATTTATTAATTATTGTGTAATGTTAAAAAATTGTTTTTAATATATATATAATAATAATTCTTCTCAAGAGAAGTTGCTTGTACGGTACTTGCTGCCGAACCGATTTTTTACCTACTTAATCTATAACCCGACAACTGAAACGAGTCACTTGGCCTTCGCCTGCCGCCCCCCGACCACGCCCGGCCACGTATGCGGAAGCGGGGGACGCGGAATAGAGTTGCCGAGTGGTATTTAACAATGGGAAACTTAAAATATCACACATGGAGTATTTTTATTTACGAAAAAGAACGCCCGATAAACAATCTACTAAACACTCTCTAGCTTGGTTCGGTCACAGTTGGTAGACGTAGCTATTTTTGCTATTGATTTCTTATACAGTGCTCTAACATATAGCCTAGGTTTCGCTTTTGGCGAAAAGAAAAGACAAACATGCCAGCTATGTATGGCAAAAGTAGCATTGCCCTTTAACAAACATTCGTAATAAACTTTTACTTTTATAAATTAGTGTACAGCTGGCTTATCACAATATTTTCTTAGGCAGTTTAAGGAATTAGGGCTATGTCCAAAAAAAAACAGCTTTAGTACTAACTTAGTTTATTGATGGTCTAACTTTAACTACAGCTTAGTATCAAGGCATTCTTTCCTCATCTTCGTGCTGTGAACTGTAACAAAATAAAAGTTCACATTAGAGAAGACAGAGGAAAACATAAATAAACAGACTTATGAACCCGAGACCTCTCGCTTGTGGGGCAGTACCTAGACTGCAACGCCATAGAGGTCGTCAAAGATACGAATCATCACGCCATTTCCAAATCGGGGTGGCAGAAGAACAGTTGCGCTTGTAGATTCTATATCTCTGACGAGTTCCGCGATTTGGAATACGATTGCAATTTTGAGATATCATCTGTCAAATTTACGATGAGGTCCTTCAAATCCTTGAAAAATCAGCCGCCTTTGGAATCAAATTGTGCTCTGAAGTCGTCTGCGATCCTTCAAAATGCTTAATGTGAGTGCGTAAGCGAGTCAGCGATAGGTACAGCGGTAGGTACTAGGTACAGTTATGATGCGAGTAAGCGAGCCAACGGTAGTATCCACTGATGTGGTGTCTTCTTATAGGCTCCCTTATAACTCGCGTTGCCAATATGAATATATACCTACTAATATTAAGATGACGGGGCTATTTTTATTATAGGAAAGTGCTAAATATGATACGAGATATTATGAAGAAAGCAATAGGAAAGGTCTTAACTACTCAAAAACCGAGGGTAGTAGCCGAGACTTTGAACCCAATGCCATGATAATAAAAAAAACTGTAACGGAAAAGTTGTGGAGGGATTCACAGTAACGAAAAAGCAGATCAGCGTTTTATTGGACCAGAACCAAGATAACCTATATCAGCGACTGTCACAAAGAACATCAGCAACATGATAGCTACGCGAGATGCAAACCTAGAGTGGAAGACCACCAAATACTGTAGGCAGTCTAAGATGTTTATCTTAAGAAAAGACCCCAAAAAGGCTAAGTATTTACTTAATCTCAGTAGGGAAAACTTAGCAATACTGGTAGGTGTGGTGACAGGTCACTGAAAACTGAATAGACACCTATCATTATTAAGGCTCGTACAGGACCCATCATGCCCTCACTGTGGCTTGGAGGAAAGTAGCCAGCACTTCTTGGGAGAATGCGTAATGTATTCAAACACAAGATAAAGTTGATGGCTAGTCAAACTTAAAGTTTAGCGACATCCTAGAATGCACTAAGCGAAATATTTGGGGAGGAACAGCAGTAAGTAGTGCCTAAACAGTGGGCATTGGGTGAAATATTCACAATAGAGGACCGATCACCCGCCCGTGGTTCTGCGGGCGTCCCACCTCGTCATCATGGGAGACCCAATATTTGGGGTGAGTTGTTCATAATTATGGGCGCTATCATTCTCCAAATTATGGCCAGCTAATTAAATGTCACCCTGTATAGTCTGTCATCGTTCGTATGGAGGGAGTGCTTACGCGAGCGGAAAGGTGTTAAATTACTTATCTTATTGGCATATGGTCAGCACCGGATTCGAACCTGCACCTCATGCGTTAGAAGCAAGCAAGAAGCCCACTGAACCACGGAGCACATTATACTCATGCCAACTTACCTGGAATGTTATCTATATTGTTGTATGTATGGCTGTGGCTCGAAGCAATACCCAGGTCACCGGTGTCGTCCTCGTCCGCAGAATCTCTGCAAAATAAAAACAAAACAATAAGTTCAAAAAATAAAAACCGACTACTAAAACATCGCGCTCTGATAGAAGTTTATGTGACTATCACATAATGAAAGGCATTAAAATATGAGTTTTATATAATAACATCACACGAGTGTTGTTACGCCTAATTATGTATATTTACAATAAACTGCTTAATCTTCACATATATAATGATATAATATGCATAATATTAGGTCCTTACATATGAAATTGGCGTTTTGTATGGAGAAATTGAAATTAACTCAATTTTCAGTACAAACATTTTTGTATTTTTTTTTAGGAATGCAGGTCCTAATTTTATAAACTTAGTGTGTATGAATGAGACAGCATTTAGCTAACAGAAAATTTGATATAATTTTTGAAAAGTGTCAGCTGTAAAAAAATGTTACGAATATTATCATGAAAATGGATGACATTTAGGAGGCACTGATTTTGAAGATAACATTTTAGTTATCAAACTGAAGAAAAGAAAATTTTATAAGTAGATGTAATATTGAAATTAATTTTAGAACAATAAAAAAAAACTGGAAATATCTATTGAATTACTCGAATTATGAACTCCTGAATCTGTAAGAAAAATTCGCCAATTTCAAAGATAAGCACCCAATATATAGCAGTAATGACTGCTGCCCATTTTAGATTACGCTGATGTGTGCTTCCTCGATATCACAGAAGAACAGCTTAACAAGTTGGAGAGGCTTCAGAACCTGGCTTTGCGCTTCATTTTTGGCATGCGAAAGTACGACCATGTGTAGGATTTTCGCAACCAATTGAAGTGCCTCCCAATCCGACAGCGAAGAAACCTTCATATTTTAGTTTTTCTTTTTAAAATCCTGCGCAATCCTGGTGCTCCAGAGTACCTGCGAAACCGTTTCCCGTATTTACCGCCGCCCTCAAGACCTTCTTTTTTTTTGGATGGGAAAAGAATGGAATTACCCATGCCCAGGAGTCAGACCTCCGTGCTATGTCCGGGACCATACACATTGAGCGGGCATCAGCTCGTGTATACGGACTAAAAACAACCACTTTGTGTTTACAGTTGTCTTACTAAGAATTAACTGTGAGCCATGACCTCGGTATATGCTGAAGGCTTTCTACCTGCAATTTGCCCTTTTGGGCGATATAAATGTGTATATGATATATATGGGAGGAGTTTGCCTGCTTGCCCGATTTTATGAGCGGACATCAGCTCATAGTCAACGACCGCCCTCAAGACCTCGTCGTGCATGTGTTGCATCAAGGGACTAGCCTGTCCGATGGCCAATACCAGTTTCCTGATGAATTCTTACACAGTCCGTGCTGCGCAGATGTGGAACCTCCTGCCAGACTCTATCCGTGATCGTTTATCGCCTAGCTCATTCAGATTAAGACTGAAAGAATACTGTACGATTTAGCAATCGCACAATGTGCACACTCTACAAATTGACCTAACAACTCAGTGTCACTATACAACAAGGTGGAGTGTGCTCGTGTGCATCAATAGCGCAATAAAATCAATGTACGTAAATCGGCCGTTTTACTAAATATTCATTATCAAGTTATCAAATCAAGGAGTATGTGCCTATCAAGAGACCCTACAAATACTGCCTATCTCAATTATCGTAGGTTTTATTATATAAGTATGAAGTGTTTATGTAGTATAATTATCTTCATAATGATATATATGTTACAAAGTATTTTTTAAATATTTGTGTGTATGTGTAATGTATTCTATTTTTAAATTTAGTTGCTGTTTTCTTGTTTATATAAATATTTTGTTATAAACTGAACCGCTTTGTTTCACTGTACATACTTACTGGATGGGCTGGAAGAGATTTATTTTAGGAATAAGCCCGCCTTTGTACAATTTATTTCCCAGCTGTCTATGATGTGTTCAGTCGTAACATGCGGTTGTTACACCGGCATTGCGGCATTGACATTTAATTGCGAATATAATGTCATCTCGACTGATATTACAATTGAGGAACTGATGTTTGAATCTTGTTTCTTCTTACATTCTTCTTTTTTTCTACTCTTATTACATTTTTTTTATCTTAGGGCATCATTTACCCACGCTATAGGGAAACGAGAACGAAGAACAAAATCCCTAGCTAGATTAAATAATAATTATAAATAATGTATCTCTGGTAAGGTATTTATAGAAGTGGGTTTTTGTTAACCTGAAATAAAGATTATTATTATTTATATTTATTTTTATTTTCTCCCTTTTTTATTTTCTCTCGCCGAGGCCAAGCGTCGCGGATCCTACTCCTGCTGCAATTTTTTTCTGGCGGCAGGTGTTCAATATTACGGCTTCCTGCATTGTAGGAACTATATTTTCTTAGATGTTTATTGTTTTTATTTTATTTGTTAGATTGCTGGGGATTATTCCTGTTGCTGAAATAACTAATGGAACTACATGGGTGGTCTTTACTTTCAATTCCGTTTTTAATTCTATTGCAAGCTCTCGATATTATAATAGTTTTCTATACGTTATGTGAGTTTGGTACGGCGATGTCTATGAGATATGCGGTTTGGCAGCTTTTATCTGTCTATTGCAGGGAACTGTTTTGTCTGTAATGATTGTCCTATCCCCTTAAAGTTTTATGTTGGTGTTTCTAATAGTGTCTGGCTTATATTTATAATATGGTTTATTTTGGGTAATGAATTTGCATTTTGCTTGATATGGCCTGGTGTAGTATTGCAGCTATTATTATTATTATTATTATTATTATTATATGTATTTGTTTTATTTTTCTCCGTTGTTTTATGGCACGAGCCCAAGCCAAGTGCATAGTGATGAATGAGTGATGATATTATGATGATGAATTCCTCATCAGTTTGCGGGCGACCCTGCACATGTTCTAAATAACGGTTTTTTGTAGTAGTGTAAATGTGGATGGATGTAAGTAAATTATTTTTAACTATGAGTGCAATGAATCAGGAATGACGCCTGTGGTAGATATTATTACTGTTTTAACTGATTTTACTTTCCATTGGACTTGGATTTCTATTGAAAGATCGGTATATTTCGCTATCTTTGTAACTTGGGTGCTGTTGAGATTGTGAGTATTGGATATTGCAATGTCTATAAGCAACTTTTGATGCAACTTTATTGATTTTGTCCAGCAGGGTTATATCAGATCTATTGAAATGTATTGTTTTATCGGTAAAATTAGATCTGTCCCAGTATATTTTGTAATTGTCGTTTTCAAGTATGGATGCAGGTTGATATTTGTAGCAAGCAGTTTTTTCATTGATAAGTTTGGAATCATAAGCTATGTATTGGTGGATAATCGCGGCAACTTGGTCATGTCTATGTTTATAGTCTGTTTGAGCGAATGATGAGCAGGCACTGGTGATGTGTTGGATGGTTTCGGAGCTTGTATGGCACAGTCGGCACATATCTGTAGGTAGGTTGGGTAGGCGGATCATGTGTTTCTGGTAATTCCTGGTGGCTATTACTTGGTCGTGAATGGCTAGCATGAATCCTTCAGTCTATGGGAATAACACTTTTTTAAAACCTATTTTGTAACATTTGGGAATTTGTGAACCTTATAAAGGTGATATTAGTTAGCTGACCATATTTTGGGGAATGATAGGACCCAATCATTATGAACAATTTGACACGAGAAACATGTGGTCGGAAATGGAAGAAAATTTTCATCCTTGAGGACATTGACCCGATCAGCTGATTACAAGTCACGAAAAAAAATCGTTTGCGACAATATGTTTCTTGGGGAAAGTTGTACATAATGATGGGTACTACCTATCATACCCCAAAATAAGGTCAGCTAGTTAAATGACACCCTGTATACATGTAAAAAACTATGTCTCACTCACGGTTCTCGCTTCAGCAGTTTAAACGGCACCGGCATTGTGCCGCTGCTTTCCGAAGTGATTTTTCTCTTTGGCTGGATGTGTTCCGATTTCCTCTCTAGCGGCATTGTCTTCTGGAGTATTTTCGCGCAGGTAGACTTGTCTTTGGGGCTAGTTACAACCTTTAGTGTTTTCGGCTGAAACAGAAATAAAAGCATTTATTTGATGAGGGCAAACACATTGTCCCGGCAGCTCAATAAATAAAAAACTGTCAAGTGCGACACAAAATAATACAAAAAATACACGCCTCCAGTATGGGGACCCACTTAGTTTTTAAACACGTGTGGTTCATTATTTATTGCAAGAACTACCGTTACAGTGTAGTTCTTCTGGGCTTTACTTGTGTGGGTGGGTAGGGCGCGTTTCTGACGAAGCGATCAATCACGAGCGAGAGAGCGAGAACACCTTTATAGATACATGTTTACCTTGTGTGAGTAAGTTTTACTTGTGTAAAGCCCAGTTATTTGCAAGAACTAAGTCAGAAATACACTTTCTGTGAATATTTCAACTTTCTTTCTATAACGGTTCATAAGATACAACCCGTTGACAGACAGACAGACGGACGGAAAGCGGAGGCTTAGTAATATGATCCTGTTTGGCAGCCTACGGGTACGGAAACCTAAAAAGCGTCCACAGTCCAATGGATACACGCTTGCCGGTCATGGAAGGGATGCAAGTTCGAATCCCGGTTACCGACCGTGTACCAATGAGATAAGTTATACGTACATTGGCCAATTTGGGAGGCATAAGTCAAGCAGTAGACAAGAACATGCTGAGAAGAAGAACATTATACGGATGTTCTAACGGTAATGGAAAACATTGTGAGGGAACCCTAAGTAAGGCCCAGGCCACATCACTTATCCTCTCAACGACCCAAGCAGCAACGAGGCATCGCCGCGACTTTGAACCTCATGCCATGGTAATACAATTCAAAACCTATAACGGGAAAATGTCTTGCCGGCAAGACATGGGTCGTTGTGAATGTGCGGGGCGTCTCATCGCAAAAGTATGCGACAGATCGACTTTAGGGTATACGACAATAGTTCGACGTGTCGCAGATATTTTAGACGCGACGCCGCACCGTAAGTGATGTGGCTTGCGCCTTATAAGGCTCAAATAAATATCTCCATATCTGTAGCGATAGTCTGGCCCCCGGTCACACAAAATTCTCATTGACTCCTTGGGTTTTCTTGTTGAGTATTAATGCTAGTTGAAACTCAATCGATAGACCTCAGTCTACTACTTTCACATTCGCTTCCCACATAGATGCGGATTCGAATCCGGCGCTGACCAAGTATCAATGAGTATGAGATAATTAATCTTATGTACATATGATATTATACGAAAAATCTAAAGAAACCTTCATATCGGTATAGCTATTGGAATTCACCAAAGTGCGTTGATCTGTGTGAGAACTCACCGAAGTGCGTTGATCTGTGTTGGAACTCACCGAAGTGCGTTGATCTGTGTTGGAACTCACTGAAGTGCGTTGATCTGTGTTGGATCTCACCGAAGTGCGTTGATCTGTGTTGGAACTCACCGAAGTTCGTTGATCTGTGTTGGAACTCACCGACGTGCGTTTATCTGTGTTGGAACTCACCGAAGTTCGTTGATCTGTGTTGGAACTCACCGACGTGCGTTGATCGCTGTTGCAACTCACCAAAATGCGTTGATCTGTGTTGGATCTCACCGAAGTGCGTTGATCTGTGTTGGAACTCACTGAAGTGCGTTGACCGGTGTTGGAACTCACCGAACGATGTTGATCGGTGTTGGAACTCACCAAACTGCGTTGATCGATGCTGGAACGTATCAAAGTGCGTTGATCGGTGTTGGAACTGAACACATACAACTGTGTTGATCGGTGCTGGAAATCTCCGAAGTGCGTTGATCTGTGTTGGAACTCCCCGAATTGCGTTGATCGGTGTTGGAACTTACTAAAGTGCGTTGATAGGTGTTGCTAATCTTAATGCAGGCTGAAGTCAAGGCGGGGGGCGGAGGGCGAGGCATCAATGTGGTGCAGTCCGAGGCACCCTTGAAAAATTGGCATTAATTAACATATCACTATACTGGAATTTACATAGCTTCTGGCACCAAAATAGGATACCCGTATCGTGGGAACCATTAGCACGATGCTCTATCTAATGTAGAGAAGAGGCAAACAAATCGGTCACGTGCCACGAGAAAATTTAAGGACTAAAAAATAAAAATCCAAATACAAAATAAAAGTAAAACTTGGTTTCGATACCAGTCCCCACAGACTGCGGCTAAAATTCCAAATTCCAAATGTCTTTATTACTGTAGATATTTACACATACATAGCAATCGTCATTTTTTGCCACTTCTCTACATTGGACCACTGTGGCTACGATGTCAAACCAATTGGGTCACCTGCAACGTCATATGAGGCCATGAGAGCCAGAGTGGCCTAACTCCAATAATGGCCTATCTCACTGAGGCCACTGTAGCGCTACCAAACTTTGTAAATTTTAAATAGACAAAAAACCGGTCAAGTGCGAGTCTAAATCGCGCACGAAGGGTTCCGTACCACCGTTCAATGGAAACGATGGTGTGGAGTGAATAGTTTGGATTTTACACAGCAAAATATTGTTTACAAAGTTATTGGTGCGGTTACTTTCACACTCCATGTACGTAACCAGGTGCATCCATAAGTTTGTATGTGGTATTGAAAGAATTGTTGTATGGGAGCCCCCTTAAATATTTCTTTTATCCTGTTTTTTAGTATTTGTTGTTATAGCGGCAACATAAATACATCATCTGTGAAAATTTCAACTGTCTAACTATCACGGTTCGTGAGATACAGCCTGGTGACAGACGGACGGACGGACAGCGGAGTCTTAGTAATAGGGTCCCGTTTGGAACCCTTCGGGTACGGAACCCTAAAAATGGTTGATCGTAATGCCATCTATGGACTATTTTTTTAAATATTCTTAGGCTACTGTGGCGCTAGGAGTCACCGTTTACAGCATTTTTTTCAAATAAAATCAGTATTGATAAAATGACAGTTAGGCCACTCTGGCTCTCATGGCCTCATATGATATCGTGAAATTGATGATTTGGTAATTTTCAGAGGCCACGTCCACGATTCAAAACACGGGGGAGACCCCTTTGAATTAATAAAATGTAATGTACTTCATTAAATGGTGCTGTACCGGCAATTGAAATACACATTCTGTGAAAATTACAACTCCTACACCTATTACAGTTCAAGAGATACAGCCCACTGACGGACGGACGGACGGACAGACGAACAGCGGAGGCTTAGTAATAGGGTCCCGTTTGGCACCCTTCGGGTACGGAACCTTAAGATGACGTGTAAAGCTCTGTGTGCACGTATGTTGATGTGAAGGACAACGAAAACGAGACGCAGGGGACAGCAGAATTTTGAACTCTGTTCTTGTTTTCGAAACATTTTGAAGTGAATAACTTATTTAGCTGTGATTTAGAAATCGAAAAGTGGTTGAGAATGAGGGGCGACAAACCAATGGCTAAAAATGGTGCCATCGGGCATCAACCAAACCATGAAATATCGATCCTAGACTTTGTAACAAACAAAACATAGACATGTAAACCTCAAAACTTTTTAAACTTGACGCCCTAGACATTTTTCAACTTCAGTAATATGGGGTTAAGGGGCCTTAGTCTAAAGATATAGGTACATTGGTTTCATGCATGGGTATTTTTTGTTGTAAGTAAATTACTGTGATTCATTCATTCGTTTCTCACTTCACCTTTTTTGCAATCAGTACATTGTGGGAAAACATGCACCTCTTCTTTCCTGAACAATGTAATAATATAATATAACACCTTGGACACTATTTTACACACATTGATCTAGCCCCAAACTAGGATTCCCTGTATCTTGGGTACTAGACAACGATACACGTACTTATATAGATAAATATTATACTAAGATAGATAAACAACCATGACTAGGGTACAAACATCCGTTCTCATCAAACAAATATTTGCCCCCACCGGGACTCGAACCCGGGACCCTTGGCTTCGTAGGAATAATATACCTATACTAATCTAAATGTATATAGTATTACAGAATTTTTGATTGATTGATTATCTCTGAAGACGTCTACAATCAAAATTGACATTTTGAAGAATGTAGACGTATTTAGAGCACATTTTGAAGAATATAGACGCCTAACGAGCACATTTTGATTGCGATGGTGACAGTTTTTTTTTTTGGAGCAATTTGTCAGTTTATCATAAATAAGTAACAGTTTTGACTCACCAGAAAACTTCCGGTTTGTAATGGCGGCTCCTGATATTCCGTGGTATGGTCCGACAGTGGTTGCAAGTCTGTATCAAGCGGGACCGGTTCGATTGCTTCAATTTCGACTTCGTATTTTATGTCTTGGTCTACTTTGATTCTGAAATTGCATGTTTTTTGGGTTAGAATAATTTCCTTTTAATGGGCCTCTAGTAGATTGTATCAAAAGGGAGCAAAATAATATTTTTACGACGAGGAAGGGGTTCTTTAATAGAATCGTGAGTAAGCGAAGAATTCAAAGTTCTTCGCCCGAGGAAAAAATATTTTTGCTCCCGAGTGATACACTCAGCTTTTCATCTCCTTTAATGAGAAAATAAGTAAGAGACGCTTTAATAGTAGTTTATTTGACTGCTACATAATGGAGGGTATTAAAACTCGAGTGGGTTTATATCACTCGAGAGTTTTAATGCCTAATATGTACAGTTACATACACTAGTTTATCTACACACATATCATAAGCTCTCTTTGATGTGTTCAGGAACCGCATGTTTGACCGGCATTGTGGTTCTGCAATTGTTTAGCTTGTTCTTTAGTACCAACTTCACGCAGGCGGGCGTCGGCGTTCGAAATTTGAATGTCAGTATAGTTGTCGTCAAACTTCTTGAGCATGATTTGACGTAGTGGGGGAACACTCTCACTCTCTCAAACAATGCCAAAGAGACGCCTTTATCTCGCTTGCGCCATCAAGGTCGATGTTCAAGAAGTTTGACGACAACTATACCTACTTCACAGACAAACTATGGGCGGTACGCAGGCGGGCGTCGGCGTTCGAAATTTTAATGTCATAATATGTAGAAAAATTACACATTATGGTCATAATGTGTAATTTTTCAGATAAGAAATGAGTTTTTACCAAGTAGTTCAACATTATGCTGATCGTAACGTGCGGTTTTTGTACGCAGTAAAGAGGGTTTATGATACGTGTGTAGATAAAGTAATAAATGAATATGTTTAATTTATAAAAAATTACACATGAACGCAAAAATTCCAACACCAATTACTTACTTATTTGACACACTAGCGCAATTTTGGAAATTTATAGACACCGTTTTATTTAGGACGTAAACAGATATGACATTATTTACTTCTATTTTAGGTATTTTATATTTATAGTATTTTAAGTTTCTGGACTAAACAATACCTACTTTCACAAATTTTCAATCACCAACACATTTTTCATAAACATTCCCGCCCGCTTAAACGTTTAGTGGAGAAAGGAGCTACTTTGCTCCCGGTAATCGAGGAACAAAACGATATTTTTCGAATAAAGTGGATGAAAATTCTAATATAAATCTGAATAGGTACCTATGCAAATCATTTATTTACACAACTTCAATACCAGAGATTTATTATAGTAGTTTATTTGACTGATTTATCACTCGAAAGTTTTAATGCCTAATTTCATACACAGTTTATCTTTTACAGAGTAGTATGATTTTGATATATATTTTTTATTGGAAAAGGTATATTGGTCCCATATTAATTTGGAAAAAATCCGGCCTAAGGGGAGGAAATCCAGGCCTAAGGGGAGGAAATCCAGGCCTAAGGGTAGGAAATCCAGGCCTAAGGGGAGGAAATGAGGGGATGATTGATGGTGCACTCACTGATTCTAATGTATGACCACGCATAACTTTTTTTAACGTTAGATGTCGTTCAAAGTTCCTTGACCTCGTGGCTATTGACCTTGACCTTCACCTTTCGCAGATAATTCTCGGTTTATTTGTTTTTTTTTATGCTCGATGTCGTTTAAAGTTCCTCCTATTATTATATAACAGTTAATAGCAAAAGTACGATAGGTAGCTATTTTAAAAGTAATAAAAAATTCAGCATGTAGTAATAAGTAGATTAAAAACTTTTTAACAAAAAAAAACGCCGAAAAAACTGGAAAGCAAAAAATAATAACCTTTTTTATTTAAGCGCCGACTCAATATTACTTAGGTTTACTTACATTAGCTTAAGCACTTAGTTATTAAGGATAATTAAAAACTCAAAATAATAACAAAAATATGTACTTAGGTATACTTACATTAGTTTAATAACTTAGTTATTAAGGTTAAATTAAAAAGGTTTATTATTTTTTGGTTTTCAGTTTTATCGGCGTTTTTTTTTTGTAAAAACGTTTTTATTATTTTTATAATAGACTTACTGCACTATCTGTGGTGTAGTCAGGTGCGGGCGGCTCGCCAGCGCGGCGCGCACCTCCGTCGCCACCGCGCGCAACTCCTCCTGCCGACAACAGATGTGCTCAAAAACTAGTTATATACAAACCTGCATGGCGATATCTACGCGCGTAGACTGAAGTTTATTTTTATCATCCGCGAATCCTGCACGAATATGAAGAAATCTTGCTTAGAAGTCAGCTTTCATCACGTAAGCGCTTTTTATGATTATTTAAGCACTACTCATGTTCTTATGGCGTTGTTTTAGATGACTTAGTCCGGTGTTTTACAGGCCTAGAAATATAACGTAAGCGTCTATTTTTTTCAAATTATATATTTATAATTTAATTCATAGCATTTTATCTTTACATAGCAAAGAATCTTAGCATAGAATTTTATCAAAGATGTTTCGAATGGATGAGAAAAAATTGATATCGATAATTCGATAAGAAAATATGAACTTAATTCGATAAACATTATTTCCTTCATCAAATTTTAGGATTCACTATGATGCAAATTCGAAAATTGCATGTTTCTCGGGGATTGGAACATCAGATTGGATGGTTTTGTACACTAAAGAACCCCATACTGACTGTGGTTTCATCAAGCAGTTCCAGTTCGATGGTTTACCACTAGATCAGTCCTGAAGACCCAAATAGCCATGCAGAAAATTATAAATAAATCTACGTCGTTTTGTTTTATTTCATCGATGAATTCAAGTGCACGGCTATACCAAGGAGTTAAGTTGTTCCTGTCAATAGTACTACGGCCTAACAAAAAGGTACAATCATTCCAACAGTGTTGCAAACTCCTGCAATTCTGTGTCGCTATTTGCAATAAGAAAAGTCGCCAGAAATTCCCCGATATGATTCAGGGGGGCCGGATCCAGGTTCTGAAAGCCAATTTAGTATAATATACTAAGGTAGAGAAACCAGGAATTTATGAAAACGAGTGTACCCACCCTAAGTTCGAATATTTTACTTGAAGAATTGAAGTAACATTTATGAATAAATATCATATTATTTATTTATTACACACATTGCAAGCCGTCCTTTCTAGCGACAAAGTCGTTAGATTGGCAACTCCTAAAACATTCGTATTTTTAATATCTTTTTCTTTCTATAATTGAGTAATATTGAAATCAATACGGTCAAGAAGGCGCTATTAGCAGTCAACTCGAAAGCTGTAGGCGACGACGAAGTTTACCTTAAAATACTACTGACAATCCTAGACGACCTAAACTATTCAAAGTCCTTGAGACCATTGTCCAAAACTAGATTTCCTATTACCTCTCCTCAAACAATCTGCTAAACACGTTCCAGTCAGAATTTCACGGCTCTGCTGTAGTTCACAGATGACATCCAGCTAGCCATGGACCGCAAACAGCTTTCCGTGTTGGCTTTACTTGATTTCAGTAGTGCCTTCAACAGCGTAGATTTCGACTTTCTCGTTGAGCTTCCCAGATCCCTGAACGTCTCTTCCTTCTCTGCCAGCTGGTTCGACTCTTATTCGAGGGATCGGCAACAGCGTATCAGGTCGGAGGAGACTTTCACTGAATGGTGAGACCTCCTTTCAGGCGTCCCTCAAGGTGGTTTCTCTTTCACTGTCTCCTATTCTATTCTCGATTTTTATAAACTCCATATCGGACATCCTGTCTTCCTCATATCATCTTTATGCTGATGATCTCCAGATTTATCGCCACTTCTCTCATAACGATGTAAACTCTGCTGTGGCGGCACTGAACGCTGATCTGGAGGAGTGAGAAGCTGGGCTTCATCTCTCGGACTACTGGTCAACCCGAGGCCATGAGTTTTATGCTTAGTTATTTGTCATTATATGATTAATAATTGCTCATTTGAATTATAATCCTATTATAAATAAATCCTGGAGGAAGTCCTTTGACAGGGCTGAAAACGGAATGTCTAATGTAGCGAGTTGGCTGAGGAAAAATCTGCTTACATTGAATACGGCAAAAACGAAATACGTGTGTTTCTACAAGGCAGAAGCCTCCGCACCAACATAGCTGCCTGGCATAAAAATCCACAAATGCGGAAATAAACATAATCAATGTCAATGTCCCGAAATATCTAATACTGCATCTATTATCTCGGTATAACCCTGGATAAGAACTGAACTTTCGAGAGCATATACAAGCATTGTCAGGTAGGGTTCGCAAAATAATTTATATCATGAAAGAACTAAGAAACTGCGCAGACTACGAGCTATTAACAAATGTGTATACCGCGATTTGTGAATCAATCCTTACCTATTGTATCTCGGTGTGGGGCGGGGCTAAAAAGACAGTTCTTCTTAACGTGGAGAGAGCACAGCTTACACTATAAAAGGTCATGTTTAGGAAACCAAGGATGTACCCCACCGATCTTATTCACAGTGAAAATAAACTACTCAGCGTCCGTCGGCTTTATATACTGAAATCTGTCATTCTGATGCACAAAAACATAACAAAATCACCACTCTACAACAAACTTTTAACGAAACGTGTGTACGAGATCCCCATCCATGCTGTCAATACCACATTTGCCCAAAGATTCCCCGATTCTAGCCACCCACATATATACAACAAGGCTAACAGTGTATGTGACTTTAGAAACTGCAGCACCTTCGAAGTTAAACGAAAATGCCAGAAATGGCTTTTGTCCCTCTCATATAATGAAGCTGAGTCGGTGCTGAGTAATTTTACTATACTCATCTGAGTAAATTATTGATCAAGACCTATGTGTCAGTTATGTATGTACAATATCTTTTACAGTCACCTCTCTACTAATTTTGCGCTTTGTATAATTTATATATTTTTAAATGCGTATATTTTAAATGTTTCTATCTAACTTTTATTTTTGCTTCTAAATTACTACTAAGCACAACAACTCCCATTCTGCTAAGCATACGATGGCACCCGCGATACAGGCTCAGCCTAGTGTGGGGCCGCAGTCAAACACATTTAGCTTTTAAGAGATGTTTTGGATAAACTATAACATGTAAATCTAGCTTTAAATCTTTCTTACTAAATATTTTATTAAGTTTTTTATTATATTTGATTTTATTTCTGTAAATAAGTTACTCAATTTCTATTCACTTCCGGTTTCAATGAGCAAAGAGCATCGTTAACCTGAGTACATAGTTTAATACTTACATACTACATACACAAAACTATTTTTCAATGTTTCGATGTAAGGCCTTGAATGTAGTCCTACCCAATATTTAATATTTTATTATTAAAAAATAAATAGGTATATACAAGGTGACATTTAATTAGATGACCATATTTTGGGGAATGATGGCACCGATCATTATAAACAACTTTCCCATAGAAAGATATGGTCGCAAATAAAAATAATTTTTTGGCCCTCAGTACATTAACCCGATCAGCTGACTACAAGTTACTATGGGAGACCCAACAATTTTTTTCGTTTACGACCATATGTTTCTTGGGGAAAGTTGTTCATAATCATCGGTGCTATCATTCCCCAAAATATGGTCAGCTAATTAAATGTCACCTTGTATAGGTATACTCGTACAAAAGACTGTCGCTTTACGTTTTCCCGTGTACAATGGTATGGAACCCTTCGTGTGCGGGTCCGACGTCCTACTCGCACTTGACCGGTTTTATTGATTCTTAGTGAGAAAGAAACTTCTTCAGTGTATAATAATTATGCTGCAGTAGCCATGAGAACAGCTTGTGTTCAAAAAGACTTAGTGGGAGATGTTTTAATTCATGAGGCACTTTGACAGAACTTATTGACCGACTAGGTTTAATATAGGTAAATAAACCGACTCGGTTTAATATAGGTAAATAAACAGACTCGGTTTAATATAGGTAAATAAACAGACTCGGTTTAATATAGGTAAATAAACCGACTCGTTTAATATAGGTAAATAAACAGACTCGGTTTAATATAGGTAAATAAACAGACTCGGTTTAATATAGGTAAATAAACCGACTCAGTTTAATATAGGTAACTAAACCGACTCGGTTTAATATAGGTAAATAAACAGACTCGGTTTAATATAGGTAAATAAACAGACTCGGTTTA
The DNA here is from genome assembly GCA_949825045.1 of Argyresthia goedartella. Taxonomy (NCBI): domain Eukaryota; kingdom Metazoa; phylum Arthropoda; class Insecta; order Lepidoptera; family Argyresthiidae; genus Argyresthia; species Argyresthia goedartella. Next base: position 19,845,371 of record OX463834.1, read on the forward strand.
ATATAGGTAAATAAACCGACTCGGTTTAATATAGGTAAATAAACTCGGTTTAATATAGGTAAATAAACTCGGTTTAATATAGGTAAATAAACCTACTAGGTAGATGCATCTTGCTTGATGCAGATGCCGATGCAGATCTACCACTAGTGGCTCTGTGAGCGGCAGACCTCGCGAATTATACATGAAATTTGCGTTTTTTTATTATTTTCAACCCCCTCACACCCTCACACCCCCCGACCCCTTAAATACAAATATTCCGACTGCATTTTCTTTCAATACCACATATAAACTTATGAATGAACCTAGTTACATACATGGAGTATGAAATAAGCCTCAGCAACATTTGTGAGGCTTATTTCATACTATTACATTATATTACATAATAATAATGACTTTGTTTACTACATTTTGCTATCTAGAATCCAACCTATTTACTTTTCACTAAAATTAAATACCCTATGTAATTTTTACGATCTCCACATATCCAACCATTTGCAGTTTCTTAGAAGTTTCGACCATATCTCCGCCAATTTGTAAAATTTCCAAAAACTGAATCGACAAAAAATACTATTTAAGTAATTATCGAACGTGCTCACAAAAATTTACGAGAATCAGTTGAGAAATGTGGCCTGTAGAGGAGAACAACTGTACACACATGCGGACACACGAAAGCATTTTTGCCCAATCTTGAAACGAAGACTCTTCGCTCTGTTATGGGAGGTTTCGCAAGCCTTGTTTTAAAAAACGATTGAATTATGAAATGGAATATTTATTATTATTACAGTCGTCGAGTATCCGTGAGCCGGCCATCATTGTCATGTTTACCCGGCGTATGTACAAGGACGAACTTCTGTCGGCAGTACGTGCACGCAGAGGTATCACAACAACCTCCATTGGCCTCAATGGCCCGGCCGCAAACTTATACCTCGGAGATCATCTCACCCAGCCCACAAGCTGTTATTGAAGAGTGCGCGGGAGCTCAAGAAGGAGAATAAACTCACCTACCTGTGGATACGAGACTGTAAAATCCTAGCCAGAAAAACCGAATCATCTAAGGTCACGGTGATTAATAACAAGTTTGATTTCAATAGGTTCAAGTGACTAATTTTAGCATTGTTTTCCGATTCACACCGACTCTGTTTTATTACAACTATCCTTAAAGTTCCTAAGAAAATTGCAGCTCCTATGCCTTTTGAAACTATTATTCTCTTAAGAAACTATTTGCGAATCTCTATATATAAACAAAATAACCAATTATTTATGTTTCATTCAAAACAACAACATCATATATATAGTTTATACTCCAGCACAGCGTATATAGTTTATACTTCAATACTGCATTATCAGAAAGTACGGTGTGTAACAAAACAAAATGATGTTATTTTTTATTTCCCTAATGGCTACCACTAACATGACTGGTTATTATCAAAATGTACGTGGGCTTCGTACGAAAACACATAGTTTTTACTCGCATGTTGCTTTATCAGATTTCGATTTTATTTGTATCACTGAAAGTTGGTTAAATACAAATTTTTATGATAGGGAATTGTTCGATAATAGGTACATTGTTTATCGTCGTGATAGATCAGCTGATGAGAGCGGCGCGGAGCGCGGTGGAGGGGTAGCGGTAGCGGTGCGCCGCGGGCTGCAGCCGAGTGCCCGGAGCTGGCCCTGCCCCCCTCCTGCTTCTTCCGAGTGCATTTGGGTATCCGTGCCTTTATCACAACGCGGTAATCAAAGGCATACATTTTTGAATATATGTTGTGCTTACATACCGCACGTGGCCTTGTATAAGGACACGTTAGAAACTTTTTTCGAGATTTGTGGCCAGCTAATAATAGAAAATCCCAATGATATTTTCCTTGTAACAGGGGACTTCAATATATCAGATGCACAATGGATTATAACCGATTATTTAAAGCTAGGCCTCGAGAATAGTGATAGTTTACCTGTACAGCTACTGGGCGATTGCTTATCTTTCTCAGGTCTGGGACAGCATAACAGTTGTTTGAATTGTAATCAACGGATTCTCGATCTTATTTTTTGTAATAAAACTTGCGAAGTTCTTGCCAGTGCTTACCCTTTAACGCCAGAAGATGCGCACCATAAGGCACTTCGATTGGAAATAAATATTGACATTACACTTCCTCTAAGACCTGCCCCTGCTTTCGCATATCGTTTCTACCATGCAAACTTTCTAGAAATAAATCTGGAGCTGTCTAAGATCGATTGGTTTGAGCTTTTCTCAGGCCATGCACTTGAAGAATGTGTATTATTATTCTATGACGTTTTAAATAACCTAATCGATAAATACGTTCCTAAGGTACCCAATCGCATTTCTTATTCTAAACCCCCATGGTATACTAAACCGCTTAGGAGACTATTAAATGAAAAAAAGAGGTATCATAAACTGTGGAAGACTTACGGAAATCCTTTAGACCATGAAAGTTATAAAACTCTGAGGAAAAGAATATTAAAATTGGAACCCGAATGTTACAAAAATTATATAAGCCAAACTGAAAATAGAATTAAAACCCACCCAAAGTTCTTTTGGACTTACATTAAATCAATTCTTGCAAAAAGTGGTCTTCCACAGGTTATGCATTACAAGGATATGACAGCCTCTAACGGTACTCGGATATGCGACTTATTTAATGAGTACTTCTACTCTGTATTTGAAACACCGCCTGACAGCTCCTTAGACTTAAACAATCTTCCGCCAGTGAGTAACACAGTTATTGACATGGATACAATTTCTATAACGAATGATCTCGTCGGTAAATACCTAAAATCCATTAATACTAATAAAGGTGCAGGTCCTGATTGTATTCATCCCATCCTCATTAAGAATTGCTCTACTAACTTAACAGTGCCTATAACACTACTTTTCAACAAATCCATCAGAGAGGGATGCATGCCCACCATTTGGAAACGTGCCCTTATTACTCCAATACCCAAAGGTGAAGTTATTCATAAGATTGAAAAATATCGGCCAATCTCTAAATTATGTCAGTTTGGTAAGATAATGGAAAAAATTGTTACAGATCAGGTATCTGCTGTCGTCTATCGGCATATCATCCCAAACCAGCACGGTTTTATTAGGGGTCGCAGTGTAGAATCGAATCTGCTAACTTATACGGAATTCATATTAGGCGCGTTAGACGGTAACTGTCAGGTGGACGCTGTGTATACCGATTTTTCCAAGGCATTTGATAAAGTCTTTTATGCGCGGTTGCTTGTAAAGCTGTGGCATATCGGTATTCACGGTGATCTGTTTCGTTGGATAAAGTCTTATGTAGAAAATCGTTCACAGGCAGTCGCGGTTGGAGGTTATACTTCCCAGTATAGGACTATTACTTCAGGTGTCCCACAGGGGTCTCATTTGGGGCCTCTATTATTTATTCTGTACGTCAATGACATTACGGAATGCATAAGACAATCTAACCTGCTTTTATACGCTGACGATACAAAGATATTTAGAGTTATTCGAAACACAGATGATTGTAATACCCTACAAAACGACCTAGATAACTTTGAGACCTTTTGCGTCTCAAATAATTTATTCCTAAATCCAGATAAGTGTGTTTGTGTAAGTTTTAGAAGGAAAAGAAGAAATATCGATTTCAATTATAATCTTTGTAATAGAGAGCTAACTCGTGTCAGCCAGATCCGTGATCTTGGAGTAATAATGGACTCAAAACTAACTTTTATTCCTCATATCGATGCCATTTTGCGTAACTCTTTTAAACAACTCGGCTTTATATTGCGTGTGGGAAAACCTTTCAAAAGACTTTTAACGTACAAGATATTATTTAATAGTTATGTCCGTAGTCGATTGGAATTTGCAAGTGCGGTTTGGAATCCATTGTATAAAGGACACAGTGATAGAATAGAGAAAGTACAGGAAAAGTTTGTAAAGGCAATAGAGTATCGTACAACAAATAAATACGTATAAGTAATGTTTTGCGAGGTAGTAGCAACTATTTTTATTTTAAATTTCAAGTCCACTCGATTTATTTACAACTATTGACAGCACATTGACACATTTTTTTTTTTTGGTTCATTTGCCTTGTCAGGCAGGCAAAGGTTTCTAGACCATACAGCCTTGCATATTGACACAGTATGATAGTTTTTTTTTTAAGTGCCATTGTGCGGCTTTTGAAGTCGCGGTCCCTCTTGCGCTTACCTTTTTGCTGTGGATTTTATTTTATTGTTAGCGCTATAGTTTATTGCTTTCTTATTGTGTAAAGTGTGTGTGTGTGTGTGTGTGTGTGTGATGTTTATTTACAATGTAATAGTAGGTTTCTGATTTCTTACAACAATCCATGCCTGGTGAGGGTTTAGGTCACCCCATTGGTTTATATTAGTCTTTTTTTTTCTTTTGATTCCTTAATCATTATATATTTTCTGCTAGGTATATTCCTATACCTTGTTATATATTTATATTATATTATAGTATATTATTTTATCTACATATTATGAATCTCAATAACGATAGCTTCTTGTCGTGTGCGTCTAGCGATGAATTTGTAAGTACAGAAAGTGACATTTCCAGTGTGGAAGAACCACTTTCTGGCAAACTCAGAACTGTCTTTGGTGGGTCTGGGAAGAATCTGAACATTGTGCACATCAATGCTCAGAGCATTCACACGAGCTACACCGATCTTATCGAGGCTTTTAGTGACCAACATGTGGACGCTATCCTTGTCTCCGAGTCATTCCTGAAGCCTTCAGTCTCCTCATCTATGTACTCTCTTCCAGGCTTCAGGCTCTACAGGAATGACAGAGTCGGGAAAGCGGATGGAGGTGTTGCTGTTTACCTGCGTGCGGATATTCCGTGCAAGGTGATCAGCGCATCCCCTAGCCAGTACTCCGAGTCTGCCGAATATCTCTTCCTCGAAATTCTTCTTTATCACAATAAGGTGCTTCTTGTTGTTGTTTATAGCCCCTCTCTCCGTGTTGATTATTTCGACACCTTTGAATCTATTCTTAATGATTTGACCCCACTTTACGATGACACTCTCATTCTTGGGGATTTCAACACTTGTCTCCTCAAAAATGATTCTCGTTCAGCCAAGCTTAGGTCAATAGTAGATTCATACAATCTGCACATTTTGCCGCTTGCGGCCACCCATTCCCAGCCACATTGCTCGCCCTCTCTTCTTGACATCATAATCATTTCCAACCTGGATAAGGTGGCCACTCATGGTCAACTTAACTCACCTTTTTCTTTTCACGACCTCATTTACGTCTCATATAAAATTAGGTCCCCTAAGTGCAGAACCAAATTTATTGAAACTCGCAGCTTCAAAGCCATCAACCTGGATTCCCTCAAGTCTGATGTTTCACTGGTCGATTGGTCCCCTGTCATTTTGAGCGAGAGCGTTGATGACAAAATTCACAGCTTCAATACAATTGTCCTGGGACTTTATGACAAACATGCTCCCATTAAAAAAGTTAGAGTGAAGCACCTGCCTGCTCCCTGGCTAAACGATGATATCAAGCGACTTATGACCAAGAGAGATCGGGCTAAGTGCAGGTACAAAAAGGATCCGACAGATGACAATTTTCTCACCTACAAATCGCTTCGAAATCGTTGCAATCGTCTCTGTCGCGACGCCAAACGCCGCCACATCTTTGAGTGTATCGAAAGGTACACTCCTGCTCAGGTGTGGAAATTTCTCAGGACACTTGGTATTGGCAAGTCCCAGGCCCAGGACACGCATTCAGGTAATGTCGATCTCAACGCTCTTAATCAATTTCTCTCCGCACCGCCCGTTGTGATGGACTCTACCGTCAAGCAAGCCACTCTTCGGAGCCTGCGTTCTAGGTCACTTCCCAACACCACTCCCTTCAACATGAGATATGTCGGAGTTGACACAGTTAAAAGGGCATTGTTGGCGATTAGCTCCAAAGCAGTCGGACATGACAACATCTGCCTAAAAATGATCTTCACTATCCTAGATGACCTGCTTCCGCCCATAACGCACATTTTAAATTTTTCCCTTTCAAACTGCTCCTTCCCTACTGCTTGGAAACATGCACTAGTTATCCCTCTCCCTAAATCATCCAATCCCACCTGCTTCAAAGAATATCGCCCGATTTCCATCTTGCCGATCCTATCAAAAATCCTCGAATCCATTGTCCATACCCAGCTCTCCCAATATCTATTCTCTAACAACCTATTAAATCCTTTTCAATCAGGCTTCAGACCGGGTCACAGCACAGTTACGGCTCTACTTAAAGTGACGGATGATATTCAGGTTGCCATGGATCAGAAGCAGCTTTCGTTGCTTACCCTGCTCGACTTCAGCAGTGCCTTTAACTGTGTTGACTTTGACATTCTCGTTGAACTTCTCAAATCTCTTAATCTCTCTTCCCATTCTATCAGCTGGTTCGACTCATACCTTCGTGACCGTAAACAGCGTATCAAATCGGAGACGACTTGCACGGATTGGTGTGACCTCACCTCCGGTGTCCCCCAAGGTGGCATTCTCTCTCCTCTTCTATTTTCTATATTTATTAACTCCATCTCCGATGCCCTCTCATCTTCTTATCATCTTTACGCGGATGACTTACAAATCTATCGCCACTTCTCTCCCGATAATGTAAACTCCGCTGTGGAGGCGTTAAACGCTGACTTAGAGGGTATTAGAGGATGGGCCTCGTCATTTGGGCTACTGGTTAACCCAAACAAGTCCCAGGCCATGATTATAGGTACCAGGCACTCACTATGTTTGTTGAAGCAACAGTCTGTCCCTCCTGTATCTTATAACGGTACCGTAATCATGTATAGCGACACAGCGAAAAACCTGGGTGTTGTTTTCGATAACCAGTTAACCTGGTCAACGCATATCAGCGAGGTCAGCAGGCGAGTTTACGCTACCTTTCACTCTCTCAGGAGACTTCAGAACTTTCTTCCTCGTCAGACCAAAATTATTCTCGCCCAGTCTCTTTTACTTCCCCTCATTGACTATGCTGATGTTTGCTGGGTAAGCGCAAATGAAGAGCAACTGAACAAACTCGAACGACTTCAAAACCTCGGGATTCGGTTCATCTTCGGACTGCGAAAATATGATCACGTTTCTCAACATCGCAGGGAGTTGAATTGGCTTCCGATTCGTCTTCGACGGGACTCTCATATTCTATGCCTGCTCTACAATATTTTGTGGAACCCTCGGTACCCTAACGTCCTGCGTGATCGCTTCGAATTTCTTTCTTCATGCAGGCCTCGGAGAACTCACATGGCTACTATGCTTAAAGCCCCACAACGCTCCACTGCAACCTTCGACCACGGGTTTAGAATCCGCGCTATACGGCTGTGGAATGAACTTCCCTGCACCATCAGGGACAGTCCATCACTGAATATCTTTAAGAACCCACTAAAGAAGCACTATCTTTCACTTTCTATTTAGCTATATAATGTATTAGTATTAGTATATTTGTAAGATATTTATTGATATGCTGTATTTATGTAACTGTGTATGTAGTCTATATTTCTTAGCAATAGGGTTTTATGTATGTGTAATATGTATTATATTAGAATATAGTCTTAATTGTACGCGCAATTCTTTCCCTTACCTATCATCTCCGTCTCCTATCCAACATGGTTTGCTGGAAGAAATCTCTTTTTAGAGATAAGCTCGCCTTTGTACATGTTTTTTCTATCATAAGTTATCTGTATGTCTGTTTTGTTTAGTACAATAAAGAAATTACGAATTACGAAATACTCAGATTATTCCACCGCTTTAAAAAGACTTAACTTTACTTATTTAAGTTATCGTCGCGATCGTATTGATTTTTTGACACTTTTAAAAATTGTTAACAATCATATTGATGCCCCTATTTTATTACAGTCACTTAATTTTAGAGTACCCCGACGCGACGCTGTGAGCGAGCTTGTAGAAAAAAATCTCTTTTTTATATCCCTCGCAGTCGTGCTTCTTATGCGGGTAATAGTTTCATTAAGAGGGCATGCAGGTCGTATAATGATAAGTTTGTACATTTAGATATTTTTAGCAGTAAGTTAAGTAAACTCAAAAAACTAACCATTACTTATGAATCAATTTAAGCTGTGTCATATATATATGCTTTATTTTTGTTTTTCATTTGTGTTCATGGGCGTACATACACATATTTACATCTAGACATACATGTACGTATGTTAGTTGTATGTAGCATTTTAATTTTGTATCCCCTTATTTTTGATTTTAAACATCGAAAATAAAATTGAAATAAAAAATCGCCTTTAAGTACCTTTTAAGTTTTCATGCACAAAAGCAATTCTTTCATATATAGATATAGTTTTTAAATGTTTTGGTTTGTAATATTATTGTTAGGAAACTGTATGTCTACTATTTATAAGAATTTTTATGTATTACTTAAAACTATGTGAGACTGTTTGTTTTTTTAATAAATAAATAAAATTATATGAAACCTAAGAAATGGAATTAGATATTGATAGAGTAATTATGATACAGAAGGTGTGTCCACTCGGACTGTAGGCTGAAGACTGATTCGGAGCTGTGCTCCCTCGGGCTTCCACTCGCCCATCACATAGGAGTGCTACGCTGCACAACATCAGCATACACATGTTATATCCCTGTACAGTAGGACGTACAGGGATATAACAGCTCGCTTCGCTAGCTCGCTCGGTCACAAAGGGTCTGCCTCGCAAGTTGACCAAATCCCCCATAATAGTTGGTTTCCCTTGTTCCTTGCCTCTCCCTTCTAGCCAGATAAGATTTGTTAGTGTGTGCTAACAAATCTTATCTGGCACACACACATACCTCGGGCCTGGGTCCCGGCACGCGAAGCATATAATGGTGGTCATGTGCCCGCATCGCCTCGCAGCGCGCGCACTGTTCGAACTTGACACATTCCATGCACAAGTACCGGAAGCTGGAAACAAATATCACCTGTTCTTTAAAATGTATCCAGGAGTTATCATTTTAACTTTAAGCGTCTTACCACAAAAAATAAACTCCAGTCCAAAAATTATTTAAAAACAAAAATGTATAGGATTGGGCGTTTGTTTTGAGGTTAAAAAGTGTAACATTTTTTGTAGTAACATGGTAAATGATGCCAAGCTTGTTATGTTGAAGCACTTAGACACTTGATCTGACTCCTCTCGCTGTCACATCAGATTACAGCGCTCAAAATAAGTTCTAAAAACAGTCCAAAGCTAATACCATAAAAACGTTTAGCCAGGCCAGCACATTTTTGCATTAGAGCCGCATTTTTAATCTTCATATAACGTTTATCTATCTGCTTATCTGAGCATGTGAAATGTCAATCAAATCCATCAGTCTGTATATCTAAAAGTTGAAAAATAGCTCCTTGGATAGATATAAATTACAGTCAATCGGGGTAACTATGATTGATCAGGTAACATTGACAGTAAGACCCGGGCTGACATTTTTTATTATATTTTTCCTCGGGCAATATTTTAGTGTTTGAGATTTTTTGGTAGCTTACAAACTTCGCAAACACAATAAAGAAAAAGAAGTAAACTGACAAACCTAAAATAAATGAAAATAAACGAATTCCGAAAGTATATCAAGCGGATTTTTTTATTCAATGTTACCCAGTTTGTTAGCTAACAAACTTAAGGTTGCTAGACAATAAACTTTAAGTTACAGAAGCTTAGAGACCAATTCGGAACACCGATGAAGTAAAGTCTTCTTGTCTATGAAATCTTCCGAAATATTTACAAAAACACAAACAGTGCTTCGAGCTGTCAAAGTAACCACGATTGACTGTGCGAGTCCACCTACCTACATATACACTTACCTACCTTACAATGGTTTCCTTTATTCCAATATTCCTCCAGGAACATTTACATACAGGCACTTACCTACATTGCTTTTGGCCCAACACTAGGATACCCTGTGTCGTGGGAATCAGAAACAGCGATGTCACAAACATGCACACATCTATGACTTGTTTTTTTTTTCTAGCTCCCCAGCCGTTATTCGAACCCGGGACCTCTCACATGGGAAGCACAGCCTCGACCGCAACTCAAAACTCAAATCTTTTATTGCAAATAGGCAAAAATAATGCACTTTTACAAGTCAAACACTTACTTAAGTCGATACATGGATAAAAATTAAAAATAAATCAAATATGATCAACTGAACTAATGTAAGTAAAGTATAGTACATGACTGTAAGGTTTGAGTTCGAAAAAGGAAATCTCTCTTTCAAGTGGTGATTCATGTCATGAATGACAGGAAAAGGAAACTCCATTAACTTTACCAGTGCTTCGGAAATACGCACGTCAGGGAAGATAGCACCAAGAAACTCTACGGGGATGTTTATTTTTTTTTGTAATTTTTTTATATTACTCAATGTATAATATACAAATTATTTAATCTAATAACATTATTATTTAATTTAATATGATAACATCGTATAAGTGCCAATAAGATGTCTCAAAATAAAAATCTAACAAAATAAATATATAAGAACGACATAACTTATGAGCAGATATCGGATATTCGGATGCATATTTACCTAGAGTTATTTTTGACCATAAAATAATGGAAGCTGCTTCTTATATTATGATTTCAAGGAAGCCTTTTTTTTTTTTATCAATCTCGCGATGCCAGGAAATCCGGGAATGCATAACGCCTATGCATCTATATATGCAAGAAAGAAAAATAACATAATTTGACAGGAAAGCTGTTGATACTTGACAGTTTTACAGAACTGCCAACTTAATGGCGAAGGGAATTTGAACAAACTACATCGTAGAGGACAAATGAAATACATTGTTTTTTACGGATATTTCAGTAATCCTGTACCTAATATTTTTTGATGGGAATAACGGAATTTAGTTAGGAAAACAATTTCGAAATGGTTTTCTCAGTTTGGTATATTTTTTTACCTGGCCCATTAGCATGCTCGCATACAGGATGATGTTTTGTAAAGTAACGCCCGACTCAGGGACGATAGTTTACGTACCGCTTGCAACAAAAAAAAATGTTTTATTTTTTTCTCGCATAATTTTGATACACAAATTGCCGTGTTCAATTAACTGAAATAACCGCAACGTGCGGACACGTCCGCCCCGTCCACGAAGCGCGCGCCGAATGCCCGCCGATTGCGAGCGCAGCAGGGTGCTATAGAAGTAAGGCCACAATTTAACGATTCTTAGGTATTTGTCACTGTTTTTTAGGCAACAAATATATATTTTTTTCGTACCCAAAATGGCTAAATGTCCACCAAAAGTTGCAGAAAATATCAGGGCAAAATACTGCGGTAGCTTAGGTGAAGGTGTTAGGTTGAACATGTAAGAACAACAAAAAATAATTAAAACATAAACAGTACACAAAACAAAAAAAGAAGTTTGGTGATCATTTATCCAAACACAATTTGGTGGACATCCATCCATTTTGGCAGTCATTTCGAATTTTTTGGTAGTAAATTTTCGAATTTTTTGGTAATAGTTTAAACACAAGCCGTTTTTTTATAAATATAATTTTGTGCTTGTGTCGTATAAGTAACCACCCCTGAGTCGGGCGTATTTTTACAAAACACTAACCTGTATATCTGATGCTGATTGTACATAAAGTGCAAACGAAACTCCACTGTTGCTAAAGTTAGAACACTCACCCATCGATAGGTTCCAAACAAGAGTTGCAAATTGCATGCTGCTCTTCTGTATTGACCAAATCCGGACCTGGAAATCGAAAATAACGGAACGTTTTATAAAGGACAGCTTAAATAATATGGTTTGGTCACGTTGTTAGGATGAATGAAAGGAGGTTGACGAAACAGATTCACGCGTGGGCGTCAAGAAAGATCCTACAAAAGACCAAATTGACGAAGTGACCTAGAGGGAGTGAGAGATGTAAATGTCAGGATCTTTATGGTCTTTAGTCTCTGCCTACGCCTCTATCGATTCCGTTTTCCAATCCTCAATTTGGTCGCGACGCCAAAAGTAGTTTTTGAACGCACCTTTAAAAATGTCATTTGACAGATACCAAAAAAATTTTGTCGTTTCCTGTTTGTTGCCAAATCAACGTTGTGATTTTGAGCTGGAAAGAATTTCGTTTAGTTTTTATCCCAACGGATGTTGGTACAACATGTGAGTACATAACGCGAGTTTTTGTTAGCCATATTTCGGGCCCGCGACTGGTCTGAACGGATAGGACCAAATTTAGGGTTTCTAGAAAGGCCTGTATCGAGAGTGGATTTTGAACCTTATGCCATATACCAATAACGGGAAATGGTATTTCGAAATGCCCTGTTAGTTGACCCTTATGCAATATTCTGTTTTTGGTGATTCATTTCCCTTGTACATATTATTTCTGTTATTTTAACAAAATACAGAGCTCCCTGGTCTAATGGGTTTCACGCTTGCTTCTCACACAGGAGAAGCAGGTTCGAATCCTGACCATGTACCAATTAGATAATTAAATCATCTTAAGTAAATTATCGGACATTCAGTATTTCGGAAGAAACGTGAAGCTGTAGGTCCCGGCTACCTATCGCTACTTGGCAGTTTTTATCGTAAAACCCGTCCATCAACCAGCACTTAGACAGCGTGATGGAGTATGGCAAAATCCTACTCGTATTCGGGAAGGCCTGTGACCCTCAGTGGGGACATTAATGGCCTACATTTATTTATTTACTATAGGGCATATCATTAATCTTAGTTCCGAAAAATTAAAAAGGGGTATCACGTAAAAAAATGTTTAAGTCAGAAACATAAATTTTGGTGTCTTTTGAAAGCTGAAGATGAAGATTTTTCGTGATAAAATAATTATTTTTTGGGGACCAAATTTTGTGGAAAACTGCAATTACTAAAAAAGTACTTCAATACTACAATAATTGCTCAGAGAGCGGCATATTTTTAGCACTTTTGTTTTGCCACTGACTCGGAAGCAGCACCAGCGCAAGCCGCCGTCGACCTTACGTGAGAGGCTGCAAAGGTGCAGGCGCGGGTCGTGTCCCAAAGCAGGAAACGCCCTCTCTTCCACGGAACCAGGGACAGGGCCTCCGGGCGTTTTCGTTTATTGTTTTGCGACATCAACGCCCTGCGGACGATATCGTTTATTGCGTGGTGCCGCCTAAACCTGGCAGCGCTCCTGATATAGAGTAGGCCACGGCATCTTAGCTCATCAACCCAACGGCTAGTGCAACCCAAACGCAGGGCAACACGTAAGGAGTCGTTGTCCAGGAGTGTGCCCGACTGCAGAGATGGAAATTGCCGTAACCGCGCAAGTTCTAGCCCCGTACATTGAGCATGGAGTTCATCGCGAGAAACTACGCGCATGATCTCATCCCATGAGCGCTGACTATCCAGCCGTTCCGGTAGATCGCTCCCAGGTTGGTCTCCTCCGCAAAAGGTGCTTGTACTATAAGACCCCAAGATGCGAGTAACAAGATCCACAGCCCCCTACGAATAAGCCAGAAAGGCCGGAAGCTCTGGGTCCTGTAAGCTGCTGATACCCAAGCCCCAATGCCGAACAGGCAGTGAAGTCTGCGCACACTCAGTTGAGGACATGTCCACGTTTAATATGTACTCCAGCCACTCCTTCAAAACTGCATACCTCAAAGTCGCCTCTCTGTGCAGCTAAACCGGTGCAGTCCGAACAATATATTTACTAAGCTTGCTCTATACCCGTAGTGTTTTGAAGCTGGAAATCAAGCAAATAAACATACCTTTACTATCATGGTCAACTGAGTCTTTACCTGCCATTAACTCGTAATCCGACAAATCCTTCACAAACTCATCTGATGCACCTGACTCCACCTAAAACAACCAAAAGATAAAGATTATACTATGTGTAGCAGAAAGAGTGGTGTCGTTTCGCTTCGGCCCTTTTCTGCCCAGCGGAGATTTGGAAAGGCAAAAAAGAATCCAGAAACATCACGGTCACAAAGCTATGATAGCTGACTTCCGATAGATGAAACCCAAAGAAGAAAGATACAGATCCACAAACGTAGGTATCTGGCCTGGTGGCGTAAGTTTGTCTCATTCGTAAGTCACTGGGTCAGTAAAAGTTTGTAGATCTTTAATTAACAGATCTCATGTAGAGCCAAGCTGCCCTCACTCTAGCAGCCCTAACTTTACAAACTCTACAACTTAGTCAAAATATGTGAGTTGGCCGTTTCCCTACCGTCTCATACAAACTTCTATCCCCTAGTTAAAGGGGTCGGGGGGGGGGGGGGGGTGTAAAAATTTCAAGTTTTACGTTTTTTTGTTGTTTGTATGTATAAATAGTTGTAATGTCATTAACAACCTTCACTATGAAATCAAGAGATCAAGGCAACTTTGTTTTTGACATCTCTGTTTTGAACCCAGCGGTTCAACTAGAATATTTAAGGATTTTAAAAATAAAGTTGTTCTTACAGGATATTATAATTACCAATAAAAAAATAAAGATTTTCTATTAGATCTAGCTGATTTTTCATTGTTAATCATTGTTTCTGTTTCAATGCCACTGGTATTACGCCATATAAAGGTTTTACAATTGGAATGTGCTGAAGCACTAACTAACACTAACACCACTTCTCATAGTTCTTATTGCTAAATCTAATTTCGTGAAATATGCACGGCGGCGCTCACAGCCCAGCTCCCCGGGGGCGGGTACGGAGGCGGCGCCGAACTTATTCGAAAATCGAGCTGGCCACGGTGAGCTGAATGGAATACATTTTAAATAAAACCAAACCCGCGATTGTTGCAAGACTAATGTATCAAACATACATTTTGACATTAATTTACTTTAATAAAATGTTGTTTTTAGTAGCCTTGCTTTTTATATTTTCTCACAGGAGGTGCGAAAAGTAGATTATATCTCGGTGATAAAGATGTTTTGTCTTGGGCACGTTTAAAACCCTCACTGCACTCAGGACGTCTTAATTCCCGAGCGAAAACACCCTCGCTTCGCTCGCGAGTTAGGTTTTAGTCCTTCGTGCTACGTCGTCCGTGCAAAGGTCCCCGTTACTCCAGGCGGAAAGACCCTCAGTGTGAGAGGGACGGAATAGGGAAAAAATGAAAAAACGTAGCGCTAAACCACAGAAAAATTGTTTAAAAATAAACTACGCTATTTTGTTAAAAAGTTTTTAAGGAGATTTTGCGAATACATAATATCTTCATTTTGAACGCAGTTCCACAATGAAATTAGTTAGGATTTCAGAATTACAGGAAAAAATAAAACAATTTAGGTGTTTACGTAATTAAATTCTATCGAGAAAATTTCATCCAATCACGTTTCCCTTTAGTGAAAATCTTAATAAAATACTCAATAAATGTTAACCCAAAAATCAAATCTGTAGATGACTTGATGTTGGAGTAAATGGATTCGAAAAAAAACATTTAATTTTTCGTATCACCTTAAATGCCAGTCTTTGAAGCCTGCCTAAAGGAGACACTTTCCAAATCCCGAATATAAGTTATGAAGTCATCCCTTTTTATGTCTGTGTGTTTAAAAACATCATATGTCAATGGGAACTCTATAATAATAATAAAAAACTTATAAGATGTTAAACAATAGTTGTCTATTCAATTTTTAAAACGGTGCCTTTGAAATTAAGAAATAATCAGTGGTTTTGAAGAAATACATAAAACGCATACAATTTTCGTAATGTTTTGACGTGACAACCATGTTGCAGTGTTAGCTTAAGAACATTATTTTAATAAGGTTGTGTGCAAAAATTCGACCACCAAAAATCGAGTTGTTAAATTAACAGATAAAGGAACCATAAATTTCAGATCTCTTTGGCTCAAATTTCCTTCGCCACGCCCCGCGGCGTTAAGTTAGCTGCCATGTACAACTGTCAAATGTATATAACCTTTATTCTAAGGTCCACCCAGGGAGAAGAATAAGCCACCTAAAACTGTAATAATGACATATTTTATAGTGAACTGTAACTTAAGTGTGAACTTTTTATCTGTAATAATGACATATTTTTTGACTAATTTTTGTTAAATTTTCTGAAATGTTTATTATGTTATAAATGTTAATTATTGACATGTTGAGTTTATGTGATGTGAGTGACATTGATTTTTTCGTTCAGAAACAACCAGCCGCAAGTAATAATAATAAATGTAGCCCATTAATGTCCCCACCGAGGGGCACAGGCCTTTACCCGGATAAGATTAAGCCATACTCCACCATGCTGGCTCAGTGCGGATTGTTGGAGGGGTTTGACGACCACTATCACGTAGCGATAGGTAGCCCGGAGGCGAAGCTGTAGGAGGTTAACGTGCCATCAGAAACACTGAACGTCCGATAATGTGCTTAGGATAAATTAATTATCTCTTTGGTACATGGTCAAGATTCGAATCTGCATCTCCTGTGTGAGAAGCAAGCGGTTTCACGTTTGCGCATTAGACCACGGAGCTGCAAGTAACCGCTCAAAAATTTTGATCAATCAACTTCACGAGGGGTGTTGTCTAAAACATTATAGAATTTAGACATCTGTAACCCGAAATTTTAAATTTTGTTTCATAAAATAGGCAAAAGTTTCGTAAAATGAAATAAAAAGTACGTATATTTATTTAAATAAAATAGGCAAAAATTTCGTAAAATCAAATAAAAAGTACGTGTATTTATTTACTCATACTTATTTATTTATTTAGCACCGTCCATTATACTTTCAGATGATTCTTCTGGAAGTGCAATGTTGTAACGCTTTTCTTATTAATGTGCATTCATCAGCCATTTTGATGATGATGTTGAAACTGTTGATTATTGGCGAATATAGCACTTGTCTGTCCTCTTGCTAGCCCTTTAAATTTTTGACGTGTCTATAGTGTCCAAAACATACAAAAGTAGCATTCCTCTAATGTTCGCATTCACTCGAGCACCAAAACCACATGTTCTTAGCACTATCATGGTCAGTAGATGGAAGGCCTTTTTTTTATTTTTGACACTTTAGCAAGCGAGTAAGGACAGTGCATTTTCTATGTGATACAAAATGGTCTAAAATGACACTAGCCAGCCTGTGGAAATACCCAGTGACACAAGGGATACCTATATCTGCAATGGAATTGCAAATGATGTAGACTGATTAATGAAATGCTGTAGTTTTCGCGTCCATCTAAGTTAACCATTAAGGACTGCTTTAGCATTCACTGTCAAGGAAAGAGTAAGACTGATTAATTTTTTTGCTGCAATGATGTTTGAAAGAGTAAGTTTATGACCTGAACCTCGCAGGACGATGTGCAAGAGTCCATTGGAAACTCTGGATTCCAAGGAAAAATTGAAGGTACTGCATGCCTTTTCAAGTATCCTCTAACTGTACCTGAAAACAAAAACACCTATTTTACTAATTGTAGCACTAGCTTGTAGGCTCGCGTAAGGACTATCCAGTCCTGTTATTGACAGGTGTCACATACTGAAGATTCTATTGCTGTCATTTTTGGGGGAACAACATAAAATTTGCCATGCAGTTGATCCTATAAGGGTTAGGATCACTTGCATGTCCGTCCGGCCATCTGTCACAGGCACTTTTCTCAGGTACTATAAGAGATAGAGTATAGAAATCTTCTGCAAAAATACTTATACTGATACCTAACTACAAGATAATTCAAGTCTTATATGAAAAAAAAAACACTGCCTACACAAAAGTGGAGGTGGTAAAATGACAAAACGAAAAAATAACACCGTAATATTTTATGTAGGGTATCGTTGAGTAGGGCTCTTTATAAAGTAATCAATTTTTTTTTTAATATTTAGTTATGATAACTTCAGAAGTTATGATTAAAAAAAGTGCAAAAAATTACCACACCGCCCTCCTTATCTCCGAAACTAGTCTAAAATTATGTTTTTTTTTCAGAATATAGAACTTGAGCCAAACATTACAGGAAAACCTACCTGGAATTGCCAAGGTTTTTTATTTATCTGTAAACCACATACAAACTTATAAATGCACCTGGTTACATAAATGGAGTATAAAGTAGCAAATAACATTTTAAACAACCCGAGGCTACACGTCAAAAACAGCTGTGCTGTATTTTAACTAAATAATTTTGTTTAAATTCGTCTATTTGTGAATATAGTGTTAGTGTTTAGTGTTTGTTAAGTCAAATAATAGTGTGCGAGTGCTAAACGTGGTCAGAATTATAATTGTGATAAAATAATCGATCACGGACCAACAGACAAAACGATGATTCAAACTGTCTTGACACTGTGTTCAACTGACATTGTCTTGCCTTTCCCTTGCTACATAGCGAGTGTTTTTTGTCTTTGTTTTCATATTACTAATCATAATGATGACTCGCAATGCTTTGTCTCGCCAAGCGGAGTCCAGGCTCCAACTGGTTTTGCAGGAATTTAAGCAAGCAAAGGGACAGGTGGAAAAATTAGAAGCAGAAAGAGATGAAAATGAAAAAACTATCTTAGAAACCTTAGAAAACAATCAAAAATTAAAGAGGGAACTGTCCGCGCTACATTCCATTTATATTTCTATTAGTGAGGAACGGGATAGGCTGCAACTAATAATAGATGGGTTTGATGAGCACTGTGGCACTGAGTTTGAGTCCGTCCTGCACAGAACTTCAATCCTAGAGAAGGAACTGTGTGATGCCCACCAACATATAACACAGCTGGAAGAAGCGGCTATTAGCTCTGCCACAGTAACCACGCAGAGCTTATTTGATGAGTTGGTAGCAGTAAATACTTCCTTGGGCCATGTCTGTGTTGCGGGCTGTAGCTTGCCCACTATGACTATTCACCTTACTAAGGATGACTCAGTGTGTAATGTGGCAGCCAGCAGCAGGGACAGCACACACAAATTTTAACTGAGTAAAAATAAGTTGAGAAAATATGTCAAAATTAATAAGTTTATAAAATAAAATACCTAAAAAATAAAAAAAAAGGTCGTAACAAAGCTTCATAATAAAAGAAGGGTTTTAGATTAACTGGGGCTGTGTACTGCTCAGCTTAATTATAATCAGATTAGCTATGAGGAAAACATGCATGAGCTAAGATGCAAACTTGACCAGGCGGAGCGCTCCCCGGGGCACTACATTGGCCTCTATGACAAAACCAGAGAACTGAATCTAGCTATGGATGCAGTTCTCAGTAGCCAGGTTAGCCTAGAAACTAAAATATGGAGAGCTGCTGTTGTGTGCCGGACTGTGCTCCGTCAGCTACTTCCCTTCAGGATGTTAGTACTTCATATCCAGGTGTAAGAACAATTATGTACAGCGATGAACTTGGAAAAAATATGGTCCAATTATTAAATATATATATGGAGCATACGGTAATAAATAATTGTTTAACCAACTGTAATCTGCATGATATTATGCAAAAAGTAGATAACGCTACATATAGTGATGACTGTTATTTAATCATATGCCTCGGTAATAGTGGTAATGTGAACAAGTCTGACTTTAATTAATTAAATATTTAGACAAGCTCTGTTCTTTAAAAGTAAAACAAATTGTTATGTTCACATTCCCTTACAGCGACAGCCTGCCACAATCAGAAAACAACCTTAGATATAAGCTGAATATGACCTTGCATGCTATATCATGCAATAATAATATACATGTAATGGATACAACAATTTTTTTTATTAGAAATAAATATTATTTGTCTAAAGGTAAATATTACCTTCCTAGTTATTACAAAAGACAACTAGCAAATTCGCTGTCCTATTATTTTAATATAACAGCCAAAAATTTGGCTACACATAATGCCTCTATTGAGCATTATACTGATGTTTCAAACAAAACCTTGGAAACTTTTCCAAGTCACATAAATTAGATACAACGACAATAGAGGAAGCCTTGAGGAAAGAAGGCTTGCATCCTTACCATTATCAAAGGGTGCAGCACTTACATGAAGATGTGGATTGGCGTCCAAGGTGCGTTATGTCAATTTGTTTGCAACAACGGGGTCTTCATTTTGAAGATTTGCTTCATTAAGCTATTTGTTTTTAATTTGTTTTAATAAATAAATGATTTATGTAGATAAATTCTAATTGTTTTATTCCTAAATACTTATGTAGTTCTCTCTACCTGCTACGGCTCTTAACTGAGATAAGTGCTTTTTTAAAACGCTAATTAAAAAAGTTGTATCTGAGTAATAAACGTGCATTTTTTACCATTTGAAAGCTAATACGATGTAGAATAACTTAAAATAAAAAAAGGAAGATAAAGATGACGATTATTCGATAAATTTTAAAATTACTGTAAAAATGATGAAAAAAATACTAGATTTCAGCAAATACCTTTTTATTCTAATTTTATGGCGTTTATTTTTGTTGAAATTATTATTTTTTTGGAACGGCCTATTATTAACAATAATTTCAAAATTTATTCCATTTTAATAGGACAATTAGTTTAAAAGTTATAATAATTTATTTAAATAGGGTTAGCAGCTGCAACTTAAAATTTTCAAATATTCATAAAAAATTGTATATCATTTTTTTTTTGACAATTTATCCGTCGATGAAATTGTGTGTAGTTTCCCTGGTTTTGATATGTGCACTTTATAAAGACTCACACTGTATAGTGAAAAACAATGGAATCATAGTGAAGAAAGAGTTCATGGATAGAGTAAAAAAGTACTCAAAAATCTTTAGAAAACTTTGTCAAATTACAAAATAAAATTATATCAGACCTAAAATAAGAAAAAGTGATAACAAAATTAAATCAACTTGGGATATAATTGAAAGTGAGACTGAAAAGGTATTATTAAAAACAATGAATATGAATTAAAAATTAATAATATTACTTTCAAAAATGATATTGATGTAGCTAAAGCGTTTGTTTTTTTTTTACTGACATCCCAATCTCTACGACAAAGTCTTTAGACTTTTCCAAAGTAGTCGCTGAATCTTTGCTAAAAGACTATGTACCTAGATGTGAAAATCAATTCTAGTTTAATTATGTAGATGATAAAGATATTATTAAAGCCTTTAAATCAATAAATGTTAAGAAAACTGCAGACCTCTGGGATATTTCTGTTCAAGTTGTGAAGCCCCTAATAAATGTTATTGCATTTGATTAAGCTTTCATATTTAATGCATCTATTGAATCTGGCGTGTTTCCTGATTAAATTAAACACAGTAAAATAGTACCTTTGTTTAAATCGGGTAGTACCTCTGATCCTTCTAACTTCAGACCAATATCGGTATTGCCTACATTTAGTAAAGTTTTTGAAAAAGTAATTTTAAATCAACTTCTTACACATTTCAACACCAACAACATGCTCCACTGTAAACAATTTGGTTTTACACAAGGCAAATCAACTACTGATACCGGTATTATTGAGTTAATATCACATATATATGATGCCTGGGAGGAGTCGCATGATGCTCTAGGAGTATTTTGCGATTTGTCTAAGGCTTATGATCAAATCAAATCAAATCAAATCAAAAATCATTTATTTCCATAGGATGTTGTTACATCACTTAGATCCGTCATTACATTTTTTTGGGTGAGTTCACTAACACAATGGCGGAATCTGTGGAGAAAAGCTCACCGAAGAAACTCCACAGTCGTCGCATCTTTTGCGTTTCCTTTTTTAAATAAAATATTGTCAAATTACAAAATGAATGCTAATTATATATCGAAACAGCCTGTTACTCAAACAATCTATTCCCATGGACATCTGTCCTCTAAGTAATCAGATATCCTATAGTAATCTTTTTTATACAATTTCTGTTTTATTATTATTTTAAACTTGTCTAAAGGTAAGTTTTTAATATCAGTAGGGACCTTATTGTAATAGCGTATACAATTGCCTTTAAAAGAATTACTAATTTTATGTAGCCGGCTTACATAAGCAACCAACTTGTCTTTATTTCTAGTATTAAAATTGTGTATATCACTGTACTTCTGAAAATTAGTTATATTTCTTTTTACATACACAAGATTGTCATAGATATATTGAGACACAAATGTCAGAATATTGATTTCTTTAAACTTTTCCCTCAGTGACACTCTAGGCCCTAATCTATAAATTGCACGAACAGCCCGTTTCTGCAGAATAAATATACTATTAGCATTCGCAGCGTGACCCCACAATAAAATACCATAGGTCATTAGACTATGAAAGTAACTAAAGTAGACTAGTCTAGCGGTGTCTACGTCGGTAAGAGCTCTAATTTTTTTAACTGCGAACGCTGCCGAACTCTGTTCGACAATTTATTTATATGAGGATCCCATTGTAGTTTGGCGTCTAAAGTAATGCCCAAAAAGACAGTCGACTGCACAAGGTCTAATCTCTGTCCTTTTATAAATATGTCTGTAGTTACCGGGTTCACATTGGGTAACACGAATTTAATACATTTAGTTTTCTTTTCATTAAGTAATAAATTGTTAACAGTAAACCAGTTCACTATACTAGAGATAGCATTGTTTACCTCGTCATAATTTGATTGCTGTCTTTTAACTTTAAATATCAAAGAAGTATCATCGGCAAACAATACTAACCCATGTTTTGCTTTAACAAGGTAAGGTAAATCATTAATATATACTAAAAACAAGAAAGGACCAAGAATTGAACCTTGCGGTACGCCCATACTTATTGAAGACCCAGGTGATCTTTTCCCATTAACATCGACCATCTGAACCCTATCTGTTAGATATGACTCCAGAAGGCCAAGTGCCTGATGTTTTACACCATAATGGCGTAACTTCCTGACAAGAGTGTCATGATGGACGCAATCAAAAGCCTTGGATAGATCGCAGAAGACACCTATTGCATCCATTGCGTCTTCCCAGGCATCAAAAATATTGTCGATTAGTTCAACACCAGCATCGGCTGTTGAACGACCCTTTGTGAAACCAAACTGAGCAATATGAATTAAATTATTGAGATAAAAATGACTTTGCAATTGATTAAGTATGAGTTTTTCAAATATTTTGCTAAGCGTTGGTAGTATCGATATGGGTCTAAAATTGGTGGGGTCTGATGTACTACCAGCTTTGAATAAAGGTATAACTTTACTTACGTTTCATCAAGTCAGGAAACACACCATTATCTATACATTGATTAAATATACAACAAAGGTGAGGTGCAATACAATCTACAATGGAACTAATAATTTTTACTGATAGACCATGGGCGTCAGCTGTCTTTTTCATTTCCAGGGATTTAAACGCTTTTACAATGTCTTCATTATTTACGTGCCTAAATTTAAAATCTGTTTTACATTCCTCAAAGTTTTGTTTAAGTATAGATTCAGCAGCAGCGGGAGATGAATTTAAAGACTTGGTTGTTGAAACTGGAATGTCCGTAAAGAAATTTTCGAAAGCTTTTGCTACTTCTAGGTCTGTACTTAGCAATCTATCTTAAGCTTGAAGTTATTATGTGTAGCTTTGGCCTTTCCAGTCTCTCTGTTTATAATTTGCCAGGTCGTTTTCATTACATTGCTACTAGATTCAATTTTTTTTAATGAAATTAGATTTAGCTACGGCACAAACGCGTTTAAACATTTTTGAATAACTACGAACATAATCTAGAAAGGCCGTATTTTTGTTATATGATTTCTCTTCATAGAGTTCATATAATCTTCGTCTGCTCCTATGAATTCCAACTGTCGCCCAATCACTAAACAAAGCTTTGTTATTAACTTTTATAGTTTTTGATTTAAATACCGTATCATATTCATTTTTGACAAGGTTAAATACTGAGTTGTACAACAAATTTGGATCGTCACTGTATGGTATTTCCCATAGTTTATCTAAAATATTATTCCTGTAGTGTTCAAGCCGAGTGTCACTAACGGGCACACATGTAATATCCTCTTTTTGGTCCTTTTTTATTTTAATATTGAATATACCTATCTGACCAGAGTGATCAGAGGTTAATTTATTGATGACCGATTTGAAAATGGGCGTAATGTTAGTAAATATATTGTCAATGCAGGTAGCAGATGTTGCAGTAATTCTAGTAGGCTCCAAAAACAGATAGTTCATGTTGTGACATAAAAATAAAGATTTTAATCTAGTACAAATATTATTATCCTCTAACAGATTAACATTAAAATCACCACAAATTATAAAAAAATTGTTTTTATCGCTGATTTTAATCAACACTTCATCCATTTTCTTTTCGAATAAATCAAAGGATGAATCTGGTGGTCTGTATACGCTCATTACAATAAGTTGTTCAAGTTCAATACAGGCTATTTCCATGGTACGCTCAACAGACAGGCTCACTATGTCAACTCGTTCCTTATATTTAAAACTATTATTTACAAGTATTAAGGAGCCACCGCGATCAGCTGTTTTTCTGTTGAACGAACTAGCAACGTGGTGGTTATTAAAGTTGAACGTGAACTGATAACTCTTTAAAAAGTGCTCTGTTATACATAAAATATCAATATTATTACAGTTCATGAATAACTCAATTTCCAGTTCTTTACTTAACATGCCCTGTATATTTTGATGAACCACGTTTAAAATATTCTTACTTTTACATTTTTCATTACTAGTAACTTGATTTAATGAGCAAGATGAAGGTATATTTATACAAATATTAATATTACTGCCAGAGTTACTCTCTGTTGTCCTATGGGTTAATTTAAAGAGCTTGGAACAGATTCCAAGGAGTACATGTCATTATTAATACACTGCTCAATAGAAGCAGGCGTTTCATTAGTCAAAAACTTGACTGAGTTCAAAATAAAATAAGATAGTGACTGCGCTATCTGTTTTGTATAAAACCTAGATAGGTAATACCTATCCTTAGTCAAATAAAAATATTTTCCAATACAAATATTGGTGTCTATGAAATGAAATTTTTCAGTATGACGACATGTCAATGTGTGTATAAATGTATTATAATCATGTCTTATATGATTTTCATGTTGTGACAAAGATTGGCTGAAGGGAAACGAAAACAAGATTATTCTATCTACATTTTGTAAAGAATTTAATTTGGAAAAGTATTTAGTAATTAGTTTTTTAGATACATTTTCCCTTCTACCAATTAAAATAATTAGGGTGGTTGGTTCTAAAAACTGCGATGACAACACTTTGTTTAATATTTGTGAATATGTGGCGCCAGGCATACAGTTATTTAATATTGCCTGGCCCACGCGCTGACTAAGTTGTAAACCCATATTTTTTCCAAGTTCATCGCTGTACATTATATACCTATCCTTTGTCCGAGAGAAGGAGGCGTTATTGATAACACTATTAGTACTCAAGTCGACTGACGGCGGCGCCTGAGTCAGTATCAGCTGTTCGGCCGGCTGCTCGGCGGGACACACGGTCGGCACGGAACAGTCCGCTGGAGCTTGTTTACAATCACAGATGTGATTGTCGGTCAAAGATATGAAAGTGTCATAATTATACTTACACATCTCCAACAAACCATTCATAGCCGACACATGTTCCTTAATTTCGTATTGTGCTGACTCATATTTACGTGTAATACTTTGTAATGATGAGTTTAAAATATGCATATCTGACTGGAGTCGCCCTGTGTCACATTCGTACTTTTCTGTAGTTTTTTCCAAACAATCTACAATCATCGATTTCGTTAATTAATTCGACACCTTCCTTGCTACAATTTACATTTTTACAAAATATTTTATTTCTATTAGCTAGTTTTTGTGTTTTTTTATATAATTATTCAATTTAACATATTTCTTTAATTTATTTTTACTACAGCTCATAGTGGTTACTGATTGCGATCTATTAGGACTATCACACGTGAGATCACAAGCTGTTAGGTCAATAGTTGGTATGCCAGTTTGGCTCATGACCTCATTATATAAGGCCCTGGTTGTAGCACTGTCTTGCTGTTCCTCCCGCTCGCTGAGAACTTGAAGCTCGTGGTGTGCCTCTGCAAGCTGTTGTTCAAGTGATTTTTTGTGTTGCAATGCTACGTGGTGGACATCATGACACTTGTAAAATGAGTCGACTTGGTGTTGTAGTTCATCTCTCTGGGCACTGAGATCCTGGCATTGGATGTCCAACTCACTGAGCTCTTCTTTTAGCGCCGAATTTTTCTTAATTTGCTTTTCTATCTCCTTTTCACACTCATCTCGTTCTCGTAGAAGTATTTCACAAAGCTCTTGGCTCTTCTTGAGCTCCAGCAAGGTCGCTTTCAGCTTCAACTCCACATCGCGTGTGCTCATCTTGCTTCGTGTCAGCATTGCACCCTTTTTCGCCTGAAAAAAAACCGCGAATAGGTGTCAGTGTATGACCGGGTGGAATACTAGCGAACACTAGGGAGTTTATTGCACAATGAAGGTGTTAAGTGTGTGTTTTTGTTGAATGTGGCAGAATATTGCGTCTTCAACTTTGCTTCCGCTTTTGCCAAGTAAAGAGAGACAAAGCGGTACCTGAGTGAGTGTACGGCAAGTGTTTCACTTATATGAAGGTTTGTTTAATTTGTTACGGGTGTGAAAGGTGAGATTATTGATATAAATACAGAAATAAAACGATACTTCCCCCGTTTACGTCGTTGCTATTTGAACTGATTTTGACAGTTCAATCGGCCGGTACAATCGGTCTTGTTTTTTCCAAAGCTTGTATGTTTGCACAGCTGTTTCTTATCTACACATTATTTAATCACTAATTACTACTTAAATTAAGTTTACTCGTGCAGAAATGCAATTTTGACTAATTTAATTAAAATAAAAACTACAGAGCTGTTTACATCGTCAGCTATTCGGTCTGGGGTTGCCAGCCCGAATAGTATGATTACGTTGACCATGGGACATTGATCAGGAAATTACATCACTATGGAATTAGGGATTTAATAACTCTTTAGATCTTCTTTCTTCATATCTAAATGACAGGATACACAGAGTTGACATTAATAGAAAACGATCTCCAGGGTCTGTTGTTGCTATGGGTGTACCGCAGGGTCCCATACTCGGGCAATTCCTGTTTTTGGTTTATATTAATGACCTGCCACATCTTGTCAGAGACAATCATGAGATTGTACTGTTTGCGGATGACACTTCACTTTTGTTTAAAATGAAACGACGCAGTTTGAACTTTGACGATGTGAATAATGCAATCTCAAAGATACCGTAAAGTAAAGGTAGTCAATTGGTTTAGTGCCAATAATCTTTTACTGAACAATAACAAAACTAAATGTATTTGTTTTATACTGCCCAATGTTAAACAAGTCACGGCTAACGTTAATGTTAAAGGTGAAAATTTAGAAATTGTAGAATGCACGGTATTCCTAGGAATCACCTTAGATAATAAGCTTCAGTGGGGCCCACACATAGATAAGCTATCGAAAAAACTCAGTTCCGCAGTTTATGCAGTCAAAAAAAATCCGTCTATTTACGGACATGGAAACAGCTAGACTAGTTTACTTCAGCTACTTCCATAGCATTATGTCTTACGGCATACTGCTGTGGGGGAACGCTGCAGACATTAACATAATATTTGTGCTGCAAAAGAGGGCTGTTCGTGCAATCTACAATGTGGGACCCAGAGAGTCACTGCGTTGTGAATTTAAGGAATTTAACATTATGACAGTGCCGTGTCAGTATATTTATGAAAACCTAATGTACGTCCACAAAAATATTGATAAATTTCCTAAGAAGGCACAGTGTCAACACTAGAAATAGGAATAAACTAGCTATACCTACTACTAGGCTCCATAAGGTTAATGTATCTTTTAAAGGGCAATGTATTCGCTTTTACAACAAAATACCAACAGAATTACAAGAATTGTCTGTAAATAAATTTAAAAATGTTGTTAAAAATCACTTATGTAAAAAAGGTTACTACAAAATATCAGATTATGTAGAAGACAAGAAAGCTTGGGAAGGTGTTTGCTCCAATTCTGTAAAAATTATTGTATAAAGCTGGAGGTTTCTAGTCGCCTCTTTGCCTCCAGCATCTAAAACATTCAGGTGACGGAATTCAAATTGAGTTCTATATTTCCCTGTACCTTATACATGTGTTAGTTTAAGATTTGACATTCTCCAAATGTTACCTAAGTGTTTCTTATGGAAATAAACTCTTTTTGAATTTTGAATCTTGAACAAAATTTTGCTATGTAAAATCCAAGCTATACACTCCACAACATTGTACGGTGGTATGGAACCCTTTGTGTGGGAGTCCACTTGACCGGTTTTTAAGTCATTTTTATTCTTTTCCTGCTAGCAGAGTGAGGGAATGGTACAGCTTTTCAAGATTCAAGTTTCAAAATTCTTTAGTACCTACTGTAGATGTTAGCAAATAAGCTTAGCACACATTTTGGTTGGAGTCTAGATAAGGTGGCATCAAGGGAAAAAAGACTTCGTTTTTTTTTGCCAAAGCAAACCAGGCTGCCGGTCAATGTGAAGATAAAGAGGCATTTCTTTTTACTTAGGACTTAAATATCCGGTCCACCCCCTTATCTGCAATCTGACCCACATTTTTGTTTTGCCTATCCTTCCAAGGGCAAAGGAATTAAGTAACTCGCACAAATTTATTTTAAGATACTTATCTTTTAAAAATAGGTTTGTTAAAATAATGCAAAATATATATATTAATTAATATCAATAATATTAAGGAAATCAGGCTACTTACTCAGCTCATAGTATGAATCCATGTAATCGGTGACTTTGAAATGCAATCGACATATAAAAAGGTTTTTACATTTCAATGTTAGATTCTCTAACCTCGCAGCTTTCATCCAAAGACATCTTCGCGTATCATCTCGTGGAAACTTATGACCCCCACGATTCTTGCACCCAGATACAACACAAATCTTAGCACGAGCCATTACTATTTTATAACTTCTATTAATATCCAATATAAATATGGCCTATTAATGGATCAGAGTGTCGATTAGGGGGCAGTTCTTTACTCGGATACGAGTAATATTAAGCCATAGGTTGGTGCAGGGTTTTTACGACCACTACCACGTGGCGATAGTAGCCGGGATATACAGCTAATATTTTGAGTAAATCTTAAGCTCGAGGATATTGCTTCTTCATGCCTTCTCCGTTGTATCGTATTTCACAGAATAGGTACCTAGGTAATAGGCGTATCATCTACATATGATGAATAGTGTGGAAGTATCAGTCAAATAGGTTGGAGTGTAGATAAGAGGGCGCCAAGGAAAAAAAACCACTCGGTGTCCAAGAATCCTGAGCCAATTTATTCGAATTTAATAGTAATCGCTGCGAAAAACTAAATAGTTGAACGAAGCAGACAGATTACAACAACAACAAACAAGCCAGCCAAAAACAGACAGTTTTTTTTTTATCGTGTTGTCTTGACAGCTGGAATCACAGATTACGGTTCGCCAGACTTGCGTTGCGTCAGACGAAGAGGTACCCATAGAGCGATAAGTCGCTATAACCTTCGCTTCGCTCTTCGTCCGATTATAGCGCCATAACATAACGCTATAAGGGCTATCCTACTACAAACCGTTCTTCTTAACGCCGAAATAGGAAAGCTTTCTATGCAGGTTTTTTCAAAAACCAACAGATGGCGCTGTAGAAGTACTGCGTTGTTTCCGTCGCGCAAGATGAATGTGTTGGGTGGTCGTCTGAAGCCAAGTGGGCATAAACTTACCACAAATGTTTGGTAATATGGTACCTACCCCAAAGCTTCATGTCACGAATGCGAGATAATAGCAATTATAGAATCAATGTTCTCAAATATTTTAATTCCATTAATCTCGCAGGGTACCTTGCGGCACTTACAGTATGCCTGTTCCTGTGTCCACTCGTAATTACTCAAAGGCTCAATCGATTTTGATAAATGATACGTCATTAGATTCGTCTTGATGGTGCGAGTGTCACCGGGTACAATTTATAATGATTAAATGGCGGATTTTATGCGTTTTAATGTGCGGGCTACTAAAGTTTTTGGCGGTAATCGAAATATTTGTAAATTTCAAGCTATAAGAATACACCTTAGTTTTAAAGTAAGTGTTAACAGATTTTTCATAATTTTATACTAAAAGGCAGGAAATAAGCATAAAATACGACTTGAAAGTAATTATTGAGGTTCAATATTTTTTTTAACACATTAAATTCAATTATATTTCAATGTAAGCGGGACCAATACAGCCGATTCCCCCTGCACTTGAATTTAATTTAATTTATCACCATACTTTATCGAAGCTCAATAATTATGTTATTTCATTTATATTTAACATTTATATACAGCACATACATTGCCTCTGGCACCAGACTAAGATTCCCTGTGTCATGGGAACCAGAAACAGCGTATTTACACAAATATAAACATCAAATTTTAGTGTGCCGCAGTCGAGTTTTAACCGACCCATGTCGTCGGCAGACATTTGCCCGTTATAGGTTTTGAATTTTATTACCATAGCATGAGGTTCATTATTGCGAAGCATCAAAAAGGCGTTGGTGTGAGTGAGGTTGAGCTCCTGCTCCTTACTAAACAGCACTGTACTGACTTGCATCTTTAATTGAGCTTAAAGGGCCTTACCACAAAAAAATAAACGAGTGTTTAACACTTGTTTAAAAACGAAAACATATGACGTTTGTTTTGAGGTAAAACGCTGTTTTTTTTTTGTGGTAACACGGTTAATGTCTATTTCTTCACATATATCTTCAGAAATTGTCACAATAGTCAAAAGCATCTTATTAGAACTTAAAAAATATTATGTAATTTTTTGATGCAGTTAATGCTATCAAAGGAGGCTGTTGTGATGATTGTGATTAATGTGAATGACTTACTTCTATATTTTTTACTTACATAAATATTCTTTACATTGGATTTCCTCTGTATATGAATGAATTATAGCAGTTTCTCGTTTATTTTGACATTGATGAGCTCTCTTCGCACATTTACTTTTACTTTACTTTCTCGCTTGACTGAAAATTGACTAGGCACCGCATGTGTTTTTAATCTAAGAGAAGCTGAAAAATATTTACCAATAAGTAATGCAAACTTGCTCAGATATTTATCTGTCAAGTGTTTCAGGATCATGAATGAAATGCTAGGAACAGGAATGATTATTACTTACGATTTTCTGTATTTGGTTCTTTAGGAAACGAATAATCGTCCAGGTTGAAATGTTTTTTGCAAACTCGCGAATGTTTTGAAGGGATATAGTTGTCCCTGCGAATCGCTACTAACCACTGCTTTGAGAGACGTGTGTCTTTCGGAAACTTATGTTCTCCTTTTTTTCCGAACACAAAGGGACTGCGCAACACTGGGGCATCATGCTCAATTTTCCATTCAATTGTACTTTTACTAATTTTACGAAAAAAAATGTTGAAATCTAAAACACTGTAAAACTTCCACACGCGTAATAACTTCAAGACTACAACCGTAGAGAGCATGAAACCCGGTAGCCCTCATTTCGGAATGAATAGCAGTTGTCGCTATCCAAGAGTCCAGCGGCAATTTGGTCATAAATTATGCTATTATTTAAAAATCGCAGAGAAAAACGAAATTGTCGAACAAAACAAAACAAAAGACATATTGTTTTTTTAATTCTTGACAGACTGAATTACAGATTACATTCAGATCCGGTTAGACTGGGTACGTACAAAGAGTAGGTGCAAAATGCTGCTTCGAGCGCGATGCAAACTTGATCGTTTCTGGCGTCCTACCTAGGGTACAGGGGCCCGTTAAATAAACGCGTCACGTCGCGCACATGTATGCAACTCCTCTTGGTCCAACTCAAAACTCAAATCAATTATTGCAAGTAGGCAAAACTAGGCACTTTTATAAGTCAAACACTTACTTAAGTCTCACATGTAAAAAAATATGATCAACTAAACTAATGAGTACATAACTGATTATGGTTTGAGTTTGAAAAAGGAAATTTCCGCTAAAAATTGGTAATTCATGGCGGAATCTCGCACAGGAAAATGAAACTCCATTAACTCTACCAGTGCCTCGGAAATACGCCCGTCAGAGAAGTTAGCACCAAGAAACTCCAATTTTTTTTAAATTTTCGTCATATTTTTTATCACACAATGTACGATATAAAAATTATCTAATCTAATGACAATATTATAACATCGTATCCATAAGTGCCAACGAGATGTCTCAAAATAACAATCTAACAAAATAAATAAATAAGAACAAAGACAAGCTGTAATGAACATAACTTATAAGAAACCAGACTGGACCAGTCCCCCCAAGCAGCACCCGTTCATGAGACTTGTGTACCAGCCATCGCCATATTTGAGGGAGGGGAGCAACCCGCCACACAGAGCCGCAACAGAAGCGCCATTGCAGCCTCCGGCACTCCTCGCGGACTCGGTAGAGAGCTGTCTGTTTGTGCGCGCGTTTTATATGCGCGCGAGTCAGCAAGGAAAAGACAAATTTAACGAAAGCGGAGATGGAGGAAAACCACATATTGTAAGAATATAAGTGTATACAAGAAGTAAAATAACTAAAAACTGAGCGTTCGTTCGTTGGCCTTTGGCGACTGTCCACTGTACCACCACGCTTCGGATCGCCCCGGCCGGCACATGCCAACGAATTCGTTGGCGTTTGCTAAGCCCGTCCAGTCAGACAGGACCAACGAGAAAATTGTAGAGAATATTTGAGACGTAAGTTGTGTCATTTATTTTTGACAAATTCACAACGCCCGCGTGTTCAATCAAATTATCCGTCACACTTTTTAAGGTAGGTTAGTTTTTTAAGTTAGTCAGGTTACCATAGCAACATCATACTAAGTACCTATTTAGAAATAAATCAAAGGAAAGATAAAGTAAAACTAAATTGTAGGTTACGTACCTACTAACTACAAAACATCGCAAAATTCTGGGCACTTCGAATTTCCCGCCCCCGCCCTCACTAACCGTACAGTTCGCGCCCAATTTATTTGGCTACGAGCGTGCCCCACCCTTACCCTATGAGTGAAAGAGAGTCCCCGCTCGCTCAGAGCTTGGCTCGGCTTGTATGAGACGGGCTAGATAATTTCCGACGTATTGTACTTACTTGTACCTACTATTCGCTCGTGAGTTGAATGCACTCCAAATGTAGGTACTGTACCTAAGGGCTTTGTTTGTGTGAAAGTACCTTAGTAGTCGCTGTGACAGTCGTACCACGAACCTTTCAACGTACACCGAAACAGCTTATCAAAATACTGTCATTACATTGTGCAAGTACATTTCACAGTATTCCACATTTGTGTATCGAAATGAAATTGCGTGGTACGCGCACCAGTGCGGTGACGGACTAAACAAAACAAACAAAGAGATCCCCGCACCCCTCACCTCTAGCTCACTTGATGTTTCCTACGCGACGCAGAGGCTCTCTCTTTGTATCCATACGGATGAAGAAAGAAAGCGTGCCTACGAAATTATCCTTTCGTTTTGCTTAGTAAAGATAACGAAATCAGCTTCGTTTCGGCGTGAGTATTCTAGGCAGGAGTCTGTTAAACTGGACGGTCGCGCCTAAGTTAGCTTAGCTTTATAGAGACAGAGCATCAACAAGCTAGATAGAGCAGATGGCCGAAGGTCAGAAAGTAGCTAAAAGTGGGAAAAAAACTGTTATTCCTTACTTGAAAGCCCAATGTCCCTACAGAGGGGTGACAGGACGAGATTATGATGATACATGTATAGAAAGATATAGATATTCTCAATACTTACAATATTTACCAGCTCAGGAGTAGGTCCTTCGCATTCTTGCTGCTTAGAGACATTACAGGGTGAGGCAGCATCTGAGAAAAAAGAAAACAATAGAAGCATAAACCGGCTACTGCGAGTCACTCACACACAATATTAAACTATAACATTGGCAAACAAAGTTTGATGCCAGTTATGGCACAGGAATGCTTGTGGCATAAAAATTGGATTTTCCTTTAGTAACGAAAAGGGTTCCATTTACATTTTAATTATTTGACAACGTTATTTTTACCACCCACCTTTTTTGAAGTAATTCTTTTTGCACAGACAAAACTTGCACATTTTTACAAATATCTCTATTGCAGCTTTTGGCACATTGTATTTCTTTTTTAGAATCTGCGCCATTTTGTCACGACTCCCATGATTTGATCCTTTATGAGCCATTATCAGTAGATCGTAGTAATCCTCACTTGCAACTATTTCTATCACCGGTGATGATGGTGATGATTTATTTTTCTTCTTCAGAAATAGTTTTTTTTTATCACATGAACTCCGTAACTCGTATTTGTGAAAATTATGATACTGTTTAGATGTGACTTTCAAATTTTTTGATTTGGCCAACTGGTATTGTTCTATTAAATTTATTACATGTTCAATTCTGCTTGAGCTCCATTCAGGTTTGGATGCGTCTTCGGCTCTGTCTTTGTAAAACTTTCTCAGTTCTATGCAAAATGCTTCTTTCTCTACAATATCCTCAGGATTTTCTGGTTGAAGCAATTTTTTCAGTTTAGCTGTGGACTTTTTTCGATTGTGAATAGATTTACACGGGCGAATATGATCTGAAATAATGAGTATTTACATATGTAACTTTTGAAATATTGTACATTTTTCGTACCCTTATACTGACTGCCCCTTTTTTGGCATTAACTTCCCCACTGAGGGCCACAGGCCTTACCCGGATACGAGTAAGCGTAAGCGAAAAGTGATCGAGTAAGCGAAAATATGATCACGTTTCTCAACATCGCAGGGAGTTGAATTGGCTTCCGATTCGTCTTCGACGGGACTCTCATATCCTATGCCTGCTCTACAATATTTTGTGGAACCCTCGGTACCCTAACTTCCTGCGTGATCGCTTCTAATTTCTTTCTTCATGCAGGCCTCGGAGAACTCACATGGCTACTATGCTTAAAGCCCCACAACGCTCCACTGCAACCTACGAGCACGGGTTTAGAATCCGCGCTATACGGTTGTGGAATGAACTTCCCTGCACCATCAGGGACAGTCCATCACTGAATATCTTTAAGAACCCACTAAAGAAGCACTATCTTTCACTTTCTATTTAGCTATATAATGTATTAGTATTAGTATATTTGTAAGATATTTATTGATATGCTGTATTTATGTAACTGTGTATGTAGTCTATATTTCTTAGCAATAGGGTTTTATGTATGTGTAATATGTATTATATTAGAATATAGTCTTAATTGTACGCGCAATTCTTTCCCTTACCTATCATCTCCGTCTCCTATCCAACATGGTTTGCTGGAAGAAATCTCTTTTTAGAGATAAGCTCGCCTTTGTACATGTTTTTTCTATCATAAGTTATCTGTATGTCTGTTTTGTTTAGTACAATAAAGAAATTACGAATTACGAATTACGAGTAAGATTGAGCCATACTCCATCACGCTGGCTCAGTGCGTTAAATACTGTCAAGTGCCAAGCGATAGTAGCCGATACCTACAGCTTAACGTATGATTAATTTATTATCCCATTGGTGTAGGTGATGTGTATCCTGTTGAGATGTACAGCACTAGCTGCGTGTCTCCAGACTAGTAATGTTGACTGGTTGCTATGGTTACATTCTCTTGTTATGTAGATTGTGTCGTGGTAATGTTTCTATGAATATAATATGGCTTGTGATAAATAACAGTTTGCTTATTCTTCTACACAAAACCTCAACATATCCCACAAGCATGTAGAAGGGAAATCATGTAGATTTAACTACAACAAAAACAGATTAATGGATTAAATTTTCAGTGCCTTTCTCTTTGTTGAAGGCACAAGGCACAATGCTGAGCGAAAGACAATTTTCACGATAGAGTTTTAAGGTTGTAGCCTAAATACAACCAACCTCCTAACTAAGAGTAAGAGAAACAAGCGCGTTTTTATTTTATGTTTTTTTGATCAAATTATGCAAAAAAAATTGGTCAGTTGCCCTGATTGCTTCTTGTGTTTTACTACTGCTCAAGTTTTCTTCGATATGGCCCGTTTGAGCGAATTCTTTCCGGCAGAAATAGCCGACATCTGTTATATATGTAAAATGGCTAGAATCGCATTAAAGCTGCCTTCCCCGACTGATGCCACGGTACCATCCGCGCGGAATTTCCACAAAGCTGGTCCAGCCACCAGCACTAGAAAACTGTCTGGCGAATTTAAATCAACGGGTGCAACATCTCCACGAAAAAATTGTGGATGGACCTGCATTTAACAGAGACGGTATAGCAAACCGCCGAAACCAACATAAGTGTTGCCGTAAAAGCCAAAATCCGAAACTGAAGCGATCCTCCTTATTTCAAGTTAGGTTTTCTGTAAATGTGTGGATGGGGCTAATAGAGAACATGCTGATTGGTACAATAATACTACCAAGGATTTTGACGGGCTAACGATTTCTGGTGTTGCTCTGGGACGAGTTGCCGCTATTAATGGAAGACGTAAATCGGCTTAAAACGTGAGATGTGCGTGCAAATGGACGGCTGCCCTGCCCACATCTCCACGGATGTGAGGAAATATTTGGACCAACAATTTCCAAATCGCTCGATTGGCCGGCGGCGATGGTCGGTAGGATGGCCTGCTCGTTTTTCCCGATATGACGCCTTTAGATTATTTTTATGGGGCACGATGAGGCAACGCGTTTATACCACGCCTGCAGATGGAACAAGAAAGCAGGTCTTAACTGGTCCATTAAAACGCTGACGCGATTTTGAACCTTGTGCCTTAAACCTGTAACGGGAAATAGCATTTCTAGAAATGCCATGTTAGTTGAGTCCTTATACAATATTCTGTTTTTGGTGATTCATTTCTCTTGTACATATTATTTCTGTTATTTTAACAAATTAGAGAGCTCCGTAGTCTAATGGGTTTCACGCTTGCTTCTCACATAGGAGATGGAGTTTCGAATCCTGACCATGTACCAACTACCGCATTATTGTTTAATATATTGAGAGCGAGAGTGGTAGCCGAAATGACTTGCTTCTTTTTTAAATAATGTTTTAGACATCACCCCTTGTGAAGTCGATTGATCAACATTTTTGAATGGTTAGTTGCAGCTCCGTGCTCTAATGGGTTTCACGCTTGCTTCTCACACAGGAGGTTCGAATCCTACCATGTACGGATGAGATAATTAATTTGTCTTAGGTACATCCGACGTGCTTACTCAGGGTGCTACGCCCAGTTCCTGGAAGAACGCGATCGTCACGATCCTTCACAAAAAGGGGGACTAATCCTAGTTGTCCAATTACCGCTCTATTAGCGTGCTCTCTCAAGTCTACAAACTATTCGCCAAAATCCTGTGCCATCGCCTCACTACCACCCTAGACGAATACGAGCCTGTCGAACAAGCTGGCTTCTGGAGGGGTTACTCGACAATGGATCATATCCATGCAGCTGGTGGAAAAAAGCAGAGAATACAACCGGCCCTTGTGTTTCGCCTTTGTCGATTATGAAAAGGCGTTCAACAATGTCGAACACTGGGCCGTGTTCCACTCTCTCCATCGCTGCGGCAGTAACATGCGATACGTCGATGCCCTCCGGGTGCCGTAAAGGACCGCGACAATGCAGGTTTTGACCGGGGTGTCCGACAGGGGGACACTCTCTCACCGTTTGGGTGAGAGAGTGTCCCCCTGTCGGACACCCCGTGTGACGTCCCTACTTGGAGAGGAATAAAAAGATTCCAAATAGGTAGCCAACAAGAAATTTTATTTAACGTGGGTTCTCCAAATGTAGTCTGACCCTGGTTACGCAGCAACGAATCTTCCCTGCGGGTTTTGCCGTAGTCGGAGTGCCGCTGACGTCGGAGAAGTAACGGTCCGAATGCAGCCGGAGCAGGGAAGCAGGTTAGCCCGAAGCGGTGTCAGGAACCGGGAAACCGTAGGGTAGCGAGGAAAAGCGGTGATCCCGAAGAGGTGCCAGGAACCCCGAACTGGAATTCGAAACCGTTCCTCCTTTAACATCTGTTACTGCACTCCGTCCGAATGCTCCACCCGCCAAGAAAAGAATAGTGTTGTCGTGGTGGTAACAATCAGAACGGAGTTACATATACAAAGGAAAATACAGTGCTAGGAATAAAAACAAGCAAGCATTCATATTTGTTATCGGCAGACCCCACTTGGGACATTTTACAAATAATCGGACATTCTACAAAATGTCCAAATGTGCAATCTGCCGGTAACATTAATTATTTCTATATATGAAAAAAGGATATTTATTTGTTTATCGGCAGACCTCACTTGGGACATTATGCAAACAATCCGGACATTTTATGAAATGCCCAAATATGAAATCTGCCGGTAACAATCAACAATTTCCACACAAAAAGGTAGCTAGTATAATTTAGTAAGCTGAACATATTTTCCAGACATTCTATAAGAAGCCAAGACACACTAACGCGTGTCTAAAAGCGGGTAGCAATTTGCGTTACAATGCGATGTGAATATCGCGAAATAATAATTAGCGAGTCTAAAAGGAATAAAACGCAACAAGCAATAAATGAAATGAGATGATTCTGGACACAAATGAGTAAGCCCGAAAGTACCTAACGGTAAGATGATTTTAAAACAGTATCTTTCACCACTCACCTCAATCGGGGTTAATATGAAGCACAGACAAAACTAAAACGTAACTACTAGTAGTACGTTATGATTAAACGTAAGTAATTACTGTTTAGAGTCGTTCGTCGGCGTACGGTAAAAAGGGACCGTTACAGAGCGCCAGTAGGACGGACGTGCGTATAGTGCTGAGTGAGTTTTCGGAATGACCCGGCGCCGCAAAGTCAAGTTGCGGTCACGGCTAGTTAGTTTAAAACGGGCCAATCATAGCAGAGCGAGTGAGTTGTCAACAGTGGAATGTTGCTAGTACAGCGCGTGAAAATTAATACTGTGATTACTAGCCTCATTTGGTAGTTTTATTAAGAGAATTACTACTTAAATTTAAAATAAGACCAGTTAATGATAGAGTGAAGACAACGGTAACTTACAACGTTACAATACCCCCTCGCCCAGTAAAGGGTTTTCATACGTAATGAAAATCCAAAACCTAATTCTAAATATTCTTAACTAGTTTTAGATCCTTAACATGCCAGGTGCCTAAGTCCTTTCCCGTCATATCCTCTAAAATGTATACCAAGGGTGATTTCTTAGCGGAGACGCGACATTTGGTATATTTGGGCGCTAACTTTTTACTAAAGTACTTGTCTTTATCACTCAAGACATAAGCACGTTTTAGGACAATGTCGCCTACGCTGAATTCTGCCTCTTTCCGCCTAAGATTATAGTGCGCCGTATTTTTTTTATGTGCGTGCCAAAGAGATGCCTGTACCTTATCAAAATATTTTGACAGGTGACCCAGATTTTCAGCGTAAATGTCGCGTGGCAGAAATAGTAGTTCCTCACCCAGATCGTTATCTGTATAATGAGAACCACAAGTAACCGTTTCTCGTCCGTACACGAGGAACGATGGAGTGTAGCCAGTTGCTTCATTGACGGAGTTGTTAATGGCATACTGTATTTTGGGAATATTAGTGTCCCAGGTTCTGTGGTCATTGTCCACGTAGGTGGAAATACATGTAACTATTGTTTTGTTATAGCGCTCGACAGTGTTTACTTGCGGGGTATATCTCGGAGAGAAGAATACGTTAGGTATCTTGTATTTCTTAAAGAGGGTATTTGTTACCGAGCTAATAAACTGGGTACCATTGTCAAGGAATATTGTCTGTGGGATTCCGTGGACCAGAAACACAGAGTCCTCCAGAGCCTTGACGACAGCTTCCGAAGTAGCGCGTCGCATGGGAAAAATAAGGCAATATTTTGAGAAGCAACATGTTACGACCAAAATATAACTATTCTGCTTTCGACTGACCGGAAGTGGACCTATGAAATCAATGGATATCATTTGAAACGGCCGTGAGCATTGTTTAGGTCGACCCATCGTACCCAGCGTCGGATGGTTTTGTGGTTTGTAAGTGAGACATTTTGAACAAGAACCAACAAAACGTACGACGTCTTGGTGCATGCCCGGCCAGTAGTATCGAAGAAGTAAGCGTCGATAGGTCTTGAAAATACCCAAGTGAGCAGCAGTAGGGTCAGCATGATTCTCCTCTATGACGCTGTCACGCAATTCTTTCGGCACCACTTCCTTCCAGGAAAACTCCGAAATCATTTCGCACTTATTTTTGGAGTGGCGATAGAGAGCACCACCTTCGATCAAGTAGTTAGGAAAGAGGTTCGGCTTTTCTAAACAACCGTTATAAATGTTTTTGTACCATGTGTCAGTAGTAGTCAAATTAGAGTTGACCGTACTGATAGAAGCACATGGGAAAGCACGAGATAGTGCATCTGGAATGACATTATCGACCCCACGACGATGTTTAAGTTCGAAATTAAAGGCAGACAACCTCACACACCAGCGTGCTAGTCTTCCGGTAGGGTTGTCCAGTGACAAGAACCATTTGAGCGCGGAGTGGTCGGTGTAAACGGTAAAGGTTTTTCCGTTTTCCAAGTAACACCGCCAGTGTTCTAGAGCGGTTAAAACTGCTAGCGTCTCCCTCTCGGTTATACTGTAGTTCTTCTCAGATCCCGACAACGCCCTACTCATGTATGCAATCGGATGTTCTTTACCATCAATCGTTTGTGTGAGCATGGCACCAATCCCAAAATTGCTCGCATCAGTGTGTACTTCGAACGGTAAATCGTAATTGGGACAAGAGAGAACCGGGGCTGATACAAGACACTCTTTTAGCTTATTAAAAGCATCATCAGCTTCAGTTGTCCACTGAAACTTGGGTGCGTTCTTCTTACTTGAAGTCAGCTGGTTGAGTGGTCCGGCAATAGTGCTAAAGTTGGGGACGAAACGGCGGTACCACGTGGCTGTTCCAAGGAAGCGTTTAAGATCTTTTTTTTTTGTGGGTGTTGGGAAATTAAGGATAGCCTCGACTTTTTCAGGATCAGTGCGAAGGCCATGCGCATCCACAACATAACCCAAGTACTTCAACTCATTTCTGAAGAACTTGCATTTTTCAAGGTTGATGGATAAGTTCGCTTGTTTTAATTTATGCAGCACGCCTAGTAGTAAGGACACGTGTTCCTCAAAGCTGCTGCTGATGATAATAATATCATCTAAATATGCGAACGCCTTTAGATCAAAATTCCCGAACAGAAGATCGACAAGCCTTTGTTGAGTGGCAGGGGCATTGGTGAGACCGAAAGCAGTGGTCTTAAAACGGAGAGTTCCTCTGCCTGGAACATAGAATGCAGTTTTGTCTTGATCTTCTGGAGCTATTGGAATTTGCCAGAACGCTTTCGACAAATCTACGCTAGATAAGAATTTTGCATCGCGTAGGTTGTCTAATATTTCAGTTATATAGGGTAGGTTATATGCGTCCTTTTTTGTGACCGAATTCAGTTTACGGCTGTCGAGGCAAAAGCGAGGTTGTCCATTCTTTTTATAGACAATGAGGACAGGGGACGACCAAGCGCTCTCGCAAGGTTCAACTACATCTAACGCTAGCATTTCGTCGACTTGCTCTACCAAAATTCGCTGCTTCTCAGGTGACATTCGATAGTAACGTTGTCTTATAGGTTGAGAGTCACCAGTATCGATATGGTGAGTTATAAGACTAGTTCTACCAAGGCCCATACTGTCAGTGGAGATTTCCTGGAATTGACTGACAATTGAATCGGCTGTGGACTTTTGTGAATCAGAGAGATTATCGTAAGACTGTATAAAAGTCTCATTTTTGTCGATACTTATTTCTGCCAAAGAAGAGTTGGACAAGGTGATGCTACCTAAGTATTTGGGACAAATATTGAAAATCCGCCAAAAGTCAATGCCTAGGATAAGTGGGCTGTCCACATTTGGTAACACGTAACCCTTAATAATGTGGAATTGTTCTTCAAAGTGAATGGGAAGATTGATGTAGCCAATACTTTGAAGGGACTGGCCTCCAGCAGCAGTCACGGAGATACAATCATCGGTAAATACTTTTAGACCATGGTCCGACAATAATTTATGAGAATCATTGCCGAGAATAGTGACAGCAGATCCAGAATCGAGTAGACCAGAAGCAGGGATGTCCCCGATTCTAACGGAAATATAGGGTCTACTGTCCTTTGTTGGTTTACTATCCAGAATTGAGGCGACTCTGAAACTAGAGAAGAAGTTTCTAAGGGTTTGTAGCCATTTTTCAAAATCTACTCTATCGAAATGACCCTTAGAACCGTCCCAATTCTGGCTAATTAGTTTTTTTGAACGGTAGGAGTACATTTAGGGCATTCAGGTTTCTTTACACCTTTATTACCGCACCCAAAACAGACGATGACGTCACGACTAACCTTACACTGACGAAGATCGTGAGTGTTAGAGCGGCATCTTAGACAAAAGTTATTTGACTTTACAGTTGTTGCAGGAGCGATCGCAGAGACATGGTTGTCAGATTTCGTCTTACATGGCTTGTAAGCAAATTCGGGTGCTAGTGTGTGTGTGGTAATCGTTGGTGGCTCGCGAAAGTGTGACATACGGGTTTGTATATTTTCGTAATTTTTGCACAACGTTCTCAATACCCCAATATCCACAATCTGAGTTGCCGAGGCCAACGTACTCGCATAACATGGCCGGATATTGTGCAATAGTATCTCTAATTTGTCCTCTTCGGATAATTGTTTCGATAAGCGCGAAAACATTCCTGCCATTATGGAAAGATAAATGGTTATCGTTTCTGATTCGCCCTGAGTGCGAGCCCTAATTTCAGAAAGTAGACGATAATCATAGTCAGTTTGGCTGAAATCCTCTAACAACAGAGATTTGAGATCCGACCAGTTGTTAACGCTATCTCTTATACTTCGGAACCAGTGCAATGCTTGAT
Source organism: Argyresthia goedartella (assembly GCA_949825045.1). Taxonomy (NCBI): domain Eukaryota; kingdom Metazoa; phylum Arthropoda; class Insecta; order Lepidoptera; family Argyresthiidae; genus Argyresthia; species Argyresthia goedartella. The sequence goes on from OX463834.1 coordinate 19,887,956, forward strand.
CGGTGAAAATTTCCGTTGCATAGGACAGAAGTTTGGAGTCCGAAATATTTCTGGCCTGACACAGTTCCGAAACCCTTTCGATAAAAGCCCGAACACATGATTTCCCGTCGTACTTCAATTTACTAAGTTCGGAAGTATTGCTACGCTCGCAAGTTACAGAAATCACGCTCGCGCCACTAACAGATGGCGTTGATTCCCTACACGCAGTATTAGACGAGGGAGATATTGAAAGGGGATCCTTTGCTTGTGATAAAGAGAGCTAGGATCTTCGAATAATATTTTCGGTAAATCTCCGACAGTTGATCATGGCCCGTTTCGAACTTTTCATCCGTAGGTACCCGACTTAATCTGTGATAGACATGGTGCATCAGATTTTGTGTCCTAAGAAGAGAGGATCTATCTGGTGCAGGTCCGTCAAGAGTAGATTGCACTTTGTCCAAGATTTTGACGACTGCAAGTAAGTCGTCCTTAGGTTCAAGGTGAGATAACAGAACGTCCTCTGACGGGTATTCTGTCACAAGTTTAGTTATTTGTTTACGTAAAATTTCTACGGTAGTGCCTGGGTTTTCACCTCTGATGGCAACTTCGTACTCCAGTTCTGCTTTGTTTAGAGAGAGAAACTTAATTTGAAAAGACATGATGCAGCTCAAATAATAAATACCAAAGAGATGAGTAGTGAAAGTGTACTGATTCCTTTAGTCGCCTCTTACGACATGCACAGGAGGAAATGCAACTGCCGTATTCTTTTTTGATTTCCCGGGACAGCACAGGAAGAGAAATCAAGGAATTGAAAATGACGCTACTAATTAGTCTCCGTTCTGTTACAAAATGATTTATGTACGTTAGGTTTTGACGGTATGAATGAAGTGAATGACGATGTAGAAAAAAATATATATGTTAAAACTGCAAATAAAAATATTGCAACTAGTGGGTAGGTGGTTAATTTTTTTTATAAGAGAACGAGAAATTAAAACCAACGTAGGAATTTGGAAAAAACACTACAATTTAAAAGTTTGAATAATAACCACGTACACAGAAGTTGCTAAGCAAAACCAAAATTACAACACAGGTAAACGTTTACAAAAACACGCACACACAAACAACTAACTACTTACAGCGTAAGCAAGGCCAGACTAACCACGTTATGGGCGCCACTGTGACGTCCCTACTTGGAGAGGAATAAAAAGATTCCAAATAGGTAGCCAACAAGAAATTTTATTTAACGTGGGTTCTCCAAATGTAGTCTGACCCTGGTTACGCAGCAACGAATCTTCCCTGCGGGTTTTGCCGTAGTCGGAGTGCCGCTGACGTCGGAGAAGTAACGGTCCGAATGCAGCCGGAGCAGGGAAGCAGGTTAGCCCGAAGCGGTGTCAGGAACCGGGAAACCGTAGGGTAGCGAGGAAAAGCGGTGATCCCGAAGAGGTGCCAGGAACCCCGAACTGGAATTCGAAACCGTTCCTCCTTTAACATCTGTTACTGCACTCCGTCCGAATGCTCCACCCGCCAAGAAAAGAATAGTGTTGTCGTGGTGGTAACAATCAGAACGGAGTTACATATACAAAGGAAAATACAGTGCTAGGAATAAAAACAAGCAAGCATTCATATTTGTTATCGGCAGACCCCACTTGGGACATTTTACAAATAATCGGACATTCTACAAAATGTCCAAATGTGCAATCTGCCGGTAACATTAATTATTTCTATATATGAAAAAAGGATATTTATTTGTTTATCGGCAGACCTCACTTGGGACATTATGCAAACAATCCGGACATTTTATGAAATGCCCAAATATGAAATCTGCCGGTAACAATCAACAATTTCCACACAAAAAGGTAGCTAGTATAATTTAGTAAGCTGAACATATTTTCCAGACATTCTATAAGAAGCCAAGACACACTAACGCGTGTCTAAAAGCGGGTAGCAATTTGCGTTACAATGCGATGTGAATATCGCGAAATAATAATTAGCGAGTCTAAAAGGAATAAAACGCAACAAGCAATAAATGAAATGAGATGATTCTGGACACAAATGAGTAAGCCCGAAAGTACCTAACGGTAAGATGATTTTAAAACAGTATCTTTCACCACTCACCTCAATCGGGGTTAATATGAAGCACAGACAAAACTAAAACGTAACTACTAGTAGTACGTTATGATTAAACGTAAGTAATTACTGTTTAGAGTCGTTCGTCGGCGTACGGTAAAAAGGGACCGTTACAGAGCGCCAGTAGGACGGACGTGCGTATAGTGCTGAGTGAGTTTTCGGAATGACCCGGCGCCGCAAAGTCAAGTTGCGGTCACGGCTAGTTAGTTTAAAACGGGCCAATCATAGCAGAGCGAGTGAGTTGTCAACAGTGGAATGTTGCTAGTACAGCGCGTGAAAATTAATACTGTGATTACTAGCCTCATTTGGTAGTTTTATTAAGAGAATTACTACTTAAATTTAAAATAAGACCAGTTAATGATAGAGTGAAGACAACGGTAACTTACAACGTTACACCCGTTGACCAACGTTCTGGAGGACATTATGAAGACGTCGTATTGGAGTGAGAGAGGCGTCAACATTAAAGGGGCACGCATGTCGCAGCTCAGGCTTGCGAATGACCTCATTTTCGTCGCCGAATGCATCTCAGATCTCCAACATATCGCTCGCAGAATTTCACGAAGCTTACCTAAAAGTCGGTCTCAGGATGAACATGTTCAAGACCAAGATCATGACGAGTCGCCCACTAAATGTGCCGGCTATAATTGTTGGCAATGACACCGTACAGGTGGTCAGCGATTACGTCTATCATGCACATCGTTTATCCTTTGACCGAGATGCACAGGTGTAGGAGATTAAAAGAAGCGTCAGGGTTAGGGTGGGCTACTTTCGGGAAACTAAGTAATGTCTTAAAATCCTCACCCCCGCAATGCCTGAAACCCAAGGTGTATAAACAATATGTCTTGCCCATCCCTACCTATGAGGCCGAAACAAGGACACCCTCAAAGCATGATGTGCGTACTATAAAAAGTAGCATAAAGAGCGATGGAGCGTTCCATATTGGGTATCTCTCCCGTTGACCGTGTGCCAAACGTCGAAATTCGACGGAAAACGAAGAGATTGAAGTGGAGATGGGCGGGACACTTGGCTAGACGGGAAGACGGACGGTGGACCTCAGCAGCCACGGAGTGGTGGCCACGGGGAGCAACAAGGCCAGTGAGCAGACCACCAGCCCGATGGCCCAACGATATCATCAAGCTGCCGGGGCCCCACTGGGTGCAATTGGCACAGGACCGGGGAGATTGTTGCTTTATAGAAGAGGCCTATGCCCAGCAGTGGGTCGATGTAGCCTGAATATTGATGATGATGACATCGGACGATCAGAGTTTCGGATGACACTTTAAGCTGTAGGTCCCGGCTGCTATCGCTACGTGGTAGTGGTCATAAAACCCTTCCACCAACCCGCACTGAGCTAGTGTGGTGGAGCATGGCTTAATCTTACTCGTATCCGGGTATAGGCCTGTGCCCCTCGATGGGGACATTATTGGGCTACATTTATATTATTATTTACAGCAAAATAAATGTCAAAGTATAGGTCATTAATTCATTATTCGATGGTATAGACTAGACTTGTTAATCGAAATAACAAGCTTTTCATTTGCAAGGTCGATGCTATGGAACGGACGATCAATTGTCATTCATTATGCTATCTATCTCTGAAATGTCTCAACCAGGCCTTCCTTCAATCAAGCATTGATCATAGGACACTGCCATGGGTAATCGTGTGTCAAAATGTAACCTCTCAGTTTATACTTGTTCAATAATCATCGTCGCGGTGGAAAATGTAATTATCAGTTTGCTATAATTGAGCAGTACCAAATAAATAAGTGTAACTATCAAACTAAAGTCAATGTTTCAATTCAACATCATCACAAACCCTTTGGAAAGGGGCGGTCGCTGACGCGGCGACAATTTACCACGTAGTCGTGTTTGGTGGCCCAGCCTTCTGTCCTGTGCCACTGGGTCTGATAGCTCAGGTCTGGCTGGCATTGGACATTCCTGTTGCAGTCTTCACCCGTGGCTTCACTGGAGCGGACAGAGCCGCGTGCAGCTGCCAGTTTGGGTGTGCGAGGTGATACCTACCCCTGTCGCATTATCATTTAGGCTCCCGGAAACTACGATTCAACGAAAAAGGCTCTTCACGCTTGCTTCTCACGCAGGATAGAATCCAGTGCTGACCATGGACCAATGAGATAATTAATTTATCTTATATACATTACCGGACGTTCCGCGTATCGGATGAAACGTTAAGCTGAAGGTCCCGGCTACTATCGCTACTTGGCAGTATTTATCGTAAAAGCCGTCCATCAACCCGCACTGAGTCAGCGTGTTGGAGTATGGCTCAATCTTACTCGTATTCGGGTAAGGCCAGTGCTCCTCAGTGGGGACAATAATGGGCTACATTTATTTATTTATTAACTTATTTCTTCACTGGTTATTTAATGTAATGAAAAATGGGTATCTTGTAAAAAGTGTTCTAGTTAGAAACATAATTTTGATGTCTTTTGAAAGTTTATAAGATGAAGATTTTGTAAGAAAATAATTATTTTTGGGGACTAAATGTTGTGGAAAACTGCAATTACTAAAATAGTACTCCAATACTAAAATAATTGCTCATGAGAGCGGCATATTTTTAGCACTTTTGTTTTTCCGCAGACTCTCGCAGACCTAACGTGGGAGGCAAAGGTGCAGGCGCGGGTCGCGTCCCAAAGCAGGAAACGCCTTCTCTCCCACGGAACCAGGGTCAGGGCCTCCGAACGCTTTTCATCCGACCGGCAAAAACCCGGCGGCGCCAACACACTGGGAACGCTGGCCGAGTCCAACGCCCTGCGGACGATGTCGTTTATTGCGTGTTGCCGCGTAAACCTGCCAGCACTCCTGATATAGTGTAGGCCACGGCATCCTAGATTATCAACGCATGCCCCACAAACGCATCGATGTGGCTGGCAGGTAGTGCAACCCAAACGCAGGGCAACTGCAACACGTAAGGAGTCATTGTCCAGGAGTGTGCCTAACTGTAGAATGGAAACTGCGGTAACCACGCAAGTTCTGGCGCCGTACATTGAGCATGGAGTTCATCGCGAGAAACTACGCACATAACCTCATCCAATGAGCGCTGACTATCCAGATGTTCCGGTAGATCGCTCCCAGGACTCCGTCTTCTCCGCAAAAGGGACTCGTCACTATGAGAACCCAAGATACGAGTAACGAGATCCACAGCCCCTAACGAAGAAGCCAGAAAGCTCGGAAGCTCTGGCCCCATGCCGAACAGGCAGTGTAGCCTGTGCACACTGAGATGAGGACATGTCCACGTTTAACAGTATATTTACTAAGCTTGCTCTATAACTGTAGTATTTTATACTATACGTCGTAGTGTACGAATTGAGCTATAGCGTAAGGCAGTAGAGATAAGTACGGTGACACAAGCGATATGTGCATTCGCTTAAACATGTACCAGACGGCTGAAGGCCAGCGTCCCAGCAGGGGTCACCTTGGCGGAAACTGGCTTGCATCCGCGGATTGTGTTTCGCCTAGACGGATGTCAGCCAACGCGCCAAGCCACGCTCGCGAATCAGTCGCTAGTCGTCTTCTGGCGTGAAAACACCTCCGTGTTGCAGAAATGGCTCCAAATTTGTCAAAATTTCAAAAAGTGGGCCTCGCCTTACCGGTTTTGTCCGCAATTGATGAAAAAAATAAGTAAAAAAGGAAGTGGATGAAGCGTTGGTTGAAAGAACGATCGATTCTTAGCCATTCAAACTTATTGGACTTATAAGACTTCAATGATGTTCATAACTTCCTAAGAATGGACAAGGAAACATTTTACGAGTTACTGGAAATGGTGCGACCTATCACAACAAAAAATTTTGGCTGTAATCTGCCGTCTACACGGCTTTAAGCCACGGCTGCAATCCATGGATTTGATCACGCTCCCGCAAGCCAAGGACGATGAAGGTCATTTAGAATTTGGCTTACATCTGTAGTCCACACAGATTGCAACCAGCAAGGTCACTTCTGCTGGGACGGTGGCTTACAGCCGTGTGGTAAACGCATTAGGTTGAGCCAATAATGGAGGTTAGATGTGCATGCTATAAAAAGGGCGTGCGCGCCAGTCAGCGGGTTAGTCTATAACGAGCAGTCGTACGGAGCGCACCTCCTCCCACATTATTGGACTAGCCAGTCCCCGTGACTAGTGTGGTTATTATGTATCTAGTACTCCCCGTGTTCAGTGTGATTGTGCTGTAACTAGTGCTCCCAGTGTCAAGCGTCATTATTCTGTGTATAGTACATGGTTCGTGCCCAAAAGTTAATAAACTGTGTTATAACGAAGCTGTTGTCTCCAATGCTCGAGTACCCATCACACCCATCCTCGGGACGCCCTCAACCATCGGTCCTGACCCTTCTGCGATATCAGAAGCGGGATCACCTCGAGCACAGGAGAAATATGCCACAGAAAAACTTCTGAGAAGGCTACTGGAAATCAAACACCAAATCATGATGCATCTTATCAATGCTGTCAAGAAATCATCAGCTGATTAGAAACAATTGCTGCCACCATCACGGAATTGAGAGTGCAGTAACCAGGTAGCTCCTGGACTCGAATATGGAGGAAGAAGCAGCCGGCCATGAGCCGAGCAATCTTCTGCTTCGGTTGTAGTGAACCTGTCGACGTCGTGACGTTGCTTGCATCTGCCCCAGATCCCAGCGTCGTCTCGATCCATAGTCGAGATCCCATTCGAGAAACTGAATCATTTGGCGAGCCATTTTGTTATTTATTATTGTGACTCAAGTACCGCGTGTTCGCTGATGAAATGAAAGATTACGAATAAATTAGTGGAAAACTCACAAAAAAATGAGACTCGCTTTGATAATTACAATGTTGTCGATACTTTCCAAACTTGATTGATTGATTAATTAATTGGAAAGCTTATGGCTTTCGAAATCCGTGATTCCGGATTTTCGGTACGTGGCGGTGTGTGGCGGGCCTTAGCAGGTAGATGGTGGGTGGTTGTCAAAGTGTCAAAGAAGTTTCATTGTCCTCAGAAGGTCAAAGTGTGTTCTGTCAAGTTGTGTGCTCTCTATTATTTTCTACTGGCCCGGCTTTTCTTATTGGAAAATGATAATAACCTGGCTATAATTTGGACCCCGATTGCTTTACGATTTGTTCATCACGTCGAAACGAGGAAAAACGTCGGTAAAATGATGGCTCTGCTGAAAATTGCGAAAAGTTGTACGTAAAACAAAGGGATTTTGTTTTTTTTTTTTACAAGATTTCCAAAGAGAAATTAGAATAGACAATTAGTTGAAAATGAACTAATTATATCCCTAAGTGCGGATAGCAGTGGTGACGATGAATCTCTTCAGTTAGTTCAACTGACTAAACAATTTCGATTCTTTACGATTGTTTTGGTAGCATCCCTAGTGTTTAAAAAGTGGATTTTATGAAGTTTTAGGTTAGCTGTCCAGTTGCTTCTTAGTATGGATAGACTAATAGGTAATGACATTTTGAACAAGTGTCATATCATTCAATGAATAACTAACGATTAATGATAAATGGTACACCTTGGCTGCATACTAAGTGTAGCAGTGCCCTTTGAGTGATAATTACGCGACTGAGATGGTCATCTACTGCATACGGATAGGGCTGATAGAACTGGCAATCGGAGCAGTCGTTAAATAAGCCTTTGTTGAATTTACAAGTTCATAGATGTAGTTGGGCCTGTGGTTTGATTTTATCTTTTGGTGTAAAGCGGCTCTCTTGTTCTTAATCTAGACAGTTTGTTTTGGTACTATGGCAGGTTGTCCGAGCTGATTTCTGACGCTACTCTTGTTTCGTTGTTATCGCAAATTATTTTGGTACAGTTCGCTTACTATTTGTGTTTCATGGGGTCTGCAATTGAAGCGGTTGAATGATCCAGCCTACGTTTGGGTAACGCCCTAGTTTTTCTACGTACATGGATTACATGGTGTAGGCTTGTACAGTGCAGCCTTTTTGCGGGAGAGGGATGTGGAGTTATTCTGTTCAAGTTGTAAGTGGCAAATTTCAGCAAAAACCAAACGTGAAAAGACAATAGATTGTATTTGAAATGGCAAAATGTAGTTTACAAAGTTATTGGTGCGGCTACTTTACTACTTGATTTTGTTTGAATCTAAAATACTTACCTAAAAAAATGGGTTCACAGTCCCCCCTGTTAGCGAGGTCTACTGTCCACATGGCTACTAGTATTTTTATTTAGAATAGGATTTTATTAGTTGTCATTAAGACATGGGTTTAAAATTTGATGTAAATTCAGATACTCTTACCGCCTCGTATCCTTCAGACACGGATTTTGGCCGACGCAAGACTGGAAGGAGAGTGTTGAGCTTTGTTGAGCAAAGCTGAAAAATAGTTTGCGGAAAATGCAAGAGTTTCGGATATTTTTTTCGGATACTCGGATTAAGTCAATATTTCTATGATGCTACGATGATTGAGTAAGGTGTGCGCGGTTCAGTTGGTTGGGTCTTGCCAAAGGCCAGAGAGGGTTATGGTTTGACTCTGTAAAGTGATTCTTGAAGAGCACTGTGGTGATTGTGATCTTTGGAGAGAGAGGATGAACATGTTGGTGAGCTTAGAGCACGAATGTGACACTTACTATCGTCTGAATTTCTATTCTTGTGGTTATCTTGGTTGACCGGGCGTGCGAGACGTCCAGTTTCAAGATTGATAAAAGTGTCTTTGTCCGACTGTCTGTTCTTGCCTTCATGTCGCATTTTTCAGCCAATCTTGTAAGGCACACAAGTTTTTTTTTTTTTTTTTGTGGGAAATAGGAGGATGTTTGCTGTGGCGTCGTTTGTCGACGGATTTCAATCGGACTTGAGAGGCGCATTAGAGACTTCATTCTGCACAGGATATTGCAAGGAATATGCAAAAGGGGAGAGGAATAGAAGTTGCTTCGGGGTATTTTCGACCCCCCCCCCCCACCTGTAGATAAAGCTGGACACCTGAAATTTCTGTGAGAGATGGGCCACGGTATGGATAGGTAGAATCGCATACTTGAGATTCGGGACAGGCTAGGTCTACTGTTCCCGCGGAGCTACTGGTTGATGTTGCTGGAGATGATAAACAGGCTTTATTTGTTTGGTGGTATTCGATACTCTGTTCATTGGCTATAATATTTTGGTTTATTTGGCTATGAGATTAAGAGTTTTATACGGTGAATAAATGATGGTTTGACTTTGAAAATTAAATTAACTTGGGTTTCAGAGTCTGAATAGATCTCTATCAATGAGTGGTGGTTAATTTCCGGTAGTTTATTGAGGCGTAGCCGAACGGATACTGTGCTGTATTTTTATTGTTGCAGGATAATGCGCAACTAACACGAGAAGGACATGATGGCTGTGTTGCAGCTTCAGCAGAAGCCACTGCCAGGCATACTTAATCTCAACCTTAGTTATTAATGGTTTACTTAGTAATTTGTTAGTTAACTCACAAAGTCAATTGATCTTCAATGTGATGCCGCAACCAGATGGGGTGCGAAGTACCGGGCCCTCCGAGTTTTGTACTCGGGGACATAAATAGCTACGCTTACGTACGCTGCCGCAGTATGGTACCGATGCTCGTCCAACTTTGTTGTCAGAAGGGCGTTGATACGAACGCAGAGACCGGCGCTAGTTTTACTAACGAAGGCTTACCGATCGTGCAGCTCCGCAGCGTTACCTGTGCTTGCGGGAGTTTTACCAGCCGATTTGGAGGTCTGTCGTGCAGGATGGATTGCTCAGGAGCGACACCAACTGGCCCCCAGGGAGTATCGGAAACTCAAGACGACGGTTAGGGCAGACATCGTAGCTCAGTGGCAGGAACGATGGCAGGGCAGTAAGGACGGCCGCGAGCTGTATGGATTCTTCCCAGACGTGGGCGTGAGGCTCAGTTCAGAATGGGTAGAACCGGACTTCATGGTCTCCCAAGTACTTACCGGGCACGGATGCTTCAAACAGCGCCTACACAGGCTAGGGCTGTGCGAGTCTGCAGAGTGCCCATGCGGCGAGGACAACGAGAGCCGGGATCACACCCTCTGGGAATGTAGGCTATACGCGGACGAGAGATCGGAGATGCTGGATGCACTGAAGAGGACAACGGTTGGCCCAATATTCCACGAGGAGCTAGTTTCTTGCGAGCAGAACTTTAAGGCGTTGCGCATGTTTGCGCACTCATGGCACACCAAGAGAAGAATATTTGAAGATTGAGGACAGCAGTGTACTACGTGGTACAGTTCGACGCTGAGTAACGTGTTGTGTTGTTGTCAAGCCCCATTTGGGGAGGACGAAAAAAATAGTACTGTATGGCCTGCCCAGAAATGGAGAAAGGCCGGGACGCATTCAAGAACTTGTAGGGCATCAAGAAACTGCATGCGCGAAAGAGCCGAAGGCAAGTAGCGCATGACAGTACCCAAGATTCGGTCTGTAAGCCGCGAAGGCAGGAAAGACCATTGGGTGGTGGAGGGAATGATCTTCAATGTGATATTTGGTGAATTAAGTCAAATAGCATACATTCTAGTCGAGTGTCACTTTCGACTAGGCACACACAATATAGTATTTTGAAATGTTTGAATACCTGAGATCTTGTGGTACAGAGATAAGATTGGTATCCGTTGATACGGAAATTTGAGATTGGAATCCGTTGGTACGGAGATTTTGGGGTTGGATTCCGTTGGTACGGAGATTTTGGGGTTGGATTCCGTTGGTTCGGACATGTTGGGGTTGGCCACGGGTTGGCACCGTTGCGACGATGGCGTTGCATATGTGGACAGATGGAGCAAAAGATTCCGTAGGTACGGACACGGTAGGGTTGGGCTACACTAGTAAAAGATTCCGTGGGCACGGACACCTTAGGCTGGGCTTCGGGGATGAAAAGAATCCGTGGGCACGGACAAGACTAAAAGATTCCGTAGGTACGGACACGGTAGGGTGGGGCAACACTAGTAAAAGATTCCGTGGGCACGGACACCTTAGGCTGGGCTTCGGGGATGAAAAGAATCCGTGAGAATATTTTAGTGAGAGAAATTGATTATTTGAATACTTTCTAAATTGTGTGTGCTTGGTAGACATTACTAAAACTATTGTGAAAAATCGAGATACTACTTAAGAGTCAGGATGATCGAGCGAAATGTAGTTGTTGTTTCACAGATAACACAGTCGTGGAAAACTGTCGTGTCACTGTAGTGTCAGGTTGGCCGTGTCGTAGTGTACGAATTGAGCTATAGCTATAGCGTAAGGCAGTATAGATAAGTACGGTGACACAAGCGATATGTGCATTCGCTTAGGTTGAGCCAATAATGGAGGTTAGGTGTGCATGCTATAAAAAGGGCGTGCGCGCCAGTCAGCGAGTCAGTCTATAACGAGCTGTCGTACGGAGCGCATCTCCTCCCACATTATTGGACTAGCCAGTCCCCGTGACTAGTGTGGTTATTATGTATCTAGTACTCCCCGTGTTCAGTGTGATTGTTCTGCAACTAGTGCTCCCAATGTCAAGTGTCATTATTCTGTGTCTAGTACAGTGGTTCCCAAAGTTGACTGGGCTACGACTCATCTGATTTAAGTTTACAAACTCGGGACCCACCTCTAGGAAATTTAAGCGTTAGCAATATTAATAAAGGACTTTTGAAATAACAAACTGTTTTAATACAATCTTTTATTACTTAATTATATAAATTTAATGGGAAGGATGAAATTGTTTCCTACGTTTCGCCATTACAGGTTTGACATCAACTTCAACTTTAGTTATTTTTAATCGCAGTGAGTCTGATAAGTCCAATTTATTTCGGTATTTAGTTTTAATGTTCACCATATTCGAAAACCCAGCTTCACATAAGTATGAGGTAGTAAAGGGGAGGAGGACTTTCATAGCTTCATCAAACAGGCATGGATAACTACCAGCAACCGAGAGCCAGAATTTCGTTAATTGCTTACGATTTAAACTATTTTTTTGTGACGAATCTTCTGATAAATCAATAAGTTCTTCACTTGCTTTTGTTGACATACCAGTTGGTAGGTTGACATACTAGTTTCAGATATTCCGGGTCATATTTTCTCACCACTTTCCGACGTTTCGTTGACTCGACGCGACTTGTTGAAGGAATTTGTAAGTCAGACTCAGTGCCGCTTCTGTCACTCAAAAGATCATCTGTATTTTCACTACTATTTTCGCAATCAACTGGCGGCGGCGAGGTAGTTTTTGCTACCCGTTTTAACCACTTTTCCATTATTATCTTCAAACGTAACTAACTATTTTCAAATGAGATTACAATAACGCACGCCAACGTACACGACACAACGCAAAATGAACTTCGTAAAACAAAAGACTCGCGAAATGCGTTCGTTCGCCTCCCGCCCATCCCGCTCCCCTCAGCACGCGCGCCGATCACGCGTCGTCAGTCGTCAGTCGCTCGCCGCTGGCTCGGACGGTTGGTACTATAGGCAGGGCCCACTCAATATTCGGTCGCGACCCATAGTTTGGGAAACTCTGGTCTTGTACATGATTCGTGCACACCCATCCTCGGGAAGCCCTCAGCCATCGGTCCTGACCCTTCTGCGATATATATATTTATACTGCTGGAAATCAAACAATTAAACATACCTTTACCATCATGGTCAACTGAGTCATCATGGGCTATTGACTCGTCATCCGACAAACCCTTTATATGCTCATCTGATGCACCTGACTCCACCTTAAACAAGCAAAAGATAAAGATATAGGGATTGGGTACGTATTTATTTTTCTCTTCTGGCAACACTGGCATTAAGATGTCAAAAGGCGGAAGTTGACCATAGACACTGGACAGTGCGACCCGATTTAGTTTAGATCACTCTTCGCTTGCATATATCTATACGGATTTATTAGTATATATGTCATAGTTGGTTGGTTAAATCAGACACTTAACTAACTCTCGAGACCGTTAATTAAATACCGAAGTTTAACCAAGTCACTAGCATTTTGATTTAAATAAAGCATTGTCGAAAACGTTTAACAATCTGTCTTACCGAAAGCCGGCGTGTTGGAAAACAAGATGGCACGGCTTATATCACGGCAAAACATTGCGGTAGCTTAGGTGAAGGGTAAAGGGGGTGAGCGAAGCGAGCCCCCACTATCCTTCGTGTTAGGTTGAACATGTAAGAACAACAAAAAATACTTAAAACATAAACTTAAGTACGCATCAAAAAAAAAAAAACTAGGTCTTGTTGCCTAGGAATATTTAGACAACTCATTAAACGTTTCATTCACTCACTTGTCTGACGGAATTTTAGTGACTTGGTTAAACACCGGTATTTAATTAACAGTCTAGAGAGTTAGTTAAGTGTCTGATTTAACCAACTAACTGCGACATATACACTAATAACATCCATGTAGATATATGCAAGCGAAGCATATATATATATGCTTTGCAAGGTTTTTAGCACTTTTTCTTGATGAATGAAATTAATAACTTCACATGTTCTTACTATAATTTTGGTGCTGGCGAAAGCGATGGCGAAAGCGAAGCGGTTTTTTGCACTTTGTTCTGAGAGCCCTATATCCCTACAGAGGGGTGACAGAAAGAGATGATGATGATGGATGATGGTATAGATAGATATAGATGGGTTAATACTTACAATATTGAGCAGCTCAGGAGAAGGTTCTTCACCATCTTGTTGCTTACAGACATTACAGGGTGGGGCAGCATCTAAAAAAAAAAAAGAAGTATTAAACGGCTACTGCGAGTCACTCACCAAAGTTTGTCACCACAGTCATCAAAGTTTGATACCCGTGTGTGGCACAGGAATGCTTGTGGCAAAAAAATAGGATTTTCCTTTAGTAATGAAAAGGGTTCTACTAAAATTTAAATTCATTGACAAAGTTATTTTTACTGCCCACCTTTTTTGAGGTAATTCTTTTTGTACAGACAAAACTTGCACATTTTGACAAATATCTCTATTGCAGCTTTTGGTACATTGTATTTCTTTTTCAGAATCTGCACCATTTTATCGCGACTCCCATGATTTGATCCTTTATGAGCCATTATCAGTAGATCGTAGTAATCCTCACTGGCAACTATTTCTATCACAGGCGATGATGGTGATGATTTATTTTTCTTTTTCAAAAACAGTATTTTTTTATGACCTGAACTCCGTAACTCGTATTTGTGAAAATGATGATACTGTTTAGATGTGACTTTCAAATTTTTTGATTTGGCCAACTGGTATTGTTCTATTAAATTTATCACATGTTCAATTCTGGTTGAGGTCCATTCAGGTTTGGATGCATTTTCAGGTCTGTCTTTGTAGAACTTTTTCAGTTCTATGCAAAATGCTTCCTTTTCTACAATATCCTCAGGATTTTCTGGTTGTGGCAATTTTTTCAGTGAAGGTGTGGACCTTTTCCAATTGTGAATACATTTACACGGGCGAATATGATCTGAAATAATGAGCATTTACATATACAGTGGTGGTCATATAATTAAGAACGACTATTTGAAAACAAGCTTTTTTCAAACTTACGAGAGTAACACTTATTGCATATCATTTTGTATCTCTCTCGGTATCGTAAAACTGTTTTACATAATCGTAGCATACAGTTATAATATGATAAATTCAACAATATTATTATATAAGTAAACTTTTTGTATATAATATATCTTAACATGTTATTGCAAACTTACTGGCTGGCCACATAATTAAGAACGCTGGATAGTTTATTTTTTTATTCAAATTTAAATAGAGAACACTCTGTAACTAGGCCACTATTCGAGTAATTTTGGCGCCATTTAGTTCTGTAAAAGTCAAAAAGTTGATCGTTTCATAATAAAAAAATGGGAAAAAATAAAAGTTGTGATGCATCTACAAGGGAAGTAATAATAAAACTTCGCGATATGAATTGGTCATATAAAAAGATTGCCAATCATTTGCAGTGCTCAAAAACGATGATATTCCACGCTGTGAAGCATTTTAACACACATCAAACAACTTTAAATATTCCTCGTGTACCTAAACAGAGAAAGTCATCTCAGCGAGACGATCGAAATATCGTGCGTTTGGCAAAACAATACCCTTTCAAGGGGTCTAATGAGTTAAAAAAAGAATACTTTGGTGAAAATAACCCTTCAGCGATCTCAGCGCGCACTATCCGAAGGCGATTGGTAGAAGAAAAGTTGAACGGAAGGATAGCAAGAAAGGTGCCCATGTTGAAACAGTGTCATAGGCAAGCCCGGCTTGCATTTGCTAGGAGGTATGAAAGCTGGACAGCAAGACAGTGGAAAAATGTTCTTTTCTCTGACGAAACAAAATTTAACAGAGTATGTTCTGATGGGAAACGATATGTTCGAAGCCCTCCGAATACAGCATTCGACCCCAAGTACACAAAAATGACATTAAAGCATGGTGGTGGAAATGTGAAAATTTGGGGATGCTTCTCTGGTCATGGTGTTGGACCTGTTAGACTGATAGAAGGAAACATGGATCAATTCCAGTACAAAAATATACTCGAAGAAACTATGTTACCATATGCTGAAGACGTACTTCCGATTATTTGGACATTCCAACACGACAACGATCCGAAGCACACTGCACGCACCGTTAAAGAATTCCTCACATCTCAATCAGTTTCTATCTTAGAATGGCCACCGAACAGCCCAGATTTAAATCCCATAGAGCATCTTTGGTGCGAAGTCAAGAAAAAGGTTTCAAATCGACGATGTGGTAACCTAACTGAGTTATATAACGTTTTTTTAGAAGAATGGCGCTCTATTTCTCTTGAAAAATGTCAAAAATTGATAGAATCAATGCCTCGTCGGTGTAAGGCAGTTATTAAAAGCCACGGTCACGCTACAAACTATTAACTTAGAATAAAATGTATTAAATTATAATTTTTAACATTGTCACTGTCTTATTTAATGTGATTTGTAAAATCTAAGTATCTACGAAAACAACTCTCGAGCAGCTTAAGAATCGTTCTTAATTATTTGTCCAGCATTTTTACTACTTGAATTTGTAATTATCGATAGTCAATTAAATTTGTAAAAAAAATAGTAAATGTTTTAAATATTTACTCCTAATCCCGTTTACTTTATCGATGTAGCTATTTCATAACACAACTAATTACTTTTAAGAAGGAACTTAAAAGTACACATAGCATAGTTTTGAAAAAAAATATCTGGTACTATAAATCGATCTTAATTATATGACCACCACTGTATAAGTTTTAAAACTGTTCTCATGTGTAAAGAGGGCTTTTCTGACAGCTGAACAACAAAATTTCCTAACATTTGTCATTTTCCTCACCTTTATTCTGACTGGTCTTTTTTTGTCTTTTCTGACAGACTTTGCATGAATGGATAAACAATGATATTGCAATTCCAGGGATATAGTATTTATCTTTTAGAGCTAGCACCATTTTGTCTCGTCCCCCATGGTCTGTTGACTTATGAGTCATAAGAAGCAGTTCATAGTAATCTTCACTCGCAACTATTTCTACTGGTGGCAATGATTTTTTGTTGGTTACCAGTAAAGTTTCGTTGCCGAAACGATGCAAAGCATACTTGTGAAAGTGATGATACTGCTGTATAGTAACTTTCTGATTTTGAGATTTGGCTAAATTGTACTCTTCTATTAAATGTATCACCTGTTTTATCCTATCGGCAGTCCATTCAGGTTTTGTGGAATTGCTTGGTCTATCTTTGTAAAATTTTCTCAGCTCCATGCAGAAGGATCTCTTATCTACTATCTCTTCACCATGGTTTGGGTTAACAACACCACTCATTTTGGCAATTAACTATATCAATAAAAGATGTGTTTCAGGAGTAAAGATAAGTTGATGTTTTTGTATTTAAAGGTATATAGCAGTAAGGATATGAATTGAAGAGCACGCGCGCAATCTCACTTCCTGTCCTACACCCTACACTGCTGCACTTTTTATGTATTATTTGATATGAGATACTCTCAAACTCTCAAGAGTCTCAAGTCTCAGTCTGTTACAAATTCAGGTCAGTGTCGATAAGCTACAGCTACGAAATCCAGCCGAAACTACCGATAAACAAAACACACAACACACAATGATGTCAACGACACAGATAATATATTACCTATTTACCTTTACCTGTCAATGAACCGTTTTTTTTTTTTTCATCTTTATCCTTTCGGATAGGCACCGTTTTTTTTTTATCTTTAATCTTTCGGATAGGCAAGGGCAACTAAGCCGTACAGCCTGTTCTGATTCTTTCTTCGTTCGTTATTTAGTTTAGGCCAAAGCCAGGTCTTTTATTTATTCAGTCAAATCCGTTATTATATGAAATCAAAATCAAAATCAAAAATCATTTATTTCCATAGGATGTTGTTACATCACTTAGATCCGTCATTACATTTTTTTGGGTGAGTTCACTAACCCAATGGCGGAATCTGTGGAGAAGAGCTCACCGAAGAAACTCCACAGTCGTCGCATCTTTTGCGTTTCCTTTTTTAAATAAAATATTGTCAAATTACAAAATGAATGCTAATTATATATCGAAACAGCCTGTTACTCAAACAATCTATTCCCATGGACATCTGTCCTCTAAGTAATCAGATATCCTGTAGTAACCTTTTTTATACAATTTCTGTTTTATTATTATTTTAAACTTGTCTAAAGGTAAGTTTTTAATATCAGTAGGGACCTTATTGTAATAGCGTATACAATTGCCTTTAAAATAATTACTAATTTTATGTAGTCGGCTTACATAAGCAACCAACTTGTCTTTATTTCTAGTATTAAAATTGTGTAGATCACTGTACTTCTGAAAATTAGTTATATTTCTTTTTACATACACAAGATTGTCATAGATATATTGAGACACAAATGTCAGAATATTGATTTCTTTAAACATTTCCCTCAGTGACACTCTAGGCCCTAATCTATAAATTGCACGAACAGCCCGTTTCTGCAGAATAAATATACTATTAGCATTCGCAGCGTGACCCCACAATAAAATACCATAGGTCATTAGACTATGAAAGTAACTAAAGTAGACTAGTCTAGCGGTGTCTACGTCGGTAAGAGCTCTAATTTTTTTAACTGCGAACGCTGCCGAACTCAGTCTGTTCGACAATTTATTTATATGAGGATCCCATTGTAGTTTGGCGTCTAAAGTAATGCCCAAAAAGACAGTCGACTGCACAAGGTCCAATCTCTGTCCTTTTATAAATATGTCTGTAGTTACCGGGTTCACATTGGGTAACACGAATTTAATACATTTAGTTTTCTTTTCATTAAGTAATAAATTGTTAACAGTAAACCAGTTCACTATACTAGAGATAGCATTGTTTACCTCGTCATAATTTGATTGCTGTCTTTTAACTTTAAATATCAAAGAAGTATCATCGGCAAACAATACTAACCCATGTTTTGCTTTAACAAGGTAAGGTAAATCATTAATATATACTAAAAACAAGAAAGGACCAAGAATTGAACCTTGCGGTACGCCCATACTTATTGAAGACCCAGGTGATCTTTTCCCATTAACATCGACCATCTGAACCCTATCTGTTAGATATGACTCCAGAAGGCCAAGTGCCTGATGTTTTACACCATAATGGCGTAACTTCCTGACAAGAGTGTCATGATGGACGCAATCAAAAGCCTTGGATAGATCGCAGAAGACACCTATTGCATCCATTGCGTCTTCCCAGGCATCAAAAATATTGTCGATTAGTTCAACACCAGCATCGGCTGTTGAACGACCCTTTGTGAAACCAAACTGAGCAATATGAATTAAATTATTGAGATAAAAATGACTTTGCAATTGATTAAGTATGAGTTTTTCAAATATTTTGCTAAGCGTTGGTAGTATCGATATGGGTCTAAAATTGGTGGGGTCTGATGTACTACCAGCTTTGAATAAAGGTATAACTTTACTTAGTTTCATCAAGTCAGGAAACACACCATTATCTATACATTGATTAAATATACAACAAAGGTGAGGTGCAATGCAATCTACAATGGAACTAATAATTTTTACTGATAGACCATGGGCGTCAGCTGTCTTTTTCATTTCCAGGGATTTAAACGCTTTTACAATGTCTTCATTATTTACGTGCCTAAATTTAAAATCTGTTTTACATTCCTCAAAGTTTTGTTTAAGTATAGATTCAGCAGCAGCGGGAGATGAATTTAAAGACTTGGTTGTTGAAACTGGAATGTCCGTAAAGAAATTTTCGAAAGCTTTTGCTACTTCTAGGTCTGTACTTAGCAATCTATCTTAAGCTTGAAGTTATTATGTGTAGCTTTGGCCTTTCCAGTCTCTCTGTTTATAATTTGCCAAGTCGTTTTCATTACATTGCTACTAGATTCAATTTTGTTTTTAATGAAATTAGATTTAGCTACGGCACAAACGCGTTTAAACATTTTTGAATAACTACGAACATAATCTAGAAAGGCCGTATTTTTGTTATATGATTTCTCTTCATAGAGTTCATATAATCTTCGTCTGCTCCTATGAATTCCAACTGTCGCCCAATCACTAAACAAAGCTTTGTTATTAACTTTTATAGTTTTTGATTTAAATACCGTATCATATTCATTTTTGACAAGGTTAAATACTGAGTTGTACAACAAATTTGGATCGTCACTGTATGGTATTTCCCATAGTTTATCTAAAATATTATTCCTGTAGTGTTCAAGCCGAGTGTCACTAACGGGCACACATGTAATATCCTCTTTTTGGTCCTTTTTTATTTTAATATTGAATATACCTATCTGACCAGAGTGATCAGAGGTTAATTTATTGATGACCGATTTGAAAATGGGCGTAATGTTAGTAAATATATTGTCAATGCAGGTAGCAGATGTTGCAGTAATTCTAGTAGGCTCCAAAAACAGATAGTTCATGTTGTGACATAAAAATAAAGATTTTAATCTAGTACAAATATTATTATCCTCTAACAGATTAACATTAAAATCACCACAAATTATAAAAAAATTGTTTTTATCGCTGATTTTAATCAACACTTCATCCATTTTCTTTTCGAATAAATCAAAGGATGAATCTGGTGGTCTGTATACGCTCATTACAATAAGTTGTTCAAGTTCAATACAGGCTATTTCCATGGTACGCTCAACAGACAGGCTCACTATGTCAACTCGTTCCTTATATTTAAAACTATTATTTACAAGTATTAAGGAGCCACCGCGATCAGCTGTTTTTCTGTTGAACGAACTAGCAACGTGATGGTTATTAAAGTTGAACATGAACTGATAACTCTTTAAAAAGTGCTCTGTTATACATAAAATATCAATATTATTACAGTTCATGAATAACTCAATTTCCAGTTCTTTACTTAACATGCCCTGTATATTTTGATGAACCATGTTTAAAATATTCTTACTTTTACATTTTTCATTACTAGTAACTTGATTTAATGGGCAAGATGAAGGTATATTTATACAAATATTAATATTACTGCCAGAGTTACTCTCTGTTGTCCTATGGGTTAATTTAAAGAGCTTGGAACAGATTCCAAGGAGTACATGTCATTATTATTACACTGCTCAATAGAAGCAGGCGTTTCATTAGTCAAAAACTTGACTGAGTTCAAAATAAAATAAGATAGTGACTGTGCTATCTGTTTTGTATAAAACCTAGATAGGTAATACCTATCCTTAGTCAGATAAAAATATTTTCCAATACAAATATTGGTGTCTATGAAATGAAATTTTTCAGTATGACGACATGTCAATGTGTGTATAAATGTATTATAATCATGTCTTATATGATTTTCATGTTGTGACAAAGATTGGCTGAAGGGAAACGAAAACAAGATTATTCTATCTACATTTTGTAAAGAAATTAATTTGGAAAAGTATTTAGTAATTAGTTTTTTAAATACATTTTCCCTTCTACCAATTAAAATAATTAGGGTGGTTGGTTCTAAAAACTGCGATGACAACACTTTGTTTAATATTTGTGAATATGTGGCGCCAGGCATACAGTTATTTAATATTGCCTGGCCCACGCGCTGACTAAGTTGTAAACCCATATTTTTTCCAAGTTCATCGCTGTACATTATATACCTATCCTTTGTCCGAGAGAAGGAGGCGTTATTGATAACACTATTAGTACTCAAGTCGACTGACGGCGGCGCCTGAGTCAGTATCAGCTGTTCGGCCGGCTGCTCGGCGGGACACACGGTCGGCACGGAACAGTCCGCTGGAGCTTGTTTACAATCACAGATGTGATTGTCGGTCAAAGATATGAAAGTGTCATAATTATACTTACACATCTCCAACAAACCATTCATAGCCGACACATGTTCCTTAATTTCGTATTGTGCTGACTCATATTTACGTGTAATCATGTGTGCTCATATTTCTTTGTAATGATGAGTTTAAAATATGCATATCTGACTGGAGTCGCCCTGTGTCACATTCGTACTTTTCTGTAGTTTTTTCCAAACAATCTACAATCATCGATTTCGTTAATTAATTCGACACGTTCCTTGCTACAATTTACATTTTTACAAAATATTTTATTTCTATTAGCTAGTTTTTGTGTTTTTTTTATATAATTATTCAATTTAACATATTTCTTTAATTTATTTTTACTACAGCTCATAGTGGTTACTGATTGCGATCTATCACACGTGAGATCACAAGCTGTTAGGTCAATAGTTGGTATGCCAGTTTGGCTCATGACCTCATTATATAAGGCCCTGGTTGTAGCACTGTCTTGCTGTTCCTCCCGCTCGCTGAGAACTTGAAGCTCGTGGTGTGCCTCTGCAAGCTGTTGTTCAAGTGATTTTTTGTGTTGCAATGCTACGTGGTGGACATCATGACACTTGTAAAATGAGTCGACTTGGTGTTGTAGTTCATCTCTCTGGGCACTGCGATCCTGGCATTGGATGTCCAACTCACTGAGCTCTTCTTTTAGCGCCGAATTTTTCTTAATTTGCTTTTCTATCTCCTCTTCACACTCATCTCGTTCTCGTAGAAGTATTTCACAAAGCTCTTGGCTCTTCTTGAGCTCCAGCAAGGTCGCTTTCAGCTTCAACTCCACATCGCGTGTGCTCATCTTGCTTCGTGTCAGCATTGCACCCTTTTTCGCCTGAAAAAAAACCGCGAATAGGTGTCAGTGTATGACCGGGTGGAATACTAGCGAACACTAGGGAGTTTATTGCACAATGAAGGTGTTAAGTGTGTGTTTTTGTTGAATGTGGCAGAATATTGCGTCTTCAACTTTGCTTCCGCTTTTGCCAAGTAAAGAGAGACAAAGCGGTACCTGAGTGAGTGTACGGCAAGTGTTTCACTTATATGAAGGTTTGTTTAGTTTGTTACGGGTGTGAAAGGTGAGATTATTGATATAAATACAGAAACAAAACGATACTTCCCCCGTTTACGTCGTTGCTATTTGAACTGATTTTGACAGTTCAATCGGCCGGTACAATCGGTCTTGTTTTTTCCAAAGCTTGTATGTTTGCACAGCTGTTTCTTATCTACACATTATTTAATCACTAATTACTACTTAAATTAAGTTTACTCGTGCAGAAAAGCAATTTTGACTAATTTAATTGAAATAAAAACTACAGAGCTGTTTACATCGTCAGCTATTCGGTATGCCAGGCCGAAGCCAATTCTTTGTAAGTCTTCTTTAGGGCAAACGTTTTCAATAGGGCCGAAGCCAAGAATTGGTAATACATATTTGTTTGTTATAAGTTTTTGTTAAGTTCTTCATAGCCGGTAGTGAGTCTTTATCGAGGTTTGTCATATCCGAGATTAGTCTAAATTTCTTGGACCGTGTGTATTATGTATTGATACAACGGCTGGGTAAGTACTTGTATAAGACACATTGAATTTGGGGGAGGGGGGCGTGGAGGGGGGGAGGGGTGGGGGAGGGGAGGTCCCCCCACCTACCCCCCCTTTTAGGAAACCACTAGTTTTTATGTTATGGAGGTCCAAAGATTGAAGAAAATGCCTACATTTTTTGGATTTCGGGGGAGTTGGAGGATGAGAGGTGTTGGAGGAGGGGTTGCCAAGAGTAGGGGGTCGCCTCGCTCCGCTCCGCTTCGCTCCGGCTCCCGGGTCTGCTGTAACGTGTGAACCTAACAAACCTATCTTTAGTTTTTAAACAGGAAGTGACCTAAAGCAACCAATTTGGTTCTGATAAACTCCATAAAGTAGTTAGTAAGTAAACAAAACCAAAGTCGTCCAGAGAATCACGGCTAAAATGAGAGCGCAACAGAACATTCACGAAACACGGAAGGAATCGGAATGAAATGAGCACGTAGGGGGTCGCCTCGCTCCGCTCCGCTTCGCTCCGGCTCCCGGGTCTGCTGTAATGTGTGAACCTAACAAACCTATCTTTAGTTTTTAAACACGAAGTGACCTAAAGCAACCAATTTGGTTCTGATAAACTCCATAAAGTAGTTAGTAAGTAAACAAAGCCAAAGACATCCAGAGAATCACGGATAAAACGAGAGCGCAACAGAACATTCACGAAACACGGAAGGAATCGGAATGAAATGAGCAAGTCATTATGTCAGAAAATACAAAATTGCTGACGCAAATTTCTACCATTACAACAAAATCTTGTAATTTGTACTAAAATCATGTACCAATATCCAACGTTGGAGCTTTTGGGTTTGACATTTGTCGTTCCGAGATTGGCCAAGTTGTAAAAATCGCGTAAACATATTTTATAATTCAAGTGCTAAAATGATGTGTCCTAATTCAGAAAATGGTATCAGAGGATAGCTAAGGACCCCCCCTAACCACCTAAGTACTCCAATCTTCAAACTTCAATGTGTCTTATATAAGACCCAACCCCAACGGTTGTGCGTGAGCTAGAGGTGAGGGGTGTGGGGATCTCTTTGTTTGTTTTGTTTAGTCCATCACCGCACTGGTGCGCGTACCACGCAATTTCATTTCGATTCACAAATGTGGAATACTGTGAAATGTACTTGCACAATGTAATGACAGTATTTCGATAAGCTGTTTCGGTGTACTTTGAACGGTTCGTGGTACGACTGTCACAGCGACTACTACGGTACTTTCACACAAACACAGCCCTTAGGTACAGTACCTACATTTGGAGTGCATTCAACTCGCGAGCGAATGGTAGGTACAAGTAAGTACAATACGTCGGAAATTATCTAGCCCGTTTCATACAAGCCGAGCCAAGCTCTGAGCGAGCGGGGACTCTCTTTCACTCATAGGGTAAGGGTGGGGCACACTCGTAGCCAAATAAATTTGGCGCGAACTGTACGGTTAGTGAGGGCGGGGGCGGGAAATTCGAAGTGCCCAGATTTTTGCGATGTTTTGTAGTTAGTACGTACGTAACCTACATTTTAGTTTTACTTTATCTTTCCATTGATTTATTTCTAAATAGGTTTACTATGATGTTGATAAGGTAACCTAACTAACTTAAAAAACTAACCTACCTTAAAAAGTGTGACGGATAATTTGATTGAACTCACGGGCCGCGGCACGCACGCACCACAGAGTTGTGAATTTGTCAAAAATAAATGACGCAACTTACGTCACAAATATTTTCTACAATTTTCTCGTTGGTCCTGTCTGACTGGACGGGCTTAGCAAACGCCATCGAATTCGTTGGCATGTGCCGGCCGGGGCGATCGGAAGCGTGGTGGTACAGTGGACAGTCGCCAAAGGCCAACGAACGAACGCTCAGTTTTTAGTTATTTTACTTCTTGTATACACTTATATTCTTACAATATGTGGTTTTCCTCCGTTTCCGCTTTCGTTAAATTTGTCTTTTCCTTGCTGACTCGCTGTGGTATATAAAACGCGCGCACAAACAGACAGCTCTCCACCGAGTCCGCGAGGGGTGCCGGAGGCTGCAATGGCGCTTCTGTAGCGGCTCTGTGTAGCGGGTTGCTCCCCTCCCTCAAATATGGCGATGGCTGGTACACAAGTCTCATGAACGGGTGCTGCTTGGGGGGACTGGTCCAGTCTGGTTTCTTATAAGTTATATTCATTACAGCTTGTCTTTGTTCTTATTTATTTATTTTGTTAGATTGTTATTTTGATACATCTTATTGGCACTTAAGGATACGATGTTATAATATTGTCATTAGATTAGATAATTTTTATATTGTACATGCTTTCGGGCGCAAGCTTAAGGCATATTTACTGGATCAGCAGAGACTACTCCTCGGAAGACTTGAAACGGATGTTCAACCTCTCGCCGCAAGAAGACTTGAGTCTACTAAGGTTGCTCATTGACATTGCCAGTGGGATTGCCTGCCCGGCACAACCTAGGTATATTCTAAATAAAAAAGTTTTTAAAATGGAAACTATGGCTACCGCACAAGAAATGTATTTATATTATCTCTGTTAATACATATTTTTATATATTACATTTTTTACTTACTTACCTATTATGTTATATATCTATGGACATATTTTATTTTTATTTTTATTTTTTTATTTATCAATCAATATCTACCATTACAGCTAAAACCTAATGCGGTAGATACATAACAATATGACTACTTACTTATAATCTACATTAAGCTATTATCTTATCCTATCTTCCTTATAACACAGAACAAACAGTGCTGTTCTTGTAAACTCAGACAGGGCAACCCCGAAAATATCGACAAACTCAGATGTAATAATATTTAGAATCGTGATAGCCCGCGTGTGCGGCGCGTGCGTCAGCAAGTTAGTGCGCGCGCACGGCTGCAGCAGCAGCGGCGGGCGGCGGCGGCGGCTCCACGTACCCGTCCGGCACACACAGGCTCACCTCGCCCAGCAACACGGGATTACACGTTCTACCTACCAGCACCTCATACAGATATGATACAAGGGGGCGTACCCTTCTGACTCTGAGCTCATTGTAGCTTATCATACCCAATATAAAAAGTGTGGGATAATTTAATGGATAGATCGGATATACTCCGTACTGCCGTAGGTACAAATATCGCACAAACTTATTTTGTATCCGCTCTAACATGAGACGATAAATTGTTTCGTGTGGAGCCCATATCATTGCATTTGATTCTAGCTGTGACCTAACCAGTGCATTATATAATGTTTTTAAAGCGGCTGTCACTTTAAAAGTACTTCCCGTACGCAAAAGAAACCAAGATTCCGATATGCCTTCTTACAAATACCCTCGATAGTATCAGTAATTCAGGTCTGCAGTCAACCTTACTCCCAGGTCCTTGACATCGTTTACTCTCAGAATTTGTTTGTCATGTACTTTATACTCTTGCTGGACATGATATTTTTTTCTAGTGAACGACATTAAAGCACATTTGGAAACATTAAATTCTAACCTATTTGTATGTATGACTCCACCTCACTACCCGGTCTATATCTTCCTGTAGTTTTACGCAGTCATCATCACTAACTACCGCTAAGGACAGCTTACTGTTTGCTACCTTGAGGTCAGCCGCAAACAATAAACAACGTGCACTTTGTACCTCTCTACGTAGGTCGTTTATCATTATTGTGAATTTTAACGGCCCCAAAGTGCTTCCCTGACGTACCCCCTAGTAAAGTATGGTTCTGACCGGTTTCCCTCGTAATCCACATATGGTTTTCTGTCACTCACATAACTTCTAAAAAACTTAAGTAATTGTGGAGTACAACCTACATCCGCAAGTTTTTTCAGGAGCACATCTACGACCTGTCCTGAA
Source organism: Argyresthia goedartella (assembly GCA_949825045.1). Classification (NCBI taxonomy): domain Eukaryota; kingdom Metazoa; phylum Arthropoda; class Insecta; order Lepidoptera; family Argyresthiidae; genus Argyresthia; species Argyresthia goedartella. Next base: position 19,914,635 of record OX463834.1, read on the forward strand.
CCCGTGCTGGGCGTCTGATAGCTGTGGGTCCAATTGCGCTAATAATGCTTTCTGAATCGCCGATTCAAGTACTTTTGCAGGCGTGCAAAGAATAGCTACTATTATGCATACTGTTATACAATGTTTTAATTGTTGTACAACGCCGCAGTCTGTGACGCTCGTTGGGCTCGGCGCGGACTGAAAATCAGGCTGAAGGCATGGCCTTCAGCATACTCAAGTCAAGTCAAGTCAAAGTACTTTATTACTGTAGATTAAGTAAGTATATGTTAATACATATACTTAGCAAACGTAATTTTTTGCCGCTTCTCTACATAGGAACACTGTGGGAGAAGAAGGGCGTAGAAACTCCCACAGATTGATTTTTAGATCTCTTTTAAAAATTAACTAATACAAATATTACAATATTAATTACTATAATTAACAAGCAGGAATACATAATTACAAAATTATTAACCCCAAGGACTGTGTTGAGCTAGATTAACCCCAACAGTCCCGTGATTTAATTAATCTTGAACATTATAATATCCCTTTTCGACAAAGTCGCTTTAACATGCTTTTTTAATTGCTCAAATGGCAATTTCAAAATCTCCAGAGGTATCTTATTGTAGTAGAGAATGCACTGACCCTTGAAAGAATTGCTAACCTTTGCGGGTCTAAACCTGCACATACTCTGTGATTATTTCTTAGGTTAACATTACAGCTATCGCTAAGTTTGGAAAATGTTGTAAGGTTCTTGCGTACATACATTATATTTTCGAAAATAAATTGACTAGCTACAGTTAGTTTGTCAATTTCTTTAAAAAGCTCTTTTAAGGAGTCTTTTTGGTTTAAATTATAAATTGCTCGAATAGCTCTTTTCTGTAAAATAAAAATAGTTTGAATATCTGCTGCTTTCCCCCACAACAAGATACCATAGGACATCACACTATGAAAGTAACTAAAATATACTACTAGCCTAGATGTAGCCACATCCGTGCTTTGTCTGAACTGCTGAGTCAGGTGCCATTGGTAATGAATGACAGTGACACACCACGACCGTCGTCGGTAGAATGATTCAGAATGATTGATCGATTGTAAGAATTAATGCATACACTAATGAATGATTGAATTATTTTGTTTTCTTCCGTGTGTATAATTCTTCCATTCGTGTTTAATATAAACAGGTTGGAATTTTGTGAAACCAACTGGAGGGCAATTACTCTAAATAATGGAGGTAGCAAATTTCCCTCAAAGGTAACATTCCTTTATTTTGAAAAGAAACAAAACTGCTTTCAAAGATTTTGAAAAATACGCTTGCCACAACCAGGAATCAAACCGTCTAAAATTCGAAAAAACATCACCTGTACTTTTATGGCGTCAATCGACAGGGTCAATCATAAGGATCACATCTCTCTAACAAACATCGTAAATTAAATGAAAGGAAAACATGAAATCTTAAAACTTATTTTATTATTAACCTAAAAACATGTAAAAGCTAACTAATTAGTAAATGTACTCCCTCTCGTTGAATACATAAATTTATAATTTTAAGGAACTCTTTTTCAGTAGCCTTTAATAGCGTGTTGTGGTGAATATGAAAAATTGTACTGTAAACCTCAGCCCTCAAGTCGCTCACAGTTGCATAGGATTTTAGGTTAACTTTATTTTTTACATATCCCCATAAAAAAAACCAGAGGGGTGAGGTCTGGTGATCTTGCAGGCCATCGGATTGTGCCGTTTGTACCGATCCAGGTCCTGAAATTGTTATTAAAATAGGCTGCGGTGATTCTGCTGTTATGGGCTGGAGCACCATCTTGCTGTAATATCACACGGTTTCGCTCATCCTCGGGTAAAACATTCAACTCGTTTCGTAAGAAGGCCAGTATTTCAAGGTATTTGACCGAGTTTAGATGCCCTTCATAAATTTGGATTAACACAACCATATTTCTCATTATACCGCACCAAACGTTGAAAGAAAATCTTACTTGACTGTTAGTTTCATGAACACGAACAGGATTTACTCTAGACCAATAATGGTTATTGCGGCGGTAGTACATGCCATTATTACTAAAGTTGGTTTCGTCAGACCACACAATGTCACTCAAAAAATTCGGGTTACGGGCAACTTCTGTTGGCACGGTTTGACAAAATTGTGGTCGTCTCTCAGGATCTCCAGGATGTAATTTTTGAACCAACCGACCATCACGATAACATTTACACTTATACTTTTTCAAGACTTTAAGTACCTGAGTATGGGTGGTTCCAATTTTTTCGGCAGCTTCTCTGCTTGAAGCCTTTGGATATGTTTCAAAATCTGTCAACACACTAACCTCAAAATTGGAATTTTCGCGCTCGAGCAGCTGTGGACGATGACTTTTGTAACTACCAAATTCTTTCAAATTTTGTACCATTCGCCTCAAGACGAATCGAGTTGGTACTTGTCGGTCCCGATATCTCTCTCCGTACCACCGTAAAGCTAAATTGACATCTTGGCGATTAAAAAAAAAAGCTTGCATTAAATCAAATTGTTCTTGATAAGCCATTTTGACGATTAGTAATACTGCAGCTGACAAACAATTTGACAACAATCAAATGTGAATAGCAAAAGACTATCGCGACGTCGTATTTTCCCTGTTCCATTTTCAAATATATTTTTTTTATTTATGCTACACGCAAAAAAATAAGTCTCATCCAAATAAGTCTGCATTACAAACACGCGTAAAGATGATATTGTGCACGCACAACACAAGGTATCTGATGGATCCTTGAGTAAAAGTGACTTATCCTGTCTTTCATGGTTTTCCTTTCATTTAATTTACTATGTTTGTTAGAGAGATGTGATCCTTATGATTGACCCTGTCGATTGACGCCATAAAAGTACAGGTTGTTTTTTCGAATTTTAGCCGGTGAGATTCCTGGTTGTGGCAAGCGTATTTTTTAAAATCTTTGAATGCAGTTTTGATTCTTTTAAAAAATAAAGGAATGTTTCCTTTGAGGGAAATTTGCTACCTCCATTATTAAGAGTACTTGCCCTCCAGGTGGTATCACAAAATTCCATCCTGTATATACCTTATTTTCATTTGAATTTATTTAATTGTAATGTATTTGTGTGTGTGTTCTACGAATGAATGAATTAATTATTTTGTTTTCTTCCGTGTGTATAATTCTTCCATTCGTGTTTCATCAAAGGAATTTCGCGGAGGTACGTAGTACTATTAAGTATTCTGTGACGGAGGTAACCGTACCAGGGTATGGAAAGGATTTCAAAAGTGCTGGCGTCACCGTACTGTATGTAAATCACAGTATGTAGGCGTACGCAGTTACCGCGCCGCATCGTGTTAAGGACGAAGACAAGTGTGACGTCCCTACTTGGAGAGGAATAAAAAGCCTCATTTGGTAGTTTTATTAAGAGAATTACTACTTAAATTTAAAATAAGACCAGTTAATGATAGAGTGAAGACAACGGTAACTTACAACGTTACACAAGTCTTCGTGTTTTTGTTTCGGCCGAAGCTAAGTCTTTTGTATTTTGTTTCATAAGGCCGAAGCCAAGTCCAGTTTGAGGAGTCTTGTCCGTGTATAATGTCATGTCCGATAAATTATGATTCCGTGTATTGTTCCATGTCGGATACTTCTACCACATTATATATTTTCAATTTTTGTGCAGATATGATCATATATATGTTAATAATTTTCAAAATTCTTCAATAAGACAATAGTGGTACGCGGGATAGGTATCTTCAAAGTACTCATACTATCAGATATTATTAGCAACTTGTTTTCCGGGGAATGAGCTTGGTGTTCAGAAATATAAGTTAATGCATGCGATACTGCAAGTGCTTCTGCTCAGAAGATGCTCATTTCCTTGGGCAATTTCACTCCGAATCCACTCTTAATATGCGGTAGGCAGTAATATGTCTTATATATAGCTGCAGCAACGCCGTCATCACTTTTTGAACCATTAGTGTAAATTTGAGTAGGTAAAATCATTATAATTTGCCAGTTGTGCACAGATTTCAAGCTTATTCGTTTTCTCGGGATCAATATGAGATATGAAAATCGTCTGAGTAGCAAGCCCAATGATCATGGCTTCTATGTATATTAGACGGCTGACTAAAGTCAACTACTTATATGGGAAAAATCATGAAGAATGTAGGGAGTTTTGGAAGAAAAGGCCTGATTATTTCTGTAAAATTGTATAATAATAATAATAATTCTTTATTGCACAGAAAACACAATGGAAAAAATATAACGAACAATATGCAAAAGTGAGCTTATTTATAAAACGAAATTTCTTACAGCTAACCTGTGAGGAAAGGAAAAAATATTTATAGAGAGGTAGTCCTAGTGTACAATTATGAGTTAAAATAAAGAAATAAAGTCAATATACTATCAGATAAATCACAATACATCCTACACATACTATTAAATAAATTAATAGAATACAATAAATACATAGATACACATACATACATAAGATACCCACACAGAACATTTAATAAGATACCCACTATGCGGAAGAGAGGAGATGCTGTTTCAACTTTTTCTTAAAAGAGAACAAGGATGGACAATCTCTAATAGCGCAAGGAAGTGCATTCCACAAACGTATTGCCCTTAACCTAAACGAGTGCTCGTAAGCAACAGTGTTGTGCTGAGGAATTGACAAAAGTGACACCGTGTGAGATCTCCGAAGTCTATCCCCAGAGAAAAGAAACTCAAAATGTTCACGAAGATATGCGGGATAGCGCGGATTTCTCAAAATATTGAAGAGGAAGGAGAGAATGTGCATATCACGACGAAGTCGGATCGGGAGCCAGCCTAATTCCCTGCGATATTGGGACACGTGATCGTACTTACGGAGACCGAAGATAAACCGAATCCCGAGATTTTGAAGTCGCTCGAGTTTGTTCAGTAGATCTCTCGTTCGCGCTGGTCCAGCAAACATCGGCGTAGTCAATTAAAGGCAGAAGAAGGGTCTGAACTAGCATGATTTTAGTCTGCCTAGGCAAGAAGTACTGCAAACGCCGAAGGGAATGAAAGGATGCAAAGACTCGTCTGCTAACCTCACAAACGTGGGGCGACCAGGATAAAAGAGTATCAAAAACAACGCCAAGATTTTTGGCTTTCTCGCTGTACTTGACAATGGTACCGTCATAAAGCACGGGAGCAACTGACCTATTCTGCAACAAATTAAGTAAGTGCCGTGTACCCAGTATCAGCGCCTGAGACTTATCCGGGTTGACGTGTACCGGGTTGTATCAAATTTTCAAACAAAGGATGGGGCTCAATGGCTAACATTTTTAAGATAAACCTGTATTTAAGATACTTACAACGAAGATTCAACGATGTAATATTACATTCCACTTGGAGGGAATTAATGGGCGTAGGTAGTTTTCATAGCACCAGTAATGAGTCTCAAATTGTTATTTTGAATTACTTCCAATTTTCTTGCAAGTTGCTGATTAGCGGCAAAGCAAATAAAGCCATACTCAAAATGATTCCGAGCCTTATACAAAGTTATTAATACTTTCGGTTCTGAACCCCAGTAAGTTTTTAACCCCTTCAATATGTTATAACTCCTATTTGCAGAAAATTCAATCTTGTCAACATATTTTTTCCACGAGCTTATCATATGCAAACGTTAAGGGAGTGTTATAAAAATAAATCTTAAACTGTGCTTGATTGATTTTGTGGAAGTTATCACTTCAGATTTTCCAGGACTGATGTCTAAATAAAAATATTTTAAATAATTTGAAAACCTAGAAAGCGAATCATTTAGATTTCGCGTGACCTTATTTGCATTATTAGAGAGAGAGCTATATCACTAAATCGTCTGCAAACTGAAAGTTCCGGAATTTGGGGCCCAAAATTAGATTAAGTTTATGAATGTACAGAGTGAATAAGAGTGGGCTTAAAATCCCACCTTGACAAATTCCCTTAAATGATGACCGAGGACCGAGCGATTGATTGTTAATCTTAACATAAACTTTTCTGTAGTGAAAGGAAAAAATGAAATCAATAAATTCAATAGGAATTCCAATGGAAGCTAGTTCCTTACACAAAATATGATGACTGTCATTCTTGAATGCACCAACAACATTAAAAAAGACTCCGGCAAACGACATATTTTTCTTCACAGATTGAAAGATGTCTAATTTTAATTGAGCTATACTATCTCTTGACGATCGACCTTTACGAAACCCAAACTGATTCATAGGTAGTATATGATTGTATTCGACAAAAAACTCATGTCTTTGTTTGAGAACTTGTTCAAAAATTATACCAACACAAGATGTGAATGCTATAGGTCTATATGCGTCAGGGCAATGTTTCTCTTTATTAGGTGTTAATATTAGAACAAAACAATCTGATTTCCAGTCATCAGGAATTATATTTTGAGACCAAAAGAATTGAACACATTTAAAAGAACTGTTATAGATTAATTAGAAAGCATTTTTAACATTTTATAAGAAATCACGTCAAGGCCAAAAGCTGTATCTCTCCTAGATGAAATAGGGGTGTAGTAGTGTGCTCCAGGGTTTGCAGCCAACCCGTAGGGTAGGCAAATCGTAATGACATGCATTCTACAAACTCTCACCGGTGGCTCCAAGTAGTCCTTGTGCACTCGACGGACACACCACGTCGCCTCGTGGGCTAAACCCGGTGAAGTCGGCAATGAGTCTGTGGTCGGTATACCACGATTAAAGTTCATTTTCGGTAAGTGAAAGTATAAGTGCCAATTTAGTTAACAGTTGTTATAAATTTGTAGTCGGAAACTACTGTTTGTGCGCATAAAGGATTGAACAGTCATTCTGCGAAGCCTAGATTGTATTACTTGTGATAGAACGTCGGGTTCTATAGTCCTACAGTGTTATTTCGGTTTACACAGCAGGGTCGGGCTATTTAAGGGGTATTAAGCTGATTTTGCTGACCTCAAAGGAAGTGTGGTTCCTATCGGAGGGGCCACTACTAGAAAAATAGTTTTTTTTTTATAATAACCTTTTGTGTGTTATTTGGATTGTACCACATGGTGGCATTCTCTAATTGATTTAGAGTGTATATTATAAGGTGTATGTCCACAGGGCGACCATATTAAATATTGTTTATGATTTAATTGTTTTAGTGGTTGCCTTGGTTTTTACAACTTAGTTTTAATTTCTGGGCCCAGCGCTGACGGGAAAGTGCTGGTATCTGGCTGTGCTTAGTTTGGTAGTGAAGCATAGGACCAGGAACAATTAAATCGGTAACCATGGCACCTTCGCCCTTGACGGTACTGCGATATGGTGTCCGTGAGGAGATGAGATGGCTCGCCCATACTCACAAGTATGTGGAGCGACCCGACATGGACGATGTCCTGCTCAAGCGTGTGGAGGACGCAATGACACGCGTCGGGAAGGTGTGTCGGCTGGCTGCCGAGGCTGAAGCCCTCGGGCTTACGGATGAGGCCTCGGTGGCTGCAGTGAGGCAGCTCTGCGCGGATGCTGACCAAGCGATGGAGTGCTTGGGCGACATCGAGCGTCGCGCCGAAAAAATTAAGCGGTCGCGTCGGGATGACCGCGGGGAGGGTAGCGGAGACCCCCCCCCCCCCCTAAGGGTGTGGTTGGACGGCTTCCACACCTGGAGATTCCGGCCTTCGGTGGGGCAATTGATGAGTGGCCGGCATTCATCAATTTGTTCGATAGCCTGGTCCACGGTCGGGACGACCTGGACAGCGTCTACAAGTTGGCCCAGCTATTGATGGCACTGCGGGGTGAACCGAAGGAGTTGGTCGGTCACCTAACGGTTACGGCGGGCAATTATGAGATTGCCCGGGTCATATTGTTTGACCGCTACCAACACAAAAGGCGGTTGGTTGATGCGCAGCTGGGGAAGCTGTTCAGCATCCCTAGAGTAACCCGGGATGTTGACATCCGGGTACAGGTGCTCAACCCTGTGCTGGTGGCCACTAAGGCCCTTCAGAACCTTGGTCTGCCGGTAGACCAATGGTCATATATTGTGTTATATATGGTTTTGTCACGGTTGCCTGCAGCTGTTCAAAGTCGGTTTGAACAGCTGCATGGGGGCAGTAGCTCGGAACTGCCCACGCTCGTCCAATTAACGGAGTTTTTGGAGGGTGAATGCAGGCGATGCGACACCATGGATTCGGAGGCCAGTGTGCAGCGCCAACCCACGCGGATACGGGAGGGGCCGCGCCCCCACCCCCACGGGGGGGTGGTCGGTCAAAACAATTTGGCGTTTTGAGTGCCGCGCCGTCGGGTGACGGCTGTGTGCACTGCGACAGTGCCGGTCATGAGGTGACCAGTTGCGCCAACTTTAAGGCGCTCGGTGTGGCTGCCCGCAGGAAGGTGGTCTTCCGCCACCGATTGTGTTTCGGTTGTTTGGGGCCGCACCCGCTGAGCGAGTGCTCACGGGCGTCCCCCTGTGAGGGCTGCGGTGGCAGGCACCACGTCGTGTTGTGCCTGAACCGGTCAGGCCCATCGGACGGTCACCAGGGCCGGGCTCAGGTTGGTCGGTCACAGGGCCCAACCAGGGCCGGACCCAGTCCCCCTCCGGGCAACGGGAGTCACCAACGGGGTGACTGGGGTACCCGCGGACGGGACCCCCCCCGAGGGGAAGGGGGCAGCGCGGGGGGTAACAGGCGGGACAGCCGGAGTTCGGTCGCCGCTGTCCAGGGTCAGCGAGGACGCCGCTGGCTCACCGCGTGTTACGGGCGGGTGTCAGATGGCACCTATGAGTGGCGCGAAGGCTGGGAGCCCACCACCTTCTGCGCCACCCTGCCCGTCGCTCTGGGAGGCGAACAGGGAGGCGAACAGTCGGATGTCGCCCCCATTCCTAGAGCGCCCCAGGTTGGATCCGCTCTCCCCCCTCCATCCACGGTGGCCACCGGGCACACCGTTCACAGTCCGGTATGGTCGGGTACCGGGAGAGCGAGGGGCCTATTATGCGGGTTGGGACCCCCTAATGTACATGCGGTCTGATATGCCACCGGTGGCATATCAGCAGCCGAGTTACCAGGCCGACGGAGGTCTGAGCGGGTTCGGTTCCCGCGGAGGTTCCCGCTAGGGACACGCCGCCCACTTACAAGGTGCCGCCACTCCACAGACGGTCATGCTCCCCACCGCCTCGGTGATAGCGTGGAGTTCGGACGGCAAATCTTGTGTAGCACGAGCACTATTGGACTCGGGGGCCCAGGGGTGCTTAGTCTCGTGCAACCTTGTAAGACGGTTGGGCATTTCGGTAAGGGAGTACCCACATTCCATTCGGGGAATTGGGAACACGGAAGTCGGTTCCGTTAAGGGAGTATGTCGGATTACTCTCTCGTCACGGGTGGATTCATCGGTGAATCTGACGGTCACGGCATTAGTCATGCCTAATGTGATGGGCTCACACCCTCACGTACGGTTGTCGCCCTCGGTGCGACAGTTGGTCGCTGGGTTGTCACTGGCTGACCCGGAGTTCGACATTCCGGGCCCAGTAGACATTTTATTGGGTGTCGATGCCTTAGGATACCTGTTAGTGCCAGGTGTCCACGTGTTGCAGGCGACTGGTCTGGTTTCGGTCAACACCAGACTGGGCCATGCGGTAATGGGTCCGGTCATGCCGGCTGCCCCACGCCTAGCGACTCGTAGTCCCTTATTCGGTTCTGTACTCTCGGAGGTGATACAGAAGTTTTGGGAGGTGGAGGAACCACCTACAGTACGCCGGTTGGACCCGGTTGAAGAAGAGTGTGAACAGTTTTATCGGAACAATACTGGTCGCCTTCAGTCAGGTCGATTTCTCACACGTCTTCCATTTCGGAGTGATCGCCCACCGCTGGGCAGTTCACACCATGCAGCCGAGACGCGGCTTCTGTCGATGGAACGACGCATGAAGCGTGACGGGATTTTCCGGCAGAAGTACGTCGACTTCATGCGGGAATACGAGTCGCTCGGCCACATGTCGGTTTCGGGTATCGACTGGAAGCGTGAAGACCACTGCTTCCTGCCTCATCACGCGGTCTTGAGGACCCCGGAGGGCAAAATACGGGTAGTGTTCGATGGATCGGCATCAACATCTAACGGCATGAACCTGAACCAGTGTTTGCATTCAGGGCCGAAGTTGAATCATGACATCGCGGATGTTATCACACGGTTCCGTCGACACAATGTTGTGTTTGTAGCTGATATCCGGATGATGTTTAGACAGACGGTCATTCACCCTGACAATAGACGGTATCAGCTGATACTGTGGCGAGAGAGCATAGATCAGCCCATCAGGGTGTACGAGTTGAACACCAACACGTACGGGCTACGGTCTAGTCCTTATTTGGCGATTCGCACTCTTCGGGAGTTAGCGGATCGAGAACGGTTAAATTTCCCTAGAGGAGCAGCGATCCTGGAGCAGGACCTCTACGTGGACGATATCTGTACCGGTGCAGATTCCGTGGAGGAGGCGTCGCTCGACGGGACGAGCAAGTTGAGCTCTTACGGGGTGGAGGTTACGAGCTCCGGAAATGGATGTCGAACTCTCCAGAGTTACTGACTGGTCTTCCGGATGACTACCAGCAGGATCCCCACATTTTTGAAAATTTGGAAAATCCAAATATGTTGTCGGTATTAGGCGTCCAGTACCAGCCGGTGTCAGACATGTTCTCGTATCGGGTCGAGTTGGACTCCCCGAAGGTCTGGACGAAACGGAACGTCCTTTCAACGGTGGCTAGGACATTTGATCCAAACGGGTGGATCACCCCGGTAACATTTCAGCTCAAGTGTTTTATGCAGCAATTGTGGTCTGCTGAGCTGAAATGGGACGACCCGATCGGCGGGTCATTGAGCTCGGAGTGGGACTCGTTCTTTTCGACCCTCCCTGGCATTAATCGGATTTCACTGCCACGGAGGTTGGTCCCCACCAAACGATACACCGCCACCCTGCATGGGTTTTGCGATGCCTCGGAGAAGGGCTACGGAGCTGCGGTGTATCTGCGTACGGTCGACTCCTCGGGGGAGGTTGATGTGCGGTTGGTCATGGCCAAGAGCAAGGTTGCGCCGTTGCGCACTCGCCTGACCATTCCCAAGTTAGAGCTTTCGGGAGCGGCTCTCCTGACTTGTCCACACGATGACGGTTCTTCGTGGGTCAATAGCGTTGGAAGATACGGTCTACGCTTGGACGGACAGCCAGATCGTGTTATGCTGGCTGAAGGCTTCAGTTCACAAGCTGGAGATTTTTGTGGCGAATCGGGTTTCGCAGATTTTGACTTCGGAGGTTCCCTTGATCTGGAGACATGTTCCAGGGGAAATGAACCCAGCAGACTGTGCGTCTCGTGGGTGTCACGCTCCGGAGTTGGTTGGACATCCCTTGTGGTGGGGTCCAAAATGGTTGACTCAAGCCGAATCGGATTGGCCAATGAGTCCACGCGTTACCACGGCGAACGGCGCCTTGACAGTCGGTGTCTGTACGACGCAGCCAGAGCCGGAAGAGGAGTTCAGCCTGCTGGAACGGTACAGCTCGCTCGACAAGCTGGTCAATGTGACCGCCTGGATCTGCCGATTTGCGCGGAATTGTCGGAATTCTGAGGCGCAACGAGTGCGGACACAGGTCCTGACACCACGGGAACGGAACCATGCGTTGTTCGCATTGATACGGAACGTGCAGACGGTGCACTTTAAGTCCGAATTGGACATTCTGAGACGCGGACGCGTCCAACTGAAGGGAGCTGTGGCTCGGCTCAACCCGTTTATTGACCCTCAAGGATTGCTGAGGGTAGGAGGTCGGCTGCGGAATGCCAACCTGCCTTATGCGGCTCGCCACCCGTTGTTACTCCCTAGGAAAGGGAAGTTGGTCGAACTGTTGATACAGGATCGACACATTCGGAATGGGCATATCGGATGCCACGCCTTGATGGCGTTTCTCCAGCGCGAGTTCTGGATTCTATCGGGAAGACGCTTAGTGCGTAGCGTCGTATTTCGGTGCCTGCCTTGTTATCGGGCCAAGGCGGCTACGATGCAGCCCCAGATGGGCGATTTGCCCTCGGATAGGGTTAACGAAATCCGGCCCTTTGCGGGTGTCGGAACGGATTTCGCGGGACCATTCATGGTCAAGTCTTCACAGCTACGGAACGCCAGATTAGTAAAGGCATACCTGTGCGTCTTCGTGTGCTTGGCCACGAAGGCAGTCCACTTGGAGGTGGTCAGTGACCTCACTACAGAGGCATTTATTGCATGTCTAGATCGGTTCGTCTCACGAAGGGGCCTCCCGACATTAATCCGTTCGGACAACGGCACAAATTTTGTCGGAGCCAGGCGATATCTGCAGGAGGTCACTCAATTCCTGAACGGTAACCAGGACGCCATCGGTACGGCTTGCTCCCGACGAGGGATTGAATGGGTTTTCAGTCCGCCGGGACGTCCTCATTGGGGAGGAATTTTTGAGGCTGCGGTTAAATCGGCTAAGTCGCACCTGACGAGGATCATCGGTGAGACCTCTCTACGCTTTGAAGAGCTTGCGACGCTGTTCTGTAAAATTGAAATGACACTGAACTCGCGTCCGTTGTGCCCGCTCAGTTCGGATCCAAATGATTTGGAAGCGTTGACGCCGGGTCACTTCCTGATAGGTCAGCCCCTTAACGCCCTGCCAGAATACCCATTCGGTGATGTTAAGTTAAGTCGGTTAACTAGGTGGCAGATGTTGCAGCAGATGGCTCAAGATTTTTGGAAACGGTAGTCCCTTGAGTACTTGCACATCTTGCAGCAGCGCCTTAAGTGGACTGACCGGACGAGCCCTCCTCAAGTCGGTGATTTGGTGCTGATTAAGGATGCGAACCTGCCATCATTGAGATGGAGACGAGGACGGATCGTCAATTTGTACACGGGTCGGGATGGCACGCCTCGATCAGCAGAAGTCAAGGTGGGGGACTCGGTCCTCAAGAGAGCGGTCGCAACACTTTCTCGCCTTCATATTGATTAGGGACAGGTTCGGGCCTGTCCAGGCGGGTGACTGTTTAATATTTATGCGTCGGAAACGCACCGGTTTGTTGTTGCGCGAATCGATCGCGAGTAATCGAGACATCACTAAGCGGAAACGGACCGCAGATGTCACTCGTACCGGAACGAGATGTAAAATTGGAGGTTATCTTTACTCTTGGTCCTTGTCTCATCGGGAGAATAACATGGCGGCTCGGGCCCCGTGGCATTGATGGTATTTCGGTGTACCAATTATCATACAGGCATCGGGCCTGGTCAGAGTGTAAATCTGCATCGTCGGGAAATAAGTAGATTCACGTCATCGGTTGAGTGATTCGTGGTGAAGGTTGAAGTTGTACGGTCTCCAACTCGTCGTATCGGTAGCGGCGACTCCACGTGTCGGCAGCAGCACGCCGGCGAACAGCGTCGGGCAGCAACGATAGTGATTCGACTCCTATCCTATCCCAAACTGTGCCCCTTTCCCGAATTCCCGTCTCGAATCGAGCTTTCGATTTCCTGTCTACGGAGACAAAGGTCAGTAACAAATTCATCAATTCTTTTCTCTCACGTGCGGCCAAAGGCACATCCCCCTCAGGATTCCACGCCGTTCGGCAGGCGTGGAAATTAAACAGATGGCTCTAGAAGCATCATGGACAGCAATAAAAAAGACCAATCAATTCAAATTCGAATCAACCAAACAGCAATAAACAAGGCTATACGCCAGCGTGTTCCAAGCGGAAATCTACGCCATAATGGAATGCGCTGAAGCACTAAGAGAAACAGCAGAAATAAAAAACAAGACAGTAGTAATTTATTATGATAGTCAGGCAGCTTTAAAGGCGCTTAGGTAACCAATGAATAAATCTGCACTAGTCAAAGAGTGTAAGGCCAGTCTTGACTCTTTGGAAAGAACATCAGAAATAATTATCGCATGGGTCCACGTTATTCAGTGCCCCATGGGATTCACGGTAACGAAAAAGCAGATGAGCTGGCAAGAAAAGGCGCTGATGAGCGTTTTATTGGACCAGAACCAAGATTACCTATATCAGCAACTGTCACAAAGAACATCTTAGACATAGCTACGCGAGATGTAAACCATGAATGGAATAACACCAAAGACTATAAAGATATTCATCTTGAGGAAAGACCCCAAAAAGGCTAAGTATTTAACTTAACTTAGTGGGGAAAACTTGGCAATACTGGTAGGTGTGGTGACAGGTCACTGCAAACTAAATAGACAACTATCATTATTAAGGCTCGTGCAGGACCCATCATGGCAGTAGCCACTGTAGCTTGGAAGAATACTTTCTTCCAAGCCACAGTGGCTACTGCCAGTACTTCTTGGGAGAATGCGTAATGTATTCTAACATAGTATTGCGAACACTACGGATGAATAACATTAAAGCGGATGATTTGTAAAACTTAAAGTTTAGCGACATCCTGGAATTCATTAAACGAACAAGAAGATTTGGGGAGGGACATCTGTTGAACCAACAGTAACCAGTGCCCGCCCAAACACTGGGAATTGGGTGAAATAGTCAAGATAGAGGACCGATCACCCGCCTGTGTTTCAGCGGGCGTCCCAACTCATAATCATCATCAATACACGATTTAAAAAACTTACTTGATTTCAAAAAGATTTAACTCAAAAGTAGGAAATAATATTTACACGAAATTAATTACCCAAATCAATTGAAACAATTAGTTGTTTTTTTTTTTGAGTTCTCAATGCATTTCTTGCAAATTACGAGGGAGACTGGTCCTTATATGTGGAGAAACAAGGCGAAGAATATTACGAGGTTGTTAGGGACATCGTTCTGAATCATCGGTCAGGATTCGATAGCGGGACCTCTTATTTATGCAAAACCTATAACATCACAGAGAGGTCGTCATATTAATATTTTGTTGGTACTTTGTGCTCTTTAATAGCCTACATTTTCAAATTTTATTTTTTGTACAAGTTTCTACGATGTAAAACAAGACAACGATGAAGAATTTGACAGTGGCATATCCTAACCTCAGTATTATAAGGTGAGCGTGAAGAGAGTGAATTTAGCACGCCATAAGGTCCTTTTATGAAGAAACTATTACACAGCTAAAATACTTATAATTGACAGAGCGAGCGAAGGGCTCCATTTCGACATGATAGGAGGCCGATTTTGCTTTCCTCTGTCTCTATGTGTGTCTGTCAGTTCCCCCACAGTTTTCAAGCGATCCTCACAAAACTTGGCACACGTGTTCCTTGAATCAAAAGATTTTTTTTTGTCGAGAGCTTTCTCGATTTTCCCTTTAGGGGGGGAGTTATGACGTCATTATTTTTTTGTATGAGGTTTTGTTCTTTTTTCTGAAACCTATCGTGTGGGGTATCAAATTAAAGGACTTCATGAGCCGGATCTAAAAATATGCTACACCATTACCTTTCGGCCGCCTGTTTTCTAAAAATCCAAGAAATATTTTAAAAACATACCAAGTTTGGACTCCTCGAAGTTGGAGACGAATTAGTAAAGAGGATCTATACAGACCATGAGAGTGAGTGAAATAGACTATATCTATTTTTGTGTAAAGTCAATAGATTGTATTTTAAATCGCAAAATGTAGTTTACAAAGTTATTGGTGCGGCTAATTTACTACTTGATTTTGATTGAATCTAAAATACTTACCTATAAATTTGTTCACAGTCCCCCCTGTTAGTGAGGTCTACTGCCCACAGGGCCACTAGTATTTTATTAAAGTAGTTTATGTGACTGATACATAATGGAGGGCATTAAAACCCGAGAGTGTGTCAATGAAACGAGCCGAAGGCGAGTTTCATAATAATACTAGTCGAGAGTTTTAATGCTTAATTAAGTGCAATGCATACACCAGTTTATCTACACACATATCATAAGGTCTCTTTTATTTGTTCAGGAACCGCATGTTGTGCATTGTGGCATTGATAATACGTTAACATACTGAGAGGTGCATTTTGTGCTCAAGAAAGCTGGTAATATCAGCGCAATAGCGGCCCTATCGGTCTGTCACACATTAGCGCAAACAGATCATTGACCCCCCCACCTGAGACCAAAGTGACGAAACCGGAGAGTGTAGCAGGGGCAGCATGCACGCCATCCCCATCGTATGCGGAGATGGCACAGCATGCATCTATCCCGCCCACACAGTCACCTACGCCTATTTCGCTCACACAAACACCTTCGCCCGGTGGCAATACGAAGCGGTTGGTTGAAGGTCACAAACCAAAACAAAGTGGCACCACAGGCGCAAACAAACAGCCGATATCGACTGCAGCGCAAGCAAAAGTTCCCACATCGGCACCAGTACCTCACAATGCGACTAACGCCAAGGACGTAAAAGAAGATGGTGGAGAGGGATGGACCAAAGTCACTAGGAAGCCACGAAGGCCCCGGTCGCTGCGCGGCACAGCAGGACCCACAATTACCACTCTTCGTGCGGTGGAGCGACAGCGGTTCTTCCATCTCTGGAATATGAGGTCGGGACTGGAGGAAGTTAGGGCATATTTACAGGAGTTGTGCTCACCCGAAACCGGCACCGTGGTAGAGTTGTCGACAAAGTGGGCGTACAAGTCCTTCAAAATAGTTGTTCCAGAGTCGCTTTTTGACATCTGCTTGTCCATGGATGAGTAGCCTGTTGACGCCCGTATCAAGGAGTGGCTGCCCTTTCATACCTACATTGAGCTCTACAAAAACAGTAAAAATAAATCAACCTGCAACCTCGCGTCTGAGTTGAAGAGGAGCCAGATGATGTTTTCTACAAATATCGAGGTAAGAATCTGAATTGTATTTAAATTTAGTCCGATAACAGAGATAACGCACAAATGCTGGTAAGAGCCCGTGTTGTATGCGCAGAGAGCTGGCCAGCGATCTGGCCGCTTGGATCCGCAAGGGCAATCACGCAGTCCTGTACGAACTCATGTGTAGCATATCTTGGGACAGTGTTCTCGAAGCTACTGATGTAGAGACGGCAGTCGGTCGCTTCTACGATTCCATTTACGGAGTCTTCAACAACTGTATCCCGAAGAAGACCAGACCAACCCAGCCTACAAGGAGATACCCGGTGTGGTTCACTGGTGATATAATAAGGGACTTGGCCACGAAGGCCATACTCCACCGTAAATGGAAAACGGGGAGGAGGCCGGCTGACTACGTCTCATTCAGCGAGCTAAGAGCCAACCTCAAGTGTCGCGTAGATACAGCCTACGCCAACCACATGAGTAGTATAGAAAGCAATATTAGACATAACCCGCGCGCATTTTGGAAATATGTAAGTGGCCTAAGATCGAAGGGTGGTTTCGAACCTCGGGTCACGCATCGGGGCCGGAAACACGTTGGCGAGGAAGCAGCAGCCGCATTTGCAAACTACCTACTTCTCAGACTGTAAAGATCCCCCCCTTTATGTTTTATATTTTAACCTATACTTAACAAAACGCTTTTAAGCATATGTTAATTGCAGAAATATTCAACAGTAATATTTCTCAGTGTAATGGCCAAATGTGATCGTATTACTGTGGTAAGACTTGCTACGTTGTGTAATTTTTTGTTTCAGCAAACCCAGATTCTTTTAGAGGCATGAAATAGGTATAGAAAATCCATGAGAAAGAAATTAATAGTTTGAGATGGAGGTGATGTAATTGGTCATAAAAATGTGTTTAGAAAGACTTGGAAAGATCCTTGGACGAGGCAAACATCGAATAATTATAAACTTAAAGAAGGTAGTTACATTTCCCTAAATCTTGATTCTGTCGCTTTTGTCATAAAAAAATGGGGGAAGGGGGAGTGGTAGATGCCCCAAACCTCGCATCTACCTGTGAATTCCAACCAGCATTGCTAAGTGAAAGATCTCGCATTTAGATTATCATCTAGTTGCGAGATCTGTTGAATTCCCTTTAATGAGAAGTAAGGATTTCCCTAAGCTTGGCACAGGATGCTACAATAGGGCCTAACGGACTCTAAGTGACGCATGTACTTATGTCAAATGACAAACTTGGAGCTATTTTGATATTCCCTACGGATGTGATTCCTCGACCGAATGCAAATCATATTAATTCATTAGCATTCCCGCAGTATGACACTGTGACAACGCCACGTGACTCGGAAGTATTCGCGGTCAACTGTCTCACTCAGACAACCGCGAGAACCGGCCAGTAATAATTTAATTCGCGGGGTTTGGAAGACATATTCCCATCCTTTCTTACGCGTGGCGTGACCTACTCCCTTGTCATCGGGCACCACTACTACTCGCCATGACAATATGTACATCCCCTACCCTGTAAGACTTTTCAGGCAATCACACCACCTACAAAGGGGCAGATCCCTATTATTCGTCCAAGTTTGCAATATGACCCAACCACCACATCACACAAGAGGATAAATTACAATTCAATATACAATACAAATAGCCAACAGGCACTCCGGCTACCTGGTAGTGAAGTTTTAATCAACACCAAACCGACAGCATAATTCTTATCTGTAATAAAAACCACTCAAAAATAGCTTCAATTGAAGCAGGCTAAATAAATTAAGTATATGTAGGTTTTAAAGAACGCTAATGCAAGCTCTGTCATTCGTAAGAATTTGGTATAGTTAAAAAACTTCACGGAAGGTGGAGAAAAATGTAACCAGAGTAGTTCTATAAAACGTTAATAAATACAAGTGCCAAGTAGATTAACGCGATACTACTAAGTGTTACCTGTGTAACTTAATTTTACAGAAATTTAGAACACAAAGGAAGGGAAATAAACTAATCCGTCAGTTTGATTATTACAGGATGAGCTAACTGACAAAGAACTCAACTGTAATTTTAGTTCAGGATATAAGGATGAGGAATGCCTACCTAAGCGGCTAGCCGACGACAGATCTACCTTAATCAGTTTTGAAAACCCAGTAACGCGCATCTCATGTCGACGCAGCTATTTAAATAGACGAACGACAGTGCTACGCATTATGGATTATCATTACACGCTTTGTACCTACATAACATTTTCAGTTTGTTATTCAGATAAGTATAATGAGGAGTCCGAGTCGAGATAATTAACTCAAAGTTCCAGTAACAATTATATACGCCCCTACTAAGACCGAAACTTCTACTATATTGACACTGCCTTGTGGTGTACAGTTCAAAAGGACAAGCAACGACAATATTGACAATACACGGTACCGGTATTTAAAGTGAAGAGCAATCAATAAATTAGGTTAAGTAAACTGTGCATCAAACCAGACAGGAGTTCCCGGCGCGCTGAGATGCCGCGCGGAAGCAGGTCAAAGCTCACCCGATCAGCCGACTGATGGTCAGGTACAGCCGCGCGTTGCTAAGCCAACAAGCGCGAGCGCAGCCCCTGGAAATGTCACTTTGTGCTATTCTTCACTCGACAGCCGATGCCTACCACGTGTACCTTTACTCACCAATCGGCGAAGGCCTTTTGACGCCGCAGACTCGCCTCTCGCGCCCGGCACCAGAAAAACTCCCGCACTTCCTGTTATTCCGCTTGATGAAGGCCTCCTCGATGTCGACTCCCCTGTTCCGTGTCTAAACCCGGTCTCTCTACTCTGTCAAAATTTCGTTCTTTCGGCGTATGCGCAGCCTACCTACTCTACTACCTACCCTTCCAGTCTCGACCAATCACATCGCCAAATCTCATTCAAGACTACGCCCCTATGTCATCTCATTGGCCCATGTACTCATGGTGCTATCAGGATTATTATTTTAACAAGCATAATAGTTAGCCTATTTAGTTCTTTCCATGCCTAGATCCACCCCAAGAAATAGAACGATACTGACGATACTGATACATGAAACTTTTCGCCACCGCCTATAAGATGTTGTTAATATTAGGTTTTCGCTATATACTTTATTTGGTTCTTTACGTCACACACTTGCCCAAAGTGGGTGATAAAATAATTAGCAACCAAGATTAAATATATCAGGATCTCATTTTAGTATGTTACCTAAAAACAATGATTCAGTGAATGATTATGAGCCTAATCTAACCTATCAGAGCTCAATTAATTTCATCGACGCGAATGGCCGAGTCGGTAGTGCCCTACCTACGAAGCCAAGGGTCCCAGGTTCGAGTCTCGGTGGGGGCAAATATTTGTTTGATGAAAATGGATGTGTGTACCCCAGTGATGGCCGTTCATCTATCTTAGTATAGTATTTATAAGTATGTGTATCGTTGTCTAGTAACCAAGATACAGGGAATCCCAGTTTGGGCCAGATGAATGTGTGTAAATAGTGCCCAAGGTATTATTATTATTAATAAATTTCAAAGATGTCATACGGCATTCATTCAGTGGGGTGCCAACAATGGCATCGAACCCTGGCTTTATTTAGACAACAACGTCTTAAAATAATAAAACCTCCGCGCCGTAACGGCCTTTTTACACAGTCATCATTGAATTACTGCAGGACAGAGTATTGTAAAAAATAACAAATTACAAGTTAAGACTTGCTTACCCAGAACTTTGTATTTCTTGCCATGGTGCAAGTAATTGGCCAGAAGATAAATGACCTTTATTTTATTATCTCGAATGATCATATTAGTGACTTTGTGATAGACTAAATTACTTACTTCCTAACAAGCCATACATAGAACTGAGTTTTGGCTAAATGGTTCTGGTCATTGTTTCTTTTAAGTCTAACAAAACTAATCGGTGCACATTTGTTTACAGTCAGATTTTATTACTTTATTACTTAAGTTATTCCCAAAACTCCAACAAACCGATACGAACTACCTTTCTTGATTTTATGATAATTTTGTATGATTTAGTTAAACAGTGGATGTTGAGATCGTTACAAGACGTTTTCCTCCCTGATGAGCCAGCGCTCGATCCAGATCTGGTAAACATTTCTGATGACTCGTGCACTGCTAATCACATACAAGTTTCACATATTTCCAGTAGGGACATAAAAGAAGGGCTGAAGCAGCTAAGGCCAAGGAGCGCAATTGGACCGGGCAACGTCCCTCCCTACTTTTTGAAGGCCTACAGCGATCAGCTGGTTTTACCTTTGGGTCGGATATTCAATCTTGTTCTTGAACAAGGTAAGTACCCCACCAGCTGGAAGCTTTCTCGAGTCAGTCCTTTCCCCAAGACAAGTGACACTGCCTCCGTTGATCAATATCGACCTATTGCGATCCTGAGTTCATTGGCAAAACTGTTCGAGTCGATCATAAAAGACAAAATTGGTTCGCAGATTGCGCCTTATCTGAGCGACTCGCAACACGGATTCAGGAGTCGCCGCTCAGTTAAAACCAACTTGCTGACTTTAGTCGAGATTGTGTCGAAGTGCATGGACAAGGGATGTCAGGTGGACGTCGCCTATATGGACTTTCGTAAGGCGTTCGACATAGTCGATAATGACGTCCTAATGAAGAAGTTATGTGCGATTGGATTTGCCCCACGGCTGTTGGTTTTCTTCGCTGACTACCTCAAGAACCGCCAGCAATATGTGCGACACGGCTGTTTTGAGCCCCAGCCGTACCATACACGGTCGGGCGTTAGCCAAGGGTCTATTCTCGGTCCGTTGTTATTTATCATTATGATAAATGACCTGGAATTAGAGCTTAAACACGCCAATTGCCTTCTGTATGCGGACGATCTGAAACTGATACTTCCCGTGAGTTCAGAGGATGATTGTAGTTTGCTGCAGGAAGATCTAGACGCGGTTCATAGGTGGAGTGTGAACAATAAACTCCTCTTCAATACTGCCAAGTGCTATGTAATGTCCTTTATCTACACACGTATCATAAACCCTCTTTACTGCGTTCAAAAACCGCACGTTACGATCAGCATTATGTTAAACTACTTGGTAAAAACTCGTTTCGTATCTGGAAAACTACACATTATGGTCATTATGTGTAGTTTTTCTACATGTAATGACATTCAAATTTCGAACGCCGACACCCGCCTGCATGCCGCCCCTAGTTTGTCTGTGAAGGTGGTACTGACATTCAAATTTCGAACGCCGGCGCCCGAAGTTGGTGCTACAGAACAAGCTAAACAACTGCAGAGCCACAATGCCGGTCAAACATGCGGTTCCTGAACACATCAAAGAGAGCTTATGATATGTGTGTAGATAAACTAGTGTATGTAACTGTAGATAATTAGGCATTATGTAGCAGTCACATAAACTACTATTACGCGCTCCTCTCATCCTATAAGCGCGATATATACACTCGGTACGGAGTCTTTGACTCGAGTGTATTCGATTAGGGACCTCGGTGTTACGTTCGACCCTAAACTTACATTCCATGAGCACATGAGCACATTGGCCAAGGAATGCTTCAAAAGATTGGGGTTTGTAATACGGAATAGTAAGGGATTCCATAACCTGGGTGTGGTCCAGCTTCTCTACATGGCCCTAGTGAGAACCAAACTTGAATCTAGCTCGGTGGTTTGGAATCCGCACGAAAGCTCCTACATACTTTTGCTTTCCTACGATACCTACATAAGCGGAAATTTGGATACTACCCTTATCTTTATCCATCCGCTTTTATATTGGGTATGCTCGGATACAACTCACTAGAGGTCAGACGTAACGCCGAGCAGCTTCTGACTGTGTGTCGATTGTTGCGAGGCGACAGTGACTGTGTCGCGCTTGTCGGTACGGTATGCGCGCTATACGTGCCCGACAGATATCTCCGCGCGCGTAGGCACCAGCTGTTAGCGGGCGGCACGTACCGCACGGTGGCTCGCCAGCAGTCTCCACTGGTGAGGGCGCGGGATAGCCTAGAATATAGATAGACTGATCTGTTTGGTGATGAGTGGAGGCATATTGTGCGAGAATGTGGCAGGTTCTGCGAGATGAAGGAGTAAAAGTGTTGTCTTAGAAATATTATTATTATTATTATTTGCATTGACATTTTATTTTAGTACCCTTGACATACCTTTAAAATAAACCCTTGAAATAATGTTTAATACTATTTGAATTTGACCTAAATTTAATGTTTAATGTGATTTGATATGTAGTATTTTCTACGAATTTGTACCCTTTGTTCCCTACGTGTGAAATCGACTTACCTAAATTGATACTGACATTGTATAACTATTAGACTTTGTACAGCGCGTTGGGTGTATACCTGTAATGTTGTATATCGTACTTGTATATTAAATAAATAAAAATAAAAAATAATTGCTCTGCACTTGTTTAGCCTGTTCAGTAGTACCAACTTCACAGACAAGCTAGGGGCGGCTCGCAGGCGGGCGTCGGCGTTCGAAATTTGAATGTCATAATTTCTCGAAAATTGCTACATAATGCTCATAATGTATAAATATTCAGATAAGATATGAGTTTTTCCAAGTAGTATATCATTATGCTGGTCGTAACGTGCGGATTTTGGACGAGTGAAGAGGTTTACGTGTGTAGATTAAAATGTTAATAGTACGTGGTATTGGTCGTAGTATGAGTAGTTTTTTTCCCGTGTTACGACTGCTAGCTCAAAAACTTACTATGCTTTGTGCTTTAATCGGCCGATTTTGCGTGATTGATGTTCGTTTTGTAGTGTGTCCTTTGATCGCGCCGCCTTATCACCGGTTTGCTCTTTTCAAAGAGCGCCGACACTCACATAAATAAGGTAGATTGTTTTTATTACTCTCGCCACATGAGTAAAGAAACGGAATAGAGAGAAAGGTTGATAACAGATTACCCCCTTTCTGTTACACCCTGTTTTTTTTATTTAACATACAAATAATGATCCCAGTCTTAACTAAATACAAATACATCACATAAACCACGGAGGTTTGTGCGAGATGCTGACATTCGTGCGTACAAGGTACAATAAACAATAAATAGTGGGTAAGAACACATAACAAGTTATCGCACAACATTCAGAGACGAGTGGAGTATCGGGTCGGCAGTAGTCTAGCTATAAGATTCTAAGAAATATTTTTTTTAATTTGATTTTTAAGGTATTAGGGGTACACCTAATAAAAAGTCATAACAGTTTATTCTATTTTGCCATCCCTACTAAAATAGGTAAGAATTTTGCACGCTCCATCAAAGGTCTGTCTGTGTACCTATTCCCTACTCATGTGCTCTGACGGCGGCACCCTTTGAGCGATTATCGCCGTTCTTCGGGAAGATCGGGCACGTGGCAGGGCGGCGCGATCTAAGGTGACAATAAATAAACTATAACAAACTAATAAACTTAGAGTTTGATGACTCGGATCGCCGAGTTGGCAGCGACCCTGCCGACGACGAGGCCAGGGTGGGGCCAAATACTTGTTTGATGAGAACGGATGTTTGTACCCTAGTCAAGGTTGTTTATCTATCTAAGTATAATATTTATCTATATAAGTATGTGTATCGTTGTCGAATAATCGTTCACTGCTAGTACCCAATATACAGGGAATCCTAGTTTAGGGCTAGGTCAATGTGTGTAAATAGTGTCCAAGGTATTATTATTAAAAAAAAAACTGCTGGCTTTTCAAAATATTTTCTTAAGCAGGGTAGGGGATTAGGGGTAGCTCCGAAATAAAAAAGTCAGCTTTAGTATTATTTGTATTTGTATATTAACGAAACCAACGGTTAGCAAGAGTACTTAAGAAAAAGTTAAAGTTATTCCGTGTTACCACAAAAAATATTAAACACCGTTTAACCTCAAAACAAACGTCAAATCCCTTACGTTTTTGTAAATAAACAAGTGTTGAACAGTAGTTTTTTTTGTGGTAAGGTAATTTATAATATTAATAGTACAATTTGATTTTTTACAAATTGTCAGAATTTGAATTTTACATAAAAAAGAAACAAAACAATTAACCTACCTACTTACTTAATTTTACCATCATACCTACAAAGTTTATTGAACGTTTAACTTTAACTACAGCTTAGTATCAAGGCGTTCATTCCTCTCCTTCGTGCTGAGAACTGAAAACAAATAAAAGTTCACATTAGAGAAGACTGAGGAAAACCGAAATAATCGGACTTATGAACCCGAGACCTCTCGCTTGTGGGGCAGTACATAGACTGCAACGCCATAGAAGTCGTCAAACAAACAAATCATCACGCCATTTTTAAAAAGGAGTGGCAGAGGAACAGTTGCGCCTAGTAGATTATCTATCTCTGACAGGTATTGCGACTTGGAATTCGATTGCAATTTTGAGATATCAACTGTCAAACTTGCAATGAGTTTCTTCAAAACTTTCAAAAATCAGCCGCATTCGCAATCAGAATGTGCTCTGAAGTCGTCTACCATCCTTCAAAAATCTTCGCTTGAGTGTGAAAGCGAGACAGCGAGCGCAGTTACGATGCGAGTAAGAGTGCCAGTGGTAGGTACTAGGTACAGTTACGATGCGAGTAAGCGTGCCAGGGGTAGGTACTAGGTAGAGTTACGATGCGAGTAAGAGTGCCAGTGGTAGGTACTAGGTACAGTTACGATGCGAGTAAGCGTGCCAGGGGTAGGTACTAGGTAGAGTTACGATGCGAGTAAGAGTGCCAGTGGTAGGTACTAGGTACAGTTACGATGCGAGTAAGCGTGCCAGGGGTAGGTACTAGGTAGAGTTACGATGCGAGTAAGAGTGCCAGTGGTAGGTACTAGGTACAGTTACGATGCGAGTAAGCGTGCCAGGGGTAGGTACTAGGTACAGTTACGATGCGAGTAAGCGTGCCAGGGGTAGGTACTAGGTAGAGTTACGATGCGAGTAAGAGTGCCAGTGGTAGGTACTAGGTACAGTTACGATGCGAGTAAGCGTGCCAGTGGTAGGTACTAGGTACAGTTACGATGCGAGTAAGCGTGCCAGGGGTAGGTACTAGGTAGAGTTACGATGCGAGTAAGAGTGCCAGTGGTAGGTACTAGGTACAGTTACGATGCGAGTAAGCGTGCCAGGGGTAGGTACTAGGTAGAGTTACGATGCGAGTAAGAGTGCCAGTGGTAGGTACTAGGTACAGTTACGATGCGAGTAAGCGTGCCAGGGGTAGGTACTAGGTAGAGTTACGATGCGAGTAAGAGTGCCAGTGGTAGGTACTAGGTACAGTTACGATGCGAGTAAGCGTGCCAGTGGTAGGTACTAGGTACAGTTACGATGCGAGTAAGCGTGCCAGGGGTAGGTACTAGGTACAGTTACGATGCGAGTAAGAGTGCCAGTGGTAGGTACTAGGTACAGTTACGATGCGAGTAAGCGTGCCAGAGCGGTAGGTACTAGGTAGAGTTACGATGCGAGTAAGAGTGCCAGTGGTAGGTACTAGGTACAGTTACGATGCGAGTAAGAGTGCCAGTGGTAGGTACTAGGTACAGTTACGATGCGAGTAAGCGTGCCAGGGGTAGGTACTAGGTAGAGTTACGATGCGAGTAAGAGTGCCAGTGGTAGGTACTAGGTACAGTTACGATGCGAGTAAGCGTGCCAGTGGTAGGTACTAGGTACAGTTACGATGCGAGTAAGCGTGCCAGGGGTAGGTACTAGGTAGAGTTACGATGCGAGTAAGAGTGCCAGTGGTAGGTACTAGGTACAGTTACGATGCGAGTAAGCGTGCCAGGGGTAGGTACTAGGTACAGTTACGATGCGAGTAAGCGTGCCAAGGGTAGGTACTAGGTAGAGTTACGATGCGAGTAAGAGTGCCAGTGGTAGGTACTAGGTACAGTTACGATGCGAGTAAGCGTGCCAGTGGTAGGTACTAGGTACAGTTACGATGCGAGTAAGCGTGCCAGGGGTAGGTACTAGGTAGAGTTACGATGCGAGTAAGAGTGCCAGTGGTAGGTACTAGGTACAGTTACGATGCGAGTAAGCGTGCCAGGGGTAGGTACTAGGTAGAGTTACGATGCGAGTAAGAGTGCCAGTGGTAGGTACTAGGTACAGTTACGATGCGAGTAAGCGTGCCAGTGGTAGGTACTAGGTACAGTTACGATGCGAGTAAGCGTGCCAGGGGTAGGTACTAGGTAGAGTTACGATGCGAATAAGAGTGCCAGTGGTAGGTACTAGGTACAGTTACGATGCGAGTAAGCGTGCCAGAGCGGTAGGTACTAGGTAGAGTTACGATGCGAGTAAGAGTGCCAGTGGTAGCTACTAGGTACAGTTACGATGCGAGTAAGAGTGCCAGTGGTAGGTACTAGGTACAGTTACGATGCGAGTAAGCGTGCCAGGGGTAGGTACTAGGTACAGTTACGATGCGAGTAAGCGTGCCAGGGGTAGGTACTAGGTACAGTTACGATGCGAGTAAGCGTGCCAGTGGTAGGTACTAGGTACAGTTACGATGCGAGTAAGCGTGCCAGGGGTAGGTACTAGGTAGAGTTACGATGCGAGTAAGAGTGCCAGTGGTAGGTACTAGGTACAGTTACGATGCGAGTAAGCGTGCCAGGGGTAGGTACTAGGTAGAGTTACGATGCGACTAAGCGTGCCAGGGGTAGGTACTAGGTACAGTTACGATGCGAGTAAGCGTGCCAGGGGTAGGTACTAGGTAGAGTTACGATGCGAGTAAGCGTGCCAGTGGTAGGTACTAGGTACAGTTACGATGCGAGTAAGCGTGCCAGGGGTAGGTACTAGGTACAGTTACGATGCGAGTAAGCGTGCCAGAGCGGTAGGTACTAGGTAGAGTTACGATGCGAGTAAGAGTGCCAGTGGTAGGTACTAGGTACAGTTACGATGCGAGTAAGAGTGCCAGTGGTAGGTACTAGGTACAGTTACGATGCGAGTAAGCGTGTCAGGGGTAGGTACTAGGTACAGTTACGATGCGAGTAAGCGTGCCAGGGGTAGGTACTAGGTACAGTTACGATGCGAGTAAGCGTGCCAGTGGTAGGTACTAGGTACAGTTACGATGCGAGTAAGCGTGCCAGGGGTAGGTACTAGGTAGAGTTACGATGCGACTAAGCGTGCCAGGGGTAGGTACTAGGTACAGTTACGATGCGAGTAAGCGTGCCAGGGGTAGGTACTAGGTAGAGTTACGATGCGAGTAAGCGTGCCAGTGGTAGGTACTAGGTACAGTTACGATGCGAGTAAGCGTGCCAGGGGTAGGTACTAGGTACAGTTACGATGCGAGTAAGCGTGCCAGAGCGGTAGGTACTAGGTAGAGTTACGATGCGAGTAAGAGTGCCAGTGGTAGGTACTAGGTACAGTTACGATGCGAGTAAGAGTGCCAGTGGTAGGTACTAGGTACAGTTACGATGCGAGTAAGCGTGTCAGGGGTAGGTACTAGGTACAGTTACGATGCGAGTAAGCGTGCCAGGGGTAGGTACTAGGTACAGTTACGATGCGAGTAAGCGTGCCAGTGGTAGGTACTAGGTACAGTTACGATGCGAGTAAGCGTGCCAGGGGTAGGTACTAGGTAGAGTTACGATGCGAGTAAGAGTGCCAGTGGTAGGTACTAGGTACAGTTACGATGCGAGTAAGCGTGCCAGGGGTAGGTACTAGGTACAGTTACGATGCGAGTAAGCGTGCCAGGGGTAAGTACTAGGTACAGTTACGATGCGAGTAAGCGTGCCAGTGGTAGGTCCTAGGTAAAGTTACGATGCTAAATGTGCCAGCGGTAGGTACTAGGTATATACTACGCTTGTTGCCTAGCTCACACTCGCGCGATACGTCGTCTACGGTTCGGCTTCGAACTGGCACCTTGGCGCTGCAGTAGGCCAAAACAGCCAACAGCCCAGTTACGCAAAATACTTAAGCAATTGTTTCTTTATACTAGCTTTTTGATCTTGAGTGTCAATTGTTTCTTTATACTAGCTTGTTGATCTTGAGTGTCAGCAGGGATTCGTGAACGTATAAACGTAATGTGATTATTAGACTAGACAGAAAAGTTGTTATCACAAAATCTGTTTTTCACAATATATTTTTTTTACAATTGCGCACCATATTTGAATTCATAATATCAAGTTATTTTGCTCTGTCTTCCGTAGATCGATGTAAAGCGTTTTTAGGGTTTCGTACCCGAATGGTGCCAAACGGGATTCTATTATCAAGCCTCCGCTGTCCGTCTTTCTGTCTGTCGGTCTCTCGGGTCCACCCTTGTGTAGGGGGTTGCTCCTCTCCCTCAAATATGGCGAGGGGAGTGATAGCTGGTGCAAAAGTAATATTCGTGAACAGTTGATGCTTGGGGGACTGGTCCAGTCTGGTTTCTCATATGTTACGTTCATTACAGTTTTTGTTTGTTCGTATTTTTTTCTTTTGTATTTTTTTTTTAGAGATGCGATGTTATAACATTATCATTGATTTTTATATAGTACATTGACGCATAAAAATATTATGAAAATTGTCAAAAATTACATCCCCATAGAGTTTCTTGGTGCTATCTTCTCTGACGGGCGTACTTCCGAAGCACTGGTAGAGTGGAGTTTCCTTTTAGTGTGCGAGAGCAGGCATGAATTACCACTTGAAAGGACACTTTCCTTTTTCAAACTCAAACCATAAGTTACACATTTTAGTTGAACATATTTGATTATTTTTCTCCATGTATAAGTGCCTAACTTGTAAAAGTGCTTTATTTTCGCCTACTTCGTAATTTCTTTATTGTACTACACAAAACAGACATACAGATAACTTCTAATGGAAAAAACATGTACAGATGTAGTGAATAATCCTTTCCTTTCGTATTTTCTCGGAAATGTTCGTTTTTGTCTTACTACTTCACCGCACTCAGTACCCATCGAGACAACGTAGGGAACGGTCGCATTGCAAGAGGAAGTATCTATATAGAGTAGTTAATACCACAGAAATATTTTGTTGATATTTATGTTAGATTTTGTGATAAACTTCATGGACTCGTGTATTAATGCAGGCCACCTATATTTTTTTTTTGACTTTACAGTTCACTCTTGTCTGTCATTTTTGTAAATAATAAACATTGATTTTATTCGATCCACATTAACAATTTATAACAGACATGCCGAAAGCACTAAGAAAAGGGAAACGTTTAGATCGGCAAGCCTGCGAAGTTATTTTCAATATTTATTTATATTTCTTAACTGAAAATGATAAATTCAAACATACCAACTATACTGCTTACTTTTGTAAAGTCCAAAAACGAGTTTCGGAGGCCAGTGGAATTTCTCAACGAACAGTAAATAAAATATTGCAAAAAGAATACATAAATCAATCCAGCTCCAATAGTCCGAAGTCGGCAAAGTTGGGTAGACCAAATAAATTATTTTGTCTAGGTCTTGACGATTTTGACTACAACGTTTATACGCCGATTAGTGTATAATTTCCATTTGATATATAAACAAGTACCTACAATTAAAACCCTGAAGTCCAAGTTATCCGAAGCCATAAATTTTAAGGAATGTGACTTTACGCTAAGAAAAATTCTTAGAAAAATGGGATTTCGGTATAAAAAAGTTGAAAACAACAGAAAATTACTTATCGAGAAAGATGATGTTCGTTTAAAAAGAGTAAAGTTTTTATCCACGATAAAAAAGTACAGATTGCAAGGGAGAGAGATTGTTTATATGGATGAAACATACATCCATACCTCACATTTGGCAGGTAAAAGCTGGGCTGACTCGTCAGAAAACGGAGTGAAACAGTTAATTTCTAAAGGACAACGTCTTATAATATATGATCAATCGAACTTCCCAAGTGAAGTTCCATCATTATTATACGAGTCACTTCATTCGAAGATATATTATTAACTAGGTAGTCCCCCTAACCTACAAGGCAACATTCGCACATTTATAGCCCGAATTTATTCGGTTTTTTTTTTTTTTTTACTACCCCCCACTTTGCCTGGCCAGTGCCGGCCGGTCAAGCCTCCATTCCTTTAGAGACAGTTGGAGAGCTACTGCTCCTACAAAACTTTCTTCCTGGGCTATGGGTGGGCGGGTTCCTATATCTTCGAATGAAGTGACTCGTATAATAATGATGGAACTTCACTTGGGAAGTTCGATTGATCATATATTATACGTTCGTCACTTCATTCTTCAGATATATTATTAACTAGGTAGATGTTAAGAGTTCAAAGTTTTGTTTTACTTTAATCTGATTAATTTACTTAATCGTTGTTTTACTTTCATACCCATAAATTACTTAATGCGAAAAATAATAACGAAGTCAATAATTAGTCAAAGTGGAACATTTATTTTGATAAGTTTCATCAATATCTTTACATATTGGAAAATAAACTAATATAATTACAATCGAATTGTATTATAATAATCTTAATTATCTTGTATCAATTATTGAGACAAACAGACTTTGCAAAACAGCCTACATCTATGATTTTGCGATTATAAAATTTAGCGAAGGTATTAGAGGTGCTAGTCCAGCCGGCAGTCTTCCGGATGACGTCGACGGAGATGCCGGCTGCACTAGCCGCAGAAGTCGCGGCATGCCGGGTGCTGTGCGCACTGAACTGGCCTACATCGATGCCGCTCTCTGATAACACCTGTTTAATCCATCGACTTATCGTTTGCGATGAGGCAGGTTTATGTGGAGTTCTGTGTGTCAATAAAAGGTTACTGTCTAATGAATTTATTCTAATATTTCTGGTCATTAATAAGTAATCCTTGAGTACCGTAGCAGGGCAAATATTTACATTTTCTTCAAAATGTAGGAGAACCAGCAATGGTTGATCTCTACCTGGTGCAGAAGTTTTTATAACGTCACAAATTACTATAGTTGCCCCGCTAGATGATAATTTAATATTGTCTACTTTAATCAAAGATAATGTTTGCACTCTATGTACTGTGCATAATGCTAGTAATATTACTAACTTTTTTGTTATTAATTCTAATGATAGTGATATATTAGGCACCCATTGAGAAATTAAATCTAACACTTTTTGCGGATTCCATGTGCTAGTATATTTAGGAGCACAAGGTCTTAGTCTGTATGCGCCTCTCATCAATCGCTTGATTGTCTCTTCGGAACCGATGTTGTTGCCTAGCAACAATGATAGAGCAGAACGGTGACTATTTAGTGAGGAATAAGAAGCTCCTGCTTCAAATTGTTCTGAAAGGAATTGTAATACCATATCAATGGTAGAACTATAAACTTGAATATTATTTTTCTCGCAAAAAAGCCACCAGAGCTTAAATGTTACGTTATACTGTTTCATCGTACTATTGGCTATTGAAGCAAGCATTAAATCTAGTGAAGACATCGGCGCTCCGCGTCTTGTAAACGCTGCCCTGAGACTATCGCGGCACCCAATGTAAGGTGTTGGTGCATAGGATGATAACTCCTGAAACGAGAATGCAAAAGATTCTTGTCAGGTTTGAAGATAATCATCTCGGATATCAAAATACTCATCAAGAGCGGGTACCACGGCTGCGAAGGCCAAATAGGGAATACCAGGATTCCAGATGCTTCATTATCAATGATTTTCCTGATACATTTTAAAATGAGAGCGAATGGAGGAAAAGCATAAAATAGCCATTGGTGCCAGTTAACGGCAAATGCGTCCACTGCTATTGAATCTGGATCTTGTTTCCAGGATACAAAGGATGTACATTTCGCATTGGTGCGAGACGCGAATAAGTCGACTTCTGGTTGGCCGAATTTATGAACAATGTTTTGAAAAGCCGAGTCAGATAATTCCCATTCAGTATCTGGATTAATTTTTCGAGACTCTTCGTCTGCTTCTCGATTTTCCTTGGTGTTTATATAGGATGCAAACAACCAAATATTACGTATCTCGCACCATTGCCAAATGTCTCTAGCTAGGTCATTTAAATGTGGAAATTGAATTCCTCCCATTCTGTTAACATAACTTATCGCAGTTGTGTTGTCAACTCGCAACAAAATTGTACAGTTACTTAAGTTCACAGCAAAGCTTTTTAGTCCCAAAAATACTGCTAGGAGCTCTAAGAAATTTATGTGGAAATCAAGCTCCTCTGTTTTCCAACCACCATTTACTCGCGTACCGTCACAAAATGCTCCCTATCCTGTTCTAGATGCGTCAGTAAAAATTTCTAATTTGTAATCTTTAGTTCGCATAGGGTTGGACGTTACAAATATGTTTTTCTTCCACCAATCAAGATCTTTCAAAATTATACTTGGTAGCTTTACTTTGCATTCATAAGCAAAGTATTTATTCAAAAATAGATATTTTTGCCTCTCTAGAACCTTCGTATACAACCAACCATATTTAACAGCTGGGCAAGCAGCAACTAAAACTCCGATTAACTGAGCATATTCACGAATGGTACAGGTGGGTAAGAGTGAAAACTTCTCAACTAACTGTGCAATTAGTTGACGTTTTTTGACTGGAAGATGTAGGGATAAATCCCGAGAATCCAAAATGAAGCCTAGAAATGTACAACATTGCTGTGGTGCTAAAGAACTTTTCTCATTATTTATGACAAATCCGAGGCATGACAATAATTTTAGAGTTTCGTTGACATTATCAAGACATTGTTGATAATTATCTCCGATACATAGAATATCGTCAAGGTATATGACGGATTTCCAGCCGCATTGTCTCAAATTGGTAATGATTTCTTTCATGATCTTTGTAAATACTCTTGGTGCCACCGAAAGTCCGTATGGCATTGCATTAAATTCATATGTTATTAATTCTGAGTTTTGAGTTTCAAATTGAAAGCGCAAATATTTTCGGTGTCTTTTTGCTATTGGTATCAAAAAATAAGCCTCCTTTAAATCTACTGTGGCTAGAAATCCGTCTTTTGGAATTAATTTGCATGCCGTTCTGTGGTCTTCCATTTTAAAATGAGACTGAGTAATAAACTTATTTAGACATTTTAAGTTAAGTATAAATCTTTGACCGCCATTAGGCTTAGGTGCCAAAAAAGTCTTTGATATGAATTGATCTTTAGATTGGTTACATTCGGAGATGACTCCTAAACCTAGCAATTTTCTTATGGCAATACACGTATCGATATTGTCTTTTTTAGACCATATCATATTAGGTACAGCAGTTTGTATGACATCTGTACAGAATGGAATATCGAGACCGTCGTGAATCCATTTAAGCACAACTTCATTGTCTGTAATGGCACGCCAGCACTGATAAAAATGCTGTACTCTGCCGGCATG
This sequence comes from Argyresthia goedartella, assembly GCA_949825045.1. NCBI lineage: Eukaryota > Metazoa > Arthropoda > Insecta > Lepidoptera > Argyresthiidae > Argyresthia > Argyresthia goedartella. The sequence continues at coordinate 19,948,482 of OX463834.1, forward strand.
TACACTTACTTGCTGGGCTATTGGTGTGGAGCCGCACGCGGCTTGTTCGAGCCCGGCGGTGGTAAGCGCGGTTGGGCCGGGTACTGCGGGCGCCGCGCTGGCCCGGATGGTGGCCCTGGCTTCCTGTAATTGTAACCTCCCCGCCCCCCCCCTGTTCGACGGGTACCGGGAAGGTCCTGCCCAGTTTTCCTGGTTGGCAGGTGGGCGTGTGGCCATCGACTGTGGAGCCGAGGACTTGTTCTTGGCGACATTTGGCTTCTTTATTTGGGCAACTTGTCTCTCAATAGCTTTTGAGGCTTTGATTTTGTCAGGCAGATTTTTTCCGAACAACGTCTCGTCCTTCTCTTGGTCGTGGACGAGATGGAGGAAAGAATGATCAAGATTTGGTGTGATCAATTTTATTCTTGTTTTGGTGTCCATTAAATGGCGGTCCGACAATATACGGGAAGCGTCGCTGAGGTGTTTTATTGCTTGGATCTTCCTATTTTCATCAGAGCTAGTGAGCAGAATGTTTATTGCTCTATTCATTGCAGTAATTCCCAAGCCCAGTTGTTGTTGGCTGAAAGCTAACTTCTTGTCGCGTAATCTGTGCATTTCGGGAATCGCGGCTGATATTTCCGGATTTAATTTTGGAGCCTGGAGTAATTTGCAATTTTCAGGCACTAGATATGTTTTGAGGATTTTTTCCTTAGCATCCTTTGACATACCCTTTTTTAGAAGGGGTAGCCATAATTGGGCCAGATTTTCGTGTATGGTTTCACCAAATTCTGCTTGATCTTCAGTTTTCTCACCTAATGCGCTGAGAATGAGCGGATCTAGGCTGGGTGCGGGAATCATATCGGTTGCATTAGTCGTCTCCGCTACGTTAGGCTCCAGGATCTTATCGGATATGGGCACAGGTTCGCTACACGGAAGAACTTCGAGTTCTACTTCGTGTGTAGGCGTGGGTTCGTCCGGAAACTCTTCATCGACCACAACGTCTAAAATGTATTTATATGTAAATTAATTTTAAATATAACATAATTATTATGTAAGGTTTTGTATGGTAAGAAAAAGCCATTTTCGCTTCTCACCGTTCGCTGTGAAAAGTAGCTACACTAATTCCATATTTTTTCGGTAATTAGGTATCTACTTACGAACATATTGTCGGGAAAGTCATCGTTCTTTTTGAATCCAGACTAGTTGACTTCGGTGTCAACTCCCAGACACGCCATCGTTCTATTGCGAATCCAGGCTATATGCTTTTAGTATAACAGTTAAATGTCACTGAATAGTGTTGTAGTAATTGTATCTACTTACCATAATTTTCTTCCTCCTCGTCAGTGGAGAAATAAATCGGCAAAATGTGTTTCCGCCTTTCATTTTCTTGTTGCTCAATCTTTTTTAACTTCTCCTTATAGTGTAGGATTTGTTCTTCGGCCGTACGTTTCGGCATTCTAGTACAAAGCTACACTTCAGTAGTTACTTGAGATAAAAAATTTGGAATAACGAATTTCAAATAAAGTGTGTGCACGTTGCCTCGCACGACAAAGGAATGGAGGCTTGACCGGCCGGCACTGGCCAGGCAAAGTGGGGGGTAGTAAAAAAAAAAAAAACCGAATAAATTCGGGCTATAAATGTGCGAATGTTGCCTTGTAGGTTAGGGGGACTACCTAGTTAATAATATATCTGAAGAATGAAGTGACGAACGTATAATAGTGCACGCTGGTAGTAGAAAGGGGTTTATACCTGGGGCATTGTTAATGTATCAGTCTACTGATAAAACAGGTGACTATCACAACGCGATGAACAATGAAAACTATGAAAAATGGCTTCGTAATCAACTCATTCCAAACTTAGCTCCACATTCGGTACTAGTAGTAGATAATGCTGCATATCATAATAAGTACGTAGAAAAACCTCCTAATTCAAATACCAGGAAGCAAGACATGATTGATTGGCTATCCAAACATAACGTTCCGATTGATCCGTCATTAACAAAACTTGAAATATATGAAATTATTTGCAAGTACAAACAAGACTTTGTAGAATACTCTATAGATAAACTTATGAACGAATATGGACACAGCGTACTAAGATTGCCACCATATCATCCTGATTTCAATCCGATTGAAAACATATGGTCTCAAATAAAGGGATACGTATCCAAAAGAAACATCAGTATGAATATGACTACTGTGAAACAATTGGTACAGGAAAAGGTTAATATGATTGGTTCCGATGTTTGGGCCAAAGTATGTGACCACGCCATCAAATGCGAAAACGAGTACCGAAAACACGAACCTGATTTTGAAAATTATATGGCTAGTTTTGTAATCACCGTTCATGAAAACTCTGACGATGATACACCAGAAAATAGTTCTGATTCTGACTGTGATATGGAAGTTGGAAGTATTGTTTCGCATCACACTGTCCACCCCGCTCCTCCTCCTCTTATCCCGCTGTCATAATCGAAGTCGTTCATCCAATCAGAAAATCATATTTATTTATATTAATTTCTCTGCTGGTTTATTTTGTTTTATGTTGAGGTGCCTTTTTTGTTATGTCATAGTATTTTTAATTAATTACAAAAATTTATTGTTATAAAAAAGGTCTGCAAAATCCTACTGTAGTTTTGACTTATAGTTAGACTTTTGGGGTTCCAATCCTTATAGAATCATTAGATCATCCCAACCGGAATTTGGTTTTTATCAGTGCGTTTTATTGAAATAAAACGTCCTCAGTAACTAGTTATATTTTTGTTTACCTAACGAATTCTTTATATGATAGAATCGTGGTGGTTTTAACATCTCAGTGTAATATACGTCAAACGGGCAATTTGACATTTGACATTGATAAATAAAGTATGCGATTTATTTGATACCTACACGTAATTTAATAATACAGTAATTCATAGACACATCGGCACCATTCGGGTGTTATCGTTGTTCCGAGTTTTGCCGATAGGAAAGGATTATTCACTACATCTGTACAAAGATTATATCTCAAGAGATTTCTTCCAGCAAACCAAGATGGTAGGAAAGGCGATGGTTGAGTAGGGGAAGACGTCAAATTCTATAAATACTACGAGTAATATATACTACAAACAATATCATACTGATAACACTAATTGCTAAAAGTAGACTGCATACACAATTACTTAAATACAACGTAACAATATGAATAAACCGTATAATAAACTAATAATAATAATAATTGAAATTACTTAAATATAATTAAGTCACATGCATAATGTTCATAATAGTAGTTTATGTGACTGCTACATAATGCCTAATTATGTACAGTTACATACACTAGTTTATTTACACACATATCATAAGCTCTCTTTGATGTGTTCAGGAACCGCATGTTTGACCGGCATTGTGGCTCTGCAGTTGTTTAGCTTGCTCTGTAGTACCAACTTCACGCAGGCGGGCGTCGGCGTTCGAAATTTGAATGTCAGTACCAACTCCACAGACAAACTAGGGGCGGCACGCAGTCGGGCGTCGGCGTTCGAAATTTGAATGTCATAATATGTAGAAAAACTACACATTATGGTCATAATGTGTAATTTTTCAGATAAGAAATGAGTTTTTACCAAGTAGTTTAACATTATGCTGATCGTACCGTGCGGTTTTTGTGCGCAGTAAAGAGGGTTTATGATACATGTGTAGATAAAATGTCAAAAATTAAAAATTATTTTATATAATACTGTCTCCCACACACATAATCGCTATTATTCACTCACACAACCAAACACCCTCACTTACACTAGCACAGCAGAAGAAAAAGGACTCCCCGCCACTGGAGCACATAGGCTACCCACTCGCATGTAGCCTCACCCAGTGCGCCAGCAGCGGCGAGTCCCACCGTCCAGCCAAAGTGCGAATAATGGAGTTAGAGCTGCCACGGACGCGTGCTAGCAGCGAGGCGAGGCGCAGCGTTTCCTGATGATCGCGGCAAAGCCGTCGACCCTTGCCTCCGCAGTACCGCGGCAGCCCCATCACCACCCTAAACGCATTGTTGGACACGCAGGGCGCTGTGTGCCCCCTGCGTATAGTTGACCCACAGGCTGCACGTGTAGTAAGACTGGCAGTATGCCCTGAACAATGTTAATTTTGATTCCTTACTACAACGAGTGAACCTGCGAGCCAACATGTTGCAGCGAACAGCCAGCGCCCTCCGCTCCCGCTCAGACATCTTTGAGGTTGTCGGTGACCCAGTGGCCCAGGTACTTGAACTTCTCAACCCTGTTCAGAGTAGAATTATGAAGGTAGACTGGAGGCAGATCAGAGTATGTTTTCGTGCCTGACTTGAAAACCAACAGCTCACTCTTTTTCGCATTGTACCTGAGCCCATGGGCCACCGCTTAGGACTCACAAATGCGCAACAGTGCGCATAGTGCACCGATCGAGGGGCTCAGCAACACCATATCGTCGGCATAAGAGATATTATTAATATTTATTCCGTCTATATGACACCCAACTCTAGTGGTGCTGAGCTACTTGATCAGCTTATTCCACACCACAGTCCAGTCTGTATGTTCCAGAGCATGACTTCGCCCACCTGACACTATTGTTTTGGTTACTGTACCAGAATCCAAACAATTGTGTTATTTCTGGCGGTGCACTCGTTTCACTCCGCATTTTCTCCCACAGTATGTCATAATTGACTAAATCGAATGCTTGAGACAAGTCTAAGAAACAAGAAAATACTGGCGTATTTCTGGAGAAATAGAACTGAACAGTCTGCTTGAGACAGAATATAGCACCTTCCGTAGAGAGTCCAGGCCGGAACCCGAACTGATGGTCATCTAATGTCAAGTTCCTAGCTAACTGTTTATCAAGCAAACTGTCCAGCACTTTTGCAATGATCGTTGCCAATGAGATGGGCCTATAGTTATACAAGTCCGAAGCATCTCCAGTTTTATTTTTAATAATAGGAATAACCAGCGGTAAACATAAGGTTTGCGAAGATGGGCTATTTATCAGACGACAATAAATGAGTGCAAGGAGTTGAGTTATTCCTACAAACAAAAGTGGAAATCAAGTCCATTACATGAGTCGTTTACAAGGCTGGACTGTTTATCAGACGACAATACATGAGTGCAAGGTTCAGGCCCGATAAAACGAATTTGTTGAGTAATTTTAGTGAAAACACAACAAAAAACAAAACAACTTATGCCAATTTACCTGGAATGTTATCTATTTTGTTGTACGTATGGCTGTGGCTCGAAAAATACCCGGGTCACCGGTGTCGTCCTCGTCCGCAGAATCTCTGCAAAATAAAAACAAGACAATAAGTTAAAAAAATAAAACCCCACTACTGAAACATCGCGCTTTAATAGTAGTTTATGTGACTGTTACATAGTAAAAAGCATTAAAATAAGAGTTTCGTAATAACATTACACGCGTGTTGTTATGGTGTTGTTTTTATGTTAGTTTTTTGAAAAATATTTATGCTGCAGATGCTGATCGACCTACTCTCCCAAGTGAAACAAACCTCAGAAAAATATATTTGAAAAGGTTACAAAAATTAAAATTACATCTATTTACGAAAACATATCAAATGAGAAGCTTTGGATATCTTTCGACGAGACAACAGACATTTTAGGGCGCTACGTTCTTCATTTTTTGGGGATGCCATTAAATTCTGCTACCATGAAAAGAAACGTACTTAACTTAAGTACGTTATCATACGTACAAAAACCGGGTAAAAGAGCACTTCTCTCTCTCTCATAATAGTAGTTATAGTATGTATATTATTACTGTATGTACAGGTTTATGTATATCCAGCCATATATTTTTTACAGCCATTTGATTATAAATTTTCGTTAACCATATACCAATTGCAAAAAAAATAACTTCGGACTGAAAGGGTTTGTCGTGGTCAAATCAACTGGATTGTAATGATGAAGAGCAGGCAGTACTGCCAGTTACAAAAAAAAGCTGAAAAAGTGTTAACTGCTACTACTGCGCTACTAAAATTACGATTTGTTTTTGAACAATTGTGATTTTTCGACTACTTTTTTTAGTAATTGCAGTTTAATTCAGAATTTGGTCCCCAAAAAAGAACTATGATATGACGACACGCGAGAGACAAAAGGTATTTTCAACTTTCGTTAAAAGGTCGTTCAGCTCACATAAGCACCTGTCGGTCTTTATTGCAATGTCTTAAATATTAAATAAAATATTGGCTTAATTGTTTGCGGTTGAGCTCCATAGGATGAACGACGCATCCCTCTGCATTCGAGGCGTATTGTGCACGCAAGTGAAGGAGACAAGAAAATAACAATTCGAGTCGGAAAGTAGGTACTCTTAATATTTAGTTCATAAAGTCTAATTTTAATTTTGCGAGCGGCGCAGCGGTGACGGCGACGGAGGGTCGGCGCTGTTGCCGCTCCGTGCACATTTTTTAAATGATCGGTTCAAAACGATTGGGTCAAAAACGATCGTATCATTCCTAAAAAGATGATACGATCACTCGCGAACGTGTTGTAATCGAATCAAAGTGATTCGATCAATCGTGATCGACTCATGTCTAATTTCAACTTTGCTGTGTTTCTGGAAAACGATGAAAACCTAAAAAAATAAGACAAGGTCCATAAGTAATAGTTATTTGTGTCACAAGGGAGCAAAATGATGAAATTAGCGCGAGGGCGGTACATTGAATCCAGAGTGAAGGGAAGGATTCTACGATAGAATCCTGAACGTAGCGAGGGATTCTAAGTTAGAATCCTGAGCGTAACGAAGGATTCAAGCGTTTACGCCAATGACGAAAATAATTTTGCTCCTGAGTGACACATACAACTTTTCACACCGACTATGAGGAAAATTTTAATAAAAAGCTCTAAAAATTAAATAACTTTACTTTGAATTATACTTTCACCGCTTTTACAGTAATCGAACAACGTAAACATTTTTTTTTTATAATGGCGGATTGTGAAGGATTAGGGAAAGGTCACCACAGATAAAATATTCCTGTGTACTTTTACTGATGTGTAAAAATAATCGAATCGAATATTACAATGGTTTCGAATATCAATATTCATTATTAACAGTCGTCGATAGTTTTGATTTCAGTAAAACATATAATTTATTGTGAATTTTAAATTAAATTTAAATTTTCATATAACGTTGTTAAAGTTAAAACTTGAAACATGTTCGTTTTTAATCGACTACGATGAAATTACAATCGATTATTTTAAAGATCTGTGTTCAATTGGCATATTGCGTAAATGCCAATGCCAATGAATAGATTAAAAAAGTAGCTTGAACTAGTCTTGTGCCTGCTCGGTCATCAGAGAGAGCGCTCCGTACTAGTACATTTCAGTCAGTGTACTAGTACACTCTAATAGCTCTATTAGTACTATGAGGACGTTGGATCTTATGAATAAAAAAATATGCCTGCTCGGTCATCACATCAGAGAGCGCTCCGTACTAGGACATTACAGTCAGTGTACCAGTAAGATCTAACAGCTTTATTAGTACTATTATGTATGACGTAGGATCGAATAAAAAATGGAGCTATTAGGTTAACCTTTCTTTTCGTGCAGAGCAGAAACTTGAGGAATATTATACTCTGATAATATTAACATATTTATACAATTCTATGTGTCTGTTTGCATAGCAGAAATAAAAAGATAAATAATATTTGATTTCCCTTCATACTTAAACAGGCTTAGGACTGTCATTCAAGTCAAGATGTCAATGCCGTGTCTGTGTGTGCGAGAGCGAGTCGGCATGGCTCAATGCCTCCCGCCCGCCGCCCCGCTCTCTCGGAGCGATGTCCTAATAGTCCTAATAGACCGAATGTCCGATTAGCGTAGGGAAACGTTTCTTTTCGTTCATTGCACAGTAACGTTTCCTATTCGTTCTTCGTACATGACCGACACAAGACTAGCTTGAACAGAAAAGTAGCAATTCTTTCTGTATCCATACCAAATGGCTACAAAAATGGGTTCGGGTGTAGGGTGCCCCCCTATGTAGCCTATGGGAAATTAAAAACCCTTTAAGGCAGAAATAAGCCAGAAGGTTAGGTATGATGAGTTACGGTTAGCTGTGTGTACATAAGGCTTGGCTCTTTAGTTGATCTCACCACTTTTATAGCCAAATAATCTTAATCCAGACTTATTTTTACAGCCTCACCCATAAAAGGCAATAAACATTGCATCGCTAATAAATATGGAGATTTTGAAATTGCCATTTGAGCAATTTAAAAAAGCATGCTAAAGTGACTGTGTCGAAAAAGGGATATTACAATGTTCAAGATTACTTAAATGACAGGACTGTATGGGGTTAATCTAGCTCAACACAGACCTTGCTGTTAATATTTTTGTAATTATTTATTCATGCTTATTAATCATAATAATTAAATTTTTCATATTTGTAATAGTTAAGCACAACATATTTTTAAAAGAGATCTAAAAATCAATCTGTGGGAGTTTCTACGCCCTTCTTCTCCCACTGTGGTCCAATGTAGAGAAGGGGCAAAAAATGACGTTTGCTAAGTATATGTAAATATCTACAGTAATAAAGTACTTTCACTTTATGCCTCACCCATTTCAGATTCAGAAATACATAGAAAATAAAAAACTCAAACAGAATTTGAAAAAAGATGCTGCTGCAGATAAGGTTAGAAATAAACTCTTATTTAAAATTGTTACATACCTACCCTACATCATCATCATCATGTTATAAGTGTCAGATGTTATGATTATGGATATGACCTACTGTGTAATTATGAATTAGTCACTAATGGCACAGAGCTAATGGGTTGTAAATGTCATTTTCAGAAATAAATAATAAAAACTGGTGGTGGAACATTTAAGGAAGTCCTGACAGATTCGGGTGCACAAATAATGGCCCTAACAGGAAACCAAATAAAGCCACTTGTGAATTATTGTGATAGCGCAACTGAGTATTATGATGTTTGTAAGTATATATATAAATCCAGTAATAAAGCTTTTAAACCTCAGACAGATGCCAGTCACCTATTTGATTTAAATATAGTATTTTAATTTAAATGAACTTAACGGGTTTGTATGAACTCCACAGAAGGCTGTGGCCTAAGTAAGAAAACTATTCTATTTGTTTTTATCTATTTTTTAGAAAGAATATTGACCTGAAAGAAATGCATCAATATGAACTGTTTCTAGTGCATAATATTTTTATTGCTTTTGCAGGTGCTGGGGAATATGATCCAGTCCCAAAAGAACTACTTATCACGCAGATCAAAGACATTGAATCTGATGGAGTTATAGCAGAAGCAACAGTTGTTACGCAGGCTGATGCTGTGAAAAACAATTCGAAAGATCTGAAGAGACAGCCTTTTATATGTCAGAGTCCACTTAAATGGAAGATGCAATCTAAGGAGACTTGTGATCAAATAAAAGAAAAGGGTATAAATAAATATTAGAAAGTGCTCTGGTATAAAAGAGTACAAAGCTTTTGGAGTATCGACTTGCCTTAAAAAAAACATTACTAGATATTAAAACAAAAATAGCACAAGCAGAATTAAATAAATTAGAAAAAGAATAATATTTAATTAATAACTTGTTTTATTTTACTAAGCATATACCCAGTATAGGTCGCGCAACGAATAAAGAGCGCTGGGCGACGTTGGTGGGAAAAGTGACATAGAATGCCTGGATTTCATAATATCCGGTAACATATTCAAGTAATACATTTATAATCAAAAAAGTCCTACCTACTGGTTAAAATGGGTAACCAGTAAAGCGGATCGAACAGAAAAATTTTCATTTGCTTCTTCAGCTTGGTGAAAATCAGGTGGGTCCACCTCCTCTGCAGGTAAATCTACAGCTGGAAGGTCTTCAGTTAGGTCATTGTGGCTCAGGGAAATATTATGAAGTACAGCACACGCAACAATAATGTTCATTGTAGTGTCCAAATTTACTGACAACCCCATAGAAAGACAAGGAAACCGCCTCTTCAACACACCAAAACACCGTTCTATTGGGTTTCTTGTCGCGATTTGGGCATGATTGTATTCTTCTTGACTTCTTGTTGCGGGCTGCATGAAAGGTGTTAACAGATATTTACGACAGGGATAACCGCTGTCTCCTAGAAGGGTATCACTGCCATAGATGCCCATCTCAAAATCAGCGCGGAGGTGCGAATTGTTGAAAATGGTTGCATCATGGACAGATCCTTGCCATCGACATATGATGTCCAATATCCGCAGTTCTGTATCACATACTGCCTGGACATTAAGAGAAAAGTAGCCTTTTCTGTTGCGGAACAGTTCTGCAGACGGCCCACCAGGAGACTGAATTTTCACATGGGTGCAGTCAAGAGCTCCAATCACATTAGGGAATCCACTGATGGCATAAAAGCCATTCCGGACTGTAGATTGTTCTGCAGTTGTCATTGGCATTTTAATAAATTGAGGCCTCAATTTAGCTATCTCTTTGGAAACATTTATTATTATTTTGCATGCTGTAGACTTATGCACTCGTACAATATCAGCCACAGTGATCTGGACTCCTCCTGAAGCAAAAAAATGTATGGCCAGCAGAACTTGTTCCACTCCACTGATGGCGTGATTACGCTGGGTTGTCGGTCCAATGTGGCCAAGTAATTGCATCAGCTCTAGTAGAACATTTTTTGATATCCTGTACCGATCCATAAACTCCTTATTATTGAAATGATCTAATGGATTCATCCTTTCTCGGAATTGGCGAGCTGGCACCAGCTCTTCTTCATCACGTGTCAGTGAAAAATCAGATGAAGACATTCTTGATCTGCAAAATAATAAAATCATTGAGAAAATAATCTGAGCAAATAGACACCTACCTTACGTTAAAAAAGTTCTCCAGCAACGATTAATGCCCGGTTCCTATATTTCAAAAACGATCCGTTTTAGTTACGAATGGTAGTTAATTCTACGAGGCGTAAGCTAAAACCGTTCCTATAACAAACGTCTCGTTATGCAACCAACCGACGGCTGGCTACTAACGGATGGGAGGGTTACCGGCAACGGAGCGTAAGCGTATTGCATGGAGATGTCACTTGGTTGCGTTCCTATAAATATTTTAAACGTCAGTAGACTTTCCAGGTAACTATTCGTAATGTCACTTGGTTACCCCTCAATTTCGGTCGGTTAAATTTAATATTTCACTGTTTTCGCTGTAATTTTGAATTTAAAATGACCAGTTCATCAGATAGTGACAGAGAAGTGTTCGAAATTATATCGAACTCCAGCGAGACTGACTCAGCAGAAGATAATAGGCAAAACATGCAGCCCAGGACAGAACAAATGGGAGATCACTGAACAAGCCCCGTACCAACAACCATGACAGTCACGATCCTCAGCCATGAGGGAGCGACTAGAACGAAAGAACTGACAGAAATATCCCTGAGTCTTAGCCCTGAATGAAGATTTAGGTACCGAGGCAAAAACGTTGCATGCCTACTAGGCGGCAGACAAATTTGTAGATAAATCAAATGGGAAGATGATAGGTACTCACCGGCGTAATATACATTTCAAACCTGGTCGTTTGAAATGTATTATACACTTTGTATTTTTTGAAGAATTTGTCGACTAGAAGAAGACTCAAACTTTTTGCAGGATATATGTATACTTATTTCAATTGATGGATGTCAATGTCGAGTCAAATGTCTTTTTCGCGCGATGAACGTTCCGTCCTTGTTATGTATTCTATGCATTCTATTAAGTTTGATAAGGAAAAAAATTTGTCACGAAGATGCCTGCGTTCGTGTAGCTCTAATAAACATCATAAGTTTATAGAACTCTAAGATCAATTCGTATGTAAATCTAATTTGTATCGGCTTGAACTTTATCTTATTACAAATTTCAATCCTGCATATAACGAAACGCACATCTCTGAGTGAAGAGGGCGCGTCGGTATTTCAATGACATCTATGACCAACGGACGTCCGTAGGTAAAAGGTACAGAAAGTAAATTGTGGAACGGTATTAATGACTCGTAGTTGGTTAGGGAAAAACGGACAGTTACTTTTACGGATGACGATCCGTTAAATATAGGAACCGGGCATAAATATGTTTAAAAGCAATTACCTACCCTAAAATCAGCTGAGACACATTCTAATAGCAAATATTCCTTTGACTCTGGATTAATTGGTCGATTTTCTCAAATTAATTCGGAAGCACATTGACACACTGTTGACATACGAAAAAGAAACCCAATTTTGCTATAATCTGACGTTCGCAGCTGGTTAACAGGAGATTTGTCATTTGCAATGACAGACCATCACATGGCTCGTTTGGCAACCCAAAATGCGTTAACTAGAATTTAAACAGAGGTTAACAGTTTCTCACATTGATTCATTCGTCAACATGCGTACGAGAAACCGGCTGTAAATAGACCATTGCAAAAGATTCGATAACTTGAGTAACTTAATTTAAGAATTGGCTTTTCAGGAGTCTTTACGTTTTGCATGCATTTTGTATCGATTTCAAAAGAGACCCGGTGACATCCACGGCATCAAAATTCTATCTTTTTTTGCTAGCTTAACCGTGGTGGAATATTTTAGAATTATATTTTGAATTAAGGAGACGTGTTCGTCTCCTTAATTCGGTTTAGTAGCTTCATTAGGATTCGTCTCGCTCATCACTGAATTAAAATTACTGGCGTGAATTTCATTCTTAATCTAACTATAGTCTAGACGAGTAACAGTTTTTAGAGCTTTTTGATTAGTGGTTGATGCTTCTATACAAACAATCGCTGCTGGGAGATGATCGGTTATCTGACTGTCAAGAATTAATACATTTACTGGAGCAAGCGTTTTAATTAATGCATGATCCAAGCAATTGTCAAAGGATCATGCATTAATATTAATTTAGCGTTAATTATGGTTGGATCATGCATTAATATTAATTTAGTGTTAATTATGGTTGGATCATGCATTAATATTAATTTAGCGTTAATTATGGTTGGATCATGCATTAATATTAATTTAGCGTTAATTATGGTTGGATCATTCATTAATATTAATTTTTTAGTGGTACTTGATGAGTAGCTAGTTAAGAATGGTATTTGTCCTAAGTTTTTGAGCCAGCATTCTGAAAGGATATTAACGTCAAAGCTTACTTGAGTGGTGTGTAACATGGTGCAAAATAGATGAAAATTCATATTAATACTTCTTATGTTAAAATCAATTATCTTTAGTTTATTATTTGGGTCCGTTATAAAACTTTTGCAGATTGCAGGATCACAGATTTGAGTCCTCAAATTGTTGCCTTTATATGTACAGGTGACATTTAATTAGCTGACCATCTTTTGGGGAATGATGGTACCCAATCATGAACAATTTTACACGAGGTCGCAATTGGAAGAAAAAATTCATCCTTCAGTTCATTGACCTGATTAGGTCAAACTGATGATACAAGTTACAATGGGAAACCAAAAAAATAAAATCGTTTGCGACAATATGTTTCTTGGGGTAAGTGGTACATAATGATGGGTACTATCATTCCCCAAAATATGGTCCGCTGATTAAATGACACCCTGTATACATGTAAAAAAAAAATCTCACTCACGGTTCTCTCTTTAGCAGTTTTAACGGCACCGGCATTGTGCCGCTGCTTTCCGAAGTGATTTTTCTCTTTGGCTGGATGTGTTCCGATTTCCTCTCAAGCGGCATTGTCTTCTGTAGCATTTTCGCGCAGGCAGACTTGTCTTTGGGGCTAGTTACAACCTTTGGTGTTCTCGGCTGGAACAGAAATAAAAACATTTATTTGATGAGGGCACATAAATTAAAAAAAAAACTGTAAAGTGCGAGTTGGACACCTTGTGTGTGTGTGTGTGTGTGTATTTTACTCGTGAAAGCCCAATCGATTCTGTCATTTGCAAGAACTACATCAGAAATACACGTTCAGTGAAAATTTCAACTTTCTATAACTGTTCATGAGATACAACCCGCTAACAGACAGCGGATGCTTAGCAATAGGATCCCGTTTGTCACCCTACGGGTACGGAAACCCGATAAGCGTCCACGGTCCAATGGATACACGCTTGCCGGTCATGGAAGAGATGCAAGTTCGAATACCGGTGCTGACCGTGTACTAATGAGATTAGTTATAGGTACATTGGCGGCCGATTTGGGAGGCGTAAGTCAAGCAGTAGACAAGAACATGCTGAGAAGAAGAACATTATACGGATGTTCTAACGGTAATGGAAAACATTGTGAGGGAACCCTAAGTAAGGCCCAGGCCACATCGCGAAAATCTGCGACACATCGACCTTAGGGTATACGACATAAGGTCGACGTGTCGCAGATACCGTAAGTGAATGGCACGAGCCTCATATCTCCATATCTGTAGCGATAGTCTAGCCCCCGGTCAGGCCAATTTCTATTGACTCATTGGGTTTGACAGGTTCGTATGCGGGATCGAATCCGGCGCTGACCATGTACCAATGATATAAGTAATTCGTCTTATGGACGTACATTATACGAATATCGTGGGGAAATCTTCATATCGGTATATCTGTGGCCCCTGTCATGCATAATGGCGTATTTGAAACTCTGATCATGCGTCGGCACAACTGTGTCTACCGATCCGTTTGAAAAATGGCGTGACGCGTATATAGATGGAACTCACCAAAGTGTGTTGATCGATGTTGTAACTCACCAAAGTACGTTGATCCGTGTTGGAACTCACGAAAGTGCGTCGATCTTTGTTGTATCTCACCAAAGTGCTTTGCTTGATGTTGGAACTCACCAAAGTGCGTTGATCGGAGTTGGAACTCATCACAGTGCGTTGATCAGAGTTGGAACTCACCAAAGTGCGTTGATCTGTGTTGTATCTCACCGAAGTGCGTTGATTGGTGTCGGAACTCACCAAAGTGCGTTGATCGGAGTTGAAACTCATCACAGTGCGTTGATCGGAGTTGGAACTCACCAAAGTGCGTTGATCTGTGTTGTATCTCACCGAAGTGCGTTGATCGGTGTCGGAACTCACCAAAGTGCGTTGATCTGAGTTGGAACTCATCACAGTGCGTTGATCGGAGTTGGAACTCACCAAAGTGCGTTGATCTGTGTTGGAACTCACCGAAGTGCGTTGATTGGTGTTGCAACCCAGCAAAGTGCGTTGATCGATGTTGGAACTCACCAAAGTATGTTGATCGGGATTGGAACTCAACAAAGTGCGGTTATCGATGTTAGAGCTTACCAAAGTGCATTGATCGGTGTTGGAACTCACCAAAGTATTTGGATCGGTATTGGAACTCAACAAAGTGCGTTTATAGATGTTAGAACTCACCAAAGTGCATTGATCGGTGTTGGAACTCACCAAAGTATGTTGATCGGTGTTGGAACTCAACAAAGTGCGTTTATCGATGTTAGAACTCACCAAAGTGCATTGATCGGTGTTGGAACTCACCAAAGTATGTTGATCGGTGTTGGAACTGAACAAAGTGCGTTTATCGATGTTAGAACTCACCAAAGTGCATTGATCGGTGTTAGAACTCACCAAAGTATGTTGATCGGTGCTGGAACTCAACAAAGTGCGTTTATCGGTGTTGCTATTCTTATTGCAGGCTGGAGTCACACCGCGCGCGTGTTTGCGGGCGGGCGGCGGAGGGTGAGGCACAAATGTGGTGCAGTCCGGGGCACCCTGGGAAAACAAATGTAAAATATTGGCATTAATGAACATTAGTCGACTAAACAGAAATTTACATAGCTTCTGGCATCAAAATAGGATACCCGTGTCGTCGGAACCAGTAGCACGATGCTCTATCTAATGTAGAGAAGACGCAAACAAATTGGTCAAGTGCGGGTCAGACTCGCAAAAGAAGGGTTCCGCGCCATCGTGGCAGAATATTTAAGGATTTAAAATAAAAATAAATACATACAAAATACGAGTAAAAATTGGTTTTGATAACAGTCCCCACAGACTTCGTTCCGAACATTGATTTTGAAGAATGTAGACGCCTTTAGGGCACATTTTGAAGAATGAAGACGCGTTTAGAGCACATTTTGAAGAATGTAGACGTCTTTAGAGCACATTTTGAAGAATGTAGACGCCTTTAGAGCACATTTTAAAGAATGTAGACGCCTTTAGAGCACATTTTGAAGAATGTAGACCTCGTTAGAGTACATTTTGATTACGATGGCAACTGTTTTTTTTTTTTGCAGGATTTGAATGAACTAAAACGCAAGTTTGACAGTTGACATTTCTAAATGGCAATTAAATTCGAAATCGCAATGCATTCACTCCAACTACCGAGCTAAATAGGCAATTTGTCAGTTTATAATAAATAAGTAACAGTTTTGACTCACCAGAAAACTTCCGGTTTGTAATGGCGGCTCCTGATATTCCGTGGTATGGTCCGACAGTGGTTGCAAGTCTGTATCAAGCGGGTCCGGTTCGATTGCTTCAATTTCGATTTCATATTTTATTTCTTGCTCTACCTTGATTCTGAAATTGTATGTTTTTTGGGTTAGGATAGTTTCCTTCTAATGGGCCTAAATCGAATATAACTCTTAATAGGTACCTATGCAAAAGATTTATTTACACAACTTCACTACTAGATAATTATTAACTTATTTACATAAGTTATTACTTAAATGTCTTGTACATTTAATATCCTTAGTGACCCATCCTTATTTTAAATTTACCTCGAGTAGGTATTTACGAATATATTATATATTTATATAATAAAGTATATTACGAAGTACCCGTAACCGGCGAGCTTGCATGAAGAGCCTTATGAACATTAAGGAGATGTATGCCAGGATCGTAGCAGGTGGAGGTCTTTAGTCTCTGCCTACCCCTCTTCCGGGAAATAGGCGTGAGCATATGTATGTATGTATGTATGTAGGTGTTTATTTTTATTTGTATTCGAATACGACGATAATAGAGACTTACTTCACTATCTGTGGTGTAGTCAGGTGCGGGCGGCTCGCCAGCGCGGCGCGCACCTCCGTCGCCACCGCGCGCAACTCCTCCTGCCGACAACAGATGTGCTCAAAAACTAGTTATATACAAACCTGCATGGCGATTTCTACGCGCACAGACTGAAGTGTTTTTTTTTCATCCGCGAATCTTGCACGGTATATGAAAAAATCTTGCTTAGATTTTATTATATATTTATAATTTAATTCATAGCATTTTATCTTTTACAAATTTTATCAAAGATGTTTCCTATGGATGAGAAAAATTTTCATCGATAATTCGAAAAGCAAATATGAACTTAAGATGTACATTATTTCCTTTATATATTTTTAGGATTTTCGGTGATGAAAATTCGCAAGATGCATGTTTCTCGGGGAATGGGAACATTAGATTGGATTGTTTTGTTGTACGATTGGCTTTGTTGTTCCTGTCAATAGTCCTACGGCCTAACAAAAAGGTACATTCATTCCAACAGTGTTGCAAACGATGTAATTCTGTTTTAAAAATATACTGAATGAGAACGTCAGACTGGGAGTTTCTAGCAAAAAAAAGTGATCATACTCTCAAAGAGCACTCAAAATCCATGAAAGTGAAAATATCGAGACAGTTGTTGAAACGGCGCGCGATAAATAAGCACCCTAATATGCTGTTTATTGATGAAGACATTTTCAAAATCAAAGAAAAGCACAACAAATATGGAAGGGTCTCCTCCACAACTTCTGCGCAAGCCGGTGGTACCATTCCTCGTCTTCAACACGGTTGTCATCCGTTGACATGCATCATTTGGTTGGGAGTCTCGTACTTTGCCCGATTTCTGACTTTTTTGCGAAAAAAGTTAGCGTCACTCTTGAAAGATCTGCCCCAGACGATATCGAAGGCGGTATTGGGTGTTCCAGCAGAACTCCGCACCGGCGCACAAGACCCAATACCTCTTAGGCCTGTATGGAGCGCCAGAAAATCGACTCTGTAAGACATGGATATTGACCCTCCTCTAGCGCAGTACTTAACCTTTTGTATTTAAAATAATGGCGAATTGCTGTAACAATTTGAAAAGCCATGAAGTCATCATTGACATTGAAATTGACACAAAAATTGTTCGTGTAATGATCGATGTGTAACCAAGGAGATAGAGAACCCGTTAATAGCGGAGGTCATTTCAAATAAATTATATACCAATTAAATCATGAATCTTGAATCTTTTTTTTGTGTGAAATTTTGTAAACACAAAAAACAATTTCTAAAAGATATCTAGTAGTTTTGATTTTATGGCGTAATAAACTTGTGACAGAACTTATTGACCGGCTAGGTTTAATATAGGTAAATCAACCTACAAGGTAGAGGCTAATCCCAACACACACACACGCACACACACACACACACACACACACACACACAAACACACACACCAACACACACACACACACACACACACACACACACGCACCCTCACACACACACACACACACACACACACACTAACGCACACACACTTACCTCTGGCCTTGGTCCCGGCACGCGAAGCATATAATGGTGGTCATGTGCCCGCATCGCCTCGCAGCGCGCGCACTGTTCGAACTTGACACATTCCATGCACAAGTACCGGAAGCTGGAAACAAATATCACCTGTTCTTTAAAATGTATCCAGGAGTTATTATTTAAACTTTAAGGATCTTACCACAAAGAATAAACTCCTTTTCAACACTTGTTCAAAAACAAAAATGTATAAAATTTGACATTTGTTTTGAGGTTTTGAAACTATGTTTAACATTTTTGTAGTAACACGGTAAATGATGTCAAGCTTGTAATGTAGACCCTTGATCTGACGCCTCTCGGACTAAAGATAACTTGTAATGTAGACCCTTGATCTGACGCCTCTCGGACTAAAGATAGGCGCTGTCACATCAGATTACAGGGCTCAGAACAAGTACAAAGCTAATACCAGAAAAACGTTTAGCCAGGACATTGTTGCATTAGGGCCGCATTTTCAATGTTTAGATAACGTTTATCTATGTGTTTATTTGAGCCTATGAAATTACAAATAAATCGATCTGTATTTTTATCTAAGGGTTGAAAAAATATGAGTCCACCAGACCGAATGAGTAATTCATAATTCATAATTCATAATTAATTTATTGATTTGTGAGACACAAGTACATCAGGTGTAATGGTTGAAAAAATATAGCTTCTTTTGTGCTCTACCTAAATAGGCATACAAATCTTATGTTTTACTTGTAAAACTTTTTAAATAATTTTATAAAAATACAATTAAATACAGAATGTCAAAAATTAAAAGATTAAGTTAATATTAAAAAAACAATTTAAATAAATACAAAATTAATGTCAATGATAAAAATATACATGTCAGCGTGTCAATAATTACAAACTAAATTAATAAATATCTGATCTAAATTACAATTTATCTTCAAAGAACTCTTTCATGTCATAATAGCATTTATTAGTCAGCATGTCATATAATTTTCTTTTAAATTGAATAGTATTTAGCGATTTTAGATTATCTGGCAACTTGTTATATATTTTTGGTTCCATGACCACAATGCTTTTTTGTTTGAAGGCTGTTTTACAGGATTCAATTTTTAGTTTATGTGGATGCCGTATTGTTCTAGAGCTATTTTCATGCGCCTTTGGAAATAGCGACTCGTTTGTTTTGACAAAGACAGCAACTTCATATACATATAGACAGGTAAGTGTAAGAATTTTCAGTGCCTTAAAATATGGCTTACAGGTTTCGGTAGATTTTAACTGACACATCGCTCTCAGACATCTTTTTTGGGCTTTAAATATTGTAGTTACTTCAGTGCAATTGCCCCAAAATACAATTCCAAACCGCAGTGTTGACATTACATACCCGTGGAAAGCTGACAGTACGGCGTCTCTACTAACAATTTTTGATAACTTGTATAAGGCGTAGGCAGATTTACTAAGCTTATTGCACGTTACCTCGGCTTGGTATTTCCAGCTTAAGTTATGATCTATCGTCAAACCTAAAAACTTGGTGACATGTTCTTGCTGGATTGCTACATTATTGTATACCAAGTTTACAGGAGGTGGATTGGTTTTTTGTGTAAAGTGCATAATTTTAGTTTTGCTTAAGTTAGCCTTTAAACAGTTTGATTCTAGCCATGACATTATTTCTTGGAGAGTTTTATTTATTTCGTGTTCGTAATTTTTATTTTCTGATGTTTTTATGACCGCTGTGCTGTCGTCAGTAAAGAGGGTCATAGGGTAGCTTACATTCAGCGGCAAATCGTTAATGTAGAGCAAAAAAATCAATGGGCCGAGTATACTGCCTTGCGGGACTCCATGTAGAGACAAGCGGTCATTTGAAGTATATGTTACTTCGTTGTTTGTCTCTATGCAATTATTTGAGAGTTGAGTTTGTTGTGTTCGCCCGTTTAAATATGATTTTATGAGTTTTAAAGCTGTAGGTTTTAAGCTGAGTGATAGGTAAGATAAGCCAGTTTCCTTGCAATGGTTTCCTTCAATGGAGAAACATGTTTAGATTGATTTTCAATTGTACACAACATAACATTTACATACAGGTACATACATTGCTTCTGGCCCCACACTAGGATACCCTGTGTCGTGGGAACCAGAAACAGTGAGGTCACAAACATGTAAACATCTAAGACTTGGGTTTTTTTTTTCTATCTCCCTAGCCGGGATTCGAACCCGGGACCTTTCGCTTGAGAAGCACAGCCCCGAACGCAAGACCATTGAAGTCATCACACATTATAGTCAACATCAGATATACAAGGTGAATTTATATTCATTTTGTTCCCGATGCGTAGCAACTATGTATCAGAGTACTGTCGATTCATACTGTTAACCTGCTAGCGGTGACTCAGTGATAATAACTGGTACTTGACTATTGCATGTTGCTGTTGCTAAGCGGAGCCGCATTGACTGGACTGACCGGCTGGTGCGACTAGCTTAGCAAAATAGCGACCTACCAACATATTTACCTTGGTTGTATGCTTTGTCGGAGGAGACTTATTTTATTACTTAAAATATGATTTTATTACTTAAACTTAAGTAGGTGTGTATCGTTCACTGTGTATTTAGTAATATGTTATTTAAAGTACCATTATTATTTTATAAGCTTTAAAAGGGTTTATCTACACACGTATCATAAACCCTATTTACTGCGCACAAAAACCGCACGTTACGATCAGCATAATGTTAAACTACTTGGTAAAAACTCATTTCTTATCTGAAAAATTACACATTATGATCATAATGTGTAATTTTTCTACATATTATGACATTCAAATTTCGAACGCCGACGCCCGCCCGCGTGCCGCCCCTAGTTTGCTTGTGGTACTACAGAACAAGCTAAACAACTGCAGAGCCACAATGCCGGTCAAACATGCGGTTCCTGAACACATCAAAGAGAGCTTATGATATGTGTGTAGATATACTAGTGATATACATAATTAGGCATTAAAACTCTCGAGTGATATCTCGAGTATTAATGTCCTCCATTATGTAGCAGTCACATGAACTACTATTTTAGCCCGTTAAGTTGTTTGTATATTTACATCTTATAAGTACACCCTTGACTGTGTTTAGGCTGTGTATAATTGTTATTTTTTAGTCAATAAAGACTTTTGAAAATCTAAATCAATCATTGTCGATTCATAAGGATTAAAAAGAAAAAACTTTTTTTACTCTCCAAAAATAATACAAACCCGAAATTGTGAGAACAAGCAGCAGTAGTGCTCATCGACAACGGCTCTCCTATTACTAACCAATAAAAAGCTGATGCGCCGCGGGATTCCCCGTGCGTGCAATCTCATTTGCAGTGGTACTACGATTTCACTGACGACCCGAATGGCCGAGTCGGCAGTGACGCTGCCTACGAAACCAAGGGTCCCAGGTTCGAGTCCCGGTGGGGGCAAATATTTGTTTGACGAGAACGGATGTTTGTACCCTAGTCATGGTTGTTTATCTATCTAAGTATAATATTTATCTATATAAGTATGTGTATCGTTGTCTAGTACCCAAGATACAGGGAATCCTAGTTTGGGGCTAGATCAATGTGTGTAAATGGTGTCCAAGGTATTATTATTATTATTATTATTATTATTATTTCAACTCGATCTCAACGGAATTTTTGGGAATGCCTTCTCAATTAATTTTATTTTTTATTTATCATTAAAAAATGAAAATTGACTCTACAAATCAGTTTTACTGCCTATATCTTAGCTCTACGCCACGGGAACAAAATGAAAGATCTACACATCCTAAACAGCCAGAAATATCTACACGGCGAAAGTATTTTTTTTTTAAATACATAAGTCACATACATTGTTTCTGGGCCCACACTAGGATACCCTGTGTCGTGTGAACCAGAAACAATGACGTCACATGAACATCCAAGACCTGTTTTTTTTTTCTCTGTCCCCAGCCGGGGATCGAACCCGGGAACTCTCGTATGGTAGACAGAGCCACAAACGCAGCGTCACATAGGTCGAAATATAATATAAGCATCCATAGACGCATAGAGGATGTCATCAAAATTTGATACATTGGCTATGTAGGTATTTCTGGTTGTTTATCATGTCTAAATGATGGGCCACGCTAAAAAAGATAGGCTGGTATTTAATCGCACATCAAAAATACTGATTCGCGCAGAAAAAAAGGATTAGCAAAAACACTTTTTATGTTTTAAATATTTTTGGAGTACTTAAGTTTATGTATTAAGTATTTTTTGTTGTTCTTGTTGAACCTAACACGAAGTATAAAGGGGGCTTCGCTTCGCTCACCCCCTTTAACCTTCACCTAAGCTACCGCAGCAAATATAAGGGATATTTACTGTGCAAATCAGTGTTTTTTTAATGAGCATTTTATTAGGAAAAAGATACGTACTACTTTTTATTTTATTTTGTGAAATTTTAGGCCTTTTAAAAAAAAAACAGACACGCATATTTGGTTCGTTTTTTTTATAATTTTAAAATAACACTCCTCGTGACGTCCCTTGCTCAGTTTTAGAACGGTTGTACTTTAGGCTGTTTGTTTCCGATTATAAAACTACAAAACTATAATATCAATATTTGTTTACGTTCGGACTGATATCTGTGTTATCGAGACAGAGCACACAGACACACAGAGTCAGACAGAAAAATGTTGATACTTTACAGTTCTACAGAACAGCCAACTTAACGGCGAAGGTAATTTGAACAAACAACGCCGTAGAGTACAAATTAAGTACGTTATGTATTTTACGGATATTTCAGTAATCCTGTAATATTTTTTGATGGGAATAACTGAATTTAGTTAGGAAAACAATTATCTCGTAATGGTTTTCACAGTTTTGTACCTTTTTTACCTGGCCCATTAGCATGCTCGCATACATGCTGTTGTTTTTTAAAGTAACGCCCGACTAGGACGATAGTTTATGTACCGCTTGCAACAAAAAAACATGTGTTTTTTTTTTAATTCACAAATTGCCGTGTTCAATTTATCCTGAAATAACCGCACCGTGCGGACAATCCCGGTCCACGAAGCGCGCGCCGATTGCCTAATATTGCGAGCGCGGTAGCAAGAGATAGAAGTACGGACACAATTGAATGATTTTTAGGTATTTTTCACATTTTTTTATATATATTCTTCGGCTTCAGTGTCGTGTAAATAACCATCTCTGAGTCGGGCGTATCTTCACAAAACACTTACTGTATATCTGATGCTGATTGTACATAAAGTTCACACGAAACTCCATTGCTGCTAAAGTATGAACTGAACACTCACCCATCGATAGGTTCCAAGCAAGAATTGCAAATTACATGCTGCTCTTCTGTATTGGCCAGATCCGGACCTGGAAATCGAAAATCACAGAACGATTTATAAAGGTCAGCTTATATTGGATGGTTTGGTGACGTTGTTAGGATGAATGAAAGGAGATTGAAGAAATAGTGTGTATAAAATTCACTTTACCTAATGTAAAGCAAGTTGAGAGAAACATTTTATTGGGGAAAGACAAACTAAAACTATTAGATGAAACTGTATTTCTCGGCATCACTATTGATGCCAAACTACAGTGGGGTCCCCATATTGTAAAATTAGCACATAGACTTAGCTCCGCAGCATATGCGGTTAAAAGAATCAGGGAATTGAAACAATGTTGGAAAACAAAGGAATGAGCAGCCACGAAAGACATCTTTTTGTACATAATGTTGAAGCGAAGAAATATTTAATTTCCCATTGACCTGCCCTTAAAAATTTTGGTGATATAACGTATATTTTACTAACAATTACCAAGATAGCGATAAATATGTTTTTTTTCTATGAATTTCCCTCATATAAGGCTTATATTCTAAATTTGGTACGGAACCCTAAACGTGCGACGACCGAGATGCACTTGGCCGTTTTTTTACATAGTGGTAAGAATTCGTATGTTTTCGGCAATAATAGAAAACGGCTCTCAAGGCAAACCATATATCTAATAGGGCGTGCTGTAATGAAACCTCGTTTTTTTGTTTGTATGTATCTTTGTTCTCTAACAAAGATGCAAGAGCAGAAGAGATATAAGAGAGCGAAAAGACAGAGATAAGCCTGCTTTTGTACATATCTTTTCCGTTTCTTTGTATTTTATATTATGATGTTATGTGCAAGATCAAAAAGTACAAATCGACTTTATTTACTGATCTTTCTCGTAGTATTTTACTGCAAATAAAGCAAAGCAAAGCAAATAATCAAGCAAATAAACTTACCTTTACTATCGTGGACAACTGAGTCATCATAGGCCATTGACTCCTCATCCGACAAACCCTTTGCACGCTCATCTGATAAACCTGACTCCACCTAAAACAACCAAAAGATAAAGATCATAAAAAGTACATATAGCAGAAAGGGAGTGGCGTCGCGGCCTTTTATTCAGCCCTTTGTATATAAGTACGTATGTGAGGACTGAGAGTCCCTGGTCCCCCAGTCCTCACATACAGAGGTATCCAACAACAACACGGTCGCAAATAGCCCTAATGACAGCTGAACTCCGATAGATTGGAACCAAAGAAGAATAAAGATAATTAACAGAAAGGTGTGGTCATTTGGTATTAATGTCATTAACTCCATTCATTATAAAACCGTTTTGATCAAGGCAAATATGTTTTCGACATCTCTGTTTTGGACCGAGCGGTCCACCAATTAAGGATTTTATCTACACACGTATCATAAACCCTCTTTACTGCGTACAAAAACCGCACGTTACGATCAGCATAATGTTAAACTACTTGGTAAAAACTCATTTCTTATCTGTAAAATTCACATGAACATATGAATTTTACAGATAAAACTCATTTCTTATCTGTAAAATTCACATGAACATATATGAGTGATATTATATTATTCTCGAGTGATATTATTATGAAACTCGCCTTCGGCTCGTTTCATAAACCCACTCTCGAGTATTAATGCCCTCCATTATGTAGCAGTCACCTAAACTACTATTATAAATAAAGTTGCACATAGAGGATGTTATAGCTAGTTATATAAAATAAAAAATATAGTTTCCATTACAGCTTTTCTGTATGTGTTTTAATGTTGCTTTGTTTCGTTTAGTTTTGTTTTCGTGCTAATAGTTTCGTTGATCCGAGGTTTGTTGTGCTATCTGCTCCGTTCTTAGACCATTTAACCATGTTTCACTTTTGCAGCTGCGTGTATCAAGATTATTGGAACTAAAGATAAATATTTGACAACATTGATTCTATAATTGCAATTATCTCGTAAACTTGACATGAAACTTTAGGGTATAGGGTAGGGATACAATATTACCATTTTTATATATATTTTGCTTTGAAGAGCTTGCGACGCTGTTCTGTAAAATTGAAATGACACTGAACTCGCGTCCGTTGTGCCCGCTCAGTTCGGATCCAAATGACTTGGAAGCGTTGACGCCGGGTCACTTCCTGATAGGTCAGCCACTTAACGCCCTGCCAGAATACCCATTCGGTGATGTTAAGTTAAGTCGGTTAACTAGGTGGCAGATGTTGCAGCAGATGGCTCAAGATTTTTGTGCAAGTACTCAAGGGACCACTCCCTTGAGTACTTGCACATCTTGCAGCAGCGCCTTAAGTGGACAGACCGGACGAGCCCCCCTCAAGTCGGTGATTTGGCGCTGATTAAGGATGCGAACCTGCCATCATTGAGATGGAGACGAGGACGGATCGTCAATTTGTACCCGGGTCGGGATGGCACGCCTCGATCAGCAGAAGTCAAGGTGGGGGACTCGGTCCTCAAGAGAGCGGTCGCAACACTTTCTCGCCTTCCTATTGATTAGGGACAGGTTCGGGCCTGTCCGGGCGGGTGACTGTTTACTATTTATGCTTCGGAACGCACCGGTTTTTTGTTGCGCGGATCGACCGCGAGTAGTCGGGACATCACTAGCGAAAACGGAACTAGCAGATGTCACTCGTACCGGAACGAGATGTAAAATTGGAGGTTATCTTTAGTCTTGTCTCATCGGGAGAACAACATGTCGGCTCGGGCCTCGTGCCAGTGATGGTATTTCGGTGTACCAATGACTAAATACAGGCGTCGGGCCTGGTCGGAGTGTTAATCATCTACATCGTCGGGAAATAAGTAGATTCGCGTCAGCGGTCAAGTGATCCGTGTTTGATCGGACATCGTCGAATCGGTAGCGGCGACTCCACGGTCACGGCAGGCAGCACGCCGGCGACAGCGTCGGCAGCAACGATAGTGATTCGATTCCTATCCTATCCCAAACTGGTGCTCCTATCCCACATTCCTGTCTCGAATCGAGCTTTCAATCTCCTGTCTACGGTGACAAGGTCAGTAAAATTTCATCACTTCTTTTCTCTCACGTGCTGGCAAAAGCACACCCCCTTCGGATTCCACGCCGTTCGGTAGGCGTGGAAATTAAACAATGGCATAAGGTTCTAAATTGCGACCCGTCCCAACTACCTTCGGCGTTGCGACGAAGGATAGCCCTTATCCTACTATAGGATCTTTTTAAAATCCAATAGATGGCGCTGTAATCGGTACCTCTTCGTCTGACGCAAGTCTGGCAGGACGTAATCAGTGATCTGTGATTCCAGCTGTCTAGAAATCGATCTGTTGCCGTGCGCTTCGAATCACGTCAACAAAGACATCATCGCTCACGTGACGTCACGACCATCATGCCCGTTCCGAGTGGGAGATGACGACCATCATAGATATCCATTCGTAACGCTTTGAACGCGACGAGAGACGATGACACTTTTTTAACCCAACTTTTGTTAATTATTGTCATTTCAAGTCGTAGACTGTCTTAATAGTTATATTAGCTTTGTTTTGGGTGAATAAGTTAGGAAATAAATTATGGAGCGGCAGGAGTCGCTGCTGGTTGCTGTTCTTAGTTTGATTGTCAGCTTTCAGCGTAACGGCTGTCACTTTTGATGGCTCGCTCACAGTGCTGACACTCAAAAGCATGGGCGATGATAGCACAACATGGCAGCGCTAATGATGTCATTCAGGACGTCATGTCATCCTTTTTGAGCTATCGCTGTCACGCTAAAACACACCCACTATCAACTCATAATAGTGTGACTCGGAACGCGCTGTGGTGTTGTTCGCTGGCTTGTTTGTTTTGTTGCTGTTGCGATCTGCTTCGTTCGATTATTTCGTATTTCGCAGCGATTTATATTAAATTTGACTAAAAAGGGTCAGGATTCTTGGACATAGGAAGTACAGAAGCCCGCTAAATAGCCGCTTCAATCCCAAAAATTTTGACACCTTTAGACAAATAAGTCGAATTGTCACGACAGGTGCCGTTTATGCAGATGACAAAATAGCCCAAATGCGACAGGTGAATACCGACAAACTTGTCAGACTGAAAAAGAAACCGTTAAATAAAATGACATAGGTACAACGATCGGGATGACCCGGAAGTGACAGACATCACACGTGAACGCTATAAAGCGTAGGGGAGCACTAAGCGAATGAGATACTTTCTGAGCAGGTTTTTTTTTTCCAAAATGGTGGATGGCGCTGAAGACCCCTTTCTTAGGATTCCGTACCCGAAGGGTCTAAACGGAGCCCTATTGCTGTATCTTGTCCGTCCGTCGTCTGTCACACAGGGTTTTAAGCCAAACGGTTAAAGGTACAGTCTTCAAATTTTCACAGTATAAATCTCACCATAAGATTGTCAAAACCGTTAGTTGATAAACTAACGTTGTTTTTCTCGTTAGTCGGTCAACTATCGACAGATAGTTAACTGTAGAGTACTGCTTACTATATGACCGTTAAATAGTAAACTGTTTTAAACTTGAATTGCAAACGAAATACCAGGGCAAACTACGGTAGCTTAGGTGAATACTAGAGGGGATGTAAGAACAAAAGAAACGTAAATTCTAAACCCTGTCGGTCTGGTTTACTATCTGTCGATAGTTGATCGACTAATGCGTTAGTTCATCAACTAACGGTTTTGGCTATCTTACGGTGAAATAAACATTTTGTTGACCCAAAGCCGTAAAAAATGTCAAAAATATATTTAAATCTTTTGAAAACAAAGCAATGAGAAGCCACCAAAGTCAGCTTTTTTACAAAAAAAATCATAATGGGTCAAATTTAATTGTAGTAGAGAATGCACTGACCCTTGGAAAGAATTGCTAACCTTCGCGAGTCAATACCGAGGAGCAACTATACTCTGTTTCTAGGGCAGGCGAAAAAACGGATAAAGGATTATGTTAGCGTCGAAAGAAAACGATACGTATCGCCCTCCATGCACTGTTTCTTCTGTATCGTTTCCGCGTAGTACTGCGTTCCGGGATGGGGTGAGCGACGCTACCAGTCAGAGATAACAAACCTGTTTCGACCTATTTAAAATGACGACGCCCGGTGTGAGGAGACCACTTGAGAACAGACAGAGCTTCGGCGTCAGGCACTCCGCCCGCTTGCGTGTGTTTTGATAATATCGGTTATTTGTTAATGTTTTAGTTTAGTTAGTATCAGTTTTCCGCTGTTAAGTTTTCTGTTAAAGTTTCCTTGTGTTATTGGACTCGTTTTTATCGTTTTCCATCCACGTCAAAACCATTTAAAGACTTTACGTCACCACAAAAGAAGGGCAAGATGAGTCATATTCCAGAAAATGAAAAAATTATGATTGTGATCTCGTATAAATATGTGCAAGAAACCCGGCTTAGTGACAAATATAAATCGAAAACAGATATGAAAATGTAAATCGAAAACAGATATGTGACGGTAGATTTGAGTAGGTAGATCTGTATTTTTTTATATTTATGCTGTGTTCACCTGTAATTGGGTCTACATATAGCAATTGTACACTTTTTTTTCTTTCCATTTCTGTTTTGAATGTAAGACCTGTTGGTAAACCTTAATAAATAAATAAATAAATAGTGAAGCGGAAGCGGATGTACATGAAGAAAATGAATAAATCTTTTTCTCTGGACACATTAAAAAAATAACACAAGTTTACAGATTCGGATCAACTTTTGGACCTGAGCAGTTGAGAACGATTTCTTATGTTATTTGATGGCCTGAACTCAAATCTTCAATCCGTGTGTCAAAATTGGTTCTAGTTTTCGAGTGCGAGCTTTTAGCTGCTCAGGTCCAAAACCGTGTATACTTGTGTAATTAAACATTTTTTAGATATCATAACAATTTTATTACTTACATAAATATAATAAATAAAAATTTAAATTATAATTTTATTTATTCCCTACAACCATACGACTTATAATTTTTGAACCTCACCAAAAAAGGTTGGTGATCACTGTGGTAGGCACAAACATCAATGTCCGTGTTTTCGCCTGCCCTAGAAACAGACTTGATTATTTCTGTGATTATTTCTTAGGTTAACATTACACTATCGCTAAGTTTGGAAAATGTTGTAAGGTTCTTGCGTACTTACATAAATTTTCTAAAATAAATAGACCAGCTACAGTTAGTAAGTCAATTTCTTTAAAAAGATATCTTAAGGAGTCTGTGCGATTTAAATTATGAATTCCACGAATAGCTCTTTTTTGTAAAATAAAAATATTTACAGGAAACAAATAATGCTCTCTTGCGAGTACTAGACTGGTTAACGGCCAATAACTTGCTTCTGAATTCAAAAAAGTCAAGTAAGACTGAAGTGCATAAAATTCACTTTACCTAATTATTTATCTGTGCCTAATGTAAGGCCAGTTGAGAGTAACATTGTATTGGGGAAAGACAAACTAAAACTAGTAGATGAAACTGTATTTCTCGGCATCACTATTGATGCCAAACTACAGTGGGGTCCCCATATTGTAAAATTAGCACATAGACTTAGCTCCGCAGCATATGCGGTTAGACTTAGCTCCGCAGCATATGCGGTTAAAAGAATCAGGGAATTGACTGGCATTGCAACTGCTAGGCTTGTATATTTTAGTTATTTCCATAGCATTATGTCCTACGGCATACTACTATGGAGACAGGCTGCTGACATTGAGACCATCTTCATTTTGCAGAAGAGAGCGATCCGATTTATTTATAAGCTATGTAATAGAGAATCTTCGAGAGATTTCTTCAAAGAAACCAACATCCTAACAGTTGCAAGTCAATATATCTATGAAAACATAATGTATGAGAGGAGAAATATCAGTAGCTTTAAAACCACAATGTGCAAACTAGAAATAAACATTAACTTTCTTTTCCAATGTTCAGACTCACAAACGTTAGCAGTTCTTTTATGGGACACTGAATACGCTTCTACAATAAAATTCCGCAAGAAATACAAAAATTAACTGAAGCTCGATTTAAAAAATGTTTAAAGCACACATTGTGCACAAAGGCCTACTAAAAAATTAATGTCTTTTTACATGCCACCGACATCTGGCATTAAACCAGTTCATTGCACCCTATGTATTATGTACTATGTAATAATTAGGCACCTACTTAATATTATATTATGATTGCTTGAATATGTTATGACGTTCATTAAGTCTCAATGTTTTTGCTATTATGAATAAAATCTTTGAACTGATCTGGGTTTGAATATCCGCTGCTTTCCTCCACAACAAGATACCATAGGACATGACACTAGAAAAGTAACTAAAATATACTAGCCTAGATGTAGCCAAGTCCGTGTTTTGTCTGACGTTCCTAACAGCGTGAGCCGCAGAACTTAATTTACCAGCTAGTTTATTTATGTGGGGTTCCCACTGCAATTTGCTATCAATGGTTATTCTAAGAAACTTCGTGTCATTTACTAATTTTAACGTGGTTCTGTCTAACAGTAAATTGGTCTCAACTTGCTTTACCAGCGTTTAACAATAAATTATTATTTGTGAACCAATTCAAGGTTAAAGACAATACTCCATTAACATCATCAAAATCTTCTTTTTGTCTTTCAATTTTGAAGACCATTGAAGTATCATCAGCCAACAACACTATGTCAGTCAATTTCTCCAACATGAAAGGCAGATCGATAATATATACCAGGAATAAGAAAGGGCCTAATATGGAACCTTGTGGAACGCCAACTTTTATTCCCGATCCATCAGATTTAACGCCGTTGACTTCTGTCTTTTTTAATTAGCTTAGGTATGATCTTAGTAGATACAAAGCTTTATTTCTAACTCCGTAATGATTTAATTTCATTGGTAGCGTATAATAGTTATAGGTTTTTTGTTCATAAAGGTCATACAAGGTGTCTACTTTGAATATTATTTTTCACTAAGATTAAAGAACCACCTCTATCAGCAGTCTTTCTATAGTACCAACTGAAACTTTTGTAATTATTTATGTTAAAAGACATAATATTTTCCCTTAACCTGTGTTCTGTAATACAAATAACATTGGTGTCAGGATTATTAAGAAATATTTCTAATACAAGTTCTTTGCCAGGTAGCCCCTGCATGGTTTGATGGGTAATATTTAAGTGGGGCTTACCTTTCGTCGGAACATTATTTAATATTGGGATATTATTACACTTTTTTGACTTTTTTAATTCGGGCAAGATATTACACATTTTGATCTCCTATACTTGCTTGAAATATGAAAAATTAGTGATGGGGTCAAGAATGATTTAGTTCATTCTATTGTCCCAATAGAGAATTATATTAATAAAAATATTACAAAAACAACGAAATCTATATGGAACAGAGAATGTATTTGTGCACTCAGTCGGATGAAAGGGAGACGAATGACAATACGACGACGCATATGCATAATGCAAACCGGATGCAAGCGAGACGGAAGATACGAAGACAGAATAAGTGATGCGTTTGTCTTGCACTCCGCCTAATAATAATAAGTAAGAAAATTAAGCATTAATAAATTTTAATCAATCTTAAGTTTTCTTACTTATTATTACTACTACTCACAAAAAGTGGACACCATTTGCTTCTGCCACCTCAAATGGAAAAAAGCGTAATGCTATCTAATGTCATAGTACATTGTACATAGTCATAGTACAATTTGACGACCCGAATGGCCGAGTCGGCAGTGACCCTGCCTACTATTTGTTTGATGAGAATGGATGTTTGTACCTTAGTCATGGTTGTTTATCTATCTAAGTATACTATTTATCTATATAAGTATGTGTATCATTGTCTAGTACCCAAAATACAGGGCATCCTAGTTTGGGGCTAGAGCAATGTGTGTAAATAGTGTCCAAGGTATTATTTATTATTTATTTATTGTGACAAATATTCATTAGAAATTCTGATTGTAAAGAATCACTCTATTCAAATATACAGCTTTTCATTCTACATAGAATGAAGAGAAGATCACTACCAAACTGTATATGGCAACATTATTTCAAGAATTGTTGTTTGATGTTGTCATTTTACTTTGTGGTTATAATAATAAGGGATATTACAACGACAAAGTAAACTGACATGGGCAAATTACAGGGAGATAACCAGCATATACAGAGAACATGGCTCACAGTAACATTGAAAGGTAACTGCTAGATACAAAACACAGGGATTTTTTTAGTCTGTACACTACACAAGCTGATGCCTGCTCAATGAGTAGGGACCCGGACATAGCAGGGAGGTCTGACTCCTGGGGCATGGATAATACCATTTTTTTTCCCTCCAACAAAAAAAAAAACACTAGCTTGCTCGATAAGACTTTGTTCTGTCAAAAGATACCAACGGCACAGAAAGATGATCTCAGCAAAACGTAAAGATTTAAGAGTTCATCCAAATCGGTTCAGCCATTTACAAGTGTCGCTCTTACCGACTGCCGACACATATAGTGATTTATTTTTATATATATTTGTGAGCACAGACAGGGCAGAGCTAGAGCAGATGGTTCAAGATCAGCACAAAAGGATATCTGTACTGAGAGCACTATATCCCTGCTGAGGGGTGACAGGATGAGAGGCTTATGATGATAACACATGTTTAGATAGATTAATATGTTCTCAATACTTACCATATTTAGCAGTTCAGGAGTAGGTTCTTCGCCATCTTGCTGCTTACAGACATTACAGGGCGGGGCAGCTTCTGGAAAAAAACATAAACATAGAAGAATAGACTGGCCTACTGCGAGTCGGACACACACACACAAACACACAACAGTATTAAACTTTAACACTGGCAAATAAAGTTTCATGCCAGTGTGTGGCACATGAATGCTATTTAGATATTTTTTAATAAATTGACAAAGTTATTTTTACTACCCACCTTTTTTGAGGTAATTCTTTTTGTACAGACAAAATTTGCACATTTTGACAAATATGTCTATCGCAGCTATTGGTATATTGTATTTCTTTTTTAGAATCTGCGCCATTTTGTCGCGACTCCCATGATTTGATCCTTTATGAGCCGTTATCAGTAGATCGTAGTAATCCTCACTGGCAACTATTTCTATCACCGGTGATGATAGTGATGATTTATTTTTCTTCTTTTGAAACAGTAATTTTTTATCACCTGAATTCCGTAACTCGTATTTGTGAAAATGATGATACTGTTTATTCGTGACTTTTAAATTTTTTGATTTGGCCAACTGGTATTGTTCTATTAAATTTATCACATGTTCAATTCTGGTTGTGGTCCATTCAGGTTTGGATGCATCTTGGGCTCTGCCTTTGTAAAACTTTTTCAGTTCAATGCAAAATGCTTCTTTTTCTACAATGTCCTCAGGATTTTCTGGTTTTGGAATTTTTTTCAGAGAAGGTATGCACCTTTTTTGATTGTGAATACATTTACATGGGCGAATATGATCTGAAATAACATATGTTAGTTTTAAAACTGGTTTCATAAGCAATGAGGGCTTTTCTAACAGCTGAACTATGAAATTTCCTAAAATTTTACATTTTACTTACCTTTATTCTGACTGCTCTTTTTTTGTCTTTTCTGACAGACTTTGCATGAATGGATAAACAATGATATTGCAATTCCAGGGATATAGTATTTATCTTTTAGTGCTAGCACCATTTTGTCTCGTCCCCCATGGTCTGTTGACTTATGAGTCATAAGAAGCAGGTCATAGTAATCTTCACTCGCAACTATTTCTACTGGTGGCAAAGATTTTTTTTTTGTTACCAGTAAAGTTTCATTGCCGAAATGTTGCAAGGCATACTTGTGAAAGTGATGATACTGCCGTATAGTAACTTTCTGGTTTTGGGATTTGGCTAAATTGTACTCTTCTATTAAACGTATAACCTGTTTTATCCTATCGGCAGTCCATTCAGGTCTTGTGGAATTGCTTGGTCTATCTTTGTATAATTTTCTTAGCTCGATACAGAATGTTCTCTTATCTACTATCTCTTCACCATGGTTTGGGTTAACGAAACCACTCATTTTGGCGATTAACTATATCGATAAAATGTGTTTCAGGAGTAAAAATAAGTTGATACACCAGTTTTTGTTTGGAAGTATATAACAGAAAGGATAGGAATTGAAGAGGACCCGCGTAATCTCACTTCCTGTCCTACACTGCTGCACTTTATCTGTATTTGATACGAGATACTCTCAATTCACAATCCGTCAGAAATTCACATCTACGGAAACAGAAACTATCGCAGCTACCGATAAGCCGCAGCCACAGAACAATCGCCGCAGCAGATGAGCAGACCGCCGCACACACAACGTACGAAGAGTACGTTACGTAGTTCCACAGCGTAGTTCGATGAACTTCGATGTACCGTAATAGATAAAAATGTTGATACCGTAAGTAGACTTAAGTAGAGACTAGAGTAGAGATGTCAACGAACAGAACGCAATGTTTTTTTTTTTTATATTTTATGGCCTGGTTGCAAAGACCTTTGGGCCAGAACGCAATTCTTGTTGACATCAGTGTTGCCAGACGAGAAAGAAAGTAGAAAATGCGGCATAGGTGTTTCAAAAACACGGATTTCATAATTTCGGATTTACTACAAAAAAGCGGATTTTTGTTTTAGCTTTTACATTAATTTTTCTGTCCGCGCTTATTGATGTTTTCAATTGTTTATTCATGCAAAGACATTGGAATTTAAAATTGAAAGAATAAAACACAATGTGGTAGTCATAATGGGGGATCTTGGGTTTCAACTTAAGTCTGTATTTTAAAATAGAAAGGGTGCACTAAACCAGTATTAAATTTATATGTACTAAAATAAAATTAGATCGATATCAGATAGACTTTCGATACAATCAAAAATACAATTTTCATATCACCCATTATAATGTCAATAAAATAAAATAAGATTCATGTCAATAAAATTTAATAAGATCAATGTCAGATAAAATTTCAATATAATGAGTTTAAATTACAACATCAAACAATCCTTTCACACATTCTTCTCGCAGAACCTGCCACAATCTCGCACAATATGCCTCCATGAATCACCAAACAGATCAGTCAGATCAGTCAGATCAGAGCCCTCACCAGCGGAGACTGCTGGCGCGCCACCGTGCGGTGCGTGCCACCCGCTAACAGCTGGTGCCTGCGCGCGAGATATTTGTCGGGCACGAATAGCGCGCATACGGTACCGACAAGCGCGACACAGTCATTATCTTGTAGAAGATAGAAGATAGACGTAATCGTCTATCTTCTATCTTCTACAAGGGGGTTGTAGTGCCTGCACCTGGCCCACTTGAGCGGGGCCTTTGTGCGTGTCCCCTTCGCCTGCACATCTACTTCAGCCATCCCAACTCCTGCACCAGCTGGAGAAGGAGGCCTGGGTGTTCTAGGAGCTCGTGGGTGGGTTCGACAGCCCTTGGCCACTTTGCATTTGATTTTATCGCTGATTTCCAGAGAGATTATTCTTGATTCCAGCATTTTTGTTATCCAGGTTATCATGTTAGGGTTGGTGCCTAGTTTCTCCAATCCAGTTCTGATGCTACTGAAGTTTGTTTTATCAAAAGCTCCTTCGATGTCTATAAATACCGCCAGGCACGACTGTTGGCTTAGTATTAAGCTTTCTATTCTTCTGACCACTGCGTGTAAGGCGGTCTCTGTGGATTTTCCCGCATGGTACGCATGTTGGTTTGGTTGTATAGGGTTGGTTCTCATGGGATCGTCCCTTATAAATCTATCACACACTCTTTCTAACGTTTTCAGAATGAATGATGTGAGACATAGATCTGAAGTATTTAGGTTTGGTTTCGGCAGGAAGACTACTTTCACTTCTCTCCAGATCCTGGGCATGTAGCCGAGTGCTAGACATGCCTTAAATATTTTTACAAGTCTTGGTACAATGAGCTTTTCTCCCCATTGCAGTAGGGCTGGTATTACGCCGTCTGGTCCTGTTGATTTATATGGAAGGAAAGAGCTGATCGCCCATCTCACCTTCTCTTCATCTATCATGTTTTTTACTTCCACCCATGCTTCCGGCGGGGGTGTTAATGTTTGCGAGGAGCTTGGTGTTTCCGCCGGTGTCTCTACCTCTTTTGCGGGTAGGATTGTACACCCCGGGAAATGCGTTTGTAGCAACTACAAAGCTCTTCTTCGCTCTTGGTGTATTCTCCATTCGGTTTCTTTATCGAACCAGGTTGATGTTGTGGGTCTTTACCTATTAGCTTTTTGATTCGTGAGGCCTGCGAATCGCTGTTTATCGAGCTGCAGACATTTCTCCAAGATTCTCTAAAATTGCACCTAGTTTGTTTTTTAAACTGCTTACGTGTTAACGTTACGTGGTTACGTTTATCATCATCATCATCATTTCAGCCTGTTAATGTCCACTGCTGAACATAGGCCTCTCCAATCGCACTCCAGCGTGACCGGTCCGTAGCCACCTGCATCCAACGAGATCCAGCGATCCTCACCAGGTCGTCGGTCCATCTCGTAGGTGGCCGACCCACACTGCGATTGCCAGTACGTGGTCTCCATTCAAGGACCTTTTTGCCCCATCGGCCATCCGATCTTCGCGCTATGTGGCCTGCCCATTGCCACTTCAGCTTGCTTATCCTACGGACTATGTCAGCAACTTTGGTTCTTCTACGGATCTCCTCATTTCTGACTCGATCTCGTAGAGAAATACCAAGCATAGCCCTTTCCATAGCTCGCTGCGCGACATTGAGCCTCTGAAAAAGCACTTCTCCTTTTGTGAAGCACCACGTCTCAGAGCCGTAAGTCATCACTGGCAACACACACTGATTGTACACCTTAGTCTTCAGGCACTGAGGGATTTTGGACGAGAAGACGTTTCGTAATTTACCGAACGCTGCCCAACCTAGTTGGATCCGTCTACTGACCTCTCTCTCAAAATTGGACTTACCTAATCGGACTGCCTGTCCCAGGTATATATATTCGTCAACAACTTCGAGAGTAGAGTTCCCAACAGTTAGTGCGGTGGGTGCAACATGGACGTTGAACATGACCTTCGTTTTGTCCATGTTCATTTTAAGACCCACTTGTTGAGAAACTCTATTGAGGTCATCGAGCATTTTTCCAAGATCTTCAGGCGACTCAGCCATGACTACTATATCGTCGGCAAATCGAAGGTGAGTGATGTATTCGCCGTTGATATTGATGCCTAGACCTTGCCATTCCAGGAGCTTGAAGGAATCCTCCAGAGCAGCAGTAAACAGTTTCGGAGATATTACATCTCCCTGTCTTACTCCTCTCTTTAGGGGGTTTTCCTTCGTGGAATGCTCCTGTACTCGAACTGACATGGTGGCGTTGTTATACAAGCACTTCAGCACTTCAACGTACCGATAGTCAATACGGCACCGCTTGAGAGATCTAAGAACAGCCCATGTTTTTACGTTGGTTACGTTTAACGGTTTTTGAATAGCTTTCCAGTCGTCCTCTGCCTTCGTATTGATGGCATGATTGAAAAGCTTTCTCATGTTAACCCGCATTCTCTTCAGTTTGTCGCACCACCAGCTGTCTTTAGATGGCTTCGCTGTCATTAGAGGGCAGGATTTGTTGTAGCTATCATTTATCGCTCCGTTGAGTTGAATGACCGCTTTCTTCCGTTGTCTCCAGTTTGATGTTGTACTCAGTTCTAGATAAGTCCGTCTCTAGGTGCTGATAATACTCACTTATGTTGGTTTTTCTAGGGTTACGAAATTGCCTAGGTTTTAACTTTATATTCTTCAGGCCGAAGGTGATCCATCTGTGATCCGAACACGATGCTTCTGATGAAACTTTCTATCCCTATATAAGGTCTAGAGCCAAAAAGTTGGCAATTGTTATGTCTGGTATTGTTTGTGCCTTTCTTGTGACAAATGTGGGTTCCCTCTATTTAGTGTCGACAGTTCGTATTTTGGGAGAAATTCCATGAGATCCTTACCTCTTTTGTTTATGTCCTTTCCACCCCATACGGTGCTGTGCGCGTTGGCATCGCATCCTATTACGAGGGGTATGTCATTTTTTTTTTCACACTCTCTGACTAGCACCTCCAGTTCCTCCGTAGGTATCTCCCCTTCGCCTGGCTGGTATGCTGAGGCGAGGTATAACGAGAGACCCCCTTGCCCTTGCCAATGTTCACCACGGTTAGATCTGGGGAGCAGAGGTGTGTTATTAAGGTGGCTTTGTAGTGATTCGGGACATATATGGCCGCCCTCACTTTTGTGTTTGAATAGTAGGTATATATATGTCACCGGAAAATAATACGATCCGCAAGTTTATAAATTTCCTAATATTTTTTCCGCAAGTTTATAAATATACTAACCTTACCTAACCTAACATAACCTAACCTAACCTAACCTAGCCTAATATAATCTAGAAGGAAGTTTATAAATTTCCTAGGTTTATAAACTTGCGGATCGTATTATTTTCCGGTGACATATATATTTCAAATAAGTTATTGAAACCACATACCCTGCTTTTATAAATTGCTAGCTCTTGTATAAGTGCAATCGTCTTCGGGTGCTCTTCGAGAGTTATATATATATATAATGTATATATATATATATATTTTCCTCCCTTCGGCCATTGTTGATCAGGCTAAAATCCGCATCAATTGTTGATCAGTCTTTACCCGCTATTACTTAGGAAGTTTTGAGTATATCGTGCTATAATAACTATATAATAATTCTCCTCCTTGCGACGCTGTGCCTAAGTATGCCGCAAAGCCTCTATCTCGTCACCGACTGACACGGCCATTGTTGATCTTGTAACCGCCTTTTTTTTACACTAAATGAAACTTTGTTGATCATTATACACATTTTCTGATCAACATTTACTGCGGAAACTAGTATTTTAAAACTGGCGCGGTGGAGCGGCAACGTCGCAAAAATTAAACGGAAGTATTAATAAAGTAAGTTCAGTCAGTCGCACTGTCGCAGACGTCATAGTTAGTAATCAATTTTCCTGCGGTGACTTGTGTTACAGTGGAGGACGTGTTTTTAAAGCGTTTTGTTAATATGTAGGTACTTAGATACGTGAATGAAAGTAGATGAACATTTCTCCTGCTGTTAACGTTTTGTAGGTAGGTACGGTAGGTATTGCATTGTCATTGTTGTGTGGGAAAATGACAGTTGATTTATCCTAATGCTCGTTCGAAAAGTTACATAGTTAGTTACCCCATGAGAAACTTTAGGTAAATTCTATCTTAATTTCGGAGTTGAAAAAATTTAATTTCTTCATAACATAATTAAATAGAGTCGAGAAAAATAAATTCGTGTGATGTGAATGGTCTCGTTAAAACATAGATTTTGGTAAAAATGTCAAGTAGAGTGAATGTGGTGAGAAGATGAGAGGTGTAGTGAGTCTCTGAAAGTATGTAGAGTAGTAGTGCCTCTTGATGTGTTTGGAGAGGGGAGGGGAGGGGAGGGAATTATGACTTAGTCTGCGCACTGTTTTCATTATATTTTTATTCATCTTTTATTGAACAGTGTGTATGAGAAGATTTAAAGTAATGTTTACTAAATTAGAATAAATTCTGACTAAATTAGATTGATAAATAAAATAAAATATATAGTAATTAAACTGAATATGTAATGAAATCGGACATAAATAAATATGAATCATTGTTTTTTATTTAGATTTTTATTTTGTAATTTTGAGAACTAATTGTGTTGCTTTATAATCCAGGGTTTTGAGCCATTTTGAGCCATTGGTCTTGCACTCAAGTGATACCTTTGGATGAAAATTTAAAATTTTGTTAATTTTGTTGTAAATTATACTGGACTGTATGTTGTACTGTTTACGAGCGAATACTGTTTTGTGTGCCTTGAAATAAATGCATTTGAAACAAAATTAATACTAATCGCAAAAAAAATATACAAAGTGTCAATCATCCCTTTCGTAAAGTTTGACGTAAGGCGCGTGAGGCAAATACCCTTCGGCAACAGCCACGATTTAAAATCACAGTAAAAAAGATTTTTTATACACATGCAACGAAATGTCGTCATGACGTGCGCTGTAATACGCTTGGAAGTATCACGTTGCGGGCCGCTGTCGAATCGGGTACTGTAATGTAATTAATTTCATACAACATTGCAGGTAATATGGGCAGGAAGTAATATTTTTTAATTTTATACTCAGAGCAAAAAATATCAACGGACGACGAAATTACGATAAGTATTTTTTTATTTCATTGCATGTGTTAGAAAAAAAGTAAGTAAGTAAGTAAGTAAATCGTTTATTTCCTTTACAAATATTTTTACAAAATTTGGTACTTATTCGCTATAATATAACTAATGTATTATTAATATTTGTAAAAGCTGGAGCCTAAACTAGGATACCCTGTATTTTAGGACTCCAGGCCTCCATTTACACAAATTATGGTTAGTAATTTATTATAGTGTGTAAGTATGGTGAAAAAGTTGGCTTTGAAAGGAAAACTGATAATAAAAAGAAAAGAAAAAACAAAATTCGGATGAATTATACAATAAAAAACTACGAATAATGAAGCTTTTTGTAGAATAAAAATAACAAAATGAATGTTGCGTGTGTTTGTGAATGAGTGATTGTGAGTTAGTATGTGTGTGTGTGTGTGTGTGTCAGTGTGTGTAAGTGTATGTGTGCGTGTGTTAGTGTAAGGGTGAGAGCGCGAAAAATTATAGGGAGTGCAAGTCTAAGCTAGGCAATAACTTCAAGAAGTTTTTCGGTCTCTTGATAATTTAAAGTTAGCAACTAATTAACTACTGCATTCTTACATTGGTAATTGTTCATAGGATATATTTTATTTATTAGGTTACACTTATTATATAAGTATGTACCAAGAAAATTGAAGTATCTTTTTGCAAAGGAAGTTTTATGAACTCTGGGATGACAAACAAGATCGAATCTTCTTTTGTTTTGAGAGAATGATGGGTCATAAGTCAGAAGACCATGTTTTTTGGTTATAGTGGTGGCAATAAATAGTTGTCGTACTGTTAGGATCTTGCATTCATCATACAGCTTAGAGGTCGGATATAAGAAGGGTCGAAAAGTTAAGACTTTTAATACTGCACGTTGAGCAACCTCTAATTTATTTAACGTAGTTTTAGGAACTCCGCCCCAGATAATATTGCAGTAGGATAATATGGACTGACACATCGCATAATATACCATTTTCAAAATTTTTTGGTCAGCCGAGTGTCTTAGTATTTTGAATATGAATATTAATTTTCTAGTTCGGGATGAAAGTAACTTAATATGTGTTTGGAAATTAAGATTTTGATCTATATTTACTCCAAGATATTTTGTGTTTAGGACATTTTCAAGACAGGGACATGAGCATTGTAAACGTAAGTCAGCTGGACAAGAATGGGCTATTAAGTTTAGGCTGTGGCAACGGGATTCTGTATTACGGATGGAA
Organism: Argyresthia goedartella; assembly: GCA_949825045.1. Lineage (NCBI taxonomy): Eukaryota > Metazoa > Arthropoda > Insecta > Lepidoptera > Argyresthiidae > Argyresthia > Argyresthia goedartella. The sequence continues at coordinate 19,990,486 of OX463834.1, forward strand.
AACAGTATGTAATTAGTTTTGCTACTATTTATAGTAAGTAAATTTCTACCGAGCCAACGCAAAACTATGTCCAAACCCTCTTGAGCTGTATGAAAAAGTTCCTGTAGGGAGTCTGCTTGAAATATCAGTGCTGTGTCATCGGCGAAAGAGACGATTTTGCCATTACGGAGGGGGATGCAACATAATTCATTAATAAAAGCCAGAAATAGGGATGGGCCGAGGATGCTTCCTTGCGGAACGCCATAGGTAACGGGTAGGGCATCGCTCGTTACACTGTCAATTTTAACGATTTGACTACGGTTTGATAAATAACTATTAAATAAATTTAGAGTCTCACCTCTAACTCCTAACTGTTCTAATTTATCTATAAGGAGGGGAATCGAGACCGTGTCAAATGCCTTTGCGAGATCTAAAAATATAAATAGGCATTTTTTACCTTCATCAAGATTGGTGACAACATAATTAGTTAGATCAAACACGGCATCAGCGGTAGATTTATTCGCCCGAAATCCATATTGCTGGGATGCAAGCAGATTGTTGCTTTCGAGATAATTAATCAACCTTTTATTCATGATTCGTTCCAAAATCTTTGATAGAGAAGGCAATATAGAAATCGGTCGATAATTAGTGACACGATTTCGATCCCCCGCCTTGAAGATGGGCTTTATAACAGCTTTTTTAAACACATCTGGGAAAACGCCGGCAGCAAGACTCAACCTGCAAACATGAGTGAGTGATGGAATTATTAAATTTTTATATTTTTTTAGAAACCAAGAGGGGATACCATCCCAGCCCGTGGCACAGTTGTTTTTTAATTATATTTTCAACTTCAGTTTCATCCGTGTCGAACATTACGAAGGAATGAGCGACGTTGGACGAGTTTAATTTATCGAAACTAACGCCACTGTTAAGAATTTGAGTCTGCTCAGCCAGCGCTTTGCCTATGTTGGTGAAGTAGTCATTTACACTATTGACAGAGGAAGACAGAGAATCTGAAATGTTTAACAAGTTCGAAGCGGGATCCTTAGGTTTCGCCATATTGGTATTAGCTTTAATTACATCCCAAAGTTTTTTGCAATTAGCTCCAGCATCCTGAATTTGCGCTTTAAGGTATTCACGTTTGACTTTCTTTAAGATGTCATTGCAATAATTGCGGTATCTACGGTAAGTAATTTTGAGAACGGAATCATCTGGAGTAAGCTTAAGCTTTTTGTGCATATTATCACGGTTGCGCATGCACCGCATAAGTCCGATAGTAATCCAAGGTTTGATAGTTCTAGTCCGCCGGGGTAGCCTTAATAATTTTGTGTTAGAGACTAGGGCCTGAGCCAGGAGACTTACCAATAAACTTGCAGCTTCATTAGGGTCATGCGATGTTAGGATAGGGTCAAAATTCAGCGCACTCATAGTAAGATCTAATCCAGCATGATCTATTTTTGAAATAGTTAAAGGAGCACTTTTAGGTTGATTACCATCTATACAAAAAATTACTGCGTCATGATCGGTTAAAGATGAATGAAGCACAATGGTGGTATTCGGTTTTTTAGATTTAAGTATGAGATGATCCAAGCAAGAGGAACGCCTAGTCGGGAGAGTATGAGTGGGTAACAGTCCATGCATAGCAAATAGATTTAGGTAGTCCTCATGATTATTTTCTGTGCTTTCAGGAGTAATATTAATATTAATGTCGCCCACAAGAATGATATTAGGGAATGAGACAAGCGATTCCAGGACAGTATTTAGGGATGACAAGAAGAGCGTGACGTTCTGTTTAAAACAGTGCGGTCGGTAAATTGCAATGATAGCAGTGTGGGTAGAAATTTTGATTATCAGGCAGTTAGTCTCGGGAAATATTGGTTCAGAAACAGAGCACGACAATGAGTTATTGGTGTACACAACCACCCCGTCGTTTTTATTATAGTTGTCAGAAGACAGATGTGCATTATAACCCTGTAAAACCGGTATTTTTTTTTGTCCAGGTGAAACCCAGCATTCGGTAAGAATTAGTAAATCGAAGCCTAAGTTGATTCGAGATAATAGAGTCAATAATCCGTCAAAGTTGCCAACTAAGCTACAAATATTTTGACAAAGTAATTTAGTTTGTCTTTGGGGTTGGGGAAGATAAGATAATACTTCCTCAGCAATACAAGAAATAGGGTCCGAAATTTCAAACCTATCAATACTGTAAAGGAGATTATTTATGTCCGCGAATTTTTATAAATAGAGCAGAAGTGGTTTTAGATACAATGGTTTTTAAATAAGTAAAAATTAATTTGTGTCGATTAGATGTTTGCCGAGAGAAAGTCATAATAATTTGTTCGTTTTCGCTTTGTAAGTGTTGTGTATCAAGAAACGGGAGTGTCATGAATGTGAATGTGTATGCGTGAGTGTGTTTGTGTTTGTGTGTGTAAGTATGTAATGAGTATGTATATTTGACAACTGTTGAAGGTGAGTTATAAACAAAAACAGTCTTATTGCATTTAAGTAAAAAGACAAATAAAAGGACTAAAATAACTATAGCTAGTCACAGTTCATTACTCATTTTTGTTAGTTGGTGTTCACTTTTAACCAGTATAGCTGGTCCACCCTCACGTTTTCTTAGATAAACTTTACCGCCTTCCGACCAGCAGTAGCTAAATGCTTTGTCAGTCTTCAGGGTTTTAGCTAAGTAGAAAAGACGTCTACTCTTGCTGGTTAGACACTCAGATAAAAAAATCCTGTAATTTTTTTCAAGTCCTAGGTGCGAGGCTGTAAGCTGGACATAATTAGATTTGTAGAACTGCTTGCTGGCTTCTAGTATATTATCCTTGAAATAAGTATTAGTGAGTTCCATAATTATAGACGAGGAGTCGCTCTCTTTCTTGCTATATAGACGGTAGGTATCTCTGATGTGCTCATATTTAAAGTCTAAGCCAAGGGAGACATACAACTTATTGCAATAGTTGTATAAGTTCGATTTATTTTAATTTTTTACCTTGGGGACATTACGTATTTCAATGCTGGTTTTGATACAATGTTTTTCCAGTTCCTCACACTTACTTTCAATCGTTATAATTTGCTTCGAAAGCTGTTTACGATCCTCCTCCAAGCGAACAATTGAATTCTGAACTAATTCTACGCGGGCCGAAACATCCGATATTGAATTCTCAATTTCACAGCTTGTCTTCTTAATGGATTCATTTTGAGTCGTAATAAGAGAAACTTTTCTTTCGATCTCATTTAGACGAGAATTTTGCCTTTGTTCAAAATCGCTAAACATCGAACGTAGAGTATTTTGAAGTTTAGCACATATATCAGCTGAACCGGTGACCGTTTCGGATTCATTATCAAAATCAAGTTTGCGTAATCGGTTTTTGATTCGGCGGGTGATGTTTTCCGAGCCTCCTGTAACATTTTGCGAGTCGTGGGCGGTCGCCGCTGCCGGCGTCGCTGGCGCAGAAGGCGGGGCGGGGGGCGAGCGCTGAACCTTCGGCATAACTAAAATTCACCTCACACGTTCGATCGTAGCCTTATAGCTACAGAGTTCGTAGTTGTAGCGGTGACGTCAGAGACTGCAGCGCCTCGTACATAAAAACAAAAAAGCAAAAAAAGCACTATACATGCCTCTGGCCGTGAATAGAGCTTGGCGGCTTCGTTTTCCTATCCGGTCTATACCTATTCAGCTGGCAAGCCCTTCTTTCCCGGTGTCTGCAGTAATGTAAAAATAACTTAAATATAAATCCTTTTTTATTATTATTTAACATGTTTTATTAGTATTCTTATGTTTTTATTTATTCATAAATACGTTTTCCAACATGTTACCGTCAGATTATGAACACCGCCCGTTTATAATCTTACTCGCGATATTATGAACTGTCAAAACTTTCACAATTTAACGCATTTTTCGTTAGTTTAATATCCGTCAATGCCAAATTGTGAACTTAGATCAAATTGGCAGGATTGGGAACGCATCCTGTGCGTTTTGTAATACTTTGTAATACTTTATTGCACAAAACAGTGATAACAAAACAAATATCAAGGAAATAACATGTACAAAGGCGCGCTTATCTCTAACAAGACCTTTCTTCCAGCAAACCTAGAATGGAGAGGAAAAAAAGAAACTAAAGGTAGAACATAGTTCTACCTAGTACTTTACACAACAATACATTTTTATTGTTGTGTAGAGTACTTCTAGTACTCTACATAACAATAAAAAAATAATAAAAATATTAAACCAATATCTTCATAATACTAAAAATAATGCTATATACAAATATATAACATATGCACACATAGTAGATACAAATAAATACTAATACTTATCATGGAAGAGATAGATAGTGTTCTTTCAAACGACTAATAAAAGTGTGAATTGACGGACTGTCTCTGATGGCTCTGGGGAGTTTGTTCCAGAGACGGATAGCTCGTAGTCTGAACATATTCTCATATGCGGCAGTCACTCGAGTTTGTTCAGTTGCTCTTCGTTTGCGCTTTCCCAGCAGACAGCAGCGTAATCGATCAGGGGAAGAAGAAGAGACTGGGCAAGCGTGATTTTTGTCTGACGAGGCAGGAAGGTTTGAAGACGCCTAGGGAGTGGAAAGTGGCAAAGACACGTCTACGAACCTCGCTGACATGCTGGACCAGGTTATCAAACATAACTCCTAGATTTTTGGCCTTGGTGTTGTATGAGATGGAGTAATAGAAATATGCTGTAACAAGTTGAGGGAGTACTTGGATCCAATAATCATAGTCTGTGACGTAGTAGGGTTGACAAGGAGACCATGAGACGAGGCCCAAACCATGATTTTCTCGAGATCGGCATTTAATACTTCTACAGCTGGTGCCATATCACAGAGGGGGAAATGGCGGTATATAATTTAAGATCGTCGGCGTAGAGATGGTATGATGAGGAGAGGCCATCTGAGGTGGAATTAATGAAGATAGATAAAAGAAGAGGGGAGAGTATTCCACCCTGGGGGACTCCCGCAAAGAGATCACAGCACTCCGTTGAAGTCGTCTTCGACTTTATACGTTGCTGGCGACCTCTCAGATAAGAATCGAACCACTTAGCAGAGACGGAGGACACGTTCAAGGACTTCAGTATCTCAACGAGAATGTCGAAATCGACGCAGTTAAAGGCGCTGCTGAAGTCGAGCAATGCTATTACAGTAAGCTGTTTCTCATCCATTGCTTGCTGAATTATATCTGGGCGGTTGTCCCTTTGGGCAACTGAAGCTACCTAAATAACCGAACCTACCTCGTTTTTGTGTATTCGGTCCGTAGCACGCCGATTTGATCTCAGTTCACAATTTGACGATTTGACATTGATGGTTTATAAACTAACGAAAAATATTGCGTTAAAATGTGAGCGGCTTTGACAGTTCACAATTTCTCGAGAGTTTATAATATCGCGGGTAAGATTATAAACTGACAGTGTTCACAATCTAACGGTGACATATACATGTTTATGATGCTGACTATACTTAAAAAAAAAACATACAACTTACAACCCGTTTACTATAAGTTTGGAGCTTCGTCGATGATTATCGGTTCCGGCGAGGTATTTTTGATCAAAATGTCTGTGACATACACGTCGGTATTTATAGATATATGTGATCATTTGGAAGGCTCTAAATATCGCCGCCGACAGCGTACAGCCACGAATTGAACAGCTCCTTCTCTTTTCCCGGATTAGGCAACATATCTGAATGTCCTTGGATGCTAAAAAAAGATTTAATGCAACTCAGTGAGTCTAGGGCCCATTTTACAGAGTTTTGTAATTTGTGCTACAAGCATAAGTATATTTTCAACTTTATTTGATAGAGACTCTCGATTCTATTAATAGGTACAATCCTTTATTTTTACAAACCCCTACATACCCCTACGTTCTCCGTATTGCGTGCTAGCAAAACTCAACTGACGATGAAATTAATTAAGTTTGTTTATTAGTAACTAGCTGTTGCTCGCGACTTCGTCCGCGTAGACCTTTTTATCATCTAAGAAAAATAATTGCTCCGCATAAAAACTTTGAACCCTCTTTGAACCCCTTCAGGAGATAATTTTATTTCCCACTGCGTCATTGTTTTTAATGATATTTTATGCAACAAAGGATATAATAATCATAAATTTAAAAAAAACGTTGAAATAAATTTTCTAGTTTTTAAACAAACAGTCTAAAATCGAAGTTAAAAATCTCATACCTACTTTAAAAATGCCTTGCTCTTTACACAAACTTTAAAGCCCCTTTTAACACTCTTAGGGTATGAATTTGAAAAAACTCTGAAATTAGTTTTGTAGCCTTTTAATAAGACCAAAGTTACAAATCTCTTACTTTTAAAATTTATTGCTCTCCATATAAACTTTGAACCCCTTTTTAACCCCCATAGGGGTAGAATTTTCTAAAACGCTGAAAGTACTTGTTATATTGTAATAACACACAACTAATGCTTTTTTTTTTGTGGCCTCCGTTGCCGACAACATTAAGCCGTCCATAATTTCACACGATACGTAATTTGAATGCGAAGTTTTTATGGCGACGATTCTAACTGTTAGAATCGTCGCCAACTTCCTTAGAACGTAAGAAGTTGGATATTGATTGTGAAGCAAAGTGGCAACAGCGCACAATAGAAAACAACCAATCGTGGAGAAGGTCGTCCCTGATTGGTCCATTTGAATCAGATCAACAATTGACGGAGCGGATTTGTATAAAAAATGCTATGGACAGTTCGTAATTTTGCCACCAGATGGATAGCAATTGTTGATCCGATCGGAGCCACATTTGTATGCAGAGTTATACATTAGATCAACAAAAACTGTTCCGATCAACAATTGCCAACGGATCAACAATTAACTGATGACACAACCCGTCTGATCAACATTTACCGGGTGGGTATATCTATATATATATTATTATTATGTGTGCAAAGTATGTATGAAAGGACACATAATAATTATTTCTCCCCCTCTACTGGAGTTGAGATTTCATCCTCAGAGCCGAGAAGCGCCTCGACCTCGTCGGACATCGGTGAGCCAATCGCCAGGTTTCGGATACCTAGCGCTTCCCCCACACTGCCCGCCGAGGCCCTGCGTGTTGGCAGAGTTTTGCTGCTACTGTCAGCGTCACTCGGTGCGGGCTGCACCTCACTCGGCTGGCCGGCGGGAGCGGGTCTGGACCCAGTTCCGCCTGCCCTCTGCTTGAGCTCCACCCTTACCGAGCCACACTTGTAGCAGACCTTCATCTGCCTTTTCTCCAGCTCCGGGATATTCGACTCGGGGATTTCGAATACCATGATGGCACCCTGAAGCTCCGAGTCGGAGTTTTTAAGCTCCCCCTTTAGTAGGCGCCAGCGACCCATGTCGATGCCGCGCTGACAGTTTGCCCTTATCAGTCGGAGCCTCAGCCCCTCGATGTCAGTTCCCTGAACATCGGGAAGCCAGACCACCCCTTTGATGAGTTTTGGCAACTCCGTCATGCCCACCGCCATGAACTGGCAGCCTCCTTCCCACGGGGGGGGGGGGGGAGGTTTGCTATTGTCACCTTAAGCCACGCCATAGTTTCTTGGTCGAGGCAGGTGAATTTAAGTCCGCCTTACGGCAGACGTTGCGGCATACGATTGAAGCCCGGGACAAAGTCTTGGGTCAGGTCATCGACCGCTTCTTCTTGTTTCTTCTCCATTTCTAGACGGAGAAGAACGCCTTGTTCGGCCGTCATATCTCGACCGTCAATGGGGACAATCACCATGATCAGGTGTGAGTTCGTAGCCTGGGCATAGGATTGTCCAGGTTGGACTCGTTGTTCCCTTACATTTTGGGCCTGAATTACAGGGTCTTTTGAACGGGTCCCCCATCAACTCCCCGTTAGGCGACACCTGGTCATCAGACCTCATTCTTTTTGTTTGGGGTCTGCTTGTCCCGGCCACAGAGCTTGCCCCGTGTGCTTGCTCTGATGACCCCCCGATCTGTCCTTCCCCATCCCGTTGCCATTACGGCGCCGAGGCGGTGGATGGGCAGACGGGGGAGGGCCCGAGATTGCGCTTTCCCCAGTTGATTTTTCTTTTCTCGCAGGCACCTGCCCCTCCCCTTGGGCTGGTTGCTGCGAGAATGTATTTCGCCGTGATGCGGCTTGATTTAGAAGGTGGTGCTGTCCCGCACGCGGTTCAATAAAGGGAGCAGTGTGAGTCTGCACCACAGTTTCGTTGATGTTGTGGTGGTGCTGTCCCGCACGCGCCACAGTTCCGTGTGTTAAGTGTTGGTGCTGTCCCGCACGCGGTCCCATGTTGGGATCGTTGTGAGCCGGCACCTCCACTAACGCACGGTTGACGTTAGAGGCGTCCGTGGCCGTACGACGTATGGCCGCGACTATTGCAAGCTCCTCTGCGAGGCGCTGCTTCCTCTTCTTTGCCTTTGAGGCACCACTTCTATCGTGCCTCTTATTTTTTGACTCGTTTACCCTCCGAGGCGAGCGCGTGTCACCACGCGAGCAAATAGGTTGGTGGCCCCCAGAAAACGACCCACTGAGAACCTGCGGGGGGGGCAAGTTCATTGTGTGAACTGGTTCCTCCCGCAGGGACGGATTCCCCTGTACTGGTAGTACAGGAACCCTCCTGGGGGATTAGATTCTCCATATTTGCTTCCATGGTTTTCACCCTTTCGGGCCCCTTCTTTCAAGTTTGCAGTACGTTAGCCGCCCGCAACGATATGGGTACCGTTGCTACGACTAGGCGTTGTCCGGCCGGTAAACCAGCACGGTACTGCGGACGCCGCGCACCTACCGCCCGCAGGTCGTGATTTTTTAGAGTGCGCACGTACCATACACTTTATTTTCACCGCCTATCGTTGTCCCTCTGAAGGAGGCCGGATGGGCTGCCTTACGCCCTTACTTTAGAGTGTTCGCGCCGGAGAACACTAAAACGCCGATCTTCATACCTAGAGGAGGTCAGATGGGCTCCCCTTGTCCGCGGCTACCTGCTCATGGAACAGGCAGCTGACCCTCCGATTGGGGGGCCATTCGCCATCCGCAACCTGCGACGCGCTTGGTCCCATGGGGAATGGGTCCTTCTAGATCACCATGTCGGTCACCCGGAGGCATGCCGGAAGATGTTGACATGTGTGGGTCCGTCAGGCAAGAGTCGGTATTACGTCTGATCTCTAGTGAGTTGTATCCGAGCATACCCAATATAAAAGCGGATGGATAAAGGTAAGGATAGTAGCCAAATTTCCTCTTATATAGGTATCGTAGGAAAGCTTTGCGTACCTTCTCGAGGGACGTATGAGATTTCGTGCGGATTCCAAACAACTGAGCTAGATTCAAGTTTGGTTCTCAATAAGGCCGTCTAAAGGAGCTGGACCACACCCAGGTTCTGGAATCCCTTACTATTCCGAATTACAAGCCCCAATCTTTTAAAGCACTACTTGGCCAAAGTGCTCATGTGCTCGTGGAATGTAAGTTTAGGATCGAACGTAACACCGAGGTCCTTAATTGAATACACTCGAGTCAAAGACTCCGTACCGAGCGTATACGTTGCACTGATAGGCTGAGAAGAGCGCGTGAAAGACATTAAATAACGCTTAGCAGTATTGAATAGGAGTTTGTTGTTCACACTCCACCTATAGACCGCATCAAGATCTTCTTGATCAAACCACAATCATCCTCTGAACTTACGGGAAGTATCAGTTTCAGATCGTCCGCATACATAAGGCAATTGGCGTGTTTGAGGTATAATTCCAGATCATTTATCTTAATGATAAATAACAACGGACCAAGAATAGACCCTTAACTAACGCCCGACCGTGTATGGTACGGACGGGACTCGAAACAGCCGTGTCGCACATATTGCTGGTGATCCTTCAGGTAGTCAGCGAAGAAAACCAACAGCCTTGGGGCAAATCCAATGGCACATAACTTCTTCATAAGGACGTCATTATCGACACTGTCGAACGCCTTACGGAAGTCCATATATACCACGCAGACTGTGTTCTGGACACTATCTCGTGAGAAGGATGCCCACAGATCCTCACCTTGCTGGGTCTCGAGGTCGCGGCATCGGCGAAATGCGATGCCAGGGCGGTCGGCAAGCAGTACTCCTCCGCACGCAGTGGCGCGGTCACTTCGGCATCTTCGACCGATGAGTCCAGGAAGGTCGCTGTGGCAGCAACCAGATGGTAATCCAGCACCAGTAGGTTTTGACGCCAGTAATCGAGACTGGTTTTAATACCTCGAACATTCTGGTATAAAATTTCCAAACCCTTATTGACGCTTGGAGCGCGAGGAATTGCGAAAGGCCTCGAAGTAGGAGCGAAAGGGCAGCCACTCTTTTACTAGTGTATTATCAGGCAACACATCCTTAGAAAAGCAGGTGTCATAGAGCGCCACCGGAACACCAACTTTATATGACTTGTACTTGCTTGGACTTGCTTGGGGGGGCACAACTCTTTTACGTACTGCCTCACCTCTTCTAGTCCCGACCTAGTCCCGACTCCATGTTATAGAGATGGAAGAACCGAAGTCGCTCGACTGCTCGAAGTGTGGTGGTGCTGGGTCCTGCGGTACAACGTAATGACCGGGTTTTTGAACGCAGTAAAGAGGGTTTATGATACGTGTGTAGATAAAATCTTATTTATCGTTTTTTCTTGTTATTATGTTTCCATTTAGGGTTTTTTTTATTGATTAGATAATAGTGATTTATTAAATGGTGTTTTCATTATTAAAACTTATGGGCCCCAAAGATTAATAGGTGCTTGTTGGTGTTGTAAGTAAGTAAAGTTGGGTTTAGATTTTTGTAGTTAGTAAAATAAGTAATTGTTAGGTTTACATTCAGATATCAGATAATCACTTAGTATAACGGTTTTACATAAGTAGTAAAATAGTTGGCAAAATTGATTTTGGTTTGTGGGTAAATTCTGAGGTGCAGTCAGTATTTTTGTTGCAGTTTTGAGATATTCTGGTAAAAAAATCGGGGATTATTTGTTTCTCGTTTAAATACATGCCTTATTCAATCAACTTACTACAGTTATCTCCTCTCTCTTCACCTCTTTGCTGACGACCTTCATTTGCAGGAGGGTTTCAACTGGATGTGAGAAGCATGTTGTTGTGAAAAGTTACAGCAAGAACGTTTGCCTGGATACGTAGTATCTTATTATATGTCTGTGTGCCTGGTCGAGCGCATTAGTAGACAACGAGTCATCGTCTTTTCGAAGGTGGTTAATAGCAGAAGATTTGCGCGTTAGGGAACGGACCAATTTCCAGATGTCGGAACTGGGGTTGTCGACCTTACTTAGTTTTTTGTTCCATATTTTGTCATTATGTACCTGGATAGTTATCTTGATCTGTTCCTGAAGTTTATTCATTGCTGATCTGAGAGTCCTGCGAAAATATGGGAATTTTTCGGGTTCAATCACGGCAGTGGGGTTTATATCCGATATTACTACTTTGGGACCAAAGCTATTCCTAGCTTCAGAAATGTAGTTAATTAGATCACCTACAGCATCGTCCAAGTCGGGAGAAAGGTCGAAAACCTTTGATGAAAGAGAAACACCCTCATGAGGAAAGAGCGGAAGCCAGTCCAGTCGGCTTTGGGGTAATTAAAAAGTCTCAAACTGTCACGTTTTGATGTACCGTCAAGGGTGATTGCCACAGGGAAATGATTTGAGGAAAGCGCAGTTACCGTACGCAGGTCAGAGATGTTTGGCATATTCTTTATGATACATAAGTCAGGCGTAGACGGGATTTTGTCTGCATTATAGTGCACGAGGGTCGGTTTGTCAGGAGCGTGGATTAGGAAGTCGTTGTTTAGCATGTGGTAGTAAGTATAAGTAAGTAAGTGTGACTCACCGTAAACAGACCTGTCGCTAGCGCATGGTAACCCGGCCAGAACAGACTCCTTAAGAGAGCTTTTTAAAGAAATTGACATACTAACTGTAGCTAGTCAATTTATTTTCGAAAATATAATGTATGTACGCAAGAACCTTACAACATTTTCCAAAAATAGCGATCTGTAATGTTAACCTAAGAAATAATCAGACTATGTGCGCCCCGATTTAGACTCGCGAAGGTTAGCAACTCTTTCAAGGGTCAGTGCATTCTCTACTATAATAAGATACCTCTGGAGATTTTGAAATTGCCATTTGAGCAATTTAAAAAGCATGTTAAAGCGACTTTGTCGAAAAAGGGATATTACAATGTTCAAGATTACTTAAATGACAGGACTGTATGGGGTTAATCTGGCTCAACACAGACCTTGCTGTTAATAATTTTGTAATTCCTGCTTATTAATCATAACAATAAATTTTTTCATATTTTATAAATAGGTTGTGCTTAACTAATACAGTTAAGCACAACCTATTTATAAAAGAGATCTAAAAATCAATCTGTAGGAGTTTCTACGCCCTGCTTCTCCCACAGTGGTCCAATGTAGAGAAATATCTACAGTAATAAAGTACTTTGATTTTGACTTTGACTTTGATTGAATTATAAGATTCTTTGACCTAAGATTAGTCTTTAGTACAACATGATCTAAGCAGTTTTTGGCTCGGGTGTTAGGATAGCTACTTCCTGAACCTAAGGGTAGGTTTGTAGGCTAGTAGTCAAACTAGGTACGACGGTAAGTATAGAAGGGATTTATTATTACAACTTAGAATCTTATACCTATATTGTATAAATGTATCTGCCTTATCTTATTGGTTACAACGTAATCTCATACACTTATCTCTCTTATACGTGATAGAATCTTGTGTAGCTACACAAGATCTATATCCTCTTACGGATAACTATCTGTAGGAGGAAACGATTTGCAGATAGCTCTATTGCTTCCCTCTTTAAGAAAATTGAGTTTCACATGGGAATTATATGTAAATTCTAAACAATATAAAATAAAATCAATTAATGCTGTGGCGTAGGTAACAACATTGCACTGCATCAAAAAACATTACACAGTTTAAACGTTACACTGGGTTATGCTTGCTGCATCTCGAGGCTGGAGCGCGCCCTGACGTGACGGTTGGGATGGTGTACTTTGCGATTCTCTGGTCGATGTGTCAGACTGCCGTCTTGACCATCTTCTTTCGACAACACCGCAAACCGATGAACACGATGATGATGGCTATACCGATCGCTACGGCGCTGGTGAAGACTTGGTCGATCAGCTGTGTAAGTTGTTCGTCGCACTCTTGCAACTCAGCGACCTCCGTCCAGTCAGTAGGTGAAGGGCAATCTATTTGAGCGATTCTAGACAGCGCGTCAGCAACTGGGTTCTCGTCGCCGCACACTGATTCGTCTAGAACATGCAAGCAGGACAATGTTTTGTTTTTATTTCTAATGACTTATTTTAGCTCAAATAGCAGTCAATTGTTATTACTAGTAGGATTCGAGACTATCCCACGATTTGAGAGGTTATAAAAATTAATTCAAATATTATTAAAAAAAAATAGATTTATTCAAAAGAAATACAACACCTTTTGGAAATAAATAAAGATAAATATATTGAAAGTTTACAATGTACAAATTCAACGATATTTACAAAATTACAACTATAACTTAAATTAAACGCATGTTGCAATATATCATAATATATACCTATACAATAATTAATGCAGAACTACCCTAAAGCGATATATTTACACAAAATAATACAAAATGTATTCTACTTCATCCTCAGACGAGTCGGATTCTGTATAATCTAGATTATTTCTAACTACATGCTACTAAACTAGGTGGCGAAATGGCCACTGAAGGCGGGATAATTAATTCGCGGAGTTCAGGCATTAAGTGTTCGGTCTTTTTTCTAAGAATGTCTCTGAGTGAGTTGATTGAAGGGTCAGATGATGCCAAAAGAATGGGCATCAAGTCTGTATTCGTAGCAATACTTGACGTCTTGCGAGTATTATTCAGCCGTAAACGGCGTTATCTTTGTTTCTCGCTTCTTGGGCTTCTTCGGAGAACTGTCCAATCGGAAGTAACGAGGTCTTTATTACCTCAGTACTGTGCATAAGGATCTTATGCACAGTGGCAAGCATGAAGTACCACGAATACAGACTTAAGTAGAATTTCCGCGTTTCCACACAGAGGTTTTGAAATTTAGCCAAATCGATATCATAGCCAGATGATGACAATGTTCTTAATATTATAATAAACTTTTTAATGAGATTAGCATCTAACCCTGTAATCTCTGTACTCAGATCTGCATTATCAAAAAATCTACGCGCGGTGTTACCATAGTTTGTATTTCCGTACGTCGTCTGTATTACTGCTGCCGTGCTGCTTCTGCCGTGATTACTGCTGTTTTTCAGGGTTCCGTACCCGAAGAGTTCCAAACGGGACCCTATTACTAAGACTTCGCTGTCCGTCCGTCCGTCCGTCCGTCTGTCACCAGGCTGTATCTCAAGAACCTAGCTAGCTAGAGAGTTGAAATTTTCACAGATTATGTATTTCTGTTGCCGCTATAACAACAAATACTAAAAAACAGGATAAAATAAATATTTAAGGGGGCTCCCATACAACAATACCACATACAAACTTATGGATGCACCTGGTTACGTACATGGAGTGTGAAAGTAACCGCACCAATAACTTAGTAAACAATATTTTGCTGTGTAAAATCCAAACTATTCACTCCACGCCATCGCTTCCATTGAACGGTGGTACGGAACCCTTCGTGCGCGAGTCCGACTCGCACTTGGCCGGTTTTTATTCTACGTCTTGGACAGGAATCTGGTTGTATGCCCTCTGGCGGTCAATTCGGCAATAGATGATTGATCCGGGCAGTACGTAAGAGAAATTTATTATTATTACTATTGGTTGAGCGATGAAAGTAGGTACGGTCGCCTCATTTTTAAGTCAAGAGTGTTTTCTCGCCATGTGTTTTTATTTCCGTCCCATTTGCAGCGTACAACTTGTACGGTCCGAACCACTTCAACATCGCGCCATGCACGCCAAAATTAGAGAGTTTTTTGCACCAAATAATGGTCGACTCTGTCAAATGCTTTGCTAATGTCAGTATAAATGGCCTCCACTTGTAGGCCTTTGTCGACTTCTTCCTTTAGATCCGAAACGTAACAAGCAAGATTTGAGGTGGTTGACAAGTTGCTACGAAAACCATGCTGATGTGGTGTTAATGAATGATCAAGAATATTTGTTACCAGCGGGCACACCAAAGATTCAATTACTTTGCCCAATATGCTCAAGAGAGATATTGGTCTGTAGTTTTGAATATTCTTTGAGTTGCCTCCTTTTGGGATAGGCACCACGTTTGCACGCTTCCAGACGTGTGGGAACACTCCTGTGGAAAGCATTTGTTGAAGATTATGCTGAGAGGGAAATAAATGCTTTATAAACAACAATTAAACCAAACAGAGCAGGAATTCCTTCAGGGCCTTCAAAATCAATCAAGAGGTTGGATAAGAATGAGGGTTCTTATCCAACCTCTTTATTGATTTTTAAATTATATATGAAGAAGTAGTTAAGAACTGTTCACACCTGACCGTACTCACCGCGGCCTCACGCGCGTTCTACTTAATCGGTCTAACGTAAGCTATGTTCTTTCCTTAGCGAGTTTAGGTTATCGATTTATAAATCGAAATTAGTCTCCATAATCTCTCATGTACCATTTACACTTACTCACCGGCCGCGAAGGCTACGTCAGAGTCGTCACGCTGAAGACTCAAAACGGGACACTCAAGCGTCCAATACTGAAGTTGTCACCGTTACCTATTAACACTACCTCCATATCTCCATCTACATATTTTTCATCTGCACTACAATTCATCCCATATACAATCTGCACAACGAAAACGCACCGTGTGAAGCAATAATAGTCAGTCAAAGGCAATCCCTGCCGTGCGAGATTACGACGATAAATTTCAGAAACAACTGGATCGAATTACATAAACAGAATACCTGGCTCTATAGCTGTTGTGACGTAGGCACGCTACGTTTTATTTGCGGCGATCAGATGACTTCAGCACGATAAGCGGTACCGGCTCAATAAAATTGTTAACACTCAACAATGCATAGTTCAGAGAAAGGAGTCTACTATCTACTCACAGAACTATTTTGGAAGCCAAATGAAGACAGGACTAGACATGGATATACCACAGCTACCTACTTTCATCATCGGTGAATATAGGCGAACGGGTCTTTTCCGAATCTTCAACTACAAACCGGAAGAAAGGAGTCCTCCGAAGAACATTCCGAAATAGAGCAACAGATCCACTACCAAAAGGATCACGAGAAGCTACCAGAACCTATCCACTCACACGATGTACACCAGTACATAGTGATGTACTTACTGGTAGCAGCAGCACTAGACACCATGTTAGTGTACTGCATAAAGCGACGCAGACGAGCAGCTAGGCCTACAATGACGCAGCCCATGGACCAACGTATCCAGAGAATCGAGATGGGAGTCGTAGATTAGCACGAGGACAGACGACTACCTGCGAGGGCGTTGTCAAGAAGATCCCGAAAATATTTTGATTGTAACGAGGTTTAATTATTTGTACGTGTATTTGCAATTATTATTTTTTACTTTTTATATGTGCTGGTTACTCATTTCTCAAGATTTATTTTATTCATTTTATTTTTGAGATCGTTTTATCTTATGTTAATTTTATTTTCTTTACGTTTTTTGGGGTTATTTTTATTTTTAACAAACGTTAAAAATAAAAATATTTTGATATTAAATTCTTAAGTGTAATGTTAAGTTATGCTTATACTCCCAAAAAGCATAACTTAACGTTACACTAAAGAATTCATTTTCAAATTATTTTTATTTTTAAAGTTTGTTCTTTTAGTTGTTGGGAGCATGTACGGTTCACATTGACCGTGTTTAATATTTTTATGCTTCGGAACGCACCTTTTTTTTGTTGCGCGATCGGACCGCGAGTGATCAAAGCGGAACTAGCTAGCCGCCACTTGCATAGAAACGAAATGACGAGTTAGAGGTTAACTTTTGCACATGGGAAAAAGTCGGCGCCAGCATCGGGAAGCTTGGCTGAATGTTAATTATAATAATCACGGAACAATCGTCGGGAAATAAGTAGATTTCACGTCATCGGAGTGAGTGCTTCGTGCTTTGAAAGGTTGAAGTGATTCGGTGATCAATTCGTCGCGTTCGGATAGCGACCCTTGTGTCGGCAAGCATCACGACGGCGACAGCAGCGGGCTGCGACCAGAGTAAGATTCGACTCCCAACACCCCCCACCCTGGTGTTCCTCATCCTGTATTCCTGCCTCGAATTGAGCTTTCGAATACCAGTCGACGGCGTCAAGGTCAGTACTGCTTTGTGACATTCCAATGAAAAACAACCCTACCAAGATTCCACGCCCTGTCGGTTAAGGCGTGGAATTAATCAGACCGTACTCACCGCGGCCTCACGCGTGTTCTATTTAATCGGTCTAACGTTAGCTATGTTATTTCCTCCAGCGAGCGATAGCGAGTTTAGTTTATAGATTTAATTAGGCATTTTAGTTAGAATACAATCAAATCTCCACGTAACCGCAACTTACGGAAAATTTGCCTCCATAATCTCTCATGTACCTTTTCGTAATTCGTAATTCTTTATTGCACTCACATGACTGTAAAAATAGCTTATGATATAAAAGAAGTGTACAAAGGCGAGCTTATCTCTAAATAAGAGATTTCTTCCAGCAAACCATGTTGGATAGGAGACGGAGATGATAGGTAAGGGAAAGAATTGCGCGTACAATTAAGACTATATTCTAATATGATACATATTACACATACATAAAACCCTATTGCTAAGAAATATAGACTACATACACACTTACATAAATACAGCATATCAATAAATATCTTACATATATACTAATACTAATACATTATATAGCTAAATAGAAAGTGAAAGATAGTGCTTCTTTAGTCGGTTCTTAAAGATATTCAGTGATGGACTGTCCCTGATGGTGCAGGGAAGTTCATTCCACAACCGTATAGCGCGGATTCTAAACCCGTGCTCGTAGGTTGCAGTGGAGCGTTGTGGGGCTTTAAGCATAGTAGCCATGTGAGTTCTCCGAGGCCTGCATGAAGAAAGAAATTCGAAGCGATCACGCAGGAAGTTAGGGTACCGAGGGTTCCACAAAATATTGTAGAGCAGGCATAGGATATGAGAGTCCCGTCGAAGACAAATCGGAAGCCAATTCAACTCCCTGCGATGTTGAGAAACGTGATCATATTTTCGCAGTCCGAAGATGAACCGAATCCCGAGGTTTTGAAGTCGTTTGAGTTTGTTCAGTTGCTCTTCATTTGCGCTTACCCAACAAACATCAGCATAGTCAATGAGGGGAAGTAAAAGAGACTGGGCGAGAATAATTTTGGTCTGACGAGGAAGAAAGTTCTGAAGTCTCCTGAGAGAGTGAAAGGTAGCGTAAACTCGCCTGCTGACCTCGCTGATATGCGTTGACCAGGTTAACTGGTTATCGAAAACAACACCCAGGTTTTTCGCTGTGTCGCTATACATGATTACGGTACCGTTATAAGATACAGGAGGGACAGACTGTTGCTTCAACAAACATAGTGAGTGTCTGGTACCTATAATCATGGCCTGGGACTTGTTTGGGTTAACCAGTAGCCCAAATGACGAGGCCCATCCTCTAATACCCTCTAAGTCAGCGTTTAACGCCTCCACAGCGGAGTTTACATTATCGGGAGAGAAGTGGCGATAGATTTGTAAGTCATCCGCGTAAAGATGATAAGAAGATGAGAGGGCATCGGAGATGGAGTTAATAAATATAGAAAATAGAAGAGGAGAGAGAATGCCACCTTGGGGGACACCGGAGGTGAGGTCACACCAATCCGTGCAAGTCGTCTCCGATTTGATACGCTGTTTACGGTCACGAAGGTATGAGTCGAACCAGCTGACAGAATGGGAAGAGAGATTAAGAGATTTGAGAAGTTCAACGAGAATGTCAAAGTCAACACAGTTAAAGGCACTGCTGAAGTCGAGCAGGGTAAGCACCGAAAGCTGCTTCTGATCCATGGCAACCTGAATATCATCCGTCACTTTAAGTAGAGCCGTAACTGTGCTGTGACCCGGTCTAAAGCCTGATTGAAAAGGATTTAATAGGTTGTTAGAGGATAGATATTGGGAGAGCTGGGTATGGACAATGGATTCGAGGACTTTTGATAGGAATAGGAACCTTTTGCGTTGGAATATACTTTGATTGGACGTCTCATCTTTTACTTCATCTCTCGTCAACTACAACCACGGTGAACCATCTCAAGACACACACTACGGGGTGGCCCATACAAGTTATAATACCTAATGTGTCGCAAGATATTTTGGAACCCTGGTCAATGTCCATCATACAAAAATGTTTACTAATATAATCATTCACATACACGGATGTAAAATGGTTTGCAAAGGCATTGCAAATTGCACTAGCTGCAGTTAGATTGTCCCCCCTCAAGTACATTTCACTCGGGATAGTCTCCCGATTTTTCCTTTTATTTCTTAAGAATGTCCAAAAAGCTTTGACGTTGTTACCCGAAATAGAGCCCTCTACAAGATGACATTTAATGAGCTGACCATATTTTAGGGAATGGCAGTACCTAGTAGTAGTTGCCATATGTTTCTTGGAGAAAGTTGTTCATAACGATGGGTACTATCATTCCTTAAAATTTGGCCAGCTAATTAAATGTCACCCTGTATGGACCTTAAGTAATTGGAATAATATTCTCTGATTAGATTATGACAGTGCGTTCTAGCCTCAACAAAGTAAAACTGGTCTAAGGGATTTTTAAATTTAGCATAGTTTTTGCGTAACTTATCTTTTTCTTTGAGTACCAGTTCCCTCGAAATAAGACTCAGGGTCAGACACTGAAAACAACAGGAATTGATCTTAGGGGACACTGCTGTTGCTCGAGAGTGAGCTCAGCTAGCAGCGGTCGTGTTAACCTCTGAGGGCAGAACCTCTAATGTATTATATTAAGAGGTACTGTGAGTATAA
The DNA here is from genome assembly GCA_949825045.1 of Argyresthia goedartella. Classification (NCBI taxonomy): domain Eukaryota; kingdom Metazoa; phylum Arthropoda; class Insecta; order Lepidoptera; family Argyresthiidae; genus Argyresthia; species Argyresthia goedartella. Next base: position 20,010,421 of record OX463834.1, read on the forward strand.
AATACGGCGAGGGGGTCTATGGCTCATACGAAACTGGTTTCTGGACAACTTAGGCAGCTCAAACATAATACTATTATCTCTACTATTTACACACACAAATCACGCTTAATAGTAGTTTATGTGACTGCTACATAATGCCTAATTATGTACAGTTACATACAATAGTTTATCTACACACATATCATAAGCTCTCTTTGATGTGTTCAGGAACCGCATGTTTGACCGGCATTGTGGCTCTGCAGTTGTTTAGCTTGTTCTGTAGCACCAACTTCGGGCGTTCGAAATTTGAATGTCAGTACCAACTTCACAGACAAACTAGGGGCGGCATGCAGGCGGGCGTCGGCGTTCGAAATTTGAATATCATAATGTGTAGAAAAATTACACATTATGGTCATAATGTGTAATTTTTCAGATAAGAAATGAGTTTTTACCAAGTAGTTTAACATTATGCTGAACGTAACGTTCGGTTTTTGTACGCAGTAAAGAGGGTTTATGATACGTGTGTAGATAAAATATTATTATGTTTCTACTAGTTTATTTATTTTATTCTTCAATATCTGACTCATACCGATTTGTATTCGATGATTTTAATTATTATCGGAGCTGACTAATAAACTAATTAAAATTTCTCTTTGGAACGCGGGATCTTTGAACACTGAGCACGATGACCTCACAGTAGCTATGTTACAGAGATCTCTCGATATCTTAACGGTAAACGAAACTTGGCTTAGGGACGGCGAGGTGGGGCGAGCGCCGGCGATACCACCGGGATACAGATTGCGTCATGTGGCCCGCTCGCTCGAAGTTAGGGGCACCCGCAGCGGCGATGCCGCATTTTACACTAGGCTAGGTGATAAAGCTAGAGTCTATCCACATCCGCCATCACAGGCTACAGTCGAGCAAATGTGGCTATCTCTAATTATTAAATCAATTAAAAATATCATTGGCACTGCGTATCGTCCACAATGGATGAAAGAAGGTGATTTTCTGGATGCAATGACCGACTCCATTGCAACTTTCTCGAGGTTGGATCGTATTGTTTTAACTGGCGACTTCAACATTAACTTGCTTGATGGTGGCGACAGTATGTCTCACAAGTTTAAAATCAATGATCATAAAGGATAAGCCCATGCCTTGGCTGAATAGTACATGATGCCACTTCGAGAAAGGGCTTATAACATTTATAAACAATCTAAACGGGATTCCCATCATCACGACTATTTATCACTAAAACATCGTGTTAGTGCTGTTCTGCATGCGAGGAAAGCGGCCTTTTTAAATGAAAACGTTAATAAACACTTGCATAATCCGAAATTGTTTTGGAAAAATCTGAGGGAAACCACATTATCTAACTTTGCTAAACAACAACCTAACGACTTTGCTAAACCTGACGAAAGGAATGCACACTCTTTTAAGGCAACAAATATAATGATCACCAAAATATTTTTTTCCTACCCAAAATGGATAAATGAACACCAAAAGTTGCAAAAAATATCAGGGCAAAATACTGCTGTAGCTTAGGTGAAGGGTAAAGGGGGTGAGCGAAGCGAAGCCCCCTTTATCTTTCGTGTTAGGTTGTACATGTAAGAACAACAAAAAATACTTAAAACATAAACTTAAGTACACAAAACATAAAAATAAGTTTGGTGATCATTTATCCAAATACAATTTGGTGGACATTCATCCATTCTGGCAGTTATTACAAATTTATTGGTAGTAAAATAGGTGAGTTTTTGGTAATCGTTTAAACAAAAGCCCTTTTTTAATATTCCTGGGTTTCTGTTAACATATCAGATCTTACCTTCTTTGAGTTCCACAGGCATGGCACAGCTGAGTTCTGTTTTCTACCTGTTAATGGATAAATCTCTTGCCACATCTGCTTTCCCGACGCCCTCCAAAAATGCGGTCATACGACCTATCCCTAAAATCAATGATCCACAAAATGTATCGAATATACGTCCATTCGGCATACTTCCTTTCCTGTCTAAGATCTTAAAGAAAATAGTCTATAACCAGGTTGTTTCGTTATCGGAGAAAAATGCCATTCCACTTCCAAAGATTCCACTAATTATAATAATATAATATATATACATATTATATAATAATAAAAAGTTTTTCTAATCGTTGAATCTCATTTTGTACCTCCAAGTGTATTTATCGCAAAGTAACACACTATCTCTTAGCTGTGAGTTCTTGTATGTCAAGCTATTTATTTCAAAATCATTGACATTGCGCTCTTCCAGTAGCCGAAAAATATTGACAGATTCAATTGACTACACAAAAACTAAAACAACGCGGGCGAAGCCGCGGGCATAATCTATTTGGTACACGACGATAAGAAGCGTGTTATAAATTAGCATGTAATAAATAGGTATAACTGTGTACACTGTACATACACCCTAGTAATAAGTTTAGTAGTTGTTAGGAAATAAAGAGTCCGCTTCTGGTGTATTTAATTGTAAGCTGGTAGTGTAGTAGCTACATCTAAGTATAATAATTATTCAAAAGCATAATTGACCGAGCGAGCGGAGCGAGCGGAGGGCTCCAATTCGACAAGATCGGAGGCCGATTTTGCTTTCTTCTGTCTCTATGTCTCGTGTCTGTCAGTTCCGGTCTAGGGGCCACAGTTGGCACACGTGTTCCTTGAATTAAAAGATTTTTTGTCGAGAGCTTTTCTCGATTTTCCCCCGGGGGGGGGGGGGGGGGGGAGTTATGACGTCATTAATTTTTTGTATGTTTTTTTTCTTTCTGAAACCTATCGTGTGGGTTATCAAATTAAAGGGCTTCATGAGCATTACCTTTCGGCCGCCTGTTTTCTAAAATCCAAGAAATATTTTCAAAACATACCAAGTTTGGACTCCTCGAAGTAGGAGACGGATTAGTAAAGAAGATATATACAGACCATGAGAGTGAGTGAAATAGACTATAACTATTTTCGTAAAAAGTCAATAGATTGTATTTTAAATCGCAAAATATAATTTACAAAGTTATTGGTGCGTCTACTTTACTACTTCATTTTGATTGAATCTAAAATACTTACCTATAAATTGGTTCACAGTCCCCCCTGTTAGCGAGGTCTACTGCCCACAGGGCCACTAGTTCATTAAAAACCTTTTACACCGACGGTTTCTCGAATTAAGACGATTGGCTATTGCAGTGAAGAAACTAGCTCACTAACTACTCACCGTAGCGATTGCGAAACGCGGCATTGAGGTTCCGCTACTCTCCGCTAGGGGCGGTGCAGGTTCCGCGGGCCATAGAAACTTTTTTATTTAATCTCAGAGCCTGAGCATGCAGAACATTTACCAAGACTTTCAACAGGATGTTCAAATATATGGAAACGCTTTTTAAATTTTTGGAGATTTTGATTCCTTAGACTTTCCTCTTTTAGTTGAGGCAAACAGTTTTTAAGTTGTATTTTTTTTTACTTAGCCTGTTATGTTTCCCACTGCTGGGAAAAGGCCTCCCTACTTCTAGACTACAACTTCCGATCCTTTGCTTGTTCCTGCGAAAAATCGAAAATCATGGCATGGAGAATTTCTATGAGAATTCAAGAGGGCGCGGCGGGCGTCGGGGGTCGCGCATCAAATTCGAAAATTGAATTATTATTATTTTTTGTCCAACATTCGAAGCGGCCAGCCTTTATTATCTTCTCTTGCCGGGCACTATTAAAAATCGAAAAAACGCGTGTGTCGAAAAATACCAATAAAACCGGTCAAGTGCGAGTAGGACGTCGGACCCCCACACAAAGGGTTTCGTACCATTGTACACGGAAAAACCTAAACCGACAATCTTTTGTAAGAATATACCTTTTTATTTTTTTATAATAAAATGTTAAATACTAGGTAGGACTACATTCAAGGCCGTAATCAAAATATTGAAAAAGAGTTTTGTGTATGTAGTATGTAAGTATGGAACTATGTACTCAAGTTAACTAAACTCTTTGCTCATTGAAACCGGAAGTGGATAGAAATGAAGTAAGTTATTTATAGAAACAAAATGATAAAAAACTTTATTATTATTCGAATGAGTAATTATTAATCATATAATGACAACTAACTAAGCCCAAAACTCCAGTTTTCACCGATAAACAAATAAAACAAAATGGCTAAGAAAATGGCCATACAAATAATTTATTGTATGTGTACTTCTTTTAATTCTTAAAAACCGGTATGTTTCATTATTTGTTGTTAGAGCGGCTATAGAAATACACCCTCTGTAAAAATTTCAGGTCTCTATCTATTTCTGTTGATCCGGTAGAGGCCGGTGACGGACGGACAGACAGACAGCGGAGGCTTAGTAATAGGGTCCCGTTGGCCCTCTTCGGGTACGGAACCCTGAAAACTACACTTCTGTCTCAACCAAGACGGGAGAATTCAATGAAGATGCTGTTAATGAGTGAATTTTTGCGATTCCGATTTTCACGTCCGTTCGGTGGCAATATTAATTTTTCAAAATATTTGGAAAAAGCGGCAAAACTCTTACGGCCTTACTAATAAAAGAAGTTATTCACGGCTTAACTTATACAGTGTTTTGTCTTGCTTTGGCATTTGACATTTACTCGACGTATGAAAAGGACAAAACACGGAATAAGCTAAACCGTGAATTACTTATTTATTAGTAAGGCCGTTAAAGAACTATGAAACTAAAAAGTCTATGAGGCCTCACTTAGCAACGAATAATTTTCTTAAAATTCCACATCAAAAATATATTTGGCACTGAAATGACGGCCGTTGCACCGAACTGACGCCAGACAGTTTCTGGTACATTGCAGTAATAATAATACCTTGGACACTATTTACACACATTGATCTAGCCCCAAACTAGGATTCCCTGTATCTTGGGAACCAGACAACGATATACACACTTATATAGATAAATATTATACTTAGATAGACAAACAACCATGACTAGGGTACAAACATCCGTTCTCAGCCATTCGGGTCGTCATAGTAGAGACTGGAAAGTGAGGAATATATGGACGAGTGAGTTTGAGTGGCGAGGCTTCTGCGAGGCCCTCTGAGACGAATACTGCTCTTTTGGCCTCGACTGTATACAGTGATTGTCACGACTACTAGTTTTTATTTGATAAATTAGGTTTTGAACTCACACCTTGGCGGAGTCCACCATCTTTTGCAGTTTACAGCACAAGTCATGCACGCTTTTACCGACGCGACATGTTCTGCCAAAAAGTCGTTCATCTGACTGAAGTGCCATCTGTTGACATGAGCCAGAACCATAACAAACAAGCCAACAATTAACATTAAAACATTAACATTTACATACATGCACATACATTGCTTCTGACCCCACACTAGGATGCCCTGTGTCGTGGGAACCAGAAACAGTGACGTCACACACATATAAACATCCAAGACCTGTTTTTTTTATACTCAGCCTGGGATCGAACCCGGGACCTCTCGCATGGTAGGTAGAGTAGACCCACAATCGCTGCGCCACAGACGTCATAATGTTGTCACAATGTTTTTTATGTGTGCAGAATGCCACATTAAAGTTTAATTTGGATTTTATGCTACCGTTTTCAATATAAAATATACCACCAAAAAGTCAGAATAAAAATTCAGATATACAGGATTTAACAGAAAGTTGGAGTCATATTTTAGGGACATCGTTCTGACCAACTTTCACTATGAAACCTATTTGATCAGAGAAACTTTATTTTTCACTTCTTCATACAGTTTGCTCCGGGCGGTCAGCTGATTTGTGTGGGGAAGTGAAAAACTAAGTTGCTCTGATCAACTCGTTTTCATAGTGAAAGTTGCTAAGAATTATGTCTGTTCTGTGGTGTATAAGTATACCTTAGAGGTAGGAGTAAAAATACGCAAAGATAGAATATAATTACAAGCTTCAGGGAACTCGCGTGAGTTAGTATTCATCCCGACCTGAGTTGAGAAATGCAAAGATTAACATTTAAAAGGCTTCTAGCGTCTAATTACACTTTTGTACGCCTTCCACGGACCCCGCTTTAGGGATCAATATTGAAATTTGTGTAAAGAACCTTCAGAATCGATGCTATTCGTTTACTTAAAGCCAGTTTATGCGATCTTTAAATTTTAAAGCCACGCAAAACGCTAATCACGTGTCGTGTTGCATACAATTTTGGTTTTTGGTAAAACATGCCTCTTATTATTCATTCATGAACATTATATATATCCCCGTAAGATTGTCAAAACCGTTAGTTGATAAACTATTTTTCCTTCTCGTTAGATGGTCAACTATCGACAGATAGTAAACTGTAGCGTACTGCTTACTATATGACTCGTTAGTTGATAAACTAACGGTTAAAACTAACTAACTAACGTTAAATCGTAAACTGGTTTAAACCAGAATTGCTTTGAAAACTTGAATTGCAATCGAAATACCAGGGCAAACACTGCGGTAGCTTAGTTGAAGACCCGAATAGTCTTCGCGTTAGGTTGACATGTAAGACGAAACAAAAGAAACGTACATTCCTGTAGGTCTGGTTTACTATCTGTCGATAGTTGATCAACTAACGCATTAGTTTATCAACGAACGGTTTTGAGAATCTTACGGTGACATATAAATGTCGCAGTTGGTTGGTTAAATCAGACACTTAACTAACTCTCTAAACTATACCGTTTATTAAATGCTGACTTTTAACCAAGTTATTTTGATTTAAATAAAGCATCGCATCGTCGAAAACGTTTAACAATCTGTCTTACCGAAAGCCAGCGTGTTGGAAAACAAGATGGCGAAACGAAAACAGCTAATTTGCACAGCTTGTATCAGGGCAAAACATTGCGGTAGCTCAGGTGAAGGGTAAAGGGGTGAGCGAAGCGAAGCCCTCTTTATCCTTCGTGTTAGTTTGAACATGTAAGAACAACAAAAATAATTAAAACATAAACTTAAGTACACATAAAAATATTTATATTGTATATTTCTTATTGCCTAGGAACGTTTAGACAACTCGTTAAACGTTTCGTTCACTAAATTGTATGACGGAATTTTTGTGACTTGTTTAAACGTCGGTATTTAATTAACGGTCGAGTTAGTTAAGTATCTGATTTTACCAACTAACTGCGACATAAACATAATGTTCATGACAGTTCGCACGCCTTGATGCTAAGCTCATTAGCGTTTTGCGCGGCTTTAAAATTTACAGATCGTGTCTGCAACTTAGTTTAAGTCTACGATTTAGTGCGGTGATGGTCTAGTCCCCTGTCACGTGTAGGAAAGGCATATTCTTAACTCTTGTCTTGAGAGATGGTTCTAATGCCATGCCAAGCACATGTGAGAAAAACTTCATAAAGACCGCGCTCCCGCTCATGTCCTGCGAAAGAAACTGCAGTATGGAAAAGATAACATGGTACTTGACGGGTGTGATATTGCTTAAAAAGATTGGTTAATCAAATTAATCGATACACTCTTTAAACATGTGTGAATTGGATGAAGCAAATTTGGATAGATTTTGACATTCTTTTTTCAATTTCGATTCATTCCGATTGTTTTGGTAACATCCGTTTACAGAGTGGATTTTATAAAGTTTTGGGTTATCTGTCATACCATTTCTAAGATTTTATGAACTATATTAAGCTAATCTCACTGTCATGTCTCACTGGCAAGACGACGGTGGTGGGGACTGCGGGGAATATATGCGGCGAGGGGCTAGCCCTGTATTGAATAATTGGCTAAACGTGAGCAGCTGAGCCTCTGCCACCCCGTATTAGAAAAGCCGTGACGCTCAATTTGGTATTTACCTGAATTGTTACCAATTCTAACAAACACTTATCTGAGCGAAGACAGACGCCCACCCCACCAAAGGGTGTTTCGACAGAATTTTACTTTTCTTTATTCCGACCCCCTCAAATGGGGGAAGGGGGCGACCGACCCACCCCCTGGTCGGAGCCATTTTTCTCCGACTATTCCACTTTTAGTATTCCTTTGAAAATAACAGCTCCCGGCTACCACTTAAAACATTTATTAAATTCAAGCTATGCGAATAAATTGTACGAAAAAGTGCCTCTGTTATTTCAAACGGACAAGACTCAAAGCCTCGCTTTGTGTTTTAAATGTTGCCTTATTAGGGATGATCTTTGCCCAGAAGAAGATGGGGGGACAATCTGGATAAATTCCTGCCAGGGTGGATCGATGGAGCTTTAGCTAGAGATGTGTGGGCTCGAACCGGTGAGGACTTTGCGCAGCAGTGGGCTAACAAACAAAAAAAAAATGGATGATCTTTAGTAGTTTCCTGACAAAGTTTTACCGCCAATGAAGATATCAATCATCACGGTCCCGCGATCTACCCTCGAAGAAAAAAGCAGGATGCAATGTTATCAGCTTGAAGCGTCTGTCTGTCTGTGTGAGTGTCTCTTTGTCGAACGGATGGACGGATTTTAATGGGTTTTTACAATTTGGTACGTTTGCTCATATGACGACCTCTGTGGTGCAGCGGTTGTGGCTCTGCCTACCATGCGAGAGGTCCCGGGTTCGATCCCCGGCTGGGGGTAAAGAAAAAAAAACCCCAGGTCTTGGATGTTTTATGTATGTGTGTGACGTCGCTGTTTCTGGTTAACATGTCACAGGGTATCCTAGTGTGGAGCCAGAAGAAATGTATGAGCCTGTATGAATAAAAAAAAAACAATTATGATAATTTTCCTTTAGAAGTAAAAGTTTACCTACTCTTCATTATTCAACCAGAGAATACATTGTGAAGCATGCATGCGTGGTGTGAGTGCTGGACACCAACAACCACTCAAAGACTTGCTGCCCCTGTCTCTCGCTCGGTAACTGCTAACAGTTAAGCGGCACTTAGAGTGAGTAACATTCAGTGCATTCGATCAGTGCCAACCATTATAATGCCCGAAACGCGCAACTCCAACTCTTTCGAAGAAGAAAATCCTAGCCTAAATGTTTTTTTTTAATGTTTTAATCAAATCAAAATCGTTTATTTGCTAAAATTCACTTAAGTATACAGTATAGGTGCTATTTATAATACTTGAAATTAGTTCAGTGTATTTTACCATATAGTAATGTGTACAAATATTTACAAATTATCAATTATATAATAACTATACATGGAGGTATGAGGTACTTAATGGAGGTATGTCTAGGTAAAGGTTACTTATTTATGAGTCTTACTTAATACCTGAAATAACATAAAAATAAATGAATCAAGTCGCTGTCAATATGTTGGTAATATCGTCGACCCTTCTCGCTGCCGGTCGACCCGCGCTCCCTCGTACATCTTTCGGCCACCACTTGGTCAGGGATCTACTCCATCTGCCATCACCTCGCCTCGCCAAGTGCCCTGGCCACTTATATTTGAGCCTAGTGATACAGTTTACGACATCTTGGACCTTAGTCTGTCGACGTATCTCGCACAGTTTTCGTGGGCGCAAATGTCTGTTGCGCCCAAAAGCCTTTGTGTTTGAATGTGGCAAAAAACGGCACGACGAAACGCAATTATGTAATTGAGTTTGTATGTCAAAATAATTACGAGTTTATATGTATTCGATACATATGAATCCAACAAGTGGGATGCTAATACTTGTAGCGATAGCAAAAAAGGCAGAATTTAGGTAGACCTATACGATATTCTATGAAGATTATGCTTTGTATGAAGTTTTCTTTTATGTTCTTTTCCTGATGCGTTGAGTAAAATAAAAAAATACGAAATTTAGGCCTTCCCTCGCTTAACCATCATGGTTCCATAACCAACACATTTCCTAACCAACATGGTTCGCTGGAAGAAATCTCTTGTTTGAGATAAGCTCCTATTTGTACATATTTTTTCTATTATAAGTTATCTATATGTCTGTTTTGTATAGTACAATAAAGAAATTATGAAATACCAAATTAAATTTTGGCACTTGAGAGATGAAACTGCTGTGGGGATGCCCCATTAATTACGTGAGACGTATTTTACGATTTTCTGATCACCCCTCCTGATGTAGCCTCCCTAAAACTCACGTGAGATTTTTCAAAACTTTTCATTTGTGACTAAAACTCAATTTGCTAAATTTTTAATGTTAAAATTCTCGGTTTTGATCCTTTTTATTGCTCGATGTCGTTTAGAGTTCATCCTATTATAATATTACAGTTAATAGCTAAACTAACTAAAAAACTAAGTAACTAATAGCTACCTAATTTTTTACAAGTAATCAAAAATTAAGCATGTTTTAATTAGTAGATTATAGCCACAAAACATTATAAAATAAAAACTTCTTACCAAAAAAATTTAACCACCGGAAAAACTGAAAAGTAAAAAATAATTAACTTTTTTAATTAACCTTTATAACAACATTCTTAAACTAATGTAAATAAACCTAAGTATATATTTTTGGAATTATTTTGAGCTTTTAATTAACCTTAATAACTAAATTCTTAAACTAATGTTATTATTTTTGTTAAGTAATTTTGAGTCGACTTTGAAATACTACTATTTAGGATTTATTGCATCGTAGTCTATAATCACAGTGATAACATTTAACCATAAATGTAAATGGGAACTACTAGGTATAGTTACCTTTTCACATATTTTGGTCAAGAAAACATTATTTACCTGTATTTTTATTTAACCAAATATTCTCTCTCGCAATTTAACAGTTTTTTGAGGAAAAAAAAATATACGAGAGATTTGCCGAGATCCATCACGTGATATTTGGTGAAATTTGGCTAAACCCCTTTCCCCCCTTTAAATATCTCACAAATGTCCATAAAATAAACAGATAAATAGCATCGAAAAACAACATTAATTACAAAGCCGTATCATGACATTTTATTATCCTAAAATGAGATATAATGCAGTCTGTTTAAATAGTTTTCTTTCATAAGAATAATATGATACTTCCTTGTACGATAAGAGACAGCCCCACTCTTTCCGCTTTCAAAAACCGGGTAAAAGAGCACTTCCTCTCTCTTTTGTGACAGTTGTAGTATGTATATTATTATTATACATGAACTATATGTACAGGTTTATGTATGTATTGATACTTATTTAGTAGTTTGGTATATACGAGTATGTATTTTATTTACCGTATTTTGTAGATATTTAATTTATTTATATGTCTTTTATTATTGTTTAGATATTGTGCACTGCCTACCCTTTCTTGATAAATTTTCCTGTCATGCCTTGGTTTGCTGGAAGACATCTCTTTTTAGAGATAAGCTCGCCTTTGTACATATATTTTCTCTTAATGTATCTTTTTTAAATAACTGTGTTCATTAAAATATTATGAATTATGATAATAACTAAAAAGTAACGACCACAGGCTTACCTTAGATAACAGCGAAATTGTATCATTACGCTAGTCTGTACTAGAATGCCACAAGGCACTCAACAGGCTAGGTGAGAAAAACAAGGTCACAGTCCAGTGGGTAAAAGGTCACCAGGGTGACCAAGGCAACTGGGAGGCAGACAAGCTATCAAAATTAGGGGCAGAAAGGCCAGCAATCGGCTCTCCACCATTCTCGCCCTTATCAGCGGTAGCTCTACGAAAAAGGCTCAGAGAAGCCACAGTACAGCAACAAAACCTAATATGGTCTAGCAGAGAAGACTGCAAAAACACAAAACTTTTTATAGACAAGTATAACCATAAATTTACGAATTACTTAATGAGACTGCCACGCAGTAAAATAAAAATACTAACAAGCCTTATTACAGGCCATTGTACACTAAACAAACACTTGACAATTACAGGTGCAACAGACAACCCCCTGTGCAGGGGGTGCATGGAAGTGGATGAAACAGTAGAGCATATGCTACTGGCATGTCCATCCATAACAGAAACCAGGATGGCTATCCTAGGAGACACAACAAACACCCACGAGCTCCTAGAACACCCAGGCCTCCTTCTCCAGCTGGTGCAGGAGTTAGGATGGCTGAAGTAGTAGTGCAGGCGAAGGGGACGTGCACAAAGGCCCCGCTCAAGTGGGCCAGGTGCAGGCACTACAACCCCCTTGTAGAAGATAGAAGATAGATAGTCTGTGATTCTAGCAGTTCATCCAAATTCCAAATGTCTTTATTACTATAGATATTTACATATACTTAGCAACATATGTAAATATCATTTGGGAACACCTTCGTCATAACTCCTACTAATTTTGTTTATGAAAATAATCTGATGATTTTGTTAATTTTTTTGCTGTCGGTACTTTCGAAGTGCTTTGCGGTAAAGTAAAAACGATTTAAGTTGTTCGTGAACTCCTAACTTATATAGTAGGTAGATTAAGGGCAGATTTCACAAGTTCTATCCGGTGCTATCCGGCGATTAAATTGCCTATCCTTTCGTGTATACAGTACTGTCCAAGCCAAGTTTAATGGCCATTTTTAGTGAGGTCGTCGATTTCGACTGTTACCGAAAAGGTACACGGCAACGACGACCCGAATGGCCGAGTCGGTAGTGACGCTGCCTACGAAACCAAGGGTCCCGGGTTCGAGTCCCGGTGGGGGCAAATGTTTGTTTGATGAGAACGGATGTTTGTACCCTAGTCATGGTTGTTTATCTATCTAAGTATAATATTTCTCTATATAAGTATATATATCGTTGTCTAGTACCCAAGATACAGGGAATCCTAGTTTGGGGCTAGATCAATGTGTGTAAAAGGTGTCCAAGGTATTATTATTATTATTATTATTATTAAAATTAAGATTGAATTTTAATACTTTTATTTAAACTAATATTTTATTTATCACAATCAAAATAAAATGTACCAGGTACTAACATAGCAAGAAATCTAATGTTACTCCAACTTCTATGATACAATCTGCCATCCTTTCTTCTATTGCTAGGTATATCATTTGATATTGTCTATGCATTTTCCAGTTTTTCAATTTTTATTTCAAATCAAATATACTGATTTGCACAGCAAAAAAGGATCAACAAAAACACTTTTATGTTTTAAATATTTAATGAGTACCTACCTACTTAAGTTTATGTTTTCAGTATGTTTTGTTGTTCTTACATGTTGAACTTTACACGAAGGATAATTTAATTCACCTAAGCTACCACAGCATTTTGCCCTTTTATTTGCTGTGCAAATCAATATTTTTGATGTGCAGTTTAATATTTCCCTTTATATTTTAAGGAATATTTTTCCGGTCAAAGTCCATTATTTCCATTATTATTTTTGGATTTTACCTTTTCTAAAGACGAAGATGCAGCCGATGAAATTTTACATACACAAGTTTTGGTGCTAGATCCAAATCGATAAACAGGCTCATTGCGGACTCGCGCAGCACTCATTGCGGACTCGCGCAGCACTATGACGAAGGTGTCACCCCCCGCGATTTCCTCTTTCCGCTGTGGCCATCAATCCTGACTTGGACTGCCATTTGTCTAATTTTGTATTCGTTACGTTGCGTTATTAGACATTTGTTGAAATTCTCCCTAACTTAGAATCGCGTAAGGTTATCGAATTTCCTACATATATTTTAGGTATCTATAAGACACATCGATGCCTATGATATGCAAGTTAATCTGGGAAAAGTTAAGGCCCCGTCAGAGTTGTCTCCACTTATAAGGTCGGTTAACTATAATTGTTATTATAATTGAATGTTGTTGAATTGTAACTTAACTGTCATTTGAATTGTAACATGTAAATATGTTCGTGAATGTTTGTGTCGATCGGCATTAGCTGTAATGGCACAAACAAAAATGTAAATAAATGCAAATGCAAAAACTAAAGCTGGCACATTCAACACATTTACACGTTGCGCTTGTGTAGTGTCTGTGAATAAACGTGCGGCGTGACGTTGCACCGCATGGGCATCAAGAATAATCTGTCTCTCTCACGCTTTTTTTTTGTTGGAGGGGAAAACATGGAATTACCCATGCCCAAGAGTCAGACCTCCCTGCTATGTCCGGGTCCCCACATATTGAGCGGGCATCAGCTGTGTGGTATACGGACTAAAAATAACCCCCTTTTTTACAGTTATCTGTCTAAGATTTTACTGTGAGCCATGGCGTCTCTCTCGCTCGCGGTCATACTTATGAGTATGAAGGAGACAGTTATTGTTTTGCTTTTGCTACTGCTTATATATATCTTTTTTACATTTGTGTCACGTGTGTTAGCTCTTGTTAGTTACACCTTGTATATTTCACTATACTTACATCTAACGCCATCTAGTGGAGCCGGCTTGTACTAACGTAAAGCAACTTTCCATTTCCGTTTAGATTATTTGAAGGATTATGATGATAGTTAAAATCCTTTTATGTTTGACATTAATTGTAATTAATCATCATTTCTTTAGTTTATATTTGTCTTTGGTTTAAATCATGAATCTATCCTCGTTTCTTCAAATTTAACTTTGTCGAACCTATAGCCGGATGTAGTAATACTTCCGTTATAGACGTACCCTGTTCTGGTTATATCCTTTTTTGAAAATTGAACTCTAAAATCATAATAAAGTCTATTCTGATTTTAGAGCCATTTATGAAGGTCCTATCGTTATTATGTTTAATTCATATTTAAATCTTTTAGACTTGTAACAGGAAGTGACATGATTAAAAATGGTAACTAGCGATGTATTAGACATTTCCGTTCGATGCTAATATTAATCTGATGGTTTATTGAAATGTTTTATAATTTGTTAAATCTTGATAATGTTAAAGCCAATTTTAGAACTATCCAGAATATTTGTAGTAATTATAGAATTCGTGTTAGAAATAATACGTGTAAATTGCATTTCCGGTTTTGGATAGTCTGAAGAAGGGTGTGTTTAACCGCAAAAACGAACGCGGGAGATGGAGGGAATAGATGTTATAAATAGGACTGCTTTGATTTTGAGAACACTTTGGTTACTGCCACGGAAAGAAATACACCATTTAAAAATCTGTCAGCGAGTATTTATTATCAGAAGTGGTTCTACGAAAGAAGCAAATTCTTCAACTGCCCCACGATGGACCGCTCTAAATCCAGAAGATCACGTTCAAGATCTAGAAGCTATCGGCGTGGTAAACGTCGAGATCGTGATAGAAGCCGCAGGACACCTAGAACGAGCCGATCGCGGGAACGAAATATTAGTCCATCAAAAAAGAGATTTCGTGAATCGGCCAGGGATACTTCATCACAACGACGTCGTATCCACAATGAGGACGTCAGGCGTTCAAAGGAGAATTCCATACGATCTTCAAGCATTCAAACCCCAGGTACTTCTTCAGCAATACGAGTACATGATCCAGAAAATTCTGCGACCGGACGAGATGGCCCAGTCGCCATGACCTCAAGCAATACTGCGACCGGACGAGATGGCCCAGTCGCCATGACGTCAAGCAATGCTGCGACCGGACGAGATGGCCCAGTCACCATGACGTCAAGCAATGCTGCGACCGGACGAGATGCCCCAGTCGCCATGACGTCGAGCAATTCTGCAATCGGAGTTGACGACCCAGCTGCTATGATGTCAAGTAGTTCTACGACCGGACGAGACGAAGAAAACGTGAACCCGAGTGCTACAGCGACGAGTAATACGGTGCTGGACGTACAGGTTAGAAATAAAACTGACTCGTCTAATTCAGGCATGTTAGTAACTTTCGATGAATTTTATAAACTCCTACAGTCACTAAAACCAGGTTTATCCACTAGAGGCAATGAAAACATGATCCCAGAATTTGACCCATCTATCAAAAATAGCCGAATTGAAATATGGTTAGCAAAAGTTAACGAGTGTGCACAAATCTATACTTGGGATGAGAAACAAATCAGACACTATGCTTTGCCCAAACTGGTAGGTAATGCTAAAAAATGGTACCAAACCCAAACATCCGTGTTACATAGTTGGGACGAATGGCAAACCCTTTTATGCAAAGCGTTTCCGTCTGAAGTCAACTATGGTACTCTCTTGTCAGATATGCTAGAAAAACGATTAAAATTTGGGGATAACTTGGACGAATACTACTTTGAGAAAAC
Source organism: Argyresthia goedartella (assembly GCA_949825045.1). Taxonomy (NCBI): domain Eukaryota; kingdom Metazoa; phylum Arthropoda; class Insecta; order Lepidoptera; family Argyresthiidae; genus Argyresthia; species Argyresthia goedartella. Next base: position 20,026,312 of record OX463834.1, read on the forward strand.
GGCATTATTGAATGCTTGCGAAATATCGGGCAAACGAGCAGCTGATTGCATCATACATGGTTTAGATGATCGCACTATATGAGCAGGTGCATCATCAGCTCGATTCTCTAAGCCTGAGGATTTATTCAAATATTTGAAGGATGTTTGTAAAGATCAAAAAGATGCAGCGAGATCATTCAATAGGAACAAAAGGGGAAGTAACATTTTTTGTAATAAATGTAATGAAACAGGTCATAAAACATTTCAATGTCACGCAAACGGTTCCCAGAACACATATACACCTATAGTAACTAATGCTTGCTTCAACTGTAACGAAAAAGGTCACAGGGTTCAGCAATGCCCCAAAACTATTCTCAAATGTGATGAGTGTAAGTTATACGGTCATAAAACCAATGATTGTCCGCGTAAAAAGAAAAATACTGAAAAACAGGTTCTTGTTATAAACAGCATAGCCGATCCTAGCCATAAATATTACAAAAGAGCTCTGATTAATAATGTAAAAGAAACTCAGTGCTTTGTTGATATGGGAAGCGATTGCACACTAATTACGCAAAGATTGGCCACCCAAATAGGTCTAGCAATTGCGACTGATAGTATACCGACAGTTCATGGATTGGCGAATGTACGTGTTCAGCCTTTAGGTAGAGTGCAATTAACTTTACTTATTGATACAGTTGAAGCTACGATAACAGCGCTAGTTGTAAGAGACGAACAATTGCACGTACCCTTACTTGTAGGACAGGATTTCACCGAATTACCTAATGTGATTATCACAAAAACAGATAGCTCCCTTAATATCATGACCAGAGATTTTAATCCTGAGTTACCGTCATTTGATAATGACCAAATTTATAACAAACACATGTTATACGTACACTCCGACACTAAAATTGAAACTGTAGGTTTAATTAAATGCTACTGTAAGGATGTACGCGATGCAAATATATACCTAAAAGGTAATTATCGAAACATAAATGGTGTTGAGTATTGTATTCAGGAAGGGTTGTATAAATTAAAAGACGGGAAGTGTGCTATTATTATAATGAATATCTTCAACAGTCCAATTTACTTTACAAAAGACTTCGGTGTTGCTCGGGGTATTACCTTGAGTGAAAGTGAAGATTCTCTAGACAGTTCAGAAATGTTCGGACAGCCAAGATGCTTCTTTGCTCTACAGCATTTAGAACCTTTCAGTAAGGAGGAAATTAATGTTAACCCTGATCTTACAACCGAGCAGAAAAGTAGAACTTATGAAGTAATCAACAAAAATCGTGACTGTTTTGCGCAAAACTTAGCCGAACTTGGTTGTACAGACATAACAGAACTAGAAATTAAACTACACGATGAAATCCCCGTTGTTTACAGACCTTACCGTTTGAGTCATACTGAAAAAGAGGTAGTTAGAAATATGGTCAATGAGCTGCTGGAAAATAATATTGTTGAAGAGTCAGAATCACAGTATGCTAGTCCTGTATTGTTAGTTTCAAAGAAGACAGGAGGATATAGATTGTGTGTCGACTATCGGGCACTGAACCGAAAGACAATAAGAGATAATTATCCTCTCCCAAGAATAGATGATCAACTAGATTTATTGAGTGGAAATAAATACTTTATCAGCCTAGATTTGGCCAGCGGGTACTATCAGATTCCTGTAAAAGATGAGTGTAAGCACTTGACAGCTTTTATAACTCCTGATGGGTTGTATCAGTTTTGTAGAGCTCCTTTTGGACTAGTTAATTGTCCAGCTGTTTTTCAAAGAACAATAAATAAAATGTTGGGAAAATCTCGTGAGAAATGTGCTTTGGCATATATGGATGACCTATTAATATGTGGAAAGACATTCGAAGAATGTTTAGCAAAATTAGAACAAACCTTTGTTCTCATAAGGGAAGCTGGACTGACGTTAAATATAAATAAATGTAACTTTTTTCAAACTGAAATAGAATATTTGGGGTTCGAAATATCTGTCGAGGGCATTAGACCTGGTAAAGCCAAAATTTCTGCTGTAGAACAATTCCCAACTCCCAAATCAGTGCATGAGATTCGACAATTTATTGGCCTGGCTAGCTACTTTAGGAAATTTATCAAGGGGTTTTCTAGCATCGCTAAGCCTTTGACTGACCTAACGAAACAAGATATTGCTTGGCAGTGGGAGAAAGAACAGCAAGAGTCTTTTACAACATTAAAAGAGAAACTAATCATCAGACCTATTTTGAGTTTGTATAATCCTGAATTCATCACGGAATTACATTGTGATGCATCAAAAAAAGGCTTTGGAGGAATATTATTACAAAGGGAAAATATGAAATCTGACTTAAGACCTATCGCTTTCTTTAGTAGAAAAACGACGCGAGATGAAGAGAAATTTCATGCATATGAATTAGAGACTCTTGCCGTTATAACTTCTCTCAATAGGTTTAGAGTTTATTTGTTAGGTAAACCCTTTACAATACACACAGACTGTAACGCTTTAAGATCAACTTTCTCCAAGAGAGATTTAATACCAAGGATAGCTCGTTGGTGGATCGCTCTGCAAGAATACGATTGTACCATTGAATATAGACCCGGTTGTACAATGAAACATGTCGATGCGCTCAGTCGAAATCCTCTTGAAGATGGACAGGATAATGACAAGTATGAACATTTGTCTCGGGTAATGCATATATCTCAAGAAGATTGGGTACTGAGTCTTCAATTGACAGATCCTAAAATTCAACATATTCGATCCATTCTTGAAGACTCGCAATACAAGGAATTGACTGATATAAGACAAAACTTTGTCGTACAAAACAATCGCATATACCGAAAAATAGGAGATCAACTAAAATGGGTAGTCCCGAAGAGCGCTAGGTGGCAAATATGCCAACGAAATCATGATGATGTAGGACATTTTTCGGTAGAAAAAACTTTGGACAAGATCAGGAAAGATTTTTGGTTCCCCAAAATGAAGAAATTTATAACTAAATATGTACGATCTTGCTTACACTGTGCTTTCGGTAAAGAACCCTCAGGACCAAAAGAAGGTTATTTACACAATATTCCTAAATATGATATTCCATTCCACACAGTACACATAGACCATTTAGGACCATTTATCAAGAGTTCCAGGGGTAATCAATATCTATTTGTACTTGTGGATGGATTTACTAAATTTAGTATACTCAAACCACTACGCAATACTAAATCAAACTCTGCTATCAGATGTTTGATAGAGTTGTTTTCAATCTTCGGTCATCCAGTTAGGTTGATCTCAGATCGAGGTACGAGTTTTACTTCAAACGAATTCAAAAGATTCTGTACAGAATATGAAATTCGCCACATTCTTAATGCTGTCTCTACTCCTAGGGCTAACGGACAAGTGGAGAGGTATAACCGTACTATTTTAGATGGACTTAGGACCTATACAGATAGTTTAGGTGAAAACAAATGGGATCAAGAACTAGGGAAGATACAATGGGGACTTAATAATACACTCAATAAAGGGATAGGCAAGACGCCCTCAGAAGCGTTATTTGGGAAAAGATTGTTAGGAAAAGGAGACGGTATACTAGGAGATACAGTGGTAGATACACGACAAAACGGGAAAGCTAGTGAACAAATTATACAAGAGATTAATGAACACGTTGAGAAGAATCAGGCTCAACAAAAAGAGAGATTTGACAAAACTAGAAAAGACGCTACGCTATACAAGATAGGTGACTTAGTGAAAATTTTAAAACCTACTCCTTCTAATGATGGGAAGAGTAAAAAACTTTTGCCCAAGTATACGGGCCCGTTCAAGATATCAAGGGTTTTAGAAAATGATAGATACGAGGTATCAAGTATTCCTGGTTCCAACATAACTAAAGGAAAATATAGTAATATTTGGTCAACAGATCGCATACGTCCTTGGATTACAGTGACTGTAGAGAGTGATACTGATAGTGACAACACAGATGATGAACATATAAGTTGTAGTTAATTTGGATAATAATGTATCATATTGTGTTTAGATGATTTACGAGCATAATTTAAATAAAATGTGTAATTTACATAGAATTTATAAATTGCACAGAAAGTATGATTTGAGAAGAATGCTTAAAATTTATAGAAAAGAAAGAATAGTATAGATAGATACTGAAGATCTGGAAGTCTGATACGATTAATGAATCTGTGGTCATTATACTATAGATTCAGGAATGAGGGATCAGGTGCAGATATTGAAACTGAAGATCTGGAAGTCTGATACGATTAATGGATCTATGGTCATTATACTATAGATTCAGGAATGAGGGATCAGGTGCAGATATTAAAACTGAAGATCTGGAAGTCTGATACGATTAATGAATCTGTGGTTATTATACTATAGATTCAGGAATGAGGGATCAGGTGCAGATATTGAAACTGAAGATCTGGAAGTCTGATACGATTAATGGATCTATGGTCATTATACTATAGATTCAGGAATGAGGGATCAGGTGCAGATAATAAAACTGAAGATCTGGAAGTCTGATACGATTAATGAATCTGTGGTTATTATACTATAGCTTCAGGAATGAGGGATCAGGTGCGGATATTAAAACTGAAGATCTGGAAGTCTGATACGATTAATGAATCTGTAGTTATTATACTATAGATTCAGGAATGAGGGATCAGGTGCAGATAACGAAGCCTATCTTGAATAAGAGGCATGCTTACAAAGTCTTGATATTATTATTTCCCTGTTTTATAATGAGATAGTATACCTAGTTTGCAGAAATAATGTTTTGTAGAAGTAATTGTATAAGTTTAGAGACAAACTTTAGAGTCAGGACGGTCGAATGTTAGCTCTTGTTAGTTACACCTTGTATATTTCACTATACTTACATCTAACGCCATCTAGTGGAGCCGGCTTGTACTAACGTAAAGCAACTTTCCATTTCCTTTTAGATTATTTGAAGGATTATGATGATAGTTAAAATCCTTTTATGTTTGACATTAATTGTAATTAATCATCATTTCTTTAGTTTATATTTGTCTTTGGTTTAAATCATGAATCTATCCTCGTTTCTTCAAATTTAACTTTGTCGAACCTATAGCCGGATGTAGTAATACTTCCGTTATAGACGTACCCTGTTCTGGTTATATCCTTTTTTGAAAATTGAACTCTAAAATCATAATAAAGTCTATTCTGATTTTAGAGCCATTTATGAAGGTCCTATCGTTATTATGTTTAATTCATATTTAAATCTTTTAGACTTGTAACAGGAAGTGACATGATTAAAAATGGTAACTAGCGATGTATTAGACATTTCCGTTCGATGCTAATATTAATCTGATGGTTTATTGAAATGTTTTATAATTTGTTAAATCTTGATAATGTTAAAGCCAATTTTAGAACTATCCAGAATATTTGTAGTAATTATAGAATTCGTGTTAGAAATAATACGTGTAAATTGCATTTCCGGTTTTGGATAGTCTGAAGAAGGGTGTGTTTAACCGCAAAAACGAACGCGGGAGATGGAGGGAATAGATGTTATAAATAGGACTGCTTTGATTTTGAGAACACTTTGGTTACTGCCACGGAAAGAAATACACCATTTAAAAATCTGTCAGCGAGTATTTATTACGTGTCACTCGACGCACGTTATTGTGATTGTTTACCTATTTCGAGGTTAGGTTAAAATCATTCATTTTTAAACATACTGCATAGTGAAATTGCATTAGTGTGGGTACTGTGAACGAGCCAGCTTTAGTTATCTGACCACACACATACTGAGGCAAAAGGGTCTCACTCAACAATTTAGGTACGTTCGTACGGCCAACCCGACCGACGGGAATTCAGTTATGTTGCCGCTCGCTTGGCTCGTAGTCGCTAGCCGCTCCTCATAAGCAACTTTTCTGTGATTTTTGCAACAACAATGACTTAAGTACCTAACATTTTAGGAAGTCTAAAGGAATTGTTCACCAAAAAAAAACGATTCCTTTTTAATTGAATACCTTTTTGTTTACCTAAAAGTAAACACTTAGACCTAGCATAAAATAAATTATAATTACGTAAGTAAGAAGGTAGGTACCTACCTAGCCTTAGAATTTGCCAATAGCCTAAATAAGTATTCATAACACCTCTCTTACACAGAGTGGACTAAAATTCACAAACACAAACCGCACGTAGGTAACCCTTCCGTGATCAAGCGAGACAGGAGTTTACAGGACGACCTTGTGATTTCAGAGTAAAAGAAGCTCTCAGGCGTAGTAATGCGGCGCAATCTAGCCTGCACGGGCGGGACAACCGATTCTGTAGGTGCTTAGCGCTTGTTGTACGTAGCGCAGGTGCGAGCTAGATTGCGCTTTATTGCTATAGCTATTGAGCAGCTATTTATTTAAGTGTATTTGTGGAGTGATCTTTCTTTACGTAGTACTATTAAGTATTCTGTGACTGAGGTCCTGTTCCAAAAACTCCCATAAGCCCATAGGGCAAAATAATCATAAATTGGTATGTAAATGACAGATGAATCTGCCACATCGGGACTTCTTGAAACAGGCCATGAGTGTAACAGAAAGGTGTTTAATATGCACTAGATAGTATGTTTTGAGGGATCATTACGATAAAAAAATAAAATATTTGTTATCAAATTTATTTGATCATTTAATTCATTCTCGGTCTATGATGATTGTACAGGGTGTAACAAAAAAGTGTAGTCATATTCTAATGGTTTATTCAATCAGGGATATGATTTTGAACAGCTTTCTTTACCCCACAACGAGTTTTGTGACTCTACCTTAAGGGAAAACACGGGACAACAATTTTACAAGGAACGCGGACATCAAATCATCTGGTCACTCTTCTAATTAATAAAATCCCACCTGATATGACTTAATAAATGGCTAGTATTTAATCGCACATAAAGAATACTGATTTGCACAGCAAAAAAAATCAGCAAAAACCCTTTTTATGTTTTAAATATTTTATGTGTACTCAAGTTTATGTTTTAAGTTTTTTTTTGTTGTTCTTGCATGTTTAACCTAAAACTCAAAACTCAAAACTCAAAACGTTTATTCTGTAAATAGGCCACAAGGGCACTTTCACATGTCATAAATTCCCCTTTACCTTTCACCTAAGCTACCGCAGCATTTTGACCTGATATTTGCTGTGCAAATGAGTATTTTTGATGTGCAGTTTAATATTTCCCTTAATAAATCAATCACATCAAATCTAAAAAAAAATGTTACAAGATAATTTCACCTGTTAAACGAGGATAGAACTATTGTTAGTTATTTATTATAATTTTTTAATTTAATATTTGAAATTATACATATATATTCGACGACCTCTGTGGCGCAGGGGTTGTGGCTCTGCCTACCATGCGAGAGGTCCCGGGTACGATCCCCGGCTGGGGATGAAGGAAGAAAAAAAAAAACAGGTCTTGGATGTTTTTATGTATGTTTCTGGGTCCCACGATACAGGGTATCCTAGTGTGGGGCCAGAGGCAAAGTGCAACGTGCCTGTGTGTAAATGTAAAAGTAACATATTTGTACTCCTCGAGCCTCGAGGTACTCTCGAGTACTCATAAAGATTCAATTTCTCTAAAACACTCATTGTCTAAAGACACCACTGCTGGCGCCATCTATATGCAGTTTGTCACTACATACCACTAGCGCCATCGATGCACATTGAATTGTAACAGATCGATAGGTCTCATTAGTTCATAAGTGATTTCATAGATGTCGCCACTACCTACCAGTATAATTAATTTCTACTATAGCAACACTGACTGACTGTTATGTCATCCTCTTTCACAATGTTAACTTGAAGAATAAACACGCATCAATTCGTACCGAAGTATTTAATTTCGTTTTCTGCTGAAAAGCCTTGAAGGCTTTTCAGCAGAAAACGAAATTAAATACTTCTAATACTAAACTCTATACTAAATACTCATCATCATCCAAATAAAATCTGTATTTTAGTTTCGTCATAAACCTTCTACAACTTAAAGTAGCTCAGACCCTTCTATAACGGTCCGATAAGCCCATTTTAGGCATTATCACACATTATGTTCCCTCTAGTATACACCAAATGCCAAAAGCAAACGTCAGTCAGTTGTCAATGTATGAATTTATGTTGATTGTTTTTTCTTTGTTTGTTGGAACCATGGAGGTAGCGTGTACTACGGTAGTACAAACTACTTCCATGTTTGGAACACGGAGTGAATTTTGACACATAAACCTCATATTAACGAAACTCTTTGCTTACATGCACAGACCTTTTTTTTATCAAGCTTACGGCTTTGGATTTTCTTCCTTCAGCCGATACCCACACAACCTAAAAGAATTAACGAACTATTAATTAATGTAACTATTTGTTTGTAAACAGTATAACAGTATAATAAAACAGTTTTGATTAACGACATTACTTTACTTTTAGAAACTGACTCTACTTTTGAACTGACTACTTTTATGAATCACAAAAACATAATAAGCCCATTAATGGTTTAAAGAGGATTTTTCTAAAACAGGTCTACAAACATAAATTAGTTATTCTTTACGGGTAAGACTGTCAGAAATAAATAGGGCATTTGACAAGGTAGTCCAATAAATCTAGAAACGTATCTCAAGTCTCAAGCTGAACCTATTTGAACAAAAACGTTTGACAATATCACAATTGTAATTTCCAGCAGTTGCATTTTATGAACTTAATTTTGTGTTAGTGTCTTTCTAAAACAAAACACGCAATTGACTATGACGTCACATGCTAGTATTTCATACAACTCGTGAACAAAATAACCGTTTCGACAGTTCCTAAAAAGTATCTATTTTGACTATCCTAAAAAGTATCTATTTTGACTAGCCGTCAAATACCGTATTGCGTAGCAAAAACGATTAAAATAAACGAAACATTTTTAACAAAACAACGGCCCAAAGTGAAATAAAGTGTCCGAACAACAGAGACCAGACAAGAGAAACCGTCCTCTAAAAGAAATTATATTTTAAAACAAAATTGAAAAGGGGAGGACTCAGGGCCTTGTATTTTAATATCTTCGCCTTTCAAGAGGTACCGTAGATACAGTTATTTATATTTTTCCTCTCCCCCCCTTTTCTTTTGGCGATTATTATTCTGTACTCCTTCGCCGGGAGGGCCGGGGGGGGGGGAGAGAGGGGTGCGGGAGGGGGTGGGGTCTCAACCCCTCGGACTCTTTCCTTTTTGCTTCTTAAGTCCATCTTGAAACGGCACAGCGGCGTCCTTGGAATAGAAAGAGCCAATTTTTTTTTGTATTTTTTTCTGTTGTGTTTTCCTTGTTAGTAAGACACTGGGACAATGATCTAGAGATTCTGATACCATCCGTTGCTTTCAAACTCAAACTCAAACTCAAAACGTTTATTGCGACATTGTGGTGGTATATGGTGATATATATATAGAATTTGAAGAACCGACAATGAACCCGATTTCGATTCTTTGTCTCTGAAAGGTATTGCGACTCGGAAATTTATTGCAGTTTTTAAATGACAACTGTATAACTAGCGATTTCTTTCAATCAAATCCACCAATATCTATAAATTTTAAATTTAAAACAACCCCCCCTACACATTAATGAAACCATGAGGCAAAAAATTGGTTCGCTTGTTTATTATGTAGGCTTTTTCATCGCTGAACCAATTTTAATAAAATATATCTGAGACCCATTGTAGTGAAGCCTACTACCAATTAAAACATTAAAATACTTCCACCCGTTTGAGCACTAGAGTACCAAGGATAGACACCAAACCTTCAAACTTATAACACCTCTCTTTTTTGTTGAGGGTAAAAAAACACTCGCTATCCAAATATGCTCTGAAGGCGTCTGCCATCCCTCAAAATTACAACCTGATTGCGATCCGTATTGATAGAAGATATAGAGCGTCGAGCTATACTGATCTTCAGCTAAACTTAAATTATTTCTGAAATACTAGTCACGAGATAGGATATTATACTAGTTGAGTAGATCAGTGTGAGATATTCTGCCATAGTAGATGATGACATTTTTACATAATTTCCACTAGAATGCTTTAGGTACTGCCAAAAATATCTAAGACAGTTTTCGCTCAAAGATAAAATTTGTCGAAAAGAAAACAAATTCTACTCCACAGTACCCCGAGCCCTCTGCCTCTGTCACTTACCCCTTTTCAGTGGAAAAACCGTGGCACCTACCCGGAAGGAGTTCGATATTTAAATATAAGAAGAACCGACCCCCTTTTTTACGGGGGGCTGCCCTCTTGAGCCCCCCTGCTTCGGATTTATGGATCTAGCTAGGCCGTCAGTAATTACTTATCTTTGTGTATTTGAATCAATCGACTACCGGAAAATGGAGGTTTTTGTTGGAAAAACGATGGCTTCCGCGAAGTGATTGTTTGAGGTGCTGTTCAGGTTTTGTTTGATTATTTGAAGGGCTTCTTGTTGAGGATATCGATGGGTTAAGGACTTAAGATGTTTGCTAAAAGCCATCGCGTGATGAGCGTAGATAATAAAGTAACACGCGTAAGTGATACATAGAAAAGTTTGAGTTTCGATTTAGAGTTGAGATGTTATTATGAGTGATAATGTACCTGTATTATAATCTCTTCGATATTATGACTGATAGGAAGGGATGTTCTGAATGACTGTGTTATCCTATCAAGTGAAGTCCAATGCGCCCGGTAGGGATACGAATAGGCTACAATTCACTTTACAGTGTTATTTATATTTTCTGTTGTTGGTTACATATTTCGTAGGAATATTTTTGAACAGTATAACGAAGATGGTCCAACGCTGAGTTGTGGCTGAGTTTCATTGATCAGAACAAAACTGATAATGCAAGAAAGTTAAGGTTATCAGGAGGGTCAACCTCGAAATGAGAGATAAATAAGCTGGAAACTTGCATAAAACCTTTATTTAGGCATGTTGTCCCAAAAGTCACAATAAATCAGTTTTCGTCAAAAATCGTGTTTTCACATATAAACTTACAGGCACCTACATTGCCTCTGGCCCCACACTAGCGCACTATGTGTCGTGGGAACCAGAAACAGCGACGTCACACACATATAAACATCCAAGACCTGTTTTTTTTTTACCCCCAGCCGGGGATCGAACCCGGGACCTCCCGCACAACCGCAGCGCCACAGAGGTCGAGTCCCTTTATAAACTATCTCCCTTTCTATGGTTTCAATTATGATGGTATCTTACTAACAATTGTAGGGCATAATATTCTAAATAATATAACAAAAGTCACAATAAATCACGTGTCCAAGACTCAGTTATTCAAGCTCAATTGCAACCAAAAACAGTTTTTTGCAATGGTTTCAATGATGCGATCTTCATATTCATGGCATATTGAAGGCATTTTATCTTCAAACTCTAAATTGCCTGGTCTGTGAACGAAAAGTACGTTGCGTGGACTTGCCGCCAAAGCCCCCCGCGATTCCCTAAATATTTCGAATGAATATTTTAAATATTGCATAACTTTTCTTCAGTGAGTAGTGCAACATCGAGAAAAATATCTGTCTCTTCGCTGTTTCTGGTGTCACAGGACACCCGCCGTGGGCTCGGTCCAGATTTTTGATGAAGTTTAGCCTGATCATGTAATTCTGACAAGAGGGAGCTTCGTCCGCTTTTCAAAATCGACGAATAACAACACGATTATTAGACACGAGCGGTCTTTTATTGCGACTTAGCTTGTTTATGCGGGCTCAGTAGCCTTATCCTCTCGTATAGAATGTATTTCTGATATAAGGCGCAATAAACCAATAACATCGCAAGAAAATAAAGCTCTTGTAAAATAAGCGTGTTCTGAATGGTAGATTATTTTATTAGACTGGTGTAGCTGTCACCGTAAGATATTCAAACGCGTTAGTTGATCAACTGTCGACAGATAGTAAGCCAGACCGACAGGGTTTAGAATTTACGTTTCTTTTGTTCTAACGTGTCAACTTAACACGAAGACTATTCGGGGGCTTCGTTGCGCTCGCCCGCTCTAGTCTTCACCTAAGCTACCGCAGTGTTTGCCCTGGTATTTCATTTGCGATTTTAATTTAAACCAGTTTACTTTTTAACGGTTTTAACCGTTAGTTTATCAACTAACGCGCCATATAGTAAGCAGTAAGCTACTGTTTACTATCCGTCGATAGTTGACCAACTAACGAGAAAAAAAACGTTAGTTTATTAACTAACGGTTTTGACAATCTTACGGTGACATAGCGATTGATATCAGAAATACTTAATAAAGCTGAAGCTCATCATCATCATCATCAACCACAGCCCACATCAATCCACTGGCTGGGCACAGGATTCTCCTCTGTAGCGCCAAACCTCATTGGAAATCCAAACAAATACATTTGTTTGCCACAACATGAGCCAAAAACATCTATTTTCACTATTCTGCATCGTTTCTCCACAGCTGTGGCGATTGGCTAGCCCCCCGAACTGTGCTTCTGCCACCCATACGGGAAATTGCTTGCCAACAAATCTCATTGGTACAGGTCAGCACCGAGATCGAACTTGTATATCCAGCGTATGACGCAAAGTAACTACTAGACCACGGATGGTTTTCTTAAAATACATGAATTATATAAACTTTAATATCGACAGCAAGGTACAATGACAGAGAAAATAAAATACAGGGTGGTCTTGTAGCGGCAGTCAGCAGTCAGAGGGGGGCGGGGCCGGACTAAGGAGGAGGGCGGCGGGGGGGGCGAGCGAACCACTTTTCTTTCTCTCGCCAAAGCCATTCTCGGAAAGACGCGTCGAGGTTGTTGTGGATGAGACTTATATCAGCTGTATTTAAAAAAAAGGGTTTTTCTTATTGTCCATTCTGGTTGGCAGAGGCACAGTTGTGCTCATGTTACTTAGTATTAATGTACCCTTATTTGTTTTAATTTTAAATGACCTCTGGACCTCTTTTGAACAGACCAAATAAAGTACTTGATAAATGCTACCTGGATGTCTTCACGGGAAAGATTGCTATGAGGGTGAAATGGCCGAATGTGTCCTGCCAACAATTCAGGAAAATATGTATTTATGTGTGCCTTTGCCTATGCCAGAAGCGTGCGTTTGCATTATACATGCCTAATGTTTTTTTTGCAATTTTGCAGCGATCTTTTATATAAGATCATTGAATGTTTTGCTCTAAAGTATGTCAAAAAAAAACAATTAGGTGCCTGAAAATGAACCTGACGCTGGGTTCTAAACATAACATAACGTAGCGTCACGCCGTTTCCCATAAGGGGTGGCAGAGCCTTAATTGTGTCCACATTTGGCCAGTGATTTAATCTCCATTTTTCGTGACAAGGGGCTAGCCCATCACCACAGGTATGGAGATTAAAAGTTTCCTCACGATGTTTTTTATCACCGTTAGAACATCCGTATAATGGGTTTTTAAAATAGCGCAATAACGTCATATCCCTACTATCCTGTCCCCAAGAAGGCGGGCGGTATTCGAAGCGATGTTTTTTCTCTCGTTTTATATTAAAATCGGTAGAGCCGCGGAAATTGTCAGTCAGATAGGAAATTAGCATTCGCGCTGCGCTCGTGACCAGGGGACTCTATTGCCTTTTTAAAGAAAACTCCTTTGTTTGAACCAGTTATGAAAAAATTGTGAGGGAACCTTCATAGCTGTGGCGATGGGATAGCGACCTGTCACACATAATGGAGTATGGAATAAATAATTGCAACAAATATATTGATAACCAATATAAGTTTTGACTCCCAAATATATTAAATGTTCACCAAATTAAGTGCCCGCATGCAGTTTCACAGAACCGTGTTGGTTGCTTTAGGTCACTTTCTGTTCGAATACTAAAGTTAGGTTTCTTAGATTTCAACTTCATAATACAACCGGGAGCCGAAGCGAAACGGAGTGGAGCGAGGCGACTTCGTGTTTTTTGTTTAGAAAAGGCGTGACGCTGTTATCTTTAAGTGTCTCTGAAAGGTAACATTATCTAGGCCAGTGTTGCCAGCTCCGGAAATTCCGTGTCGCGATACGAAAAGTGTCCAGAAGTCGCTATAGTATGTTGAGGGTCCAGAAATGTACGAAAACAAATATATTCTAAACTTAATTTTGATGATTAATGTGTTTATAAATATCCCATGGCATATTTATTGCAGAAAATTATACTAACGGCTATGGGCTAGCTCCAAACTGGCTAAAAGTGGGTACAATCGAATTGACAAATCAAAATGAAAAATACATTTAAAAAGGCATTGAAATGTACATAATTCATTGTTTTAAACTGTTTTCATGTATACTCAAAAAGTCGCCAGACAAGTCACAAGTTTCGAATCAGAGCAATGAATTGTCAATATCCATAGAACTTTGCTGTTGACAATGTTTTGTATTTTACAAACACACAGCGCCCTCTGTAAAAATCATGTACCTTGTGCAATTTAGGTACCCTCAATTAAATCGTTGACAAAAAAGGGGAACCAATATTAATGTTTCCTCTAAAATAAATCACCCTGTATAATGTGAATAAAATTTGAATGAGCGCCAAGATCGCGACCCAAATCGTCTTTTTATGAAAACGTCTCAAAATGGATCCGTGTGCATCGAGCACAAGCTTCGGTTACTTTATTTATTAAGACACTGTTTATTAATTATGAGAACATTTACCTGAAAACAAAGGCAATCCGCCAAGACGAGCAAACGAGGCGCAAGGGTACTACCTACCTTTTCTCGAAGTGCTTCGTCGATTTTTTGAACCACTTGGGTTCGGATTATGTTGAACTACATTTTCTGGATATGATGTCATTAGTGGGCTTAAAATAGATAGAAAGTTTCAATAGCATAGCTCTTATACTTTAGATTTTCAGAGTCAGAGTCAGAGTCATTTTTTTATTGAATATAAATAAATAAATAATCTTATTCAACGTCAAAATTATACTTACTTATAACTACAAGTCAATTTTTTTTTATACATATAAAAAAAAGACTACACCGTTTTGAAAGGTGGGCCTCGGGGTTAAGAAGAAACGGCAAGAAACTCCCCCATACCTTTTTTAAAAAAAAGTGACATTACAACAGGTACTGGTTTCGGTCTAAGGAAATTCGCCGGCGAGTGATAGACTTGATCCATCGCCCCTCGTCGAATTTCTGTGCGCTGAGATGGTATGGACCATGCAGTTTTGTCATCTAAGTATTCCTTAATACTATAATAGGACTTTCTTATCAGCTCATCTTTAACATAGTATTTGAACCTCTTTTCAGGAAGGATCAATGATTCCTGTGGTATTTTATTGTAGAAGGCGAACACAAGTACCCCATGAATGATGTGCCTACTTTACTTAGTCTAAATAATGGTAGTGCTAACCTATTTTTATTTCTAGTGTTAATTGTATGGCTATCACCTACAATTTTAAATAAAGCTATGTTTTTTCTTACATGCATGATGATTTCCTACAGTGACTCACTGATGATCATCAAAATACTTAGGTACTTCCTTGAGGACTTGAGTCCTAGAAAGCTGAAATTTGGTATGAAAGGTAGTAAAGTAAAGTTATTGTTGCTGCTACTTTCATACTCCAATACCCGAAGGGTCCCGTTTGGCACCCTTCGGGTACGGAACCCTAAAAACGCAAATTTTCAGTGTCGCTTGCCCAACTCACAGAGCCGTCTCACAAATGCATGCTCGAGGTGAGAAAAGAACTCCATTCGATATATTTTCCTGGCGCTAAAAGAATATTGAACATTTCCAATAAGAGGGCTTTAAGCCGGCAAGAAAATATCTTTTCAGGTAGATACTTTACAGATGGTTCAGTATTATTTGAATATTCTTAATCATTTGATCTTTAACTTTACCTAAATAGGTTTGTAGGGCCAAAATGTAACCTAAGGAAGGCTTACGTCCTAATATTCTGTGTTAGTTTCCAACCGTACTGATCTTCGTAACGCCTGGCAGCTAGTTCGTAGCGCTTCGTAGCACGTAGCACTACGCGCTGTAGCATATAAACACTTTCGATTTGTCCATGACATTTTGGCAGACAAGACCATCAAATTCTTTTACGTTTTATGAACTTCGGGAATTGAACATTAAATAAGTACAAATACCCAACAATATTATGTTATTGTATATTTACCTGCTTGGTAATAAATAAACATAACAGAACTACCGTCACGCCGTTTACCATACTAATTGTAGCCAGCCACTTGATAATAAACAGTTTGTTTTTTTAAATGATTCGGAATTCACCTACATGGGCCAGATCCGGTTAATTCTATTAATAAGAGGCTAGTATTTAATCGCTCATCAAAAATACTGATTTGCACAGCAAGAAAGGATCAACAAAAATAGTTTTTATGTTTTAAATCATTCGTTCATCAAATCTTCGCTTCGCTCACCCCCTTTACCCTTCACCTAAGCTACCGCAGTATTTTGCCCTGATATTAGCTGTGCAAATCAGTATTTTTGATGTGCAGTTTAATATTTCCCTTAATAAACTTTCCTCCATTTGCACGCGTTTCAGAGCTGCTAAAAAAATAGCCAAACCAATTGCGTAACTACCGTCATCCATAACGCTAGCCAAGGTTCTGCTCTGCTCAAGACAGTTAAAAACGTCCATTGTATCCGGACCCCTCAATTCCGTGCTACTCCCCCGATGTTCCCATCGACTGGTCCGGGCTCAAGGGGGGTGAGAGGTCAGGCTGGCTGGTCAGGCAATTTATTTTATTTGGAGCGTCATTTTTGCTGTGCCCCTTCCCCCCTCGCTTTTTGTAGCGAGTCCAAAGGCGATGCTGCTTTTTAGTGGCCTGGGGAAAAGGAGATGAATTTTGTTAGGCAATGTGTTGATAAAAAATGGAACAAGCTGTAAACAATACATCTAAGTATTTCAAAATTCATTTCAAGTAATGTTATGCAAATTTATTTATCACAAGTATAACAATGTAAACATATTTGTTTAATTTTTTGTTTCTTTTTATAATAACTTTTTATAATATGTATACTTTAAAATGTTTTACTTGTCTAAGACAAATAGGCGAAAACTGTTTTAGGGGTAAGATTATTTTCTTCGTCACTAGGTCCATTATACAAGTCCAAAGTTAGTTAAGATATATGCAAAATACACGTGGGCATAAATTGTGCCCCTGCCACTCAGTCTGGGAAACGATGAGGCGATATGTTAGTTTAATGTGTAGGTACTTATTGAAATCAACGATATTATATAATTCTGCAACTTAAACTGAAACTGAAACTACAAACTTTGTTTGACTTAAGTACAGTAATAGTAGTTTATGTGACTGCTACATAATGGAGGGCATTAATACTCGAGAGTGGGTTTATGAAACGAGCCGAAGGCGAGTTTCATAATAATATCACTCGAGAGTTTTAATGCCTAATTATGTACAGTTAAATACACTAGTTTATCTACACACATATCATAAGCTCTCTTTGGTGTGTTCAGGAACCGCATGTTTGACCGGCATTGTGGCTCTGCAGTTGTTTAGCTTGTTCTGTAGTACCAACTTCACGCAGGCGGGCGTCGGCGTTCGAAATTTGAATGTCAGTACTAACTTCACAGACAAACTAGGACCGGCACGCAGGCGGGCGTCGGCGTTCGAAATTTGAATGTCATAATATGTAGAAAAATTACACATTATGGTCATAATGTGTAATTTTTCAGATAATAAATAAGTTTTTACCAAGTAGTTTAACATTATGCTGATCATAACGTGCGGTTTTTGTACGCACTAAAAAGGGTTTATGATACATGTGTAGATAAAGATTTTAATAGTATACTATCTTAGATTGTGTAGTAGGATCTCTATGTATCGCGCAAAGGCAAATTATTTCGTTCAAGCAACATAATTATTAATTAAGTATTCTATAAAAATATCAGTTATGTTATAAATAATAATAAATGTAGCACATTAATGTCCCCACAGAGGGGCACAGGTCTTTAGCCGTTTACGAGTAAGATTAAGCCATACTCCACCACGCTGGCTCACTGCGGGTTGGTTGGATGGGTTTTAAGACCACTACCCGATAAATTATTTATCTCATCGGTACATGGTCAAGATTTGAACCTGCATCTCCTGTGTGAGAAGCAAGCGTGAAACCCTTTAGACCACGGAGCTTTTCTTCTACTATAATTAAGGAGTGTTAATCTAATTTTGGGGTTGATTTCGCCAGTGACAAGTGTATTTGAAAGAGCACGTGAGTTATGTTATGATAATCCGAAATATACATGGATTACATCAGCCATCGGTCGGGAAACGTACGAACTAAACTTACAATATTGTGTCATTTAAATAATAATAATACCTTGGACACCATTTACACACATTGATCTAGCCCCAAACTAGGATTCCCTGTATCATGGGTTAAGACAACGATAACCATACTTAAATAGATTAATATTATACTTAGATAGATAAACAACCATGACTAGGGTACAAACATCCGTTCTCATCAAACAAATATTTGACCCCACCGGGACTCGAACCCGGGACCCTTGGTTTCGTAGGCAGCGTCACTGCCGACTCGGCCATTCGGGTCGTTATTCTGTTATTGACTAGTGTAACTTATTGACTCATAGTTTCCTCATTTATTTCTTAAATTGTAGAAATGAAACAGTTTATATTTCAGGCAAATGGTTAAAATTGGAATCCAACCAAAAAAGGCGACGGCTCCACTTTCGGAGTCCAAGCTTTTCCTATCTTTTTGCGAGACTTTCTCCAAATAATTGTATAGATAACGCGGGACAAAGAGACGAGCCCCCACCCCGCCTCCCCCTCAGGGGTGGGGGGCATTTTTAGCGTCTTCGTTTCAGACCCTCTTGTGATCACAGGATTTGACGACGCCGCTTCGCCTTAATTAGAATGAAAAAATACGTTGGAACGTTTTTTTACTATTTATTTCAAAAGAAAACGGCTAGCAGTATTTTTTAAATTTAAACAGCCTTGTTATTTTCTTGTTTAAGAACGTTACTTTGTATCAAAGGGAGTTTCATTTCTTAGTTTCTTTATGCGAAATGCTTTTCTGTGCAAAAGTAAATAAATGTGTATATATCATCTCCATAACTTTAGCATGCGTTTGTTTCAAATGTAGCGGTCATTTATTTAAACATAAACAAAAAATATTTACATACAGGCGTATGTAAATCCTTCCTTCTGGCCACACGCTAGGATACCCTGTGTCGTGGGATCCATAAACATCCAAGACCTGGTATGTTTTTCTTTATCACAAGCCGGGGATTGCACCCGCGACCTCTCGCATCGTAGACAGAGAGCGTTCGTATATAAGGCTCATGTGTTGTGTTATTGTAATTATAGTGATAAATGATAACGCACAATCCTAACTAAAGAAATGTTATCAAATCATCACTATTTTCACATTCCTTCGCACTTCCCCTATAATGTCTACCTACATGTTACCGAAATATCATTCAATTTGGTGACTTCATAATATTTTATGCCTAATATTTAATCGCAAATAAAAAATACTGATTTGCACACCAAAAGAGAATCAACAAAAACTCTTTCTATGTATTAAATATTTTACGTTGTTCTTACATGTTCAACCTAACACGAACTTCACCTAAGCTACCGCAGCATTTTCCCATGATATTTGCTGTGAAAATCAGTATTTTGATGTGAAGTTTAATATTTCCCATATTTTATTGGCATAACCTGACAAACTTATAGATATAAAAAAATAGACAGGCGAACTTTATATCTGTAAAAAATCTTCCAGCAAAGGATGATTGTTAGTACGTGGTTAGTACTATGGTTTGTTGGAAGAAAAAAAACCTTTGTAAAACATTTGTCCATTACAAATTCTTTATATGTCTGTTAAGTGTAGTAAAACTGAGAAATAACTTGGATGGATATTACATGTAAATGATATTTTCAACTTTTCTCTCTTTCCCTCATCAACTGTGATGAACTAGAAACGAGCTGCAGTTCTCCGGACAAGTGACGACAGCAAATTGTTTTAATTTTTCATTTCACGCCCTCCCCCCTGGCTCCGGACTTCCCCCCCTCGGTACGTAGTAATTGTTATTTAATCCACTAGGTGGCATGACGGACTCATTTTTGTAGTTGTTTCTTGGGTGATGAGTTTTTACTGAAGTTTGATACGAATGATGTGTTTTGAACCGATTTAAAAAAGCAGGAAGTTGTCAATTCGACTGCTGTTTTGTTACGTGATTATTCCGTCAATTATGAATCGATTTTGATGATTCTTGTTTAGATTGGAAGGTCATACGTCAGAGGTGGTCCAATATAAATTTTATCAAATTTGATTTAGCGCTTTTTGAACAAATCAACAAAAGAAAAATATATACACAGATGACATTTTGGTTTGGTGTCCCGTGAAGCAAATGTGTTGATGAGGACTTTTCATGTACATAGACTTCATTCACATCCTGAAGGGGAGGAAGAAATAGGGCTTAAACTTGAAGTCGGTTTTTTAAGTTTTTAACGAAATATATCAGGTATTGTCTAGGCTCCGGATGCACAGCACAACTCAAGTTTAACGGACACTTATTTGTGCTGACACTGTTATCAAACAAGTGAGAGATCGCTTATTTACGTGTACAGTCGAAAAGGCGAGACGTGGAAAATGCGTTTGTGTGAGTGCTTACATCCGTATAAGACTTCGACGAAGTGTGAGATGATGTAAAATCCGTCAGATTAGGGTAAGAGATATTCTTACCATTTCTCTTACGCTCCCTGTTATTTTTATGTATACCACTATTATCATAAGTTAAAAATAGCTGCGTGGTCTAGTGGTGCCACGCTTGCTTCCCATGCAGGCGATATGAGGTCGAATCCAGTGCTGACCATGTACCGATGTGATACGTATGTTACCACTGGTCTGTGTATTTTACCTTAAATTCAGTAACGATGCTGGAAATTCGTGAGGAAACCTTCAATCTCTAAAGCTACGAAGATGGGTTAGTCCCCTGTCACGCGAAATGGAGGATTGAATAGATATGTAGCCAGATGGCTACAAGAATCAATATCCTATCATGCAAAATCTGCTGAACTGATTTGGATGAAATTCAGCAATAAGATAATTTATGATCTATCGACCATGCGGGGATTGATGGTCAGAGGGGAAAGAGGAAGTGGAGGAGGAGGTGGCTTCCCGCACACCCGCAAACGCCCTGCGTCACCTTTGCCACAGTGATTATCGAAATCGATCTAGCTCACACCGAAGCTTGCACATGTAGTTGCGAAAACAGCCGTGAAAAGATAAAAACCAATAAGAAATTCACAAGTCCGAGAACTGGCTACAAACGTACTGGAATATTGTGACGTTGAACGGAAGATTTGTTTCGAAAAACATGTTCAGAAACTTTTGAAATGAATATCCAGTATCAAAATGATATGGGGAAAGTTTAAGAGATGGATGATTTTATCATACAAGACGGAGTAACCAGCGTCGAACGAAGATCCCTTGAGTGTTTCTTGCCATGATGGCAGAGGTATGTATATTTTAATAGTGAAAAAAAAACGGTCAAGTGCGAGTCTAACTCGCGCACGAAGGGTTACGTACCACCGTACAATGGTAGGGATGGTGTGGAGTGAATAGTTTGGATTTTAAATAGCAAAATGTTGTTTACAAAGTTATTGGTTCGGCTACTTTTAAACTCCATATGCGTAACCAATTCATAATTTTGTATGTGGTATTGAAAGAATTTTTGTATGGGAGCCCCCTTAAATATTTATTTTATTCTGTTTTTTAGTATTTGTTGTTATAGCGGCAACAGGAATACATAATCTGTGGAAATTTCAATTGTCTAACTATCACGGTTCGTGAGATACAGCCTGGTGACAGACGGACGGGCGGACAGCGGAGGCTTAGTTATAGGGTCCCGTTAGGCACCCTTCGGTTACGGAACCCTATAAATGGCCACAAACTTGATATGGACGTAGCTAGATTAACATTTAGGGTACTCTTTGTCCCGGTAAATCCCCGGACAAAGTTGCGGGCACCAGCTAGTACGAAATAAAAAACAAAGTACAAATACAAAAACGGATGTGTTTCAATAGAAATAAGAGGAAGGAAAAGCCACAAATATTGCCTGTGTTCCCTGAGAAAGATCTACCGATTCCAGAGCCGTTACTATTAACCTAACTAAAATAATTAAAAAAAAACGAGTTTGAAAATAGAACCTATTACAACAAGGGTCAACAATCTACTTCTCCTATCCAACCATGGTTTGCTGAAAGTAATCTCTTAGAGATAAGTCCGCCTTGCACTTTTTTTTTTTCTCAAAGGCGCTCTGAATGAACGTTATGTCTAGAACCAATAAATAACAATGACATTAGCATAGCAGGATCGAAGCTATTTAGTCTCTGCTTACCCCTCATCCGTGAAAAAGGTGTGAGAATATGTATGTACTTACATGAGCTACCGGATTTAAATTGTCTAGTATTTAAACGCATATCAAAAATACTGATTTTCACAGCAAAACCACTTTTTATGTTTTATGTATTTTTGTTGTTCTTACATGTTCAACCTAAAAAGAAGGATAAAAGAGGCTTCGCTTCGCTCACCCCCTTCACCTAAGCTACCTACCTACCTAGTATTTTTGATGTGCAGTTTAATATATTTTTGATGTTCATTTGAATTTGTCAACTTAGTTCGTTAGTTTTGACGGCTTTAGAATTTCACCGAGTGTATATTCACAGGCTGTTTCGCAATCGTTGGCTTGTGGCCAGGAGACAACTGTCTCAGTGGTCGTGGGGGGTGATTTCCGATGTTATACAGGATGAGACTGTACTGTACTTTTTGCACACAGATAGCATATCTCAATATCCCATTTTGGCAGGGGGCTAGCCTATTACCGCAACTACACACGTGCGAAGGATAATCTATGGGAAATTTCGTAATTGTCTTTATTGTACTACACAAAACAGACACACAGATAACTTAACTATATATTATAATAGAAAAAACATGTACAAAGGCGAGTTTATCTCTCAAAACGAGCGACGACCCGAATGGCCGAGTCGGCAGTGACCCTGCCTACGAAGCCAAGGGTCCCGGGTTCGAGTCCCGGTGGGGGCAAATATTTGTTTAGTAATAAGAACGGATGTTTGTACCCTAGTCATGGTTGTTTATCTAAGTATAATATATATCTATATAAGTATGTGTATCGTTGACTAGTACCCAAGATACAGGGAATCCTAGTTTGGGGCTAGATCAATGTGGGTCAATAGTGTCCAAGGTATTATTATTATTATATTATTATTATTAAAAGAGGTTTCTTCCAGCAAACCAATATGGTAGGAAAGGTAATAGTTGGGGAAAGGGATGGAAATATTAAACTGCAGATCAAAAATACTGATTTGCACAGCAAATATCAGGGCAAAACGCTGCGCTAGCTTAGGTGAAGGGTAAAGGGGGTGAGCGAAGCGAAGTCCCCTTTATCCTTCGTGTTAGGTTGAATCTGTAAGAACAACAAAAAATACTCAAAACATAAACTCGACCACACATAAAAAGTGTTTTTGCTGATCCTTTTTTGCTGTGAAAATCAGTATTTTTGATGTGCGATTAAATACAAGCCATAATCTATTGGATAATGGGTAGTATTTAATTCCTGTTTTTAATTGACAAACATATTGATTTTGCCTGACAAAATCATTGACTTGTGCGACTTATCCTTCACCCACCCTAACCCACCACTTCGCCCAGTCTTTATTTAGCCAATAAGCGTTGGCTAAACCATTCAGTAATTTTGACACGCAATTCAGTATTCCCTTCGTTCACTTCAGGTAATTCCGCTGTTCACGGTCGCTCAAATAGTTTTTTATTAGTTTTATTATTCCCCTTACATAATCAATTTTCTGATGCACCTTAATGTTACCTATAAACTGTGGTGAGGTTACAATCCTATTTTTTCTTTCTTTCTTGTCTATGAAGGTCTTTACACAAACTGGGCGAAGGAGGTTGGATAGAGACTTATTTATGAAACAAAATAATACAACGCCAAAACCTTTTTGGTAATCGTCGAATTTCGAAAAACAACACACACAAATTGTGCCGGCGTTTATCCAGCAACCAACTTGTATGCCTTTTAAAACAACCAAATCCTATCCAATGAGCAAATGTATACTTACATCTAAAGATATAGTATGGTGGCTATATAAAACCCGCGTTAAAAAAAACTATACCCAAGCTGTCTCGCGAAGGGTGGTTCTATTGTTCTCCAAGTTTAACAGGGTGGCAATTTTTTCGTGGGGTGGCCACCCTCCCGATTTTTATCGCGAGTAAATCATTGGCGTAGAGTTGTTGTTTTTTTAAGATTGGGCATATTCAAAAAATAAGTTTTTCTGTCTCATTTTGTGCGCAATAAGGGATACAGGTAAATAGAGTGTACGTTGCAAAGTAAAGGTATTATTTTGTCCTGACTAGGATTGGCGTTTTTTTTTTGATAACCTGGGTTTATAGTGTTGATGTTATCTTATAAATAATATCACCATTTATTTTATTTGCAATAAAGAAAGGAAGGAAGAAAGTTTTTCAAATAATTTACCTGCTAGCTAAAGGTGGTTGTAAAGCTTCTGCCATCATGCAGTTTCCTTTTCCTGTGCGAGATCCAGCCGATAATTAAATCATATGAAATTTCCTTTTCCGATTTCTGAGCTAAAAATAGCACCTTTGCCGCTTGATTTTGGGTTATTGGGCGGAAAAATTATATTCTTTACTCGTTCGAAAAGGCTTTTTACGAACCTCGCTACGACCTCGCCTTCGGCTCGTGCCGTTAACTTCTCGGTTCGTAAACCCTTGCGAACTCGTGGGAAATGTACTATTTTCAAACTGTTACTTATTAGTTTAGTTGATCATATTTGATTTAATTTTGCTGCGTATGAAACTTAAGTGTATGACTTGTAAAAGAGGAATATTTTTTCTTACTTTCAATAAATGATTTGACTAAAAGCGTGAAATAATTATATTTAATAAAGTTTGCCACTTCTTACGACTTCCTATCTCAACATTCTCTCGCCCGATAGGTACAAGTCCCAACTTCTCCAACTAGGGAGAGCAAAGAAGGGAGAAAAATAAATCTAAATTGGCCCAAAGTCCTTTGAAAACCCCTTTCTTTTTCTGCCGCCATTTTAGAGAATAATTATACCCAAGAAACTCGGCGATTGGGCGGGCGCGGCGAGATCTAATTTGAATCTTAATCAGTAGATGTTAGAGTTCGTATTAGATTGGCATTGGGGATTCTTTTTCAATGAGTAAATTTACTTGTGCAATCATTACTCAACCTTATTTTAAGTTTTCGGTTTCGGTGCTTTGATTTTCCCTCGGGCAGAGCTTGTAGCTAACGTGTTCCGTTTTAAGAACCTCTTAAAATCAGTTTTGATCAGCACAAATCGCTTAAAGACAAGTAAGTAAGTTAAGTAAGATATACCAAAAACGCTGTACTTTATTGATGATAATGATTCATGTGTCAAAGCTATACTAATTTACTTTCCAAAGATCCGGATATACATATGTTTTTCAATTCACTCAACATCTTTAAAAGTTACGTAAGAAAAGTAAATTGTTAATGTTATTATTATTGTTATGTTTGGTACGTTAATTATAATCAATAAGTTTAAAAACGGTTACAAAGATGTATAATAAGTCATTTATTCCATAGTTTAGGTTATGTATATTCGTGTTGGTTCTAGGCAAATGCTGTATACATGTATTTGGGTGCACAGCAGATCTATCTCTGAACTGTACCTTTACTAAAATAATGTAATATGAAGTGTGTAACCCTGATCATTAATCTTTATATAAATAAATAAATAAATAAATGTTCTCCAACCGGCTTCGGTCACGGCGACTGTTGCGGCTGGTGAAGGCGTCGTCCGTGTGCCTTCGTGTGGCTCACGTAGCTTATTTTAAGTCCCAAGATCACACAAAACAACTGAAGAGAGCTTTGGCAAAAAAATATATAATATTATTTCCAATAAATTCATAGGTCTCAAAAAAATATATGTTATTCACAAAGAGATAATCTAGTTGAAATACTATGTCGTTTTGCGATTAGATTAATTTGGCTCGATCGTAAAAAATTCTAAACATAGTCTATATTTAAAAGGAGATTCAATAATTTTGATATAAAATTACAGATTTTTCTCATAATTTTTATACCTAAATTTTCCTCTTTTAGAGCTCCGTATTAATCCTCAAATTTTATCAATTAGCTTATTTCCGTTTTTGAGTAAATTCGAAAAAACACCTGATTTTTAAAGTATCCGGGCAGCCCGATGCTTTTCCGCGCCGCCCGCTACCCCGCCAGTTCCGCTACCCCGCCAGTTCCGCTACCCCGCCAGTTCCGCTACCCCGCCAGTTCCGCTACCCCGCCAGTTCCGCTACCCCGCCAGTTCCGCTACCCCGCCAGTTCCGCTACCCCGCCAGTTCCGCTACCCCGCCAGAAGACGACGGGCGAATGCGGCGCCCCTCACCTCAACAGCCAGAACTGGGCCTTAATGGCAAAAGTGCGGTTGCACTGGCTACAAGTCAGCTAGCCATTTTGGTGGTGGTACTGTATTGCGGCGGGTGCTCTGCCTCGACGTGCACCAAGATCTCGCTTGGCACCAAGATTATCTCTTCGATCAGCCTGGTTCAGGTGAACGGGAAGAACCCTTTATAGATTTTGATTCCCCTGTGAATATCAAGGAATTTCAGCAAAATTGTGACACACATTATCTTATCTTGGCGGTATCTTTTGATTGCTTTAACCTAAGTTTATTTTTTTCACAACTTCAAGAAACTACAGACCTAAATAACTGATATTAATTTCAATTAGATACCTACCTCCACGCGTTCCTGATAAAAAGGACCTTTACAAACAGACAGACAGACATAAATTAACAGTTTTTGGAATTTGTCCCTAATTTGTGCTGTAAGACCTTGCTTCGTGTTAAATTTCATTATTCTAGGCCTACCCTATAGGAAGTACCCTATAGGTTTTGATTACCTTGAGAATATAAAGCAATTTCAGCAAAATTGTAACATACTTCGCAACATCTTAGATTGCGTTAAAAAATCATGTAGATTTTTCTCAACGTCATTAATTCTGTAAGGGTTCATTTTTTTTTCTTTTTGTGTACGGAACCCTAACAAATAACCCAACTGCATTTTCTTTCAATACCACATACAAATTTATCAATGCACCTGGTTACGTTCATGTAGTATGATAGTAGCTGCACCAATAACTTTGTAATTTACGTTTTGCTATCTAAAATCCGATCTAATAACTTTTCACTCAAATTACATAGCCACTTCCACAACTGAGAAGAATACAACGAGAACTCATTTATCAAAATCCGTCTAGCCGTTGGAGCTGTAGCGCGTCCAAAGAAATGGTCACACATACGACCGGTTTAGCCTAGCGGGTAAAGACCCTGCCTACGAAGCTGACGGTCCTGGGTTCGAATCCTGGTAAGGGAAAATATTTGTGCTGAGCATGAATATTTGTTGCTTGGTCTTTGACGTTTCCTAAGTATTTATCTCTATTAAATATATCGTCGTCTAGTACCCATAACACAAGCCTCATTCAGCTTAGGGTCTAGTCCGATTTGTGTAAGATTGTCCTCTAATATTTACATTTTTATTTTCACATACATACAGATACGCTCGAAAATCACCCTCCTTCTTGTGCAGTCGGGTAAAAATTACCCCCATTCGAAAGTTTACCCGCCTTTCACTCACCCGGAAGTGACGTAATAGCCCACTTCCGGCTTGACAGGAAGTTGTGTCGGTGGCCGCTCAACGTTATGTGTGCCTTTCATAAAGGTTTTAAAATTGAATTTCCTGTATGCTGGAAGGTAACACTTTCATGATTCTAAAAATATGCACAATAGCTTTGTTCAGACATATTTTTACGCCATCTCCCTTACGGAGAGACAGAGGCATACGCAGGGCGCTGTCCGGTAATTTAATTGACTGTGCGAAGCGTCTCCGTTTCAGGATTGTGCTTACAAATGCTTTCATATGTCCGTATGTGTGTCCGGATGTTACCCTCTATAGGCCGCATTTCTCAACTGATTCTCGTGATTTTTTGTGGGAGGGTATAATTATATGGCCATTTTTTGTTTCCATTTGGCCATTCAGTTTTTGGGAATTTTTCAAAATGGCGGAGATGTGGGGGTTTAAATCCGCTAAAAAGCGTGACGGTTTTTAACAAATGATTTCATCGTTGGATTTGTAGAGACCGTGAGAGTAACATGGTACATAATGTTGGTGAAAAGTCAACAGGTTTGGTTTAAGACCGCAAAATGCAGTTTACAAAGTTATTGGTGCGGCTACTTTTATACTCCATTCTCGTAACCAGGAGCATTCATAAGTAAGATGTACAGCTCACAGAGCTACTAGTTATAATTCAACACTGGCAGATATCTTGCTCACACTTTTTTATGTATCTGCTTAGAAAAGAAAACTATTTATTCTAAGGTCTTTTTAAAAATATCGAAAGATTATACCGGTCAAGTCATTCCTTCCACTCACAACCAAGGAGGTTGGACTAAAAAACCAAATTGAAAAGTTCGTGAAAGGTTTCAGCACTCCACTGGCTGGCAAGAAAGTTGGGACGATGAAAAATTCGACTTGCGAACACTGTTCGAGGCAAATTAAAAAGTTTACTTCACTCTCACTTTCACTTTTACTTGGAACTATTGGAGCCATTTCGGTGTTAAAGTGGTACTTTTAACTTTTTAATTTCGTGTTGAAAGGATTTGGTATTTTATGGCTACAGCCGGTAAGGTGAACGTGTTTGTTTTGCTCTTAGGGCTGTCCTACTCTGAAATCGACTTACTGAGAGATCGAACTTTAAAAATAATGAGAATTCATCCGATTTTTACATAATGTAAGGGTAAGGGTACCCAAAGGGAATCATTTTATAATGTAATACGACCATAAAATGAGGTGAGATGTCTGACGTAAAAATACCTTGGCAGGAAATGCTAGGAAGTAAATGATAGAGCATAAGTGACAAATTACGGCACTACTGCGCATTTTAAAACTGAAATCACGACCTCTGTGGTATTGTGGTCGAGTGTGTGCTTTCCGAACGAGAGGTCCCGGGTTCAAGACCCGGCTGGGGAGGAATAAAAAAAATCCCCAGGTCTTGGATGATTACATGTTTGTGACGTTGACGAAGTTCTGGTTCCCACGACACAGTGTATCCTAGTGTGGGCCAGAAGTAATGTATGTGCCTGTATGCAAATGTAAATGTAATTATTAGACAAACCAAATATTTAATTTAAAAAATACGCAGTATTCCGCAATGTTTCCATCCTTGATTTTCTAGCATTTCCTGCCAAGGTATACGTGAGCTTTTATTTACGATTTATATAATCCTTTTGAAATTATATCCGTACTATCCGTTTTGTAAACTTATTCTTGTAATGGAATTGAATTTCATTTAAAATAATACTCTTTGAGTACCGATGGTACCTATTTTCTAACTTTTCAGTTCTTTTTCTTTTCACAATACTGTGATTGCTCATAATTAAATACACTCTATTAGGAAAACAAGCCACGAATCAACATGCAACCCCCATGAAAAGACATAATTTGCAACAAATAACCTCTGAATCCAGTGACAGATTTTCTTACGAATAATTCCGCACTTCAAAACGGCGCCTAAATCTATCTTAACTATACCGAAATGTAGGCGCGATCTGTCAATAGCGTTACAGTTTTATAGGTTAGAATCTAGTTCCAGAAAGTTCCGTTTTCTTAACTAGTGGAATTGTAGATTCCAATCTACCCCCTGCTGGCTATTAGCAAAGTCTCATTTGCACTCGTTTGGAAGTTATCTTCTTCTAACACGGATGTCGCTGGGTTCTAATCCGGGGATTTTCGGCTATTGAATTATGGGAAAAGGGTGGAATAATACATATTTGTACATTTTTTTATTTTGAAAAACCCTGGGAATCACCTACTTATAAGTTATTCTTGAGAGTTGAAGTAGTATAGTTGATAAGTAAATGTTTAAAACAACAAGTATCTGACTAAGAAACATCACAGAAATCGACAGTTTAATTCCATGAATTACTAGCATATATTTCCTATCACTAGTGTTCACTTTAGTAGCTATTTAAAATTTATTTCAATAAAACAGAATGTAAAGAAATCATTCTTCCATTATCTTCAACGACTCAAAAACAAAAAGTAATTTCCATTAATTAAAAACAGCCCCGCTCCAACAAAAACAAACGCAAAATAACTGCCAAAAGAAATCCAGTAATAGGAAAGCGTCTCACTCATTACGCGGAGATAAAATTTAAATTGCAAAACGGAACAACCCCCTTCGAAAAAAGGGTAATAGTGGGCGTCAAAAAAGTAGCAAACGGGTGCTTTAAGATGCCCCCCTGTCCTCCGAGCCCCCCTAACCTTACCCCCTTCCTTCCTCGAGGAATTAATATTTTTACCATCATTTGTTTTGTCCTATCTGTAATTTCGGCTATCTCGGCGCTTTCCGTTATGATTGGCGGGAAAATGCTCGGCTGATTTTCGCGTTTTGTTTCTCCTCTTGTCTTATTTTTAGCAGTGAGCGGTTTTAAGATGTTTCTGTTGTTATTTGGCGCTGTTTTTACTTTTTGGAGATGAACATTGTAATAGCGCTTTGGAGATGCGAAATTGAGACTGACAAAGAAACTTGTTTGACTAAAATTATTTGTTAGTTGCACACGTAGAAGATAGACAAATAGTTTGTGGTATTATTAAGTCAAGAGTAGTTTTATGCAGTTGTCCGATATAATGATTGATAAATTGATGTTCTCAAACTGGGTTCGGCCACGGCGACTGTTACGGCTGGTGAAGTCACACCTTCTTTGTGCACGAAAGAGGTAATGGATAGATGAATTATGAGGACTAGGCGTGTATCTTCAAAATATTTATGTAAAATATGAAAATAAATAACGCTAAATACCCTTGTTCTTCAAACGTTACCGAGTTACATGATTCATCACTTCCATTCC
This sequence comes from Argyresthia goedartella, assembly GCA_949825045.1. NCBI lineage: Eukaryota > Metazoa > Arthropoda > Insecta > Lepidoptera > Argyresthiidae > Argyresthia > Argyresthia goedartella. The sequence continues at coordinate 20,057,208 of OX463834.1, forward strand.
AATATTCAAACGTTTATCGAAATGTTTTCTTTTCAGTACCTAAGCGCCTGCCAGTCTCTGCGTTGAGTGGATCCAAAACAAATCGCCCGACGTAGAATCTCCAAGTTTCTAAACTTTAAAGCGTTTTTACTAAACAAATGAGCCCTATTAAAGAGAAAATTGACTTTACCAAGTTTCGCTATCGGGACTCGCACTGATGAAAAATCTTTGACAGTGGCATAATGATTATAAATTGACGCTAAGGTCTGTCTCGGGCAGTTTTATTGAACAATCCTGAGATATCGCGCTTTGAAATTATATACATCATTAGATTATATTAATTTACGTTTGACTACTAGACGCTGTGAAGGTCAGTCGAAGAACACCCAAGCCTACGACCCAAATGGCCGAGTCGGCAGTGACCCTGCCTACGAAGCCAAGGGTCCCGGGTTCGAGTCCCGGGGCGCGCAAATATTTGTTTGATGAGTACGGATTTTTGTACCCAAGTCATGGTTGTTTATCTATCTAAGTATAATATTTATCTATATAAGTATGTGTATCGTTGTCTAGTACCCAAGACACAGGGAATCCTAGTTTGACGGTAGGTCAATATGTGTAAATAGTGTCACATTTATTAGTATTATTATATAATTGTTTAAATTAAGTCGGTACGAGAACGTAGATACCTAATATACTCCAATACCTAATATATGAATCCAAAATGTATGGAGAGCCTTCTACGTAGGTACCTATATGTTTTACACTCTATCTCATAGTTACCCAATGTTTTAAAGAAAAGTAGTTGGGAATGTCTCTAAAACGTCCAAGTTATATAACTAACCCTAACTTACCGAAAATTGTGGTAAACTGTTGTTGCCTACATTAAACATCACACATACATATGCTCATGCCTTTATCCCAGAAGTGGGGTAAGCAGAGACTCAAAACCTCTCCACTTGCTAAACATCACTTTAACAGAAAGTTTTTCTATGATTTAAAATAATAAGTATGGGAAGAGGTAAAAGCCTATTGCTTCAGTGAAACAGGAGACATCTATTTATTTATAAAAAAAGTTACTTGTTTACAAATCGCCGCCATTCGTCGGCATTCCATCAAAGAATTTATATTTCATTTTCTTTCCTGGGATCACTTTCGCGCTCTTCCCGGCTCCAACTTTCCAAGATGGCTGCCATCATTAAAATTATCAGGAGCTCCCTCCCTTTTTAATTAAAAAATCGTGTCGACTGCCAAATAAAATCAATCCCTGGCCCCGAAATTTCGCGAAGAAAACTCGTCAGTATTTTCCTTTTTCTTAGGGAGCTGGCCCTTCTACCGGGCTGTAAGTAATTATATTTGTATAATGATTGCGAAGTTTTGTTCCGTTGTTGTTTTATTTTTAGTCTATTTGTTATTAAGAGGGGGTCTTTGGTGACGTGGGGGTCTTAGCATGTAACGAAATAAGGAAGATATCTAATGGCGACTTTGAATGTCTTGGTAACTTTTCTTTATTATGTTTACGCTACATAAATGCTGTTTGTAAATAAGTTTATGAAATATGTATTTTCATGGTAAACTTATTATTTATATGGGAACCCAGAGAGTGTCCTATTAATCACTATCCTGATATGTACAATAAAGTTACTAAGAAGTAAGAATCTATTTACAAAAAGTACCTAGCACAAATGGACGTACGTGTAATTTGTTAAGTTTTTACTTATTTTAATTATGAATACGGGAGAAAATAGAAACATATCAAAATACATTTTATTACCACCTAATCTAGATAATTTAATGACCTCCAATAAGTGTCTCCACAAAACGATAAACCTCCTTTGTTCCCAGAGTGACAAAAAAAAAAACGATCTCTCAATTTCAAGAAAAGAACGCTCTACTCCACCCCCACCCCCTTCCCCGCCCGTCGCCGCCCACGCCAGAAAAACCTTTTGAATTTCGAACAAAAATGCTCGGCCTTAGCCAATAGGAGGACAGCAAGTCTTTTGTAGCGGGAGAAAAAGAAATCAATATTTTATTTTGAAGGGTGGTTGGGGGAGGCGATCGCTTAGAAAAATTTGCATTTTCTTTTGGAGCGGAGTTTTGGGAGATAATTGGCTGCTTAGTCTTGCGAATTTACTACGCTGCTGAGTAATTTATCGTTATTTTCAGACAGGCATATCTGACTCTGATTTGTAATGGAATAGGTATCAAAACTCACATTGCTAAGTTTTCCTGACGGACATAATGAAGAATAGTTTACTTAACATCAAAACTCACATGAGAATTACTCACTTTTTAATTATCACCCAACTTCCGATCACATTCAGCACAGGGTCAAAGACCAACTGGCAAAGAAACGCGGGCAGCTCTCCAGCGGCGGTGGCCCGAAATGTTGTCTTACCGGTTATCTTGCCCGAGGGCCCCTAACAAAAGGAATTACCAAAGGGTGCTAACTGGACATAATGGCTCACCTTTGGGCGAAAAAAAGGGTCAAATAGGTCGGGAATAATAACGGGCATAGCATTATAATATTTGGACCTATTTAAGTAACCGGCGGGTCTTCCTTTGTGATTTTTGTGGAACTGACCCGACCGGTTTTGAGGACGAGTCGATTTAGGGTTGGGAAAGTTTATTTGTTTGTTTCGTTGTCGATGTTTTAAATGTGTTTATCTACACACGTATCATAAACCCTCTTTACTGCGTCCAAAAACCGCACGTTACGACCAGCTTAATGTTATAAGTAATACTACTTGGTAAAAATTCATTTCTTATCTGAAAATTTATACATTATGACCATAATGTATCAATTTGCGACGAATTATTACATTCAAATTTCGAACGCCGTCGCCCACCTGCGTGCCGCTCCTAGTTTGTTTGTGAACACAATGCCGTTCGAACATGCGGTTCCTGAACACATCAAAGAGAGCTTATGATATGTGTCTAGATACCTAAACTAGTGTATGTAACTGTACATAATTTGGCATTATGTATCAGTCACATAAACTGCTATTATATCTGTAACATAACATAACATTTACATACAGGCACATACATTGCTTCTGGCCCCACACTAGGATACCCTGTGTCGTGGGAACCAGAAACAGCGACGTCACACACATATAAACATCTAAGACCTGGGGCTTTTTTTTCTTCACCCCCAGCCGGGGATCGAACCCGGGACCTCTCGCATGGTAGGCAGAGCCACAACCGCTGCGCCACAGAGGTCGTCGTCTGTCACCGTAAGATAGTCAAAACCGTTAGTTGATAAAATAACGGTTCGCAGTTCGCAGACCGACAGGGTTTAAAATTTACGTTTCTTTTGTTCTTACATGTCAACCCAACACGAAGACTATTCGGGGGCTTCGCTGCGCTCGTCCCTCTAGTCTTTACCTATGCTACCGCAGTTACCGCCCTGTAAGTTAGCAATTCAAGTTTAAACCAGTTTACTATTTAACGGTTTTAACCGTTAGTTTATCAACTAACGCGTCGTATAGTAAGGAGTACGCTACAGCTTACTATCTGTCGATTGTTGACGAACTAACGAGATAAAAAACCGTTAGTTTATCAACTAACGGTTTGACTATCTTACGGTGACATATCGAAATCTTGATCAGAATCAGAGCATTGTTGTTGTTGCATTACAAGCTCGCCTTTGTATATGATTTGTTAATCATAAGTTATTTGTTTGTATACCAGTACCACGGAAAATACATTATTTGAACTTTTTACTATGTAGGTTTAGTAAGTAGTTATATATTTTGCCTGTCTCTCTGCCACTGAAAAGGAACATTATATACAATTATCGGCTAACGCGTTCATATTAATTTTCAATAGTTTTTGCTTACTTGGAATTTTTGGAAATCATTTCATTCCTAACTTGTTGAAAACACAAATCAAACGCAATCTCGTATCATTAAACATAATACAGATCGGTTAACTAAAGCTGGCACGTTCAACACATTTACACGTTGAGCTTGCATAGCGTTTGTGAATAAGCGCGCGTTGTGACGTTGTACTGCATTGGCATCAAAAATAGTATTTCTGTCTCTCTCGCGCGCGGTAAAACGTGTGAGTATGAAGGAGACAGCTATTGTTTAGCTTTTGCAACTGCTTATAAATTAGAGTGATCTTTTTGCATTCATGTCACGTGTCAATCGACACGCGTTATTGTGATTGCTTACCTATTTCAATGTTAGAATAAAGTCTATTCTTTTTAAATATACTATATAGTGAAATTGCATTAGTGTGAGTACTTTCACGTGCCAGCTTTAGCTAACCGATCTGTACCATCAACAGCAGTAGCGGAAGACCACTGTAAGGGTTCTTACCCCATGCAGCCCAACAAGACAGACATACACACACATACAGATCGAGGTTAGGTTTTTTTGGAGGTTAAACAAAACACGTTGGTTACCTGTTCTCTAGTCATAAAACAAATGGTATTTGAATTCGACAAAAAGTTTGACAAAAGCAAGGGTTTACCGCTACATGCAAGGGAAGGGAAATAAGCTTTAAAGTGGGCTTCCATTTCTGCTGATAGTACTACAACTTTTGCAAGTAACTGGCCGCAAGCCGCATCTGTGCCAACTACCCCGTATAGGAAAAGACGCCAGGTTCGTTAAGGTGCTACGAAAAAAATATAGGCTTTTTTTTCGAATCCATTTAATCCACCATGAAGTCATCTACAGATTTGATTTTTGGGTTAACGTTTATTGAGTATTTGATTAAGATTCTCACCAAAGGAAAACGCGATTGGATGAAATTTTCTCGATAGAATTTAATTTTTAGCAATTTAATTTTTAGAAACAATTTAGGTGTTTACCTCTAAATTGTTTTATTTTTTCCTGTAATTCTGAAATCCTAACTAATTTCATTGTGAAACTGCGTTCAAAATGTAGATATAATGTATTCGCAGAATCTCCTTATTTTTTTTAAACAAAATAGCGTAGTTTATTTTTAAACAATTATTCTGTGGGTTAGCGCTACGTTTTTTCATTTTCTCCCGATTCCGTCCCACTCACACTGCGGGTCTTTCCGCCTGGAGTAACGGGGACTTTTGCACGGACGAGGTATCGCCTTAACCCCAATCTATCGACAAGACAACCCGACAACACCACCGGCCACGTCAGCACACAGCCACTGCCGACAACAATAAAAAAAGGTGAATTGTCCGTCACACAATAAGGCCTGATTTGCATTCCCGTTGGACCGGTTCTCACGGCGGACGAAGGGCTAAGCAGCCGGTCCGCTATCTTAATTTTGGCGGCTAATTTTGCGAAGATACTTTGTCATCGTCAACGCGTCACTCCTTTTACCGTACGGCGCGACAGACGCACGGGTGCGCGTTTTGCCGGTTATTAAACATTCCATTTTGCGTTAGCCTATGGCAATGGAGATATGATTTGTATTGCTTTAAATTAATTGAATAGGAACAAGTCTAACCTAAACGAAATACTAACCGAGCGACTATCAATCATTCAATAATTCTTTAATTTCTATAGATATTAACATATAAAATTTACATACAGACACATATATCGGTTTGCTGGAAGAGTTCTCTTATATAGAGATAAGTACGCCGTTGTGCACTGCTTTGTCTTTAATGTAATTCATTATTCATAATTCTTTATTGAACACAGTTATTTAAAAATATCTTTAAGAGAAAACATATGTACAACTACTAACATATGAACTTTGTAACTTTGCTTTAAATTTTGAGTGCAATAAAGAAATAATGAATTATGAACATATTGGTTTTGGCCACACACTAGGATACACTGTGTAGTGGGAACGTGAAAGAGCGACGTCACACACATATGAACATCGAAAACCTATTTTTTTTTCTGTAGCCCCAGCCGGGGTTCGAACCCGGGATGGTATGCAGAGCCACAACCGCGCCGCAACAGATGTCGTCCTATGATGGGAAACTTCATTACCTGAGCGTGTTTCACTAACTGAGTCACATGTTAGTCGCCCCGTTAGTATCCTTGCTCAAAGATTTATTCCTTGCATTTATTGCTTAAAATTGCGAACAGAAAAAGGAGGCAAAATGCATTTTTTCATACCCACATGAAGTAGGCTGTAGCATATCGTAGCGCGTAGCAGTCTCGTAGCAAACTATGCAGCTACAGTGTAGTAGGTAGGTGAGGTATGCTTGCTACGAATATCTTTAAAACGACGCGACTAAGTTGTAATATGGTATGTATATTTATTTATCTACACACGTATCATAAACCCTCTTTAATGCGTTCAAAAACCGCACGTTACGATCAGCATTATGTTAAACTACTTGGTAAAAACTCGTTTCGTATCTGGAAAACTACACATAATGGTCATTATGTGTAGTTTTTCTACATATAATGACATTCAAATTTCGAACGCCGACGCCCACCCGCGTGCCGTCCCTAGCTTGTCTGTGAAGTTGGTACTGACATTCAAATTTCGAACGCCGACGCCCGCCTGCGTGAAGTTGGTACTAAAGAACAAGCTAAACAACTGCAGAACCACAATGCCGGTGAAACATGCGGTTCCTGAACACATCAAAGAGAGCTTATGATATGTGTATAGATAAACTAGTGTATGTAACTGTACATAATTAGGCATTAAAACTCTCGAGTGATATTATTATGAAACTCGCCTTCGGCTCGTTTCATAAACCCACTCTCGAGTTTTAATGCCCTCCATTATGCAGCAGTCACATAAACTACTATTATTTATTTAATTAGGTTTACAAACGGATAAAAATCATAAAATTACTTTATTAGGATATGCACAACACATGGTTTTCGACTGCTCTCCAAAGTATGTAAACTCATGGTAGACGGAACACTTCTAATATTTAAATAATATTTTCTGAAATTGGCATCATTATTATTCAACAATTTTATTGTACTTAGATAATTACATTATAATTATGACATTAGATTAGATTATTTCAGTTTTGATTAAATTTGATTTGCTACGAGCTTCTTTAGAAGTTTTAAAGCTACGATCATTCAACCAATTTTAGGAGTCCATTAGTTTGATCGACGATGTCTATAAAAGTGTTGCTTTACTTTTAAGTTTCTGTTGAATAACAGAGTTAATGTCGACTCAATTGTGCATTTTTCACCCGGTATGGGATCGGGCGTGACGCTGTAATTGATTGTTTTTTTCTGCAAACATCTTGGGCAAAGTGGCCGGTGGTATAGATAAGAGAAGAGCAAATAAAGATCCTCTAATCAACTCTATTTCAAAGTGATATTTGTACAGAATTCCCCTTCAAATGTTACTAGCTTTTCTGACAAGCTTTCGCTAGTAGTCTAAAGTTTTTTGACTATCGTTTAAGAACAAGCACAAGAAATTAGCGTCACGGCTTTTTTAATACGGGTTGGCAGGTTATTCAATACTCCACTATGCATGAGAGTGGCTTAGCTCATCACCAAAGCTATGGATATTGAAGGTTTCCTCACCATTCGTCTCTAATAATTTAATAGTTTATTAGATTCTTAGTTTAAACCTCATTTTTTTTTGTAGTCAAAACTCCTGACCATCTTACCCGCTACAAGCAAAAGCAACCCTCGAATTACGCCTTATGAAAACATCGCAGGTCAAAAAGACCCCGTCCTTTTGTGATTCAAATTAATTGCATTAATTATCGCGAGATTGCACCGAATGACGATCTGTCTAGGTTTTTTATGAATCGCGAACAATAATGTTTGTCTTCAAGGGTTACAGGTAGGGAAGCTGCCCTTTGCTGAAGATGTTTTAAGAAAGGACTTTCTTTAAACATGTAATCATTATTCTTAATAGCTTTTTATTATTCTTAAAAAAGCGGTTGGCCATCTGCTTGGATACATTTTTGATCGCACGTTGATTAGCTATTTATCAAATTGGCTAATAACTTACATCTAAAAAAAAGCTTCGTTGACACTAGTACCATGATTTGTACCATGATGGAACTAATGATAATAATTTATCAACACTAGTTCCACTATGAATGGAACTTGAAATAATGGTACTAATGATAACTTCGTTATCACTAGTTCCACTTTAGGTGTTCGATACTTGCGAGATTTTTAACAAATATAAACCTCTTACAAATTTACGTTGTCCTGGTACTTTTACACCTAAAAAGTGCTAAAAAGTGGTGGGCCGTGGCCACTTTTTGGGTAAACTTCGTTGATTTTTTAGACCTTTTCGCTAGTTTCACATGATTGAAGTAAAATCTCTAGAAATACCACCACTTTCTAGCATGTATCTAGGTGTAAAAGTACCAGGACAACATAAATCTGTAAGAGGTAAATAAAAAAAAAACTCGCAAGTATCGAATTCCTAAAGTGGAACTAGTGATCACGAAGTTATCATTAGTACGATTATTTCGAGTCCCATTCATAGTGGAACTAGTGTTGATAAAAATTATCATTAGATCCATCATGGTACAAATCATGGTACTAGTGTCAACGAATCAAAATTTACTGAATGTTCATCAACACTAAAATACATGGGGTAACCTCACTCCGCTCCGCTTCGCTTCGGCTCCAGACTAGCAAACCTAACTTTACAGAATGTGACCAACCAATACGGTTCTGTGAGACTATATGGGAGTATAGTGAACATTTAACATATTTTGGAGACAAAGTGTTTTGATACGATTTTAACATAACAAGTAAGTATGGTATAAAACGAGTGAGCTGGGCTGGCCTACAAACTCAAACAGTAAAAAAGGTCCGGCTCAGGTAATTTTTATTGTTACTGTACTTACGAACTTCAGGTAAAAACCGGTAAGTACCTCCGTGGTCAAGTGGTTTCAGGCTCGCTTCTCACGCAAGATATGGGGAAAATTCTAACGGCGATAGAAAACATAGTGAGGAAATTTACATGTCTCCATAGCTGCGGCGATGGGCTAGCCCCCACGCAAAGTGGAATATTAAATAACTGGTTAAACTCGAATGAAAACAATAACGAAATGTCACAAATACAATAACGAAACGCGACCTCTGTGGCGCTGTGGTTATGGCTCTGCCTATCATGCGAGTGGTCCCGGGTTCGATACCCGGCTGGGGATAAAGAAAAAACCAAGGTCTTGGATGTCTATATCTGATGATTATGGTTCCCACGAGACAGGCTATCCTAGTGTAGGTCAAAAAGCAATGTATGTGCCTGTATGTATATGTTTATATGTGTATGTTACTACAAATATATCACAGCGTCACACCGGTTCTCATACGGGGTGGCAGTGGCACAACGGTGCCCTAGTTTAGATGTAACCCGTACTAATAACTCACCAAGTTAAAAACATAAAAAACCGACTTCAAGTTCAAGCCCTATTTCTTCCTCCCCTTCGGGATGTGAATGAAGTCTATAGCACATTAAAAGTTCTCATCAAACCTTTTTCTGCACGGAAGCACAGACCAAAACGTCGTATATTTTTTGTTATGTTGTTTTTTTCAAAAAGTACTCATTCAATTTTGATAAAATTTTACATGGGACCACCCCTGAAGTATGGCCTACCACTCAACTCAAGAATCATCAACATCGATTCATAATTGACGGAATAATCGCGTAACAAACGTAAAAAAAAAACAGTCGAATTGAGAACCTCCTGGTTTTTGAAGTCGGTTGAAAGTAGCAATAGAATGGTTCCACCATTTAGATGATAGCCCACCAGTAGGACTCACGCCACACTCAGACATGATTCTAGAGGGGTCCGTACATTTTACGGGCGAGAAAGTGAGACTCGAGAATTGCGAATATGCACAGAGGGTTACCAGAACCTTAATTGCGATTAATTTTAAGATCCTGTGCCGCAAAATTACTAGGATCGTCTTAAAATAAGTGTTCCTATTAGGTTTGTAAGATAAAGTTCCCAGAAATTACCAGGATGGTCTCAATACAAGTGTTCCTATTAGATATGTGAGATAAAGATCCGCAAAATTAGCAGGACCGTCTTAAAACAAGTGTTCCTATTACATATGTGAGATAGAGATCCGCAAAATTAGCAGGACCGTCTTAAAACAAGTGTTCCTAATACATATGTGAGATAGAGATCCGCAAAATTAGCAGGACCGTTTTAAAACAAGTGTTCCTATTAGGTTTGTAAGATAAAGTTCCCCAAAATTAGCAGGATCGTCTTAAAACAAGTGTTCCTATTAGATATGTGAGATAAAGATCCGCAAAATTAGCAGGACCGTCTTAAAATAAGTGTTCCTATTAGGTATGTTAGATAAAGATCCACAAAATTAGCAGGACCGTCTTAAAACAAGTGTTTCTATTAGGTATGTTAGATAAAGATCCGCAAAATTAGCAGGACCGTCTTAAAACAAGTGTTCCTATTAGGTATGTTAGATAAAGATCCGCAAAATTAGCAGGACCGTCTTAAAACAAGTGTTCCTATTAGGTATGTGAGATAAAGATCCGCAAAATTAGCAGGACCGTCTTAAAACAAGTGTTCCTATTAGGTATGTTAGATAAAGATCCGCAAAATTAGCAGGACCGTCTTAAAACAAGTGTTCCTATTAGGTATGTTAGATAAAGATCCGCAAAATTAGCAGGACCGTCTTAAAACAAGTGTTCCTATTAGGTATGTTAGATAAAGATCCGCAAAATTAGCAGGATCGTCTTAAAACAAGTGTTCCTATTAGATATGTGAGATAAAGATCCGCAAAATTAGCAGGACCGTCTTAAAACAAATGTTCCTATTAGGTATGTTAGATAAAGATCCGCAAAATTAGCAGGACCGTCTTAAAACAAGTGTTCCTATTAGGTTTGTAAGATAAAGTTCCCCAAAATTAGCAGGACCGTCTTAAAACAAGTGTTCCTATTAGGTATGTTAGATAAAGATCCGCAAAATTAGCAGGACCGTCTTAAAACAAGTGTTCCTATTAGATATGTGAGATAGAGATCCGCAAAATTTGCAGGACCGTCTTAAAACAAGTGTTCCTATTAGATATGTGAGATAGAGATCCGCAAAATTAGCAGGACCGTCTTAAAACAAGTGTTCCTATTACATATGTGAGATAAAGATCCGCAAAATTAGCAGGACCGTCTTAAAACAAGTGTTCCTATTACATATGTGAGATAGAGATCCGCAAAATTAGCAGGACGGTCTTAAAACAAGTGTTCCTATTAGGTTTGTAAGATAAAGTTCCCCAAAATTAGCAGGACCGTCTTAAAACAAGTGTTCCTATTACATATGTGAGATAAAGATCCGCAAAATTAGCAGGACCGTCTTAAAACAAGTGTTCCTATTACATATGTGAGAAAGAGATCCGCAAAATTAGCAGGACCGTCTTAAAACAAGTGTTCCTATTAGATATGTGAGATAAAGATCCGCAAAATTAGCAGGACCGTCTTAAAACAAGTGTTCCTATTACATATGTGAGATAGAGATCCGCAAAATTAGCAGGACCGACTTAAAACAAGTGTTCCTATTAGATATGTGAGATAAAGATCCGCAAAATTAGCAGGACCGTCTTAAAAAAAGTGTTCCTATTACATATGTTAGATAAAGATCCGCAAAATTAGCAGGACCGTCTTAAAACAAGTGTTCCTATTAGGTATGTTAGATAAAGATCCGCAAAATTAGCAGGACCGTCTTAAAATAAGTGTCTTAAAACAACGCCATTGCTTCTAGTCCCGGGCCGGCCAATAGACTAATTGACAAATTAACACTGCTGTCTACATTACACTGACGTAACTATCATAGACGCGGCTCACACTTCGTCGAAGTCTTGTACGGATTGAATCACTTAAATGACAGGACTGTATGGGGTTAATCTAGCTCAACACTACCTCTGGAGATTTTGAAATTGCCATTTGAGCAATGTAAAAAGCATATTAAAGCGACTTTGTCAAAAAAGGGATATTACAATGTTCAAGATTACTTAAATTACAGGACTGTATGGGGTTAATCTGGCTCAACACAGACCTTGCTGTTAATAATTTTGTAATTATTAATTCCTGCTCATTAATCATAACAATTAAATTTTTCATATTTGTAATAGTTAAGCACAACCTATTTTTAAAAGAGATCTAAAAATCAATCTGTGGGAGTTTCTACGCCCTTCTTCTCCGATATTAACATATACTTAGCAAATTGACGTTTGCTAAATATATGTTAATATCTACAGTAATAAAGTACTTTGACTTTGACTTTGACTCATACAAAAACAATTCTTGGGTCTCAGCTTCAACATGAATGATTTGCAACTTCATCAAAATCTTTCATTAAATCGTCAATTCATGGAGTGAATCCTGGACTCATGAAATGGTAATGAAGGGAATCAGCAGGAAACACGGTAGTATTGGTGAGTGGCAATGAGATAGCCACCAATCAATATGGGATCAGCCTGACAAAACTAGATATGATCAGAAGGAAACATGCAAAAAGTTCTGCAGCAGTATTTCGAAGTTTTTTAAAACATAAGACGATACCGAAAAAAATGTTTTTTTTTTAATCCATTTAATCAACTACAACATCTTTTACGGATTTAATTTTTTGGGTTTATTGAGTATTTTATTCAGATTCTCACTGAAGGAAAACGCGATTGGATCATTTTTTTCGAGAGAGATTTTGATCACGAAAATTCCTCCAAATTTTTTCCTGTAATCCTGAAATCCTAACTAATTTATTTGCGGAATTGCATTCAAAATGGATATTATGTGTTCGTAAACTCTCCATATTTTTTTTGGACAAAATAGCGTAGTTTATTTTTAGACAATTTTTATGTGGCATTGTTTGCGGTGCCTTTTTTATGAGTTAATATTGACGCTGTCAATTTCGTTAAGATTCGTATTCCCGCTTTTACATTTCACCTTTCATTGTAACCTCAATACCGGATTTAATTTGAAAGCGCTATCTAGTGCCTAGTAGCAAAACTGAGTAAAATCCCTATCGACTAACAGATGGCAGTAGTGTGGAAACTCACGCAGCGACAGCTGGTGGCCAATATTACAACTAAAAAAATACCGCCATCTATCAATGAGTAGATAAACAATTTTTGGTTTTCTATTGTCAATTCGTATGTACATTAGAAAATATTGCTATCGGGATTAATATTCTATTCTATAATTGCTATTAAAAATTATATTGTTGAACATCCACGCAAGTTTCGAGTAAAACATACTCAACGGAATATTAGTCGAAAGCTACTCGACACTAGATGTCGCTAGTTGTATTCTGAGGAGAGTCTTATTTATCAGTATCAACCCCTCGCTTTGTAAGATTCTCACCCCTTTTGAGTATGCGTTTGGCCAATGTATTTACGATATCCAATGAGATTTGCCTTCGTTTTTTCGTTAGCCCGAATTTGAACGTTTCTTGGTGTATTCCTAACCTGTGGATGGATGGAGGAAGTCTAATCTAAGTGATTGAGGGTGTTTATATTAGGCCATGAGCGAGCAACTTTAATATTGGTTGTTTTTATATAGTTAGCAATGAAATTTTCCTTTATTTAGTTGAGCACTGCTTCGGCCGCTTAAGTGGTAAGATATAATTTGAAAATGAACTCTAAAATGAACCAAGTTTAAAATTTTATTGCTTAGTGTGGTCTAAAAGAAAAAAATACTTACTAAATTACATACCGTTAGTGTTTAAGCATGAAATTTTCAAATTATAATAATTTTTAACTGAAACAAGAATCTCATTAGATCTTTAAACTCGTCTGAGGTGACACTTATAATTACAATTAAGTGTTATTTAATGTATGTTGCTTCAATGATTAGGAAAAAACTTTGTATATTATTTACAAACGCATTAGTACAATAGATAAAACAGTGGTCCTAGCCTGTGACTTCCATTTATTAACCAATTTATTAGTAATATGTAAAAGTGTGATTCTAGTCCTGTGACTTCCATGGCAAATTGTTTTGTTTATTTTACAAATGTTTGTGTTATTTTATCTGTATCTGTGATACTATTGTAATGTGCACTAAATTGCTACACGTATTAGGTACTGTAAACATGAAAATTATTGCAATAAATATTGAAATACTGTTATTTTTTCTTGTATAATTTAAAAAACTTTTACGTCACATTACCAAACATTCTGTTCACACACCATTTCTATATTTCCTTACACTCACGAAGTACACGAGACAGGGCGAGCAGGATAATTACTACAATTCACCTAATTTTCCACTCAGTTTAGAACCGGGACTTTTTTCCCGGGAATGAAACAAATGACTTTTTAAGTGCTATCGCGGGGCGGTATGTTAACAGATTTTTTACCCGGTTTTTTTATCGCCCGGGCGATTTTACACCCGGGTAAGGCAGTGATTAATTCACTGTTGACCCGCCGATGGGGATTTCGGCACCTTTTTAGGGTTCCGCGGTGCATGGGAATACTTCAGTGTCACTTTGTTGTTTCTTTGTGTTACACAGACACGGTGCGACATAAAAAAATTGAAAACTGAACTTTCGGAACTTTCGTGTTTCCACGACCAGAGGTGAGTCTGTAGTCTAATTTAGGCTTTAACAACAACAATCAAAGATGGTGGCGCCCTCAATTATTTTCTACTATTTTATGTCGCACTATAATCGCATTTTCTAGTCTTTATAATCTTTAGTGTTCCACGTACAGTTTGACAAAGTTTCTTTCTCTGCCTTATATAGAGAATCTTCTAGCAAATATTTGATACCAGTTTTATTCTCCATGAAGTAAATATTTTACACCATTCTGTAATACCCAGTCACGTGTGTAAAGACACAAGGAGATTACGGAATCCATATTATAAAATGAACCTCTCCTCTTGTCCACATATAAATTGCTGTAAAAACTCCAAATTTGCCTAACGACGTCAAATTGCTTTTTATTAACACTCTTCATTGAGGGTTTTTTCGTTGATCACTTTATTTACCTCAGCTTTGTTAAGTGACTTTGTGAAGTTTAGAAAATTTGTTATGTCACTGAAAAAATGTGAACTAATGTAGATATTTAATTTTGGTAGATAGTATACTATTTGCTGATGTATTAAAGAACTAAAATAATTAGCCTTTTCACAAACTCCATTTTACGTGACAGGGGGTTAGCCCATCGTGGCAATTAAAAATGAATTCGTTAAATTGATGAATTTTACACTGGATCATCAATCCCATAGGTGCATAAAGTAAACATAAACATTTATATACAGGAACATACAATCTTTTCCAATAAACGCTCGAGAACGTAAGCAATAAGCGCAAGTGCGTGACTAGCACAATACGTCCCGGTACGGAGACGGGACGGCACGGGACGGGACGTTTCCGGCTTTTTCCGGTTCCCCCAGCGGCCTCCGGAAGTGACGTGGCGTACTGGGAGCGGAGATCTATAACATATGGTGAGATCTACTTGGCGTCGAAAGGTGTATAAAGCTATGTTGGATATTCCTTGCAAAGCTATGTATTTGTTACATATTTATATATATAGCATTAGTTTTAGTATTATGTATATATTGGTAAGTAGTTTGTTATCATTACAAACATTTTTAATGTTGTGCACATGTAGGGCTACCTGTAGTTTGTTTTTCCTCTCCATTCTAGGTTTTCTGGAAGAAATCTCTTGTTCGAGATAAGCTCGCCTTTGTACATGGTTTTTCCTTTATATTGTATTCACTGTTTTTTTGCAATAAAATATACTGAGTATATTGAGTATTCTGCACAATAATCACTATGAAACCGTTTCAATCAAAGTAATGTATGTTTCATGTATGGATTTCTCTATTCCTATGTATGTATTTAGTTAGGTAATGCTCTGAATTCTGTAGCATCATAACCAGGTTATTGAGACTCCTCTGGCATCTTAATTAATTATGTCGAAGAGCACTGGCCCCAAAAGCCAAGATTTTTCAAAATGGCGGTTAGTTCGGTATTTCAAAGTTGTTACATGCTCTTCCCAATAATCCCTCGCACCCTGTACGCCCGAAGCCTAAACCCAGCTCGTTAGTATTCATCCAAGTTTTTTATTTCCCCGCTCCACAACGTGCTCATGTTGTTATTATCTGCGTTTTTATTTTCCCACAATTCCCAGCCGCCATTTTGTTTTTATTTTTTAATCCCAGCGGCGGCGGGGCTATGATATTTAAGCGTTCATCCTACCCCGTGTTGAATGCAAATAAGAAGGTAGCTTGTTTTCAAAGTGTTTTTATATCTGTTATTTTAATGGGAGCTTTTTTACTTTAAGTTATTTTTGTTAGTATGTATAACTTACAAATTTGTATGTGTTTGTGCTAATACAGCAAATAAATGCTATATAATAAAAGCGGTTTTGCAAATAATATCAAACCCCTAATTAATAGACTGAATATTGCCAATTTCTGAACACAAGCACAGGCGGGAAGGTGATACCGGAAATTTGCGTTTGTGTGAGTGCTTCCATCCGTATAGGACTTCGACGAAGTGTGATACGTGTCTGATGACGGTGATGTCATCTTCATCGTATCCGACGACAGCGACCTCTGCCATCTTCTTTGGTATACTCTATGTGGCTGGCGAATCCGAATTTGCTTTTAAATATCCTGTTGCATGAGGCACAGTGTATATTGCCCCGGGTCATTGTAGGAGGGCTTTGGGCGAGATTTTCTTGCCAGACGTGTCGCTTCTAGGTCTGCCATTTGCATTTTCTCGGATTCGTCAAGACCTTAATGTACAGCAGAACGCCATCCTGGCCTAGCTTGAGCAGGATGCTACCATATCTCAGGAGGTATGATGCATACAGTTTAGTTGACGTTTGAGCACGTCTTTGTAGCGCAGGTACTGCTCACCTGGCTTCCGTTTCCCGCTGGTCAGAAGAGTAGAACACCGCTTTTGGCAGTCTACAGTCATCCATACGCGCTACGTGGCCACTCCATCTCAGCTGGCTTTTCATTAATAGTACAAGATTGTTGTAGCGAGTGTAACGTGGAACGAGTCCAGTTTTCTGATATCTGGTTTCTTAGAGGCACCAAGATTGCCTGAGACACCAACTGCACATCAATAATTGATTTGCACAGCAAATATACTGACTTTCACAGCAAATATCAGGGCAAAATACTGCGGCATTCGTGATAAAAATGGAAGTAAGTTCACAGCTGCTACTAAGTATCTTTTATTTTTTCAATTTTTACTTCCGCGCCCAATAAATGTGGTATTTATGGGTAGAAAAACAAAACGAACAAAAAATCACATATAATATACCCACTAACTCTAATGTATCGCGTTCGCGAGAACAGTGTAAGTATTGTAAGATATTGCAAATGTTTATTATTACACAAATCGAACTAGGTCCATAGTAAGCTCAACAAGGCTTGCATGGGTTATGGGTACTAGAGGACGATATATTTAATAGAGATGAATACTTAAGTAGATACATAGAAAACATCCAAGACTAAAAAACAAATATTCATACTCATCGCACAAATATTTGCCCTTACCGGGGTTCGAACCCAAGACCGTCAGCTTCGCAGGCTGGGTCACTATCCGCTCGCTACGCTAAACCAGTCGTCTCAACTCCCAATTTTCTCGCGACACTTTGGGGTAATATATTACCTAGCATTTTTTGTTTGTATATATGTCATATACTCATATATACTATATTCCAAGTGCGCAAAAGACTTTAAAAAAGTCACTTCTTGTGAGCTTACAACCGCAACATAGTTTTTTACTGCAGTTGTCAATAGAATAGAATCCATCTAAGACGTCAACTTGGTTTTTCTTACTTTTTCCCCTTATCTTTTGCTTTCCAAAGTTATCATATGTATTGAACACCTATTCTTTGAAGCAAGATTCTTTCAATATTCTTGTCATGTAAATCTCAATTCAACTTTATTTTTTTGCATTTATTTACTATTTACTTTTTTGTTGGTGCCATTACAGCTAATGCCAGATCGACACAAAACTTGTACGTTTGTTACCCGATTTGTCCGTCATTATTAATCGATTTTGACGATTCTTGTTTTGATTGGTAAGTCATACGTCAGAGGTAGTTGCATATAAATTTTATTACAATTGATTGAGCACTTTATATAGCAATATATATCATATTTTCAATCACACAAATTGAAGAAAAGGAATGTCTTCCTAACATGTATTTGTGCGGGATTCTGGAAGTGTCTCCCCTAGGAGGTATAGCGCTTCAAAGATTGGCTGTATGGGGGGCCACACTGAGGACAGTTGGCTCGTACACCCGAAGTAGTTGAGGGTTATTTTGGTAGTTAAAGATGAGCACCAAGTAGACACGAGTAGTTTATTTTGCTGTTAATTGGTAACTAAATAATACTAAGTACAATAAGGTATAACATAAACTATGAAATGCAACCTAAGATATAAAAAGCAGGTGAATGACGCGCACGGAATGTGTACGCGTTGCTAGACCGTACATTGGCTTTTGACCGAATTTGCCGGTACCCAATATTTTAAGGTATCGGGGGTTATTTTAATAAGTGATTTATATAATATAGACGACCTCTGTGGCGCAGCGGTTGTGGCTCTGCCTACCATGCGAGAGGTCCCGGGTTCGATCTCCGGCTGGAGATGTGTCTTGGATGTTTATATGTGTGTGACGTCGCTTTTTAAGGTTGCCACGGCTCAGGGTATCCTAGTGTTGGGCCAGTATGTGCCTGTAGTATACAATCTATTTATTGTATTATTTAACATAATTTAACAAAGCGTCACGCCTTTTCCCATACGGGATGGCAGAGGCACAATTGTGCCCACTTTAAGCCAGTTATTCAATATTTAATTTTGCGTGACAGAGAGCTAGCCCATCGCCGCAGCTATGGAGAAAGAAGGTTTCCTCACGATGTTTTCTATCACTTAAGATAAATTAATTATCTCATTGGCACATGGTCAGGTATCGAACCTGCATCTCCTGTGTGAGAAGCAAGCGTGAAACCCATTCGGCCACGATCCTCATTTTATTATTTATGATACATTATTTATCATAATGGGCATAGTTCACGATTAGCGCAGATTTATGACTTAGCCACGAACCGCTAATGTTGTCTAACTAAAGATTGTCACTATAAGTGGCGACCTCTGCGGGGCAGATGCAGTTAATATCCCTATTTACAATGTAGTCTATATTATAGATTTGTTCTAGCTAAATATGTAAACAATAATAATAATATTAATGATGCACAATTATTGTTTTTGTTTATTACGGAATACAGCGAAAACATAAATAATAATAATAATAATACCTTGGACACTATTTACACATATTGATCTAGCCCCAAACTAGGATTCCCTGTATCTTGGGTACTAGACAACGATACACATACTTATATAGATAAATATTATACTTAGATAAATAAACAACCATGACTAGGGTACAAACATCCGTTCTCATCAAACAAATATGTGCCCCCACCGGGACTCGAACCCGGGACCCTTGGCTTCGTAGGCAGGGTCACTGCCGACTCGGCCATTCGGGTCGTCAATAAAGAAATGCAACTTCGTCTCTAATTAATAAGAGATTTCTTCCAGTAAAGGTTGGATAGAATAAGAAGACCTCAGTGGTGTGGAGGTTGAGGCGTGCTGTGCCAAGCGACAGGTTCCGGGCTCGAAGCCCGGCTGGGGCTGACGAAAAAAAACAGAGGTCTTGGATGTTTACATGTTTGTGATGTCGCTGTTTCTGGGGTCCATGACACAGGGCTATCCTAGTGTGGGGCCAGAAGTAATGTATGTGCCTTCAACTTCATGCAAATGTATATGCATGCACAAATGCATAATAGGATCGTGCATGTTTATTGATTCTCTCTCTCTTTCTCTCTCTCTCTGTATCATGATTATCTAGATACATTAAATACATTGCTAGTGTCCCCACACTAGGCTACCCTGTGATGTGTGAACCAGAAACTCTGTCTTTATACATGTGGCAGGCAAATTGTAAGATTCCACATTTTACAAACGGCGTCGTCCGTTTAGAAACGCGCGCTGCTTTGTAATATGCCGAAGGCAAATTGCAAATTGAAATTAAAATAGCAAATTCTCAGGGCAAAACGCTGCGGTAGCTTAGGTGAAGGGTAAAGAGGGTGAGCGAAGCGAAGCCTCGTTTATCCTTCGTGTTAGGTTGAACATGTAAGAACAACAAAACATACTAAAAACATAAAGGAGTGTCAATTTGCCTTCGGCATATTACATAGCAGCGCGCGTTTGTAAACGGACTATGCCGTTTGTAAAATGCTGAATCATACAAATTGCCTGCAACATACACATCACACTTTGTGCTATTCTTTTTTTTGCTTTTGACGTTTCCTTGTTGCTTCCCTAAAGCCATATTTCTTACGATGACGCCGAAAATCTTCTTACATCCTTATACCGAATCTTCTTACATCCTTATACCGAATCTTCTTACATCCTTATACCGAATCTTCTTACATCCTTATACCGAATCTTCTTACATCCTTATACCGAATCTTCTTACATCCTTATACTGAATCTAAATTATACAGGTAAATTCCCTGCTATACCTCCGTATTTTCATTAACACTTATCTATCTTACATTTCAAATTCAAAATTCTTTATTTAGCTGTAAATATTAAGATGTTAAGAAAACGTAATTTTTTGCCTCTTTTCTACATTGGACCACTGTGGGAGGGCAGGGCAAAGAACTCTTTTAAATGTAGATTTTGTTTAACCAGTACAAATGTACCATGTTATAAAAAATATTCAGGAATAAATAATTACGAAATTATTAAGCGAGTTTTGTTTTGAGTAAGATTAACGCCATGCACTCTCGTCATGTTATTTTGAATATTGTAATATCCCTTAGCAGATAAAGTAGTTCAACATGGTTTTTAAATTGCTCATATGGCAATTTCAAAATCTCCAGAGGTATCCTGTTGTAGTAGAGAATGCACTGACCCTTGAAAGAATTTTCAATTCCAAATGTTATATTATTATGTCCGCCGCAAATAAGGTTTATTAAATGTTTATTTCCTTCCTCACGAGACAGGCTTTGCCTAGTGTGAGGATCAGCAATTCTCCAACATTTCCTTATGGCAATAAACTATTTTCATTTTCATTTCAATTGCCAACTTTAAAGTCTAAACCGGGTCACAGGGTCAGTAACCTGTAACCAGGGGATAATCAATACGCATCTAAGGGTACCTAACTTATCAAATTCTGATCAGTAGTTAAAATGTCCTGGTGGAACAAATGAACATACAAACATACATACCTGTCAAACACATAAACCTCCTTAAGGCGTTGTTGTAGTCGGGTACGTTCAACACACCTTCCTAAAACTGCGACCCAGTTTAAAAGGAGATTCTCAAATCTCTATTTGGTTTATCGTCTTAGCAAAGCAGCATGGATACACACTTGTATGTGTAAGTTTATGTAACTACCCTCAATAGATCAGTGAGGAGCGATCTTGCCCATAAATATACGGCCCAAGGAGCTGCGGCCAGATTCTAATCAATTTAATTGGAAATTTCCTTTGATTAAACGCGAAGACCGTTGTTAGAAGTTGACCTAATAAAACATGGTAGCGTCGGCAGCGGCAGTGACGTTCGGGACATAATTTTGTTTGAGAACCATTTAAATGATCACCAAAATAATTTGGTTTTTTTTAGTTGCAGAAAATATCAGGGTATAATACTGCGATAGTTTAGGTGATCGGTAAATGGGGTGAGCGAAGCGAAACCCCCTTTATCCTTCGTGTTAGGATGAACTTGTAAGAATAACAATAAATACTTAAAACATGAACTTAGTACACAAAACATAAAAAGAAGTTTGGTAATCATTTATCCAAACACAATTTGGTGATCATTTACCCATTCTGGCAGTCATTGCGAATTTATTGGTAGTAAATTTTCGAATTTTTTGTTTATCGTTTAAACACAAGCCATTTTGTTTTGCCTTTCATCTTTCTCACACCTCTATTGATTGAATCGGTGTTATAATGAAAATCGTTTGGATAATGTTCTCTACAGCCCCATAAAATACCTTGGGTTCTTTTACATATCTCGAACATACAAGGTACGAGATATGTAACTGAGAATAAAAAGACTGTTTTTTACAAAACTGCAGTCAAACGACACGCCAAAATTGTGTATTTGTTGCGTATGCAGAAATTCTTTTTGCGATGTTTGATTGATAAGCATTTTCATTATTCAAGTTGAGGCTTCTGGTCGGGAACGATAATTGGCTACAAATATTTTATTTAAATTGATTATTCTTATTAATTTATTATTAATTAGTGATTTATCATTATTATATTATTATTATTAGTCTAGTGGCTTTACGCTTGCTTTTCACGCAGGAGATGCAGGTTTAAATCTGATGCTAACCAATGACCAATGAGATAAGTAATTTATCCTAAGTGCATTATCGGAGCCAGTGTGATGGCTCAACCTTACTCGTATCAGGGTAAAGCCCTGTGCCCCTCGGTCGGAACATTAACAGTGTTACCACAAACATTTTAAACAGCGTTTTACCTCAAAACAAACGTCAAATCCCATATATTTTTGTTTTTAAACAAGTATTGAACGGTAGTTTATTTTTTTGTGGTAAGGCCCTAATTGTCTACATAAAGTTTTATTAAATTAACTACTCTTGTAAACCTGCTTTTGCAGACCCTCCTTCAAGGCCCGTCTTATATCTTAAAATTTCCACCGACTGAGTCCCGTGGCTGCAAGATACTCTAATAAAATTTATGGTCGCCCCTTCGCATAGCTGGGCGCGGTATCGGCGTAACTCCGACGTAACTCGGCGTAACCCAGTCGTAACTCGACGTAATCTCAGCGCAACTTTGGCGGAAACTTGCGTTACAATGAAGATTTTGAGTTGCCGAGAAAATTGTTGGGTCGGTTCAGTGGTATCAAAATAATTGGAATAACGTACATCATCTTATACTTGGACTCTATTTCCTAAATATCTGCGCTAAGGCGCCGTGCCCACTTGGGCGATATGGCCTATCTTACAAAGGCCACGTTTGCACGTCATGTCGTTTTGGGTACGATCAATCTTTCAAATCCGATTGGGTGCAGTAGCCGTGCAAAAAGGCCTTTGTCAGATCGATGTCACGTCACGTCAGCGAAGCGGGCACGACGACTTACGGGCACCACATTGATTAGCAAGTTTTTTATGGAAATCCGTAAATGTATTAAGAGGAGGTATGTTGCTTTGTCGTGTGCTGATAACTTATCACGCGCGCCAGAATTTGATGATAAATTTGTCAACACACCTGCCCGTAAAGTGATCGCATTTAGGTCTATAATTGAGCTTACTACGCTTTTTACTTCACATTACCGCACTTGTAGTGGGAGATCTACTGGATCGCTCCCATACGGTACCTTCTTAGGGTTCCGTACCCGAAGGGTTCCAAACGGGACCCTATTACTAAGACTCCGCTGTCCGTCCGTCCGTCTGTCACCAGGCTGTATCTCACGAACCGTGATAGTTAGACAGTTGAAATTTTCACAGATGATGTATTTATGTTGCCGCTATAACAACAAATACTAAAAAAACAGGATAAAAGAAATATTTAAGGGGGCTCCCATACAACAATTCTTTCAATACCACATACAAACTTATGGATGCACCTGGTTACGTACATGGAGTGTGAAAGTAACCGCACCAATAACTTTGTAAACAATATTTTGCTGTGTAAAATCCAAACTATTCACTCCACACCATCGCTTCCATTGAACGGTGGTACGGAACCCTTCGTGCGCGATTTAGACTCGCACTTGACCGTTTTTTTTATTAACCTCTCAAGAACCGCGGGTAGTTGGGACGGGTCGCGATTTTGAACCTTATGCCATGGCAATAAAATTTTAAACCTGTAACGGTAAAGAGGGCGTTAGCTAACGCCGGGGGTTTTGTAAGACAGTTAGATCGCCCCTTAGCGATATTTTGTGACCAAATTTTGGTACAATAAGTTTCATGAAATTTGTATTTTTAGAATCTGCATAAAATACGCTTTACTATAATGGTATTTCTTATTTGTTATTTTTTGGTATTCAAAAGTAATTAGATCTCAAAGAAAAAAAAATTACAAACTTTCCAATTTTTTACGATTTATTCAAAAAAATACTAAATAAATACCAAAAAATAATTCTACATCTTCAATTTATACGAAAATGATACCAAACTTGCCATAATAGCCATGTAGAAACATATAGATTTTTATAAAAGAAGGCGGGCGGACGGTTGCTATGTACACATTCACATTTTCGCATTCTAACCTCAAAATAGCAACTTCGTCACTTGATTTTGAGATCACAGGCGGAAAAATTATATCCCTAACTTTCGAAAATGCTTCTTTACGAACCTCGCTGCGACCTTTGCCTTCGGTTAAGCCTTTGCGAACTCGTAGGAAATCTACTATTGTAGGCTGTTAGTGGTTTTGTGAGTACCTTTATTTAGTTCGGCGCTCGGAAAAAACAAACCTAGCCCGCCATTTTACATAAATATTTGTTTACTTTTTTGTCGTGTGGTTATTATCAATAAAACGTCTGTTTTTTCCTCGCAAGTGCACAGAAAGATGTCGTATGAAAATCGTGTGCATTAATTAATGATTAATTTTGAAGTTTATTTTTTAACACCTTACGAGGGAAGTGAGACCTTAAGTATTTTTTTAGATTTATTGATTAATTTTTAGATTTACTTGTATTTTTTTCTGATAATGACCTCTCTTCCCACACGAGGCAAGCTATGCCTACTGTGGGGGTCAGCTAAAGGCACAAAATGTACAATTACTATATGACAATTTTTTTTATTTTTTTTTATTGATCATAAACACTCGGCTACCTTTCCTTAACAATGCTGCCTCGTGAGTAATAAAATAAAATAACCAAATTAGACCACACATTTATTCACGAATCGGATGCTTGAATGTTTGTCAAATCGAAAAAGTGTTGAGTTCAGATGAAGTGAGTAAGACAATGTTCTTAAGAGTCACTGAAATTAGAATACTTTGCCGATCACAGATCCTAGGATGTCTTGCGTAACTATGTGGCTGTCAGTTATGTCATCTTGCAGAATTGATCAGACTATGAATATTAGATCATCGTGAAGTAATGATTCACGTTATGAGTATGAGGTATGTTCTCCAGAATTTCCGCTGGCACCTAATCTCAAAAGTTCATTGCAGATGGTGTGGCTGTCGATCTGTCAAAGTTGTCAAATTCTATTTACTTCTTCTTACACACATAGCGTCACGGCACTTTCTCATACGGGGTGGCACAGGCATAATTGCACTTTGAGCCAGATACTCCATTTTGCGTGACAGGGGCCAGCCCATCGCCGCAGCTATGGAGTAATGAAGGTTTCCTCACGATGTTTTCCATCACCGTTAGAACTTTGAAATTTGAACTTTATTTGTTTTTACAAAATTAAGCCTAATTATTATTACAAATCAATCAATCAATTTGTTTCGCTAATAGGTAAAGTGGTTTGTGGTTTGGCCCTGTATTACAGGTAGAACGTCCGTATAATGTGCATAAGATAAATTAATTATCTCATTGGTACATGTCCAGGAATAGAACCTGCATCTCCTGTGTGAGGAGAAAGCGTGAAACCCATTAGACCACGGAGGTCTTCTTCTACTATAATTAAGGCGAGTTAATCTCATTTGCGGTTGATTTTGCCAGTGACAAGCGTATTTGAAAGATCACGTGACTTTTTTTTAATCTAACCTCAGATGAATGAACTCTTTGCTTCCAACGATACCAGCGCCACCAAGCGGGAACAAAGGAACAAAGACAATTATTTTCCAAAAGCTACCATTGGGAAATAATGGAAATCCGTTAGCATGGGGAAAGCACTTTAAGCTAATGCCCCAAAAATATAGGTACGCTTTTCAGTTGCAAACACTCTGTTTTGTACTGATGTTTTCATCGTAAATCGATATACAGTTGAGTACCTACTCAGGTACTCAACTGTAAGTGTAAGTATATCACATTAAGCCATACATTTCGCGACATTTGTGTCCTCCTCACACTCCTGCTCGTTTATAAGCGTGCATAATATATTAGTTACTGCGAGGGTACTTATAATTCGCTATCTATTTACAATTGACGGTAGTAAAGTTACATATGAACAAAGTAAATGATACAAATGATTGAGATGTCTGTTTGTATGCAAATAAATGAGAATATATAAAGTCGGTAAAGGTAAGGGTTTATCATAAAAGGTGATTTGTTATCATGTAGATATGAGCGAATATCAAAAACGTAATATCTCGGGACAACTTTTGGCAACTACCAAACCTTGAAACGTTGGGACATGTTTGGTTTGTCGCGCCTAAATGCCTTATGGCAACAAATATTCATATTCACCAAAATATTTTTTCCTTCCCAAAACGGACGTACCCAAAATACTGGGGGTAGCTTAGGTGGATGGTGAAGGGGCTGAGCGAAGCGAAGGTTGAACATGTAAGAACAACAAAAAATTCTTAAAACATAAACTTATGACAAAACATAAAAAGAAGTTTGGTAATCATTTATCCAAACACAATTTGGTGGTCGTTTACTAATTCTGGCGGTAGTTTCGCTTGATGTTTCGATAATTGGTAGTAAAATTACGTTTAAACATAAGCCATTCTTTATGGTGCATTCTAGCGAAAAGTTTCTTCATAATAATAATAAATGTAGCCCATTAATATCCCCACCGAGGGGCACAGGGCTTTACCCGGTAACGAGTAAGATTAAGCCATACACCACCACTCTGGCTCAGTGCGGGTTGATGGAGCGTTTTACGATCACTACCACGTAGCTATGATAACCGGGGCCTACACCTTAACGTGTCGTCCGAAACACTGAACGTCCGATACTGTACTTAAGATAAATTATTTATCTCATTGGTTCATGGTCAAGATTCGAACCTGCATCTCCTGTGTGCATGATCTTTTATAACATAGAATTACCCTACCCACTGGAGTATCATTTAGATAGCTTGCATTATGCTTTCTGCAGGACAACATGAAATAAGTAGTGGTATTTAATGTTGTCCTGAAATTTTTTACCCTTATTTAGTCAATAAATATACGTAAATACCCCTTCACTCTAGTAAGGACACCCTCAGTACAAATAAATTTTCACAGTTTTTTGCACGCTATTACCATGGCTTAAGGTTGAAATTCGAGATGTAGGGAAAGGACGTATGCCATTTAATTTTTTTTGGCCTCTAACTTTCAGAAAGGATTCATGGTTAAAACAGAATTTCCGATTTTATTTCATGACCAATTAAGTTTGAATTTAGAAGATGTGTCCCGATTTTTTGCTGAAATGAATCTCATCTCAAAGATAAGCTTATCTTTATGTATCTTAAAGAATATACTAACAATATTATAGGGAACCGAAACAGGCAAATCCGCGTTAAACCCTACAGCAACTCATCTCAATGCGACACCAACATACACACACATCTTCACATAACACACACACAAGCAACACATCGCGAGAGAGCTTTGGACATAAAACTTCAACACACAAGGAGCCACCCAAGACGATATTAATATTAAGGATTACTCCTCCCCCTTTCCCCCTTTCACCCCTGACGCTTCCAGTACCCTGATAATGTTGCCAGTGCGAGCGAATTGGGGAGTTGGCTGGGGAATCAAATAAAAATATATGTCTGTCTGAAGTTAATCAGATGTAAAATAATTTATCTGGTGTACACTATAAGGACGTTGAGGAGAAACAGAATAGAATAGAATAGAGTGCCATTTATTTACTATATCAGCATAAACACATAAAAACACATAAAAATTATAAAATAAAAGTAACACAATGCAACACAGACATAAAAACAACAAAAACAAGAAAACAATACAATTAATTACAACTTCATAACAATATTCTTTTGAGTGGCTTCACTGCTGTGTGCACATGCTGCGACAGCAAAAGGGCTCCGACTCAGCATAGTGTCACAGGAATCCCTGTGACGCTGGTTTTCAGTCTAGAAACCAAAAAAACAGCTGAATTTAAAAAAATATGTATCACCAGGTGGCAACAGCGTGAACAAACATCCACATCTCCATAGCAACTGGGGTCACAAAAGTATGTAGTATTGATTAGTCGTTGAAGCGGTCGCCGTGACTGATATCGGTAGGATATATAGGGATCCGTGGTCTAGTGGGCTTCACGCTTGCTTCTCACACAGGAGATGCAGGTTCGGATCCGGTGCTGACCATGTACCAATAAAATGTATCTTAAGTACATAATCGGACGTTCCGTGTCTCTGATAACACGTTATGCGGTAGGCCCCGAGTACTATCGCTACCTGGTGGTAGTACCAACCCGCGCTGAGCCGGCGTGGGGGAGTGTGGCTCAATATTACACGTGGAACGTATCCGGATAAAGGCCTGTGCCCCTCAAAGGAGACATGAATGGGCTACATTTATCTATTTATTTATGCGACCAGGCAAAAGTCTTTCGACTATACAGCCAATTCTCGTGATTGCTAATGTCCATATCATGTTTGTTGTTTTTAGTCTTGCGACAAGACTTTAGTTTTAAATTGTTTATTTCAGGGGTTTTCTTAGATGAGTCAAATAATTTGATTAAAAAAATACGCAGTTGTCTGCAAATGTTGCCATCATTTTAGCTCTACATTCAATTACCACTGCCAGCTATAATCATCATGAGTATTGAAGAAAAAAAAATACTTTTCTACGAAACCTTTTAAGAGAAGGAAAGCAAAATAATTGCAAGGGGGGTATTGCAAGTATTTTGCTTTCCTTTTCGTGAAAGGTTTCGTAGAAAAGTCTATTTATTAGGCAATTTTGCCTAATAAATAGACTTTTCTTTTTTGCGTGGGCATTTGCCCACGGCAACTCAACTGGCAACACTGCCACCTCAAGGCAAAGTAGTCTTTATCGCGAGCGGGCTAGGGGGGTTTGGTGTGAGGGGGTTAAGGGGGGTATCTTGAGGGGTAGAATGTAAAAACCACCCCGCGATCGACTTATGTGCTGTATCAAGACGAAGTACGGCGGTGGTGGATGAGGCGGTGAGTGAGTTTTTTTAAAATAAATAAATTTACATGCCTATTCTATTATGAGGTAGCAATGGCACATTTGCGCAAAATGAAATGTCAATATTCAGTCATGATTTAATCCGGGAAACAACGTAGAACTGGCGCTCAATTCTCTTATGGAAAACGCATACGCGAAAGCATATCGTTTACTCCGCAGGGAGCATAATTCTTTGTTTGCCAGTCACTTTCTAACCGAAGTATGCGCCGCCGACAAGCCAAATACGGTATTTTGCGCCCTTGGGAGCAATGAATACGCTGTCGCTATGCGTTTTCCATAACAGAATAAGGCCCCTGGAGTTATGAATTACGAGACCCAATGGCGGATAGATTTAGGCCTTTCGCACATAGGACTACTCTCAGGCGACTCGAGTTTGATACGCATATCCTACGCGTCACTATCAAATCGCCGCCACACAAACTCGAGTCGTCTTAGAGTAGTCCCATGTGCGGAGCGAAGGGCCTTGAAAAAAATATTTAATTAAATTTAAAACACAGATTTGTTGATGGTTGGGTGTCAGGGCCACAAAGTTCGAAGTTCAAAGTTAAACATTTCCTTATTCTCTATATACCTATATACAAAGCTTAAAAAAAAATACAAAGCTTTATTCAGTAACAAACTTAATTTTAGAACACAATTTGATTGGAGCTTCCTTTTAAGTAAGAAATACCTGTGCCAGGAAGCCCCGCTCTTCCATATCTGGGTAAAATTATATTAAGTATGTGGACAGCAATCCATACATCTTTTGATTTTGAGTAGATAAAGTTAATTTTAATTAATAAGTTTATATAAGTTTGACTTCAAATGCGACGTAACAAAATTAGTAGATTGTGAACTACTTAGGTACCTACCTACGTTGAAATTCAGGTAAGTAAGTATTTTTAAGTTTAAAACTAAAATAAAGATAAAATAATGTAATTATTCTAAGCTATATAACTCACATTCGTGTTTGTGTGTAAGTGTGAGGGTTTGCAAAGGGTCTCACTTGCTGTGCAGCGCGGGAACGCTGCCAGCGTAATGGGTACCTTTGGTCCGGGAGCGTTCTGGGTTGGTTTATTTGTGTAGTTTTACGTATTTTAGATTTATTTATTATTTAAGTAGGTTATTATTATTTGGATTTACCTATTTAGGACGATTCACTGACAGGCGTTTTTGAGTGCCGATTTTCTGATTATAATTAAATTCTTGATTTATAGTATCTGCGACAAGTGTGAGGAAGGGTGTGTGTGTGTGTGTGTGTGAGAGAGAGAGAGGGAGGGGGTTTGTGTGTGTACATGTGTGAGTGTGAGTGTGTGAATATGTGAATATGGGTGTCTGAGGGTGTGGATTTGTAGTGTGTATGTCTACAAATTTGGGTTTGCCAATTAAGAGTTAATTTATCATTTTGTTTTATTTCTGATTAGAACTTCTGTTTCATCATAACTTTTTCCATTAGCCAATCAGTTATTAGTTTTTTACAGTGATAAAATGACATCGGAAATATGTTAAGTTCTTTATTTGCCAAGTTATATATTAGCGATGATTGGTTTTTATACTGCCTATAGGCATATTCTGTGCTCACTATGTGTACGTGGGCAACATTATGTTTTCTCCTTCTAATTGTTAAATTAGGATCAAATTCCAGCTTTCTGTGTAGTTGCATTATAATGTTAAGTATATAAAGCTTCCTAACTGTCAGTTCCTTACAGGATTGATAGAGTTCGTTTGTGGGAAATAAGCGAGATTTGAAGTACATGATTTTTAGAAGTGATCTCTGGGCTCTTTCTATCTCTATAAATTTTGTTTTAATGGCACCTCCCCAGACAGGAATACAATATATTAACACGGATTGAACTAGAGAAACATAAATTTTACTTAGAATCTTTTTTGTAGCAATGTGTCTTAGTATTTCAAAAACCCAGGTTAGTTTACGTATTCTGCCTATAATAAGATCTATGTGTAACTTCCAGGTCAATGTTTGGTCAAGTATAACACCAAGATATTTTATGTGAGACACTTTGCTAATCACAAGGCAAGAGCTGGGAAGTCGTCGTTCAGACAGTTTGTGGACTCATGAATTTTATATAAAAGTCAGTTTCAGGTTGAGTTTTTGTAGTTGTTGTAAAACAGATATAATTTGTTTTAGATGAATTTAATGTTAGGAGGTTAAGCTTTAACCAATTATCTATTCTGGAAAGACCCAATTCTGCCATCTCCTTGACCTCACTCCAGGAGCTCCCTGAGAAAACAATAGCTGTGTCATCTGCGTAAGTGAATATCTGGCCATTATTTATTTCCATGTTACACAAATCGTTAATATATATTAGAAAGAGTGTCGGGCCGAGAACACTTCCTTGTGGCACACCATAGGATATCAAAGTCTCCTCACTAATATAAGGGCCTATTTTAACACGCTGGGTTCTATCATGTAGGTAGCTAGTTTGTAATTCAAGCGGATTACCCCATATGCCAATATTTTCTAGTTTCTGGACAAGAATGGAGCCTGATACGGTATCAAAAGCCTTTTTTAAATCCAGAAAGACTGTAAGGCATTTATTCTGTTTGTCAACATTTTCCACAATAAGTGAGGTCAAAGAGATGACAGCGTCTTCAGTTGATAAACTTTGTCGGAAGCCATATTGATTCTCAGAAAGGTGTTGTACGCATTTAAATATTTTAGTAGTCTATTATTTATAATTTTTTCTAAATTTTTTGAGATAGATGGCAGGACTGAGATCGGCCGGTAGTTTGTGCAATCGTCTTTGTCACCTTCCTTGTACACAGGGGTGATAATCGTTTTTTCAGTACTGTTGGAAACAGGCCTTTAACAAAACAAAGATTAACTAGATGGGAGATAATTGAGACAACAAGCCTACTTGCCATGTTGAGGAATTTCACCGTAATACCATCCCACCCCGGGGCACTATCTAGTTTAAGGCTCACAAGAACGGAGTGCACTTCACTTGGATCTGTTTCAAGAAGTACAAAGGACTGTGGTTGAGGGTCAGGTAAGATCGGTTCGTTGTTTATAGCCCTGCTTTGAATGTCCTCAGCCAGATTCCTTCCCATATCTGCAAAGTATTTGTTTGTATGGTTGACTGACAAATCAGGAGATGAATGAGAGTTTAGCAAGTTTGTATTTTGTGTTTTTTTTTGTTTGAATTTTGTCATGTTGTTTATAGTATTCCACATAGATTTCGGGTTTTTTGTAGATTTCTCTAGTATTTCTCTGTCGTACCTGCGTTTTAATTTCTTTATGAGATTGTTACAGAAATAACGGTATCTTCTGAACGTAATCCTCAGAATTTCATTTTCAGGGTCAGAACTTAATTTTCGCTGCATTTTGTTTCTATTTCTGATGCATCTTAGTATGCCTTGAGATATCCAGGGTTTGATTATTCTTTTGCTTTTAGGAATAAGTATTTGTTTGGTATTTTCTTGAAGAGACTCAGTTAGTTTTTGCCACGACATTAGGATCCTTTTGTAGAATTAGCTCCGAAAGACCTTTGCTCTCAAGACTTGAGAGTGCATTATCGTATTTAATGACTGTTTTCCATTTTTTAATAGTTTTGTTACTGTTTGAGAGTTTTAGGAGAGTTAGCAAGTGATCTGTGACAGAAGTATTTAAAACTGCGATAAAAGCTGATTTAGTAACCCTATCTATTTTCAAAATAAAATGATCCAGGCAGTTTTCTTCTCTTGCAGGGAAGTAATGGCCGGGTAATAGTCCATGATTAATTAATGTGTCTAAGTAGCTTAGACTATTTTTCTTGTCTTGAGATCGTTCAATTAGTTTAGGAATAATATTAATATTTATATCGCCAGCTATAACAATATTTTTATAGGCCTTAATTGAGTCTAGGTGTTTGCTAAGGGAGTCTAAAAATGACTCAGCATCTTCATTCGAAGGTGAACGGTAAATTCCCAAGATAATGATATTATTCAAATGTATTTGCATGCATGATGCCCCAGCAAGAGTTATTTCCTCAACATCAACTATATGGTTATTTTTGACATAGACTACAACCCCATCATTTTGGTTCAGTTGATTGGTCGAAGAAAAAGCCATGTAGTTAAGGATATCGGGTACGGTTTTGTTTGGGTTAAGTCTACATTCTGTAAGGATCATGACATCAACTTCAACTTTGGGGTCTATCATAGTTATTTGCAAATCTTCCAGATTACTATAGATGCTTCTAATGTTTTGTTGGATAATAGTTAAGTCGGTGTTTTGGAAACGCTCCACAGAACGCAAGTCATCTGAAGTGCATTGAATTGCATGTGCAGTTTCAGCGTCATCTATATTTTTTATAATGTCAAGAGGATTAAACATTAGAAGCTAAGTTAATTCTGTGATTCGTTTCCGTGTAGTATGTGTGAAGTTTGAAATTGGAGTACCCTTTCAAAATTTTGTTTTTAGTTTTATTATATATTAGTTTTATTTTGTGTCTATGAGTGGCGTGTTGGGGGAGAGAGTCGGTGTGTATTCGAGTAAGGTGTGTGTTGTGTGTGTACACGATATAGTTGACTGTGAATGTGTGATTTTTTAAAGTGAGTGTAATGTGTGTGTGAGTTAATGAATGTAACAGACTGTGATAACAGTAAGATACAATGCAGATATAATCTGACTTACAAGAATTTGGTAGTCATTTTTCCTGTAGTAAACTATGCACTTGAGCTTCACTGTCAATTCTAATCTTAGGGGATGTTTCGTTCCTTCTAACGTAAACTCGACCAAATGCAGTCCAGCAAAACTTGTAGGCTTTCGACTTTGCGAGGTCCCTTGCCAAAAAGTGGAGGCGGGCACCTTTTGCAGTAAGCTGCTCCGATACAAAGATAGGGGTGTCCTCATTTTTGGTGAAACCTAGGTGTTTGGCACATAACTTTTCTTTGCGCTTAGTGTTGTAGGCCTTACACATTCTGAGGATATTGGTCCTTGTTATGGTTGAGCACGTCTCAACTATTATAGGCGAGTTTTTTAGCTCAGTCTTGCCGTTGACTCTATAAATATCCCGTATATCAGAATCATCGATTTTACAGTCTATGTTTTTGGACAAGCTAGTCATCATATTGATCAGATCTACCTGTGTCTCATTAAGGCGATTTTGGAACGTTTTTGATCTCGATGCTCGTTTTGCGACTACTTCTTTGTAGGTCTTCTACTTTATTTTCTAGAAATGTTATTCGTTCCCTATCCTTCTTAGTTTGCACTTCTAGTGCCTCAATTTTCTTCCTGTATTCTTCATTTTGGTCTGTGATGAAATATATACCTATCGACATATGTTTAGAAAACGTAATTTTTTGCCGCTTTTCTACATTGGACCACTGTGGGAGAAGCAGTTTATTCTTGTATCCCACGACATGTGATAAATAAATAAAACAAAGAAATCCACACGTGGTGGCAAGGCCACATTTATTCAATACACCATTTTGCGTGACCAGGTGCTAGCCCTTTGCCGCATCCATAGAGATATGATCCACGCATGTGTGGCGACAGAAAGTAGTGAGGAAACCCCTCAAGACTTTTTATCGCCACACTCACATACGACCTTATACCCGTGAGGCGTGTCCCTCCAAGCACTTTGTTCTCTCTCCCAGTAAAATGTTCCCTCATCTCGCGCCGTAACTACCTGCTATACACGTTTGCGGCTATACGCGTATAAAAGGGCTATACACCTGTATAGCGGCTATAAGAGTTGTAACCGTTTGATATGTAGTAAGTTAATACGTCGTCGTAAGTGTTCTTGTAAAATAAGTAATTAAGCTTGCGAGCCTATCACTAGGCAGCAATCTAGCTCATCGTTTGGTAATATTTATGACGAAACTATTACATCTGGGTTTGTGCTTCGGCATGATGATTGAAGTTCGTGTTTAGATTCTGCGACTATCATTGAAATCTTATTGTCTTAGTAAACTGAAAAATAGAACATAAAAGGCAACAAATATAATGGTCATCAAAATATTTTTTTCCTACCCAAAATGGGTAAATGATCACCAAAAGTTGCAGAAAATATCAGGGCAAAATACTGCAGTAGCTTAGGTGAAGGGTAAAGGGTGAGCGAAGCGAAGCGCCCTTTATCCTTCGTGTTAGGTTGAACATGTAAGAACAACAAAAAATACTTGAAACATCAACTTAACTACACAAACATAATAAGAAGCTTGGTGATCATTTAACCCAACAAAGTTGGTTGTCGTTTACAATTCTGGCGGTTGTTTCGAATTTATTGGTAGTAAAATAGGTGCGTTTTTGGTAATCGTTCAAACACAAGCCTTAATTACAGCAGGGCCTCGATGATCCGAACACCGAAAATTTATACCCTGTTCGGATGCACGAAGCGTTCGGATTATAGTATGTTAAAATTTTAAAAGGGATTTTTCGAAATAAAACAAACATATTTTATGTTTATTGAAGTATGTACGTTAGATGTATGTTAGATACAATGCTATTAATCACACTTTTTTAAAGAATTCCAATATAGTGCTTTGACGAGTAGTATTTAGTGACATAGAAAATGCTTTATCCCTTAATTTAAGTAAGGGGGGTCGTTCGGATTATAGAGGCGTTCGGACGAGCTGGGGTACGGATTATCAAGGCCGTGCTGTATAAGAATTATCGTCTTTCAGATTCGTGGCATTTTGGTCTAGATGTTGTTAATCTTGACAAACAATGATGACATCATCCGCGAAGGAGACAATAAACGGTAAAACTATTTCTACTCTTTGAAGGAGTTTCTTCTTGATGGATTGGGGGAGTTTCTTGCCGTTTCTTCTTAACCCCGAGGCTCACCTTTCGAAACGGTGTAGTCTTTTTTTTATATAAAAAATAATGACGTGTAGTTATAATTATAATTTTGACGTTGAATAGGATAATTTATTTATTATTATTATTTATTGTTTATTAGGCTCTGCCTACCATGCGAGAGGTCCCGGGTTTGATCCCCGGCTGGGGGAAAAAAATAAAATTGAAATAGAATATCTCAAGACGTATACAGCGGCAGGGCACATAAGAAGAGACACAATAAAGAAAAGGTGCCAGCAAGCCATGGACTTATTTATTTATTTATTTGGTTTAAAAAACAGATAACAATCACAAAATTACATTATTAAAGCATGCAAAGAATATGGTTCCCGACTGCTCTCCAAAGTATGTAAACAAACACATAAAGCGACATAGGTATTTTACAATAAAAATTTGAGTAACGTGTATCAAATTGGCATTATTCATAAATTAATTAATTAAATCATTCAATTAGGTATCACATATGAGAAATTAATTACAATTCAGATAAAATAAAGATAAAATTAAAATTAAATAATTAAATTTAAAGTGACAACGAGTAGAGGATTGGTAATAATTTTTGGACTGATTTATTAAATTTGTAACATACATCATACATATCAATCTCACTGGAATGGACTGGAATATTGTTCGCCTGATTTATAAAATAGTTATTTCCGACTTCTGAGCTAAAAATAGCGCCTTCGCCGCTTGATTTTGGGTTCTCAGGCAGAAAAATTATATTTCTAACTCTTTCCAAAAGGCTCGTGCCGTAAACTTCTCGGCTCGTAAATAAAAGCCTTTGCCAACTCGTGGGAAATGTACAATTCCACTGTAGATAATATATTGTGCAATCGATTTATGAAATACAAACGATATATTTTAAAAAATTTCGCCAAATTAAAATGATGCTCACTTACCCGTTTGCTCACTGCGCATATTGCCCGCCATTATTATTCTCGGTTGCTCGGCCCGCAGTTGAACGCGCCTAGAAATTCAGGATTTACAAAGTGGCGTGAAATGCGTATTTAAAAAAGAAATATTGTTATTATCTGTAACCCTTTTTTGAAATATCTTCCTATAAATCTTATTTTTTTTTGGCTAGGAATCTGAAAATAATCCTGTATAATATTATATGTAATCGATATATGTATGTATTGGTTTTTATTAGTTTGTTTTTTTTTTTCATGAAAAGATTGAAACTGCATCTCCTTTCTCTTTTTTATTAAGTTTAAGTATGTAATAATTATGTTTGTATATATATATATATATATATATATATATATATACATATATATATAATATAACTTGATATATGTTTGTAGTATAATGTATTATATGACTTATATTATATTTTATACGTTAGTAGGTAGTTATTTAATTTATCGTGCACTAGACTGCTCTTACTAGCAATACATTTTCTGGTCCTGCCTAGGTTTGCTGGAAGAAATCTTTTTGTAGAGATAAGCTCCCCTTTGCGCATAAGTGTTAATTTGTTTATTTGTTTGTAATCATTATTTACCGTGCAATAAAGTATATATAAAAAATAGAGATTTTTTTTATTTATTTATTCAAGACAAAATTTACATTATTTTTGAATAATAGTTAAAGCCATCCGACAGAAACCAGAAGGTTTATACGTTGAATGACGAGTTCGCAAACTAATGCTAATCGAAGACTTATAATTGTAATTAGTATGACGTAACTACTTAACATCACACAGCCATAGGCTGCTGATGTTTCAGAAAGTAATGTTTTATGACACTTCTTCGCTTATTAATATTGTTAGAATTGCTTATGCTATCCAGTGTAACGGTAGGTACAGATGTAGTGAATAATCCTTTCCTATCGGCAAAACTCGGAGCAACGATAACACCCGAATGGTGCCGATGTGTCTGTGAATTACTGTATTATTAAATTACGGACTGATGGATCGGGTGTTAAAATTGGCGTTCCACAAGGTTCCATATTAGGCCCTTTCTTATTCCTGGTATATATTAATGATCTGCCTTTCATGGTGGAGAAATTAACTGACATAGTGTTGTTTGCTGATGATACTTCAATGGTCTTCAAAATTGAAAGACAAAAAGGAGATTTTGATGATGTTAATGGTGTATTGTCTTTAACCTTGAATTGGTTCACAGTTAATAATTTATTGTTAAACGCTGGTAAAACCAAGTGTATCAAATTCTCACTTCCAAATGTCAGGCAAGTTGAGACCAGTTTGGTGTTAGACAACAGCACGTTAGAATTGGTAAATGATACGATGTTTCTTGGAATAACCATTGATAGTAAATTGCAGTGGGGACCCCACATAGATAAATTGGCTGGTAAATTAAGTTCTGCGGCTTACGCTGTTAGGAACATCAGACAAAGCACGGATGTGGCTACATCTAGGCTAGTATATTTTAGTTACTTTCATAGTGTGATGTCCTATGGTATCTTGTTGTGGGGGAAAGCAGCGGATATTCAAACTATTTTTATTTTACAGAAAAGAGCTATTCGAGCAATTTATAATTTAAAACGAACAGACTCCTTAAGAGAGCTTTTTAAAGAAATTGACATACTAACAGTAGCTAGTCAATTTATTTTCGAAAATATAATGTATGTACGCAAGAACCTTACAACATTTTCCAAACTTAGCGACAGCTGTAATGTTAACCTAAGAAATAATCACAGACTATGTGCGCCCCGTTTTAGACTCGCGAAGGTTAGCAATTCTTTCAAGGGTCAGTGCATTCTCTACTACAATAAGATACCTCTGGAGATTTTGAAATTGCCATTTGAGCAATTTAAAAAGCATGTTAAAGCGACTTTGTCGAAAAAGGGATATTACAATGTTCAAGATTACTTAAATGACAGGACTGTATGGGGTTAATCTGGCTCAACACAGACCTTGCTGTTAATAATTTTGTAATTATTTATTCCTGCTTATTAATCATAACAATTAAATTTTTCATATTTGTATTAGTTAAGCACAACCTATTTTTAAAAGAGATCTAAAAATAAATCTGTGGGAGTTTCTACGCCCTTCTTCTCCCACAGTGGTCCAATGTAGAGAAGAGGCAAAAAATGACGTTTGCTAAGTATATGTAAATATCTACAGTAATAAAGTACTTTGACTATTGACTATTGACTACGTGTAGGTATCAAATAAATCGCATACTTTATTTATCAATGTCAAATGTCAAAAGTAGTAAGACAAAAACGAACATTTCCGAGAAAATACGAAAGGAAAGGATTATTCACTACATCTGTAGTTCATTTAATAATACAGGTAGCATGTATTCCCATGTTCGCTTACCATAGGTATTATTATAGGTAGGTAGTACATAAGTAAGTAGGTAGGTATTTTAGGTTTCGTAAGTTCTTAGGCCTGTTTTTCTTAATAAGTTTAACCTCGTTGTCATATTCCTCAGTAATGATAGCCATTTTTATTTTACTGTAGGTATTTATGATTTTGCAATAGTCAAATAAGCCGTTTTCGTTGTCATGGTATTTG
Organism: Argyresthia goedartella; assembly: GCA_949825045.1. Lineage (NCBI taxonomy): Eukaryota > Metazoa > Arthropoda > Insecta > Lepidoptera > Argyresthiidae > Argyresthia > Argyresthia goedartella. The sequence goes on from OX463834.1 coordinate 20,096,360, forward strand.
ACTTTGATATGACTAGGCACAATGACTTTTAATATTCTTACTTGCAATCTATATAGGCTATCGATATAGGTTTTATAGGTACGACCATAGCTACTAATGCTGTAACCTATTATTGAATCAGCAAGAGATAGATGTGTACATCATTCTTAATGTATTATATGTTAATTTATATTTAATTATACAAAACCTTGCCAGTATTGCTCGAAGCTTATTGCAGAGATATTCAATATGTGAACCCCAGTTTAAATTATTATCTATAATGAGACCCAGGTACTTATGCTGTTTGATGAATTCGCCTTTGTACTATGATTTTTTAAAGTAACGTTTTCAATATCTTTGTGCAATAAAGGATAATGAATTACGATATCTAATGTTGTAATGGTATACCAATATAATATAGCTATCTTCTTATTGAGTTCTACTTCCAAGACTGCTATTCCGGGTTCAAAGGACTTCAAAGGGCGCGAGCAATAAGGGAAATTAGGTTATACTCTATGCCTCCAAACCTATACAAATCCAATATCCGCAGAGTTTGCGATAGCGCTGATATGAATATTTCCAGCAAAATCTTTTAAAAGGTAAAGGTAAAAGTAAATAGGTAATTAATAAATTATCTACGTATATTGTTTGATTGTTAATTTAATTAAGTAGACAATTATCTCGAAATAGTGTTCTCAGATTGCCAATTGTATGGACTGTAATTACTTATTGAAATGTAGAAGAGCCTGCATCATGACATAAGGAAAAAACATCACCTTTCACCATTTATCTTAAACCAACGGCATAAAATGTACTCAATAATAAAATAACGAAACACAATTGGTATACTTAACCTCCTTAGTCACTAACACACAGGCCAAATAAAATGCATGCATTATAAATAATAGGTAGTTCCATAACAATAAATGGATAAAACTAGGACCTACATACATATACAAGAATCATAAAATAATCCCACTCCAAATGGCGTTCTCTGCATTAATTCCGCAAGCAGGTCGCATCGCAAAAAGCGTTGGCCGTTTTACCGAAATCCCCGAAATTAAAACTAAATTGCGCGACCCGAATTTAAATTTCGAACCCTCCATCCACTACCAAAACAAAAACCCAACCAATAAAAGGACCGTATTCGAATTTGGAACGCCAACTACTAAAAAGGCAGGCATCGTCAACCCTCGGTAAAGAATTCACCTTCGCAAAAATATAGGAATAGTTATACCGCGCGGGGTTCTCCCCGCCTCCAAGGAGGGGGTGGGTAGCAGGAAGCGGGGTGAAGCGGCGGGGGTTTCCTGGTGGGGTGTCTCCTAAAAACGGTTAAGTAGCTTCCCCTACCCTCTATAACTATTTTATGCGGTCCCCTTAGAAAGACAACGGAGATGGGGCCCCGCGATACGCTAGGCGTACCTTACCTACCTACTCAGGATGGGGGAAGTGAAATTTTAATAACGTCTAGTCGGTTAAGAATTCATAGCGGATTTAAAATTAAACGTCTAATTATGATATTGCGATGTTTTGGTGCGTGTTTCGCGTACAAATTTTACCTGTTTCCTGTTTAATAATATTCGTTTGAGGGTTTTTACGGTTCGCCTTGGAAGTGGATCCGTTTTGTTAAATGGGCACGTAAATTGAAATTGCGGCTCAAATTCTGCAGGGAAAGTTAAGAGCGAAGAGAAGGGCCCTCAGGTATAAATAAATATATGTTTAATGTAAAATACTTTTGCCTACTAAAGTTTTATTTTAAAAAAGCTTATTTTTGTTGTTAATTAAAAGAAAAAATTGCGTATACGACATTATAATATATACTAGATAATTTCTGGCTGACTTCCACTATTCCTCATCATCAAAACATAACTTATATTTTTTAACTAAATGCTCTCAAAACACAAGTGTATGTGTGTGTGTGTGTTACTTGTGAGTTTCACAAGTCTCACCGACACAGTCCTGAGTAGCTACACTTATATGTATAACTCTGCAAATCAATTTGAGAATAATCAGGCAGTTCAGACTTTCATGACCACGTTTGATGTGAACAGGTCACGATCGAGAGCTATATTGTTGAACACTTTTGCCCCCCAAGTAGAACATGTTCTTCGAAGACACTCTTTTATGAGAGAACAGATATTCACTGTGAAGAAACTGGTCTAAAAAGTGATGCGCCGTGGGAAAACGACGGGTTTTTGTAGACCTGTTCTGGATTGTATTCGAACTCTTTTGTTGAGGGCGAGCACAGTGGGCGATTCTTGAGGCACCAAGTTGTTTTTATTGAAAAGGGTTGTCTGTTTGATAACAAATACTTTCTGATACATAAATTAGTAAAAAACGGTCAAGTGCCAATCGGAATCACTCACGAAGGGTTCCGTACCAACGAACAAAAAAATATGTTTTTTTTAATTGTTACCCACATTTCGTTTTTATTTTAGGATCAGTAGTTTCGGGGATAAGTTGGGGTCTTTTTTGTCTTTTCACTTAAATAACTTTATAAATAAGTATTACAAAATTATGAAAAATATATATTCGAGATCCTCGGTACAAGTTCTTTCATTTAATGTGTCACACGATACAGTTTTTTTTTTGTTATGATTTGCCCCTCAAAAGTGCCCCTAAATTATAAGTTGACGTAACACGATCAAGTTACAAGTCCAGAAAACGGTCGTTTTATGTTCTTATACAAAATCATAAACTATATTTTTTTTAGAAAAGTGTTCATAAAAATCTACAATAAACAAAAGACTTATTTCGGTGTTAAATTATCAAAACTAAGTTATTTTCCTGAAAAACTGTTGAATAAACTTTATTGCCCGATCTCTTCCGAATTTACATTGTTTGACTAAAACGTTATAGACACAGCGAAAGAAATCCGATCGAACAATAACGCCCTGTTAAATACTTCTCGTATTTTCCAAAACCCCATTTGTCCTAAATGAAATCCTTCCCATGACCTCACAAACTATAGATAGTTCAATAGAACTGGTAGCAATACGAAGAAAGATGCTTTCTTATTGTAGAAAAACCTGATTTCTTACCCTAAAAAATGTCACGAAGGCGATATAAAATTACGCGTTAAATTGGTTCTTCTATCAAATTCCCACACAGTATTTTGTAATAACGAGTTTTTTAAAACTTGTCGCCCGTCTTATTGGATACGACCGTATTATAGTCCGCCAACTCAAGATGGACAATTGTCAGAAACTGGTTTCAATGACAATCGCAGAAGGTGCAAGATTGCACTGGCCTGTTCAGAAGCCCGCTTTTCGTATCATTCAAGAAATGTGGGTATTTCTAAATCCTATTCAACATAACGACGTATATTTTGGCGGATTCCCATGGTAACTTGTTTTCAGGATTTCGATCTGATATTGCGGTGACCGGTTACTTTTTGAATAATCATAGGTTCCTTGCCTTTACCTCACATATTTAGAATATTCCTATCGGAGTGGCAGAGGCATATTTGTACCCATAGTAATTCAAATAATGTAGCTATTCCACACAAAAGGCATATTTAAACTATTGAAGAACCAAACAGTAAATATTTTCAGTCATCCTAACGAAGTAGAGACTAAATGAAAACTTCCACTCCAACTACACCATATTTTATAACCTTAGCTATCGTAAAATGTCTAAGGCGAGGGGGGGGGGGGGTGGCTTCCGGAGCGAAGGGGGGAAGTTTCCGGTACCTGCACAGTCTGAGTTGGTGTGTGTGCATTTTCTGCGGCATATTTTCGTTTCAATAGTTTTTACTTTGCGTGTGGGCGTTCGGTTTGACTATGACTGTGTGGGTGTGAATTGATTTAACTGATGTTAACTGTAAGATGTGTTTGAGAATTGGCGTGTTTATTTTGAATTGAATTGATAAAATATAGCAATGTAGTCATTCTCCCTATTTGACATATTCGTATTTGAGGAAGATTGAGGCATACTCCGTGCGGGTTGATAAGATGGTGTTTTTTTATGTAGATGAGTAAATTTACTTCTTTTAAATAGACCTGTTCATTTATTTATTTATTCAATTTATTTATTTAATATACAAGTACGATATACAACATTACAGGTATACACCCAATGCGCTGTACAAAGTCAAATAGTTATATAATGTCAGTATCAATTTAGGTAAGTCGATTTCACAGGTAGGGAACAAAGGGTACAAATTCGTAGAAAACACTACATATCAAATCACATTAAACATTAAATTTAGGCCAAATTCAAATAGTATTAAACATTATAAGGTATGTCAAGGGTACTGAAATAAAATTTCAATGCAAAAAATAATAATAATATTTCTAAGACAACACTTTCACTCCTTCATCTCGCAGAACCTGCCACATTCTTGCACAATATGCCTCCACTCATCGCCAAACAGATCAGTCAGTGGTGCTGCAGCCAGCAGAGCATTGAGGCTATCCCGTGCCCTCAACAGTGGAGACTGCTGGCGCGCCACCGTGCGGTACGTGCCGCCCGCTAACAGCTGGTGCCTACGCGCGCGGAGATATCTGTCGGGCACGTATAGCGCGCATACCGACCGACAAGCGCGACAGTCACTGTCGCTTCGCAACAATCGACACACAGTCAGAAGCTGCTCGGTGTTACGTCTGACCTCTAGTGAGTTGTATCCGAGCATACACAATATAAAAGCGGATGGATAAAGATAAGGGTAGTATCCGAATTTCCGCTTATATAGGTATCGTAGGAGAGCTTTGTGTACCTTCTCGAGCAAAAGTATGTAGGAGCTTTCGTGCGTGCTTTCATATGAATATAAAGGGCCTTATCAGTAAACATATCAGTAGGTAGTAAATTCTAACTAAGATAGTCATGTAAGTAGTTACTTAGAATAGTTTTTAGGGTTCCTTACCTCAAAAGGGAGAACCTTTGTAGGATCACCCGCGTCACCGTCCGTCCATATTGTAACAGATGGACGGACGGCACTTTTCTCAGGATCTATAATATCTTGAAATTTTCTGCAAAAATACTTATCCTGATAAGCGCAACATAATTAAGGTACAATATGAAAAAATATTGCCTACAAAAAGTGGAGGGGGTAAAATGAAAAAAAAAAAAAACTACCGTAATAAGTCATGTAGAGTATCGTTGAAAAGGACTCTTTATAAACTTTTAATTTTTTAATTTTTTATTTTAGCTTTGATAACTTCTAAAGTTACGATCAAAGTAGTGCAAAAATTACCATCCCCATACCTCCGAAACTACAGTCTCAAATTATGAAAAAAATACAGAATTAGAACCTAAGCCAAAGATTACAGGAAAACCTACCCAGGGTTGCCAGGGTTTTTATTTTTCACTCCACACCATCCCTACCATTTTACGGTGGCATGGAGGCCTTCGTCGGCAAGTTCAACCCGTACTTGACCGTTTTTTTAATTATAATACCTACTTAGAATAAATTTTGAAAGTACTGAGTAGATTTAGACTGAGTCGCAGAAACTATCTTTAAAAATTAATGCTCCGCAAAATGCAAATGGGCGAAGCGGTAAGGCGTGTGAACTATCATGAACTTTATGTACTAACAAATAAGAGCCATGTATTATCAAACAAAAACAAAACTTTGTGGAATTGACACGCCATTAGCGTGTTTTGTGAGACTTTAAAATGTAAAGATCTTTTCTGCAACTGGCTTATAAAGATACAACCAATATTCAGTAATTATTCGGTATCTTCGTATTCGAGTATTCGAAGCGTCCGTGGCTTAGCGTTATATCGCACATCGGAAGCGATCGTGCGGATAGCAACATCTGGCTGAGACGGATACTGGATGGGTGTCCTTTCCCATGTGGCATTTGTCTCGGGCGCTTCCGTGTTTCGGATGACATGTTAAGCTGTAGGTCTCGGTTACTATCGCTACTCGGTACTAGTAGTCGTAAAGTTGGTCAGAGGCCCTAATAGTGAAGCTTGAAAAATTTGACTCGTGTTGGCCACTAACCCGACACCCCTCCATCAACCCGCACTGAGCCAGCGTGGAGGCATATGGCTCAATATAACTCGTATCCGGGTAAAGGCCCGTGCCCCTCGGTGGGGACATTAACGGGCTACATTATTATTACTATTATTTGTTTCTTAGTTTTTTTTTCACTCCTCTTCTAGGAGGTTACAGTTAGTCCTGAGCTCGGGCCAAGTGCTATGGATCTATGAGTTTCCTTAAAAAAAATCGAACTATCCTACACGTATTAAGAATCACGGCTTTTTGCAGCAGGACGGAGGCGGATGGTTTCATATTTAGCAACTTAAGGCTATTGCATAGTGTCTTCGGTATAATTCCAGTTGTTCAAATTATGATCGGTATTGTTAGTACTGTGTTGATTTTCCAGTGAGTCTTCAGTTCTATGGATGAGTCTGTATATTTGGCTAGTTTAGTTGCGTGTGTGGTTGTTAAATTATGAGTGTTTGGAATAGCGAAGTCAATTAAATATACTGTGTTTGTGATTTTATCATGGACGGTCATGGATGTCTGGCATATTGTAATGTATTGTTTTGTCAGTTATTATCGTTCTATCCCAACAAATTTTCACGCGATTATTTTCTAAGACAGTTTCTGGTTTGTATTTGTAATAGGGTTCTTATTATTATTATTATTCGGTATCTGGCCACTATTGTATTATTCGGTATTTGGCTAAATATTGCAAGTTATTCTGTCGAATTCGGAAAAAAATCCAGAATTGGTAATTTTTTTACGAAATGGGTATTACGTCTGAAATTTATGTATCATAAATTTAAATGTGCACAGCATTACAGAGGCATCGCAAATTGCATGCAAAAAAACGATTTAAATGGTGCCATATTTTGCTTTGTGCAAACAATAATCGATAGTACCTAAGTAATATAGACTTTTAGTGTCACAAACTGATATAACAATGAAAAAAAATGCGTATCGTGAGAAGATAGCTCGCAAATACCTAATAAATAGGTTTGCAATTAATCTGGCACCCGCGAAATGCAAAACTAATTACATTGTTATGTGCATATTCTTATATCTTATTTAGGCTAAAAACGTGGCCGGATATTTGGTATTCGATAGCCAGCCAAATCACTATTCGTTGCATCTCTATTAGCTATCCATTTATTTATTTGATTTATTTAGGTAATTTCAATGTTTCTATTTATGTATACCCATATACGTACAACTATTTTACTGGAATCACATACTATGATAACAAACTACAAAACCCGTAATGAAAATCTTATCCAAATGTTCCGGAGACTGCAGACGCGAGCCCACGCACACAGAAAAACCCAGCGTCTAAGGAGGTCGCGGGCGGTGGGGAAGCGGGGTGGCTCTTATATTTTAAGATGGCTTCCCGCGCGAATATCGACGCGGCACCCCCCGCGCCCGCACGTAGGCGAAAGAGGGGTTTTTCGGGAAGGAAAGGTGGTCTTTGAAAATGTAGCATTATAGTTTCATGAAAGAAATATCGTTTTAGACATCAGCCTTGGTGTTTACAGTAAATATTGCATTTCTACTTTATTGTCAACACATATGAGTAACGAACTACGTTATATTCAAGGGGGGGGCCACAATATTCAAGGGTTTCGGCTTCTCTCATGTAGTTTCATCTCGTCACGCACGCGGGTATCTATGGGATTGACCCCGGAGGTTATTGCCGACAATGTGGCGCCCCGGGACCCGTGAAAAACCCGCATGACACTGAAAGTATGCTGAGAAGCAGGCAATGCAGAGCATGCAGCGTACATTCTGAAGAGCAGTGCAGGCGAGGCAGACAGACGCCGGTAGCGTATGCAGCGACGCAGGTGACGAATAATAAACCGCATGAATCTCGACAAAGGCTATGAATTTGTATTTAAATAAAAGCAGGAGCCGCATGCAAGGCATTTTATGGTATTTACACTATTTATTGTAAGTACACCAAATGTACGCTCTGGGCGAGCTTCTGAGTGGACTGTAGATTAATGGTTTGGCTTTTATTGTGTGGATAATATTCAGTGCTGACAAGGGTAACAAGGTCCTCACTTACCATCCATCCGGACAGGCAGGCTGCTTACCAGCTCGGCGACCATCATCAGCTCGGCTCTACCTACGCCTCCTTACTCGGGCAGCCAACTGTTTTGGTACGGCGGCGGGGTGATTTTCTTGTCCCTTCTTTGATTGCTTGTGGTTTTTAATGTGGTGATTGTATCTGCTACGCTGTACAAAGCAAGGGAGACGAAAAATGGGTCGTTATACCGCGGTAGTCAGTTGAGTTATTTATTTATTGTACCATGCATGTTAGAGTTTACCTTTACGTCTGTTACGTTCTTAAGTCAATCCTTAGCAATCCGCCGAACGAGACGCAGGGCATGGCCGACACGTATGTAATGTCTGCGTCGCGTGTGCCTCAGCATAAGCAGGTCTCAGTACGTTCATGCATTACAAAATGCACTACGGCTCCACTGCTCAACTAAATGACACAGTTTGTATAACCGAACATTTTATGCTCCTAGCTCTATTACTTTTGATCAACTCAGTTGATCAATAGGTCTTCGTGGTATGAAATCAAAAACATACCCCATTGCTCAACTAATATAGTACAGAATAGATAAAACCTCTTAACCTTTATATTACATTTTTATTTGTAAAAGACTTTATAATTGTCAGTAATCGCAATTGTCATGGTATTGATAATTGAAAGATAATAGTAGTTTATGTGACTGCTACATAATGGAGGGCATTAATACTCGAGTAATAATTATGTACAGTTACATACACTAGTTTATCTACCTAACATAAGCTATCTTTGATGTGTTCAGGAACCGCATGTTTGACCGGCATTGTGGCATTGATCATTGCTCTGCAGTTGTTTAGCTTGTTTTGTAGTACCAACTTCACAGACAAACTAGGGACGGTTCGCAGGCGGGCGTCGACTTTCGAAATTTGAATGTCATAATTTGACAAATTTTGGTAGATTAGGTCATAATGTATTAATATTCAGATAAGAAATGAATTTTTATCAAGACGTTCATCATTATGCTGGTCGTAACGTGTTGTTTATGGACGCAGTAATGAGGGTTTATGATACGTGTGTAGATAAACAATTTTACTCGTGCAATTAGATTATTGAAAAGGTAAATCCAAAATGGACAGTGAAAAACACAACTATAATTTCGGTTCAGCACCAAGCGAGGACGTTGGAATAAAAGTCATTTATAGTAAGGAAGTAAAAGCTGTGATTCACAAAAATTTAAATGGAGTCACTATTCTGAGATGTAATTCTTATAAAAAAAGATAAATGGAGTCACTATTCTGAGATGTAATTCTTATAAAAAAAGTAAATATGAAGGAACTTTTTACTGTTTAATAACCAGTTATCAAACAAAACTTTTTACATCCCATCGACATTTGATGACCCGAATGGCCGAGTTGGCAGTGACCCTGCCTACGAAGCCAAGGGTCCCGGGTTCGAGTTCCGGTGGGGGCAATGTGTTTGATGAGAACGGATGTTTGTACCCTAGTCATGGTTGTTTATCTATCTAAGTATAATATTTATCTATATAAGAATGTGTATCGTTGTCTAGTACCCAAGATACAGGGAATCCTAGTTTGGGGCTAGATCAATGTGTGTAAATAGTATCCAAGGTGTTATTATTATTATTATTATCACCAGAACCTATTCATGTATGGTCCCCTGGTACTTTATCCGGGATATTATGAGTTTACTCAAATATTTCATTAGGTATGGTAACATTCAATGTGGTCTAATTCGAATACCACTTATTTTTGATAAGGGGCCTGTGCCCCTTCACTTTGACAGGTGTTATGATTTTGACAGGTGTCGCCATTTTCGACAGGTGACACTATTTTTGACAGGTGTTATGATTTTGACAGGTGCAATGTTGTTATCCAGACAGAACTATATTTTTAATTTTTCTCTCTTTAACCACAAGCGAGCAGTTTTTTAGTGTGTAAAACTGTTTGTTCCCCTAACACAATAAAATAAAGTAAAAATAACAAATCGCTATTTTTGAGAGGCAACACTATTTTAGACAGGCGTCATGTTCGTAATGACTCCTGTTAAAAATGATGATTTGACAAAGAGAAAATACTTGGTTATCGAATTAGACTACATTGTAAAAATGTTACCATACCTAATTTAATATTTGAGTAAACCCATCATATCCCGAATAAAGCACCAGTGAACATGAAATCAAAAGGAGGTTCTGTTTATCAAAATGGAAAAAAAAAAGATGACTTTACTTCTACCCAATCACGAATCTGCCATAAGAAGAATCTGCCGTAACTAGAATCTGTCCTTAACAGAACAAAGGTACATAAGTCGGTATAGTGTCTGAAGTTGTCTCTTTTTAGGACAAACGACATCTGAAGTCCACGTATCATTTGTGTCCAGAACATATTAATCATGTAACCGTAATGAAGATAAACTTAAGAAGCTAGCAATCAGTTCCGATCGTCCATCGCCTCAATTGCGAGGAGAGGCGATACTACTAATGAAAATTAATGGGCTCAAAAAGAAGGTTATAGATAATATGCCTCTATCAAGCCTCAAGCATGGTCTATATGGTGCTAGATACAAATCGGTCGGAACAACAAAGAGCATTTTCAAAAATATACACGAGGTCTTCGTACCGACATAATATCACGACAGTCTTTTAGCTGACTCTCATGACGATCGAACGCGCATTTTGGTGTTTTGTTCTTCTGAAAGTTAAGAACAGCTTAAACATGCGACAGTTTTTTTCCGATGGAACTTTTAGCAGCTGTCTCAAATCTTTTATCGTCTATCGATTTCCTTATCCTGCCTGTTTTCGAAGGATACTATAACTGGTCCAAGTAGATGTATTTCCTGCCCATCAACCTCGACCCTACGTTTCATGACCTGCGTTTTTGTACGATTCATCATTAGTCCAACCTCAAGGCTTGCGGTGCTAAGATATTGTAGCATTAATTGTAGTTCAGCTGCCGTTACCTGCCTTACCAGAGCTAAATATTGAAAAAATTCACTGAGATTTTGAGATTACCATGATCAGTGCTATAGAAGAAGTATGGCCTGCTGTTTCTATGAAGGATTGTTTCTACCACTGGTTAAAATGATTTGGAGGAACCCCAAAAGTAAGGGCTATTAGAAAACAAAACACGAAAAAAGAATCGTTGGCCTCTGCTCAGTGTTGCCAGTATGATAAAAATGATAAGCGTCTTCGGGAAAGGACACCGTACCAACAATGTGCCGGAAGGTTAGCATGCACAATTAAACAGATGCATCAACAAAAAACCTAGACGCTCTTGAGATTGTTGAAAGTTCTAGCGGACATTAACATGCTCGCAATAGATATATCAGCAAACAAGAGCCGAAGATTTTTTTTCACAATGATAATAATAATAATACCTTGGACACTATTTACACACATTGATCTAGCCCTAAAATAGGATTCCCTGTATGTTGGGTACTAGACAACGATACACATACTTATGTAGATAAATAGTATACTTAGATAGATAAAAAACCATGAATAGGGTGCAAACATCCGTTCTCATCAAACAAATATTGCCCCCACCGGGACTCGAACCCGGGACCCTTGGCTTCGTAGGCAGGGTCACTGCCGACTCGGCCATTCGGGTCGTAGAAATGCGATGCAATGATATAATATTATCAATACAGATTCAATTAATCAACAATGAAACATCAGTTTGGCATGCTCTTAAAAATTGCGATGATTTAAAATCTTTCGTCTTATTTGCTGTTTTATCTAACAATCTTAACATGCACTCGAGGTCTTCAGCTCACAGGTCTACAGCTCACAGAGCCACCACTAGTTATAATTGGTAAAGAAGTATATTATTTTAATAAGAAGAAAGTTATGATTTCAATTGTACTTTAAGTAAAGAAGTCTGTTTTATTTCTAATCTTTACAATTCATAACTCTTTATTGTACGATAAGTAAAAATAAGCGGTGAACAACATATAATTTAAGCGCAAAGGCCAGCTTATCAGCAAAAAACGCATAAAACATTGGGAAGATATCCTACTATTTAGGTACCGCAAAATGGGGTGATTAACAACAGTTTCGAAATGTAAACTGTCATATCTCCACTATTTCTAATGCATATTTATAGAACTGTTTAAATATTCATGAGTTACTAGTTATTTTATTGTTTTTTGACACCCCAAAAGGATTAAAATGAGAAGATGAGATTTTTTTTGAGGAAATATGTCTTGTTGCAAATTACCTTAATGTGGGGGGCACTCGCAACAACATACGGGGTGGAACACAACGCCTTTAACCTTAGAATATAAAATAAAATAAAAAATAGTAAATTATAAACTTTTATTTATTTTAATCATTATATTATCTCTTAGCATAATTAAATGATCATACAATTTAAATTAACATTATAACTATAGGTATAGGATCTTGAAAACGTAGGTAGGTAGCAGGTCAATTATTTCCTTAATCTGATGACAGACTATCTTCATCGTAGGCAGAGTAACCAGATTTTACTGGATTATAATCTTCATCATCAGCGCTATCGTCGCTATCTGCTTTCAAACAACGTAGACCGATAAATTCTATAGCTAGAGCATCTCCAGAACAATCACGACAAATTTGTTTTTGGCATACAATGCATTTGATCCAGGTAGAGCAAAGTTCTTTCACGGAATGGCAAACTCGACACATAAGTACATTTGAAACTCCTGCTTTTGGTTCTAAATAAAAATTCACTTCAGTTTTGATAGTAGATTTCTTTTCTTCTCTTGCTTTTGAGTCAATTTTCAGGTCACCATTTTCTTGTTTTAAACTTTCTTTTTTTGGGCTGTCAATTTCTTTACCTTTTTTTGTATATTTTTCCCCTTACTACTTTTGTTCTTTTTTATATTCTTAGCCTGTTTTTTTTCCACTTTAGTATTTTTAATCTGATTCTTTTCATTTTCTACATTTATAATGTTTTCTTCCACACTTCTTCCTGGAGCAACATCTAATTTTTTCTTCTTCTTTACCGGCTGTTCTTCTTCATTGTATCTCATAGATCTTAACAACTCAATGACAGAGTCGCTTACAATGCTAGCATCACCCTCTGTATGTGTATTATTGTCAGGCAAGCGACTCAAAACCTCTTGCCTATTCAATGGGCTTATGCCTGCTTTTATAAAACCAGACTTTAAATTCATGGCCGCATTAGGTCCAATTTTATTGAACAAGTTATTCAGAAGACGTGGGAAGACAGATTTGGGAAGAGACTTCTCTTTGTGCCCCTCTTTTTTCTTCCACAGAAGCAATATTTCTCTCCATGCCATTTTTAGAGGGCGAAAAAACGCCACGTCCAAAGGCTGCGTTAGGTGCGTAGTATTAGGCGGGAGGAATACTAAATGGATGTTATTCTCTTTGCTAATTTTTATAGCTTCTATAGACAGGTGACATGAAAGATTATCTCCGATCAAGTAAATTGGCCCCTCTGTTTTTTTAGCATAAGGAACAATGATAGTCTGTATCCAGTCTTCGAAAGTTATAATATCAATCCAGCCCGATGAAGTTCTGTTATATCTAGTCCCTTTTGGACCTCCTGATTGCCACAGGTCGTAAAGATGCTGGGCTTTATAAATAACATATGGCGGGATTAAATATCCGTCGGCTGTGCCAGCCATCATCAAAGAAATTGAACACTTCGTAGTGTTCATAGCCCGTTCAGGATATTTTGATCCCCTTTTTACCAAAACTTTTTTTCGACCTGGGTCGTCTGTCAAATTGGACTCGTCGTAATTTATGATTTTATTAGCGGGGACATCCTTCAAAGTTTTTTCTAGCTCATCAAAATAATTGTGAATAACTTCAGAAGTTACATTAGCACGAGCTCTTTTAATATTTTGGGCATTCCTTTCAGAAATTTTGTTCTTATGTCTTTTTAAAAAACCTAAGGCAAAATCAACTCCAGGCATATTGTCCTTAAACCTTTTACATTGGATCCCTTTTTTATCTAAAAATATCTTCACTAGTAGCCTTAAATCATATTGATCCATCGGATATCCCCATTCCGAGCATACATTTATATTTTCGATGATCATATCTTCTACTTCTGGTCCGAGCACTATCTGCCCACCCATCTTTCTCACATGTGTTTGCGTAGCATACCTGTAAAGTACTGTATGATCTATATTATGTTTGGCCGCTGCATATCTGTATGACATACTATTGAGCCTCTTATCTTCTAAAGCCTTTCATATATCTTCTTTTTTGTATGATACATGTCTTTTGCCTCGGGGATCATGTTTATATTGTCGCGGCAAATAAAAAAATCTGTAACAATAATAGCAATAAATGTTAAATAACATGAGCACTCCTATCTGTTAAGCAATACAAATCAAAATAATAGCGTTGTTAGTAACCCTATAACTCGTTGTGAATAACCCCAGAAGTCGTTGTTAGTCACCCCTTTTCCAACAGAAATTCTAACCTAAAAGTTTTATCGCATATCACTTAGAAATTAATGCAGATTTCACTTACCTCACTGTGTATTTTTCAAGAAGTAGTGTCAGTGTATAAAAGAGAAGTACTTTTATGTCAATTTTCATAACTTTTAACTATGATAACAACAAAGTTTGTCCACCATTCAACTTGCTACAATCAACTCGACTTGTTTCAACGTGAAAACCGGTGCGAATAAAATGAGCTGTCAAAACAAAATGTTGCTAGTATAAAAAAATAAGATTCGTTCAAAAACTAACGTAATATACTTTTTAAATTGGCGGGATAAAAAATGTAACACCTCAATTTGTTTTTTTCTCTCAAAAGTGTTGTTAATCACCCCTCAGTTGTGTTACACCCCGGATTACGGTACTACAGCTGTCACGATTTTGACAGCTGTCACCGTTTTTCTGTGAATCGATATAAAACATCAAAAATCATGACTGTAAAAATGATGACACCTGTCAAAAAATGTGACAGCTGCCAAAGTGATGACAGGGGTCAAAAATAATTACTTCTAAATAGTGTCACCTGCCCAAAAATAGTGTGTCCTGTTAAAAATGGCGAATCCTATCAAAATCATGTCACCTGTCAAGAATAGTTTCATCCGTCAAAAATGGCGACACCTGTCAAAAATCGTGACAGCTCTCAAAGGGTCACACCTGTCAAATAAAAAATCGTATTTCCATCTCACTATCGTGAGGTCTCCATGGATGGTGTGTTTAATTGCCGGAAAGGTTCAGCATTTAACCCATTTTTACCCACGACGGAACGGAGATGGTATATGCGTTTGGGGTGAGAGGATGTTTGTGCAAACCAATGTTGCCATTTTTCTCAAAAACTACTAGTCCGATTTTGATGCGGTTTTCAGTGATGGGTTCGGGTTTGATAGGTGCATGTTCTTAGATAGGTGTTATGGTGACAACTCACCAGGAGGCGCTGCAGTAAACATTTATTTGTGCAAAATAACAACTACGAGTCCGATTTTGATGCCGTTTATCAGTGATGAGTATTGGTTTGATTGCTGCATGTTATTAGATAGGTGTTACGATGACGACTCACCAGAGGGCGCTGCGGTAAACATTTGTTTGTGCAAAACTAAAACTATTCATTTGATCCTGATGCGGTTTTTATTTTATTTTGTAATGGGTTTGTGGTTGATTAGTGAGGGTTCATAAATAGGTGTTACGGTAGAAACTCACTAGGGGGCACTGCAGTGATATTGTTTATATTAGCTACTAAATATTAAAGAAACTCGATAGAACTTTCTTGATAACATTACAGTGAGGCCTCACTTGTGCGCTACGTTGCGTCGCGTCATCGATTTTCCATAATTTTGACAGTGGCATGTCACTGTCAAATATTTGGAAAAAGTCAAGGACATATGGGGCCCCCCCTCAGTGAATCAAGTATTTATGTTGGAGGGAGCAAAAGACGATGGCTACTTTATGGCCTTTCTTCTGCGTCCTCGGTTTGCGACCGGCGCGGGCGGCGTATAGTTTGTCTCAATCGCTCTAATTTTTCCAACGCTATGCTGTTATGTGGGCTGTTAAAAAGTTTTCTTTGATCTAGATCGGTAAAATTACTACGCCGTCTAAAGATCGTACTCTACTAAGCGCCACATAAGCTTGTCCTTTGGCGAATGTTTTTGGTCCAAAATATAAAAACCTTAAAGTAAGAAAATATGGAAAGATATCCCGACAACTTAGCCTATTACTTATTTCAATTAACCTAATAAATTCAAGACGAAGTACGAAAAATATTAAACTAAAAATCAGAACCAAACATCAATACTCGTGAATTATGCTAATGATGTAATGTGGAGGGATATTCCAATTAACCTAACCTAACCTAACCTATTTATTTATTCAAATGAAAATAAACATTCAAGAAATAATGCTACAACTATTACAAACACAACCAAAACTATTACTATTTGTAATTGGTTGTATTTCAACCAATTTTAACAATAATTTGGTAAAACCTAAGCTATAGCACACTATATTATACATATAAATATGAAGTACAATTTAAAAATTCCTATGCTTGCTCTCTAAAAAGTTTGAAATAAAAAAACTTTTTTTTTTTTAAATACCCATGACGGTTATAACGTAGTTGAAAAAGGATAAAATAATTTTGAAACCCCCGACTCAAAGAATTTATGCTATGAACTTAATAAAAAAACCAAGAAAATCTGTCGGGGGCTGCTTTTACTTTTTTTTTCTAATTTTATGATTAATAATTTAGAATCTGTATAATTTCAAAATTGAATTTTCTTGCTGCTATTAAATGAACTAGTTTGGCATGTTTTAGAAACTTGATTATTTGTTTATATTTAAAATAGAGATAGCAGCCCCCGACGGATTTTCTTGGTTTTTTTATTAAGTTCATAGGATAAATTCTTTAAGTCGGGGGTTCCAAAATTATTTTGTCCTTTTCAACTACGTTTTAACCGTCGTGGGTTTTTTCAAAATTTTTAATTTTGTTTTTTTTGTGTAAAAGTACCAGGCCAACAGAAGTTTCAAGAGGAAGTAGTATACCCAACTAAATGGGTTGAGCAACACAAGTTGAGCAGCGGATAATACCGACTATTCTCCAGTGCTCACCTATGAATGGTTGAGCAAATACCAGTAGAGCAATGGGTCATACCGACTATTCCCCACTGCTCAACTTTACGTAATTGAGCAATCAAGTTGAGCGGTGGAGAAGTAGGTATAAAATCTGCTCTGCCCTGAGCTGCGTGGCCTACCATGCCTCCGTCTCTGCAACCGCCCAGACTTATCATTGCAAATAAATGTGTTTATTTCATAATTGACAACATTTCATTTTTGTTTAGGTAAAAAGATTTAATGTCCATTGAGATATATTTGAATGCTTATTACGAAACTCATTTAAATATATTTTTCTATTCATTATATCAAAATAATTCAGATATCGAGGATGTAGGCAGAAGAACTACATTACCTTTGCCTAGCATAAAAAAATATATTAGCTGACACTAGCTTTCAATGTCACCCTACATCTACAGAGCCACAAACTTACCTGTAGAACGGCGAAAGGGGAAACTACGGACGCCATTTTGAAATGTCACTTCGCTGTCAGTTGTTGTTGCGTTGTGTTGTTCAGTTGAGAATCCATTAATTTTTCCAATATTACAAGTATTTTGTGTGCTAATCATGCCGAAAGCAATCAAAGGTGGTGTACGAGAAAATATTCTCAAAATGAAATTATTCTTTGATGCAGAAAAGCTGCATAAAGCTCCAATAATACCGTTTGAAAAAGAATACAATTGCATTGCAGCCGCTTCAGGCTAGTGTTAACAGATTATTATTAAATAAATATTAAATTAATTAAAATAATATTAAATAAATTCTCGACATCGTTTGATAATACTTTATTAATATTACTTCCAATTTAATTTAGATTATATATAACCTGGTGCCCGCGACTTCGGCCGCATAGAATTCGGTTACATTTTCTCAAATGTTTATTACTCTAATGATAAGTTTATTTTTCTTTTAGGTATTGGTATATCAACAATTTATAAAATTGTTGCAGAAGGTAAAACCGCTGCAGAAATGGGTACGAAAATAACCACCAGGAAAATCGAGAAAAAGGACACGTGGCAAAATAGAAGTTGACGGTTTCGATCTAGGTTTGATCAAGCGAAAAGTGCATGAATTTTATGCGATTAAAAGGGA
This sequence comes from Argyresthia goedartella, assembly GCA_949825045.1. Taxonomy (NCBI): domain Eukaryota; kingdom Metazoa; phylum Arthropoda; class Insecta; order Lepidoptera; family Argyresthiidae; genus Argyresthia; species Argyresthia goedartella. The sequence continues at coordinate 20,114,470 of OX463834.1, forward strand.
ATTACCAACGATTGATAAACTGCTTCCTGTTCTAAAAGACGACATAAATTTCCAAGGTAGCAGAGAAACACTTCGTAAATTGTTACGAACAATTGGCTTTCGTTCATGCCGGAGGAGAAACGGGGTTTGTCCAAAATGCAGACCTTGTATTTAAATCAAATACCAAAAGTGGGGACTACCACGACGAAATGAATAACACAAACTTCAAAAAGTGGCTAACCGAAAAATTACTACCCAATCTTGAAGAACCATCTTTGGTAGTAATGGACAACGCTCCATACCATAGCATTCGGGTTAATAAGGCTCCAAGTACAAACACAAAGTAACCCGAAATTCAAAAGTGGTTAAATGAGAATCGTTTCGAATTCTCATCAGAAATGACTAAACCACAGTTGCTGGAGATTGTCAAACGATACAAACCTGACCTTGTATATGAAGTTGATAATTTATTAGCACAACATGGTCACAAATATGTTTACGGCTGCCACCCTATTAGCACAACATGGTCATAAATGTTTACGGCTGCCACCCTATCACTGTGACCTAAATCCTATTGAGATGGTATGGGGTTCAATGAAAAGGAGAGTAGCAGAAGTAAATACAGAGCACAAAAATTAAAATTGGCGAACAAAACGGCTATGTAAACGGTTATGTATCAATCCTAAATTAATAAATCGCTAAAAATAATCGTGTGTTGCAGCAATTTATGTAATATGTGGCAACCTTTTTCGATGGTGGCGTCATCCCTTCATTCTACAGATAAGTTTGTCAATCTGTACTAACTTGTACAGTGCCACAAAGCTTTCTGGTCAGGTGTCAGCGTCGCTGCGGTCGAATTTAGTGTTGCCGCGCTACATAGAATTTCCACGGTTGTAGGGTAAAAATGCCATAATTAAAAATAAGTGCGTAAATAATAATAATTGCGATTTTTTCATATTTACTCTTATATTTATATATATGGTTGTCTTAATGATTATAATTATTGATGATCATAATAATATAATTATGATCCTGTAATTATATTATAGGTTTATGATTATATTTTAATGCAATAATTATGATCATATAGACAATCATCTGCGAAATCATAGGTCACTTCGTCTGAATCACTGCTTTCACTTCCACTATCACTTTCTAAATTTACGATAAATGGTTCATCTAAATAAATGTCTTTTCTTAGGTACTCATTTTCGATGTTCTTTACATGGGCACAGTATTTTTGCCAGTCTGCTGCTGATATTTTGTTAAATGCTTCTGCGACTAACTGCGGCATTTCAGCCTTTGACTTTCCAATGTTCTGTTCTGCAACATGACGTTTCATTGAACTCCAGATCATTTCTATTGCGTTTAAATCGCAATGATAGGGGGCAATCTAAGGACAGTGTGCCCATTGTCTCTTAGTAAATTATCAATTTCATATTGTTTTGCTGGTCTGTGCCTTTTTATGAATTCATACAGCTGGGGTTTAATGAAACTTTTATTGAACTCCACATTATTTTCAGTAAGCCAATTCTGCATATCTGCTTTTTTAGTATTTGAATTAGGGCATTTGTTAATACAAATACTGTGGTAAGGAGCGTTATCCATTGCTTTTATTCATTTCGTCATGGTAATCGCCACTGTTAGTGTTCGATTTAAAAACAAGTAATGCATTCTCAACAAACCCAGTTTCTCCCCCCGCATGAACTATAATTCATCTATTTCATTTTGATACAGGGTTCAAAACACCGTCAACATCATTACTTTGTGACGAGTGTATAAAAGTCTGATCCAAAAATATTACAGGCGTTTTTTCACCGCATTCGTTTTGCTTTATTTTATGCAGATAAGATGCCCGTAAAGCAGATATATCATTCAAGCATATTCATATAAGCATATTCATATAAGCATTCAACTAATTTCATGATATTGTTCAAAATGTTCAAATGTTCAAATGTTCTACGACCTTTGTTTTCCAGTAACCAGAATTAAAAATACAACGAGAAAACAACCAAAGTGGATATCACGAGGGATCAAACTTTGTTCAAAACGGAAACGCATGCTACTGTGGAAATATAGAACCAATCCATGCCTGGAAAATAAACAAACACTTAAATTATACTCAAAAAAATTGAACCAAATAATAAACTTAACACAAAAATCCCAAAATAATTACCAAATATTGACATCACTAAATAAATCCAAAATGACATGGCAAATAATAAATAATTCTATAAGAAATAATTATCCAAAAGAAGAAATAAATAAAATTATACATAGTAATAGAGAAATAACAGACCCCCAGGAAATAGCTGAATCTTTTAATGAATTTTATATTAACCAAGTATCCAACAATGGCAACACTTACAATGCAAATAAAAATCAAATGAGAATATGCAATTCAATGTTTTTGTCTCCAACAACTAATCGTGATATATTATTAATTATTAAGAGTTTGAAGAATACAAACAGCGTAGGCAACGATGATATCACAACGAAGGTTATAAAAGAAGTTGCTGTTGAAATAGCCCCAGTCATCACCCACATTACTAACCTCTGTATTGAAAATGGTACTTTCCCAGAGAGACTTAAAACCTCAATAATCAAACCAGTATTTAAAAAGGAAAATAAGGAAAACATTGCTCTTATTCCTATATTTTCAAAGATATTTGAAGACTTGACCAATTGCTCTTATTCCTATATTTTCAAAGATATTTGAGAAAGTGATCTATAATCAACTTTATAACTACCTTGAAAATAATAATATTCTCGCTCCAGAACAAAAAGGTTTTAGAAAGAACTTAACAATAGATATGGCCATATATGACTTTCTTCTTAAAGTGTCTATAAGCATGGACGACAGAGTACCAGTATCGGCATTGTACATGGACTTAACGAAGGCCTTTGATTTTGTCGATCACTCTACACTTCTAAACAAACTAGAATCATACGGAGTTAGAGGGAATATATTTGAACTTATAAAATCTTACTTAAGTGGTAGGAAACAAATGACTCAAATAAACAAAATTTGCCCTAACACTAAAGAGGATATAAAATACTATTCGAAGGCACTAACTGTGTCTTTTGGTGTACCACAGGGGAGTGTACTAGGCCCGCTACTCTTTCTTATATACATTAATGACCTCCCCAAAATAACAAAACATCCCATGTTCTTATTTGCTGATGACAGCACTGTTGTATTTAGACACGAAAATCTCGAAAATCATCAGATAAATATTAATAACGCACTAGGTTCTATAATAGAATGGCTAGGAAGAAACAACCTTAACATTAACTTAAGTAAAACAAAGCTGATGTCATTTGCTCTTCGAGGCGACCCGAAGTATAACCTAAATGTTAGACATTCTGGAAAAACCATAGACGAAGCAAAAGTCACCAATTTTCTAGGTCTGCAAATTGATAATAATCTTTCATGGAAAGAGCAAGTTTACAGCGTTTGCAAAAGATTGGCACAATGCTCTTATGCACTATACAGACTTTCAAAGGTCACAAACCAAAAGGCTGCTCTAGCTGCATACCACGCCTATGCAGGATCAATATTAAGATATGGTGTAATATTTTGGGGTAACTCAACAGATAAAGGAATAGCATTTAAAGCCCAGAAAAAGTGTGTTAGAGCTCTGTGCAAACTAAAACAAACAGATACGTGTAAGCCTGACTTCATTAAATTGAAAATTTTAACACTGCCTTGTCTCTACATTTTTGAAATAGTCAAATTTGTAAAAACAAATTTAGGGTTATTTAGAAAAATGAATAGCATTCGATATGCCGACAAATTAGGCGTTGCAAAATGTAAGAGCTCCCTCACAAGAAGAAACATATTTGGAATGGCTCCGATAATCTATAATGCCCTTCCGGATACAATAAGAAGTTTAGACAATATATAGGCATTGAAGAATGCTTTATTTAAATTATTGATCGACAAAGCATATTACAGTGTCACAGAGTTTTTACAGGACAAATGTAAAACATGCAATTGACATCTTATATGGACAAAAACTACTATTACCTGTAATTTTATTATTTTGTAGGACTTGCTTAATCTAATTTGACATTTGTATTATTGTATAATTTGACATTCCATAAACATTATTTTCATTATTTTATGCCTATTTTAAATTGACATACATCATCAATAGACATTATAATTGTAACTAATAACTGATCTCTCGATGTGGCTTTTTCATATTTCTATTTTATAATTGTATTTTTCATAATATTTGCACATCCTTATAGGATAAAATATAGTTAAGTTCACAAATTGTACCTAACATCATAAGCACCTATATTTGCAAATAAATATCTTTGACTTTGACTTTGACTTTGACTTTGACTATTTTCACACTACTGCACGATCTATGTTTTCCCATCAAAAAATTTAAGATTAACATGTTTCATAAATCAAATTGGGTTTCCAAAGGTATGAAACGGTGCTGTAAAAGAAAAAGGGAGCTTCTTTGGAAATACGGAAAGCATCCCGATTCTGTCAATAGAGATTTATTTAAACAGTATTCCAAACGCTTAAAAAAGATAATGAAACTTACACAGAAATCACAAAATGACTACATAATTAAATCATCTACAAACAAATGTAAAGCGGTATGTAAAATAATTAATAAGTCCAAATAAATACGCCAAAAGAGTACATAAAAAGTATACGGCATGACGAGACTTCAATCACAGACCCAAAGGACAAGATTTCAATAATAACTTTATAGATCAAGTGAAGCCCCATAATGACATGCATTCCAATAATAATAATACCTCAACTACAATTTCGAAACATAATACAATTAATGCTAATAATTCGACTACATCTTTGATATTTAACTCAGCAAATCTATGTTCATGAATCCAACAAACCCCTATGACATCCACAAATACATTCTATCTCTTAAAAACACAAGTAGTACCCGGCAATGATGGAATCTCGACTAAAGTTATTAAGGCTGTAAGTTCTATAATAGCGCCTGTTATCAGCTACATAGTTAATATTAGTATAGAAAACGGTATTTTTCCTAAACGTCTGAAAATTACAGTTGTAAAGCCACTCTTTAAAAAAGATGATAGGGAAAATATTAATTTCTATAGACCGATAGCCCTTATATCTATTTTCTCAAAAATATTTGAAAAGGTTATTTATGACAAACTTTATCATTATCTAGAATTTAATAAAATATTGACGAATGAACAGAAGGGATTTAGAAGAAACAAAAATATTAATATGGCGGTATATGACTTTTTACACAAAATAATGAAAAATGTTGATATAGGTACACCTGTGACATCATTATTCATGGACCTTACAAAGGCATTTGACCATGTGGGTCACAACACTTTGCTAAATAAACTAAGCAGTTATGGCATTCGAGGTAATGTACAAAACCTACTTAAATCATACCTGAGCGAAGCGAATCCAAAAACAAAGACAGAGCTTTTATACAGCTCTGAAATTTGAGATATTCATTACGGTGTACCTCAAGGGAGTGTACTAGGTCCCCTGTTAATTATTATATATATTAATGATTTTCCCAAAGCCATACATCACCCAATGGTATTATTTGCTGACGGCAGTACCGTAACATTTGTTGGGGAAAATCTTGACAACTATGAAATTGACATAAATAATACTTTGAAAATTATAATTGAATGGCTTGATAAAAATAATCTTATAATTAATCTTGACAAAACGAAATTGATGACATTTGCATTAGGGCGTAAACAAGAATTGACATTGAATATAAATTATTTAGGTAAAAAAATTTAACAAACAGAGACTATTAAGTTTTTAGGCTTACACATCGATCGCAACATGTCCTGGAACACGCATATCGAAAAACTACAAAAACAACTTAATCAGTTTTCGTATTCCCTGTACATGCTCGCCAAGACTGTAAACACTGATGCCGTATTTGCCGCGTACCACGGCTTTGTTGAATCCTCCTTGAGATACGGTATAATTTTCTGGGGCAATGCCACAGGCAATGACAAAATATTTAAAGCACAGAAGAAGTGTATTAGGGCAGTGTGTAAACTTGTCCCTACGGATAGCTGCAAACCCTTTTTTAATAAACTTAAACTTCTGACCTTGCCGTGTCTATACACAGTCAGGTCATAAGTTCTGTCACACAATAAAAACTTTTGAATTTTGAACGCTGGCCACAAAAAAGTTTATTGAATTCGAATTTCGAATTTTTCATGAAAATAAAAATGTGTACTTTTTAGAATTTTCCTCATTTTTAAATATGGAGTGGACAGTTAAAGAAGACCGTGTCGCAGTTAGTGCGTTGCATCGTTGCGGTTACGCGCCAATTCAGATTTTCGACTTACTGAAAAATTTCAATATAACCAAAAGATTCGTTTATCGTACCATAAAACGATACAATGAAGACTCTAGTGTAGATGACAGGTCAAGAAGTGGTCGCCCTCGCTCTGTTAGGACTCCAGCAGTGATAAAAGCTGTGAAGGCGCGAATTCAAAGAAATCCCATACGTAAGCAGAAACTGTTGGCCCTTCAGATGGGGTTAAGCAGGACCACGGTGAAAAGGGTGTTAAATGAAGACTTAGGGCTTAGGGCATATCGGAGAAAAATAGGATATCGTTTGGACGCTCGTTTACTGGACCTGAGACTGAAGAGATGCCGCGCTTTGTTGAAGCGGTACGCGGGAAAAAAGCATCGGGAAATTCTTTTTTCGGATGAAAAAATTTTCACCGTGGAAGAGAGCTACTACAAACAAAATGATATGGTGTACGCACACAGCAGTCAAGAAGCGAGCAACCGTATTCCGCGTGTCCAACGAGGTCATTTTCCATCCTCGCTCATGGTTTGGTTGGGAGTCTCTTATTGTGGCTTAACTGAGGTACATTTTTGTGAGAAAGGCGTAAAAACGAATGCAGTTGTGTATCAAAATACAGTCCTCAAGAACCTTGTGGAACCTGTTTCTCATACCATGTTTGTTCAGGCTTCTCGGCACCCAATGACCTCGCAGGGGCCCATCAGCTACGAGGTAGCGTAGCGATCAGATGCCAAGAAGTGAGAACGTCGGCGATTCACCAAGCATTTAATTATGGAGTCGATCTAACCTGGTCTGTGCTTCGGTCCCGTCAACCTCCTGTCTCTCTGCAAGGCCCGGGTGCACCCTAGGCTCTTCTTGGTAGACAGGTTCTTCAGCCAACCAGGTATGACTGGCAGGCCAGCTTCGACGAGCACAGTGTTCCAACACAGGTTATGTTACGTGGGAAAAACCAATCGGCCACGTAAATGCGAACTTTATCTGGTTCGGGGAACCACAACACACTCAGCTATATAGACAATCCTGAGGGGAACCCGAATACATTCCAGATGGCTTGCGATTTAATTTCAATACCCTAATCAATACGCGTTACATTGCGAGGCTTTCGTCTGTCTGTTGTCAAAAAACTGCAAGGTTGGCAGCAACGTCAAATTCAAAATGGCCGTTCCGAAACCATCGATCGAATATCGATTTGGAATCGAACAATGTTTAATAACCGGCACTGGGTATTCCAACAAGATTCTGCGCCAGCTCATAGAGCGAAAAGCACACAAGACCTCCTGGCGGCGCGTGAAATCGACTTCATCCGGCACGAAGACTGGCCCTCCTCCAGTCCAGATTTGAGTCCGTTAGATTACAAGATATGGCAACACTTGGAGGAAAAGGCCTGCTCAAAGCTTCATCCTGATTTGGAGTCACTCAAGGCATCCTTTATTAAGGCAGCCGCCGATATTGACATGGACCTCGTTCGTGCTGCGATAGACGACTGGCCGCGCAGAATAAAGGCCTGTATTCAAAATCGCGGGGGTCATTTTGAATAAACTTTATTACCATAAGAATCTATGTTTTATTAAGTTCATTTTGCTATATAAATGTTTACATAAATAATAAACATGTCTAAATTATTTCATATTGCACATGTGACAGAACTTATGACCTGACTATGTATACACAGTCAGGTCATAAGTTCTGTCACACAATAAAAACTTTTGAATTTAGAACGCTGGCCACAAAAACGTTTATTGAATTCGAATTTTGAATTTTTCATGAAAATAAAAATGTGTACTTTTTAGAATTTTCCTCATTTTCAAATATGGAGTGGACACTTAAAGAAGACCGTGTCGCAGTTATTGCGTTGCATCGTTGCGGTTACGCGCCAATTCAGATTTTCGACTTACTGAAAAATTTGAATATAACCAAAAGATTCGTTTATCGTACCATAAAACGATACAATGAAGACTCTAGTGTAGATGACCGGTCAAGAAGTGGTCGCCCTCGCTCTGTTAGGACTCCAGCAATGATAAAAGCTGTGAAGGCGCGAATTCAAAGAAATCCCATACGTTAGCAGAAACTGTTGGCCCTTCAGATGGGGTTAAGCAGGACCACGGTGAACAGGGTGTTAAATGAAGACTTAGGGCTTAGGGCATATCGTAGAAAAACAGGACATCGTTTGGACGCTCGTTTAATGGACCTGAGACTGAAGAGATGCCGCGCTTTGTTGAAGCGGTACGCGGGAAAAAAGCATCGGGAAATTCTTTTTTCGGATGAAAAAATTTTCACCGTGGAAGAGAGCTACAACAAACAAAATGATAAGTTGTACGCACACAGCAGTGAAGAAGCGAGAAACCGTATTCCGCGTGTCCAACGAGGTCATTTTCCATCCTCGCTCATGGTTTGGTTGGGAGTCTCTTATTGGGGCTTAATTGAGGTAAATTTTTGTGAGAAAGGCGTAAAAACGAATGCAGTTGTGTATCAAAATACAGTCCTCAAGAACCTTGTGGAACCTGTTTCTCATACCATGTTTAATAACAGGCACTGGGTATTCCAACAAGATTCTGCGCCAGCTCATAGAGCGAAAAGCACACAAGACTGGCTGGCGGCGCGTGATATCGACTTCATCCGGCACGAAGACTGGCCCTCCTCCAGTCCAGATTTGAGTCCGTTAGATTACAAGATATGGCAACACTTGGAGGAAAAGGCCTGCTCAAAGCCTCATCCTGATTTGGAGTCACTCAAGGCATCCTTGATTAAGGCAGCCGCCGATATTGACATGGACCTCGTTCGTGCTGCGATAGACGACTGGCCGCGCAGAATAAAGGCCTGTATTCAAAATCGCGGGGGTCATTTTGAATAAACTTTATTACCATAAGAATCTATGTTTTATTAAGTTCATTTTGCTATATAAATGTTTACATAAATAATAAACATGTCTAAATTATTTCATATTGCACATGTGACAGAACTTATGACCTGACTACGTATATATGAAACATGTGTATTTGTAAAGAGTAATTTACAACGTTAGAAAGCAAACGTCATGCAAATAAGCTATGTGCTGAGCAACATAGAAGTGCTTACTATGGCAAGAGTATATTCAATATGTCAACCCGAATATTTAACAAGCTTCCGCAAAATGTTAGAGAAACCGAGCATTTACATGCCTTTAAAAATAAATTAAAAACTCTACTCGTTAATGCAACTTTTTATTCAGTCAACGAATACTTGACTTACACATGAGAATAATAAATAATTTAATTTTATCATGGACTGACATCACAATCATATTTTATTAACCTACATTTGACTTGTTATTAATTTGTGTACTAAAATGTAATTTGCATACCTATGGTTATATCATGTGAAACTAACATTAGATATTTAAGACACCTTATGTACACCATGATAAGCAAATAAAGTTTCTATTCTATTCTTTTCTATTCTATTCTATCATTGCGCTCAATGAGGACTTTTCTATTGGATTGCGTTTCTTGTATCGAAAACCAATTTCACGCAATAACTTTCTGAGGGTTTCACGACTAGCATTAAAATCGATTTCGTCTCGTAGAACATCCGTAATTTTGGGATGGTAGGTATTTATTTCTTCATTATGTAAAATTCATGAATTTTTCCTCTGATGACACTGAGGTCAAAATCATCAATTTCTATCTTCCCCTTGGTTCTAGTCCTTTTTTTCCCTGGAGTAGAAATTTTTGAGCCAGTAGCATCTGCCTGTTTTTGTTCTTTAACTAATTGTCCTACAAACCGTTCACTTACACCTGCAAAATAGAACACAAGTACTTGTAGGAACCATGTCATCGACTACTGACAAGAAATGGGTGATTCATAGAACAACAACTGGCAACATTAACCTGTAGCAGCAGCAACTCGTTCATACAGTTTTTCAAATGGTATTATCACCGCATTTAAACGTTTCTCTTCCTGCATAAAAGCTAAAACATTTAAAATAGTGTTTCTCGCGGCACTGTTCAATGCTTTCGGCGTTATTTATATCATTAAAACGATAAAATAATGAATAAAACACCAAGCGTTGTGCACAACAACAAACTCGACAACATTATGACATTTCAAAATGACATTACGTAGTACCAGTTTCGCCACCGGATCAGATAACTTTGTGGCGCTGTATCGTATTTAGCATGACCGTGCGTTCGATTTGTTTGATCGTCCACCCACACCCGCATAAAATTAACAGAAGAATAGAACTATACAAGTTCTTCGCTTGCAAAAGAGATAGCATGTAAGGTGGGCTCATGGCGGGTGTCAACTGAGACGTTCAAACCGAACGCAGCCTTTAGTTTTTTTTTAACTTTCTGGGACAGGCAAAGACAATGCCTTGACAGTGACATTTTTTATGTTCTGGCAAAGGTAAGATAGTCCATTATGCCAACGTCAGCTTTTTCCAAAAAGACAAGATTTTTTTAAATTTAAATATGAATAAATTAAAATTTTGGAAAACAGTAAAATAAAAATCCCTTAAGCTCTCGACCAACTTTCGAATTAGCTATTAAAATTAGGGGATCAATAATTTTAAATGTTGTTGTCCATTCATTAAATTTGGGAAAAAAGTAGTTACCTATTTTTTCCTTGTTCATGGTAGTCGTGGCCTTACGTAAATTATAAAAGAATCAAACAAAGTTATGTGATCTTGGCAGTATTTATTAGTAAATAATTATTTCAATAACGTTCAAAGATAATAAATAATAAATAGTAGAGAGTAGAAGTACTAATATCAGAAGTAGTAGTATAGTAAGCAAATACTTATAACTACCTACTTAAATGATAATACAGAACAAACTAATCTAGATGACAATTAAAGTAAAATTATGATTAACCATGATAACGTGATATAACTCTAATATTAGAATCAAAAATTAATCATATCCTTGAAAAATACACACAAAAAACATCAAGTACTATAATAATAATATTTCTCGAATCATAATCATATATAAAATTAAGAATACACAATAGCGATGCCATAATTGACGACCCGAATGGCCGAGTCGGCAGTGACCCTGCCTACGAAGCCAAGGGTCCCGGGTTCGAGTCCCGGTGGGGGCAAATATTTGTTTGATGAGAACGGATGTTTGTAACCTAGTCATGGTTGTTTATCTATCTAAGTATAATATTTATCTATATAAGTATGTGTATCGTTGTCTAGTACCCAAGATACAGGGAATCCTAGTTTGGGGCTAGATCAATGTGTGTAAATAGTGTCCAAGGTATTATTATTATTATTATTATTATAAAAACCCTGTTACCTACATTACAATAATAAGGCGAATTATGACAAATCTCAAGTTAACTTTGTAATTACATTGATGGGTACCCACCTATAGTAAACACAACTAATCATAATATTAAGCATAAATGTAGCCCATTATTGTCCCCACCGAGGGGAACGAGCCTCTACCCGGATACGAGTAAGATGGAGCCATACTCCACCGCGCTGGCTCAGTGCGAGTTGCTGGCGGGGTGTCGGGCTAGTGGCCAACCCGACTGTCAGATGTTTTCAAGTTGCCCCACTAGGGTCTCTGACCAGCTTTACGACTACTACCAGCGAGCAGCGATAGTAGCCGGGACCTACAGCTTAACGTGTCATCCGAAACTCGAAAGCGTCCGAAGCAAATGCCGCATAGAACGGACACCCATCCAGTGCCTGTCGCGTTGAAGAAAGTGCTCTTTGTTTAAATGTCGCCGATTCGCAGGCAACACACAAAACTACTCTATAAAAAGATTAGACATTTTGGGAACTGTCACTTCATACATTTGATTGCATACATTATTTTAAAGTTCTACCACTAGACTCGTCTTTAATATTTCTGGCCTAAGCCATCTCTGAAACTATTTTGTCTTCCCGGTTTTACGTGGAGACTTCAACTGCAACTTCTTAGTACAGAGTTCCAGCATATCCTCCAAAATATCATTAATCTGGTCCAATTCATCACACAAAATCGGCATCCTATTACCTTCAATGACTATCTTCAGCACACTGTTAATATCGTCGTCTAAACATTTTAATGCCCTTTGATATACAAGAACAGCAAGGATCTTTTTAAGTGTAAGTATTGTAAGATTGTTATACGCAAAATTTAGGTAGCGCAGCGCCAGATTTCCAACACTAAAGACATAACCGTCTCTTTCAACTGTCAAGCTTTTCTTGAAAGGATGAAGAAAAGGTCCGATTTTGGCTTTCGCTTTGTCTGGGGAGAAATCAACATCAGCACTTTTAATCTTACGCTTTCCTTTTTCTGGTTTTGATTCTTTGAGTTTTCCTAAATCTTCTTTGGTTACTTCTACTAGGACTTTACTGTATTCAATCTTTGCCTCTCTGACCTGTAGTATTTCTTCAACTGTCAACGGGAACTCTACAAGAAGTGACAATATACTAATAGCACTTTCATCTGTGAGTTGGTTTCCCGATAAATTCAAATACCTTAGTTGTCTGTTCATTCTTAATACTTCAGCAAGACTCATAGCTCCAACGTCAGTGATTCTATTTGATGATAGATTTAAACAGGTTAGGCTTTTTGATGCAGGTTTGAGGAACTGTATTTTAGAAGCGATTCGTATGACAAAATTGTCATCAAGGCTGCAACGAGCTAACGAAATATTTTTGATGATCGCGTGGTCTAAAAGAATATCATAGTTCTGCTCACGTACAACGCAGTTATCGAAACATACATCTGTGACGTGTGATATGGGAAGAAATTTGTTTATCTCGTGGATTATGAACTTGTCGACGCCGCTGCTAAATGTAAAATTGCTTAAATCCATATGGTACTCTAATGTCATTGCTATTACTTTTATGAGTTCCCTCGGCAACTTGGATTTATGATTGAATTTCAGTTGATTGATATTCCCAGTGTTATCATAAAATACATGAATATTAATAGTCGTTATTGGATCATGGGTCTTTGGACCTAATAAGGATACGTGTTTATTGGATAGAACAGCTGGAGGAGATGGTGCACGACCCGTTTCGCCTTTCTGATGTTCAATTTTAGATTTGCCGGCGTTTTTTTTCTGTTCGTTCTTCGACGAGCCTGGAATAAGAATATTCATCTATTGGCACTCTATTGGCATATGAGGGCACACGAAATATGTCTTCACCAGTCGAAGAACATCATCATCGTCAGAATCATCATCGTGAGCGTCATTATCATTAAACATGTAACAAAATTTAGCAATATATATTCTTGGGAAGAGCACTGTAGTGGGAAATATATGTTTACACCTAGCTCATGCTCAGCTGTTCCAATTTTAATGTATAATGTTTCTTTTGAATAAATATTTTTATTATTATTTTTTTATTAATCGTCATCGTCAGCATCGTCAACATCAGAATTATCTTCGTCAGAATAATCGTCGTCAGCATCATCATCGTGAGAATCCTCATCGTCAGCATCTTCATCGTCGGGGTCGTCATAGTCAGCGTCATCATCGTCAGCATCATGGTCATCATAATCATCGTCAGCGTAATCATCGTCAGGGTTGTCATCGTCAGCATAATCTAGCGCTTTGTTCCCGGGTTTCCGGGAACGGGACTTCCCGGGAACATAATCAAGTCACTGTGCCGCGACGTAAAAACGAGATGGAATAGCATTGAAACGATGATGAGCCACTTTTTAGAGGTTAAAAACTGCATTAAAAAGGCTTTGATGCAGTTTTTTACCTCTTTGAAAATTTCATTCCCGGTTTAAGGTCGAAAATTCCAGTAACTGAAATGTCAATAAATGTACATAATTAATCATGTGTTAAAAATGGATGCAACGTCGCCATAGCAACATGCGTACTCTAATGGCAAAACCAGTTTGCTATACGATATTCAACCTTAGAGGTGGGTCGGAAATTAAATTCTGTCGACTGTACCTACCAACCTCCATGAATGTATCGGTAAAGCCTTGATCTCACGATCGACAACGCACAGCGCTGCGGTATGTCAAGTCGGAAGGTTGGGTAGAGTTGTGGATGCACAGAGGACGGAATGGGCCGGAAGTGACGTCACGCGTGATTTTATCAATTTCACCCCACATTAGAAATTTTATGAATGAGTTGTTCATCGATTCGTCATCCTAGTCCGCCCCCAAATAGTTGCCCACAAAATGTTTATTTTTTCAAGTCATTCGCGCACGACGTTTATAATATTAGTATTAGATACAAAAATGAGCAAAAAATGTCATACAATATAATCTCAATGTGTCGTATTTACGAGAAAAACGTGATTAAAGGTCAAGTGGGTATCTTTTTATTTTCTTCAATACTTCCGCGCACAACAAATGTGGCAATAGTTCACATCCCTTTTTCTCGCAAACGCGACCCATTAGAGTATTAAATTATTTATCATTTTTATTTCGTTTTGTATATTCTATCCATTTAATAATACAATCATTGTGCGCGAAAGGCTTGAAAAAAATATTTTTTGGGGGGGCTATGACACATACGTTCTACAATCTGTGTTTTTATACTTGAGCTAAATAGTAAACACCAATGGCGGGATCATTATAGCGGAGGCTGTAATTGACATGTGTGTAGTAATTTCATCAAAATATGATTTTGGGTTGAAATATATTTAAAAGGAAATGGAGGTGTTTCAAAAATCTCTGGCCCAGCATGAAAGAACTGTATCTCAAAATAATGAGAATTATTATTATAGTCATTCATAAACAATAATTCGTATCAAATTCTATAACTTCTATATCTATAAGTTCTAATGAAAATTCGAATAATTATAAAATATAATAATATTAAATATAAATAAAGATTTTGTACACTAAAAGTTCAGTTAAGGAATCTGTAATAAATTGTGTATATGTTAAAAATAACTTATTACTGAAACAATGTCTATTCCTGATTACAGGAATCGGTTACTTGATTACTACCGGATTACTATTGTTTTAAAGCAATACTACGGCCGAAAAGTGGCTGTTTGGGTTGAAATTTGAAGTTTGTATAGATTTGGCCACAATTTGATACCAAATAGGGACCAGAACCTGATGCTGCAGCCAGTACACACAACACCTCAATAAAATGAGGCAACTTAATCGAGTCTGGGCTCACCAGATAAGTCTTGATGAGCAGTTGCTGACACACTGTAGTGTTAGGTCGACTATAAAAGTTTGATTCAAAAATGAATCCACGAAAACGCACACCACTTTTTATCTTATTGATTTAATTACTGTGAAACAGTGCTATGTCCTGCTTATTCTTTTTTGTATGATAAAAAGGAAAATTTAGCGGACGAGCTGCCTAAGATAAGTAGTTATCATTACCCATGGACACCTGCAGAACCTTTGGAGCTGCCTGTACACTTCCGATATTTAGAGTGCCCAGTTTACTCGCTTCTTTCAATATTTTATTTTCACATAAACCTCTTCCGGGTTATTACAAAAAGAAATTATTTCACTGTTGAAAGATGCGTAATACGCAAATCTAGAAATGATCTCGGTGATATAGTGCAAATTTTAGGCAAAACTTGTTAAAATTAATGCTATTTTATTTAACTGAAAATCATATTGTCAATAATTACCTGCCGACAACATTAAACACAGTCATAAAAAATAAGTTAAAAACTAAAAAATATGACTTCGTGGTAAGAAATTATTAACTAGCATTACATGTACCTACGATAGTCGAGATAGCAGTATATCGTAAATGAATATCATGTCTAAAACTATCCGTCTGTCTGTTAGGGGAAGAATACGATTTTCAGAGCAATTGTCTTCGTATGTGGATTGGGAGGAGCGAGCCTTATAGTTAAGATAATTCAAGAACTTCTTCTGTATTATTTGGATGCGATTCTTATAAGTAAGATAACAAGGGGCCTAGATAATGATCCCATACTCTAGTATACTACGTACATATACAAAATACCCATTTTCCTGGTATTACCATTATTATTACCCATTGCCCATACATAGGCAAAATAGCCAAGTTGTGCGAATCATAATTTTCAATCCCATAGTGTCCATTTTAAAATTATAATGAAATAAGAATCTACTACGCAACTGAGTAGGTTGCAAAAGAAATTAACAACATCTCTATCAAAATTGTTTGAATCTCCTACATTTTGGGACGAAGCGAAATCGGCAGACTGTGTGTGAATCGGAAGGTTCGACCATAGTATAAATAGTTCGACTATAGGATCCTGTATTATTCTCAAAACAAAAAGTTACGTATTAACATACACAAGAAATATTGAATAACTTTTAACAAAAAAGAACCATGACGTCAACGACAACAAATCGTATGTTCATATTAAAAAGCTTCAAATTACCAAATGATATACTTTCGTAGCAAATGAATAAGTCAATATGGAAAACATCTAAATTAATATTCATGCTACAATAATTGAGGAGTTCCATCGATTCCTCGTGGATGCCATCATCAGGTCTTAATACTAAAGAGAATACTACGTGGTAAGAATAACAATCTCATCAAACTTTTACGTAGAGAGAAAGTCGTCCGTTGAAAAGAAAAATATTTGGTATCGCCAACAAGTGACCAAGAAATGCACGTTTACGCTTTCGGAACCTGCATCACTGATAGCCCAGGAAATTACAAGTTAGATGGAATATGTAATCAAATCTGGAATTAATCATTCAGTTTACTCAAGTAATTGACTATTGCGGAGTCACAAGTACATAGTGGTTTACTATATCAACTCTAACGTAATGGATTACAATTTAAATCCCAGCGTAATATCACAGTAATGTTGATCACAGAATAAATGAATTACTGAGGAATCACATTACCTTAATGTAATGGTGTAATTCATTCCTTAAGTAATGGATTATGCCCAACTCTGCTATACAATAAGTTATACTCTTTTTTTGATACAAATTTCGTTCATATATGGCAATAGAAACGTCCCCTGTAAAGCATTTTTCAGTTCTTCAGTGTTGTGTTTTTTATTGTGTACAGTTTTTGTATGTGTGAAGTTTTAAATTATTTGATAATCTCTGTACAACTTGTGTAGCATAAGTTCTATTAGTGTCTCAATCTCCCACTAGATGGCGCTGTACCGGCTGACACCAATGATAAATGGCGCTATTAAGATTTTTGTTGCGATGTATAAGAGGGCTGGGTACATTTTGTTTATTTATTTATACCAATATACCACTCAGAAGGGAACAACAGTGTTTGTTTTATTCAATCTCAAATACTTAGATAATTTTATGGCCTTTCAACTTTTCCTTGAAAGTTTTTCTCTAACATGTACCGTTTTTGAGATTTAAGCGAAAAATGAAAAAATGGACCCTTTCCCCCCCTCCCCCCACTCCGGGGCTCCTCCTAGTGTCCCGGGGTTTTAGTATGTTTATTACCTAGGGACTCTTGACATGTTTCCGAAGAAACATCTTACGTTACTAACTCACGCACTCTAGACCCCCCTTGGAGGGACTCATTCAATGGACTATAGATTGCGAAAACCATACGTGCGATGACGCAACGCATGCCGCAAGGTTGTGCGTTGTCGATCGCGAGACCACGGTTTAAGCCCACGTTCACCCGAGGCTGGCACCCAGTTCAGGTCACGTGGTCATACAGCTATATACGACACCAGGCTGTGTTACAGCCCGCCAGGTTTCTTGGCATTTGAGCGCGCTCTCGCATAGGGTAAGATGATGTGAGAGAGAGAGATGACAGCTCGCTTACACGCCCAGAAACCTGGCGGGCTTGTGCCAGTATAAAATACCGTATTGCCCAGCATTTACTATGCCGTGTATTGGAAATTACCGCTTCGAAAAATACGAAACGATTGTAGTTGATAAGGTGAATTGATCAACAACATGTTAGGTAGGTATCTCTCTCGTTTACCGCGCGCCAAACGTCGAAATTCGACGGAAGACGAAAGTCGTAGATGTAGGTAAGCGGCAAACGGGACTGAGGTGAAGATGGGCGGGAGTGGTGGCCAAAGGGAGCGACAGGCCAGTGGGCAGACCACCTGCCCGATGGTCCGGCGATATACTTAAGTCGACAGGATCTCAATGGACGCGGATGGCACAGGACCGTAGGAGTTGGCGCTATAGAGAAGAGACCTGTGCCCAGCAGTGGGTTGATGTGGGCTGAGCATGATGATGAAGGTAAATTATTACACAAGTACTATGACAATTGTTCTGTCAAAACAAGAATCTAAAACCGACTTCACAAAATAGTAATAATATAATAATAATACCTTGGATATTTACACACATTGATCTAGCCCCAAACTAGGATTCCCTGTATCTTGGGTACTTGACAACGATGTACATACTTATATAGATAAATATTATACTTAGATAGATAAACAACCATGACAAGGGTACAAACATCCTTTCTCATCAAACAAATATTTGCCCCCATCGGGACTCGAACCCGGGACCCTTGGCTTCGTAGGCAGGTTCACTGCCAACTCGGCTATTCGGGTCGTCGACAAAAGGAGAATGTTTGACGAGGGAACTCTTAAGATATTACAGTCAGTCAGACTTACAGCGATTTTTGTACTTTTCATAGCATTTACTCTCGGGAAGCATAATTTTGTTAAGTGGAGCTGACGATGAAGAGCACAGTGGCCATCGGAACTGCTCCATACTAGTTATCCCACATGTTGCGATATGGTCACTTTATAACGGTTACTAATGCAATGTTATGTGGTGAAGTGGATTTGGTGGTGACGTACAACAATTTATAAACGTTGTCGGTCAGGATCTGATGATGGTATCATGGGGGGAACGTCTTATGCCAATTCAGATTGGGACCCTAATTTGTTCCGCAAAATTACCGTGACCGTCTTAAAACAAGTCCTGGTATTAGGTAAATAAAGCCCATTATGGCGAAGTGGAATGGAAAATGATTATTTTCAAAGTTTTAATTTATTATAATGATAAAAATTTTAGTAATAATAATTTTTATAATGGTTGCCATGGTGATGTTCTTATTTTTACGACCCGAATGGCCGAGTCGGCAGTGACCTTGCCTACGAAGCCAAGGGTCCCGGGTTCGAGTCCCGGTGGAGGCAAATATTTGTTCGATGAGAACGGATGTTTGTACCCTAGTCATGGTTGTTTATCTATCTAAGTATAATATTTATCTATATAAGTATGTGTATCGTTGTCTAGTACCCAAGATACAGGGAATCCTAGCTTGGGACTAGATTAATGTGTGTAAATAGTGTCCACAGTATTATTATTATTTGAATTTGACCTAATTTGAATCGGAAAAAGATTGTGGTAACCCCCATGGAGATATAAGGGAACTCTCTAATTAATAAAGACACCTAAATGTTTGTTTTGTAACAAATAGGAAGTTTTTGAAGTCGTTTTTTTGTTTAAATAATTTTCACCAACATTCTTTAGAAAATACCCACAATAAAACGAGGTGCCAGCTGGACTATGAAGTAGAGTGGATATGTCAGGTCTGGATCGGTATTCATGTACAGTTCCTCATGACTTCGGTGCTGCAGTGGTCGAGACCTTCCTTCCCAAGCGAGAAGTCGCGGCTTCGAATGCCCGCTAAAGAAACCCAGATCTTGGAAGTTTACATGTGTTTCCGTCGCTGTTTCTGGTTGCCACGAGACAGGGTATCCTAAGTGGGGCTAGACGCAAAGTATGTGCTCCAGTGTAAATGTTGTTTTAAGGTTTTACTAGTTCTAATGAGATCACCTTCTGGCGCGCAACTGGCACGCTATTAAGAAGATTGAGAAACCACAACGTACTTTGAATGTTCTTGGTGAAAATAATCTCTTCTGCCAGATGGAAGTGCTTGCAGGCGTAAGGCACGAAAGCTATTAGGTCATTGGGTAAAGGGTTAGGCTCACTGGCCTCCGATTGACCTCTCAAACTCATGATTCTGGCTATTCAATGGCAGAAGAATGTTTGTAGGTATTGTTGCAGAAGATGATACTTCTTGATTCTTGATGACGATACACCACAAAATCACTGTTTGTTTATATTTTGATGACACTATCATAATATTAAGAATACATATAAATGTAGAAAAATAAATGGCCAGTACAAAACACCTGAGAGAAGACTTCAGACAAATGCTACAAACTCTTTGGCGAACTTTCCACATCCTCCTTGGTTAACTTGATGACTTTTCTGCCGTAAAGATCGAGGACAAGCGAAACGTTCCGGGGTGGAAGGAAATAAAGACCGGCCAAGTGCGATTCGGACTCGTGCACGATGGGTTCCGAGGAATAAAAGCAAAAAAAAATACGTCTCATATATGGAAAACCTTTTTGATTTTTTAAATTGCGACTAGTTCATATTTGTAGTTGTTGCAGGAACAGAAATACACATTCTGTGTTAATTTGAACTCTCTACCTGTTACCGTTGGTGAGATAGAGACCGCTGACGGACAGACAGACGGACGGACAGCGAAGGCTTTGTACAGGGTCGCGTTTGGTTCGGTTACCGAACCCTGAAAAGTACTGGGTCTTCCAGTAAAATATAACTAGAAATTAACACAAAAATATTATAGTAGCAGTGTAAGAACTCATAATATAAGCACAGAGCGCTCATAAGCCCTACTCCGCTCAAGACGTAGCGAATTAATTAAGTTTATGTAATTTTATACGCACAGCTTGCCCCCTACCCCCCTAGTCCGCCCCTGTCTTCCCACCCACTTAATAAGTTGCCCCCCCCCCTGGATTAACAAGATTCCATTAAAATTATTAAATGCTGGCACACAGTTTCTCGGGCTTCGCTTTTGTTTAGTAGTTCCAGTGGAATACATTGTGAGGAACCCTTCATATCTGTAAAGCTGCGGCGATGGGCTAGCCGACTACCGCGCAAAAATATCAGAGGTAGCTATGGAAATATGCAGGTTTTCCTCACGATTTTCCGTCACCGAACTTCATCAACATCACATAATATTACTGTAATACATAAAATGTAAAATTTTAAATTAGTTTTTTAAAACGTCATCTTTGTAATATATATATATATATATATATATATATATATTGTTTTCATTCATTTTTACAAAAAGCTCTGACTAAATTTTGATAAAATTCAAATAAATGTTCCATATAAATTTTAACAAAATTGATTTAGAACTTTTTAGAACCTAGCAATCAAAACAAGAATCATTTAATTTTTAATAATAAAATATTAAATACTAGCTAGGATTATATTCAAGGCCGTACATCGAAACATTAGAGAAAGGGTTTCGTGTATGTAGTATGTTAATATTGAACTATGTACTCAGGTTAACGAAACTCTTTGCTCATTGAAACCGGAAGTGGATAGAAATTGAGTAACTTATTTAAAGAATTATAATCAAATATGAAAAAAAAACTTTCCGTTTTTACTGGTTAACAATGGCTAAGAATAAGAGAAATGGGGCGGCCTTTGCCCAGCAGTGGGACACAATATAGGCTATGTAAAAAAAAAACAATAATTTATTGTATGGGTACTTCTTTTTACTCTCAAAAACCGGTATGTTTCATTATTTGTTGTAATAGCGGCAATATACCTATAAATAAACCCTCTGTGAAACTTTCAGCTCTCTACCTGTTTCGGTCGATCCAGTAGATTTTTTAGATTTAAATTTTAGATTTCTATATTAATCCATATCACAGACTTACAGTATACACCATCACATGCGAATAGTAATACAATGCAATAACAAAATAATACAAGTCAATTTATCTAATAACAAATAAAATTAAAAGTTCAATTAGGAATCATTATTAAAACATTAATTACTTCCATTACAATTTGCAGTTACAAATTATCATTCAATTTCTTATTTTAAGTCAGAATTATGTTGAAATAGTCAGTAGAGCCCGGTGACAGACGGACAGACGGATGGACAGCGGAGGCTTAGTAATAGGGTCCCGTTTGGCACCCTTCGGGTACGGAACCCTAAAAACACTCGAATTAAGAACCTCCTCCTTTTCGAAGTCGGTTGAAAAGGAAAATAAAGTTGTTCCAAATTTGTCATCAGATGTCGTTGACGAGTCATGGTCTTATTTTTTTTCATACCGTTATCCTCTGTTATGTGCTTATTACGACCATTGACCTCAAACTCTTTGTTCACGATGACCATGGCTATTCTTTCGGACTAATGTGCCTTCTTTCCTTGCCTGACTTCGGCTTTTCAAACCGAAATCCCGAAATCAACGGAAATCATGGAAAAAAAACCATCATCGTTGCGATGTTCAATTCTGTAAAAAAAGCGATACTCACGTTGAAGATTTCATTGGGTTATTAATTTATCACAGATCCATTACTAAACAGCCATGGCGAATCAACGCCATCTGTCACAGCTTTCAGAACATTTTTTTTAAATTAGCTGTCAGGAGAACCCCTTACTCCAACTATGATACCAAATCACGGTGATACATATCACATACAAAATCCAAACATCACATAAAAGATACCGCGCTACAGGGACGTCCTTACATCCCGACTCGCTGGCCCCCTTTTTGTCCCCCCCTGGTAAGACGCTATAAAACCCCCTCTAAGTAGGAGGAAAACTAATTAATATCCGCGGCGGAGCGCGGTATACAGGACGTTATAGAATGGTGCAGTTGAATAAGTTGTTGTCGAAACAAACTTCAGGCAATACGGCAGTAATTAATCGCACATAAACAAACACAAAATTGATTTATTCAATAAAATTCACTCATCATAGAAAAAAATTTTTTTTTTTATCAAAAACATTAAAGTTATTAATTAAGTTAAAATTATAATATTAAGTTAAAATTAGTTAATATTAAGTTAAAATTACAAATAACTTCTGGGTTCCACACCAGGTCTAACCTGTGTCGTGGGGCCCAAAATGAACTGGTACAGGAAATTGTACTGATTGGTCAGAAAATGATTGATTCTTGTCTATCTTACACAATGCGTCCCCTTTATCCTTCATGGATCCTCATCCACACTCCAGCCTTCACGGACTCTGACCCACACTCCAGCCTTCACGGACTCTGACCCACACTCCAGCCTTCACGGACTCTGACCCACACTGCAGCCTTCACGCTCTGACTCTGACCCACACTCCAGCCTATGATATTTCGATTGCGATCGATTATTTTTCATGAGTGGTGTAAAACAAACATAAACATAACAGGCACATACATTGCTTCTGGCCCCACACTAGGATACCTGTGGCGTGGGAACCAGAAGCAGCGACGTAAGCATCCAAAACCTGGGTATTTTTTCCCTTCCTGGCAACGGATTCGAACCCTGGACTTTATAGTTTGTTCATTTTGTTAGCGTCGCCTTGCCACGTCCCGGCAATTTTCAAAGAACGTCGACATTCAAAGAATGTCGCTTTATGCGCAATAAAATCTAACTTCCTGTTTTTTCACGCTCGACGCGGCTTTCTTTGAACAAGGCGGCGCGATCAAAGGCGACGACGCTATCAAAAAGAACAATTTTTACAACATGACTACACGTTTCTGTTACACCCTGTCTAAGCGAGCGAAATTTAGAGTGCCTCCGTCTTGCTGCGTCTCAGGTGGCACGGAGCCCCGCCACCCCCCACCCCCCACCACCCACCCCCCCTATTTTCGAGTAAGCGGCCATTTGTTAGGGCTGTACGAATTTAATGTTTTTGGATAATTATGTGGGCATAATGGATAATGGATAACTGGCCACACGTGGGCAAAACCTGTCCTCTGCCATCCCGTATGGGAAAGGCGTGACGTGATATATTTTTTTGTTTTTAGTATTTAAAACCAATGACGTTAAAATTTAAGGTTTCAGCCACCGCTGTAGTTATTATAATATAATAATGTAGCCGACTAAGGTGACACGTAAAAATATATGTGTCACCGTAAGATGGTCAAAACCATTACTTGATAAACTAACGCGTTAGTTGATCAACTATCGATAGATAGTAAACCAGACCGACAGGGTTTAGAATTTACGTTTCTTTTGATTTTACATGTGAACCTAACACTAAGACTGTTCGGGGGCTTCGCTGCGCTCGCCCCCTCTAGTCTTCACCTAAGCTACCGCAGTGTTTGCCCTGGTATTTTGTTTGCAATTCAAGCTTAAACCAGTTTACTATTTAACGGTTTTAATCGTTAGTTTATTAACTAACGCGTCATATAGTAAGCAGTTTACCGCCCGCTCTATCAACCCGCACTCAGCCAGCGTCTTGGAGTATGGCTCAATATTACTGGAACACATTGAATGCCAACTACGTATATGTGGAAGTAATTAACGCTGTCACTTTCGCTTACATTCGTATTCCTTTTATATAAGTTACCGTAACATTGTCAAAACCGTTTTTCTCTGCAAAACTAACTTTTTTTTTTCTCTTTAGTTGGTCAACTGTCAACAGATAGTAAACTGTAGCATACTTGCATACTATATGACGCGTTAGTTGATAAACTAACAGTTAAAACCGTGAATTGTAAACTAGTTTAAACTCGAATTGCACACGAAATACCAGGGCAAACACTGCGGTAGCATAAGTGAAGACTAGAGGGGGCGAGCGCAACGAAGCCCCCGAATAGTCTTCGTGTTAGGTTGACATGTAAGAACAAAAGAAACGTAAATTCTAAACCCTGTCGGTCTGGTTTACTATCTGTCGATGGTTGATCGACTTACGCGTTAGTTTATCAACTAACGGTTTTGACTTAATCACGGTGACATACATATATGAATCAAAGCAAATGCAATATACTTATGTAACAGCATTTGCTTTGATATAATGGATTATGATAGCTGATAATTGGCGAAACGTGGGCAACAAATATATTGATTACCATTCATTGATAGCGTAGCGAAGCGGCGCGGAGCGAAGCGGGCCCATGTAGATTAGTATTAAGGGTATACAATTTTGATGAACATTTAGTAAAATTGGCATGAAATTAATATTTTTGGATGTAACTTTTTAGCAAAAGCCCTAAACGTGGGCACAACTACGTCTCTGCCACACGTAAGGGAAAAGATGTGACGCGTTTATTTATTACAGTATTTAACTCCCTATGACGTTGAACTTCTGGGTTTCACACATTATACCCGAGTAAGTCTTCTACGAAACTCCCGGTTCTAAGAACGTCCGTCATCCCTAGCAGATGCGGGCGCAGGTTGGGGGGGAGGGGGGGGGGTGTGTACTCCCCCCGCGGCCCCCTTATTTTCGCGGCTCCCACAGGCGAATAAATAACCAAGTGCCGTTATATGCCGCGGCTTTCTATGTACAGCGCTGAGCTGTACAAGATGGTGGGAGTTTTATATAGTTTACATAACTTAACTTACAATTATGAAACTGAAGTCTTCCAGGAATGAGTATTATAGTAGTTTATGTGACTGCTACATAATGGAGGGCATTAATACTCGAGAGTGGGTTTATGAAACGAGCCGAAGGCGAGTTTCATAATAATATCACTCGAGAGTTTTAATGCCTAATTATGTACATACACTAGTTTATCTACACACATATCATAAGCTCTCTTTGATGTGTTCAGGAACCGCATGTTTGACCGGCATTGTGGCTCTGCAGTTGTTTAGCTTGTTCTGTAGTACCAACTTCACGCAGGCGGGCGTCGGCGTTCGAAATTTGAATGTCAGTACCAACTTCACAGACAAACTGGGGGCGGCACGCAAGCGGGCGTCGGCCTTCGAAATTTGAATGACATAAAGTGTAGAAAAATTACACATTATGGTCATAATGTGTAATTTTTCAGATAAGAAATGAGTTTTTACCAAGTAGTTTAACATTATGCTGATCGTAACGTGCGGTTTTTGTAAGCAGTAAAGAGGGCTTATGATACGTGTGTAGATAAAATACTTTACTTTTCTTTTCTGTTTTTATTTAGGGCTCCGTACCCGAAGGGTGCCAACGGGATTAACCTATTACTAAGCCTCCGCTGTCCGTCCGTCTGTCTGAAACCAGGCTGAGATAATGAACCGTGATAGTTAGACAGATTAAATTTTCACAGATGATGTAATTCTGTTGCCGCTGTAACAACAAATACAAAAAAAAAACAGAATAAAATAAATATTTAAGGGGGATTCCATCCACACTCCATCCATCCATCCATTGTACGGTGGTACGGAACCCTTCGTGCGCCAGTTCGACTCGCACTTGACCGGTTTTATAAATAACTTAGGACTCAAAAAACAATGGTTTCTTCTATCTAGATGAGAAAAAATATTAAGTGTATTTCATCATTAAATATTTTATCTACCTAACATACGTATCATAAACCCTGTTTACTGCGTCCAAAAACCGCACGTTTCAACCAGCATAATATTATACTACTTGGTAAAAACTCAATTCTTATCTGAATATTGATACATTATCACCATAATGTATCAATTTTCGACAAATTATGACATTCAAATTTCGAACGCCGACGTCCGCCTGCGTGCCGCCCCTAGTTCGTCTGTTAAGTTGGCAATTCTGAACAAGCCTAACTAACAAGTACAGAGCAATGATCAATGCCACAATGCCGGTCGAACATGCGGTACCTGAACACATGAAAGAGAACTTATGATATGTGTGTAGACAAACTAGTGTATGTAACTGTACATAATTAGGCATTATGTATCAGTCACATAAACTACAATTATAATATCATTCCTGAATTTATTATCTACAATAGTGCGTCATGTATGTTATCAATATCATACACTAGTTCTTATAATTTTTTCACATTATTCTAATTTTAGTTTTTATTTTATTTATTTATTTATTTATTAATACAGATTAATGCACAACATTACAGACTATGTCCAAGTCGTTGTACACATACAAATACACAAATAACATATACACCCTTCCATTGAAACCAGATTAAAAAAAATAAATTATGGTATCGTACATGTCAGTTCAATAAATGTCAACAATAATAATAATAATTCAATAATAAAATGTCAATACAGTCATTTGGAATTTAAAATAATCAGTTCATTAAACAAATATTCAAATAACATATATACCAGATTGAAACATAACAAATTACAGTATCGTACACAATAAATGTCAACAATAATAATAATAATTCAATAATAAAAATGTCAATACAGTCATTTGAAATTAAAAATAATCATCAGTTTAAAAAAAGCTTAAGATTTTCAATTAAAATATGTCTTAATCTAGGTTGAAACCTAATCAATCAACAAATATAATGATCACCAAAATATTTTTTTCCTACCCAAAATGGATAAAAGAACACCAAAAGTTGCAAAAAATATTAGGGCAAAATACTACGGTAGCTTAGGTGAAGGGTAAAGGGGGTGAGCGAAGCGAAGCCCCCTTTATCCTTCGTGTTAGGTTGAACATGTAAGAACAACAAAAAATACTTAAAACACAAACTTAAGTACACAAAACATAAAAAGAAGTTTGGTGATTATTTATCCAAACACAATTTGGTGGACATTGATCCATTCTGGCAGTCATTTCGAATTTATTGGTAGTAGAATAGGTGCGTTTTTGGTAATCGTTTAAACATAAGCCTTTATTATATATATATAATGACCTGTGAGATCTGTCCTGTGTCAACAAAGCAGTGGCGTATACAATATAATCTGAAACGCCAAACAACATTCTTCGTAAAGCCTAGTAAAAATTGCGTAATAACATTTATTGGTCTAATTATTTAAGTCGTATAAAAGCACCTACTACAGGATATTCTATAAATAAAATGGGATCCCCATACCGGGAACGTGTTCTAGCACCACCCGCAATATTACAAAACATACCGTGATTCAAATATGATCGTAGATTTCGTGTCTCAACACATGGTTGTGGTGGCGCATTAGGTTCGATATCGGTTCCGCGATCTTAGGGTTCTGGGTTCGAATCCGCGTTCGGACATATTATTTTTCTTTTTATTTTTGTTTTACTATTTTTAAGTTTAAGTGGTCAAGTTTTCTTATACGATGGTACGGAACATTTCGTTTGCGAGTCCAACTCACACTTGACCGATTTTGTATATTTGTTATTGCTTTTTATCCTCTGAAATTGCTTGAACGATGCAACGGAACCCTTCGTCCCGTCGTCCCTTCGTCCCTTCGTCCGCCCCGCAATTGACCGATATTTTTGTAAAATCTGCCATCGAATCGTACAACCACCAAATCACGCTATATTTTTCATTCCTCACATCTCTTCCACCCTGTGTAACTCATGTAAAGCTATGTAGATAGTGTAAGAACGTGTCTTTCTTGAGTATTGATTTTCATAATGTACGCGGCGGGGCGGCGCTCTAGGAGGGGGGCGGGGAGGGCGGGGGGGTGTTACTTAAATCGAATTTGTTTTAGCGTAAGACGGCGCGAGAGACTGTGGAGAAACTTGAATATGATAATGTGAATATGTGGGTACTCATCTGTTATCTTGGAAGACGCCGATCTCAAGAGGGTTGGGAGTTTGTTATTGTGTAGGTATATGAATCTTAGCTTGATTAAATGTGTTATAAATACGGCATGTGCGTTATTATCAGTGTAGGCAATAAATGATAGTCGTCAAAGTATGTCCATTATTGTAGTTGGTTGTCTAATTGGTGTTTTTACACACAATTAGAACACATAAATCCCGATTTTATATACGCAGACGTATAATCACTACATTTTAATAAGAACGTTGTTAATACGAATATAACCTAATAATATATGGGAAATATTGAACTGCACATCAATAATACTGATTTGCACAGCAAATATACTGATTTTCACAGCAAATATCAGGGCAAAATACTGCGGCAGCTTAGGTGAAGGGTGAAGAGGGTGAGCGAAGCGAAGCCCCCTTTAACCTACGTATTAGGTTGTACATGTAAGAACAACAAAAATACTTAAAACATAAAAAAGTGATTTTGCTGAGCCTTTTTGCCGTGAAAATCAGTGTTTTTGATGTGCGATTAAATACTAGCCAATTTGAATTAGCTCATTTAAGTAAATACATACATATGCTCACACCTTTTTCCCGAATGAGGGGTAAGCAGAGACCAAAGAGCTTCGATCCTGCTATGCTAATGTCATTGTTATTTATTTGTTCTAGAGATAACGTTCATACAGAGGGAATTTGAGACAAAAACAAATCACAATGCGCACTTATCTCTATAAGAGATTACTTTCAGCAAACCATGGTTAGATAGGAGAAGTAGATTGTTGACCCTTGTTGGCATAGGTTCTATTTTCAAACTCTAGTTTTTTAAATTAGTTTAGTTAGGTCAATAGTACTAGTCATTATATCTATGATAAAAATCGTTTAAGCCATTGTACAATAAGTCCACTCTATCCATTCGCACATTTAACATGTATGGTACAAACAACATAGTGAACTTCTAAACGTAATCGCTCCGCGGGCACGTACCTCACTTCACTTCGTTTCGAATTTCGAATTTAGCGGCAAGTTAGATTGGGAGCGTTCCGAAATGTTCTTAAAGGAACGTTAGAATATTCCGAGCGCGAACCGAAGTTCCGAAGATATTAAGATTTCGGAAAGTTCCGAGTTGGTCTGTTTCTTGGGTCGTACATTGCTGTTCTCGACAATTTGCAGCTATACTTAGATTAATGTCCCGGATTATTCGAAAACAAACAATTCGTCACGCTTGCCTTGTTAGCAAAAGACAGTAACAGTATGGCCCACACATAACCGACTATTAAATACTTACTTGATTTTGCGTGACAGGAGACTAGCCTATTGCGGTAGTTAATGAATTTACTTGCAATTTTTTCCATCACTGTAGGTCTTAGTACAAAAAATAAACTCCTGTTCAACACTTGTTTAAGACGCTGATTAAATAAATATGGGGTGCTGTTTTCATATGTTTTTCAGGAAATACTGGGCAAATCATAATTAATTTCTGGTATATGTAATTTGACTATATAATCTAGAGATTCTTAATTTTAAAACATGTTTGGATAAAATTTTCTCGATAGAAAATAAATACAAAGTCAACCCTTTTTTTTTATGGTTTTATCCTATTACACCGCAGTAGTAAGTGAATATGACTGTGTGATAATTGCAATGTATGAACAATTGTTATTTCTAACGATTTTCAATTTGAAAGTTAATTCCCTGAAATAGTTTATTTTTTATGTTTTTTTTTACGTTTTGGCGCTTACGTTGTTTCAGATTAGTCGCGAGTGCATTATTGGCATCCCGCTTTTTCTTATTCGCGAGTAATTATTGCATCTCACTTCCACTCGACAGCGCATTTTTATTCCATCATCGCCTTAAACCAAAAAATGTTGGGATTTGGCGTTTGTGTTGAGATGAAACAAAGTTTCATATTTTTTGTAGTAACACAGACTGTGTAGTACTTTGGCACCCCTAGCCAAAAGTTAATAAGATTTGTTTAAATAAAAATTAAAAATATTTAAACTTATTTTCATTTGTTAAATCTTCTAAATTGTTTCTGTGTTACCAATTAATTTATTTTTTGTTTTGTGTCATTATTTCAATTTATTTTTCATTTTACCGCGTTTAATTATGGATGTATATCTGAAATAAATAAATATTATTATTATTATTAAATCCGCATCCCACGCCACTTTGTCCGCTCCGCTCCTCCCTCCTCCGTAGCGAAACAAGGAACTCTTATAGTTTCGTCCGTCCGTCCGTCCGTATGTCACGGCAACTTTATGCAGAAACTATTAAGACTACGCAATTGAAATTTGGTATCTAGATGTATTCTGTAAACCGCTTTACGATTTTTATACGAAAATTGAAAAATAAAAATAATTAAAGGTGGCTCCCCATACATGGAACTGAAACCAAACAATATTTTTTCATCAAAACTATATGTGAGGGGTGTCTAAAGATAGGTCTTTAAAAATGACGTTGAGGTTCATGAAACCATTTTTCCTCAAAGTAAATCGTGAAAGAGACTCTTCCAAAGTGGAAAAAAATTTAAAGTAAGAAAGTGAAAAATCTACAAAATATATATGCTGTGTATCTCAATACATGCTTTCAAAATAAAATAAGCAGTTTTTAAGTTATAAAACATTTATAAAAACCGCAAAGATAACTTTGTCATTCATACAAACACTATGAAAAACAAAGTTACAACACAAAAACATCCAGTTACATAATTACTTGCTACAATGGAACCCTTCATGGGCGAGCCCGACTCGCACTTGGCCACTTATTTATTTCATAAATTGATTATACTCCTGCAATAATACGACGTGTATTTTTTTGTCAGGCGTCCAAAAATATCCCTATAGAACAGTAAAATAACGTCACACCAATTACCTTAAGGGGGGGCAACTGCTGTACGACTAGCTTAAGATAAACTAAGAGAACATGGCGCGCGCCTTTAATAGGAAATGTACCTTGTGTTGATATACATAAGAGTCATTTGTATTGTCATTTACGCGCCATTTTATCGTAGTTTATTTCTACTGCCGCCCAATATATAAAACAAAGTCGGGTTAGATACAACAGTTATGACTCCATGATGGCTCAACAGATTTTAATGATTTCTTATTTGTTGGATAAGAATATCTGTTAAAATATCGAAAAAAATACGGATATTTTTTGCAGAAAATAATTTATAAATAAATTAGATTTGAAACTCCGCCATCTTCCGCCATTGACAGCTGTAGCAGCATCATTGACTGTAAAAAACGCAGGGTCATCAATATTAAAAATAAGACTACAACTTGCTTCCGCCACGCCAAAAAAAAAAGTTGAAATTAATTTATCAGCGAACACAGGCAACGTGATTGACTGACCTACACATACACAGACAAACAGACATACAGACTCCATCCAAAGGTAATGCGACATGCATTGAGCATTCAATGTGTATTTAATCAAACCACAATGTTACATAAGCATCTTCGCCCCGACACAAAACTGTACGTAACCGAGCAATATTCGGGCAACAAAGTTCGCGCACGCCGCGCCGCGTCTTTTAATAAATATACTAAGCACCCTCCGCCCCTCCGCCCCCTCCTTCCCCCCCCCCCACTCCGCGGGCGGCCTCACGAAAATCTACAAGGAATATTATAACATCGTGGTGGTACAGACTTGTGGAGTGCGCTTTATATTTTTTATCTACACACGTATCATAAACCCTCTTTACTGCGTTATTATGACATTCAAATTTCGAACGCCGACGCCCGCCTGCGTGCCGCTCCTAGTTTTTCTGTGAACTTAGTAGGTACTGACTGACATTCAAATCTCGAACGCCGACGCCCGCCTGCGTGAAGTTGGTACTACAGAGCAAGCTAAACAACTGCAGAGCCACAATGCCGGTCAAACATGCGGTTCCTGAACACACCAAAGAGAGCTTATGATATGTGTGTAGATAAACTAGTGTATGTAACTGTACATAATTAGGCACTAAAACTCTCGAGTGATATTACTATGAAACGAGCCGAACTCTCGAATATTAATGCCCTCTATTATGTAGCAGTCACATAAACTACTATTTTATGTTTTATATCTTTTTTATTAACTATATGTATCTGATAAACAGAAATGATGATGTGTGGTCGAAGCTGTGCCCAAGCAAGAGGTCCCGGGTTCGAATCGCGGCTGGGGAAGAAGAAAAAACACAAGCTCTTGGATGTTTACATAATTTGGGTCTCCCTTAGTAACTTTTAATCAGCTGATCGGGTCAATGTACTTACTGAGGGATATTTTTTTTTTCATTTGCGACTATATGTTTCTTTGGGAAAGTTGTTCATATTGATGGGTACTATAATCCCCTACAATATGGTCAGCCAATTAAATGTCACCGAGTATTCCGCCAACTATACGCGCATATGAATACCACTGGAAAGATTTTGCTTTTTGCACTCTGCTCACTTTTTGTAACTATCTAAGGATAAACGTGGGCACAACCGTGGCCCCTCCACCCCGTATGGGAAAAGGCGTGACCCTTCGTTTTTGGCTTTTTTTCATTGCTTTTAAGTTTCTCTTCCGCCACCCCACATGAGATTTAATTACTAATTTCCTAAGAGTCCACCTCCACACTAGCGCAGCCGCGAGACGAGACGCTAAAGAAATGTTTCACAAAGAGACGCCATCTTGGATCTCATCTCAGTATTTCCGCGTTTTAAGGTATTGCGTTCACTTATTACTTATTTCGTTGTTGTGTTACGGTATTAGATTACGTAGTTGTGTCGTATGTTGCGGCTGCTGCGCTGGTGAAGCTGCTAATGGATAGATAAATGCAAACTAATGCAATATTTATTGACCGTAGTATATAGTTTTAAAACACCACCCTCAAATTAACAGCAAAACTGAGGCAAATCGTTATGTCAATGAAGTACCTAACTATAATGTTAGTAGAAAATAGAATTCTGCCACTTTTCTACGATTTTTGGTAAAAAAGAAAATCAAATTCACATTTCGTTGAGATAGGTATATGTACTCGTATGTAACTTTTTGACAAAAACGGGGTCGAGTTAACCGCAAGGTTTTACTGTCCTTCTCAACGTTTATAGGAATTTTCATCGTGTTCGTCTTGGTTCCCAAGCATAGACCCGGAGGCTCATCTGAAAGGTGAAACCGATTCAGAACAGCTCGGTTTCATTAACTGCTTTCCATTGAGTCGACTGACCCCGCCGATTGATATTCATAAAAATGTTGTACTTAGCGTGGTGATTGAAAAAATCTGACTTGCGCGATGTAGGACTCCCAGATTTCAACCCCTCAATGTGATTGATTCATGTCATGATGATCGTGGTTCGAATCCAGGATACATATGTTAGTTTTTTTAAATAGCCTTTAGAAAAGTATTATTTTTGATTTGTTTCTTGGAATGAAAGTAATTATTATTTTGATTGAATTATAATATAATTATAATATAGTAAAATAACCCATTTAATAGATTTTTGTTTTATTTGGTCCCCAAACAAAACAAAAATCTATTAAATGGGTTTTTTCAACTCATTTACTAATAATGTTTGTGAAATTTACAAAATTAACAAAGTTTTGACTTCAGTCAACATTTCTTTAAAAAGTACAGATACTTACCCTTAAAATGACAAAAATACATAAATATATTTAGTAAACGTCATTTTTAGGGTTATAGGTAGGGGAACTTTATTACTAAGACTCCGCTGCCCGTCTGTCTGTCCGTCCGTCTGCCAGCTGGCTGTATCTCATGAACCGCAATAAGTAGGGAGTTCCAATTTGTTCTTGGCAAAAATACTGGTTTTGCCTGAATGAATTACGGAATAGCGAGAAAAATTAGTGGGACTAGAAATACTGGCTGTGTCTGACAAAATTACTGAATTAAGTGACTAGAAATCTAAAAACATCAATTTGAAAACCTTAATCCGAGAACATAAAAACACAAATCCTAACGAATTAAAGGTCAGATTTTGACAAATTGTGATTTTTTTATTTGCGTATTAAGTATTGGGCTTACTCACTACGGTATTAGATAATTGAGTTGTGTCGTATGTTGCGGCTGCTACGCTGGCGAAGCTGCTAATGTATAGATAAATGCAAACTAATGCAATGTGTATTGACCGTAGTATTTAGTTTTACAACACCACCTTCTAATTAACAGCAAAACTGAGGCAAATCATTATGTCAATGAAGTACCTAACTATAATGTTAGAAGAAAATACAATTCTGCCAGTTTTATACGATTTTTGGTAAAAAAGAAAATAAAATTCACATTTCGTTGAGATAGGTTTATGTACACGTATGTGACTTTTGACAAAAACGGGGTCGAGTTAACCGCAAGGTTTTACTGTCCTTCTCAACGTTTTATAGGATAATTTTCATCGTGTTCTTCTTGTTCGCAAGCCTAGACCCGGAGGCTCTTCTGAAAGGTGAAACACGAAAAGCTTTTATGCTTCAAGAAGACTTAGACGACGACGCGCCGAGCGATTTACAGAACAGCTCGGTTTCAACAACTGCTTGACATTCATAAAAATGTTGTACTTAGCGTGATGATTGAAAAAATCTGACTTGCGCGATGTAGGACTCCCAGATTTCAACACCTCAACGAGATTGATTTATGTCATGATGACCGTGGTTCGAATCCAAGATACATATGCATTTTTTTAAAAAGTTTATTATAAAAAACTAACATATAGAAAAGTATTATTTTTGTTTTGTTTCTTGGAATTAAAATAATTATAATTTTGATTGAGTTATAATATAATTGAGTACCAAACAAAACAAAATCAATTAAATTAGTTTTTTTTTAACTCATTTACTAACGCAGAACTTGTTTGTGAAATTTACAAAATGAAAAAGTTTTGACTTCAGTAAAAATTTCTTTATTAAGTACTGTAGATACTTACCCTTAAAATGACATAAATGCATAAATATATTTAGTAAACGTCATTTTTAGGGTTCCGTAATCGAAGGTTGCCAAACGGAACTGTATCACTAAGTCTCGGCTGTCCGTCTGTCTGTCTGTATGTGCGTGATCTGGCTGTATCTCATGAACCGCAATAAGTAGGGAGTTCCAGGTTTTTCTTGGCAAAAATACTGGTTTTGCCTGAATTAATTACGGAATAGCGACAAAAAAGAGTGGGACTAGAAATATTCGCTTTGTCTGACAAAATTACTGAATTAAGCGACTAGATATCTAAAAACATCAATTTTAAAACCTTAAAATTGACTATCCAATTTAATTGAATAATGTGATGACTTAAAATTAATTTATTATAATCAATATTTGTACGCCTGAGAAGGCAGATTTTTGCGATGAAAATGTATAAAATTAAGATCCAATATTGTAACCAAAAATCATGCAAATAAACTTATTTGATTTGATTTGATTTTTTTAATTCGGGAACATAAAAACACTAAAAGAGCGTTGGATTTTGTTGTTCTTACATGATTTTGACAAATTGTGTTTTTTGAGTTTGACTCATGTACAACAAAGAATGGTCACTTTTATCATAGAATTAGATCTAAAGAATGTTTTTAATTTATTTTCATCTTAAGAGGGACGTCACGTCTTTTCAACCGACTTCAAAAATGTAGAGGTTCTCAATTCGTCTGTTTTTTTGTGTGTTTGTTACGCGATTACCCCGTTAATTATGAACCGAATTTGATGATTTTTGTTGTGCTTGGTAGATCATACTGTAGAGGTGATCTCATACAAATTATACAGATGACGTTTTGGTTTGTGGCTCCGTGCAGCAAAAGTTTTGATGAGGTCTTTCATGTACACAGACCTCATTCACATCCCGACCGGGGAAGAAGGAATAGGGCTTGAACTTGAAGTCGGTTCATTATAACTAGTCAGGTCATAAGTTCTGTCACATGTGCAATATGAAAAAATTTAGACATGTTTATTATTTATGTAAACATTTATATAGCAAAATGAACTTAATAAAACATAGATTCTTATGGTGATAAAATTATTCAAAATGTCCCCCGCGATTTTGAATACAGGCCTTTATTCTGCGCGGCCAGTCGCATATCGCAGCACGAACGAGGTCCATGTCAATATCAGCGGCTGCCTTAATCAAGGATGCCTTGAGTGACTCCAAATCAGGATGAGGCTTTGAGCTGGCCTTTTCCTCCAAGTGTTGCCATATCTTGTAATCTGACGGACTCAAATCTGGACTGGAGGAGGGCCAGTCTTCGTGCCGGATGAAGTCGATTTCACGCGCCGCCAGCCAGTCTTGTGTGCTTTTCGCTCTATGAGCTGGCGCAGAATCTTGTTGGAATACCGAGTGCCTGTTATTAAACATGGTATGAGAAACAGGTTCCACAAGGTTCTTGAGGACTGTATTTTGATACACAACTGCATTCGTTTTTACGCCTTTCTCACAAAAATGTACCTCAGTTAAGCCCCAATAAGAGACCCCCAACCAAACCATGAGCGAGGATGGAAAATGACCTCGTTGGACACGCGGAATACGGTTGCTCGCTTCTTCACTGCTGTTTGCGTACACCTTATCATTTTGTTTGTTGTAGCTCTCTTCCACGGTGAAAATTTTTTCATCCGAAAAAAGAATTTCCCGATGTTTTTTTCCCGCGTACCGCTTCAACAAAGCGCGGCATCTCTTCAGTCTCAGGTCCATTAAACGAGCGTCCAAACGATGTCCTGTTTTTCTTCGATATGCCCTAAGCCCTAAGTCTTCATTTAACACCCTTTTCACCGTGGTCCTGCTTAACCCCATCTGAAGGGCCAACAGTTTCTGCTTACGTATGGGATTTTTTTGAATTCGCGCCTTCACAGCTTTTATCACTGCTGGAGTCCTAACAGAGCGAGGGCGACCACTTCTTGACCTGTCATCTACACTAGAGTCTTCATTGTATCGTTTTATGGTAAGATAAACGACTCTTTTGGTTATATTCAAATTTTTCAGTAAATCGAAAATCTGAACTGGCGCGTAACCGCAACGATGCAACGCAATAACTGCGACACGGTCTTCTTTAAGTGTCCACTCCATATTTAAAAACCGGTCAAGTGCGAGTCTAAATCGCGCACGAAGGGTTCCGTATCACCGTTCAATGGAAGCGATGGTGTGGAGTGAATAGTTTGGATTTTACACAGCAAAATATTGTTTACAAAGTTATTGGTGCGGTTACTTTCACACTCCATGTACGTAACCAGGTGCATCCATAAGTTTGTATGTGGTATTGAAAGAATTGTTGTATGGGAGCCCCCTTAAATATTTCTTTTATTCTGTTTTTTAGTATTTGTTGTTAT
Organism: Argyresthia goedartella; assembly: GCA_949825045.1. Classification (NCBI taxonomy): domain Eukaryota; kingdom Metazoa; phylum Arthropoda; class Insecta; order Lepidoptera; family Argyresthiidae; genus Argyresthia; species Argyresthia goedartella. The sequence continues at coordinate 20,152,318 of OX463834.1, forward strand.
AGCGGCAACATAAATACATCATCTGTGATAATTTCAACTGTCTAACTATCACGGTTCGTGAGATACAGCCTGGTGACAGACGGACGGACGGACAGCGGAGTCTTAGTAATAGGGTCCCGTTTGGAACCCTTCGGGTACGGAACCCTAAAAAGGCTCGTACAAAAGGTAATGTTTGAGCTAAATATCATTAATATAATAAGCCTAGCATGTAGATTGTAGGTATTTAATGTACACGATGTTTTGTTTAAGGTATGCAGTGGATGAAATGGCATCTCAACATGGCATCACTCTGCTAAGATCGACACCATATCAGAAGCTAAATCCGATAGAGCTTATATGGGCACAAGTAAACGGATATGTTGCTAGGAAATATAACACATTTCAAATGGCTGATGTAAAGAAGCTTTTTAATGAAGGCCTTAATGAGCTTAATAATAAATTGGAGTTCATAAAATGCTATTTATCAGTCAAGAATGATTAATTTATTTTCTACTTTGTTTTTCAGGTCAGACCAGAGAATTGGAGACATTGTGTAGAACACGTTATAAAAGCAGAGGACAGGATGCAGAAACTCGACCATCTTATGGACGATATTACAGAATGCTTCATAATTAATCTGCAAGATGAAATGAAGTGATGACGACGATGATGATGATGAAGATGATGAGGACGACATATCTGATGACTCCACATGAACAAATGCAATATGGTGCATCCCTCAATGCAACATTCTGTAACCCAACGAGATATTTACATAAAAGATATTTATTTACACTTGTGTTTTGGTTAATTTTATTTATGTTTTTTATTGCAATTTACTTTAATTTAGAATACAAATTTAAGGAAAGTGCCATTAATTTAGTTATTAGCGTAAAAGCATACGCAGCGCACTTCTTCATCTTTAGTCTTGATATAAGAGCATGCCGGTCTCGTCAAATCAAATCCAGGTTTCTTTCTTTCAGCTAAAGACTGTGCTTTATGGTTTAAGATATGTATTTCTCAAAAAGAATACAAATTTACTTACTTGAGAAACAATAGTTGCTAAAATAAATAATATCAAACCGACAGGCGCGAAAGAAAAATTAAACAGGGTAGTCCAAAACAAAATGCGTAGTTCCGATAACAGATGTTGCTGTTCGGGAAGGTTTTTTTTTTTATAATAACATAATTATTATTGAAAGTAAGAAAATTTTAGATATGAAGAGACTCGTAAATGTGACTTTTGAGTAGGGCTTTGAAAATAGGTAATGATTTCGCTTATTTAATTGGTTTTGGGAGTTTGTTGTATAAGCGTACACCTTCAGCTACTACACTCATGTTGCCATAGTTTGTCCTGTGACGTTGTATAATAATGTTGTTAGCTTGTCTTTACCTATATTTGGCTTAATTCTCACTAATGATCCACTAAATTGACTGTTTCGTGTGTGCTAAGAACTGTCCCTTCACTTAATCTTCGGCTAATATACCTATTATGTTCGCTATAAGATCTTTCTTTTATTCATCACTGCTTCGAATCCCTTAACTACTATCTAAAGCAATCAGGCAAGGACCTCATGGATAAATACACCACCTAATTTACTCTAATACACCTCACACTAAAGTCAGCCGCGCTCGCCGCGGCTCCAAGTCACCGCTCGCCCAATGTGGACGCGCCATGTGTCAAATGTCGAGTGGCATTTTTTTTTCGGCAGTGGACTAAGAAATAGATTTTTAGTTTACTATCGCAGAAATTGTGTTTTGACTTTGCAAAATTGACAGAGTCAACGTCAAAATGTCTTTATTAAGTACTGTAGATATTTAAATATACTTAATAAACGTCATTTTTTGGGTTCCGTAACCGAAGGGTGCCAAGCGGGACTCTATTGCTAAGCCTCCGATCTCCGTCTGTCTGTATGTCCGTCGATCCGTCACCTGGTTGTATCTCACATGACAGAGTTGATATTTTGACAGAAACTGAAAATGAAAAATGAAAATCTTTATTTTACGCAATAATTATGCTAGATACATGCTACACTAGTCCCACACTAGGTTTTCCTTTGTCGTGGGTACTAGGCTCATTCGGAAAAATAATTACAAATGACTTGCATAACACAAAGTGAATTATGAAAGCAATAACTATAAATCTAACCTTAACTTAGTTAAGAACTGTGTGTTTTTATATAGTGTGGTGGACAGTTCACTAGGAGAGGTACACATATATTATGAAGATAGTCCAAACCGTAAGTTGATAAACTAACGCGTTAGTTGATCAACTATCGTCAGATAGTAAACCAGACTGACAGGGTTTAGAATTTACGTTTCTTTTGTTCTTACACGAAGACTATTCGGGAGCTTCGCTGCGCTCGCCCCCTCTAGTCTTCACCCAAGCTACCCTTCTATTACGTTTACAATTCAAGTTTAAGCCAGTTTACTATTTTACAATTTTAACCGTTAGTTGATCAACTTACGCGTCATATAGTAAGCAGTACGCTACAGTTTACCATCTGTCGATAGTTGACCAACTAACGAGAAAAAAAATGTTAGTTTATCAACTTACGGTTTTGACTATCTTACGGTGACATATATATGTAGAGGTAGATACAAGTTGTATAACATTATTTAAAAACAATATCATTAACTTCAGTATACTTATTAACACATAAAATACAATATCAATCAGGTGAACTTAATTATTCTATCCAAGAGCTCCTCAATACCATCGTAATCAAATTTCTTCAGCCATTGTGTTAGTGATTTTTTGAATTCGTACGAGTTTAGTTGTTTAAGGGATTAAATATGGCCAGAAATGCATCTTTAGCTTCAATTCTAGGCTAAACTAGACACCATAAAAATGTAGGATAAATATATGTCATAAAAGGTCTATTAGAGATAAGAATGAACTTTTAAAATTACCGGTTATCTGTTATATTTAATACTTAAAAATATTTTTCGCAATGCATTATTATTCAACTAAATGAACAAGCTCTCGGAGACGAAATCAGTTTCCTATATGAAACTTACACGCAAAAATAGGTAAAAAAAGGAATTTTTTTGGTTGTTTTATTTTATTTTTAATGTTACTATTACAGGAGTTTAGTAATATTTTCTATAATTTTCTCGTTCTCGGAGCTCGGGTTGCCCCGCGGGGCTCTGCGCGGGAGCATGCGTCAGTCTGCTTCGACGCGATGCGACGGGTATTTGTTTTCTTTGTCTAATTCTCAATGCCATTGGCCTATGTTCAGACCTTAAGGATACTATCTGACTTAATAGTGTGGTGTAAAGCCTGGGGCGCTGGCTTTAAAGCCTTCGCCTGGTAGACAACGCGCAGTACTTTAGTTGGTGAGAGAGACACAGGCTGTGGACTTACAGTGTTATCGTGTGAGCAACTGGGAGACAAACATCTTTCTAACCGAGTTGACGTTAGATAGCTCATATACTAAGGTGGTTGGACAGATAAGGCAGTGACACCATTACTGTGAGTAGCAAACGCTGTGCTCGTTCTAGCGTTCAGCATATGTGTCTTGGACGCACCGCCCCAAGCACAAATACAGTAGCCTAATAAATATTGAATAAGTGCCTTATAAGTTTGCAATAAAAGCTATTGACCCGCTACCAAACGCAAATTTCTGAATATATGTATCATGTCTCAGCTTACGTACTCTTGCCGTGATGGCTGAAATACGCGGCTCCCACCGCAGCAGGTCATCTATCACTACACCCAAGTACTTGAAAGAAACCTACCTGATCTGGAAGTGGACATGTACTTGGTGTGTCTTTTCCCAATCCAAGATACGTTTACGCGGGTGAGCATAGATAGTTAATTCGAAACCATTTTTGAAACTGTATTTCTTTAGCCGCTTCTGCAACAAACAATTAGCTACAAGATAATTTATTAATTAAAGGGGTCCTAATATAAGAGACGTGTTTTAACAACCCCTTGCGTATCTAATCATATCATGATTCAAATCATTAAGATCGTTAATCTACACACATATCATAAACCCTCTTTTCTGCGTACAAAAACCGCACGCTACGATCAGCATAATGTTAAACTACTTGGTAAAAACCCATTTCTTATCTGAAAAATTGCACATTATGACCATAATGTGTAATTCTTCTACATATTATGACATTCAAATTTAGAACGTCGACGCCCGCCTGCCTGCCGCCCCTACTTTGTTTGTGAAGTTGGTACTACTGAACAAGCTAAACAAGTGCAAAGGAATTATCAATGCCACCATGCCGGTCGAACATGCGGTTCCAGAACACATTAAAAAGAGCTTATGATATGTGTGTAGATAAACTAGTGTATGTAACTGTAAGTACATAATTAGGCATTAAAACTCTCGAGTGATATTATTATGAAACTCGCCCTCTCGAGTATTAATGCCCTCCATTATGTAGCAGTCACCTAAAACTACTGTTTCGCGGCTCATCACATCGCTCATTTGCGACAAGAACGTGTTAATGCAAATATGTATCGTTATGGAATAATGATACAGTAGAATCCGGCGCATCGCGCTCTACTTGCTGCTAAAACGCGATATTTCTAGCGCCTAAAATGACTGAGTTATGAGGGAAAAGGTCGGCGACTATCGGTTTAGCGCCATCTCTTTCCGCCCATAAGTTTAATGCAAGATCGGTTCACGTCAGTTGTCGCCACTCCTGTGCGCCACTCGCTTGAGGAGGAAAGTGCTGCCCGATTGCGGCAAAAACGTAACAGCTCATGGTGTCACGGTTTTGATGAAAAGGTAAATACAGATTTTTGTTTTTTTAGTAATTTATTTTTGCAGCTATAACGGGACATTTGTATGTGGGTCATTATTGTAGTAAAAATAGTAATCGCATGCTATGGTTTACATAGGATTGTACCGTTGTTGCTGAAATAAACAATGTTTTTTGTTGGTTAATTTAAGATGTTCCGTTACAGTTGATAATAAAAGTACAAAATGTTTGGTCTTAAAGTTGGTTATCTCAAGTTAACACATTCTTGTTAAAAAAATATAATTTTTTACAACGAATAGCTTACAATGTTGCATTATAAATGATAAAAACATTGTCTAATTACAATTTATTTTTCAGCTGGAATCACGGTCTAGGAAGATTGAAAATCTTGTCCGAGGAATTAATGAACATTCACGTTAGTTAGAAAAATGAAAAGATAATACCGATTCTCGAAATACAAATGAACTAAACAATCAATTTATTTTTTAAGCATGTGAATTAGCACCGGAAGAACAACAACTGCAATGTAACCGGCCGGCTCGTTGTAGTTCTTTGAGCAGCAGCACTTCTTCATCAACAATATAGCAGTATTTTTATTCACAGTGCACACAAATAAGTATCATTTAATATATCACGAAGTATAGTATATTTTTTCAAAGAGTATGTTTTTGGGAATCACTATGAGCAACAATATTATTATTTACTAGGAATGCATCAAAACAATAGGAAACTTATGAAATTTAAGAACGAGTATGATAATTTCCTGGTGAATACAGTAAAGTGTTTTCTCTCTCTATCTCTCTCTCCTCTCTCTCTCTCTCTCTCTCTCTCTCTCTCTCTCTCTCTCTCTCTAAGATGATAATGTTAGTTTCTGTATTTTAATGATAGCGCTATGCTATGCCCCAGTATTGTAATAATATTTTTTTTTAAATAAACTTTTGCTGCAGACTCTGACGACTCAGTGAAGGATCCTGACTACGAATTAGTTCAAGATCAACGAAGAATTGAGAGTTCTAGTGAAGATAACGATATTATGGACGACAGCGAAATTCCTAATAAGACTGATATACGTACTATACAGACTGATGTCGAACAAAAAAATGAGAACATAACAAATATAATACAAAATACGATTTTAAATGAAGAAAAAGATAACACAGCTAAACTAATGATGACAGGAAATGACGATAGAATGAGACAAGAAATGCTGGATGCTTTTGCAAGCATCGTGCCCACAGGAAGACAAACACCAACATTTGTATCTGAAAATAGATATCCGACTGCAGACGTACAGATGGGCACCAATAAAAAAACTACACCTGCTAAAATAGAAAAAGAAAAACCGTTGGATGAAGAAATTGAACCTAAAAATCAAGTACTGCCTGCAGACATACAGAAGAGCACTAATGGAGAAACAACACCTGCAAAAAAAGCAAAAAAAAGACCATTTGATGAAGCGATTGCACCTAAAAATTAACTACCATCTGCAGACGTACAGATTAGCACAAATGAAGACCCTACACCTACAAAAAAAGGAAAAAAAGACCACTGAATAAAGAAAAATGGAAAAAAAACATTACTAAATAGTAAGAAATGCAGGACAGTCCTACGAATCAAAAGCATTACAAAAAACTGTTCCACCCCGTCAACTAAGAGAAGGAAACCTGCATTTTCAAGTGTCAAAAAAACTTTTCCGAAGAACAACGCCGAGAAATACTGGAGGATTACTGAAATTTAGGAGAGATCGAAAAGCAATGGAGTTTCATCGCTGCATCCGTTGAAGAAGCTATTCCAGCAAATCGTTATGTCAAACTCGATAATGAAGGACAGGTTATTGAACCAAAGCGAACTAATAATGCTTTTTATTTGATTTCGAAGGGAAAAAAATATAGAGTGTGCAAGATGTTTTTCAAAAATACGCTTTGTATCAATAATCGCCCAATAACAACTGCATTAAGCAAGAAAAATAAGGAAACAAATATTTCATTGATGACAGATAACCGTGGACGACATGGAAAGCAACCAAAAATTGACAATAATATTAAAGAAGGAGCAAAGCAGTTCATAGATTCAATACCCAAAATTGAATCTCACTATACCCGAGCCCATTCAAGAAGAACCTTCATTGATGGAAGCAAAACCATTGCTGATCTGAACCACGATTACGTCAAAATCTGTAAGGAAAAGAAAGTTCCTTTCATCAACTATGTAATATTCTACCGGATTTTTACTCAAGAGCACAACATTTCATTTTTTACACCAAAAAAAGATATGCGAAGCGTTTAAAAATTCATCACCCGAAGAAAAAGAAGCTAAAAAGGACGCTTATGAAAAACATCATGAAGAGAAGAAGCTATCACGATTAGAAAAAGAAAAAGACAAGAAAAACGAAGAACTGACAGTATGCGTATATGACTTGCAAGCAGTATTTCAGTGTCCGAAAGGCGAGATATCCGTGTTTTACTACAAATCCAAATTGAATGTACTCAATCTCACAGTATATGACGTCCAGAAGAATACTGTAGAATGTTATGTATGGGATGAAGCAAATGCAAGCAGGGGTGTGAACGAAATAGGTACGTGTGTATTTAAGTATCTTGAGCAGATATCAAACGGTACCGAAGATATGAATGTAGTATTTTATTCTAATAACTGTGCTGGCCAACAAAAAAAAAAATTTATGGTGGCCATGTACCTTTTCGCGGTTCAGAATTTTCCAAATATAAAGTCAATAACACACAAATATTTAATCAGAGGACATACCCAAAATGAAGGGGATTCGGCACACTCACAAATAGAAAGACAAGTGCGAAGAGAATTGCGAAGAGGACCTATGTACACGCCCGATGCATTCATCAGTGCTATCAAATCTGCTCGTAAAAAGAGTGAGCCATTCCGAGTGAACGAAATGTGCTTTGAAGATATTTATGACTGGAAGAATGTATGCAGTCAAATGTCTTTTGCAATACAAAAAAATGACGAAAACGTTCCTGTCAAAATCAGTGAAGTGAAGATGATAAAAGTCATAAAGGATGATGCTCGGGCAATTTATTACAAAAACACATACGCAGAAGAGGAGTTTAAAAAGCTTTAGTCACTAAGAAGAAAAAAGACATGGATATTGAGGTTAAAAAGGCCTACACAACTAAACCCGGAATAGCTGAAAGAAAGAAGTCTGATCTAATGGAACTGATCAACAAAAACCACATTCCAAGATACTACAGACCTTTTTACGAATCTTTGTAGATTTAAGTGTTAAGTTTTTTTATTTCATTTACTCAGATTTTATTATTATTAAGTGAACTGTGAATTCAAAAATGCCTTGAAACTTTGTGCCGTTAAAAAGCAATAATAATAATGTTATGTTCCTAATATTTTAATATTAGAGGATAATCTTTGTACTGAATGATTATCTATCTGTGATTTGTTTTGCTAAGATATTTATTTGATTTATGTGAGACTTAATTAAGATTAGTTTCCTAATATTACTGAGATAAGCAGAGGCTTGTGATGTTTATGCTATTATGGCATTCTTAAATATTTAATAACGTTATAATTGCTAACGGTTGTGAGTAAAAGTAAAACTACAGATATTAGTGTCTCGTTAAAGTATAATATTTTTTTAAATGTGATTATTGCTTGTATTTTTAGCGAAAGTTACACAATAACTTCGCTAAAATATCTTTAATTTTGTAAAACAAAATACAAAAATAAAGAGATTTCGACGACAGTAACGTGTCTTAATTAAAATGTTCCATACATTTAGATTACAGATTATCAATAAAAACGTAACAATACGACATAACTTACAAAGGGTTAGATTTTTTTTTCAAGAAAAACGGTACTTATCTGTTTGTTTTGCAATACTGCAATTTTTTACAAGAATAACGCAACAAGGAGGATCCTTTTTTAAATAAATAATTATAATAAATTTAATAACTGACTTAAAGGTCTGAACACAATTTAATACAAAAAAACGAAAACCTTGTGGTTATGTTGTATTGAGCTGAATAGTCTAAACATAATAATTAAAAAGTTACAGGAATTTTAAACTTTCAAATGCGTTTTATCACAAATTGATATTTTTACTTTGTCACGTTCTTGTCGCAAATGAGCGACATGATTGTGGTGGCGCAATTGGTTCGATATCGGAGCGATTTCGCGTTCGTAGATAACATTATTTGGATACCTAGTATTTAAGCTCTGCTACTGCGCATGCGCAAGTAGCTGCCACGATCGTATCACAAAAAAGCAATAGCAAAATAAACGTTCAGCCATATTTATAAATATTTAATGCATAATGGAGGGCATTAAAACTCGAGAGTGGGTTTATGAAACGAGCCGAAGGCGAGTTTCATAATAATATCACTCGAGAGTTTTAATGCCTAATTATGTACAGTTACATACACTAGTTTATCTACACACATATCATAAGCTCTCTTTGATGTGTTCAGGAACCGCATGTTTAACCGGCATTGTGGTTCTGCAATTGTTTAGCTTCTTCTGTAGCACCAACTTCACGCAGGCGGGCGTCGGCGTTCGAAATTTGAACGTCAGTACCAACTTCACAGACAAACTAGGGACGGCACGCGGGTGGGCGTCGGCGTTCGAAATTTGAATGTCATTATATGTAGAAAAACTACACACAATGACCATAATGTGTAGTTTTCCAGATACGAAACGAGTTTTTACCAAGTAGTTTAACATAATGCTGATCGTAACGTGCGGTTTTTGAACGCAGTAAAGAGGGTTTATGATACGTGTGTAGATAAAATTAGTTTATTGACCAAAATGTTAAATTACAGTAATTTATAACTCGTTAAATGAAGTATTAGTTTTATTGTTTATTTAATATAAATGATAATCCTTACTTGACTCATTTGTAAAAGTTTACACAAAGAATATAAAATTTAATTAAATGAAGTGTGATGTTGTTAGGGTTCCGTACCCGAAGGGTGCCAAACGGGACCCTATTACTAGACCTCCGCCGTTCTTCCGTCCGTCCATCCGTCCGTCTGTCACCAGGCTGTATCTCATGAACCGTGAAAGTGAGACAGTTGAAATTTTCACAGATGATGTATTTCTGTTGCCGCTATAACAACAAATACTAAAAGCAGAATAAAATGAATGTATAAAGGGGCTCCATCAACAAACGTGATTTTTTGCTCGTCTTTGCTCGATCGAAGTCTACCCTTGAAATATTCACAGAATATTGAGCTATATTATTCACTTTAAAAATTAATAAATAAATCAAAACAAAATTAATATTTGAGGGAGGCTCCCATACAACAACGTGATTTTTTTGCAGCTTTCATTTATAGATTATGCTACCATTACGAACCCTTCGTGCGCGAGTCCGACTCGCACTTGGCCGTTTTTTTTTGGCCATCTATGTCCCTTTCAAAATTGTGATACGTTAAGCGATTTTTGACATTGATATTAAATTATTTATTAAATGTAAAAAGTGCCTTGAGACTATCTACGTCTATACACGAAAAACATTCTCACACAAAAAATCTGTACGTCACCCATGAAAACAAAAAAAAAACATTACATAATACCATGAATACCCCTTTTGCCACAATTTGAGACTAGGGTCAAAATAAAAAGGCTGAGTTACAGAATGTTTGAGATACAACTATTTTTCATTATATACTTTTTAAATGCTAACTTCTGCATTTAATTTTATTATGAATATCAACAAAAAATTCGCTTCAAAATGCTTAATCCCAATGGACTAAGCATTTTGAAGCTGTGTGAGAAAACCCTTAGACTAAAAAAAATAGATTTAAGCTAAAGAGAATACATTGAAGGAGTGCCTCCTAGTAAATTAGAAAAACGCGAAAATTTGAAACACTCCAAGGTTCAACATACAATAAATCTATATTTACACCCTTTGATAAATAATATATAAATACTTATACATTATCACTCAAAGTTTACACCCAACTTTCTTTATATTTACTTAGAACTACCCTCAAACCCGCAGTAAAACTATCGCAAAATATATCATCCATCAGTGATGTACGAATAAAGAGCTCTCGGAGAAACTGGCGGGGATTACTGCGCATGTGTACAGTCGCGGCATAATTCCGAAGTGCGTTTTTAGGGTTAGTGTGAAGGAATGAGTGTTCAGGACTTTCTTCACTTCTATTTTTTCTGTTTGATATTTTGTTGATTGGGATATTAGCCGATGTAAATAATGGACTTTGTGTCAAATAAACTATAGGTACTCTCTATTGACAACATTTGTTAACGTCAAGGTTGAAACCTATATATAAATAACCCAAATTTCGGTTAATATGTTTTGGTCTGTAACACTTATTGACCTGTTTCTAACTTCATTTAAATTTTGAATTGTGGCTTCTAACAAGTTTTGTAGTGTGATGGAAGAGGTGGCTGATGTGGTCTTCGCCAGTTTTAAATCAGCAACGATTTCATCAGACTCTTTTTTGATATAACAGTTCACATCGTAAACCATTTTTCTAGCTTGCCTAGTCAGTACTTTACTTTTCGGCATTTTCGACCGGGGCGAAAGATAACGTTGGGTAATATTGTATGCGACTGTACTCAAGAAGCTTCGAGACGTGCTTTCGGTGCGGGCATCGGGAAGCGACTGATCAACGAATCAGGTGCCGGCGCTGACTACCGCCCCCGTCGCTCCTCACTTCCCCGCGCCAAACACTTGTGAAAAGTGACTACTGCGCATTCAAGGACAAAGCTCTTTAGTCGTGGCGCCGAGGTTAGTAAAAAAATAAAAGTTACTTTTCCACAATTTTCGGTTGATTTGAGTTACGGACAAGGTAAATAAAAGTAAATTGAAATCCACCTGTCTTTATTCAGTGATAAGGGCAACGAGCTATTTTCAAAGCTTGATAAAATTGGGGATTTCATAGAATAGAATAGAATAGAATAGAATAATATTATAGTCAAATTTGATAGGAGCCTGTCAAAGTCAAACACTTTGGCAGGCTCATAAAATGATATCGTAAAGAAAGCATTAACAAAATATCTCATCATTTGCGTCCATAATATTTACTTACTTTCCAAAACTAAGAGTATTGGGGACATATTTCTTAACAACTTCAACTGTGCCATGTTCAAAATATAAATATTTATTTACACCCAACTTTCTCAGACCATCTTACACAAACAACCCCAAGTTATATAACCCCCCTACCTGTATGCCCCCTTTCAACCCCCCCCCCCCCCCCCCCCCCCCCCCCCCCCTGTTACTTTACCTGCCGTCATTAATTCATTTTAAGACGTTCGCCGCCTCGCATCCTCTTAGACGCATTTACATATTACAAAGTAAGTATGGAAGTTTGCTAACGAACGGCGGCCCCGGGCCCCAGGGGGGCAGGCGCGGGGGAGGAAGGCAGGGGGGGGAGGAGGCGGGGGGGTAGTGTAAGGTTGCGCGGTAAGACGGGAATTGGATGCAGGGCCGTATTCTGGGTGAGTATTCGCTTCTAGAAGGTGGTTAAAGTGGAATATTTTCTGTGGCGGCAGTTTAGGCAACATTAGGGAACGACAAAAAACATAGCGACACTCCTTTTTACAATACGACGTGGCAGATGCACAGTGGTGCACGTCATGTCATATTATTGCGAGAGGTATACCTCGCGCCACGAGTTATGAGCGGTGGCATTGAATGCGCAGTAGTCACTTTTCAATACCTGTACATATGCTCAGTAAATCCCCCGAAATCGTCGCCGAGCGCTCTTAATTCGTGGCGCGAGGTATATCTGAGGTAATTTGTCGCTCTATATTGACAGTGATTTGACGACCTCTGTGGTGCGGCGGCTGTGGATCTGCCTACCACGCGAGAGGTCCCGGGTTCGAAGCCCGGCTGGGGATAAGGAAAATCATTCCCAGGTCTTGGATGTTTATACGTGTGTTTGCTGTTTCTGGTTCCCACGTATTAGTATTTTTGAATGTTTTTTTGAGTGATTTGTCTTGATAAATATTGAGTGATTTGTATTTGATAAATATTAAATTGGTTGTCTGTTTTGATTGATTGGATTAATTAGTTATTTAATAACATATTATATAATACAGTTGGGAAAAGGCCTGACGCTATTTGGGATTTTTTGTAGGGTTCCAAACCTTACCATACCATACGTAGGGAAAACGGGAAGTAGGATCACTTGAATCACTTAGTTCCCTCCGTCTGTCAAGACACTTTTTCAAAGGAACGCGTGAAGGTACCAAGTTGAAATAATAATAATAATAATAATAATAATAATAATAATACCTCGGACACTATTTACACACATTGATCTAGCCCCAAACTAGGATTCCCTGTATCTTGGGTACTAGACAACGATAAACATACTTATATAGACAAATATTATACTTAGATAAACAACCATGGCTAGGGTACAAACATTCGTTCTCATAAAACAAATATTTGCCCCCACCGGGACTCGAACCCGGGACCCTTGGCTTCGTAGGCAGCGTCACTGCCCACTCGGCCATTCGGGTCGGTCAAAATTAATATTAACTGGTGACTCTGTGAGATGTAGACCTCGCAAGCGACACAGGAAAATATCATTATTTTTTCTTATTTGCTTCTCACACAGGAGATGCAGGTTCGATTCCTGACCATGAACCAATGAGATAATTAATTTGTCTTAAATACGGTATTGGACGTTCAGTGTTTTGGATGACACGTTAAGCTGTAGGTCCCGGCTACTATCGCTACGTGGTAGTGGTCGTAAAACCCCTCCATCTACCCGCACTGAGCCAGGGTGGTGGAGCATGGCTTAATCTTACTCGTATCTGGGCAAAGGCCTGTGCCCTTCGGTGGGGACATTAATGGACTATATTTATTTATTTATTATATATTATACCCCCCCCCCCCCCCCCCTCACACGCCCGACACCTTGAAGTTTATCGGGTGAACAAGTGGAATAATTATAAAAACAGATTCCCGACTACATTTGCTTTCAATACCTTATAAATTTGTAGTAAAAAACTAGCGACACCAATGTCCTGGCCATCCGTCCGTCATTTGAAAAATTTCCAAAAATAAATTCGAAATAAAAAATCATGGATAATTATTGAACTTTCTCCCGAATTTTCATGAGAAAAGGATGAAAATGCAACCTGTATATAGGAGAACAGTCGAAGAAGCTTGGTCACATCGCTTGGTCATTCAATAAACGCAATTTAAAGATATGGCCATTTATGCCACAAATTTGCTGATTTTCCTTGACACTCGCAAGGGAATCAAAACCTATAGGGTTGGTCTCGTTGACCTAGAATCGTGAAAGTTGGCACGAAGCAAGGAAAAGATCTGGAAACAGTAAATTTAAAGTTCCTTCACAAAAAAAAAATGCTATTTGTGCCCTCGGTGCGTGAGACTGACTCACACTTAGCCGGTGTTTCAGTTCAGTTCAGTTCAATTCTGTTCAAAGATTTTTATTCATAATAGCACAAAAATTAAGACTTAATGAACGTCATAACATAATCAAGCAAGCATAATATAACATTAAGTAGGTGCCTAACTATTACATAGTACATAATATATAGGGTGCAATGAACTGGTTTAGTGCCAGATGTAGGTGTCTTGTAAAAGTCATTAATTTTGTAGTATGCCTTTGTGCACAAAGTATACTTTATAATTTTTTTTAATCGAGCTTCAGTTAAGTTTTGTATTTCTTGCGGCATTTTATTGTAGAAGCGTATTCAGTGTCCCATAAAAGAACTGCTAACTTTTGTGAGTCTGAACATTGGAAAAGAAAGTTTATGTTTATTTCCAGTTTCAGCGCCCGAGTCCTCTCCTGCGCGCTTTCGAGCGGGGAAAGATGAAGGAAATGAAAATGTACGTCACAAAAAGGGGGGGCGATGGGGTAGCCCCTCTGACAGGCGGGCGCAGAAAGCCCGAAAATTCTATAAAGAGGGACGAGAGAGGAAACCGACGCGATAGTACCTACCACCTTTTGTATCAGATAAGCCCTTTTAGGCCCCTCCAAGGGAACCGGGAGGGTGCGGTACATTACTCTTGTAGACGTCTCAAAATGAGTTCTTATCTGTCTTGAGGGGTGACTTCCTCCATTTTGAATGCGGGCGTTTACAGCAAGTTGGGTTTTCTTTAATGGCAGCCTATTTTGGGGTATTGTTGTTTATAGGTTTCAGAAATGTGCTGGAATTCGCGGTGAGGGAATTCTGTTGGTTTTGGTTTGATACGATCTTAGTTAAGGATGGGCACCCCGAAAGCGGAATTAAGAATTTTACGTTTAGTTTAATTTTAGAGGAAAAGGAATGTTCTGAAAATATTTGAAGCCTTATTTCTTCCCCCCCGGTTGGGAATCGAATGTCGTCGGTACACGAAAACGAGCCTACGAAATATGTCTTCTGACAGTCAACACCGCACATATGGCAAGACATAAACGAATCAATTCGGAACCCTTCGTCCATTTCCCCGTTCGTCTACTCGGTCCCCGTTCGTCCATTTCCCAGTTTGTCATTTTCCCCGTTCGTCCATTTCCCCGTTTGTAATTTTTTCCCGTTCGTAAATTTCCTCATTCGTCGATTTCCCTGTTAGTCAATTTTCTCATTCGTCTATTTCCCCGTTCGTCCATTTCCTCATTCGTCCATGTGGCGAGTAATATTTTTCTAAGTGGCACTGCCTTCAGTAGTTTTTTAAAGTTTAAGATTAAAAACTAATTTCACTGCGAAGTGATCCGCGAATACTCATAAAAAAAACGGTCAAGTTGAGAAACCTCCACCTTTTCTGAAGTCGGTTAAAAATACTAAATATGTAATGGTAGCTGCAAAGGATGATATATGTATACTTATCATCAAAACTATCTTTATTGATAAGAACAATAACAACAACGAATATACGGTAATATATACGGCACGGGTTCGGATTTAAAAAAAAATGGATCAATTTGAAAGAAATCATCATGCTCAGCCCACATCAACCCACTTCTGGGCATAGGCCTCTTCTCTATAGCGCGAAAGATCACCCGATTAAATAAATAAAAAAAATGAAAACGATTCATAAATAATTCCATTTTTGAGGTTACAGCCATTAAAAAAATACTACCGAATTGAGAACCCTCTCCTTTTTTAATTCGGTTAAAAAAGGCTGACTGTAGATGTATAGAGGACTCACTGATCAATATAACTTAATATTTGTATAACAAATAAATAAATAACAAGTAATTAAATCAATTTAAATGTGGTGCGAAATTGCATTTTTTGTTGTGATAAACTGGTTTTGAGATGATTTCGGGAGACTTTTTTGATACTAACAACAGATAATCAAGATTGCGTTTATTTGTAAGTGAAAGCATGTCGTCACTCATGATTAACGACCCAGTCAAGATGACAACATAATTAATACCCACTTATTATTTTCCCTAACTTGAGATTTGGAAATAGCTGTTTTGCCTCATGCGCCGCTTTATTGTTGGGTAGAAAAAAGTACTCGTTTGATTAAGGGTAGTAAAAGTACTCGTTTGATTAAGGGTAGTAAAAGTACTCGTTTGATTAAGGGTAGTAAAAGTACTCGTTTGATTAAGGGTAGTAAAAGTACTCGTTTGATTAAGGGTAGTAAAAGTACTCGTTTGATTAAGGGTAGTAAAAGTACTCGTTTGATTAAGGGTAGTAAAAGTACTCGTTTGATTAAGGGTAGTAAAAGTACTCGTTTGATTAAGGGTAGTAAAAGTACTCGTTTGATTAAGGGTAGTAAAAGTACTCGTTTGATTAAGGGTAGTAAAAGTACTCGTTTGATTAAGGGTAGTAAAAGTACTCGTTTGATTAAGGATAGTAAAAGTACTCGTTTGATTAAGGATAGTAAAAGTACTCGTTTGATTAAGGATAGTAAAAGTACTCGTTTGATTAAGGATAGTAAAAGTACTCGTTTGATTAAGGATAGTAAAAGTACTCGTTTGATTAAGGATAGTAAAAGTACTCGTTTGATTAAGGGTAGTAAAAGTACTCGTTTGATTAAGGGTAGTAAAAGTACTCGTTTGATTAAGGATAGTAAAAGTACTCGTTTGATTAAGGATAGTAAAAGTACTCGTTTGATTAAGGGTAGTAAAAGTACTCGTTTGATTAAGGGTAGTAAAAGTACTCGTTTGATTAAGGGTAGTAAAAGTACTCGTTTGATTAAGGGTAGTAAAAGTACTCGTTTGATTAAGGGTAGTAAAAGTACTCGTTTGATTAAGGGTAGTAAAAACCTAATTTTCCTAATTATTTCACGAGCAAATATTCCTAATGAATATGCATTGTTCCAAAAGAAATATAATATTTATAAGATCATTGACCATTTTGCCATGAATTGTCTTATCATTAGATACAAAACAGAGATATTATTTATTAAGTTCAAGTTAAGTACAGCGAAGACATCACATAAATTATACTACTTCCAAAATATTAAACAAGTATCTACTATTTATAATATAATATAACTAGGTTCACTGTTTACAGACTTAAAATATGTCGCATATCATATCAATAATCGCCTTTCAACGATTGCCGTCGGTGAGTAAAATTTTATAAATATGAGTCGCTGTACGTTAGTCTTACTAAATCTCTAAAATGGCTCGTCAGTTTGAATGATCCCTATTCACATTTATTCTCCGCACTCTGGAGGAGGTTAAGGTTAAAAGAAAATAAGGAAAAACGCAGAGAAACAGCTAAATAATCAAATAATGTTTTGCATGGGAAGTGGAGAAGTCTCAGCCTCCTATCGCTAGATGGCGATGCAGCCATAGATGATTCAACCTCCTTGGTCATTGATTAATTAGGTGAAACATTTAACTTTAGTAGCAGACTTCCACACCTGTGCGATGCATATAGTTACTACGCAAAGGACAGATGGCGTTAGTAGCGGATCTCTTTCATACCTAAATGTAAATTACTAACGGCTTTTATTAACGACTAACTATGTTATTACAGTGGAAGAACACCAAAGACTAGGCAGTCCAAGATGTGTATGTCACTGGAAGATAGTCAAAACCGTAAGTTGATAAACTAACGCGGTAGTTGATCAACTATCGACAGACCGACAGGGTTTAGAATTTACGTTTCTTTTGTTCTTACATGTCAACCTAACACGAAGACTATTCGGGAGCTTCGCTGCGCTCGCCCCCTCTAGTTTTCACATAAGCTACCGCAGAGTTTTCCCTGGTATTTCGTTTGCAATTCAAGTTTAAATCAGTTTGCTATTTAACGGTTTTAACCGTTAGTTGATCAACTAACGCGTAATATAGTACGCAGTAGGCTACAGTTTACTATCTGCCTATAGTTGACCGACTTACGAGAAAAAAACCGTTAGTTGATCAACTAACGGTTTTTACTAACTTACGGTGACGTATATATTAAGGAAGGACCCCAAAAAGCTGAGTATTTACTTAATCTCAGTAGGGGAAATTTTGCAATACTGGTAGGTGTGGTGACAGGTCACTGCAAACTAAATAGACACCTATCATTATTAAGGCTCGTACAGGATCCATCATGCCCTCATTGTGGCTTGGAGGAAAGCAGCCAGCACTTCTTGGGAGAATGCGTAATGTATTCTAACATAAGATGGAAAACATTAAAGCAGATAAGAAAGATAGAATGCACCAAGCGAACAAGAAGACTTGGGGAGGAACATCTGTTGAACCAACAGTAACCAGTACTCAAACACTGGGAATTGGGTGAAATTGTCACGATTGAGGACCGATCACCCGCCTGTGATTCAGCGGGCGTCCCAACTCCCCCCTCATAATCATCAACTATTTTATTAAGTATTTAATATAATTTTCTCGCCAACGCGACACTTTAGGGTATGTACCGTTTAACTTATTTTACAATAAAATTTTAGATACGAAGTTCACCGAGTCAGCTAGTATATATTAAAATAATACATGATTGATAATAATTGTACCCCCCCACCCTCACCGAGGGGAACATGCCTTTACCTTACGTTTGTTATGTTATCTTACCATATATGTTTTGGGCACATACATTGCTTCTGGCCCCACAATAGGATACCCTGTGTCGTGGGAACCAGACACAGCGACGTCACACACATATAAACATGCAAGATCTTTTTTTTACCCTAGCCGGGGATCGAACCCGAGACCTCTCGCATGGTAGGTAGTCAATAAGCGATAGCAGCCGGGACCTACAGCTTAACGTGTCATCCGAAACACGGAATCGTCCGATTAAATTACTTATCTCATGGTACAAGGTCAGCACCGGATTCGAACCTGCATCTCCTCCGCCACCTCAATGACCCAGTACTTTTTAGGGCATCGCGAATTTAAACCTTATGCCATGGTATTAAAATTCAAAATGGGAAAATGTCGTGCCGGCAAGACTTGGGTCGTTGTGAAGTTAAAGAATGTGATTTAACCGCCGGAGACCTGCAGCCTTGTGGCGTAACTCTCTGAAGTTCATAGCGTGTGTCTATGGTTCAGCTCATGCTCATACAATTTCATCGATTGCGGGGTATCCCCGAAGGCTTCTAGGCTTCATTCAATGAGCTTGGGTTTGGCCTCCATTGTGATGCTACTTGCGTGATACCAATTTGACAGATGAAGCTGGTGCGAGGTGTCAAACGTAAAAGTCTATATGAAGTTCATAGCTCAGACGACTTACATAGCTCAGACGACTTACATAGCTCAGACGACTTACATAGCTCAGACGACTTACATAGCTCAGAGGACTTACGCCATGAGGCTGCAGGACCTGGTTATGAGGCATCGCTATTTTGATCCTCATGCCTTGGTAATCCATTTCAAAACCTCCAAAAAAAGTGTCTTCTTTAGAAGGTCCCCGGAATCCAAAGTTTAAATATTTATTTGCTTTAAAATACATACATAAGTATAACGTTTTGTCCCATACGGGATACGATTAGCCAGTTATTGAATACTCCTCTTTGCGTGACAGGGGCTAGCCCATCGCCGCAGGCGTATTGAATAACCCTGATTTGAAACAAGTATAACTTGAGTTCATATAAACAGATTAGTTACCTACCTCTAGCTGGAACGAGAATGGCATTTAGTATAAACTAAGTAAAACAACTTAAATTAACAACAAAAATCACTGCGGTTTGTTTTCCAAAAAGTTTCGTTAGTATTTAATTATATTCCAAGGCAATGCTTACTTAAAAAGCGACCTATCACTTAAATATTCCAACATCCGACCAAGACATTCCATCCAGAGCGCCCCAAGAGCGCCACCAATCGCCCCTTCAATCAGAACCGGGGGGCAATATCAACTACATGAACTCAGCTAAATGGTCGTTTGGGACAATTAGCACCCGCAAGAACTCACTATCCTGAGTCACCGGCACGCTGTGACGTCATTCTCATTTGGTCGCCCACGCGCGGGCCAACTTATCTTCGATACTTTTTATTGCACTCTAAACAAAATGGCGTCATGCCCTTTCGTATATGGGTTGTCAGAGGCACGGTTGTTCCCACGTTTGGTTATTTGAAAGTCAATTTTGTATGACAAGGGGCTAGCTGGTTGGAGCGCAGGAAATGTCAAGGAAACTCGCTCGCGACACTTGTCAAGATGCTTTTTGACACTTTTTATCACCAAAATGGACGTGACATTACAAGGTAAAGCCGGATTTCTTAGCCGAGCGTACCAAACGGGACCCTATTACTAAGCCTCCGATGTCCGTCCTTCCGTCCATCTGTCTGTCCGCTGGTTGTATCTCAAGAACCGTAATATATAGAGAGTTGTTTACAAAAAAGTGTGCTTTATTGCCGCTACATCAACAAGTAATGACCTACATGCGTTTTAATTTAAGGAGGTTGCCGTACATGTTTTTCGCGTTTCTATTGTACGATGGGATGTTTTTTTTTTTTTTTTTTTTTTTTTTTTTTTTTTTTTTTTTTTTTTTTTTTTTTTTTTTTTTTCAAATGCATAAAAATACCATTTTGATACAAAGTTGGGTTTAAATATACGTTATTACATCCTTCTTTCGACCTCTTACACCTATTGTACCCAAACCGGGTTTCATTTAAAAAAAAAACATTTAGGTTCTAAAAACACAACTTGCGATCCAGATCCACAAGTCGTGCCGTGAATGTCGTTCGCATAACGATCATATGGTCACTGTATGCGCTCACCACACAGACACACACGACAGACCATCTCTCTTTTCATTCGTGATCACTTTCCTCAGTTGTAAGTATGGAAAACAAAATAATGTACAGTTTCCGTCGCGTGAAAAGAACCGTGGCTTTAATACATTTAGTTTGGAGTCCAACGTTATTTTTACGCGGCGGGAACTATACGTTGCCGTTTCAGATTGAAGTTTTTATTGAATATAAATAAATTATCTTTTTCAACGTCAAAATTATACTTACTTATAAGTACAAGTCAATTTTTTTTATATAAAAAAGACTACTGTTTCGGAATAATAACTTGGGCAGATTTGATACATTTTGATTATTTATTTTAATAGTTTTCGCTCATAAACTGACGTAAAAAAAAAAAAACGGTCAAGTGCGAGTTTAACTTGCGCACGAAGGGTTCTGATACAATGGTAGGGATGGTGTGGAGTGAATAGTTTGGATTTTGCATAGCAAAATGTTGCTTACAAAGTTATTGGTGCCGCTATTTTCACACTCCATATACGTAAGCAGGTGCATTCATAAGTTTGTATGTGGTATTGGAAGAATTGTTCTATAGGAGCCCCCTTAAATATTGATTTTATTCTGTTTTTTAGTGTTTGTTGCTATAGCGGCAACATAAATACATCATCTGTGAAAATTTAATCTGTCTAACTATCACGGTTCATGAGATACGGCCTGGTGACAGACGGACGGACAGACGGACGGACAGCGGAGGCTTCGTACTAAGATAGATAGATATTTGTGTAAAAAGGGATATTACAATGTTCAAGATTACATAAATGATGAGACTGCACGGGGTTAATCTAACTCAACACAGAACTCGCTGTTAATTATTTTATCTACACACGTATCATAAACCCTCTTTACTGCGTACAAAAACCGCACGTTATGATCAGCATAATGTTAAACTACTTAGTAAAAACTCATTTCTTATCTGAAAAATTACACATTATTACCATAATGTGTAATTGTTCTACATATTATGACATTCAAATTTCGAACGCCGACGCCCGACTGCGTGCCGCCCCTAGTTTGTCTGTGAATTTGGTACTGACATTCAAATTTCGAACGCCGACGCCCGCCTGCGTGAAGTTGGTACTACAGAACAAGCTAAACAACTGCAGAGCCACAATGCCGGTCAAACATGCGGTTCCTGAACACATCAAAGAGAGCTTATGATATGTGTGTAGATAAACTAGTGTATGTAACTGTACATAATTAGGTATTAAAACTCTCGAGTGATATTATTATGAAACTCGCTCTTGAGTATTTTAATGCCCTCCATTATGAAGCAGTCACATAAACTACTATTATAATTATTTATTCCTGTTTATTACTTATAATAATTAATAATCAAACTGTTGGAGTGTATTCGCCATTCTGTCCCACAGTAGTCCAATGCAGAGAAGAGGCCGAAAATTACGTAAACTAAGTAGGTACATATGTAAATATCTACAGTAATAAAAACATTTGGACTTGGAACTTTGAATGCATTTTTTTTCTCATTTATTTTGATAGATACGTCCCAGCAAGTCATACGACCGAACATCTTCCTCATTTTTTTGTTACCGGACGATGCAGAAAAGAAATATTTTGTTCACCTGTCGTTTTGATATTCAGAAGAGAGATATTTTCAAAATATGAAAAAAAGGAGACCACGCGAGTTTTTGACAAAAGGCGGGGTCGAGTTAACCGTAAGTTTATTTCCTACCCCGGGGTCTTTTAAGGAGACTCAATCACCAGTTTTTTTTAATTCAAAAAGAGTTTATTTCCATAAGAAACACATAGGTAACATTTGGAGAATGTCAAATCTTAAACTAACACATGTATAAGGTACAGGGAAATATAGAACTCAATTTGAATTCCGTCACCTCAATGTTTTAGATGCTGGAGGCAGAGGCGACTAGAAACCTCCAGCTTTGTACGTTATTTTTTACAGAATTGGAGCAAACACCTTCCCAAGCTTTCTTGTCTTCTACATAATCTGATATTTTGTAGTAAGCCTTTTTACATAAGTGATTTTTAACAACATTTTTAAATTTATTTACAGACAATTCTTGTAACTCAGTCGGTATTTTGTTGTAAAAGCGAATACATTGCCCTTTAAAAGATACATTAACCTTATGGAGCCTAGTAGTAGGTATAGCTAGTTTATTCCTATTTCTAGTGTTGACATTGCCTGTCGCTATTCTTAGGAAATTTATCAATATTTTTGTGGACGTACATTAGGTTTTCATAAATATACTGACACGGCACTGTCATAATGTTAATTTCCTTAAATTTACAACGCAGTGACTCTCTGGGACCCACATTGTAGATTGCACGAACAGCCCTCTTTTGCAGCAAGTCAATATGAGGTTACCATCAAGAGACAACAAATACATTCGATTTACCATTGTTCATGAACCACTTCCTAATATGTGTTGTCTCTATGTCCTCTCTATGTCCTAATATGTGTTGTCTCTATGTCCTCTCTATGTCCTAATATGTGTTGTCTCTATGTCCTCTCTATGTCCTAATATGTGTTGTCTCTATGTCCTCTCTATGTCCTAATATGTGTTGTCTCTATGTCCTCTCTATGTCCTAATATGTGTTGTCTCTATGTCCTCTCTATGTCCTAATATGTGTTGTCTCTATGTCCTCTCTATGTCCTAATATGTGTTGTCTCTATGTCCTCTCTATGTCCTAATATGTGTTGTCTCTATGTCCTCTCTATGTCCTAATATGTGTTGTCTCTATGTCCTCTCTATGTTCTAATATGTGTTGTCTCTATGTCCTCTCTATGTCCTAATATGTGTTGTCTCTATGTCCTCTCTATGTCCTAATATGTGTTGTCTCTATGTCCTCTCTATGTCCTAATATGTGTTGTCTCTATGTCCTCTCTATGTTCTAATATGTATTGTCTCTATGTCCTCTCTATGTCCTAATATGTGTTGTCTCTATGTCCTCTCTATGTCCTAATATGTGTTGTCTCTATGTCCTCTCTATGTTCTAATATGTGTTGTCTCTATGTCCTCTCTATGTCCTAATATGTGTTGTCTCTATGTCCTCTCTATGTCCTAATATGTGTTGTCTCTATGTCCTCTCTATGTTCTAATATGTGTTGTCTCTATGTCCTCTCTATGTCCTAATATGTGTTGTCTCTATGTCCTCTCTATGTCCTAATATGTGTTGTCTCTATGTCCTCTCTATGTTCTAATATGTGTTGTCTCTATGTCCTCTCTATGTCCTAATATGTGTTGTCTCTATGTCCTCTCTATGTCCTAATATGTGTTGTCTCTATGTCCTCTCTATGTCCTAATATGTGTTGTCTCTATGTCCTCTCTATGTCCTAATATGTGTTGTCTCTATGTCCTCTCTATGTCCTAATATGTGTTGTCTCTATGTCCTCTCTTTGTCCTAATATGTGTTGTCTTTATGTCCTCTCTATGTCCTACTATGTGTTGTCTCTATATCCTCTCTATGTCCTAATGTGCGTTGTCTCTATGTCCTCTCTATGTCCTAATATGTGTTGTCTCTATGTCCTCTCTATGTCCTAATATGTCTGGCATTAAACCAGTTCATTGCACCCTTTATATTATGTTCTATGTTATAATTAGGCACCTACTTAATGTTATATTATGCTTTCTTGATTATGTTATGACGTTCATTAAGTCTCAATTTTTGTGCTATTATGAATAAAAATCTTTGAACTTGAACTTGAACTTCTACAACAAAATGTCTAATGAAGACGACACCTTGGACATCTTTGTAAAACTGTCTACCTTCAAACATAAAGCTAACTAATAACACTCTAGGCCGTTTGAGCATAATTACCAGTAATTACCTGTAGTTTATTTTTTTCTTTCCTTTTAATTTAGTTTTTTAACCTACTTAAATACACCTTCCACAAATTTTAAAGATGCTCTCAAAACACCTAGTAGGATATTCTACATGTTTTAAATTCAGATATCAATATTAAGAAACGCAATGTATTATATATAACAGATATAATACATTGCGTTTCTTAATATTGATGCAATAAATGTTTTGCAATAAATAAAAAAATAATAACTCATCGTTATACATGGGAATATATATGTAGCCGTATATAAGATTGTCAAAACCGTTAGTTGAAAAACTAAATTTTTTTTCTCTTTAGTTGGTCAACTATCGACAGATAGTAAACTGTAGCGTACTGCGTACTATATGACGCGTTAGTTGATAAACTAACGGTTAGAATCGTTAAATAGTAATCTGGTTTTAAACTTGAATTGCAAACGAAATACCAGGGCAAACACTGCGG
The DNA here is from genome assembly GCA_949825045.1 of Argyresthia goedartella. Classification (NCBI taxonomy): domain Eukaryota; kingdom Metazoa; phylum Arthropoda; class Insecta; order Lepidoptera; family Argyresthiidae; genus Argyresthia; species Argyresthia goedartella. Next base: position 20,177,404 of record OX463834.1, read on the forward strand.
TATAGCTTAGGTGAAGACTAGAGGGGGCGAGCGCAGCGAAGCCCCTGAATAGTCTTCGTATTAGGTTGACATGTAAGAGCAAAAGAAAAGTAAATTCTAAAACCTGTCGGTCTGGTTTAATATCTGTCGATAGTTGATCAACTAACGCGTTAGCTTATCGGCTAAAACTAAAAAGTAACTTTTGTAATTGTCCATTATCATCATGATTCGTTTCTTTCTACAACAGTAATACATCACAATGCAAAACTAATATTAAACTAATTAAAATCTAACTTTCAAATCAGCGTTGCTAAATGCTAACACACCAAAGTCAGAAAAAACATCCACAAAAAGATCTCACAAAAACACGGCACCCTTTCCAAGGGACGTCTCGTCAAAAGTACCTGTTTCTATCAACAGGTTCTCAAAAAACTACAATGGTTATTCAATCGTTCCCATTTCATATTAATTTCTCCACATTTCTCACAAGAAACGGGACAAAACCGGATTCTGGCTTAAACTGGACTAAACTAGTTAGATCTGGTTTGCGTGATTCCTGATTATCTGTATTGATAAATGTTGGGGGATTGGAATTAAAGGCCAAAGAAGTCATGGGAAATCTGAAGATGGGCTCAAAAGAGTTTGGTGGCTTTTGTAAATATGGGCAAGTTTTATTTGTAACAAACCTGTTAGGTGTGGGAACCGACAGAATGTGTGAAATGTACTTTATAGAAATCATCGGCCAGTAAATTTGTAAGGAAAAGTAAGTTTTAATTAAAGTAGGTACCTCACAAAGTGCAGGAAGGTTGCTTACTTACGTTGATTTAAGTCTACGACTATCTATACCGACTTACTTATGACTTATTAACTGTTTGTCAAATTGGCTAAAAAGATACAGCCAAAAAAATACATTTCCATCCCAAAACTACTTCTGAATGTTCATACAATATACTAAAGAGAAATATTAAACTGCACATTAAAAATACTGATTTTCACAGCAAATATCTGGGCAAAATCTGCGACAGCTTAGGTGAATGGTAAATGGGGCGAGCGAAGCGAAGCCCCCTTTATCCTTCGTACTACATAGGTTGAATATGTAAGAACAACAAACATATTTAAAACATAAAAATCGTTTTTGCTGATCCTTTTTTGCAGTGAAAATCAGTATTTTTAAATATTTGCCTTTACTAAATGTTGATCAAAATTGTACAACCGATTTTACATACTACATGGGTCGCTTCGCTCCGCTCCGCTTCGGCTCCAGGTTGTGTCATAAAGTAGTGACCTAACAAACCCAACTTTAGTATTCAGACAGAAAGTAACCTATAGCAACCAATTCGGTTCTGTGTAACTACATGGCTACACTAAATTTATGGTAGGTAGGTAGTCTAAACTGTATTTTGGTTAACAATATATTTGCTGCCCTAATTTATTGTACTTTCATTTTCAACAGTTTAAATTAATCAAATTATATATCAACTCTATCATGTTTCACAGGGCAAAGTCATTATGTCTATCTATCTAGGTATCTATATACCTATATACCTATATTTATGGAATGGGGCTGGTGTTTAAGCAATTTAAAATAACATTTGAAACGATCATCTAGCACAAAAAGTAGGCGGCTTATTATATATCCCGCAGGAGCATGATGATAATGATATGAATATTTAAAAATATATAAATAACCTTTATATTAAGTCTACGTTACATACCCCAAGCCTTTTCCACTTAGAAACTAATCTATGAAATACCTAGCTCACTTTCAGCGATCTAGCCCAAAGAATAAACGCTAACTCCATTAGACGCTCGCCCGTCGAAAATCCGTAGCAACTTCGTTACAGCGCTGACAGTGCTTCTAGCGTCACAGCTACACATACATATACATCTCTATATCAGCCACTATACAACCTATTCCTCCGAGAAATTCAAATTTCGATCCCCTCCGTCCGCCATCTTGTGCAAGACGTCGATAGAGAATTACTACTCGCGGCATATTTTTTTCCAGAACGTCTTAAGTTGGAGATTTTTACGCCACTCTCACCTTTACGTCTTGGTCTTACGCTACCAAATCGCTCGCGGAAAAATATTCCCTCCACATACATTCAGTAGTGTCGTAATTCCGCTACATTTGCAACTAAATTCAACGTTATTCGGAGCGCATTAAAGTGTCAAATTCAATGGCTGTAGCATAGATGGTACACCTTTACACCGAGCACGATCCTAAACTATAATAACAATAGATGAGGTTGTACTCATGTCATCTCTTTTTACTATGTTCATTTTACATCGTGATAGAAAGAGATGGCAGGATATCGTGAGTTGCCGCTAAGTGGGCGTGTACTTAATAGTTGGAATAGTGGCGAAGTTCTTAACTTTAAGAGGGAGAGCTTTTATTGGATTTTAATTTCGCATTATGAAATGGGGTCACAAAAAAGGGTGTACACAACTTCACCTCTCCGTTGGTGAATTTACCAAAATGTCTGCTTGATTTTCATTTCATATTGTTGGGGTAGCTAGTCCCTAAATGTGAAAAATTGGTATAAAAAAGTCTTCCATTTTGAATTTTTGACCAATCTTGTCGAATATTTTACTGAGGATTAATGATTTTCTTATGAGACAAGAATTTGCATATTGGAGTTTCTTACCATTGGAGAATCTGACATTTTGGAAGATTTTCTTAATCTTATAAGAAGAATTTAGTTCTTCTTAATCTTAGAAGAAGAAGAAGAATAAGTAAACAAAGATTGTCTTGAAAGCCAAGAAAATCTAACATTTATATTTATAGTGACAATAGTAACCTATTAGATGATAAAACATTATTACAAATATCTGTTTTCAGATGATTCGAAGAGTTTGATATTAATTGACACTGATAACCGCCCAGAACACGCAAGTTACAATATCCTGCATCTTACTTTTAAGTTTAATTTGAGATGATGCCTAAGGAAACCACAAACGAAACAACGGTTTTAAATGTGGTCTCAAACTGGTTTCCAATAGGTTTAGTTGCAGTTGCGCTATACCGTGGGTTCTGTGATAGCTATAGTGAAAACGATGTAGCCTCTTTTTTGGAAAAATGCTTTTTGAGGAGTTATCTTGCACTGGTATGGTCGCTGATGGTAAGATAAGTACCTACTTCAGCATTAGTTTAAGGCTTGTTTTTAATTGCAAGAACACTTTTTATGTTTTAAATATTTTATATGTACTCAAGTTTATATTTTAAGTATTGTTGTTCTTGCATGTTCAACCTAACACGAAGGATAAGGGGGGCTACCCTTTGCTATTCACCTAAGCTACCGCAGCATTTTGCCCTGATATTTGCTGTTCAAATCAGTATTTTTGATGTGCAGTTTAATATTTCCCTTAGTTTAATACACGATGACTTGCGATCACTGCAGCAACAACATAAGCAATAGTCTAGTGGTTAAAGGGGCATAATTCCGTCTCGTAGGCCGGTGGTTCGATCCCGTTTGCACACAACAAGACTCGATGAACGACTCAAGCTAAGAATCCCAGATGGAATCAGCATTTAAAGTCACCATTCGCAGACGCACCATTGCACCTACATTACGGACTAGCCCATCGCCGCAGTTCCGGAATAATGAAGATAATGACGTTGTGCTATTTTACCTATTTCATTATAATAATAATAATAGCTTGGACACTATTGACACACATTGATCTAGCCCCAAACTAGGATTCCCTGTATCTTGGGTACTAGACAACGATACACATACTTTTATAGATAAATATTATACTTAGATATATAAACAACCATGACTAGGGTACAAACATCCGTTCTCATCAAACAAATATTTGCCCGGGACTCGAACCCGGGACCCTTGGCTTCGTAGGCAGGGTCACTGCCGGCTCGGCCATTCGGGTCGTCCATCATTCATTAATTTTCCCACCCAGCGGCATAGGCCACTTAAGAGATGAAGTCAAATTACGAAAAAATTATTGTCTCAAAACTACCCGCACAATTTACCCGTGACCCACATACGCAAGTTGTCCTGTTTACAAGCGGAGCAGCATTCAGAGCTGCTAAATGTTTTGTTGACGTCGTGATGTCCTGTCTCGTATTGTGAAACTGACCCTCGTGGGCCGCCGGGAACAGGGAGAGGTGTGGAGACGACTTACGTTTAAGCACACGATGGTTCGCCCGGTAGGGACGTTTTCAAGTTAAATCTAAGTTTTATGTAAAATAAATAAATAAACATTAGAGGACAATCCTACACAAATCGAACTAGGCCCGTAGTAAGATCAATGAGGCTTGTGTTATGTGTACTAAACGACGAGATATGTTAATAGAGATAAATACTTACAGAAAACGTCAAGACTAAGAAACAAATATTCATGCCCATCACACAAATATTTGCCCTTACCGTGATTCGAACCCAGGACCAACAGCTTCGTGGGTAGTGACGAGTTGTGTTATCTATGAATGTATTTGTGTATCAGCCGTGGCCAGATCATCAAATTTGTCATTTAATTTAGGGCTAGTATTTAATCGCACATCAAAAATACTGATTTTCACAGCAAAAAAGGATAAAAAACACGTTTTATGTATTAAATATTTTATGTGTACTTAAGTTTATATTTTAAGTATTTTTTGTTGTTCTTACATGTTCAACCTACCATAAAGGATAAAGGTGGCTTCGCTTCGCTCACCCCTTTGCCCTTCACCTAAGCTACCGCAGCATTTTGCCCTGATATTTGCTGTGCAAAACAGTATTTTTGATGAGCAGTTTAATATTTCCGTTAATTTAGCACCACGTGATGTTTTTTGTAATATACATGTCGAACTAACACTAAGACTATTCGGCGGCTTCTCTGCGCTTTTAGTCATCAGCTAAGCTACCTCAGTGTCTTGCCCTAAATATTTTCTTCGTTCAATGCAACTACTTCTTAGTCTACCATGGTAAGCCACACCATTAATAATAATTTTATATTTATATTGTTTATATGGACCCAGTTTTAAACTGCTTACACGTCTAGCTCGTTAGGATACAATGAATATTCTAGGTGACTTTTCATTGGACAAATTGAAGCCACTTCCTAAGTTCTTTTAAATATTAGCTAAATCACAGCTACCTACTATTATTCAAGCTTTATTAATTTCGCTCACGTTAACAAAATTGTCTCCACAATTATTTATAACCACAAGCGACTCCACATCATACTTAGTCCAGTCATTGACCGCGTCGGCCAATGCCGTCGCCGAATCTATTTATAGCGCACGTATGTATGTATATACTTGCATATTAGCAGTATAATGGCTGTATATGGCTGTGTGGTGTGATTTGGTCTGGATATTTAGAGGTTCTGGTAGGGTTCAAGTTCATGGCCCTGTTTCTGTGTTAATAAAGTGAATTCTCTGCCTACCCCTCTGGAAAAAGTTGGCGAGGATGTGTATGTTGTAACTAACTATAGATATAGATACTGGCTAATACTATGAATACCTACTATCGTCTGTGTTTTAATATCATCGTAAACATTTTTATTTATATTGATTCTGGCCCCACATTAGGACATCCCATGCCGTGGAAACAGCGACGTCGCAAACTTATTGAATATTTAAGACCCAGCGATATTTTCTACCTCCCAGCCGGGACTTTTTCATTTCCAGGTCCCGAAAACAAAACTCCCGGGAATTCCTGGGTTCCGGGAAATCATAAAATTTCATTGAGTTTGCTTTTATTACCTACTAGAACTGCTATTTAAAAGTCATTTTATCTCAGAATTAGTTTTCAAAACATGCTTCGATTAAATTTGTAAAATATTTTTCAAGCTGTAGACTTCACATATCGCACTTACTTGTCATTATTGTCAAATCTATTAATGATTCTTGTTGAAATTATGCTCTAACGATGAGCTACAACTACATGAAGAAACTATCTTTGTGCTGATGTGGCTATGAACCAGAAATCTCTTCTGAAGATTAAGCTGAAGTAGGTACAATATTTTCCTGAAGTCTGAACGGATTGAAACGAATAAAATAGCTACATATGGTGTGTCCCACAATAGACAATCAACACTTATCGCGATTGGTTCAAACTCATATTCAAGTAATTTAAGGTTGATTAAAGGGAATGTGAGATAATAAGCTGAAAACTTGCATAAACCTATACATACATAACATAATTTATTTAGGCTTGTTGTCCCAAAAGTCACAATAAATCATGTGTTTTGTTTTGTTAACATATTCAAGGTCAAAAGTGTCAAAAAACGGTTTTTCGCGAATATCTCCCGTGGTTTCAATGATAATGGCATGTTCATAATAACCCGGGAATTCCCGAGAATCGCCATGAAATTCCGTGTTCGGGAAAGACTTATTTCCCGCGGGAACCCGGGACCGAAACACATCATTCTGAACAACTTTAAATAGGAAACCGATTTGTATGAGACCAACTAATATTTTTCACCTCTCCGTACAAATTGCCGACCGACCGACAAAACGTACGGTGCAGAGAGAAACAAAGTTGCTCTGATCACATGGGTTTCATATTAATCTTAATATTTTTTTTTCTATCTTTTCGCTCTATAGCTAAAGTGAACATTCATTTTTTTTTGTAGAAAATAAGGCTAAGTGCGTGTCCGACTCGCGCACCAAGGGTTCCGCACAATATTACATTATTACAACTATTTACATTTTGAGGATTTCGCCCTTTACTTGTGCTATTATACATTAATCCTTGCTAAATTTCATGATTCTGGGCCAGCGAGATGTATCTGTCACCGGAAGATAGTCAAAACCGTCAGTTGATCAACTAACGCGGTAGCTGATCAACTATCGACAGATAGTAAACCAGACCGACAGGGTTTAGAATTTACGTTTCTTTTGCTCTTACATGTCAACCTAACACGAAGACTATTCGGGGGCTTCGCTGCGCTCACCCCCTCTATTCTTCACCTAAGCTACCGCCGTGTTCGCCCTGGTATTTCGTTTGCAATTCAAGAGTTTAAACCAGTTTACTATTTAACGGTTTTAACCGTTAGTTGATCAACTACCGCGTCATATAGTACGCAGTACGCTACAGTTTACTATCTATCGATAGTTGACCAACTTACGTGAAAAAAAACTTTAGTTGATCAACTGACAGTTTTGACTATCTTACGGTGACATGTCTACCCTATGGTTTTGATTCCCTTGCGAGAAAATTAAGCAAATTTGCTGTAAAAACGGCCGTATCTTTTGATCGCCCTAACCTCGTAGTTTGTTTTTTTACAGCTTCAAGGAACCACAGGATTGAGTGGGTAATTGATATTAATTTCAACATGATAACTTCACTATTGCTCAGAAAAATGGGCTTGACAGATAACAGACAGACAGACCGATAAGGGTAGTAACCCTTTTCCTTTTAAGGCACGGAACCCTAAGAAAATTCAGAAAAGGATAGGGTTCATAATTCGGTGTTTTTTTTTAAAGTTTGTTACCTCAAAACTTCATGAAGCGGTTAAAAAAAAAAAAAAAGGTTATAAATCGGTTTAGTAGTGTGGTTTCTAAGTCGTTTTTCAACTTGGCAAAATACATTTAAAATAACCTTTGATCTATTTGCTAAAGCAGGACATTTTTGCTCTTTCGGGGGACAGCGGGACAAGCAGTCTTAAAGCGGGACGTATGGTCACGTTATCTGTAGTAGGTGAGGCCAACCGGTCGATCGCGGCTATTAGTCCAGTCGATCGCGGCTATTAGTCCAGTCGATCGCGGCAAGGGAAAAATAACATTCCGTTAAGTGCGAGTCTGGCTTACCGATAAATGTTCCTTATCATCGTAAAATAAATAACACTATGTACTTTTGAAATCGCCGCTTTTTCCGCCCTTCATATCACATCGTAACGTCTTAGTCTCACCAGAAATCTAGCTACGTAAGTTCGGCTTCTCTCTCCCTCTGTCTTTCTCAGCTCTCTTCTTCATAGCACATATTGTAATTTACTCATTGTCATAGCACATATTGTTATTTATCCATGTCATTATCATAGCACATATTGTGAATTACTCATTATCATAGCACATATTGTGATTTACTCATTATAATAGCACATATCGTGATTTGCTCATTATCATAGCACATACTATTATTTACTCATTATCATAGCACATATTGTTATTTACTCATGTCATGAGTAAATCACAATATGTGCTATGATAATGACATGAGTAAATAATAATATGTGCTATGATACATACTATTATTTACTCATGTCATTATCATAGCACATATTGTGATTTACTCATTATCTTAGCTCATATTGTGATTTACTCATTATCATAGCACATATTGTGCTTTACTCATTAAAATACATAGCACATATTATGATTTACTCATTATCATAACACATATTGTGATCAAAAATTTCAATAGCGACATTATAACATATTTAGTTTGCTACTCATGTCATGACATGACTGGACTTGCCATGTATATTTCGTGACAAACCCTGTTAGTCATTATTGTGCTAACTAACTATGTGTCAATAAGTATGTAATTTACTATTGTAACGGTTTCATCAGTGAACAGTCGATCTTCGGCATATTAGTGGCCAGCTTTTCCCAATAGAAAGCGTTCATTCCTTCCGAAGACTTAAAAGTTCCAGCTACTGTAAGATAGATGGCAACACACGTAGCCTGCAAAGAACTTGATCACAAAGTATTAGTCTTACTACTCACCACTAGATGGCACTGCTCGTTGTTGAATAAACTTGCTGGTTGAGTTTTTGTGGTTTTTTGTAATCTTATTCCGGCTTTAGGATCAAATCGGTTTAATTAAATGTGATTGATCTGATTGTTTAATTTCTGTTGCAAAGTCGGCCAAACTTAGATATTGTGCCACTGCACTCGGTATGGTAAAAGGCGAGTCTACGTAATTACATACACATTTCTGGCCCAACACTAGGACACCCAGTGTCGCGGCTACCAGAAACAGCGACGTCACAAACATATAAACATCCAATATGCGGTTTTTTTTCTTTCTGCCTCCCCGGCCTGGATTCGAACTCGTCCAAGGCTATTTAACGTCTTATCAACCCTTGGCTCTTCAATTAAAACAAAAAGTAAAACTTCAGAAAAAATCGACATTAATTACACTCTATTTCATTAGAAACCATTTAAGCAATCGTATCACAACCCATTAAATACCCAGAATTATTTCCTTAGTCATTTAGAAGTCTTCATCATCACCACTTCACCAAGCCATTCTTCCCGAGAACTGCAGCTTCCAAATGCACTGCATATTAAAGAAAATAAACCAAATAAATATAATTCAAATCGCCACAGATGTGCATATTTATTATTTGAAGAGGACTGCCGTTTTTTCCGTGTTTTTTATTATTATGATTATTTTTTATTTATTTAATATTCAAGTACGATATACAACATTACAGGTATACACCCAATGCGCTGCACAAAGTCAAATAGTTATACAATGTCAGTATCAATTTAGGTAAGTCGATTTCACAGGTAGGGAACAAAGGGTACAAATTCGTAGAAAATACTACATATCAAATCACATTAAACATTAAATTTTTAAACAAGAAACAAAAATACAATCATCAGATACTGATTGACGTTGATAATTTGTTGAGAAGCTCTTCCGGTACATCATCATCACATTACATCACCACATGCATCATGGTGCATGTGGTGATGTACCATAATGTAATGTACTGTAATGTAAGTAATGTGTTCTCGTCATAACGAGAACACATTACTTAGCAACCCTAATAAAGTAACCACATGCTAACCTGTGGGATACCTGCCTGAAGTCAAGAAACACTTGATTGTTATTATCCAGATTACTGCGAAATTATTTATAGTAGTTTATGTGACTGCTACATAATGGAGGGCATTAATACTCGAGAGTGGGTTTATGAAACGAGCGGGAGGCGAGTATCATAATAACATCACTCAAGAGTTTTAATGCCTAATTAGGTACAGTTACATACACTAGTTTATCTACACACATATCTCTTTGATGTGTTCAGGAACCGCATGTCCGATCGGCATTTTGGCATTGATCATTGCTGCAGTTGTTTAGCTTGTTCTGTAGTACCAACTTCACAGCCAAACTAGGGGCGGCACGCAGGCGGGCGTCGGCGTTCGAAATTTGACAAATTTTTGTACATTATGGTCATAATGTACAAATTTTCAAATAAGAAATGAGTTTTTACCAAATAGTTTTACATTATGCTGGTTTAACGTGCGGTTTTTAGACGCGGTGAAGAGGGTTTATGATACGTGTGTAGATAAAATTATTTATTGTGTAACATGTGTTCTATTTCCGTTTATTCCTGGATTGCTATGCCCCAAGGGTAAAATGACATTGATTCATAATTATTAAGTATATCTGTAAGACTTGTAACATGACATTTATGGCAAAAATATACTGAATATTGAATAGTATTGAGCTTTTTTGGTTGCCATAAAAATATTAAAATACGCTATAGTTCTGCTCGTAATATTTTAAGAGTTCCCTCGATTTTTCCTGGATCCCATCATCGGATGTGCTGATGTCAATAAAACAAAAAAAAACATTTTCCAAATCTGTCCATCCGTCTTTGAGAACTTATTCTAAATTCGGTTAAAAACTGAAACGGTCTCCTCTTTATTCTTTCTAATAATACATTTACCCGAAGAATCTTCTCAGATAACCTGTTCTATTATGTTATTGTCGTCTGTCCAGTCCCTTTGCCAGATATCGTGATGGTCAAAAGAAACCCTTTGCAATACACGGCCGTAGCTGTTGGTTCACATAACCTCACAGTCACGTCCAACTAAATACTCCAGTAATTCAGTATTAAAACCACCATTTATTAGACTATGTTTTATTGCTCAACAAAACTTACACAAAAAAAAAGTTTATCGAAAGTATATACCCTACTTTATACTAAGCGACATGGGGTCGCCTCGCTCCTCTCGCTTCGCTTCGGCTCCAGATTGTATGATAAAGTAGCGACCTAACAAACCTAATTTTAGTATTCGGACAGACAGTGACCTACCAACCAATACGGTTCTGTGAAAATATGGAGATACTAAATTTGGTGATCATTTTACTTATTAAGGAGTCAAAACTAATATTGTTAAACAATTTGAGCCAGTTTTTCTATACTCCATTTTGCATGAGAATGAGCTAGCCCATCGCCGAAGGCTGGGAGTTAACACTATAATGTACTTAAGGCTGGGCACCACCCCAGCCAAAATTCGAATTTCACCTCTTACTCTGGGGGTATAGGAATATAAATTTCAACTAATGCTTCTCACCAATCTGTAGAGGACTAAGAGAGCAATATAACCTAATATTTTTTTAAACGAATTAACAAACAGCAAGTACATAAATAGTATAAAAACTAAATTGTGAAAAACTGATTTTGTGATTACTTCGGGAGACTTTTATATGGAGAAAAAATAATCGAATTAAGTATATACGTGTCGCGGATCCCTGCTGACACTCGTGTTTGAAAAGCTAGTAAAAAGAAACAGCTATAATAATAATAATAATAATAATACCTTGGACACTATTGACTCACATTGATCTAGCCCCAAACTAGGATTCCCTGTATCTTGGGTACAAGACAACGATACACATACTTATATAGATAAATATTATACTTGGATAGATAAACAACCATGACTAGGTTACAAACATCCGTACTCATCAAACAAATATGTGCCCCCACCGGGACTCGAACCCGGGACCCTTGGCTTCGTAGGCAGGGTCACTGCCGACTCGGCCATTCGGGTCGTCGACTTTCTTTTAAGCTGCTTAACTACTTCTATTTTGAGTAGGTAATTTGAGATTTACAAAAAGCTGTTTTTTCCTACTGCGGAGTCTTAAGTTTATATATAGTAATATTTATACTTAAGACGAAGCAGTAGAACTCTTTGGTCTCAAAGAGAGCTCTTTGGTCTAGTGGCTTCACGCTCACTTCTCACGCAGGAGATGCGGGTTCGATCCCGTGCTGCCCATGTACCAATGAGGTAAGTTATCTGAAGTACATTATACTAACGATGCCGAAAAACATCGTGAGGAGACCTTCAATCTCCATGGATACGGCGATGGGCTAACCCCCTGTCACGCTTAATAACGGCCTAAAAGTGGGCAAAAGTGCCTCTGACACCTCGATTGGGAAAAGAAGTGTCGGAAATGCCGTATTTGGCTTGTCGGCGGCGCCTGTATTGTTCTGAGACAGTCTGCCGAATACGGCATTTTGTGACCTTCGAAGCAATGGTAAGCCAGTGGACAAGTAAGACTCGGGGAGTTTTGACATTGAATGATAAATTGCTGGCTCATCGTCGTAAGAAACGACATAATCACCAAAGTGTTTTCTCGAATATCGTCTTCCCATGGAACCTGTTTTGTTAACCTATTGTCCACTGCCCGGTCCCCTAATCGTAAACCGTGAAGGTCAAGGTATGGTCAGTTGGTCTTTGGGGTGAATATGACTGAAGGGTGTACGTGTTGAGTTCATTGTTGTTGATTAGTTGAGATAAGAAAATGATAATTGAAATTTTATATCAATGTTTTTTTAATTATCTTGCTGTGACAACTACAACACACCTTCATATTTCCTTATCGATGGCGACTAGGGAATGCAATCCCGAACTTTCGGGATCTCGAAAACATTTGTGTTTTTTTTTTGTTTTAGACCTGAGTAGCATATTAACGACAACGCCTTGAGTTTTTATGGCAGAAATATTAATAAAATTAAACATTATTAATCATTGCATTAAAGTTTTGTAAGTTTGTAAGCTGGTTTCCAATCAATCGGTCGGTAGAGTTAGTTAGTAGTAGTCTGTATCACTATGTTAGGTTGACACACACATAAATTATATTCAAAATATTTATTTTTATATTTATCTGACCACCTATAGTTGAATGGCATAAACAATTTAAAAAAGAAAAAAAAAACACTCGATTAATTCGGGTGATTTTCAAAATGACTTCGAATGAAGCCATAGCATGTCGATAGTTTTATCTGTTAGGCGGCATCTTATTTCAGATGTTAGGTACCCAGCACCTGAAAATGCCCTCTCGGGACCAATGATAGTAAACAATTGTAGGCGAATTCTAAATATTGGCATCTATCATCAATCCCGAAAATCCCGATAAACTCGTTCGATTTTTCGGTTCGGGATTGATCTCGTATTATGCCTCCCGATCCCGCGGGATCGGGATTGCATTCCCTAATGGCGACAGACTAGCCTTTTATGAAATAAGGAAAATAATAAAAGGATTAGAGGTAACATTTAATAGTCTTAGCATAATAGTGCGGTGAACATTTCAAAAAACCGGTCAAAAAGTCAAAAGTCAGAGTACTTTATTACTGTAGATATTTACATATACTTAGCCAACGTCATTTTTTGCCTCTTCTCTACATTAGACCACTGTGGGAGAAGGAGAGCGTAGAAACTCCCACAGATTGATTTTTAGATCTCTTTTAAAAATAGATTGTGCTTAACTAATACAAATATGTTTTTTTTTATTATTATGATTAATAAGCAGAAATAAATAATTACAAAATTATAAACAGCAAGGTCTGTGTTTAGCTAGATTAACCCCATACAGTCCTGTCATTTAAGTAATCTTGAACATTGTAATATCCCTTTTTGAACAAAGTCGCTTTACCATGCTTTTTAAATTGCTCAAATGGCAATTTCAAAATCTCCAGAGGTATCTTATTGTAGTAGAGAATGCACTGACCCTTGAAAGAATTGCTAACCTTCGCGAGTCTAAATCGGGGCGCACATAGTCTGTGATTATTTCTTAGGTTAACATTACAGCTATCGCTAAGTTTGGAAAATGTTGTAAGGTTCTTGCGTACATACATTATATTTTCGAAAATAAATTGTCTAGCTACAGTTAGTATGTCAATTTCTTTAAAAAGCTCTCTTAAGGAGTCCGTTCGTTTTAAATTATAAATTGCTCGAATAGCTCTTTTCTGTAAAATAAAAATAGTTTGAATATCCGCTGCTTTCCCCTACAACAAGATACCATAGGACATCACACTATGAAAATAACTAAAATATGCTAGCCTAGATGTAGCCACATTCGTGCTTTGTCTGTTGTTCCTAACAACGTAAGCCGCAGAACTTAATTTACCAGCTAATTTATCTATGTGGGGTCCCCACTGACGGTCAAGGGCGAGTCGAACTAGCGCACGAAGGGTTCCGTACCACCGTACAATGGCCATCCCTACCATTGTACGGTGGTACGGAACCCTTCGCGTGTTTTTTATGAGCCGGAGGCTGCGTACCGAGAAAGTTTGAATGGCGAAGCAGACCAGCAAGCCGAGGATGTGGAGGCGAGCATGGGTGTGCTGCCGGAGGAGTGGAAGCCGGAGCTGAAGCAATTTCGAAATTATAATGTGAATCTAGTATCTAAAATAAATGGCTGACTATCAGGTTATGGTGAGGTTAGGTGGCTATCCCCCCACTAATGAAAGGTTAAGAGGTAAATTAAATGAATTTTACAAAAAATATTGTCAAACAATATTCATCAAAAAATTAGGTCACACACCGACAACGTCAATGTACCTCCTGTGACCTTTAGGCAAGGTCAATGTCCTCGGGTTCAATAAACTTTAAAACGCATATAACATCGATCAACATTGTAAGACAATGTAACTTGAAAATGAGACACAATGTTTATGAACCTCCTTCGGTTTTTAACGGAGGTCATTGACCTCGAGGTCAACGAACTGTAAAACAATATCGACAATTGGCCCAACCCATCGTTCCCAAAAACTTCGTTTAAAAAAAACTTGAAAACGACTGATTTTTCACTGTTTTCAAGTTTTCTTCGTCACTGCATTTTTTGTACATTTTACGGACGGTCGTTCTAACGGTGATGGAAAACATCGTGAGGAAACCTTTATTACTCCATAGCTGCGGCGATGGGCTTGCCCCCTGTCACGCAAAACGGAATATCGAATAACTGGCTCAAAGTGGGCACAATTGTGCCTCTGCCACCCCATATAGGAAAAGGTGTGACGCTATTTTATGGCCGCGTTTTTGGATATTGTAAATGCACTCCTAATGGATAAAAAAATCAGCAATAGCATCTGAAACGGTCCCTTATTGTAAAGCCCTTCCTGTAAAACTACTATGCATACCGAACAGCTGACTGTAGAAGTGGCCCCTTCGAATGCGTCTTGTCCTGTGACGACGCTGTCGGTCAGACTGACCCCTCCGGGAGATGATAATGACCAAAACCCGTTTTTAACTTATGTGAATTCAATTTAATTTAATTTGGCTGGTTGATTTTCTCACGATATTAACCTGCGGTTTCGGATAAGTTTACTATTTGCATAGTGAATTGGTAGGTATCTACTGCAGTTCCCGTTATTGTTTTGTCCGATATTACTTTATGGATTATGTTTAAACGATCACCAAAAACACACCTATTTTACTACTAATAAATTCGAAATGACCGCCAGAATTAGAACATGACCACCAAATTGTGTTTCGATAAATGATCACCAATCTTCTTTTAATGTTTTGTGTACTTTAGTTTACGTTTTAAGTATTTTTTGTTGTTCTTACATGTTCAATCTAACACGAAGTATAAAGACGGCTTCGCTTCGCTCACCCCCCTTAACCCTTCACCTAATCTACCGCAGTATTTTGCCTTGATATTTTCTGTAACTTTTGGTGATCATTTACCCATTTTGGGTAGGAAAAATATTTTGGTGATCATTATATTTGTTGCCTTACTTTATTATTTTAGTTTTTCTTCAATGAATCACCTCCTATATTCATAAAAAAACATAACATAACATAGCGCCACGCCTTTTCCCATACGGCGTGGCAGAGGCATAATTGTGTCCACTTTGACCCAGTTATTCAATACTCCATTTTGCGTGACAGGCGGACTCGCCTTCGGCTCGTTTCATAAACCCACTCTCGAGTTTTAATGCCCTCGATTATGTATCAGTCACATAAACTACTATTTACAAAAAAAGAACGAAAGCGGTACTTAGGTGTTTTTATGATTCACACCACATTTTTTAGATAACAAAACGCTAAATATATCAAAATTGGTATAGCTTCACAATTTATCATAAAATGATACAACAGTAACCCATTCTCAGCAAAACCAGAAAGAAAAATATTCAAAAAGTTTCTAAAAAAAAACAAAAAAGATGAGAAATTTCTCACCAAAAAGATTAAACAAGTTTAAAAAAAAACCGGTTTGTCTATTTTCAACCCTTAACTGCTCGCATTGTCCACCCCTCGCCAACTTTCTCACGGACTGACCGCTGGCCACCAAATGTCTTAGAGACCCTTCACACATTTAAATGATAAAAACACGTTTCTTAGCATTAGAAGAGAATACTTAATAACCAGTTTAGATTCCCACAGTGGACACTGGTCGACGATTTTTGTCGCCACTTTTGAGTTAGCTTTTGAAGGGTCAAGTTATGTTGCGATCTAGGTTATACTGTATCTGTGGTGTCAAGGACTACAGTGTAGATATAAATTGGTGGTTAGTGCAAGAAGAATTCGGTGAACTTGTTATTTGAAGTGATTATTTGTATATTCCTAAAAGTTTTAATATATAATAAGTTACCTGTATTACAGAATAAGGTAAGAAAGTCAAAATTTTCACAAGAGTTCCTCCAATTACAAGTCCATATTTACGCTTCTAAGGCCCGAAATCTCCAAAAAAATTACTCTGAACTTCAGGATTTATCTTTAAGACCTAAACCCTCAAAACACGGTTACACCCACAGGAAACGCTAAATCGAATCAAGCTAAATCGATACCTCTCGCATTAATCGATTCAAATTACATTACTGGCACAATAACAGCTTGCGATTCCAAATTTAAATTCAGAGGAAAATTTCCGCCGAGAAAGCGCGCGAATCTCCAACGTGGAAGCAATTTAGCTCTAACCGAGTCATTTGGGGGAAGGGGGGAAGTCTTGGGGGGAGGGGCAGATGATTTGTAATTTGTTTTCTCGAGCTGCGGGGAGGGAGGGAGGGAGGGGGGGGGGAAGGAGGTAAGTGAGTTTTCCGGGAGCGGTACTAGTGCGGGGCTCAGATGCGTTGGTGTTTTGGTTTAAGTCGAAAATCTCAGAATGTTCTTAGTACATACTAATTCTGAATAAATAATACTAAAAAAATATAAACATACACAAAAATTTCTTACTCAAAGTGGGTGCAATGTTGCCCATCTCGTATAGTAAAATTCGTGACGCTATGTGAAAAAAAATTCTCGAATCAGGGATGATTAGAACCAAAGATAACCTAACAAAGCCCACTATTACCGCAATATGGTATTTGATAGCTAGTCAAAATAGATATTTTTAGGAACTGTCAAAACGGTAATTTTGTTCACGAGTTCTATGAAATACTGGCTTGTGACGTCATAGTCAAGTGCAGTCTTTTTAACACAAAATGGAGTTTATAAAATACAACTGCTGGAAATATACAATTCTGATATTATCAAACGGTTTTGTTGGAATAGGTTAAGCTTGAGACACGTTTCTAGATTTATTGGACATTGGACATTGGATTATTTATTGGACATTGGACATTGGATTATTTATTGGATCTATTGTCAAATATCGTATTGTACCATCTTTTATAAGCAAATGCGTGCCGCCATGCAAAAATCAAGTAACTTCCATATCCGGTCCACAAGCCATGACTGATGTCAGAGTTTCTAAAATTGCACGCCAAATTAAATAATAAATAAAATTGACCCACAAAATTGGACGACCTCTGTGGCACAGCGGTTGTGGCTCTGCATACCATGCGAGAGTTCTCGAGTTCGATCCCCGGCTGGAGATAAAGAAAAAAAAAACAGGTCTTGGATGTTTTGTGTGTGTGATGTCACTGTTTCTGGTTCCCACGACACAGGGTACCCTAGCGTGGGGCCAGATGCAATGTATGTGCCTGTATGTAAAGTTCAAGTTCAAGTTCAAAGTTTTTTTATTCATAATAGCACAACAATTGAGACGTAATGACTGTCATAACATAATAAAAGTGGGAATAAATGAACCTCTGCTTCCCCGTACGGGAAAAGGGGTGTTATAAAATCCCAGTTACACCCGTATCCGGGTCACGTGCAGTGACTGATGTTAGCGCTTCTAGAAAATGCGCGCTGTTTCATTAAGTTGCGCCGTTTGGAGCGCGGCGATTTATTAGTCCCCCCGTGTACACCTTGCCTTAGGAATGTCAGCGTTTTAATGCCCAGGTGTGGGCGGGGCCTAGAGATTAGAATGGTTAGATGTTTTGCTAAAATCATGGCGTGTGTAGTCTTTTTAGTCCGAGTATTTTTCATTTTGATATGGGGAATACTGATATTATGGCATTTTCCATATTTGTATATGAAAAGAGGAAATATACAAAGTTATTTAATAATTGCTGGTTTTCTTTGACGGATTAATTTTCGGCTGCTTTGATAAAACTTCTCATAAGTCGCTCGAGCGTGTTCGTCCTGCTTTCGGATGAAAACCGGTTAGAAGTTTTGATTTTTAATGCCATAGAGTAAGGTTCAAAATCATGATGTCTCATTTAAAAAGTCACGCTGGAATGCTAATATCGTTGTTAATTCTTCCACAAAATACACAGGCACATACATTGTTTCTGGCCCCACACTAGGGTACCCTGTGTCGTGGGTACCAGAAACAGCGACGTCACACCCATATGAACATCCAAGACCTGGGGTTTTTTTTTCTTTACCCCCAGCCGTGGATCGAACCCGGAACCTCTCGGAACCGGAACCGGAACACAGAGGCCGTAAATGTACTGCTATACAGGATGTAACAGAAAGGTGTAGTCATGTTTTACGGGGTTGTTAGGGACATCATTCTGAACAACTTTCATTATGAAACCAATTTGGTCAGACCAACTTTATTTTTTACTTCTCTATACAGTTTGGGCGGAGCGATCAGCTGATTTCTACAGAGACGAGAGAAATAAAGTCCGCTCCGCACAAATCGGTTTCACAGTGAATGTTGTTCAGAATGATGTCCCTAACAACCCCCTAAAATATGACTACACCTTTATGTTACAGCCTGTATTAAATCCCACAAAAACCTCCAGTCCACACACACTCAATAAGCAAGACGCCCACACACCATCCATCACGGTCGCAAAACAACTTCTCTTCACTACCCACGCTAACTCAACGTCATCCGACACCATTCTCGTCTTAGAATTTCTTCTCGGTCATTAGTCGAAGCCCATTCCGGGCGCCCATTTAGATAAAATGTCTGAGATTTCAACACGAAGATTTGCCGCCCCCGCCCCCTTCCGCCGCCCCCCGGCGTAATGACGCGCGAAGATTTCCGTGAGGGCGCCAAAATGTTTGGATGGGGTGCGAACTTGCGTTCGCTTTTGTTTCTGGTTGGCTCGGGGGAAGGGTTTTTCTCGAGAAAAATGGCCGCTTGTGTTGTAGATTCTAGTTTTGACAGCTTCGCGGACGGCCGCCGGGTATTAGACACTGTAATTTTGTATGGGAAACATTTAATTGTTTGAGAAATTGTTTGCAAGTAATTATGCAACTGTGAATGGAAGTCGAAATCTATAGCCGTAAACTGAAGGAGCAAGCAAGATAGAGCCATTTTCTGTCTCGCTTGCTCCTTGCTATTTTTGTATGTATGTAAAAATGGTCTTATGTGACCTGTGGAATTAACAAAAAGAGTATATATGTCACCGGAAGATAGTCAAAACCGTTAGTTGATCAACTATCGACAGATAGTAAACAAGACCGACAGGGTTTAGAATTTACGTTTATTTTGTTATTACATGTCAACCTAACATGAAGACTATTCGGGGGCTTCGCTGCGCTCGCCCCCTCTAGTCTTCACCTAAGCTACCGCAATGTTTGCCCTGGTATTTCGTTTGCAATTCAAGTTTAAACCAGTTTACTATTTAACAGTTTTAACCGTTAGTTCATCAACTAACGCGTCATATAGTAAGCAGTACGCTACAGTTTATTATCTGTCGATAGTTGACCAACTTACGAGAAAAAAAACGTTAGTTTATCAACGCCCTGTTTTGACTATCTTACGGTGACATATATACAATGGAAATGGGAATTCTGTAGAAGTTTCGACCAAAACAGGCGATCTCATCGATCGAAGCGTCACTCTGAGTCTGTCATTGAACACTTCTGGAGTATTCGCTGAGCGCAATACTTAGTGTGCAACGGTTACATTGCACGACCCCGAATCAGGGGTTGGCAGTGGCACACCTGAAATACTAGCAGGTGACGTCATAGTCAAATGCTGTCTTTTCACAAAATCGCGTTTCTTAAATCCAACTTCTCGAAATGTAAAATTCTGATATTGTCAAACCTTTTTGTTGAAATAATTTCAACTACAGTTTCTAGATTTATTGGACTACCTTGTCAAAGGCTTATGTTTAAACGATTACCAAAAACGCACCTATTTTACTACCAATAAATTCGAAATGTCTGCCAGAATGGATAAATGTCCACCAAATTGTGTTTGGATAAATAATCACCAAACTTCTTTTTATGTTTTGTGTACTTAAGTTTATGTTTTAGGTATGTTATGTTGTTCTTACATGTTCAACCTATCACGAAGGATAAAGGGGGCTTCGCTTCGCTCACCCCTTTACCCTTCACCTAAGCTACCGCAGTATTTTGCCCTGAAATTTTTTGCAACTTTTGGTGTTCATTTTGGGTAGGAAAAAAATATTTTGCTGATCATTATATTTGTTGCCCTGGTCAAATACCCTGATATATGGATTTTGTCGACCTAGTTTGGGGTCAGGGTTGAGCATGTAAAAAAGAACATATTTCAGCCAGTTCCTTTTTTTTTCAAAAATGTCAAACCTTTTTATATTAAGACGCGCCTTTTTTCTCAAGGGGTCGGGGTATGTGAGGGGGTGGAAAATCATAAAAAAAAAACTGCAGATTTCCTGTGTCTCCAAAGACAGACTCGCGAGGTCTACAGGCCATAGATTCACTAGTTTATTTCGCTGCAGTAAATTAAAGAACCGGCCAGGTAATAATAATAATAATAATAATACCTTGGACACCATTTACAAACATTGATCTACCCCCAAACTAGGATTCCCTGTATCTTGGGTACTAGACAACGATACAACATACTTATATAGATAAATATAATACTTAGATAGATAAACAACCATGACTAGGGTACAAACATCCGTTCTCATCAAACAAATATTTGCCCCCACCGGGACTCGAACCCGGGACCCTTGGCTTCGTAGGCAGGATCACTGCCGACTCGGCCATTCGGGTCCAAACTTGGTATGTTTTGAAAATAATTCTTGGATTTTTAGAAAACAGGCGGCCGAAAAGTATTATGGTATTTTTAGAACCGGCTCATGAAGCCCTTTAATTTGATACCCCAAACGATAGGTTTCAGAAAAAAAAACCCATACAAAAAATTAATGACGTCATAACTCTTGACAAAAAAAACATTTAATTCAAGGAACACGTGTGCCAAGTTTTGTGAGGATCGCTTGTAAACTGTGGCCCCTAGACCGGAACAGACAGACACACATAGAGACAGACGAAAGCAAAATCGAACTCATATCTTGTCGAAATAGAGCCCTTCGCTCGCTCGGTCAATTATTTCATTGGTACATGGTCAGGAATCGAACCTGCATCTCCTGTGTGAGAAGCAAGCGTGAAGCCCATTAGACCGCAGAGCTCACTTCCATTAAACCTGTCGGTATTAACTCCGCCCTTTTGTGCGAATTCAACATTTATTATTATCCGATTCGTCATCTTTCGTTTCCAACATCAAGTCTTGCTTCTGCAGGGTCGCCATTTTATACGTGACGTCGACATGCCATATCGAGGATGTGTCGATCTAGTATTTTTTCATTAAAATATTTCAAATACCTACACATACATGTGCTCAAGCCTTTTTCCCGGAAGAGGGCAAGCAGAGACTAAAGACCTCCAATTGCTACGATTCTGAGATCATAGTATTATAGTATCTGTGCCGAGATACATCTCTCGCTTCCTCAACATTCATGCAAGCTCGCCGGTTTCACTTATAAGTACCAATTTACAATAAGTAGGATATTCCCATGTTTAATATAATATATGCAGGTACTGTGCGACAAGATATGTAGACAGATTGAAATAATTTAATGAAAAAGATAATTGATTCAGTTCTATACCATGAAACACAGAAGAAGGTAGCACATATTTAAATAGATACCTTAACTTACTATCGATACATTGATACATTTTATTTGTTTTTTAAACCTAAATCATTGCAATATCTATTATCGCTATCCAAGTTGCAAATAACAATAAATAACATTGGGGTACATTTTGATGAGGCAGTTCATGATAATTATCGCTTTGTTTTTAAAATTATGTACTATCATTAGTAGAAGTGGAAGCCCACTTCCCTTGCAGCCAGCTTGTGGCGTTAAACCCTTGCTTTTGTTAAACTTTTTGTCGAATTTCAAAAGCTATTCAAAACCCATTTGTTTTATGACTTTTAAGTGTTGCTGCATGGGAAAAGAACCACAACTGCTGATGATGGTACCTGCCTAATTAAATAACAAATGAGATAGATATAAATCCACAAAAAAAATAAAAAAATCGTTATCGGAATAAGCGCTGTGAAGCATCGTACCCAACGATATCACATCTTAACTTCGTCTCTCATATCGACTTTTAACACATTATTTATTTAGAAGGTTAGGGAGCTGTAAGAAGTTTTAATTATAGTTAAATATAAGAGTAGACATCTGACGTTGTCTTGCAGGGGGGTAAACCAGGGGTAGACTGTGATTAGTTTGTAGAGTCTTCAGGGGTCGTGGGGCTTTTGGAGCTCCAGGAAATTAAGCTTCTTTGTAGACACGCGGCATGGCAACGGGTTCGGTCTGAAATGAAATAAACAAGCATTTATTTGGGGACATACGTTGTTTTTGGCCCCACACTGAGATATCAGAACAGCGACGTGGGAACCAGAAACAGCGACGTTACACACATATAAACATCCAAGACTGTTTTCTTCATTTAGCGGAAATTCTCGCTTTTTGTTAGGTTTGTTGTTGGCATTAATAAAAGAACTTTACTACTTCAACATAACATAACATACATCCCGCCTTTTCCCATATGGGGTGGCAGAGGCACAATTGTGCCTACTTTGAGCCAGTAATGCAATACTCCATTATGCGTGACAGGGGGCTAGCCCATCGCCGCAGTTATGGAGTAATGAAGGTTTCCTCACGCTGTTTTCCATCACCGTTAGAACGTCCGTATAATGTAATTAAGATAAATTAATTATCTCCTTCGTCCATGGTCAGGAATCGAACCTGCATCTTCTGTGTGAGAAGCCAGCGTGAAACCCATTAGAGCACCGAGCTCGGTTCAGTTTACATTTATATTCTAGCTATCAGCCTAGTTTTAGGCATATGATGAAAAAGATTGTTGGCGAGATATTCGAAAACCTAACAGTGAAAGTGAAGTTAAAAATGACCACGTAATATGACTAAAATATAAACAACATAAAAAACGGTCAAGTGCGAGTCGAACTCGCGCACGAAGGGTTCCGTACCACCGAAAAATGGTAGGGATGTTTAATATTGGATGTTGTTTACAAAGTTATTGGTGTGGCTACTTTCACATTTCATGTACGTAACCAGGTGCATTCATAAGTTTGTGTGTGGTTTACTGATAAAGAAATAATTTTATACCATTTTTTAGTATTTGTTGAGCGGCAACAGAAATACTTACATCAGCTTTGAAAATTTCAACTGTCGACAACTATCACGGTTCATGAGTGCAGTTCAGCCTGGTGACAGACGGACAGACAGACGGACGGACAGCGGAGACTTAGTGATCCCGTTTAGCACCCTTCGGGTACGGAACTCGAAAATATAAGTTGTGTTAAGTTACTTATATGCGAGTAAAAAGTATTTCATTTGACTAAACTAATAATTATTCACACAATAACTTTTTCCAATTCGTGATGGTCGGGGATATCTACTACCAAGCTTTGACTGGATTTATACTAAGTAGTAGTTATGATACTAAGAAACCATTCATCGTAATTTCTGAGACAAAATAAACTTGGCTATAAACTTTTCTATCCTCAGATCGTTATTTATATGATAAATTATAAATTAACTGAGAAATTCACAGAATTTATACCTATGAAATGCCAAATAAAGCTATCTGTCTATTTGTCTGGGGATTGAAAAATCGCCCCTTACACTCATAGCCACAATACAAGTTAGAAGTTTACGTGCCTTTATAACCTAGTAGATAAAAACTAAAACTAAAAACATCCTACCAATAAAACACAAAGAAACCCCGGCCAAAAACGAAAGGACACTACATCATTCAGATACACTAACTAACCCTTTTCAATTCGCTTTTATAAGCCTTACATCAACTAGCACGCACACAGAGAAGCGAACTAAAGGAGAGTCGTGCAAAAACGACGCCCCACGCCTTGGGGCAATTCTTCAAAGGGTGAAAAAACCCCGCCACCCCACTCCACCCCTTGAAGCCGTGGGGAAAACCCCCTTATAGCAATTCTTAGGGCGAAAAAAGGGGTGGATTGGATACTTAGCAACAATAACTGAGAGGGAATGATTTCTGCCGCGGCGTGTGGTTCCGAATTTGAATTCAAATCGGCTTCGAATGAACTGGCTGGGTTTTTGTTTTCGATTTTCGAAATTTATTTTAGTTTTTTAAGGAGCTCGTTGGTGCTCGCTTCTCACGAAGGAGGTGCGGTTTCGGAACCGGTGCTTACGAGAATGAGAAGAGTAGTTTATCTTAAGTTTATTATGCGGACATCAAGATAAAGATAGAGATAATTTATTTGTGAACACATGTAATTATAGATTTACAGATGTCTGGTAAGTTTTTTGAGCTCAGGGTTCTGCCTTGGGGCTTAAAAATATTGTGCATATGCGGTTACTTATACAGGTACCACTAAAAAATATGTATTAACACATAATTTAAAATGTCATTATCAGATTAATTAATAAATAAATAATAAGTCAGTTTGGTGGAAAATTACAATAATGTCATAAAATAATAGTATTGTTAATTGTGATATTATATTGTTTTTTCATTATTAAAAGCCTCAATGTTAGTTCCTTTCTCATTTTGTGAATAATAACGACATACAATTTTATGTTATACGTTATTTTATTGTAATATTCTTGGTTCAATACATAATCAATTAATTAATGTAGCCCATTAATATCACCACCGCGGGGCACATGCCATTACCCGGATACGAGTAAGAATAAATATGCACGTCCTGGAGATATTTTTTTTCTTCCCAGCCGGGATTCGAACCTGGGACCCCTCGCTTGGAAGGCAGAGCCTCGACCGCAACACCACAGAGGTCATCATGGGTAGGTTTAGATATAGCATTCTTATCCATCATATGAAGTATGACGACACGGATGCCTAAATAACCAACGAACCTCCAAATCTCCATAGCTGCGGCGATGGGCTAGCCCCCTGTCACGAAAAATGGAATATCGAATAATTGGCTAATAGTGGCCAAAACTACCCCGTATGGGAAAAGGCGTGACGGTATGAATGTTTATGTATCGCTGCCTGTTTAGCAACAACTTTATATCTTATGTTATTTTCATAGAAACTCGGGTGAATTCTTAATACAATTTATTATTTAGGGCTGTAGACATTGTTGAATGTATTAATGAACAAAACTGATGCGAATACAAAATCCATAAGATTGTTTTATAACAAGTCGAGGTAGGTACTTAGATACTTAATTAGATATTAGGATTAAGATAATCTAGATTTATTATCATATCTCATCGTCTTGGCATATCTAAGAGTGTGCAGTTGTGGGAGTACCCTAAAAGGTTAACTAATCAACTAATCACATTAGTATACAAAGTCATATCAGGATTATTGTCCGTCTGCAAAAACACAGGTCGCTCTTCACCTCAGTTATAATTGAAGGCTCCAACAAACCATTCCAAGTCCCAGCCCACATCAGTACAAGATACATTTAATAAAACCCGCACCAAAGTCATTAGCCGACGTAAAATCCTTTTCAGAAAACTAATCGGAACCCACCCCCTTACTAACACAGCCACACTACTACACACACAGTTTAAAAACTACCCTACACTGTTCACTGAACGTACACAGACAAAAAACCTTAACTAGTCGCCCCCACTTCCTGTCGCCCCCCGAGGGGCGGCAGGGGGCGGTGGGGGTATGCGCTCATATCCTTGCAGAAATTTTGTTTACTTCGCTCTCGAAGGAGCCGCGGAGGGAAGTAGGTTCGTTCGAAAAAGGAAGCGGGGATTGGTTGGCGCGCAAATGAATGCTGGCTGGAGATTGCTTTCTTTTTCTGAAAATACGATTTTGGATTCGGATGTGGCTTGTTTTTTCTTTTCTTGCTTGCGTTCGCGGTTTTGATTGTGCCAGGTTGAAACAAATCATTAGGATAACATTAAGACCTAAGGTGGAGCCATTCTTTAAGCATCATTTGGCATCTGTAAACAGTAGGTTATTATGCTAGTACTTCTTTGATGACATATGTCTGCGATGTTCAAGAGGTTTTTAATTTAGGTCACACAGTTTGGATATTTGGATGGTGCCTAACCAGTTGTATGAACCACGTATAATGCCACGTGTACCGATGATTATAGAACCATGTTTAGTTTATATCAGATTGACGATTAATCATAACTTCAACCTCCTCAGATGTAGAAGTTTTTCCCGGATATTGCGGGTACCTACATAAGTCAATTTACCGGGCCCCGCGCCGCTCAGAGAGGTGTGATTCGAAAACTCCGTGCTTTGCATACGGAACGCTCAATTCAAACTTGAATTTAGAACGTCGCCTCCGCGTTCCAAGTTTCGAAATTTGAAAATTAAAGCGACTGGCTCTGAGAATTAAATACAATATGGCGGTTGGATGTGTGTGCCACGTGGTACAGTCAACATAGCGATAACGAGTATAGTAAGAGTATGTAGACCGACTAGGGTCTGTTTGCGTTCCGTTCTAAAAACCTAGTAACACTACGACAAAAAAAAAACGGCCAAGTGCGAGTCGAACTTGCGCACAAAAAACTTTCAACTGTCTACCTATCACGGTTCATGAGATACAGCCTGGTAACAGACCGACAGACAGACAGTCAGACAGACAGCTGAGTCTTAGTGATAGTGTCCCGTTTTTACCCTTTGGGTACGGAACCCCGAAAACAAACTTCAGTGTGAAGCATAATTGTCAGAAACGAAACAGTCTCAAAGCCAGTTGCAGAAACGTGACACTTTATTTTTTTTTAAAAAAAATTTTAAAAAAAGTTTCAGAAAGAAATAAAAGTCAGGTTTCATGAGAATAAAACCTGACTTTTATTTCTGAGTGCAGAATATTCATGACAGTTCAAACATTTCACATATTCTTCACTGTTTACACAAGTTTAAAAAAATATATAAGATCGTTCCTGCAAATCAGTGTTAGATCTCTTAGTTAGATCTTATATATCTACGTATATAGTAGCTAAGATAGAGAAAAATTAATTTTACTAACGAATATAAGTCTCCTAGCGAAACAACTTTCGAAATACTTGATACATAAATACTAGTCGATAAAAAAGTATGGAGAATATCCTAGATTTCAGTACCTTAATGGTTCAAGTAATTGTCATAGAGTCGTAATGAATGCTGTTACTAAATAATAAACTTATAAATAAGACACCTCTGCCATTTTGACACTAACATGTCCTTGTTACAAATCGTAATTATCAGAATACATTCAAAACTTGTAACGAGATTTAAATAGTAATACTCGCGTTCGTGAGCAGTGTGGGGAAAAGTAATAAGAAATGAAACATCGATAATTAATAAAGTCTATCGCAATCATCATCATTGACTGTTTTCAGATTTTTCCCTTAATATACTCTTCCTGATACACCTCTGTGTCAAATTTCAAGTTTCCAGGACATCTCGGTCACTTTCAGCGACTCTAACCGAGAAGTATCGAGGATAAAGTTGTACGGAATAGTAACGGCTGCGCCCGAGTTTATACTGCGTCCGAGTACATAAACATAAAACACAAACATTTACATACAGGTACATACATCGCTTCTGGCCCCATACTAGGATAGCCTGTGTCGTGGGAACCAGAAACAGCGACGTCACACACATATAAACATCCAAGACCTGGGGTTTTTTTACCTCCAGCCGGGGATTGAACCCGGGACCTCTCGCATGGTAGGCAGAGCCACAACCACTGCGCCACAGAGGTCGTCAGTTTACCAGAGCCCTTTAGAACAAATCTTGACAGGTGTACCATTCTGCAAAATTGTTAAGTTGTGACCTGACTTATCACAATAATCACCAATTATGTATTAATTATAAAAAACCTGTCCTCTTAACCCTCTCAATAGCCATAAAAAAAATGGCTATAAAAAGACAAATTGTCATGGCGGCTAGCCACATTACCGATTATTTTATTTTTTTCATTTACTCAGTCTTCTTCTATTTCCGGTCAGTATTGCCAGTAATAAAAATAATAGGGGTAAAATAGTAATAATTATTTTATAAAAATAAAAATAAATATTATTCCAAGTCCATACTAAGTGTTCATGCGCGAGTGGACTAATCTCTATACTTAGTTCAGTTTCAAATGAGTTTTTTTAAATGGATACTTCTATTTTGCCATATGAAAATTGTTCCCAGAATTTGAACCTTATAGATAATACCATCGGATGGTGCAATAATACAATTACCTTTTTTCAAAATCTGCAGGTTCAATTACCGGCTAATAAAATAGATATATTAAAAATCGAATGATGCAGTTTTATGTTTCATCAAAATATATTTCAAGGTTCCTAACAACAAACACTTCTACCTGTTATAGTTTCCGATTGCACCCTATATACATACATCTGTCGCCTACGCATAAGGCTCTCCCAAACCACGTTACCTTTCAGGTCTTCGGAAATTCTGGTACCCTGGCTTCTCAGCTACTAGCAAATAAGATCGAGCTGATATGTAGTATGTAGCCTCCAACAAATTCCACAAATCAATAAATTCCATCGATAAAACCCTTCACTTACAATACCTTTCCCATCCCTACCCTCAACAAAGACTAAGATATTATGTATTCCCCTTACCGAAGTTTCTAGAGAACTTTATTGAATTTTCCTTCGAGGTGCACTACTTTTGTTACTCCGTGATTTGAATTCCAGATGGCGCTAATTGCAAGTTCTATAGTCGGCTTGTTAGGTTGTCACTTACGTCTTGGAAAGTCTACGGGCTGGGAATCCCCGGCTTGCACCTTGGGTGGGGAGTTTAAAAAGTTATTTGCAGTTTGGGAAGTGATGGGGTACTTTGGGGGAGTTTGCGGGAGTTTGGGTTTAATAATTAGGGTTTCTCACCGTAAGACGATAAGTACAAATATATATAAATGGAATACCAACGTAAACTAAGTGACAGCGTTAATTATTTCCACATAAGGAGGGAAAGAGAGCGCAAACAATGCGTAGCGCCAAATCACGTAAAATGCTTAAAAATAAACTACGCTATTTTGTCAAAAAAGTAATTAAGGAGAGTTTACGAATACATAATATCCGCATTGTGAATGCAATTCCGCAATTAAATTAGTTTGGATTGCAGAATTATAGGAAAAATAAGAGGTTTTTTCGCAATTAAATTCTATCGAAAAATATCAAAATCTAATCATAATCAAATACTCAATAAATGTTAATTAAAAAATTAAATATTTAGATGACTTTAAAGTGGAGTACATCGATTCGTATAAAACCTCATTTTTTATCACCTTATTAAAGTACATTGTACACATATATTAATCTTTATTGTACCAAAATAATAATATTACAGACTGGTAAATACATGTCATATACTAACCATTACCATTTATCTACCACTTGTTTTAAACGAATCATGCATAAAAAATCAAGCAAATAATCCAAATATCCGTCTTATTCTGAAGTCATCAAAACTACATAACGATAAATTGAATTCTGTCAGCTGCTGTGTACTCACAAATTCCATTTTCAAACTCCTTATTTTAACTAGTTTATAGTTTGCAACAATTAAAAGTAAACATCAAAGGAATAAAATAATAATAATAAGACAACACAATTATCCGTCAACCATCTCCAATTTATCCACCATATTACCCAACCCCCAGGCGTACCAATTACCGCGAGAAAATTCTCAGCGACAAAGCGAATTCCGTATCTCGGAGGTATCTTAAAATTTATGGTCCTCCCTCTTGAGAAAACAGGCACTCTTATCGCGGGGGGTTCGCCCCCGGCGCTTGGGGGGGCGGTGGTGGTGGGGGGGGGGGGGGGGCTGAACTATAGAAATTAGCAGTGGAATTAATAACCGCCAATTAAATTTCCTTTTCGGAGTCGGGAACGATCGGGACAGAGGTTCGCGATTGTCGGCGCGCGTGCCCGTTGCCTCGGGTGGAATTGGGTTACGCTTTTTTTGCTGTCGGTGATTTGACGTCTAGACATTTTTTTTTTCGTAGCCTATATAGCTGGGCAAAGGCCTCCCTGCTTCGACACCAGGATATCCTGGGTCGGGGATCAGAAACATCCGTTACCTTAAAAAGACGCGTCGCTCTGCTTTAGTAAAGGGAAATATTAAACTGCACATCAATAATACTGATTTGCACAGAAAATATACTGATTTTCACAGCAAAGATCAGGGCAAAAAGCTGCGGTAACTTAGGTGAAGGGTAAAGAGGGTGAGTGAAGCGAAGTCCCCATTATCCTTCAGTAAGTAAGTAAGAACAACAAAAATACTTAAAACATAAAAAGTGTTTTTGCGATTCTTTTTTGCTGTGAAAATCAGTATTTTTGATGTGCGATTAAATACTAGCCTTTAGTAAATAAATTATTATCAAATTAAATTAAACTAAAAAATGATATAAAGTGCTCCGTGGTCTAGTGTGTATCACGCTTGCTTCTCACGAAGGAGGAACACGTTCGAATCCCGGTGCTGAGCATGTACCAATGAAATAAATAATTTATCTTAAGTACATTTATACGGACGTTCATTACTCAATAACTGCGGCGATGGGCTAGCCCCTGTGAAGCAAAACGGTAATCGATAACTGGCTAAAAGTGGGCCACTCTGTACGGGAAAAGGCGTGACGTTATGCTATGCTATGCAAATCTTGAGTCAAACGTCTCATTGTCTCTACAGACAATGAGACAATCATTGTTAAAGGCTAGAATTTAATCGCATATCAAAAATACTGTTTTGCACAGCAAAAAAATATCAACAAAAACACTTTTTATCTTCTTTTTTTAATTTGTACTTAAGTTTTTGTTTTAAGTATTTTTTGTTGTTCTTACATCGCTGCTTTAAAAGAATAGGGAATTAATCCTTAATACGCCCCTATTGTTTTTAACTAATATACGGCATTAACTAAGAAAGAATAATAGGATCACTTCGACAGCCACTTCAATCGAAGCCCATTGGCCGAAATAAAACACCTCCCGTCTCTTTCCTACAAACTTTGACGCCGAGTTGGTTCTGTGAAACAGCGCGATTCAGTGATGCTTCGTCGGTGATGGCGGTAGCACGTGTTATTTTTTGGAAGAAGACGGAAACAAAACGAAATATTTCCGTGTTGCAGTATCAGGTGACGCTTTTTACAATTAATATTAAGTCGTATACTGAATCATTTTAACTTACTTCCAATTATTCTTTAAAACACGCTTGTAATCGCTTGACTTATTGAGACTTAATTCATTATAGTTTTGAAATAACTACGGCTGAGAAGAAATATTTAGATTTATTTCCTGTTAATTTTTAAATTATCATTAATTTTGAGAAATTATTAGCTATGTTCCATTTTACTTTTAAAAAAGTGTTGGACATTTTGTTGCATTTCACTATAGACCCAGTTTATTACAAAATAATCTAAATTAGCCAAGATACATTAGTTATTATTGCTAAAAGTATTATAATTTAACTGGAATATTTTAAAGTTAAGTCCGTTTTATATAAATCAGGTGACGATTTTCAAAGATGACGACGTCGTCTTGGAGATGCCGAAGGATTTTACAACTTCTGAATGAGTCCTCAGAGGCGGGAAATGAGAAGCCTGACCTGATGGTAGGTGGCATACCTATCTATTTTGTTTGTTTTTCTTATTAAGTTACCCTGATAACATTAGCTACGTAATTGGTAAATTTTGTACTACCTACTCGGCTCCTCATGTTCACGGCGTATAGATAAATGAATCAATATCGTTTCAGGTGTCAAAACATAGAGCTGACGAGATTGAAAATATATCTCCAGAGACTCTTGAGAAAATTGGCGCTGGCACGGTGAGTATGACAATGATTTTGTCAATGTTTTGCCCATTGACCAGGACCGCTTACTTCCATTCTACTTGGAGAGGTCGGGTGTGGTCACCCAGACTTTGTGTACCAATATCTTAGTTCGGAACTGGTTGTCCAGTAGAATACTAAACGTCGTTGGTTTTGCCTCATTTTATGTAACTTTACGAGCCATTTTTTTCTCAGCTTTGTTTTCACTAAGTTTGTTTGTCTAATAATTTTGTTTTAGATCCCTGAAGAAAATATTATACCCTTTGAACCGATGCTATCCGCAAATGATGACTCTACAGTGACAAATCAAGAACCTACTCACCCGATGGTAATAAAATTAGCATGCGTTTATACCTATGAATAAAAGCTTTTCTTATCTTATAATATCTTACCATATCTTATTTATTATCATTGTTACCGCGATGCATAACAGTTATTTATAATACTTACTATACTGCATTTCAGATAGCATGACACAGAAGGTTAAAATAAATAGTAGAATTAGTCGTTCGAACTGACAGATCTCTGCGATGTCAAATGTCTCGTGGGATTCGAAAACCAGTTCAGTCAGATAAATTAATAATTCAATATCGTTTTAGGTGTCAGAAAAGGTCAATATGGTGGATAGTAAAAATATTTTACTTACAAGTCTAGTGCCTGATTATAACAGTGACATTTCAATGAGCGATACTGACACAAAGGAAATTGAAACAAACTCCAACACAAGAAAATCTTCATATAGCTCATCTTCAAGCTCCTCCTCGTCGACATCATCATCTACATCGTCAGACTCAGACAACGATCATTCATCCTGTTCAGATCAAGTCAACCAACAGATTCGATTTAATAATGACACTGTAAATCCTATATCTCAAGAGGATAAAACTGTTGAATCCGATGTTTCAAAGGAAGTTATAGTAAATTCAATAGAGGACACAGACGTGCATCCAGATACTGTAGTAAGTATTTAACAAAATAATTTATCAAACAGTCATTATTTGGACGTTCGTGGTATATCTGCATTGATGTATTTATACCTGGGTTGTACAACTTTGTTTTTAAATAATATGCTTCCTCGTATTAATTTCAGGAACGAGGTAACAGAATAAATCAGAAAAGTCCAGACGCTGATCTTTATTCTGAAATCCTGTCTACTCTGACGAGCGATTATGATGATGACATTGGTGATCCAACTTATGGTCTTGGAGACAAGTTTGCTAACGCAGCAGCGGAAGTTATGCGAGGAAGAAGAAACTACGTGGTGCCTGAAAGC
Organism: Argyresthia goedartella; assembly: GCA_949825045.1. Lineage (NCBI taxonomy): Eukaryota > Metazoa > Arthropoda > Insecta > Lepidoptera > Argyresthiidae > Argyresthia > Argyresthia goedartella. The sequence goes on from OX463834.1 coordinate 20,210,954, forward strand.
ACAGAATCTTCTAGTTCTGAGTCAGATAGCGAAACTGTTCCAAGAGGCCGCAAGCGCATGCGAAATCCTAATAAATGGAAAAATAACGAGGCTAAGAGGTTAAGGAACACTGGCCAGTCGTATAAATCGAATAAAAGTCAAGTACTAAAAACAAGTCGCAGTATCAAAGAACCTTGCGATGAAAAGTGTAGATCAAAGTGCACATACAACATTAGTGTTGAAGATCGACAGGAAGTGCATCGCAAGTTTTGGGAATTGGGAGATCTGTGTCTGCAGCGAGCCTTTATATCTGCGTCTATGATAGATGTACAACCAAAGTATAAATATACCAATGCCGAAAGCCCCGACGTCCAAATAGCGCGTTTTACTTTACTATAAACGAGAAAAAGATAAGGATATGTAAGAAGTACTTCAGAAGCACGTTGGATATATCTGATAAGATGATATTTACAACACAGAAAAAAACAGATTGTACTGATTTCCAGCTTGAAGATTGCCGAGGAAAACATGGAAATCATAAGAAATTCAGTACAGAGTTAGTCGATGACATCAAAAAGCACATCAATACGATTCCTCGAATCGAATCACACTATGTGAGGGCTGATTCGGCCAGGGAATATATTTTTGGTGACAGAACCATAAAAGAACTTTATGATGAGTTTGCAGCAGAACAGAAGATAGCAAATAGGGACATAGGAAACTACTCTGCCTACTACAATATATTCACGACGAAATTCAATCTGGCGTTTTTCGAACCAAAAAAGGATCAATGTGACATGTGTGTCTCTTATGCTAACTCTAATAATGACCAAAAACAAGAACTTGAAGAAAAGTACCAAAGACATTTGAATGAGAAGGTATTATCTAGAGAAGAAAGACTGGAAGATTTGAAGAACATAGAGAAGAATAACAAAGTTGTTATTTATGACTTGGAAGCAGTGCTTCAATGTCCAAGAGGTGAATCATCTTCATTCTACTACAAGTCGAAACTCAACAGTTATAACCTTACACTAACTGAAATGAAAAAATATACAGAAAAGGAGAAGTAGAAGAAGAAGAAGGGCAAAAAGGCGGAAGATGCGTATGACAATGTATACTGCTATTTTTGGTCTGAGTCGGATGCCAAACGCGGAGCGGTTGAGATTGGAACATGCGTATGGAAGTACCTTAAAACCCATGTTGACCATGAAGAAAAATCTAATGTCACATTCTACTCCGATAACTGCTGTGGCCAGAATAAAAATAAATATATGGCTACAATATATATGTATGCTGTGCATAGTCTAAATATTGATACCATCACACACAAATTCCTCATTAGAGGACATACTCAAAACGCGGCAGAAAGCGTGCATAGTTTAATTGAGAGGGAAGTCAAGAAGAACTTAAGGGCAGGACCTATTTATACCCCCGAGCAATATATACCTCTGATTAAAAGCGCAAAAAAAAGTAAACCCGCGATACAAGTACACGAACTGACGTATGATTCATTCATAGATTCAAAATCCTTACAAGAAGAATGGGCCTATAATTTTACCACCAATACAGAAGGGAAAACCGTGAACTGGAACGATATAAAACAACTAAGAATGACTAAAGCTAATCCGTTTACGTTTTATTACAAAACGTCGTACGGAGAGGAAAGTTTTAATGCGGTTGACGTAAGAAATAAGCGGAAGAAAATGGGACCTATTACTGAAATCTCTTTAAAAAATGCGTACACCAACAAAAATGAACTCAGTGCTAATAAAAAAAAGGACTTAAAAGAGCTAATTACTAAAGGACTGATTCCTTCCTACTACGCCAATTTCTATGCCAATATCTTATAAATTATGTAAGTAAGTAGGTAGGTATCCAGTTATTACATAATCGTAAGCTAAAGTTTATTGTTAATCACACTTATGCGAGTGAGTTCTGAGTGAGTGGAGTGTGAGTTAATTCATTTTGATAATATTCTTAACATGTTGTACCTCCTCAAGTTACTCCAGCTAGTGACTAGTGCTTTCGCTTATTAATATTTTGATACAAAGTTGATTTATCTCTACTTAGGGCCATGATATCCTTGTACAATTGTGATTATAAGTATTTGTGATAAAAATACCTACCTCGGAATTTCAAGTCTGATTTGTTTTTAACTAAGACTGATTAATAACCAGGTTATTGCTAATTGGTATGTATGATAACGTATGTTGTTAATGATCTCATTATGAGAGTGTTTATTTCATTTTGATACTATTCTTATTATGACTGTTGTACTCTCAAGAGTTGTTCAATTTATCTCATTATGAATAAATTTACAGGCGCGAGAATCTTAATTTAATCGAGTAGCAAGTATGTGTGTACCTTCCTGGTTGCACAAACTTGTAGTTTGAGTCAATTAGCTCGCGAGTATAGTTACTATTTTTTTTTATTGTAGATCTCAACATTATTATTATTTTATTATTGTGATGACATCACACATTTTGCGTGCATCTTATGGTGCGTCTATAGGCTGGTGGTGGCTTGCCAATATGCCACCAGCAAGCAACAAGCAAGCTGTGTAAACAGCTGCCCAGATCGGCGACAACCACACGGGCTAGCACCAAGCAGGGTGTTTACACGGTTTGCTTGTTGGCTTGACGGCTTGCTTGTTGCTTGCTGGTGGCTTTTTGGCAAACTACCACCTGCCGTGTAGATGCACCATTACTTGAGTCAGTATTAATTTAATTTTGATACTATTTACTTTTACTTATAAAGTTGCCCAATTTGTAGTTTTTAAGAAACTAAGTGTTCCTAAATACATCCTAATAGATAATTATTGTTCTCCTTCTAAATAAAAGTTTATTTTCTCTATTAAAATTAGTGTTATTCCTACATCCAGTCCAAACTAAGAATTATTACCGAATTTGTTGGTTCTGTAAATGAAGAAAATAATACAAAAACAGAGGAATTATGAATTGATCTGATTAAAATAATTATTCTTAAAAACTAAAATGAATTATGTCTTATTAAATACCCTATCGAGATAATGTTTATAAAAAAATAGTGAACGATTTGCTTATATTCCGTCTGAAAATAGAAGGTTATCTTTTCATTTTAATCAAAAAGGGAAACAAGTCACGAGTTTTTTTTTCAAAATATTTCTGCACAAAAACTAGCGTCATTTTAGCTGATCCTGTTATTAAATATTGTTGGTTAATATTCAAATAAAGTTCTAAAAACAATAAAATCACTAAAATGCATTAAACATTTTTGTAATTTTACAAAAACCTAGCGCGCGCCGAAAGTGAAAACTTTGAACGCCGATTCCCAACATTTTAGTTTTTTGGATTAATTCCCTATTCTTTTAAAGCAGCGACATGTTCAACGTAACACGAAGGATAAAGGGGGCTTCGCTTGGCTCTCCCCTTTACCCTTCACCTAAGCTATCACAGCATTTTGCCCTGATGTTTGCTGTTTAAATCAGTAATTTTGATGTGCAGTTTAATATTTCCCATTGTTATATCAATAATGAAATGACAGCTGCGAAATGTGCCAAGCGAATCTCCAATAGTATCCAATGGAAACTTGCCCCCAAACCGTCAAAGCCCGAATTCTATCAAAACGCACGCGTTAACGTTGCCAACCCTCCCAGCGTTCCGAACAAACCGGCCCGGAACGCTAACCCGGCGGAAATATTAACTAGTGACTACCAATTCAGAATAAAACATAGTTAGTAGAAAATATAAAATGAGGTTCATATACAGGATGTTAATATTAAGGGGTCAGGAGGTCACATTGTTTTACGTTTTACTTTTCAATGATTCGTAAATCAAATCAAATCAAATCGTTTATTTGCTAAAATACACGTATACAGTAAAGGTGGTACTATTTATAATACTTGAAATTAGCTCAGTGTATTTTACCGTATGGTACGGTGTACAAATATTTACAAATTATCAATTATATAATAACTATACAGGGCGATTTTTAAATTTAACATTTTAGTGGGTGGAAAATGTGAATAATAATAATAATAATTCTATAATCGATAAAAATAATTTTAATTTTTACAAATTTTTCTTTTCTAAAAAATCACGTACATTATAAAAACATTGAGTCAGTAGCCAGTTTGTCAACTTGCTTTTAGTAGCCAGTTAGCCAGTAGTTGCTTGTAGTCATCGGTTGGCCGCTCAGTGCCAAACGTGATGAAGATAACGTAGCTAATTAAATTTAAAAAAACGCGACCAGAGATGGTAATTTAGAATTTTAGATCGTGACGACAACCTCTGTGTTGCGGTTCCAGGCTCAGGATCCCAAGCGAGAGATCCCGGGTTCGGATCCCATCTGGGGGAGAAAAAAAAACAAGTTCTTGGAAGTTATCTGAGTGTGGCGTCGCTGTAACTGGTTCCGACGACACATGTTAACCTAGTGTGGGGTCTAAAGCAATGTATGTGCTTGAATATAAATGTTTATGGCTATGTTTCATGTTAGATAGTTTTTATGTCTTCAGAATTCCAAAGGAGGATATTCCAAAAACGCCCCAAAATTAATAAAAAGGGTTCTAACCTTTTTTTATGGAGACTGGCATACCGTTTAAAAAAAAACTTAGTATTGAAACCGATGTCCATCGATGAGTAAATTATTGAAAGACGTGGGTGTAATTATGAATTTCTGAAATTATATCCTTTGCGAGAAATCGGAGTTCAAAGTGCAAAAAAGTTATTTTTGTCAACTTTTGAAGTCAGATTTATCGGAAAGTAGATCGTTTTAGGAATTTATAACTACACACATGTGTTTGTAATATAATACTCTATCGATCGACAGCGTTTTATCACTGGCTGCAGAAATCATGATTGTTCGACAGTTTAGTATGCCGAAAATGTTATATGCCCTTTGAGTACACCTTTTTGTAACACCCTGCGTATAACAGTAGGGGTTAAAAGTGCTTTGAAAAGTAGTTCGGGCCTTTTAGTTTCCTTCAGTTTTACAACCTTTTTGGGGGGGAAAAGGGTCCGTGTTTGGTCAGGCCGACCTTTTTTAAGGGTTGAGGTAGTTTCAGAAACTAATACACGGACACGGGAGTGTTTAAAGCTAGATGGGATTAGTGGGTTTGATAGATCGCCTGGGGTTTGAAGTTTTTGGAGGGTAAAAAGTATCTATATTTTTTTTTTAGTTTTTGTTTTAAAAATTACTTCCTTGTACATATTTTATTTAACTGTATTTGCACGTCTTTTGTATATTTTACGAACCCAAATCTACAGCCAAATCGACTTAATTGTATGGAGAGCTGTTTTTTTCTCTACAATACTGATATTGTTGAATACCTTCTGAACCTGAAAGTAGGTAATAAGAGGGCTGGTTCAAAAAAGTGTGAATTTAGGTTTGGTCCGTTTTCTACACTTTCTTGACAGTCGAATGAATCTCAATTATTTTCCGCCTTCACAAACGAATGTCATGTAAATATTTTAAGAAATAACAGCTTATCGCTAAGACCCTGCCTTTCTTTGTACATGTTCTTTCTGTGTGGTATTATTTCTAAAGAAACACACGAAACACAAAAAAAATAACAAATTTGCTTCCGCAGCAACAGACCTCGCTCTAACACGAACATAGTTCTAATTTTAAACTTGGCTCGATCCGTCTTCCTCCCGGGTTCATTTTTACCCCTCCCCCCTTCACTCCCCTCCCCCCCTCCCGCAAGTGACGTACACCCGCGAAACTTCGCCGTTTCCGTGAAGGTAGTTTCGGAACTGGCTGCAGTTGCTAACGGTACGTGCGGTTTTGTCGGAGTTTTAATCAATTTTTGAACGTAGAAGGATTTTGAATTTGGAACGTTGTTGACTTTTTGAAATAGGTATGCCGCAGATTTTTTACTGAAGTTTATGAGCAAGGAGGTATTAATACCGTTCCGTTCATAATTTGCAGTTACCATCATGGACGCTAAATATCTACATAAGTTATGTAGGTATGTTATACAACTGTAACATTAGACCTTGTTGACCTTGACGTCTTCTGTGGCTTTGCGGTTAGAGGCTCGGCCTGCAGCGAGAGGTTACGGGTTCGAATCCAGGCTGGGGCGGGAGAAAAAAAAATCCCCAGGGCTTGGAATTTTATGTAGGTATGTGTGTGACGTTTCTGATTCCCACGGCTCATGGAATCCTAGTGTGGGGACAGAAGTAATGTATGTGCCTGTATATAAATGTTTAAATTACGTCGTTAGCCTAAACTTAACTATACTGAGAGAAAGTTTAATATGTCAAAACTGGCCACCACAAAATTCAGGATTATCACTGATAGAAAAAAGAGAAATAATAAAGGAACGAATAATAAACGAATAGAGCGAATGACCATGAACAGCGAAATTACTGAATAGAGCGACAAGAGTTAAATTGAACATGTAAGAACAACAAAATCCAACGCTCGTTTTTTTAAGTTACTCCATCAAGGTTTTTAAGACGTCGTTTTTCAGATTTCCAGTCCGCAATTCAGTGTTATTGTCAGACAAATCGTAGTCCATCCCATTTGGCAAAAGGCCACTAAGAAGTACCTATCAGTATACTAATGTCTTGCCATTATGCAATACGGATGTGAAATGAAACAGATGGCGCGATTTTCATTTCGAAATTTGAATTTGGAATGCAATATGACGTAATATCTGCCAGCATTCGGAGACAATGAAAGGCTAGGTTATATTGAATAAGTAGCTACCTAATTAACTAATGACTTTATTTCACCGATCTTAAGAGCGACTATTGTGCCTCAGTTACCATGACGTCACGAATAAGTTTGATTTTATAAAAAGTTCGTCTTCTTCATCATCATCATATGGCCAACAACTTTATGTGGGTATCTTTCAATACTTACTTTATTGCACGGTAAATAATGTGTAAAAATACATTTACACTTATGCGTAAAGGCGAGCTTATCTCTAAAAGGAGATGTTTTCCATCAAACCTAGTATGGAAAATAGGAATAATTTTTTATTGCACACAAATCATATAAAAATCAAGAGTTACATAAATATAGTGTACAAAGACGAGCTTATCTCTAATAAGAGATCTCTTCCAGCAAACCAGGTTAACATGGAAAAGGTTGTTTGCTGAGCAGGGGTACACCTATGTGTACAAAAATATAACGAAATAAACGAGTACTTTGATACATATTAACAAATAAAATAAATTATAGAAATAATAATATTACACTAAATACTCATATACCTCCTACTACTATATTATAGAAAGGAATGATATAATATTTGTTTTGCTCCGTTTTACCTTGTGTATTTCTTTTATATGTATGTGTGCTGATAAAGCAAATAAATGGATATTATATTCTATTCTATTCTATCTAACTATAACAGATAATTCAAGCAGCGTCCACTTTATATCTGCGCTCGGGACTCTCCGATTCTTGAGCGGCAAACACGGCTGTTAAAATAGATCAAACAAATCGCAAAAAATCGCACTAAAATTAATAAAATAAAAACAAAAGAAAATATTTTGACCCATCATGGATTCGAAGCCGGAACATCAAGATTGCGCGAACATCAAATCAATAGCGCCACCACAACCGTGTAAGGAGCCGCGAAATATGCGATCATATTTGAAAGATGATATGATTTATTGTATCGCAGGAGGTAATTATAAAACCTCTGTTCTCCGTCTGTCTCGCTTAAACCGGAGGGGAATTTCTCACACGGTACCTTGCTAGCGCCCTTACTGCCGCCGGCTTCACCGAAGGCTTCCGCGTGGACTTCTGGGTGCACCCAGACCGATGAGGATGACAACACCGTTCACAGCACTTTCGCCAGCAAGGTCACTCAATAATAGCTAAGTTAACTGCGTGGCGCCCCAGCGGGGCGTCTATCACACGCGAATGGAGGCCTGGAGCGCTGCGGACGCCGCTCTTCGACAGACCTTCTTTCGATATACATTTGGGAGTCTCCGTTGAGACCAGATATGGCTGACAAAAAGAATTTTTACTCCTGTTGCAGCTGCGGCAAAGAATAATGAACGAAATGCAATTTATAAAAAATATATTTCTTGCGTTGGCACGAAACCCTTCGTATGCGAGTCCGACTCGACCTTGACGACTTTTTTTTTAAGGCTCGTAGCCCTAATAAGGTACGGAACCCTAAAGATCGTCTCCCAAGACAGCGACAGTTCCCGTCTCACTCCCACACACACAACACAGCTCCTCTCGAAACAAAGGAAGGTAATTGAAAATTCTATCAAAACTTGCGCCGAACTAGCTCCGCCGGGCTCGGGGGGGTCCTACTGCGAATAGGGGCCAATTCCACTAAACAGGGTGATCCATTGTCCAAGGCATCGTCTGGTAAAAACGGGCAGTACTATCCATGTAATGGGATCTAAAGTTTTTAAGAAAGTACCAATCCATAAAAGACACTAACTCAGATCAACTGTTCACACACAAACTAAAAATATTTAATATTAAGAAGCCTTACTATTCTGTGAAGGAATTTCTTGCTGAGGCAAATATGTCTTTATACCCATTCTTCACCCATCTTCCCCCAGCCGGGTTTCAAAACCGGAACCTCTCGCTGGGCAGACAGACCTTCGAACCAACGCCGCAGAGGTCGAATAACTAGCTTAACGTGAGCACAACTGGAATGTTCTGCCATTCCACATGGGAAAAGTTTTTTTTTTTTTTCGAGTGGGGAAGCGACCGGTGCCCTTATTTGTTTACTCAAATCAACTGATGGCTATAAATTAAAAAAATATAACACATTAATTAAATCTTTCGGCTAAAATTTGGTTCACTTGTTTTCTATTCAGGCTGGTATTCATTTTGAACCGCTGAACCGATTTTAATAGAATATATCTAACGAACATCGCAGTAAAGTTTACTATCAGCTTTAAAAAATGCGTCAAAATACGTCCACCCGTTTAGGTGTTCTAGGGCCACGGGCAAACAGTCAGACGCTTCAAACTTCAACATTTTTCGTCGGGATTTAAAGACCTGCCACTTTAAATGCCGTTTACGCTATAAAACAGGCACTTTTCCGCAACTAAACAACAAACTAAAAACCTAAGTAAACTTGGGCTAGTGATAGAGTTTGGTTAACGCAAATAGAGACAGAAATTATTTGAAAACTTCTTTTAAGGCAACAAAAATGTATGTGTCAAATCTGTCCAAATACAATAAAGGTCAACTACGGTAAAGGTGAAGGTGAAGGTCACACCAAGTTTCTCAGTGCGTGGGGAGGATAACCTCCTTCCTCTTTTTCACCCTATCGCGAGAGTCAGAGAGAGATTCCCCCTCTACTTCAGGTTGCGGCAGATTAACTTGCCGCAACCTGACATAGGTACAACGCTACGGCTGTAATCTAGTGAAATAAGTCTAACTCGTAGTAGGCTCCCCTAGGAATGAAGTACGAACTTCACAGGAGCTTGCTAGTTTGTTTGACGTTCATAAGTTGACGTCTTTATTTTAGTTTAGTTTAGTTAAGTTGAGACATCGCTCTCAGATGTTGATTCTTAAAGCAATCTCAGATGATGTCTAGTTTGCCAGGTTTTGGAATTTGAAGTTAATTGCAACTTAAAGTCGAGAGGTAATAGGTGTCTTTGTTTGAGTTGTGGATGGTAAATTGCTTCAAAAGTAATGTGTTGGTAGGCTTGTAACTCTCTTTGGTATGGCCTAGTAGGTTTCAAGGTTGCTTCTCATGCAGGCGATGCGGTTTCGAATCCGGCGGTGACCGAGTAGCTGTGAGATAATTATCGGACGTTCCGTGCTTTGCTCGACACGTTAAGGTTATACGAAAAAATATGGGGTTTTTTTCGAATCCATTTGCTACACTATAAAGTTATCTACAGATTTCATTTTCGGGTTAACGTTTATTAAGTATTAAATTAAGATTCTTACTGAAGGAAAACGCGATTGGGTGAAATTTTCTCGATAGAATTTAATTGCGAAAAGACCTCTAAATTGTTTTATTTTTTTCTGTAATTCTGAAATCCTAACTTATTTCATTGCGGAATTGCATTCAAAAGAAGGATATTATGTATTAGTAAGCAATCCTGGACAATCTTTTGACAAAATAGCGTAGTTGATTTTTTAATCAATTTTTATGTGGTTTGGCGCTACGTTATGACATTTTTCCCCGATTCCGTCCCTCTCACAGTGCGGGTTTTTCCGCCTGGAGTAAAGGGGACCTTTGCACGGACGAGGCATCCCCTTAAGCTACTCCCGGGTACTATCGCTATTTGGTAGTAATAGTCGTTAGCCGCCGCCATCAATCCGCATTGAGCCAGCATGTTCGGGAATGGCTCAATGTTACTCGATGCCGTGTAAAGGCCTGTGGCCCTCGGTGGGTACCTTAATGATCTACATTTATTTTATATATAGACACAGTGTAACACAGAAAGATTTGGCGGCTAGATGGATAAACATGGGCATATTGTGCCTCTGCCATCCCGTGTGGCAAAAGACGTGACGCTTTGTTGGATAGGTGGAATTCTGAAGGCGACAGAACAAACTAACTAACGGAATAAAGTGACAGCTTGAAATTCGACAGCCCTCGTCTGTTCCATTTTTTCAAGGGATATTACAATGTTCAAGATTACTTAAATGACAGGACTGTATGGGGTTAATCTGGCTCAACACAGACCTTGCTGTCAATAATTTTGTAATTATTTATTCCTGCTTATTAATCATAACAATAAAAAAAACATATTTGTATTGGTTAAGCACAACCTATTTTAAAAAGAGATCTAAAAATCAATCTGTGGGAGTTTCTACGCCCTTCTTCTCCCACAGTGGTCCAATGTAGAGAGAGGCAAAAAATTACGTTTGCTAAGTATATGTAAATATCTACAGTAATAAAGTACTTTGACTTTGACTTTTTTAAACTCGTTTCAAATAGTTTTTCTTGACAGGGGGTAACCCATCACAGCTATAAGATAGAATAATCCCACACAATGTTTTTCATAACCGATATGTATGAAATAGTAAGCACTCTTTAATGTTGCGGCCACATACCCCTGTTTTCTTTATCAAGGAACGTATTAAAGAGCAGTAACTCTCTCTTTTGTAATAGTAGTTTATGTGACTGCTACATAATGGAGGGCATTAATACTCGAGAGTGGGTTTATGAAACGAGCCGAAGGCGAGTTTCATAATAATATCACTCGAGAGTTTTAATGCCTAATTATGTACAGTTACATACACTAGTTTATCTACACACATATCATAAGCTCTCTTTGATGTGTTCAGGAACCGCATGTTTGACCGGCATTATGGCTCTGCAGTTGTTTAGCTTGTTCTGTAGCACCAACTTCGGGCGTTCAAAATTTGAATGTCATAATGTGTAGAAAAATTACACATTATGGTCATAATGTGTAATTTTTCAGATAATAAATGAGTTTTTACCAAGTAGTTTAACATTATGCCGATCGTAACGTGCGGTTTTTGGACGCAGTAAAGAGGGTTTATGATACGTGTGTAGATAATAGTAGGTTATGTGACTGATACATAATGGAGGGCATTAAAACTCGAGAGTGGGTCGAGAGCTCTAATGCCTAATTATCTAAGTTACATACTCTAGTTTATCTACACACATATCATAAGCTCTCTTTGATGTGTTCAGGAACCGCATGTTCGACCACGAGTTCTATGAAATACTAGCATGTGACGACATCGTCAAATGCTGTCTCTTTAACACACAATCGAGTTTATAAAATGCACCTGCTGCAGATATACAATTCTGATATTGTCAAACGTTTTTGTTGAAATAGCTTCAGCTTGAGATATGTGTCTCTATTTATTGGACTACCTTCTCAAATATGCTTTTGAAAACATTACCTATCAATCAGTTTTTTTTTTGTTGGAGGGGAAAAAAATGGAATTACCCATGCCCATGAGTCAGACCTCCCTGCTATGTCCAGGTCTACACTGTAAATGTAATAGAATAAAAGTATTAAAAAAAATATATAAATAAATTTATAAAAAAAAAAAAACTGCTACTACTGGTCCGTTTCTTTTTGCCTCACTAAAACACATACTGTAACAACAAAAGGATCTTTTTGGGGTAATCTATTATTGGCTATGTAATTCGTGTTAATTTTAAGGACTATCTGTTTTGTAACGCTGTTGATTACCTGAATAAATAAATAAATAAATAAATAAAAAAAATACACATTGAGCGGGCATGAGCTGTGTGAGCATGTGGTATGCAGACTAAAAACAACCCCTTTGTGTTTACAGTTATCTGTCTAAGACTTTACTGTGAGACATGGAGGATTCAGCCACGAATCATCACTTGGAAGGGAAATTTACTTTTCCGCAATTGACCTCAAAATAGCAACTTCGCCGCTTGATTTTGGGATCTCAGACGGAAAAATTATATTCCTAACTCGTTCGAAAAGGCTTTTTACAAATCTCGCTACGAGCTCGCCTTCGGCTCGTGCCGTAAACTTCTCCATTCCTAAATATAAGCCTTTGCAACTCGTGGGAAATGTACTTTCACCCCAGCAGCTCGAACAAGAGGGTTTTGCGGGTATTGCAAAGTTGCATTTTGCTCACTGAGTGAGACAAAGTAGCTTTTTAATTTGTATTTGGGCATAGGCGAAATCGCAAACAGCCAGCGGGCATCGATTTTTAATTCGATGTTCTTTGGCTGTTTGCGAATTCGCCAATCTCACATATCCTGCCATCTATTTTTAACTCGATCCAGCAATTGTGCTATTCAATTCCAAATATTCAAGCTTATTTTAGTCTATCTCCTAGCCATTCTAATTAATAAATTTTACTATTAGAGGAATATTTCGTAGTGAAACTTAGTCGAAGTTTATCATAAAAAATTATAATAAATGTTATTTGATTTTTACCCGACTGCGCCAGAAGGAGGGTTATGTTTTAGAGTTTCGAGTATGTATATATGTATGTATGTATGTATATTTCTTTGTCTCGCTCTGTAGCCTATACGGCGGAGTTCCTGGCAAGTTCGAGTTCATACCAAGTTTGAGTTCATAGCAAGTTCGAGTTCATGGCAAGTTAAAGTTCATAGCAAGTTCGAGTTCATGGCAACTACGAGTTCATGGCAACTACGAGTTCAAGGCAAGTTCTACTTCATGGCAAGGCTCAGAACGTCGCAATAATTAGAAACGTAGAAATAAAAGACAGCTCGTATGAGTATAGCGCTCCATGTTCTAATAGGTTACACGTTTGCTTCTTACACAGGAGATGCAGGTTCGAATCCTGACCATGTACCACTGAGATGATTAATTTATCTCAACTATATTATCGGACGACACGTTAAGCTGTCAGTCCCGGCTGCTAAAACCCCTCCAACAACCCGCATTGAGCCAGCGTGTTGAAGCGTGGCTTAATCCTATATCCGGGTAAAGGCCTGTGCCTCTCCGTGGGGACATCCCATAGGCTACATTTATATGAGTTGTTGTAATTGGTAAATTTTCCAAAAGCGATAAAAATTCTTAGCTGTCAGAATTACATGATAATGCTGCTGAATAGTGCTGCAGAGTTGTATAAATACGGCTTATGTTTAAACGATTACCAAAAACGCACCTATTTTACTACCAATAAATTCGAAATGTCTGCCAGAATGGATAAATGTCCACCAAATTGTGTTTGGATAAATAATCACCAAACTTCTTTTCATGTTTTGTGTACTTAAATTTATGTTTTAAGTATTTTTTGTTGTTCTTACATGTTCAACCTAACACGAAGGATAAAGGGGGCTTCGCTTCGCTCATCCCTTCACCTAAGCTACCGCAGTATTTTGCCCTGATATTTTTTGCAACTTTTGGTACAACAAAAAAAACTTAAAACATAAACTTAAGTACACAAAACATAAAAAGAAGTTTGATGATCAGTTATCCAAACACAATTTGGTGGACATTTATCCATTCTGGCAGTCATTTCGAATTTATTGGTAGTAAAATAGGTGCGTTTTTGGTAATCGTTTAAACATAATCCTTTCTGGTTCCCACGCCACAGGGTATCCTAGTGTGGGGCCAGAAGCAATGTATGTGGCTGTACATAAATGTTTATGTTTTATAAAAAGGATGGATCGCACTTCCAAATTTCCAAATTCCAAATGTCTTTATTACTGTAGATATTTACATATACTTAGCAATCGTCTTTTTTGCCACTTCTCTACATTGGACCACTGTGGGAGCAGAAGGGCGTAGAAACTCCCACAGATTGATTTTTAGATCTCTTTTTAAAAATTGCTTATGCTTAACTAATACAAAATATAATATTTAGTCATTATCATAATTAATAAGCAGGAATAAATAATTATAAAATTATTAATAGCAAGGTCTGTGTTGAGCCAGATTAACCCCATAGAGACCCATCATTTAAGTAATCTTGAACATTGTAATATCCCTTTTTGGACAAAGTCGCTTTAACATGGATTTTAAATTTCTCAAATGGCAATTTCAAGATCTCCAGAGGTATCTTGTTGTAGTAGAGAATGCATTGACCCTTGAAATAATTGCTAACCTTCGCGAGTCTAAACCGGGGCGCAAGTAGTCTGTGATTATTTCTTAGGTTAACATTACAGCTATCGCTAAGTTTGGGAAATTTTGTAAGGTTCTTGCGTACGTACATTATATTTTCGAAAATAAATTGACTAGCTACAGTTAGTATGTCAATTTCTTCAAAAAGCTGTCTTAAGGAGTCTGTGCGTTTTAAATTATAAATTGCTCGAATAGCTCTTTTCTGTAAAATAAAAATAGTTTGAGTATCCGCTGCTTTCCCCCACAACAAGATACCATAGGACATGACACTGTGAAAGTAACTAAAATATACTAGCCTAGATGTAGTCACATCCGTGTTTTGTCTGATGTTCCTAACAGCGAAAGCCGCAGAACTTAATTTACCAGCCAATTTTTCTATGTGGGGTCCCCACTGCAATTTGTTATCAATGGTTATTCCAAGAAACTTCGTGTCATTTACTAATTCTAACGTATTGTTGTCCAACACTAAACTGGTCCCAACATGCCTGACATTTGGAAGTGAGAATTTGATACATTTGGTTTTACCAGCATTTAACAATATATTGTTTACTGTGAACCAATTCAAGGTTAAAGATAATACTCTATAGACATCATTAAAATCTTCTTTTTGTCTTTCAATTTTTAAGACCAGTGAAGTATCATCAGCAAACAATACTATGTTAGTCAATTTCTCCACCATAAAAGGCAGATCGTTAATATATACCAGGAATAAGAAAGGGCCTAATATGGAACCTTGTGGAACGCCAATTTTTACACCCGATCCATCAGATTTAACACCGTTGTCTTCTACCTTTTGAATTCTATTGCTAAGGTATGATCTTAGTAGATCCAACGCTTTATTTCTAACTCCGTAATGATTTAATTTCATTATTAACGTGTCATGATCAACACAATCAAATGCCTTCGACAGATCGCAAAAAACACCGATAGCATTCTGTGCGGCCTCCCATGCAGAATAAATATGAGATATAAGGGTAATACCTGCATCCGTAGTCGATTTACCTCTAGTGAAACCGTATTGCTTGGCGTGGAGTTGTTTTGTACGGTTGAAGTGTGAGAGCATTTGATTGAGTATAATGCACTCGCACACGAAAGGTCCGTACCATATAGTTCGACGACCGGTTTGGCCTAGGGGGTTGTGAACCTGCCTCTGCCTGGTCCTAGGTTCGAATCCCGGTAAGGGAAAATATTTATGTGATGAGCATGAATATTTGTTTATGTTCTACATATTGTCTCTATTAAATATATCGTCGTCTAGTACCCGTAAAACAACCCTTGTTGAGCTTATTATGGGCGTAGTTCGGTTGGTGTAAGGTTGTCCTCTAATATTTATTATTTATTATTATTATAGTACAAAAAATGCTAAAAAAGTAATGTCACTTTTATGGGGAAACCCTTTAATTGTTAAAATTGCGTGTAGTTCATTTGTTGCTATGTAACTTCTGTGGCTGCAGCGGCATACATGAGGACCGCTGATGAACAGACGGACAGACAGAATGGGCGGACAGCGGAGGCTTAGAAAGCTCTCGGATTTTGAATTGTCAGTTCTTTCTTGTTACAGGTCGGGTAAATAAAGCTGGCAGGTTCAACACATTTACACGTTGCTGTTGTATAGTGTCAGTGAAAAAGCGCGCGGCGTGATGTTGCACTGCATGGGCATCAATAATAGTCTGTCGGTCTCTCTCGCGCGCTGTCATACTTGTGAGTAAGAAGGAGACAGTTATTGTTTTGCTTTTGCTTCTGCTTATCAATATAGAGTTACCTTTTTTACATTCGTGTTATGTGTCAATCGACGCGCGTTACTGTGATTGCTTACCTATTTCGAAGTTAGAATAAAATCATTAATTTTTAAACATATTCTTTAGTGACATTGCTTTAGTATGAGTTCCGTGAACGTGCCAGCTTTAGTTAACTGACCTGTACGTACAAACTAAAATGTGTCAAATAATAAGACTAAAATGTGATACGATATCGCCAATGTGAATACGTTCCTCAAAGGCGGGAACATAACAACTTTTAACGACAGAACTCCTTCCAAGTATTTTCCTCTGTATCTTGCGCAACAGCCTTAATTCTGCCCCCTGCCCCCATTCGGGGTAACTTTTCCCCCCGCGCCGCCAAGAAGCGAATATTTACATAAATTTACAAATTTAGCCGCGAAATAAAATAGAGTTGTGCTCAACACCCACGGGGCAACTGGGGGGGGGGGCAGGCAGGGGCGGACTCAGGGTGGGGCGCTTTTTCATGTTTAATTTCAACTTTGCAAACTCTTGTTTTAATAAATGCTGCGGCCGTCTTTCGTGCGAATTCTGCAGTCCGGGCCGGTTTGGTCGTTAAAATGGGAATTTCGCATTAATGCCACTCCCGAGACGTGTTTGTTTTCTAGTTTTATTGTGTTTAATTAGTTTTTGTAGCGACGCTGCTGTTTTTGGTTGTTTTAATCATATTCATTTATTTATTAGTTTTCTGGGGACTGTTGTACTTGTCAGTATTTTTGGTGACAATGTTTTCAGTTCTCCTCATAAATAAATGTGAGTTAATTTTCATCATTTTCATCCGCCTGCTGAAATCATTACGCTCTATGGTTTTGGGTATTTTTGGACTCTTGAAAATAGCAATCTTTTCAAGGACCCATCGCTCCGAACTAAAGATTTTTGGACGAAGAAAGGCCATAAAGTTAATACACGGTAAAATAATGTAATAAAATCCTATAATCCTTAAACACATATAATTAACTCTGTACACCCTCCCACCCACTTCGAAAGTGGAAGTCGAAACCTCCCGTATAAAGATCACGCTAAGCCTCGCCATAAAGCAAGGAAGGGCATAATAAAAGCCAACGCCAAACGAACACCATTAAAATCTGTAATTGCTGGATTAGACCTCCCAAGATTCCTCTACACCTCTGCACGATATTATCAAACTTCACCGCCACAGCTTATAAAACGTACAAACCACAAAAATATAGCTCTGGAAGTTTGTCACTGGAAGTCTATAGGGGTAGTGCTGCTCTGTGACGCGGTCCGTCAAAGCTCGGTAGAAAATGGAACAGGCTGGGAAACGTGACCAAAATTCTGTGTGAGGCCGTCTCAAGATTATACGATTTACTGGCTTTTTCGTCATTTGGAACGCGTATTAGCGTTTTGTGCGACGTGGCGTGCGGGTAGGAATATAAATGGATTCAGGAAACTCAAATTTGAAACGGAAGTCGAAAATTGAACGTGGAACCTGAGATAAATTATTGAATAGCATTGAAACCCTTTTCAAATTTTTCAAACTATTATAGAAAATAATAAACTGCTATTTGCGTAAGGTCATTGAAAAGCAAGCTAAAAGTTTCAACAAAATAAAACAGAACATGCATTTGAGTACATTAAAAGACCTCATCTGATTCTCGCAGGCGCGCTCATAAAAAACCCAACGCGAATTTGTAGAACACGAAAAAAGTCACTAAAACATTCATAGAGCGGACTAACTTTTTCCACCGCCCCCTCGTCCCCCCCACCCTTGGAGAATCGAGTTTTCGCCCCCACCGCCCCACATCTGCGAATCTATACAACGACGTCATTAAGAAAACCATCTACGACGGCAACGTCTTGCGTATATCTTTCTCGCTCTAACACGCACGTTTCTTCTAAAAGTAAGAAAGAGAAGGCTGTATGTCTTAAGGCGGTGGAAAAGATGCCTTCTCTCTCGATTCCTTACAATAGGGAAAAGATAGATGAAATTGAACAATACTTTGCCGTTTCTAATTGAGACTGCTAGGGGTATTTTCGGGGTGGTTTTTCCTTATTGATTTTAGTTGGGGGTATTGTCCAGGCGATTTTGGTTTGGGTTAAATTTTGGGGTTTTTTGTCTGTGGTCATGTGGGGGTTATAACTTTTGTTTTGTTGGGGTCTTTATGGCGGTGTTATAGATTTGTAGGGAAAGTTAGGGTGTATGGTTTGATATCGGGTTGAATAAGGCTGAAAGAATGTGTGAGTGAATTATGTCTGAGTATTTTGTGACTTTTTTGATAAAATATTTTTCATTGTTTCAGATTTTGAGCCACTGGATGAAGAATGAAATTTTTATATAGCTCGATTTTTTTTTATAAATGAGTAAAATGTATGAAAATTTTGTAATTAAATCTTGTTTAATGGCTTAGTGTGGTTCATCTGAACATAGGATGTAAATTTGTAGTAAATAACTGTACAATGTATGTACAATATTCTGAATAGAACTTAAAATCTATTAAAATATCTGCCCATAGTAGTGTCATTTTGGTCAGAAACAATAAAAAATAAAACGTTATATTAGATTAATATTTAGAAATAGGCTATAATTTGCAGTTCTTGGCTTGTCATGCTGATAACTTACCAACAACTGAAACGATGTTAGTAAAAAAAAACTACGAACCATCGCAGTGATATCTACTAATCATGAGAAAAAGGGCATCATAATCCGTACGCCCGCTACAGTGCCACAGACAGACACACACAGACTAAAGCTTCAAACTTATAACACCCCGCTTTTTCAGAGCAGCTAAAATCTAAAACTAGTCCGCCTACGACGCTGGCGATGCGTTACGAAATGTTACGAACGCTGCGAGAACTCTACGAATGCCTACGCTGCTACGAGATTCTGCAGAAACCGCATTATTCATTATCTTAAACTAAAGGTTAGTTGAATTTAAATTTGTCTGATTTAGTTAAATCAGCGATATTATCAATGCCTGGTAGTTTTTGGCTGATTGTCTGAGAAGACTGTGAATTTTACGATACCAAATATGCTGTTAGGGAAATTAATGGAAAACATTTTTCTAAATAACATTACAGACTCTCTCATTGTACAGTAAGAAAATAAATACTCAGGGCAGAGCTGCATACTAAATCAATGACCCGGCCCAGCCAATGAATGACCCACGGCGATAATATCTAAAATGGCGCCTGAAATATCCAAGCGAATATAGTAAAAAAACATAAGACAGCGTCACTTATTTTCCTATACGGGGTGGCAGAGGCATAGTTATGTCTTCTTTTAGTCAGTTATTCGATACTCTATTTTGCGTAACAGGGCCTAGCCCATCGCCGCAGCTATGGAGTAATTAAGGTTTTGTAACATCGTTTATTGTAATTAAGGTAAATGGCTTATCTCATTGGTATCTGGTCAGTACCGGGAGTCGAACCTGCACCTCTTTCGTGAGAAGCAAGCGTGAATGCCACTAGACCACGGAGTCTAATAAAGTAAAATAACATGTCCTAATTTGAGTTTATCCTGTATTGAGAATTAGAGGGTAATCCCGCGGGACCGTCTGGAGATTTATCATCAAATAATAACTTTAAACAAAATTCACACTCTCCTGGTACAAGGTGGTACAAGGACAGACATTCTTTGTTCTTTTGTTGATTCAACTAACTTTTTAAAACTATACATAATCACATCATAATCTTCCTATGAGCACATCGGTATAACAGCAAAATTGGTCATAATGATTAAGGTCGTCTTGCACCAGACTTTTGATAGACGCTATGTCAATACAATACGGCTATGTCAGAAAACTGGCTGACTGGCTGATGACTACGCAACTTGACTCGTGTTGTACTAAAGTTGTGTTTAAAATGTATTTAGCGGCTATCTAAAGTCTGATGGCTAGGTCTTCAGTTTCTTAGTCTACCTCATAACTCCTTAAATATGAACTACCCCTTTTCTGGTAAACCCCAAAGAGACAATCATACGCGCAAAAATACACACGTACATTAAAAAGACAATATTTCCAAAGCATTTTAAAGCCTTAGCCAAAGATTGGACTCAAAAAAACTGGTATCAAAAGACAGTATTCACATAATAACTTATCCTGTAAGCCGCTAACACAAAAACTCAAAATTCGAACAGCGCACAACTAAGTCTTTCAAAGTACCCACTATCGTTCCTCCACAAAATAAAACTAGCAACAAAAGTGGGAGGCAAATTTGCCCCCTGACAAAGGCTGGGCAAATAAGCCATTAAAAGCGTTGCGACGTTACAGAGCTATAAAATCTCTGCTTCTTGCCCCCCCCCCCCACCCCCCTGGGGACGTTACCCCCTCCCACCCCTTCGCGATAAACTGCTTTTATGCCGTTCCGTACTATAATTAAAATGGCTTGATGTTTTCTGGTGGATAGATAAAATACGTAAGATGGGGCGTGGGTGATAGGCGGATCCTTTTTGTTCTATTATTCTTAACACGTTCAGCGCCAGTTTATCTTTAATGATACACCATAGGGTGTTTTGTCACAGGCCAGTGTATACCTCTAATTTTCTAGTATTTTTTTTTAAGAAAAACCCCATATTTTTGTTATTTTTTAAGATATTTACACCCCAAAAACACAGGCACATTCTCCAGGACCAAAGCTTTTGAACGCGCTACCAAAATGTATGAAATGGTGTATATTGAGGGATACACCGGCCTCAGAAGTCGGGAAGTGTGGTGTATCATTAAGGATACACTGGCCTGTGACAAAGCACCCTATGTAGTATCATTAAAGATACACTGGCGCTGAACGTGTTAATCTATACTTATCTATGATCTTTGTATGTAAGGGCCCTGGGTTTAAAATAATACTAATGATAAACGATAACATGGCATCACTCTTCTCACACGATGTGGTAGAGTTTGACCTATAAACTAAAGATTGCCTCACGGAAATTCTTGTAAGATTTTAGCCCCGATGACATAAAGCATAAAAGCAGAGCAACATAAATCATAGCTTCACCTCAAAAGAGATGAGATAATAGACTATTAACAGCAAGATATATTTTAAATATTAACGAATAAAGAAACAAGAATTTCCAGTCACCACTTTTAATACAGCGTGATTCCACAAAAGGGTTTTTATAAACAGCAGTTTATTAAAAAAAACTAATCGATTATTCAAAATTAAAAAGAAAACAGGTTCTTTTTCACCGTCCACAAAACTAGTTCCAAGCGAATAGACAAATAGCGGATAGTCGAAAGCCCGTCCGGTTTTTCCTTTTCAAATGGCGCGTGATTTATGAAGGGTTCAATCCGGTTTTCGTGGTAATTTCAAACCGTTCGATTTATTATACTTTTTGTGGATTTGAATTTGGAACACTAGTTTTGTTTTGGTCGAAAGGAGCATAGATTATTGACCTAAACGTGGTCCTATTGCCATCCTACATTGGAAAAGGTAAACAAAATATTAAGTTTTTTGCTAGAGTATTGGATATTTTGAAGACATTTCTAGAAAAAAATACTTTATTTTAAATTATTATCAGTTAAAACTTAAAATAGCTTTCTCGATATGGACTGCTATACATACACTGACGAGCAATGAAAAATTTCCACCCACAAAATGCCGACAAAAACCTTATTATCTCCTAAAAAATAGAACCTAGCTTCATAAATTGAAAAGTATTTTTTTTATTGGTAATATTCTGATGCGCTGTTAAATGTACTTCAATATTGCAGACGGCGTCATTAAGCTAGCCTTTCCCGTTTAGGAGTAATTTGGTGCTATGTCACTGAAACTTTTTCATTGCTCGTCAGTGTATTAGTAAAACATAAACATAAACATTTACTTGCAGGCACATACATTGCTTCTGGCCCTACACTAGGATACCCTGGATCGTGGGAACCAGAAACAGAGACATCTCACACATATAAACATCCTAGACCTGGTCTTTTTTTTTTCTGTATCCCCAGCCGGGAATCGAACCCGGGACCTCTCGCATGGTAGGTGGAGCCCAACCACAGCGCCACAGAGATCGTCGAATTGTACTATATTCTCTGGTGTGTTAACTGTACTATTACTTCGATATTACCAACTGCCTGGATAAACAGTAGAAGGACAATTTGCTCGCTGGCTGTATACGGACGGGACAAGCGGTAATTACAGCGAGATCAAAGAAGGGGAAGGAACGGGATGTACTCACTTCCTCGCGACGGGACTGGGGCAGAAGGACTAATGTGAATTTTCTTTTCGTTTAAGTGTTACTAGTATTTTCTGTGTAGATAAGCCACGTCAAGGGGAGATATAGGGCTGTAGTTTAAAAAAGGTTTGGAGATGACAAGTAAAAGCTATCAGAAGCATTTGTTTGCGACAATGCTATTGGGGTAAGTGAAGAGCTGCGTGGCCGCAGCCTCTGGATACTATGTTTATGTCTGTATTATAATTATTTGTGCAATAAAGAATAAGTAGGTACATATGTACTTTATACTTTTATTTAGCGAAGCTACCTACTAACATTGGTCATAGATACGAGCAATGTTGGTAGTTAGCTACTGAATAAAAGCCTTAGGAGTATATATGTCACCGTAAGATAGTCAAAACCGTTAGTTGATAAACTAACGCTTTAGCTGATCCACTATCGGCAGATAGTAAACCAGACCGACAGGGTTTAAAATTTACTTTTCTATTGTTCTTACATGTCAACCTAACACGAAGTCTATTCGGGGGCTTCGCTGCGCTCGCCCCCTCTAGTCTTCACCTAAGCTGCCGCAGTGTTTGCCCTGGTATTTCGTTTGCAATTCAAGTTTATACCAGTATACTATTTAACGGTTTCAACCATTAGTTTATCAACTAACGCGTCATATAGTAAGCAGTGCGCTACAGTTTACTATGGCTAGTATTTAATCGCCCATCAAAATACTGATTTTCACAGCAAAAAAGGATCTACAAAAACACTTTTTATTCAGATTGTTGTTTTTATTCAGATAACAAAGATCCATTTAGTTAGTAGTAGTATTATAAACTAAACTTTTTAAGTTTTAAATATTTTATGTGTGCTTAAGTTTATTTTTTAAGTATTTTTTGATGTTCTTAGATGTTCAACCTAACACGAAGGATAAAGAGGGCTTCGCTTCGCTCACCCCCTTTACCCTTCACCTCAGCTACCGCATCATTTTGCCCTGATATTTGCTGTGCAAATCAGTATTTTTGATGAGCAGTTTAAAATTTCCCGTTTACTATTTATCGATAGTTGACCAACTAACGAGAAAAAAACATTAGTTTATCAACTAACGATTTTGGCAATCTTACGGTGACAAATAGATACACCCGTCAACCAAATTCATACGTGAAATAGAGTTGTTGTGATCATTAAGGTATTTTTCTGACTGTTGAGCTAAAAATAGCTCCTTCGCCGCTTGATTTTGAAGGCTTTTACGGACCTCGCTACGACCACGCCTTCGGCTGACTTCTGCCGTAAACTTCTCGGTTCGTAAATATAAGACTTTGCGAACTAGGGAAAATGTACTATTTTTATCGACAATGTTGATGGTAGATTAAATTAATAACGCAAGCACGAGGTTGCTTTTTTTTATGTCAGTTTTTTTGCCAAATGCAGACGTTGTTTTGTAGGATCTCATAGTCAGAATTGAAACAGCAGTGATGATGGCCGAATGCTGGAAAATTGCTGACAGAAAAGTGCAAATTCACCACATACAGCCTCATTTTACTCTGCTACGAGACATTTTAAACATAATAAGCAAGTATTTATTTATTTTTATTATTACATATATTCAAATGATCTTCATAACTCCATCAACCCGTGCTGAGCCAGCGTGGTGGAGTAAGGCTCAGTGTTACTTTCTCGTATCCGGGTAACCGTACCCTTTGGTAAGTATTTTCAGGTATTGAAAAGCTGACCCCGAGGACTTTGTGGTGCTTTTAAAGCCAATGATGACTGAGCTGTCTATTGAGGAAGATGCGTTCCAAACCTTATTTATTTAAAAAATATTTTTCTGTTTTTTTTTTCTTCAACTTCTTGAGTTATAAGAGGTGTAACTAACCCGACTTTGTTTTATATATTTAGATCATTGAACGAGCGAGCAAAGCGAGCGACGCGTCCAGTTTCGAGACTGGCCAAAAATGCTTGTCTGTCAGTCTGTTCTCGCCCACAGGTCGCATTATCCAACCGATTGTGACGAAAATTGGAACAAAAGTTCCTTGTTTTTTTTTAGTCAAACGTAATTTTTGATTGGAGGGAAAATGGCGAAAAAGGGGGAAGACGGATTTCAATTAAATTTAAGAGGCACACTGAGGACTTCATTCTACATCAGATGTTGCGAAAAAATTGCAAAAGGGGGAAGTGGAGGGAGGGAAAGGGCGGAAACGTTTGCTATAGCGTATCAAAACGAGGTTTTCTGTTCTCACAGAACTACCTAGTATAGTCAAATTATAGTACATAAGCATTCAGATACCACCTTTTCCATCACAGCCGCGCCACCGACTTGCCGGAAAACACAAAGATGCGCGAGCGAGCAGTTTTCTTGTGTAATTTTCACGCTTTTCCGCCCCCAGTCCTCCGCCCCCGTCGCCGCCCTGCCCCCCTGCCCCGGCCCTGTTGTTTGCGCGAATTATATGCAACACCAGTAATAGCGCGGTTCGTCGCTCGCGGCTTCTAAGATTATGCTGCGATATTAGAACTATTTTGTAGTTTTTTTAGAAGCCATACTAATTAACAGTGTCGCGGGCAGGACCGGATTAATTGGCACAAGAAGGAGAAGGTTAACCCAGCAGTGGCCGGAATCAGGCTGCCGATGATGAGAGGTGTTTTTGCGTTTACAGTGAATGTGAAACAAAGGCAACAAAAAAATATCTAGCTCTAAGTTAACTGTGTTAACTATTTTTCAGATAACAATTTCTTTGCTTCTAAACGAAAGGTGCGAATAAGAAGAGAGAGGTCAGATTTCATTCAGAGCCAAAGATATTGGCTCAATCTGTACATAACTCAACGCTATTGTATTACAAATTATTAACAAAAGTATTACTTTCACACACAATTTCCCCGCCCACACGTAACGCCAGTCCAAGGATTTGTCGCTGCGTTCGTGGTTCCTGTAATCTTGCATACGAAGAGATGCAACGTTCATTTGCATAGCTAAAGTGAGTATTCTTCAGTTCAAGCATACAGAAGCTGGCGTGTTCAGAGTGTATAGGCAAGGAGGAATCCAATTCTAAGAAGTTGTGAATATAAAGGGACTTTACTTCATTGTGTACAATGGAGTGTTTGGTCTGAGCCCTGGAAATACAACTATTAACGATGTTCCTGGCCAAAGTTTACTGGCCGGAGGGCATCCTTATCCTAAGCGAAGCGAAGCGAAACCTAGGAAGAAAATCCCTAGCTAGGCTAGATAATATATTATGTTTTTTTAATAAATTATGTATCTTTAGTCTTAAGGCATGTATAGATATGGGTTTTTATAACCTGAAATAAAGATGATTATTATTATTATTATTAAACACATAAACACAATAGCATCAAACCGTTTACTACACGAGCTTTAAGAGCCACATTTGCGCATAATTTTATATGGTTGTATACATTTTGCGTGGCAGGGGACTAGCCTATCGCAGCAGCTATGAAGTTATGGAAGCTTCCTAACCACGTTTTCCATCACCATTGGAATCTAGGAGCTGTGTCGTGGTAACCAGAAACAGCTGAGTCACATATATATAAACATCGAAGACCTAGGTTTTTTCTTTCTTTTGGGATTCGATGTCGGGACCTCTCGCTTGGAAAACACAGCCTCGGCCGCTACACCACAGAGGTCGACAATTGAAAAACTGTAATGTCCTGCTGCTTATAATAAACTGCTTAACTTTGGTTAGTATTTATCCAAGTATTATAGTTGCTCAATGCGTGAAATCCACTTCGCACATAATGCTACCAAAACTATCAGCGTAGATATGTGCTAACAATTTATGTAATTTATAAATCATTCATGCGAAGGAGCCCTAGGAACTGAATATAACAGTTTAAAAAATACCGGTCAAGTGCGAGTCGAACTCGCGCACGAAGGGTTCCGTACCACCGTATAATGGTAGGGATGGTGTGGAGTGAATAGTTTGGATTTTACATAGCAAAATATTGTTTACAAAGTTATTGGTGCGGTTAGTGTACTTTCACACTCCATGCACGTAACTAGGTGCATTCATAAGTTTGTATGTGGTATTGAAAGAACTGTTGTATTGGAAGACATTCCAAGTAATTTAAATTAGTTTTTAAGACAATAGAGGAAATCTCTAGCATACATAAGCCAAGCCAATAAATATATCAAGCAAGCATAGGAGATCAAAAATGTGTAATATCTTGCCCGAATGCCAAAAAATTGTAATTATATCCCAATATTAAATAATATTCAGACAAAGGGTAAGCCCCACTTAAATATTACCCATCAAAACATGCAGGGGCTACCTGGCAAAGAACTTGTATTAGAAATATTTCTTAATAATTCGGACACTGATGTTATTTGTATTACAGAACATTGGTTAAAGGAAAATATGATGTCTTTTAACATAAATAATTACAAAATTGTCAGTTGTTACAATAGAAAGTCTGCTGATAGAGGTGGTTCTTTAATCTTATTAAAAAATAATATTAAGGTGAAACAACGAAAATATATTCTTACACTTACTGTAGAAAGACAAGTAGAGGTATCTTGTGTTGAGTTGGAAAGCTATATTATTGTTTGTGTCTACAGACCTCCGAGAGATGAAAAAGGCCATGGAAATTTTGAAATATTCGAGAAAATTATGGAGGAAGCCCTCATTAAACTTTGTAATAACAGAAAAAAAATAATTATTTGTGGCGATCTTAATGTAGATCTGCTTGTAGATACAACACTGAAGTGACAATTGATAACTCTGTTCAAATCATTTAACTTATGTCATGTATTTCTAGAGCCGACTAGAATTACACTTACCAGCCAAACTTGCTTAGATAACGTTTTTTGTGACTGTGCATTCACAAGTAAAAATGTAATTAACTGTTTACCATCCGATCACAGTGGTCAAACAGTTTCATTCCAAATTACTAGTGAAAATAGGGCTGATCCACCATTTTATAGGCCTATTACATCCCATAGACTAGAGATGTATATGAAAAACTTAGATATGGGTTTGCCAGTACCGGATTTTGATGAACAGAACCCGAATAAAATCTATTCTGACTTCTTTAACATTATTCAAACAGAATTCAATACAGTTTTTAAATTAAAGAAAGTCAGTGCCAACAACGGTAAATCTGAATTTAATGACTGGGCAACATTTGAAATTCGTAAAAGTAGAGCTATCTTGTATGACCTTTATGAACAAAAAACCTGTAACTTTGATATAAAATTTCATGACTATGTTAAAAAATATTCCAAAACTTTCAAGTTGATTTGTAGAACTGCAAAAACTTTACACATTAATAGAAAAATACAAAATTCAAAAAATAGAATGACAACGGTTTGGCAAATCATAAACCGTGAAACTGGCAAAGTTATACCAAGGGATAATTATTTCTGCTTAAAGATAGGTGATGATGTTGTTAAATCCAACGCTTAGGTAGCTCGAGCTGTTGAAACATTCTTCACCAATGCACCCTTACTCACAACAGAGCGTCTAAATTCATCTCCATATGAAGCTTTGTTAACAAACAGCACTAGCATCAGTAATGTAGATTTCAAATTGTATCATGTATATCCCCAGGATATTGTCAAGACGTAAAGATTACTTAACTTAAAAAATACTAAAGACCTGTGGGGTATAACAGTCAAAGTCAGTGGTTCAATAATACTTGTTATAGCCCCACACCTAGCTTATATATTTAATAAATGTGTTGATGATGGAGCTTTCCCAGACCTCATGAAACACAGTAAACTTATACCTCTGTTCAAGTTGGGAGACAAGGCTGATCCGTCAAATTTCAGACCAATATCGGTTCTTCCAGCACTAAGTAAAAATTTTGAACAGATTATAATCAATCAAATGCTCTCACACTTCAAACGTACAAAACAAGTCCATGCTAAGCAATACGGTTTCACTTGAGGTAAATCGATTACGGATGCAGGTATTACCCTTATATCTCATATTTATTCTGCATGGGAAGCCGCACAGGATGCTATCAGTGTTTTTTGCGATCTGTCGAAGGCATTTGATAGTGTTGATCATGACACGCTACTAATGAAATTAAATCATTACGGAGTTAGAAATAAAGCGTTGGATCTACTAAGATCATACCTTAGCAATTTAATTCAAAAGGCAGAAGTCAACGGCGTTAAATCTGATGGATCAGGGGTAAAAATCGGCGTTCCGCAAGGTTCCATATTAGGCCCTTTCTTATTCCTGGTATATATTAACGATCTGCCTTTTATGGTGGAGAAAATGACTAACATAGTGTTGTTTGCTGATGATACTTCACTGGTATTCAAAATTTAAAGACAAAAAGAAGATTTTAGTGATGTCAATAGAGTATTATCTTTAACGTTGAATTGGTTCACAGTTAACAATATATTGTTAAATGCTGGTAAAACCAAATGTATCAAATTCTCACTTCCAAATGTCAGGCAAGTTGGGACCAGTTTAGTGTTGGACAGCAATACGTTGGAATTAGTAAATGACACGAAGTTTCTTGGAATAACCATTGATAACAAATTGCAGTGGGCACCCCACATAGAAAAATTGGCTGGTAAATTAAGTTCTGCGGCTTACGCTGTTAGGAACATCAAACAAAACACGAATAAGTCTACATCTAGGCTACTATATTTTAGTTACTTTCATAGTGTCATGTCCTATGGTATCTTGTTGTGGGGGAAAGCAGCGGATTTTCAAACTATTTTTATTTTACAGAAAAGAGCTATTCGAGCAATTTATAATTTAAAACGCACAGACTCCTTAAGAGAGCTTTTTAAAGAAATTTACATACTAACTGTAGCTAATCAATTTATTTTCGAAAATATAATGTATGTACGCAAGAACCTTACAAAATTTCCCAAACTTAGCGATAGCTGTAATGTTAACCTAAGAAATAATCACAGACTACTTGCGCCCCGGTTTAGACTCGCGAAGGTTAGCAATTCTTTCAAGGGTCAATGCATTCTCTACTACAACAAGATACCTCTGGAGATCTTGAAATTGCCATTTGAGCAATTTAAAAACCATGTTAAAGCGACTTTGTCGAAAAAGGGATATTACAATGTTCAAGATTACTTAAATGATGGGACTGTATGGGGTTAATCTAGCTCAACACAGACCTTGCTGTTAATAATTTTGTAATTATTTATTCCTGCTTATTAATTATGATAATGGCTAAATATTATATTTTGTATTAGTTAAGCATAAGCAATTTTTAAAAAGAGATCTAAAAATCAATCTGTGGGAGTTTCTACGCCCTTCTCCTCCCACAGTGGTCCAATGTAGAGAAGTGGCAAAAAATGACGATTGCTAAGTATATGTAAATATCTACAGTAATAAAGACATTTGGAAATTTGGAAAAATTTGGGAGCCCCCTTAAATATGTATTTTATTCTGTTTTTTAGTATTTGTTGTTATAGCGGCAACAGAAATACATTATATATATCTCACCGTAAGATAGTAAGACCTGTAAGTTAATTAACTACCGTTTTTTTTCTCGTATGTTGGTCAACTATCGACAGATAGTAAACTGTAGAGTACTGCTTGCTATATGACGCCTAAATTGATCAACTAACGGTTAAAACTGTTAAATAGTAAACTGGTATCGACTTGAAATGTAAACGAAATACCAGAGCAAACACTGCTAGCTTAGGTGAAGAATAGAGGGGGCGAGCGCAGCGAAGCCCCCGAATAGTCTTCGTGTTAGGTTGACATGTAAGAACAAAAGAAACATAAATTCTAAATCCTGTCGGTCTGGTTTACTATCTGTCGATAGTTGATCAACTACCGCGTTAGTTTGTCAACTTACGGTTTTTTACATCTTCCGGTGACATATATATTATCATATCACACATATTACCTTCCACTTACAATATATTGTGCCTATCTACTATAATACTTTTGTATATCCTCCCTACAGTAACTAGGTAATGATCTAGCTTTTATTTTTTATGCAACTACCCTCCCGTTAACTATCACTCTAATGGACTTAAGTGTACTGTTCAAATATTCATATTCATATTCATTTATTTGCATATAACATGTACAATACACACTACAGGTGGAAAATGTATGTAGGGTACATGCACCCTGACAGGGTATAACAAATTTATCTACACATACACATAACTATTACATTGACCCGATCAGCTGTTCACAGGTTAAAGAGACTAAATTTATTTTCCTAATAATTTTTATCTTCGAAGAATTCCTGCAGCACGTAGTAGCATT
Organism: Argyresthia goedartella; assembly: GCA_949825045.1. Lineage (NCBI taxonomy): Eukaryota > Metazoa > Arthropoda > Insecta > Lepidoptera > Argyresthiidae > Argyresthia > Argyresthia goedartella. The sequence continues at coordinate 20,241,528 of OX463834.1, forward strand.
TTTTGGCGAGGTAACATTTTAAGTTTTTTAAATTTTGTTAAATCTTCCATTTCCTGGAGATTTTTGGGTAAATTATTATATATTTTTGTAGCCATGGTAAAGTATTCTCGCTATTGTGATACTTATGAGCGGAAAGTTTCGTACGATGGTCACTGGTTATTTCTTCACAGGTTACAGTGTTGTACAGGCACCTACTGCGTATCAACAACTTAGTATTATTTCAAGACAGCGGTTACACTTTAAAGTGATACGAAAAAAATATGGGGTTTTTTAGAATCCAGTTACTCCACTGTAAAGTCATTTACAGATTTGATTTCCGGGTTAACGTTTATTGAGTATTTGTTGAAGATGCCCACAGAAGGAAAACGCAATTGGATGAAATTTTCTTGATAGAATTTAACTGCGAAAAAACCTTTAAACTGTTTTATTTTTTTCTTGTAATTCTGAAATCCTGACTTATTTCATTAAGGAATTGCAATAAAAGTGGGAATATTATGTATTAGTAAACTCTATTTGAAAATATTTTTGACAAAATAGCGTAGTTTATATTTAAACAATTTTTATGTGGTTTGGCGCTACGCTATGTAATTTTTCCCCGATTCCGTCCGTCTCACACTGCGGGTCTTTCCGCCTGGAGTAACGGGGACCTTTGCACGGACGAGGTATCCCCTTAATTTACATTATGTGATTACTACTTTTTTTAAGTTTTTCTGGTAACACTGAAATAAACAAATTTGAATTTGAATTGCATGGCAGCGAGTATCGAAGACGCACCTCTTGCGTAAGAGCGCTCTAACAGCCAAATTTAGAAAATTTGGGGCATATAAAGCCGTATCTTTTTCCGTTGACCTAGAAGTTTGTTTTTTTACACTTTTAAGAGTTTATAGGCTTGAGTAATCGATATAAATTTTAAATTGATGATATCCCAATCCATCTTATCCCTTTCGCTTTTCTGCTGGCCGGAAAAGAAAAAGTAATGACACAACAATTAAGGCAAATTTTATGTTTTTGCCGATAAATGCCCACAATAGAATCTACAATACTCTAGGTGACGTCTGTCATAAAAGTTCAGTTTTAGGGTTTACGCCAGTCTACAGGTTAAAACGCGCAACCAGCATCAAAGGAGGTTGTAGCTACACCAGGGCCACCTCCAGGGAGGTTTTCGCTGCGGGGGAACTTGAGACCTCCGCACAAGAAAATTAGTTATTAAAATTTCACTGGAGCTGTGAAATTTATCTCGCACGGTTGTAGAGGGATTGGCAGGCGTTGGTAGTTGGTGTTACGTAAGAGTTGCCTATGATCTAGTATAGTAATACCTAAACGGGGTTACAGACTCACAATATGTGAGAGGTGAAATCAGAAGGAAACAGACCCTATTACAAAGTCCCTACGAAAGTAACATAACTTCAACGGAGTGGCTTCTTTTCGCTACAGTAAAGAATTACACAAAAGTGTGCAAGCATGTAACCCAAAAGGGTTTCAATACAAGTTAATCAAAAATAGTGGATATCCAAGCAGTTTGTAAGAAATCTAAGACAAAATTAAGCACTTCACAAATCCAGAAGGCGTGCATATTGCAACTGCGTAGAAAAAGGTGTCAGTTTCATAAAAGTGACGATCTCTGTGGCGCAGCGGTTGTGGCTCTGCCTACCATGCTAGAGGTCCCGGGTTCGATCCCCGGCTGGGGGTACAGAAAAAAAAGCCCCCAGGTCTTGGATGTTTGTGTGTGTGTGAGTGACGTCACTGCTTCTGGTACCCACGACACAGGGTATCCTAAGGTGGGGCCAGAAGCAATGAATGCGCCTGTATGTATATTTTTTTTAAAAACAGGCTGCGCACCGGCTACGGTACGGTATTTAAGTGCCACTTTATTTGAGCAGCAGTATGAGCATTAGGACGTATATGCCACGCGAGGACCAGGGTTCAAGATTTCGTCCCTGTGTTTGATTTATGAATAAATAATCATCTTTTCCCATGTTAACCTGGTTTGCTGGAAGAGATCTCTTATTGGAGATAAGCTCGCCTTTGTACACTTTTTTATTTAACTCTTGTTTTCTGTATGATTTGTGTGCAATAAAGAAATTATGAAATAAAGAAATTATGAGTAAATCGTAATAATTTGATATCAAAACAGTCTCCTTACTAGAACTTGTATACCCATTTCTTATCGACCGCGCCAATCTCCACTTGACTGCACCGCCGAGAATATCAAAACACCCTGTCTACCCAATGTGTTAACCACGTGTTAAAACTTTAAATTATGCCATAAATTACGTAGCAAGTATCAAGCTCGCTGCTTCACCGTATAATTTCCAAGACGTTAAAGTTTTCCGTGCTACTTTCGCGGCTCTGTAGAAAGTTGTGCGGGGCTCATTACGGGGCTGGAAGGGGCGGCGAGAGGGGCGAAGAAACGCTCGGAGGGGCGGCAGACGCTCATCGGGGCGGGGAAGAGGTTGCAACTGAAAGACAGGGTTGACATTACAAGAAATCTCAAAAAATAAAAATAAAACAATCAAAAGCCAGCTAAACCTACGCAGACCTCTTCCACTAACAACTAAAAATTACAAGCTTTGTTTTTAGCTTCTTTGTTTCCCAATAAAGGGCACTTTTCACATCTGTATTCCTGTACAGTCCCTGGAGATTCTCGGGTATTCGATAAACGGATATCGAAACGTATATCGTTTACGAGTGAATTTGTATGGGAATGCTCGATATCCGCCATTTTATCGAGCGGTGATATTGCGCGAGCATCACCCCCCTGTTATATGGAAACCCCTCTCAGTCAGTTCACGGATCAAAGGTAAGCCAGTAAAAAAATAATCTATGAAAAGATGATTCATAGTCTTTGCCATATCTCAATTCCGCTAATTTATCTGCGTACCTCAAAACCACACTGAGACCAAGGTGAGAGTATCGGGCTTTCTTCCAAGAATTAACTGCTTGCAGCCTTGACGACCAAAATATGGGACCATTGTCTCGTCAATGCTATGGTTGTCCTTATGCGGACAATGCTCAAGGAACTTTGTAGCTAAGAGTTTTAATAAAGGACGTACTTTTGGAAATTTATCAGATTTATCCATATTCAGATTATCTGCCACATGAATGTAGAAAGTATATATGTATGAATCTATCTCTAGACAGATAGACTAGATCTCTAGCAATCAATCTGTTTCTAGAATCTCGTACATTTTCCCAATACATTCTTCTTTCGTTCACTTGGGATTAGCCGCTGACCAATGAAATTCCGACCAAACATTTAATTACTTAAATTTTGACGTCAGTAGAAAGAAGTCTTTCATACTAAATATCTATTTATTTCAATAGTTAGCAACTCAAACACGTCATCCGAAAAGTATAAGAAAAAGAAAGAAAACCATTAACCATACCGAAGAGGAACATGATACAGAGGTTTCCAAGAGATAATTTTACTCTCACAATCCACTTTCCTTTCCTATCTGGGTTTGCTGGTAGAAATCTCTTTTATAGAGATAAGCGCGCCTCTTGTACATATATCTTTCTTTGTATATCTCTATATGTTTGTTTTGTGCAATAAAGTATTCATTCATTCATTCATTCATAATCTTTGGCTGAAAGAGAAGTTTTATCCAACTATACTTTATTCAAAGGTTTTTGCAGTGATTCTTGGATTTATTCACGATCTTGGCCTTCAGGTTCTTGCTCGTGGTCTGCAGTTTCCGGTTCTTCTGTAGCATCTACGTAAGCTCAGCTAGTGTTGGCTGAAGCAAACTCGGAGACAAATTGTTTATGTTGACGGCATCGTCTTCGCCTAAGTCTTCGTCAGTCTAATTATCATTGGCGGTGGCGGTAAAAAAATATCATAATCTCTCCTCTGGTTGCTGTTCTGGCTCCAATCTTCTTTGAGGATTGGAGAAATACCGCAAAGCATCAATGGTCTAAAATATAAAACAAAAAAAAGGAAATCATCATTCAACATACATTTTAATGCATATTTTGTTTATGCGTAGACCTCTGTACCATATATGGTAAACCTAGTTTATAAATGATTAATGGACTGTACTTTACAATACTGACCAAAATAAGATTTTCTGGAGGCATAACATCCATTGTACCCATCAGAACAATCATCAGAGATCATAATAGAAATAATAGGATAACATTTTTAATTTGCAATTAAGTGTCTCCTAGCCATATTTACAACATTCATCATGTGCCATAGCAAATAATAGACAGGCCTACACAGGTCTACAGCATCATCTTTTGCATTTTGAAAAAAACCTGATCTGAAATTATCCAAATTAACAATTATTGAGGCATCTGTAACATTGACACCAGTTTCAGTATATGTGTATTTGAGTTAGACCACTGTCCGGCAAAATGGGGTATTGACTATGGATAAACGTGGGTTGCGCCTGATTATGGATAATGACGGAATAACGGCTTAGTCTCATTAGGCTGGACTTTAGCAGGGCATTCACTAGCGTTTCTGAGGCATATTCTCGTTCCAGTATCCGTTGGCCCTAATTCTTCCCGCCTCTGCGCCCCGAGGCGTTTATATAATATCTGCCAGATAAGTTCCCGGGTTTATATTACCTATATACTTACTATGTATGTATTGACAGGGTTAATATTTATATCGTGCCCGTTGTCGTCTGCTGTTATGTAAAACATTATAGTAGGTAATTCTACGAGTATAGTTATGCACCTAATCTTAAAATGAGCACTGTACGAATACCTACTTCACAATGCATTTGCTCGAAAAGCGCGTTTTCCAAGAGCCAATGTGTGCGGAAGGGCCAGTGTTTCGCCTTAGTGCTTCTTAGCGCTACTTTTCAGATTTAAAAATATATTTATATCTGTCGTCAGCCTGACATAATAGTAGTTTATGTGACTGCAACATAATGGAGGACATTAATATTCGAGAGTGGGTTTATGAAACGAGCCGAAGGCGAGTTTCATAATAATATCACTCGAGAGTTTTAATGCCTAATTATGTACAGTTACATACACTAGCGATGTTACGATGGCATTGTGGCTCTGCAGTTGTTTAGCTTGTTCTGTAGTACCAACTTCACAGACAAACTGGGGGCGGCACGTAGGCGGGCGTCGGCGTTCGAAATTTGAATGTCATAATTTGACAATTCTTTGTACATCATGGTCATAATGTACAATTTTTCAGATAAGAAATGAGTTTTTACCAAATAGTTTTACATTATGCTGTCTGAACGTGCGGTTTTTAGACGCAGTAAAGAGGGTTTATGATACGTGTGCAGATAAAGAGTCTAAGAGTCTAAATTTCTAGCACCAGTCGAGGTGCTGATTTTATTGATACGTGATCCTTAGAAGAATTCTTAGTGTTAAATCATGATTTATCTGACGCTTATCAAGACTTTATTCAAAATGTTGTGGCCTGCACAAACCTTTTACATCCGAAGTCACGACGGCTACTCAAATAAAGTACTGCTTAAGAATCATACTCGCTCCGCCATTTCCCGTACGAGAGGCAGTGACAGAATAACTTCAAGACGATGAAAGTTTCCTCACGACATTCTTAAATCATACGTCTTCAACGTAACCGCAATTCTCAAACTGAACCTAAAAAAAACGCTTCGTCAGAAACTCAATGGTTTCCTCCAAGACTGATGAGCCGTCGCCCCCCTCCCGTGCCGCCCCTGCCCCCCCCCCCCCCTGCCCTGCCCCCCGCGAACGCCCATTTATCCACATTAATAACTTGACTAGTGATAAATTGCTACAGCGGCGCGCGGCCTGTACGGTTTCTTAGAATTTCTTGCGTACAGGCTGTTTGAAGAAATGTGTATATTCAAGTATGCCTGGCTATACATATTCTCAGATACGTATAAGGCATAAAACTTATCAGTACATTATGTCGCCAACCATTTCCTAAAAAGGTCAGTAGGGTGTAATTTCATAAAACATGTCTTGTTTAACGCATTTTTTGTGACATCCATGTGACAATAATACGGAGACTATTAGGGGGCGTCGCTGTGCTAGCACCTTTTCACCTAATCTTCCGCAGTATTTTGCCCAAAAAGAATTCTTCGTTCAATAAAATCTTCTAATTCAACCATGGTTGGCAACATCATGGAATCATCAATTTTATCATCTGGCTACGACTCATATATTAATTTGAATTTTTACCTCTCTTATCTCTTGTTAGATATAAGCTCGCCTTTAAACATGATGTCTGTCCATGAATAAATTTCAGCTATTATGACTCTTTTCATCATACATGCGTATACACCTTGTTACCGGCGGTTGCCAGGGCACATCGTCTAGTAGCGTCATCTCTGACGCACGAATCACAAACAGCTTCGTGCGACAGAGTTGACACTACTAGACGATGTGCCATATTAACCGCCGATAAATGTAACGCCTTGTGTTTGAACGATTACCAAAAACGCACCTATTTTACTACCAATAAATTCGAAATTACTGCCAAAATGGACAAATGTCCACCATATTGTGTTTGGATAAATGATCACCAAACTTCTTTTTATCTTTTGTGTATGTACTAAGTTTATGTTTTAAGTATTTTTTGTTGTTCTTACATGTTCAACCTAACACGAAGGATAAAGGGGGCTTCGCTTCGCTCACCCCCTTTACCCTTCACCTAAGCTACCGCAGTATTTTGCCCTGAAATAAAAAAAATATTTAGGTGATCATTATATTTGTTGCCAACTGTAACTAGGGGCTAGTCCGTCGCGGCTACGCTACATTAAGGTTTATCCATGATAATATTTAAATTTAATAGTAGTGAATAAACCACGCCCTGTACCTAATTTCCTTCGTCAAGTAAATATAGGGGAAGGCGGCCTTTTCTCAGCAAAAAACCTTCCTTCCTTCGTCTTACAGTCACGTCCGCCGCAGACACACATACACTTACACACTCACATACACGCACGTGACGAACATTATTCAGTGGATTCGGTTATAGGGAATTGAATGTCTCGGAGGGATTTCTGGTTACTGGTTGTTTTTTACGGTGAAATCTTTGTGGAAACGTTTTTGTGAGTAAGGAGGCCTTCCATGCCAACTTTCCTTTCAATGCTTTAAATTAATGTAAATAATCGAAAGAAACACATTGAGATTCTTAATGTGACAGTTGGCAAGTTTTTTCATATTTTTAACTATAATAGATAATATTAAAAGCCATTTATTCCATATTTTCTCATTACATTTCAAATATCGTTGCTAAAAATTATGAGCATTGCTAGTATTCTTTGTTTGAAGTATGGATTACTTTGTGGGTATAGGCCGGCATGAATACTCATGTCCGGTTCATCGTGAAAAAAGGAAATAATATACAATATGTCAAAGATTTTACTAAAGGCCCTTATAATACCTACGCAAATGCAAATTTGGATGTGTTGAGTTCTGAATCGCCAATATAATTTTGGAACTCTTGTACGTAGGTAAAGAGTTCTAAAATTGTATTGGCAATTCAGAACTCAACACATCAAAAACTTCTAGAACCCGAGCAGTATGTGAAACCCACCAATACACGCTATAACAATTCACCAAGGCCACACCTACACGCAAAAATACACATCGGTACCTACACACACATATAGCAAGCCTTCATAATTAAATTCCATAGCAAAGGGAGGGAAAACTTAATAAATTTATAAATTTTCCGAGACGCAGGCTTTCTTACAAAGAGCCTCGTAATTCGAGCGAACACGCACACATAGGTGAAGTTAGTCGTGTGCATGTGTACGCACACTGAGGTACGCAATTTAAGATGAATAATTATGTGGGAGCGCGCCGTGGTACGTGGTGGTGGGGTGAGGTTAGTATGGATAGGGCTTTGACCTGGGATGTAAAGGTAATAAGGAGTTGTCTCAAAAACCGCCGCCTCCGCCGCCTCGCTGCCCGCCGATAAATGAACGAACAGACACAATTCATTTAATTAAAAAAAATAACTCTGCCATTGTTATGTGTTTACTTAATGGCATTATGTGTAAACAATTGGGTTATTTTATTAAAATAAACTCTAAAAGGAGTATTAAATAAAGCATCACGCGGCACACAAGCGCACAATACCAAAAATTTATCAGACACATAGGAAACATTTATTTGTTTAAATCAACGTTGGAAGAACATTTGGCCAGTGAAAATGATAAAATTAACTTATTGCTGATGTTCGAAATGTTTTTATATTATTTTGTCACAGATCTCCCAAGGCTAACCTACGGCTCCATTATCAGATCAGCTGCAGGAAGATGCAGCACGATGGGAGAGAATAGTTGTTTCTAATTGGAATATGGACATGTCATCTGTAATTTACTTTAATATTTTTACGCCCTTAGGGTAGAGTGTGCTATGAACTACATCTTTATATATCAACAACACAGTCAAATAAACTTCTTGTATTGTCTCCAACTGCGTAAAAAGCATGCTAAAAAAACACGGCCAAGTGCGAGTCAGACTCGCGCACGAAGGTTTCCGTACAAGTATCTATTAAAAAGGCAAAAAAAACGCGTTTGTTGTATCGGAGCCCTCCTTAAATATTCGTTTTATTATTATTTATTTATTTAATTTTAAAGTGAATATATAACTATATATTCTGTGAATATTCCAAGCGTCTACCTGTTGCCGTTATCAATATCGATCAAATACGAAACAAAGCGTTATTTGTATGGGAGCCCCCTCAAATATTTATTATATTCTGTTTTTTAGTATTTGTTGTTACAGAAATTGTTGCAGTAACAGAAATACATCATCTATGCAAATTTTAATTGTCTAACTATCACGCTTCATGAGATACAGTCTGTCACCAGACAGACGGACGGACGGATGGACGGACAGCGGAGGCTTAGTAATAGGGTTCCGATTGGCACCCTTCTGGTACGGAGCCCTAGAAACTACCTATATCTGAGTGCGTGCAACTGATCTTTAAAGCTGACTGAGAATGGAGAGGAGGCCTAAGCTCAGCAGTACGTTATCTGAGGCCCGAAAGATGGAATACGTGTTAATACTAAACTCGAATCAACTTCGACAAATAACATTGAGGAAGTCAGTCCAAAAATTTTCACCATGACACCAACTTGATCAGAGCCAGTTCATATTTCACATCTCCATACAAAAAAGCTGACTGCACAGCCCAAAACGTATGGATAAGTGAAAAATTACTTTGCTCTGATTAATGCGGCTACATAGTGAAAAATTCTTAGAATGATATCCCTACGCCTTAAAATACATATGACCTTTCTGTTAAACCCTGTTAAAACCATTCCCTTAGATAGCGTCGTACACCCGCATGCAATGTGGTTACTATCCCTATACTTTTGCCAAGAGGCGGCGCATTCTGATACAGGTACTTATGCTTAAAAGAAGGCTTCAACCTATATTATGTAAAAGTTATCTTTGTTAAACAATAAACATTTTGAATTTAAATTTGAATTTGAATTCTGTGACTGCGCGACATTGTCTACGCGAATGATGTATATAGGAGCGTGAAGGAAACGCCCTAGTGCTGCTTATTTTCCTGAGAAATAAATACGCTTGTTCCGCAGTAACGCAACCAAATATAAAAAAGGTTTATATGTCACCGTAAGATTTTTCAAAACTGTTAGTTGATAAACTAACGTTTTTTCTCGTTAGTTGGTCAACTATCGGCAGATAGTAAACTGTAGCGTACTGCTTACTATATGACGCGTTAGTCGATAAACTAACAGTTAAACCGTTAAATAGTATTAGTAAACTGGTTTAAAATTGAATTGAAAACGAAATACCAGGGCAAACACTGCGGTAGCTTAGGTGAAGACTAGAGTTAGTGCTAGGTTGACATGTCCGAACAAAAGAAACGTAAATTCTAAACCCTGTCGGTCTGGTTTACTATCTATCGATAGCTGAGCAACTAACGCATTAGTTTATCAACTAACGGTTTTGACTATCTTAGGGTGACATACATACACCTACGTGTGATAATGCTTAAAATGGGCTTATCGGACAGTTCTAGAAGGGTCTGCGCTACTTAGAGAAAATACAGACTTTATTTTATAAATGCCAATTTTGTGAGAACGGGTTTGACTTTTATCACGGCTTTATCAACTAACGGTTTTGACTATCTTACGGTGACATATCCACACCATTCCCCCGACAACCCAAGACGGGGATACCCTAAGAAAATACATACTACACTTATTTATCTACCGTGCCTCACTCTTTATGAAAGGAATGATTAATGCTCCTCGACATTAGGGGCGCTAACGAACCCCCAACCTCCCACTTCCGAACACCCCCAACCCCCCCCCCCCCCTTTCTAATTATTCTCACTTATAAGAGTTGGGAGATAAGAAAGGGTAAGTTAAGATTGTTGTCTCAAAGCAAAGCTTATAGGGTCTCATTGGAGTGAAATTAGGGAACCTTTTTGTTTGTAGTAGGTTCATTAATAATAATAATACCTTGGACACTATTGACACACATTGATCTAGCCCCAAACTAGGATTCCCTGTATCTTGGGTACTAGATAACGATACACATACTTATATGTATATAGATAAATATTATACTTAGATAGATAAACAACCATGACTAGGGTACAAACAACCGTTCTCGTCAAACAAATATTTGCCCCCATCGGGACTCGAACCTGGGACCCTTGGCTTCGTAGGCAGGGTCACTGCCGACTCGGCCATTCGGGTCTTCAATTGTAACTCAGCGAGCTGCAGCGATGGGCCAGCCGCCTGTCACGCGAAATGAAAACTGGTCACAATTGAGTCTCTGCCACCACGTATAGGAAATGGTGGTTGATTTTGTAACCTTTTATTAAAGGGTAAGCCCATCAGTTATCTATTGGGTCCCAAGATTGGTCTCTATTATACGTTTAGGAAGAGGGCAGGACAATTGGCCATATGAAAAAAAAACTAAGGTACCAAACTGAGAAAACCATTTCGAGATAAATGTCTTCTTAACTAAGTGCCGTTCTTCCCATCAATAGTTATTTGTGTCTCAAGGGAGCAAAATTATGTATTTACGGCGAGGGCGGTACATTGAATCCAGAGTGAAGGGAAGGATTCTACGATAGAATCCTGAGCGTAACGAAGGATTCAAGCGTTAACAACAAGGCCCATGACGAAAATAATTTTGCTCCTGAGTGACACATACAACTTTTCACACCGACTATGAGGAAAATTTAAATTGCTCTAAAAAAAAATGAATTATACTTTTAACACTTTTACAGTAATCGAACAACGTAAACATTTTTTTTATATAATGACGGATTGTGAAGGATTAGGGAAAGGTCACCACAGATAAAATATTCCTGTGTACTTTTACTATTGTGTAAAAATAATCGAATCGAATATTACAATGGTTTCGGATATCAATATTCATTATATCACAATAACAGTCATCGATAGTTTTGATTTCAGTAAAACATATAATTTATTGTGCCATTTTTTTTAAATATTACGAAAATTCATAAATTTTGATATAACGTTGTTAAAGTTAAAACTGAACCATGTTCGTTTTTAATCGACTACGTCATCGTTGTCGATTGTAATGTAATTTCATAATTACATTCTATTATTTTAATCTATGTTCAATTGGCACATTGCGTAAATGCTGCATGCCAATGAATAAATTAAAAAAGTAGCTTGAACAGAAAAGTAGCATTTCGCTCCCTCTCTTCGTGGAGCAAAACTTACTTTTCCGAATGAAAGGTGTGAAAAAGATATTACAGGATTACTGAAATATGCGTAAAAAACATAAAGTACTTAATTTGTCTTCCACGGCGTAGTTTGTTCAAAATCCCTTCGCCGTGAAGTTGGCTGTTCTCTAAAACTGTCAATAATAAATTTTCCTGTCATTCGATAGCGCAGATGTCAGTCGGAACGTAAACAAATATTGATATTATAGTTTTTAGGGTTCCGTACACGAAGGGTGCCAAGCGGGTCCCTATTACTAAGGCTCCGCTGTCCGTCCGTCTGTCTGTCCGTCTGTCACCGGGCCCTACCGGATCAACCGAAAGGAGGAAGATAGGTGAGAGCTGAAATTTTCAGATAGGGTGTAATTCTATTGCCGCTGCAACAACAAATAATAAAACATAGTTTTTAAGAACTACAAGTACTACCCATACAAGAGATTATTTGTATGGTAATTTTCTTAGCCATTTTGTTTTATTTGTTTATCGGTGAACGACTCTCCCGATATTATCGGAAATGATCTTTAATTGCGGGTACTGAGTTTTGTGCTTAGTTATTTGTCATTATAATAATTATAATTACTCATTCGAATTATAATAAATAATATTAAGTTTTTTATTATATTTGATTTTATTTCTGTAATTAAGTCACTCAATTTCTATCCACTTCCGGTTTCAATGAGCAAATAATTTCGTTATCATGGGTATATAGTTCAATACTTACATACTTCATACAGAAAACTCTTTTTCAATGGTTCGATGTACGGCCTTGAATGTAGTTCTACCTAGTATTTAATATTGTATAATAAAATATAAAAAAGGTATATTCGCAAAAAATACTGTCGTTTTATGTTTATCCGTAAACAATGGTACGGAACCCTTCGTGTGCGGGTCCCACGTCCTACTCGCACTTGACCGGTTTTATTTTGTTTTAAATCGGGAACAACAGCCTCAAGTACTTACGACCGTTCCAAAACTGTGAGCAAGTGACGTCACAAGGGGTTTTATTTTAAAAATTATTAAAAAATAATAAGACATCCACTATTCGAAATTATTAAATCAGTTTTTTAAAACCGCCTAAAGTTTCGTATTTTTTTAAGGTTATGTTTAAACGATAACCAAAAACGCACCTATTTTACTACCAATAAATTCAAAACGACCGCCAAAATTAGTAAACGACCACCAAATTGTGTTTGGATGGTGATAATTTGATCACCAAACTTCTTTTTATGTTTTGTGTACTTAAGTTTATGTTTTAAGTATTTTTTGTTATTCTTAAATGTTGAACCTAACACGAAGGATAAAGGGTGCTTCGCCTCGCTCACCCCCTTTATGCTTCACCTAAGCTACGATGTAGTGAATAATCCTTTCCTATCGGCAAAACTCGGAACAACGATAACACCCGAATGGTGCCGGTGTGTCTATGAATTACTGTATTATTAAATTACGTATAGGTATCAAATAAATCGCATATTTTATTTATCAATGTCAAATGTCAAATTGCCCGTTTGACGTATATTACACTGAGATGTTAAAACCACCACGATTCTATCGAAAGAATTCGTTAGGTAAACAAAAATATAACTAGTTACTGAGGACGTTTTATTTCAATAAAACGCACTGATAAAAACCAAATTCCGGTTGGGATGATCTAATGATTCTATAAGGATTGGAACCCCAAAAGTCTAACTATAAGTCAAAACTACAGTAGGATTTTGCAGACCTTTTTTATAACAATAAATTTTTGTAATTATTTAAAAATACTAAGACATAACAAAAAAGACACCTCAACATAAAACAAAACAAACCAGCAGAGAAATTAATATAAATAAATATGATTTTCCGATTGGATGAACGACTTCGATTACGACAGCGGGATAAGAGGAGGAGGAGCGGGGTGGACAGTGTGATGCGAAACAATACTTCCAACTTCCATATCACAGTCAGAATCAGAACTATTTTCTGGTGTATCATCGTCAGAGTTTTCATGAACGGTGATTACAAAACTAGCCATATAATTTTCCAACTCAGGTTCGTGTTTTCGGTACTCGTTTTCGCATTTGATGGCGTGGTTACATACTTTGGCCCAAACATCGGAACCAATCATATTAACCTTTTCCTGTACCAATTGTTTCACAGTAGTCATATTCATACTGATGTTTCTTTTGGATACGTATCCCTTTATTTGAGACCATATGTTTTCAATCGGATTGAAATCAGGATGATATGGTGGCAATCTTAGTACGCTGTGTCCATATTCGTTCATAAGTTTATCTAAAGAGTATTCTACAAAGTCTTGTTTGTACTTGCAAATAATTTCATATATTTCAAGTTTTGTTAATGACGGATCAATCGGAACGTTATGTTTGGATAGCCAATCAAACATGTCTTGCGTCCTGGTTCTCATAATTTGAATTAGGAGGTTTTTTTACGTACTTATTACGATTTGCATATTATCTACTACTAGTACCGAATGTGGAGCTAAGTTTGGAATGAGTTGATTACGAAGCCATTTTTCATAGTTTTCATTGTTCATCGCGTTGTGATAGTCACCTGTTTTATCAGTAGACTGATACATTAACAATGTCCCAGGTATAAACCCCTTTCTACTACCAACGTGCACTATTATAAGACCAATGTCCTTTAGAAATTAACTGTTTCATTCCGTTTTCTGACGAGTCAGCCCAGCTTTTACCTGCCAAATGTGAGGTATGGATGTATGTTTCATCCATATAAACAATCTCTCTCCCTTGCAATCTGTACTTTTTTATCGCGGCTAAAAACTTTACTCTTTTTAAACGAACATCATCTTTCTCGATAAGTAATTTTCTGTTGTTTTCAACTTATTTATACCGAAATCCCATTTTTCTAAGAATTTTTCTTAGCGTAAAGTCACATCCCTTAAAATTTATGGCTTCGGATAACTTGGACTTCAGGGCTTTAATTGTAGGTACTTGTTTGTATATCAAATGGAAATTATACACTAATCGGCGTATAACGTTCTAGTCAAAATCGTCAAGACCTAGACAAAATAATTTATTTGGTCTACCCAACTTTGCCGACTTCGGACTATCGGAGGTGGATTGATTTATGTATTCTTTTTGCAATATTTTATTTACTGTTCGTTGAGAAATTCCACTGGCCCCCTAAACTCGTTTTTGGACTTTACAAAAGTAAGCAGTATAGTTGGTATGTTTGAATTTATCATTTTTAGTTAAGAAATATAAATAAATATTGAAAATAACTTCGCAGGCTTGCCGATTTAAACGTTTCCCTTTTCTTAGTGCTTTCGGCATGTCTGTTATTAATTGTTAATGTGGATCGAATAAAATCAATGTTTATTATTTACAAAAATGACACACAAGAGTGAAATGTAAAGTAAAAAAAAATATAGGTGGCCTGCATTAATACACGAGTCCATGAAGTTTATCACAAAATCTAACATAAATATCAACAAAATATTTCTGTGGTATTAACTACTCTATATAGATAATTCCTCTTGCAATGCGACCGTTCCCTACGTTGTCTCGATGGGTACTGAGTGCGATGAAGTAGTAAGACAAAAACGAACATTTCGGAGAAAATACGAAAGGAAAGGATTATTCACTACATCCCACAGTATTTTGCCTTGGTATTTTCTGCAACTTTTGGTGATCATTTACCCATTTTGAAGATGACATAGATAATTTGATTTTATTGTATTTTTAGTGACATTTGAATTTATGAATTGACTTGTAAGGATTATTATTTGGAATGATTGTTGAATTTTATTTATTTCTTGTTATATAACTATTAAAAAAGATATAATTTGGATTTGGTTGCAATAATATGACAGTGATTTAAACTTATTTCGAACACAATGTATTTTGTTAACGAATAAACGATAATAATAATAATTTTGGGTAGGAAAAAAACATTTTGGTAAGCATTTAAATGGCAACAAATATAATGATCACCAAAATATTTTTTTCCTACCCAAAATGGATAAATGTAAAAAATATCAGGGCAAAATACTGCGGTAGTTTAGGTGAAGGGTAAAGGGGGTGAGCGTAACGCAGCCCCCTTTATACTTCGTGTTAGGTTGGACATGTAAGAACAACAAAAAATACTTAAAACATAAACTTAAGTACACAAAACATAAAAAGAAGTTTGTTGATCTTTTATCGAAACACAATTTGGTGGACATTTATCCATTCTGGCAGTCATTTCGAATTTATTGGTAGTAAAGTAGGTGCGTTTTTGGTAATAGTTTAAACATAAGCCCATTTAAATTGTTTATTTATTTATTTATTTATTTATTGATTACAGAGTTTACAGCACATACGATACAAATAAGACAAAAAGGTACACTTATCTTTGGCCAATTACAAACTCTCATTATTTAAGACTCTTTTCTAAGTTCTGTTTTTCAGCATGGCCCATTGGCAAGACGAGAAGACGGCAGATGGACCGATAACCGAGTGGTGGCCAAGAGGAGGCCAAAGACCAGTCGGCAGACCAGTTGCCAGATGATCCGAAGACAGCGAGGATAGCAGGAAAACTATGGTCTTGGGTTGCACAAGATCGAGTTGAACGGTGTGCATTTGAGAAGACCTATCCTCAACATTTATACGTTTTTACAATAAAATTCCGTAAGAAATACAAAACTTAACTGAAGCTCGATTCAAACAATGTATAAAGCACACTTTGTGCACAAAGGCCTCCAACAAAATTAATGAATTTTTACAAGACACACACATCTGGAATTAAACCAGTTCATTGCACCCTATATTATGTCTATGGGTTCACGCTTGCTTCTCACACAGGAGATGCAGGTTCGATTCCTGACCCTGAACCAATGAGATAATTAATTTATCTTAAGCACATTATACGGACGTTCTAACGGTGATGGAAAACATCGTGAGGAAACCTTCATTTCTCCATAGGTGATGGGCTAGCCCCCTGTCACGCAAAATGGAGTATTGAATAACTGGCTCAAAGTGGACACAATTGTGCCTCTGCCACCCTGTATGGGAAAAGGCGTGACGCTATGTAGGCACCTACTTAATGTTTTATTATGCTTGCTTGATTATGTTATGACGTTCATTAAGTCTCAATTTTTGTGCTATTATTAATAAAATCTTTCTGATTACATGAAGCCGATGAAGAAGATTATTTATTCAGTCGTGAGGTTTCATTGTGACATTCGGGTCGTTATAATAACAAGTTCAAGACAAGGTTTGATGATGATGATGATGATTCGTTTTGGATCAGGCAATTCGAGGCTCTGCTTCCCGAGCAAGAGGTCCCAGGTTCGCATCCGGGCTGGGTGGAAAATAAACCTAGGTCAGCCACCACTCAGGGTATGCTTGTGTGGGGACAGAAGCAATGATAATATCTGTTTATATATGTTTTTGTGATTTGTTGTTATCTGTTTCTCGTATTTATAGGCTGAAATGTGTATGTCACAGTCAAAGGGAATATTTTGGTAATTCAAAACTCAAAACGTTTATTCTGTAAATAGGCCACAAGGGCACTTTCACATGTCATTTCATTTCATTTTTTACAGAACATTTGGTATTATTATCATATTATCAGAAAAAAAAAAAGTACTTAATTATTGTTTCTGAGAGATGTAAAGAGTCTCATAATTTTCATAATTTCATAATTTCTTTATTGCACACAACTAATAATGGACAACAAGACTTACATAAAAATAGTGTACAAAGGCGAGCTTATCTCTAATAAGAGATCTCTTCCAGCAAACCAAATTAGGATGGGAATGGTCGATTGCTGAGCGGGGGTGACAATGTGTACAACAATATAATTTAGTACATATCTAAATAACTAACATATGGTTAGATATATGTTATATCTAAATAACTAATATAAAACAATATTAACTAAATATACGAGGGCTTACATAAATATCATATAATATACTCGTACATGCTAAACATAAATACTATATAAATATATATAATTTTTAAATAAATATACTAATAAATACATACATACTACCTATATTTCTAAAGAGAAAGGTAATGCTTCTTCACGCGACTTTTAAATATATTAAGAGAAGGACTGTCTCTGATAGTGCAGGGGAGTGCATTCCACAATTGAATGGCCCGGAATCTAAACCCATGCTCATAGGACGCGGTGTTATGCTGTGGGGTTGTGAGCATCGAAAGCGCGTGAGTTCTCCGAGGCCTGCTGGAAGAAAGAAATGGAAAACGGTCTCGTAAGAAGGTTGGATAGCGTGGATTGCGTAAAATGTTGTAGAGGATGTTGAGGATGTTGAGGATGTTGAGTCTCATGTCATAATAAAATAATTAAAATATAAATAACAGAGATGTATAGTCTCTTTAGTCAATAATACAATGATAATAGGAGATGTAAATGGTCCCCACAGTCAAGAGTTGTATAATTAAATTAATCTTTGGAGGTGTAAAAGGCCTCCAAGTGTCCAGTAAAAGAAACTCTGGCAGTGAGGATGCTCACAATTAATTAGAACAATTCAGTCCCAAGCATTTTTATCGTCTATGTACTCTTTAATACTGTAGTAAGCTTTAGAAATAAGCCTTTGCTTGATGTATTTCTTGAACTTATTAATTGATAGATCTGTCAAAGTGCTTGGGAGTTTATTGTAAAATCTTACACAATTACCCTTGAACGAGTTTTTTATTTTATGGAGCCGAGTAGTGGGCACTGCAAGTTTGTCCTTGTTTCTAGTATTAAAGTTATGTATATCACAGTTTCTTCGAAAGTTAACAATGTTCTTATGGACATACATAATATTCTCGTAAATATATTGACTATGGACTGTCAATATATTTACTTCTTTAAACTTATTTCTAAGAGAATCTCTATTATTCATTTTATAAATTTTATAAATCGCACGAACAGCCCGCTTCTGCAGCACAAAAATAGTATTTATGTCAGCAGCACCGCCCCAGAGCAGAATACCGTAGGACATAATACTATGAAAATAACTAAAATAAACTAATCTGGCTGTTTTTAAATCTGTCAAGTGACGGATTTTCCTGCATGCAAAAGCTGCAGAGCTCAGTCTGTTCGATAGCTTATCAATATGTGGACCCCATTGGAGTTTGGAATCCAACGTTATACCTAGAAACACTGTGCTGGTTACCAATTCCAATTCCTCATTTTTAATTGTTATACATGTCTGATTATTTTTAACGTTAGTAGTAAGAAACTTAACACATTTAGTCTTTTTCTCATTTAATAGCAAATTATTAACATTAAACCAATTTACCACTCTTGATATGGTATTGTTCACGTGATCATCAGTAGCGTGTTGGTTTCGCTTTGTTTTAAAAATAAGTGAGGTGTCATCAGCAAACAGTACCATATCATGACAGTCCCTTCCTAGATAGGGTAAGTCGTTTATATAGATGAGGAATAGGAAGGGTCCCAATATTGAGCCCTGTGGCACGCCCAAAGAAACCAATGATCCTGGTGATCGTTTTCCGTTTACGTCTACCCTTTGTATTCTTCCGTTCAGATAAGATTTTAACAAATTCAATGACGTGTCTCTAACTCCATAATGATGTAATTTCCTGATCAATGTTTCATGACAAACGCAATCAAAAGCCTTAGATAAGTCACAAAAAATGCCTAGGGCATCTTGTGACTCTTCCCAGGCATCAAAAATACTTTCAATGAACTGAATTCCGGCATCTGTTGTTGAACGACCGCGAGTGAATCCAAACTGTTTGTTATGCATTAGCTTATTTGATTCAAAATGATGTAATAGCTGTGATAAGATTAATTTCTCAAAAATTTTACTAAATGTTGGTAGTATTGATATAGGTCTGAAATTGGTGGGGTCTTGAGTACTACCTGCTTTGAAGAGGGGAATTATCTTACTTTGTTTAATTAAATCAGGAAATTCACCGCAGTCTATACAATTGTTGAAAATGACCGCTAGGTCAGGTGCAATTAATTCGATTAGGGATTTAACGACGTGAACAGAGAGTCCCCAAAGATCATTCGTTTTCTTAACATTTATCAATTTAAATGCCTTTACGACATCTGAACTTGTGACGTGCTTAAAATTCAAGTATGAAGCACACTCTGAGACATTATCTTTTAATATTGCAACAGCAGACAAAGGTGACGAATTTAAATACTTAGTCGTGGAAGCCGGTGCATTAGTAAAAAACGATTCAAATTCAGTTGCAACTTCTAAGCTAGAACTCGTAAGCTGTCATTGATTTTTAGTTCGTAATCGTGACTCGCTTTTTTACTACGACCGGCCTCCTCATTAATTATTTTCCAAGTCGTTTTTATAACATCGGAACTATTCTTAATTTTACTACTCAGAAAATTACGTTTAGCTGTATGACAGTCTAATTTAAATTGTTTGGAGAACTGTTTGACTTGTTCTTTAAATTCGTCACTCATGTTGAACCGTCGTTCCTCATACAATGCATACAATGCTTGCCTGCGTTTATGCAACTCTGCAGTAGCCCACGTACTAAAGTCGTTTGAACCACTAACCACAACCGATTTTGAAGTGAATATCGCGCTGTACTGTTTCATAAAGGTTTCAAAGAATAAGTTATACATTATATTAGGAGACTGTTCAGCAGCCAAAAACGGTAGTTCCTGGGCTAAAGAGTATCTCATTCTTTCTAACCGGTCAGCTGTTATTGGCACAAACGAAATTTTCTTTTTAATGACAGGTTCTCTAATAGAATCAAATTGAAATAATTGACCTAAATGATCTGAATCCAATTCACTGATAACACTTTTACTGATTGGAATAACATCAGTAAAAATGTTGTCAATGCATGTAGCACTAGTAGCAGTCACTCTTGTTGGCTCCATAAATAAATGGCTAAGCCTAAATGATGAGAAAAGATTTATTAATCTAACGCTGAGAGTAGTTCTTTCTAACAGATTAACATTAAAGTCACCACATATAATTAATCGTTTCGTACTGTGTGATGAAATAGTTAGGACGGATTCCATTATTTTCTCGAACATTTCAAAGTCGCTCAAGGGTGGCCTATAGACACATATAACGATGAACTGTTCTAATTCCACAGCTGCAAGTTCTATAGTTCGTTCAACAGATAAGGAAACAATGTCCTTACGTTCCTTGAATTTCATTTGATTGTTTAGTATGATTAATGCCCCACCATGTATTGAATTAAGTCTGGTGAACGAACTACCAACCTGGTGATCTTTAAAGCTAAACATAATTTCATTAATAGTTAACCAGTGCTCTGTTATGCACAAAATGTCAATTTTATTACAATTTAAAAATAACTCTATTTGTAGATCTTTGCCTCTAATACATTGAATATTCTGATGAACCAGGCTTATATACTTAGCATGTGAGCTTCCCTTATTTTTAGGGTTTTCTAATATACTAGAACATATGTTGCCAGAGCCTGGGTCCTCTGTTGTCCTATGAACTAATTTAAATGCATCCTGTTATTCTGGTCTGATACCAGATTCATATTAGGCTGCTCAGTAAAAGCAGAGTTAGAAGCCAAATTTTTGGCTGTAATGTCATATAAATATAATAGTGACATAGCTATTTGTCGTTTACAATAATTTGAAAGGTAAAATCTACCTTTAGTCATAGTAAAATAATTACTAACATAATTGTTAGTGTCAATAATATCAAACTTATTATTATATATACATAAATTGTACATAGTTATATTCATATTATGTCTATATACATTTTCATTTTGTGTCAATTGGTTGCAGTAGGGAAATGTGAACAATATAATTTTTTTCACACTAAGACCATTCAATGTTTCATAAAATTTTATTAAATTATTTTTGTTCACATCTCCCCTATTGCCCATGAAAATTATCAGTGTGGCACTGGCTGTGATAGTGCTGTCATTCAAAATTTGATTTATAATATTATCTACAGTGCTAAAAGGTGAGCAATTACTAACAACACTATGTCCCTTAGAGTATGAGTGGAGTGCTGAGCCCATGCCACTTCCAATCTCATCACAGTACATTATAATATCAGGTGTTGTGGTCATATCAGACTTGGCAGAACTATTATCAGTAACACCTTGTGTTGGTAAACTGTCACACAAGCCCGGAGAGTTGCCCGCTGTCAAACAACCACCTTTCTGCTCACAGCGACAAGTATGGTTGTTGGTCAGCGACTCAAACCGCTCACAATTATGGTTCATTTCTTGAATTAAATCATCCATAGCCAATGAGTATTCATTTATAACTTTCTCAGAGTTCAAATATGCACTGTTTAGTGATCTCAATGAATCCTCCAAGCTTTGGATTTTCAAATGTAAGTTTTGTGTGTCAGTTTCATACATCAACTTAGTACTTTCTAATTCTAATACACACATATTCAAATCATGTAATAAGTTTACATTTTTCTTGCTTACTTTTAAGTTTTTTGTACACAATTTATTATGTTTTATTAATTTCTGAGTTTTCCGTATATACCTATTTATTTTACCTAGTTTGTTATTGCTGCAACCTAATAACCTTGATGTGGGCAATGTGTCATTAGTTAAATCAATGACATCATCAAGGCTTCCAGTTGCAACAGTAACCAGCTGCGGGCTGATCCCTACGACTTCACTGTAGAGGCTCTGGGTCTGCAACGCTGCGGTGTTTTCCTTCTCCTCCTGGAGTGCATGTATTTGTTCATGGGCATCGAACAATGCTTTCTCCAGGGAATCAATCGATTTCAGGGCTTGCTCGTACTCTGCACTACATACAGTGAAGCTATCTACGGTGACCTGCAGCTTGTCCCGCTCAACAATTACATCACTACATTCTTGTTCTAATACACATAATTGTTTCTTTAGCTTATCTCTACTTTCAAGTACTGATAATAGCTCTTTCTCATTTTCCTCCCTTTCACAGAGTAATTCGGTGACCATTTCCTTTGATTTTTTTAATTCTAGTAAGGTAACTTTGAGCTTGTCATTTTCCTGCTGTCGGGAGGCGACAGCAGCAGCTCTGCGGGTCATCATGGTTACAGTTGAGATAAGAATCAAGGAATTGCACACCAAAACAATGCGAAATTACTTACGTGGAATAGTAACGTTTTTCAGCGTTTGCACATCACTAATTGCTATGAAATATATTTTAAACGTTGTTAAATATAATAATTTAACAATAAGGTAACAAAAAGCGCCGAAAGTGTACGGAAATAACAAATACTTTTAAATTTATAACCTGCAACGGTCACAAATTTAACATGTTTCGAGACACTAGTAAACGTCACTAAAACACACTGCAAACAATAGAAATACTTAACATTACACTATAATCCTAAAATAACACTAAATTGGGCTCAGAATTACACTAAATCATATTAAAATATAAATTTTTCTAGGGACGTAGTGAAATCAGCTGTTTGCCGTTTGACAGCCAGTGTTACCCTCCTGTCTCTCTGCAAGGCCCGGGTGCACCCTAGGCTCTTCTTGGTAGACAGGTTCTTCAGCCAACCAGGTATGACTGGCGGGCTAGCGTGGTGAGCACAGTGTCCAGCACAGGTTATGTTTCTACTGGTAAATACAAATCGGGCACGAAAATCCGAACTTTATCTGGTTCGAGAGACAACGGCACACTCAGCTATATTAACAATCCTGAGGGAATCCCGAATAATTCCAGATGCCCTGCGATTTAATTTCAACACCCTGATCAAAACGCGTTTACATTGCGAGGGCTTTCGTCTGTCAGTTAGTTGTCAAAACTGCCAGATTGACAGCTAACGTCAAATTAAAATGACCGTTCAGAAACCATCGATCGAATATCGATTTGGAATCAAACAATCACCCGCCCGGACAGGCACCCACCTGTCCCCTAATCTACGGGCAGCCGAGACAACGTTGCTACCGCTCGTTTTAGAACCGAGCCTCCTACTAGAACCTCTGCCGACCGGGGGGTCCCGTCCTTGCCAGGGAACAAGTTAACAATGCGCCCCCTGCGCCAACGTAGTGGCGGTAGGTTAGCATCCTTAACCAGAACGAGGTCACCAACACTAGGGGGGCTAGTTTTGTCAGTCCGGCGCTGTTGTAAGATAGGCAGATACTCGAGCGACCAACGCTTCCAGAAATTCTGAGTAAACTGCTGCAACATCTGATACCTTGACAACCGATACAATTTCACTCCCTCGAAGGGGTGCTCGGGCAACGCGTTAGTGGCTGTCCTATCAAGAAATGGCCTGGGGTCAGAGCCTCCAGGTCATTTGGATCCGAGCTGAGCGGACACAACGGTCGCGAATTGAGAACGGCCTCGATCTTACAAAACAATGTCGCGAGCTCCTCAAAAGTCAGCGCGGTCTGACCTACTATACGCCCTAAGTGCGTCTTAGCTGACTTAACTACGGCCTCAAAAATCTCACCCCAGTGGGGGCAAATCGGTGGGCTGAAGGTCCACTGTATACCCCAACGGGAGAGGGCCGTTCCAATATCCACTTTATTTACATTCAAAAGGTTGACTATCTCTCGTAAGTATCGTCCCGCACCTTTGTAGTTAGTGCCGTTATCAGAGCGGATCAAAGTTGGAAGTCCCCTTCGAGAAACAAACCTATCCAAACAAGCAATGAAAGCCTCTGTCGAGAGATCAGCAACGAGCTCGAGATGTACCGCCTTGGTGGATAAACAAACAAACACACATAGGTACGCCTTGTATTGCTTAGCGGTACGCAATCGTGAACTCTTCACCATAAACGGTCCTGCAAAATCCGTACCAACACCTGAAAACGGTCTGACCTCATTCACACGATCAGGGGGCAAGTCCCCCATGAGAGGTTGCATCGTGGCAGCCTTAAGTCGATAACAACGCATGCACCGAAACACGATGTTCCGTATGGCACGGCGGGCAGATAAGATCCAAAACTCCCGCTGGAGCGTGGCCAACAACGCGTTACAGCCGGCATGCGCGTTTTTAATATGACGATCAGTCACCAGCAATTCAACTAACTGTCCCCCCTTGGGGAGCAGAAGTGGGTGACGAGCCGAATACGACAGATTCGCATTGTGCAATCTTCCTCCTACCCGAAGTAACCCGGTCGAATCAACAAAGGGTTTGAGACGCGCGACGGCTCCCTTCAATTTCGAACGTCCACTTCGTATAATCTCCAATTCTGCCCCAAACTTCGAGGACTGTACCAACCGGACCAAATTCAACAGCGACTCGTTTCGCTCTGCCGGAGTCAGAATAGGGTTCAACGTTCGCTGATCGCGAGGAGTACGACAATTTCGAGCGAATCTCCTAATCCAAGTGGACACGTTTATCAACTTGTCAAGTGAGCTATACCGGTCAAGCAGAAACCCGGCGTCAGGGTGTTCAGCCTTCTGGGTAACATGCACGGCCGCTCTGGGGCCATGATCCGAAGATACTACTACATGGCTGTGGGGCCAGTCCGATTCTCTCTTGGCAAGCCAGGGTGGTCCCCACCACAAATGGTGTCTAACGAGTTCAGGAGCCTGACATCCCCTGGATGCACAATCAGACGGGTTCAATTCTCCTGGTACATGTCTCCAGGTCAGTGGGACCTCAGACGACATAATCTGGGAGACACGGTTCGCAACAAAAACCTCTAAGTTATGGACCGAAGCCTTCAGCCAGCACAAAACAATCTGGCTGTCCGTTCAAGCGTACACCGTATCCTCCAAAACCACTGACCCACGCAACACTGTTAGAGTGTGATTCAAAAGTTTGGTCAAAAGAGCAGCCCCGGACAGTTCCAGTTTTGGAATCGTCATCCTTGTCCGAATAGGCGCTACCTTGCTTTTTGCCAAAACCAAACGCACGTCGACCTCCCCGGTGGAGGTGACGGTTCGCAAATAAACCGCTGCCGCAAACCCTCGTTCAGAGGCATCACAAAACCCGTGAAGGGTTGCCCTGTAATCCCCAGCAGGGACCAATTTCCTCGGCAGCGATACATTATTTATGTCCGATAGCGAGGTGAACATTCGCGTCCAATCAGGCAACAAATCACCTGAGAGGTGGGTGTCCCAGGTCAACTGAGCCGCCCATAGCCTTTGCATAAAACATTTGAGAGCAAAGGTGACTGGAGAAATCCATCCATTCGGGTCGAACGTTCTCGCAATCGTTGACAGTACTGACCGCTTCTTCCAGGCCTTCGGTGTTTCTAAAACCACCCGATAGGTAAACTCATCATGGACGGGCCGGTACTGAATTCCAAGCACTGACAACATGTTAGGGTTGTCAGGATTCTCCAAAACGTGCGGGTCTTGTTGAAACTCATCTGGGAGACCAGCCATCAACTCAGGGGAGTTGGACATCCACTTGCGTAGTTCATAGCCGCCTTGTTCCAGCAATTGAATGAGCTCGTCACGTCGGTCCAGAGCTTCCTCTACACTGGCTGCCCCTGTGCAGACGTCATCGACGTACAAATCTTGCTCCAGGATAGCGGCGGCTCTAGGATAGCTCACACGGTCACGCGACGCCAACTCTCGCAGGGTACGCATCGCCAAATACGGGCTAGAACGTAACCCATACGTGTTCGTGTTTAACTCATAGACCTTGACTCGCTCGGCCGTGGACTCACGCCAAAGTATCAACTGATACCTTCTGTCAGCCGGATGAATTACCGTTTGCCTAAACATCATCCGAATGTCTGCGACAAATACAATCTGGTGTCTCCAAAAGCTCGTGAGAATATCCGAAATATCACGACTCAACTTGGGTCCCGAATGTAGACACTGATTCAGGGACATCCCGTTCGAGGTAGGTGATGACCCATCAAAAACAACTCGAATCTTGCCGGTAGGGGTTCGCAGGACGGCATGGTGTGGAAGGAAACAATGATCCTCAGATCTCCAGTCCACACCCGATACCGACATGTGTCCTAACGACTCATACTCCCTCATGAAATCGACGTATTTTTGTTTAAATACGGCGTCCCTTGACATCCTACGCTCCATCGACATCAATCTCGTCTCAGCCATCTTCCTAGATTCTCCTAGTGGCGGTCGATCGGCCCTGAAAGGCAGTCGAGTTACAAAACGACCAGAACGAAGGCGACCAGTACTATTCTGGTAAAACAACTCGCACTCTTCTTCGTCTGCGTCGACTCGACGAACGGTGGGAGGTTCCTCTATCTCCCAGAAACGTTGGATAACGTCTGACAACGCTGAGCCAATAAGTATGCCATCTGACTCGGCAGGCCTAACCATTGGCAATGCCGGACCCATGATCACGTGACCAAACTTAGTATCCACAGCAATCAACCCGTCCGGCTGAAGAACTCGCCGATCCGACAACAGAAACCTACCCAGAACGTCTGCTCCCAGTAGCAGGTCGACCGGGGCTGGAGTGTCAAAATCGGGATCCGCCAACTTGAGTCCTGATGTCAGGAATCGAACGGCCGGATTCAACTTCACCAAGGGGTGTCTGCCCATGACATGCGTCATTACTAAAGCTTGCACGGATGTTTCTGTCAAAATGTCATAACGTGGAGAGAACGTGATCACCGATTGACCAACTACATTCGTAACCGTAACATTCCCCACGCCCCGTATTGATTTATTATACCTATTTACCTTGAGGCCCAACCATTTTGCTAAATCATTCGATACAATGCAGCCCTGAGCTCCAGAATCTAATAGGGCGCGAACGTATGTTGGGTTGCCCGCCAAATCCCAAACAAGCACAGAGGCGATCGGTAACACCACCGTCTCCGGTTGGGGGGCAACAAATAGTTGGGCCGCAAATTCCTAGCGAGGACCCCCGGGGCCCCACTGTGCCTGTAACCGATCAGGTATGCAGCTATACGCCAGAGGGTCCCATTGTACAAATGGCCCACGCGCCGGTTCCATTCCCAACCTACGATTCCCCGTAAAGGGGGGTGGGCGTGAATTCAACCGTGGCAGCTCCATGAGCGGGGGGGACATCACATGTGACCGACGAGGACGAGGCGACGAGCGGGGCGACAACTGAGGCGGCGTCCGAACCGCACCCGCATAGCTCGAAGGTGTCCCATGCCACCCGCCCGTTACGGCCTGCTCAACACACCCAATGTCCCGCTGAGTCGGATGCTGAGTCGCAACCGAAAACTCAGGGCCCCCCATGTAATGATCCTGAGTGCGGCCCTGCACCCTAGTACTGCCCTGTGCACGTGGGGACGTTGGCCCCTGAGTTGCGCTCCGAGTCGCAAACGAATTCTCAGGGCCCCATGCCGTGTCACCCTGGGTACGGCCCTGTGGTGGCTGTTGGCCGGACCGGTTCATGCACAACAGATTGTTGTGGGGCCCACCACAATATCCGCACATTTGTGTGCGCGTGCAGTCCCTAGCCATGTGTGGCCCGAGGCACAGGAAACACCAGCTCCGCTGCTTGGCCATCCGGCGCCGTCCCTGAACCCTAAGTTCCCCGAACTTATTGCAATTGGCCACAGCATGGTCAATCTGCCTACAACATGGGCAGGTCTCACCATGTGGGGTCAATTCACTCACAGTCCCATACGACTGCCGGTTGGTGCGGTCCTTCCTCGTCGGAGGGCCCCTACTCACAGCGCTCCCGGCAGCTCTCTGTGGCTCCGAAGGATGGGTGACCGTCAACCCCAAATTCTCTGCCCGTCGAGCCTCCTCTTCCAAAAATCCGACCAAGTCGGAGAAGGCGGGCAGGTCCTCGGCCGACCTCCCGTGAGACTGTTCGAAACGA
Source organism: Argyresthia goedartella (assembly GCA_949825045.1). Lineage (NCBI taxonomy): Eukaryota > Metazoa > Arthropoda > Insecta > Lepidoptera > Argyresthiidae > Argyresthia > Argyresthia goedartella. Next base: position 20,269,822 of record OX463834.1, read on the forward strand.
GTCTGCACGTCAGCGGGTAGGCGGGAAAGTACAATGTACAACAGTAGGTACGACCATTCACCAACCGGAAGTCCAAGATTCTCTAGAGCCTTGGTGACGGACAACAATGGGTTCAAAACCTCCGTCTGTATGGCCCCGACCTTGTTCACAACCGGGATGCTAAACAAACGGTTCAGTTGGGCATCGGCCAACCTCCGTTTGTTGTGGTAACGTCTGACCAACAATTGCCTGGCCGTCTCATAGTTACCCTCCGTAACTGTCAAATGAGCGACCAGCTCCCTAGGCTCACCCCTCAATGCTGCCACCAGCTGAGCCATCTTGACAGACTTGGTAATGTCCGATCGCATGTGCACCAAACTGTCGAACAGATTGATGAAGCTCATCCATTCACCGGACACGCCGTCAAAGGTAGGCATAGTTATGGCAGGTAACCTGGACCCCGATCACTGATGCGGCAGAGGTGCTTCAATGTCACCATCATGGCTGGACTCGCGCTGTCTACGTATGTCCGCAGCCTTCTGCGTGATAGCAGCTGCCATCTCCATACATTGGTCGACATCCCCTATCAACCGTGACAGCCTGTCAGGTGCACAACCGTCAACTGATTCCGCCTGCGCGGACAATTCGAGCACCCTATTGTAACGTTCCTTAACGTCCATAGACCGCTCCAATACCATATCATGCCTATCTAAACGGTCTATCAGACCGTGTGCGGAGGAAAACCATCTGAGTTCCTTAGAAACACCCTTCTGGATTTCAGATAACGACATGATCGGAACGATACTTACTCACAATTTGCAGTAACTCAATTTTATTGGACCCTCCAGTTTATAACCCAAACGAGGGAACTCTAAACTATAACTTAAACAATGTTGTTTTCCTTAAACAATAGGAACCGAGTTTTATATCTATATAAATTCTGTAAATAACAATTTAGTTTCCCTTTATCATTATAACACACACAGATAGTCAATATTAGTTCAAGTTATAAATTGCTATAAACTGAATACAATGTAATAGCCTGCTATCAATAGATGTAACTACCTATGTTAACCAAAACATTCATTCAATAGCATTACTAGACCACTAATAGATTGACTAACTGGTAATTCAATGCAAATTTCAATTCAATATCTGTCTGTCTACTACCAGCAATAGACTTATAGCTTACAATACTACCAATCTATGTGGATATAGGAACCAACCAAGTTACCTAACCGCCTATACCTACAGATTGATAGTCCCAAATCGTGCCTTCCTGGAGCCCTTGACGGCTGCAAATCTCAGGAAGCCACGCTCTAGCTACCAAAATGTTCAGGCTTCTCAGCACCTAATGACCTCGTAGGGGCCCATGAGCTACGAGGTAGCGTGACGATCGGGTGCCAAGAAGTGATGAACGTCGGCGATTCACCGAGCTGAAGTTATGTGGGGTAGATCTAACCTGGTCTGTGCTTCGGTCCCGTCAACCTCCTGTCTCTCTGCAAGGCCCGGGTGCACCCTAGGCTCTTCTTGGTGGACAGGTTCTTCAGCCAACCAGGTATGACTGGCGGGCTAGCGTGGTGAGCACAGTATCCAGCACAGGTTATGTTTCTACTGGTAAATACAAATCGGGCACGAAAATCCGAACTTTATCTGGTTCGAGAGACAACGGCACACTCAGCTATATTAACAATCCTGAGGGAATCCCGAATACATTCCAGATGCCCTGCGATTTAATTTCAACACCCTGATCAAAACGCGTTTACATTGCGAGGGCTTTCGTCTGTCAGTTAGTTGTCAAAACTGCCAGATTGACAGCTAAAGTCAAATTAAAATGACCGTTCAGAAACCATCGATCGAATATCGATTTGGAATCGAACAGGTATTTAACGCTCACTAGACCGACCTATATAACAGGTTCTCAGGTATATGATGAATACGGGTTATATTATATATACTAAAGATGTAGCCATATTTCAGGAGGTTGTTAGGGAAATCATTCTGAACATCTTTTATTATGAAACCGATTTGTTCCGACCAACTTTAATTGTTGCTTCTCCCGGCCTAGGCACTCCGCTGAATGGAGAAGTAAAAAAAATAGTCGTTCTGATAAAATCGGTTTCATAGTGAAAGTTGTTCAGAATGATGCCCCTAACAACCCCTTAAAATATGACTACACCTTCCGTTACAGCCTGTATAAGACTTTTTTACATGCATACATTTTATGATCAAATTACTAATCATGTAATTAGAAATAGACATAGAATCTTTATTTGCTTATCATGGTGTACATAAGGTGTCTTAAATATCTAATGTTAGTCTCACTTGATATAACCATAGGAATGCAAATGACATTTTAGTACACAAATTAATTACAAGTCAAATGTAGGTTAATAAAATATGATTGTAATGTGTAAATTGTAATGTCAGTTAATAATATAATTAAATTATTTATTATTCTCATTTGTAAGTCAAGTATTCGTTGACTGAATAAAAAGTTGCATTAACGAGCAGAGTTTTTAATTTATTTTTCAAGGCTCGGTTTCTCTAACATTTTGCAGAAGCTTCTTAAATATTCGGGTTGAAATATTGAATATACTCTTGCCATAGTAAGCACTTCTATGCTGCTCAGCACAGAGCTTATCTGCATGACGTTTGCTTTCTAACGTTTTATAGAGGTGTATACAAATACACATGTTTCATTTATATAAAGACACGGCCAGGTCAGAAGTTTAAGTTTAATAAAAAAGGGTTTGCAGCTATCCGTAGGGACAAGTTTACATACTGCCCTAATACACTTCTTCTGTACTTTAAATATTTTGTCATTGCCTTTGGCATTACCCTAGACAATTATACCGTATCTCAAGGAGGATTCAACAAAGCCGTGGTACGCGGCAATTACGGCATCAGTGTTTACAGTCTTGGCGAGCATGTACAGGGCAAACGAAAACTGATTAAGTTGTTTTTGTAGTTTTTCGATATGCGTGTTCCAGGACATGTTGCGATCGATGTGTAAGCCTAAAAACTTAATAGTCTCTGTTTGTTCAATTTTTTTACCAATATAATTTGTATTCAATGTCAATTCTTGTTTACGCCCTAATGCAAATGTCATCAATTTCGTTTTGTCAAGATTAACTATAAGATTATTTTTGTCAAGCCATTCAATTATAAATTTCAAAGTATTATTTATGTCAATTTCATAGTTGTCAAGATTTTCCCCAACAAATGTTACGGTACTGTCGTCAGCAAATAATACCATTGGGTAATGTATGGCTTTGGGAAATCATTAATATATATAATAAATAACAGGGGACCTAGTACACTCCCTTGAGGTACACCGTAATGAATATTTCAAATTTCAGAGCTGTATAAAAGCTCTGTCTTTGTTTTTGGATTCGCTTCGCTCAGGTATGATTTAAGTAGGTTTTGTACATTACCTCGAATGCCATAACTGCTTAGTTTATTTAGCAAAGTGTTGTGACCCACATGGTCAAATGCCTTTGTAAGGTCCATGAATAATGATGCCACAGGTGTACCTATATCAACATTTTTCATTATTTTGTGTAAAAAGTCATAGACCGCCATATAAATATTTTTGTTTCTCCTAAATCCCTTCTGTTCATTCGCTAATATTTTAATAAATTCTAGATAATGATAAAGTTGGTCATAAATAACCTCTTCAAATATTTTTGAGAAAATAGGTATTCGGTCTATAGAAATTAATATTTTCCCTATTATCTTTTTTAAAGAGTGCCTTTACAACAGTCATTTTCAGACGTTTGGGAAAAATACCGTTTTCTATACTAATATTAACAATGTAGCTGATAACAGGCGCTATTGTAGAACTTACAGCCTTAATAACTTTAGTCGAGATTCCATCATTGCCGGTACTACTTGTAATTTTAAGAGATATAATATATTTGTGGATGTCATAGGGGTTTGTTGGAGTCATGAACATAGATTTGCTTGCGTTAAATATCAAAGATGTAGTCAAATTATTAGCATTAATTGTATTTGCATTAGCATTATGTTTCGAAATTGTAGTTGAGGTATTATTATTATTGGAATGCATGTCATTATGGGGCTTCACTTGATCTATAAAGTTATTATTGAAAGCTTGTGCTATATCCTTTGGGTCTGTGATTGAAGTCCCGTCACGCCGTATACTTTTTATATACTCTTTTAGCGCATTTATTTTGGACTTATTAATTATTTTCCATACCGCTTTACATTTGTTTGTAGATGATTTAATTATGTAGTCATTTTGTGATTTCTGTGTAAGTTTTATTATCTTTTTTAAGCGTTTGGAATACTCTTTAAATAAACCTCTATTGACAGAATCGGGATGCCTTCTGTATTTCCAAAGAAGTTCCCTTTTTCTTTTACAGCACCGTTCAATACCTTTGGAAACCCAATTTGATTTATGAAACTTGTTAATCTTAAATCTTTTGATGGGAAAATATAGATCGTGCAGTAGTGTGAAAATATCATGAAATTAGTTGAATGCTTCATCGGGATTGTTGGTGTCGTAAACGTCGCTAAATTTAAGCTGAGATAGATAATTATTGAATTTCGTGATATTTTCATCGCTAAGGTCTTGTCTCGCAATAAAATAATGAGGCATTGAATAGCCCTTTTTTACAGGGCAATGTAGTCGTTGCGCTGTATGGTCAGAGAGCGCGAGCTCTATAACTCCATCCTATAACATCCACGTACTTACGTTATGTATGAAATTGTCAATTATTTTATAAACAAAGTCAAATCAAATTAAATGTCTTTATTATTCTAGATATTTACATATACTTACCAAACGTCATTTTTGCCTCTTCTCTACATTGGACCACTGTGGGAGGAGAAGGGCGTAGAAACTCCCACAGATTGATTTTTAGATCTCTTTTAAAAAGTGCTTGTGCTTAACTAATACAAATATTACAATATTAATTACTATAATTAATAAGCGGGAATACATAATTACAAAATTATTAACCCCAAGCAGAGTGTTGAGCTAGATTAACCCGCAATACCCGTAATACAGTCCCGTCATTTTAAGCAGTCTTGAACATTGGTAATATCCCTTTTTTTAAAAAGTCGCTTTCACATGCTTTTCTAATTGCACAAATGGCAATTTCTAAATCTCCAGAGGTATCTTATTGTAGTAGAGAATGCACTGACCCTTGAAAGAATTGCTAACCTTCGCGAGTCCAAATCGGGGCGCAACTGGTCTGTGATTATTTCTCGGGTTAACATTAAATTAAGTAATGTCATTGGCCAGTAATAATTCAACAAGTGGAAAACTCAAACGAAACCGAGTTCAATTTCAAGCCCCATTTCTTCCTTCCCTGTAGGGTTCAAAACTTTTCCTGCACGGAACCACAAACCAAAACGTCATCTGCGTATGTATTTTTTCTTTTTGTTGATTTTTTCAAAAAGCGCTGAATAAATTATGACAAAATTGATATGGCACTACCTCTGAAGTATGACCTATCATTCAAAAAAAGAATCATTAAAATCGATTCATAATTGACGGAGCAATCGCGTAACAAACATAAAAAAACTGCCTGATTGAGAACCTCCTTCACTTTGAAGTCGGTTGAAAAAATATTTCGAACATAACGTTGTTTACAAAATAATTATAAGAGTAGTCATTTGAGTTTGGCTACTTTTAATTAGTCCTTTTCCCCGCAAGAGGGGTAGGCAGAGATGAAAGACCTCCACTTGGTGTGATCATGGCATACATCTCTCGTTTCTTCAACATTCGGAAGTCTCTCCACTTTTTGTGTTATTTTTCAAACGAGTACAAGATGATGTCTTACAAATAAGAACACTGCAAACGAAGCGAAAACACACCCCTCAAGAAACACGGTGGAAGTTTAAATATGTAAATACTATGTTTATTTTGCCCCCAAAAACTTTAGCTCCCCCTTTTAGCAATATTTCTTCGTCCCCCCCCCGGGCAGGAGTCAGGGGGGAGGGGCGCGGTTTTAATTAAATCTCGGAGAAGTTTACTGAAAAGGAGTTCCGTACGTATTTCTTTGTGTAAGTATATGCAGGTGGGTGAATGTTTAAGTTACAATGGAAGGGTGATTTTATGTGTGTGTTGTATATAATATAAAGCGGAATAGGTAGTTTAATAGGGTTCTTACATTTTTGTATGGAGACTGGCGTATAAAACTGAGTATAAAAAATCTCGTTTTTTGCGGCCAGAGACGAAAGCAGTATCAGTCGATAAAGAAAATTACAAACAAAAATGTGCTACCACAAAAAATATCAAACATCGTTTAACCTCAAAACAAACGTCAAATCCCATACATTTGGTTTTTAAACAAGTGTTGAACATTCGTTTATTGTTTGTGATAAGGTCCAATATGTTTTACCGGTTGGCTGTCAATGGGCAGTTAAAAAAAACATATTTTAAAACTTTAGAACTTAGAATTCAAAAATCTCGCAAGGTAAATCATTTACGAAATTAATAACTACATATATGTATTTGTGTGTAATCTTATTATTTTTTAAATTTAGTCTAACGATTGACACCTGTTTCATCACTGGCCGAAAAAATTGAGATTTTTCCATATTAAGGAGGAAAGTTAGATACTACTATATAACTTATACCAAAATTTTTACAAGTCTTTACCTTAACTTAGTAGAGAGTTAAAAAAAACATTACGTCTGGGTTTATGCCTTAGGGGTTGGCAGAAACACTGTTGTGCCCACGTTTAGCCAGTTATTCCATACCCCATTTTGCGTGACAGGGGGCTAGCCCATCGCCGCAGCTATGGCCGCTAGAGACAAGAAAGTAAGTACAAGAAAGTACAGACTTAGAGGACACTATACATATGTACATATATTCTGTCCATGTCAAGTTTAATTGCCATCTTTTCGTGAGGTAGTCGAAGTCGATAGTTATTAAAACCGGTCAAGTACGAGTCTAACTCGCGCACGAAGGGTTCCGTACCACCGTACAATGGTAGGGAAAATGTTGTTTACAAAGTTATTGGTTTGTTGTTTATTGGCGGCTACTTTCACACTCCATGTACGTAACCAGATGCATTCATAAGTTTGTATGTGGTATTGAAATATTTTTTGCATGGGAGCCCCCTTAATTATTTATTTTATTCTGTTTTTTAGTATTTGTTCGTCAACATAAATACATCATCTGTGAAAATTTCATCTGTCTAACTATCACGATTCATGAGATACAGCCTGGTGACAGACGGACGGACTGACGGACAGCGGAGGCTTAGTAATAGGGTCCCGTTTGGCACCCTTCGGGTTTGGAATCCTAAAAAGGTACACGATAAAATGAAGGTTGAATATTTACACTAACATTTTATCTATCACAATCAAATGTACCTACACTATCATTGCAAAAAACACTTACAGTGTTAGTTACAAAGATTAAATTTCTCTAAAACACTCATAATATGGGGTGAAACAGTCTCACAACCCGTTCTCACAAAATTGTCTATTATAAAATAAAATCTGTATTTCAGTTTCTTTATAAACGTTCTACAACTTTAAGTAGCGCAGACCCTTCTAGAACTGTCCGAGCCTTTTTTAAGCATTATTTCACGGAGATGTATGTATGTCACCGTAAGATAGTCAAAACATTTAGTAGATAAACTAAAGCGTTAGTTGATCAACTATCGAAGAAACGTAAATTTTAAACCGTCTTGTTTACTATCTGAGTAAACCAGACGGACAGGGTTTAGAATTTACGTTTATTTTGTTCTTACATGTCAACCTAACACGAAGACTAGTCTTCACCTAAGCTACCTCAGTGTTTGCCCTGGTATTTCGTTTGCAATTCAAGTTTAAACCAGTCTACTATTTAACGGTTTTAACCGTTTGTTTATCAACTAACGCGTCATGCAGTTTACTATCTGTCGATAGTTGAACAACTAACAAGGAAAAAAAAACGTTAGTTTATCAACTAACGGTTTTGACAATCTCACGGTGACATTACACCAGATGCCAAAAGCAAACGTCATTCAGTTGTCAATGTATGAATTATATTTTTCTGTTTGTTGGAACACAGAGTAAATTTTGACACATGCACAGACCTTTATAGGGTTCCGTACCCAACGGGTAAGAACGGAACCCTATTACTAAGACTTCGCTGTCCGTCCGTCCGTCCGTCCGTCCGTCTGTCACCAGGCTGTATCTCAAGAACCTAGCTAGCTAGAGAGTTGAAATTTTCACAGATTATGTATTTCTGTTGCCGCTATAACAAAAAATACTAAAAAACAGGATAAAATAAATATTTAAGGGGGCTCCCATACAACAATACCACATACAAACTTATGGATGCACCTGGTTACGTACATGGAGTGTGAAAGTAACCGCACCAATAACTTTGTAAACAATATTTTGCTGTGTAAAATCCAAACTATACACTCCACACCATCGCTTCCATTGAACGGTGGTACAGAACCCTTCGTGCGCGATTTAGACTCGCACTTGACCGGTTTTTTTATTTTTAAGCTTACGGCTTTGGATTCTCTTCCTTCAGCCGACACCCACAGAGCCTAAAAGAAAGAACGAACTTACAACAGTGTCCTAGTTAAAACTGACTCGCTTTACTTTGATATATCACAAAAACATAAAACCCTTAACCATTAAGGTTTGAAGTGGATTTTGCATCAACAGGTCTACAAAAATAAATTAGTTATTTTTTATAGGTAAGACTGTAACTTTAAGGAATCTATCTTCATAACTGGTTACTACGACTTCTATGATACAATTATTCCATTTCTTTTTTTTCCTGAATGTTTGATTCCGGGTAGGCTAGTATTTAATCGCACATCAAGAATACTGATTTACACACCAAAAAAGGATCAACAATTTTTTTTTTTATGTTTTAAATATTTTATGTGTACTTAAGTTTATGTTTGGCTTGTGTTTAAACGATTATCAAAAACGCACCTATTTTACTACCAATAAATTCGAAATGACTGCCAGAATGGTTAAATGTCCACCAAATTGTGTTGAGATAAATGATCACCAAACTTCTTTTTATGTTTTATGTACTTAAGTTTATGTTTTAAGTATTTTTTTGTTCTTACATGTTCAACCTAACACGAAGGATAAAGGGGGATTCGCTTCGATCACCCCCTTTACCCTTCACCTAAGCTACCGCAGTATTTTGCCCTGATATTTTGTGCAATTTTTGGTGTTCATTTATCCATTTTGGGTAGAAAAAAAATATTTTGGTGATCATTATATTTGTTGCCTTTATGTTTTAAGTATTTTTTGTTGTTCTTTTATGTTCAACCTAACACGAAGGATAAAGGGGGCTTCGCTTCGCTCACCCCCTTTACCCTTTACCTAAGCTAACGCAGCATTTTGCCCTGATATTTGCTGTGCAAATCAGTATTTTTGATGTGCAATTTAATATTTCCCATAATTTTATCGGTTCTGTTCATGTTTTTCGAAAAAAATCAGTCAATTTCTCAGTTTTCAAGTACTTTTCTAGCTAGTTCTCGTGCTTGAGAATGGATTATTGGATTTTATCTTTTCATAAAGATGAAGACTCAGCCGACGCCATTTTAAATATGTACACAAGTTTAAGTGAGAGCTTCAACTTGAGCAAGATCTAAATCGATAACGACACTTTGCGGGCGTGCGGGACGTCACCCCCTCCGCGATTTCCTCTTTCCCCTCTTGCCATCAATCCTGACTTGGACTATACATACATATGTACTAGCTTTTTCACGGAATAAAGTGCGCGTAACAATAAAATTATCAACTCCATTCGTGGGAGTTGATATGTTGAACCCAACCATATTTAAAAAAGTTTATAAGAGCTCATAAAAGGTATCTTGCAAAAACCACTGATTTATTTATATAATTTCAAACACTACGTATTAGGACATTTTGAATGTTACCTATTTTATGACGCATGCACTATATCAATGTTTCTTTTATATCTCAAGAGATGAACATCTATTGAGGTTTTTTTCTAAAAAGTTTCTATTGACATTATGATGGTCTCAAACACTGCAATTGAAAGAAAGAGATGTCTTCATCGCATATTTTTTTTCTGGATTTTGTAAGTCTCCTTTTGGCGAAATACCTCTTTATAGATAGTTTTTTATTTGAGAATCCCAAAATGTAGCTACAACACTAGACATAACAAGTCATTCAGAGAACTAATGATCAATACTTAGTGATACCATTTTAAAAGCCCCCTAATAATTATGATTGAGCCCAAAACCAGTAAAACTAGATCACCAAACAAATAATTTCGATCGCTTATTCAAGTCATAGATAGAGCACGTGTATTTCTGGATAGACTTGTTTTTTGTATTGTTATAAAAAAGGGGTGAATACCGACCATACTTGAACGCCGGTATCAAGCCAAATGAATAGAGGAAAATATACCCGTTTTTCTGATAAACACAGAAAAAAACTTTTATATACAGGCGTGAGGACCTGAAGAGGTACCTCCCGGACTGGGAAGAGAAGGCGCAAGATCGGGAAGTATGGTCCGAAAGTAGGGAGGCCTTTGCCCAGCAGTGTTATAGGCTATTTAAAAAAAAAAAAAAAAAAAACAGGCACATACATTGCTTCTGGCCCCACACTGCGAGACCGTGTGTCGTGGGAACCAGATACAGCGATATCACACACATATAAACGCCCAAGACCTGGATTTTTTTTCTTTATTGATCGCCCCACATCGGCGCCACAGAGATGGTCATAATTGAAGGAAATTTATCATGATTGCAATGAGCGAACGTCGAAATTCCAATAGGAGCAACATCGAAAGTTTACTTTAGCAGTCAGCGTCTTTTTTAGGGTTCCGTACCCAAAGGGTACAACGGGACCCTTTTAATAAGACTCCGCTGCCCGTCCGTCCGTCTGTCACCAAGCTGAAGTCATGAACCGAGATAGTTAGACAGATGAAATTTTCACAGACAATATATTTCTGTTTCCGCTGTAACAAAAAATACAAAAAAACAGAATAAAATTATTTATTTATCTGTAAACCACATACACACTTATGAATGCACCTGGATACGTAAATGGAGTGTGAAATTACGCACCAATAACTTTGTAAACAACATTTTGCTATGTAAATTCCAAACTATTCACTCCATACTTTCCCTATGGAACCCTTCGTGAGCGAATTCGACTCGCACTTGACCGTTTTTTGTATGTAACAATGATTTAATTTAACAGCTGCAATTATATTAATTATTTTTCATCATCTTGACTACTGCAACAGAATATTAAAGAGCCCACGCCAATGCACAATCAACGCTCAACGCTAAGCATAACTCAGCAATAAATATGTTACCATCAAAATTGATAACTCAGCAGCAACTTTTGTAAATGGAATTCTTTATACAGGGGTGTAGTCATATTTTAGGCGGTTATTAGGGACATCATTCTGAGCAACTTTCACTCTGAAGCCAATATGTTGTTAGCAACTTTTATTTTCCGTTCTCGAATCAGTTTGGGCGGGGCGATCAGCTGTTTTGTATGGCAAAGTGAAAATTAAAGTGTTCAGAATATTGCCCATGTCAACCCCCTAAAATATGACACCACCTTTCCATTACATCCTGTATACCCGTAAAGTAAAGTAATAATGCATCTTTAGCTTAAATTCTAGCCCATACTAGTAATGAGAAAGATGTGGGATAAACATATGGTATGTAATGTTTATCAGAAAAGAACTTGTATTCAAAACTTATATAGAATATCAGTTATATTTATAATATAAAAAACGTTCTTCCTGATGCATTATGTTCTACTAAATAGTAATTCGTGTTTAAACGAAATCAGTTTTCTATATGAAACTAACACGCAAAAAACGTTCGAAAAATTATGAAAAATGGGTACTTTTAATTTTATTTTTAATGTTATTATTAAACGAGTTCATAAATATATTATATAATTGGTCAACCCGCGGAGCCGCGGGGCGCTGCGGGGCGGTGCGGTCGGTCTGCTTCGACGCGTTGCGACGGGTATTTGTTTTCTTTGTCTAACGCACAAGGCCATTGGCTTGTTCACCCATTAGTGCCACAAGATAGACAGCGGAATAAGACTTAACTCGAATAAACTTTGACAGCACCATATAAATTTGTACCGAATTTTCAAAATTTACTAGTGTCTTATTTTAAATACGTGCTATCAGTCTCTGGAACAAACTCCCCAGCGCCATCAGAGACAGTCCGTCAATTCACACTTTTAAATGTCGTTTGAAAGAACACTATCTTTCTCTTCCATGTTAAGTATCAGTATTTATGTACATGTAACATATTTATATAAAGCATTATTTTTAGTATTTTGTAGATATTGGTAAGTAGTTTATTATTTTTATTAACTTTTTAAATTGTTGTGCACATAGTTCTATCTACATTTAGTTTCTTTTTTTTTCTCTTAATTCTGGGTTTGCTGGAAGAAATTTCTTATTAGAGATAAGCTCGCCTTTGTACATGTGATTTCCTTTATTATTTTTTTGTCTTCACTGTTTTGTGCAATAAAGTATTACATATAAAAAATAAAAAAAATATTACAAATTATTCTGCTGTCTAGCTAGTCACCCTTAAGATTCAACTTTAGCCCAAGCAAAAATAATTTTTATTTCCGATACCTGCTATCACGATTCGCGTCACATTTGCCGTAGTTTTGTTTTAGATCATAGATTGCAACACTGCAACTATATAACCGACTAGTGAATTTGTTACCCGAATTTATTTTGGCTAGCTAGTGTTTATACCTTTAATGCTAGGGGTCAAAATTACCCGAATTTGACGTATTTTAGCGATTCAACATCGTTCCGGTAATAAATTCAAATTCTAGCTTCAAAATTTGTCATAGAATTGATTTATTCCACAACTAAATTATTATGAGTTTTTTCATGAAAATTTGCATGTTTTTCCTGGATTTCTTGACGTGTTTAGGTCTTGTGGCTAGTGGCTAGTAATTTTCATGAGTACTTTCCCCAAATAATTTAATATGTCCAGATATCGGTTCGTTTTTATCCCAATTTTCTTTTTACTTTGACACCCATGTAATGAGTTTAAGGCCAATAAGATTCCATTCAGTTCAATTCAAACCTTTCTTTGTAAATCATAGGTACCAACATAACAAAGATCATATGAATACATTCAAAGTATCTCGATGTTTGGCTCAAAGGCATACAAATATTATATTAATTGATCAGCACTACCATCTGATGGATAATTAACGATTAGTTTAAATATCTAGAATCGTACGTGAGAGTCAATAAAGAGTCAAAGTATAAGAGTCAATATAAAACTGTCTAGTCAATAGTCAACGCCTTAAACAATGTCTGATGTGACTTGGATGTGAGCATTTTTATAAGGTTTTAAGTTAAAATAAATAGTTAAATTTGATCGCGACTAAAAGCACGGAAATTGATTTTTATGATATATATGTCATAACCATATCTTAGAATTGGCTATATCATGATATCGTCAACCATGATTGAATTAGAACGTTCATTGAACGAAGAAATATTTTAGGGCAAAACTAAAGGAGTAAAGGGGCGAGCACAGTGACGCCCCCAAATAGTCTTCTTGTTAGTTCGACTTGTATATCACAAAAAAACACCAGTAGTACTGAAGACTTTAAAAAATACATGTTTTCGTGAAATTCAACCCTTTCCGACCGTTTCATGAAATGGTTGACTATATCACGACTTCATTAATTAATTCATTATTTAAGAGCTACGCTTTTGTCGGTGGAGTTCCTTCCATGCACTTCTACACATCGCCTTCTCCTTGACGTCCTGATACGACACTACATTTCTCTTCTCCTTCCCTTGATCACGATATGCTCAACTAATTCATGAAATGATCAGTCCATGGTTTACGATATCATGATTCAATTCAATTGAATTCAATTTGTTTATTTTTCAATTGCATCCTACAGCAAAAAATGATACAGCGAATTCCACGATATAGCTACGCCAGATATATCTAGTGGAGCCATTCTAGGAAGTAGCATTTGGCATCTGGAACAAGGAGTCGGAACAAGGAGTCGGAACAAGGAGTCGGAACAAGGAGTCGGAAACCGACGCAACTTTTGTCATAACAACATAACAATATATAAAATGGTTCTTTAAATTTTAAATCGTTATTTGATTTGATTAATCTTTATTGGAGGAAAGATTAAAATAAATAGATATTTATATTCAGACTTGATCCCTAATCTCCCCTTGAAAGCTGTTACACTAAAATGTAAAGAGAGATAACCGAATATTTCATAATTTCACACTGTTGATAAAAACTATGTCGGGAGGATTCTAGCGCTGAATAATGCGAGTTTTGCTACTCGCCGCTAGATGGCGTAGCGTTTACATTTTCTAGTAAAAAGTGCTTGCATGCCTTTTCTTAGAAGATCACGTGCGACCATATTACACTAAAAACCATAATTAAATTGTGTTTTATTCATTCTGTGAGCTGTAGACCCGCAGATCCGTTGGTTAAACTTCTCAACCAATAACTTTATAAACTACATGTTTCTATTCTACTATTCACAAATATTATCTGTGAAGAAGCTGTTTCGGCTGTAGCGCTTTTTAAAATTTTCAACCCATATTTACGCCATTTTAAAAAAATCCAAAAAGAAAATCGACGAAAAAATACTTATAATTATCGAACCTGCTCAGAAATTTCACGAGAATCGGCTGAGAAATGCGACCTGTAGAGACGAACAGCCGGACAGAAACCCAAACTGAACAGAGACAATAATAATAATAATATCTTGGACACTATTTACACACATTGATCTAGCCCCAAACTAGGATTCCCTGTATCTTGGGTACTAGACAACGATACACATTCTTATATAGATAAATATTATACTTAGATAGCTAAATAACCATGACACCCGTTCACATCAAACAAATATTTTCCCCCACCGGGACTCGAACCCGGGACCCTTGGCTTCGTAGGCAGGGTCACTGCCGACTCGGCCATTCGGGTCGTCGCTTCGTCGCTTCGCTAGGTCGGTCAAACGCTTTTTTCAAAATGAAAATATTTTTATGTATTGCTTGTTTTCATATGGAAATAGGTCTAAACACATAATCATCACCTATTCGACATCTAGAGATGATGATTCGTAATGTAAACGATAGTATTTCAATCAGTTGAGATCTCGGTAAAGTATTGAAGGCAGCTAACCAATGAATCTTACAAAACACCTTCGCCACAATAAAAAAAGCCTCAACTCGAAATAACAGCCCGTGTCGGCCACGCGGGCCGGCCGCACGAACACGCGTTAAATTGACTAAACGCCCGGTTAAAAAAGAGCTCAGACCGCAGATTAACAGATTCGCCGAGGGCGCTAATCAGAGGCTAGGCGGGAAACTGGCCCGTGGAGAAAACAGTGAAAGGGGGACGAGTATGGAGAACACTTCTTGTTACAGTACATTACTGTCGCATTCTGTAATGACTGCGTTGCTGGTCGCACTGTTGGTGGCCGAAAGCGCAGCTCAAGGCCTACACAGCGCGATCAGCTTTGCAGCCAGTCCATTAAAATGGACAAGCTGGAATTAATGCCGAGACCGAAGGTCGAGGCTTTAATAGCGCGGACATCAAAGGCTGCAATGGTGACCAAGCTTATAGGCTGAAAGCGAAGCTAAGCTAAGCTCGACTCCTTCATAGTGTGGCCAGCAGTGCAGTCATTGCGGACCAATACTTGTATAGTACTTTACTCATATAATGCGAGTAATTAAATAAAACCAGATTATTATAAAATTGAGGGTGAGTTTTTTTTTTCTTCACACATAACCAAATTCTGAATAAAGCCTTTTTGCAGTACCTTTTTTAGTGGCAAGAAGATCTCCCGCTCTTTTTTTTTGTCACACATAACCAAATTTTGAATAAAACCTTTTTGCGCTACCTTTTTTTTAACCATTTTCGAAACAATCATGGAATTTGACAGGAAATTGCCGGTCGCTAAAACACGACAGTAATGGATTTTCACAGGAAATTGCCGGCACCTTTTCTGGCTCCTCCAAGTAGCGCGGCAATGTCGACTTTGCTCAAAGAAGGTTGTCAAAATAATGACCATATTACTAGCTTTGTTTGAGTAAAATAAATAAAATACTCCTGCGGAACACGTGCTGGAAGTTGAAGATAAACCTAAAAGAACCACAAACATAAGAAACAAAAAAATACATAAGAATTGCCTGTATTGTCGGAAGTCGGATATATATTTCACAGTTAGTTGGTTAAATCAGACACTTAACTAACTCTCTAAACCGTTAATTAAATTTTACCGACATTTAACCAAGTCACTAAAATTCCGTCAGACAAGTGAGTAAACGAAACTTTTAACGAGTTGTCTAAACTTTCCTAGGCAACAAGACATATACAACACACTTTTTTTATGTGTACTTAAGATTATGTTTAAGTATTTTTTGTTGTTCTTACATATTCAACCTAACACGAAGGATAAAGGGAGCTTCGCTTCGCTCACCCCCTTTACAATTCACCTAAGCTACCGCAATGTTTTGCCCTGATAAAAGCTGTGCAAATCAGCTGTTGTCGTGACACCATCTTGTTTTCCAACACGCCGGCTTTCGGTAAGACAGATTGTTAAACGTTTTCGACGATGTTTTATTTAAATCAAAATGCAAGTGACTTGATTAAGCGTCGGAATTTAATTAACGGTCTAGAGAGTTAGTAAATTGTCTGATTTAACTAACCATCTGCGACATATATATTGTATGTATGTGGTTTATGTATGTCACCGTAAGATTGTCAAAACCGTTAGTTTGTATACAATCGACAAATTGTAAACCAGACCAACAGGATGTAGAGTTTACATGTCTTTTGTTTTTACATGTCAAACTAACACGAAGACTAATCGGGGGCTTCGCTGCACTCGCCCACTCTAGTCTTCACCTAAGCTGCCGCAGTATTTGCCATGGTATTTCCTTTGCAATTCAAGTTTAGTTCACAATTTAACGGTTTTACTATTAACTAACGCGTCATATCGTAAGCAGTACGGTACAGTTTACAATTGATCGATAGTTTGTAAATTAACGAGAAAAAGCGTTAGATAATAAACTTACGGTTTTGAAATTCTTAAGGTCACATATGCATTGATACGTTGCATTTAAGTAATTGTGAATGCAGTCTATTTTTAGTAAATATATATATTAATAATATATCAGTATATAGTATATATTATTAAAAATAATTTCATTATATTAATAAATAATATAAAAAAAATATTACATAAAAATAATGTACAAAGGCGAGCTTATCTCTAATAAGAGATCTCTTCTAGCAAACCAGGTTAAAGTGGGAAATGTTGATTTCTGAGCAGAGCAGGGGTAGACAGACCCACGTGTACAACAATATGACGAATATTACTCTTAGTACTTATATAATGTTTATCGCACGCGCAGCTCTTTCTCCGCCATCACCTTTCCTTCCATCATAGTTTGCTGGAAGAAATCTCTTGTGAGAAATAAGTTCGCCATAGTACCTGTTCTTTCTTATATAAGTTATCTGTATATCTGTTTTGTGAAGCACAATAAAGAAGTGAAGAAATCACGAATAAAAATATATAGCAATAAATCAAAATACAGTTTTGATTACCAAATTTACTAAATTTTCTTCAAATTTAGTGTCCTCATGTAGTTTTACAGAACCGTGTTGGTTGCTATAGGTCACTTTCTATCCAAATACTAAAGTTAAGTTTGTTGGGTCCCTACTTTACGATACAGCCTGGAGACGAAGCGGAGCGGAGCGAAGCGAGGCAACCCCGTGTAGTTTAGTATAATATAGGATGTACAATTTTGATGAAAATTTAGGATGAAAATGTATTTTTATGAGATTTTTTAATCAATTTGATAAACGGTGATGAAAAATGTCGCGAGGAAACCGCGGGATCATAGGGGCGGCGATAGGCTAACCCTCTGTCATGTAAACTCAAACGTTAAATAACTCGCTATGCTTATGTGCAACTGCCTCTGCCAACCCCTATGTAAATGGCACAGCGCCATGATTAATGTTTCTATAAAACAACAATAAATTTGACGTTACCCGGATGCGATTGATATTGAGCCTTACTCCATCACACTGGCTCAGTTCGGGTTGATGAAGCGGTTTTACGACTACTACCCCCAGTACCTACAGCTTAACGCGTCATCCGAAACACTGAACGTCCAATAATGTACTTAAGATAAATTAATTATCTCATGTGCTCAGCACCGGATTTGAACCAATATCTACTGGAGAAGCAAGCGTGAAATCAACTAGACAACGCAGTTCTAGCCAGCCAAAAAAACATAAAGAAAAAAAAGTCAGTCGAAAAACATAAAGAAAAAAAAAAACACCGTCTCCCTACTAACCTACCCCAAACAGCGGTGTTCTTACAATAAATCACCGCCCGCCACTTAAAAAACCATTCTCCTGCTCACCCCCGCTCTGTAACATAAGCGTTATGAAGACGAAGCTTTTTTCACGACAGCATTATTGTTTTGCATTTTTTTCTATCCTCAAAGGGAAGGTTTTTACCTCCTTGTTTAAAATGTTAAGTGATTTAATTTTTGGGTCGTTTGCAGCGTTTTGCTTTTTTTGTTGGGAGTTTAATTTGTGTTGCTTTATAAGTATTTTCTGTGCATGTAGATTTTATGAGAATTGTAGCGCTTTTGTGGCTCTGTCACCAGGTATGAGAAAAGGCGTGACACTGTGTGTATTTACAAAACAGCGACACTTGATTAGATTGAATAATAATCTATTTCTAATAAGTTTGTTTTTCTTGAGCGAGATTGCTTTAGTTTAGTTTTGCTACTCGACACAAGATGGCGCTCTAAACGTAAATAGTAACCAATTTAGGAAGTATTTTTTTATATAATTCTTGTAGGTTCGTCGTAAGAGTACCTTCATAATTATAAGAATGCTTCGAAAATGCCTTTATCAACAAGATGAGCAGGGAATTGAAAAACTGGCTACGTATTGATGTTCGACGTAAATGTCTTGTCTTATAAATAAAATACACTTATTTGCAAATCTATTCATCGGCCATATCGTATTAGGCGCAACTTAGTATTTTATATTCTTAGCTCTTAGTATAAGGGTAATATAGAATATATAGATGTCGCTCTACAAAAAATAAGTAGTTCACAATAAATCCGTCTGATACCCAGCAAATGGCGTTGCAATCGCAACACGATTTTTCCAAGCAGATGAAAAGGTCACTTAGAATCACATAAGAATCCCACAGGCGAAAAAAAACGAGCAACAGTGGTCTGTGGCAACGACCTCTGAGACGTTGTGGTCCGAGACTCTGCCTTCCAAGCGAGTGGTCCCATGTTCGAATCCCGGCCGGGGAGGAAGGAATAAAAGCTTTCGGTCTTTAATGTTTCTATGTGTGTGAAATCGCTGTTTCTGGTTCCCAACACACAGGGTATCCTAGTGTGGGGCCAGAAGCAATGAATGGCCTGCATATAAACCAGGTATACGGACGGTATATGCGTTTGGGTATACAAACATACACAAACACACACCCACACACACACACACAAACACACACCCACACAAACACACACACACACCCACAAACAATCTCTAAGGTTGTTGTGTGTTTGTTTGCGCGTCTTTTCCCATTTTTCTGGAAAACTACTGGACCGATTTCGATGCAGTTTTTTGCAATAAACTGCTATAATGTGCAATAATAAAACTATAATTTCAAAGGATGTTCTTGGATATGTTTTACAGTTGCAGACCACGTCGGTTGACGCTCGAGAGCTTCTCAGAACCGATTTAAAGATTTTTAATGCAGTTATTTTCATCATGTTGATGTCATTCGAAGGTGAACCAAATTTCAGCTGTAAATTTTCATTCGAGGGTGTTTTAATTTTTATTTATTAGGTAAGTTACTAGCCCATCGCCAATTAGCCCATCCAGCCAACTTCCATCACAAAGTAACACAAATATGACTTAGTGAAATTTCCCATTCAGGGTGGCAGATTTAAAGTTGATTTGCGTGAGTCTAGCCCCCTATCGCGGCAGATAAAGGAATAAGAAGTATTTCCATCATCATGAATGTCCGTACAATTTAAAATTCAAAATGGCAAGAAAATGTAATAACTCCCATCAAATTTTAACCCATGACCCAATTCAATAACCCCGAATCCAACAGCGATTCGAGTAAAAAAACGAAATGAAAACGAAAACTCGCCATTCAATTGCGAAAACCTCATTAAACAGGGGATAAATACAAAAAAGGGGTAAAAAAGGGGCAAAAAGTGGGCGAAAAAAAGGGAAAAAATTCATTCCACAACCCGTCTCACTTACGAGCCAATGAAGCGCGCAAATAAGCGAAAAATCCGTTTCTCTTTGGGGGAAAAAGATAAAAAGAAAAAAGGCCGCGAAGTGCGAATGACGCTAGAGTAATGAGGGTCCCGTATGTACGCCGAAATTCGTAACCCATTTTGTTACTTTGGTATTTTCACGTAATAAGTAGGTATATGTGCCTTGAAAAGCCGACGCTTACCTGGTAATTTAATATTATATTTAAGAAAATATTAATAAAATTATATTTCTTTAATTCTAATGAAAACTATTTTTGTGTTATAACTGTGTTGCTTAAACCAGTGTCTTCCTCTGAAGTCTTATTCAATGTATTGTATATGTACAAATATTTTCGCTTAGGATAAAGTTAAAAATAAGTAAATAAATTTTAATTTTTGACAAACAGAAGAAGAAAATGGTTTTAGAGGCGGCTAGCCTATTCTGGACATTCGAGGTTACCCCACGAAAATTGAAGTAATCTGATAAAATTAGTGGTTTACAGCCATCCGTTGTCATCCTCACGCTTTTTCCCAGAAAGGGGTAGGTAGAGACTGAAAACCTCCACTTAATACTCTGTCTTCCTCAAAATTTATAACCATTTTTATCCATTAGTTTCTGAAGACATGACGCTATGCTATGTCTTTCTACATACATACAAACATAGCGTCACGCCTTTTCCCATACGGGGTGGCAGAGGCACAATCTAACACACATTTCGCCAGTTATTCAGTACTTGATTGTTTTGTTAGTGACCCCTAAAAAGAAAATAGCGGCTTCACTCGTTGGTGCTCAGTCGGGCTAGTCGTAATTGTGGATGCTGGGGGAAATTGACAAGAGTGACATACTAACTGCCGCGTTAGGTTCCGTATGCGTTTTTTGTTCTACAGTTTTTGTATGCAATAAGTAATTATGAAAGAAAGTTCAGTGGCACTCTTTGTTGCGTTAGATTAAGTTAGTTTTGTTTAAGATAACATATACATAAAGAGCAGGAACCTAGATATTCTATATAATTGTATTTAATTGTTTATGTGGAGTGTAATCGGTGTGCATGAAAATAATAATAAAATTATAAAATATACGGAGATTGGTGAAAAAAACTACTTGAGCTAAGTTTTCGACTCGTGCTAAAGGAACCCTGAAACCGAAAAAAAATGTCACGTCACAACAGAGGGAATTGAAAACGATATCAATTGGTTGGAGAGTATTTTTTTGAGTCTTTTTTTTAAATACTCGAATGTTGACGCTGCGTCGACAGGCTCCCATGTGGATATTTCACCATTTTTGAAGATACGCTGTTTCGATTTGTGATGTTATTGTTTTTTTTAAATGGCGTTTAACGTGAAGGGAATTATTACAATTAGTGGAATTAAATTTGGAATGAAACACGACAGGTCTTGTCCAGTCAGCATCAGATACATGTGAGCAGGTTAGCTACTCAAAAAGACCTAGACAAAAAAATCAGAAATCATCAGAAGAACATCTTCAGACTTTGGCTGTGTTTCTGATTTTTTTTAATGTGTAGATATTTTTGAATAGCTCACCTGCTCACATGTATCTGATGCTGACTGTCAAATGGGGAAGATTACGGAAACCTTTATAATGTAAGGGTACTTTGTGTGTTTGTCACAAGTCACATATTATTAACAGCAAAGTTCTATGGATATTGACAATACATTTCTCTTATTAACGAAACTCTTTGCTTAAACTTGCTTTAATTACATAAACTTTAATTCATTTGTAACCTCAGATGAACGAAACTCTTTGCTTACTTGCTCGGTGTTTGTAAAGCCCTTTGTGACAACTTTGTGTGTGTTTGTGTTTTTTGAATACTTGATTGTAAGTCGTCTTTAAAAAACTAATTCCCTTTTAAAGTTGTTCATTCCTATTAGACTTTTCTATTATCAGGAGAGGAGGGGTTTATATTGTTAACTTAACGTAAGTACTTTCACTGTCAGACACATGTTATACAAATGAAAAGGACTGACGAGAGACATAATTTTGAACAACTTTCCCATACAAGACCATAACACCTTAAAACAAAAAGATACGCGGTCACTAAATGAAATTCAAAAAAATTAAGAGGTCGATATTGCTGTCAATAGGACGTTTTTTTAACTCATTTTGAACCGCGCGGTTCTTAATAAATATTAATATATACATATATTCTAACTTACTAAGTCAGAATAATGTCCATAATCACCCGTATAAAAACACTTCGTTACCGAACCTCCTTTAAAACTTTTTGTTCCGCTACTCGATACTAGATGGCGGCACAGGTAGAGAAGCGCAGCACTTATTAGGAACTTTTTTAACAGACGTCACCTTAGAGTACTGCAGATTCTATCGTGGGCATTTGTGAGGAAACAACATAAAATGTGCCTTAGAGTGTATGCCAGATAAGTTTTCGCGGTTCAAAACCTTTGATATCAGTCCTTTTGGGGTTATTTTTGGTTGTACCGCGCGCAGACTTATCTGGCGTGCTCTTTAATAATAATTGTTGTCATTATTTTTTCTTCTCCGGCCAGAAGAGAAGTGCATTCAAGAGAACGCCCTTGAATTTTAGGGTAAAAAATCTAAATTCAAACTTCGAATTGAATGCGCGACCTCCCGACGTCAGCCGCCGACTTCAATTCTCATAGAAAATCCGCAAACTTACAATTTTACGAATTTTCGGGGGTTCCCCTAACATTTTTCAAAATGTTCTCTCCCTAAGAACCTTTCTAAGACCTCAACAAAGTTAAAAAATACCTAAATCGGTCCAGTAGTTTGGCAGATTCGCGCTTACCACACACACATTTAGAGATTCATTTATATATAGATTTTTTTAAACAAAGCAAACATAGCGTCACTTGATTCCCGTACGGGGTATCAGAGGCGCAGACGCTTATACCAGATATTCTATACTCCATTTTATGTGATATCTAGCTGATCGTCGCAGTTAGGGAAATATGAAGGAACGAACGTTAAAGGTTCCCAAAAGTAATTATGGGAATGTAGAAGAGATTGTATAGGACTTCCTACTTTTGGGATACACTCTATACAGACTCACTATAATGTCATAGCTATATGATAGAATTGATGATTTCATGATCTGGCCGATCATTTAGGGGTTATGTGTTTGACCTGTGTGTATTTATGTATGTTTTTATACATAGGTATCACTTGTCTATCCTATCACACGTCTGATTCGAAGGTATAGCCCATGGACGAATAATATTTAGGCTCCAAATATCTAACCTACAGTTAATGTTACTCTACTTAGCACTTGGAGCATTTTAGACGAATTACACCAGATTACATCAAAACCTTTGAAAATTAAAAAATCGTTCATAAGGTCAAACGAGACGGAAATAATGCGATACAGGCTGTGGTTTGAGTTAGTATTCTCACCTGGGTTTGCTTTCCGAAAAACAATAGAATTGCTCTTCATCAGCTTCTTCATCTTCATCAGCTATTGGAGGTTGGCGATCATTGAGGCGAACTGTAGAATTCAACAAAACAGCGTAACTCAGATAGATATTGCGCATTTTAGAAATTGCATGGGGATTTTTCATAGTTACCCTCATTTTCGCACGTTTCCCAATCCTTTGCATCAAATGTTGCAAGATATGCCGATGATTCTTACCGTTAGTAGATTTATTTACCAAATTACAAGTAAGTTTAAATTGAGTAGTAAGTTGTTGATTTTATTAACTTTCCTCTTAATTATTACAAAAGCGAGTATTATGTCATATCAGTACAGTAAAAAACTGTAAAAAAAAACTATAAAAAAACTATAAAAAAAAAAACTATCTATAAAACTACCTTGCAGATTGTATTTGATACGGAGTCTCAACAATGTATTAGGCGTACATACTATCAAAGTCAATCATAATATTAAACAAGTAATGGAAAACGTTTGGTAAATGTAATTTGTACGTTGAAATTAACACACTTGAAGCAATTGAAGGAACAAAGAAAGAACATACAAACGGACAGACACGGCAAATTCTGAGATATTAAAATAAGTTCACCTTCAAAATATAACAAATTACGAAAAAAACGTCCAGTGCTTACCCACACGTGAAATGGGAATGGTGGAAAATAATTAGGGACGCCCTTCGGATACCTTTTCATTAATATTAAAAACTTTAATGAAAAAAAATATTAAAAGGATCCCTCAATTTTATCCTTTTTTCCATTAGACGGGATTTCGGACTGCTAATGAATGCAGTGGAGAGGTGCGTTTTTCTGTTAGTCTTTAAAATTCTGTTTCGACATCATCATGAAACATAAGCTTGTAATTCAAACACATTCATGGCTACGGGCCCCACACTAGGCTACCCTGTGGAACCAGGAACAGAAAAAAAAACGTTTATTTACAAAAACGAGTCCTTGACAGAAGGGTTTCCGTTTCTCCCAAATTAGGATAACCTAAACAGGGTACAAAAACACGGATGTAACCCAAAACCGGGGATGTTTTTAGATTTATACTACAAAGTTACGAATGTTTCCATATGGGGAAAGAGGAGTATAGTGATTTGGCCACGTTTCAACCGGTACTCAATTTTGCTTATGTGGGCTAGTCCATCGCCTCAGCTTTGGAGATTTGAAGGTTTTCTCACGATGTTTCCATCACCGTTAGAAAGTCCGTATAATGTGCTGCGGGCGTCGCGTGCCCACAAAACTCCACGTGCTCAATGTCATGAAAATATAGTATAGGGCCAAAGGACATGACAAATCAAACGCGCCCAAACTCGATAGTGTTGCGTCGTTTTGTTACAGATTTCCAATGGCCATCTTCCGGCTCCATCATGTGATGTGACAACGGTCGAAGGCCATGTTTGCCATGCATGTCCTTTTGGGTATCCGTACTGAAAATTTTAATTGGGTAGAACATGTTGGCGATCGGCAACTTGGTCTTTGTTAGATCGATGTCAGGTCACGTGACGACGCTGATAAATTTCGTGATTATTCGGTTAATACACAAGAAAGAACTCAGAAGAATATAACAACAATTCCAATTCCAATTCCAAATGTCTTCCAATTCCAAATGTCTTTATTACTGTAGATATTTACATATACTTAGCAATCGTCATTTTTGCCACTTCTCTACATTGGACCACTGTGGGAGAAGAAGGGCGTAGAAACTTCCACGGTTTTTTTTTTTAAGTATACAATACAGAATTTTTTAAAGTATATTATTAAATAATCCCTGTCTATAAAATTATGTAGGTATTTTTGTTTCACGAGATCAAAAGGCCCTGACATGTTTTCGCGTGCCTCTTACTCTCAAGATACATTACTTATGTTACTTACTTACTTACACACATACATACATATGCTCACGCCTATTTCTCGGAAGAGGGGTAGGCAGAGACCAAAGACCTCCACCTGCTACGATCCTGGCATACATCTCTCGCTTCCTCAACATTCATACTTACTTACTTAATTATTCATTAAACAAAATAATTATTCCAACACACCGACTCCACACCAGGCCCTGTTCTCTCCACATCTGAGTCGCACTCACTCGCACATACTTTTCTTCCTTCCGAAAATAAATATTTTAATCTGAAAGCATGGAAACTTCGCGTCTCCTCCAATTAGGGGCTAGAAGGGGGGGGGGGGGCTTAGGGGTCCGGGAGGGGTATAGAGGGGGTATTTTTGTGTTTAGTACCTTTAGGGGCCGGACTTCGATGGCTTGGGTTTGGCTTGTGGGTTACTTATTTACTCTGCGATTAGGTTTTTTTACTGTATGCAAGTAGATTTTTATAGCGCAATGTTTTAGACTTTTCCTTTGTTTGAAAAGTGGGGCTGGAAATTAGAAGCAAAGTTGTGTTTTATTCAACGATCTTTTTTCATTTTTTTTAAAAGTGTATCGACTTCCACTGTGATGTTGCGGTTTGATGCTCGACTGGGGAGAGAAAAAAAAACAGGTATTAAATGTTTATGTGTGTGTCTTCGCTGGTTCTGGTTCCCACGGGACATGGTATCCTAGTGTGGGGCCATTAGCAATGTATGTGCCTGTAAGTAAATGTTTATGTTTTTTTTTTTTTCATTTGCTAACACACTTAGGATTTAACCCCTTGGCTGGCATAGGGTTGCAGAATTTCCATTCGTTTTGGACTTGAATACCAAGCCAGAAGGTTGAAAATATGGTGGCATGTATATGGCCACTTGCAACTGAGTTTAAATATGTTTTGTTGTTAAT
Organism: Argyresthia goedartella; assembly: GCA_949825045.1. NCBI lineage: Eukaryota > Metazoa > Arthropoda > Insecta > Lepidoptera > Argyresthiidae > Argyresthia > Argyresthia goedartella. The sequence continues at coordinate 20,296,279 of OX463834.1, forward strand.
CAATATTCTCATTTATTTGATAAAAACGATTGTTACGTGTATTACAGTAAGAAAATTAATATACTGGGCAGGTCTGAAGGAAGGTAAGTTTTATAGTAATATAATACACTGACAAGCAATGAAAAAGTTCCAGTGAGATAGCACCAAAATACTCCTAAACGGGAAAGGTTAGCTTAATGACGCCGTCTGCAATATTGAAGTACATTTAACAGCGCATCAGAATATTACCAAGTAAAAACGTCAATATTGTGTTCAAATTTTAAATTAATTTTTTTAAAAAAATGGACGGGTGTTTGTCGCCATTTTGTGGGTGGAACTTTTTCATTGCTCGTCAGTGTATATAACTAATAATTTAATACTTCATTATTTCATTTCCTTACTACTAAAAATAGACAGCTGTTCATAACATATGAAAACACAAAAATGTTTGGCGTTGGACGTTAGTTTTGAGGTTAAACTATGTTTCACTTTGTTTCGTCGCAAGACAGAGTCTAAATTTTGCTTCACTTGTTTACTTCTTAAGCCGATAAACGCATTAAAATCCGTCCACCCGATTAAGCGCTCGAGTGCCACGGACAGACAAACAGACACACAGAGACACAGACAGACGTTTCAAGCTTCTAGCACCCTTCTTTTTCGCCGGTGGTTAAAAATAGGCAAACATATCTCGGGGATACAAACTGTGTCAGTTTTGTAACCACAAAATCGAAGAAATTATCTGAAATATTTACAATTGATCCTGGCCCCACACTAGGATACCCTGTGAGACCCAGAAACAGCGCTGTCACAAATATCCGAGACATCTTACTCTGACATATCTTCTGAATTGCAATATCTTCCTCTCAATGACCCGCGGCATCATATGATGTCCATTTCCCGCTGTAGATTTTGAATGTCATTACCATGGCATGAGGTAGAAAATCGCGATGTCTCGGAATTGGATTGGGTTGGTGTGAGGTTAACAACATCGCATACACAAGCAAATTCGCAATAAAAGCGAGCTCGTGTCAAATTATTTATTTATTTATTCAGGGGTTACCACAGGACCAAAATAAACTGAGGATAAATACACAATAACTTTAAATCTAACTAATCATTAAGAGTATCCCACTTGCGAGTTAAGAGGTAGACGAAAGTGAGCTCCTATTGAGCAACAAACTCTTAACAACTAATCATCTATGATCCTAAAAGTAGATAGATAGATAGATAGATAGATAAATTAATTTATTCATTACAACATGGTACACACACAAATACATAATTTTAACTCAAATTTTAAGAAGAAAAATCTGCAAGTTAAAACAAAACACAGCAGTTAAATAAAACAAACAATAAATAATAAAATTATACAAGCAAAACATTAAGGTACGGTAAGGATAACTATGTGGTATTGTGACTGTACCGCGACAATGAAATGGCCCTGACTCAGCAATGTCACAGACGAATCTGTGACGCTGCCAGAGCCAGTACGGACGAGACAACGGTTTGCTCAAGTACACATTTAACAACGTAAAATATGATGATTTTAATAAAATTGTTGAATGAAATAAATTGTATTCTAGAAGATTGTATTAAAATTATAGCACTAAAATTATATCATTAAAATGTATAGTAATAAAAGAAATAAAATTAAAAAAAATATATAGCAATATGTAATAAAATTTATGTCAGAAATGTATTTAAAACAGAAATGTATTTAAAAAAAAATAGACCTACCTAAAATTCGTGTAAAAAGTGCAACATACGAACAGTGTAAAGTATTACAGTGTGAATGTTATATAAACCTACCAAAACTTCGTGTGAAAAATGCAACAGACGAACAATGAAAATGTTATATAAAACCTTCCTAAAATTCGTGTAAAAAGAGCAACATACGAACAGTGTAAAGTATCATAGTGTGAATGTTATATAAAACCTTCCTAAAAATCGTGTGAAAAGTGCAACATAAAAACAGTAAAAAGTACCACAATGTGAATTTTATATAAAATCTTCCTAAAATTCGTGTGAAAAGTGCAACATACGAACAGTGAAAATCAAGTAACATAATATGAATGTTATATAAAACCTACCAAAAATTCATGTGAAAAGTGCAACAAACGAAATCATTCGCGTTGTGATATTATTATTTTTTAAAGTAACTGGAGACTTTTACTTGTTCCATTACCAAAATCACTTAACCCGTCCGCCGTAACGGATCCTAACATCGCCCTTTAAGATAAAAATACCGCCTCACCCTCTAAGGGTTTTGTATTTTTAGCAAAGGGCTTCTTTGTACCTGAGGGTGAGATACTGCTACATAGCTATATAGCATGTATATACAGGGTGTAACATAAATATGTAATCAGTAATCACATTTAAAGTTTAGGGAGCTCATTCTGAATTTAATGTAGTATAAAACTTTTAATCAGAAAATTCTTTCCATATTAATCCGTCGACCCAAAATGTAAGTTGCTCCGCTGCCTGGTCATCGTATTACAACTTCTGGATATTTCTATAGGAATCTCCATACAATACAATCGCTTAAAATAATCGTGTTTGATTGGTCAATAAGTGTTTTTTTTTCAAAATTTATTTATTACTGTATACACATATATGAATGAATGAATGAATGAATGGTGCTTCTCCAGCCAGGGTTCTAAACCTGTTCCGGTCTTTCGGCCGGCATACCAGAGGGCACAAGTTTTGAGGGGGGGCGGAATGACCTGCTCTGTAGGAAGGGAAGGATAGTGAATTCAATCGACCGACTCTTCAGCCTGAACCCAATATAGGATATGTGGAATGGGGAGGATGTGGGATTTGGAGAGCAGCTGTTGTTTTCTTCAAGTTCTTGTTTTCCTTCTATTTTCAGTTATTGTTAATAGTTGAGTTTCCTGAGTCGTGTTCGTTTGGGTTATCCGGTAAGTTCCCAGTTTCGCTTTTGCTGTCTGTTTCTGGGATACGGTATATTTGCCTCTAGGCCATCCTGACATCGTCCCTGTTGTGTGATGATTCTGTCCAGTAACTGTGTTTGATGTTTGATGTCATGCTTAAGGAAATTTTTCCAGGTGTATATAAGTCGGCCGGCTTTCTTCTTCCTTGCTTCGTATTTGAATGGAGCGTGTAGTAAGTGCTGTTGTGGGCGTCGCAGAATATGTATAGTAACATATCCGGTGGTTTTTGATTCGTTTGGATATCGTTTTGTCCTGTAGTCAGTCATGAATTTTGTGGTATCTTGGATAGCTTCTGGCGTTCTCAAACATGTCTCTGAGGATCAGGCGTTCATATACTGACTGTCAACTGTTTGCTTTAGTGAGGGTTGCCGCTTTTTGTCCGTATTTTATAAACAGTGCAGTGACCATTTTGTAAATCAGGCGCACTATATTTCACTCTATGTTGGATTTCTTTATAAAATGCATTAGGGCCTTGGAATTGCATATGGCTTGCCGGCACCTCTTTTTTATTGGGTCCTATGTCCTGCCGTAATATATGTGCCGAGATATTTGATTTCGTTTACTGTTCGTATTGGAACTACGTCCAATTCACTGGTTGTTTATGGGGTCTCTTATAAGAATTTTCGTCTTTCTACTTTTAAGTTTGCCATGAGCAGTTCTCCGATGATATTTATTTATTCACTTTTAGCTACTCCGTGGCATAGCAGCGCTGCGTATAAACGCTCCTTCAGGCTGCGGGCGGTCCGACTCTGGAACGCACCTCTTTGCACTATAAGAGACAGTCCGACTCTTTTTTCTTTTAAGAAACATATTAAAGAGCTCTACATGTCTCTTTCGTAAAAGTTATTGTATTTATTTTATTATATGTAAGGTTTATGTATATATCGGTAATTATTTCGTATTTGCTATCTGTATTTTACAGATATTTTAATTTATTCCTAGGCATTTTAGTTATAGTAATTATCGTGCACTGCCTACCCTTCTATGATAGCAATTCCTGTAATGCCTTGTTTTGCTGGAAGAAATCTCTTTTTAGAGACAAGCTCGCCCTTGTACATGCATTTTCTTTTGATGTAACTTTTAAAATATTTGTGTGCAATATTGTGAAGGAGGTTTGTTCCTATAATTCCCTTTTTCCTGTATTTCTTTATAGCGTCTTGTCCGATGCGAGCATACAGATACCAGAGATAGTGTTTTGACATATGTATCATGTTTGTTTCCTGTATATAGGCTATGTGTATGTCTTTGTTAGTCAATTCCGCGTCAATGTTGAGTCTTTTAGTTATTTCGGCGCATCCTCTAACCTTCCAAGTAGCAATGCGCATACGCTCGCATGTGACTTGTGGTTTAAATATGGGGCTGTTTCGTATCATCGTATATCCGGTGTTGTCTGGGATGTCTTCTGTTGATGTTATGGTTGACCCTGAGGAGGTCATGGGTGTTGCATTAAGTATCGGCGAAAGTATGGTGTTATCAGTTTGGTTATCGGTTGCTTGATCCGTGGGTAAATTTGGCGATTCAAGCAAGTAAACGCTGTCGTAGTGGTGTCCTGTGACGTTGAGGTTGATAGATTTCACTGCATCCGCTGGATTCTTGGGCGTGAATGTGAGCGATGGTGTATTTTGCTGGTGGATTGTTGCGTTAAGTAGAAAGTATTCGGCAGCTGGTATTATAATCTCCTCTCCAGCCCAAGTACCGTAATTGCTAGATTTTCAGTGGTGAGTTGTTAAGGATTTCAGGCTCAGTGATTGCGAGCTTTGTTCTGTTCATCGCCGTTTTCTTCTACATATTTAACTAGGTCCTTACGAATGTGAGTGTGGTTGCATGTTAATTGACATAGGTGATTAATTTAGTCAGCAATTGCGGTGAATAGGCAGTTACCATCTCAGCGTTGGTAAGGCTTCCATTAGGTTATGTTCTTGGGATGTTGTTGAAAGAAAGAACTTAGATATAGCGTGATTTATTTGAACTACCTTTGTCTACGATTAACAGATCGTACGGGTTGCGATTGTCAAAGTTTGTGCGTATCTTCGTGCGCCCTTATTCTCGGTAGAGAGCCGCTTAGGACAAAACGTCTCCGATTTTATTGTTGTTATTGTTCATCAGTGAAAGTCTTTTGTTAATTGCCTGTTTTCTGGAAGATGGTGAAATGATCCTTTTATGATGTGCAATTGTTTGCTGTTTCTCGCTATTTCTCAGAATATGCAGTTATGTAGTAGACGGGCTTGCATTATTGTTTTATTTTTGTGGGCTTGTCGGACCGGATAAAGTTAGAAATGGTTATGTTTTGTTTTACTATTATTGGGTAGGTTCCTGCTTAGTTTTGTATTTAGGTATGATGGATCGCTACACTTATTACGTAGAACTCCGCGGCTGCTATGATAATTTCTTCACCGCCCCACGTGCCCTGTATGTGGAGATTTTTTATGTACTCAGTGAAAGCTTCTGCGTTTGGTGCGTCGATCGCATGTTTGATGCGTGGATAATTGCTGTTAGCTTCCACGTATCTAGCTAAGTCGCTTCTGATGTGGGTATGGTTGAATGTCGCTCCAAACAGATGGTTGATTTTGTCTGCAATTGCATGGAACAGGCAGTTTCCATCTCTGGGCATTGGTAGAGTTTAGATTGTGAGATATTACTACAGGAGAAAGCCTCGTGGTATTTTAGCTAATATGAATGTGTGTGTGTGGGTTGTTTCTGTTCAACATGTTCGCACGAGCGGACGGCTCTCAACACCCGCTTGTGCGAGACCTGGCGCCATACCACGCGCGCCCGCCTGACCGTCGCCGCCTACCCCGAGACCTGGTTGCCGAGCCGGCAGCACCCCTGGATTGAGGCCACACAACCCGAAGAAGAACACCTCAGCCACCCAATGACCTGGCCGTAGTCACGGCCAGCGGAAGACTCCGCGGAAGGGGGCCATTGCCCCGGGACCGCAACCCCGCACCCTGGAAGGGGTGTGAGAAGATCACCAAGCCAAGGGTTGTTTCTAAGAGGTGTACGGCCGGTATGATGAGAGACGCTGTTTGGCTTTTTACGATCTATTTTTATTCTTATGTTTCCCGGTATTTCCAAGATGGGCTGACACCATAGAATGGGTGCCAGATGTGTGAGGGAACGTTGTGAGCCTTTTGTGCTTCGAAGCTTTTTCAATTGTTCCTAAATAGCAGTCAATTGTTTTGTCTAGTTTCTGGGAGTTTGGTGAGATGGCATTTTTATGGCCTGCACTTGTTTAGTTTTTGTTTATTGTCGGGTTTAGTATATTTGCAGTTTAGCTACATAAAAATAATTCTAGGATTGTTAAGTTTTGGGTTGGCTTATTCACTGAGTTTCAGGGTTTAGTGGATGGTTATTGTTAATGTCTTTCGAAGATGAGGAGAAAATAAATCTCGAGGAGAATTATCTCGAATTTATTTTCAGGCAAAGCAATATAAGTATATGTAGCTATAATAATGTTTTATTAGTTGATTTTGATATTGCGTAGGTAGGGAATTGTTATATCCTGCCTATGACGCACCTATAAATGTGATTATGCCTTAGTCAATAGGGGCGACCGCGGCCGCGGTAAGTGGTGGTTTATTATTGTCAGGCGGCGAGTGGTGCTGAGAGATATAAAGTTAGAGGTAGGTAATCACTATCAATGATGTCCTAATCGGAATGATCTCACCAGGTTGGTGTGTTTAGCGGCGGTGGTGGTGGAGGCAGTAGCGTTGAGGGTGTGTTGCGTAGGCGTCGCTCGCTGCCGGCCTGTCGCTGCGTGGCTCAGACGTGCACCTGGCCTAGAATAAATTCTAGGGCTTGCACAGATGGGATGCCTAAGAGTATCGCGCAGTTCTCTGGGCATTCATTACACTTGACCGCACTAGTATCATCACAATCACTGAAATGCGTGGTATTGCACAGATGGGGTGCCTAGATGGATCACGCACATTCCCCAGGTAACCCTTACAGTAACACGCGGTATAAGCCAGGCTCGTTTTCGGGCCTCCGGAGGCAGAACAAAAGGCGCGCGCCGGGGATGAAAACTATTGTTTGTTTATGCGTTTGGGAGATCTCGGGGGGACACGTCCGTTCGGTCCGGCAACACAAACGCCACTCTCTTATTTATTACTGTATACACATATACTTAACAAATGTAATTTTTGCCTCTTCTCTAAATTGTACAACTGTGGGAGAGAAGGGCGTGGAAAATCCCACAGATTGATTTTTAGATCTCTTTTAAAAATTGGTTCTGTTTAAGTTATCATCTGTGACCCACATGAGGCTATATATATTTCGCAGTTGATTGGTTAAATCAGACACTTTACTAACATCCTAGTCCGTTAATTAAGGATCGACGTTTAACCAAGTTACTAGCTTTTTGATTTGATTAAAGCATCGTCGAAAACGTTAAACAATCTGTCTTACCGAAAGCCGGCGTGTTGGTTAAATAATGTAAAACAAGATGGCATCACGACAACAGCTGATTATTTTCAGTGTCTATCTTTTTACTAATGATTTGCACAGCTTATATCAGGGCAAAACATTGCGGTAGCTTAGGTGAAGGGTAAAGGGGGTGAGCGAAGCGAAGCCCCCTTTATCCTTCGTGTTAGGTTGAACATGTAAGAACAACAAAAATATTTTAATTGTACTTAATTGTATTTATATTGTATATGTCTTGTTCCCTAGGAACGTTTAGACAACTCGTTAAACGTTTCGTTCACTCACTGGTCTGACGGAGCTTTAGCGACTTGGTTAAACGTCGGTCTTTAATTATCGGTCTAGGGTGTTAGTTAAGTGTCTGATTTAACCAGCTAACTGCGACATATACACTCACGCTGGAAAAAAGAAGGAAGGAAAGTACTTGATCTGAAATTCATGCACAAGGTGCTTAACGGACAAATAGACTGTCAGCAGATACTGGACTCGTTCAGTATCTCGGTGCCGAGTAGACTTCCACGCCGCGGTACCTACAAACTGTTCAGAGAGCGTCCATGTAAAACAAACCTTGGCATAAACTCGCCCTCCACCAGAATGATACGCCTGTACAATACACTGCATAAAAGTCAAACCACAGACATCGATGTATACCATGATAAGCTTCATACTTTCCGATCTAAGCTTGATACCCACCTAACTTCGAACTAAACTAAATTAAATTGAATTATTATAAAAATCAAACAGAAATGTATTTAGATAGGCACCTATATTAAATTAATTTAAACTTAACTTAAATAATATTTGTAATGTAATTAATTAATTGTAATAATTATATCACTCAGAACTTGTTATATATAGTTCGTTAGTAACTAAAATGCTTCGAACTGTATTTTAATGCAAGCTGTGTTTGCCTATAAGTGGACAAGCATCTAAAAAGTAAAAAAATGTAATAATTAAGTAAATATGTATTTTCCGTTGGCGGACCTGAACCAATAAAATAAAAAAATAAATAAAAAGTCCAACGAAAATGTGCTAGACTTCTATACAAAATCAAATATGGGTATTATCCCTACTTATTCCCGTCTCCTTTTGTGGCAGGGATGGTGGGGGTAGACACCCTAGAGCTGAGGCGGAAGTGGTCTCTGCTGGTCCACTTCTATCTGCTCTTCGAAAACAAGGTAGATAGCCCGGTCGCACTGCAAAGTGTGACCTTAAGTTGATACGAAAAAAAATGGGGTTTTTTCGAATCCATTTACTCCACCATGAAGTCATATACAGATTTGATTTTTGGGTTAACGTTTATTAATATATGTAGTATAGTATTTGATTAAGATTTTCACTAAAGGGAAACGCGATTTGATGAAATTTTCTCGATAGAATTTAATTACGAAAACACCTCTAAATTGTTTTATTTTTACCTGCAATTCTGAAATCCTAATTAATTTCATTGTGGAACTGCGTTCAAAATGTAGATATTATGTATCTCAAAATCTCCTTTAAAAACTTTTTAACAACATAGCGTAGTTTATTTAAAAAAAAAAGGTGTGGTTTAGCGCTACGTATTTTCATTTTTTCCCGATTCCGTCCCACTCACACTACGGGTCTTTCTGCCTGGAGTAACGGGGACCTTTGCACGGATGAGGTAGCGCCTCCGACTCGGTACGCCATGTTACGTACGCGGCCACTCTTCGCCACGGGTGCTGTTCGTACACAGCACGCTCGTCACGCGCCCACTTTTCAGGCACCGAATCTACTCAATGCCTGTGCTGCTCAGCTCACAGATCTAGATATTTTTAGTATGCTCCTCCGGACGTTTTTTAAAACTATTTCCTTGTTCTGAAGTCCTAAGTCTGTAGGCGCCGTCCATGGGGAGTCTGGTGTTTTTTACCTAACTACAAATAAATAAAGTATCGTTAGAAGCGACATAAATAATAATAATGATACCTAAATGTACATAGAATGTTATAAAGGTGGGTACAATTTGTGTTGTGGCTATTTATAAAAGTAAAAAAATATTGTATAAATGATCAAAATGCATCAATAGTAATTTCATTTCATTTATTTTAGTTTAGCTTAGTTTAAAAACGGTTCGGTTTGAAAACCAGCGTTTTTTGCTGCCAGCACACCATACAATATTTGCTGAAACCAAACCTTTTTGACACATAAATAATTTCACTATTGTATCAATGTATAGAGTTCTCTGACGTGTGTCAAATAAATGCTTTTCTTTCTTCTTCTTTCTTTCTTCTTGTTTTTAAAAAGTCGTAATAATTTATAAGGTATTGTGTCTGTCTGTTTTTTTTATCTATACTTGTGCATATTATAAGTAATCTCTACTATTTTATCTGTTACATGTCACTTCTAAGTGTCAAGCCCACATGTTTTGGTCTTTAGACTGTAAATGTGACCCGTAGATATCAATAAATCTTTAAATCTTTAAAGTAGAACTAATACAACGATATTAATACATTTAGCCCTTTAATGTCCCCACCGAGGGGGACGGGCCCGGATACGAGTAATTTTGAGCCATACTCCACTACGCTGGCTCAGTGCGGGTTGATGGAGAGGTGCCGGGCTTGTGGCCAGCCCGAATGCCAGAAGTTATCAAGCTTCCCTGTTAGGGCCTCTGACCAGCTTTACGACTACTACCAGCGAGCAGCGATAGCAGCCGGGACCTACAGCTTAACGTGTCATCCGAAACTCGAAAGCGTCCGAAGCAAATGCCACATAGAACGGACACCCTTCCAGGGCCCGTCTCGGCCAGATGTTGCTACCCGCACGATCGTTGCCGATGTGCCAATACCGCTAGGCCACGAACGCTTTAATTACAATTATTAATAATTTTGTAATTATTCACTATAATATCACAAAACTATTAACAGGTAGTTCTGTGTTGAGCTAGATTAATCCCATACAGTCCAGTCATTTGAATAATATTGAACATTATGATATCACTTTTTATACAAAGTTGCTTTTACATGGTTTTTTACTGATTTAATGACATTTTAATGACAATTCCAAAGGTATTGTGATTGAAATAGATAGATGTCAAAGATTGCATAATAGGGTCTATACAGTTTCAAGATGAATAAGTGTTCAGTAGTGAAGTTCTGTTCCCTATTATACCAATAAAACAACAATTTTTTTCAATAATTCTCAGCATGCGCCGCATTAATCAGATAGAGGAAGATAAAAATGATAAAATAAAAACTTATCCCATCTAAAATAGCTTTCAGAAAGCTTTGCTACAAAAACATAATTAAAAACTTTGCGCAATATCCCCACTCGCCTCAGCCATACATGGTTTGGTACAGTCAGCAATACAGCCAGCTTTTAAAATTTTGTGAACACTTTTACCATATGGGGTGGCACAGGCAGATTTGAGCCTACATTTAGGCCAGTTATTCAATACTCCATTATGCATGACAGAGGGCTAACCCATCGCCTCAGCAATGGTGCCAGGAAGGTTTTCTTCCGACGTTTTTGTTCGAAAGTCTTAATTAGAGTTTTTTACGACACCGTTCAAGCTACGCCCTGTATACAGCAGTTATAGGCAAGTAAAAGAAGATTCATTTTTGTGATTACTATCTGGGTTAAACTACGTACCACAAAAATATCTGATTTCTGATAGAAACGAAGTCAGAAGGATAATAAAAATAGGGAAATATTAAACTGCACATCAAAAATACAGATTTGCACAACAAATATCCCTCATATTTGCTGCGGTAGCTTAGGTGAAGGTTAAAGGGGGTGAGCGAAACGCAGCCCCCTTTATCCTTCGTGTTAGGTTCAACATGTAAAAACAACAAAAAAACTTAAAACATAAACTTAAGTAATCATTAAATATATAAAACATTAAAAGTGTTTTGCTGATCCTTTTTTGCTGCGCAAATCAGTATTTTTGATGTGCGATTAAATACCAGCCATAAATACAAGACTCTGAGCTCATACCCTTTCTGCAACACTCTGTATACAGTTGTACATAGACAAGTAGAGGGTGGTTCATTTTTGTGATAAGGCAGATTTATAGAAACGCCGTTTCTTGCCCCGGAGGCAGCTCGCTAAGTACCAAGGCCCTCCGCCGAAGGGCTAAGTGGTTATGGAGGGGGCACCTTTTTTGATAACTGCGTAGGGGAGAACCCATATTCAATTTTATTCATTTTTTCAGGTAACAATACACTCAGATAATAGTAGTTTATGTGACTGCTACATAATGGAGGGCATTAACACTCGAGAGTGGAAAATAACACTCGAGAGTTTTAATGCCTAATTATGTACAGTTACATACTAGTTTATCTACACACATATCATAAGAACTCGACGAACTTTCGACGACCCGAATGGCCGAGTCGGCAGTGACCCTGCCTACGAAGCCAGGGGTCCCGGGTTCGAGTCCCGGTGGGGGCAAATATTTTTTTGATGAGAACGGATGTTTGTACCTTAGTCATGGTTGTTTATCTATCTAAGTATAATATTTATCAATATAAGTATGTGTATAGTTGTCTAGTACCCAAGATACAGGGAATCCAAGTTTGGGGCTAGATCAATGTGTGTAAATAGTGTCCACGGTCTTACTTACTTTTTGATGTGTTCAGGAACCGCATGTTTGACCGGCATTGTGGCATTGATCATTGTTCTGCTGTTGTTTAGCTTGTTCTGTAGTACCAACTTCACAGACAAACTAGGGGCAGCACGCTGGCGGGCGACGACGTTCGAAATTTGAAAGTAATATTTAAAATTTTGGTACATTATAACATCAATACATCATCTGTGAAAATTTCATCTGTCTAACTATCACGGTTCATTAGATACAGTCTGGTGACAGACGGACGGACGGACGGACGGACGGACAGCGGAGGCTTCGTAAAAGGGTCCCGCTTAACACCCTTCGGGTACGGAACCCTGGAGTAGGGGTCAGCCTTGGAATGAGAGATAATAAGCTGGGAACTCGTATGCGTCTTGATTTTGGCGGTATGTATGTTGTTTCAAAGGTCTCATAATATCTTGTGTCCGCGTCAGTTAAGTAAGTTATTCAAAATTGGTTATTTCAAGGCTACTCGCATCTCGTGGAAAGAGATCTTTGCGCTGGCTCGCTCGATTTCCAAGTTCTTTATTAAGAACTCCGTTTCCCGTTACAGATTTGAATTTTATTATCATCGCGTAAAGTTCAAATACGCGATACCTCACGCGAAGGCGCGGTAATGGACCGTTACATATATGAACTGGATTAATTGATTTATCTGGCTCACTATCAATCGCATCAGTACTTTGCTTCCTATAGACTGAGCAAAAGTAACTAAACGTAGTAGTACGGGGAATGGTATATTTTCTTATCAATACACAATAATATAACCACAAAAAAAAACATGCACAAAGGCAAGCATAACTCTCATACGACTTTCAGACCCCGTCGATACGATTGTGCGGGTCTTAAGAATATTTCGTTCTCGTCAACGAAGCCACCTCCACCCAACTTTCCTTCTCCGCTCCCTTTGTCTTCCGCGGAGGGTTTCATATTTTTTCCCCATTACATTTTCATTTTATTTCATATTCCTCTACCCCGAAGAGGGGTGGGCTGGGAGTAGGGATAATAAAAATGTTCCCTCTGCTCATGTCGTCCTTATTTATGGCGAATATGTTTTCGTACGGATTCGTAATGAAGCCTATTATTAGGGGATGTTTTTCGAGATTGCCGACCTTACGTATACTTTTTTATCTTTCTTATATTTTTATCTCTTTTTTATGCTGGTGCGGATTTTCTGTTAACTGTTCTTTGGCGATAGCGGTACATGGCAATTTGTTCATTGTTGAATTTTGTATTGTTGTATTTGCTTATCATTTGTAAAGAACTGTTTGAGCTGAACAGCTTTGTAGATGGCCTCTGTGGCGAGAGGCCCTAGGGAGAAGTCCGAGGTTCGATACCCGGCTGAGTACCAAGAAAATCTGGATCTGGAGTATCCAGATCTTGGATGATTTTTTATATGTGTATTATGTCGCTGTTTCTGGTTCCTATGACACAGGGTGTCGTAGTGTGGGGCCAGAAGCAATGTATGTGCCTGTGTGTAAGTGTTTATGCATTGTTTATATACATATTTCCCTAATAGGTTGACTAAGGCATCAGCCTGTCAGTCAGCCAGGAAGTCCAATAAATACTATCTACTTTTATGTTTAATCAATCAGCGATAAAGTTAGAAACCACCAAACTTAATCCGCAAATAATTATTCTCCTTGCCGTGTTATCTATATATCATAATCGAAACCTCCAAAATCCAAAAGACCATCTCACATTCTCAAAAATCTATCCAACTATCGACGTTAAAAGTTGTATCCGTCTTAACTATTTACCTTAATCAAAACCACCAAAACTCGAAATTCTCAAAAACTGCATCGCAAAGCCTCGCACCGGGCACTCACACAATCTCACACTTTTTCCTCCGAGCCTCCTTCTGCCACCTCTGTGTGCAAGTCTCCCTATGCGAACACACGAACTGCCTCTGTGTGCGTGCTAGCCGGTGCCACCATTGGGCAGAGCGCTATTTCTTTATTGATCCATATTTCTTCTTCTTCTGACTAGCCCCGAGCGGGGGGGTCACCCCCCCAGGGGGAAGAACCCCCTCAGAGGTGTTTTTCTACAGTTTTAATGAACGAAGGACCCGTGGAAGGAGTTTTGGGGGGAAGAAAGGATATTAATGCTTTTTAAGCGAAGGAAATTTTCGCCCCTGTTTATGCGCACACTGAGACAGGGCTGTGCCGATGCAAGTTTTTGTGTGGCGTTTCTTTGTGTGGGTTGGTGGAGTTTAAATGTACTGAAAAGTTCTTGAGTGTTTTTTAATCGAGTTATGTAATGTGATGGTTTTGGGGTATGAGATGGATGTTCCTATGTGAGTTGCATGTTCTGAATTCGAATTTCGAGATGTTTTGGTTCGGGCTTTCAGTACCTACACACTGTTTCTGAGATATCATCTTACAGCCTTACTAATAAAAAAACTTATTCACGGTTATTCAGTGTTTTGTCCTTTTCATACGTCGAGTAAATGTCAAATGTCATAGCAAGACAAAACGCTGTATAGGTTAAACCGTGAATAACTTCTTTTATTATTAAGGCCGTAAGAATGTATTGCATTAGATGTACAAAACCAGGTAAAGAATTTTAAATATTGGTGTTAAAATAACGAAAACACAACCTCAAACTATTCATCAAGCTTTTGATTCTTCCTCTGCGGCGGTATTCAAACCCGAGACCTCTACGGCAGACGTCGTCGTCATACATTCATCGCTTTACATGTAATTGAGATTTTCGATACAATAATATTTAAATCAGACCCGTGTTATTCGGAGCGCGAAAACAAAAAGCTAGAAAATAGCGACTTGGCACCAAATAAGTAAATTTCGCATTAAAAACGAGATAAAACCCGACTAGAGTTGTGCGCAAAAAACATAAATTTGCCTACATATCACGCTGGCAACTACGCGAGATTTGAACAGGGGCGCGTGGAGTCGCTCGCACGTCAAAATATTTATCTATAACATTATATGGAATATTTGTTTTTATGCCTGTTATAAACGGGAAATATTAAACGCTACATCAAAAATACTGATTTTCACAGCAAATATCAGGGCAAAATGCTGCGGTAGCTCAGATGAAGGGTAAAGGGGGTGAGCGAAGTGAAGACCCCTTTATCCTTCGTGTTAGGTAAACATGCAAGAACAACAAAAAATACTTAAAACATAAACTTGTGCACATATAATATATTTTAAAAATAAAGGGAATTATTAAACTGCAAATCAATAATACTGATTTGCACAGCAAATATACTGATTTTCATAGCAAATATCAGGGCAAAATACTGCAGTAGCTTAGGTGAAGGGTGAAGGGGGTAAGCGAAGCGAAGCCCCCTTTATCCTTCGTATTAGGTTGAACATGTAAGAACAACAAAAATACTTAAAACATAAAAAGTATTTTTGCTGATCCTTTTTTTAAATCCGTTATAAACCTCTACCAATGGCGGCGTTTCGTTAGCCTAGAAATTGCGTACGGGCATAGGCGAAGGTTTCATATTAATTCCCGATTTTTAGAGTTCCGTACCCGAAGGAGGTTGTTACTGAACCTCCGCTGTCCGCCTGTCCACCTGTCACCGGGCTCTACCGGATCAACCGAAACGGGTAGAGAGCTGAAATCTATGTGTAATTTCAGTTTTACATGATGTCACCTTAAATAGGTATGCAAATGATATAGTATTTTCGCAACTTAATTACTAGCTTTTTTACTAATTAGTACTTATTTTTCTTATGTATTTAAAATTATTGTAATTTTATATTATTTCACTTTATTTGTATTTATTTTGATTTTTACTAAGAATAGTAGGTAACATAGTATAAAGATATGCTACTCGGCTTCGTAAAACCGTGGGGCATTTTGATCAAGATAGAAACGGCAAGAAAACTCAGACCTGCCCCCTTATTCAGCCATCTCTGATCATCAGCGTCTGACTCCATCCAAGACTAGAGATGATGATACTGATGACTATCTGCGAAATATGAGTAGGTACTTACTGTTACTATAGCTACTAGTAGTACCAATATAGCATTATTATTTTAACCAATTTAAAAAATAAGGGTTTATAAATTCAGTTGCATTATTTTTTTGTTAATAGTGTGTTGCCTCGAACCGGTTTCAGATTTTTATTTGAAAGGGTACCTTGCAATTTGATCTAGTTCTTAAAAATTAGATATTAGTCCAGTAATTTGGTTTCTATGTCAAAAACTGGAATAATATGTCATCCATGGAAACGAAATTGCGTATTGCGTTTGCCTTCCTGTGACTGACGGTTACGTTTATTGTCATGAGATACATTATGGATATAAGTAGTGACCCTACCTACGAAGCCAAGGGTCCCGGGTTCGAGTCCCGGTGGGGGCAAATACTTGTTTGGTGAGAAAGGATGTTTGTACCCTAGTCATGGTTGTTTATGTATCTAAGTATAATATTTATCTATATAAGTATGTGTATCGTTGTCTAGTACCCAAGATACAGGGAATCCTAGTTTGGGGCTAGATCAATGTGTGTAAATAGTGTCCATGGTATGGTATTTGTTTAAGGGGTCTTCATTCCATCACCAGATACACTGTCATATAACTTTATTTGACATTTCACACACACGATTCTGTCAAATTCCACAGTTAAACCGGCAGATAAACGTTATCTGAGGATGTGTCCCTCGATTGACGGAAGACTGTTTTTGTAGCCTTGTTTAGGTCCTTTAGGTCGACTTCGGCCACTTCCTGATTTGTATCTTTCCAAACTTGTCCACTTCCCAATTCGTCCACTCTAAAATCGTCCTTTTCCTAAGTTGTCACTTTATAGATTCCGAAGTTGACTACTTCCTAATCAGTCATTTCCCTATTCGTATTTTCCTACCATGTCCATTTCCAGAATTGCTAACTTCCCAATTGGTCCACTCTTACAACGTCATTTTCCTTGAGTGTCAGCTCTCTGTTAGCTAAGGTACAGATGTAGGTAGTGCATATTGTTTTTCGTTCATATTATCACGGAAACGCATGAACGTGTCATCCTACTTTCAGTGAGTCAACGTCCGTACTACTTGAACTGAGACTGACTGAAATAGCGTGACAGGTGTATTTGGACGATATTCAAAACCCGATGTAAGGCATGAGGTCTTTTTTTTAATGTTTTGAACTTGGTGAATTATGTTTATTAGTCAGTGTTTTCCAAAAAAAAACTCAGTAAACACTTTTTTAATCAGTGGAGTGCTTCTCTTATTAACCACCTTTCTATCCATGACCCAAAATATAAGTGAAGTCTCCACACCACTCCTGTTCTAACATTTAAAACAGCATCCATAATACACGGTGCGATAAAATGGTAGCGGACCTCTCTCCCGCCATTGTTCTAAAACTACCCGCATTTGCACCCGAAATTATTCCCTAATATCAGCGGGTTAGAGCCGAGAACGGATTAGAAAAGTTTGGTATAATTACATTGTCACAGTAAGACTGAAGATGGCTTGAACCCGGAAACGGATATGGTAGTTTATTCGTCGATTTGTTTGAAATTGACCCATTGGGTTAGTTATTTTTAATGACTGCGATTCAAAGTCAACGTCAAAGTTTCTTTCTATACTACTGTAGATATTAACATTTGCATTTTTTTGCCTCTTCTCTACATTGGACCACTGTAGGAGAAGAGTGATTGCAATCTCTATTGGCAGGGGGTTGTTTCTCAGCCAGCAGATTAACGAAACTCTGTGTTTCAGGAGGCGCATAAGGCCTTATCAGCGTTTTGTTAATCTCAAGTAACGCAAAATAATGACTATTAATACGGTTGGTTTCTTTACGAGCTGGTGCATTATGAGTGTCAGTACGCATATCATCGTAGTCACAATGACGAATGGACGTAATAAGAATATTTTTGAGATTGAAAAGTCTCCCAAAATTTTCACAAAAGTTTTTTCTGTGAAAATTTTGGGAGGGGCGAGGCGAACGGAAGTTGAGAGGGAGTCATAAGTGCCTAGAAGCTCTGTATGGAGGAGACTACACTAAAGAGACCCTCCACAGACTGCATTAAAAAAAATTGTGAAAACAACCGCCTTTTGTTGACCTCGCCCGTTTGCCTCCAATGGAAGATGGTGTGAGATTGCGTACCAAACCTACCACCCAGTCCAAAAGTGGTTGGGGTTGGAAAAGTAACGGGAAAAGAAAGAATTTGCCTGACTGAATTACTGAATAGCGATAAAAAATGGCTAGTCTTTAATCGCACATCAAAAATACTGATTGCACAGCAAAAAAGGATCAACAAAAACACTTATTATGTCTTAAATATTTTATGTTGTTCGCTTTACCGTTCACCTATGCTACCGCAGCATTTCGCCCTGATATTTGTTTTGATGTGCAGTTTAATATTTCCCATACAAAATTAGCTTGACTAGAAATACTGGCTTTGTCTGAAAAAATTATTGAATTGCGTGATTAGAAATATAAAAACTTTTTTTAAAACAAGCTTTTATTTTAACGTTACACGCTTTTATTTACAAAAATGGGACTGTGATAAAAACAGGAAGATTTACAATTAAAGTGTAAAGGTTTTAATGTTAAAAATATATAATGATGTACGTTATGTAATTATTTTGTCGTAGACGAAGAAGCTTAATTATCGTTAAAGGTTACAATGAACTTATAAAGTGATATATTTGTTATTGGAGTTAATTTATTATAAACTTTTTAGTTCATTTTTAATAAAAGCTTGTTTTTAAAAAAGTTTTTCTTTTCTTTATTTTTATTTTTAACTTTTTAGTATTTATATTATATTATTAGGTTACCCTCTAGTGTCAAAGTACTCGTCAAGACAAATTAAACGAGCCTAAACTCGATGAGGTTGCGATTTTTAATGACGGAGTTCCTATGGCCACCTTCCAGCTCCATCGTCAGACCCTGGTTACCATCTAATATCAAAGTATTCGTCAAGACGAATCAAACTAGCCTAAACTCGATGAGGATGCTTCGTTTAATTACGGAGTTCCTATGGCCACCTTCCAGCTCCATCATAAGACCCGGTTACCATCTAGTGTCAAAGTACTCGTCAAGACAAATTAAACGGGCACAAAATCGATCGGGTTGCGTCGTTTAATTACGGAGTTCCTATGGCCATCTTCCAGCCCCATAATCAGACCCTGGTTACCATCTAGTGTCAAAGTACTCGTAGAGACAAATCAAACGAGCCCAAACTCGATGGGGTTGCGTGGTTTAATTATGGAGTTCCTATGGCCACCTTCCAGCTCCATCATCAGACCCTGTTTACCATCTAGTGTCAAAGTACTCGTCAAGACAAATTAAACGAGAACAAACTCGATGGGGTGGCGTCGTTTAATTATGGAGTTCCTATGGGCCACCTTCTAGCTCCATCATCAGACCCTGGTTACCATCTAATATCAAAGTATTCGTCAAGACGAATCAAACTAGCCTAAACTCGATGGGGATGCTTCGTTTAATTACGGAGTTCCTATGGCCACCTTCCAACTCCATCATAAGACCCGGTTACCATCTAGTGTCAAAGTACTCGTCAAGACAAATTAAACGAGCCCAAAATCGATCGGGTTGCGTCGTTTAATTACGGAGTTCCTATGGCCATCTTCCAGCCCCATCATCAGATCAGCTCTATGTCATAATAGTATTGCATTGTCATCCGATTTATACCTGCATGCAAAATTTCAGCTCAATCGGAAACCGGGAAGTGGGTCACATTTAACACGTTGCGGGGCAACACGTCGAAGGGCGGTATTTTGAGAGTTCCTGATAGGGCACCACGCCTGGTGACGTTCAATTTTAAGTGATCAAAACTTTCAACCCGTCTGCAGACGGTCAATTTACGTAGTATGTAAAGGAGGAGCATTTTATTGTGTCATATCACACTAATTCATGATTTTGTGGTGTCACAACAAAAGCTTCAACGAACAATTTTAGGAAGTCCTTCACACACACATTGACAAGTTGCCTACTATGACAGTACGCCTTTGGACGTGTGCGTAGCTGTGTAAATTAATGGCTAGAGCAAGTTGCGGCATATAGCGCAGTCTCATTGAGCGAGTCGCTGTGAGTGTGCGTGTAGTCCGGGTTTCTTCAAGATTTAGCGAATTTTATACGGTAAATTACAATATTTATTCATTGACGGTATTGTATTGTGTGTGACTTTGTTTCGTACATGTGTTTCTGTGGTTATATTACGATTCGATAACGATCGATTCATTCTTACAAGTAAGTGGGTTGTGAAATTAACCGGTGTTACAAAGTGGAGTATGCATTGAATAACTGGCAACACGTGGGCACACTTGAGCCTCTGCCATCCCGTATGGTAAAAGGCTTGACGCTTTGTTTGTTTGTTTATAAATGATTGTATTTCTCCACTCTGGTTTCATCACTTTAATCTGCTGTTGTAAGGAATCTTTCCCAAATGTATATATTTTTCAGATGTCATCAAGAAAAAATAAACCCGATAGGCGGCCAACCCTGTTTAGTAATGACAAGGAGCCTGACATAGAACAAATTTTCCATGATCCGTACAGCGATGAAGATGGTGAGTTCGGATCAGATGGTAATTACGAACCAGACCATATTGTTATTTTGAGCAGCAGTAAGGAAGAAATATTTTATAATTATGTTCCGCTCTCAGAAAAGCTGTTGTACCTTAAAACTCATACATGCGGGTATCCTAAGAAGCAACCGAAATGGAAACCCTTCTATTTTGACCAAGAAAAAGCTGAAAAAAGGCGAACATTGTTGGCTCAGAAAGAACAAGTCCAGCAACTGGATGGACAAAAGAGAAGTATTAAAAAAAAAAAAAAAAAATATTTATTTACCAGAAAGTTATGTAACAGTCTAATATTATGCTTATGACCCACACACTAGGTATAACCTGTATCGTGGAGGTCTATAATGAAATTTCAATGTTGTGTTGTCCTGAGTTTGGGATAGCAACAGCAATAAAATAAAAAGTAATTGTAATTAGGGAACTCTTACATACCAAGGTGACCAAACCCTTCCAGACCACTGAAATAGTAATATAAAATATACTACACACATAAACAATATATATCTATATATAATTAGGGATAAGGATAGATAAATAAGTAAATAAGCAATTCTGAATTTGTTTTAGAAAGAGAAGTTTTAGACTAGAAGCGCTTCAGTGGAATCATAATCTAATGTGTCAAGGCTGACATAATTAAAATTCCCTTTAAATTGATGAACTGTTTATTATTAGGAATTTACAATATTTGGTTATAAATAAACCGAGCGTGCGTCGTACGCGAGTGTGGGTTGCGGAGTATTGGCCACCTGAGCCGCCGGAGGGGAGGCGCGGGGCGCGGGGCGCTGCGCGCTGGCGCAGCGCGGTCCTATTACGCTGGCCGTCTTGGCTTTGGTGTACGCGTGTACATACTGGGGGGCGTTGAAAGCAACGCTTTCAAGTAAGATGTCAAGTAGACTCTGTCTGATGTTGATGTGAAGATGTTTTCAGTCTTGGTTGATTGCAGACGCCGTCGATGCTTCTTGATTGGGCTCGGGCTCTGGAGTGGTATTCGGTAAGACACACATTTTATTGAGGGCCCTTCTCATAATTCCCTTGGTAGTGAGGACATCGGCTACACGACTGATTCCATCTGGTCCTGGGTATAGTTTACTGATCCGCGCCAAACGCCATTGCAGTGGAGGGAGGTTATCTTCTTTTAGGATAACTAGATCACCGACACGAAGCTCTCGCTGACGCGTTCGCCACTTCGTACGTTGTTGTAGTTCGGCGATGAATTCGAGACGCCATCTCTCCCAAAAGTGTTGTCTGAGCTGTTCGATGCGCTGGTATCGGTTGGGGCGCTTCATGGTCATAGGCGTAGACGGCACCGAGGTTAGGGGTCGGCCGATCAGGAAGTGCCCAGGGGTAAGAGGAGTTGGATCATTGGAGTCGGACGAAAGAGGAGTGAGGGGACGGGAATTCAGGATTGCTTCGATCTGTGCGAAAAGCGTGGCTAACTCCTCGAACGTCAGGGACGCATTACCGGCTATACGTTTCAGGTGGAATTTCGCGGATTTGACGCCGGCTTCCCAGATGCCTCCGAAATGAGGCGAATAGGCGGGAATAAATACGAATTTAATTGCCTCATCGTTTGCAAATTGTATAATAGACTTACGACTGGACCTGAGAATCTTACTCAGCTCATTGTTTGCACTCTTAAAATTGGTGCCATTATCACAATAGATGGTGACGGGCTTGCCACGTCTCGAGACGAATCTTCGGAGTGACAAGATGAATGCTTCCGTACTTAGGTCGCTTACTAATTCTAAATGTACTGCTTTAGTAGTTAAGCACACAAATAAACACAAATAACATTTGGATATGCGATTACCTTTACCTTTACGACTCGATATCATGAATGGACCTGCCATGTCAACGCCACACGAATGGAAAGCATACGTTGGGATGCTTCTCACAGCTGGTAGATTACCCATCATAGGCTGTAGGGTTTTCCCTTTCAGACGCGTGCAAACTACACACTGCGAGGTCGTGCTACGTGCTAGTACTCTACCACCTATCGGCCAGAACCGTTCTCGAATGGAGGCGAGGAGCAGTTGTGGACCCGCATGAAACAAGCGAAGGTGTTCATTAGACATGATCAATTTGGTAAGATGGTGTTTCGAGTCGAGAATCATAGGGTGTTTTTTCTCATAGGGGAACTCAGATTGCTGGATTCGACCACCAACCCTGAGAATCCCGGCTGAATCTAAAAATGGATTGAGAGCTAGTAATTTCGAACCACGAGGTAGTTGCTTATTATTTTGTATAGCTTGAATTTCACTTGAGTAAGTTTCTAATTGACTATTTGTAATTATTAGTGTCATTGAGTTATTTATTTCATCTATGTTTAGAGGTCCGGTAAGTTTGGTTGAATTTACTTTACAGTTATTTATAAATCGATTCACATAGGCATATATTCTATACAGTTTATTGACATTGGAATGATCAGTGAATGGAATGAAATTATTATTAGTTTCTATATAGCACTGTACACTTTGTACAGGGGTTTTAGGTAGTTTTGTTTCAGGTAGGTCATTGAGTTTTTGCATGTGGGGCTGTTTTGGCCAGTTGCATTGGTCTGACTTGAGGTACGATGGTCCTTCCCACCAGAGCGAAGAAGACATCAATAGCTTAGGAGTTGTGCCTCTAGAAGCCAGATCAGCAGGATTCTCTTCAGTAGGCACATGATTGAATGTAAAATCATGTGCGAGTTCACATATTTCGTTTACACGATTGCAAACAAACGCTTTAAGATCTTTAGGTGTCGTTTTAATCCAACCTAACACTACAGTAGAATCCGTCCACATGAATTTACGCGATATTTCACACCGCAATGATTGCAAAACTTTTTGACATAATCGTGCGCCTAATAGAGCGCCACATAATTCTAGACGTGGTATTGTTAATGGTTTTATAGGAGCTACACGAGCTTTGGCACATAATAGCTGTACATGGATTTGATTGTCTTTCTTCGATAGGGAACGTAGGTACACGCAAGCCGCATAGGCTTGCTGTGAAGCGTCTACATAGCAATGTAGCTCAATGCTACTTGGATTGTCACAAAAGACATATCGTGAAATATTTATTTGAGAAAGAGTGGAAAATTCCTTTAACAGATTAGACCACACTTTGGTAAATGAATGGGGAACTGGATCATCCCAATCCAGCTTGGAGCTCCACAATTGTTGAAGCAGAATCTTGGCTACGATAATGCATGGACTAAGTAGACCGAGTGGATCGAAAACCTTACATGTAGTTGAAATGACTGTTCTTTTGGATATCAGTGGGCTAGGTTCTAACTCAGTTTGAAATTGTAGGGTATCAGCTTTTGGAGACCAATTAAGACCCAGAACTGTAGCTTCTTTAGACAATTCAAGGGGTTTGGATGTATCAATATCATCATCGAATAATTGTGGGCAATTAGTACGAAACTTTCGCAACGGTAAACATGCTGTTTCTAGAGCTTGGACTACGCCACGAACAATGTGTTGTAGGCCTCCTACCGTATCAGATCCTGTACTTAGGTCATCGACATAGAAATCATTTTTGATGACATTTGCTACGACTTCGTCGGAGCATTTTAAAGCCACCTGTACGAGACATCTGGTGCTTAGAAACGGAGCTGATGCAGTTCCATAGGTTACTGTATTGAGCTGTAGAACATCAATAGGGGAATTAATCTCGTCGCGCCATAATATTAGTTGTAGGTTTCGCTGTGGCTGAGCAATTTCTATTTGGCGATACATTTTTTCTATGTCCGCGGTCACTACGTACTTATGTTCTCGGAAACGCAAAATAATCGATAGAAGGTCGCTCTGTACCACCGGACCTACCATCTGAACATCGTTCAGAGACTTCCCAGACGAAGACTTTTGTGAGGCGTTGAACACTACCCTAAGTTTGGTTGTTTCGCTCTTCTCCCTAACAACAGCATGGTGAGGCATGTAATACCCAGCAATTGGCATTGTGATTTTTGTTAGATGCCCTAAATTTGCATACTCTTTGAGGAATTCTTGGTATTTGGTTTTCAAATTGGGAAATTTTACAAATTTCTTCTCTAGACTTTCTAGACATCTCTTTGCTATATAGTAGGTATCACCTAGAGCTTGTTCAGGTGCTTCCTTCATAGGCATCTGAACAGAGAATCGACCGTTGGGCAAACGAGATGTTTTTTCTACGAAGTCGGTCTCACAGAGTTTTTCTTCGACAGAATAGGTTTTTATGGGTGACAGTTCGTTAATAGCCCAAAACTTCTCTAGTGAGTCTCGTATTTCTTGACTGAAATTGCAATGGACTTTGGACGGGGCCTGGATCGCACCGATAGGACCAGCCACTAACCATCCTAGCTTAGAGTCCAGTAGAATTGGATTATTGATACCTAACTTGATAGTACTGGATTTGATTAGGTTCCAGTAGACATCTGCACCTAGCAAGATATCTATCTCGGCGGGGCGATGAAAAGCAGGGTCAGCAAGTTTGACATGTGTAGGGACGTTTAAATTAGAAACGTCAACGCTTGAATTGGGTAGCAAACCGGTTATTTGCGGCACTACCAAACAATTGACTTGAAAAGTGAATGAATTGACTTTTGAGCCTAACTTAAGATGGCATGATTCTGATATATTGCAGGCTGCGTTGTTTATCCCGCAAATATTAAAAGGATTTGTATTTTTGCACAACAACCCTATCCTCTTCTTGAAGGCACTCGTTATGAAAGACGATTGGCTGCCCATGTCCAGTAGGGCTCGAGCTGTATAGGTGTTGTCATTGGCTACGACTTTAATAAGCGCAGTACACAACAAAACTTGACCTGTAGACACAGCTGAGAGCGAGACGTGTAAGGAGGACGTGGATGGTGTGTTTTTGGTTTCCTCAGTGGCTTGTGCGACGGTGTGTAAAAGTGTGTTATGTTTTTTCCTACAGATTCGACATAAACCTCTTAATTGACATTGGGCCGCGCTATGGCCGCCACGGAAACAATTGTTGCATAAATGCTTGGTTTTTATCTCATTGAGCCTATCCGAAATACTCATTAGTTTGAATTTTGGACATTGGTATATAAAATGGGTGTCGTCGCACACGACACAGGTGTTTTGTTTTGAAACTACAAAGCTCTTTGTTTGTTGGGTAAACTTATTATTATTATAGGACTTGGCTTCTCTAGTATTATTATAGGCAGTTTCGATCACGTCAGCACGACCTCGCAGGAAAGAATGAAAGTCATTCAAACTCGGCAACTCTTTAGAGTCGCATTTAAACTCCTCCCACTTCCTACTCGTATTGACATCTAGTTTAGTCGAAACCATGTAAATTATGAGGGCATCCCACTTATCAGTAGGTTGGCCTAAATTCTCAAGGGCACGCAGATGTTTAGAGACATGGTCAATAATATACCGTAATGCTTTATAGGATTCTTTTACCATAGACTCGATGCTAAATAGGGCTTTCAAGTGGTTGTTCATCAGAATGTTAACATTGTCGTACCGTTGGCATAACAGGTCCCAAGCTGTCCCGTAATTACGAGCGCTAAACTCGATTGATTTGATTACCAGACTTGCACTTCCTCCTAGAGATGAACGCAAATAATGGAACTTGTTTATAGGCGGTATTGCATCATTATTATTAATCATTGATTCAAAGGTATCCTTGAACTCCAGCCAAGCTAAGTAATTACCGTCAAACGTAGGTAAAGAGATGGTAGGTAATTTTATCGCATTATAATTGTTTGAGTGACAATTGGACACGGACGCTTGTTCGTCGTTACATGTCACATGATTTTGTTTGATTGGAGATGGATCATTAATTTCTCGAGCTAGTGATAAAAGCGAAATAAATTGATTTTCAATAACTTCCCTCTCCGATACTTGTTCATCTGAATCTGAATGCAAAATGTCGATATCGTTTTGTAACATATCATAGACGCTCATTAGAGACTGAAATGATTCTATTTTCATTTCCAGTTCTTTTTGTTTCTTTGTGTCAATTTCATCCGATCCCACTAAAGCAGACAAATAGTCACTAAATTTTGTTAGACGACCCTTTATAATGCCGCGTTGTTTTATCAATTTAGCCAATTCTTTAGCTTGATCGGGGTCATTCATCTTGTCAAAGCGAAACGTTGATCAGATGATATAGAACAATGAACTAATTAAGTAGGTAATAAATGTGCAAACTCAAACCCGTCTGCAGGGCGTAGGTAGATCCCAGGTCCAGTCGTAAACGCAGTCGCCACGGGGGTAGATGTAGCTCAGCTGTGGCCGAACACGTCAACCAGCGGGCGCCTGCGCTTGTGCGACGAGCAGAATGCAGCGTCGGGCGCCGCGATGCTCCCTGGAATAGTCGGCAAATACCGTTGAAACACTAGGCCCACTTTGTTTCGTCACACTTAGTAGAGGGTAAAATGAAATATTTTGTATGTTATCCAAGCAAAACGTTAAAATCCTTTGTCACTAGCTAAATTAATTTAATTGGTTAACTATTGGGTCTGTATGACCTTTCACGAAATAGGCGTGATGTACAAATATTGGAGGCAAATAATTTAGGTTGCAATGATAGGCCGTAAGCTAGGCAGGTAGATAGGTAATACTTTTAGGTTTACTGTGAACACTATTTAGACAGCAAACTTATACCTATTTGATTCTAGGATTTTATGTAATATAGGCTTGTTCAGAATACCTAGCTAGATTAGATAAGCTACAGTGCTAAATAGTCCTAACGCTGTTGAATCAAGCAAGCAAAATTGTATTACGTGTGATGACCTAATTATACACGTAATTTAGGCAATTTTAAATAAATTGAGCAATAAGCTTAGGTACGCAAGGCAAATGGCTAAAGTCTTACTAGTAAGCTTGATTAGGATAATAAATAGACCTAACGCTCGAGAAGCAAGTCAGCCGTGCGCACAGAACAAAGAAAATAGTAGGTAGGTATGTTGGCAATAATAGGGGAACTGGTAGGAAAATAGAAGGAAAATTGGGTGTACTTCCCTCGGGATAGACCTTCTGTCTGTGCATAAAGGTGCCCTGGCAGCAACACGGAGTCCTTGTTCCTTTGTCCCGAACAGTAGGTAGAATGTAGGTGACTCGCCAAATGTCCACGTAGTCTCGTCGTGATTTCACTTCGCCGGTCGTTTTGTTTCGAAATAGTCCGAAGATTTAACAGATTTACACGGTCGCCACTTATGTCAAGGCTGACATAATTAAAATTCCCTTTAAATTGATGAACTGTTTATTATTAGGAATTTACAATATTTGGTTATAAATAAACCGAGCGTGCGTCGTACGCGAGTGTGGGTTGCGGAGTATTGGCCACCTGAGCCGCCGGAGGGGAGGCGCGGGGCGCGGGGCGCTGCGCGCTGGCGCAGCGCGGTCCTATTACGCTGGCCGTCTTGGCTTTGGTGTACGCGTGTACATAATGTCACTAGCCACTTCAAGAGCTTAACCCTTAACTCGCGTACAGTGGTAGTTTTGACTTCGATGTGCTTGCATATTATATTGTATAGGTGTGGCAAAGCGAAGAAACTGAACCTTTTCGCAAATGTCGTGTTCACTGCTGGCAGCTGCACCCTATAAATTCTTTTTTCCAAGAGAGTATTGATGCTGACAACGATGGATAATCCAGAAATGATCGAAGTAACTAACAGACTATGCTTGGTATTTCTCTACGAGATCGAGTCAGAAATGAGGAGATCCGTAGAAGAACCAAAGTTGCTGACATAGCCCGTAGGATAAGCAAGCTGAAGTGGCAAAGGGCAGGCCACATAGCGCGAAGATCGGATGGCCGATGGGGCAAAAAGGTCCTTGAATGGAGACCATGTACTGGCAAGCGCAGTGTGGATCGGCCACCTACGAGATGGACCGACGACCTGGTGAGGATCGCTGGATCTCGTTGGATGCAGGTGGCTACGGACCGGTCACGCTGGAGTGCGATTGGAGAGGCCTATGTTCAGCAGTGGACATTAACAGGCTGAAATGATGATGATGATGAACTAACAGACGTGGACAACAATGCAAGAAGCCTAAAGAAGTAGCACGCTATAATCAATTCATCAAATGATCAAATTATTAGTTACTCGTCTGACTGATTCATCGCCACGTAAGACAATCCGATGGTAAAAAGTACTTTTTCATATGCTGGACATAGCAGCGTTGAATGCCTTCTATTTATGCAAAAAGTACGTAAAACACAACAATAAATACCAGTTTGTTGAGTTTAGGGAAAAGCAGTCTAACAAAGCTTGAACGAAACGTAGTCGGAAAAGATCTTGTGACAAACCAAACCAACCAGAGCAAAAATATATATGCACCAACTGCATGTGCAACACCCGAAGCAGTGCCAGAAGCTTCCGCTAAAAGCCTTGGTCACTGGCCAGTACGAATTGCAGCAAAAGAAAACTCAACAAAGAAATTTGCTTTTTTGGAATGCAGAGTTTGAAAAATCATCAATAACGTCGCGAAACTAGCTACAGATGCAAAGGGTGTCAAGATTCTCCAAAATTGTGTCCAAGTTGCTTTGAAGAATGGCACATTAACTTAACTACTAATAAGTAGGGCGCTATAAACCTAACAATAACATTGCTAGAATTGTTGTTTTTTATTTGATAAGTAGTTTTTCAGATAGTGTTATGGATATTAGAGGTTTATCGAACGTAACCGCTAGAAGGCTAACTGATATCATTAAATTATGTCAAGTTTAGATAAGAATAGAGAGATGAGTATATTTTTTTGTTTTCCAGAAGTCTACAATTATATTATGTTTGTATTTGATTAGATTGTACGGTGATATGGAATTAATGATGACTAAGAAGACATTTTTAAGTACGTGCGTACAAGCCATATCTTGTCATTGATTATTTTGAATATTACTTAGATATTTCATTGACGTCTCACTGATGACAGTTTATTTTCGTTTCCAGAGGTCTCAAGTATTTTTAGCTTGTTTTTGATAAGATGATATTTTTCGTTATTTGCTTTTAGGCATGCTGAGAATGATTCTCATTGACTGATTAGTGATTTAATTACGTGATATATATTTGGTTAAAGTTTAAATTTGATTTGGATGCATCTTTTAATTAACCGCCAATGGCCCTGCATATTCGTAAGTAAACCAATAGATCCCCTTCTTTGGCAGTCCGCCTGTAGGCGTGACATCTGTAACTTATGGTTATAAAAATGTTAAATATGACAACCCGCCAACAGGCGGCTCCGCCTGTGGCTGGACTGGCGGCATGTCCAGACATTGTATTGATCTGATGTGACACTCCGTCTACGGGCGGCTCCGCCTGTCAACGTGAGTGTCACAATAGTCACTAATAAAAATGCTAGTTGTGACAGCCCGCCTATAGGCGGTCCCGCCTATAGGCGAGAGTGTCACAACATAATTGTAAAAATATGCCTAACGTGACGGTCCGCCCATAGGCGGTACCGCTTGTGGCCGTAACTGTCACATTGCACTAATACAATCCTTTGATATGTGACACACCGCCTGCAGCCGGTTCCGCCTATAGATGTTAGAGTCACAAGCGAAGTTGATTATATTCTAATGTGTGAAACCACGCCGCTAGGCGTTAAGATGAAATGTATGGAATTCTGAAGTGTTATAATGCAAATTTTGGAAACCAAATTGTGTCCCGCAACGTGTTAATTTGCAAGATTTGATTACAGACAGACAGACAACGGGACAGGTGAAAGTAAATAAAAGCTTGTAAAAATAGGTGAAAACCATAATTCAAATATCATAAAATACAAAACGAGTTGGATTCTGCCGATTGGACATGTTCAACCTAACACGAAGGATAAAGGTGGCTTCGCTTCACACACCCCTTTTATCCTTCACCTACCCTAATCCACCACTTCGCCCAGACAGTCTTTATTTTGCAAATTTTGTCGGGCAATTCAGTATTTTTTTGCTCATTTCAGGAAATTCCGCTGTTCATGTTCATTCACTCAAATACGTTGTTTTTCGATTGTTTTAAAATTTCCTGTTTCGTGTTCACTACAATAAGACAAGTGTAAAAAGTGTTCACTAAAATAAGACGCTGTAACTGTACATGCCATAACGGAGTCAAAAAGTGTGGCCTGCCCGTGGCATAGAAGTATCTGAGTGTACGCAATGTGCTGGAATAAGTCCCTTGGCTGCGACAATGACAACTATGTCCGCAATTGCTCCCGCTAGGCGGCGCTGGCGTAGTTGCTGGCAAAGAGTTTCATTCATCTGAGGTTAGGTTAAATAACACGTCACGTGATCAATCAAATACACTGGCGACCCGAATGGCCGAGTCGGCAGTGACACTGCTTACAAAGCCTAGGGTCCCGGGTTCTAGTCCCGGTGGGGGCAAAAATTTGTTTGATGAGAATGGATGTTTGTACCCTAGTCATGGGTGTTTATCTATCTAAGTATAATATTTATCTACATAAGTATGTGTATCGTTGTGTAGTACCCAAGATATAGGGAATCCTAGTTTGGGGCTAGATCAATGTGTGTAAATAGTGTCCAAGGTATTATAGTGTCCAAGGTATTATAGTGTCCAAGGTATTATAGTGTCCAAGGTATTATAGTGTCCAAGGTATTATAGTGTCCAAGGTATTATAGTGTCCAAGGTATTATAGTGTCCAAGGTATTATAGTGTCCAAGGTATTATAGTGTCCAAGGTATTATAGTGTCCAAGGTATTATCGTGTCCAAGGTACTATAGTGTCCAAGGTATTATAGTGTCCAAGGTATTATAGTGTCCAAGGTATTATAGTGTCCAAGGTATTATAGTGTCCAAGGTATTATAGTGTCCAAGGTATTATTACACTTGTTGCTGGCGAAATTGACCTTAAATGAGGTGACGATGCCATCCAACTGATGTTATAAATGTGAAAGTAGCGATGTTTGTATATTTGCACGTTTGTGTGTTTGTGTGTTTGTGCGTTTGTGTGTTTGTGTGTTTGTGTGTTTGTGCCTCATTCACGCTAAAACGGCTAAACAGACTTGAATGAAATTAAGCACAGAGATAGTTTACGAGCTATATTAACGTTTAGGATACTTTTTATCGGACTGCACCGGAAGGAGGGTAATGTTATCGGCAAATGATAAGGAGGAACACGCAGATGAAGTTGCGGGCTTCAGCTAGTATATTATAAGAAGAAGTAAATATTAGATATTTTAATCATTATAATTTGACACTGTATATATTATATAACATATAGTATAATAGATACTTAAATACTTTTGACACTGGCAAAATCAAATAGGGTTAGGATACCATATATTTTAGGAAAAAGTAAAGGCAACAAATATAATGATCACCAAAATATTTTTTTCCTACCCAAAATGGATAAATGAACACCAAAAGTTGCAAAAAATATCAGGGCAAAATACTGCGGTAGCTTAGGTGAAGGGTAAATGGGGTGAGCGAAGCGAAGCCACCTTTATCCTTCGTGTTAGGTTGAACATGTAAGAACAACAAAAAATACTTAAAACATAAACTTAAGTACACAAAACATAAAAAGAAGTTTGGTGATCATTTATCCAAACACAATTTGGTGGACATTTATCTATTCTGGCAGACATTTCGAATTTATTGGTAGTAAAATAGTGCGTTTTTGGTAATCGTTTAAACACAAGCCAAAAGTAAATAGATTTTGACGTCTTTGATAGATAGACAGCCCCAACTACACCAGCGTCATCTGCAATGAGCGTTTGAGATTATGTGCCATTGAACAATTAAAACCATCAATATCTTCGTATACAAAGCCCTTGTAAGCCGTTTTCTAGCAAGAACTCTTCGCGCCAACCTCCTTGCGGCACCTAATTAAAAAGACATTTTCTTTTTTGCACCCCCACCACGCCTTCCCCCCGCATTGATGACGTCACGCGCCGTTGTACCAATGTGTCAGCACATTTAAAACACGGCCAAATTGCCAAGACCTCTCCCCTCCTTCTCTCCGTATGCGTTTTTGAGATTGTGGGGGATTTTTAGTATAGATTGAAAGGTCAAGTTGGGTTGGTTTCGTAGCAAAATAACAGTGTTTTGTTTAGCTCAGCTTAAATGATGCAAAAAGCCTTAAGAAATTATGACGACGAAGAGCGGGGGAGGGGGGGAGGGGAGGTGAGTTATGATATGAATTATAATGGTTTAGGATTATGGAGTGAATTTCAGCTCTTTTGTTGTGTCTTTTATTTATTATGGACTTGCTTTAGCGACTTTGGCTGCTTTCTTATTCTCTAAGGTTAATAAAACAACTCACAGCAGTATGTGCAATGTGGGTAGCCAGGGCTGCAAGATCACACAAAGTCACCCATCACGGTGAGTCGAAAAATATTTGGCCAAACGTGTCCTCACACGTGTACTCTCCAACCTCGTATGGGAAAAGCGGTGACGCTGTACTATTTTTAACACTTTTTGTATACATATTTTTAATACATGCAACGGTTACATATAAATCTATTTAAAATATGTACCTACTTTGGTATTTTGACAGGTATTTAGGTCATTATCATTTAATTATTTTTTTGCAAATTCAAATTTCTTTATTATATATTAAGCCAACTCAACTCGGAACTGGCTGTTAATAATTTTGTAAATATTTATAAAAAATAATATTTTAATATTTGTACTAGTTAAATGCAATCATTTTTTAAAAGAGATCTACAAATCAATCTGTGGGACTTTCTTCGCCCTCCTTCTCCCACAGTGGTCCATTGTAGATAAGAGGCAAAATTATATTTGCTAAGTATATGTAAATATCTATAATAATAAAGAAATTTTGATTTTGATTGATATTGATTTATTTAAGTCCACTTGCACGACCTTCACAAAACTCGTCTAAACTCGATTGAGCATCTGATAAAATATATGAAATACTTATGTCAGAGTAAAATCAATTTAGCACACCAAACTCAAAAAACTTAAAACTTAAAACTCAAATAATTTATTGCAAGTAGGCAAAATTATGCACTTTTACAAGTTAAACACTTACTTAAGTCTCTTATACAAGGAAAAAAAACAAATATGATTTAGCGAATATCGTGCAAGTTGATATTAATCTAAAGAAAATTGAACTAGCCCACTAATGTTAATCAAACTGGTCACATAATAAGCATTTAGCCGGAATCAAGTAAAATAGAGCCGTACTGCACCACGATGGCTCAGTACGCACTTTATTTTGTCTTACTTCAGAGTTTTTTGTGCGTTCTTCTCTGATAAGTATCTGCTTTTGGAATTTACACCTAGTATTACATTAATGGCGTATTCTAAGATATATGTAATCTAACAGAATCCAACTTATATTATAAATGTGAAAGTTGTGATGTTTGTGTGTTTGTGCCTCAATCCCGCCAAAACGGCTGAACGGATTTGAATAAAGTTTGGCACAGAGATAGTTTATGAGCTAGATTAACATATAGGATATTTTTTATCCGACTGCACCACAAGGAGGGTAAAGATAATTCCTAGGAGCACGCTGATCAAGTTGCGGTCATCAGCTTGTGAAGAATATTTTGATTGATTGAATAATTAATTGATTATTAACATTTAAAGTCAAAGTCAAAAGTCAAATTTCTTTGTTACTAAAGATATTTACATATACTTACCAAATGTCATTTTTTGCCTCTTCTCTACATTGGACTGTGGATAAAATCGATGGAAGTCTATTGAGTAATAATTTCACTTATTCCTACAAATAATTTTAATTTCAGACCATTATAAACATCTTAATAACCAAATCTCTTATTACTCAACACAAAATGGCTCCTCCTATCTCAGACCATACACCTTCACATGTACAAAGAAAACTCATTAAATTACCCCGCCATATAAAAGTCTTCAGACAAAAGAGGCTGTATAGAGGCTGTATAGATGCTGTATAAGAGGTACATTTAGCTGAGTTGATTCAATACACGTTGCCCTCACAATGGGGTGGCGAGTTGAAGAAATATGTAAAGCACGGCGCGGGGCTTCTGCGACTGGAGGCAGGGGCGGACTTAGGCCTCCGTCGGTGCCCTAGGGGTCTCATCACGCACGCGGGTGTCTATATGCTGTCGTATGATGACGACCTTCTGTGGTGCAGCGGTTGCGGCTCTGCCTACCATGCGAGAGGCAACCGGCTGGGAATAAAGGAAAAAAACCCAGGTCTTGGATGTTTATATGTGTGTGACGTCACTGTTTCTGGTTCCCACGACACGGGGTATTCTAGTGTGGGGCCAGAAGCAATGTGTGGGCCTGAATGTAAATGTTTATTTGTTGTAAATTTGTTGTTCCTAAAGTATCGAATGATTTTGGTGATAGAACTCTAAAAAAACGTTTACCTCACTTATACAATAGTTTCCCCGAGGACATTCGTAGTGAGAAAAATAAGAGGAGAACTCCCTTAAAAATATCAGTTAGATAGTCTTTAACTGTTAGTTTGATTTTGGTGAGACTCATGATGTCACAGTCAAACCATCCAAATGGTTTTGTGAGACAATTGTTAGTTGTTATGTTTTTATCGCATGTAATAATAAATAAATAATAATAAAAAAGAAGTTTATGCCTGTACGGCGTACCGCGGCCCGCACGACAGGCACTCACGGAATGCTGGATTTGGTAAAACCGCACGTAATATTTTGAGGAACTACAACTATAAGGAATTGGCTAATTTCTTTTGTTTTCCAGGAAGATGAAGGGATAATTTATTAAGGGAAGCTCCGTGGTGTAGTGGTTAGAACGCTCGCTCATTATGCAGGAGATGCTGGTTCGGATTCGGTGCTGACCATGTACCAATGAGTATAAGTATGTATTAGTATTTCAACTTCAGTAAATAATGTAATGGTAATGGAAAATGTTGTGAGGGAACCTTTTATCTCCATAGCTGCGGCGACAGGGTAGCCCCCTGACACGCAAATTGGAGTACTGAATGAGGGCTAAACGAGGGCACAATTGTGGGGCCACCCCCTTATAGGAATAGGCGTGACGCTGTAAGATAACGTTAAAGGTATTTATTGTTTGATGAAACATGGGTATTCACAATTTCACAATTTCACAATTCTTTATTGCACAGAACATTACAACAAAACATTTTACACGAAATTAAAAGGCTAAGGCGAGCTTATCTCTCAACAGAGATTTCTTCCAGCTACCCTATCAGGATAGGATACATATAAACTGAAAGGGTAGTCTAGTGCAATTATGAAATTACCAAATACCAATAAAATATAACACTTACTATAAATATACCTATAATAAAAGAAATAGTAGATAAAATAAAAATAAACAAATAAAAATAATAAACAGATAAATACCATTACATATTGGTATTCCTTGGTTGGTTATAACAAAGCAGGTAAGTATATAACTAAGATCTGCTGTGTTAAGTTATAATGTATTTAATGAAGGTTTCCAGTCCTGAGTTCGTCCCACAAGACGCTGTCCGTGGCGGGCGGGTGCGGGGGCCGGCGGGGGGAGGGAGGGGTCCGACTGCGCTCCTTTTTACGTTGCGCTCCACAGCAGGAGCCGGCAACCTTTGAGGGGACCTGCTTCTTTCAGGGAACTCAATATATATATATATAACAGCTTTTAGAATGCTGAAATAACATTAATGGTTTTCTGACTATTTCAGATCATTTTTGCATTGTTATTTTATATGTTTAGTCACGTAGTTCTAACCAATGTTGGTGAACCCAACCCAGGTTGTTGAAGCAAAGCTAAGCAACTAAGATTCCTTTTGATTTTTTAATTCGTTCGACACCAATTTTACAGTCTTCA
This sequence comes from Argyresthia goedartella, assembly GCA_949825045.1. Classification (NCBI taxonomy): domain Eukaryota; kingdom Metazoa; phylum Arthropoda; class Insecta; order Lepidoptera; family Argyresthiidae; genus Argyresthia; species Argyresthia goedartella. Next base: position 20,332,435 of record OX463834.1, read on the forward strand.
CATCGCTTATCCAAATGAAGAGTTCATCTTTTAAAAACAGCTCCCCAAAAAGGCTGCCTGCCCCTGCAGCAAGAAGGTGTTCACGCCGCCGCCTCAAGAATGCTACAATTTTCCCGAGTTTTCCATTTCTCGTCGCCCCTCGCCCCCCGCGCGCGCCCTCGCACCCCCTCTCCCCCCCTCCTGGCCCCACCCCCCACCGCCCTCGGAAGAAAAAGAATTATACCTCAGTGTTGCCAGATGACGACGCTTCTTTGTTGTTTTAATTTAATTTTGGCGCGAACGAAATTGGAATTGAGAATTTATTGTCTACTTCTTCTGGGGGTTATTTGTGCCGTGGCAATTTTGGTGTGAACTGAGTCAAAATGGTTGTTTAATACTGTATGGACTTTGTGTTGTTCACAAAATATAAGGAGCTCGAATTGTTATGTAAAACGGTTGGAAAACTATTAAAAACCTAAAATTATCTCAATCTACCATTCCATTACTTCCGATATTCATACACAAACTAAACACACACACGCGCACACCTTTTGATAATTATAACTGTGTGTGTCAAGCCATATGGCGAGTTTCTCTCTAGAAACTCGAATAACTTATCTCGTAGCATAAAAGATGATACAGGTAAATAATGCCCAGCACAAAAATAATAATATTACATATGAAATTGGCGTTTTGTATGGAGGAATTGAAGTTAACTCAATTTTCAGTACAAACATTTTTGTATTTTTTTTAGGAATGACAGATCCTAATTTTATAAACTTTGTGTGTATGAATGAGACAACATTTAGCTAACAGAAAAATTTATATAATTTTTGAAAAGTGTCAGCTGTAAAAAATATTACGAATATTATCATGAAAATGGATGACATTTAGGAGGCACTGATTTTGAAGATAACATTTTAGTTATCGAAATGAAAATTAAAAGAAAATTTAATAAGTAGTAGTAAAATATTGAAATTAATTTTAAAACAATAAAAAAAATACTTGAAATAGCTATTGAATTACCCGAATTATGAACTCCTGAATCTGTAAGAAAAATTCGCCAATTTCATAGGTAAGCACCCAATATAAGTCAAATACAAAGTTTTGTACCTACTGACCATAGCAGTAGTTTATGTGACTGATACTATCGCGAGAGTTTTAATGCCTAATTACTACACTATTTTATCTACACACATATCATAAGCTCTCTTTGATGTGATCAGGAACCGCATGTTTGACCGGCATTGTGGCATTAATCATTGCTCTGCACTTGTTTAGCTTGTTCGGTAGTACCAACTTCACAGACAAATTAGGGGCGGCATGCGGGTGTTTGGCGGCGTTGGAAATTTGAATGTCGTAATATATCGAAGTATTGATAGATTATAGACATAATTTAGTAATATTCAGATAAATAATGAGTTTTTGCGAAGTATTATATCAATATTCTGGTCGTAACGTGCGGTTTTTGGACGCAGTAAAGAGGATTTATGATACGTGTGTAGATAAGCATATATATTTTTATTTTACTCTATATTAATTTTACAAATATACGAATGTGTCGTCTAGTGATGTCACTTCAATTAAATTGTCATTAAGCGAGAGAAGGAGAAGGAGATTGATGCATATTTACTTACTCTGTGGTAAAAACGGCAAAATAGTACGACGTCGGAACCGTAGGCGTAGGTCCGTTTTCGCGCCAAACTGTCAACTGTCAGTTTGAACGCGCGATTTTAGGGTTCCGTAGTTAAACAAGGAGTCCTTATAATTTCGTCAAGTCTGTCTGTCCGTCCGTCCGAATGTCACAGCAACTTGATGCAGAAACTATTAGGATGCATGCATGGAACTGAATCTAAAAAATATTTTTTTCATCAAACCTTTATTTGTGGGGTGTCTGTAGATTGGTCATTAAAAATGACGTTGAGTTTCCTGAAACCATTAGACACGAACACGGGAACCTTGGCTGGCCTTACACTGGCACACTTGCTCCTGGCCCTACACTAGGATATCCTGTGTTGTTGCAACCAGAGAGAGTGACGGCATCAATATAAACTTTTTTTTAACGAACGCGTGCATAATTTTTTTGACCGAGCGAGCGAAGCGAGCGCAGGGCTCCATTTCGACAAGATAGTCTCTTTGTCTCTGTGTGTCTGTCAGTTCCGGTCTAGGGGCCACAGTTTCCAAGTGATTCTCATAAAACTTGGCACACGTGTTCCTTGAATTTAAAGTTTTTTTTTTGTCGAGAGCTTTTCTCGATTTACCCCTTGGGAGTTATGACGTCATGAATATGTTGTGTCTTTTTTTTTCCGAAACCTATCGTGTGGGGTATCAAGCCCTGAGGCTTCATGAGCCGGTTCTAAAAAAATACTACACATTAACTTTTCGGCCGTCTGTTTTCTAACAATCCAAGAAATATTTTCAAAAAGTTTGGACTCCTCGAAGTAGGAGACGGATTAGTAAAGAGGATATATACAGACCATGAGAGTGAGTGAAATAGACTATTTTCGTAATAAGTCAATAGATTGCATTTTAAATCGCAAAATGTAGTTTACAAAGTTATTGCTACTATACTACTTGATTTTAGGAAATATTATACTACACATCAAAAATACTGATTTGCACAGCAAATATCAGGGCAAAATGCTGCGGTAGCTTAAGTGAAGGGTAAAGAGGGTGAGCGAAGCGAAGCCCCCTTTATCTTTCGTGTTAGGTTGAACATGTAAGAACAACAACAAAAAATACTTAAAACATAAACTTGAGTACAAATAAGATATAAAATGTAAAAAGTGTTTTGCTGATCCTTTTTTGCTGTGCAAATCAGTATTTTTGATGTGCGATTAAATACTAGCCCTTGATTTTGATTGAACCTAAAATACTTACCTATAAATTGGTTCTCAGTCCCCCCTGTGAGCGAGGTCTACTGCCCACAGGGCCACTAGTTTACCTTCCCATTTACCAGCAGTATGTATAATTGCATATAGCAACCCCAAGAAGCCGGCTACCTAACAATTTCTCCGCGAAAAACAAATCTCCCGTTTCGGCAAGAAATATAAAAATTATACAGAGAAAAGCCTACGTCCAAACCTAGAGACACACTCCAAAATTAACCCAAACCCTATCAAAACAAGGACCATTATGCCGAAATTCCTTTTTCGATACGACTGCGTTCATACAACTTTGTTACAAGTCCCAAAATGGCTTAAGTCCCTGCTAATTTAGCCGAAAATAACCTATAAATCCTTGTCAATGGGGCGGATTTTGGTACGCATGCTTACAGATATAAGCGGTTTCAGCCCAAAAGGCGTCACATACAGGGTGTCCCAAGACGGCGGTGTTTGTGCGCCGCCCCACTTCTTTGAGTCGTTAATTTACATTTTAAATTGCACTTACATAGCAGAGAGGCGACTTGCCCTGTTTTGTGCCGCTGCTGTAACGTCTCTGGGGCTCCGAGGTTTGTTGCTCACGAGCATAAAGTTATAACGTGGGGATGTTTTTTTGAACCGTCGCTGTAACGTACTGATGTTAAGAATTCAAAGAAAGGAGAATGGGAGGACGGTCGGTGGTCCGAATGCTGTCCAAAAATAGTTGTTAGTGCATTTTGTTCGTTAGGACTTCCCGATCTAGTCTAAAGAAGCGCTTTTGAGTGGGGCTCGAAATGCGAGTTTTTCATACAAATCGCCATTTTTAACGACGGAACTACAAACTTACAATTTTTTTTTTCTTAAGATCTTGAGAAGATCTGATGCTGCTTGAACCACCTATCAATATAGAAGAAGGGTCGCTTGAGTGTGTGCGTTATAAGTTAGCGTAATTACTAGCGAGTGAACGAGACATCGAGCTAGTATGTACCCACCGCTGTCTCGCTCACCCGCGTCGTAACTGTGCTCGCTGTCTCGCTCACCCTCGTCATAACTGTGCTCGCTGACTCACTTATCCGCGTCGTAATTATGCTCCCTGTCTCGATCACCCGCGTCGTTACTGTGCTCGCTGTCTTACTCACCCGCGTCGTTATTGTGCTCGCTGTCTCGCTCACCCGCGTCGTAACTGTGCTCGCTGTATGGCTCACCCGCGTAGTAATTGTGCTTGCTGTCTCGCTCACCCCCGTCGTAACTATGCTCGCTGTTTCGCTCATCTGCGTCGTTACTTTATTCGCTGTCTTGCTCACCCGCGTCGTAACTGCGCTCACTGTCTCGCTCACACACTTCTTCTGCAGTTGCGATGGGCTGCCAACTTGCATCTTACTAAACATTCCTTTACTACTGTAGATATTTACATATATTTAGCTAATGTAATTTGTTGCCTCTTTTCTACATTGGACTTACTGTAGGAGAAGCAGGGCGAAGAAACTCCCACAGATTGATTTTCAGATCTCTTTGAAAATTGGTTGTGTTTGACTAGTTCTAATATGCCAATATTAATTGGCATAAATAATTACAAGAATATATAAAGCGAGTCCTGTGTTGAGTTAGATTAACCCCACACAGTCCGGTCATTTAAGTAATCTTGAACGATTTAACATCCCTTTTTAGACAAAGTCGCTTTTACATGGTTTTTAAATTGCTCATTAGCTAGTTCAAAATCTCCAGAGGTATCTTGTTGTAGTAGAGAATGCACTGACCCTTAAAAGAATTGCTAACCTTCGCGTCTAAACCGGGGCGCAACGTTGCAAGGCTCTTATACTTAAATACATTCTCATAAATGCATATCTCATTACATAAATACATATCTCAATTTATTTAAAAAGTTCTCTTGAGGAGCCTATGCGTTTTAAATTATAAATTACTCGAATAGCTCATTTCTGTCACATAACATATAGTTTCCCCCACAACAAAATACCTTACCACACTACTGGATAAGCCGATGATAAATAAGCTACATTTTAAAAACACTTTCACCGCCAAAAATCCCGAACAGTCAATTCAAAAATGGAAAGAAAAAATAGAATAAAAAAGTAACAGAAGCGACCTGCCTTCAAATAACAGGTGGCCCCTCGCCCTGATTGACGGTGTGAGCGTGTAACGCATAATTTTCACTTTGTCCAGCGACATATGCTGTCGCGTGGTGAGTTCTCAGTGGTAACGAATAGCTTGACAAAGACTTGGCAACGTTTAGAAATGGTGTGGGTTTTCCATGTGGTTTGGACTTTTTGTTGTGTCTTTCTTCTCTGACGGGCGTATTTCTGGCATTGGTAGAGTTAATGGAGTTGTTTCCTGTGCGAGAAACTTCCTTTTTCAAACTCAAACCATGATCAGTTACGCATTAATTTAGTTGATCATATTTGATTGTTTTTTTTTTGAATTTTTCTCCATTTTTCTTTTAAGTTTTTGCCTACTTACAACACAATATATGAGTTTGAGTTTGAAAAGCGTTGGTAGGATTCCAGAAATTTAGAACATAATTTCGGTAGAATATAAGTTCCGCTGGATTGATTGTCATTTTTTGGGGTGAGGAAATGATCATTCAAATATAAGCTTGCCTTTGAAAATACTGCACCATTTTTTTGCATATTTTTTGTTATTCAGTTCAGTATTTCCCATCTTTATTTTATAACAATATGTGCTGTAAAAGACTATTTTGAGCACTATCCTTCGGTCTGGATAAGAGCGAAAATTACATAAGATAATGAGGCTAAAAACAGGCGTTTCTCCAAAAAATTGGTTGTTTGTAAAGTAGGTTTACGATCGAGATGTTTACGTGATAAGCCCCCGCTCGTGAGGATTCCGCGTGACAAGTTTCACGGAATGACTGGCAGCGCTCGAGATGAGACGGGAGATCGGTCCGTCTCTCTCTCGTTATACCTGCGATCGCGCTCGTGAGGTTTTGGTGTGACACAAGATTCTGAACATGTCACCCGACTAAAACGATTTTAAAGACGTTATCACGTCAAAAAATTAAAAAAAAAATGTCGCGCCTTTTCCACAGCAGTTTGGCAGAGGCACAACAGAGGTCACGTGTCAATTACTCAATACTCCAACATTTTTTTAAAATTTTTCAGTTAAGCCTTTTAACCTACCACTTATTCTTTGACACTACAAAAAGGTGTCAATACTTTATTTATTTAGAGGCCCGGCCCCACTAAATCGATGCTTCCTTCCGTTCTAAACAATCTGACAGTTTTTTTTACAAAAATAAACCGTAACATTATCGTTTGTTCGGAACGTCTAAGCGACACCTTTTCTACCGCCTTTATTTCGATCCTCATTGGGACTAAAATCCAACCACTTGGTGTAACTTAACAAGAACGAATACCATATGACGTCCAAAAATGAAAGTTAGAAAAATGTTGTTAGATTTGAAAGGACTGTTTCTTCGTGGTTGGTTATTTCACTTTTGTGTTGTTTTTAGGATGGATACGCAATAAACTTGGGTCATAGAGTTTACATATTTGATCTCGACACACCATACAATCACGTCGTTTACCATATTCGTGGCAGTACAGCTGTGTCCACGTTTGGAAAATTATTCAATGCTCAATTTTATGCATAAGCGTAAGGCAATGGCGTAGACATAAAAAACTTTTCGTCCTGCAAAGAGATGTGTGCGGATTATTGACGGACTCGAGTCGAACAAGATCTTATGTAGAGATTTCTTCGTGAAACTGAAAGTACACAGCTCTGTACGTAATAGAACTTTTCTCAAAAATAGTATGAAATAATCCCGTAACATCTGTGAAGATAGTATCCGAAAGTGACTCATCCTAGACAATTTTTACAAGTAAGTATGAAATCGCATTACATATCATAATATAAAAAAAATAAAAAACTAAAAGTGTCCTTACATATCATATTTTTTTATTTTTTTGTCAAAGATAAGCTAAGGAGGTTATTGCCAGTTAAGGGCCTTTAATAAAAAGGAGGTACCAAAGAGGTTGACGTGTCCGAATTGCACTATGTAAAATGGCTGTAAAACTCAGTTCATTCGTATTTTTAGTATTTTGATACTAATTAGGAATTAGGAATTCGATACTAACAAAAGAAAAAAAGGATAAAATCAAATATTCACAATAAACATAAATGGTTTTATTTTTGAGAAAAGCACTTTACACGCTACGACCATAAGTGCCATCCTGGCCTCGTATTATAGCCATAGACCGGCTAAATCATGCTTGTCCAGGATGGCTTACTACTGGTCTCTGCAGTAATGTACTATTGCAAACTGGTAAGGCGATATCTAATGAGGCTTTGTAGTGTAACGACAAGAACCTACCAGAACCTAACAAGAAACAACCAGGATAAAATTTAGAAATGACAGTTTATTATGGGTATTTACAGTGACTATTTAGAAAAAAATGATAGGAAGATGAGGGTGGATGAAGTGAGACAGGTTTTATAAAAATACAGATATCCAGATAAAAAAAGGAAGCGGAGGACACGGAGAGTAGGAGGCCGAAGGAGCAGCGGAACCGGTCTGGCGAACCGGTCAGTGGAAGCACTGGTGGGCGACGTAGCAGTTGCAGTTGGAGAGCGTGGCCGGCGGCCAATCGGTCATCAGTGCCCTGGAGACACCGACGGGCAGCAGAAGTAGTGGCCCTGGTAGCGAAGCGCCGGCCAGGGTAGAGGCCCGCAACGTGTCGGCCTGAAGTCACCGACGGGCAGAGAAGCAGAGAACGGGCAGGTGAAGTGGAGACCCACGAAGCGCCGGCCAGGGTAGAGGCTCGCCAAGACAGGATGCGTAGTAGTAGAGGCTCGCAGGATCCCGGGGCAGTGCGGCCCCGGGATAAGGCCTTCAGGTGATGCTTCTTGCTTGAAAGCTGAAGTGAGACTCCAGAATTTCAGAAATGTTCCGCTCTTATACCCTTTTTGGAGAGTTCTAAAAATTATTTAAATTAAAAGCAATTTTTGTGAGTGGCCAAGAGAGAAAAAGTATTTTTGTAAAAGTATTGAAGCAAACATATCAGACCGCTAACGAGTTTGAATGGACATGACAACCAGATAAACAACAACATAGTAAATGTCAGATTTTGGTTTCAGGCTCGTAATAGAAAAATCAACAAGTTCACATAGCCAAAATTACATAACAGCGATAGATAAAAGGGTAGCGCACCAGCGCGCACGAAGCCCGAGATTGCAGAGTTTCGGAGAAAGCCAAATACAAGGTCACCGAAGGTAAACCCCTTCGCTATCGATTTAGAAGTGCTGATAGTGTGAAAATACGAAGTGAAAATGATTTGTTATTGTGTACTTATGGTTTAAAACGTTACAGGGTCCTATGAAAATAAAGGTGATACCAAATATCAAGCTGTACAGCTCAGCAAGTATCCAGCTGAACAGACTGAAAAATGACATGTAAGTAGCATAACACTACAGCTTCCAATGAGACCCCTTGGAGTCAGTGATCAGCTCAACCAGCGACATAAGGGCGATCTGGAGGTGCCAGCCCGCATTTGAAACGCCGGACTGAAGCCTCACTAGTGTGAAATATGTCTAAATACATTCTCCAGCAAAAATTACTTGGCGATTTAATGTACTTAAGATAAGCTAGTGATTCTGTGAGCTGAGTACTTGAAAGTCTGTTGGTGGCAAGCTGAGCTTCTACTTAAAAAACTTATGAATTATTCTCGTTACGTACATGGAGTATGAAAGTAAGTACAACAACTTTTTGAACAACATTTTGCGATCTAAAATCCAACTTATTATTTTTTAACCAAAACTATATACCTCATTTGTTAAAAAACGTTAAACAGTTTGGGAATATGTTATTTTTTTATATTAGCAACCACATATCTCCGCCATTTTAAAAATGCCCAAAAAAAATACATTTATTCATCGAACCTGCTCACAAAAATTCACGTACATCGGTTGAGAAATGCGACAATAAGAGAACAGCCGGAAATACGGACACAAAAAATCATTTTTGCCCGAGCTGAAACGAAGACGCTTCGTCGCTCGGTCAATCACTTATCTCATTGGTACACGGCCAGTGCCGCCAATTCGAACCCGCATCTCCTGTGTGGGAAGCCATCGTGAAGCCATTAACCACTCAGTTGTAAGGCCATCAGTAGATGATTGATCATTATTCGACTGCGCCAGAAGGAAGGTTATGTTCCTCGAGAGTATGTATGTATATTTCTTTGACACGCTCTGTAGCCTAAACTGCTTGATGGATTTTACCTTGAGCGGTGTCGTTAGATTCGTGCCAGTTCTAGCTGTTGAGGTGAGGGGCGCCGCATTCGCCCGTCGTCTCCTGGCGGGGTAGCGGAACTGGCGGGGTAGCGGAACTGGCGGGGTAGCGGAACTGGCGGGGTAGCGGAACTGGCGGGGTAGCGGAACTGGCGGGGGAGCGGAACTGGCGGGGTAGCGGAACTGGCGGGGTAGCGGAACTGGCGGGATAGCGGAACTGGCGGGGTAGCGGAACTGGCGGGGTAGCGGAACTGGCGGAATAGCGGAACTGGCGGGGTAGCGGGCTGCGCGGAATAGCGTCGGACCACCCGGGTTCTTTAATAATTAGGTGTTTTTTCGAATTTACTGAAAAACGGAAATAAGCTAATTGATAATATTTAAGGATTGATACGGAGCTCTAAAAGAGGAAGATTTAGGTATAAAAATTATGAGAAAAATCAGTTATTTTATATTAAAATTATTGTATCTCCTTTTAAATATAGACTATGTTCAGGATTTTGTACGAACGAGCCAAGTTGATCCAATCGCGTAACGACATAGTATTTAAACTAGATTATCTCTTTGTGAATAACATATATTTTTGCGGACCTATGAATTTATTGGAAATAATTTTATATTTTTTGCCAAAGCTCTCTTCAGTGGTTTTGTGTGATTTTGGGCCTTAACTGTGAGAGTGACACTGGGTATATCAAAATAAAATAGTAGTTTATGTGACTGCTACATAATGGAGGGCATTAATACTCGAGAGTGGGTTTATGAAACGGCTTGTGTTTAAACGATTACCAAAAACGCACCTATTTTATTACCAATAAATTCGAAATGACTGCCAGAATGGATAAATGTCCACCAAATTGTGTTTGGATAAATGATCATCAAACTTCTTTTTATGTTTTGTGTACTTAAGTTTATGTTTTAAGTATTTTTTGGGGTTCTTAGATGTTCAACCTAACACGAAGGATAAAGGGGGTTTCGCTTCGCGCACCCCCTTTACCCTTCACCTAAGCTACCACAGTATTTTGCCCTGATATTTTTTGCAACTTTTGGTGTTCATTTATGCATTTTGGGTAGGAAAAAATATTTTGGTGATCATTATATTTGTTGCCTTATGAAACGAGCCGAAGGCGAGTTTCATAATAATATCACTCGAGAGTTTAATGCCTAATTATGTACAGTTACATACACTAGTTTATCTACACACATATCATAAGCTCTCTTTGATGTGTTCAGCAACCGCATGTTCGACCGGCATGGTGGCATTGATAATTGCTCTGCAGTTGTTTAGCTTGTTCTGTAGTACCAACTTCACAGACAAACCAGGGGCGGTACAATATGGTCATAATGATCAATATTCAGATAAGAATGACTTTTTACCAAGAAGTTTATCATTATGCTGGTCGTAACGTGTGGTTTTTGGACGCAGTAAAGAGGGATTATGATACGTATCTAGATAAAATACATAATGGTCGATTTATCGCGACATATTATATGTCTTTAAATATATATTTTTTAAACCTATCGAGGGGTTTCAATATAAAGGGTCTCATATATAAAAAAGGAACAGAAAGATCACGGAGCTCCGTGGTCTAATGGGTTTTACGCTTGCTTCTCACACGGGAGATGCAGGTTCGAATCCTGACCATGTACCAATGAGATAATTAATTTATCTTAAGTACATAATACGGACGTTCTAACGGTGATGGAAAACATCCTGAGGAAACCTTCATTACTCCATAGCTGCGGCGAAGGGCTAGCCCCCTGTCACGCAAAATGGAGTATCGAATTACAGTCTAAAAGTGGACACAATTATGCCTCTGCCACCCCTTATGGGAAAAGGCGTGACGCTATCTTATGAACTGAAAGATAAAAAATACAGTCGGATTATTTGTTTTTATAATAATTCCACTTGTTTTTCATAAGTTTTCAACTTTAATACCAAGCAATAAGATTCAAATACCACAAAGCTCCTAGCTCCACGGGCCTCACGATACTGCAAAATTGACACTAGTTGACCGAGCGAGCGAAGCGAGCGAAGGGCTCCATTTCCACAAGATAGGAGGCCGATTTTGCTTTCGTCTGTCTTTATGTCTCTATGTGTGTTTGTCAGTTCCGGTCTAGGGGTCACAGTTTTCAAGCGATCCTCACAAAACTTGCCACTTGTGCCAGTTTGTTTCCTTGAAAGTTTTTTTTGTCGAGAGCTTTTTTCCCCTGGGGGGGGGGGGGGGGGGAATTAGTATCAAATTAAAGGGATTCATATTTAATATTCTACAACATTAACTTTGGGTCGCTTGTTTTCTAAAAATTCAAGAAGGAATTTCAAAACATACCAAGTTTGGACTCCTCGAAGTTGGAGACGGATTAGTAAAGAGGATCTATAAAGACCATGAGAGTGAGTGAAATAGACTATAACTATTTTCGTGAAAAGTCAATATATTGTATTTTAAATCGTACAACGTAGTTTACAAAGTTATTGGTGCGGCTACTTTACTACTTGATTTTGATTGAATCTAAAATACTTACCTATAAATTGGCTCACAGTCCCCCCTGTGAGCGAGGTCTACTGCCCACAGGGACACTAGTTAATAAAATGTTGTGACAAAATATATATATCAGCGCTTAGAACGTAAGAAGGCGTTGAGTTGTCAGATACAGTGCTTATTTATACAGGGTGTCCCGTCTTGACACAATAATCGCCACTTGCCAATGTCTAGTAGCCAGTTTATACGCTTCCGTAAAACGGGGTGTTGAGTTGTTTTATAGTTTTGTTTTGTTTTCTGTCTAGAAGTTTATTGCTTTCAGTTTATTGTCATGGGTTTTTCCATATTAATGTTTTATTGTATTTTGAATTAAACGCACTGTACGGAAAATTAGTGTAGCAAGTTTGATATATAAATGGCTTAATGGCACGATCGCTTCTTTAACTAAACTTTAACCGTGTTACTACAAAAAGTTGAACATAGTTTAACCTCAAAACAGGAGTTTTTTATGGTAAGTAATGTGCCTGTCGATTTTTGGATTGACATTTTGTCTGTGTGTCTGTCATGTTTTAACTTTCGCTAAAATTAGTTTTCACGTTCGCTGCCATATTTTTTTAATGCATCGCGTTTTTGAACCTTATGTCATGGTATTAGAGTTCACATTCCATGAGAAACAAAAGTTTTTTTTAGGTTCTCTGCCAGCGAGCAGATTGGTATAGATTAAGGCCCTCAACAGACGCCTCAAAGAAATCTGTCAGTGAGTCTCGCTCGGGACATGACACCGCCGCGCCGCAAGGCAGTTGCGCACGTCCGAAGGAAATACTTGGTTCCTACAGCCCTACACGTCCTCCCGGGTAGTGGAGGGAGCAACAAATTATTGCTAAGACATGTCCAGGTTGTCGATGGACCTGACCAAATTGTGATCTTTCAAATACACATAATAACCTCAAAAGAGTTTAGCACGCCAAATTAAATGAAGAATTAAAAATTCAAAAAGAGTTTATTTCCATAAAAAACACATAGGTTACACTTGGAGAATGTCAAATCTTAAACTAACACATATAAGTACATAAGGTATAGGGTAATATAGAACTCAACTTGAATTCCGTCATCTCAATGTTTTAGATGCTGGAGGCAAAGAGGCGACTAGAAACCTCCAGCTTTATACGTTATTTTTTACAGAATTGGAGCAAACACCTTCCCAAGCTTTCTTGTCTTCTAAATAATCTGATATTTTGTAGTAAGCCTTTTTATATAAGTGATTTTTAACAACATTTTTAATTTATTTACAGACAATTCCTGGTTATCTCACTCAGTTGGGATTTTGTTGTAAAAGCGTAGATATGCATTGCCCTTTAAAAGATACATTAACCTTATTAGTAGTAGGTAGGTAGGTATAGCTAGTTTATTCCTATTTCTAGTGTTGACATTGTGCCTGTCGCTATTCTTAGGAAAGCAGAATGACAGTGCCATTTTTGTGGTATTTGCTGATAATCTTGTGATATTTGCGACCATATCCCACTCAAAGGCTACAAAAAAAAAGGCTTTAAAATAAAAAGCCAAATTGTCATGGCGGCCAGCCACATTACCGTTTATTTTTTTTCATTTACCCAGTCAGTCGACCAATCAAGCGTGAGATACCAGAGAGAAGGTACGTTTATCCTCTATTTCTTGTCAGTATTGCCAGTAATAAAAAAGAATATTGGGTGGTAGTAATTATTTCATAAAAATAAATATAAATATTATTCCAAGTCCATACTAGGTGTTCATACGCGAGTGGAAAGGTTATGGCGATACCTCGTCCGTGCAAAGGTCCCCGTTACTCCAAGCGGAAAGACCCGCAGTGTGAGAGGGACGGAATTGGGAAACAATGAAAATAGTAGCGCTAAACCACAGAAAAATTGTTTAAAAATAAACTATGCTATTTTGTTAAAAAAAATTTTAAGGAGATTTTGCGAATAGGTAATATCTACATTTTGAACGCAGTTCCACAATGAAATTAGTTAGGATTTCAGAATAACAGGAAAAAATAAAGCAATTTACAGGTGTTTTCGTAATTAAATTCTAACGAGAAAATTTCATCCAATCGCGTTTAAATGGATTCGAAAAAAACCCTTTTTTTTTCGTATCACCTTAATTGCCACACTTGCACGGAACTCACTAAACATTATGTAGTATACACAAAATGCATTAAAAATTTCAAACTTAAATAAGTGTAGCAGGATAAACAGATTTAGCGAATGTCGTGCAAGTGAGCCCTAGTGTAGACCAGCCTATACACTTACCGCGATATTCACGGAAGCACTAAATAGTTCCCAAAATTGCGGTGCTGTGGCGCAAAAATCCCCCTCCAATGTAACACACCCCGCTTATTTGTCACCGTACACCCGTGATTTGCATTACACACTGAAGGGCTATTCCCGATTCACCATATTAAGATTTCAAGCGTATTTAAATGGTATAGTAAAAATATAAATATATAAATATAATAATTTATTATTGTTCATACAATAATAAAATCGTTATTATGTAAACTGTATGCAATCAATTCTCATTGAAAATTTAACTATATATTTTACAATCTACTTTAATGTGTTACTGCCGATCCCAGGCATTCAAAACGAAACTCAATTTTTAGCCCACACGGTACAGGTTTGCCTAGTGTGGGGCCGTAGATAAAACAGTCTGCGTAACATCTTCACAAGATCCCTACTACCATAAAAAATTTTTACTTTTTTTTGTAATTTTCGTGAAAAACTGCTTTTGAATTGTAATAATCTAATGTGTAACCAACTGTTTCATGTATAATTGTGAGTAATCAACTATTTCTATTTCTATCATATTCTTAAGTTTATTAATGAAGAATTTACGCTGAAAATATTCTATATAACCTTTCTTACTGATGTATTATTTTCCACTTTCACTCGGAGACGTCATCACTTTATATACGAAACTTTTACGCAAATAAGAACGAAAAATTAGAAAAATGTTTATTATTTTTTTCTTATAAAACAGTTAGTTAATATTTTTTTAATTCTTTATATAGTTTGTCAACTCGCAGAGCCGCTGGGCTATGCGGGGCGCGGGGCGGTGCGCTCAGTCTGCTTCGACGTTTATCAATTCGTGGAGCCGCGGGGCTCTGCGGGGATCTGCGGGACTCTACGGAGCTCTGCGGGGCGGTGAGCTCAGTCTGCTTCGAGGATTTGCGATTGCGACATTGAGTGTTTTTTTTTATTTTGTCTAATTCTCAAGGGCATTGGACGATTGTCCGAGCCTTAACCATTCGAGGTGCCAGAGGCTCCGATGTGGCCACGTTTATCCAGAAACTGAATAATCCTTCTCATTTTGACAAGCAGTGAGCCCATCGTGGTGTTCTGGAGGTATACATTATTTATTTATCGATCAGACCCAATAAGAAAATTAATCAAACAAAATGATAAAAAATATTTCCGAGTTAACCTTTCCATCCATTGTGAATGTTCGGCGAAATTCAAAATAAAAGTATGCTATTGCTTTAGCTACTTTTCATCATCATCATTTTCATCATAATGCTATGCCCACATCGACTCACCGCTGGGCAAAGGCCTTTTCTCTATAGTGACGATCTTATAGGTGACTTTTGCCTATATTTTCTTTAAAATAGAGAAGGTTTTTAATTCGTCTGGATTTATATTTATGTTTTTTTTTCTATTTAGCTTATGTTTTAAGTTCAGCGATTTCTCCAACACGGATAGACCCATTTGGAATTATTAATTTTTTGTGTGAAATGGTTTAACCTCCGATCAATCCCATTTATATGAGGCTAGGATCCGATGATGATATCCTGGAGGAATCAGAGGAATTCTTAAAATAACAAAGACACACCTAAAGCAATTTGAAAAATTATAGAGCATTTTCTCTCGGGAAACTTATATTACTTATTGAAGTGAAACTGAGGATAAAGACTACAAATAGGCATGGGAACTACTCAATTCTAAGTGATTAACAGGTTGGGATTCGATTGGTTAATATGGTTGCTAATAAATTAGGTACAGGGTTCTTCTATAGATTTACTTTTTGTTGAATGATTAAATATAAAACAACAGACATACATCTCGGATCCGATCTGTGCCACAGATTCAATAGTTTTCGGGCAACAGTACTGGTCCGTCGTTCATCATAAACGGTCATCATCTCAGCAATACCTAGCTTTAATATGTGCCGCTTCTATTTTACGAAGAAAAACAATTAAAAAGAGTTTAGGTGAAGTAGCGGCTAGAAAAAAAATCGCAAAATAGACATTGAATCTACTTAGAGATTTGGCAACACATGAACCTGTTGGAAAATACTTAAAGACACACGGATAGTGGGATGTTCGATTCGACCACGCGCAGCGGACAGGGTACATCAGTGCCTTGTTGCTCCATACACGAGCAGTTTTCTTCGCACCAAGTTTATTCAGCTGGAAACTGCCAGATACATCTGTCAGGCAGATCTGTCGGGAAAATCCGTGTGTGTACGGCTAGCTGTTGATGGCCCATTGTAAGTATACACACAACGCTTTACATAGGGATATGTATGGTTGTATTAAATGAGGACAATAACCCTGACTCCTGACCTTAGAAAAGTTGCCACCAGTTACCACCAATGTACAGGCAATTGAGTCATCGGATCTTCCCACTTCCTAAGTTTTCGGGTTAGGATAGATTACCTCAATATCACTTCGGGATTTTATGAACATACTGATTGTAGATAATTCACCCGGTGTGAACTACTCTCATACTTCTGAAGTGTCTGTAAATTCTTTAGAACTATATATTTCGAAAACGAAAACGAAATGAAGGTGACAGCGGAATTTTGAAGTCTATTGTGCAGCGTCAGCAAATTCAACAGAAAACTGCACTAAGTAATAAAATTAAAATAAACATCGACGTCGACAAATTTTTGAAGTGAATAACTTCTTTAGCCGAGGTTTGGAAATCGAAAAGTGGACGAGAATGCAGGGTGACAAACCAATGACTAAAAGTGGTGCCTATTATTTGTCAGCCATCAACCAAATCATGAAATATCGATCCTATACTTTGTAACTGACAAAACATAGAATGACATTATACTATAAAACTTAGTGCCATTTTTTTAGGGTTCCGTACCCGAAGGGTTCCAAACGGGACCCTATTACTAAGACTTCGCTGTCCGTCCGTCCGTCCGTCCGTCCGTCTGTCACCAGGCTGTATCTCAAGAACCTAGCCAGCTAGAGAGTTGAAATTTTCACAGATTATGTATTTCTGTTGCCGCTATAACAACAAATACTAAAAAACAGGATAAAATAAATATTTAAGGGGGCTCCCATACAACAATACCACATACAAACTTATGGATGCACCTGGTTACGTACATGGAGTGTGAAAGTAACCGCACCAATAACTTTGTAAACAATATTTTGCTGTGTTAAATCCAAACTATTCACTCCACACCATCGCTTCCATTGAACGGTGGTACGGAACCCTTCGTGCGCGATTTAGACTCGCACTTGACCGGTTTTTTAAAACTTGACGCCATAAAATGTTATCAGTATGGGATTACCCTGGCTTACTCTAATGACATTGGTTCCATGCATGCGGATTTTTTGTTGTAAATTATTGTAATTCATTCATTCGTTCATCAATCGCCTTTTTTGCAATCAGCACATTGAGCGAAACCATTCACCTCTTCTTTCTTGAATACAGCACACAGTAACTTTGTTAATTTAATTTTTTTCATTTCCCGGGTGTTCCCATATGTGGGCGTTTGCATTTAATAACTCGTTGCAGATACCAATGTACTTCTGGAGAGAAACTTCCAATAATGATTGGTACATAGGACCCATGTGGCGCATAATGAGTTCACTGAATTGTACTTTTCTAGTAAAACGTCTTGCTTATAGAAGATAATACTATAAGCCCTATGGTAAGAACATACTACCCGTGGATAATATGATTATTAACATTACATTACCTCGAGAAGGCTTCCATAATTATCACCATGTATTCCCCCTGGATTACCGTTCTACCGAGCTCGGGAACGAAAAGTTTTGTTCAGTGCCTCTAGTTTAAGTTTTGATAGTTTTCGAATACTTTTATAGTTTCAGTTTTCTTCCATACATTTACAAGCAGCGCCTCTAGCGGAAACTATCATGAACTAAAATTGGTAGTATGAGTTATTTCAAATCGTAGTTTTCGAAAACGAAATAAGTTTACGTGTAAATAATACCTTTTTGATAGTACGAGTTACATGTTTGACAGATCTTTGGTAGTAAACTTCAATGAATTCGAAAACTTTTATAGTTTTTGCTCTCACCGAAAATTTGTAGGTGAAAAATGTTTTTTTGTTGGTTAGAATCTAATTAGAATTTAATTTCGAGTTAATTGGTGGCGATCAGTGGCAATGCGATCATATTTTGCGTGGCGAATGGCTGCAGAGGCAGAGGAAGCTGAGCGTCGCGAGCAAGAGCGACAAGAACTAAGATCACGGCGGGAGAGTTTGACCATCGACTCTATTTCCGATACCCATTTTATTCAGCGGTATCAGCTTAATAAAGCTGCGTATGAGTAACTTTGTTTTGATAAATTGGCAGTTTGTGAGAGTTGACACTTGACATTGACAACGTCTAACGAAAATCAAAACGTCAAAATTACAGGTGTGTTTGCCCTTTCTTTTTACACGTGCTAGAAAGAGAGAGAGAGAGTATGTAGAGTGAAGTTCGCACAATCGAGTTTTACCATAAACGATATCGTGTGAACTATAATCAAAAAATATAACTCATACTACCAATTCAGTTGGAAACTAATAGTTTGGCGTGCTTACGATTTCTATCAACGTTTACGTATTTTGCAAACCCGTACTAGAGGCTCAGATCTGGTTTATTAAAGTAAGTAAGTTTAGAAGTATATTTACTTCTTTGCGTGGGTCGGCTGGGCGTATGACCTGAAGCCGGTACCCGATGCCAAGGTAAATGCCATGGCGGCATGAAGTAGCGATGGAACTGATCGGATAAGGGGCTGGGGTTATCAGGTCAAATAAAAAACTTATTTAGTTACAGCAACTAAATAAGTTTGTTATTTGATTACGGATACGAATTTACACGCTTATTTGTCTACAGTATATTTGATAGTGAAGGGATCGCCAGGAATCCTGATTGAGCTGACTCTGTGCTGACAGTCGGGTTGGCAGCAAGCCATCATGATTGCGATTTTAGTTTGTTTGTTTTCATATACTAAATGGCTTCCATTTTTCTTTTTTCTCCTGTAAACACGTAGCTCTGAAAGGGAACTGATCAGTGACGTGAATTAGCAGCCAGTTTACTTGGAATATAATTAGAAATGCCATTTTCAAAGTTGTGTTTAGAAATTTTAGAAATGTGTAGTGTCAGGAACGACCCAGGCTGAAATTCCGCCGATTCCCCGCGAATATTCGCCACCGGAGCTGGAGCCCGGATATCCGTTGCGCTACTCCGGATAGCAGGCGGTGTAAATCTTGCGTTTGAGTGGAATAAGAAAAGTCGTGGCTGAAATAAAGTGATTTAATGTTAATGTTTTTAATAGAAGTTACAAAATAAAACAGCTTCAGCCCGACAAACCTTCACCAACCCGCACTGAGCCAGCGTGGCGGAATTCGGCTCAGTCTTACTCGTGTCCAGATAAAGGCACTGCCTCTCGTTGGAGACATTAATGGGAGCTACATTTTTTTAATATTTTCAGGTATTTTTCCACAACGGATGGCAAAGAAACTGTTCCGCTTAAGTTTGGCAAGTTGGTAGTTATTAAATAAACCATTTTAGTGACTTTTTGTTTTGTTGGAGGGGAAAAAATGTAATTACCCATGGCCAGGAGTCAGACCTCCCTGCTATGTCCGGGTCCCCACATATTGAGCGGGATCAGCTCGTGTGGCATACGGACTTAAAACAACCTCTTATATATTACAGTTATCGATATTCGGTTTTACTGTTAGCCATCGTCACTTTAGTGACAGCTATGGGCCTTCGAAAGTTTTCTCAGGATTCAATTTCAATTTCAATTTATTTATTTGCAATTGTAACACACAGCAAAAATTTCATTTCTTTACAAAGGTGGGTCTGAACAGATATTGCCTATACACACACGAGTATTATAACATTATCATACAACACATATAAGTATGTGTATCGTTGTCTAGTACCCAAGATACAGGGAATCCTAGTTTGGGGCTAGATCAGTGTGTGTTAATAGTGTCCAAGCTACTATTATTATTATTATTATTATTATTATTATTACTTTTCGACAGTCACTCATGCGTTTAGATTTTTTCAATCACAGTTTTACATGAGATGTTGAATAGTCTACGTCACGTAATAGCTAAAGTTCAGTCAACAAACATGACAGTGGACCGATTCCGCAGGCTTCAAAACTAAACTCATGAAAAAAGTGAAAATGTTACTTTTGATCCTGTTGTCCCTTTGTCCCCGTTGGCTTTGTCCCTATTCAATGGGAACGACGAAACTTTAATAAAATAATTATATTTTAGTGCCGTTGTGACCATTGGCTCTGTTCACATTTAATGTGGACAACTGTCTTTAATAAAATAATTATATTTTAGTGCCGTTGTGACCATTGGCTCTGTTCACATTTAATGTGGACAACAAACTGCTCTCTTTGATGTGTTCAGGAACCGCATGTTTGACCGGCATTGTGGCTCTGCAGTTGTTTAGCTTGTTCTGTAGTACCAACTTCACGCAGGCGGGCGTCGGCGTTCGAAATTTGAATGTCAGTACCAATTTTACACACAAAGTAGGAGCGGCACGCAGGCAGGAGTCGGCGTTCGAAATTTGAATGTCATAATATGTAGAAAAACTACACATTATGGTCATAATGTGTATTTTTTCAGATAAGAAATGAGTTTTTACCAAGTAGTTTAACATTATGCTGATCGTAACGTGCGGTTTTTGTACGCAGTAAAGAGGGTTTATGATACGTGTGTAGATAATAGTAGTTTATGTGACTGCTACATAATGCCTAATTATGTACAGTTACATACACTAGTTTATCTACACACATATCATAAGCTCTCTTTGATGTGTTCAGGAACCGCATGTTTGACCGGCATTGTGGTTCTGCAGTTGTTTAGCTTGTTCTGTAGCACCAACTTCGGGCGCCGGCGTTCGAAATTTGAATGTCAGTACCACCTTCACAGACATACAAATAATGTGTAGTTTTCCAGATACGAAACGAGTTTTTACCAAGTAGTTTAACATAATGCTGATCGTAACGTGCGGTTTTTGAACGCAGTAAAGAGGGTTTATGATACGTGTGTAGATAAAATAATTAAAAGGTGTCCCGTTGTCCCCATTAGCTATATAGCATTGTAGTGAAAAAGAGACAACGGTACTTTTTTAAATATAAAAAAACTCTTCCGTTGGTCCCGTAATCTAATTTAACTCGCTTTGGAAACTCACTCTATACATTTGATAATTTCACATTAGTTTAAAAACCCTCGATTTGTTATTTGACTACAGCCAGACTAGCCTCAGATCGCTTCCTACAAGTATAATAATAATAATAATAATAATACCTTGGACACTATTTACACACATTGATCTAGCCCCAAACTAGGATTCCCTGTATCTTGGGTACTAGACAACGATACACATACTTATATAGATAAATATTATACTTAGATAGATAAACAACCATGACTAGCGTACAAACATCCGTTCTCATCAACAAATATTTGCCCCCATCGGGACTCGAACCCGGGACCCTTCATTTCGTAGGCAGGGACATTGCCGACTCGGCCATTCGGGTCGTCAAAGTATGTTCTTCACCGCCATCGCAAGGCATGTCCCAATTTCCCTGTCTGCACGCGTTTTCGCTTATTTTGTACCAGTAGCTTATTTGCGAGGCGTTGTTCTCGAATTCTTTTGTCGCGTGTAAAGCCTTGTTACTCGAATTCTTCGGCTTACCGATAAGGTCCGTTTAGATTAACGTTTTCCGGGTTCGGTCCTCGTGCTCGTCCTCGTACTACTACAGGCAGGAGCACAAGGACACCCACTTACTTAACCATAAACATAAACATTTATATACAGGCACAAACATTGCCTCTGGCCCCAAACAAGGATACCCTGTGTCGTGGAAACCAGGAACAGCAACCACACACATATAAAATGTTTTATCTACAGACGTATCATAAACCCTCTTTACTGCGTTCAAAAACCGCACGTTAGGATCAGCATTATGTTAAACTACTTGGTAAAAACTCGTTTCGTATCTGGAAAACTACACATTATGGTCATTATGTGTAGTTTTTCTACATATAATGACATTCAAATTTCGAACGCCGACGCCCACCCGCGTGCCGTGCCTAGTTTGTCTGTGAAGTTGGTACTGACATTCAAATTTCGAACGCCGACGCCCGTCTGCGTGAAGTTGGTACTAAAGAACAAGCTAAATAATTGCAGAACCACAATGCCGATCAAACATGCGGTTCCTGAACACATCAAAGAGAGCTTATGATATGTGTGTAGATAAACTAGTGTATGTAACTGTACATAATAAGCATTAAAACTCTCGAGTGATATTATTATGAAACTTGCCTTCGGCTCGTTTCATAAACCCACTCTCGAGTTTTAATGCCCTCCATTATGCAGCAGTCACATAAACTACTATTATTTATTTAAGTATTAAGTGTTTATGTAGTATAATTATCTTCATAATGATAATATGTTTTAAAGTATTTTTGTAATATTTGTGTTTATGTGTACTTAATTTATTCTATTTTTAAATTTAGTTCTTGTTTGCATAAATATTTTGTTAATAGCTGAACTCGCATTGTTTCACTGCACATAATTACTGGGTTGGCTGGAAGAGATTTCTTTTAGGAATAAGCCCGCCTTTGTACATCTTATTTCCCACTGTGTTAATTGTTGTTACTGTTGTTCTATGCAATAAAGGCTATAATAATAATAATAATAAAAATCCAAGACCTGGGTTTCTTTTCTTCATCCCTATCCGGGGATCGAACCCGGGACCTCTCGCATGTTAGGCAGAGTCACAACCGTTGCGCCACAGAGGCCGTCCAATCCAGATTCATAATTATTTATTGAACACAGTTATTAAAAAAATGATCAATTAAGAGAAAACATATGTACAAAGGCGAGCTTATCTCTAAAAAGAGATTTCTTTCAGCAAACCTAGGCATGACAGGAAATTTTATCAATAAAGGGTAGGCAGTGCACAATATCTAAACAATAATAAAATACATATAAGTAAATTAAATATCTATAAAATACGGTAAATAAAATACATACTCGTTTATACCAAACTACTAAATAAGTATCGATAGATACATAAACCTGTATATATAGTTTATATATAATAATAATATACATACTACAACTATCACAAAAGAGAGAGGAAGAGCTTTTTACCCGGTTTTTGAAAGCGAAAAGAGTGGGGCTGTCTCTTATCGTACAAGGAAGTGAGTTCCACAGTCAGACCGTCAGCTTGTTGTCCTTGTAGTCCTTCTTGACACTTCACAATTCCCTTTGAATAAGAAGCATGAGGAGATGGGTATCCTTAAGCCCTTATCAGTTGGAGTATTTAGTGGAAGCACGAGGTCGCACCAAGTTTTGGCTCGCTATGACTCGATGAAATATTCGGGGTATCCTGAGACTGCGGCACTGGATATGTCTCATTTGGTTGGTTAAATCAGACACTTAACTCACTCTCTAGACCGTTAATTAAATACCGACGTTTAACCAAGTCACGAAAACGTTTAACAGTCTGTCTTACCGAAAGCCGGCGTGTTGGAAAACAAGATGGCGTCACGACAACAGCTGGTTTGCACAGTATCTTGCTTTGCTTGAATCAGGGCAAAACATTGCGGTAGTTTGGCAAGGGTAAAGGCAAAGGGGGTGAGCGAAGCTGAACATGTAAGAACAACAAATAGTAGTTTATGTGACTGCTGCATAATGGAGGGCAATAGAACTCGAGAGTGGGTTTATGAAACGAGCCGAAGGCGAGTTTCATAATAATATCACTCGAGAGTTTTAATGCCTAATTCTGTACAGTTACATACACTAGTTTAACTACACACATATCATAAGCTCTCTTTGATGTGTTCAGGATCCGCATGTTTGACCGGCATTGTGGTTCTGCAATTGTTTAGCTTGTTCTTTAGTACCAACTTCACGCAGACGGGCGTCGGCGTTCGAAGTTTGAATGTCAGTACCAACTTCACAGACAAACTAGGGACGGCACGCGGGTAAGCGTCGGCGTTCGAAATTTGAATGTCATTATATGTAGAAAAACTACACATAATGACCATTATGTGTAGTTTTCCAGATACGAAACGAGTTTTTACCAAGTAGTTTAACATAATGCTGATCGTAACGTGCGGTTTTTGAACGCAGTAAAGAGGGCTTATGATACGTGTGTAGATAAAATATTTAAAAAATGAACTTAAGTACACATAATAGTAGTTTATGTGACTGCTACATAATGGAGGGCATTAATACTCGAGAGTGAAGGCGAGTTTCATAATAATATCACTTGAGAGTTTTAATGCCTAATTCTGTACAGTTACATACACTAGTTTAACTACACACATATCATAAGCTCTCTTTGATGTGTTCAGGAACCGCATGTTTGACCGGCGTTGTGGCTCTGCAGTTGTTGAGCTTGTTCTGTAGTACCAACTTCACGCAGGCGGGCGTCGGCGTTCTAAATTTGAATGTCATAAAAATTACACATAATGGTCATAATATGTAATTTTTCAGATAAGAAATGAGTTTTTACCAAGTAGTTTAACATTATGCTGATCGTAACGTGCGGTTTTTGTACGCAGTAAAGAGGGTTTATGATACGTGTGTAGATAAAAAATATTTATATTGTTTATGTCTTGTTGCCTAGGAACGTTTAGAAAACACGATAAACGTTTCTTTCACTCACTTGTCTGACGGAATTTTAGTGACTTGGTTAAACGTCAGTATATTATTAACGGTCTGGAGAGTTATAAATTGTCTGATTTAACCAACTAACTGCGACAGATACAAACTCAAAGTTGGATGAACGCTATGTGACGCACTGCTCCATTTACTCTATCCTTTGCATGATGGTGAGGTGGACCTCTATTGTGAGCATTTCCCCCATGTCTCTATGCACAGGTAGTTTGTGAATCTTAAGTAGCTGGACGTAATTTATGAAATAAATAATAAATGTAGCCCAATAATGTCCCCACCGTGGGGCACGGGCCTTTGCTCGGATACGTTAAGTTGTATACATATGTAAATTTTCTTATGTAATTTTCTTATCTTGTTTGCAAAAAAAAAGTAAAGCAAATTCAATAATATGTCGAAATAATTTCTTACTTTTGGCACATGACATTCTTTTGGGCATTATTTTGCTTTCGCTCTCCAAGCTTTACTCACGTATTCTATTACGTACTTATTTTTCCTTCGTGTTAGTTTGTACATGTAACAACAACAAAAAATACTTAAAACATAAACTTAAGTACCCAAAACATAAAAAGAATTTTGGTGGTCATTTATCCAAACACAATTTGGTGGACACATATCCATTCTGGAAGTCATTTCGAATTTATTGGTAGTAAAATAGGTGCGTTTTTGCTAATCGTTTAAACATAAGCCGAAATGAAAACTTGTTAAACCAAAACCAATGAGTCCTATAAGCCCACAACCCCATTTATCTTATCTTATCTATCTTATATTAAATATCTCTACTTCTAACTATCTGTCTTCACCATATATCTATTTATCTTCATAATTTCTTTATTGCACACAAAGATGAGTCGGGCCATAAGTTTTGTCACATTCCTCCAACTTCGAATTTAGAACGCGAACCAAAAAAAAGTTGCTGGCGTTTGAAATACGAATATTTTATGAAACTCAATTCATAGTTTTTCTGTAGTTTTCTTTATTTTCAAAAATGGAGCGGACGCGAATAGTCGATAGCGTCGCGGGAATCGCATTGCATCACTGTGGTTAGCAAATTGAAAATAACAACGAGGTTAGTTTATCGTTTTAACAAACAATTCAGGGCATATTGGAGATTAGAAAATAAGCAGTGGAACGGTGGTCCTCGTATTGTTCTGACTCCATTAGTGATCATAGCAGTGAAGGCGCGAGTACAAAGAAATCCCGTTCGGAAGCAAAAACTGTGGCTATCCAGATGAGGTTAAGTAGAACTACAGTTAAAGGGTATTGAATGAAGGCCTAGGGCTATGAGCTTACTGGAAAAAAAGGTACATTTGTTTTTTAACTCACGACTGAAGAAAATCTGGTTCGATAGATCCCGAGACCTAAACGGGTTCGCAGTGTATTTTTGTGAAAAATGAGTTAAAACGAGTGCACTCGTATACCAAAATACAGCACAAACAACCCTCGTGGAACCTCATTCATAGAAATTGTTCAAAAATAGACACTGGATATTACAGCATGACTCTGCACCAGCTCATAAGGCAAAAAACACTCAAAATTGGCTCTCCTCCCGTGGAATCGACTTTATCAGACACGAAAACTGCTCCTCCTCGAGTCCAGACAAAATAAATAAATAATAACGAATGTTAAAATATGGCAGTACTTAAAAGAGAAGGTCTGCGCTAAACCTCATTGGAATTTGGAGTCTCTCAAAGCAGTGGCCAATTTGACATGGATGTCGCGCGTGCTTCTATTGATGACTGGCCGCGCAGATTAAAGGGTGCATCGACAATAGGGAAGGTCATTTTGAATAGTTTAAATATCATTTATATCTGTATTTTGTAACCTTTAGTTTGATACATAATTATTTGTTTATTTCATCGATTGTATGTGACAAAAATTGTGGCCCGACTATGTAATTAAAATAACAAGATATACATTAATATAGTGTGCAAATGCGAGCTTATCTCTAGCAAGAGATCTCTTCCAGCAAACCAAGTCAGGACGAGAAAGGTTGATCGCTGAGCACGGGTAGATCTATGTGTACAGCAATACCTAATTATAATTTTCCTGGTACTTACTCATACATAAATATGGCTTGTGTTTAAACGGTTACCAAAAAGTTCTGCCAATAAATTTGAAATGATTGCCAGAATTAGTAAATGATCACCAAATTGTGTTTGGATAATGATCACCAAACTTCTTCTTATGTTTTGTGTACTTGTGTGTGTGTTTATGTTTTAAGTATTTTTTGTTCTTCTTACATGATCAAGCTAATACAAACGATAAAGGGGGCTTCGCTTCGCTCACCACCTTTATTTACCCTTCCCCTAAGCTACCGCATTATTTTGCCCTGATATTTTCTGCAACTTTTGGTGATCATTTACCCATTTTGGGTAAGACAGCATTATTTTGGTGATCATTTATAACAACTCAATAAACTAACTATACGAGTGCCTACACTGCATATCTATAATTAAACACCTGATGTGACTTAAAGCACACTTAAATTCATTCTTTCATCATGCAGCAAGATTCGGCCAAAAGGTTATCATTCCAGCAGAGGGAGTGCTTTGCAAGCTTGGCTTGCAGGTCTTCCAGGTCTAGTGCGAGCTCAAGTGTTATGTTAAGTGATTTAGGCCAGAAAATGGGATTATTGAAAGTGGCCCAAGACTTTTCAATACTGCCCAATGTCATCATCATTCCCAAGTCATATCATAGGGGTGACTGAAGCACATTTACATAGTTTTCTTAGTAAAATACCCAAAGAGCCTAATTTAAAAGTCCACAGATTTCCAACAAACGGTGTTTCTTTTACTTTTAATGGTTCCGTAACTTAACACGAAAAATAGAAACGTCTTAATCACTTCATCACTTCGTTGTCCGTCTGTCTGTACGTCCGTCCGTCCGTCTGTCACCAGGCTGTATCTCATGAACCGTGATAGTTACACAGATGATGTATTTCTGTTGCCGCTATAACGACAAATTCTAAAAAAACAGAAAAAATAAATATTTGAGGGGGCTCACATACAACAATTCTATCAATAACACTTATAAACTTATGAATGCACCTGGTTACGTGCATGGAGTGTGAAAGTAGCCGCACCAATGACATTGTAAACAACATTTTGCTATGTAAAATCCAAACAATTCACTCTACACCATCCCTACCATTGTGCGGTGGTACGGAACCCTTCGTGCGCGAGTTAGACTCGCACTTGACCGGATTTTTCAGGAACGCGTGGAGGTATCAAGCTGACATTAATATCAATGCCTGTGGTCTCTCTGGGTTCTGAAAAAAATCAAACTTTTGGGTCAAAGCAACAACAAAGCAGATTATGCTGACAATTGGGAATCAAAACCGATTCCCCGTTGACCTAGATCCATGAATTTTGGCAACGAGCAAGGTCTTAAAGCACACATATTAGACAAATTCCGAAAACCACTTGTGTCCATCACAAAAATGCAATTTGGCGGGACGCACGGTGCATGGCAACACTTGGCCGATTTTTTTTTTCCTAAAAGAGTTTTTGGACAGACCCACTTCGTCCACCAAACACATGCACTTCCGGTAACCGCATCAGAATCAATACAGTCTATTAGGTGGCGTGTCGAAAGACCTGCCTCAGCCCTTTTATGCCAGATGGTGATAGTTTGATGATAGGTTTTTTTAGACTATTTGGACAAGCTGCCACTTAATTCGAAATTCTGGCCCCATACTAGGATACCCTGTGTCGTGGGAGCCGGAAACAGCGACGTCACACACATATAAACATCCAAGACCTGGGTTTTTTCTTTCTTTATCCCCAGCTGGGGATCGAACCCGGGACCTCTCGCATGGTAGGCAGAGCCACAATCGCCTTAGTTTGTGAGTTTAGACTCGCGAAGGTTAGCAATTCTTTCAAGGGTCAATGCATTCCCTACTACAACAAGATACCTCTGGAGATCTTGAAATTTCCGTTTGAGCAATTTAAAAACCATGATTAAGAGACTTTGTCGAAAAAGGGATATTACAATGTTCAAGATTACTTAAACGACGGGACTGTAGGGTTAATCTGGCTCAACACAGACCTTGCTGTTAATAATTTTGTTATTATTTATTCCTGCTTATTAATTATGGTAACGATATTATAATATTTGTATAAGTTAAGCATAAGTAATTTTTAAAAGAGATCTAAAAATCAATCTGTTGGAGTTTCTACGCCATTCTTCTCCCACAGAGATCCAATGTAGAGAAGTGGCAAAAAATTACGATTGAAGTATATGTATTAAATATCTACATTAATAAAGACATTTGGAATTTGAATTTGGTTGTATAAATATCAACTATTTATACAACTTACATTCAAGTATATATTTACCGTAGTAAATACCGAATTGACCTGCAGTTCGTACGCCCTGTGGCCATTCAGGTCAGTGGTGTACGGATCTCTAAAAAGAAAATACGCGAGGGTGAATAAAAAAGTTTGAATGCGCGACAGTAGTTTCTATTGATAGCTTCCGTATGTCCTTTTGTCCAGTTTTTTGTTAATGCCGTCAATTGGTGGGTATTTTGTATTGACGTGCATGGTCAGTGTAGAGTGACCATGCGCCAAGAGGTGGATCAGGACAGATGTAGGATTATTATGAAAACAATTTAAATTATCACCAAAATATTTTTTCTTACCCAAAATGGTTAAATGATCACCAAAATTTGCAGAACATATCAGGGCAAAATACTGCGGTAGCTTGGGTGAAGGGTAAAGGGGGTGCGAAGCGAACCACCCTTTATTCTTCGTGTTAGGTTGAACATGTAAGATCAACAAAAAATACTTGAAACATAAACTTCAGTACACAAAACATAAAAAGAAGTTTGGTGTCATTTATCCAAACACAATTTGGTGATCATTTACCCATTCGCCAGAATTAACTACCAATATTACAACCAATAAATTCACTACCTAAAAATTTACTACAGTAAATTTTTAGGTAGTGAATTTATTAATATTAGTAAATTTTTGAATTTTTTGGTAATCGTTTAAACACAAGCCAATTATTTTTTGTCTCGATCAATTGTTCAAAAAATGCAATAATTTTTTGATATGTCTTCGTTTGTTTCTTTTTGAAAATTCGTTTATCATCATAATAAATAACACATTAAAACAAGGACACAGTCAATGTTAAAACAATCACTAAACTAATACTTCATAGGCTAGGTATACCTTTTGAGACATTTGACATAAAATTATGTATATGTAAGATAGGCAAAACAGTTTTTTGATAAACTAACGTTTTTTTTCTCGTAAGTTGGTCAACTATCGACAGATAGTAAACTTTAGCGTACTGCTTACTGTATGATGCGTTAGTTGATCAACTAACAGTTAAAACCGTTCAATAGTAAACTGGTTTAAACTTGAATTGCAAGCGAAATACCAGGGCAAACACTGCGGTAGCTTAGGTGAAGACTAGAGGGGGCGAGCGCAGCGAAGCCCCCGAATAGTCTTCGTGTTAGGTTGACATGTAAGAACAAAAGAAACGTAAATTCTCAACTCTGTCGGTCTGGCTTAAAATCTGTCGATAGTTGATCAACTAACGGTTTTGACTATGTTCCGGTGACATATATAACTAAAAGGATTTATATGAACAATATTAGTAAGAACTTGAGACCAATTTTATATTACTATCTAACAGAACACTAACACATAGGTAGGTAGGTACAGTTATATTACTATCTAATAGAACACTAACACATAGGTAGGTATAGTTATATTACTATCTAACAGAACACTAACACATAGGAAGGTAGGTACAGTTATATTACTATCTAACAGAACACTACCACATAGTTAGGTAGGTACAGTTATATTACTATCTAATAGAACACTAACACATAGGTAGGTAGGTACAGTTATATTACTATCTAATAGAACACTAACACATAGGTAGGTACAGTTATATTACTATCTAATAGAACACTAACACATAGGTAGGTACAGTTATATTACTATCTAATAGAACACTAACACATAGGTAGGTAGGTACAGTTATATTACTATCTAAAAGAACACTAACACATAGGTAGGTAGGTACAGTTATATTACTATCTAATAGAACACTAACACATAGGTAGGTAGGTACAGTTATATTACTATCTAATAGAACACTAACACATAGGTAGGTAGGTACAGTTATATTACTATCTAACAGAACACTACCACATAGTTAGGTAGGTACAGTTATATTACTATCTAATAGAACACTAACACATAGTTAGGTAGGTACAGTTATATTACTATCTAACAGAACACTAACACATAGTTAGGTAGGTACAGTTATATTACTATCTAACAGAACACTACCACATAGTTAGGTAGGTACAGTTATATTACTATCTAATAGAACACTAACACATAGTTAGGTAGGTACAGTTATATTACTATCTAACAGAACACTAACACATAGTTAGGTAGGTACAGTTATATTACTATCTAACAGAACACTAACACATAGGTAGGTAGGTACAGTTATATTACTATCTAATAGAACACTAACACATAGGTAGGTAGGTACAGTTATATTACTATCTAACAGAACACTACCACATAGTTAGGTAGGTACAGTTATATTACTATCTAATAGAACACTAACACATAGTTAGGTAGGTACAGTTATATTACTATCTAACAGAACACTACCACATAGTTAGGTAGGTACAGTTATATTACTATCTAACAGAACACTACCACATAGTTAGGTAGGTACAGTTATATTACTATCTAACAGAACACTACCACATAGTTAGGTAGGTACAGTTATATTACTATCTAATAGAACACTAACACATAGTTAGGTAGGTACAGTTATATTACTATCTAACAGAACACTACCACATAGTTAGGTAGGTACAGTTATATTACTATCTAACAGAACACTACCACATAGTTAGGTAGGTACAGTTATATTACTATCTAACAGAACACTACCACATAGTTAGGTAGGTACAGTTATATTACTATCTAATAGAACACTAACACATAGTTAGGTAGGTACAGTTATATTACTATCTAACAGAACACTAACACATAGGTAGGTAGGTACAGTTATATTACTATCTAATAGAACACTAACACATAGGTAGGTATAGTTATATTACTATCTAACAGAACACTAACACATAGGAAGGTAGGTACAGTTATATTACTATCTAACAGAACACTACCACATAGTTAGGTAGGTACAGTTATATTACTATCTAATAGAACACTAACACATAGGTAGGTAGGTACAGTTATATTACTATCTAATAGAACACTAACACATAGGTAGGTACAGTTATATTACTATCTAATAGAACACTAACACATAGGTAGGTACAGTTATATTACTATCTAATAGAACACTAACACATAGGTAGGTAGGTACAGTTATATTACTATCTAAAAGAACACTAACACATAGGTAGGTAGGTACAGTTATATTACTATCTAATAGAACACTAACACATAGGTAGGTAGGTACAGTTATATTACTATCTAATAGAACACTAACACATAGGTAGGTAGGTACAGTTATATTACTATCTAACAGAACACTACCACATAGTTAGGTAGGTACAGTTATATTACTATCTAATAGAACACTAACACATAGTTAGGTAGGTACAGTTATATTACTATCTAACAGAACACTAACACATAGTTAGGTAGGTACAGTTATATTACTATCTAACAGAACACTACCACATAGTTAGGTAGGTACAGTTATATTACTATCTAATAGAACACTAACACATAGTTAGGTAGGTACAGTTATATTACTATCTAACAGAACACTAACACATAGTTAGGTAGGTACAGTTATATTACTATCTAACAGAACACTAACACATAGGTAGGTAGGTACAGTTATATTACTATCTAATAGAACACTAACACATAGGTAGGTAGGTACAGTTATATTACTATCTAACAGAACACTACCACATAGTTAGGTAGGTACAGTTATATTACTATCTAATAGAACACTAACACATAGTTAGGTAGGTACAGTTATATTACTATCTAACAGAACACTACCACATAGTTAGGTAGGTACAGTTATATTACTATCTAACAGAACACTACCACATAGTTAGGTAGGTACAGTTATATTACTATCTAACAGAACACTACCACATAGTTAGGTAGGTACAGTTATATTACTATCTAATAGAACACTAACACATAGGTAGGTAGGTACAGTTATATTACTATCTAACAGAACACTACCACATAGTTAGGTAGGTACAGTTATATTACTATCTAATAGAACACTAACACATAGGTAGGTAGGTAGGTACAGTTATATTACTATCTAACAGAACACTACCACATAGTTAGGTAGGTACAGTTATATTACTATCTAATAGAACACTTACACATAGGTAGGTAGGTACAGTTATATTACTATCTAACAGAACACTACCACATAGTTAGGTAGGTACAGTTATATTACTATCTAATAGAACACTAACACATAGGTAGGTAGGTACAGTTATATTACTATCTAACAGAACACTACCACATAGTTAGGTAGGTACAGTTATATTACTATCTAATAGAACACTAACACATAGTTAGGTAGGTACAGTTATATTACTATCTAACAGAACACTACCACATAGTTAGGTAGGTACAGTTATATTACTATCTAATAGAACACTAACACATAGGTAGGTAGGTACAGTTATATTACTATCTAACAGAACACTACCACATAGTTAGGTAGGTACAGTTATATTACTATCTAATAGAACACTAACACATAGGTAGGTACAGTTATATTACTATCTAACAGAACACTAACACATAGGTAGGTACAGTTATATTACTATCTAACAGAACACTAACACATAGGTAGGTAGGTACAGTTATATTACTATCTAATAGAACACTAACACATAGGTAGGTAGGTACAGTTATAACTAAGTACCAAATGTAGCACAATCCT
Organism: Argyresthia goedartella; assembly: GCA_949825045.1. NCBI lineage: Eukaryota > Metazoa > Arthropoda > Insecta > Lepidoptera > Argyresthiidae > Argyresthia > Argyresthia goedartella. The sequence goes on from OX463834.1 coordinate 20,365,899, forward strand.
GCGAACAGGCTGACATTTGTAATTAACTCTTGTTTTCATACCTATAAATCATAGATGATGTGCATAGTATAAAAAAATAAATATAAAAACAAAAAAATATCTACATAATACAAATTGGTCATTGTTTATCTGTTATTTGACGATTTATATCGAAGTTTTGATTGATTATGTTTATTTTTTTATCCTCTGAAACATTGTTTTTCTTTTATCTTTATGAAACTAATCTTTGCACCTATATGGCGTGTTCTCATCTACGCAGTGTTCATTTTATAGCTAACTTTTCTTGACACCTTGCACTACGGTTGTACAAGTAAAATAAATCATACAAATATCATAATTTTCTGAAATATTAACAGTCAATATGTTCTAACACCAGAGCTGCCGGACCCACACTGCCCGAAACCGGTTAAAACCGGACCCTTCCGATTATAACTGGTTTTGTACAAACTGACCCTTTCTTACGAAGGTCCGTTGTGAGTTTGTGACTAGCGAAAGGGTAAGGTGAAAGGTCGAACAGATGTGCGAAGCATTGTTACTATATTGGCATGTGTATGCAAGATTTAAAGCCCGGTGTGTGGTACAAAAGAATGACCACGTGATTGACCATGATGTCACGTCATGTCTAAGACTTTAACCATGTTACCACAAAAAATATTAAACAGCCTTTAACCTCAAAACAAACGTCAAATCCCATACGTTTTTGTTTTTAAACAAGTGGTGAACAGTAGTTTTTTTTTTTTGTGGGTTATGGCCCTAAAGGGTTACATTTAATTAGCTGACCATACCAGCTACCCGGCACCTGAATCAATCCGCACTGAGCCAGCGTAGTGGAGTATGGCTCGACCTTACTCGAATCGGGCAAAGGCCTGTGCCCCTCGGTGAGGACATTTATCGGCTACATTTGTTTATAACTTTGGGGATTGATAGTCCCTACATATCGTCGAATCGGAATAAGAGTGTAGGTAGGAGTAAAACGTAGTACTATTTTTTGGTGTATTTTAATTGCACATGAATATTCACATTACAAGCCTATAGAACAGACTTTTACAAAGGCTTATCTCTAACAAGAGATTTATTCCAGCAAACCCAAGTACTCTTATATGTACGCTAAGCTAAACTTTTTTGGTGGGCTATCAACAAAGAGGTTAAATTACCTAATAATTGACCTGTGACAAAGGAGTTTGAATGATATCTATGCGATAGGAAGCTGAGACTTCTCCAATGACGTCCTGAATGGCCGAGTCGGCAGTGACCCTGCCTACGAAGCCAAGGGTCCCGGGTTCGAGTCCCGGTGGGGGCACATATTTGTTTGATGAGAACGGATGTTTGTACCCTAGTCATGGTTGTTTATCTATCTATGTATAATATTTACCTATATAATTATGTGTATCGTTGTCTAGTACCCAAGATACAGGGAATCCTAGTTTGGGGCTAGATCAATATGTGTAAATAGTGTCCAAGGTATTATTATTATTATTATTATTATTATTTCCATACAAATAGATTTTTGATTTTTTGGCTGTTTCTCTTCGAATTTGCTCATTTTAGTTTTACCTAAGCCTCCCTCCGGACTAAGGAGAATAAATGTGAATAGGAATTAATAAAGCCGGTCAAGCCATTTTTTAAATTTAGTAAGACTTACTTAAGTACCGCGATTCATTTTTATAAGTATAGGTATACTAGCTGATCCCCGCAACTTCATCTGCGTGTTCATAGGAATTATCATTAACCGAGATACCGTTACCCTCCTTCTGGTGCAGTCGGATAAACAGTATCCTATATATAGCTCATAAACTACCTCTGTGCTAAATTTCATTTAAATCTGTTCAGCTGTTTTAGCGTGATTGAGACACAAACACACAAACATCCAAACATCCTAACATCGCTACTTTCACATTTACAATATTAGTTAGATAACCCTCAAAAATATAAAAAAAAAAAACTTTGTTTGGGGATCATGGTAAACATGTAATGTTAATGTAATATTTTTCCCTAAACAAGAACTAACCTACATTAGATATACAAAATCTGTAATTACTATTTCAAATAATAAACAGTTTTGAACTTTGACCATTAGGTCTATTAGTACACCTTTCTGATACACCCAGTAGATGGTATAAAATGGAATAACCAAGCAAAAGGAACAGTTTACCTAATATACTGTAACGCTTCTACAATAAAATTCCACATGAAATACAAAACGTAACTGAAGCTCGATTCAAAAAATGTATAAAGCACACTTTGTGCACAAAGGCCTACTACAAAATCAATGACTTTTTACAAGACACCGACATCTTGCATTAAACCAGTTCATGGCACCCTATATATTATGTACTAATAATTAGGCACCTACTTTATGTTTTGTTATGCTTGCTTGATTATGTTTTGACGTTCATTTAGTCTCAATTTCTGTGCTATTATGAATAAAAATCTTTGAACTAAACTGAACTACAACCATGGAGACCTATCAAAAGAACGACTCAAGCAAGGCAAAGTAACTGAACAAGAATACAATAATAATATGTTTTTACGGTACGGCAAATGACGAATCAAAATGGCGGATTATTACCACAAGGCATGCTGTATGCTAATCAAAGTCCGTACCAGCATGGAACGCATGAATTGGTAAAATAATCGATAAAAAGGAATATTAATCTTTCGATTGATGATACCTTTAGTGGAGGTTTGCGTGATCGTTCTAAGTTTAGAATAGTATAGATTCAGTAAAACTTGTCGAGAATCGTATTTATGATTGAAGGAATGTCAAACAATAGAACATCTTGCCTGATATGATTATAAGATTTTTTTTTCATTGCTTGCTTTCAGCTCTAGGTTACAATTTGATAGTTAATTTTACATACAAAATTGATGATTTATCTGTTCAATAGGGCATATCCAAGACATCATGAAAAAGGCATTTTATTTTTTATTTATTTATCCATGTTACATTGTTTTTTTTTTAAACTAAGTTTACGGAGCGATCACCTACATGATTTAGGCGTGATCTCTGTCGCTCGTTCCAAAGTCGTGAACCAACTGACACACACATTTTATCGACCTGTCTCAGTAAAGCAAAGCAGGTACAATTTGTAATTTATGCAATACTAATATAATTATTTAGTTGTTCTTTTAATATATTCATTTATGTGTTCCTAAGCGCTCCACTGAGACAGACCTATAATAACTTTTTTTCTTATTTTTAAAGTAAAGTTCAGCTATTTATACCCACAGTATTGTGAGTACGAACATCTAATACCTAATAACATACATAATGCTTCAGCATTAGTAAATAAGAAAATAAAAATATCACATCTCGACCTGACCTTCAAGAAAATATTATATTTAACGTCATTTATTTTCAATTTGGTAAAACTTATAGGGATATAGGTGTCTAATATATAATCAGATATGTCAATAAAGATATTTCTAACTTGAACATATCACAAATCTACTTGACTTAAAACCCCTGCCATGCATGCGACATTACTAGAAAAATTACAGCAAAGATATATTTCCGTAAGAATTGCACCCACTTTGCCATAAGCAAACCGCACTAATAACAGGCCTGCAAATGGTAAGGCGGGTGATACAAATGAATCGTTTATAAACCATGCATCATTTCCAATACCTAGTCTTTACTTAGCTGAGTGCATTCATTGAGGGTTGGTCTTGTTAGCATGCTTCAGGGAACTGAGAAAATAAATTTGCATACATTCACATAGAGTGTCTTCATGTGTAACATTTAGATGTATTTTTACTGGACACCTACGTCTTAGGCTTGGCGAATGGGCAGATATGATAGATAAGTCAAAAAAATATAAATTTTGTATTTACTGGGTACTGTCATATAAGATTAGAGGAACAGCTGTTGAATATAGATTTCAAAGTAAGTTTGTTGCACCCGTTTTCATCAACGTCCATCTAAGTGGGGAACTCCTAGCGGAACGACTTTAGAAAGACGGCTGTTTCCGATCCTTTTGCTGATTTTTTCTATGCTTTTTTACGGGATTTCTATATGATTTCGAAGTACGCGAACCGTCGGAAATAATTAGTTTTCGAGTTACAATTTTTTGAAAGGACCCGGGATGTGGGAGTATTAGGGTGGGGAAACGACAAATATGCAAAACGTTGACCCGAAAATAGCAGCTGCACTTTTAAAACGTGATACTAACAATCGGAAACGGATACGGAAGGGTCAGCAAAACCAGACTGACCAGTCCTTACTCTATTCAAAAAATAGACAATAAAAGGGCCTAGGATTGACCCTTGGGCGACTCCATACGTTTTGTCCGAAACCGGTATTAATTTTAAAGGGTAATTTTTATTGTTATTCTTTTTAAATCTGATTTTGCGAAAGTCCGAGCTAAGAGATGGTCAGTTGAAGTGTGGTTCTTAGTGAAGTTGTGTCAAATCGCGAGTGTTCTAGTTTATGTAAAATTCTATATTATTTTATCTATTTTATGATTTCAGACTTTTTCTTGCGAGGTTAAGGGTTTTCATGTGAGTGCTTTTAGATTGAAGTTTTGTAACTATGTAAGCAGTGATAGTTATAATAGGGAAATATTTAACTGCACTGCAAAGTGCTGCAGTAGCTTAGGTGAAGGGTAAAGAGGACGAGCGAAGCGAAGCCCCCTTTATCCTTCGTATTAGGTTGAACATGCAAGAACAACAAAAAATACTTAAAACATAAACTTGAGTACACATAAAAAATATATATAAAAAGTGTTTTTGCTGATCCTTTTCTGCTGTGCAAATCGGTATTTTAGATGTGCGATTAAATACTTGCCGTTATAATATTGTGAATTGTGTGACGACTGGTTTAGCCTAGTGGGTAGTGACCCTACAAAGCTGACGGTTCTGGGTTCGAATCCCAGTAGGGGAAAATATTTGTGTGATGAGCATGAATATTTCTATTTTAGTCTTGGATATTTCCTATGTATTTACAAAAGTATTTATCTCCATTAAATGTATCGTCGTCTAGTACCCGTTACACAAGCCCTGATGAGCTTACTATGGGCCTAGATCGATTTTTGTAAGATTGCTCTCGAATATTTAATTTAATGTAATTTCTACGAATAATTTAAATGGATGGAAATACTCTAAATACTTAAACATTGTATTCACATCGAAATTTATCATGTAAAATTGGTGAGAAGAAGCCTACTTAGGCTTAATCCTAATTTTACGCTCAAGACCCAAAACAAAACATTATTTCCCGTCAGAGGGCTCAAATTAAAGAAAAAAGCCTCTTTATCGGACGTCCTTCGTGTCACGAAAAAAAGTCCTACAATTATCACCTCCCCTTTCCCGGGCAAATAGAATTAAGCGTGAATTAAATTAGCCCGGGAATTAACAAGGATAATACCCGGTTCTTTATCTATATCCTCCGAAGGAAAACTTAACTCGGAACAAAAACTGAGAATAAATAATCTGTGCCGTAAAATAGGAAATGGGACATCTCAAATGGCTGTCCATTACCAATCGCTTAAACAAAAAGCCCTTCAAGCCCAAACCACAATTCAGACGCTGAAAGAAAATCAGGACCTATCAATAAAAATACAAGCACTTAATGAGGCCATTAAAGATAATTACAAAACAGCGACCTCCGGCTCCACTTCTTTTGCCGAGATTGTCAAGAAAAGTAGCAACAACTTTATGCGCCCCAGCACCCTTAGCTCTGTAGCTATTTACCCTCATGACCAGAACAAGACCAGTGACGAGACTAAAGATCTAGTTCAAAAAATTATTCGCCCTGAAGTTATGAAACTCCACGTCCGTGGTCTTCGCAAGACAAAAAACGGTGGGGTCATTATAAGCACTTACTATAAGGAAGACATAGAAAAACTTAAGCAGGCTTCTCAACTATCTTCCTCAGGCCTGAAGGTGGATGAGCCCTCGAAGCGTAGACCGAGAATCACTGTTTTTGGAGTACCCACTTCCCTAACAGAGAGCGAAGCTTTTAAATGTCTCTTTGAACAAAATCTTGCCGAAAAAATGCCGAAATTGACGCTAGACTCATTTTTGACCTCAATAAAGCTGAGCCACAAATCTGGCAAAAAGGACACAGATGCCGTTAATTATATAATCGAAGTACCTGCCGAAATCCGCAAGGCTCTCATTACTCAGGACAGGGTTTTTATCAATTGGTCATCGTGTACTGTAAGAGATTTCACCCTAGTAACAAGATGTTACAAGTGTCAGCAGTATGGACACGCTGCTAAGACCTGCAAAGAGGCAAAACCAACTTGTGGACATTGCGGCGAACTAGGGCACCTGACGACCGACTGCACAAAAACATCTGAATTACCAAAATGCGCAACATGCCTACGCTACAAAAAGCAAAGTAGCCATAAAACAGGCGACGCTGACTGTCCGGCCAAGAAAAATGCTGAGTACAGATACATAAACTCAATTAATTATGGCGGCGCCTGAGAGCGCCTTACTTAATTTTTATAGCACTTTTATATATAGTGTTACATATGGATAAGCTAATTGATAACATAGATAACTTAAGTTTAAGTAGTTCTCAAACCTGTCAGGCTGATCAATGCTCTGCTCTTGTTACCCAGCCTCAATTGAAACTGAAAGTTCTACACCAAAACATTAGGAGTATTAACCATAATTTTGACAGTTTCTGTACACTTCTCGCTCAAACTAACATAGAATCCGATATCATTGTTTTGACTGAATGCTGGATGTCGTGCGTTAGCAAGTTACCGCCACTAGACGGATATGTATGCCACAGCACTGACAAGTATCACAATCAAAACGATGGTGTTGTCATATACCACAAGACACACCTCAAACCAATTGTACAGCAAGCAAATCTTACTGAAGCCACAGCCCTTACGGTCCAACTTGATAATTCCACATTGATTATAGGTATTTACCGGCCTGACTGTTTCAAAAATGCCGATAGCTTTATTTACTCGTTACAGAATCTACTAAAAACCTATCAGAATTTCAGCAATATCATTATAATTGGAGATATAAATATTAACATAATACCAAATAATAGTGATAGTAACTTTAACACATACATAGACATACTTACCATCGAAGGACTATTTCTGGCATATGATATTCCAACCCGAGATAAAAGCTGCTTAGATCATGTAGTTCTCAAGACAAAGCTCAAATCAACCAATCTTATAATTCAGTCAACTGTAACTGATCACTGTGCAACGCTTTTCTGTCTTGACTGGAACAAAGTGCATGCAATTCCTAATAAGTTCGTCAATCGATTAAACTATAATAAGTTTGTAGAGGAATTTAAATCTTATGATCTCTCCTATTTATATCTAACAGAAGATCCTGATGAAGCCATGAGAATCTTGATAACACTTTTAAAATCAGCCGCAAAAAATAGCTCTTACAAACACAAAATCCCTAATAGCAAAATAACGAAAAAGCCTTGGATGACCACAGGACTTCTTCGCTGCGTTCGAAATCGTGATAGTTTACATAAAAAGACAAAAAACCAGCCAGAAAATACTGTCTTGGCAATTACCTACAGGCGATACCGCAATTTCTGTAATTCTCTAATTAAGAAACTAAAACGAAAATACGACAGAGGCCTACTGGTTTCTGCGGGTTCTAACAATAAAAAAATCTGGACTGCAATCAAATCCATATCTCATCTTGAAAAATTCAAAAGTTCACCTATAGAACTTCTTACTTCAAATCCCTCTCAGACTAATGCTATAAATACAGCTAACATGTTCTTTAATAACGTCGGAAAAAATCTTTCGGAAGCGATTCCGCGCACCCCACCGCTAATGTTATCAAGAAACGTATCGAACCGCTCCCTACACTCTTTCACACTGTATGAGACCACTGAACAAGAAATAGAAACACAAATCCTCGCACTCAGACCAGATTGCGCTGTAGGATGTGATGGAATAAGTGCCAAAATGATAAAATCTGTTAAGGACTCCCTAGTTCCCATACTAGCTCACATCTTTAACATCTGTATGCAGAAAGGAATTTTCCCTTCCGATCTAAAGAAATCACTTATATGCCCAATACACAAGGCTGGGGATAAAAGTGTGGTCAACAACTACAGGCCTATCTCAATCCTACCTAGCTTATCGAAGTTATTAGAAAGAATAATAAATAATAGATTGGTAAAGTTCCTCGAACAAAATAACTTATTATCAAATAAACAGTACGGCTTTCGAGCCGGTAAATCTGCTGAAGACGCACTGTTAACCTTTACGAATGCTATTGCTAAAGACCTTGACGACAAGAAAAAATGCATCACTATATTTCTTGACTTGGCGAAAGCGTTCGACACTGTATCTATCCCTCTACTCCTGAAAAAGCTTGAATTCCTAGGCATACGGGGAACTCAGCTGAGCCTATTTGAAAGTTACCTGTCAAATAGAACTCAACGAGTCAAAATAGATGAACATGTCAGTGATGAACTACCAGTCTATCACGGGGTCCCACAAGGTAGTATCTTAGGCCCCACACTATTTTTATGCTATATTAACGAACTATGCGACCTTAGCCTTGCACAATGTAAAATTGTCTCCTACGCAGACGACACCACTCTCACTTTCAGTGCTGACACCTGGGCTGATGCCTTCTCCCTAGCCCAAAATGGGTTCAATCTTGTTACGCACTGGCTTGCAGCTAACTATCTAACACTCAATTCCGATAAAACAACATACATGATGTTTTCTATTGTCAACCAGGCTTCATGCTCTGAGATTCGCCAAAACTCAACTATAATCTCCCACAAATGCTCCTACCCTCCAAACAGCACCTGCACTTGTCACAGTATTCTTAGTACTAACTCAACTAAATACCTTGGTATAACTATAGACTGCAACCTGACATTTAACGAGCAAGCACAGAAGCACTAGCCAAGCGTATAAGAAAACTAGCCTATGTCTTCAAGCAACTACGACACGTCGCAAGCGATAAACTAATTAACCAAGTATACAAGGCTCTAGTCCAATCACTGTTGACGTACGGAATTACATGCTGGGGTGGATCCCCAAAGACTCACATCTTAGCAGTGGAACAAGCTCAAAGACTTATACTAAAAATCTGTCTCTTCAAACCTTATAGGTTCCCAACCAGAGCTCTACATGAAATTTCAGACACTCTAACCGTCAGACAACTGTACATATTACATACAACACTAAAACAACATTCTTACACTCCTTACTCAACTGAAATCGGTATAAATCGACGAAATTATGCTGTCTGTTCTGCTGTAAGAAGCAGAACTTTCTTTTTAAACAGATTTCTCGTCTTTCAGGGTCCCAGGCTCTATAACATTATCAATAAAGATCATAGTATATTTGGTCTATGTAAATTTAAATGTAAGCAAATTATAACTAATTGGCTTTTAACACTAAACTACGAGCAAACTGAAAATATTTTATCTATAATAAAGTAAAATCCGCACATACATTTTAAATAGCTGAATACACACAAAACAAAAACAACACTCACACGCATTTTCACCGGCGACCCAGGGAGGGACACATTTCATAATATTATGCTCTCATACATGACATAATTTGTAACTTTTGTTTAGACTCTAACGGTGTTAATGTGAGCAGCTAGTAATCATAACACAAGCATTTTTAATGCTTAGCTTGGTTGTTGGTCTGCTGTATGAAAATAATGTAGCCTATCTGTAATTTATGTTCTTGTTATATACACCTTTGAACTGTAAGATTTTATGAATAAATAAATTATTATTATTATTATTATTATTATTATTATTCTTTCGCATTTTCCTTATTTTGCCGCCTTTTTTAACGGTTTTTCTGTTGACGCCCCCTCTTCCGGCGGTGACGCGGGAAAACCGACCTCTTTTGAAAGACAAACGCCCGAGCGTTCTATTTTTAAATGGGATTCTTAATTCGTGAGGCGCACTCGTAAATAGGGCTGTGCATTTGTGATAAAACTTTTTTCATCCAGGCACGTTTATTATTTTTAATACTACGTTCCGCTGTCTTGATACTTTTAAACGCTTGGTAGGTAGCTACAGTAAACAACCATTACTTACGATTTAAATTTGGTGCCTTTGGGATGCCGTATGGAGAATGGCGTGACGCTGGTCAAATGTAATAAAACATCCAGAAGTTGTATCAGTTGAATTATTCATAAGTATTTTAACTACGTATGGGCGTATTTAAGTATGGGCGTACCGCAAGGTTCAATTCTTGGTCCTTTCTTGTTTTTAGTATATATTAATGATTTACCTTACCTTGTTAAAGCAAAACATGGGTTAGTATTGTTTGCCGATGATACTTCTTTGATATTTGAAGTTAAAAGACAGCAATCAAATTATGACGAGGTAAACAATGCTATCTCTAGTATAGTGAACTGGTTTACTGTTAACAATTTATTACTTAATTAAAAGAAAACTAAATGTATTAAATTCGTGTTACCCAATGTGAACCCGGTAACTACAGACATATTTATAAAAGGACAGAGATTGGACCTTGTGCAGTCGACTGTCTTTTTGGGCATTACTTTAGACGCCAAACTACAATGGGATCCTCATATAAATAAATTGTCGAACAGACTGAGTTCGGCAGCGTTCGCAGTTAAAAAAATTAGAGCTCTTACCGACGTAGACACCGCTAGACTAGTCTACTTTAGTTACTTTCATAGTCTAATGACCTATGGTATTTTATTGTGGGGTCACGCTGCGAATGCTAATAGTATATTTATTCTGCAGAAACGGGCTGTTCGTGCAATTTATAGATTAGGGCCTAGAGTGTCACTGAGGGAAAAGATTAAAGAAATCAATATTCTGACATTTGTGTCTCAATATATCTATGACAATCTTGTGTATGTAAAAAGAAATATAACTAATTTTCAGAAGTACAGTGATATACACAATTTTAATACTAGAAATAAAGACAAGTTGGTTGCTTATGTAAGCCGACTACATAAAATTAGTAATTCTTTTAAAGGCAATTGTATACGCTATTACAATAAGGTCCCTACTGATATTAAAAACTTACCTTTAGACAAGTTTAAAATAATAATAAAACAGAAATTGTATAAAAAAGGTTACTACAGGATATCTGATTACTTAGAGGACAGATGTCCATGGGAATAGATTGTTTGAGTAACAGGCTGTTTCGATATATAATTAGCATTCATTTTGTAATTTGACAATATTTTATTTAAAAAAGGAAACGCAAAAGATGCGACGACTGTGGAGTTTCTTCGGTGAGCTCTTCTCCACAGATTCCGCCATTGGGTTAGTGAACTCACCCAAAAAAAATGTAATGACGGATCTAAGTGATGTAACAACATCCTATGGAAATAAATGATTTTTGATTTTGATTTTGATTTTACGAATCTATTACATCCTTTTTAAAAAATGGTAGATATATAAATCGCAAGACCCACGGTTATGTGGAAGCACGCTTAAGTTCAATTAAAAATATAATAAACAGCCAAGTGGGAGTTGGACTCGCGCACGAAGGGTTCCGTACCACCGTACAATGATGGGGATTGTGTTGAGTGGATTTGGATTATAAATTGCAAAATGTTTTTTACAAAGTTATTGGTGCGGCTACTTTCAAACTTCATGTACGTAATCAGGTGCATCCATAAGTTTGTATACGGTATTAAAATAATCGTTGTATGGGAGCCCCCTTAAATATTTATTTTATTTTGTTTTTTAGTATTTGTTGTTATAGCGGCAACAGAAATACATCAACAGTGAAAATTTCATTTGCCTAACTATCACGGTTCATGAGATACAGCCTGGTGACAGACGTTCAGCGGAGTCTTAGTAATAGGGTCCCGTTTTTACCATTTGGGTACGGAACCCTAAAAACTGCAGTTGGTTTTATGTGTATGACGCCGCTGTTTCTGGTTTCCTTGACACCGGGTATCCTAGTGTGAGGCCAGAAGTTGATTTCCCCTATTTTAGCCAATCAGCATTGAAAACAAACTGGAGATATGACAAAAAGTAAATTTAACTTTCAAATAATATCTAGACAAGTTAAAGCGTTCAAAGAAACTTCCAAAATCATCGTTTAATTATAAGCATCTTAACGTCTAAACGATTGAAGGGATCGTAGTTAAGGGGAAGATAAAATGGCAAAAGAAGGTTATTTTCCCTTAAGGGTGGGACCCCTTCATTACATCTTTTAATGTACATTTTTAGAAGTATATAGCGTGGGGGATTTCTAATCTGAGGGAGTTTTTAGGAAGGGTCTTTAGGGAGATGGTTTTGATATTGTACTGGATTTGACGTGGAAGTAAACTTTTGGAATTTATTGCTTGAGGAAATTTTACGCATGGCGGAAATATTCAAACAATTATGAGTTCTTTTCCCAGATGATGATATTGACTGTTATAGCAGATTGTTGTAGACATACTATCTATAATAATAATAATTAATAAAGTATTACTAATGATAATAAAGTAAAATACAAAAAAAGAGTCCATACTATTTAACTGGAATTTTCCATCGATCTTCCAAGATCTTTCCCGGTGCTATTAAAGGAAATCACAAAGGTGTGTACAAAATCGAAAAAGTTTTTTTTAACTTCAGATATGTTATTATCTCTACCTGTTCCGTAAGTACTTTACATAAGTGTCCAGTTCATGCCCACATCTACAAAAATCAGAAAATGGTGTCACATCTATATTTATTTAAAAATTATATATATTTATATAGTATTTATGTTTAGCATGTACGAGTATATTATATGATATTTATGTAAGCCCTCGTATATTTAGTTAATATTGTTTTATATTAGTTATTTAGATATAACATATATCTAACCATATGTTAGTTATTTAGATATGTACTAAATTATATTGTTGTATACATTGTCACCCCTGCTCAGCAATCGACCATTCCCATCCTAATTTGGTTTGCTGGAAGAGATCTCTTATTAGAGATAAGCTCGCCTTTGTACACTATTTTTATGTAAGTCTTGTTGTCCATATATTAGTTGTGTGCAATAAAGAAATTATTATTATAATTATTATTATTATCTACAGTTTCTACAAAAATAATTATTTAAGCAGTAATCAAGTATCACCTTAGTAATAATATCGTCCCATCGAAATACCTCTTTGTAAGTCTTTAAGTAGGAAATGTCAACGTTTGAACCTCAAAATAATTACGAAAATAAAAGCTAAACATCATTTCTTTTGAAGCACAAAATTTAACCGACGCATTTTACGAAAATTGCTCAAAAACAAAATGAAAGAACAACCTAAGACCTCGCCCCGCGTCTTAGTAATTTAAAACAGGGGCTGTTCTCATTTATTTCTTCTTCTTTTGCCCTTCTACCCCCCTGGGGTGTCACTGTGTTCAACCGCACAACTTGACCCCCCCCCCGCCCCCCTATAGCATTAGGATACTGGACGGATTCGAGGCCAATAGGGAAATGTTCTGGGGTCTTCCTTGACTGGTTGCTCAACCCTTAAAGAGTCCTGTTTCTTTCCCCTAAAAATGAGGTACCCTCTTATGTTGAGGGTGGATTAGATTGTCGGAAAATTGCTTATTATTATTATTAATGTTGTAGGTACCTAGGACGGTGTGTACCTATTGAAGGTATGTTTTTATATTTCGTTTTTCTAATTCCATCGGGGTTTTAAGAATTGTGGCCATTTCTTTCACAAATATTTTCTAAAAATCAACAATAACGGCTATATTAAATAAAGGTCAGTGTTTCGTTTTTTAGGGTTCCGTACCCGAAGGGTTCCAAACGGGACCCTATTACTAAGACTTCGCTGTCCGTCCGTCCGTCCGTCCGTCTGTCACCAGACTGTATCTCAAGAACCTAGCTAGCTAGAGAGTTGAAATTTTCACAGATTATGTATTTCTGTTGCCGCTATAACAACAAATACTAAAAAACAGGATAAAAGAAATATTTAAGGGGGCTCCCATACAACAATTCTTTCAATACCACATACAAACTTATGGATGCACCTGGTTACGTACATGGAGTGTGAAAGTAACCGCACCAATAACTTTGTAAACAATATTTTGCTGTGTAAAATCCAAACTATTCACTCCACACCATCGCTTCCATTGAACGATGGTACGGAAACCTTCGTGCGCGATTAAGACTCGCACTTGACCGGTTTTTTTTTTCTTTATTTACCTATGTACAATCAAACCAACTGAATCATGACCCTTTTGCCTGATAATTCGTTTGAAACTTTCAAACTTGTAAGATCTATCAAAATGTCAGTGTCTAATCAAATGATAACAAGTTCGTTACTAAGGAAATAAACCTTCAAGCAAATTTCGACCTACTTGCATTTAAGGGGTTTAGCAAAATAAGCTTATGGTGGGTCATGATTCAGATGGTTCGATAGTATATGCCTCCTCGTATAGGCTGCATTCAACTCGGTCTTGTGCAACTCAAGTCCATAGTTTTCCTGCTATCCTCGCTGTCTTCGGATCATCTGACAGGTGGTCTACAGACTGATCTTGGGCCTCTTCTTGGCCGCCACTCGGTTACCGAGACTGGGTTCATTGATAGGCTGATGACGATGATGAAGAATATGCCCACTTATGTACAGATTAATTAATCGAATCGATAGTAAATAATTTACAATACTTTTCTCTCTGCAACAGCATTGACCGACAAGGCCGCCATCCCTGACCATATCTTCATAAATCCTATTTCTGAGAAGTTATCTTCTTTATCAAGTCTTTGTTCGGCAGAGGCCCAGATAGGGGGCTAGCTCATTACCGCAGTTATGCACCCAAACCTATACACCCAAGAAGCTAACGCATGCGATATATCCTGCATATTTTTCGCCTCTACGAATAAACTAACGTACGTAACAACGTAAGTTTATTTGCTAACTACCAACTAGTTGAATATATGTAAACTTGTAATTTGGCCAGGACTCCTAGTGACAGGTTACACCTAGTGTGGGGTCCACAAGCAACTTGTATTTTTCAACCCAATATGGTAAATAAAGATTTTGTATTTGTATCTAAGTATTGCCCAGTTTTCCGTCTTCATACTGCCGACCAATTGCCTTCTCGAATTCGCCATCTTTCTCGCACCGTCCGACCAAAAAATCGATAAAACAAAACAATCTTCCGTAGAAAACATGAATTAATCGCTCCGCTCCCCCGCCCTTAATTGAATCTCCGGCCACCCACCAACAACCCCGAATACCCAACGAAACCCCTACAGCCCTTTCTTATTTTTCGCGCGTCTTTTCTGTACCCCCCTTCCCCCCAAGACGATAAATCCAACAGGCGAGACAGCGCGGGAGATTTGTGAAAAACCCTCCGCAATTCGTCATTTAAATTCATGCGTTCAAGTTTCGAATTTCGCATTCTGTTTTTGATTTTTTATGAGTGGATGCTGGCTAGGTTTTGTAAATTTTGTCCTGTATTTTTTTAAGAATATGTTTTTAGTTTTTGTCAGGCGTGGATTATTTCCACCTTCGTGGTTTAGGATGATTTAGTGTCATTTTAAAGATACAAATTGCATGTAAAAGTTGTCTGTTACCTTTATTACCATCAAATATTTGTAAAACCACTTATTTATCGTTGTGTGACCGCATATAAATGAAAATTATTGCACATTCGTTGCAGGTAACATAACATTGACCCAAATACCTACTTAAAGCCCCAAAATCCTCCCCTAAAGATCACACACATCATATTCAGAGTAAGCTGACCTACTGAGTGAATATGTAAAGGTATAAATACCTATCTTAGCAAAACACTACTTGTTATGTATACTCTATTCGCAAGTGATAGAGATCATTTTGCAAAATCAATTTGACTACTTCACATGTATATGAATATGAGGTTGATGTCTTAAGGTTCAAGTAAAGTTCGTGTTTGTGTACGAAACCAAAGAAAAATAAGAAAAGTTTGTGAAGAGTATTTAATGTAACTTTCAATAGTTTTCATATTTATGATATTATTGACTGATTATATCGTAATTGCATTCAAGAAAGCACATCACGGACATAATTATTAGGTACGTATTTAATACAATAATAAATATTGGCATTTAGTACACTAATCTTTCGCCCATTTCGGTCAAACCAAAAAAAGCATAAAACTACTGGCAGTCAACAAAAAAAGGGAAGCCAGGCGTCACCACAAAACAAAAGACGCCAGATAAAATTCCATTCCAAATTCAAAATAACGTTCTCCAATGACTTATTAAAATGTAGTGAAAGGCAATATCGACCAGGCAGGCGGCAGGCGAGGCGGCAGGCGAGGCGGCACAAAGGCGCAACCCCTATCTACCGGTATCTAGAGGAAAGTACACAATACTTTTATTCTTAGCGGCCCACCCCTGTCCACCCTTCTTGAAGCCATCTTGGGATAGGGGACGACGTGGGCCACACCCCCCTGAGGGGTAACACCCCCCACCCCCCGGGAGATCCACTTTTCTCTGAGCAAAGTGTTGTTTTAATTCGTCCAAATATCTTATCGTGAATACCTCTGGCGAAGTTTTGATATAATTTTCGTTGGTTATTTTCGTTTGAGGTGCAAAAGTTTGGGTATCGCTGCGCGTTGGGTATTGATGTAGCATTATTAGAGAGGGAATGGCTTAATTTCCTTTCAAATGTTGGAATAAAATCTACCAACTTTCATTAATATTTTATTTAACTATTTAACCCTAATGGGCTAGTATTTAATCGCCCAGCAAAAATACTGATTTTCACAGCAAATAAGGACCAGCAAAAACATTTTTTATTTTTTAAGTATTTTTGTTGTTTTTACATGTTAGGAAGGATAAAAGGGGCTTCGTTTCGCTCACCCCCTTTACCCTTCACCTTGCTGTTCAAATCAGTATTATTGATGTGAAGTTTAATATTTCCCCATCATTATTTACATATTTTCTAAAATATACCTGCTAAAGTGAAGCCATTCTTAGAAGTAGCAGGTACAGTTCAGTACCGACTGTTTATTTTACTTGCTACTATTTTTATCTCTTTCGTCGTATTGAAGATCATGTTATTTTTTCATAAAGTCAAATGAGCTCCAATATACTAGCTTAAAAATACTAATAAGATTTCTGTTATTGTTCACATGAAACACCTGTTTCGTAGTGCGGGCTCCGTCAATAATCCCATTAAATTTTGTTAATATTTGATGCGTATCAAAGTCAGCTGTCATACATCCATCTCATTGCTTCTGGCCCCACACTAGGATTCCGTGCCATGTGATCCAAAAACGGCTAAATCCAAGTCGGAAAGTGCATTTTTTCCCTCGACTACACCAAACAGCTCCACCACTGTTCCAATTTCAAAACCTCAACAAAGAATTTGAATTTCGAACGCCACCGAACTACCACCAAGGAGGCATTACACTACAGTTCAGATAGAGTTGCCAACGGTATGCCACGTTCGTCCACTACGACTCTACCTGGGCAGGTAAATTTTAATTTCTATGCAAATGTAAGCCTTCTGGGTTTAATCTATGAGCTTTGCCAAAGTGACGGTTGGGTCGCGCGACGGGAAAACTTAATGAAAATTCGCCATTGAGTCGTAGACAAACCGACGACTCTGTCTTTTGGACGTAATCGATTAGTATAGATAGAATTTCAAAAAGATGTGCAGACCTGTTCAGGAAATCTTAAAACTGATGTGACAGATAACCTAGAACTCCATAAACACTAGGGATGTTACCAAAACAACCGGAAAGAATCGCAATTGAAAAATAATGTCAAAATGTACCCAAATTTGCTGCATCCAATTCACAAATTTTTGAAGATAGCATCGATCAATTTGATTGATCGATGTTTTCTAGCACCACGTTATCTTTTTCATACTGTAATTACCAAACATGGGCACATTTTGTGCCTCTGCTGCCCCTTATGAGCGTGACGCTGTATTATGTTATGTAAACAATACGGAAGGAACGGATTCGTGGCGTCATTTCGTGCACTTATATAAATGATATAGACATAGGTAAATTGCTTCTGGCCCCACACTAGGATACCGTGAGTCGTGGGACCCAGAATTAGCGACGTCACATACATCCAAGACTTTTTTGACATTTTTTTCCTCCCTATCCCCAGCCGTGATTTGAGGTCGCACAGATAATTTTATCATTTACCAATAAGATATTAATGCTTAATTTCTGATCACAGAATTTCTTTGTTTCAGACCAATGACCTTCTTTCGGCTTTATGCAACACATATGCGAGTTAAGTGTAATTGCGTCATAACGTTAACTAATTACTACTGATTATTCTGTGACAGTGTTGATTGACTTAAGCTTAAGTACTTCAATAGGCAATTCTGGAAAATCTCTGAGCTTTCAGATATCAGTATAGTGCAAGTGGTATGGTAAGTTAAATTGAAATGTAAAATTATAGTTCCAAAAAATGAAAAGTACAAAAAATAAAGGCCTCTTTTAAACCACGTGTTTGTTTCATTCCAAATAAGCTAAGGATTACCGGAGTCGACTGGAAACAGGGAAAATATACAGAAAGTCGATTATAACTCGACGGAGTAATGTAGGAAAGAATCTGAAATGCGGTCTCTGCTGTGAGGCGGGATGCGGTACTGAAGTCTCTCGAGCGACTCGTCTTCCTCTTTTTAATAGTTGCATCGCATTAATTCAATCCTCGAGCGACTCATGCGAAGTGATAAATAAATGATAGATTAAGCCCATTAATGTCCCCAACGAGGGGCGCGGGCCTTAACCCGGATTCGAGTAAGATTGAGCCATATTCGCCTACGCTGGCTCAGTGCGGGTTGATGGGGAGGTGTCGGGCTTGTAGCCAACCCGACGGGCAGAAGTGATCGAGCTGCCCTATAAGGGTCTCTGACACCTGCTTGGAGGCAGAAGAAACGGCTGCTCACGTCCTCATGGAGTGCACAGGAGTAGCGGACTACAGGGCTAAACACCTCGGTCAATCGAGGGACCTTCCAGGGATAGTCGGTAACGTAAAGGGCCTACTGGCGTTCCTGGAGGAGTTGGGTTGGCTCGAATGATGTCGCATTCCCACCCACACGCAAAATAGGCGCTTTCGTCGTCGAGTTGCGGAAACCAGCCCGTCTTACAATTGACAATTGACAATTGACAAGGGTCTCT
This sequence comes from Argyresthia goedartella, assembly GCA_949825045.1. Taxonomy (NCBI): domain Eukaryota; kingdom Metazoa; phylum Arthropoda; class Insecta; order Lepidoptera; family Argyresthiidae; genus Argyresthia; species Argyresthia goedartella. Next base: position 20,384,944 of record OX463834.1, read on the forward strand.
GACACAGCTTTACGACTACTACATCGAGTAGCGATATTAGCCGGGACCTACAGCTTAACGTGCCATCCGAAAAACGAAAGCGTCCGAAACAAATGCCACATAGAACGGACACCGATCCAGTGCCCGTCTCGGCCAAATGTTGCTACCCGCACGATCTTTTCCGATGTGCAAATGCCGCTAGGCCACGGACGCTTCATATATTCAATAAACAAAGGCTAGTATTTATTCGCACACCAAAAATACTGATTTTCATAGCAAAAAGGATCAGCAAAAATACTTTTTATGTTTTAAGTATTTCTGTTGTTCCTACATGTTCAACCCGCTTCGCTCACCCACTTTACCCTTCACCTAAGCTACCACATTATTTTGCCCCGATATTTGCTGTGAAATTCAGTAAATTTGCTGCGAAAATCAGTATTAATGACGTGCAGTTTAACATTTTCCTTAAACAAATAACACCGTTGTATAGTTGACGTTTTTCTGTAGACTGGCAAGCATGAATAGTTTTTGAGTTGCGGTGATGGTGATATACCCTGAAACTACAACCATCACCATGGTTAGAGGCGCAGACCATTACTCTAGAAATGCACCTACATCGCATGTATTACGTTGGTGCATTGCACCACCTCTCAGTCGCTCTTATGACTCATAGATAAGAGTGTATTTGCTATGAGCATTCTAACTGTCAGACGTTTTTAATATGAAAGAATTGACACGGTTGGTTCGCTAACTTATTGGGGTGCTTACGGCTTCTACTTCTATGTATGATCTGTGTGGTATGTATGGGTGTCGGCCTCCTCTGTTGTTAGCACCAATCCTCACGGTCCATTGCCAACCACATCCAGCGAGATCCCGTCACCTTGGCGACCGCGTAGGCGATCTGCCACTGGCCATGTCGCTTCTTTGGCCACCTCTATGACTGTTTCTTTAACTTTCTTGTTACTTAAAAAGTTGTAGCATATTTTTTAATAAAAATCTTTTTATTAATTTTTTATCTAACAAATTCATCGATTGAATCGATAAAAATATCGATTCAATCGATGTAAAACTATCCCTAGTAAAATTTTAGTTGAATAGGCTATCACTCTATTTGTCAAAAAAGTCCGTCATACCGTCTATCCAGATCTCAGTGGCGAAGTCAATACATCAATATCAACTGCATTTCACAAAAACAGTGGATAAATCGCAGCAAAATTCGAGACACCACACTACCCCACCCTCTAAAGCCAGCCCGAAAAGCCGGCGTGATCACGTCTCCCGATAACATTACGAAGTTTTCACATTAGGCCAACTTTTATTACACTTATCTTCTACACGAGGCGAGGTGGGCAAAAATGTGCCCGCTACCCCAACCCTGAGACACCTTTGTCTGTTGAAAGCAGTTTTAAGCTGATTCATGGCGGATTGCCGCTCGCTGTGCGGCCATTTTGGTTTTTTACTTTTTAAATTGGAAATGGCTATAATTTCTCGCGTTATGTCTACCTATTGATGGATATGTTTTTGGAAACTGATCTTCTAGTGATTACACTGCTTGAGATGTAGGTTCGATCTCCAATGCTGGCCGTGTACCAAAAGTAAGTAGTCTGAAAGTAAGTACATTAAACGGAAGTTCTACGTGATGGGAAGCATCGTGAAAAAACCTTCATGTAGCTGCTATGGAAGGAATAGCTAAGTGTCCATCGCGCAAATAAATGAACGAAACGTTTAACGGGTTGCCTAAACGTGCTTAGGAAATGGATTAACACAAGATGGATTCGCCTTACACCATAAGATCGCCTCGCTCCACTCCCCTTCCCTCGGCTCTAGGTTGTAAGCTGTGTTCTAATACTAAAGATATGTTATCTTTAGTATTTGGACAGAAAGCAACATTTCGTTTTTCGGCTAAGTTGACTCTGAAAGGAATCAGCTGTTTCGTTAACCCCAACTTGCAAAAATGAATTAAACATTTACATACAGACACATACATTGTTTGTGGCCCCACACTAGGATACCCCTGTGACGTGATGGGGTTAATTTAGCTCAACACAGACCTTGCTGTTAATAATTATGTAATTATTTATTCCTGCTTATTAATCACAATAATTAAATTTTTCATATTTGTATTAGTTAAGTTAAGTCAACCTATTTTTAAAAGAGATCTAAAAATCAATCTGTAAAATCAATCAAGTTTCTACGCCCTTCTTCTCTCACAGTGGTCCAATGTAGAGAAGAGGCAAAAAATGACGTTTGCTAAGTATATGTAAATATCTACAGTAATAATAATTTATTGTTCCCACGAAGTCAAAGTCAAAGTCATTGTAATCAATGACTTTGACTTTGACTTCGTGGGAACCAGAATAAGCGACGTCACACACATATAAACATCCAAGACCTACGGATTTTTTTTTCTTTATCTCCAGCCGGGGTTCGAACCCGGGATCTCTCGCATGGTAGGCAGAGCCACAACAGCAGCGCCACAGAGGTCGCAATTGGGCGGGTTCTCCATTCCCCTAAACCAAAAGGCTGGCTTACGGTAAGGCTGATTTTCAAACGTTTCCGACGAATCCTTTATTTTAATCAAAAGCCTGGTCATTTGGTCAAATGCCGGCCCTTAATTGACGGACCTGGCTATTAATTACGTGCCTGATTTAAGCAAATTGCCACGATATCTTCTTAGCGGCGAAGATTCGCTGTCCACATGCAAAACAAACCTTCGAATAATTAGCCAAACGCTAAACTGTGCCACTGCCAACTCATATGGGAGAACCCGTGAACTATTTATGTAGATTTTGCTACATTTTCAATAGACTTCAAAAAAAGAGGGCGTTCTCAATTCGGTTGTATTTTTTTATGTTTAATAATATTTATTAAATCAAAACTGGTACTACTATTTATGAACCGATTTCAAAAATCCTTTTCTTATTTGAAAGGGTGACCTTCCCGTTTGGTCCCATTTTTTGAATATTAGAAATCGGTCTGGTAGTTTGGTGTCTAAAGCAAAAAGACTGGAATCATAATGTCTTCCAGGTACACATTATAATTGTTCGATTCAAAATCGATACTCGATCGATGGTTTCGGAACGGCCATTGTGAATTTGACGTTGCTGCCAACCTGGCAGGTTTTTGACAACTGACAGAAAAAGCCCTCGCAATGTAACGCGTATTGATTAGGGCATTGAAATTAAATCGCAAGCCATCTGGAATGTATTCGGGTTCCCCTCAGGATTGTCTATATAGCTGAGTGTATTGTGGTTCCCCGAACCAGATAAAGTTCGCATTTACGTGGCCGATTGGTTTTTCCCACGTAACAAAACCTGTGTTGGAACACTGTGCTCGTCGAAGCTGGCCTGCCAGCCATACCTGGTTGGCTGAAGAACCTGTCTACCAAGAAGAGCCTAGGGTGCACCCGGGCCTTGCAGAGAGACAGGAGTTTGACGGGAACGAAGCACAGACCAGGTCAGATAGATTCATAATTAATAGCTCGGTGAATCGCCGACGTTCACACTTCTTGGCATCTGATCGCTACGCTACCTCGTAGCTGATGGGCCCCCTGCGAGGTCATTAGGTGCCGAGAAGCCTGATCATTTTGGTAGCAAGAGCGTGGTTTCCTGAGATTTGCAGCCGTCAAGGGCTCCAGGAACCCACGATTTGGGACTATCAATCTGTAGGTATAGGCGGTTATTAGCTAACTTGGTGTTGTTCCTGTATCCACATAGATTGGTAGTATTGTAAGCTATAAGTCTATTGCTGGTAGTAGACAGACAGATATTACAGTTTTCCCTAAATGACCAGTTGTACTGAGATGTGACTCAGAATAGTAGGTACTCAACTTAGGTACATTGTAGGTGAATTGAAATTTGCATTGAAGTACCAGTTAGTCAATCTATTAGTGGTCTAGTAATGCTAATGAATGTTTGGTTAACATAGGTAGTTACATCTATTGATAGCAGGCTATTACATTGTTTTCAGTTATAGCAATTTATAACTTGAACTAATATTGACTATCTGTGTGTGTTATAATGATAAAGGGAAACTAAATTGTTATTTACAGAATTTATATAGATATAAAACTCGGTTCCTATTGTTTAAGGAAATCAACATTGTTTAAGTTATAGTTTAGGGTTCCCTCGTTTGGGTTATAGACTGGAGGGTCCAATAAAATTGAGTTACTGCAAATTGTGAGTAAGTATCGTTCCGATCATGTCGTTATCTGAAATACAGAAGGGTGTTTCTAAGGAACTCAGATGGTTTTCCTCCGCACATGGTCTGATAGACCGTTTAGATAGGCATGATGTGGTATTGGAGCGGTCTATGGACGTTAAGGAACGTTACAACAGGGTGCTCGAATTGTCCGCGCAGGCGGAATCAGTTGATGGTTGCGCACCTGACAGGCTGTCACGGTTGCTAGGGGATGTCGACCAATGTATGGAGATGGCAGCTGCTATCACGCAGAAGGCTGCGGACATACGTAGACAGCGCGAGTCCAGCCATGGTGGTGACATTGAAGCACCTCTGCCGCTTCAGGGTTCAGGGTCCAGGTTACCGGCCATAACTATGCCTACTTTTGACGGAGTGTCCGGTGAATGGATGAGCTTCATCAATCTGTTCGACAGTTTGGTGCACATGCGATCGGACATTACCAAGTCTGTCAAGATGGCTCAGCTGGTGGCAGCATTGAGGGGTGAGCCTAGGGAGCTGGTCGCTCATTTGACAGTTACGGAGGGTAACTATGAAACGGCCAGACAATTGTTGGTCAGACGTTACCATAACAAACGGAGGTTGGCCGATGCCCAACTGAACCGTTTGTTTAGTATCCCGGTTGTGAACAAGGTCGGGGCCATACAGACGGAGGTTTTGAACCCGTTGTTGTCCGTCACCAAGGCTCTAGAGAATCTTGGACTTCCGGTTGGTGAATGGTCGTACCTACTGCTGTAAATTGTACTTTCCCGCCTACCCGCTGACGTGCAGACTCGTTTCGAACAGTCTCACGGGAGGTCGGCCGAGGACCTGCCCGCCTTCTCCGACTTGGTCGGATTCTTGGAAGAGGAGGCTCGACGGGCAGAGAAATTGGGGTTGACGGTCACCCATCCTTCGGAGCCACAGAGAGCTGCCGGGAGCGCTGTGAGTAGGGGCCCTCCGACGAGGAAGGACCGCACCAACCGGCAGTCGTATGGGACTGTGAGTGCATTGACCCCACATAGTGAGACCTGCCCATGTTGTAGGCAGATTGGCCATGCTGTGGCCAATTGCAATAAGTTCGGGGAACTTAGGGTTCAGGGACGGCGCCGGATGGCCAAGCAGCGGAGCTGGTGTTTCCTGTGCCTCGAGCCACACATGGCTAGGGACTGCACGCGCACAAAAATGTGCGGATATTGTGGTGGGGCCCACAACAATCAGTTGTGCATGAACCGGTCCGGCCAACAGCCTCCACAGGGCCGTATCCAGGGTGACACGGCATGGGGCCCTGAGAATTCGTTTGCGACTCGGAGCGCAACTCAGGAGCCAACGTCCCCACGTCCACAGGGCCGTACCCAGGGTGATACGGCATGGGGCCCTGAGAATTCGTTTGCGACTCGGAGCGCAACTCAGGGGCCAACGTCCCCACGTGCACAGGGCAGTACTAGGGTGCAGGGCCGCACTCAGGGTCATCACATGGGGGGCCCTGAGTTTTCGGTTGCGACTCAGCATCCGACTCAGCGGGCAATGGGGCCACAAGCACGCGGCCACCCAGGGGTGCAGGGCCGCACTCAGGGTCATCACATGGGGGGCCCTGAGTTTTCGGTTGCGACTCAGCATCCGACTCAGCGGGACATTGGGTATGTTGAGCAGGCCGTAACGGGCGGGTGGCATGGGACACCTTCGAGCTATGCGGATGCGGTTCGGACGCCGCCTCAGTTGTCGCCCCGCTCGTCGCCTCGTCCTCGTCGGTCGCATGTGATGTCCCCCCCGCTCATGGAGCGGCCACGGTTGAATTCACGCCCACCCCCCTTCGGGGGGCGTCGTAGGGTGGCAATGGAACCGGCGCGTGGGCCATTTGTACAATGGGACCCTCTGGCGTATAGCTGCCTACCTGATCGGTTACAGGCACAGTGGGGCCCCGGGGGCCCTCGCTAGGAATTTGCGGCCCAACAATTTGTTGCCCCCCAACCGGAGACGGTGGTGTTACCGATCGCCTCTGTGCTTGTTTGGGATTTGGCGGGCAACCCAACATACGTTCGCGCCCTATTAGATTCTGGAGCTCAGGGCTGCATTGTATCGAATGATTTAGCAAAATGGTTGGGCCTCAATATAAATAATGTATCGCTGCCGAGGAAATTGGTCCCTGCTGGGGATTACAGGGCAACCCTTCACGGGTTTTGTGATGCCTCTGAACGAGGGTTTGCGGCAGCGGTTTATTTGCGAACCGTCACCTCCACCGGGGAGGTCGACGTGCGTTTGGTTTTGGCAAAAAGCAAGGTAGCGCCTATTCGGACAAGGATGACGATTCCAAAACTGGAACTGTCCGGGGCTGCTCTTTTGACCAAACTTTTGAATCACACTCTAACAGTGTTGCGTGGGTCAGTGGTTTTGGAGGATACGGTGTACGCGTGGACGGACAGCCAGATTGTTTTGTGCTGGCTGAAGGCTTCGGTCCATAACTTAGAGGTTTTTGTTGCGAACCGTGTCTCCCAGATTGTGTCGTCTGAGGTCCCACTGACCTGGAGACATGTACCAGGAGAATTGAACCCGTCTGATTGTGCATCCAGGGGATGTCGGGCTCCTGAACTCGTTAGACACCATTTGTGGTGGGGACCACCCTGGCTTGCCAGGAGAGAATCGGACTGGCCCCACAGCCATGTAGTAGTATCTTCGGATCATGGCCCCAGAGCGGCCGTGCATGTTACCCAGAAGGCTGAGGACCCTGACGCCGGGTTTCTGCTGGACCGGTATAGCTCACTTGACAAGTTGATAAACGTGTCCACTTGGATTAGGAGATTCGCTCGAAATTGTCGTACTCCTCGCGATCAGCGAACGTTGAACCCTATTCTGACTCCGGCAGAGCGAAACGAGTCGCTACTGAATTTGGTCCGGTTGATACAGTCCTCGAAGTTTGGGGCAGAATTGGAGATTATACGAAGTGGACGTTCGAAATTGAAGGGAGCCGTCGCGCGTCTCAACCCCTTTGTTGATTCGACCGGGTTACTTCGGGTAGGAGGAAGATTGCGCAATGCGAATCTGTCGTATTCGGCTCGTCACCCACTTCTGCTCCCCAAGGGGGGACAGTTAGTTGAATTGCTGGTGACTGATCGTCATATTAAAAACGCGCATGCTGGCTGTAACGCGTTGTTGGCCACGCTCCAGCGGGAGTTTTGGATCTTATCTGCCCGCCGTGTCATACGGAACATCGTGTTTCGGTGCATGCCTTGTTATCGACTTAAGGCTGCCACGATGCAACCTCTCATGGGGGACTTGCCCCCTGATCGTGTGAATGAGGTCAGACCGTTTACAGGTGTTGGTACGGATTTTGCCGGACCGTTTATGGTGAAGAGTTCACGATTTCGTACCGCTGAGCAATACAAGGCGTACCTATGTGTGTTTGTTTGTTTATCCAAAAAGGCGGTACATCTCGAGCTCGTTGCTGATCTCTCGACAGAGGCTTTCATTGCTTGTTTGGATAGGTTTGTTTCTCGAAGGGGACTTCCAACTTTGATCCGCTCTGATAACGGCACTAACTACGTCGGTGCGGAACGATACTTACGAGAGATAGTCAACTTTTTGAATGTAAATAAAGTGGATATTGGAACGGCCCTCTCCCGTCGGGGTATACAGTGGACCTTCAGCCCACCGATTTGCCCCCACTGGGGTGGGATTTTTGAGGCCGTAGTTAAGTCAGGTAAGACGCACTTGGGGCGTATAGTAGGTCAGACCGCGCTGACTTTTGAGGAGCTCGCGACATTGTTTTGTAAGATCGAGGCCGTTCTCAATTCGCGACCGTTGTGTCCGCTCAGCTCGGATCCAAATGACCTGGAGGCTCTGACCCCAGGCCATTTCTTGATAGGACAGCCACTTAACGCGTTGCCCGAGCACCCCTTCGAGGGAGTGAAATTGTATCGGTTGTCAAGGTATCAGATGTTGCAGCAGTTTACTCAGAATTTCTGGAAGCGTTGGTCGCTCGAGTATCTGCATATCTTACAACAGCGCCTTAAGTGGACTGACAAAACCAGCCCCCCTAGTGTTGGTGACCTCGTTCTGGTTAAGGATGCTAACCTACCGCCACTACGTTGGCGCAGGGGGCGCATTGTTAACTTGTTCCCTGGCAAGGACGGGACCCCCCGGTCTGCAGAGGTTCTAGTAGGAGGCTCGGTTCTAAAACGAGCGGTAGCAACGTCGTCTCGGCTGCCCGTAGATTAAGGGACAGGTGGGTGCCTGTCCGGGCGGGTGATTGTTCGATTCAAAATCGATACTCGATCGATGGTTTCGGAACGGCCATTTTGAATTTGACGTTGCTGCCAACCTGGCAGGTTTTTGACAACTGACAGAAAAAGCCCTCGCAATGTAACGCGTATTGATTAGGGCATTGAAATTAAATCGCAAGCCATCTGGAATGTATTCGGGTTCCCCTCAGGATTGTCTATATAGCTGAGTGTATTGTGGTTCCCCGAACCAGATAAAGTTCGCATTTACGTGGCCGATTGGTTTTTCCCACGTAACATAACCTGTGTTGGAACACTGTGCTCGTCGAAGCTGGCCTGCCAGCCATACCTGGTTGGCTGAAGAACCTGTCTACCAAGAAGAGCCTAGGGTGCACCCGGGCCTTGCAGAGAGACAGGAGTTTGACGGGAACGAAGCACAGACCAGGTCAGATAGATTCATAATTAATAGCTCGGTGAATCGCCGACGTTCACACTTCTTGGCATCTGATCGCTACGCTACCTCGTAGCTGATGGGCCCCCTGCGAGGTCATTAGGTGCCGAGAAGCCTGATCAATAATGATTTCACTTGTGTTGAACTGTTATATCTATCGTTTATTGATGTTTTAATTTTTAATCTATGTACTTCACACACAATTGTATTATTGTTTATGAATAAATACCATTTGAACTATTTGAACTTTTTGCACACGAAACTGCGTATAATTGCTTTACTGTGACTTATCAGTGGTATAATACATTATACCGTATATTCGTTATGTCATGAAATACGCGTGGACTTGACTTTGACCGGGGAGATTAGGCCTTAAGACTAAGTCTTAGGCCTAAGTAAGCTTGAAGTCGGTTTTTTTTTAGTTTTTATTTTAAGTTGGCGAATTATGTTATCTGTCTTAGCCTTTTCTAAAGTTATATAAAGCCATCAGCCGAACGAAATCTGCGCGCAGTTAACCCATCAAGTGCTGAAACATACCCAACAAATGGCCGAGAGACCTCTAGTTTACGAGAGTGCCTATAAGAAAGGCGGCTGTGATAAAATTTGCATTCGGGTAGAGGGGGGCTGCAGCAGTTGAGGGGGGAAGGGGGAGGTGTGGAGATGGATTTTTATTGGCACTTAGATTCGATGGTTTCGTCTGTCGAAATCTGGTCGCAGTTGTTTAGTGGTTAGTCGCTGTAGTTCCAGGTTTGCATCCCAGTGATGCCAACTTAACGACAGATAGACGCGAGTAGATTCAGAGAATCGTGCTAACTTACGTTGTATCTGTAAGGCCTTATTCAATGAGATGTGACGTTGCAATACTGCTGCTCAAAATAGATACTTTTTAGAAACTGTCAAAACTGTAATTTTTGTTCACGATTTCTATGATAGACTAGCAAGTGACGTCATAGTCAAATGCTGTATTTTTAAAACAAGATTGAGTTTATAAAAGACAACTGCTGGAGATATACAATTCTGATATTGTCAAACGTTTTCGTTGAAATAGGTTCGGCTTGAGACACGTTTCTAGATTTATTCACCTGCAAACCTGCAAACCTGCAAACCTGCAAACCTGCACTGCTGTTTGCGATGCCCTAACAGGGTACATGTACTCACCTACTGCTGTATTTTAAAACCACTATTGTTTTGTACATGTTTGCAAATTAATAAATGAAATGAAAATGAAATGACCTTGTCAATTACCGTATTGGTAATGTAAAAACTTTGTAGGAAATATCGTGGGGAATGAATTTTAAACAGTGATGGTAACTATTGACCTGCGGCGTTGGGCTAGCCCTCTATCATGCAAAATGGCCTTTTGAATGACTAGCTGTGGCAAAATTCGTGACGCTATGTTTTTTTCGGATCTCAGAAACTGGTTATCTAACCAGTTTTTCTATGAACCTAGAATTTGACAAAGTTAATAAGAGTGTTAGTAGTAGTTGACCTACCAGCGAAAAATTGGGTGTGATAAAAACACATGTCTTTCTTACCAAAACAAAACATTCACACTCGAATTTTTCATTAAAAAAAAACATTAATTTCATTTATTCAAAAAGCCGTTTCCACACTAACCCACCTTCAGCGGGTGGGGACGTCCACCTCAGAACCGGTGGGGGGTGGGGTAAGGCGGTGGGGGGAACAGGAAAAAGGAGGGTAGGACGTAAAATTTCCATTTTCTTACCTCTTTCATTCCAAGAGAGGCTGTGCAGCACTTTTTGATTAACGGACGGAGCGCGCGAGCTCACATTAAGTATTCTATTGAGTTAGGCTACTTTGTCTTGGAGATGTTATTGCTACTAGCTTTGTCACACTTTTTAGGGTTTTGTTCCCATGGAGTGGTAACGGGCTGGTCTATCAGTCTTTCTGTCTCAGTAACACTTTTTGAGGCTACATTCCATAGGAAGGCAATGAGCTGTTCTGTATGTCCGACTGTCACCGTAACACTTAGTAGGGCTACATTTAAATAAGTATTTATGTGTTTTTCAATAAATGTACCTGACTATTTCTATGGTAGACAATTTCAAATTGTCGGCGTTTAACTAGTACGTCGTTCTGCCGGTGAAGGCAACTTCCCTATCTCAACGAAACAGCATGTCGCTGTTTGCCATCATCGTCAATTTCCCTGATAGACCTTCTGATACGGAGCGATTCCGATAGGGTGCCAATGTGATGGTCTATCTGTCCGTCTGTCACAGTAACACTTTTTAGGGCTACGTATCCTTAGGGTACCAATGGGCTGGTCTATCTGTCCGTCTGTCACAGTAACACTTTTTAGGGCTACGTTCCCATAAGGTGCCAACAGGCTGATCTATCTGTCCTTTTATTACAGTAACATTTTCTAGGGCTACGTTCCCATAGGGTACCAATGGGCTAGTCTATCTCGACGTCTGCCATAGTAATCCTTTTTAGGGCTACGTTCCCATAATGTATCAATGGGCTGGTCTTACTCGACGTCTGCCTTAGTAATCCTTTTTAGGGCTACGTTCCCATAATGTACCAATGGGCTGGTCTATCTGTCCTTCTGTCAGCGTAACACTATTTAGGGCTACGTTCCCATATGGTACCAATGGGCTAGTCTATCTCGACGTCTGCCATAGTAATCCTTTTTAGGGCTACGTTCCCATAATGTACCAATGGGCTGGTCTATCTGTCCTTCTGTCAGCGTAACACTATTTAGGGCTACGTTCCCATATGGTACCAATGGGCTAGTCTATCTCGACGTCTGCCATAGTAATCCTTTTTAGGGCTATGTTCCCATAATGTACCAATGGGCTGGTCTATCTGTCCTTCTGTCAGCGTAACACTATTTAGGGCTACGTTCCCATAGGGTACCAATGGGCTAGTCTATCTCGACGTCTACCACAGTAATCCTTTTTAGGGCTACAGTCTCATAATTTACCAATGGGCTGGTCTATCTGTCCTTCTGTCAGCGTAACACTATTTAGGGCTACGTTCCCATAGGGTACCAATGGGCTAGTCTATCTCGACGTCTGCCATAGTAATCCTTTTTAGGGCTACGTTCCCATAATGTATCAATGGGCTGGTCTAACTCGACGTCTGCCTTAGTAATCCTTTTTAGGGCTACGTTCCCATAATGTACCAATGGGCTGGTCTATCTGTCCTTCTGTCAGCGTAACACTATTTAGGGCTACGTTCCCATATGGTACCAATGGGCTAGTCTATCTCGACGTCTGCCATAGTAATCATTTTTAGGGCTACGTTCCCATAATGTACCAATGGGCTGGTCTATCTGTCCTTCTGTCAGCGTAACACTATTTAGGGCTACGTTCCCATATGGTACCAATGGGCTAGTCTATCTCGACGTCTGCCATAGTAATCCTTTTTAGGGCTATGTTCCCATAATGTACCAATGGGCTGGTCTATCTGTCCTTCTGTCAGCGTAACACTATTTAGGGCTACGTTCCCATAGGGTACCAATGGGCTAGTCTATCTCGACGTCTACCACAGTAATCCTTTTTAGGGCTACAGTCTCATAATTTACCAATGGGCTGGTCTATCTGTCCTTCTGTCAGCGTAACACTATTTAGGGCTACGTTCCCATAGGGTACCAATGGGCTAGTCTATCTGTCCGTCTGTCACCGTAACACTTTTTAGGGCTACGATCCCATAGGGTGCCAATGGTCTGGTCTATCTGTCCGTCTGAGGGCTACGTTCCCATAGGGTGCCAATGGAACGGTCTATATGTCCGTCTGTAGGACTACGTACTCAAAGGGATGCTAATGGGTTCTTTGTCTTGGATATGACGTTGCCACTTATTTTGTATGAAATTGTCTGAGTTAATCTGAGAATATTGCTAGCTCGCGTTGCATCTGTCAGGCCGCTAGCTCGCGTTGCATCTGTCAGGCCGCTAGCTCGCGTTGCATCTGTCAGGCCGCTAGCTCGCGTTGCATCTGTCAGGCCGCTAGCTCGCGTTGCATCTGTCAGGCCGCTAGCTCGCGTTGCATCTGTCAGGCCGCTAGCTCGCGTTGCATCTGTCAGGCCGCAGATTCAGAATATCATAATCATATGCTATTGCGTACTATACGAAATCTTAAACGCAAAGCCGAACTAGCCTGTTATAAGAGATTTCTTCCAGATAACCTACGCAAGACATTAAAAGTCATGTTATATTCAGGCACTGTCAGCGCCAGTACGTCAATGAAGCATCACTTCACTGAGGGGCACAGGCCACCACGCTTGCTCAGCGAGGGTTGATGGAGTGGTGTTGGGCTAGTAGCAAATCCGACTTTTGGAAATCATCAAGCAGCCCTATTAGCGTCTCTTACACAGTTATACGACTACTATAACTCGCGCCACGAATTAAGAGCGGTGGCCTTGAAAGCGCAGTAGTCACTTTTCAACACCTGTACATATGCGCAGTAATTCCCGCCAACGTCACCCAGCGCTCTTAATTCGTGGCGCGCGGTCCATCGAGTAGCGATAGCAGCCGGGACCTACAGCTTAACGTATCATCCGTAGCACGGAAGCGCCCGGGACAAATGGCGCATAGAAACGGACACCAATCCAGCGCCAGACTCAGCCAGATGTTGCTACCAGCGTGATCGTTACCGATAGCGAGTACCGCTAGGACACGGGCGCTTAATTCACTGTACTTAAGCGTCACTCAATATGAGCAGAAGTCGGTGTTTTCGGAGTAATGCCTATCAAAGTTAACTTGGCAGCCGCGAGGAATCTTCTTCTGTTTCTCCTACAGTGGTCCAATGTGGAGAAGAGGCAAAAATTTACGTTTGCTAAGTTTATGTAAATATCTACAGTAATAAAGAACTTTGAACTTTGAATGCGATTTCTTCTCCCACTCTCTCTCGCTCCCGCCCTCGACGCGTCAGTAAACAGGACGCTATGACGTCATCAGAGAGAGGTGCGTAGTCAACTTTAACATGTATTATGTCAACATCATAGTCAAAGTCATAGCGTCACGCCTGTACAGATACGCGGCGGGGTGTGTGTAAAGGGCAGAATTGTTCCTACGTTTAGCCAGATATCCCCCATTTTGCGATACAGGGGGCTAGCCAATCGCCGCAGCTATGGGGAGTATTTATGTCGCAGTTAGTTGGTTAAATCAGACACTTAACTAACTTTCTAGACCGTTAATTAAACACCGACGTTTAACCAAGTCACTAAAATTCCGTCAAGTGAGTGAACGAAACATTTAACGAGTTGTCTAAAGGTTCCTAGGCAACAAGACATATACAATATAAATATTTTTATGTGTACTTAAGTTTATGTTTTAAGAATTTTATGTTGTTCAAAGTAACACGAGGGATAAAGGAGGCTTCGCTTCGCTCACCCCCTTTACCCTTCACCTAAGCTACCGCAATGTTTTGCCCTGATACAAGCTGTGCAAATCAGCTGTCGTCGTGACGCCATCTTGTTTACCAACACGCCGGCTTTCGGTAAGACAGATTGTTAAACGTTTTCGACTATGCTTTATTTAAATCAAAATGTGACTTGGTTAGACGTCGGTATTCAATTAACGGTCTAGAGAGTTAGTTAAGTGTCTGATTTAACTAACCAAATGCGACATTTATATAACACAAGTTATGAGTGTTTAGTACCGAAAGATATAGACCTCCCTAGACACAATCTTATTTTCCATTTTCATGTGGGTAGTTTACAGGCTCCACCAGCTTTTTTGGCGCTTGAGCGAAGCTGGCACCTCTCTCGCTCTCTCCACCTTTCATTGTGAGAGACAGAGAGGTATCAGCTCGCTCTAAAGCCATGAAGCAGGCCGCATCAAGTTTCTGTGGCTCGGAGCGAGCTGTGGCCAGACTTTCATAACGTTATAAAATATAACGCTATATTGTGTTATGTAACGTTATAATCAATTCGTTTCGTTATTGTAGCGCTATTATAACGTTATGATGACAAAACTGTAAATCAAAATAACGTTATGAATAAAGTTACTGCACTGTTGCCGTACGCTATGTCTGCTGTGTGTGTTTTTTAGGTACCTAAACTACTCACGAGCGCGATGCGTGAAAAAGATGGACTATAACGAAGGACTGTGTGCGTGAAAGAGATGGCCTGTTACGTTATTTATATCGTTATGTTGTGGATAGCGCTACTGAATATAGAAAAAACTAAGATAATAACGTTATTGCCGTATAACATTGTGGAATTGTAACGTTATAAGACGCCTTCCATAGGTTATGAGGATAATAACGTTATATGAAGGACTGGCTGTGACCTGTTTCTCGCATTGGCTAACGTGGTGTGAGAGAGAAGTTTCTATTTCATCCAAGTGATTTTCTCCACGGCCGGATTAGAACCCGGAATATCTGGCATGTAAGGCAGAGTGTCTACAACAAGCCACAGAGGCCAAGAAGACAAAGAACTCCAGTGTTCCTACAGTCATGAAAATCTCTGAAGCCAAACGCAAAATGGGATATTGTATAACCGAATGTATAAGTCGCGCCACGAGTTATGAGCGGAGCTTGAATGCGCAGTAGTCACTTTTCAATACCTGTACATATGCGCAGTAATTCCCGCCAACGTCGCCCAGCGCTCTTAATTCGTGGCGCGAGGTATACCTATGCCACCGCGTGTGGGAAAATGGGTGTCGCCATTTTATATATTTTATAACCTGTCAGGATACACTTCGTTATACGGAAATAACTAATTGTTTTTTGATTAATTTAAAACTGTACTTCCGAGTAAATTAGAAACGCTAATTAAATAAATATGATTTTATTGATCACTTAATAAATGCCTTTTTCGTTACCGTACAAAGCATGTTGGTTCCTTAAATAGTAGATATGTCACCTTAATTGTATCACCAAATTATATAAAATTGATCAGCTAAAAATATTTTTATAATCACCGAGAAATAATATTGATCATCATTATTAGATTGGTTACCTTAATAGTAGAATGTTCACCTGACGTGTATCACCAAACACCTATACCCTTTAGCCTTCACCTACCCTGGCCAACCACTTCACCCTGATATTTCGTATGCAATTCAGCAGATTTGGTGCGTTATTTGCGTTTGGTGCTAGTTCTACTACTTAGACTAGGCGACCGATAAAATCTAATAATTTGATGACAGATATATTATTTAAATGATTAATCTACTTTTTTGAGGATAAAGGGTTGGGGCAGCAAAAGTTATTTAGGAGACATATTTGGTGATCCATATTTAGTGACGGTTTTGATTAATTTGGTGACCAATATATCTTAGGAATCGCAGGTTAGGATTACAATATGATTAGGGTATCGCAGTTTGATGACAAATCTAAATTTAGGTGACAGAAAATATTGTTCTCATGAATTAATGTTAACTACGGGCAAGGTGCTGTCGGCAAGTGACAAAAAAATCTAAACAAAAAATATTGTGTAACATCACGACTTTCCCATGGGGTGGGACAGAAGCGTAAATTTTTTTCAATACTCCATTCTGCGGCGTAGTTGTCAAAAAAAATTCCCATGAAGGTTTGCCCACGGATTTTTCCACCACCGTTCCTGCATTGTTTTTCTAATAAGACAATCTTATTGGCCTTTGACTGTGAAACTAGTCCTGAGGTAGGTAAGTACTTAGAAGTTATGATACAATGTATTATCTTTTACTATGTTATTGACTTAGGCAAAAAACTTACGTTCATTCTTAGCTGCGCCGCTTAGTTCTGCTACTCGCCACCGGATGGCGCTGGTGGTAAGTAATGCAACGACTCAAATAACATTTGGGTATTAGTGTTTCAATTCAACTGTGATTCTGGCGAAATATAATTAAAATTAATGTCTATTAGATGTTGTACTAAAAAGTCCTATAATTATCTATTTACTCTATTTGGTCAAGAGATGGCGCGGTCTTATAATTTGGTTCTAACCTGGCAACATAGAGGGCATTACCAGTAAGGGTAAAATGTTGTTATAGTAGGTATATATTATTATAGGGTTGTACCTATTTGGGGCATCGAAAAGCATGTATACACTGGCAGAATATTCAATATACTTTTCTCAAACATGCATGTAAATATTATCATTATTTCCGAAAAAAGTGAAAGCGAGGTCGAATTTACGGACAAAGAAAAACAAATCCATTGCTGGAGCGTTTTTTGAATTTTAAACATTACAACACTCAAGAATGTTGTATGAAACGGCGGGCCGGCTGGAGTTATTAAATACTCTTTGATTGGATCTCTTTTATCAATCTTGCCATACCAATGTAAGTCTCTGTTGCTTAGCACAAATTGCGTTCACGTGGCTGTATAGCCATAAATGCGTGTCTTTCGGCACAGGTTAAAAATAGAAAATTGGCGGCATAGCTGAAAAATCGTCTTGGTTAGTTATTAACATATTATTATATATATAAATGTAATAATTAAAATGAGTTCCGACGGTTCAGAGAGTGCAATGGAGATTGATTGTGCTCCACCAGATTTAAGATCAGAAGCCAAATTAACAATGTTTTTTATACGTCTTTGAGTAATAATAAATACTACAGACGCTAGCTAGAACAAAATAAATATGTGCCCGGCGTCTTGACGAGAGCGGGCGTGTCAGTTGTCATAGATAAAAATATTTGCGCTCAGATGCGACATGCCGAAGACGTACAGTCGCCTTTGCCCAAAAGTACACCTATCGAGTGAATCCTGCCTATGTTGCATACTTTTAAGCGCAGGCAACCTATTATGTGTATTTGGGAATAAAATAAAAGAGAAAAATAAAAAAATAAAATATTGGATTTGTGCATATATCCAATATTTTAATGTTTTTTTTTTCATTGGTTGTGATGTTGTTAGTCAGTTTATAAATAAATTGACAGTTCTTTAAATTTTCGTCAGATAAATAAGCTATAAGAGCGTCAGATAAGAGCTATATTTCTGCGTAAGGGTCTACCTGTCACTGCTATGAAATTTATCCTTATCATCTTGGCCTTTCTGGAAGAAATCTCTTGTTAGAGATAAGCTTGCCTTTTCAAATGTCTGTCCCGTAAGTTTAAATGTGAATTTTCATGTGCAATAAAAATTTAAAATATGTGACGTGCATAACACGTTGATATTCGGAAAGGACACATCTGCCTGTAAAAATCTTGTTACTCTTTGATTTTCAAAAAGAGAAAACATGGCTGTCGCTTTGTTGATTTTTATAATTCACAAAATATTATTGAACATGCGTATTTTACTTATAATACAGGGTAATTAACATGAAAAGTTATTCCTTGGCTTTTTTGGTCTGTACGGTGTAGTTTTTACAGTACAGCAGAGCACATGACGGCATTATTTAGTTTCTAACTCTCGTATCAAAAGCGTCACGGCTCGGCAAGCGCTTGGCACAGACTGAATTGGTGTTGAGTGAATTAGCTCTACTTATAGCTACAAGAAAGTCAGTTCGCGCGCCTACTCTAGTATTTATACATTATTACTCAAAGTTATACGTAGCCTAGATCCCGTTGCTGGGCAAAGACCTCCCCCTTGGAGTCCACACATCCAGGCTTTGTGCCACCTCCGGCCACCCCGGCAAGAACTTCGTCGTCGTCCAGCCATCTCCGCCCTGGCCTGCCCCTGCGCCGCAAGCCGTCTTGTGAAAAGAGCTATTAGAGCAATTTATAATTTAAAACGAACAGACTCCTTAAGAGAGCTTTTTAAAGAAATTGACATACTAACAGTAGCTAGTCAATTTATTTTCGAAAATATAATGTATGTACGCAAGAACCTTACAACATTTTCCAAACTTAGCGATAGCTGTAATGTTTACCTAAGAAATAATCACAGACTATGTGCGCCCCGTTTTAGACTCGCGAAGGTTAGCAATTCTTTCAAGGGTCAGTGCATTCTCTACTACAATAAGATACCTCTGGAGATTTTGAAATTGCCATTTGAGCAATTTAAAAAGCATGTTAAAGCAACTTTGTCGAAAAAGGGATATTACAATGTTCAAGATTACTTAAATGACAGGACTGTATGGGGTTAATCTGGCTCAACACAGACCTTGCTGTTAATAATTTTGTAATTATTTATTCCTGCTTATTAATCATAACAATTAAATTTTTCATATTTGTATTAGTTAAGCACAACCTATTTTTAAAAGAGATCTAAAAATCAATCTGTGGGAGTTTCTACGCCCTTCTTCTCCCACAGTGGTCCAATGTAGAGAAGAGGCAAAAAATGACGTTTGCTAAGTATATGTAAATATCTACAGTAATAAAGTACTTTGACTTGACTTGACTTGACTTGACTTGTGGCACCCAGTCAGTGGCGATCTTCGCCCACCTGCCTGGGTCACTGCCACACGACTCACGTGGCCGGAACAGTTCCACTTTACCACATCAGCGATGCCAGTTAAGGAGCGCAGTGCGGTGTTCCTTACGCGGTCTATCCTGCGGACACTAAGGATGCTGCGCTCCATCGCTCGCTGGCAAACCTTGAGTTTTAAAAAAATAATGTATTTATTAAGAACCAAACAGTCTTACATGTTTATATAATATAGGGAGTTTACCTATGAAATCGGCGAATTTTTCTTACAGATTCAGGAGTTCATAATTCGAAATATTCAATAGCTATTTTCAGTTTTTTTTTATTGTTTCAAAATTAATTTCAATATTTTACATCTACTTATTAAATTTTCTTTTAATTTTCAGTTTGATAACTAAAATGTTATCTTCAAAATCAGTGCCTCCTAATGTCATCCATTTTCATGATAATATTCGTATTTTTTTTTTATCTGACACTTTTCAAAAATTATATAACATTTTTTGTTAGCTAAATGTTGTCTCATTTATACACACAAAGTTAACAAAATTAGGATCTGTCATTCCTAAAAAAAATACAAAAATGTTTGTACTGAAAATTGAGTTAACTTCAATTTCTCCATACAAAACGCCAATTTCATATGTAAGGAGCTAATATACAAACAGTGTAACATAAGTTGCAGACTTACAGTTTTTCCTTACTTAAGTACAAAATGTTAACATATTTTGTTTTTACTTAAAAATGCCATTATCTCAAAATTATATTTTGCTTTGTTAGTAAAAAATATATATCACAAAAATAATGACACTAAAGAAGAAGATGATAATGATGATATTAACAACCTATTGCGGTTCAGAAACTATTCAGTGTTTTATCAAGAATGTCAACCTGACGACGTCTGTGGCGCAGCGGTTGTGGCTCTGCCTACCATGCGAGTGGTCCCGGGTTCGATCCCCGGCTGGGGGTGAAAAAAACCCCCAGGTCTTAGATGTTTATATGTGTGTGACGTTGCTGTTTCCGGTTCCCACACAGGGTATCCTAGTGTGGCGCCAGAAGCAATGTATGTGCCTGTATGTAAATGTTTAAAAAATGTTTATGTTTCAACATTAACTCTGCTGTCACTTGCGCAAGCTATCAAAGCGGGGTAATGTTATTCAGATGAGAAAGCTATTTCTAATATCAGGGCAAAATATTGCGGTAGCTTAGGTGAAGGGTAAAGGGGGTGAGCGAAGCGAAGCCCCCTTTATCCTTCGTGTTAGGTTGAACATGTAAGAACAACAAAAACTATAATAAGACGTGTATAAGTATTTTTTGTTGTTCTTACATGTTCAACCTAACACGAAGGATAAAGGGTGCTTCGCTTCGCTCACCCCCTTTATCCTTCACCTAAGCTACCGCAGTGTTTACTGCTACCGAATCATTATCATCACTTATTCCAGATTAAGACGGTAATTTTTCAACATTAGCCTAGGTATACTGAAATATAAACTTAAGTTTAGTCGGCCATGTAATGTCAGCCATATTTTCTCACCCATCTTTAGCCTCAACAGCGTCGAGGATAAACTGCAGTTTAGCCGACTAATGTTGAAATCATTTATCGTCGCGGCTATTCCAATGTATACACGATAATTTACACTGCGTAATAGCGCAGTATATAACGGAACCATAAAATTGGCTTAGACCATTCCAAAGTATACACCATTGCGGCGTAATGCTGATGTATAGAACGGAAGACGTTTGGTTCCAATGTATACGCGATAATTTACAGACCCCTGCGTATATAACAGAAATACGCCTTATCTTTATACAAACTGCACTCCCTTTTTATGAAACTATTATTGGTGTAAGAAGTTCGACTTCGTGATATATTGAAAAGAGGTTTGTTCCTACAAGTCCGCTCAAAATGACGAGGTACTCTAAGATAAAGAGAGTGTAACAACGCAGTTATGGAACTTGAGTTATGGATTATTAATTAAATTAAATGTATAATATAAAAAGTAAGTTTTATTTCCCTGGATTGTTTTAAGAAAAGCACTCTATATGTCTCGGCGGAAATAGCAATTACCTGTCTCGTATTAGTGAAGTGCTCACCTATTGCAGGTGCCTATTTCGCGGCCTTTGCAATGATGTACTATTTGGCAACACCGAAAATGACACCTTATATATCATATAAACCTTACATAAAGTAAGTCATTACAGCTCTAGGCTTTTGCGGTCACAAAAAGTAAATTTCATTATGTCACAAACTAGATAACTCCAGGGACTAAAAGATTCTCACTTCTCGTAGTTCTTATTGATATATTATTGTATAGGCGCGGCGGCTAAAACTTATTTGAAAATCAAACATATTTTAAATAAATCCAAACTCGCGATTTTTGCAAGACGCTGCACACAAACTGGATTCGGTTTATCTTCGGACTGCGCAAGTTCGACCACGTCTCGCAGTATCGCAAGGAGTTAAAATGGCTGCCGATCCGTCTTCGTCGGGACACACACATCCTCACTCTTCTATTCAACATCTTAACCAACCCTCGATACCCTAGCTTTCTCCGTGAGCTTTTTCAATTTCTCCCTTCGGCTCGTCCACGTAGAACTCACACGGCTTCCCTGCTCTCTATACCTCATCACAACACCGTCGCATACAAGCACTGTTTTCGATTGCGGGCGATCACTCTCTGGAACTCGCTTCCCTGCACTATCAGAGATAGTCCATCTCTGCCCGTCTTTAAGAATCGTTTGAAGGAGCATTATCTTTCTCTATCCTAGATTTGAGCTTTGTATATATTAGTTTATTTAGGTGTATTTATATTTTTATATAATATTTATGTACTTGTGTATGTAGTGTATCTAGCAGTTAGTTCAATAGTTCAGTAATATATGTATGTATCTTATCAGAGCACATAGGTCTATCCTGTATATTAAATTATTCTTATCAACCTTGGGTTTGCTGGAAGAGATCTCTATTTAGAGATAAGCATGCCTTTGTAGATCTCCTTTCTGTTTATTATATCTTATGCTGTTTTATGTGCAATAAATCTATACGAAAATATATACGAAACTGGAGCACATTTTAACATTAATTGACTTTAATAAAATGCTGTTTTTTTCATTTTTTTCGCAGGAGGTGCGAAAAGTGGAGAACAGTCCTCGAGGATAAAGCTTTAACAGTCCTGCTCTGAACGCTTCCCCTTATATAGCGGAACGATAACAGCCTTGCACCAGTCTCTTGGCACACGACCGATCGCCCAGCATATATTAAAGAGTCGGTACAGCTGACTAGCCACGACGCCATCTCCTCCCCTCAGCATCTCTAACGTTACTCTATCATACCCTGCCGCATTAACTATTTTCATACTTTTTGCCGCACATACTATTTCTTTCATGCTTATATTATCAATTTCACACTCAACTTCAGTCAATGTCGTATCCTCAGCGACAGCTGCGGGTACGGCATCTACTAGGGGTGAGGAGGCTGTGCTTTTAGATACACTTCCAGTCCTCTCACGTTCGAAAATACTTTCAAAATATTCCTTCCTTCGATCCAGAACCTTTTCTTCCTCATTCAAAACATGACCATTCTCACTTCTAATTACATTAAAATCAGTTTTTTCTGACTTTACTCGGGCATCCTTCACCAATTTCCAAAACATCTTGATGTTGACCCTCAAATTGTCAAAAAAACTTTCATCACATCGCTGTTTTATGTTTTTTCTTTGTTGTCACACATTCTTTCGCCAGTCTTTTCAGTACTTTTTAATCGTTTTATCCACATCTTCATTTATTCTATCACCATTTTCTCTCATGTTAGTTTTTGTAGCTAACAAGTCCAACCATGCCTTTTTCCTATCATCCACTACCTTTATTAATTCATCATCCCACCAGACAGCTTCTTCTGGTATTTTTCCTTTCTTCCTTTTGGTCACATCACATGCTTCTTTTGCAGAGGCTATTCCATGTCAAGATCACACTCTCCTTTCAAATTAATCTTGTCAAAATGTTCAGCCAGTCTCTTCTTATATTCTACTTTCACACACTCTTCTCTGAATTTCTCTACTTTTACACATTCCTACTCTGTTGTCGGCATTTAAGGGTGATGTCGCCATCGTTTGAATATACCATTTATCTGGCTTATCATCAGAAAATGATCCTATCCTAGGTTAGCGCCCCGCTATACTCTCGTGTCGACAATCAAATCAATCATACTCCTTACTTGCAGTCTATGCCAAGTACCTATATAAGCGGAATATTTTTATGACAAAATAAAGTGTTTGTCACACAAATAATATTTTCCAGACACACTTCGAGAAGACCTAGTCCATTCTCGTTCACCCTTTTGTTACCAAATTTACCCAGCACTTGATCATAACCATCTCGCTTCACTCCTACCCATGCATTAAAATCCCCTTGCATTATGATCCGCTCGTTTGCATCGCACTTCATTAATACCTCTCACACATTTTCCCAATACTGCTTTCGAACCCTCTGCGTCAGACCCATATCTGGGGTGTACACGCCTACTACAAATAGTCGTATAAGCCCCAGCCTGAGTTTGACCCAGAGGATTCTTGAGTCTACACATTCATAATCACTAACACACTGTGCCAAACGTTGGGAGAGGAAAATCCCTACCCCCTACATCCTACCTCGGCCTCTGTAACCCCAGACCAGTAGGCTATAAAAGGGCCATGGGTAGTTGTTCCTGACCCTTTCCTTTTAGTCTCATTCACATAAAACACATATACTCTCTTTTTATCCATCATATCACACACTTTATCAATCTTTTCATCCATCGCTCCACGCACATTCCACGTAGCAAAGCGGGTATCCAAAGCCCGCCTTTCGCCCTTTCGGGAGGTTCGGTGTGACGAGTGGCAAACCCTGTCGCCGCCTTGGCCATCGTCAGAACAAAGTAAACCATTGCCCATCCCAGAGAACTAAGGGCTGCCCGGGACAAGCCTGGAGAGGGATTCTCCGGCTTCACAGCCAGTACCCTACTTGATTACATCAACATTCATAGTACAACCTTCACGGTTATGGCAGTAACCCCACACTGACGAGGCGGTGGGAGCCGCTGTTGACACTGCATGAGTTCATCCGCCGCTATTCTTAACGCGCCATCCTGCCCGACGACGCTGTTCTCAGCCGGCCCCGACTTTGGAGTAAGTCCAAACGGCCCGACTGAGGTGATCTGAGTGGTCCACGGGAGATGTTCTATTGCCCATCAAAACATCCAGGGGCTACCTGGCAAAGAACTTGTATTAGAATTATTTCTAAAAAAATCTGACATTGATATTATTTGTGTAACAGAACACAGGTTGAAGGAAAATATGATGTCTTTTAACATAAATAATTACAAAATTGTCAGTTGTTACAATAGAAAGACTGCTGATAGAGGTGGTTCTTTAATCTTAGTGAATAAAAAACATTTTTTTTTATTTTAAAAACCCACGACGGTTAAAACGTAGTTGAAAAAGGATAAAATAATTTTGAAACCCCCGAATCAAAGAATTTATGCTATGAACTTAATAAAAAAACCAAGAAAATCCGTCGGGGGCTGCTATCTCTATTTTAAATATAAAAAAATAATCGAGTTACCATAAACATGCCAAACTAGTTCATTTACTCGCAGCAAGAAAATTCAATTTTGAAATTACACAGATTCTAAATCATTAATCATAAAATTAGAAAAAAACCGTAATAGCAGCCCCCGACAGATTTTCTTGGTTTTTTTATTCCAAATTCCAAATGTCTTTATTACTGTAGATATTTACATATACTTAGCAATCGTCATTTTTTGCCACTTCTCTACATTGGACCACTGTGGGAGAGGTAGGGCGTAGAAACTCCCACAGATTGATTTTTAGATCTCTTTTTAAAAATTGCTTATGCTTAACTAATACAAAATATAATATTTAGTCATTATCATAATTAATAAGCAGGAATAAATAATTACAAAATTATTAACAGCAAGGTCTGTGTTGAGCCAGATTAACCCCATACAGACCCATCATTTAAGTAATCTTGAACATTGTAATATCCCTTTTTCGACAAAGTCGCTTTAACATGGATTTTAAATTGCTCAAATGGCAATTTCAAGATCTCCAGAGGTATCTTGTTGTAGTAGAGAATGCATTGACCCTTGAAGAATTGCTAACCTTCGCGAGTCTAAACCGGGGCGCAAGTAGTCTGTGATTATTTCTTAGGTTAACATTACAGCTATCGCTAAGTTTGGGAAATTTTGTAAGGTTCTTGCGTACGTACATTATATTTTCGAAAATAAATTGACTAGCTACAGTTAATATGCCAATTTCTTTAAAAAGCTGTCCTAAGGAGTCTGTGCGTTTTAAATTATAAAATGCTCGAATAGCTCTTTTCTGTAAAATAAAAATAGTTTGAATATCCGCTGCTTTCCCCCACAACAAGATACCATAGGACATGACACTATGAAAGTAACTAAAATATACTAGCCTAGATGTAGCCACATCCGTATTTTGTCTGATGTTCCTAACAGCGTAAGCCGCAGAACTTAATTTACCAGCCAATTTTTCTATGTGGGGTCCCCACTGCAATTTGTTATCAATGGTTATTCCAAGAAACTTCGTGTCATTTACTAATTCTAACGTATTGCTGTCCAACACTAAACTGGTCCCAACTTGCCTGACATTTGGAAGTGAGAATCTGATACATTTGGTTTTACCAGCATTTAACAATAAATTGTTAACTGTGAACCAATTCAAGGTTAAAGATAATACTCTATTGACATCATCAAAATCTTCTTTTTGTCTTTCAATTTTGAAGACCAGTGAAGTATCATCAGCAAACAACACTATGTTAGTCAATTTCTCCACCATAAAAGGCAGATCGTTAATATATACCAGGAATAAGAAAGGGCCTAATATGGAACCTTGTGGAACGCCAATTTTTACCCCCTATCCATCAGATTTAACGTCGTTGACTTCTGCCTTTTGAATTCTATTGCTTAAGTATGATCTTAGTAGATCCAACGCTTTATTTCTAACTCCGTAATGATTTAATTTCACTAGGAACGTGTCATGATCAACACAATCAAATGCCTTCGAAAGATCGCAAAAAACACCGATAGCATCCTGTGCGGCCTCCCATGCAGAATAAATATGAGATATAAGGGTAATACCTGCATCCGTAGTCGATTTACCCCTAGTGAAACCGTATTGCTATTAAGCTAATATGCTAATTGCTATTATTAAGTTCATAGCATAAATTCTTTGAGTCGGGGGTTTCAAAATTATTTTATCCTTTTTCAACTACGTTTTAACCGTCGTGGGTTTAAAAAAAAAAAACAAACTTTTTAGAGAGCAAGCATAGGTATTATGTAAATTGTACTTCATATTTATATATATAATACAGTGTGCTATTGTTTCGGTTTTACCAAATTATTGTTAAATTTGGTTGTATTTGTAATAGTTTTGGTTGTGTTTGTAATAGTTGTAGCATTCTTTCTTGAATATTTATTTTCATTTGAATAAGTAAGTAGGTTAGGTTAGGTTAATTGGAATATTGTAGGGATATTCATTCATTCATTACATCGTTAGCTTAATTCACCAGTATTGATTTTTGGTTCTGATTTTTAGTTTAATATTTTTCGTACTTCGTCTTGAATTTATTAGGTTATTTAAAATAAGTAGTAGGCTAAGTTGTCGGGATATCTCTCCATATTTTCTTACTTTTAGGTTTTTATATTTTGGACCAAAAACATTCGCCAAAGGACAAGCTTATATGGCGCTTAGTAGAGTACGATCTTTAGACGTCGTAGTAATTACCGATCTAGATCAAAGAAAACTTTTTAACAGCCTACATAACAGCATAGCGTTGAAAGAATAAGAGCGATTGAGACAAACTATACATCGCCGGTCGCAAACCGAGGACACAGAAGAAAGGCCATAAAATAGCTATCGTCTTTTGCTCCCTTTCCAACATAAATACTTCGTTCACTGAGGGGGAGGCCCCATTTGTCCTCGACGTTATCGAAATATTTGACAGTGACATGCCACTGTCAAAATTATGGAAAATCGACGACGCGACGCAACGCAGCGCACAAGTAAGGGCTCACTGTAATGTTATCAAGAAAGTTCTATCGAGTTTCTTTAATATTTAGTAGCTAATATAAACAATACAACTGCAGTGCTCCCTAGTGAGTTTCATGCGCAACACCTATTTATGAACCCTCACTAATCAACCACAAACCCATTACAAAAAAAAAAACCGCATCAGAATCAAACGAATAGTTTTAGTTTTGCACAACAAAATGTTTACCGTAGCGTCCCCTGATGAGTTTTCATCGTAACACCTATCTAAGAACATGCAACAATCAAACCAGTACTCATCACTGAAAAACAGCATCAAAATCGGACTCGTAGTTGTGATTTTACACAAATAAATGTTTACTGCATCGCCCCCTGGTGTGTTGTCACCGTACCACTTATCTAAGAACATGCAACAATCAAACCCGAGCCCATCACTGAAAACCGCATCAAAATCGGACTAGTAGTTTTTGAGAAAAATGGCAACATTGGTTTGCACAAATATCCTCTCACCCCAAACGCATGTACCATCTCCGTTCCGTCGTGGGTAAAAATAATATTAAGGTAAAACAACGGAAAGATATTCTTGCACTTACTGTTGAAAGACAAATAGAGTTATCCTGTGTTGAGTTGGATAGCCATATTATTGTTTGTGTCTACAGGCCACCGAGGGATGAAAAAGGCCATGGCAATTTCGAAATATTTGAGAAAATAATGGAGGAAGCCCTCACTAAACTATGTAATAACAGAAGAAAGTTAATTATTTGTGGCGATCTTAATATAGATTTTCTTGTAGGAACACATTGTTGTTCCTCACACAACGAATCATAACTTTATTCAAATCGTTTAATTTACGTCATGTATTTTCAGAGCCGACTAGATTTACACTTATCAGCCAAACTTGCTTAGATAACGTTTTTTGTGACTGTGCATTTACAAGTAAAGGTGTTATTAACTGCTTACCTTTCGATCACAGTGGTCAAACAGTTTCATTCCCAATTTCTATTAAGGATAAGACTGGTCCATCATTTTATAGGCCTATTACATCCCATAGACTAGAGATATATACGAAAAACTTAGATATAAATTTTCCAGTACCGGATTTTAATGAACATAACCCAAACAAAATCTACTCAGACTTCTTCAACATTATTCAGACAGAATTCAATAAAAAATTTAAATAAAAGAAAGTCAGAGACTACAACGGTAAATCTAAATTTAATGACGTAGAGTAGTACTAAAAGTAGAGTTATCTTGTATGACGTTTATGATTAAAAAACCTATAACTTTATCCGAAAATTTCATGACTATGTTAAAAAATATTCCAAAACTTTCAAGTTGGTTTGTAGAACTGCAAAAACTTTACACATTAATAGAAAAATTCAAATAATAGAATGAAAACAGTTTGGCAAATAATAAACCATGAAACTGGCAAAGTTATACAAAGGGACGATGATTTCTGCCTAAAGATAGGTGATGATGTTGTTAAATCCAGCGCTGATGTTGCTCGAGCTTTTGAAACATTCTTCACCAATGTACCCTTACTCACAACAGATTGTCTAAATTCATCTCCATATGAAGCAGAGACGTTATCAAAAAATAACACTAGCGTCAGTAAGGTATATTTAAAATTTCATCATGTATATCCCCAGGACATTGTCAAAACGTTTAAATTACTTAACTTAAAAAATACGGAAGACCTGTGGGGTATATCAGTCAAAGTCATTGGTTCAGTAATTCTAGTTATAGCCCCAAACTTAGCTTATATATTCAATAAATGTGTTGACGATGGGGCTTTCCCAGACCCCATGAAACACAGTAAACTGATACCTCTGTTCAAGTCGGGTGATAAGGGTGATCCTTCTAAATTCAGAACAATTTCTGTTTTTCCAACAGTAAGTAAAATATTTGAAAAGATTACACTCAATCAAATGCTCTCACAAACCGTACAAAACAACTCCATGCCAAACAATACGGTTTCACTAGGGGTAAATCGACTACGGATGCAGGTATTACCCTTATATATCATATTTTTTCTGCATGGGGAGCCGCACAGGATGCTATCGGAGTTTTTTGCGACCTGTTGAAGGCGTTTGATTGCGTTGATCATAATACGCTATTAATTAAATTAAATAATTACGGAGTTAGAAATAAAGCGTTGGATCTACTAAGATTGTACCTAAGCAATATAATTCAAAAGGCAGAAGTTAATGGCGGTAAATCTGATGGATCGGGTGTAAAAATTGGCGTTCCACAAGGTTCCATATTAGGCCCTTTATTATTCCTGGTATATATTAACAATCTGCCTTTCATGGTGGGTAATTAACTGGCATAGTGTTGTTTGCTGATGATACTTCAATGGTCTTTAAAATTGAAAGACAAAAAGGAGATTTTGATGATGTTAATGGTGTATTGTCTTTAACCTTGAATTGGTTCACAGTTAATAATTTATTGTTAAACGCTGGTAAAACCAAGTGTATCAAATTGTCACTTCCAAATGTCAGGCAAGTTGAGACCAGTTTAGTGTTAGACAACAGCATGTTAGCATTAGTAAATGAAACGATCTTTCTTGGAATAACCATTGATAGCAAATTGCAGTGGGGACCCCACATAGATAAATTAGCTGGTAAATTAAGTTCTGTGGCTTACGCTGTTAGGAACATCAGACAAAGCACGGATGTGGCTACATCTAGGCTAGTATATTTTAGTTACTTTCATAGTGTCATGTCCTATGGTATCTTGTTGTGGGGGAAAGCAACGGATATTCAAAATATTTTTATTTTACAGAAAAGAGCTATTCGAGCAATTTAAAATTTAAAACGAACAGACTCCTTATGAGCGCTTTTTAAAGAAATTGTCATACTAACTGTAGCTAGTCAATTTATTTCCGAAAATATAATGTATGTACGCTAGAACCTTACAACATTTTCCAAATTTAGCGATAGCTGTAACCTAAGAAATAATCACAGACTATGTGCGCCCCGGTTTAGACTCGCGAAGGTTAGCAATTCTTAAAAGGGTCAGTGCATTCTCTATTATAATAAGATATCTCTGGAGATTTTGTAATTGCCATTTGAGCGCTTTAAAAAGCATGTTAAAGCGACTTTCTCGAAAAAGGGATATTACAATGTTCAAGATTACTTAAATGACAGGACTGTATGGGTTAATATAGCTCAACACAGACCTTGCTGTTAATAATTTTGTAATTATTTATTCCTACTTATTAATCATAATAATTAAATGTTTCATGTCTGTAATAGTTAAGCACAACCTATTTTTAAAAGTGATCTTAAAATCAATCTGTGGGAGTTTCTACGCCCTTCTCTCCCACAGTGGTCCAATGTAGAGAGGAGGAAAAAAAATGACGTTTGCTAAGTATATGTAAATATCTACAGTAATAAAGCACTTTGACTTTGACTTTGACTTTGTACATCTCCTACCCTCCAGCTCCTCGGACAACCCAGACCTTGGAGTCAGTTCAAGCGGCTTGCCATCAGATGGCGTCCCCCTATCCGCCACTTAGGGACGCGTTCCCTAGGGTAGAAATCCCCAAAAACCTCCCTCTCTAGAATTATAGGTAGTATACATGTAAGTATGTATTAGTATATAATAGTAGTAGTAGTGTATTATAAGTATTTTGTATATTATTATATTAATTATATAATTTGTTTTATTTATTATTTTATACATAGTACACATAGGACTACCTCTGCTCAGCAAAAAACCTTTCCCAACTTAACCTGCTTTGCTGGAAGAGATTTATTATTAAAGATAAGCTCGCCTTTGTACATTACTACTACACTTTTTTATGTATATCTTGTTTTTTATATGATTTGTGTGCAATAAGAAAATTATGAAATTATGAATTATGAGTGTATATATCAGACCATCGTGCCGCAGGTAATCCAACTATTCTCTTGCTTGCACGGGCTATAATTATAAAAAAAAAAATATTTATAATAATATTTTAAAATAAAAATTAAATATTTTAAATTTTCACTAATGTAAGTGGTACAGAGAAGTTTTGGATAACCTGTGGCACAACTGTGGATGGTCCGATGACATCAGGAGTACAGCCGGCCCGACACGGATGAGGATGGCCGCAGAGCGTACGAATTGGTGGTCGATTGGGGAGGTATATGTCCAGCAGTGGATAAGAACATGCCGAATAAAGCGAAGAAGATATAAATAACAGGCCACACAGACAGTTTTACGAAAAAAGTTTTTACTTAAAAGACACTGGCCAGTTATAACTGTTTTTATTTTGAAAACTAGGTTATTTTAAAGTTTAAGACATTTGTTCCAGTTTTAAATTTCCCATCAATAAATTTTATCAGTACGACAGCATGACGAAACTATTGTGTGGCAATAAAAAAATTATCTGAATCGCGTCGCTGATCAATTTTCATGCGACTATTTTTCACGACTTCAAATCAAACTTGAAACCGGCTGAATCGTTTAATCGACTTCGACTAGCTTTTATGGATAAGCCCTCATCTAAAGAAATCGTGTACCGGTTAATGAATTTAAGTGCGGTCGGTGAGCTTTGAGGGATGAACAAAGATACGGTCGTCCTTCGACTGCAGATATGGAAGAAAATGTACTGGCAGTGAACATTTTGATTTAACAAAACATGTGAATCACATACGAGGAGATTCAGCACATTCTGTAGATTGGATTGCGAAGGGTCCCTGAGATTTTAAGTTCCTTTGCAAGTGGGGGATTGTTTCGTGCTGGTCACTTCCAATCACACCGACGGTCATTGCCAGTTTTTTCTTCTTATCGCAGTATTAAGTGTCAATTGCCTTTCGGGATTAAAGCAGGTTGTGGATTGTTGTGGAGTTGTACACTAAATTGCTTTCCAGATAGTTTTGCTGCTACAAACAATAAGCGACCGAACACGGGATTCCGAGGCCTTTGCTCCACCACGATAACGAGCCTGCATACTCCGCGATCAAGATGAGGTACTTCCTAGACACTACATCGGATAAACTTTCGGGTCATCTATCTTAGAGTCTTGATTGGGCATCGTGTGACTTCTTGTTTCCAAAA
The DNA here is from genome assembly GCA_949825045.1 of Argyresthia goedartella. Lineage (NCBI taxonomy): Eukaryota > Metazoa > Arthropoda > Insecta > Lepidoptera > Argyresthiidae > Argyresthia > Argyresthia goedartella. The sequence goes on from OX463834.1 coordinate 20,417,135, forward strand.
ATTTAAAATCAGCTCCAAAGTATACAGTTTTTTTCATATGGAATGGTCGTAGAAAAGGTATTAACAGCAGACTGGAGCGCTAGATCTAGTGGAGAGTTCTTTGAAAATATGTTAAAATTATCATTTACATACAGGCACATACATTGCTTTTAGCCCCACATTATGATACCCTATGTCGTGGGAACCACAAAGAGCGACGACACACACATAAAAACATATAAGAAAGACATTATAACAAAAATATAACCTATAGTTTTTTTTATTTAGTCGCAAAACTTTCTGAGTATCCTAAGTATATTTTATTATATATAAACACATACAGTATGTATAAAAAAGTAAATATAGGTGCAGTATATTCGGTAAGTCGTGAGCACCACCAAAGCCGAAACGAAACGTAAAACGCTAACCGCCTTTTGTCAATTCTACAAACAAAATCAATGACGGAATAAAAACATCACGTTTTCCAAATCACTTACACCTAAAACGACTTGTACGAGACATGTTACTACGAAATGAAAACAAGCCAATGTAAATCAGTAATTTCACGATAGATTATATTTTATAATTGACTTTTGATAAGGATAATTAAAAAGTTATTTACACGTGCAACTGCGCAGGAGTTGTGCGGTACTTATGTATTTCTTAAAATTATTTTGTGATTTTTAAAATCACAATGAAGTTTGGTTGTATAATATTTACAGTGACGTTAATTTATTTGTCCGTCCCCGTCGAATCAGAGAGTACGTTGTTCTAATTTTAATTTTGTTATAAACATCATGCATATAAACGTTTATATAAAGACTCATACAGTCAATAATAATATAAAATTTATTCACAAATTGAAAACGGCAATTTGCTAGGGAAAAATAAAATCATTTTTTCAAACCAAATCAATACCCTCTATAAAATATATTCTAGCATCTTTCTGACTATATATAAATTTCTTTTTAAATAAACATAAATATTATTTACAGAATACGATGTAATAATAATTCCGATTCAAGTAAAAGATAACAGTTTTGAACATCATAATCGTTTTAAAGAGAGAATTGACATGGAACAATATGAAGAACCAACGGAAATGGCAGACATCGACGGTTTAGACCTTGATTTCAACAGGTTTTTGAACTTCTTATACAATGTTACTATATCATCATCACTTCAAATCTTCAAGTCTCCAATTCATCACGGAATTACTGTACTCGGCAGACGAGTGCTGAATCGTCTAGAACATGCTAGCTGGACAATATTATTTTTGACATCCAAAGGCATATTTTAGCCCAAATAGTAGTTAATAATTGTTAGTAGTAGGATTCGAGACTATCCCGCTATTTAAGGGGAATCGAAAATATAAATAAAAACAGTAATTTAATATACAAAAATAATATATTTACTTACAAAACTATACAGTTAATTTTGGAACTAAACAATGATAAAAAAATAATATAAAATACAAATATTACTTTTATAAATATACAAAATTTCAACCATTATAATTAAAAGATGACGAGAGTACACAAAAATTATGCCGCCTGGTTGTTGGAATAGGTAAATATACAAAAACCTATTAGGCTTTATCACTTGGAGAATTTACCACCATACTGAGAGGGCACACTTACCTAACCTTGCACCTGTAGTTGTTAATACTAGAAGGTATTTTACGAAGCTCTGGAAGACACGGGGATTTTGGTTTTACGAAACCAACACTGACAATAGTCTCTCCCAAACAAAGTAGGCAACATCACTTCCATGTTCAAATGACCACACAGATATTGCTGTCAGAGTACAGCATAAAACCTAATTAGTTTAAAAAATATTTACAAGATTCTTCTTCTTCGTGTATAATTACATTGCAGGTAGTAGGTCGCGAAATGGTCACTGAAGGCGGGATAATTAAATCGAGAACTTCATGCATTAAGTGTTCGTTATTTTTTCCTATGAATATCTCTGAGTGAATTAATCAAAGGGTCAGATGAAGCCACAGATATCGAGAGATAGGTTGAGGGGCGTGGCACGTGCGAACAAATGGAGCTCCGACAGGTTAGATATTAAAAATTCTCGGTAGTCAACGGGCGACCGCAGTGACGAATTAATTTCCGTTGTTTTTCGAAAATGCCGACCTGTGCAATACTCACGTGCAAAAATAGAAGCGAGATTGTGAACTCCAAGAACGCCGGTGTCACATATCACTTGTAAGTCTCATTCCAACTATTATTTCTTCTTAAAACACAAGAAATAAACATTAAGTATTACGAAAATAAATCATTCGCGGAAAATTCGTCACGAATTGACATTAAAGTGACAATGTCATGTTGTTCTCGCTTTACTATACATTGCTTGTTTTGTATCTTAATTTCACTACTTATTGCCAAGCTAACACGCAATGAATATTTCACACTTATCTAAGTACGAAAGCAAAGATGCATCGTGATACGGAGGCGAACTGTTACACGCACACAGAGAGTCGACATATAGTGATGGGGATAGTGATAGGAGAATTATGTTTTTGAATCGATAGATTTTATCATTCCGCAATTACTAATATAGTTAATGTAATAATATAGTTATTGTATTGCTCATAATACGTAAGTTTATTATTAGTTATTGCAATGATTGCCAAACAGGCAGTTTAGATTGTAAGTTTGTTTAAAACGTCGCCCGACGAAGGATAGATATTGATCGGAAATTCCGATGCTTTCAGTCAGGCCCGAAGAGTTCACAGTTATTCTACCTTCAGAAACCTCTTTGCCTCTCTTTCTAGCTATAAGGATTCTGTTGAAAAAAAGAAGAGAGGCAAAGGGGTCTCGTATGTCGTGTGTCGTATAAATATGTCTTATTTACAAACAATTTACTATTTTATTTATAGAACCCGGCATTGTATACGACTGTCTATACCAGTGTCTATAAATTATAATCGATCGATGATACACGCTGTCCTTGCATTGTCCCAACACTAGCTCGACTAGCTAGTATACCTGCGGTATTGTGGGTGTGTTCGGACGATAGGTGCATGACATTGCACTGACCAATAAAAGCGGAGGGATTGATGTACGAGTGGTGTAAATGTATGCGTGTTCTTAATTTTCGGCGACACTGGTTCCGATACAAGCTTAGCGCCAAGGGCCTATCTCTCGATATCTGTGGATGAAGCCAAAATAATGTGCATCAAGTCTGTATTCGTAACAATACTCAAATCGATGTCTTGCGTATGTCTTTGTTTCTCGCTTCTTGGACTTCATCGCTGAACTGCCCAATCGGTTGTAATGAGCTCTTTATTACCTCAGTAATAAGGAATCTTATGGACAGTGGCAGGCATGAAGTACCATGAATACAGACTTAAGTAAAGTTGCCGCGTTTCTACAGAGAGGTTTTATAATTTCACCAAATCAATATCATAGCCAGATGACAATTTTCTTAATATTATATTAAACTTTTTAATAAGATTAGTATCTAACCCTGTATTCTATGCACTCAGATCCGCATTATTAAAAAATCTAGGCGCGGTTTTTCCATCGTTTGCACGTAACCTGGCTTTGGTTGGTCCCTAATCAAACCTTCTTTTTTGAACAAACCTTTTATTATGACTGAGTGCTCTCACTCTTAACTTATCGTCATCCCTCTGACTTGCGATCGTTTTCCCTCTGGCTTGCCATTTCTTGTTGTCAACACGATAACTTAAGTGCAACAGACAATCGAAATTGTGAATCCACGCATATAGAGTGGACAACTTAAACCAAATTTCTCTTGCTGACCGTCATAACCCTTCACTTCTTCATTCATTGTTTTCGGCGTGACTCTACCTACATGATGTAACACGTTTGAGCTGAACGTGTGTTCGTTAACGCGTTACATACTCCATCGTCCATCGACCATAGTCAAGATGAAATTATGTTTAACAGAAATTTGGAAATCTCTGACTGAACTCAATGTTGGAACTAACTGAGCAACTTCTTTTATCAATTTGGTTGTTTTGATTTGTGTAAGTTCCGTTGATTCATATTTTATGAGTCAGCAGTACATAGTTGAGGATGGACGTGGGTTGTGCCAAATAATAAGATCGCAATCATACAACCTACAAGGAACAATAGAAAACACAAATAGAATTTCGTCTGTGGCCCCGGAGTCCTCAAATTTATGTTTGTAAGTACTATGGCCAGAACTACCGTCACAACCCCACTTGTTTTTTCAAAGTGAATGATGATCTAGGGAGCACACTCCTAATGACATCACCTTGTGCCTCAACCAATCTCTCCGTTGTCTTATCCAAAAGAGGTTGCAATATACAATCCGCACAGGAATGTGCTCCGCTAATGGGAAAGAAAGTGCCCCGCTTTCATCAACCACTTCTTCGCCGTCTTATAGGAATGGCTATTCCCCTTAAAGTAAAATGATAAGCCCAAGCCAAGTTGGTAGTCAGCTGCCTACCATCTGGGCTCGAAGAAATTTTGGGGGTCTGGTTAGTGGTTAGCCAAAATGGTTAGCCATCGCTTGCCCGTTTTATAGACTTCGCGATGCTTTTCTTTCCTTTCGCTCTGCTTGCGACCGCAGAAGCAGTCGCCAACTCCTCAGCACTCCACTTGTTCATAGCTTCTTCAACACGCCGTTTCTTTGTCTTGGATAAAGCTTCACCAAAACTTGACTTTGGTCTGCCTGCGAATCGTTTTTTTATCTTGCGACGCTGTCGATACCATGGGGCTAGGATCGTGAATTTAATGCCGGCATCAGCTTCTTACCAACTTTTATACTTGGTCAGGAATTTTTCTCGGTTATTTCCTACTTTATTCCAGTTTTCGACCATTCTATTGGAATATGTAGAAATTTTCAGCTTCATTTCTCGGGTAGAATCTTCAGTAACATTTGAGAGGAAAGTAAGTCAAAAACTCGAGAATTCCGGTTTTATTTATCATGTTTCAGCCATTCCTCGAAAAAAACAATCTTCGAGACGGTGAGAAGGTGTTCTGAAATAAAAATAAAAATAAATGTCGTACAGTGTCTGGCTTAAATAGTATCTTAAATTAAAGCTAAGAGTTTTATCTAACACATATGCAACAATTAGCCAGTATACCCGTGTACACATGTGTAAGGTAAAAACGGGGGAAAAATAAGAGTTTTTGTAGAGCACATTTCAGAGAGTTATGGTAGGTACAAAAAATATATTTGGGATATGTTTGAACATAGTAACATGATTTACATACCTTCAAGATTAAGATCCATAACACAACATTTTTGGTTTATCACCAAATAACTCATGAGACCCTTTCGATCGTATTGCAAAATTGCAAATACTGGAATCAATCAAATAGAAATTCATAACATTTACCCTTTTCCCTGTCATTGCTTAACGACTTCCGTAATTTGACACAAACAATTCTTCGAAATGGTCCCTCTGAGGGGGTTGCTAACGGTGTGACCACTAATTCTTGGAAATTAAGAAGTCAATTTTGTCCAGCTAGCATGTTCTAGACCAGACGAATCAGGTGGAGCGGTGCAGGAGGGATGTCTTGTCGTAAATTTAGGCGACGTCTTATTGGGAAAGATTACGCAAGACTTTTGATAGAGGGCGCTGTGTATTTGTAACACAAAGAGATTCATCTTAGGTTTATACCTTGATAAACATTGTCAACATTCATCAGAATTTCTATGGATATTGACAATTCATTTTTCTGAATAACGAAACGCTTTGAATACATTTTCTCTACTTACTTTTACTTTGCGATTTATTAATGTAATCTTAGATGAACGAAACGACGACGACGGTCGTACGATTGGGTAAAGTTGTAGGCACACCTTCAACCTGGAAAATGAATGAGCCAGAAGTGACGTCATATGTCAATTTTATGTATTTTCGATAGCGCCAAATATAATTTAATGTTTCATCATCCATCACACAGCCTATGTCATTCGGACTGTAATAACGAGTCGATGAGCATCTCAATCATGAAATTTTTAATGAGGGGTACAAGAAAATGTTTATCAAGTTACAAACATGAGATGAATAAAACTTTTTGTTGTTGTTGACAATGTTAATCAAGTTACACACATCAGATGCATGAATCTCTTTGTTGTTAAGGCTCGTCTGTCGGTCAAATTGCTAACTTGACCGACAGACGAGCCGACTCACAACACGATTTTTTATTCCTATTTATTTCCTTCATCAAAAACAACAGACATGCCTCTGCTCACTTCCGAGGGTACAATGTCTACGGAGAAGACAAGATCGTGGGTGGGCAGACAGTAGAGATCAACCTCTATCCGTACCATGTCTCGTATGGGACAAACTGTGGAGGCGCCATCATTGGGAAGCGATGGGTGATGACGGCTGGACATTGTGGGTGAGACACTTCGTCCTTTGTCCAGTAACTCAACGTTGAGCGAGTACCAGGTAAAAGGATATTGAGTACCACTTGGTTCATCGATAATTTGTTGTCAAAAAATACTGGAAATGTATGATTAATTTTTCACAAAAAAACCTATTATTTTTTATGGCTTTGCCAGACCTTCTGTAAGCAGGCCTGTCTCCAAGTTCTTGTTGGACGTTGAGGTTCGGGACATTCTGTATGGGTAACTGGGTAAAATAGGTCTCTCGCCCCCGATAAGGATAGCCTGTGCCGTGGGAGCCAGAGACAGCGATGTCTCAAACATAGAAACATCGAAAAATCTGCCAGTACTTATTGTTTTGTCATGCTTAATAAGCCACAAACCTAGGCAAACGTCAATTGGGCATGTACAAAAAATATATAGGTGCACCAAACTGAGAGAAACATTTCGAGATGATTAAGTTTTTAACTAAGTGCGGTTATTAACATAAAAAAACAGGATTACCGAAACAACCGTAAAAAACTTCATGTCATTCAGTCCTCTACAGCGTAGTTTGTTCACCTTTTCCCAAGCCGCCGTGAAGTTGACTGTCCTGTCAAAGTCCTGTCAAGCGGTAATAACAGTTTTTCTGTCACTCGATCACTTAGATGTCAGTTGGACAGCCTCAATTGAAAAACTGAAAAGACCTCACGAAGGGTGTTATAATAAAAATATTTAAAAATAATTTGATTTCCATTAATTCCATGATTCAAATAAAACTTTCTTAAAATAGGCTGAAATTTCATTAAAAATAAAGTACCTGGTATTTTTTTTTTAGTACTGGCGATTGTACGGAGACAGTCTCAAACAAATCTGTGCTTATGGGTGTCTGGCAAACTCTGGCAAGCGAACAAAATATATATTTTAACTAAAAATATATTATTATTCGTCCGGAAGCGTCGGTGGCCTGTATAGGAATATCGCTGTATTCACACATCGGAAACGATCGTGCCGGTAGCAATATCTGGCTGAGACGGGTACTGGATGGGCGTCCTTTTCTATGCAGCATTTATTTCGAGCGCTTCTGGGTTTCGGATGACACGCTAAGATGTAGGTCCCAGCTACTAACGCTACATGGTGGTAGTAGTCGGTCAGAGGCCCAAAAGGGCAGCTTGAAAACAGCTGACAGTCCGGTGGGCCACTAACCCGACACCCCTCCATCAAACCGCACTGAGCCAGCATGGTGGTGTGTGGCGCAGTCTTACTCGTACCTGGTAAAATCCCCTGTCCCTCGGTACGGACATTAATGGGCTAGATTATTATTAACTCGTTTAACGGATAAAGTTGTAAAATGAACGTAAAAATATACCAATGAAAACATAACAGATTCTGATCATTTTACTAACACATTTATTTCATTAGGTGCGATATCTCCACGGTATCAGATTATATTGACGATGCATTTTATACACGTAATCCATTTTAAGTACTAGTCGCTATAAAGTCCTGTATTAGCTTTCAAATAAATTTTTACGCATTTTGAAACTCTCTTCAATTAGATCGAAATCTAATTAACAACGTTATATGATATGGATATTGTATAATGTTTATTTTAGAACACATTTTTATCTTTGATGTTTTATTAGTAATACTTCTTTGCGAGGAAATGTAACAATAAGATAATATTACAAGAAAGTTTTGATGACTTGCATCTTAGATAGTTTATTTCATAAATCTTAGTTTATTTCATAAGTTCTTAAACTTATAGGTATACAGGATGTTATCGTAACTCAATGTCAAGCGAGTATCAGGCCGTATATAGGCCTGGTCACACAAAGGTCTGGCAAAAACATAAAAAACCGGTCAAGTGCGAGTCTAAATCGCGCACGAAGGGTTCAGTACCACCGTTCAATGGAAGCGATGGTGTGGAGTGAATAGTTTGGATTTTACACAGCAAAATATTGTTTACAAAGTTATTGTTGCGGTTACTTTCACACTCCATATACGTAACCAGGTGCATCCATAAGTTTGTATGTGGTATTGTTGTATGGGAGCCCCCTTAAATATTTATTTTATCCTGTTTTTTAGTATTTGTTGTTATAGCGGCAACAGAAATACATAATCTGTGAAAATTTCAACTCTCTAGCTAGCTAGGTTCTTGAGATACAGCCTGGTGACAGACGGACGGACGGACGGACGGACGGACAGCGAAGTCTTAGTAATAGGGTCCCGTTTGGAACCCTTCGGGTACGGAACCCTAAAAAGACAATAGGTTTTGTTTTGAAAAAAAAAATAAAAAAAATAAAATGACCAATGAAAGAAATTTTAATTTTTACCGGATATTTCGGTTATCCTGTTATATTTTTCGAAGGGAATAACATAATTTAGATATGAATACAATTATATCGAAACGGTTTTCTCAGTTTGGTGCCCATTTTTTCACGTGGCCAATTGGCCTTTTTCCTAGGCTTGTGGCTTGCAGGAGTTTGACAAAGGAATGGTTGCCAAACCCCCGCTCTTGCAGCATGACAATTAAGCAGTACAAAACAAAAATAACTGTCAAATTTTTCGAATGTTTATATGTTTGTACCATTTTTTTTTGTTTTACGTACATGCACATACATTGCTTCTGGCCCCATACTAGGATACCCTGAGTCTTGGGAACCAGAAACAGCGATGTCACAAACATATAAACATCCAAGACCTGTAGATGTTTTTTTCTTTCATCTCCAGCTGGGGATTGAAACCGAGAGGTCCCGGTTTCAAGGTAGGCAGAGCCACAACCGTAAAGCTACAGAGTTCGTTACTATTGGGTCAGTAATAATGCCTGCTTACACATGGTCTGGGGAAAATATAAAACAAACTTTGATGTTTGGAAATTTGGAAATTTAAAAGCCACCCGTCGTATATTTTTGGTATCTCTGACAACAAATCATAGACGAATTTCTTCTGACTCTGTGTATACAGGCCTATGTGGCCCAAGCCAAATCACTGCGTTGCAGCGACGCGTCGCAAAAATTTGCGCCACATCAACCTTATGTCCTATATTCTATAGAGGACGTGGCGCAGATTCGTTGCGCCCCCGCAAGGCAGGGATGTGGCCTGGGCCTGTCTCCTGATACTCGCTTGATGTTGAGTACGGAACACTCAGTGTACAGAAAGATGTTTGAGGCGACATATTACCCAATCAGTCCTTGAAATATGGCTGCCTCTTCTTTCTGTTACCTTCCTTCACAACACACAAACAACAACTGCACAAAAGGTAACAGAAAGTAGAGATCCACTTCCTTTTCCTATATCAACAATCAATTACTACTATTAAACCAACTTTCTAACCATTTCAAAGCAAGAAGCCTTACGTGAGAGTTGGATCAAAATACATAAACCAAGGGAAGAAAATCACTGTCAAAAACCACTACATACATCCTTTGTGGTCAGCTAGTTCTAAGGATCATCCCTTCGACTTTGACTTCCAAATCCTGGAACTGTCTGAGCCCTTGAAGTATGATCAGAATATAGCAGCGATAAAAGTGGCCAGAATTGAAGATATGGTCATTGGTAAAGTGGTTACAGTCACTGGGTGGGGTAATACTGAAGAAAATGTAAGTATCTTTGCTGGAATAAATAAGCTAAGATATCAGACGATGAGAAGACAACTCTATAATTAGGATATTGGTCTCGCTAGTGGTAACACGCTCTCCTCTCACCCAGGAGAAGTGGATTCGATCCCATTGTTGACCATGAACCAATTAGATAAGGTAACGGCGATGAAAAAATATATTTCAAAATTTCATAATATCTTTATTGTACTGCAATGAACACATTGAGAAAACGTATAACATAAAATATATATCTGTCTTGAATAAATGGAGAAGATGTGCCTAAGTTTTGTTTGTACAGGATTTTATGTATCCAGGGTCCATATTCAGACGTGCTGCGGGCTGTGAGAGTGCCGATAATCTCCAAAGAGAACTGCCAACATGTACCTTTCCCCTACTTCAGAGGCAGTTTAACGGCAAGAATGTTCTGCGCTGGGTACCCTGATGAGAAGAAGGATGCTTGTCAGGTAATTGCTTAATCCTCTCCTATTTATTATGTTTTTCTTCACTGTTGCAAACCTCCCCATCCAATTACCCTACAACTTAACTTGTATTCTGATCCAAGTCAGGCTGACAGTACGTTTGACATCGGACTATCGTATAGCTGGTATTTCTTGATTATCAGAACGTACGTACATAAGAACAACAGATGTCCGCAATTCTTATATTTTAAGACAATATTGTACCGTCAAGCCTGGGCGTTTGTTGGAATGCAGGCGACGCAGGCAACGTAGAAAAATGTATTTTAGTTATTTTCATAGTGTGATGTCCTATGGTATCTTGTTGTGAGGGAAAGCAGCGGATATTCAAACTATTTTTATTTTACAGAAAAGAGCTATTTGAGCAATTTATAATTTAAAACGACCAGACTCCTTAAGAGAGCTTTTTAATGAAATTGACATACTAACTGTAGCTAGTCAATTTATTTTCGAAAATATAATGTATGTACGCAAGAACCTTACAACATTTTCCAAACTTAGCGATAGCTGTAATGTTAACCTAAGAAATAATCACAGACTATGTGCGCCCCGATTTAGACTCGCGAAGGTTAGCAATTATTTCAAGGGTCAGTGCATTCTCTACTATAATAACATACCTCTGGAGATTGTGAAATTGCCATGTGAGCAATTTAAAAAGCATGTTAAAGCGACTTTATTAGGGACTTTAAAAGGGATATTACAATGTTCAAGATTACTTAAATGACAGGACTGTATGGGGTTAATCTAGCTCAACACAGTTAATAATTTTGTTATTATTTATTCCTGCTTATTAATCATAATAATTAAATTTTTCATATTTGTAATAGAAAAGCACAACCTATTTTTAAAAGAGATCTAAAAATCAATCTGTGGGAGTGTCTACGCCCTACTTCTCCCACAGTGGTCAAATGTAGAGAGAGGCAAAAAATTACGTTTGCTAAGTATATGTAAATATACTATATGCATACATATAGTATATAGTATTATATACATATATATATAAATAGTAATAAAATACTTTGACTTTGTGCAAGGCAGAGCAGGAAATCTTTTGTTTCACTTCAAAACTCTTTTCTCCACGTCCTACGTCGTCTGCGTCCGAGCATATTACCAGGCTAATGGCTGTAGCTGTCATCAGTGACTTTTTAACACATTATATCGAAATATCATCCATCATGCATCTTTTCCAGGGTGACTCAGGAGGCCCAGCATCAGCCAACGACCGGCTTATCGGCATGGTCTCATTCGGCTATGGATGTGCGACTCCAGGGTCTTATGGAGTCTATAGTAAGGTAGCTAAAGTCAGACCTTGGATACAAGAAGTCACTGGCATGACTCTGGAGTAAACAAATGGGATGTTGCGAAGAATTTGGAGATAATTGTTTTGGCGTTTTATTTGACTGATTTCGTCTCCGACCACGAGATACATAGATTACGTAATTATAAAAAACCGACTGCGGTACAATAAAAAGCATGAAGTCACTCTATAAGACTTAATGTAAATATTGAGATTCAATAATAGTAATTTATGCGACTGATACATTATGGAGGGCATTAAAACTCGAGAGTGGGTTTATGAAACGAGCCGGAGGCGAGTTTCATAATAATATCACTCGGGAGTTTTAATGCCTAATTATGTACAGTTACATACACTAGTTTATCTACACACATATCATAAGCTCTCTTTGATGTGTTCAGGAACCGCATGTTTGACCGGCATTGTGGCATTGAGTTGTTTAGCTTGTTCAGTAGTACCAACTTCACAGACAAATTAGGGGCGGCACGCAGGCAGGCGTCGGCGTTCGAAATTTGAATGTCATAATATGTAGAAATTTTTCACATTATGGTCATAATGTTCAATATTCAGATAAGAAATGAGTTTTTACAAAGTAGTTTAACAATATGCTGATCGTAACGTGCGGTTTTTGGACGCAGTAAAGAGGGTTTATGATACGTGTGTAGATAAAATTATTATAGTAAGAACCCATTCTATTAGATGTCATTGGTCTCGTCTGCATTTCAGTTTGATTTAATTTAACACTTTTCTACTTGTACAATGGTTTGGTTGTTTTGGTATATCCAAGTTCGTGTCTTTGAAAATCTCCGGCCTGCTGGGAATGACGACAAACGCGACGAATTAAAAGCCCGACCACCTGGGCAAATTCTTTACTACAATATTATTGGGGTGCTCATATGGCCGCAGTGTGTGAGGATCTTGAAGACAAGGAAGATAGGCTACATAAGCCTCTTGCAAACCCACGAGAGACGTCTGCAGACGACAAGTTACAGCGGTCGCCGTGAACGAAATCGGGCGCACTACATCATTACGTGTATAATAATTTTATCGAATCTCAATAATTACTTTATAGTCTTATCTGCTTGTTTTGTGCTTAGGGTACCGCATTTCGGTTTTTTTATTGTATCATTTGTTTCCTGCTCTTTAGTACAAAATTACGAATAATTTGTAAAAGCTTAGTTTTAAACTAATGTGTATAATACAAAGCTTATGCGGGAAAGCCCTTTATTTTGATACTGCACGAGGGTCTTGAAATATTTTTTTAGCCCACACAATAAAGCGCATAAAATCTGCCATTTTTTATTTGAATTGAATGTAGCCAGTGAAGCTCGCGCCATCAAGACGAATCTAATGAAGTATCATTTTACGAGTTACGAGGGGGATACAGGGACAGACATGCATGTCTACATACAGTTCAAAAACAAACATAACCCTCCTCTTTTCCGCTGCGCTGCAATCGGGCATAAAGAAGAGTTCAGTCAACCTGACTGTGACTTTTGTGTTGATAAATAAAATACGGCCAAGAGCGGCCCTAGTGCAGACAGACAGGAAACATACAGATGGACAAAGAATTGATACTATAAAGGTCCCTTTTTTCCTTTTGAGATACGGAATTCTACAAATATGAACCATGACGCCGATGTTGATGATCGTGACGTCATTGATGATGATTTGTTCAAAGCGGAAAATAGCGATCAGATCTATAGACATCTGCACTCGTGCGCTTCTGGATCAGATAGACAAACTTCTGTATCTTCTCTATCAGGTATCCAAATTGGGTTTCTAAGTTTGTCGCTATGGTGACACTAGTAAAGCAAACGTGCATCAAACACTCACAAACCTTTATCTTTGTAGTTAAAAATTACATTTCTGATATCGTGAAACCACAATAAAATTAAGATTACATACATAATTGATTTTATCATGCGAAAGGTACTTGTTATTGCATGCATTTCCATTTATACTTCGTCGGTCTATGGGTTAGTAAAGTAGTTTTAATGCATTTAAATTCAAACATACTATAACGTAAACTTGTAATTTAAAGAAGTGAGTTGGCCCTGCCTGTCGGACATACATACTTGATCTTTGGCCATGGGCAAAAAGTAGTGTAGGATGCTCCCAATCCCAGATCCAATTCCATCATCAACCAAGTGAACCCAAAGCACTAAGTAAATAACCTGTGAGCCATGTAGTAAAGAGGATAACATTCATGTTGTCCCAGAGCCCAAACCCATCCCTTTATTCCCACCTGTTCTGTTGAGTAGTTCTCCAAGATCAAACCCAAAACCTAAGTTAACCTTTCGGGCTTATAATAAAGAGGATGCAAAAAGTAGTAGAGAACACTCACGGTTGTCCGCTGACCCTAAACCCTGTTCAACCAATTGAGCCCACGACCTGTGTAACCTGTGAGCCTGTGATGTGATGGATAGATCTTATCTGTCAAACGTATCTCACATTATGCGCGTGAAAACATGATTGATCTGGCTGATATCAGTTTTGCAAGTCATTTTCTGGTTTATCCAGATCTTAACGTGCGAAACATAGGCACTTAAAGCAAAGAGGGTGAAATTTGTGTGACAGCATCATGGGTGGCTACGAGATTCAGATTGAAGAGGCTCCTTACCACGTGGGATATGGAGAACAGTGCAATGGCGCTTTAGTGCATAAGATGTGGGCATTAACATGTGCACATTGTGGGTGAGTATAATTGGATAGGAGTGAGTATAATTGGATAGGATTCCTAAAGCATGCGTTTTTCTCCTTCTTTTTTTTACTTCTTCGTGTACTTGTTCGAGTAGTGCTAGATATGATTAGATTTTATATATATTTTGAGATATAACAATTATTCACTTGAAAATTCATTAGTCATTTCCAGTTTAATTCAGTATATCAACAAATCTTTGAATGTGGCATACATCGTATCTCCATAGCCTCCTGTAATGTAAAATGGAGACTATAATAACTGGCTTGACGTCACCGTAACTGTGCCCCTGCCACCTCGGATGGGAAAATGCATGATGCATTATGCATGCTTATTTTATTTTATTTTATTCTTAAGATTTATTCAAATCCTTAATGTGTATATGTAGTGATTTAATTTAAATTTTATATTTTCTTGTGTATCTATGATTTGACATTATTACTTACAATACAATTCAACACACCAAACATTTGCATGCAACAACCATGCAATTTACAATTCTCTTTCACAACTTAATTCCGCACATTTAATTTGTTTGTAATTTTTATTTATTCTGAGAATAGGTACTTAGCCTAGGTTATTCTCACACTTCCCACCAATATTAAGTTTAGTTTATTTTATTTATTACACTTGCCACCTGGACAAATTAATATTTTAAATCATATTATATCTTCTGGGCCCCAGACTGAAAACCAGAGTCACAGGATTTCCTGTGACATTATGCTGAGTCTGAACCCTTTTGCTGTCGCAGCATGTGCACATGGCAGCGAAACCCCTCACAAATATTTATGGGTACTAATAGTGGGTAGTTTTATTGCTGAATTTTATTTTATTTTTAAATAGTACCTACTTCATTCCATGTAATACTTTTATATTCTTGTGTTTGTGCTGATACAGCGAATAGATGCCTATTCTATTCTATTCTATTCTATGATGCTATGTTGTTTGTGTTATTGAAGTTGTTGCATTCATTTCATAGTCTGTAGCTACTATTAACCTACTAACTAAATTGTCCTAACCTGGATTGATATCTTTCTGGTTGGCGGAAGAAGGCTGAAGACGTGGTCTTAAGAAGGGAGGAGCAGTGAGAATCACTACAGGCTACATGAAAAATGCTATAACCGTGTCAAGTACAGAACTAATAAAACTTAATAAATTAATTATCTTCAGCACAGAGGACTTCATAAGAGTGGGCAGTAACATCTACTTAAAGGGCACAGAGATTGCAATAACGAAACACCTAGTACATCCGAACTATAAGAAATATCACCACTTTGATTATGATGTTCAGTTACTCAAGCTGAGAAGACCATTGCATTTTATGAAGACAATCTCTGCAATTAGAGTCAGTGACAGAAAATTGGAGACTGGGGATAGTATTACAGTTTCTGGATGGGGATACGCAAAGGAAAGGGTAAGAGAAATATGGTGCTGAAGTCAACAGCTTCGAAAGAATATTGTGTAACCTATGTTCTACCATTAAGTTAGAATACTCCCGGCAGCAGCGTTAACAAGAATATACAAGTTTATAGTATGAGAAGAAATCATAGTTTGCTTAATACAACTGATGGTGACGCAACTCCAGAGGGAGTTTCAGAAAAACTTTAAGGTAAAAAGCAAGCATGATAGCAGTTTCTGGAATAACCTATTACATGTATATATATACTGAACACATACAAAGTTGGTGTCCCTTGTTGATACTAATAATGAAAAAAGAGGAAACACTGATTTCAATAATACTCAACTCTCAATTACTATTGGTTTTGTATTTAATCCTCAACCATCTGCCACGCCAATCTTGTTTATTAGATAAGTATCCTTTTTTCCAGGGCGACTACAATACTATTCTACGAGAAGTGGACCTAAAAGTTTATTCCTTTAACAAATGTCAGACGTACAAAAATCCCTGGTACAACCATACTTTAACATCGAGTATGTTCTGCGCAACGGGTCAAGGGGAAAGGGATGCATGTCAGGTAGATAAATTACAACTATTTCAAATAACAGAGCTGTCATAAATACGGACTGGAGACGGCTGTCTTCATGTTATGTGTTTCTGTGTTTCAAGTCCACATTTGTGATAGTTCTCAAAGTTGAGAGCATTATAGTGCAAAAACAAAATAATTTTGCTCAAACCCCACATTCGAAACATCAAGCTAAATATTGGTGGAAATGTTAAATAAGGATCTTCTGTTTGATATCCTACCAGTTCCTAAAAAATGCATCTCGGGGAAAACCCGCAATTTTCTTCGTAAATACCGATTCTAATTATCATACAGACTATTCCCTCTTTTCCCACTGGAGAGGCAAGAATTTTGAAATAAATGACTAAACCTATGTCTTGGATCTTTAAACTTCTTATATGCCAACTTTCTGATTATGAGGTCATGTTTTTTAGGGTTCCGTACCCGAAGGGTTCCAAACGGGACCCTATTACTAAGACTTCGCTGTCCGTCCGTCCGTTCGTCCGTCCGTCCGTCTGTCACCAGGCTGTATCTCAAGAACCTAGCTAGCTAGAGAGTTGAAATTTTCACAGATTATGTATTTCTGTTGCCGCTATAACAACCAATACTAAAAAACAGGATAAAAGAAATATTTAAGGGGGCTCCCATACAACAATTCTTTCAATACCACATACAAACTTATGGATGCACCTGGTTACGTACATGGAGTGTGAAAGTAACCGCACCAATAACTTTGTAAACAATATTTTGCTGTGTAAAATCCAAACTATTCACTCCACACCATCGCTTCCATTGAACGGTGGTACGGAACCCTTCGTGCGCGATTTAGACTCGCACTTGACCGTTTTTTTTATAATATAAAGTTACGCCCCCCCCATTTTTGTAAAATCTCTTCCTTAACTGAATCTGGCATCTATAAACTGATACCTGCACATTTTCAGCTTCATAATTCAAGTCGTTTTTGATTTTCATTAAATACTATATTCTATTATTCTATATTCTTTATTTTCTGCAAATATTAACATATGTTTAGACAACATAATTTTTTACCTCTTCTCTATATATGACTTATGTGGGACGGGATGGATGAACGAACTCCCACAGAATGATTTTTGGATCTCTTTTAAATATAGGATTTGTTTAAGTTGTACAATATTACATATTATAAATAACGTGCAGGAATAAATAATCACAAAATTATTAAGCGAGTCCTTTGTGAAGTTCAAGTTACATCAATCACTCTTGTCATTTATGTAATCTTGAACATTGTAATATCCTTTTTTAGATATAGTGGCTTTAACATGGTTTTTTAATTTCTCATAGGGCAATTTCAAAATCTCTAAAGGTATCCTGTTGTAGCACAGAATGCAATGACCTTTTTGAAATAATTGCTACCCTTCGCGAGTCTAAACCGGGATGCAACTAGTCTATGATTATTTCTTAGGATAACATTACAGCTATCGCCAATTTAGGAAAATGTTGAAAGGTATATTATACATAGGTATGGCATACATACATTATAATGATAATAATATTATTTTATTAATTAGTTAATTAATTAATTAAAAATTAATTAATTATAAATGTAGCCAATTAATGCTCCCACCGAAGGCTCAGTGCGGGTTGGTGGAGGAGTTTTACGACCACTACCTTGTGGCGATAGTAGCCGGGACCTACAGCTTAACGTGTCGTCTAAAACACTAAACATCCGGTAATTAAATTGCTGGAATTAACACAGACTCGACGAAGTACATTTATATAGCGGGGGATCTAACTGAACGAGTTGCTACTAAGATCGAGGACATCATCAAGCACCCCCCGAAAGTGAATAAGTACGCTTACTTGAAGACCGAGATGATTTGCAGATTATCACTATCGCTGGAGAATATGCTTAGCCAGCTGCTCGGCGATGAGGAGCTAGCTGGGCGTAAACCCTTTCAATTTCTCTGACATCTGCGTACTCAGGCAGGTTCTAACTTGGACGAGTCGATTATCAGGCAGTTATGGCTAAGACGACTGCCTTCAAATGTTCAGACTATCTTCCCTGCTCAGGCAGAGCTGCCTATAGAAAAGGTCACCGATTTAGCTGACGAAATCATGGAAGTTTCCTCAGGCACTTGGGATTCATGCTCTGTGTCTTCATCGAGCCTTACCATGAACGAACAATTCACTGTTTTAATCAAACAGCTCGGTGAGTTGTCTTGCCACGTAGCAGCGCTATCAGTCAACAACAGTCATCATTCGCGCAGTAGCAGCGGATCATCATCGCTTGTCAGCTCTACTGACCGCGAACTGAAGCGTTGTTGGTACCACCGTATATTTAGATCGAATGCTTCAAAATTTATAGCCCCGTGTAACTGGAAGCCGTTTCCGAGAACCTGCCGAGCAATCAGTAGTGGCACCATCTGTCAGCCGCCGTCTATTTCTCACTGAGAAGGTAACTAAGCACCGATTTCTTATTGACACAGTCTATGATTTATGCTGTTACCCTGATCGTTTGATTCCAAGTCGACGTCCAACCGTCAACTACGAGCTGATTGCAGCTAACGAAAATAGCATAAAAACATATGTTTTTTTAATGTGACCTTAAACCTAGCACTGAGCCTCGTTTTTGTTTGGCAGTTTATTGTTGCTGACGTCGATACAGCCATTATACATTCTGACCAAGCAAGCGTCAAAGCAGTGGCTGGGGGAAAATCTCTCTACGATCAACTATTGAGAGAGTTTCCTGACATTAACCGCCCACTTGGTTTGCCTAAGGAAATCAAACATAACACTGTCCACGATGGACCATCTGTTTCCTGTCGTCCTCGTCGTCTGGCACCTCAGAAGTTGGTTTTCACCAAAAAGGAATTCTAGGATATGGTGCGATGTGGAACAGCAAGACCTTCGAAAATTTTGTGGCCTTTCCCATTGCACATGACACCGAAGAAGGACAACGCCTGGCGTCCTTTCGGCAATTATGCCTGAATGCCAGGACTATTCCGGACCTTTATCCGGTTAGTCACATCAATGATTTTGCTCACGGTCTCGCTGGTTGCACTGTCTTCAACACCCTTGACGTGGTAAAGGCCTATCATCAGATCCCTATGTTCGAGTAGGATATACCGAAGACACCCATCGTTACTCCGTTTGGCCTCTTCAAATTTCCCTTCATGACCTTCAGGCTGCGCAATACTGGTCAAACCTTTCAGTGCTTTATTGATGAGGTCACGAGTGGTTTTAAATTCCGTTTTCCTTATATCGATGACATTATGGTTTTTGTGAAGATGAAGCTCATAGATTGGAACACATACGGATCCTTTTCAGGTGCCTTCAGGATTGATAAACTTCGGTGATAAACCCCACCAAATGCGTCCTTGGTAAGTGAGGTTGTATTCCTGGGCTATCATATTAGTGCCGAAGGCGTTCGACCGCCTCAGGACCGTACCCTAACCATTTTGGATTTTTAAATCCTAAAACGGTGCAAAGCATGCTCCGATTTCTCGGAATGTTAAATTACTATCGCCATTTTGTACCATGTGCCACGCAATACCAAGCTCGCCTGACTGACGTCTTAGTTGTAAGGGTGCAAAGCCATTTCTGTGGTCAGCAGAGCTACTGCGACAGATTGAGGCCTGCAAGAGTAGCCTTTCCAAAGCCACATTGCTACAAAATCCAATCGCCAATCCAAAAATAGGCCTTTTTACAAATGCGTCTAGCGTGCACATTGGATGTGTTCTACAGTAACAAGTGGACGGTGAGTGGTTTCCTATTGCATTTTTCAGCCGCAAACTTTCTCCGCAGAAAGCTTAATGGCCTGCTTATTACCGGGAGTTGCTGGCGGTGAATGAAAGCGTACAGCATTTTCTCGAAGTTCGAGGCACGAGGTTCCTGCGTTAGCGCCGGGAATTCGGGAGAAATCCGTCTTCCGACCACGAGATTTTATTACTAATTCGGCTCTGCGACCTGTCGCAGTGGATTGAACAATATTTCGTGTACAGCCAGGTTTTCCATGCCTCGTGTAGTGAAGGGTCAAGGTGCCCACCGAAATGATAAGTCATGATTAACAGGGTTGATAAAAGTGGGAGATGTGTGTGTTTTGCTGGGAAATAACCACGCATAATTATCATAAGGGAAGGGATAACTTGACCTAACGGTGACCCCAAGATTGGCTTGGAGCAGTGAAGCAAGAAGGTACCCCAGTTGCGCCTGGGACTCATCGTTCGTCGGAGGCTAGGTCATAGGTCTACGGAAGACCCCGTTAGGTAAGAAAGCACGGTGTAGCACCGTCAGTTAGAGACCCTCAAGGCGGTGAGCTAGATCTTCAGCTGTCTATGGGTCTGCAGTGAGGACCGCCGCCCCGGGAAGTTGTCGAACAGTCTATATACTTTGAATTTTTTATTTTTTCATTAAAGTGCATAGTTTTGCATGGCGGATTTACCCGTGATTTACGGGAATTTTAGGATGTAAATCAAAACCCTATTCTCAGACATTTCCACCGATTTTTAGCTTGATGTTTCAAATATCCGGGTCTAAGTTGAATGATAATTTTGAAGAATTTAATAATATTAATAAATATTTTAACATTATATAATAAGATAGGTGTCGTTAAGTAAAAACCAGAAACAAAGAAATCCCAAATCCAAGTACAGCATTTCCGGTTTGTGTGGTAGAGCATCGATCACAATCTTGTACCTTAGTTTCACAGACCATCATGGTTACCAGAGATCGTCAGATTCATGGGTGACAATGACGTTGGTAATGATGTAAATGCTGTTTATGACTTTAATGGTGATAACAATAAAGATGCCACTTTGCCACTGACCATTATACCATTATTTTGTGAAATAAAGTATAAGGTAAGCAATGTTATTAATGATGATGACAATGACCTTCCAGGGTGACTCCGGAGGTGGTGTTGTGATCAAAGGACAACTGGTCGGGCTGTCCTCATTCGGGTATGGCTGTGGCCGCGTGCCGGGAGTGTACACAGACCTCACGCATGCGCAGATAAGGCTATGGATTGGACAATATACAGGGATTTAGTTCGTCTAAATGTGGCCACAGTTGTGCCTCTGCCACCGCGCCGAGAACAGAAGTCTTATTATGTAATTCTGATATAAATCGCAATTTCATAAGCTTCCGTCAATATCATATCAATGTCGTCATAATAAGGTCACTGTCCAATTTAATCGCTTTTAAAAAAATTACCAATCACAACACGATGTTGAAGCCAGCTGAAGTTTATTGTGACCGCTTGCTGATGCGATATTATACTTTATTGGTTTAAATTAAAACTTTTATTCTATATAACAGGTGGTATTAATTTAGCTGCACCGCACATCTACGTAGCTACGTAGTGTCATGCAAAATAGTACCCAAGTAGAGCAATAAAGTACCTATACATAAGCAATTAATAATATTACATAAAACATGTTGCTACCTACCTAATTATTAAGTTCAATGTCAAGAAGAAGGAACTGAACGAAACATTAACGTCATTTCAACGTCTGGCTTGTTCGTTTTGAGTGTGTTGTCTCAAACTGTGTAATGGTGTAATGAATTCCTCTCCCAGCAATCCCAGTATGACTGGGTTCAGGCTTTTAGTATTTTAATAAATATATAAGTATATAAACTGTAATCCTCGCTTTACTAGGGATTACAGATTAGTTTATATTTATTTTATTTTATGGATA
This sequence comes from Argyresthia goedartella, assembly GCA_949825045.1. Taxonomy (NCBI): domain Eukaryota; kingdom Metazoa; phylum Arthropoda; class Insecta; order Lepidoptera; family Argyresthiidae; genus Argyresthia; species Argyresthia goedartella. The sequence goes on from OX463834.1 coordinate 20,439,150, forward strand.
TCATATATAATTTTAAAGATAGTATTTTCTCATGTTCTTCCACCGGTGACTCCCATGGTGTGGGTGGTGCCGACGCCCTGGCGGACGCATGACTGTCCAGCTACCTGAAAAGCGTGTTCACGCAGTCGGAGTTAAATTTCAATGTCGTACATACTAACGCCCAAAGTAATCCTGCTAGCTTTGCTGACCTCCTTGAAGTTTTCAGCGATCAGAGTATAAGTACATGGAATTCTTGTCTCAGAATTATATCTCAAACTATCTCTACCTCCCTCCTTATATTCTCTGCCAGGGTTCAGGCCCAATCGCAATGATAGGACGGGTAAAGCTGATGGTGGCGTTGCTATCACTTACGTTCAGGCATTCCTTGTATAGTCATCAGCTACTCGCCAAGTTTGTTCTCTGGTTCGGCTGAGCATCACTTCCTTGAGGTCAGCCTCCATCACAACAATATTCTTCTGGGTGTAAATTGTAGCCCTTCACTTCGCATCGATTACCTTGAATCTTTTGATAAGCTACTATGTGACTTGGCTCCTCTCTATAATAACACTCTCAACCTCAGGGATTTTAACACCTGTCTTCTTAAAAATAACGCCCGCTCTGCCAAATTTGAATCTTTTGAAATTCCTTTAACTTACATATTCTTCCCGTTGGCGGTACTCACTTTCAATCACATTGTATTCCCTCCCTACTCGATCTCATGATCAACTGCAACACAGCCAAGGTGTTTTCTCATGGCCAGATTACCGCTCCCTTCTCTTATCACGACCTGGTTTATCTTTCATACAAAGTTAGGCCCCCTAAGCGCTAAGCCAAATTTCTTTATATTCGTAGCTTCAAATGTGTGGACCTTGACACCCTTAAATCCGATGCCTCATCTGTTGTTCGGGAATTGTGAGACGGTTGATGATGATTCAACTCAGTTGTCCTTGGGCTGTTCAACAAGCACGCACCAATGAAAAAAGTCAGGGTCAAACATCTTCCTGCCCCGTGGCTGACCGACGCCATCAAGCATTTAATGGCAAAAAGAAACCGTGCGAAAGGGCGATATAAGAGGGACCCGACAAATGACAATCTCCTAGCTTTTAAACGCCTCCGTAACCTGTCAATTGTCAATTGTCAATTGTAAGACGGGCTGGTTTCCGCAACTCGACGACGAAAGCGCCTATTTTGCGTGTGGGTGGGAATGCGACATCATTCGAGCCAACCCAACTTCTCCAGGAACGCCAGTAGGCCCTTTACGTTACCGACTATCCCTGGAAGGTCCCTCGATTGACCGAGGTGTTTAGCCCTGTAGTCCGCTACTCCTATGCACTCCATGAGGACGTGAGCAGCCGTTTCTTCTGCCTCCAAGCAGGCTCTGCAAAGGGGGCTGTCGGTAACACCTAGGACATATAGATGTTTATTAAAGAAACCATGGCCAGTAAGTGCTGCAGTTACCAGTCGCATGCGCGGCCTACTAAGTCGAAGCAAGGTCTTAGCCAGCCTAGCGCTAGGGGACGGCAAGGCCAGCTTAGCCTGCCTGCACTCCTCATGGTTTGTCCAAAGAGTGGCATGATCATTCCTGGTCGACTCTCTCAGAAATGAGCGTACCATCTTGAAGGGAAGAGGGATGATAGGTTCGGGACCATACGCTGTCAAGCTAGATCCTTTACGCGCCAACTCATCCGCTGTATCGTTACCTCTTGATCCGCTGTGTCCTTTTATCCATTGAAGGATTACGCGGTTGTGTTGACATACCTCCATTAGTCGTTTGTGACACTCGTAGATTAGCCCTGAGTTAATAGTGTTGCTATTTAGGGCTTGTAGGACGGCCATGCTATCCGAGAGGATTCGAATGGAGGAATCTCTTACCTTTCTCGATGCTATGGCATTAGCGGCCGAGATGATGCCCATGCATTCAGCTTGAAAGACAGTATTATGGGCACCCAGTGGAATGGCTATCTTGATGTTTAGGTCCTCCGAGAAGGTGCCTGAACCAGTGCCTGCTTCAGTTTTTGAACCATCGGTAAAAATTCTGAGCTCTTTAACGTCGAGCCCCTCAACCCGATGGTCTTCATGTAACTGTATATTGTATTTTTTGTCAAAAACAAATTGTTTAGGGATTCTGTCACTGCAAGCCATAGAGATGGGAAATTTTTTGTAAACTTCCCCTAGGATGGCGGTGTGTGAGGTCCTGTTTTTCCTCCAAAGTCCTAAGGTGTTGAGTCTCACCGCAGATGACGCGGCCTCCTGCTTAATATACAGCTGGAGTGGCGGAAGACACAGCATGGCCTCCATTGCTGCTGTTGGAGTAGTTCTCATACTACCTGTGATAGCCATGCAGGCCAGCCTTTGGAAGCTTTGGAGTTTGCTTACCAATGTGGTTAGTTTGGTCCTGGTCCACCACACCACAGCTCCGTAGCAGACAAGAGGACGGATCACCGTTACGTACAGCCAAAGAATGATGTTGGGAGAAAGTCCCCACTTTTTCCCCACCATTCTCCGACACTGCCAGAAAGCAATACTCGCCTTCTTTAGTTTGTTGTCGATGTGGCTACTCCAGTTGAGCTTGCTGTCCAAGGTTATGCCCAGGTACTTCACCTCAGTTGCTAGCTGGAGTTCCGTTCCAAAGATCTTAGGTAGGGTATACCTACCAAGAGCCCTATTGTTAGTGAACATGACCATTACCGTTTTTGTTGGGTTAACCGCCAGGTCATATTCTAAACACCAGCGCTCCACGATGCGAAGAGCTGTTTGTTTAAGGTTGCATACTGTGCTCGCAAATTTACCTGTGATGAGGATTACCAAATCGTCGGTGTAGTATCCATTAGCGTTAAGCTTGGTAATCAGGTCGTTAATGACCAGATTCCACAGAAGCGGGGAGAGCACTCCTCCCTGCGGGCATCCCCGCACTACCTCCGCCGACAGGGACTCTCCAGCTAGACGCACGATACGTTTGTTAAGCATGTTTGTGACCCAGTTGTTTACAGCTGTTGACACCCCATGCCTTGTTAGAGATGCACTTATACTGCTATGCTGCGTCTTGTCAAAGGCACCTTCTATATCAATAAAAGTTCCAAGACAGATGCATTTCTTTTGAATCGCCTCTTCAATTGTGGATACAACTGCATGGAGAGCCGATTCAGTAGACTTACCCAAACTATATGCATGCTGATTCTTGTGTAAGAATATATGTTTTAACGCTCCATCTCTCAGGTGTCTCTCGCACAAACGTTCGAGAGTTTTAAGCAAGAACGAGGTGAGACTAATCGGCCTGAAAGATTTAGCGTTAGTGTAGTCGCTCCTTCCTGGCTTCGGTATGAAAATTACGTTTACTACTCTCCACCTTTTGGGAACGTATCCGAATCTAAGACATGATTTCATGATTCGGACCATTATATTGATGACGGGTTCCCCACCCCACTGTAGAAGTGCTGGGAAGATTCCATCTGGTCCTGCTGATTTAAAAGGTTTAAAGCTATTAATGGCCCATCTCACCTTGTCAGCAGTGATAATATTATTAGTTATGTCTAAGTGGTCGACAGCTTCATGGTGAACCTCTTCCGGCCACACAATCTCTTGAATAGTTCTACTTCCGGGAAAGTGAGTTTCCAACAAGAGACTGTGTGTTTCTGTGGTGGAAGAGGTATATGTTCCATCGGGTTTTTTAAGCGACCCTAGCCTGGAGTTGCCTTGTTGAGCTAGTATTTGCCTTACCCGATTTGCTTGATCAACGGTTTCAATTTCGCTGCAGAATTTCCTCCATGAGTTGCTGCTTTTGAACCGTAGTCGTTTCTTGTACTTGGATTTGGCATCTTTATAGTTGTCCCAATCCTCATCAGCACTGGTGTTCATCGCCCTGTTTAGCAGTCTTCTGATCTTAGCACGCATCCTATCTAGATCAGGACCCCACCAAGGCTGCCCCTTGATGTTGGTAGGCGCTGGTGTGCTAAGCGGGCAAGTTGAATGGTAGAAGTCTATTGAAGTATTTGTAAAATCTGTTACCTGTTGTTCGATTTGTTCGGGTCCCTCCGGATCTGGTAGAGTCTCAGCCCAAGCAAGTCTTTCACCTAGGATAGCTCTGTACCTGGTTCTGTCAGTCTTGCGTGGGTTTCTCTTAGGGACAGTTGGGGAGAACGCTGCGTTGATCTCGAAGCGTATCCATCGATGATCAGAGCATGACGCCTCGTTGGACACATGCCAGCCCCCAACGTCGTCGGATATGACCGCCGTTGCCAGGGTAATATCAACGATAGTTCTGCTCCGCTTGGTAACAAAAGTTGGTTCAGAACCTATGTTAAGCACATTGAGGTTTGTAGTAAATAGGTATTCAACAAGTGTCTTACCTCTGCTGTTCATATCTGGCATGCCCCACAGTGGGTGATGCGCGTTCGAGTCGGCCCCAACGATGAGCTGGAGGCCCGACTTCTCGCAGTGGTCCACCAGCCGGCACAGGTCGTGTGGAGGCGGGTTGTCCTCCGCAGGCATGTAGGCGGAGGCCACCACGAGCTCGCGGCACCTAGCTGTGTCGGGCAGTTGCAGCCTTATGGCACACAGGTCCCTGGAATAGAACTCTGTTAATGGCTGTGCTGGGATGTTGTTAGTAGTTATGATGCACGTTCTAGGGTTATCGTGATCAGTTGTACCGAAAAGCTTACCTCTCAAATTGGCGAGCCCTCGAATGCTACCGCGGTTGATCCACGGCTCCTGGATCAGAGCCACGGCAGTGCTGTTTGCCCCCAACCAGCGTCTTAACTGGGCCGTTGCAGTTTGGCTGTGTTGGAAGTTGGCTTGGAGGATTTTACGATCGCGGGAGAGGGACGCCATTTTTGATCAACCCCTCCTCCACCTCCAAGACGAGTTCCTCCTCCAGCCGCATGGACAGCTCCTCGCCCTCAGAGGGCACCACTGCTGGTTCTGGCTCATCGCCTTCACCAAGCAGCATGGCCTCCCAGTGCGCGTGCTCGTCCTGCGGTTGAGCAGCAGAACTTTCCCCGACTGCATCGGGGCCTGTTTGCTGCCGCTCTGGAGTGGAACTCTGGGGCTTGGCTGTTCTTGATGAAACCCCAGTAATGACCAGCTTAGAGCTGGTCTGCGCTACCACCGGTGGTTCCTTCACAAATTTCCCACCCTGAAATTTGAGGTAGACCGAACCACTACCAAAAAGGAGCTGTCTGCCCCTTCCCAGCAGGGTCGGCACCACATCTTCAGGGACGTCTGTGATGAGAAACAGGTTGTCCTGCTGCTCATCCACTTTCTGGAGGAGCCATCGGTCAACCTGTGCCCACTTGTTCATAAAGTGGAGGACTACGCCGACGTCGGGCGCAGACTTCCACTTGCCTCGTTCGTTGGGTATGAGCACCCCACATCGAACCCTGCGGACCATCTCCGATTGGCGTTTCACCACCAACTGTACGTTGGATGGTGAAGACACACCGGAGACACACTCCCGCAGCCAGTTCAGGGAGTACTCGTCCTCCACGAACAGTTTAAGGTGGCCGTCCTCGTAACGAGGCTTGCCACCGAATTTGGGGTTTTCCTTGCTCGGATCCGCCAACGCTTCCCTCAAGATTTTGTCATTAATCTCGTTGAGGATGAGCGTTGACAGATCCTGTGAAATATGACCAGTAGCGACGTCAGTTACGGCGATGTACTGGTCAGATTTCACCTTCTGAGCATAGGTGACCCCAGCTCTGCGCGCTTCCGTGCACTGCTTTTTGGGCTCCACTCGAGGAGAAATACTATCCTCTAGTCGAGCCCTCTTAGCAGCCGCGCGCTCGTTTTTGCCGGATCTCTTGGCAGATTTCAACTTCTTGTTAGAAGTTGGACCACCAGAGAACGCTACGGTAGGTTTAGCCCCGTTTGAGTCTAGGATTGCCCCTTTGACACCACAGGAGCCGGTCACCTTACCCGCAGCTCCTTGTATTAACAGCGGGACCGCCATCGGTCGTCACCGTGGCAGATGGAACCCCATCTACGCCGGCAGCGGCCGATGTGGCAGCCAAACGCTGTTTTTTCTTCCACCGACGATTCGCCTTACGCCCTGGTCCGGTTTGCACCGTATCTGGACGTTTAGTCGATGGGCCCTTCCCTTGCAAAGATTGCTTGGGTGGTTTACCCTTTCGACCAACCGTCGTCCAGGCGCTGGCGAAATGCTCGGCGATGTTTGTCGAATGGCTCCGCGCACCGGGTTGCCCCGTGGCCCTGCCTCTCGACTCACTTTCGGGCTTTTTGCAGCTAACCTCCACAGTGGAATCACTACCGGTTTGCACCGGTAGGTCACTGATGGTGGCAGTGCGCCCAGTTGAGGCTTGAGGATCTGCCGAGGCAGATTCTCGCACCTGTTTGGAGACGCTTGCGGTTTTCACCGCTGGAAGCGTTCCAGATGGGTTTTTTGACCTGACACGATCCATGGTCAAATGTATAGAGATTCGTCTACTCGATTTCCCACCCTCCACGGAGCCCGCACAATTGGGAGCGCCTACTCGCTTGGAACAGCTTTCAGTCGCTAGGAGTACCGAGTAGATATAGGAGCATAGGGCTGGTACTTGGCGCGACATCGGGAGCTCGCTTCTGTGGACGATGGGAACCAAGGTGTCAGCGACATGGTCCCACCGCCGTAGTCACCGAAGCCGATCATCGTAGCGGAGGGATGGGTCATGCTGACGGGGTAACCGTCAGCATGACCCATCCCTCCGCTATGACTGACGCCTTAGCGGACCCTACACCCCTAGCCGTGGCCCTCTGACGGGACACTTGACCGTTACCCCAACCCGCGGCTACGGGCGAGGCTACCGTTTTGCCTGAAATCCAGGCCAAAGAGGGCGTGTTGCCTTACGAAGCTAAATCCACAGCAACGCTCGGCTCAACCCCCCAGGACCCCTTCATCCTGGCCTACGGTGGTCAACTGCGCAGACCACAAGACGCAGGTGAGTGTAGATAGTCTGCCGGGTACACCCACTTTAACCGACAGAACCGGAGCTACTTTTAGCCATCGGCTAGTAAGAGGTCCGGGGACCAGTCACTAGCCGCTGTTACCAGGGTGCACCAGGAGGAAGCAGAAGTTGTGCAGTCGGGCGTATCCTTCTGCATCACTTCAGCACCCCCACACTAGGAGGTAGTCGCTCAGAACACCCTAAATCCGTAACCTGTGCAACCGCATGTGCCGCGATGCCAAGCGACGCCACATCCATGAGCGTATAGAGGTGTACACTCCAGCTCAGGTTTCGAACTTCCTTAAAACCCTTGGTGTCTAAAGTCCCAGGAATCTTTTTCAGGTAATGCTGATCTCAACGGTCTGAACCAGTTTTTCTCTTATCCTTCCGTCGTGATGGACCCTGCTACTAAGAAGGCAAACCTTCGTTGTCTACGGTCGAGGGCTGCAGTCTGCACTGTACCGTTTTACTTCAAGCTTAGTAAGGCCGTGCTAGCTATAACATCCAAAACTGCTGGTGACGACAACGTCAGCCATCAGATGATCCACAGCGTCCTTAAAGAGTTGCTTCTTCTCATCAACTCCTCTCTATCGGTAAGCTCCTTTCCTAGTCTATAGAAGAAAGCACTTGTCATCCCACTGCCAAAAAAATCCCATCCTCCTCCTTCAAAGATTATAGGGCCATATCTATCTTACCCATTCACCAAAGTCCATAGTCCACTCCCAACTCTCCTCCTACCTTTCATCAAACAAACTTCTCAATCCTTTCCAATCTGGGTTCAGAGCAGGGCACAGTACTACCACAGCACTCTTAAAATTTAGCGATGACATACAGCTAGCCATGGATCAGAAGTTGATCACGTTAATAGCCCTGCTTGACTTCAGCAATGCCTTTAACTGCGTCGAATTTGACATTCTGGTAGCTATATTGAGCTCACTGAATTTCTCCGTCCATGATGCTAACTGGTTCCACTGGTTCTCAGGTATGACCTGAGAGGTCGTCAGCAACGCATTAAGTCTGAAGATACCGAAACTCCATGGTGTGATCTTTCCTCAGGAGTGCCTCAAGGTGGTATTCTTTTTCCTCTTCTATTTTCAGTCTTAGGTACGCAGATGATCTTGAAATTTGTGTGTCGTGTCGTGGAGCCACTGAATGATGACCTCGAGAATGTGAAAGACTGGGCCTCATCATATGGGCTGTTGGTAAACCCGACCAAATCACAAGCCATGCTTTTGGGAACCAGGCACACTCTTTCCTAGTTACAAAAACTCATTGATCCTCTGTCATATAATGGCATCACAATAGAGTACATACACAGATAAGGCGAAAAACCTTGGGATTATTTTTGCCAACCTGCTGTCTTGGTCTCTACAAGTCAGCGAGGTCAGCAGACGGTTCTTTGCATCGTTTCACTCACTCAGGCGTCTGCAGTACTTCTTGCCACGGTAGACCAAAATCACCCTAGCTCAGTCCTTTCTTCTGCTGCTAATTGACTGCGCTGATGTCTGTTGGGCGAGCGCGAACGAAGATCTACTGAACAAACTCGGACGACTTCAGAATCTTGGGATTCTGTTTATCTTCGGGCTGCGCAAATTCGACCATGTTTCTCAATATCGCAAAGAGTTGGGGTGGCTTTCGCTCCATCGTCGCCGAGACACCTCCTATCTTTTCAATATATTGAAAAATCCACGCTACCCCAGCTATCTTCGGGACCGCTTTGAGTATCCCTTTTCAGGAGACCGGCCCCGGAGATCTCACACGGTTTCAATCTTAGCCACACCAATGCGTAGCACCTTGGCAAACGAGCACTCATTCAGGTTGCAGGCGGTCCGGCTGTGGAACGCACTACCTTGCACTATAAGAGACAGTGCCACTCTTGTCTCTTTCAAAAACCGAGTAAAAGAGCACTTCCTCTTTCTTTCATGGGAGTAATACTTTTTTTTTCTTCGGGGGTAGAACTAAGAAACGCCAACAAAAAATAAGCTCTCTAATTTTATTTTAATTTTAATTATTTATAATCAATTAATGTACAATTTAATAAATATAAATTCACTGACCTAGACCCTCCTTTCATCATAATTAACTGATCACTTCATATATTGTTGCATCATCTATTATAACCTCACACACAAGCACAATGGACCTATACGCTGAGCTGTAGAAGAATATGGATGAAATCACGGAGACCTTCAGTGAGCGGATGGGGAAGTACGAGCAGGAACTGCATGCAGCCACACCTACTCCAGGACCCCAGGACATCACCAAGCTGACACGTGAGTTCTCGGACTTCAAGTCTCTCGTGTGGAAGAGCCTCGAAATGCTGAAGAATTCACTGCAGCTTCTGACCCTCGGGCTCGACCGGCACGAGACCGCTGCGAGGCGTAAGGTGCTGCTGGTGCACGGTGTGCAAGAGGCGGCCAAAGAGGAAGCAGACGTCATTTTGAAGGGTGTGCTCACAGACCGCCTCAAGGTGTCTGCAGAGTGCCTCCGCGACTTGAAGGTGGTGCATAGGCTGGGTGCCAAGGGGACGAAATCTCGGCCGCTGCTTGTACGCTTCGCAACGCACACAGCGCGCAATGAAGTTTGGAGTCTGAAGAAGGAGCTCAGGGGCTCGGGTATTACTGTGTCCGAGTTCTTGACCAAATCCAGACATGGTGTCTTCATTGCAGCACGCAAGCACTTCGGAGTGAGCAACACTTGGACTTCTGATGGCAAGATACACCTGTTGCTGCCTGACGGGTCGCGGCAAAAGCTTGAGTGTTGGGCGGATTTACGGCCGCTAACTGATAAGTTTCCCAGCAAGGAGGCCCCCTTGCCTACCGGCATTGGGAAGAAACTAGCTGCGGGGACTACAGCTGGCTCCGCCAAAGGTGCAGTTACCAGGCGACAGGCGGCTCAGACGCAGATCAAGAAGAAGTAAGGTTAGGTTCGTCTGTCCGCAAGCCAGTCATACTCGGCCTTCCATTTTCGCGATGCAGTGGTCATTTGGCTGTGTTAACTTTTTATTTGCGAGGTAGTAGCACTTTTTCTTTGCGTCCAAGAGTCTAAAGTACAAATTTCGGTTCTCTAGACATTACGACATGGTAGGTCTGTCACTGTTTTTTTTTTTTTTTTTTTTTTTCCTTTTCATTGTGCACGCATCTGCGTCTGTGTACTTTTTAACAGTGGGATCGAAACGCAAACCTCAAACTTTGTACTTAATTATTTTTAAAGTGTTTGTTGGCAAAAATGTTTGCGTTTCGTTCGGGCTCCATGTCGCGGTCCTTTTTGCGTTTACCTCGCCGTGGCCTAACTTCCAAACATTTTTCATGTTATGTTCTATTTTGTTTCTGTGCCTTCACTGTCCGCTGCCCAGTTGTTAATTTATTTTATCCTGTGTGTTGTTTATATCTAAAAGAAGTAGGTTTTCTGCTTACTTCAGCAATCGTTGTCTGGCAATGGGTCTAGGTCATCCCGTTAAGTTATTTACTTGTTTTTTTTTTTTTGTGTTTTATTAACATTTACATTATTGTAGTATATATTTTTATACATATATCTATATTATTTACCTATATATAGTATGGATATCCATAATGATAGCTTCTTGTCGTGTGCTTCTAGCGATGAATTTATTAGTGCGGAAAGCGATATTTCCACTGTGGAAGAACCGCTTTCCGTCAAACTTAAGACTTCGACATCAAGGCTTTTTCTGAGCAACGTGTGGACGGCATCCTTGTCTCTGAGTCGTTCCTTAAGCCTTCACTCCCTTCATCCATGTACTCTCTTCCAGGCTTCAGGCTATATAGGAACGACAGAACCGGAAAGGCAGACGGTGGTGTCGCTGTTTACCTGCGTCCGGAAATTGCTTGTAAGGTGATTAATGTATCCCCTAGCCAGTACTCCGAGTCTGCTGAATACCTCTTCCTTGAAATTGTTCTTCATCACAATAAGGTGCTGCTTGGTGTCCTCTATAGCCCCTCTCTTCGTGTTGACTACTTCGACACCTTTGAATCCCTTCTTAATGATTTGACCCCAATTTACGACGACACTCTCATTCTTGGGGATTTCAACACCTGTCTCCTCAAAAAGAATTCCCGTTCTGCCAAACTCAGGTCCATAGTGTGCTTCTAGCGATGAATTTATTAGTGCGGAAAGCGATATTTCCACTGTGGAAGAACCGCTTTCCGTCAAACTTAAGACTTCGACATCAAGGCTTTTTCTGAGCAACGTGTGGACGGCATCCTTGTCTCTGAGTCGTTCCTTAAGCCTTCACTCCCTTCATCCATGTACTCTCTTCCAGGCTTCAGGCTATATAGGAACGACAGAACCGGAAAGGCAGACGGAGGTGTCGCTGTTTACCTGCGTCCGGAAATTGCTTGTAAGGTGATTAATGTATCCCCCAGCCAGTACTCCGAGTCTGCTGAATACCTCTTCCTTGAAATTGTTCTTCATCACAATAAGGTGCTGCTTGGTGTCCTCTATAGCCCCTCTCTTCGTGTTGACTACTTCGACACCTTTGAATCCCTTCTTAATGATTTGACCCCAATTTACGACGACACTCTCATTCTTGGGGATTTCAACACCTGTCTCCTCAAAAAGAATTCCCGTTCTGCCAAACTCAGGTCCATAGTTGATTCATTCAATCTCCACATCTTGCCACTTGAGGCCACTCATTTCCAGCCGCATTAATCTCCCTCTCTTCTAGACATCATAATCGTCTCCAACTTGGATAAGGTTGCCTTTCACGGTCAAGTTAACTCTCCTTTCTCCTTCCACGATCTCATCTACCTCTCCTATAAGATTAGGTGTCCGAAGAGCAGAACGAAATTCATAGATATTCGAAGCTTCAAAGGCATAGATGTGGAGTCCCTTAGGTCTGATGTCTCACTGGTCGATTGGTCCCCTGTCATCTTGAGCGAGAACGTTGACGACAAAATCCACAACTTTAATGCAATTGTCTTGGGACTTTACGACAAACATGCTCCCATTAAGAAAGTTAGGGTAAAACACCTGCCGGCGCCCTGGCTTAACGATGCTTTCAAGCGCCTAATGGCCAAGAAAAATCGCGCTAAGTGTAACTACAAAAAGGATCCGACAGATGACAACTTTCTTTCCTACAAATGCCTTCGCAATCGATGCAATCGTCTGTCGAGACGCCAAGCGCCGCCACATCTTCGAGTGTATCGAAAGGTACACCCCAGCTCAGGTGTGGAAATTCCTCAGGACACTTGGTATTGGCAAATCCCAGGACATGCATTCGGGTGATGTTGATCTGAACGCTCTCAATCAATTCCTCTCTGCTCCACCAGTTGTAATGGACCCTTCTATCAAGGAAGCCACTCTTCAGAGTCTGCGCTCTAGGTCATTACCCAACACCACTCCTTTCAACCTGAGCAATGTTGGAAGCGACACGGTTAAGAAAGCATTTCTAGCAATTAGCTCCAAAGCTGTAGGAGATGATAATATCTGTCAACGAATGATTCTAACTATCCTTGATGATCTGCTTCCGGCCATAACACATATTTTAAATTTCTCCATTTCCAATTGTTCTTTCCCTACTGCTTGGAAACAAGCATTAGTTATCCCTCTCCCCAAAACAGCCAATCCCACCTCCTTTAAAGAGTATCGTCCCATTTCTATCCTGCCGATCCTTTCTAAAGTCCTCGAATCCATTGTTCATACTCAGCTCTCCCATTATCTATCCTCTAAAAATCTACTTAATCCTTTTCAGTCTGGCTTTAGAACGGGTCATAGTACTGTTACGGCTTTATTAAAAGTGACCGATGATATTCAGGTCGCCATGGATCAAAGGCAGCTCTCGGTGCTGGCTCTGCTGGACTTCAGCAGTGCTTTTAACTGTGTTGACTTCGACATTCTCGTTGAACTTCTCAAATCTCTTAACGTCTCCTCCCTCTCTGCCAGCTAGTTTGACTCTTACCTAAGGAACCGAAAACAGCGTATCAAGTCGGAGGATGCTTGTACGGAGTGGTGTGACCTCTCTTCCGGTGTCCCCCAAGGTGGCATTCTCTCTCCTCTTCTATTCTCAATATTTATCAATTCCATATCCGATGTCGATCCATGTATAGCGATAAAGGTAAAAACCTGGGTGTCATCTTTGATAATCAATTGTCCTGGTCAATGCATGTTAATGAGGTCAGCAGGCGAGTTTACGCAACTTTTCATTCCCTCAGGAGACTTCAGAACTTTCTTCCTCGCCAGACCAAAATAACTCTCGCTCAGTCCCTTCTTCTCCCCCTCATTGATTATGCTGATGTTTGCTGGGTGAGCGCAAATGAAGAACAACTGAACAAACTCGAACGACTTCAAAATCTCGGGAACCGGTTCATCTTCGGACTGTGCAAGTATGACCACGTATCTCAGCATCGCAGGGAGCTGAAGTGGCTACCGATTCGGCTTCGACGGGAATCTCATATCCTGTGTTTCCTTTATAATATTTTGTGGAACCCTCGTTACCCTAACTTCCTACGTGATCGCTTCGAATTTCTTTCTTCAAGCAGGCCTCGGAGAACTCATATGGCGTCTACGCTCAAAGCTCCAGATCGCTCCACTGCAGCCTACGAGCACGGGTTCAGAATCCGAGCCGTACGACTGTGGAATGAGCTTCCTTGCACTATCAGGGACAGTCGATCTATAAATATATTCAAAAACCGGCTAAAGAAGCACTATCTCTCCCTTTCCAGTTAGATAATATATATATATATATTTGTATGTATTAGTTTATTATACGGTTTATTCATATTTTTACGTTGTATTTAAGTAATTGTGTATGCAGTCTATTTTTAGCAATTAGGGTTATCAGTATAATACATACTGTTTGTAGTATATATTAGTCGTAGTATTTATAGAGTTTTATTGTACGCGCAGGTCTTCCCCCGCTCAACCATCACCTCTCCTACCATCTTGGTTTGCTGGAAGAAATCTCTTTTGAGAGATAAGCTCGCCTTTGTACATGTTTTTTTTTTCTATTATAAGTTATCTGTATGACTGTTTTGTGTAGTACAATAAAGAAATTACAGTGTGGTTCAGGCTTCTCGGCACCTAATGACCTCGCAGGGGCCCATCAGCTACGAGGTAGCGTAGCGATCAGATGCCAAGAAGTGAGAACGTCGGCGATTCACCGAGCTAATACTTATGGAGTCGATCTAACCTGGTCTGTGCTTCGGTCCCGTCAACCTCCTGTCTCTCTGCAAGGCCCGGGTGCACCCTAGGCTCTTCTTGGTAGACAGGTTCTTCAGCCAACCAGGTATGACTGGCAGGCCAGCTTCGACGAGCACAGTGTTCCAACACAGGTTATGTTACGTGGGAAAAACCAATCGACCACGTAAATGCGAACTTTATCTGGTTCGGGGAACCACAACACACTCAGCTATATAGACAATCCTGAGGGGAACCCGAATACAATCCAGATGGCTTGCGATTTAATTCCAATACCCTAATCAATACGCGTTACATTGCGAGGGCTTTCGTCTGTCAGTTGTCAAAAAACTGCAAGGTTGGCAGCAACGTCAAATTCAAAATGGCCGTTCCGAAACCATCGATCGAATATCGATTTGGAATCGAACAATCACCCGCCCGGACAGGCACCCACCTGTCCCCTAATCTACGGGCAGCCGAGACAACGTTGCTACCGCTCGTTTTAGAACCGAGCCTCCTACTAGAACCTCTGCAGACCGGGGGGTCCCGTCCTTGCCAGGGAACAAGTTAACAATGCGCCCCCTGCGCCAACGTAGTGGCGGTAGGTTAGCATCCTTAACCAGAACGAGGTCACCAACACTAGGGGGGCTGGTTTTGTCAGTCCACTTAAGGCGCTGTTGTAAGATATGCAGATACTCGAGCGACCAACGCTTCCAGAAATTCTGAGTAAACTGCTGCAACATCTGGTACCTTGACAACCGATACAATTTCACTCCCTCGAAGGGGTGCTCGGGCAACGCGTTAAGTGGCTGTCCTATCAAGAAATGGCCTGGGGTCAGAGTCTCCAGGTCATTTGGATCCGAGCTGAGCGGACACAACGGTCGCGAATTGAGAACGGCCTCGATCTTACAAAACAATGTCGCGAGCTCCTCAAAAGTCAGCGCGGTCTGACCTACTATACGCCCCAAGTGCGTCTTAGCTGACTTAACTACGGCCTCAAAAATCCCACCCCAGTGGGGGCAACTCGGTGGGCTGAAGGTCCACTGTATACCCCGACGGGAGAGGGCCGTTCCAATATCCACTTTATTTACATTCAAAAAGTTGACTATCTCTCGTAAGTATCGTTCCGCACCGACGTAGTTAGTGCCGTTATCAGAGCGGATCAAAGTTGGAAGTCCCCTTCGAGAAACAAACCTATCCAAACAAGCAATGAAAGCCTCTGTCGAGAGATCAGCAACGAGCTCGAGATGTACCGCCTTGGTGGATAAACAAACAAACACACATAGGTACGCCTTGTATTGCTTAGCGGTACGCAATCGTGAACTCTTTACCATAAACGGTCCGGCAAAATCCGTACCAACACCTGAAAACGGTCTGACCTCATTCACACGATCAGGGGGCAAGTCCCCCATGAGAGGTTGCATCGTGGCAGCCTTAAGTCGATAACAAGGCATGCACCGAAACACGATGTTCCGTATGACACGGCGGGCAGATAAGATCCAAAACTCCCGCTGGAGCGTGGCCAACAACGCGTTACAGCCGGCATGCGCGTTTTTAATATGACGATCAGTCACCAGCAATTCAACTAACTGTCCCCCCTTGGGGAGCAGAAGTGGGTGACGAGCCGAATACGACAGATTCGCATTGCGCAATCTTCCTCCTACCCGAAGTAACCCGGTCGAATCAACAAAGGGGTTGAGACGCGCGACGGCTCCCTTCAATTTCGAACGTCCACTTCGTATAATCTCCAATTCTGCCCCAAACTTCGAGGACTGTACCAACCGGACCAAATTCAGTAGCGACTCGTTTCGCTCTGCCGGATTCAGAATAGGGTTCAACGTTCGCTGATCGCGAGGAGTACGACAATTTCGAGCGAATCTCCTAATCCAAGTGGACACGTTTATCAACTTGTCAAGTGAGCTATACCGGTCCAGCAGAAACCCGGCGTCAGGGTCCTCAGCCTTCTGGGTAACATGCACGGCCGCTCTGGTGCCATGATCCGAAGATACTACTACATGGCTGTGGGGCCAGTCCGATTCTCTCCTGGCAAGCCAGGGTGGTCCCAACCACAAATGGTGTCTAACGAGTTCAGGAGCCCGACATCCCCTGGATGCACAATCAGACGGGTTCAATTCTCCTGGTACATGTCTCCAGGTCAGTGGGACCTCAGACGACACAATCTGGGAGACACGGTTCGCAACAAAAACCTCTAAGTTATGGACCGAAGCCTTCAGCCAGCACAAAACAATCTGGCTGTCCGTCCACGCGTACACCGTATCCTCCAAAACCACTGACCCACGCAACACTGTTAGAGTGTGATTCAAAAGTTTGGTCAAAAGAGCAGCCCCGGACAGTTCCAGTTTTGGAATCGTCATCCTTGTCCGAATAGGCGCTACCTTGCTTTTTGCCAAAACCAATCGCACGTCGACCTCCCCGGTGGAGGTGACGGTTCGCAACTAAACCGCTGCCGCAAACCCTCATTCAGAGGCATCACCAAACCCGTGAAGGGTTGCCCTGTAATCCCCAGCAGGGACCAATTTCCTCGGCAGCGATACATTATTTATGTTGAGGCCCAACCATTTTGCTAAATCATTCGATACAATGCAGCCCTGAGCTCCAGAATCTAATAGGGCGCGAACGTATGCTGGGTTGCCCGCCAAATCCCAAACAAGCACAGAGGCGATCGGTAACACCACCGTCTCCGGTTGGGGGGCAACAAATTTTTGGGCCGCAAATTCCTAGCGAGGGCCCCCGGGGCCCCACTGTGCCTGTAACCGATCAGGTAGGCAGCTATACGCCAGAGGGTCCCATTGTACAAATGGCCCACGCGCCGGTTCCATTGCCACCCTACGACGCCCCCCGAAGGGGGGTGGGCGTGAATTCAACCGTGGCCGCTCCATGAGCGGGGGGGACATCACATGCGACCGACGAGGACGAGGCGACGAGCGGGGCGACAACTGAGGCGGCGTCCGAACCGCATCCGCATAGCTCGAAGGTGTCCCATGCCACCCGCCCGTTACGGCCTGCTCAACATACCCAATGTCCCGCTGAGTCGGATGCTGAGTCGCAACCGAAAACTCAGGGCCCCCCATGTGATGACCCTGAGTGCGGCCCTGCACCCCTGGGTGGCTGCGCGCTTGTGGCCCCATTGCCCGCTGAGTCGGATGCTGAGTCGCAACCGAAAACTCAGGGCCCCCCATGTGATGACCCTGAGTGCGGCCCTGCACCCTAGTACCGCCCTGTGCACGTGGGGACATTGGCCCCTGAGTTGCGCTCCGAGTCGCAAACGAATTCTCAGGGCCCCATGCCGTGTCACCCTGGGTACGGCCCTGTGGTGGCTGTTGGCCGGACCGGTTCATGCACAACAGATTGTTGTGGGCCCCACCACAATATCCGCACAATTTTGTGCGCGTGCAGTCCCTAGCCATGTGTGGCCCGAGGCACAGGAAACACCAGCTCCGCTGCTTGGCCATCCGGCGCCGTCCCTCAACCCTAAGTTCCCCGAACTTATTGCAATTGGCCACAGCATGGCCAATCTGCCTACAACATGGGCAGGTCTCACTATGTGGGGTCAATGCACTCACAGTCCCATACGACTGCCGGTTGGTGCGGTCCTTCCTCGTCGGAGGGCCCCTACTCACAGCGCTCCCGGCAGCTCTCTGTGGCTCCGAAGGATGGGTGACCGTCAACCCCAAATTCTCTGCCCGTCGAGCCTCCTCTTCCAAGAATCCGACCAAGTCGGAGAAGGCGGGCAGGTCCTCGGCCGACCTCCCATGAGACTGTTCGAAACGAGTCTGCACGTCAGCGGGTAGGCGGGAAAGTACAATGTACAACAGTAGGTACGACCATTCACCAACCGGAAGTCCATGATTCTCTAGAGCCTTGGTGACGGACAACAATGGGTTCAAAACCTCCGTCTGTATGGCCCCGACCTTGTTCACAACCGGGATACTAAACAAACGGTTCAGTTGGGCATCGGCCAACCTCCGTTTGTTATGGTAACGTCTGACCAACAATTGTCTGGCCGTTTCATAGTTACCCTCCGTAACTGTCAAATGAGCGACCAGCTCCCTAGGCTCACCCCTCAATGCTGCCACCAGCTGAGCCATCTTGACAGACTTGGTAATGTCCGATCGCATGTGCACCAAACTGTCGAACAGATTGATGAAGCTCATCCATTCACCGGACACTCCGTCAAAAGTAGGCATAGTTATGGCAGGTAACCTGGACCCCGAACCCTGAAGCGGCAGAGGTGCTTCAATGTCACCACCATGGCTGGACTCGCGCTGTCTACGTATGTCCGCAGCCTTCTGCGTGATAGCAGCTGCCATCTCCATACATTGGTCGACATCCCCTAGCAACCGTGACAGCCTGTCAGGTGCGCAACCATCAACTGATTCCGCCTGCGCGGACAATTCGAGCACCCTGTTGTAACGTTCCTTAACGTCCATAGACCGCTCCAATACCACATCATGCCTATCTAAACGGTCTATCAGACCGTGTGCGGAGGAAAACCATCTGAGTTCCTTAGAAACACCCTTCTGGATTTCAGATAACGACATGATCGGAACGATACTTACTCACAATTTGCAGTAACTTAATTTTATTGGACCCTCCAGTCTATAACCCAAACGAGGGAACCCTAAACCACAACTTAAACAATGCTGTTTTCCTTAAACAATAGGAACCGAGTTTTATATCTATATAAATTCTGTAAATACAATTTAGTTTCCCTTTATCATTATAACACACACAGATAGTCAATATTAGTTCAAGTTATAAATTGCTATAAACTGAAAACAATGTAATAGCCTGCTATCAATAGATGTAACTACCTATGTTAACCAAATATTCATTAGCATTACTAGACCACTAATAGATTGACTAACTGGTACTTCAATGCAAATTTCAATTCACCTACAATGTACCTAAGTTGAGTACCTACTATTCTGAGTCACATCTCAGTACAACTGGTCATTTAGGGAAAACTGTAATATCTGTCTGTCTACTACCAGCAATAGACTTATAGCTTACAATACTACCAATCTATGTGGATACAGGAACAACACCAAGTTAGCTAATAACCGCCTATACCTACAGATTGATAGTCCCAAATCGTGGGTTCCTGGAGCCCTTGACGGCTGCAAATCTCAGGAAACCACGCTCTTGCTACCAAAATGGTTCAGGCTTCTCGGCACCTAATGACCTCGCAGGGGCCCATCAGCTACGAGGTAGCGTAGCGATCAGATGCCAAGAAGTGAGAACGTCGGCGATTCACCGAGCTAATACTTATGGAGTCGATCTAACCTGGTCTGTGCTTCGGTCCCGTCAACCTCCTGTCTCTCTGCAAGGCCCGGGTGCACCCTAGGCTCTTCTTGGTAGACAGGTTCTTCAGCCAACCAGGTATGACTGGCAGGCCAGCTTCGACGAGCACAGTGTTCCAACACAGGTTATGTTACGTGGGAAAAACCAATCGGCCACGTAAATGCGAACTTTATCTGGTTCGGGGAACCACAACACACTCAGCTATATAGACAATCCTGAGGGGAACCCGAATACAATCCAGATGGCTTGCGATTTAATTCCAATACCCTAATCAATACGCGTTACATTGCGAGGGCTTTCGTCTGTCAGTTGTCAAAAAACTGCAAGGTTGGCAGCAACGTCAAATTCAAAATGGCCGTTCCGAAACCATCGATCGAATATCGATTTGGAATCGAACACAGTGTATCATGATAATATAAAAAATATTGTATTGTATTAAGTTTTCTGGTATATAGGTAATTTACTTTCCGTTTTTTATATTGTATTTTAGTATATATTGTATAAGTATTTTAAAATAGAATAGATATTAGAAATTGTGCACTGCTTACCTTTTCGTGATACATTTCCCTTTCATGCCTTGGTTTGGTGGAAGAAATCTCTTTTAGAGATAAGCTAGCTTTTATACATATGATTTCTCTTAATGTAACGTTTTAATGGTTTAAATTATGGTCATAATGTGTAATTTTTCAGATAAGAAATGAGTTTTTACCAAGTAGTTAACATTATGCTGATCGTAACATGCGGTTTTTGTACGCAGTAAAGAGGGTTTATGATACGTGTGTAGATAAGGAATCTAATGTTTGTTTAAACTTCAGTAACAGTTCCATTCGAGTAGAGCTATATGTACTTTTGGTAACGCTAACCTATTGGGATACCAGGGAGGTAACCACAACGTCTTATGCCGATTCAGATTAGAAACCTAATTTGATCCGCAAAATTACCGTGACCATCTTAAAACAAGTATTGGTATTAGGTAAATAAAGCCCATTATGGCGAATTGGAATGAAAATGGTTGCCATGGTGATGTTCTTGTTTTGAACCTAATTTGAATCGAAAAAAAAATTGTGGTAACCCCCTTGGTGTTAAATTCTTTTAGCAGATTTTTTGGATATAGTTCCTGTCAGTGTTTTTGTAAAAATGGGTCAGCATAACTCGATAGAGCTCTTCCCACATATGGTTCGGATACATCGCTTTTGAATAAGAAAACACTTGTCTATATCTACTGGTTTCCCCCACACAACTATTCCGTACTGCAATGCAGATACCACATACCCATGGTATGCCAGCATAGCAGATTCATGTCCGGCAATCTTCACCAGCCAATAGAGGACAAATACAAAGCTTTTGATATTTTAATTATATTGGTTATATAAGGCGCCCATGACAGCTAGGAATCAGGGGTTACACCTAAAAAAAGATTTCTGAAGATTCATTAATTTCAGAGTTGTCATATGTGATGGATACATTAATTCCAGAACTTATTCTATCATAAAATGTCAAGTGCCATGTTTTGTCTATGTTTTTAAATATATTATTTATGTCAGTTTCAAAATCTGTTACATGTGCTGATGGCATATAATATATAAATCTGTTACATATGATATGCCATCGGCAAATAAGATACACTGGTGAGCTGTCACGTCTGGGAGATCGTTTACATAAAGGAGAAACAGAAGCGGTCACAAGACTCTTACCTGGGGTATACAAAAACGGTTTTACCTCTGTTGTAGTGCTTCTGAAGAGGAGGGGGGCTCTCTCCTGTACTGAAGGCTACCTATATAGAAGAGATCCGTGAATCATTAATAACTCTTTATTATAGTATATCCAACTATGTACAAGTATTAATGAATCTGCCTATATTGACAGATATCAAGGTTGCTCTAGATTTGCTTCTGACTACCTAGTTACAATGGTCACCTATGCAGGTATGTATTTATGTACTATGTACCTCCAAGACTTCCCACATATATTTTGAAAATCAATGTGTCACATAAATTAAATAGATAAAATAACATTTTGGTTGAGCTATGAATAAATCGACGCAAGGTTAAGGTAAAATAACAAACACTAGAAATAATGTCAGTTGGTAAAAAAATTCGCCAGGCCGCGGTTTCTTCAATTTATTTTGCTGTGTTGTTGTTGCTTCGTTTTAATCTGCTTTTGTTATTATATTAGTAGGTAATTCGGTCGACAGGGTTGCACGTTGTGATTGGGATCGACGTGTGGCTGCAGCTCATCATGGCGGTATATGCAGGAACTTGTGAGGCTGCTGTGCATCGTGTCATCTGAGAAGCTTTTTACGCCTTACTGTGATACTTGAAAATACAGATTTATTTATTTATTTATTTTAATTTTATTAATATACAAGTACGATATACAACATTACAGGTATATACCCAATGCGCTGTACGAAGTCAAATAGTTATACAATGTCAGTATCAAGTTAGGTAAGTCGATTTCACGGGTATGGAACAAAGGGTACAAATTCGTAGAACATACTACATATTAAATTACATTAAACATTAAATTCAGGTCAAATTCAAATAGTATTAAACATTATTAGGTATGTCAAGGGTACTGAAATAAAATGTCAATGCATTTTTTTTTAATAATAATAATAATAATTCCAAGACAACACTTTCACTCCTTCATCTCGCAGAACCTGCCACATTCTCTCACAATATGCCTCCACTCATCACCAAACAGACCACCGTGCGGTACGTGCCGGCCGCTAACAGCTGGTGCCTACGCGCGCGGAGATATCTGTCGGGCATGTATAGCGCGCATAACGTACCGACAAGCACGATGTAACATTTCCTTTCAGCCGTGCAGATTCTTGATTGATGTGGGCGGATTGATGACTCTAGGTTGGTGGTAGTGGTGTGCTCCATGGGGTTAGCGGGAAACGGTGAGGTAACGGCGATGATCCTATTTGCGGCGGCGACCAACGCCAACTGAAGAATCCGTTGAACTGCTCCCGTCGGTGTGCGGCCGGTCTATTTAGCTCTGACCACAATTGCTTCCGCCCACGTCTCCCGTCGCTGACCACTCCTGACTGGCCATGCGCCTTGATTGCCTTGATTCATAGTCCTGTGTCGTAAGTAGTGCGTTGATCCTGTGTCCTAGTTTTTGTGCGTCAGTCCAATGTTGTCCTCTTCTTTCGTTGTTGTGTTGGAGGTCTGTGACCGTGATAGATGCATAGACTAAGGATGCAGGTATTATATCTCATATTTATTCTGCATGGGAAGTCGCACAGGATGCTATCGGTGTTTTTTGCGATCTGTCGAAGGCATTTGATTGTGTTGATAATGATACGCTACTAATGAAATTAAATCAATACGGGGTTAGAAATAAAGCGTTGGATCTACTAAGATCATACCTAAGCAATAGAATGCAACAGGCAGAAGTCGACGGCGTTAAATTTGATGGATCGGATGTAAAAATTGATATTCCACAAGGTTCCATGTTAGGCCCTTTCTTATTCCTGGTATATATTAACGGTCATCGATTCATGGTGGAGAAGTTGACTGACATAGTGTTGTTTGCTGATGACACTTCACTGATCTTCAAAATTGAAAGACAAAAAGAAGATTTTAATGATGTTAGTGGAGTATTGTCTTTAACCTTGAATTGTTTCACAGTTAATAATTTATTGTTAAATGCTGGCAAAACCAAATGTATCAAAATCTCACTTCCAAATGTCAGGCAAGTTGAGACCAGTTTGGTGTTAGACAGCAACACGTTAGAATTAGTAAATGACACGAATTTTCTTGGAATAACCAATTGCAGTGGGGACCCCACATAGATAAATTAGCTGGTAAATTAAGTTTTGGGGCTTACGCTGTTAGAAACATCAGACAAAACACGGATGTGGCTACATCTAGGCTAGTATAATTTAGTTACTTTCATAGTAGCATGTCCTATGGTATCTTGTTGTGGGGGTAAGCAGCAAATATTCAAACTATTTTTATTTTACAGAAAAGAGCTATTCGAGCAATTTATAATTTAAAATGCACAGACTCCTTAAAGAGAGCTTTTTAAATAAATTGACATACTAACTGTAGCTAGTGAATTTATTTTCGAAAATATAATGTACGCAAGAAACTTACAACATTTTCCAAACTTAGCGATAGCTGTAATATTAACCTAAGAAATAATCACAGACTATTTGCGCCCCGGTTTAGACTCTGGAAGGTTAGCAATTCTTTCATTTTCTACTACAACAAGATATCTCTGGAGATCTTGAAATTGCCATTTGAGCAATTTAAAAACCATGTCAAAGCGACTTTGGCGAAAAAGGGATATTACAATGTCCAAGATTACTTAAATGACGGGCCTGTATGTGGTTAGTCTTGCTAAACACAGACCTTGCCCTCTCAGTATCCGAACGCATCAATAGCTGCAAAGTCAAAATACCGTTGGTTACCACGCGCAGCTATTGATGCGCGGGTGACGCTGTGTTAACAAACCGGTATTTTGGTATAATTTTAGTGCATAATGTTGGCATGCTTGACAAGTGTAAATGCGGACTGGAAAAAACAAAATCACTTTTTCTCGCGCGCGAATTGTGACTGATCTTTTCTGAGCTTTTATGGTGAACAGTGAATTGTTTCTATAAGAACACACTTATTTTTTTATTGTTTTGAAAAGGTTATCTTGTGTAGATTACGTAGGTATCAAACAACATGTATATTTGTTGATGTTTTTCTCATATCGGCTAGATTTGTGTCGAGAGGGAACATTTTGATAGAAGTCGGTGATTTTCATGTCGGTACAAAAATAAACTAAGGTCACAGTGACATTTTTTTCGCATAAACTAAGAGAGGGTTTCATTAGCTACTCAGATCTATAATTTGTATAGTTCTAAGAGTCACCATTCCAACAGAATCACTTGATACGTCAGTCAAGTGCCGCGCGCGGGTGGGCTCAAAATATGCCGCGGATCCTAGCTGTTTCGCGCCGAGGCGGACCGGATTCGCAGAGGTTAAATAATTATGTAATTATTTATTCCTGCTTATTCAATTATAATGTAAAATTTGCATTAGTTAAGCACAAGCAATTTTTAGAGATCTAAAAATCTATCTGTGGGAGTTTCACACGCCCCCAAAGTGGTCCAATATAGAGAAGTGGCAAAAAATTACGATGTCTAAGTATATGTAAATATCTAAAGTAATAAAGACATTTGGAATTTTGAATTTGGATGGTGGATGTTGCGGGTCCGCATGCAATGTTGATGATGATGGTGTCGCAACTGGAGTTGATGGGGAAGTTGAAGGTATTTTCTGGGCTCATCTTCGGTGTTGAATTTAGGTTGCTTCTTATTGTACTTTTGAGATTTGTTCGAAATTTCACTTGCAGTCTTCATGTTGAGATTGTTGTGGTGTAGTCTTCCGAGATGAGCTTTAATCGGGTGCTTCAGACGAGCACGTGACCTCGTCGGGGCCTCCAATGGAGAGGAGGGGGCCCTCTCCTGTACCCAAGGCTAGGTATATAGAAGAGAGCAGTGAAGCTATATGCGGACCATTAATAACTCTTTATTATATTTAACAGCTTCGGATAGGGATGTGTAACCTCGAAATGGTGAGGCCTTTGCCCAGCGGTGGGACACCGTAGAGGCTAAATAAAAATATATAAAAAATATCCAACTATAATTCCTTATGAATCTGCCTATATTAACAGATATACATTTTTGCTTTATAGTTGCATCTGAATACCTAGTATGTAGTTATGTATAGGTAACTACACTTCCATTGTATTTATGTACTATATTCAATTTCATAACTTGAACCAGATGTGTTCGCTCTCTCAGACATGATTTAATCCAATCGTATACTGGGCCACGGATACCGTATTTTTCACAATTTGATATAGTATGTCATGGTGGACAAAATTAAACGCTTTTATCATATCGAATAATACTGTAATGATTGGGATTCTTGAGAAAATACTTTCCGCTAGAACCTGTTCTATCTTGAATCATACCAAAGTCGTTTTGTTCTTTCCTGATGATTCTGTATTTTGATAAAAATCCTGTCAGTCTACTGTAAAATATTTTTTTTTTTTTTTTATAGAATTGGTACCAGTGTAACAGATCAGTATTTAATCATATTTTCCTGATTGTAGTTTGTAAATACGGGTTTAACAATCGACAACTTTAGTTTTTCAGAGAAAATCCTTTCTTCTAATTATTTGTTCGCGAGGTATGTTAAAACTGTTACTTCAATTACAGCAGACAAGGATTTTTTTATCAATTTATTCATAGCCGGTTGCATTTGTGTTGCATCAAAACCAGTTGCATTTGTTATGGTTTTAGTGGTTTCTTGTTCATTACAGAGAATTAGGAATATGCTCCAATTTTGAATGTTTATATTTATAAGCGTATTGTCCTGTTGTTTGTCAACTGAATTTGTATTTGTCATGTTTATAAAATAGTTATTAAAAGCTTCCTCTATATCTTTTGGATCCTTAATAATATTGTCACTTACTTTAATCATCTCTTGCAACTATGATACTGGCACGTCCACGCTTCCTAGCAGCGTCCGTGACGATGCCCTGTAACACAGTGACGACCTAGTTTTCGCAATACCGACACCGCCATTACTGGTCGAGCAGATCTGCTCGGGAGTAGGCTGCCGATCTGTAAGTGTTTACACTTACACACTCAAGGACCAATAAAGTTGGTGAGTTACCTTTGTGTGCTGTCCTAGGGTTTTCCTCAACCAGCTGAATGGCAGTGGTATTATGGGTTCTGATCCCTCCAACATCTGTTCTGAACCAAATCTTGCCAATGCGTCGGCTACGTCGTTCCCGCATGAGCCACTGTGTCCTTGTATCCACTGCAGGGTAACAGTACTGTGGTTACAGACCTCTGACAGGGCTTGGTGACTCATATATAAACCCGGAGGTGATGGTGTTGCTCTGAAGGGTTTGCAGAACTGCCTTGCTGCCGGATAGTATGCAGATAGGGAAATCGTTTGAATATCCTTGAAATACCTCTCTTTGCAAGAGCTGTAGTAGCCACTATGATGCCCAGACACATGGCTTGGAAGACGGTGTTGTGGGCACCTAATGATGTTGATCTCCTCATGTTTAGATCTTCCGAGAATGCCCCGGCGCCTGTACCTGAGTTTTTTAAGAACCGTCTGTGAAGATCCTTAGTTCTTTTTGATTGAGGCCCGCCCAAGGGTTTTCATAAAATTGTATTTTATACCTTTTGTCGAAGACGTATTGCTTGGGTATCCTGTCAGTAACCCATTCTATTAGCGGCTTCTTACGTACTCGTCGAGTATTTCAGTGTGGGGTACCCTCGCATGTCTCCACAGGTAAAGTTTTTTAAGACGCACCGACTGTTGAAGAGGTGTGGCGGCGGCACATCTAGTATTTTTCCAAGGCCACAGTGGGTGTGGTCCTCATGCATCCCATTGCTGCCATGCAAGCCAGCCTCTGGAGTCGTTGCATTTTTGCTTCGACAGTGGATAGTTTAGTTCATAGCTACCAGACTATTGCGCCGTAGCTTATTATGGGTCTGATGACAGCTGAGTAAAGCCAAAGGACGGTTTTGGAGTTAGCCCCTGGGGGATATGAAGAATGGGTTTTACCTACCATTCTTCGGCACTGCCAAAATATGACTGTTGTTGTTCAGATACTGGCTCCAATTTAGCTTGCTATCTAGTATACTAGGTACTTTACCTCAGCAGCAAATTGTATCTCTTTACCAAACAACCTGGGTGTCCGACAGTTGCCCAGATTGCGCTTGTTGGTGAAAATTACTATTTCCGTCTTGTTTGGATTGACTGAAGTTGTGCATCAGCGTTCCACGATCCAAAGTGCTGCTTGGGAGACATCACATACCGTGTTTTTGTCGATTCCACTAGAATCACTATATCGTCGGTATATCCTGCCGTGTAATAGTGTTTTGCGTTCAGTCTGGAGAAGTGGTCATTCGCCACCAGGTTCCAAAGTAGTGGCGAGAGGACACACCCCTGGGGGCATCCCTTCGCTACCAACGCATGTTGGGATTCAACTGAAGTGAGTTTATTGACTCTTCTACTCAACATATTACCTCTCAACTCCACAATAACTGCGTTTGAGCCGCTGTTATGCTGGTGAATTTAGTCTTGCCGAAGTTCTTTCAATATCAATGAAGATTCCTAGGCACATAGACTTACTATTGATGGCTTTTTTTATTTTGCAAACAACAGAATGAAGAGCTGATTCTGTAGATTTACTCTGACTGTAGGCGTAATTATTTAATGCAAGGGTATATTCCTTAGGGCCTTCTCCCGCAGATCTCTACCCTAAGCCTTTTCATCGTTTTCAGTAGGTAGTAGGTGAGGCTGATTGGTCTTTAGGATTTGGGATCTGAGTAGTCGTTCTTACCAGGTTACCAGGTACTTAGGTATGAACATTACTTTTGCCTCTCTCCAGTGTCTCGGTACATATCTGTGTGCCAGACATGCTACCATGATAGTGGTTAATGCCAGAACCAGTTGCACTCCTCCCTACTCTAACAAATCCGGGAAAATGCCATCCAGTTCCGGCGATTTAAACGAGTTAAAGATGTTGATTATTACCTTATTTTTTGTGGGTTGGTTACTTCGAGTGCAAATTCCCACTGCTCCTCGGTCGGTGTTATCTCCTACTCCGTCCAGTTGACCACCCATAATAGTTGACAGTCAGGAAAATGTGTCTGTACTAAGGTACATTCTGCTTCTTCTGGAGTGTTGGTGAGTGTGTTATTCGCTTTGCGCAGGAATCCAAGGGTTTGATGGGTTTGTTGGGAGAGAACATTCCTTATCCTGTACAACTGTCCGCAGCTCTCGATGTTGCTACAGAACTTTCGCCACGATTTCATACTTCTGTATCGTAGGCGCTTTTTATACTGGGACTTAGCTGTTCTAGTGCCAGTCATCATCTGCAGCTGTGTTCATTGTCCTGTTTAGTAGGCGCCTTACCTTACTTCTAGGCCTCTCCAGCTCAGGTCCCGACCAGTCAGCACCAGAGTTGACTCCCTGGAGTTGTTAGGGGGCATGCATGGTGGTATCTGGCCGTAATACCCTCAGTTAGGTTGCTTACCTGGTGTTCTATAGCCTCGGCGCCCGATACTCTTACCAGCACTCCCTGCTGTTTCAGGAGTTGATCCATCCCCTTTGGTTGAACCAACTCGTTGAGTCAGTTGCCTTGAGCGTCAGTTGGATTATGCCTTTACATCTTTTAGTGGGGATACGAACAGCCCCCACTCCGGTTACGACTGCGTTTATATTTCTGCGTTTCTGCTGTAGTCGACGTCATATCAATGAATTCGTTACACTTGTAAAGCCCGTGTTGTTGATTACATTTGGGACACTTAATTTACACCTTGTTGCAGAACGATTTCGGTAGAAATGGCTTGTTCATTCGTTCTTCCTGTTTGTTCGAAATTGGTTGGAATCGTTTTTGGGGCATGTTTTTGTTGTTGTTATTGTTGTTTTGTTGTTTATCATGTATGTTGCACCCTGCCGATACTGGTTTGGTATTTGTTGATTCCAAAGCCATAAACTTATTCTCCAAGAATGTTAAAAAGTCTGCCTATTTCTCGGGGACTGTCGAGAGATTCTATGTATGCTTGTTTTGTATCCAAGTCGAGCTTTTGTATGAGTATATGCACGAGTAATGGATTCCAGTTTGTTGTTTCAATTTGCAGGTTTGTCATAGCGTTCAGATTTTCTAATGCTGCGTCGTGCATTCGTTTTATCTGAAAGGCTGTAGCTTGTTCAAATATCGGCTAGTTTAATAGCTCATTTGCGTGGTAAGAGCAGCCGAATGTTGTCATATCGCTGCTGCAGGATACTCCAACAGGTGTCATAATTATCGGCGCTTATTGTGAGATGTTGCACTAAGTGCTCCGCGTCTCCTTTCAAATGCTGCATTTTTTGCGCCTTTGAGGTGAATGAATTGTTGTTCACTGTTTCTTTGAATAAGTCTTTGAATGTTGTCCAATGGGAGTAATTGCCATGAAATGTAGGTATTCTAGGTAGATCTTGGGTGCAGATTTTTCTTGGTGATTTTGCTCCCAAATTTTTTCGTTGATCAAAGTTTTCGCCGTCTCGTAAATGTGTTCCAGCTTATCGTATTGTTCTTCACTTGACCTGTTATCCTTGATCATGTTATCTAATTTCCAATAGAGCTTATCATAGCTTTCCCAGCGCAAAGATATTGTTTTAAGTTTATCTTCGAATTTCCATTTTTCTGTTGTGTTGTCGATGTTTAAGTTGCAAATCTCTCTTTCGAATTCTTTGACGTGGGACTTCTGTTCGTTAAGTAGCTCTATGGTTTTTCCATCCAGTGAAGTTTCATGGAATTCGTCGCCTGAGTCAGCGTCCGATGCCGCGGTAAATTGATGATTGGATGTTGATGCTCCCAACTCGAAAGTGACTTCCCTCGTGACTCTCTTCTTCTCCAACTCTGCTCTAAGCTTTGCTTCCTCCTTCTGTATGTTTTCTTCCAACTGTCTTTTCGAACGTTCTATCAAATCTCGTATTTCTTTGTAAGTAATTTCGAGTTTTTCTTTCACTCTTTTCTGATAGTATTCACCTGTACGTTCTTGTTAATAGAGAAAGACGTTAGTAGTTCCAGTCAAACTTATTCCAGAAGTTGTCCAGTCGCTGTAGTCGCTCGTCGTGATAGCCCACATCCATTTTCCTGGAGGCTCCATCTTTTTTAAAGTATGATCCGATGGATTTCATTGCCTTCAGCAGCTCCGATTGTTGTTGTAGCAAGTGTTCTGAAGATGTCATGTTGTTGTTGTTTCACTGTTTTTAACACTGTTTAACAATCTGTGCAACTGTCTGTAGCACAGATTGTTAAATGTTGTTACTTCGATGTTAGTGTCGTATTACCAATCAGCGTTCTTGTTTCGAAGGACCAAAATGTACGGACGAGACTGTTGTTCACTGCCCGTGCAGTTCTTGTTGATACTGTTGGTGTTGTTGGTTGAGTAGCCAGAAGATAAACCGCTAATTGCACTTTAAACAATTTATTAATTCTCAATTTTATGTAAATGTATGTCACAGCCCGCGGCTAATGGCTAACTGGCGACTGACGCGCCGATATGATTACAATGCATTTTACTTGCGACTAGGTACTAATGTACGTTTTGCTAGAGGCAATTATGAGGGGAGTAACATCTTCGGGAGTAAAGTAAAAGGCTTGAGATGCGCGCAAATACCAGACTATACTAGACTATTTTATTATGGGATATACTAAGCTTATATACCACTTACTACAAAACTACGTGATGAATATTAATATACCTTATCTGTGACTGTCGTCCACTTATCTTAACATTACGTGGAAATAGATATTTCCGCATATCTGTGGCGGGCGTATGTGCCGGCACATACGTAACCGTACAACTGGTTTGAGATTATTTGTATGTCCATGAAATATTTTGGAGTTCTCCCTGAATTTCATCATATTCTCCAAACTGAATCGGTTATTGCGTGAATCTGACAGGAATTTCAATCGCAATTGACAAATTGACAAACAATCTACTTTTTCTTACTGTTTTATATGGTAACTTATATTTCTCTTGAACTTTTTCTTCTTTTTTAGGCTTCGCTTTAGGTAAACATAAACCTTGATAGCCTCACTCCGTCTGTCTGTCCGACTGTCGATTAAGACACTTTTTCTCAGAAAGGCGTAGGTATAAATTTGACATTAATATCGATTACTTAAGTCTGTTGAAATTGCGAAAAATCAAATTTATAGGTCAATGCAATCACCGCAATAAATGGCAAAATTTCACTGAATTTGCTTGGTACTCGAATGGGAATCAAAACTTCATACTTTTATTATAAAATGAATGCTACCCCTTGACCTAGAATCATGAAGTTTGGCAAGAAGTTGCTTCTTGCCAAACTTCATGATTGTGCAGTTTGATGAAGTTTGATGTTGTTGTTTGTTGTTTGTTGTTTGTTGATCGTCTTCATTGTTTCATGTGATTCTTGCCAAACTTCATGAACTTACAACCTTGGTCTTATGACACAAGTAAGGGAAACAATCAGAAAACTTTAAATTTATAGTTTCTTCATTATAATAAAAAATGTGAGGGATCCTCGGTCCGAATCGTACTTGGCCGGTGATGTTTCCTTCAATTTCTTTTCCCTCTATTTTCCACTGTTTTTATTATTATTGAATCTCTGTTTTACAATTTTGGTTCTTGGTTTTTATGACACGCTTTCAAATAAATAAAATAAATACGAATATAATTCATAGATATTATTGAACGAGCGAGCGAAGCGAGCAAACCGTCACCGTTTTACCTTGGGGAAAAATGCTTTCTTATGTCCGGATTTCCAACTGTTCTTCTCAACAGGTCGCATTTCTCAACTGATACTCGTGTAATTTTGTGAGCAGGTACCATAATGATATTTTTTTTTGTCGATCACTTTTTGTAAATATTTCAAAATGGCAGAGCAATGGATTTACAAAGTTATTGGTGCGGCTACTTTCATACCCCAAGTAAGTAACCAGCTGCATTCATAAGTTTGTACGTGGCATTGAAAGAAAATGCAGTGGGGTTATTTGTTTTGACAACAAATCCTCTTATTCATCCGATAAACTTCAAGGGTCAGGGGGTCGACAGTAATGAAAAAAAAAAAAGATTTTCAATACAAAAGTTGTTTGCATGCAAAAAATAACAACAGACCAATTTGAAATTGAATTGAAGCGTGTCTACGTGAACATGGATGAAAGAATAAAGGCCCATTTACACTGTATTATTTTTATGTCTCTCTCACTTTATCATTGGGCCAGCATGGTGGAATATATTTTTTTATATATGTATAAAGGTATAATAAACGTAGCCCATTAATATCCCCACCGAGGGGCACAGGTCTTTACCCGAATAAGAGTAAGATTAAGCCATACCCCACCACGCTGGCTCAGTGCGGGTTGATGGAGGGTTTCACGATTACTATCACGAGCGATAGTAGCCGGGACCTACAG
Source organism: Argyresthia goedartella (assembly GCA_949825045.1). Classification (NCBI taxonomy): domain Eukaryota; kingdom Metazoa; phylum Arthropoda; class Insecta; order Lepidoptera; family Argyresthiidae; genus Argyresthia; species Argyresthia goedartella. The sequence continues at coordinate 20,471,510 of OX463834.1, forward strand.
CTTAACATCTCATCCGAAACTCTGAACGTCCGATAATGTACTTAAGATACATTAATTATCTCATTGGTACATGGTCAGGTTTTAAACCTGCATCTCCCATTTGAGAAACAAGAGTGAAACCCACCAGACCACGGAGCTCATAAAGATAAATTTAATGTATTTTCCTATACCTACCTATATATACAGATATAGTGCTATTCACTTAAAATATTATTTAAATAATACCCTAGTATATTTTTTCTTTAATTTGGTTTAGTTTAGCGGAATACGTGGAACAGTAATGAGGCTAAATTGTAATATTTATAAATGAAAAATGAATGGCTCAATCTTACTCGTATCCGTATAAGGACCTGTGCCCCTCAGTTCGGACATTATTGCGCTAGATATATTTAATTATCTCTATCTTATTGTGAAGGTACAGACAATTGACGACCTTTGTGGCTCTGCCTACCTGTGACACAGGGTATGTTAGTGTGGGGCAAGAAGCAATGTATGTGGCTGTATATAAAAAAAAACTGCGACAATCGGCTACGTCCCTGCCACGCAAAATGGAGTATAATAATAATAATAATAATCCTTGGACACTATTTACACACATTAATCTAGCCCCAAACTAGGATTCCCTGTATCTTGGGTACTAGACATACTTATATACACATACACATACTTATATAGATAAATATTATACTTAGATAGATAAACAACCATGAATAGAGTACAAACATCCGTTCTCATCAAACAAATATTTGCCCCGATCGGGACTCGAACCCGGGACCCTTGGCTTCGTAGGCAGGGACACTGCCGACTCGGCCATTCAGGTCGTCAAAGTATACATAACTATCTAAACGTGGTTGTGACTGTGTATCTACCACGCTGTTTGATTGAGTCAGGTGCATCAGTTCTGTAGCTTGACCCTCCATCCACGGATCGCAATCAAATTAAAATTTTAAAGGATGGCAGACGCCTTCAGAGGACATTTTGATTACGATTGTAAGTGTTTTAAAGAATAAATCGCTACTGAATCATCATTTCGATATTGCAATCAAATTCCCAGTCACAATACCTTCAGCTTCAGAACCCCTATAATTACAAAGCGCTAGTTACCGCTTTGGGTACGCTCTAGCACTATTTGGGAACCACTGGGGTAGTGCTTGTACTTACCCCCTGGCATTTGCTTTTCAAGAGGTCAGTGACCCTCTGACAATATCCATTCGTCTTCACTTCAAAGTTTTCTGCTTGTTTTCTGTGTGTGTATTCAAACTAACAGTCGATATCAAGCTGCAGCGAAGGACTAGCCCCTGTCAACAATATATTCAACAAAATAAAAAATGGTTAAACTTCTTTACCCCGTCTTCACGCACCTTAAAATCATTCCATAAACTATGTAATTTCTATACATACCCTTGCAAAATCGTCTGGTGCACAGCACAATAGAAAAGGGAAACTCCGATAAAAAAACCTTTCAAAAACACTGAAGCCCTATAAAAATCCGCTCTTATATACCGGAAACGTATATTATAGCCACTGCACAAATATATAGACTTAATGTAATTATATGCCTTCAATTTTGTGCAAAAGACTTGCATGTGTTCGTCTAGTGCTTTCGTGTGTGTAGGCTGCAGTAGTGTGCGTATTTTATATACGTTGTTTGCACTCCCAGATTGTGGGGGTGGGAGGGGTGGTCCCCCCTATAGGGGAGTCAGTTTGATGACGATGACTGGTCTGCGCTGTTGCGAGACCGAGAGGGAAGATACAAAAGTCTATCTAGAATCTATAGTCAAGCTTCCCCTACTAGCGTTGATAAATAATAGTGATTTTCGTACCGAACCTCTGATATTCAAGTAAATTGATGTACGATCGTTTCGGGCCTAAAATGCTCGAATAATAATTACTTAACTACTTAATTGTGTTTTGGTAATTAGCGAAATGGCAATTTACATGCCATTATTGTATCATATCGACTGGTAATGCCAGAATATGGGCATTGTGCCACTGCCAACGTATTTTAAAAGGGCGTATGTTTACCTCAGTAAAATTTTACATCCATAAAAAGAAATTTTCATCCCAAATTAACGTAATTTTCACCGAAATTTTATACTAGCAGTAATCTACACGGGATCGCCCTACTTCGCTTTGTCTCCAGACTGTATTATAAAGTAGTGACCTGTCAAACCTAACTTTAGTATTCGGAGAGAAAGTGACCTAAAGCAATCAATACGGTTCTGTTAAATTACATATCACACTTTTGAAATTGAAAGAACTTTTTAAGCACACAAGATATACTGTCAATATAAAAAGGACTCGAAAAAGAGTTTAATTTTGTACTATCGTTTCAAGGAAATCGATAAAATTCGCTGTAAAATCTTAATTTATATAAATAAAATGTAGCCCACTATGTCCTCACCAATGAGCAGAGGCCTTTTCTCAAATTGGAGTAAGATTACACCACTACAGATCGGGTTATTAAGGATACTCTGATCAAATCGTTTCTTAAGAAAATATTGTTCAGGATAATGTCCCTAAAACGCCGCCAAAAGAACATAATTCTGTTACAGCCTATATGTACAAACCGGTAAAAGCTCTGTCTGAAAAGCTACATATTTTCAGATAAGGCCTATCCCCCTCTCCCCTTTAGTGTCAGGGCGCTTTACACAAGAGTGTTTCAATGTTAAAATGCCAGCCGCCCTTTATTCATATTTCCTGAAAATCCAAGGATCAAATGTGATTTCATGCTCACAAGCGGAGAAGGAAAAGATATAAATTGCATACAAATTATTATATTTGAGTATACTGTATGCAATGGGTAAAAAGTGACTTAAAACTTAAAACAATACTACTCAAAAATAACCCATAAGACACAGCTTATTTCTAACAAAAAATCTCTTCCAGCAAAACACGATATCATACATGCATACATACTCATTGGCCCACGCCTTTTTGCCAAAAGAGAGGTTGCGAGAGACCAAGGACTGCTCCATGCTACGATCTTGGCATACTTACATCTCTCTCGCTTCAACATTCCTAAGTCTCTCATACAAGCTCGTCGCTTGTGAGAACTTACGGCTTCAACGTTCCATAACTCCTTACTAGGATACCCTTGTGATGTGGCGACAGAAACTGCGACTCACAAACTTCACATCCGATCACAAGTGTCTCAGCCGAAACCTCTGAAGAATCTAGAGTGAAGCCAGAAGCAATGTATGAGCCTGTATGTAAATATTATTTTCTTAAAATACTTCTTGACCACATATAACGTCATAGCTAAGTTTTGATTGTGATGGGTGATAGATAAGTATGGTAAAACAAGACCACACTGTTCCACTCTCAGATTTTATTTCGCTGTGTTATGGTCGGAAAGTTGGAAACCGCAGCCTAATTTGGCTGGTACAAAGACAGAACGAAGGAAACAACACGAAGAAACCTACAATGACACGAAGTGTGAAGAGTTATCCAGATATTCATACTTATTCTGATAGGCTAGCCCCCTGTCATATAGGGGTTTCGATACACAGTTTGTACGTGCAACAGTGTGCCACCCAAACGGAAAAAGGCCTGTCGGCAAATATTCAGTCCTGAACAATGAAAATAGTTTAAGTCGGGTCAGATCAATAAAATACGGCGATGGAAATTCATTACATACGAATTCCTATGTATGAAACATAACTGTATCGCGAATTCCATACATGCACCTTTACATATGCATGTATTACTCTTATTAAATGGACAAAAGCCAACATTTTACGCATATATTAACACGGTCCATTCGCTGTATCGATCCGGGTAATCATCCATCTTCAAAGTATATCAAGTAGGCACCTCATCATTATGCTACGCTGAAAGATTCAATGCACCAGACGACACGCCCCATAACCTAAGCCAAACACTCAAAAACCAAGCCTTTAGGCATCCGAGAACCGCGCATCGAATTCACGCGCAAAGCTTTTATTATAAACACGGAATCATTATTTGATGACTCGGGCGAGGGTGGTGGGTGATGACGGTGGGTTGGGGCGGTGGTCGGGGGTCCAGCAGGGAGTCAGGGGGCTGCAGCGGAGACCTGACTGCACCAGTGTACCCGGCGAGGCTGGCAGGAACGCGTGTTTTACCACCTACGCAACGCGCCAAAAAACTAGCACTCAATAAAAATACTTTTTAAATCAAGCAAACAAAATCCATAAAACAAACGGCCTAATCAACAAATTCAAAATTGGAATAAAACTTTTGGAGAACATTTTGGATCAAAAATAATTTCGGGATCAAAATTACGCGCTTGCGTAACCGGTCACCGCTAACCGCCCACCGCGACGCTCATTTAAAATAGTTTTTGTGCAATAGACGCTTATAAGTTTCCACATAATCAATACACAATAGTCTATAAGTGAACAGTATAATTCAGCAACACTTGAACTCAGATTTAAGAACCGGTTTTATGTTTTCAAACTAGATATAACTAGCGTAGAGGCAACTGTTGGCAGTTCAGCTTGGATCCGTTGTGAAAGGGCTATTGATACAACATCACACAACCATCCGGGAGGAGCTACCGAATAACAAGAGGAAGAAGAACAAGAAGAACAAACCATATACCATCAAAATCCATGAGGGAATAAAAACAGAACACCATGGACTAAGCGCTAATGAAGAAGAAATAAATGAGAAAGAAGCAGATGATTGCAAAGATTTTATAACAAAGGAGACATTAGCACATGAAATAGAAACTATCGCCATTTGACGATAAAGAAAAACGTTTTTTCGCAATAGAACAAGTTTTCAGTTTATATCAACCGTTATTACAAGGAAACAATAGCAAAAGAGAATATTAAACATATAAGTTCTTTGATTACAATTAAACAACACTGGTTATTTTGGAAAAACTTTACGATTAATTTCCCTAAGTTTTATATGCAAACTCTCTACAATATATCTATATAGTGAAAAAGTTAGTGAAGAAACTCTGGTACTAATTGTTAAGGCTAAGTGATATTTGATACGTTTGGCAAATTATATAATATTGGAACAATTTAGACCAATCATCGACCATTTCAGAATATATGGGAAGTGAAAGCAAAAGAAGAAGCAAACAAAATTGTGTGCCTTAAATTGGCCTTAAATTAATAAATAAAAAGGTTAAGCGTTAAAAATCAATACAAAAATTCAAAAATAGTCTAAATTTTATCAAATTTACCTACCTGTTGAAGCAACTTCTAGATTTCTTTAATAGTACAAAATTAAAATTAAATTAACGTTAAGCATTAGTTAAATGTTTATCTTATTTCGATACCTATAAATTTTGTACAAAAATATTTATGTAAGAATCAAAAAAGGGCTAAATACAAAACTTCAAGACAATACATCGACTAAAGACAACTTTTAAACAAGTTAAGAAGATAAAAGACAGAAGTAAGAAGAAAAGAAGATCACACAAGACTAAATAAAGAAGTAACTCTAAATTTACTCAATAAAACAAAACCGATCATAATAAGACCATTGACCGTAGCAATATTATCCACAAAGAAGAAACAAGATCTACTTAAAAGCACGCGACAGGTAAGAAATAATTATTTTATTTTCTTCCTTGTAGTATAATCCTGATCAACGTATGCTGATGGTGGTTACAGAATTCAGGAACGAACGTCTACCACCAAGCCGATTTGAACTTAAAGCTCAATGTTAAGTAAGTGGTACACAGTGCTTTAAACCAACTATTGATTACAACTCGTGGTGGGGTAACTTCAAATGAGAAAATGTTTTATTCAAAGTTAAATGATAAAAACATTCGAATTTATCGATTGAAATAAATTCAAAATGCTTCTACGAATCTGCTTTGGATGGTTACCAAATGAAAAATACTCCAAAATATATTTTCAAGTTTTGTAGTAATCTTTTCATGGTTTATTAGTTTGAATTTTATTACAATGCATAAAACTTCATCTTTAAACATATTTCTACATTCTATTATATGAAAGAGTACAAATAGTTATATTCTTCAGCTAGAACATCGATAACCGTTATTTCATCATTCTCAAATCACACACCTATCTTTGCAAGAATTTTACCAAAATCATCTACGAACACGCCATTTGCAAGGCGTGGCGTGTCCCATGAATATACTCTCAGTACTGCAGTCTTAAATCTCGACTTCAAACGCTTAAAATTGGACATCTCAACCATTGAACGGCATACGCTCTACCAGAAATAGGTCTCCAGAAACAAGCTAGCCAGACTTTCGTTTTCGTTTTCGTCAAGTTCAGCTTTTCGATGACTTCTACAGACGCCCGTTGCGCGCATGCGGGAGTCATCAGGCAGTCATTGCCCGAAATTATTGATTGCCGCCATGTTGGATTCGCGAAGGGGGTTCTGGGTTGGGGGTGCATTTACCGTGATAGTTTTCAGGGCGCCCAATTATGTGGAGAAGGGGGGATGGGGGGTTGAAAAAAAATGTTTCAATATGGCGGAATATGTATTAAATTTTATCAATATGGATGGATACGCCCCGGAATTGGTGGGGGTTGATGGATGGAGGATCCGCTTGTATGTTCGGGCATTTTTGAAATAGCCTGTGGATTTAATCTGAATAACTGTGCAGCATTCATCTTAATTGATGGGTTGGGCTATATTGATGCTGATGGTTATCTCGTTCATATTGAAATTCATATTGACTTTATAGTAGCTGTGATGTGGGTAGTTTGGTGCAGCTCTTTGTGATGTACACTAAGTTTAGGTTGGTATAACTAATGTATTACGGTCGTAATCCCTATGACCTACAAGATAAGAATGATTCCTACTTGCAAAGTAAAAGCGTAACTTGCTTCTTCGATGTATCAAATGCCCATTTTTAAAGCCATATTCCACTTAAAGGAGACACTTCCAATTTCCAAAAAAAATATGTGTTATGAAAACATCCTTTTTCTTCAATCTGTTAGTTTGAAAACATTATATTTTAATGGAAAATAAACGAAACAGATATTACTAAACAGAGATGGTTTTCAACTTAAACTTTTTATTTCTCTGGATCTAAAAAGAATATTGATATGGCTCTTGCGTCAAAAAATCTACTTTGATCTCAAAAGATTTTTGAAAAATAATTAAAACACAATTTAGCGACTGACGTAACAGCCATGTTGCAGTGTTAGCTGATTTGAACTTTATTTTAATATGGTTGTGTCCAAAATTTAAACAACCTCGAACCCAGTTGCTAATTTTACCGAAGCACAAGCCTTGGGATTGCGATTGCATATGCAAGGAGATGTAGACGAAACTTTTATAGGAATTAAATAATTAAAGGCAGAACGATAGAAAGCGATTCCAACATGACTTGACAGAGATGCGATAGTTTGAGTAGCAGGGGCTGTTTCTTCTGTACCAACACCATGTGGTACAGAAGAAACGTTTAGCCTTACTCTAAGGTCTTGTTCAATTTGGGCCCAGTGGCAAACCGAGTCTTATGATCTCTCCACATGATTCGGCCACTTGGGCAATAACAAATCTCTCATAAAATCTGCTGTCAAACTTGTTCAGTACCTTCCTTTCTGTAGAATCTGGACGATAACATAAAATCATTGGTAGAGCCCACAAGAATGCTTTAACTGATGCCATACTTGACGAGTAAGTTCAAGTAATTAGTAATGACTTAATAGAGCGGCTTGTTTCAATTACTCGAAGTCACTTATATACGAGGGGACTAGAAAAAATTAACAAGTGTAGGTTTTTGCGCTGACATAGACTAAGACAAATCCAGTGAGTAGTGAAGAAAACTGTGTTCAAAGGATATTGTGAGACTGTACTCAGAAGAAATATTGCGAAGCCAATAACCGGATAAGATTATTTGAGATGCTTGGCCAGGAGGGACTACTAGTAGATGGATTAAAGCGGTGATAGAAGGGTGGCCAAAAAGAAGACCAACCCAGAAATGGTCAGATTTCATCTACTTAAATAACTGCTGGGGAAACAGTCGATTAGGCTGGTGAAGGAAGGAAGGTGTTCAGAATATAGTTTAGTATTACGATGACAAATTATTGTATATTTTTCAGATAAACTATTTTAAAGTTAAAAAGCAATGTATAAGCAAAAAATGAGGTAAAAAGCATATTTTTGAGCAACAAACAGAGCCTATGTCCTAGACAACGATTGGGAAAAAGTAAAAAGTGTACAAAATCAAAGTTGTACAAAATTTAATCAGCTTTCATTATGTAGGACCAAACTTCCCATGATGCAACGTTTTTGAGATGTAAGCAAAATGCAAGCAGATGCTTTCGAATATTCATCGACAATCATTCGTTTCCTTAACTGAATGACAGAAATGTCGAGTTAACTCTAGATCTAGATTCTTTGTTAAACACACTTTGTTGGCCATAATGTTCTTAAGCGTTCGCTAAATATACAAGGAGGTAGTAGTTTTGCTAACTCTATGGAGGTTTCTTCTGTTTTGCGACATTGGAATGTGTTTGCGAGCGCGAAGAAGAATGTACTCGCGGTAAAAACCTCATGTGTCAACTGTATGGGCGACGAGGCGAGGTCTGTGCTCTACCACAGCCATCACAAATGATTACATATCGAATAAGTAACCGTGAACTTTAGTGAGTGTTATGAACACTAACATACATATAGTTTTATTAAGACTCGCTTATTTTTCGTTGTGTCAAATATTCGTAAAAGGAGCTCTGTAGGTTAGGTAAGGAAGAATCGAGAGTTCTCAAATATCGATCTTTACTTTAAATTTTCTCACAAACGTGACTCTTTAGGATTCTATATTACTGTCATTTTTGTTTGTTTATGTGTCCACTCATATAAGTGGACATAGGTGAATATGGTGAATATAGGTGAATGTATATACATTCACATATATTCACCATGCGCGGAAACTTCTGGGAAAAAACACAGTTCCGGGGATAGAAATCCCAGGGTTCCATAGCAAACGCTTGCAAAACCCCTTGACAGGTCTTGCCAGTCGTGGAATTCCACGTAACTGGAAATTCTTAGTATTTTTCAGACTATTTATAGTTTCTGTGTATAGTAGAAACCAAAATGTATATGCTTAACATAACATTTACTTTAATTGCTTCTGGCCCCACACTGTATCGTGAGAACCAGAAACAGCAATGCCACACTCATCTAAACGCCCAAGAACTGGGCATTTTTTTCTTCCTCCCCAGCCCCATCTGGTTACATCCCGATACAGGCACATGCTTTGCTTTCGGTCCCACACTAGGATAACCCTGTGTCATGGAAACTACGACTATAAATTATATAAAAATAAAATAAAAAGCCTATTTTTGTGGTAGAGCGCAGTTCAGAACTACCCACCTACAAACACTAACTGCGCGTCGCGTCAATTTTCTAACGCCATTAAGTTCGACTGCCGCTCGCGTTTTTGCCAAAGAAAAATGCGTCTTATTACATTACTGGTGCCATTTCTCTGTTTTGCCGACATTTGTATGATCGATAGACGGACGGTTGGACGGACATATTAGAGTTATTTTGCTGTGTTGCATTACGTTTGTTTTTAGACAAATGTCTTGGATTGATTCGTGAGCGACGGATTTCCATGGTACAGGGGGCTACTCTGATACTCGTTGTACTGAATAGTACAGCTAGAATCGGAATAAGCTGGAACTACCTTCATACTAGTATGAAGAACCCAGCTAACACAAAAATAAACGAAATACAAAAGGGGAAATATTGATTTGCACAGCAAATATACTGATTTTCACAGCAAATATCAGGGCAAAATGCTGCGGTAGCTTAGGTGAAGGGTAAAGGGGGTGAGCGAAGCGAATCCCCCTTTATCCTTCGTATTAGGTTGAACATGTAAGAAAAACAAAATACTTAAAACATTAAAAAAAAATGATGATCCTTTCTTGCTGTGAAAATCAGTATTTTTGATGTGAAATTAAATACTAGCCATACAAAATTCCCTTACTTATTGAACACTAGCTGCCCGTGGCGCGGCTTCGCTACGCGTTCATATTTTTTTTTTGTCTCGTAGGTCCCTAGGGGACCTACTACAAAAAAAAGTTTTAAAAATAATAATAAAAAAAAAAATTTTCAAAACCAAACTTTGAGAGAAAATGTTCAGTCTTTGTTAGGCAGTGCATACCCTGGCTTCATGCAACAATATATATTTCAAAGTAATAAAAAAAAACTTGAAATAATATAATTGCAGGACAGGCAGGACAAAGATCAGTTGGCAGACCAGCTGCTAGATGATCCGATGACAGCGAGGCTAGCAGGAAAACTATAGACTTGGGTTGCACAGCACCGAGTTGTATGTCGAGTACATGAGGAGGCCTATACTCAGCAGTGGGTTCCCTGAGAGGCTGATGCAGATGATGATGACATGGCTAAGGAATTAACAAATTTTCTACAAAATTCTACAATTTTTTCTACAAAAAATCGTAAAATGTAAAATTGTAGAAATGCTTTAAATCGAATTTGGGAGTATGCCCCCATAGATTCAAACTTCTTAGTCGTGACAACACTATTGTTCCTGTGTATTGTCAGTGTTTGTTTGTGTTCGGTGATTGTCGCTAGATACGATACAACCATTAGAAACACCATTATGTACATCGTCAAACCAAGAAGTGTCTCTATGGTAAACGACACCCACGCAGACCTACAGACAGACAGACCATAGAAGCTTAATTATAAAATATTTTAGGTCAAGAGCGACTTGCACCAGACTTTTAAAAGCCGCTAAAAAGGTTATTGCCCGTCAACCAGGTGATTATACTGTACTTAATTCAAAGTTCGTGTAACATTTAATCGTACCTTACGTTTTTGACTTCTGCCTCACGACTTTTGGCCGAGGGTTCGAATCCCCGCTGGTAGCTAGAAAATTAATCCCTAGGGTATGTTTGTGACGTAGCTGTTTCTGGTTCTCGCGGCACATGGTTTCCTAGTGTGGGGCTAGAAGTAATGCATGTATTTAAAGCTAATATTTTTTGGCAGCAAATATATTGTTTAACAATAATATAAATTTTGACTCCCAAATATGTTGAATGTTCACCAACAGAACCGTATTATAGGTCACATTCAGTCCGAATACTAAAGTTAGGTTTCTTAGGTCACTACTTTAAAAAACAACTTGGAGCCCGAGCGAAGCGGAGCGGAGCGAGGCGACCCCATGTTCTTTAGTACAAATAAGGGTACCCGTAAAATTTTTGTGAAAATTTATTTAATTTGGGATAAAGTGTATTTTTTCGGATGTAAATGTATACTCAATATGGTAAATACTTAAATATTAGCCGTGTTTATTATATTTGGGATGTAAATAATCACATCTCGGGACACCCTTGCCCATAAATGTAGAAACCGTTGGCAACAAAAATCATGAGTAGCTGCTGAAATAGTCACGTCTCCAAGCAATAGTCAAATGAGGACTTTCACCAACTTTTCGTCCCTTTAATGCGCTAAGGGCCGTGCTGTAGGCATTGTAAGAAACCCTATGACCTACCAACAACTGGTTACCAGAACTAGCTCCATTCACAACTTAGAGAAAGCTGATTGAATTCAGTATAAAACGAAAGTCTGGCGGCACTTTTAGTTACATGTTTGGGATGACATCTTTTCCCTAACTTTTACTAGTCTAGTAGCCCTTAGATTAATTATAGAGTTCGATATTTCACACAATCCCTCTTACATATTATCATAGTTTTCTGGATGAGATATCTTGTTGAAGATAAGATCGTCTTTATACAATACTACTAAAATACTACTTTTAATACTGTCATTTAATTTCATATCATGTGTCATTGCCATTTTTATCTCTGTGATTTGTTTCTTTGTTGCAATTATAGTGTGTTCACTGTCCTTATAATAAATGTTTCTTTCTTTCTTAAAAGATTTTCTATCGTTTTCAAAAAGGAAACTACCAAATATTACAGAGAAACTTTTTTCTGAGATCTACGATCTACTTCTACCATCGGCCTGGAAAACATTTAATTAATTAACCGGTCCATACAATTAATTAACAACACATTTTATTGTGCTTTTATATGAATCTGAATAACGAATGGTATTTCCTTTCTCCTCTGACCTCAGATCTGAAACAAATTAAAAGTATCAAAATTGATCAAAGAACAAATTTATTCATTTAGACACATAACCTAAACATTTACATACAGTCACATACATTGCTTCTGGCTCCACAAGAAACAGCGACATCACACACATATAAACATCCAAGACCTGGGAATTTTTTTCTTTATCCCCAGCCGGGGATCGAACCCGGGACCTCTCGCATGGTAGGCAGAGCCACAACCGCTGCGCCACAGAGTAACCAGAGTATTTTAAATCTCTTGCTGAAATAACTAATCAAATCTCACCGAAATGGTCAAGCAAAATACTTATCTAATTGAACAAAACCCATGTTACTATAAAAAGGCACAAGAAGCACACAAGATATATTGAGCAACGAAGATTTCTAATATTTACCATGGCCTAGAATCAGTACGCCTACAGAACGGAGTCTCAACAATTTCTTTCTATACCTAATATACGTAGCTAGGTAAAATTCATAGTGAAATAAGTATAAGAACTAGCTTCGAAAATTCTATTCACCGTTTAAAGTATCAACTCTTATTTTTCATCATACAAAGCTGATGTCTTCTGCGAAGGCCCTAAGATTTATTTTCATTCAACAGTTGAGTCAAGATTGGCCGTTTTTCTGTGGCCAATCTATACACGGCAGTGCAGGCCAATGCACGAATGCATACAACTAACTAGGGATGGGACATAATGTGTTTTGCAACGATTCTAAACGGTTTTCAAAGTAACGGGTTTTTTGGGATATATTTTTCGATCATAGCTGATTTGGATGCTGTTTTAATGACTGTCCTAATGACTATACATTACTATACTTTCTATGATATACTTACATTATAAAGTTAGACAGAGTAGGCAAGGCAGTTAGACAAAGCTTTACAAAAATAGAAATATTAAATTAAAATCATAGAGTATATGTAACGTACCTTTGCATAATAAGTTACAAATAAAGACACATGTATGCACAGTATTGCCCAGTGACACGCACAAGGATGTGCTAATTATAATTTCAGATAAAACGTTCAGCTAAAACGGTTGAATAACGAAATAGCAGTTATCAAAAACCAGTTGCATTGTGCGCGCGCGCAGTTCCTAGCCAGACTGTGCGCCTGTAAGCGCTCAATATAGGCTAAAACATATTATTATACGCAAGACGTTTTCTTGTACTACGCTTCGCCTAGGGCTGCTACAACAAAGGATTGTCTAATCTGAATGATTTACTCATTTCTTTTGCTTTTTTAAGTGCTTTTGATAATTATATTCCCTTGTCATACCAATGATACCTTGTAATATTGTTAAACAAACTATTTATGAGCCTATGAAATAAATGATGATATTTTACACAAAAGCTATATGCAAATTAAAAAACTAAAACGGCGAGGTAATAAGCTGTTTCCATTGGCTCAAATCTCAAATTGTTGTAAACTCACATGTACTAAAAGGATTTGTAAAAGCGCCGGAGAGACCTAACGGTCCCGACAGAGGGCTCTATTTATTGCAGGCGCAAGTCTTAAATTGCAAAATCCCAGTTCTAACTCAAGTCTACTGCTCAGCCCTAGGCCCGCAGGCAAATATGAACGAATGTAAGTTGACTTAGAATAAGTACGAGTATATTCTGTAATCCAGAGACCGCCAGTGTTAGATCATAATGTGTTGAAAGAGCTTGTGTTCTGCGCAACAACACACTCTAAAACAATGAAAATTCGACGCGATAGTTTCAAATTTTGAATTTAGAACTGCTTTTTTGTGTTGGCCAGTGGCGCTCGCGCATTTTGCAACCAAAAGTTTTCGGCGCAAGCATGACGCGCCCATGGTGTGACGGCTAACAACGTTTTCGGAAACGGTATTTTTTTCGGCCAGCTACCTTTCAGAAGGTAACGGCTGTATTTTGCTTACTAAAAATAGATTGATATCTGCCAGTTATGATGTGAATAAGGAAAATTGCACGAATGTGTTACGCAACGAAAAAAGTCGGTGCATTTATGAAAAAACTGGTATTTAAATCGATTGACGTTTTTTTAACTTTTTTACTTACACCAGTATATTCGGTACTTTCACAAATATTCTCAAGTGCGGGATAATTAACACAAAGAAAACACGACAAAAAAGTTTGGCACAGATGTGTGAAAATGGACTGAAGGTTAGTAATAGAACTGACAGGTATTTATTATTTTCAACTTTCTCAAAATATCCTTTCATCGAAATGTTTTTAAAATAAAATTAACATTTTAAAACACTAACTACAAGTTGCTCCTAGTTTAGGATTTTGATGTGCCAGCTGTCCGTCCGGTGATACTCAAATATTTCCAGGTGATAAACTGTAGTATTCCAATAATATTCGGGAAAATGCCTTCCTGTCTATAACTTTCGATAAGATATACTTTCGAAATAAAAAGGACTCGAAAAAGAGTTTAAATTTGTACTATAGTTTCAAAGAAACCTGATATTTTTTCTATACAACGTTTTTTATTTCAGAACTTTAACTTCCATAGGTTAGAAAAAATTGAAATTTTAATAGTGTAGTATTTAGTTTAGGCCTATTACCGTGTAGCTATGTGGAGATCATGGTTACAAAACATTTAATTCGGTGATTAAATTACATATTTGCGTTATGTTACCGTTCCCGAATCCTTTTTGACATTTGTATCACACCTCTAAATCTCTAAAAATGTGTGCTTTCAAATCGTGAGGAAACTTCCAATCACCATAAATACGGCAATGGACTTGCCCACTATCAGGCGAAATGGATTATTGAATAACTGGACAACGTTGGCACAACTGTGCCTCTACCACCTCGTATGGGAGAAGGCGTGACGCTATGTAGGTTAAATTTGTAATAAATCCATACAGGTAAAATTTGAGTGAAGATCTGTGCCCCTGATGGGGTTACAATATCGATACGTAAATATTTTTTTGTTTTTCACATTTTAAATATTTTTGAGTAAATAGGTTTTAATCAAACAAATCGGAACGTTTTTTTTATCAAAATCTTGTTTCGTTTGCTTGCAATTCGCCAACTCGGAGATGTTTTCTATTCTAATTTAAAATTCGAATTAAATGCAGTGTTTCTGTCTTTGAGCGATTTTTAAGAAGATTCAAATTAAGTTTATCAGGACGCCTCTACTACCCAATTAGTGAAAAAGCTTGACTTGATGATGAATCCATGTTAAGTAAAAAAGCTCTCTTTACTCTGAACCGAAACTCTTTACACTGTTGTAGAAAAAGGGCAAATAAAGTACCACTGGTTAGATTATACACACACACACAATTGTTCCCACTTTTAGCCTTTTTTTAGTTGTGCAATACTCCACTTTTCGTGAAGGGGGCTAGCCCATCGCCGCAGGTATGGAGATTGATGGTAGCCTCACGATGTTTTCCATCACCGTTAGAACGTCCATATGATGTACTTATTTATCTACTGATAATCTCTTGGCGCAGCGGTTGTGGCTCTGCCTACCACGCGAGAGGTCCCGGGTTCGATCCCCGGCTGGGATGAAGATAAAAAAACCAGGTATTGGATGTTTATATGTGTGTGACGTCGCTGTTTCTGGTTCAAAAATAAACATAAATTATAAATGTATGTTTATAATTTATGTTTTTGTTTTTTATAATTGGCACATTTGGTCAGATGGTCGATTAGAACCCTCATTCCCTGTAAGACAAGCGAGCGTCAAACCACTAAACTACTTTTTTCACCCATTATATTATCATATTCACGCACATGAATGCAGACAAAAGAAACTTCATACCTAAAAACACATATACAAGGAATTATTACTTCCACATAAGAAAGAAAAGAGAGCGCAAACAATGCGCTCGACTCAAACTAAAGTAACGTAGCGTGAAACCACATAAAAATTGTTTAAAAATAAACTGCGCTTATTTGTCATTACGATTTTCAGGAAGAGTTTACGAATACATAATATACACATTAGACGACCCGAATGGCCGAGTCGGCAGTGACGCTGCCTACGAAACCAAGGGTCCCGGGTTCGAGTCCCGGTGGGGGCAAATGTTTGTTTGACGAGAACGGATGTTTGTACCCTAGTCATGGTTGTTTATCTATCTAAGTATAAAGTTTCTCTATATAAATATATATATCGTTGTCTAGTACCCAAGATACAGGGAATCCTAGTTTGGGGCTAGATCAATGTGTGTAAAAGGTGTCCAAGGTATTATTTATTTATTTATTTATACATTTTGAATGCAATTCCGCAATGAAATGAGTAAGGATTTCAGAATTACAGGAAAAATTTAACAATTTAGAGTATTTTCGTAATAAAATTATATCAAGAAACTTTTATCCAATCGCGTTTTCCTTCAGTGAGAATCTTAATCAAATACTCAATAAACATTAACGTGAAAATAAAATCGTGGAGTAAACGGATTAGAAAAAAAACGCATTTATAACAAAAAAAATGTCTCTAACAAGAAACTTCCAGAAAATCTAAGATATATTTCTTCCTAAGTGAAAAAAAAAGAGATTACAATCCTATAAGGTTTCCTTGTTGACAAAAAGTAGAAACACGAGCTTATCTCTCAGGCATGATGGATAGAACGCAAGTTACCACTATTCTGGGATTCAACAACTCCGTATAAACTTGTATGGAGTTGCCAAAGTTAATTCGAGTATGGTGCTAACTCGCTTTCAATCTGTCGGGCCTAGCAAGAGATTTCTTCCACCAAACCAAGGTATTCCTATCCGATGTAAAAACGTATTGATAAATTCCAGGTCGCGATTCTATGCACCCACGCAGCTGAGCTTTAACGAGACCCATTGTGTAGAGCTCAGCGAACTAGTTGCAGGAGTAGTGTTACAGACACTAGAGTCTAAGACCCTATTTTACTATAACTTACATGAAGAAGTGTCGTTTCAGGTTCATTTGGTTGCTCTAGTTAAGATATATTACTAGTTCGGATACTTTCCCGATACTGTCAGCTTCGGCGATGGGCTAGACCCCTGGCACTATAACCCCCAATGGATATACATTGAAAACCGCGCATGTTCGGGAAACCAGTGTCAAAGAATCAGCCTACGTTCACCCACAGCTGGGTAAAGGCGTCCTCTTCACCACCACGCCATCGACTCCAGTTCTGAGCCTCTCGTCCACTGCCTACCAGCTGTGGAGATGATATCTTCCGACCATCTGGCTGGTGGTCTTCCCACGGGACGCCTCGCGCATCTGGGTAGCCACTCTGTTATCGCCTTGGTTCACCTTCCGTCATCTCTCCTTTGCAAAGATTCCTGTCCACTGATATAAATTGTATTGTACTGTACGTAAATTGTATTGTACGTACAATTTAAATTGTATCTATTACTTAACTTGACAGGACCTGAACCTGATTATGAGGCATCGCCCCCCTGCCATGGTATGATAAAATTCAAAACCTATAACTGGAAAATGTCATCATATGATGACGCCAGGTCTCCAGAAGTTAATGCACATCACGCAGTTGATACATTTATATACAGGCACATATATCGCTTCTGGCCCCACACTAGGATACCCTGTGTCGTGGGAACCAGAAACAGCGACATCACACACATATAAACATCCAAGACCTGGTTTTTTTTTGGTTCTTTATTTCCAGTCGGGGTTCAAACCCGCGACCTATCGCAGCGCCACAGAGGTCGTCATGTTTGCATACTCCTTTATATATCTCAAAATGGTAAAGCATTATGGCGGTCAGGCTTGCAGATTTTATTCGTTAACTGACAATTCTTGTTAGCCGCTCTATAACTGCCATATTGCTGGGTACAAGATGGACAGTGCATATACACTGACTAGAAATTATTGGCACCAATGAGATGTTTCAATGATATGGCTAACATGCTGGCAGGGAGTTAACTTAATACCATAAAATGGTGAATAGCAAAGAACACTTTTCTCTCAATCAATCAATCAATAAAAAATTCTTTATTATTGTAGATATTTACATATACCGAGAAAACTTTTTTTTTTCTCTACATTGGACCACTGTGGGAGAAGCAGGGAAGAAACTACCACATATTGATTTTTAGATCTCTTTTAAAATTGGTTCTGTTTATCTAATTTAACAATGTTAATTATTATAAACATAATCACGAATAAATAATTACAAAATTATTAACAACCAGATCTATGTTGGACGACCCGAATGGCCGAGTCGGCAGTGACCCTGCCTACGAAGCCAAGGGTTCCGGGTTCGAGTCCCGGTGGGGGCAAATACCCTAGTCATGGTTGTTTATCTATCTAAGTATAATATTTATCTATATAAGTATGTGAATCGCCGTCTAGTACCCAAGATACATTGAATCCTAGTTTGGGGCTAGATCAATGTGTGTAAATAGTGTCCAAGGTATTATTATTATTATTTGTGTTGAGTAAGATTAACCCCTACAGTCCCGTCATTTGAGAAATCTTGAACATTGTAAAATCCCTTTTTTCCAAACTCACTCAAACTCAATTTTTTACACGGTTGGAAGTATCTTTATCATCATCGTCACCATCATCAGCTCATCAGCAGGTCCTTGTACTCACCACTTAGACGCCATTCAACTCGGTCCTGCGAAAAACGCGACCATAATACAATATTGGGTCAGAAAGCTGTAATAAAATTTTAAGTGGATGTTAGGGACATCATTCTGAGCAACGTTCGCTGTGAAACCGATTTGATTTGAAACAGAGCACTCCTCCATACAATTCTGCTGACCACCCGGCCTAAAACGAATGGAGATGTCAAAAATAACGTGGCTCTGATCAAATTAGTTTCTTATTTGTTCAGAACGATGAACATACCCTATAAAACAAAAATGAAAATGAAACAAAAAATGAGTTGTTATAATTCCTAAGATGATTTTTTCATGGAGTTTTTTAGTTTTGTTTGGGATTAGTAATCGGAATTGTTTACATAATTATAAAGTACCTACTTAATAGATGTTATTGACCCCTTAAAAACTCCAGCTTTATTTTACACTATGTTAATTTTGCTGCTACCCTCGTTATGTCGTCGAATAATCCGCAGGCGGATTCTAAACATAAACATTTATATAGATCAAAATATATTATCTCTGGTCCCACACTAGGGTACGCTTTATCGTTGGAACTAAAAACAGCGACGTATAAACTTGGAATACCTGGCTTTTATTTTCTTTTTGGAAGGATGTTCAGCCTAAGACTAAAAGAACTGTTATTAATCAAAAGCTAACTAGTATTTAACCTCTCAAAAACCGAGGGTAGTTGGGATGGGTCGCGGTTTAGAACCTTATGCCATGGTAATCAAATTTAAAACTTACAACGGAAAAGTGGCGTTAGCTTACGCCGGTGGTATTCAAGAGGTTAAGCAAATTTAGGACTGTTTTTAAACTATATCGTTAGGTAGACCCTCAACTCACTCAATCATAACATTATATATATATTTTTATTTATCATCTTCACCATCATCATCATCATCAGGCCTCGTCATCCCACTGCTGGGCAGAGGCCTCTCCCAAAGCACGCCATTCGCTACGGTCACCCGCCAGTCTCGTCCACTGTTTTCCAGCCACCTTAACAATGTCATCTGACCATCGGGCCGGTGGTCTGCCCGCAGTTCTCTGCCCTGTTCGCGGCCCCACTCTGTGGCTGCCTTGGTCCACCTTCCGTCCCCCCTTCTAACCAAGTATGCCGCCCATTACCACTTTAGCCCCGTGTTTTTTTTAAATTAATAATTAGCTAGAAGCAAACCTTGTGACACACTTTTAGGGTACATGCTCTTTACTTTATTTATACCTCCACCTGTAAATGCTGTCCTCCACGAGGTGTCCTTCGACGGCGACACCTTGTCAGTTCCTGGTTTGTGCTCGGATGTGACTCGCGGAACCGAACTTTTACTTAAACTTGTGGCTGCGGATTTTGCACTGTAATTGTCCGTTTATGTTGTAGCTATAGTTTTGAGACGAGGTTTTCGAGCGAGGCGTTTGGCTTCGAGGCCTTAGAGGCGGGCATCTTCAAGCTTTTCAGTTCCTGTTTTGGTTGTCTTTCGCCACTCTGGTCTCTTCAAGGCCATGTATAATGAGACGGGCCACAGGATGTTAGATGTCGTTTTAGGATATTCTTGTATTGGAGATGCTGCCCACCAGGCTTACGTTTACCACAGGACAGCTCGGAATAGAAAACGGATTAAGGCAAACGTGAGGTGTCCATGCGTTCAAGGTGGCCAAGCCATCTCAGCTCCCCCTTCATTAGGGGATACTCCATGCCGGTCATATCCTGCCATTTCACCCATAATATGGCTTGAACACATCTTAAGTGAAAGATGTCCAGACGCTTAATATCAGCTTTATAGAGACACCAGGTCTGCGATGCATACAATTAAAGGGGTTTATGATTGCTTTATAGACGGAGAGCTTTGTTTGAAGATGGAGGTGGTGATATGTCCAAACTCTTTGGTTGAGTATTCCAAAAGCCGCAGCAGCAATCAGGTAAGTAGCACAGCAAATCAATCAAAATTTCTTTATTTTCTTATATATAAAATTACCCATGTTTAGAAAAGGTCATTTATTTGCCTCTTCTCTACATTGGTTCACTGTGGGAGAAGTAGAACAAAGAAGGCGAAGAAACTCCTCCAGATTGATTTTTTGGTCTCTTTTAAAAATAGGTCGTAAAACAAGATAGGCTAGCATAGCACACGGCTAGCTAGAAAACAGGATAGCAGCCCCTGCATTTCAGACAGAAAACGAGTCGATTAAATTAAAATGCGGCTTAGACCTTAAATGTTAACATAGCTAGGAATTCAAGTAATTTTGTTATCATTTATATCTACTGTGAAGGGCGGACAAGCCACCCCTAAAAATTTTATTAGCTAGAAAGTCGAATAACCTCATCATTATTAGCTAGAAAGTCGAATAACCTCATCATTAACAAGATCTGCTTTAAATTTCAATTTAGATAGCAATGTCAGTAATAAGCAACCAGTAATAGTTATTTGTACAACAAGAGAGAAAAGTTGATTTTTGCTGCGAGTGCTTGTTTTAGTCCCGAGTGAGCGAAGGAGCGAATATTTGAAACACGAGCGTAGCAAGTGATTCCACGTTAGAATCCTGAGCGAGCGGGGAACTCAAAGCACGAGATGTAAATAACTTTGGTCTCGTGTTATACATACAACTTTTTATCTCAGCAATGAGAATATACCAAATAAGAGAATGAAGAAATACAAAATTGAAAAATTTAATAACATTTATTGTATTTTTTCATGATTAACTTAGACTACATAATTTACACTATGGAATATTTCTCTAATTGTATTATTTATCAATTAGAATAACTTCCTAGCTTGTTTTATTCTGTCTCCTGACAGGATAAATCAAGCTCGATTATGTGGAGTTTAATAGCACAGATACTACAATCAAGTTAAAAATCGATAGCAATATCTGTGACATTGGCAATATCGCAAACAGCCAAAGAACATCGGATTGTAACTCGATGCCCGTTAGCTGTTTGCTATTTCATATTATGCATTCATAATTAAAAAGGGTGACAAATATAATGACCACCAAAATATTTTTTTCCTACCCAAAATGGCTAAATGACTACCAAAAGTTGCAGAAAATATCAGGGCAAAATACTGCGGTAGCTTAGGTGAAGGGTAAAGGGGGTGAGCGAAGCGAAGCCCCCTTTATCCTTTGTGTTAGGTTGAACATGTAAGAACAACAAAAAATACATAAAACATAAAATTAAGTACACAAAACTTAAAATAAGTTTGGTGATCATTTATCCAAAAAAAATTTGGTGGACATCCATCCATTTTGGCAGTCATTTCGAATTTATTGGTAGTAAATTTTCAAATTTTTTGGTAATCGTTTAAACACAACCCCATCAAAAAGCTTCTTTGTCTCACTCAGTAAGCAAAACGGAACTTAGAGCACTGTTTACTTGCAGCAAAAGCCTCTTGGGCTGCTGAGGTGAAAAATCTGCTTCGAGTCAGTTAAAAAGAGATCTTAAAATCAACTTGTGGGAGTTTATTCACCCTTCTTCTCTCACAGTGGTCCAATTTAGAAAAGAGGTATAATATCGTTTTCTATACATATGTTAATATTTATAGAAAATAAATAATTTTTCATTTGATTTGATTTGATTTACCCCTCACTTAAAAAGCACGTCCAGAAAAAGGGAACCATCAAGACATATCTTGGGGGCGGCGCAAGCCAATAGAATTATAGGCAATAAGATCGCGGCTTGAATTTCACATGGCTCTGTTATTTTTAAATCATAACTTACCGGCCTTGGCCCGACCAAAGAGGGGGGTCATGCATGACCCCTAATGGCTTCGCGACCCGACCCCCCAGGGGGGTGGAAAACCATTGAGAGAAACGAGAGCTTAGCGACTGGTAGGTTTATCGTCGGACGATTCTTCGACGGTCCACTCTGGTCCAACTTTCAATGTGCGTCATTTGCCAATAGATTCCTGTCCATCTATACCCGCACGTAGCCTGTCCTACTGCAGCATAGCACGTGAATTTGCATATATTTTAATAAAATTATTCGCAGGAAAAATATTACGAAGTTATAGCGAAGTGAGCGTTGATTTCTCAAGAAAAATAATCCGGTCTTGCAAACCTGCTGATCTTGATCAGGAAGATGTACAGATGCATACGATTATGGCCGTGTTCCCAATAATAATCGATGATGCAGGGTAACAAAGGGATTTAGCTTAGCAAAATGGATCGAGTGACCTATAATCTATGATATGGCTGTAATCTATGATATTCCTATAAAACTAAATTCGAAATTATAGTTTTCTTTGACGTATGTCAAACTGTTGTTCCTCATTTCTCTAATATTTTTGCTACATATTCGACTTATTTTTTACATATACTATTCGCGTGAGTATTTATCTATTTGAGTGTAGCGTCAAGTGCTTCATCACAGCCTCCCACCTTATCTGCGTGACTGCGATGATGCTGGGGATATTGCAATAGCTCTACTGCACTTTCTGAAGTTGCCTTTGTTCCCCAGGATATTCCTACTGGCTCTACCACCCGAGATCTTCCTACCGGCTCCGGAATCCATCTTCCTACGTTCATACCTACCTGCTCTGCAAATCCTGCCTGGATCCTGCCTATAGCTTGTCTTCTGAGTTATTGAACATCTGGAAACAAATTTATGAAAAAATGGGTTCTTTAAACGCATGACCCGTCTATCCTATTCTATTTTATTAAATCTCTCTGTAACTATCTTTTATCACTCCATTCTATTTATTTATTTATTTATTTATTTATTAATACAGATTAATGCACAACATTACAGACTATGCCCAAGTCGTTGTACACATACAAATACACAAATAACATATATACCATTCCATTGAAACCAGATTGAAAAATAACAAATTATGGTATCGTACATGTCAGTTCAATAATTGTCAACAATAATAATAATAATTCAATAATAAAAATGTCAATAAAGTCATTTGGAATTTAAAATAATCAGTTCATTAGACAAATATTCAAATAACATATATACCAGATTGTATTGTACCAGATTCTATGTATCTTTACCACACCCTTAAGGTTACACATGCACCAATGATAATTAATTTATCTTAAGTACATTATCGAACGTTCAGTGTTTCGGATGACAGGTTAAGCTGTAGGTCTCGGCTACTATCGCTGCGTGGTAGTGCTCGTAAAACCCCTTCATCAACCCGCACTGAGCCAGCATACTGAAGTGCTTAATCTTACTCGTATCCTTGTAAAAGCCTGTGCCCCTCGGTGGGGACATTTATAGTCTATATTTATCTTTATCTACACACGTATCATAAACCCTCTTTACTGCGTTCAAAAACCGCACGTTACGATCAGCATTATGTTAAACTACTTGGTAAAAACTCGTTTCGTATCTGGAAAACTACACAGAATAGTCATTATGTGTAGTTTTTCTACATATAATGACATTCAAATTTCGAACGCCGACACCCACCCGCGTGTGTCCCTAGTTTGTCTGTGAAGTTGGTACTGACATTCAAATTTCGAACGCCGACGCCCGCCTGCGTGAAGTTGGTACTACAGAACAAGCTAAACAATTGCAGAACCACAATGCCGGTCAAACATGCGGTTCCTGAACACATCAAAGAGAGCTTATGATATGTGTGTAGATAAACTAGTGTATGTAACTGTACATAATTAGGCATTAAAACTCTCGAGTGATATTATTATGAAACTCGCCTTCGGCTCTTTTCATAAACCCACTCTCGAGTTTTAATGCCCTCCATTATGCAGCAGCAAACTACTATGATATTCATCATTTTGTCCTATTAGACTGGGTTGGTTAGAGCGATAATGATTCTTCATAATTTCTTTATTGCACACAAATAATTATATTGACAAGATATACATTAAAATAGTGTATAAAGGCGAGCTTATCTCTAACAAGAGATCTCTTCCAGCGAACCATGTCAGGATGAGAAAGGTTAATCACAGAGCACGGTTAGACCTATGTGTACAACATACATTAAATTACAACTCAATAAACTACAAACATAAAATATAAATAAATATTAAATATATAAATAAATAAATTATAAATACATAAATACTACCTATATTTCTAAAGAGATAGGAAGTGCTTCTTCACACGATTTTTTAAAATATTGAGAGTAGGACTATTCCTGATGGTGCAGGGGAGTGCATTCCACAACTGAATGGTCCGGAGTCTAAACCCGTGCTCGTAAGTTGCGGTGTTATGTTGTGGGGTCGTGAGTATAGAAACTGCGTGGGTCCTCCGAGGCCTGCTGGAAGAAACGGAGGACGAAATTGAAAACGGTCTCGTAGGAAGGTTGGATAGCGTGGATTCCGCAAAATGTTGTAGAGGAGGTTGAGGATATGAGAATCCCGAAGAAGACGGATCGGAAGCCACTTCAACTCTTTGCGATGCTGTGATACATGGTCGTATTTGCGAAGCCCGAAGATAAACCGAATCCCGAGATTTTGAAGTCGTTCGAGTTTGTTCAGTAATTCTTCGTTAGCACTGACCCAGCAGACATCAGCATAATCGATGAGGGGTAGAAGAAGAGACTGAGCGAGAGTGATTTTGGTCTGTCGAGGCAAAAAGTATTGAAGTCTCCTGAGAGAGTGAAAAGTAGCAAATACTCGTCGACTGACCTCGTTGACATGAAATGACCAGGACAGCTGGTTGTCGAAGATGAGACCCAGGTTTTTAGCTTTATGGCTATATATGATGGTGGTACCATTGAAAGTGACAGCTGGAATAGGCTTTTGCTGTAACAGTTTTAGAGAATATCTTGTATTTATAATCATAACCTGAGACTTACTAGAAGCCCAGCTTTTTACACCCTCAAGATCTGCGTTTAGTGCCTCCACAGCAGAGTTTACATCATTAGGAGAAAAGTATCCATAAATCTGGAGATCATCAGCATAAAGATGATATGAGGAAGACAGGATATCCGAGATGGAGTTAATGAAATTCGAGAATAGGAATTTTTCCAGAATTCTTCCAACAACTGTCTGAATTAATTCTGAAGACTTCTGTGGCATTACGGTTCGAGGGTCTGCCTCCCAACCTAGAGGTCTCTAGTTCAAATCCCGGATGGGAATAAATAAAATAAAATAAAATTCGCCAGGTCTTGGATGTTTATATGCCTGTGAAATCGCTGTTTAGTGGGGCCGGAAGTAATGGATGTGCCTATATATTAATATTTATGTTTAGCTTAAGCATCCAGCTTCATAAACAGGGTATTTTTGTTTTCTACGGATGACAAACTCACTCGATCGCGTCATTCATAATTGAAATAGGGTGATTTATTATCGTTATTCGGTCACCTGTCAATGGTGAAAAAAAATTAAAGGTTGCAAACTGAGAAAATAATTTCAAGATAATTGTGTTCCTAGCTTAATTCCGTTATTCCCATCAAAAATATTACAGGATCCGTAAAAACTTAATACTCAATAAATATTAAAAAAAACATAAAACATAGTACTTCATTTGTCCTCTATTGCGACTTTTGTTCAAATTCCTTTCGCCGTTAAGTTGGATTTTCTGTAAAACTGTCAAGTATCAATAGTTTTACTGAGTCGATAACGCAGATCACAGATAATATACTATTATATAAACAACCAGCCTCAAGTAGAACCCTTCCAAAACCAAAGCTGTTACACCTGCAGTTATTAATTATAATTATGAGAACGGCACACTAAAATGCGCAACGTATGGAAGAATGTTTAAAGCGAAGATTGGCTACGTCAGCCACATCTGGGCACACCAGAGACGCCCGCTTTATTCCTCAGAAGTCGCCGTAGCCGTATTGGCTTCGAGGACATCACATCAAGTTGAGACCTCTCGAAACAGACCATTGGTCTAATTTTTACTAAATTAACTATTTTGCATTTGGTCTCGTAAAGTTCCCATACAATGGAATCCCTTTAACCCAGTAAATCCCATCCAGTAAATCGATTTCGCAGTGGACCATAATAGTAAGCATTATGGTCTCCGAATTTCAGCCGTTTTACCATTTGGCCTCTACATTGATCAGTCGGAAAAAAAGAGAAGATGACATGAACTCTTATTATGAACTAAGTACTGTTTTTATAACTTATAATTACATTTGAATTAAACAAAATCTATATACAATACAATCTATATACAAAATGTATACATTATGGGTGGTGTTATGTGCAATACTTTAAAATTAGTGCAGTGTATTTTACCGTGTAATACGGTGTACAAATATTTACAAATTATCAGTTATAACTATATCGGAGGGAATATTCTTAAACCTAACATGTCAGTGGGTGAAAAAATATGAATAATATACATACTATATGCCATATGATTTACATTTTTAGCAAGTTTTATTGTCTAAAAAATCACGCACACTATAAAAACGAGTCAATCTATAAAAATGAGTCAATTTGCTCTTAAATACTACACATTTTTCATATTGTTTTATATCGTCAGGTAACTTATTAAAAAAATTAATGACCATGCAGTACACGTTTTTTCTGCATAAATCTAGGCTTCTATAAGGTAGATATAGTTTAGAAAGCTAGTACTATATGAAGAGGCCCACAATTCAGAACCGAAGCCCACCAAACTCTGGCCCTACCCACCTAAACGTCTTGATAAGTAAATTAACGTCGGGTTAGAATGATACGGATCGTGTCAGTTATCTATTGATCAGTCCACTTGAAGTACAGTTATTTAGAAAAGGCGGCTAAGTCCGGGTTGGGCTTAGAAGGAACTGGTTCCGTATATGTTCTGGTCATGTCAGATTGTTTCGTGTTGCGTACGCCTCTTGTGCGTGCGTTTAGTTAATAGTGCGTGATAGTAACATCTACGAGACATAATGCTTAATTTATCTACACACGTATCATAAAACCTCTTTACGGCGTCCAAAAACCGCATGTTACGACCAGCATAATGATTTCTTCTTGGTAAAAACTCATTTCTTATCTGAATATTGACACATTATGACCATAATGTATCAATTTTCGACAAATTATGACATTCAAATTTCGAGCGCCGTCGCCCGCCTGCGTGCCGCCCCTAGTTGTGTGTGAAGTTGGTAATACTGAACAAGCTAAACAATTGCAGAGCAATGATCAATGCCACAATTCCGGTAGAACATGCAGTTCCTGAACACAACAAAGAGAGCTTATGATATGTGTGTTGATTAACTAGTGTTTGTAACTATACATAATTGGCATGAATGCCCTCCATTATGTATCAGTCACATAAACTACATTTTTTATCAACTAAATAATTTAGAGCTTTTAATGTGATGGTTTCTGTCGGTAATGAAAACATTGTGATGACGTGAACGAATATTCTCTATAACATACATAAAATAGGACACAGTTAACCACAATATCATCATATCATACTTTTGTAAAGCCTACTGTGGAAATAAAAACTGGGCATGCACATGTGTTAGCAATGGCCAAATTTCACTTACCTGTTCTGCTAATAATTCAACACTTATTTATTTTACCTGTTTTACAAAATGGTAGCCAAGGGACGCGCGAAGACCGGGAGACAGGCCACCCGCCGGATGCTCTGATGACGTCTCCAAAACTGCCGGGCCGCAGTGGATCAGTTTGACCCAGGAACGCAGTCAATGGGGTGATGAAGAGGATGCCTTTCCCCAACAGTGGGTGCAGAAGGCTGAGTAGTTAAACAGTTAGATGCAGCTTAACTATTGCTTCACCTTTTCCCACGGGGTTGCTGGGGCATTTTTGAAGTCAACTTCTGAGGAAAAGGTGAAGCCAAAACAAACAAAGAACCATTTTGTGGTTCCTTTCTTTTTAACCTCTGACGAACATAAGAGGGGTGTTAAAGTCGGTGTGTCGTTGTGTCTGTCTCTATTGGTCCAACGGTTGGACGGATTTTCTTGCGGTTTTCTATAAATGGTAGCAAATTTACTTGCAATGGTTCTTAAATATACATATGTTATTAAATCAGTTCGGTAGTTTAAAAATTATTAGCTTAACGAAGCATTGCGGTCAAACAGATGGAAGAATTCTAATGCGGATTTTTGTAGTTGGTAGACTTTCACTGCGACGGCTCTCAGATATGTTGTGTTAAATCAATTCAGGAATCCAAAAGTTATTTGTCAACAGTTTTAATATTTTTAATTAATGGTTTTTCTATGGTTCTTCCATCTTGACAAGCAGAAGTCTGCCGATCATACAGCAAAATCATATTTATTTATTTCTAATGTGTGTGTGTATGTGTTTTTTTTATCCTCCGCCCTAGACAACAAGTTTTCTTTGCACGAGTGTTTACTTTTACCTGTAATTAAAATTACCCAGCCAAACAAACCTTTTTTAAAACCTACAGGTTTTTATTATCGGGGTCTCACTCTCACAAATCGAGCCCCTTGGCCCCTATCCCTAAAGTTCAAGTATCTTCTCATACTAAGTTGCGGAACCCGTTTACTCGACCGATTTAAAACTAGCCTTTTTATTAGCATATAGGATATATGATAGCTTTTTGATACGGTTTTTTTATTGCAGTATACCATTAAAACATTTTGTATAACTTGGTAGTTTCAAAATACATAAAGTGCCCACATCAGATCGAGTGTACAGATAGATAAATTTTCCGAAATAATATTTCCTTGTATTATTTTTTACATTCGCGTTTTTTCCCACGATTTATTTTTTTCATAAGATTTTTTTACTAGTAGTATATTTTGCTACTCGCCTCAATTTCTTCTGTTTCTTTTTGCCAGACATATATTTTTCTATGCATTTATTTTCTTAATCCGTATTTTTCATATACATTTAATACCGACATAATAATTTTTCAGGTGTCTATTTCCTCATACACATTATGCTTGATTTAACTAACATCCATACATGTCATGCCTTTTCCCATGCCTGCTGGCAGAGGCACACATGCGCCCCCGTTTAGTCAGTTTTCACTACTCCTTTTTGCGCGACAGGGGGTTAGGCCATCGCCACAGCTAAGGATCTCCTTAGCTGTAGCATACATATCTACATATGTATGACACAAAAAAGAACACAGAAAATACAACAATTTAGGCATCGTGGAGCAAAATCGCCAGCCAGCTTACTTAATTTATTTAATAAATCACACGCTATTTTATATACATGCGATATTACACTATGCGGACGTTCTAACGGTGATGCAAAACATCGTGAGGAGTCCTTCATATCTCCTTAGCTGCGGCTATGCTAGCCCCCTGTCACGCAAAATGGACGTGTACAGATGAAATTTAAATCAAGCATAAAATATATGGGGAAATAAGCATCAGGAAAATTATTATATCGGTTAAATATAGGTATATGAAAAATACGGATTGAGGAAATAAATGCAAAAAAATATATATCTGGCAAAACGAAACAGAAGAAATAAAAGCGTGTAGAAAAATTAACTACTAGTAAAAAATCGTATGGGAAAAATAAATCGTGGGGAAAAAACGCGAATGGATTGATAGGATGCTTCTTATAACAAACGATCATTCTGCGAGCTTTCTCCAACAACTTTTGTAACAATGTGTCAAAAACCATAGTCATAGAACAAAATTACACGTGTAAACATTGATATGAACAATAGTTTGTTTGATCAAACATCTGACTGAAACGCGCCAATTTGTTGGAAAAATGACCAGACAATAGAAATGGCTTGTCTAGTTTGTAAACTATGTTAATGAAAATATCCGTATGAAAGCACAAGCTGACAATAGCTACGCTATTAATTAACTTCTCTGGAAAAAATATTTTAAGTCATCTTAAAATTTCTTTATTTCTGTAGATATTTACAAATACTTAGCAAAAGTTACATTAGCCCACTATGGGAGCAGAAAATAAAATTACAAAATTCTGTCTTTTCCACTCGGGGCGTCCGAGGCACAAAAAGTATCCAAGTTTTTGGTCTGATTCACAATGTCCGGATCATTGTAGACGACCCGAATGGCCGAGTCGGCAGTGACCCTGCCTACGAATCCCAGGGTCCCAGGTTCGAGTCCCGGTGTGGGCAAATATTTTTTTGATGAGAACGGATGTTTGTCATGGTCGTTTATCTATCTAAGTATAATATAAATCTATATAATTATACGTATCGTTGACTAGTACCCAAGACACAGGTAATCTTAGTTTGGGGCTATATCAATGTGTATAAATAGTGTCCAAGATATAAATATATATATATATATATGTAGCGGATACATCAAGATTTTGAAGATCGACGTACATCTATGACTTATATGTTAAATAGGCATTATCTGGACATATTGAAACATGCCCTTAAATTCATGTTTTTGTAATACCTTGGACACAATAACTAAACACCTTACACCACTGTAGTTTAAGGCAATAAAAAAAAATACCTTGTACACAATTTACACACATTGATCTAGCCCCAAACAAGGATTCCCTGTATCTTGGGTACTAGCCAACGATACACATACTTATATAGATAAATATTATACTTAGATAGATGAACAACCAAGACTAGGGTACAAACATCCGTTACCATCAAACAAATATTTGCCCCCACCGGGACTCGAACCCGGGACCCTTGGCTTCGTAGGCAGGGTCACTGCCGACTCGGCCATTCGGGTCGTCGTACGTTTTGTACGACCAGATTGCCATCGCCACTCTGGAGATATGGATTACAAACACTTTACACATGTCAGAGGGTGTACAATTCGCAGGTACACCAAAACATATTTCATAATTTCTTTGGTACACACAAAACATATAAACAAACAATAGTTTCATGAAAATTGTGCACAAAGGCTTGGTTATCTTTTAAACAAGATCTCTTCCAGAAAACCAGGTGAAGATTGGGAAAGGTTGATTGCTGAAAAAGGGTAGATATTTATGTTTTTATCTACACACGTATCGTAAACCCTCTTTACTGGCCCTAAAAACCGCATGTTAAGACCAGCGTAATGTAAAACTATTTGGTAAAAGCTCATTTCTTATCTGAAAATTTGTACACTATGCCCAAAATTATGACATTCAAATTTCGAACGCCGACGCCCGCCTGCGTGCCAACCCTAGTTTGTCTGTGAAGTTGGTACTACTGAACAAGCTAAACAACTGCAGAGCAATGATCAATGCCACAATGCCGGTCAAACAAGCGGTTCCTGAACACATCAAAGAGAGCTTACGATATATAGATAAACTAGTTTATGTAACTGTACATAATTAGGCATTAAAACTCTCGAGTGATATTATTATGAAACTCGCTTTCGGCTCGTTTCATAAACGCACTCTCGAGTATTAATGCCCTCCATTATGTAGCAGTCACATAAACTACTATTAGAGCGTATATTTTTCAAAATATTTAGTTCTAATTTGTGCAGTGTTAACGCAAAGAACCTAACCTAACAGCTGAAGCTTTAACCGTACCCAGTATAAGGATAAAAACGCTATTTGTTTCGGTTGCTTGGCTCTAGGTATCTAGCAGCCATAAATAAATCTATAGTAGTTGCTAACACACACACACACACATAGAATAAACAGTAAATTGCGAGTTTGTTTTTCGATTCGACCAAACATTATTTCTCGAATCGTGTAAACACGGCACGCTCACACGCGCAGTTACAATGCAGCTACGGTAGATTTGCTGAAGCTGAGAATCCCTTAGATTGATAGATAGATAGATAGATAATTCATTTATTAATTGATCGGTACTAACACAAAAACATTATTGGTTATTAACAAATTACAAACCACACAAAATTAATTATGACAAAAAACATCAAATATATTTAATAAAACAATGAAAATAATTATTATTAACACAGCAAAAATATGGAAAGTAAGGATCACTGTGTGGCACCGTGACTGTACCGCGACAATGAAATGGCCCTGACTCAGCAATGTCATGATATTACGTAATGTTGATGATATTACGTAGTTTACAAATTCAGAATAGAGCCCTCACAGTTGAGTAAAGGCCTCTTTTTTTTTAAAGAAACCGTTGCGGCCCCGGGCCAACTTGATCCGCTGTTTCCTAGCTGTTTTTAAGACGGTCCCGACCAGCTGGCCTGCTTTGGGGCTGCTTAAGTAGTAAAAAGTATATGTAAAATAAATAAAATCACATCATTGCCTCTGGCACCACATTTCTTTGGATAACCTATGTCGTGAAAACTAGAATCACAACAACAATAACAAATACATTTGCATACAGACTTGCTTGTGGCCCCACACTAGGATTCCCTGTGTCGTGGGACCCAGAAGCAGCGACGTCACAAAAATGTAGAAATTCAAGACCTGGGTTTTTTTTTTCCTTCCTCCCGAGCTAGGATTCAAACCCAAAACCCCTCGCTTGACAAACTTTATGAACATTCAAAACCCATAGGATATGTTTGTTAAAATAAACAGGAATCATATGTAACGATATGATATTTATTAACATATTGTATTTGTTTAATTCTTGTATTTTATAATGTATCATGTGTATATGTCATCGTAAGTCAGCTGGTATTTCGTTTGCATTTCAAGTTTAGACACGTTCACAATTTAACGGTTTTATTACAAACTAACGCGTCATATAGTAAGAAGTACGGTACGGTTTAAAATTTATCCATAGTTTGTAAAGTAACAAGGAAAAAAACGTTAGATTATAACGGTTTTGATCATCTTACGGTGACATATACATAATTAATTTAGTGATAAAAGTCACTGCCAAAACCAAAAACGGAATATTAGTAAATCACTTATCGGGACGATAACAATATAGGGCTGAGTCAAAGGACTGAAAGAAATCTTGGATGCAAAAAAATTGTAATAACAGTATAGTTAATGTGCGTATACAGGGTGTGTGCGTTTTCTTTTCGTGCATGTGCAAGATGCAACGTATAAACCGATGCTTGGCCGCGGTGCCAAAAAACACAAAGGAGCTGGGCCGAGAAGTTTTGATACTTTAGCAAATGTTACTTCGGTTTTTCTTTATTTCTACTTATGTATGGCTATGAATGAGGAAACATAAGGGGATGGATTATAAGGATTATAAGGAAGTCTTTAAAATTAGTAATCAAAGAGACATGAATTTTATTAATTAAACATCATCATCAGTGGTCGGAAAACCTTGGAGCGCGCACTTATTTTTAATAGTAATGCCTCCTTGGATCTCTCTGTTGCGACGTCCATACATTGCAACTACAACATTCAAAATTTGACACTGGCTGTCAGATATAAGACTGAAGAAAACGAAGAAAAAACATGTGACTTTAACGTATCGCCGTGAATGAAAGTCTGCGAGAAAATTCTAAAACATAAATCGAGTAAATAATCGCAACAATAGTGAGTATTTTAGGTAGGCAAACATGTCGCCGAGACCAGAAACAAATTTAAGACAGACACGTTCGAAGCGTAAATCACCGTGACTTGGCTTAAACAATGAAATAAACAAAAAAGGTCAATATTTACCTAAGATCCATTTAATTTTTGATAATGTGCAATATACCTTGATCTCAAGTGAACAACCCAGCGTTTAGGTTTTTACCGAGAAATCATGTTGTCTGTTTTGTTTCTATATTCGCTTGAATCGGACGATGTCAGATGAGTTTTTGTTAATATCAAAAATACTAAGTCAAGCTTTTTAAAATAAATATTGAAAAGTCTTACGAAGAAACGTAGTATGAGTTCTGAAGTTCTTCGGACGAAATGACTGATTTTTACGTAGAAATGTCATGCATTTTATAGTTCGACCTCTAAAAGTGATCCAGATATAATTAATTTGAAATTCGCTCCACTGAGCCATTTTGCAGTGAACTGAACTAAGTAAATTTATTTGTTTTTAAATTAAAATCAAATATTATTTACCACCAAATTACATATCAAATTGATTGATATTGTTCTTTAAATTTAATGACTATCTACAATACCTATATGTTCTGTTGTTTTGTTATTAATATATTTGAACCTTCTTAAGCCAATAAAAATACAATACTTCAACTGTATTTTATTGAAAAATAAGATCATCTAAACAGTAATAAAAAATGTGTATTAAAATACTAAAGTTCCCATATCTAATTAACTTCCGGAAATTAAGTGCCGCTAAATAGTCATGTCATACTTTAGCTTTCGTTACGCTCCTAGGTTTTCCGACTATTGATCATTATCATAGTCCTATCAGGGAACCCACTGTAGACCACTCCTCACGTACAAGGCATTTAACTTGTTGTATAAAACATAATACATTAATTATAAAATCCCAAATAACAGATTGCGGATGAGTCCAGGACATTTAAATGACGCTGGTTTTTTTGTCAAATGCCCATCTTTAAAGCACTATTTCTCATCAAGGAGACACTTCCCAAATTCTGAAAAAATAAACTTCATGAAAACGTTATTTTACTTCTATTTATTTTCTTTTTTTATTAAATACACGAAACAAATATCTGAATCAATATTTTTCACCTAAAACATGCTATTTCTGGGGATCTTAAAAGTATATTTATATAGATCTCGCGTCAAAAAATTGAAATCAAAAATATCTTAATGCTGTATGTATTTAATTAAGAAGTAATGTTTTTTGAAAAATAAAAAAAAAACAGCGCACGCCTCAGGACTGACGTAACGGCCATGTTGTAGTATGAGCTGTTATGAATTAAGTATATTTTAATATGGTTGTGTCCAAAATTTAACTAATGCTAAGAGTTGCCAATCTTACTCATATCCGAAAGAACAGAGCGTTACCGCAGCGTCGGGGGTAGAACGTTGTATATACGGTATTTCTGCGTGTCAGCTACATACCTATGGAAATAGAGATTGCAAAATATTCAAACAATTGGCAAAAGATAGTTGTTTGCTTCAAACATATAGCAGTTCAGCGCTGAAATAGAGAAATGACCTAAAACGTACCAAGACTTCACGCTCCCCCAACACAAGGGGAGAAAAACTTGAAATCGCAAAAATAGATCGACGAAAAATGAGCATAAATGTATATCTGTAAGCGTCGGCGCTCGGCAACCAATCAGAGACGAGCTGTCTTAGTGTGGGTGAAAGATTGCGCTTGTGTGTGACCTTCCTGATTTTTTATGTGCTTCGCCTGAAGGAAAAGCTTTCAGTCGTTGCTGTAAATACACCACACAATTTTGTTTTTTTATGTTTTGTTTTTTTTACTGTTTTTTGACTGGAGCGCTCAGGTCTGTATATGATCTAGGATCATATAAGGATCCCACAACCACTTTAGAAGAACATACGAAAACGAACAAAAAAGTATAAACCATCAGTGGCAATTTGCTAGCTAACCTCCTGAGCGAGTGATGCGACAATATGTGACATCAGCTAAGTAACTTATCAAGAAGAGCATTGGTGTAATTTTATTGCTCAGTCATTGGTACTTTAATGGAGTTTAAACACTATGAAACTCCATCGATTATTACCTCAAATTAGTTATTGATGGGAATTTATCTAATTAAACCAGCTTTCTAAAGATTATTTGCATTATCCTGGTAAGGGTGCTCCTTAGTTGTTTCAAGGTTCGGTATTAGACCATATTTCTGTTACTGATGTAATCCTCGATGATGACGATGATGTTGTTGATGATGACGGGAGAAAAACTCTGATTACCAACTTTCCTTTTGAATGTTCTGATGTATCTTTTTTCACCTTGAGAAGCAAAGTCCCAGATACGATTAGACCAGGTAAGCAAATCACCAGATTTAATATACGCAATAGACCAATGTTTGTAGTAAAGAGTTGATGTCGCTTGGACGAATAACGGCACATCTCATGTCTGTCACATCAAAGAACTAAACGAGAAATAGGCTAAAAGTGCCTACTGTGTGACTACAAAACTGTGCCTAGCCCGCCCCGTAAGGAAAAGCTTAGCGAAATGATTGTACATACTTATGTTGTCGGTAACCCACACAAAAGCGCAGTGATCTGTTTTTCATCAAGAGCACTCCTGCGCAGTGTGCAATCGCGATGCAAAAATACCGGCTAAAACTCAAGGTTGCCATCTGTTAAAAATAAAATCTGTGTTGCACGGATGCAACCGTGGATACTTATAAAACCAAGGGCAAAATGGCAGTTTCATTTTATTAAAAAAGACACTGACTGAAAGGAAATTATTATACACAGAAAGTGTGTGTGTTGTCTAGGTCTAGAAAAACACAAATAATACGTAGCCATTGCGCGACAGGCGGCGAGCCCAACGCCGCCGGTAGTGAAATATGTATTCCTTTTAAGTGAGATATGCATTTTATTACTTTCCATCCAGAGGAAACAAAATAATAAGTGTAGATTCTTATCACCTGGTCTCATTGTTGGTTGGACTCTTACTCCTAGTTGGAATAAGAGGTAGTCAGGTTTACAGCCACCAACTAGGGATTTAGGTATTCTTATTCGACCCAGGCTATCGAGTATCACATTTAATCAGTAGGTTTTCACTGATAACAGTTGACGTGACCGTCCCCGTTCGCGAAGCATCATCTTCACGCCTGAAAGATATTGTTTAGTTCACGAGATCATCTGCTAATAGAAGCTATTAAAAATAAAAATCTGTAAAGTTATACATACTATAAGTTGCATAAGATCAATGTAAGTAAATTGTATGTCCAGTAATCTTTCATACGTACAGACTCGTTTTTCTTCAGACGTCTTTGTCCCTACCCACACAATCCTAAAACTTTTGCCAACGGCTCGCCTAGGCGATACATAAAAGTCGTATAATACCTAGCGTTCGAATTCTAAATTTAAAAATTTAAAATGGCCGACCATCCGCTGTGCGCATGAGCGTGAATTTGTGCATAAAACTGCATCGGGCGCATTAAAAGCGATCTAAACATTAAAAATAGATTTCGCCCACGTTAAGGTGCGTAGACATTGAGATTTTGAAACGCCTGTACCACATTATTTGGCGAAGATTCTCGAATTCAGAAAGTAGAGACAGATAACGAAAAACACAGCTAATTTAGGCGTGTATTGTTGATTGTTCCATCGCTTATTGGAGCCAGATCCTTCGCCTATATAATCCGGATATGTAACTCATGCAAAAGACCAATTTCCTTGGATACAGTTTGCAATGTTCCACTTTAAAAATCGGCAAACCCTTACTTCATAAATGGGGATATTTATGAAGTGAGTTTGAACTACACCTATATGATACACCCTGTATAATTGTCACGTGATCTCCTTCAATATAAACCACCCCTGACAGAGCGTCCTTCTTTTAGCCAGTCCAAATAAACAACCGAGATGTTTTCCAGCACTCCATCGTTCATTGCCTCTTCTCTACACATAGTTCTGGATATCGCCCATCAATAACCATCAATGGATGGCGAGATTAAAAGGACAGCCTGTTTATATCGCTTTGTTGTTCAAGCTTTGATGGTGTAAAGCTGGGAAAAGCTCTATTTAGAATTGGTTTGAAAATAAATCTTTTGGTTTTA
This sequence comes from Argyresthia goedartella, assembly GCA_949825045.1. NCBI lineage: Eukaryota > Metazoa > Arthropoda > Insecta > Lepidoptera > Argyresthiidae > Argyresthia > Argyresthia goedartella. The sequence continues at coordinate 20,509,403 of OX463834.1, forward strand.
CTATTCGTAAAAGTAGTATTGTATCCAATAGAATCAAGTAAATTTGAGACCGTGCTACATTTGAGACCGTGCTACATTTGAGACCGTGCTACATTTGAGACCGTGCTACATTTGAGACCGTGCTACATTTTGTGGGAAAATGGACATGACGATATTGTTGTTTACAATTCTGTAAATGTACATACAATAGGTATGTACCAAACAGTCATTTATCCAGTTTTAAAACAACGAGTTATTTAATAATTGTCGAAGATTTGACAAAGACCACATAACCTACAAATATCAAATTGGTGACTTATTGGCAGTGAACGGAAATAGTACATTTACCGCGAGTTCCAAAAGGCGTATAGTTACGAACCGAGAAGTTTACGGCACGAGCGGAAGGCGAGGGTCGCAGCGAGGTTCGTCAAAAGCCTTTTCGAACGAGTTAGGAATAGAATTTTTCCGCCTGAGAACCCAAAATCAAGTGGCGAAGGTGCTATTTTTAGCTCAGAAGTCGGAAAAGGTATTTTGACCCATACGATATGAGGGAATCATATAAATATGCTCGGAACAGATAGTAAGGATGTAACGGAATGGTGATGTTATATTCTAGGGGATTATTATGAACATAATTCTGAACAGCTTTGAATTCGAAACCGATTTGATCAGAGCAACTATATTTTTATTATCTATCGGGCTCGTGTGTCGATAAAATTAGCAACGCCATTCATGGTGGATGAAATTTTGGATACAATTGTATTAAAATAAAACTCAAGATATTTTGAATAACCAATTTTGAGGCAACCATATCAATATTATTATGAAATTGTTATGAAAAACATCTATTTACTTTTTTTCTACCAACTTCAAAAATGAGGAGGTTCTCAATTCGTCTGTTTTTGTTTGAGTGTTTGTTATGCGATTACTCCGTCAATTATGAACTGATTTTGATGATTCTTATTTTGATTGGTAGGTCATACTTCAGAAAATGTTCCATATAATGTTTATCAAAATTGACTCAGCACTTTTTGAAAAAATCAACAAATACAAAACAAATATGCGCAGATAACGTTTTGGTTTGTAGTTAAGAGAAGCAAAAGTTTTGATGAAGACTTTTCGGGTACACAGACTTCATTTGTATCTCGACCGGTGAGGAAGGGTTAGGGTTTGTATCTCGACCGGTGAGGAAGGGTTAGGGTTTGTATCTCGACCGGTGAGGAAGGGTTAGGGTTTGTATCTCGACCGGTGAGGAAGGGTTAGGGTTTGTATCTCGACCGGTGAGGAAGGGTTAGGGTTTGTATCTCGACCGGTGAGGAAGGGTTAGGGTTTGTATCTCGACCGGTGAGGAAGGGTTAGGGTTTGTATCTCGACCGGTGAGGAAGGGTTAGGGTTTGTATCTCGACCGGTGAGGAAGGATTAGGGTTTGTATCTCGACCGGTGAGGAAGGATTAGGGTTTGTATCTCGACCGGTGAGGAAGGATTAGGGTTTGTATCTCGACCGGTGAGGAAGGATTAGGGTTTGAACTTGAAGTCGGTTTTTTAAGTTTTTAACTTGGTGAATTATTTTCCATATAGTTCCGATTATCATATTTTTTTTTCAAACTACGATATTTAAGGAAAAGGATGTTTTCATATCATAGCAAATATTTTTCCCTATCCCCCTTAACTGTTCGAGCCCTGGACTTGGTGATGCGGCTTGCTCGGAGGAATTTGAACCTCATGCCATTTTAATAATGAATGAATGAAAGAATGAATGGTGCTTCTCCAGCCAGGGTTCTAAACCTGTTCCGGTCTTTCGGCCGGCATACCAGAGAGCACGAGTTTTGAGGGGGGGCGGAATGACCTGCTCGATAGGAGGGGAAGGAGCGTGAATTCAATCGACCGACTCTTCAGCCTGAAGCCAATATAGGATATGTGGAATGGGGAGGATATAGGATTTGGAGAGCAGCTGTTGTTTTCTTCAAGTTCATGTTTTCCTTCTATTTTCAGGTATTGTTATAGGTTGAGTTTCCTGTCCTGTCGTGTTCATTTGGGTTATCCGGTAAGGTCTCCGTTTCGCTTTCGCTGTCTGTTTCTGGAATATGGTATATTTGGCTCGATGCCTTTCTGACTTCGTCCCTGTTGTGTGCTGATTCTGTCCAGTAACTGTGTTCTTTACCGTAGTATTTGATGTCATGCTTAACCTCATGCCATTTTAATAAAACTAAAAACCTGTAACGGCACCGTGGCGCCACAGTGGCGTCACCAGGGCTTTAGAGGTTATGAGGAGTAGCGCTTCAGAGATGGGCATTTGTCAATACCCATCGACTTAAACCGCATGATCGTTTCCGATACGCGAGACCACAGGCGCTTCGTTGATTTATTCATTACTCCATTACAATACTTTTTTATTTATTTGTATCCCGAAATTGTAGTCGGGATTCCGGGGTATGTCCATATTAACATCTACGTTTGACGTCAATGAACAGCTCCCGACCTGCAACCGGCGAGCTTGTATGAAGATACTAATGAATGTTGAGGAAGCGAGAGATGCATGCCAGGATCGTAGCAAGAGTTCTTTAGTCTCTGACTACCCCTCTTATGGAAAAAGGGCGTGAGCGCATTTTCTGCCTCTGCCAGCAAGTCTGGGAAAATGTGGGAATTCTACTCCCATGAAGAATTCATAAATTTTAAAGAACGACGTACATAAGTACATATTCTTTTAATTGTACCAATAATATTACATTATACTCTTACGAGTAATGACAACTTCCTTATTAATGATGTGGGAAATGTTTCCTTAATCTAATTTTATTTTATACATTTTATGAATTTTTTGAATTTTATTTGACTTGTAATATATATTACCAATAAATTATGTCTTATGTCTTATGTGACGTGTCGCTATGTAATGTAATATAACTTTTTCTTAAAGGTAAGTAGAAGGAGCTTTGCTTTCTGTCAGGAGATGAACATTTAGATCCACATTCCCAATATCCAGAAAACGACTTACACAAGGTGAACTTGTCCTAAAACGATATCTTCCAGTACACCAGAGACGGACTGTTATCTTTACAATTTGCATTAATTTTCCAACCTCTAACTAATGCATAGGTACCCCGGAAGCATTTTTCCACTCACATTCTCCATTTAAAATTCAACCGTTAGCCTGCGCCCACGCAGTGTGAGTAGAGTAATGGCGGTCGTGACTCGCGTCCTCCAGTCGGCAACTCGCGGCTGTTGCGAGTTTGAAGTGAGTATGGCTATAGCAGTTAAACTAACAGGGTTCAAACAGAGCAGTTAAAATTGTAACTAAATAAAATGGGTGCCGAGTGCGAAAATTTGTTTTGAAAATTTTGATGACCCGAATGGCCGAGTCGGCAGTGACCCTGCCTACGAAGCCAAGGGTCCCGGGTTCGAGTCACGGTATGGGCAAATATTTGTTTGTTGAGAACGGATGTTTGTACCCTAATCATGTTGGTTTATCTATCTAAGTATAATATTTATCTATACAAGTATGTGTACTGTTGTCTATTACCCAAGATACATGGAATCCTAGTTTGGGGCTAGCTCAATGTGTGTAAATAGTGTTCAAGTGTCCAATTCGTCCATGCTATCATGAGTTTTTTTTTTTATCCTGAATACTGCGTAGTCGAATCAAAGGCCATCACCACCATCAACATCATTGTTCCAACGTTGATCAACTGAAGAGTAAATGTGATGAACATTTTGGAGATCTTTGATGATACATTATTCCATTTTGGCGGATTTCTAAGATGCATGGCCGTTTTCTTGGTCATATACAGTTAAAAACAGAATTTTCTTTAGGAAATATTAAACTGCACATCAAAAACACTGATATGCACAGCAAATATCCCTTATATTTGCTGCGGTAGCTTAGGTGAAGGGTAAAGGGGGTGAGCGAAGCGAAGCCCCCTTTATACTTCGTGTTAGGTTCAACATGTAAGAACAACAAAAAATACTTAAAACATAAACTTAAGTACTCATTAAATATTTTAAACATAAAAAGAGTTTTTGCTGATCCTTTTTTGCTGCGCAAATCAGTATTTTTGATATGCGATTAAATACAAGCCATTTTCTTTTGCATGCAATGTTACTTTAACCAGCTTTAGGTATCTTGAATAGTCAAGATAAGTAAGTACACTACTGATAGGATCTGCAGTTTAGTGTACAACTCGATATCGAAGTAGAAAATAAGGAGAGGTCAATGATATATATCAAGCCTTATAGATGTCGCAGTTGATTGGTTAAATCAGTCACTTAACTATCTCTCTAAACCGTTAATTAAATGCCGAAGTTTAACCAAGTCACTAAAATTCCATCAGACAAGTGAGTGAACGAAACGTTTATCGAGTTGTCTAAAAGTTTCTAGGCAACAAGTTTTTTTTTTTTGTAAGTTTATGTTTTAAGTATTTTTGTTGTTCGTACATGTTCAACCTAAAACGAAGGTTAAAGGGGGCTTCGCTTCGCACACCCCCTTTACCCTTCACCTAAGCTACTGCAATATTTATATAAACTGTGCAAATCAGCTGTTGTCGTGACGCCATCTTGTTTTACAACATGCCGGCTTTCGGTAAGACAGATTGTTAAACGTTTTCGACGATGCTTTATTTAAATCAAAATGCTAGTGACTTGGTTAAACGTCGGCATTTAATTAACGGTCTAAAGAGTTTGTTAAGAGTCTGATTGAACCAACCAACTGCGACTTAGATATTACTTAGATGTACCCTAACAACATCAATTATTGGTTGTAAATTATATGTTTGATATCTGTCATGGTTTTAGGGTTCTAAGTTCTAAGTCTCCGCTATCCGTCTGTACGTCCGTCTGTAACCAGGCTGTATCCCATGAACCGTGATAGTTAGACAGTTGAAATTTGCACAGGTGATGTATTTCTGTTGCCGCTATAATAACAAATACTAAAAAACAGAATAAAATAATGTATTTATCTGTAAACCACATACAAACTTATGAATGCACCTGGTACTTAAAAGGAGTGTGAAAGTAGCCGCACGAATAACTTTGTAAACAACATTTTGCTATGTAAAATCCAAACTTTTCACTCCACACCATCCCTACCTGTATGGTGGTACGCAACCCTCCGTGTGCGAGTTCGACTCGCACTTGACCGATTTTTTAAGAACGATATGAAAACCTTAGTTATTAAAAAGCAAAATCTGCTCATTTATTGGCAGTAGATAATTTGCACCCATAAATTGGTTTTTACATTGCCCTAATCTGTTTAAGTATCTGTAAATAATGTATGTGCCGAGCCTTGAGGTGTGAACATTTTAATTCATATTTATAATAATTAATGGGACCAGTTATTTGCGTATTACTAAGGTTGATGTCAGCGTATAGGAAGCAAAGTTTTGTAAGGACCGTAACTCATTCTTTATCTTGTTTAATTTCATAATTATTTTCGTCTAAAAAGGATTACGCATCATAAACCCTCTTTACTGCGTCTAAAAACCGCAAGTTAAAACCAGCATAATTTAAAACTATTTGGTAAAAACTCATTTCTTATCTGAAAATTTGTACATTTGTCAAATTATGACATTCAAATTTCGAACGCCGACGCCCGCCTGCGTGCCGCCCCTAGTTTGTCTGTGATGTTGGTACTACAGAACAATGATCAATGCCACAATGCCGGTCAAACATGCGGTTCCTGAACACATCAAAGAGAGCTTATGATATGTGTGTAGATAAACTAGTGTATGTAACTGTACATAATTAGGCATTAAAACTCTCGAGTGATATTTAATGCCTATTACTCGCCTTCGGCTCGTTTCATAAACCCACTCTCGAGTATTAATGCCCTCCATTATGTAGCAGTCACATAAACTACTATTACATTTTGTAAATATTTAGTTTTCATCGATTTCTATTCGAAAAATGTCATTACATTATTAATTCATCAACATCATTAAAATTGAATACATAAAGCTTATTTTAACTCGATTTTATGAACCGAAAATCTCAAAAGTCTTCTATCGAAACCCATTGAAATTCAATATCCTTCTACTTACTTAGAACCTTGTTATTTTACTAACAAAATGGCGTCTTTCTAATAATGCCATTGTCTGGCTAGACTGGTAGAATTTTGGTTGCGAAACATGCGCCCACGCCGATCGGCTTGACTCACGTCTTGAAACAATAGCACTGGAGACGCCTGTATCCGGAATAATCCGGCCACAACTCTGCCGGGGCGCGGCGACAAGATAAAAAAATCGGGTTTAAAAATAATGTTGTATTATGTCTTGTAATGTTGTCTTGTTTTTCGTTGTGAGCGCGCCTTTTTTATGTAACGCGATAGCTGCGGCAATAGGCTAGCCCCCTGTCACGCACGCCTTGGACGTCTGGCTAATCTCAGCCTGTGCCTGTGATGTGATATTTGTTTTGGTTGTCTGTATTCCATAGCTTTGTGCAAAGCATATTAACAAGTATGTACGTACAGCAAATAAGCGTTGGATGCGTCGAGAATTAAGACTTTTCTATCAGCTCAATTAGCAAAGCAGCTCCTTACATGGCAATGTAATATGTGGGGTATCCTACCACAGAGTACCATGTTATTGTGGTCTGTAACATTTTATATTTATATTGTGTAATTATTTAAGGTCGTTTTCATTATTTCGGAAAGCAGGGTTAAGCTAAGCATCATATTCTCACACGCCCTCTAACGACCTATTTGGAAGCCTCATTTTTTTTATTTACTGTCAGTTAATTCTGTTTTCACTCATTACAGCAAGTCATCAACTGTAGTTAATTATTATTTTATAGATGTGCCCTCGTCTCTCGCGATGACAAACATTTGTAAAAAGAAATACATGAGGCAGATTCAGTGATACTAGTTCTTAGACTCACGCGCATATCTATGGTGGGGTTAAGTTTGGAAGCTTGTGATTGGTCGGTAGATTTCTAAATAGGAGTTTTTTTTTAACGTTACGCTTGTTTATTTTTCTGAGCGTTGTCTGATTTGTAAAAAGTTAATGGGCGGGCTTAGATAATGGTCCTATTATATCCTACATATTGGCTGTTTATGAAACATACTTAATGTTTCTTATATAGCTAATTTCTATTATTTCGGATAGCAGGTTTCTTTTCATTTATATATAATAATTATGTAACTACTGCGTATGTGCCTATGTAGGAGTTGTAGGACCGAATTAAATTACTTTCACGTCATAATTGTTTCTAATTTTGCAGTAATTATTGTATGAAATGTGGTAATGTTAAATATGCAATAAAGTATATAATATAAAGTATATAATATGCTTCCCTAAATACGAAAAAGTAATTTCTTTGAGGGTTATAATAAAGATAATTCTAAAATAGACTAGACACTTCTATGACTCCGCAAATGGGAAGGTACCAAACCTTAGATCTAAGCACTGCGCAAGACTCCTGCGCATTTAAAGAAACGCGATACCCCGCGAGAAAAAAACTTGTTTGCAAAGACTGCCACGGTCAGTGGGCACGAGAGACCTCGTGTTTTCTTTGCACAAACACAAAGTCGTTTTGTTACGACACAATATTGCATTAGAAAACAGACGTGTAATCGAGAGGCAGGTCATTGGCTGGATCGGACACAAAAATACGAAATTAATATCACAATTCTTTACTTCTATTGTGTTGCAATGAATATTTATTTCCTTTATATCAGGAAGAATATCCTTACTAGAAAGTAGTTAATCTAACCAATTAGTCCTAACCTAACCAAAGGAATAGGTTATTTATACTCTGTAGGTTACCTTAAGGGTGGCTATAAAGTTGTCTCAGCTAAAACACATTAATTAAAAATGCCTGTCTAGGAGTTTAAATCAATGGTCAGACAGGTCCATTAGAACATGCTCCTAGGGCTGCTATTCTTGTAACGATTGATGTAAGCGATGAATGGTGATCACAGAAACCTTTGTGATTTATAATGGGAACAAATATAATGATCACCAAAATATTTTTTTCCTACCCAAAATGGATAAATGAACATCAAAAGTTGCAAAAAATATCAGGACAAAATACTGCGGTAGCTTAGGTGAAGGGTAAAGAGGGTGAGCGAAGCGAAGCCCCCTTTATCCTTCGTGTTAGGTTGAACATGTAAGAACAACAAAAAATACTTAAAACATAAACTTAAGTACACAAAACGTAAAAAGAAGTTTGGTGATCATTTACCCAAACAAACACAATTTGGTGGAAATTATCCATTCTGGCAGTCATTTCGAATTTATTGGTATGAAAATAGGTGCGTTTTTGGTAATCGTTGAAACATAAGCCATTTATAACATTACTAGCTGATGCCCGCAACTTCATCTGCGTGTTCCTAGGAATTATCATTTACCGAGATAACATTACCCTCCCTCTGTTGCAGTCGGACAAAAAGTATCCTATATGTTAATCTAGCTCATAAACTATCTCTGTGGTAAAGTTCATTCAAATCCGTTCAGCCGTTTTAGCGTGATTGAGGCACAAATACACACACATCCAAACATCCAAACATCTAAACATCGCTACTTTCACATTTATATTAGTTGGATATTCTTCTATAAATACCGTTATGTTTTTTCCCATTCGTGGTGGCAGATGCATTTTTGCTTATACCTTTACCATCTTAAGGTCAGTGACTGTGAAACAGATGAAATTGTCTAATATCGCTCATCGTGATGCCACCATTTCATGTTATCACACACAACTATCATACAAACAACGAGCAATACAGCGTTAATAATATTACGGCAGTACCAGTACGGAATCCATAAACCAAACAAAACTTCATACGCAGAAACAGGAAGACTCGGCGCATACAAACTACCGCCGCGCGGCGACGAACGGAACTAAGCGACCCGCGTACGTTCGCTCAACTCTTTCAGTACACATTCTTTTCATCTGTCTCTTTCCCGCCGGGTAGGGCTTAAGCCCTTTTTGGGCGCCAGACAGGGACGGGAGAGGAAAAATGGGCACATGTGCGCGAGCGCGGTTTGGTCTTATTTTTCGCAGGTCGTTGCCTTGTGGATATATTCGCATTTCCTTTTGCTATTTTTTTGCTCTAGCTTTTTTTCTGTTCGCCGTGTGTGTCCGCCGGCCTAGGTCGCGTGCGTGGGACGTTGCATTTATTTTTCTCGCTGTACCTCGTTGGATTCTAATATGGATTTAGGTTTCTGGTGGATTTGTTGTTTTTTGTTTTTTGATTTCAACATGAGTGCTTTGTTCTATTTCCAGATTTTGAGGATGTCTAAAACTGATTAAAATATTACTTATGTTCTTCAAATAAGATTAGAAGCTTGAAAATTACGATTTGATAAATCCAACAAGATTATGTTTTTAGGTGTAGATATCGTATGCACTAATAAGAACGTTAACCAGTGTAATATTATTATTCCCTAGGGGAGTCTAGGGTATAAGGGAGAAATCCTTGCGTAATGCTTATTCTACAGTTTCACACAAATTATCGATCACCAACCACTCCATATTTAATCAATGTAATAATCAATCATATAAGGTAGTCAGTATAATCACATAATCCATACTTCCGTGTCACAAAACTCATAAAAATACCGATTCACCATATAATTTGCAACAGAATCGCGTTTAATTAATGCAGTCAATTAATAAAGGAATTTTCTAATCAAAGAGCGCTGTAAAAAGATTTATCTCGCAGCGCGGGCGCAATGCAATGCAGCAACAAAACGCAACTTTCCCGTTAGGCGCGACCTCTGGTGGCGCCAACAGGAACTTGTATAGCATATGGGCTACTCTTTAACAAACTTACTAAATTATTAGTGTTTACTAAAAAAGCAAATGTCCTTCAAAAATAACTTTTCAGCTTCTGTTGCACAAAAATAAATATATTACAGACTGGTATTTTGAAAATAGATAAACAAAGGCGAGCTTATCAGATTTGCATTATCTTAATATCATTTGGCAAAAATCCGTCAATTATTATTTTTTGAATCTATATCTAAAACTTTTATTTTTATTAGGGATATCAACAGCACAACAGTAAAAAGATTACGATAAACATTAGAACAGTGAAGCAGGCCAATAAACGATGTCCACCCAAATGCAAAACATGCTTAAATAAAAATAATTATATGAAAAAAAAAGAAACCAGACAAATTATGTTGGTACCTATGGAAAATGTTTTGAGAGTGATGTGTTAGGTCGAAATTCTATGAATTTATCATAGGTTCTAAGTCAAAGGAACAAAAAATAGCAACCACCTTTCCAAATACGCCAGAAACTCAATAGACCATTCATTTATATAATTCATAATTTTCGTAATTCATAATTTCTTTATTGCACACAAATCATACAGAAAACAAGAGTTACATAAAAAAGTGTACAAAGGCGAGCTTATCTCTAATAAGAGATCTCTTCCAGCAAACCAGGTTAACATGGGAAAAGTTGATGGTTGAGCAGGGGTAGTCCTATGTGTACAATATATAAAATAATATCTTCAAAAGTCCGAAATATTTTATAGTCTAAATGTATTCCACATCTAAACAAGTTCTGAATGCCAGTCTAATTTAAACAGAAATCTCATCAGCTCTTCAACATCACGCTATTACATTTAAGGGGCTGGCTGACCGTATCCGTTACGGGCGAAAGGGCACTTCTTACATTTTCGATACACATCTTAACTGTTGGATGGAGAACCTTGTCTAATTAAACCAGGGATTAGACAGTTAAAATCTTTTGAACGTCTGGAAATCTTCATAACTTCTTATAGTTGTGGCGGTGGGCTAGCGCTGTCTAAAAAACTATTAAATAACTGTCTAGTTGTGGGCATTAATGTGCCTATGGGAAAACACGTTACGCTTTATTGGTGTTTTTTTAATGGGATGAATATTGTTAAGGGAAGTATTTAATTGCAAATGAAAAATATTGATTTTCACCTCAAATACCAGACAAAGTGGGGGGTCAGGGTAGGTGAAGGGTGAGCGAGGTGAAGCCCTCTTTATCCTTCGTGTTAGGTTGACTTGTAAGAGTAAAAGAAACATAAAATTTGAGTAAACGTGAAATATATAAAACATAAAAAGTGTTTTTCAAATAGCACATGTTTGATGTGCGATTAAATACTTCCCTTTGTTAAATGCCCATATTTGAAGCGCTATTCCTCATAAAAGGGATACTTCTCAAATCCTGAAAATAATATGTTATGAAGACATCTTTTAACTTAAATATGTTAGTTAAAACATTATACTTATGTCATTGGGAACTATATGAAAGAAAAAAACTAAATATAAGTTTTTCACGTGATACTTGCTGGTTTATGGGATTTTAAAATAATATTGATTTGGCTCTTTCGTGAAAAAATCTACATTCAAAATTATAATAAAAAAATATATATAAAAAATTGTAGTTTCAAAATAGGAAACAATCAGTGATTTTTGAAAAATAAATTAAAGACTAAATATTCGCTCTGCTGTGCCGTAGCGACTGACGTAACAACCATGTTGCAGTGTGAGCAGTTTTGAACTTTATTGTAATTTCAACCACCACGAATCGACTCGCTGATTCTTCCGATACACGCGCCTTAAGTATCTCTTGCATAACAAAAGTAACTAACAAACTCTGTGAAGTAGAATGGTGCTGTCATATTTTTATAGCATACTATTTAACCCGATTTTATCAGAGCAACTTTATTATTCATTTTTTCATACAACTCAGCTGACTGTTCGGCCTAGGACGGAGATAGAGTATTTTTAGGTTTGAAGCACTTGTCTGTTTCTGTGTGTGTCTCTCTGTGGCACTCTAGCGCTCAAACGGGTGTACGGATTTTAATGTGTTTTTTTATATTGTGGTACACTTCCCTGCAATGGTTGTTAGCTACGTTTTATTGAAATCGCTTTTGTAGTTTATACCCTAATAATAATAATACCCTGGACACTATTTACACACATTGATCTAGCCCCAAACTAGGATTCTCTGTATCTTGGGTACTAGACAACGATACACGTACATACTTATATTATACTTAGATAGATAAACAACCATGACTAAGGTACAAACATCCGGTCTCATCAAACAAATATTTGCCCCCACCGGGACTCGAGCCCGGGACCCTTGGCTTCGTAGGCGTGGTCACTGCCGACGCGGCCATTCGGGTTTCAGTTTGAAAGTAATCAGCTAAACAATCATCAGGAAACCAGTCTGCCAATTTTTAAACTTAAGGTTTTATTTATTATGTCATTCGAAAATATAAAGTTTCATTCATCCCTTTATCTGTGGCGATGGGCTAGCCCCCAGTCACGAGTAAGATGAAACCTTACCGATAAACGAATACTTGCCTCATATTTATACAACCAAGATGTTAATGCAATGTCGAAATATAAGTACAAATAAGATTTCCAAGCAAAGGTGTACATTTTATCTTAAAGTAGGTACCTATATGCAAAATTGCCAACGTATGCTGCAACGAGTTAGCAAGAGTTGCATCAGAGCCGAAGTATCTAGAAAAAGATGTCCTAATGATGTCTAGGAAAAAACAGACCACCTTCATGACACCTCTGCGGTCTTGCGGATCAAGGCTGTGACTCACAAGCGAAAGGTCTCGGGTTCGAATCCCGGCTGTGGAGGATGAAATAAAAAAAACAGGTCGTGAATGTTTATATGTGTGTGACTCACTGTTTCTGGTTCCCACGACACGGGGTATCCTATTGTGGGGACAGAAGCGATGTACTTATGTGCCTGTTTATATTCATGACCTGTGGGGAAATTTGACGTTTTTAGGAAAAAGCCGGTTCCCTAGGTGAGCTTGCGTCAGCCCGTTAACGTAGGGTTAAAGAAATAACGCGGTAATTATAACCTTCATCATACTACTAATTCCATAATTGCTGAGTTATTTCGTTGACTCTGGGTTAACGGACTGACGCAAGTGGGCATTCGATACTGCCGCCGCCTTGTCAAAGAATGCCGACATCTCACTCAAAGGAGAACAAACTTTGAGTAACCGTCTGAATGTGGGTGCAAACGGTTGCCATCTCGGCAAAAACGGCCAAGTGCGAGTCGGACTCGCGCACCATGGGCTCCGCTACCGGTTTTCGCATTATTTCCTTTCCTTTTGCTATTAGACCTTGCTTCGTGCCAAATTTAATGATTCTAGGTCATGGCATTCACCCTATAGCTTGTGATTCCCTTGCGAGTAACAAATCGAGAGACGACCGGTTTAGCCTAGCGTGACCCTGTAGACTTAGGTAGTGACCCTGCCTACGAAGCTGACGGTCCTGGGTTCGAATCCCGGTAAGGGCAAATATTTGTGTGATGAGCATGAATAGTTCTTAGTTTTGGATATTTTATATGTATTTACATAAGTATTCATCTCTATTAAATATATCGTCGTCTAGTACCCATAACCCATGCAAGCCTTGTTGAGCTTACTATGGACCTAGCTTGATTTGTGGAAGATTGTCCTCTATTATAGTTTTTATCTTTTTTTAATATGGTTTTTGTGTCAATATCTCAATGTTTGTTTTAATTGGCAAGTGTAACAAATATGATGAGTGTTCCCATGTTTAATTTTTGCTCTATTTCTATAAGTGAATACCTGTAATTGGCTTTCTATTTCTATTTTAGTTTTTAAAGAAATTAGTTTTATAGCTGTTGGTTTTCCAAATTTTAAATAAATAAATATTATTTATTTATTTATTTATTTATTTAAATACAGCGGTAATTGTGACATATACTGCGGTATCTTTTGATTCCGTTGACCTAGAAATTAGTGTTTCACAACTTCAAGGGACTACAGACGTGAATAATTGATATTAACTTCAACCTGATACCTCCACCGATCTCCAAGAGCTCCATGGCCTATTGAGTTTCACGCTTGCTTCTCACACAGGAGAGGCAGGTTCGAATCCTGACCATGTACCAATGAGATAATTTATCTTAAGTACATTATCGGACGTTCAGTGTTTCTGATGACACGTTAGCTGTAGGTCCCGGCTACAATCGCTACGTGGTAATGGTCGTCAAACCCCTCCATCAACCTGCACTGAGCCAGCGTGGTGGAGTATGGCTTAATGTTACTCGCATCCGGGCAATGGCCTTTGCCCCTCGGTGGGGATATTAATGGGCTACATTTATTATCATAATTGATCACCTGCGCACGCGCTCCTGAGAGAACGGCTCTTAACAGACAGACAGGCAGGCAGACAGACAACGAAGTCCTCTTTTAAGGGTTCCTTTTTTTCCTTTGTTGGTACGGAAACCTAAAATTCATGCACAAAGTCGAGCCTATCTCTGACAAAAGATTTTAGAAAAAACAAAGACAATTTATTCATTAAAAAACAACTCAGGTTAATCCAATTTTCATGTTTTGTTGCTTGCTACCACTACCCAGGGAGACCGTGCAGGGCGGTTGGATCTGAGGACCTAAACACCTACTATTCCCACCGAAAACAAAGACAGATAATACTGGCAAAAACTAGACATAAAATGCGCTATAACCTAATAGCCGATCTAGGCAAAGTCCACATATTTCTAACTATTTTATCAGCTGACAATAAAGTCCCAGTCACCGCGGCGCACTGTGAATTTTGAACTCTATTGCTGGCGGATAAGGTCGTATATTACTGTTTAGGCGTGTGCACTCTTGTAAGTAGAGAGGTGCAATGATAACCGTCCCTGCAAATAATAAATGTGCAGTGTTTATTTATAAAAAGTGCCGCATTCATAGTCTAGGATCGTCGACATCACCATCATCAATTCATCGTGCTCAATTGCTCAGCCCACATCGACCCACTGATCGGCACAGGCCTCTTCTCCTGGCCCCATAGCCAAGTTGCAATCGCTAGCTTATCACTCGCAACGACGCCAGGAAAATGTATGCGATTTGACGTTTGCCGCGCAAATTCACGTGATACTTTGTGTCGTCTTATCATCCTGTGCTAATCGCATCCAGTGAGATCCCGTGGATAATCTGGGATATTCTTTCTGACTTTTTTTAGCTGTTTTGTTGCGAGGGTAGTTCTGTGGTTCCCCATTGCCTTCTGCAGCAGTCTTTTAGGAGTAATTAGCCGTAAGGCCACTGAAGCCTTTTTCATCAGCTAGTTGCCTGGTAATTTGGTGAATGGTCAGTCTCTGGGTTAGTTGAGGTTAACCAAACCATTTGCCTTTTACATTAGATTAGTCTATGGTCATCATCAGACTACAAAAATCTTGATTCCGTATAATTCTAAAAACGTTAAAACTCATAACTTGAAATTCAACAGCTCTTGTCCGTTTGTCATAGGTTTATAAAAATTGCATGCATAGGAAGCTTTGCTGGTAGGTACCTGTAAGGAAACCTTTAAATCTCCATAATTGCGGCGATGGGCTTACCAACTATAACGTAAAATGGAGCATTGATTAACTATTAAATGTGGGCGCAACTGCTACCCCGTATGTGAAAATGAGTGACGCTATAATTGTTAACCTTTCGAGCCTTGGATCTGGTTATGAGGCATCGCGATTTTGAACTGAATGCCATTTTACAAAAATTTGAAATAACGGCACAGTGACACCACAGTGGCGTTAAGGGGTTAAGGCGAAATTCATTATTTAAGCCTCTTATTTTGCTTGACAGATGGTTCAAGCAGCATCTGTTTAAGAATAGCAATAGCTCGTCCCTAAATAACCCGATCTGTGAACGGCACCTTCTTCGTCCGCATGCCCTGCGAACAGACTATGGATGTTGCAAAAAAGCTTTTTTCACCGTCTCGTCGGCGTCGGGTGGGGTTTATCGCGGAAAAGTAGAGATTTTTTCAAAATTTTATCATCGCTAGTGTCGTAGAGCGAGATGGCGATAGCTAGTGATGTGCCGCGTCTCGATTGTGGGCTGCCCTCGATTAAGATTAAGGCTTACTCGAATAAATCGCCAGACGATTCGTGTATTCGAATAAATTGAGTATCGAATTACTGGCTTCACGAGGCCGCAGCTGTTTTTCTGCCACCCCGTATGGCAAAACTAGTGACGCTGTGTGTTCGTGTGCTTTGTTTAAAATCAAGTACAAACTTGGAAAGGGTTCTAACATTTTTGTATAGAGACTGAGTTAAAAAATCTTGATTTTTGCGCCGAGAGATGAAACCGGTGTCAATCGATAGGGTAAATTATAACAAAGAAAGGTATGTAGTTATGAATTCCATAAATGATATATTTTGCGGGAAATCGTATTTAAAATTGCCTAAAAAAGGCAATATTGGTTATACCAGCTGGGTCGAGGCAGCCAATGGGCACTTAGCAATCACTTTCGCATATATTGTAATAATTCAATTTTTCGAACTCAAAAATCTCGCAAAGTTTATCATTTACGAAATTTATAACTACATTTTTAGGGTTCCGTACCCAAAGGGTGCCAAACGGGACCCTATTACTGAGCCTCCGCTGTCCGTCCGTCCGTCTGTCACCAGGCTGTATCTCATGAACCGTGATATAGATGAAATGTTTACAGTTAATGTATTTCTGTTGCCGCTATAACAAAAAATACTAAAAAACTGAATAAAATAAATTTTTAAGGGGGCTCCCGTACAACAATTCTTTCAATCCCACATACAATCTTATGAATGCACCTGGTTACGTACATCGAGTGTGAAAGTAGCCGCACCAATAACTTTGTAAACAACATTTTGCTATGTAAAATCCAAACTATCGACTTCACACCCTCCCTACCGTTGTATGGTGGTACAGAACCCTTCGTAGACTCGCACTTGACCGGGTTTTTTTGTTTATGATATTTTTTTCAGGCGATAGACACCAGTTTCATCCCTGGCCGCAAAAATCAAGATTTTTCCAGAATATGGACAGCAGTCAAGTGACTGCTTTCAAAATGGATTCTTGTTAGGAACTGTCAAAGCGGTAATTATGTTCACGAGTTCTATGAAATCCTAGCACGTGACGTCATAGTCAAATGCTATCTTTTTAAACAAAATTGAGTTTATAAAATACAACTGCTGGAAATATGCAAGTGCTGATATTGTCAAACGTGTTTGTTGAAATAGGTTCAGCTTGAGACACGTTTCTAGATTTATTGGACTACACTGTCAAATACCGTATTACGGCCTACAGTTTAGAATGCCAAAAATGTTACAAGCCAATATAAGAATAATGATGAATCTAGTTTGATTTTTTAGTATCGATTTACAAAAAGGCATTCACCTTATTTTAAACCCCTTTTGTCATACGTTTGAAGCGTTGGTCTGTCTGTGGCACCCTAGTGCTCAAACTGGTAGACGGATTTTTATGCGAAGGCTTTCCTGCAATGGTTAGGCAATAAATAAACTAATAAACTGGTAAACTGGTTCTTAGGTTTGTTTTATTAATATCGGACCAGTGGTTGGAAAGGTTTTTTTATTTTTTATTTATTTATTAACTAAACAGTCTGACGTAGTTGAATACATAAAATTTATTATAAATAGTAGACTTACAGTTTCCTAACAATAATATTACAAACCAAAACATCAATTTATCAATTATCATTATCAATCAAGTTAAGGTTAAATTAACTTAACAAGGAAACTAGTCAACAAAATTTTTGACTTAGGTTTTCATTTATTATGGCGGGAGTATTTATTTTTTCTAATTTCTAGCTATGACTAAAAACTTAAAACATACAAGCTGAATGCACCAACTGCTGCTTAAATTAAGTACCGCTTAAATATCACACCGCACTGTCAGTTACCCAACGAGAGGCAGTAACGGCAAGACAGTAAGTATCCGTCAAAATTTTGAGTTTTCGGTTGCGTATTATGAATTTCTGATAACAGCCGCAATGCCTCCAATTCGAAACGGACCAATCACATCGCAAGAAAACCAGCTCGCGTAAAATAATCGAGTTCTAATTGGACGATTTTTCAATATGATTGGCGTTGCTATTGAGGTAAAAATCAAAGTACTTTATTATACTTAGCAAACTTCATTTTTGCCTCTTCTCTACATTGGACCATTGTGGTAGGAGAAGAGCGTAAAAACTCCCACAGATAGATTTTTAGATCTCTTTTAAAAATTAACTAATACAAATATGATAAATTTAATCATTATGATTAATAAGCAGGAATGAATAATTATAAAATTATTTTGCAAGGTCTGTGTTGAGCTAGATTAACCTCAAACAGTCCCGTCATTTAAGTAATCTTGAACATTGTAATATCCCTTTTTCAACAAAGTCGCTTTAACATGCTTTTTAAATTGCTCAAATGGCAATTTCAAACCATATCATAAGGCTACTGGAAGTGTTTTCAAAATATTAATTAGTATTTATATTTGTTAAGAGTTCTATACAGACTGTATCAGTGAGGATGGACCTGTTTCTAATGGGTTATAATTGTTAAATAAATGCAGCCCAATAATGTCCCTACCGAGGGGAACAGGCCTTTACCCGGAAACTACTAAGATTAAGCCATACTCTACCACGCTGGCTCAGTGCGGTTTTATGGAGGGGTTTTACGACCACTGTAGGTCCCGGCTACAGCGATAGTAGCTGGGACCTTACAGCTTAACGTGTCATCCGAAACACTGAACTTCCCATAATGTACCTACTTAAGCTAAATTAATTATCTCATTGGTACATGGTCAGGATTCGAACCTGCATCTCCTGTGTGAGAAGCAAGCGTGAAACCCATTAGACCAAGGAGATCTTTGCTCTAAATTGTTAGTTTGAACAAATCAAAATTGAATTGACATGAATGGAGACTATTCTGATAGTTATTTCTGACATGACTTTAAAGTTTCACTTGAATCTGATATGAATTACACATATTCTTATAAGTATGGACAATGCAAGTGTAGGTAGGCAGGTAGTTTTGTCATAATGAAATAATAAATAGTAAGAAAAGATCATTAACGTTGGGCAGAAGACCGACTTTGGCTCAGTAAGTGTTGTTCTCTAACATGTGATGTTTAATTTCAGAATGATGTCCGCGACACAGGGTATCCTACTGTAGGGCCAGAGGCAATGTGTGTGCCTGTATGTAAATGTTATATTGCGTGATACATTAATAGGCTCAAAATACATTACCCTGGCGCAGTCGGATTAATATTTCTACAGGTTGTTTAGAGTATCAAGCGACATAATTTTTGTAGTGAACATGTTTCTGCTTGAAATTTGCACAGTGGTTAAGATATGATTGTTTAAAGGTTGTGAAGTAAAATACCCATAGTCGTCCATTGTATATTTGTTTATTCCTTCTAACAATGTACGGAACATGTTTTTCTTATATAATTAGCCTATCTCAATAAATGATAAGTACCAACAACTAACAAAGTAATTCTTCGATTTTACAATTTGAAAACTTCGAAAGTTTTCAAATTGTAAATCGTCAGGGTAAGAAATGTATTTCTAAATAAACGAAAAGTAAGGGCTGCTAAGAATACACCTGTCACTTTGAAAACTTCTTCAGTCCATGCCCTCTGTAATGGTATAACACACGCCAAGGTCGGCTTATCGGGTCCAAAGTCTCGTACAGAATATGTAAATTGGTTTCAACATGGAGGAAACGGAAGAACGGCAAAATATTTCATGCATATATATCAAAATCCACCGGGAACGTTCTTATCCATCCACCGTTGAAACCAGGCGAGCAATCCTGGGAGGAGTTTTATCTGGCTCAGAGCTTCTCAATCTCCACCATCCCGGACGCCTACTCCAAGCAAGAGATGGCTGAAATAGAAGAGTGGGTGCAGGAGAGATGCACAAAGGTTCGCTCAATAAAATGTATTGGGATTATTAGTCATTCACGTCTGCAGAGAATACTTGGATCCCAATCCCATCACCCACCAGTAGTCAGAGCATCCCCGAGATAATATTGATTTTTGTCGCTCCGTAATTCAAACACCCTGCCAACATAACTGATATAATCATCATCATTATATTCAGCCCACATAGAACCAGTGCTGGGCATAGGCCTCTTTTCTAAAGCGCCAATAACTGATACACACATATATATTACTTAATTGTTTTTAGGGCTTCTTACCCGAAGGGAGCCAAACGGGACCCTCTTATTATTAAGTCCGTCCTTCTCTGTCTGTCTGTCCCTCCGTCGGCGGGTTGTATTTCATGAACTGTAATAGGAAGACAGTTGAACTTTCCACAAAACGTGCATTTCTGTTGCCGCTATAGCAACACAAAATTCTAATATAACCCGGCCAAGTGCAAGTTGGCCGCGCGCACCGGGTTCTGTACAAATCTCATTTTTTTGGGAAAGAATTACAAATTTACTGTTTTTTTTTTCTTTAGTTGTACTATATGCCTGCTTTATGCCAAATTTCATGCTTGTAGGTCAATGAGGAGTATATATAGTTTTGATTCCCCTGCGAGTATCAAGCAAATTCAGAAAAATTGTGACAAAAACTTAGACTAACTTGACTTAGAAATTTAATTTTTTCACAACTTCAAGAGGCCACAAATTTCAGTAATCGCTATTAATTTCAACTGGAGACCTCCACGCGTTGTCGTAAAAAAGATCTTGACGGACGGACAGACAAACGGTCAAGCAGACGAACAGAAATTTAGAGTTTTCGGATTTTTCCTTTTATTTGTGCTATAAGAACTTACTTAGTGCCAAATTTAATGATTCTAGGCAACGGTAAGTAGACTGGAGGTTTTGATTCCCTTGCGAGTATCAAACAATTTCAGTAACATATATGTTAGCATATATGTGGCAGTATTGCGGTGACCTATAAGTTTGTTTTTTTTGCAACTTTAACAGACAATAATCGATAATAATTTCAACTTGGCGCGTTTCAAAACGGTCAGTTAGACAGACACGAAGTGATCCTATAAGGTTCCCTTTTTTCTTTTAAGGCAGAACCCTAAACATGAAAAGACTCTCCATTCTAGTGTTTTTTTGTGATTTTTTCTTTACGATGGTATGCGAGTCTAACCACTTGACAATTGTATTACTATAAATAACGCCTAATATATAATAATGATTTTAATAGGCTCGAAATACATTCAAGACACTTTTACCGGTATCTTAGCAACCTGAATTTCTTTCTTCTTGCTTCGACGTAAGTTTATGAAAAAGATCTCGTTCGCTATATTATACTTATTTACATATAGGTAATAAATCTGTAAACACCTAACAAGTCGTGATATTATGGTCATATTCGTTTACCTTACATTGTTAATTTTATATATGTTAATATTTGCTTAACAATGCTAATGTGACGCGAAAATAACTCACACGAGACTTTTATTATCCAACACAATAACCATAGTTGGTTTATAGAAAAATATTCTATGCCCTCGTTTGCAAGTTAAGTCGACGTTTATTTTATTATTAAAATCAGCATTCCTAGACTAGAATGCTCTAAGACATGTGTCTCTTCACTATGAGCAATAACTATACTAAAGGAACACACACTTTAATGCAAAAGGGCGTATCTCTATTACGCGAAGTTTTTGAATTAAGGTTTTATTGCTTTAGAATTAGGATAGATGTTTCGGTTATGGATAAGGGTTTTAGCGACATTTGGGTGGGGTAGTGAATACGTTTTTTCGTTAGAAAAAAGATAATAATGCACCAAGTTTTAAATGGAAATTTTATTCAGGTCTTGTGCGCCAAGCGGTTGTTTTTTCAGTGTTTCGAGGTAATTTTCCACTCGTTACGTAATTGTGATCATGTGATGCTTTCGTGCTATCGTTTGAATTTTATACCTAGATTTTAAAACTGTATTTTTTGTATTTATATTTTTTACTAGCAGGAAGAGGAAGATTATTGAAATATTACGTAATCATTTCCATCGGTGCCTCAAATGACCATTTAACCTTTGTGTTCTATATAACTTTTTTACTTGTGTTCTAAATATATTTTTTAAATAATAACGTTATTTATTTAGATTTCTATGTGCACGCCATATAAGGAGGCAACGTTAATTATAATAACAGGTTTAAGCAACACTATTACAAGTCATACAAGTAATGGTAAGAAAACAGTTATTTACTAGCACATTCTAAAACACTCAGTTTTATTACATGTTTTTCTGATAATGTGATTAAAATAATTTATTTATTGCAATTAAATACTAGAACTACTTGAACTTGAAAAGATTTTATACAGATTCTTCTAATATGAATTAGAAATACAATTCTAGACCAGTAGATGTCGCTACATATAATGATCGATCAATTCATATTTATGACTATGATATTGATACGTCCTATTTTGAGGCGTGCTGCATATAAAAATTTAAGGAACTGTAAGTGTAAATTTTGAATATACCAAGTTAAAAGGAGTCCTTATTGTAATGTTATATGATATAAAGTATACTTGTATTATAAACCAATGAAATCTGGCAACACATTGTGGAAAAGTAACAATATTCTCAGAAAAACAAGCATTTATTTGACAAACTCCGGACGAGTGAGTGGGCAGTTGTCATTATTGTTATTATTGTTGAATTTATCATTTATTCAATAAGTAAGATAATATTTCAATTGGAATATCTTGATTTATCACAGATCTAATAAAACGTGTAATGAAATTAAACAACATAGAAATAAAATAACACCACATTAATTCCTCATAAAAGACATAATTGGAGCAAAAACTTCACCCCACGGCTAACAATAAAAAAACTTAACACAAAATGGGGCAGCGGAAGTGACGGGCGTGCCTTATTAAAAAAAGTAGAACAAAATACATAAAAAAATAACTGGGGTGCCACGAGCTCCCAACCAATTACCTCGTTTTTTGTTCGACAGTACTTAGCATTTTTTCTGTTTTTTTTTATTGGTTGCCAGCAAAGCCAAGGGGCGGTTTTTTCTGCCAGTTTTTCTGACGCCCTCCGGCGGCATAACAGAAATGTGTCAAGTTTAACACGCGTTTCGTTTTTTTAATGGAAAGTGTTTAGACGGTTCGTGGGTTTTTAACGTTTATCGTGATGTTTGTTCAGGGTGTTTTTATCTTTTTTAATGTTCATTCGCCTTTTTTGTGTTTTTGAATGGTGTAGCCATTTAGGCAATTGATTCTAAGATACCATTTTAATGGTTGAGGTGTTGTGACGTATTTATGCCATAAAATTAATCATTTTACAATTAATCATTCCCTGAAAGGGTTGAATTTTACGAAAACATGTATTTTTGAAAGCATTTTTATTCAGCACTACGTGGTGTTTTTTGCTGCATGCTATCAATAGCAGAAGTGGAAGCCCACTTTAAAAACTTATTTACTTTGCAGCTAACATGTGGCGGTAAACCCTTGCTTTTGTTAAAATTTTTGTCGAATTTCAAAAACCATTTGTCTTATGAATTTGAAATTTTGGGCTGCATGGGAAAAGAACCCTTACTAGTGGTCTTCCACAACTGCTGACGATGGTACATGTCGAACTAATACGAAAGTATTAGGGTACTTTGGTGCACTCGCTCCCTTTAATCTTCATCTAAGCTACCGCAGTGTTTTGCCCTAAAGTATTTCTTAGTTCAATGAAACTTCTAATTCAACCACGGTTGGACACATGATGAAATTATCAATTTTATGATCTGGCCACGACATAACATAACATTTACATACAGATAAATACATTGCTTCTGGCTCCACTCTAGGATACCCTGTGTCGTGGCAACCAGAAACAGCGACGTCACACACATACAAACCTGGAGATTTTTTTAACCTCCCCAGCCAGTATTTGAACCCGGGACTTCTCGCTTAGGAAGCACAGCCTCGAACCGCAACGCAACAGAATGGTCGTTTATTGATTTTTTAAGTCAAGAAAAATAAATATTTATAAGCGTCCCTTTATTTCATTGACGCTGATTAATCTTAAATTTAAAACTAATTAGTAACGAAGACCAACAAACAACACGTACTTTCAAGTTATTGGAAATCTTATAAAGTGATTTTAGATATTTTTACGTTTTTACTAAATCAATGCGTATTTAGACATATTTTTTTCCAAGATGGATATTTTTCTTTATCGACCAAATATAGTTTCACAAGTAGCCGATTGTTATTAGAGCCGGTTTGTTCCTGCCACACAGTTAACCAGAAAATATCATTATCGTGGCACGGAATCGTACCATCAATAATGTTTTACCTCAATAATGCTTAGTTGTGTGGAGAACGCTGTTTTTGCTTAAAACAGCGGTTAAAAAATGTAAAAACTTTGAGTTAGAAGTAACGTAAAAAAATAATAAAAACATTTTCCTTTTTCTATTTTATATTGTTATTTGCCGTATTGATTTTAAAATAAAAATATTGTTACGATTAAAATCTATGCATGGTAATGGGTTTCACGCTTGCTTCTCACACAGGAGATGCAGGTTCAATTTCTGACCATGTGCCAATGGGATAATTATTTCATCTTAAGTACATTATCGGACGCATCCGTGCTTCGGATGGCACGTTAAGCTGTAGGTCCCGGCAGCTATCGCTCCGTGGTAGTGGTCTTAATACCCCTCCACCAACCCGCACTGAGCCAGCGTGGTGGAGTATGGCTTAATCTTACTTGTATCCGGGTGAAGGCCTGTGCCCCTCGGTGGGGACATTAATGGGCTATATTTCTATTTATTATTGACTTCAGGAAATCCAGAAAAGTTTCTCTCCGTACAATAAAGCCTTTAACCCTTATAGACAAAACAGCCAAAAATCATTAAAAATAGGTCGCCGTGCGTGACTCCTCGGTCATTATGACCCCTCGCTCTATTGAAAGTAAGTTTTTCTTTGAAAACTTCAGCATTTATGAAAGTCACCCTTCGTAAATATTTGATTGGTACCGATTTGCTACCACTGTACAAATTTTAAGTTTTTTCCGATACGCCTTTATTTTTGTGACACAAAAAATCAATTCCATAGTTATACATTGAGTACCGAATCCTCCTAAATAAATATTATAATCATTGGACTGTTCTCACCGAGGGGCACAGGGTCTTATTCGAATTACAGTAAGATTGAGCTGTATTCCTAATAAATAAATAACAATAAGTAGGTAATAATAAAATGGCTCCCAAACGTAACACAATATCAGCCAAACGTTTTATCAAAACTCGAAACAAAAGGAAACTGCAACACCAAAAACTAAACTCGACTTATCAAAGGTCTTTTATCATACCATCTTGTCTTCTGTTCCCATAAGAGACAAAAGGCAGTCCCCTTCGGAACAACACAATTCCGGGTGCCTGTAAAAAACCTACCGGATTCACCTATTCAGAACGGGTTATTCTCAGCTTGGCATATTTTGCAAAAACTCATTTTAAATACATTGAATAAGTTTAGCTCAAGCTGGTTCCCGCTACTTTATTTCTGTGCAGAATTAGTGCTTCGAATTTCGTGTCGAAACCTAGTCTATTTCCTCCTCCTTAGTGCTTCTCTTCCTCATCATTGGACTTATCATCTTTTAAGATGATTATTTTACTGACAGTCCCTTTTAATAATAATAATAATAATCATGTATTTCCTGACTTATAGTCCAACATGAAATTACAAGTAAAATAGAAATAAAATGTCAAAAATAAAGTAAAATAATAAAATAAAGATTAGATGTGGTCTCCTTCAAGGTCCCACCTAAGTCAATAATAATGTTGATCAATAATTTTCTTCTAATATTTTTATTTTTTCCAGTCCATTACCGTCCTCACGCGCCAGGCATCGCGATTTTGAGCATTTTTTCCATCGTAATAGAGTTCAATAACAATGGCATTTCTAGAAATGTCATTGCAGTTGAGTCCTTAAGCCTTGCTGAGTATTAAAAAATACAAAATAAGTACGAAGCCCAACCAATTATCGAACCAATTTTGATGAATTTTCGTACGTCGTAGTCGTAAGTACTTCGTAAATGGTAATAAATTGGGTCGGGAGCGTGAAAAAATAACAGGCAAATATAATTACTTACCCAATTGTACCGTTCGTTTGGATTTGGAATAGTTGCAATTTTTTAAAACAGCTAGTTTGCATCGGAATCATTGCTGTTCAATTGACGTGGTGGAACGGGATTAACCCTACAAAACGGTTGTTGCAGATCTCACGTAAAAAATCAACAAGGCTATATTGTCCCTTGTTGTCGCTGTATCCAATCATAATGGCATTTGCATGAGAAATCGCGGGTCCGACGTGAGGTGTGGGGTTTTTAGCGATGCTTATTTAGGTGTCTAGCGGCTCAATTAACTAAAAGTCAAAGTCGAAATGTTTAGGTTAAACTATGATTCTAGGGTTCCCAAAGGGCAAAAAAAACCATGTTATTAAGACTCCGCTGTCCTTCTGTCTGTTTGTCTATCCGTCTGTCACCAGGCTGTATCTCATGAACTGTAATAGTTAGACGGTTGAAATTTTCACAGATAATGTGGCTCTGTTGTCGCTATAACACCAAATACTAAAGAACAGAATAAAATAAATATTTAAGGAGGCTCCCATACAACGATTCTTTCAATACCATAGCCGCACCAATAACTTTGTAACTTTGTAAACAACATTTTGGTATGTAAAATCCAAACTATTCACTCCACACCCTCCCTACCACTATACGGTGGTACCAAACACTTCGTGCGCGAGTTCGACTCGCACTTGACCGTTTTATTTTTATTTTTTAGTAAGACGGTACCAATTTAGGGGTTTCCAGGGAAATGATTAGGGCGGTGGAACACAGGATTTATTCCTATAAGGCCAGATTCCTAAAAGGACAGAATTCTAAAAGGACAGATGACTTTTAAGGATGGATTTCCGGAAGTATAGTAGGTAAAAGAAGTATATTTTTTATGTTTTATTTAATATGAAGATGTTGAAACACCTTTCCAGTAACCCGCACTGAGCCAGCATGTTGTAGTATGGCTCAAGCTTAGTCGAATCCGAGTAAAGGCCTGTGCCTTCGGCAGGTTCATTAATGGGCTACATTTAAAAACTATTGTTGTAAAGTTATCGAATCAATCATCTGCAACACTTCAAGCACTTCACAAAAGTAGATTAATTTACCTTAAAAAATAGGTACTTTTACCGGCCTTATGGAAATCCGTTAGGAATCTGGTAACTTAGGAATCTGGCATTTAAGGAAATCCTACGCAGTTGAGGCCAAGTTTAGCCAGTTATCCAACACGATACCGCAGCTAAAGAGCTACGAAGACTTCCTCACGATGATGTCCATCACCGTTAGAACTTCCAATGGTCCACTGGCCCCACCATTCAATTCCATAGCTGCCCTAGTAAATGATTATAGTAAACGCGTGGTGTTTGACTATGGGGAAATTCTGTTTGTTAATATACGACCCGAATGGCCGAGTCAGCAGTGACCCTACGAAGCCAAGGGTCCCGGGTTCGAGTCCCGGCGGGGGCAAATATTTGTTTGATGAGAACGGATGTTTGTACCCTAGTCATGGTTGTTTATCTATCTAAGTATAATATTTATCTATATAAGTATGTGTATCGTTGTCTAGTACCCAAGATACAGGGAATCCTAGTTATAATAATAATAATATAATAATACCTCGGACACTATTTACACACGATGATCTAGCCCCAAACTAGGATTCCCTGTATCTTGGGTACTAGACAACGATACACATAATTATATAGATAAATACTATACTTAGATAGATAAACAACCATAACTAGGGTAAAAACATCCGTTTGGGGCTACATCAATGTGTGTAAATAGTGTCCAAGGTATTATTATTATTATTAATTGTATTGTAACTTTGTTAACTTAACAAACCGGCCCCAGTGATCATCTACCTTATTTCTTTTGTCCACCCAAGCCCATGACCCTTATTTGCATTTCCGCGTCCGAAGGGCTAGCAGCAGCTGCCTCGGCCATTGTTAGTTTTATATATCGACTGTCCGTCTGTCTGTCATAAAACTGCAGAACCCTTCTACTGCAATGGGACTCGAACGGCCCGGCTGGATCGGCCACGGTAGAATTACGCATGATTAAAAAGTATCGTAAAGGTACGTGGACTAATCTTGGCGCGCGGTGATTTGTGTGCGTGTGCCTTTAAATAGGCAGCTTTGATTTCTGTGGCGGTAACGCGGCAAGCAGTTGTCGTCTTCCGTACACGTACAAACACAGGTCTAGACGAGCTACGCACACATAGATACGCGCCAAGATTATTTAAAGTATTTGTGCTGTACCTATAAGTAATGCTATGACCTACTCATAATACATTTGGAAACCAGAGTCACTAAGACGAAGCGGTCCTTTTGAAAGTACTTTAACTTTTTGGTAATTCAAACCCAGATTTAACTGAAAAAATAAAGAAGTCAGAATAATTATTAAGGTTTAAGTAGTAGAACAGTTAAGATGGGAAAAAATCCTTTTAAAGCAGATTTGAGTATAAAGTTAAGATAGATAGTCAGATAGTTTGATGTTTTCCGTGGGCGTTCCGTTTTCGTTTAACTCATAGATTTGTCATCACTCGAGAAACTCCTTCGTCGATGAACTTATAACTAATATTATACTATTGTCACACTTTTCCCTAACAACACATTTATCCATTCAGTCATTGTTAACTAGTGGCTAAATCTAGACTAGTCTCTTTTAGTTACTTTCATAGTGTGATGTCCTATGGTATCTTGTTGTGGGGGAAAGCAGCGGATGTTCCAACTATTTTTATTTTACAGAAAAGAGCTATTCGAGCAATAAAAATTTAAAAGGCACATAATCCTCAAGGGACCTTTTTAAAGAAATTGATTCATTTAGTCAATTTATTTTCGATGTACGGACGCAAAACCCTACAACTTTTTTAAAATTTTGTGATAGCTGTAATGTTAACCTAAGAAATAATCACAGACTAGTTGCGCCCCGGTTTAGACTCGCGAAGGTTAGCAAAAAAAACACTGCAAATTTTGAAATTACCATTTGAGCAATTTAAAAACCATGTAAAAGCGACTTTTTCTAAAATGGAATATTACATTGCTTCAATGAAGGCACTGTATGGGGTTAATCTAGCTCAACACAGAACTCGCTGTCAATCATTTTGTAAATATTTATTTCAGTTTATTATTTATGACAAAAAATATATATTTTAGTATTAGTTAAACCATTTTTAAAAGAGATTTTCAAATCAATCTGTGGAAGTTTCTTCACCCTTCTCTCCCACAGAGGT
Organism: Argyresthia goedartella; assembly: GCA_949825045.1. Classification (NCBI taxonomy): domain Eukaryota; kingdom Metazoa; phylum Arthropoda; class Insecta; order Lepidoptera; family Argyresthiidae; genus Argyresthia; species Argyresthia goedartella. Next base: position 20,538,382 of record OX463834.1, read on the forward strand.
TCAATTTAGAGAGGAGGCAAAAAATTACGTTTCCCAAGTATATGTAAATATCTACAGTAATAAAGAAATTTTGACTTTGACTTTGACTCTGTGAGCTGTCGTCTCGAACGACTTAGATTTTTTATTTTTTTCATTATTTTCCACCCCCTCACAACCCCTTCCCCTTCTTGTTTATCGGATGAACAAGTGGAATTATTCTTAAAACAAATAACCCGACTCTATTTTCTTTCAATACCACATACAAACTTATGAATGCACCTGGCTACGTTCATGGAGTAATAAAGTAGCCGCACCAATAACTTTGACACCCCATATTGCCGCCATCTTGAAAAAATCCAAGAACTGAATCAGCAAATCAAAACCTATGCTAATTATCTAACCTACTCACAAAAGTTCACGAGAATCGGTTGACAAATGCGACCTGTAGAGGAAAACATCCGGAAATCCGGACTTACGAAAACATTTTTGCCCAAGCTGAAACGGAGTCGCTTCGCTTGCTTGGACAACTACACCTTTCTGATACACCTGTATTGTATATTGCAAAATTAACCTCAATGAGATATGGAAAGTTGTTATCAAACAAAAAGAAGCCATTTCATTTGACTCTGTGAACTCTACTTACAATGAAGTGCACATTCTTTCAATTAACATTTAGAACGAAAAATTTAAATTCTTTGCGGCCGTTACACCTATCTTATTAAAATAAATTGGACATTCCAAAGAAATAAAACTGGGTTGAATTTTTAATAATTTTATTTACTTATTTGTCGCAGAAACAAAAATCCTTTATCATAATAGTGCCACATGCACCATTCCGTTAACCTGGGGCGAATGAGATAAGTCGATATTTCTAACATAAAAATGTAACATAAATGTCAGCTTTATAAATTAATGATTTAGCACCGGGTTTTACTGCTTTGAGGAAGTACGACTTATAAGAGGATCTTAATAAGATAGTCACTCGATTGATAGATAAATAACAATATATTGTGAGAGGTAGGCCCCATAGCAGTAAGCCGTTAACCGAGACCTGATGAGGTAACTTGATATAATTTATATTTAAAGTATCATTACACAAACATTTTTAAATAAAAATATAACTAATAACTTCATGATAAACATATACATTTGGTAAAAACTGTATATGTTTGTCCTGTACATTTCAGTTATTACAGTTAAAAACTGAAAATTCGATATATAGGTAGTCATTACGTTTTCGGACGTGTCACGCCATCTACATTTAAGAAGTTCAACCATTTTTGCAACCCTCAAAGAAACAAAACTTTCTGAGCATAATATAATAAAGATGCAACCTTTCAAATAAATATCTGGACGACAATATTTTCTTATAAATATTGCCGTTTTAAGATTACCATATTTTCTCACAAATTAAAAGTTACATTTCACACAAATATAAACTTACATTAAAAGAAAATGTATGTACAAAGGCGAGCTTATCTCTAAAAAGATATTTCTACCAGCAAACCAAGACACTAAAAGAAATATTATTATAAAAGGTGGGTATATAGGCAGTGCACAATAACTATTATAAAAAATGCCAAGGAATAAATTAAATACTTATAAAACAAGCTACAAAATATGTTAGTATTATTCTCACATACTAAATGGTGTAATGAAGCAACAGTATCCATAGTTATGCAAAATCAGTGTACCGTGAACCTAAGGAGGCAGATACCGTGAAAAAGTATGATTAAGTCACTCCCACCACTCATTACCACGCCTTTCTAGTAAGTACTATACCACGATGTGCCATACTAGTAAGTACTATACCACGATGTGCCATACTAGTAAGTACTATACCACGATGTGCCATACTAGTAAGTACTATACCACGATGTGCCATACTAGTAAGTACTATACCACGATGTGCCATACTAGTAAGTACTATACCACGATGTGCCATACTTTGATTAGTTTATAACACAACACACGCATACACACAACATAGTGTAATCTTTGACACAAGTTAAAAAATACCAGCATCATGTTTATTTTTGCAATATTATTCACTACACTAATTATACATTAATAGACAATTAAAAGGGATATTTTTCTTACATGCTATGCTTTCTACGGCGAGGTCATTATATATATTTTTTTATTTTTTTTATACAGGTTCACAGACAAGGGTTTATTTTCCTTAAATATTAATTTGATTCATAAATAAAACTCTGAGAAAAAAACTCACATACTCCTGAATTTAACAATGGGACTACAGGAAAAGCACTTATTAATAAAAATTAACAAATTATCGTAACTTTATATGATTGTCTTCTACAAAAGCAAGAAAATTCAAGGCTTTTCCGACGCTGATTGCCATCTAGCGGGGGGTAGCGGAAGTTAAATTTTCCGCACAGCCTCGCGATGCCGCCCAAGATGTGAGGGCGGTCTCAGCGTAGCAAGACTACGCACCGCGTTGCTACGAATAAAGTAAGACCAATACTATCTGAGGGCAATATTTGCTTTATAGACTTTTCAACTAGTTTTGTTCAAAATAGTAATGATTTTTTGTTAAAAATTATTTAAGGAAAGTTTTTCGTATAAATAGGAAGGGGGAAGCTGTAAGAAAAGTAGGCAAAAACACCCACAAAACTTTAGGTAAACCATGAAAAGAAAAACCGCTTAAAAGGCTGTTGGCTAAATCCTCATAAGCACGCCCCGCCTAGAACACAAAAAAAGCCCGCAGAGGCGTAGAAAAGAATCCTTAAAAACCCTGAAAGAGACAAAACTACGCCAAACTCAACGCGAAAGAGGGGGATAGCGCGCCGCGAAGAAAAAACGCGAAAGAAATCCCCATTCTTTTTCACTTCCTCCTACAAATTATAAGCTTAGAAAAAAACGGCGCGCGCTACCCGTCCCTTTCTGGCAAACAGGGGTGGCATGCCCCTTGTCCTTTTTAATAGTCAGGGTCTGCGAGGGGAGGGGTCGGCGGGGGGGTGGGGGGTGGGGGGTAGCCCGTCACACGTTCGGCCGCGCGCCTCAGAACCGCCGTCTTTTCTTGACCGGACGCGTTTTTTCGCGTTTTTCGCGGGGCGCACGCGCGAACTGCCCCGATGTTCTTGGGCACGTCTAAGGCGGCGGGGGGCGGCGCCCCTCGTCTTGCTAGTTGCGGTGGCGTCTTCGCACGCGCGCGTCGTCAGCAAGACGCCGCCGGGCAAGTTTCCCACCAAGAAGTTAGTCGGCAGCCGGGCGCGTCTTGAGGAGGTGGCTTTTCCGAGGGTACGGCTTTTCCGGGCTGATAGGCGCGAGATCCTTGCCACGTATAACGAGTCTTGAGAAAAAACTGCGCGGTTCTTTTTTTGAGATTTTCGCGCGCGGTTTCGTATTTGAATTAGGAACGGGTCTGGCGTTTTTGGTTGGAGGGAGAATATAAAATTTTCGCGGATTACAGAAAGAGTTGGGAAGTTTTGAAAGTCTGCCCGGGTTGACTGAACTGTTTTCCCTTGCAGATCCGAAGGATTCGCGTGCACTAAACCGCCGATAGCGGCCGTATGAGATTGTGACGATTCGTCCGAAACTGGAATTAATGTTGAAGTACTTCAATGAGAACATATCCCTAGCGCTCCAGGAGAGGTACCGGGACCTCCATGAGTACCGGAAGACAGAATTAGAGGAGGGGTCTCCGAGGGAGGCGAAGGTCCCGAAGATTTCGGAGGAGGCCGACCACGGCGGCGGCGAGGGTTTCGACACCACCAGCCCTGCGCCGCCGCCCTTCCAAAGACTCCTGGAGCACCCTAAAGAAGACGAGAACTTCGTGGCTTCCTGGCTGCAGAACTCCTTCAAAATGACCGCAGCAGAAGCGAATCCTGAAGCCACATCAGGGAGCGCATTGGATTTGCGAGCAGCACCTTTATCGCTGCAAATACCGCTGCAGCAGGAAGCACAGAGGCAGTTCAAGATGAGCCATGACTTCTGGAGCCGCAGCAGGCCAGCGACTCCGGGGGAGGCGCCGCTGGAGCCCCAGCCGGGGCCGCCGCCAACGCCGCAGCCCCCGGCGACTCCGGACCACAAGATTATGACGGAGAAACTCGTTAACGAGATACAGGTGAGTGGCCTTTTTGCAACAATTTGAGTGTTTTTGTTTTTTTTTTGTGAAAAAGTTATGATATTTTTTTCGTCAAAAATTTTTGAAAATGAAATTGCGGAGTTAGAAAATTGGGGTACAAAAGTAATATGACAAAACTTAAATTTAGGTAACGTACGATTCAAATCGTTTTAAGAAGGTGCAATTTTGAAGACGTCCGTCGGCTCTGAGTTTTGTCGTTCTATATTTAGATGTCCTCTCTGGAATACGTTTACGGTAATTCATTGAAAGTATTTTAAAACAATATAATAACGTTCGTTCGTATAAACAAGTAAACCTTATTTACTAAAGACACGTAACACATATTTTTCAAGAGTCACTTAGTTTTTCACAGATAACAAAGTAATATTCAGTCAACTTATTTAAAAAGTGAATATGAATTATTTAATTCTCAAAGTGTTTATGTAACGTCTAACGTCGTATGAGTTTGCTTATCGACTGACCTCAAGGAATGAGAACCCAACAACTGGTTACGATCCTTTTCTTGACAAAAAGAAAACAATAAGAAAGGAACATATTGTAGCGCTTTTGTTGAAGGGTTAAGGGTCTCGGGCCCAAGCAAAAGTTATTATTAAATCGTTTTTGTCCGTCTGTCGCATCCGGTTCCTCAAAAGGATATGTAAATTATAATAATCTGTGATAATTCTATCGTTTCGGTATTAACTTATGATCAAGTTGTCCGCGTTGTTTTCAATAGATATTGTTTTTTTATCGCCGGACCACGACAAATGTTTGCTTTGACCATATGGCCAGGATTCTTTTATCGACGACTCCATTTTAAAGGTGATGTTTTTATTGTCAACGGCAGCTAATTTTGTTTCCATATAATTTTGAACGTGGAACTCCGTTTAGTGTTTTTTTCCGGTGAATCAGCAGTTTTAGTTGATACTGGCCGTTACGGCAGCGAGCAATTGCAATTTCGCCGCGTTCTTTATTCAAATATTAAAAAAGAAACAAAAGAGGTCGGAGAAAGAATATTACATTTTAAATTAGTTTCGGATTCGCTCACCTTGCATTTGTTTCTTCCCACGGCACGCGGATTAGGGCTTCATTGTGTTTTCATTTTTATATTTTTTGCCGTTTTGTTTCACGAAGGGGTGTTGACAGTTATTTGTTACTGCGATTCTCTGTTCTTATTTAGACTCTTTTTTTGTTTTAGACGATTCTGTCAATGAAACCGGTTTAAATATCCTGTTCCTGTTAGTTATTCATTGATGATTTTTTCACGGTAACTAGATATTTAACGGTTCGACGCTTCCAAGTGGTTGCGCTTTTGTGGTTAGGTTTTTTCTTGCAACGGTTAATTAAAATTTGATTTATTAATATTTTTCGAGTGTCTTTGTTAGGTTAAGGGCTTGTTAGAAAAATACTATACAGTTCACAGTGAAACTGTCACAAAAAATATTTTTTTAAACAAAAATAAAAATACTTTTTACATTTTTTTATAAACTTATATGTATTGGTTTCTTTCTTTCACGCCTACTCACACACACGTTGGAACGGGACAGCAGCAGCAGCAATCACCATCTGCTGACTCAACGATGAGCGAGCGATCTATGGTCCCATTTGCGCTGGTAAATTTACTGTCCCAACTCAATAATGTCGATGTAAATACTTTACTTACCGCACTAAAATATCGATGTCGTCTTGTGGTTTTTAATGATTAATTTTACTAATTTACTAAAATAAATGTCTTCTACTAAACTTTAATTTTTAGATTTTGAACGGTGATTTTTCTTTTTCATAATTTGCCGATTTGTAACAAAAAAACTGTTTTTATCTTTATGTTTTATGCATGGTTGCACGTTTGTTGTGATGTGATATTATAATGAAAAGACAAGATATAAATGTAAAGGGGTAAGTATATAATGTTAACTTAACTAAGCTTGAAATAGCTTTGGCCTAACAACTAAAATGTCGTCATGGTTTGTAATTTTGTACATAATAAATAATTTTTCCATCACTTGTATAAATAGACCCCAGAACTAAAAATTACCAAAACATTTTTCTCCTTTACGGGTCGACAATGTTTGTGTGGGATTTTTTAATTGCAATAATTGCTTTCACAATCGTTTGCACGGGAAAACTCTCGGGTCAAGTTTGAAAACCCGCTATCGCAACCTCTTATTTTCTACCTTATGGGTTGGTATTAAGGTCCAAGACCTATGAAAATTTGAGGGCGTTTAGGAGTTTTTGAAACTAATCATTAATGACAGCGTCAGTTATGAGTTTTACGCCATTTAAGACGCATTTAATGTGAGCAGCAATCTGTGCATTCACACGTTACACAAAAAACTACTTTGACAATCACAAATAATTTAAATTCCTTCCTACATTGAGTTGTATGATGATTTAAGACTATTCATATCCAATCAAAGCCCTATTGCTATGATATTAAAAGGTTCAGATTGTTACATTAACGTTAATTAATATATAATAATAAACCGCTCTCAACTCCGAGAGTTGTCTCAGCTATGTGACGGTTTCGGTATTACCACGCGAGAGTGATTTATTAATATGGGCCAAGGTCAGTTAGTTAGCTCTTCTGTAGGAATCGTAACTCATAGTAAAAAAAAAACATTACGCAACGTCGCATCCGGGAAAATACATCTATAGTTGCCATCTATCGATATGATATTTAATTGTATTTTTCTTCCGTGGCCGCAGCCCCAGCAGCAAAGCCCATCCGGAGATGCACCACTCGACCGCAATATGTTGCCCTTTGCATTGGTAAATTTCCTGAATAACCTCGATATCGATGTAATTATTTTTTACCATATTTCACATCACTAGCGTTTGAGTTTTCTATTTTTGATTTTATGTTGCAATTTGTAGCGGCACAGCACTGCCATTCTATTCTCTATCTTCGTCACTAATTCTCCCCTTATATATAAAAGTAATACATACAAAAAGCACGTACCATACGCTACAAGCACATATTAGTGTAGAAATGGCTTGTACTTGAAAAAACTCAACTCTATCGATTTTCAAGATTTCATCGTTTGCTTTCTACTTTAAACAGAAAGGTGTGGGCTAAGTCTACCTTATAAAATCTATTGATTATAACTATTCTTCTTCCTAACTCAAACATATGACCATACCTTTGTATTACTTCCTTTAAATTTAAAAATATTTAATTAATAATAACATTCGAGGTACAGACGCAATCATCTTCAGTTACACCATATTGGAGCTCATGCTGTGCTTATTCCGTGAAGATAGTTACCGTTATGTGTGTGTAGAGAAGATTTCAGATGGCGGCGCTGCAATCGTTAAAAGGATGCGCGCGATCGGTCAATATTATGACTAATTCGGGTTCGAGTCCCGGCGGGGGCAAATATTTGTTTGATGAGAACTGATGTTTGTACCGTAGTCATGGTTGTTTATCTATCTAAGTATAATATTTATCTATATAAGTATGTGTATCGTTGTCTAGTACCCAAGATACAGGGAATCCTAGTTTGGGGCTAGATCAATGTGGGTAAATTGTGTACAAGGTATTATTATTATTATTATTAATTCTGAAGTCCATTTATTTTCTTAAAAATACCGGATCTAATTAATATCCATAACAGCAATTTATTTAGCATATATTTATCACCAGATTTGCTTTTTCTTCTTCCTTCAACCACTTTTTTTTACAATCAGCTTGACCTTTAACCCTTAAATGGCAGTTTGTCTAATCTACCCCCTTCTATGGACGCAGCAACAGGCGAGGCCGGGACAGAGCATCAGCGAGCGCACCTTGGAGGAGTGCTGGTCTACCCTGCAACGAGTGAGTTGGCACCTGTTTCAATGTGTATCGTATCTAATCCAAGGGTTGAGGATGGATTGGGGGCAACTTTGTGGATTCAAAAAAAAAAAAACCTACTTCTCTTTCGAATTTGGGTATTATTATATTTTTATTACTAAATAAAAAATACTTAATTACCTGTACCTACACAAAGATTCTCCAAATCCATTGTCAACAGTTCGGGGCGTTGGTTACTTTACCAATAACTGTTAGTTCATAAGTTGTATCCCATGTTGTTTTATTTCCGCTATTTTCTACCCCACACCCCGGCTAAAGAGCCCACGATATCGCCACATATCCTTACACGCCATCTTGCAGAGATCTAGACACTGAATATTCAACACAGTTCTAGGGCACGGAAACATTTTTCCCTAGACTAGATCCCAGATAATAATTCTTTGCCTGCGATTAACCGCTTCGGGCGTCGCAAAAATTTATGCAACTCAAGATCAAGCCGCGATGCGATAGCGAAAAAGAAGAAAAAAATAAAAAATATACTTTTTTATTCGCCATCTGCGTAAAAGGTGGTGTATGTCCGTATGACCCAGGAAGCACTTGTTTTGTATTAATGCATCTGCATTTTAGCGTTGGGTACTTGGCGATCGGTTTGGACGGAAGCAATTTCTGTAGAAAGGAGGAAAGGGTTCAACGAGGTAACATGTTATTTTCAATATTTTTTTAGGTACTTTTCAATACTTTATTGCACGGCAAATAATGAGTGCAAACAAATGAACACTTACGCGCAAAGGCGAGGTTATCTCTAAAAAGAGATTTCTTCCAGCAAGCCTAGGCAGGACAGGGAAGTCTATTGCTAGTAAGAGCAGTCTAGTCCACAATAAATTAAATAACTACCTACTAACTAATACAAATATACAATAATTTGACGACCCGAGTGGCCTAGTCAGCAGTGACCCTGCCTACGAAACCAAGGGTCCCGGGTTCGAGTCCCGGTGGGGGCAAATATTTGTTTGATGAGAACGGATGTTTGTACCCTAGTCATGGTTGTTTATCTATCTAAGTATAATATTTATCTATATAAGTGCGTGTATCGTTGTCTAGTACCCAAGATACAGGGAATCCTAGTTTGGGGCTAGATCAATGTGTGTAAATAGTGTCCAAGGTATTATTATTATATAATAAAAGTCATATAATACATTATAAAACATATATATTATGATATCATATTAACACAATACTTACATACTTAAACTTAATACGCAAGAGAAAGGAGATGCAACTTTTGTTGTATCAGCTCCGTGGTCTAATGGGTTACACGCTTGCTTCTCACACAAGAGACCCAGGTTTGATTCCTGACCATCAATGAGATAATTTATTTATCAGGAGTACATTATTGGACGTGTTAACGGTGATGGTAAACATCGCGGGGAAACCTTCATTACTTCATAGCTGCGTGAATGGGCTAGCCCCTGTTACGCAAATTGGAGAGTTAAATAACTGGCTGAAAGTGGGCACAATTGTGTCTTTGCCACCCCGTGTGGGAAAGGCGTGACGCTATGTTATATTATGTTACTTTTGTTAAGAGTAATTTAGTAAATAATTTAATAAATTTAGTAAATGCAGACGTACTAACGGTGACGTAAACATAAACACAAACATTTACATACAGGCACATACATTGCTTCTGGCCCCACACTAGGATGCCCTGTGTCGTGGGAACCAGAAACAGTGACGTCACACGCAAATAACCATCCAAGACCTAGCGTTTTTTTTTCATTACCCCCAGCCGGGTATCGAACCCGGGACCTCTCGCTCGGTAGGCCGAGCCGCAACCGCGTCACGGAGGTCTTTAAAACGGACTGAAGGATTCGGCACTATGACGGAAAACATAGTGCCGAATCCTTTACATAGCCATAGCTGCGGTGATGGGCTAGTCCCCAGTTACGCAATATGCACTATTGATGACTGACCAGAGGCAATAAAAACCTTAACCACCCCATATGGAAAAAGATATTTTTCATGTAATTTTGTTTAAAATAAGTTAAAAGATTACCAAAAACGCACCTATTTAACTACCAATAAATTCGAAATGACTGCCAGAATGGGTAAATGATCACCAAATTGTGTTTGGATAAATGATTACCAAACTTCTAATTATGTTTTGTGTAGTTTAGTTTATGTTTTAAGTATTTTTTTTTGTTCTTACATGTTCAACCTAACACGAAGGATAAAGGGGGCTTCGCTTCGCTCACCCCCTTTACCCTTCACCTAAGCTACCACAGTATTTTACCCTGATATTTTCTGCAACTTTTGGCGATCATTTACCCATTTTGGTAAAAAAAAAAATTGATGGTCATTAAATTGTTCTCTTTATAATTTCACAATATCTACAATAACGTGCGAAGTCTATCAAAAATATTTTTGTGCGTCAACTTACATTTTTTTTTTTAATTGCCTTTATATCTTTTTAGCCCACTCAGTCATAACCAAAAGGGACACTTAGGTAATAACTATCGTGAGTGATGGACGTCTAGACATAATTCTAGACCACACCACGTGACCTGAAGCCTAGCCTATAAATAATTCTTTGGCTGTCTTTTAAGTTGGGTCAGGAATTTAAAACAAACAGCATATCCGTTTGTTTTAAATTCAATACTTCCGTAATTAACTAATTTTAGATTTACTTAATGTCATTTTTTTTGTTAAAGTTATACTGTATGTAAGCACTGTAACTTTGTTAATTATTTTTAAGCCGACTTAATCATAAGATATGTATGGCTTATAAAATAAATAAGAATAAAAAAATAAAAACGTTAAATTGAAACAAACTAAAATTATTATCGTCACGCCCATTTTTTATAAGGGGTTGGCAGAGATGACTTTAGTTAAATCGTATCTGATGATGATAGAAAACGTAATATGGGATTTCCTACCCCAAAGAGAAATGGGGCGAACCCATCGCCAGACCGTACACTGTGGCGCTGCGGTCATGGCTCTGTCTCCCATGCGAGAGGTCGCGTGTTCGATCCCCGGCCGGGGTTTAAGAAAAAGATCCCCAGGTCGTGGATGTTTATATGTGTGTGACGTCGCTATTGGTATCCTAGTGTGAGGCCAGATGCAATGTATGTGTCTATAAGTATATATTTATGTTTACACAAATACTGTTGCTTAGTATTCTTCAAAGTCGTCCTTGTGAACTTAACATTCACAGGCATAAGATCTAATATCGTACCAAAATAAGAGCAGCCTGACTTCTTTGTGCAATGAAATTAGCCTAAAAGCGAGCAAACAATTCTCGACCTAAGTAACAGAGTTAAATGCAGCGTACAACAAAGAGGTAAGGTGGGCAAAAAAATAAAATTAACTTCAGTACGTCAGAAACAAAACGAAGTACACTCGCGAAGAAAAAAACTGCTCTCTTTGTACTAACGTTGAGTACTTACTCTTTTGAGGTCGGCGGCGGGAGAACAGCGGCGGTTGTGGAGACGAAAGAATCGATTGTTCTCGAATATCGATCATTATTTCTAATTTTCTCGTGAACATTCATCGCGCGCGAAAGCCTCTGGGAAAATTAAAACTGGTGGTTGGATAATAAGTTATGATATTGTGTGTGTGGTCCGATTGGTTTCGATCATAGCCACCGTTTCAATTGGTCTGAATCTGAAGTCGTCGTTCGTAAGGTCGCATGTTTGATAATATTCAAAGCCGTTTTGAGCCACAGGATGGCCTGTTGTAAGCCTGAAGAAAATTAAATGAGTGGTTCTTAGGGTATTATCTTACATTATAGTATCAACTCTATATATTCGGGTGCACAGGAACTAAACGGTAGGAAATAAAAAGACGAAGTGTATAGAATTTGGAAACGTCACAGACGGATTCATAATTCATAATTTCTTTATTGCACACAAATCATACAAAAAACAAGAGTTACATAAAAAAGTGTACAAAGGCGAGCTTATCTCTAATAAGAGATCTCTTCCAGCAAACCAGGCAAACAAGGGAAAAGTTGATGGTTGAGCAGGGGTAGACCTATGTGTACAATATATAAAATAATAAATAAAATAAATTAAATAATAACTATAATAATATACTAAATACTTATTATATACTACAAATACTATTTTATACACTATACTAATACATACTTACATGCATACTACCTATAACTCTAAAGGGAGAGGTAATGTTTCTTCACACGGCTTTTAAAGATATTCAGATTAGGACTGTCCCTGATGGTGCAGGGGAGTGCATTCCACAACCGAATGGCCCGGGCTCTAAACCCGTTCTCATAGTAAGCGGTGTTATGCTGTGGAGTTGTGAGCATGGAAACTGCGTGAGTTCTCCGAGGTCTGCTGGAAGAAAGAAATTGAAAACTGTCTCGTAAGAAAGTTGGGTAGCGTGGATTACGTAAAATGTTGTAGAGGAAATTGAGGATGTGTGAATCCCGACGAAGACGAATCGGCAGTCACTTCAACTCCCTGCGATGTTGTGACACATGGTCGTATTCCAGAGGCGTCCCAACTAAACTAATTAAAAAAGTTTGAAAATGTTGGATCGAAAATGGAATCTACAGAAATCGGACAAGAGCTTTCGCATTTCAAGAGCCAAAAACCGATCGTTCCAGATTACCGCAGCTTACGAGAATCAAGGAAGTCTCCACCGCACTTTCTGTTCCAAAACAAATCGAGGTACAGATACAAGTTGGCGAAAAAATAGTCCACATTTGCATGTCGATCGTCAATGAATTTATTGTTATGGCGAAGCGATTTATTACAGATGCCCTTTTCGAAAAAATCTCTCGGATATGACCGCGTTCAAAATTTGAAATTCAAATTGCAATTGTTTTCGTTCGAAATTGAGAAGATTTGACGTCGGCTGCTCGGAATGGACATGTGTTTTGCTTTTTTTTTCTATTTTTTTATTTGTTTCATTCTTTCTGCTTGGCGAAAAAGTGGAACAAGTTTAGTATTTCGGAAAAATCCAGTCTCTTTACACCATTTTAGTGAACAGTTCTATGTTGTAGACTTCCTTCTACCTTTTATTTTGATGCATTATAGTCGTTATAGATGACGTCTGTGGCGCTGTGGTTGTGGCTCTGCCTACCATGCGAGAGGTTCCGGCTTCGATCCCCGGCTGGAGATATTGAAAAAAAAACTATCTCCAGGTCTTGGATGTTTGTATGTTTGTGACGTCGCTGTTTCTGGTTCCTACGACACAGGGTATCCTAGTGTGGGGCCAGAAGTAATATATGTTGCTGAATGTAAATGTTAATGTTATAATTATAATTAAAATGAATAAATGTCCCTGGATTATTTGTAACGGATCTCTACAAACAGATGGTGCTGTTTCAACTGTTATTTTTGAAATTGGACTTTTTCTTCTAGAACTGTAAATCAATTCAGAGTTGTCGTTCTTTGTCGGCCGTACGATTATTTATTACTTTCAAAAATCAACTACGTCCTCGAAGGACCAAAAAATGTTCTTTATCGCTCTAAAAGACAACGCGAAAACTTTTTTAATAAAATCAAATTTCGACTTCCGTTCGAATTAAGAAAGGATGGTGTCGTTTTTTCTTAAAAAATAAAAGAGTTTGACTGCAACATCTTGTTACAAGCGTGCGACGGGGGAGGGGCGGGGTCGGTAATTATGAAAAGTGTCCAGAATGGAACGAGAAATTGTCCGCTTCGGGGAGAAAGGCGGAAGAAAAAATCTCTCTCTAACGACCGTTCAGCTTTTACTGTTAATAGGTTTGGAAAAGGTTGTCTGTGGTACAGTTATTTTATGAACGGACTTTTAAGTTAAAAAATAAATATAAACATGTTTAGTGAGGAGTTTAGGTAGATAGATAATTCATTTATTCATTGTTCGGTACAAACACAAACACATTATTGGTTATTAACAAATTACAAAAAACACAAAATAAATTATGATAAAAAAAACAAATAAATTGAATAAAACAATGAAAATAATTATAATCACAGCAAAAATATGGAAACTTTTTTATGTGATTATTCGTAAGAAACAACATCTAAATAATGTTAATGCTATAGAAAAATATTTGTCTTTAACGCAAAGAAACTTAGATAAAGAAGGCGATCAATCCTAATTTATTAATGACAAAAATAAATTGCATGCAGGAAAACCAAAAATATAAGTAGATACAAAAACGGATCCGATGTCATTTTTAATGGACATCCTTTTTGAAAAAGGCTAAAATATAAATCTCAAATAGCCCTGTAATGACAAGTTGGCAACCCTACAAGCTCTCAAGGAAAATCTTTAAAAACATTTAAAATTAAACTCCGCTATCATTGCCACCGTTTTCCATCTCAACTCGTTTTTTCTGTCGTATCTATTACAATTTTCTGGCAACACTGCCTGAGTGCCGTATTTGTAGTTAATAATTGCGCGCGAAATTGGTTCAAGTAAAACATTTTTTTTGTGCTCGATGCCACAGGTTTTCTTGTACTTGTTTTTTCAGTTGTTTCAAAACCTCACCCTGTTTGTTTACAGACGTTTGTGGTGCAGTATTCTGAAGTAGGAATTGCCGCTGATCGTTACTGTAACAAGGATTAAAATATAAGTTTTATGTGTTTTTTTTTAAAGCTGTCATAATAGTAGACTAGGCCTACAGCTTAACGTGTCATTCGAAACACTGAACGTCCGATAGTATAGTAGATAAGATAAATTTATTATCTCTCGCGCCCAGCCCGCGTGGTGGAGTATGGCTAAGTCCCGGATAAGGACCTGTGCCCCTCAGTGTGGAAATTAATGGGCTACATTTATTTATGATTTTATTTGACGACCGGCTTAGCCTAGCGGGTAGTGACCCTGCCTACGAAGCTGTGTAGTAAAAGCAAATGTTTTTGTGATGAGCATGAATATTTGTTTCTTAGTCTTGGATGTTTTATATGAATATTTATATATGGAAATATTTATCTCTATTAAATATAACGTGGTCTAGTACCCACAAGCCTTATTGAGGTTACTATGGGCCTATTTCGATTTGTGTAAGATCGTCCTCTAATATTTATTTATTTATTTATTTATTACTTTCATACGCCAGAATCCTTGTCTCCATCTTCAGACTATGAATACGACTCTCTAGGACCGCGGTCCGAAGACACTTTTTTTTTTTGCTCGCTGAGCCGTGCTGTTATATTTCATCCTAAGGAAGGGGTTTTTTGCCGAAACTTAAAATTTATTTCGCAATTAGCGGCGGGGCAGTCTTAAAACGCGGCACGGGACATTATTAGAAAACTTTCCTAGCACCGCCATAAAAATGTGAACACAAACCGTCTCCGCGGTTTTTCCGGCACCTGCTCGGCGGCGATGGGTAAGCCCCTGTGACGCAAAATGGACAATTTAGTAGCAAAGTCCATAAATAATTTCAACGGTGACAAACGAGGATTTAAAATGCATACTAGTAATTATTTTTCAAGTGATAAAAACGGTTTTTGTGCGGTTTTTTTTAATACAGATCATCTTCCAAAATTGAAAATAGACAACTACTTTAGATTTAAATCCTATTTCAATGACTGCTCTCAAAACAAAGGCATCTGGTACAGAACCGTTGTAGACGAACCACCTCGCGTACCTTGGTTTGCCTCACGAAGCTTCAACAGAAGAGAACTAGTTCTTTGCTTCCGAACCCGAACTTACCACATCCCACTTAACAAATTTAGTTTCATTATGAATAAAAGAGACAAACCTAATTGTACCCGATGTGAGAGGGAGGAGGACCTCCTTCACTTAGTTCTCGAGTGTAAAATAAATGAACAACCAAGGCTGGACCTCCTCGAGGAAACTCGGTGCTCTGAGGGGGATCTTCTCTTCCTTTTCCATCGAATTCTAAGCTCAGAGTTCACTGTCGAGTATAGTAACAGATTCTTAAGTTTCTTGATAACCTCTTTGAATCTCAGATGGGAACACTACAAAATACTTATGTAACTAACCAATTTTAGATTTATTTAATGTTATTTTCTTTTGTTAAAGTAATACTGTAAGCACTGTAGCTTTGTTAATTATTTTTAAGCTGACTCAATCATAAGATGTATGGCTTATAAAATAAATAAGATTAAAAAAAAAAAAATAAATGCAAGTCAAAACATATGCGGTGAATGAGGCTTAATAAATACATGTTTTGTTGTGTTCTGCACAAACTCATAAAAATATATTCGATTCGAATTCCTTTATCATAATGAACAAAGCGTCGCGCATTATCCCACATTAGCTAGCAGAGGCGCGAAGGAGACAAATAAAATTATGCAAAATAAATAAAATCCCGATTAGGCGAGATTTTCACAAACACACAAATTGGCGGGAGCTGTGACCCCCCCCCCCTCCCCCGTCGTTCCTCTTGCCCCTCAGAACGCTTGTACGAAATGAAGAGAAAAACTCGACAAAAATTAGATTTCTTGAGATCCGGCGGGAGAAAATAATCTTGATAGCTACCTGTTTTGAGGACCCGAATGGCCGAGTCGGCAGTGACCCTGCCTGCGAAGCCAAGGGTCCCGGGTTCGAGTCCCGGTGGGGGCAAATGTTTGTTTGATGAGAACGGATGTTCGTACCCTAGTCATGGTTGTTTATCTATCTATGTATAATATTTATCTATATAAGTATGTGTATCGCTGTCTAGTACCCAAGACACAGGGAATACTAGTTTGGGGCTAGATCAATGTGTGTAAATAGTGTCCAAGTTATTATTATTATTATTATTATTGGTAAAGTCTATGGTATCGAGACAATTTTAGGAAGAAAAAGATTTCTTGAGATAAGAAAATAATCTTGTTATTAACCTACCTGTTTCAATGTAGTCTAAGTTATCGAGAAAAACTTAAGAAAAATTCACGTAATTTTTTATCCAGGGAATTAATTGCCTTAATAAATAAATAGCTTAATCTGGAAATTCATTCTTGAACCTTGGCCTTATATATATGTCGCAGGCAATTAGTATGATTCAGCATTTTACAAACGGCGTAGTCCGTTTACAAACGCGCGCTGCTATGTAATATGCCGAAGGCAAATTGCCACTCCTTTATGTTTTTAGTATGTTTTGTTGTTCTTACATGTTCAACCTAACACGAAGGATAAAGAGCCTCTCTTTACTCTTTTGCGTTTTGCCCTGAGAATTTGCTATTTTAATTTCAATTTGCAATTTGCCTTCGGCATATTACATAGCAGCGCGCGTTTGTAAACGGACGACGCCGTTTGTAAAATGTGGAATCTTACAATTTGCCTGCCATATATATATCATTATCATTCTTAACCTCTCAAAAACCGAGGGTAGTTGGGTAAAAAGCGATTTCGAACCTTATGCCATGGTAATAAAATTTAAAGTGTATAAAGGAAAAGTGGCGTTAGCTAACGCCAGTTGTATTCAAGAGGTTAAATGGTCAATTACAGTACGATTACATATAATAACTTTACCCCTGGACACTTCTTGGCTTTTTTGTATATTTTTTTATCGTAAATCAATTAACTGGTTTCAGATTTATCCTTTAATAAACTCTTCGTGGCCACATTTTATCACATTTCAATTGATCATAACTTTTTTCTTCCATAAAATACGAAGTTACCGCCATACAATAAAATTATATATTTCGAAAGACCTTTCAAATGATACAAAGTAACTAGTTGGTACACCGATGAGCCCAAATTTTTCTTTCAAATTCAAGTTCTTTCAAGTTTCCGGGACATCTTGAAGTCTTTCAGCGACTAATACCGAAAAATGTCGAGCAGAAAGTCAAACTAATCCTACTGTACCAATAGTCCTCGATCCTTGATAGCAACAGACAGTGTTTATTTTTTTAAAGAGCAAAGAGATCTCTCGCATTTCCTGACCAAGTATCAAGTTTCTTTATCCGACAACGGCAGCGCTAATGGCGCGTGCTAGAGTCTAAAAAAAAGATGGCGACGCTCTGAAGATAAAAATTAGCTGAAATTAAAAGAGACTTAACGAAGGCTATTCTTGCCGGTGCATGTTTTAACAGCATTTTCTTATTTGTGAGCGCAAACAGGATAACTTGTGACGGCGATGGGAAACACGCCCTTGCTCCTTGGAGACAACTACGGGGTAAACTCGAGCAGCTGCCCGAGGCTTCTCGTTTTTTTATTGGTCCCGGTCAAGACAATTGCCCGCTACGAAATTTAGAGGAAAAAAAAAAATACATTTAGAATGGGATGCGCCCTCCCCACCCCAGTCCTAGAAAATGGCGGCACTCAATGATTTTTCGGCTGTTCCCGTTGCGATTTTTTGTCAAAAAATGGCCCGCCATTTTGAAACTTTTTGCTGGGTAATAAAGTTAAAAACCTATGAAAAAATTGGCCTGTAATTTGCTCTATCCGATTTGTCACCATTTTTGTGCGTAACAGCCTTCCTAAGACTTCGACGAAAAGTTTTTTTTGCCCAAACCGGTCCAGCTGTTTGCGAGTTTCGCCGTTACATTAAGCGATTTATGTTGCAGGGATATGATAAAATCATGGACTTGGCAAATCCCTAAGGGATTTCTTTGTTGAAATGTCAAAAATACACGATAGTTGTTGTTTTTTGCCCTGCCACATTCTTCACCGCGCCGAGTTTATAATAGAATTTAGAGTCAAATTAGTTGCTATATGTCACTTTCTGTTCAAATGCTAAAGTTAAAGCCTAGCGAAGCAGAGCGGAGCGAGGCGGCCCCATTTAGGGATATGTTAAAATCATGTTATTATTTCATCATTCCCGGGATTTGTCCAAGATCATGTCCCTGCAATACCAAATAGAGAATAGAATTGACCGCTATTAGTGGTTCCGTACCGGGTGGCATAGGCACAATTGTGCCCACCTTAAACCGATTATTAAAAAATAATTGGAACCATCTTCCTCGTATGATAAAAGAGGTGACGCGGAGTTTGTTCCATAGACGCTGGGTACTAACTCAACTAAACATTTGCAGACAGGACATTCCTCCTGGCCTCACACTAGGATACCCTGGAGACAGGTCTCGTGGGAACAGAAACAGCGATGTTACAAACATGTAACCCTCCAAGACCAGGGATTTTTTCTTCCGCCCCAGCCGCGACTCGAACCCGGGACCGCAAGCGTAGGAAGCACAGCTTGACCGCAACACCACGAAGGTTGTCACAATTGTCGTCCGTATTGTCAAACGGTCATCTTTCTTTAAAACCTCTTAACCTCTCGAGCGCCAATTTCATGTCGGCATGACATTTTCCCGTTAGAGGTTTTAACACTTCCCAAATCCAGGAAAAATATATGTTAGTAAAAACATCCCTTTTTTTCAATGTGTATGTTCAATTGGGAACTATACGAAACGAAATATCTTAAAACTGTATGTTTGAAATCTAAATACATAACATATAGACTTAAACATAAACATTTACATACAGGCACGTCGATAGATAGCTCACTCATCATTGTCTTGCAGTCTGTTCAAGACAGAACGAAGGTCACGTGGTCAGCTAGTTAAATAAGGGAAATATTAAACTGCACATCAAAAAAACTGATTTGCACAGCAAATATCAGGGCAAAATGCTGCGGCAGCTCAGGTGAAAGGGGGTGAGCGAAGCGAAGCCTGCTTTATTTATCCTTCGTGTTAGGTTAAACATGTAAGAACAACAAAAAAATACTTAAAACAAAAAAAATAAGGAGACATAAAATATTATAACATAAAAAGTGTTTTTGTTGATCCTTTTTTGAAGTGAAAAATCAGTATTTTTGATGTGGGATTAAATTCTAGCTGTTAAATAATTAGTGGTTTTTGAAAAAAACACATTTTTGCACTGTTCTGCCATAGCGACTGCAATCAATCAATCAAATCTCTTTATTACTGTAGATATTTATATTTACTGAGCAATCGTCATTTTTTGCCTCTCTTCTACATTGGACCACTGTGGGAGAAGAATACTGCTGTAACAGCTTTATCGCAGTGTGAGCTGTTATGGACTTTTATTTAATACGGTTGTGTACTAAACTTCAACCACCACGAATCTAGTCGCTGATTCTACCGATGCACGCGCCTTAAAGGTGAGCGATTGTAAATAGATTGATACAATCTTAAACACAGAAGGTCAAATATAAAACTTTTTTTTAATATTCTCATCCGGCCACATATCCGTAGTATACAGTATGTATACAATAGACATTTGATTGAGGGTTGAATAATGAAATGCCAATTTCATGGTCTTACACGTCAATTTATGAGTTGCAAAACATGCATGGCTGACTCCTTCCTTAGTGGTTAAAGCTGGACGCAATTTTAGCATCGAAGGGTTCCGTAGCCAAAACCACTAAAAATACAAAAAAAAATCGAACATTTTAAATGACCACAATTTTTTTTTCTACCCGAAATGGGTAATTTGATCACCAAATGTTGCAGAAAATATCAAGGCAAAATACTGCGGTAGGTTAGGTGAAGGGTAAAGGGGTGAACGAAGCCAAGCCCCCTTTAGCCTTCGTGTTAGGTTGAATGTAATGTAAAAAGTGTTTTTGCTGAATCTTTTTTGCTGTGCAAATCATAATTTTTGATGTGCGATTAAATATGCCATTTTAAATTACGTTTTTTAATTTAAATTGTTTAATAGTATTTTTATTGTAATATTAGTTGATATAATTATTGATACTTTGATCAGTGTGGCAGGGCGATAGATGTAAGAACTGTCTCATATCGTTCTAATATAAAACTTTGAAAAAAATTATTATGTAACTTGTATAGTCCACAACAATAATTGAGAAAAAATAATGATAAAAGTTCACTATTCGTCGAATAATGCTCGGTCGGGAAGCACACGGGAACCACAACATAAATTCGGAGCTTCACACTTGCCCAAATTTTAATTACAATTTAGTAGCATACAATAAGTACTTATGTCTGCGGTAATATTAACTCATTACACGCCTTTTGAATACAGTAGGTTATAGTTTTAAAAGAAAATAGATAATTATAAAATTCTCAGAAAAAAACGCAGTTGGTGAGAAAGCTTTCGTTTCTTTGTCTTTCTCATACAATAATTACACATGTTTATTTGTTTTTGGTTTCTCTGTTTGTTTGTTTTTAAATTTATGTGCCTTTATTTAAATAATAAAATTTGTATTTTTTTTTATGATTCTAATATTTCTGTTTGATAATACTTTTTACTCATATTTTCTCCGCAAATGCTTAACGAAGCTTTGGCACTCTTATGTGTTCCTGCAGCTTTGAAAATGAAAATGACTATGATTATGTGTCAATCATATACATATACATCAATATTGAATTGTGTCAGTGATCATCATAACCTCAAAAATGCAAAAAACCCAGTCAATTCTCACTAAAAACGAAAGAACTAGGAATGAATGAAGGAAACTGCGGGCTTGATATTCTATTAATCATTTATTTACATTTACATACAGGCACATACATTGCTTCTGGCCCATTAGGATACCCTGTGTCGTGGGAACCAGAAACAGCTACGTCACACACATATAAACATCCAAGACCTGGGGGATTTTTTTTCTTTACCCTCGCCGGGGATCGGACCCGGGACCTCTCGCATGGCAGGCAGACCCACAACCGCTGCACCACAGAGGTCATCCACTATTTACAATTAATGAACATATTTAATAATCTGTTAAGTTTTATAGCTATCTAAGGTATTGTTATAATGGTATTAAGTCTATTAGTAGTAATATCATGACGATTATTAATGATGCACGTGTTTTAAAGTAAGGTTATATTGAGAATGTTACCATCCTATCAAAATTCGACAACTTTTGTCACATAGGTATTGGACTTTTGTCATGTGATTTCACTTCCCAGCCTTTTTATTAGCATTTGAGTTAAAAACAAAAATAAACTTAAACTGACGCCCTTTCTTATATACTTGGTGGCTGAGGCACATATTTTAATTTAAGTCCAACATTAATTAGCAATATGTTAAATTAAACCCAACTAGGCATAAAAATAGATAAAACACTGAATAAAAAAGCTATTAAAATTAAATGAACTTTAAACTGCACTTAACTACATTACAATACATTAGTCATTATATGCAAGAATTTAAATTACGAAGTTAAAAATTACGTATTCTTATATATTTAGATTATAAAAACCGTTAGTTGATAAACTAACGTTTTTTTCTCGTTAGTTGTTCAACTATCGACAGATAGTAAACTGTAGCGTACTGCTTACTATATGACGTGTTAGTTGATAAACGAAATGTTAAAACCGTTGAATAATAAACTGGTTTAAACTTGAATTGCAAACGAAATACCAGGGCAAACACTGCGGTAGGTGAAGACTAGAGGGGGCGAGCGCAGCAAAGCCCCAGAATAGTCTTCGTGTTAAGTTGACATGTAAGAACAAAAGAAACGTAAATTCTAAACCCTGTCGGACTGGTTTACTATCTGTCGATAGTTGATCAACTAACGCGTTAGTTTATCAACTAACGGTTTTGACTATCTTACGGTGACATATATATATTTTTATAACTATACTAGTTACAGTACAATTACTTTATCTTTATCGCTCGACCCTTTTCGGTTTTAGTGGCTGGTCAAAATTTCCTGTAAACTAGAAATTTGGCTCAGAGGTGTATTATGAAGATAAGGGAAAAATCTGATTGCAGTTAATTGATTTACGATTCCAAAAATATCAGCGGTAACGTTAAAATAATCGTACTGTTCATGCATAAAACCAATAACTTAGGATTTTTTGAAATCATAATATGCTAATTTTGCACCC
Source organism: Argyresthia goedartella (assembly GCA_949825045.1). Classification (NCBI taxonomy): domain Eukaryota; kingdom Metazoa; phylum Arthropoda; class Insecta; order Lepidoptera; family Argyresthiidae; genus Argyresthia; species Argyresthia goedartella. The sequence continues at coordinate 20,560,955 of OX463834.1, forward strand.
CCTTTTTTTCTTATAAATAGTCTAAACTTTTTCTCCGCCTCACCGTCGCAAGCCAATTATAGGAAATGCGTCGCATTCTCCCAAGGCCACCTATAATGATACCACCATAGGGTTGGCAAAAAAATGATCCTATAAAAAGTATGGATATAAAAGCGATGGTGGAAAAAACGCGAGGTATCTTGACGTGGTGCGCTCTGGATGGAAAAAGTGCTTGTAAGTCTGTCTCACTTGCACGTGAGCTTGGGGCGAGGGATTGCGATGTCTTGATACTTGGGATTTTACATAAACTGACTGCTCTAGCGAGATGCGTGGTTGAATTGTAAGTTTTCACGGAATTTTAAGATTTCTCTGTGTGATACTTACTTGAAGGCGATCGTAAACTGGTTATCGAATTCAGCACCTCTGGACATAAAAGTTCATTAAAGTCTGTTTTACATGTTGTATTCTTGTAATGAAAATGTAAGACGTCCCTTTTTAAATACTCGGACATATTCGTCCACATGCATATGCTAGCAGCATAAAAGAAAATAAACAAACCTTCATAAAAGTAAACACAAACACCGCCATCACACATTTGAACAAAAGCATTAAGTTACCCAAAAGTATCAAGATCTTTTCCTCGGCCGACCCCGCCAAGCCTTAAACTAAGGAACTGCAATATAACTGACTATAATAAAAAACTTAGCAAGTACACATAAGCGCTCGCCGTGATACCCGGACCAACATACAGACCTATAGTTTTATAGTGCCCGCCTACAGTCCACGGCAGTGCATAAGATTTTTTATGCCGCGCTGACTGACATTTGAAAAACTCTATTTGGCGAAAACATACGTCCTTTTTGCTGCAAAAAAAGAAAAAGGTTTTCCTTGGGTGCTCCTGGCCGGTAACAAAAAAGTGACGTGAAAACGCGCGAAATCTTTTTTAAAGTGAATGTTTCATTGAAAAGTGTTCCTTTGGTAGAGATTTCGACAGTGAAATGAAATTGTTTGGTGCGGATTTCTTAAGTTTTTTTTCGGAAGGAACCGATGCAGGTATATAAATATCTATTTTATTTGAATAAATTATTAAATTGAAAGTGCGGAATTTTGTTAGTATAAATTTGGTATTTGTGCCTATTCTATAGGACGAAAGTTAATTATTTGAGTACTTACTAAGAGTAATATCAAAATAGGTTCGAAAGTAGACTCTAGTGCTGTATCATAAGATCGACAATGCCCAAATGCTTGTTTGCTGAGTTCTAGATCTTCGCCCACTTTATTTTTTCAGAGTAATGTTTATTTTTAACGTACCCGGAATAACAAAATATAAACCAACAGTTTCCTCAATCAATAATTTAGATACTAAAAAAACATTATTACGTCAAAACTAATGCAGATGTAACTATTATCTCTGACTCTGCTATATGACCATTTTATATACTGCTTATGTATGACGCTATATCATTCATAAATATTTTTAATGCATCACTTCTAGCTATAAGTATACCAACTCGCCCTAATTTTTGAATTGTCAATGAGAAGATGATAAAATTATATCATTGAATCGACATAAAGCGACACTAATCTCTACATGATAGAGGCCAATTCTCAGTTGACTTGGCAAGAGCACACATCTTCAAAGATCAAAGGCAATCTCAACAATTCATCTTTATATCTCAAGACCACATCTAATCCCTTTTCCCGCGTAAAAAAACAAAGTAAAAAGTGATTACGCAACATGCAGCCTACTCACACCAACACAGTATTGACGTAGGTCAGTTCAACCTCTTTACACGACATGCAACAGATTTAAAAAAACAATGTAGTACTACCTACTTCAACAGTATCAGTTTTCGCAAATAAGTACCTAACATAATTCACAAGTAGGCACTCGTAAGTTACTTGTGATGTAATGTTATACCTTTGTTTTTAGACGCTATCTAGGGCAATGCTTACTCAGTTTCATTGAATTCAAAATAATTGACTTCTCATCAGATTATTAGGCATTTCTGTTGTCGATTTTGAAAGGAGAATGGCTGAGAACGGGTTTCCTGTATGACTTTGAAAGTCATCCCTATGGAACTATGGCCCACCTGATAAAGAAATGAATGATTGGTTCCTCTCCAGCCAAGGTTTTAAACCTGCTCCGGATTTTCAGCCAGCGTTTCAGATGACACAAGTTTTGAAAGGAGGGGAGTGACCTGCTGATCAGGATGGAAAGGAGTCAACCGACTCTTCAGCCTGTAGGAACAAAAATAATAGCAAAACATCCAACATGTAGGCCTAACTAGTGAGCTCAAGGAAAAACCTTTTTTCTTGGATTAGAATTCAATATATTTTATACCTATATTGAATTACAGTTGCCAAAACACTATATTTACTATGGATTCTTACTTATTTTAAGGAATCTGCTAAACTGTCGTAACTGCCAGTCGCGAAATATAATGCACGCCTTAAAAACGTCCAGGAATAGTAACAGCAAACTCTGAACCTAAAAAGAGAATATTTCTTCCGTTTGTCTAAACTCGTTCGCCGCACGCGCAGAGGTTTACATGTTTGCGTTAGTTGTGCGTGTGTGCGTGTGCCCTGGTGCATCAGTGTACGTGTGCGGATAGCTGGTTTGTGTGTGTGAGTGGTGCGTAAACGCTTTACTCTTGTCTTAGGTTAGGGAGGTGAGCGACCTCTCCCGTTTCGCGCAGACTCCATTTATTTTTATTGCACAACACGTGGATGGCTATCGGCAGACCTTGCTTTTATTAATTTTTTGATATTTTTATGTGCTTTTTTCTGAGTTGCAACAATTTTTTATGCAGTCTATTATCGTGGATAATTTAAAGCAGACGCATTTTTTACATGGAGATACGTCCATTTAAAACGTTTTCCAGAAATGTTCAAGTTACAGTATTTGCATCAATAATTCTGAAACTACTATCTTAATCATTTAATCAACAACATAGGTATGTAGTCCATGTCAAATAAAATAGATAAAAAGTTTTATTTTACTTACGCTTAAAAAAGTAAGGGTATTTTTAAGTGTCGCAAGTTCGTCGTCCGTGATCGTGACCCGGGAGCGGAATACATGAATAGTATATGAAACGGCATCGCGCCGTGCATTCGACAATAGGAGGCAGCGAAATGCGTCCTTCTTGCAGGTTTAAGAAGGGACTCAATATTTCTTAGGTTTTTTTTAAATTCAAAAAATATAAATATTCAAACCTGATTAAAATGCAATTTATGTACGTTGAGAAAAATATAAATTAGATGATAGAGTTAAAAAAAATACACTAAAGTTCATAAAACAAATACAAATAAGTACGTGATCAAAGTAGTTTTGAAAAGACAGACAATAAAACAGTGATTGTTGACAAGAGATAAAAAAGCAAGGGCCAAGTACGGGTCACCGACCTGATATTCTTGTAGGTACAGTTAGGGCTAAGAAAGAGACACTGTCCTTTGTTTTTCTTATCAAATAGCCCTGAAGGAGCGTTCAACTCATTTTTAAATATTTATCTCCTTCGTCATATCGGCTGGCTTTATTGTCTGGTAGTATTTTTAAAACGTTCTCAAAAAAGCATTGTTTTTACTTTTTTAAAGATATTTTATTTTTGTGTTTTAGAGTCTTGTTCAAAGAGCTCAGTTACAATCTATCTGTACGAAGCGTGAAAAATTACGCGTAAACATTATGAATTCCCAGTGCATTCGTCCATTGCGTAACAAAATAAAAATGCATCGTCCGTCCGCATACTGCGATGTAGTCGATTAGCTATTGCATCATCGTAGCACAAACACAACGACCGCACGCACACACGTGCAAAAAGATGTTTATTAAATTGCCTGTCCGCAAATGAGGACAAAACTTTTTATATTTTTTACACCTTAACATATTTTTGCGTTTAATTTCCTTCTGTGGGTTTGAATGCACCTATACATATAATTATCTAGGTATTTAGGTAATGTAAATGCTTGAAAATATGTAACAAATGCGAAGTTAAATTATATAATTTTATTGTTCATGTAGTCAAAGCTCTTACCTGTAAGGGCAAAACGATACTGCATAAGTGGCGCCCCCATTTCATCAAAGTTCTTGGTTCTGTCACGCGTACATAGAAAAAAGAAATTGCATTTGGCTATTTGGCGTGCGCATGTGTGTGGTATCACGGAAAGAAATGAGGTTATCTGAATGCGTTTGTCATTGTCTGTGGTGTGTCTCTGTGGACTACAGAGTAGCGGAATAAGGAGTAAAAAAATACTTTCTCGCATCACCAGTGTTTTGCTTAAATATTTATTTTAAAAAAAAATCTTAAAATGAGTCTTGTTGTTTATATTATTTTTTTCCAAATGTCTTTATTACTGTAGATATTTACATATACTTAGCAATCGTCATTTTTTTGCCACTTCTCTACATTGGACCACTGTGGGAGAAGAAGGGCGTAGAAACTCCCACAGATTGATTTTTAGATCTCTTTTTAAAAATTGCTTATGCTTAACTAATACAAAATATAATATTTTGTCATTATCATAATTAATAAGCAGGAATAAATAATTACAAAATTATTAACAGCAATGTCTGTGTTGAGCCAGATTAACCCCATACAGACCCATTATTTAAGTAATCTTGAACATTGTAATATCCCTTTTTCGACAAAGTCGCTTTAACATGGATTTTAAATTGCTCAAATGGCAATTTCAAGATCTCCAGAGGTATCTTGTTGTAGTAGAGAATGCATTGACCCTTGAAAGAATTGCTAACCTTCGCGAGTCTAAACCGGGGCGCAAGTAGTCTGTGTTTATTTCTTAGGTTAACATTACAGCTATCGCTAAGTTTGGGAAATTTTGTAAGGTTCTTGCGTACGTACATTATATTTTCGAAAATAAATTGACTAGCTACAGTTAGTATGTCAATTTCTTTAAAAAGCTGTCTTAAGGAGTCTGTGCGTTTTAAATTATAAATTGCTCGAATAGCTCTTTTCTGTAAAATAAAAATAGTTTGAATATCCGCTGCTTTCCCCCACAACAAGATACCATAGGACATGACACTATGAAAGTAACTAAAATATACTAGCCTAGATGTAGCCACATCCGTGTTTTATCTGATGTTCCTAACAGCGTAAGCCGCAGAACTTAATTTACCAGCCAATTTTTCTATGTGGGGTCCACACTGCAATTTGTTATCAATGGTAATATATATTTCGTCTGAGGGTCCAATATTTTTTTCAAGGCTACAAATCTGAAATGTAGTACCCTAAATGATCTTAGGGGCCTTAATTTACAGCCAAATTTCATCCATGTAGATCTAATACATTATAAGTTAACAGGTGATCAAAATTTGCTCGAAATGTATTATAAAACATAGCTGGTGCCTTGCTCGAACTTGGCTTGACACACTGCCGTGTGTGAATGTTTCTTTTTTGTAAATTGAGAATGCTTCTTTTATATACGTATCTTCCTATCTACATATATATTTCCCATGTGTTCCTATACTCTGCAGTCCACTAACACTTCCACATTAATATCTAACAAGGTCTATTGTCAGATGTTGACGTAGGTCAGTGTCGTAAGAGATTTAAGAATTTTATTTATTTCACCTTTTAGTATTCTCAGGAAGGAATTTTGCGAAGGCACTTGGCAAAGACTTTAACAACAAACGAGGAAAAGTTCTGTCTCCATATCTGCGGCGATGGGCTTGACCCCTGTCACGCGAAATGGAGTATTCAATATTTAATTCCCGAAAGTTGGGCACAAGTCGTCTGCCTCTGCCATCCACATTGGGATCTATAACTTTTCATTACCTATACTACTTTTTGAATCCCAACGAACAAGTGAGGTGTGTTAAAAGTTTGAAGCGTCTGTCGGTGTGTCTGTATGTTTGTGTGTGGCACCCTAGTGATCAAATGAGCGGACGGATTTTAACGCAGTTTTCTGTAATTGCTGGTAGATTTCCTTGCGATGGTTCTTAGATATGTTTTATTAAAATCGGTTCAGTAGTTCCTAAGTTATCAGTTTGACAAGGAATCTATCTGTAGTTAGTAAAAAACTTTACTGCAATGGTTTTTAGATATGTTTTATTAAAATCGGTTCAGAGGTTTCAAAGTTAACAGCTTAACAAGTTAAACGAGTTAACCTAATTACAGACTTTTAAAGTTTCATGATGTTAAAAACAAGAATGAATTACTGACTCTCTCTGTTTTGACAACTTTTTCTTGGTTGTTAACTTGTCAAGTCAAAAAGAACTCTGTGAAAATGAAATAAAAACCATTTGTATTCCGAACAAGGAAGTCGCTTCTACGCGGCGACCATTTCCCTGTCCTAGTGGGTAGCACTGAGCACAGCACTTGTATACAGAATATCTAAACTGCTATCTAAAACGTAGACTATTCTGTGCTTGTTTTATTTCATACCTGGCCGAAGTACCTCGGCTATTTTTAAAGCTGCGTGTAACATGCGTCTTTAGATTCTATCGATTTTATTTTAAATCCCTATAATTTTATGGATACCGTACAGACTGAGTGTTGTGGATTACGGGCAGATGGACAAGCGCTTGGTTTTATTCAGAGGTATCTGAGGTATTGACGGCCCTCTGCCTACCATGCGAGAGGTCCCGGGTTCGATCCCCGGCTGGGGATACACAAAAAAACTGGTCTTGGATGTTTTTTTGTTTGTGATGTCGCTGTTTCTGGTTCCCACGGAACAGGGTATCCCAGTGTGGGACCAGAAGCAATGTATGTAGATGTTAATGTTTATGTTTATAGTCTGTGTGTGAGATGTGATACAAGATCGTTTAGATTAATGCCATTCTTAAAAGTCCCTAAATAAAATGAAAACCTAGAAAGTTCTCTTTATTGGTCCTTCGAAAACACGTACTAAGTTGTCTGAAACCTCACAAAAAGATCAAAAACTGTTCAACACTTGTTTAAAAACAAAAGTGTATGGGATTCGACGTTTGTTTTGAGGTTAAATACTGTTTAATATTTTTGGTGTTAACACGGTAAGCATTTAAAACAAAAATATGATAAATAAGCTACATACAGAACATCAAACATTCCTTCTTTTTAAATGTGCAACGAGCAGACATTAGTGCAGCAAACAGTCTTTACATTTTCCTATTTAAACCTGAATTATGTAATCAAAGCAGTCATAGTAACTGATATGCGTATAATCCACTCTGCAATTCCAGTTTTTCCATAATCTCGTAATGCAGCGGCAATCTCAGACCAAACTGCCATAAAAATCTTTATAAATCAATACTTATTCACCTGCCGACCCCGCCTTTCAATTCAACATTGAAACGAGAAAATGATACCTAATCATTATAATCATTATATTAAACAAACCTTTAAGTAGGTTTTACACACACTATTTATATCACTTTTGTGTCAACATAACAGGGCCAAGGCAAGGTCGTTGGCGATAAGAATGTGTTAGTGGGGAGAAAAATATTGAAAAAATACAAGGAAATATAGTGATGATGAATAATGAAAAGAATGTATTTTGCCTTGGACTTTAGATAAACTCGTAAGTGTTTTTTTATTGTTTTTGTGATAATACTGTCTTGTTCAGAGCTATAAAATTATAGATGGCTTATATACGGATATCATATATACATCTACATCATTTGTAGCCCTGTATTTTAACTAAAGTATAATTTTTAATTTGATGCCAGAAATGTAAACAATGAACTGTCATTTTCCAGTACAAAAAATGTAATATGAATTTCAAAGTCAACGGTTTTGTTCTAGAATATGACAGTTGTTTGTTTACATTTCTGGCCTCAAATTAAAAATAGTACTTTAGGTTCATCTAGGATCTTCACATCATAGAATCGATGTATTATCGAAAAGTTTCGATTCCGAACCTAAACGAACCTAGTTAAAATACAGGACTATAAATTAAATACTGATAAAACTTATGTAAAAAACGAAAAAAATGTGCAATCAACAAAGTGTAAAAAACTGTGCTACCGTTACCAGAGATTTTACACCCGTGTCCTCAATTTTCCCCTTGATAGTCAACTTAATGGGCAGAAAAATGACTAACAAAGTCACGTAGCCCCTTGCAATGCAAAAAACGTACAGGTTAATAACCGGTTGTTGACAGTATTTTTTTTAAACTGCATTTTTAAGTAAGCCATTTTGTAATAATTAGCGCGGGAAACGGGAAGTGCTAAGTTGCTAATTGATATTGTCACACCTGTTAATATTTTGTTTATTTTGTTTGGTTTTAATTGCATATTTGTTGCGTGCAATAAAATGGGTGAATTTCAACCGCGACTTTGATATTCGTGTTTTTTTGTGATTTAAAGTTGAGAAGTTACAAAATGTGGATGGAAGCTTTTCCAAATTTAGCAATAGCTGTAATGTTAACCTAAGAAATAATCACAGACTAGTTCCACCCCGGTTAAGACTCGCGAAGGTTAGCATTTCTTTCAAGGGTCAAGCATTCTCTACTACAATAAGATACCTCTGGAGATTTTGAAATTGTCATTTGAGCAAATTAGAAACCATATAAAAACAACTTTGTCGAAAAAGGGATTTACAATGTTCAAGATTGAATCACAGGATTATATGGGGTTAGTCTTATTCAACCTAGAACACGCTGTTAATAGTTTTGTAATTATTTATTTCCGCAATTATTATAAATATGGATAAATTGTAAACGAGACCGACCGACAGGGCTTAAAATTTCTCTTATTTTTTATTTTTATTATAAATGTTAGAGGAAAATTTTAGACAAATCAAACTAAGCCATAATAAGCTCATTAAGGCTTATGTTATGGGTACTAGACGACGATATATTTTATAGAGATAAATACTTATGTGAAGACATAGAAAACATCCAAGACTAAGAAACAAATATTCATGCTCATCACACAAATATTTGCCCTTATCGGGATTCGAACCCAGGACCGTCAGCTTCGTAGGCAGGGTCGCTACCCTGGCCAGGGGTGGGTCAGGGTAGATACCCTGACCCACCCCTTCGCCCTGGTATTTCGCTTGCCATTCAAGTTTCAACCAGTTCGCAATTTAACCGTTCGTTTGTAAAGTAACGACAATTAATACGTTATATTGTAAGTGCGGCACAGTTTACAATTTATCGACAGTATACAATCTCGCGAGTTTTTCGTGAGAACTAATAATAAGGTTCATAATCATTGACGTATCACATATTTCCATTTTGCGGCAGGGGGCTAACCCGTCGCCGGTGCTACAGAGATATAATGGTTTGAAAAAAAACATAGCGTCACACTTTTTCCCATACGGGATGGCACGAAGCTTTCCTCACGATGCAACACTGCTACAAATTTTACCTATTTTGTAAATGTTAGAAGGTATTTCGATAGCACATTTATTTAAACTAGGGTGTCCTGTCGCCCAGACGAGGTCTAAAAACCCTTTGGGGTGGTAATTAGGACATTAAAAATTGAGCGCTCTTACAAGAGCAAAAAAACCATCAAGTGCGAGTCGAACTAACGCAGGAAGTGTTCCGTACCACTGTACAATGGTTGGGAGGGTGTGGAGAGAATAGTTTGGATTTTACATAACAAATTGTTGATTTTACATAAAAAGTTATTGGTGCGGCTACTCCTCCATGTAAGTACGTAACCAGGTGCATTCATAAGTTTGTGTGTGTTATTGAAAGAATTGTTGTATGGGAGCCCCCTTCAGTATTTATGTTATTCTGTTTTTTAGTATTTTTTGTTATAGCGGCAACAGAAATACATCATCTGTGAAAATTTCAAATATCTTACTATCACGGTTCATGAGATACAGCCTAGTGACAGACGGACGGACGGACAGCGGAGGCTTAGTAATAGGGTCCCGTTTGATACCCTTCGGGTACGGAACCCTGAAAACCGGATGAAATATGCCCCGTCTATTTCCACAAATTGTCGTTGGCTGTTTAAGCATTAAGACTCTATTAAGATGTACTACCGCCGACCAGAACTTCGTTAAAGAGGTCCTTTTTAAAGTACACAGTAATTATTGGCATGTCAAGTCTATTCGCTCCGTGCTCTAGTGGGTTTCACGCTTGCTTCTCACTCAGGAGATGCAGGTTCGATTCCCGACCATGTGCCAATGAGATAATTTATTCATCTTAAACACATTATACGGACGTTCTAACGGTGATGGAAAACGTCGTGAGAAAACCTTCATTACTCCATAGCTGCGGCGATGGGCTAGCCAAACTTAATTATAAACTACATCTTGATCTGATTTATTTCTTTATTTAAATTTTTAAATATTATAATTTTTTAAAAGTCACGCAAAATGGACTATTGAATAACTGGCTCAATTTGGGCACAATTGTGCCTCTGCCACCCCATATGGGAAAAGGCGTGATGCTATATTAGGTAATGTCAAGTTGATTATGTAAAAATAAATAAATAAAAACAAATGGAATTAGAGTAATCCCAAATAAACCGTCTGCATTTTATTTAAATACCACATTCAATAGTAGTTTATGTGACTGCTACATAATGGAGGGCATTAAGGCGAGTTTCATAATAATATCACTCGAGAGTTTTAATGCCTAATTATGTACAGTTACATACACTAGTTTATCTACCCACATATCATAAGCTCTCTTTGGTGTGTTCAGGAACCGCATGTTTGACCGGCATTGTGGCTCTGCAGCTGTTTAGCTTGTTCTGTAGTACCAACTTCACGCAGGCGGGCGTCGGCGTTCGAAATTTGAATGTCAGTACCAACTTCACATACAAACTAGGGGCGGCAAGCAGGCGGGCGTCGGCGTTCGAAATTTGAATGTCAGTACCAACTTCACAGACAAACTAGGGGCGCACGCAGGCGGGAGTCGGCGTTCGAAATTTGAATGTCATAACATGAAGAAAAATTACACATTATGGTTATAATGTGTAATTTTTCAGATAAGAAATGAGTTTTTACCAAGTAGTTTAACATTATGCTGATCGTAACGTGAGGTTTTTGTACGCAGTAAAGAGGGTTTATGATATGTGTGTAGATAAACATATTAATGCATCAGGTTACGTACATGGAGTATAGAAAAAAAAAATTAAGACTTATAATATTCGCAAAAAGTCGTTTTTATTTTTAAATATATGTATAACCAGTGTCACTCTCACAGTTGAGAAGAATCTTACGACACCTCTCAAGCTAAAACCCATCAAGCTGGCTAGAGCGTGTGCCAAAGAAATAAGGATAAATAGCATAAATAAGCACTCGAAAAACAAGACCCTCCTTCTGTTCATGTAGCCCAATAACGTCCCCACCGAGGGTCACCGGCCTCTGCCCGGATACGAGTAAGATTAAGCCATACTCCAGCACGCTGGCTCAGAGCGGGTTGGTGGAGGGATTTGACGACCGCTACCACGTAGCGATAGTAGCCGAGACTTACAGCTTAACGTGCCGTCCGAAACACTGAACTTCCGATAATGTACTTAAGATAAATTAATTATCTCATTGGTACATGCTCAGGAATCGAATCTGCATCTCTTTGTTAGAAGCAAGCAAGAAACGCATCATACCACGGAGCTTCTATTTAACTTACTAAAATTATAAATGTAAAATTAGCGTTGTTTAGATGTTTGTATATTTGGATGTTTGGATCTTTGTGCCTCAATCAGACTAAAACGGCTCAACGGATTTGAATAAAATTTAGCACAGCGATAGTTTATGAGCTAGATTAACATATAGGATACTTTTTATCCGACTGCACCAGAAGGAGGGTAACGTTATCTCGGTAAATGATAATTCCTAGGAACACGCAGATGAAGTTGCGGGCATCATAGTAGTTTAATATATAGTTCAAGTTTTTTATATTCTATTCTGTAGTATTGCATCTGTCTGCAGTTAGTCATAGTGCATTAGGAAAGGATAAATAAATAAAACAAGTGGAATCATTATAAATACAAATAACCCGACTACGTTTTCTTTCGATAACACATACCTATATTGTATTTGTATATACAAACTAATGAAATTCAACCTATTAACTATTCACTAAAATTAAATAGCCTATGAAAATCTCACAACTGAGACGAATCCAACGACACCTCATTTATTCAAATCTGTTCAGCCGTTTCGGCTGTATCGCATAACATACTTACATACACACGCTTGAAAAACTTTAACCTCCCTTATTGTGCAGTTGGGAGAACAATAATGAACGTGCCTGCCTATGTACAATCATACTCGAAAAAAACATCACCATGTATTTTTAACCAGACTGCACAAGAAGAAGGATAATGTTTTTGAGCGTATATGTGTATGTATGTTTGTATGTATGTATGACAATTACGTTAACTCGCGCTACCGCCCAAACGGCTCGACGGATTTTAATAGATGATTTGTCGTTGGATTTTTCTCAGTTGTGGGTGTGTCCTATGCTATACAATTTTAGTGAAAAGTAGTTCACAAAGTTATTGGTGCGGCTACTTTCGTATTCCATGTACGTAACCAGGTGCACACATAAGTTTGTATTTAGTTTAAAAAAAAAACGCATTCGGATTATTAGTTTTTTTATTAATTTCACTTGACACAAAAACTACTCTTACTGACTCAACTTTAAAGCGGCTCTTTATTGGAGCAGAACTCTGCGCATTCGAGCTTCACTCGCTCAGTCAGGACACCAAAATAACAATCGTGACCTAAAAAAATGCGAGTCAAGTTCAGAAAAGCGCGTCACCCGCGGCCGAGTGACCAGCTGATCTTGAGCGGGTGTTTATTTTTAGTTTGAGAAGCGCAGGATGCGCCTCGGAGGAGTCACTGCGTCACTTACTTTGGAAGAATCAACAAGCGGTTCTCAAGGTCAGGTCAAATTGGGGAAATGTCTTTGTGACTTTTTAATGAAAGAGATGATATTTTTGTTGAATTTGTGAGCTGTTAAAAATATTTGTTACATCTGGGTGATGATGGCTGATGGTGATGATAAACAAACACATATATTGCTTCTGGCCCCACACTAGGATACCCAGTGTCGTGGGAACCAGAAGCAGCGATGTCACACATATATAAACATCAAAGGCCTGGTTTTCTTTCTGAATCCCCAGCCGGGGATCGAACCCGCGACCTGGCAAATGGTAGGCAGAGCGCAACCACAGCGCCACTGAGGTCCTCGAAAGATGTCTTCGAAATCGCATTAGGACCATATAAAGCACCTAAGTTGGAAGAAACATAATAATAATAATAATAATAATAATAATAATATAATAATACTGTGGACACTATTTACACACATTGATCTAGCCCCAAACTAGGATTCCCTGTATCTTGGGTACTAGACAACGATACACATACTTATATAGATAAATATTATACTTAGATAGATAAACAACCATGACTAGGGTACAAACATTCGTTCTCATCAAACAAATATTTGCCCCCACCGGGACTCGAACCCGGGACCCCTGGTTTCTTAGGTAGCGTCACTGCCGACTCGGCCATTCTGGTCGTCACATACAGCACCATTTTGGATTTTATAGATAATCAAGTAAAGGCCAAAGTCAAAATGTATTTGTTACTGTAGATATGTCGCAGTTGGTTGGTTAAATCAGACACTTAACTAACTCTCTAGACCGTTAATTAAATATCGACGTTTAACCAAGTCACTAGCATTTGGATTTAAATAAAGCATCGTCGAAAACGTTTAACAATCTGTCTTACCGAAAGCCGGCGAGTTGGAAAACAAGATGGCGTCACGACAACAGCTGATTTGCACAGCTTACATCAGGGCAAAACATTGCGGTAGCTTAGGTGAAGGGTAAAGGGGGTGAGCGAAGCGAAGCCTCCTTTATCCTTTGTGTTAGTTTCAACATGTAAGAACAACAAAAATACTTAAAACATAAACTTAACTACGCATAAAAAATATTTATATTGTAGTCGTGTTACCACAAAAAATACAAAACTAACGTCAAATCCCATTCACATTTGTTTTTAAACAAGTGTTGAACGGTAGTTTATTTTTTTGTGGTAAGACAAAATGTCTTGTTGCCTAGGAACGTTTAGACAATTCGTTAAACGTTGTGGTCACTCACTTGTCTGACGGAATTTTAGTGACTTGGTTAAACGTCGGCATTTAATTAACGGTCTAGAGAGTCAGTTAAGTGTCTGATTTATTCAACTAACTGCGACAGATTGCTGCGTAGCAAACGTAATTTTTTGCCTCTTCTCTACCACTGTGGGATAAAAGGGCGAAGATCAGAGATTGATTTTTAGATCTATTTAAAAAATATATATGTATTAACTTATACAATATTAATTCTCGTCCGTGGCCTTACGGTATTCGCCATCAGAAACGATCGTGCGGGTAGCAACATCTGGCCGAGACGGGCACTGGATGGGTGTCCGTTTCTATGCGGCATTTGCTTCGGACGCTTCCGAGTTTCGGATGACACGTTAAGCTGTAGGTCCCGGCTGCTATCGCTGCTCGGTGGTAGTAGACGTAAAGCTGGTCAGAGGCCCTAATAGGGCAGCTTGAATACATCTGACAGTCGGGTCCCTCTGACCCCTCCCGCACTGAGCCAGCGTGGAGGAGAATGGCTCAATCTTAGTCGTATCCGGGTAAAGGCCCGTGCTCTTCGACGAGGACATCAATGGACCAAATTATTTTCTAATCTCACTCGATAGTTTGTGTGTGTCCTGCCCACACTTACATACGGTGCTGAAACATGGACGCCAACAAAGGCGAATATGCACCAAATTAAAGTCGCACAAAGGGCCATGGAGCGTTCCATGCCAGGCATCAGACTTCGGGATCGTATTCGCAAAACAGAAATAAGACGTCGTTCTAAGCGTCGATGTCGGCAAGCGAATCACTAGACTACAGTGGAGGTGGGCAGGACACTTGGCAAGGACAGACGACGGAAGGTGGACCAAAGCGGTCACAGAGTGGCTGCCCAGAACCGTGCGACGACCAGTCGGCAGACCACCAGCCAGGTGGACGGATGACGTCATCGCCATCGCGGGTAGGCAGGGGATGCGGGAGGCTCAGGAGTGGATGGCGAGGTAGAGAAGAGGCCTATACCCAGCAGTGGGTGAATGTGGACTGATTCATGATGATGACTCGATAGTTTATAAACGGCTTATGTTTAAACGATCACGAATTCGAAACGACCGCCAGATTTAGTAAACGACCATCAAATTATGTTTGGATAAATGATCACCAAACTTCTTTTTATGTTTTATGTTTTAAGTATTTTTTGTTTTTCGTACATATTCAACCTAAGACGAAGGGTAAAGGGGGCTTTGCTTCGCTCACCCCCTTTACTCTTCACCTAAGCTACCGCAGTATTTTGCCCTGATATTTTCTGCAACTTTTGGTGATCATTTAGCCATTTTGGGTAGGGAAAAAATATTTTGGTGATTATTAGATAGATATATTTGTTGCCTTTATAATCTTACGGTGACCGGCTCAAGACTTTTACTATTATGCGGCCTGGGAAACCGCACTCCCGAAAATAATGCAACATTTCGCATTACAACCTATTTAGTCATTACAAAGAAGCAATTCACTGCGGGAATTCCCCGCGAAACCTGTATCGCACACCACACACAAAGAGGTACGTTCAAAAATCACATACAGCACACACAAACTGCACGAAAGCACGAAACTCACAGTACAATAAATAATTTTAAGTCCCTATAATTTCGCCTTATCTGACTTATGACTAGAAAGTAATTTCTTTGGGTCCCGGCAAAATTATAGGACGGCCCGTGAAACCCAACGCCATACAGCCTAGGTTACCTGCATCTAGGCACCTGTGTTATGTAAATATGATAAATATGAGCTTTTTATGCCATTGTGGGTCTTATATGTCGGTCGTAATAATGTGAAGGAATTAAAGTTATGGCTGTATATAACTAGACCTTGACAAGCAACGAAAGAAAATTTATGTTCTAATAATAATACCTTGGACACCATTTGCACACATTGATCTAGCCCCAAACTAGGATTCCCTGTATCTTGGGTACTAGACAACGATACACATACTTATATAGATAAATATTATACTTAGATAGATAAACAACCATGACTACGGTACAAACATCCGTTCTCATCAAACAAATATTTGCCCCCACCGGGACTCGAACCCGGGACCCTTGGTTTCGTATATAGGCAGCGTCACTGCCGACTCGGCCAGTCGGGTGTTCTTAAGTTAAGTTTGACGAATGCTGTGGTGATGCGGTTGTGGGACCGCCTACCATGCGAGATGTCCCGGGTTCGATCCCCGGCTGGGGGTAAAGAAAAAAAATCCTCAGGTCTTGGATGTGAGTTTTTTCGATATTTCTGGTTCTTACGACAAAGTGTGGGGCCAGAAGCAATGAAACATGTGAGATATTGGCGGACTGTGAATGTGTGTTCTAATAGACATGCCGAAAAATTGCGGCGATGGGCTAGCCCCTGTCAGGCGAAATGGAATAATTAATCACTGCTTCTGCCTCCCCATATGGGGATAAGTGTTACGATGTTATTTAATTTGTATCATTTCTTGCCATTCATAATTCATAATTCTTTATTGCACACACACATATTAAATTTAAAACGTTACAGGGAGAAATCATATGTTTAAAAACGAGCTTATCTCTAAAAAGAGATTTCGAAAGGCATGAAAGGGAAATGTATCATGAAAGGGTAGGCAGTGCACAATATCTAATATCTAATCTATACTAAATGTAATATAAAATACGAAAAATAAAATACTTATATACCAGAGTACTAAATACAATACATACATATACCTGCAAATATAGTTTATATATTTGCATTATAGACATACATAACTCTCACGAAAGAGAGAGGATTGTATGTACGTATTAACTTTATTGCAATTAATATATACAGATACAGACAGTTACAAGAATATAAGAATAAGCAAAGGCGAGCCTGTCTGTAAACAGAGATTTCTTCCAGCTAACCTAGGCAAGACAGGAGAGTTTATGCAACAGGACAGTCCTAGTGCGCGATAAAAAACTAAAAATTGCGAAACCTGCGTTCATTAGGTTATGTTACGTAATTTTGAGTGATAATTATAAGGAGGAGTTTAAAACCATCACCACCTCATTTAGAAAGATATTTAATACAAAATTTAAAGAAGCAAAGAAATATTTTTTCTTCTAATCGAGGGCAAACCCAGCACCTTAACAAGGGAACACCACCACCGAGACTTGCCATCAGACAAGTCGGGCCCTACACTTCCAACGCTTTCTGCGGCCCTGCGGGGTGGTGGCTCTGCCTGCCATGCGGGAGGTCCCGGGTTCGATCCCCGGCTGGAGATAAAGGAAAAAAAACGGCAAGTGCGAGTCTTACTCGCGCACGAAGGGTTTAGTACCACCGTACAATGGTAGGGATGGTGTGGAGTGAATAGTTCGGATTTTACAAAGCTAAATGTTGTTTACAAAGTTATTGGTGGTACTTTCATACTCCATGTACGTAACCAGGTGCATTCATAAGTTTGTGTGTGTTATTGAAAGAATTGTTGTATGGGAACCCCCTTAAATATTAATTTTATTCTGTTTTTTAGTATTTGTTGTTATAGCGGCAGCAGAAATACATTATCTGTGAAAATTTCATCTGTCTAACTATCACGGCCCATGAGATGCAGCCTGGTGACAGACGGACGGACGGGCGGACAGCGGAGGCTTAGTTATAGGGTCCCGTTTGTCACCCTTCGGGTACGCAAAAAAACAGGTCTTGGATGTTTATATGTGTGTGACGTCGCTGTTCCTAGGTCCCACGATACAGGGAATCCCAGTGTCGGGACAGAAGCAATGTATGTGCCTGTATGTAAAATGTTCTCAGAGTATTATACTTCCAAACACAGCGGGCACACCCAACACCGTGAGCATATTTTAATTCAAAACCCGTCGCCACGTCAACCAATACTGTTTTGTCAATAGATTTACGTAACTGCGTACGGTACAAAACCCTACAAAATGTAAAATCTCTTGATAATCTGCTTCGTTTTGTACGGCCGTTTTGTGTAGGCACCTATATTGAAAAACCCTTCGTTCGGCTGATGGCTAAGAAACGACTCGGGACACGCGAGCGTACACTGGCTGGCGGAGCATTCGGCCCGCTTGTGATTTGTTATTTGACGTTTAACGTTTCTGAAAGGTGGTCTTAGGCAACAAAAACCAGCATATTTGTTATACTTTTTGTACTTTTCTTGTTTGATTGTCCATTTAATACAACTAATCATTGCATACTCATATTCCTACACAGAAAAAACCTTGTGTGAACTGGTGAGGAAACTCACGAAACAAACACACACTTATTTGCTGATTTAGAGGATGTTATATAAAAATCGGCCATTACAATCAATGTAATATCTGTTTTATTTTTCACACCACCTGCTTGACAATGCCACATATATCATGGAAACATTACGTAAATAAAGTCATTATAGCCCTTGCTCAACCGGGTCATAATGTTGTGCTGAATTTAATTATAACCCGCTGGTCAACTATCAGATTTTCTCTTCTCAAAGTTATAGTTCTTATTGTTATGTCCTTAACCCTTCACGTGATAGTAGTTGGCTGCCATCATACTAACTAGTATGAAAAGGCTAGTATTTAATCGCACATCAAAAATGCTGATTTGCACAGCAAAAAAGGATCAACAAAAACACTTTTTATATTTCAAATATTTATGTGTACTCAAGTTTATTTAAAGTATTTTTTGTTGTTCATGTTTGCATGCTCCACCTAACACCTAAGCTAACGCAGCATTTTGCCCTGATATTTGCTGTGCAAATCCGTATTTTTGATGTGCAGTTTAATATTTCCCGTAGGAAAAGTGATATTAGACGGCTGCTGGCGAAAAAGGTCTGAATCGATATGTAATTTTGAAGCGATCAACAAAGACGTTTCTATGTAGTCTTTCTCTTTTGAACTTATGTTGACACGTTCAAGAAGAGGCGAGCTAACCATATGTTCCCATTTTTCCATTCAATTGTATCGATGGTAATATCATAGGTTCTGACGCCACCGAGTCGACCTTGTACTCATGCTTTCGGCGAGCTGATTTTCAAGACAAGATTAGTTAAAAGTTTTTAATGTAAGATGTATTTTTTTTCATGAGGTATTCTTTTTTATAGACTGATTTTATTTATTTAGAAAAGTACACTTAAAATCATATGAAAAATAATTATTTCTCCAATTTCTAAATTTAAATTTCCTTTACGGTCTCAATGTCAAATAAACTCCATTTTTTAAATCAAGAAGTTGAGAATGTTCACAAAAGATTTGGAATATGAGGTTTTATACATCAGTCGCGAATAGTAGACGAAAACTTATGGCACGGTAGAATTTTTAGCGCTTTCACCAGATTTTGCACTAGCGCGTGAAGGGTTAATGTTTTTTTTTTTATCAAATACGCACAGAGTACGCGCAGACCAGCTCCCATCAATTAATTCGAAATTCGAAATGGCCACGGCAAGCGGAATGTAACACATTTTAAATCAGTTGAAAGCCGCAAGTCTTGCAAGACGCTACAATATACGTAGAAAAGCTGCAAATATTCTAAAATAGATGATATAGTTAGTTCTATTCCACAACTGAATTACTATATCACACATTAATTTTCACTTTTAATTTAAAATGCTGACGATAAAGCTGTTTTTGTGTTTTGTGCTCTTGAACCCTTCACTCCACTCAGGACTCAAGTTACCCTCGTTTCACTCAGGAATTAACTCACAGCACCCTTGCTACGCTCGGGATTTAAATCTGGAGTCCTTCCTTACGTTCAGGATAAAATATCGCTCCCGTGATATAAAACAGTGATTTAACCCCTTGTTGTGCATCTGCTATTAAATCCTATAAACCAATACAATCGCTGGAAACCCTCCGAGGGATTTTTCGTGCCGAATTCCGTGGTACACAGTGCAGCCCTTTCACGCGTGTTAGAAAGTGGAACTAGCGGCCCCGGCACGCAACCAAGAAATTGCAAAAGAATTTATGTTTTTCGAGCGATATGACTGACGTGGCTGTAGCACTGATAATGATAATAACGGCCTAAGGTTTCCCTTCTCTGAATGGATTCATTATTTACTGTACTTCAAGAATACTGAAAAAATTAAACAGTATTTTTACTTAACCACACGACTATTGTAATGGGATTTCACGTGCAGTTACAAAATATATATTTAAAACCTTTTGAGGCATATCTACACTTATTTCCAGTTTTCATATAATTTCGTCCTCTTCATAATTAATTGTATGTTCGTGTTAGTGAGTTTATTCTACATACTAGCCTCCCATTATAAAACAAAAGCTCTCAGAGTATTACAATAGTCTTAGTATAATTTAACCTTACCATCAAAAGTACTAGGTTGCCATAAACGCTTAGAAGACATACCCTGTGTTTGTCGTGACATACGGTTATATTGGTAATTTGAAGTATCAGGGACCCATAAATTCCCATCCCTCACTTCATTTAGATTAACTAACATTTAAATTCATAAGAAATACGGCTCCTATAACCATTTAGTCGATCTATATCTCTGCCCCTGCCCTTGAGATCTCGTTATTTGAAGTACTAGGCTCCCATAACCACTAAGGAGGTCGTAACTTCATCTACCACGATACTCCTCGTTTACAGATCTTCATGCACAAGAACGCAATGCAAATGCACGCCAGAGAACTCCAGCGGGGCCTCGGAGGGGAGGTGAAGCCCCACCAGTGCCAGCAGTGTCTGAAGTCCTTCAGCTCAAACCACCAGCTCGTCCAGCATATCAGGGTCCATACGGGAGAGAAACCTTATAAGTGCTCGTACTGCGACCGACGGTTCAAGCAGCTCAGTCATGTGCAGCAGCACACCAGATTGCATACAGGTCAGTGAGTTGAAGAAAAAAGTTGAAGCAGGTTGATGATTTTTCAGCTGTATGTGCCGAAAGAATATTAAACAAAGAGGTTGACGAAGGAATTTCTCGACTTTGCTTTAAGCTTGAAGACATACAAGTTTTGAGGAAATAAAGTAATAAGTTAACGAAGATATCTATAAATGTTGACGTAAACAGCTCAAATGTAGGGTTTTCCGCTGAGCAAAAAGTTTACATATATACAATTTACGAGCACCCCCCACGTATGAGCATTCCTAAATTTAAACTCGCTCAACCATTACTATAAAGCAGGATCCCATTTCGGAACGCGCCCAAAAATACGGAACTGCATAAACTACACAACTTTTATAATGAAAACTACGTTCCCGCCAACCATTGGGCGGGGAAAAGTCCGGAAAAAAACGCAACTGGCCGTAAACGTAGAAAAGTAGAAAAAAATATCCCCAATGGCCGGCCGCGCTTGGCGCGCTAGCCAATCACAGCGCGGGAATCCACGCAACGTATTCTACGTGGCTTAGAAAAAAAAACATGTGTTTTTCCACGTTTGAAACTAGCCAATCACAGTCGACCGCGAGCGTTTCGTATTCGTAAGCGCATTATTATAATTCGGTCATTTGTTTTATAATAGTGTTTGCATTTTTAACTGGACTTGTTTTTGCAGATTAGTGTCGTAGATAGTTTGTAATTAATAGTGTTATTTGATCGTTTGTTTCCTGTCAGGTAGGTTAGTACTTCTTGTAGTAGATTTGCTTGATTCTTACTTGAGTCTTTAAATCGCTGCAGAGACAATTATCCACGATACTGTGACTATTACTTGTGTTGTTAGCCTATAAACAATAATGTCATAAAACGTGTCCAAGATTCACTTAGATCATAGACAATTTCACGAAATCAACAAATAGTATCTAAGAAAAAACTGTTTGGTTGCGGTATTTTTAAACTTTTAAAAATCAACTGGCATAGGTTGCTTGTCGAAATTCCCACGCTTTTTTCGAGCAAAAGGCACAGACTCAAACTTAAACAGCCAATGCTGGTGGCAGTAATTATGTCATTATAACAGACGGGTGATGATTATTGGTTGTCAATGCGTAATGAGTTTTTTAATTGTCACAAATTGGCACCTCCAAGTGCGTGGATGGTGGGGTGAAAAAGACTCTTTAAAATTCTTACTAGCCATATGAGTTTGAAGAATTGTATTTAGTTTTAGGGTTCAGTATGTGAAGTGGCCTAAATGGGAGCCTACTACTAACTCTTCCATCCGTCCGTCTGTCCGTTCAGGCGAGCTGTATCTGTTTAATCGTAATGGTAACGAGTTGAAATTTTCACAGAATGTGTGTTTGCTGTTGCCGCTTCAGCAATTGAAATATACGAGGTTTTTTAAATAAAATGGGGTTCTCCAATTTCGCGTGAAGCAATTTAACGTCGTCGCATCCGTAATCTGAAGGGAGTCGAAACCAAGCTCGGATATAATTTTTTGTTTTGTTTTATTAAGTGTAAGTTGTTTTCCTGTACGATGGTGCAGAACCCTTTGTGTGCGGGTCCGACACGCACTTGACCCATTTTTTCACTTAGTCTACAGACATTATGGTCACGTCTTATCCCACGGTGGGAGAGTTTAATCCAGTCATTCAACACTCAATTTCACTTACAATGTTGAATATTCCTTGGGAACTGATGTAAGTTTTTGAAAGTCGTACTTTAGGACCGGTGACAAGACAGTAGATTAACCCTTAATATGGCGACGGGAAATACATTCCCACCAAATTTTCGACCTTAAGGCTTTGTAATAAATTCGAAAACCGATCAAAAATTCCGCATGCTTACCGTTGTTAGGATTAAACTATAATGAAAAAGTTTTTGCTTGGCAAACATATTGGTTTTGCGCGACTAGAAATCTAAATAAAATTAACAACTAGAAAACCTTAACTCTATACTAGAGTTAAGGTTTTCTAGTTGTATTTTATGTTACTACATAAAATACAAAAAGGGCATAGAATTTTGTTGGTCTTACATGTTCAACCTAACACGAAAGATAAAGGGGGCTTCGCTTCGCTCTCTCACTTTATCCTTTATCTACCCTGACCCATCTTTTCACCCTGACAGTCTTTATTGATACAATAAGCTCAATGGAAAAGCCTTTCAGTAATTAGGTCGCGCAAATCAGTATTTTTGTCTCGCGATTCAATATTTTTTTCGCTCATTTTAGGAAATTTCGCTGATCGTGCTCGTTCGCTCAATTAGTTTTCTAGTCGGTCGTTCTATAATAACCCTGTCTTTAAAATTCAACACAGCCAAACAAGGAGTAAAGATCGGAGGAGAATATAAAACACCCACCAACCATACGTAAGACCTAGACTTTAATATCAGCCACTTACCCTGATTTTACAAAGAAACGGCCAAAACGAAAAAAAAAAAACGGCCAAGTGCGAGTCGGGCTCGCGCACGAAGGGTTCCGTATCACTGTACCATGGTAGGGATGGTGAGGAGTGAATAGTTTGGATTTTACATAGCAAAATGTTGTTTACAAAGTTATTGGTGCGGCTACTTTCACACTCCATGTACGTAACCAGGTGCATTCATAAGTTTGTATGTGGTATTGAAAGAATTGTTGTATGGGAGCCCCCTGAAATATTTAATTTATTCTTTATTTTTTATTTTTTGTTATAGCGGCAATAGAAATACATCATCTGTGCAAATTTCAACTGTCTAACAATCACGGTTCATGAGATACAGACGGACAGACAGACAGACAGCGGATTAATAATAATAGAGTCCCGTTTTTACCCTTTGGGTACGGAAACCTAACAACGAATAAAGTAAGTCTGGACAGTAATTTTCCAAGGCTCCCTTAGGGCAATTTTGTACAATTTTCTTTTTAATATTAACCCGTTCGTTCACCCCATCTATAACTCATAATTGCTGTAGTGATAGATTTCTTATAATTTACTTTTAATTTCTTTCCTATAACTGAACTGACATGTTGGAGGTACGACTACAAGTATATATTATAGGTATAGTAATATCGTTTTAATCGATTGTTAAATGTCACATACATACAACGATTTGACTGAGTGTCTAAACACAATAACATAAACTCCTGTTCAACACTCGTTTAAATACAATAAAGTATGGGATTTAACGGTTGTTTTGAGGTTGAGTTTAACATTTTCTAACTGTAGTTAATTTGACCTGATTAATACTATGCGAATAAAAAATGGCTAGAATTTAATCGCACATCAAAAATACTGATTTGCACAGCAAAAAAGGATCAACAAAAACACTTTTTATCTTTTAAATATTTTATGTGGACTTAAGTTTATGTTTTAAGTATTTTTGTTTTTCTTGCATGTTCAACCTAACACGAAGGATAAAGGGGCCTTCGCTTCGCTCACCGCCTTTACCCTTCACCTAAGTTACCGCAGCATTTTGCCCTGATATTTGCTGTGCAAATCAGTATTTTCGATGTGTATTTTAATGTTTCCCATACAAAATCAAATGATCAAAGAGGTCAGTTTCAAATAGAATGCTATTTATATTCAGATTGTAATTCAACCCCAATTTTTTTAAATAAATAGTGATCGTATGAATTGGTATCAAACGACTGAAAATAACTGTTGGTTTTTAATTACTTACAAGCAATAAAAGAAAGGGCGACTCGTACAGTTCTACAGAAATACTTCAGAATTGTTTTATCAAAAAAAAATAACTGTTCAAGATTTCAGGAGAAAAAGGTTCTCATGATAATTATTAAAATATCTGCCGTGGACCTTTGTCTGTTCCACGAATTTTTCACTTCAGCAAAGTTTCCAACTTAATATTGAGTTCGACCTTTGGAGCGGCAAAGATCTTTTTGAAACTCATGCACCTGCGTCGTTTTACGATGCTGTTTAAATATTATGTTTTAATAAAAAAAACTTCTTTCGCCCGCTCTCTTTCGCTCGGTCATCGATTATACAAAACTTTTTTTAAGAACCTAGAGTAAATGTTCTTGACCTACACAATTGTGAGTATCTGAGTTTATTTGTTTACGTTACTAGTTCATCGCCTGACAGAAGTCCTCACAGTTTCCCGATTCCCTCTCTACCAACAAGATACCTCTGGAGATTTTGAAATTGCCATTTGAGAAACACAGCCCTTGATGTTAGTAAAATTGTAATTATTTATTCCTGCTTATTATTTATAATAAATAATATTGTGAGAATTGTATTAGTTAAACACAACCAATAAAGAGATCTAAAATTAATTCTGTGGGAGTTTCTTAGCCCTGTCCAACCAAAGTAGAGAAGAGGCAAAAAATGACGTTTACTAAGTATACGGTCGACCCGAATGGCCGAGTCTGCAGTGACCCTGCCTACGAAGCCAAGGGTCCCGGGTTCGAGTCCCGTTAGGGGCAAATATTTGTTTGATGAGAACGGATGTTTGTACCCTAGTCATGGTTACTTATCTATCCAAGTATACTATTTATCTATATAAGTATGTGTATTCGTTTTCTAGTACCCAAGATACAGGGAATCCTAGTTTGGGGTTAGATCAATGTGTGTAAATAATGTCCAAGGTACTATTATTATTTTTATCTATGTAAATATCTACAGTAATAAAGAAATTTAAGTTTGAGTTTGACGTCTTTTCGGCATTTCGGAAAAGTTTCTGTCCGCCATTGTGAAAACTTTGGCGCGCAAAATTCTCTCCACCTTTTTCTATTGATTACATTAGAGGAAACAATTGACAGTCGCGCAGAAGATGTTTTTTGCCGCCATTATTATGCTAAGTCGGCATTCGCGAATTAATTGACTGGCAAACAAAAAGATCTATTTGAGAGCAGTTTTGAGTGCGTCGAGGGAAATTTGAGTGAACGATTTTTCTTTGTTTCCATCTTCAGGCGAACGAATAAGTACATTCTTTCACCCACCAAAAGTATTAATTACGGCATATTAAGCATACTATTTCGAACAGCTTCGAGGTAGTTAAACGTAGGTATGTGTACGTAATTTGAAACCATAACACAGGCCTGACCTTACACAACATTACATTGAAATGTTACGTAATGGGAAACTTTACCTACTTTACCTAAAACTTTAGGTGCATACCTACCTTAGTTACTTTACCTATCTTCATTGCACAGAACAATGACAAACAGCCAATATGATATGGAAAACACATACGAGCATATCTCTAATAAGAGATTTAATCCATCAAAGTTAGGACGGACAGGATATACGAGATGACATTTAATTAGCCGACCATATTTTAGGGATTGATAGCAACGATCATTATGAACAACTTTCCCAAAGAAACATATGGTCGCAAACGGAAAATATTTTTCGTTCCTCGGTACATTGACCCGATCAGCTGATTACAAGTTACTATGGGAGGCCCAAAAATTTAATTCATTTACAACCATATGTTTCTTGGGGAACGTTGTTCATACTAATGGCTACTATCATTCCCCAAAATATGGTCAGCTAATTAACTGTCACCTTGTATATTTAACTACCTACAGGTATAGAGTTTGTCCACAATATTTATTCTAGTTAGTTGTTACATTACATTTAAAAGGCATTAAGATACACCAAAACTTACCTGTAAAACTATCGCAAATCACATAATAATACTCACCACCCCCATACTATATACTTTTAGATATTTGTATAGTGAAGGCTAGGGGGGAGGTCATCTCGCGGGGTCCAGGGGGGGCGGCAAGGGGCGCGGGGAGGGCACGTGTAGTGAAAATCGATAGAATCATCACGTACTCGCCTCGATGACGAGACCCCTCCCCGCCTCGGCGCGAAAAAATACCGCGGCCATTTTGAATTTCGATGACGCCGACCGTTTGCTTATTTTGCTGGCAGAACAGTGTAAATAATTATTCATATATTAATTGAAATTAAATGAGCTGACGATGATTTTAAAATCATGTTTAATCTGGGGAGAAGCGTCCGTGGCCTAGCGGCGTTCGCAATCGGAAACGATAGCAACATCTGGCCGAGACGGGCACTGGATGGGTGTCCGTTCTATGTGGCATTTGCTTCGGACGCTTCCGTGTTTCGCTTAGCACGTTAAGCTGTAGGTCCCGGCAACTATCGCTACTCAGTCGTAAAGCTGGTCAGAGGCCCTAGTAGGGCAGCTTGATAACTTCTGACAGTCAGATGGCCACTAGCCCGACACCCCGCCGCACTGAGCCAGCGGGTTGGAGTATGGCTCAGTCTTATTCGTCGCCGGGTAAAGGCCAGTGCCCCTCGGAGGGGACATTAATGAGCTACACATATTATCACTATATTATTAACCTGGAGAGGGTTAGGCAAATGATCTCAGCATTTTATTATTGGTGGATTGAAACTGAAGCTTGTAGAATTCCGTCAGGTGTTGCGCAAGTAACTTGTCACTGCTCTTTGAATATAGTATGCATTATGTTTATGTGTATCGTATGCCATGATAATGGTAATCCCTTTTGCAGAATACAGTCCCTTAGCCCAATCATCTAACTCTGACATCTTGGAATTTTTGAGTCACTAACCAATCAAAACATTTTTTTTTTTAATATTAATAAATAATAGAGGACATATTACACAAATCGATCTAGGCCCATACTAAGCTCAACAAGGCTTATGTTATGGGTACTCGACGACAATATATTTAACGAGATAAACACTTATGTGAATACATATAAAACATCCAAGACTAAGAAACAAATTTTCATGCTCATCATCAATATTTGCCCTTACCGGGATTCAAAGTCAAAGTCAAAGTACTTTATTACTGTAGATATTTACATATACTTAGCAAACGTAATTTTTTGCCTCTTCTCTACACTGGACCACTGAGGGAGAAGGAGGGCGAAGAAACTCCCACAGATTGATTTTTAGATCTCTTTTAAAAATTGGTTGTCGTTAACTAACACAAATATGAAAAATTTAATTATTATGATTAATAAGCAGGAATAAATAATTACAAAATTATTTACGGCAAGGTCTGTGTTGAGCTAGATTAACTCCATATGGTCCCGTCATTTAAGTAATCTTGAACATTGTAATATCCCTTTTTTGACAAAGTCGCTTTAACATGATTTTTAAATTGCTCAAATGGCAATTTAAAGATCTCCAGAGGTAGATGTAGAGGTCTATCTTGTTGTGGTAGAGAATGCACTGACCCTTGAAAGACTTGCTAACCTCTGCGAGTCTAAACCGGGGCGATCCGAATCCAGGACTGTCAGTTTCGTAGGCAGGGTCGCTAGGCTAAACCGGTCGTCAAACAAACTATGTTTTGTATGGGGGCTAGCCCATCGCCGCATCTATGGAGTAATGAAGGTCACGATGTTTTCCATCACCCCGTTAGACCGTCCGTATAATGATCATGATGTACGTATGACAATAGTTATTTGATAACCAATGAACGAAAAAAAATATCGGCGCAATGCCGTGATTTCTGCGACCTATTTGATAAAAAGCTGCGCGAGTTACCTAAATGTTGCCGCGTTGCCTGAACTAACTTTGCCTAATATTTTAGTGAATATTAATAAAATTGCAATACGAACCCAAAATATGGGCACAAAACCGCAGCAAGCAGTCAGCCAAAATCATACGTTACAGCATTTCCTTTGAGGTAGGTAATGTCCATATTTTGCAGTGTAATATTATATTCTAGTATTGCTATAATTCTATTTATGTTTAGCTTTGGATATTTGAGCGGAGCATGATATGTTTGTGACGAACTAATTGATAGGTTCGACAATGCTAATGTGAATTTGTGAATCGTTTGAGCTATCAGAAAAAGTATTTATATCGAACTTCAATATGTGATCGGCAAAATGGCAAACTTGTTAGTAGAAAGACAGGATTTAATTTCATGTCATTTGTTTATTTGCTGTTTCAAAGCGTACAAAAAATAAAGATACAATTAATTAAGAAAACTTAAAATGCCAATAACAAAACAGGGAAATCAATAGAAAATACAAAGTATGTATGTGGGGTGTGTGAGTATGTATAATAGTAACATTATAAAAATACAAAGTATGTATGTGGGGTGTGTGAGTATGTATAATAGTAACATTATAAAAATACAAAGTATGTATGTGGGGTGTGTGAGTATTTATAATAGTAACATTATAAAAATACAAAGTATGTATGTGGGGTGTGTGAGTATGTATAATAGTAACATTATAAAAATACAAAGTATGTATGTGGGGTGTGTGAGTATGTATAATAGTAACATTATAAAAATACAAAGTATGTATGTGGGGTGTGTGAGTATGTATAATAGTAACATTATATAAAACTGTCTGATTGCTTATCGGACGTCGTCGTCGCGTACCAAATGTAGAATATAAGCCTGGAAATGAGGGAAATTCAAAGATGACATCTGATTTTTATATAATATGTGGTACTTGTTTGTAAAAAAAAGTAATAATAAACAATATCAACAAATTTTAAGGTCATAGGCCAATGGGATATCAAAAACATCTTTGGTACAATATTTTATAATCAGGCTGACTTTGGTGACTTCTCAAGCCTTTGTTTTCCAATATATATTTATATGCAGTTTTATCCTAAATAACAATACCCCACTTGAGGGGGTAGGTCATTTATTTTACGCGCTTCCCTTAATTTCTACGGGAGCCCCTTTTAAAAACTTTTAAAAATATTTTTAGTTTTTTTTTATGGTTTGTGTCAACAAGATGCGAAAAAATTAAGATTGTAGCTTTAGAGCCACAGTATTTTTTTTTTTACTGTAGCTTTAGAACTACAGTCTTAATTTCAGTTTTACAGCCAAACAGTTAGCCGTTTGGCTGTAAAACTTATGTGACAGACGACGGACGAACGGACGGGCACGTGGGTGACCGCCATACGGCTCCGTTATGACCCTTCTGGTAGGGAACCCTAAAAATCACATATAGTAACACCAAAAACATTAGGTAGGTACATTTTATCCCACCATCCAAGATCACTTAATTCGTCTACTTCCAGCGCAATGATATTAGTCTCGTATTAAAATTCAGAAATAACCTCAAGAATGGGAGATAATGAAGTTGGTACCTCTGGGACCCGATGTAACTCTAGCTAGCACGTAATCCATCTTATCCCTTTTAGAAATATTTTTAATGGAAAAATTTGTTCGGGAGAAAGAATCCCTGGCCCCACTGGGAGTTAGCTGGGATGATAATGTGGTGGGGCCGGTAATGTTCTTATTCAGAGGGTTAGGAGTCAGGTGAATTGTCTTTATCTATTTTGTATGTATGTATATTAGGTACCAACATCTGCTAATAGGGCGTTGAGCTTAGCTCGAATTCGTCAGGAAAAATAAGAACAGGTTATTGGGATTGTTTAATTATTTGTGCATTGTCATACTATCTAGAAAAAGGCTTATTTTTTTAAAGTAAGTAATTGTTGATTACTTTAATAGGTATGACATAACTAATAACAATCACAATTAGGTGACAAACAAAATTAAATTAAATGCAGCCATTTTGCATAAGTCTACACCCGAATGGCCGAGCCGGCAGTGACCCTGCCTACGAAGCCTTGGGTCCCGGGTTCGAGTCCCGGTGGGGGCACATATTTGTTTGATGAGAACGGATGTTTAGTACCCTAGTCTTGGTTGTTTATCTATCTAAGTATAAAATTTATCTATATAAGTATGTGTATCGTTGTCTAGTACCCAAGATACAGGGAATCCTAGTTTGGGGCTAGATCAATGTGTGTAAATAGTGTCCAAGGTATTATTATTACTATTACTTATATTACAAAGATAAAGGCTACACAGTTACAAAACTTCCCTGTGATTTAAACGTCAAAATGTTATTATCAAAAGCAAATGTCTCGAGAATTACGAAAACGGAAAAACTTTTCCCCGCCTCCGTTTTTCGCCCAAAGATAACAAATGAAAAATTGAATTCTGAAAAAATAATCTCCATTTGTTTGCAAAAAGAACTCTGTCCAATGGAACAGCTGTAATTTCCTCGATTGGTTAGGCTCTCGAGGGTCGGTCGTTGTCAACATTTTTTTGTTGTGTTTTTCCATTTTCCCGCGTCTTGTTCCCACCTCACAGAAAAGAGGGCAGCATGTACGGCGATCGGCAGATGTTGGTGCTTTGTGTCTTTGCATTTTTTAGAGTGTGAAAATTAAAGTTAAGAATACCTTTATTGATAACAAATATTCAAATTTTTGGAGGAAAAATAAAAAATTCACAAAGTAGAAACATTACAGATTGCGTTAAACCCATATGACTGTCTCAATCCTTGTGGTTATCTTAGTTATCTGTTATATCAGTATTGTTTTTACGTTTGGTTTACAAAATAGTACTTATCTATCCGTTAGGAAAGCTGCATGTTGCTCCATTTAACCTCGATATTTTAAGAGAGACTTGCCAAAATTTAGAGCCGAAAGTAAAGCCTAAACTTTGATAAATACATTGGTCACACTTAAAGTTTCCGGAACTGGCCACTTTTATAAACAGTATTTAAAAAGTAATTACAACATTTTAAAATGAAATTCTTTGGCTGTATAATGCAGTTTGTTTCATCTGACTGACAATTGTTTTTAAATTGCGGCGCCATTTTAAAAATTGCGTGTCTACATTAATATGGATTTAACACGGGAAAATTTTCGTAGCATGGTTTTCTACGATTTTAAGTGTAATTTGACAGCTCAGCAGAGCCTTGCTTGGCTTCAATCTGCTTTTGTCGATAAAGCACCACGCAAGATGACTATTTATAATAGCTGGTTTGCAGAATTCAAGCGCGGCCGCGTCAATCTCAGTGTCGAATCTCGCGATGGTCGCCCATCCACCGCGGTGAACAACAAAAACATCGATGCTGTGTGTTGCCGTATGATTAAAACAAACAAGCATGTGACCTACCATGAGATTCGCGCATCCTTAGACATAGGCATGAGTCTAATTCAATCAATCCTACACAAACATTTGGGTGTGAGAAAGTTGTGCTCGCGGTGGACCGAGGTTAAAAAAACAGACCACGCCACTTGGTGCAATGCCATGCTTACAAGGTTCAACGAAGGGGCGTCAAATTTGATAAGGGACATAGTAACAGGACATGGATGTATTGCAACGATCCCAAAACAAAGCAGCAATCGAGCGTATGGATCTTTTAAGAATAGTACCGTGAATAGTGACTGGTACACGACCATTTGTTTGCCGGAAATTATTGACGAACTCCATAAAAATAACCGTTAACGCCGCCGTATCATCTTGCCCCACAACAATGTTAGTTCCCACACGTTCAGACAGACAAACGAATTTTTGAAGGTGAAAAACTTATGGCCATCGTGCATTCAGTCCCGACCTTGTGACTTTTTTCTGTTCCCAAAATTTAAGAACGAATTGTCAACGATTTTCATCACTAAATTGGTTTAATCGTATGAAAAAGAGCATTTACGCATCCCTATGCTTAAATGCTCTTTGTTTCTTTATTTTGAGAAACAATAAATTCATTTTTGACCTTTAATAGTATTTTTTTCTTATTCATTCCGGAAACTTTTAGTGCGCCCCACATACTTGTATTTTTCTATGGAATGACAATGTTGACTTGAGATTACTTTGATCTCTATGCCCTTACAATCAATGAAAGTATCAAGACTTAATCACCCCGTGCAGTCTATTTGCTAAGGCGGAGTAGGAAAAAAGGTTGTTTCACTCGATCGGTTTTTATTTGATTTTCCCGAATGTTTGCGCGGACATTAGCCCGGCTCACTGCCGCCGCCGCGCCGTCTCGAGTTTTATTTCTATTTACATTTTTAAAACGAAATTCTGTTTTGCAAAGTGGCCAGCACGAATGAGGTCTAATGAAGCGATCCTGCTTCTAACAACTTTGTATTTAGAATAAATTTTTGGATATTTTTTATGATTTTAGAAATTTTAACTTTGGTAAATAATTTGCTATTTAGTGCTAGCGTATAATTGCGTGTATTTGTTCCTTTATTATTATAATAATAGATTTTTCTCATGGGAATAATATGAAATTACTGTTTTGGTAGCGGTTTCGTCCGCAATCTTTCGATGGGATTAATTCATTTGGCTTTAATAAAAATCGAAGCCGCAACCCTCCAGTTATCTTTCAATTAACCCTTAAGTGTTATCCTGTGATGAAAAACTAATTTTCGTTTTTCCGGAAGGGAAATTTTGAATGTTCGCATAATTGGCTTGTTGGGTGGTTCTTCCGAGATCGTAGACAAAAACTGCATGACGTCAGGGGTTGTGGTTAAGAGTAATGTAGGTATTTACAGGAATCATGTTTGTAGCCGCATATTCGCATTGCGTGTTTACCGCCGCAGAGGTAGGCCGAGGAGGAGTTGGCGCGGAGTCCTGGAGATATATCTCGCTGAATCCCTGGAGAAGGCTTACTATAGGGAACTGTGGTCTAAGAGTGGAGATCACCACAGGCTACTTAAAAAATGCATCAAATGGCTGTATGCATACATATATAAAAATGACAGTAGAAATGTAAAACTATAAAACTTCTCCCGAAACACAAAGGTACCCAACACACTCTCAGCGATTCTCGAAATAAGAAAAAAGGTCTCCAAGACAATTAAACGAGAAAAGCTCAGTAAGTCCGAATTAATAACCAATTCAGGGCCCTCTCTCAGACACCTTGGAAGAAAAAAGATGGCGAAATTTCCTTCTCGCAATATAATTTCCTAATCACCGGGCCGCACTTCCGGTTCCGGTGGAAAAAAACTGAGATACCGCCTTCGGGAGGAAAACGTCACGTCAAAATGGGCGCAGCATGGATGAGACGTTTAGTTATAAATTATTTTAATTTCGAAGGAATTCCGTAATACTCTCTAATCCAAGTATATAAAGATGTTATTTTTTATGTAATACAAAGTTACAAATTGTAAAGAGCGTGCTCTAAGTTGGTGAATATCGAGAACGAAACAGAAAGTCTGGCACCTCATCTCAAAAGCTGTCAAAATTGTCAAATTCTATTTACAATTTATTATAATATATTCGTATGCTAAACTCAATTGAGGCTAATTTTGCTCGTGTCTACTTGACACGAGCAAAATTATTATATTTGAAAGATCACGTGACGGGTTTT
Organism: Argyresthia goedartella; assembly: GCA_949825045.1. Taxonomy (NCBI): domain Eukaryota; kingdom Metazoa; phylum Arthropoda; class Insecta; order Lepidoptera; family Argyresthiidae; genus Argyresthia; species Argyresthia goedartella. The sequence continues at coordinate 20,594,797 of OX463834.1, forward strand.
TGAATCTAACCTCAGATTAATGAAACTCTTTGCCTCCCGCTATGCCAGCGCCACCAAGCGGGAGCAAAGCCGGACATTGTTGGCGTTGAGCGGGTTGATTAAAATTGTTACTCTTTGGAAATACGCAGTTATGTTGTTATTTCTATGATTTCACTGCATCAATGTTATTATTATAAGAGTTATTTACAAAATAAATGGGCTGACCCCCAAAACTGAGTATTGACACACTGGCTAAACGTGGTTTCTGACAACTCAAAATCAAAGTCAAATGTCTTTATTACTGTTGATATTTATATACACTTATCAGACGTCATTTTTTGCCTCTTCTCTACATTAGACGACTGTGGGAGCAGAAGGGCATAGAAAATCCCACAGATTAATTTTTAGATCTGATTTAAAAATTGTTTGTTCTAAACTAATCCAAATATTACTATATTCATTATTATGAATAATAATCAGGAATAAATAATTACAACATTATTTACAGCAAGTTCTGTGTTGAGTATGAATAACCCCAAACAGTCCCGTAATTTAAGTAATATCGAGCATTGCAATATCTCTTTTTTGACAAAATCGCTTTTACATGGTTTTTAAATTGCTCAAATGGCAATTTCAAAATCTCAGTGCATTTTCTACTACAAAAAAAGTATTTTTTTGTAGTAGAAAATGCACTGTCCCTTGAAAGAATTGCTAACCTACGCGAGTCTAAGCCGGGGCGCAACAGTGCCTTCCACCACCCCGTATGGGAAAAATCTCGACGCTATGGTTTGGTCAGAAATCGATAAGTAGGCGGTTATTTAAATGTCGCATCCACACTAAGGCTTTCGTCCGCCATGTCAATATTTACCCGGGGTAAAAGAAGGCGGCAAAAAATAAATTAGGCAAAAACTCATTTCGACTCAGGAATCGTCACAAGCGCCATCTGGGGCCTAAAGCGAGGGGCCCCGACCACTTAGGACGAAGTGTCTGAATTGGGGGGCCTCAAGATGTGATTTTTCCGTCCTATTTGAGTAATTGGTCCAGTATGTGTTGAATGTAAAGTGATGGAAGAAATGGAAAAAAAAATGTGAATAGGAACTTATGTAGGTACTCCGTTTATTATTAAGGTGGTTATACTATTTGTACAATCAGTGTTAGGTAACTAGTTACAAACAAAAATAGATACAAAATACTCGAAGATATTTTTAAATAAAACGGTTTTTTTAAATAATAAAAATGAAATATCAAATTAAAACCGTGTCAAACGAACCACGAACGATTCAAGGAGAGAAAAAACGCCTAATTACAATCAAAGAATTAAAACGGAGACAAAGAACTGGCGATGCGTAAAAAAAACAAACGACGCATTTCGTAGCGGGAATTTCTTTCATAGTATTTTTCAACAAAGAATAAAATTAATTGGAGATATTAATTATAACCTTTATTGTCTTTGGACCTTCTTGAGGGTCCACGAGGGGACGTGAGGGATTACATTTCAACATATGGATATTTTTTGTGCGCCGTCGTTTTAACAATTTGATCTAATAATTTTTGAAGCTTTATGTGCTCACTAACAATAGTTATTTGTGTCACAAGGGAGCAAAATTTACGGCGAGGGCGGTACATTGAATCCAGAGTGAAGCGAAGGCTTCTACGATAGAATCCTGAGCGTAACGAAGGATTCAAGCGTTAATGCCCATGACGAAAATATTTTTTCTCCTGAGTAACACATACAACTTTTCACGACTATGAGGAAAATTGAAATAAAATGCTCTAAAAATAATGAAATAACTATACTTTGAATTATACTTTCAACACTTTTACAGTAATCGAACAACGAAAAATTTTTTTTTTATAATTGCGGATTGTGAAGGATTATGGAAAGGTCGCCACAGATAAAGTATTCCTATGCATCTTTTACCAATGGGTAAAAATAATCGAATGATTATTACAATGGTATCAGATATCAATATTCATTAATGTCACAATAACAGTCATTGATAGTTTTGACTTCAGTAAAACATATAATTTAATGTGACATTTTTTTTAAATACTACGAAAAATTCTTAAATTTCCATATAACGTTGTTAAAGTTGAAACTTGAAACATAATCGTTTTTAATCGATGACGATGAAATTACAATCGATTATTTTAGTAAGATCTGTGTTCTATTGGCACATTGCGTATTTATGCTACATACTACATGCTACATACCAATGAATAAATTAAAAAAGTAGCTTAAACAGAAAAGTAGCCTTTTGCTCCCTCTCGTCGTGGAGCAAAACTTACTTTTCCGAATGAAAGGTGTGAAAAATATTTTGTGTCACGCAAATGCGTTATCACCTAAGGTACAATTCTTGGTAAATAGTCGCCTCGTGTAAGTATGTCACCGCTAGTTTTTTTTCTTAAGACCAAAGGACTTTATAAAATCGAGGACGCGGCATTTGTAAGACAAAGATGGCGGTTTTTACATCACAATTAACATTCATTATGCGAGAGACACGAGCGAAACAATATCTTTAGAGAAAAACAGGTTTCCCGCTTTTGAAATTATGCATTTCAAATGAGGTGCTAAACGAATGACATGCATGTTTTTTCTTGTGTTTGAAAATGGAAAATGTTCTTCGTTTAAATTTTATTCGTGTTTTTTTTCTTTTATTAAAACCTATCTGTGTTTATGGTATTAATTAAATTTAAAAAAAACTGTTTTTTTTTCAAACGTTATTAAAGCAAAGTGGATTGATTTGGTTATTGTTTAAATATGCAGGCGCAGTTTAAAAACAAAATAAAAACAAGAAGACGAAGATTATTGAGCAAACTCTTTTTGTTGCACAACAGGTGCCGTATGGCGATATGGTCATAAAATCTGGTTTTTATTGTAACGAAATCACCGAAAAAAACCGGAAAAAGCTCATCAATATCGAGAAGTAAATTTGTACCGGGATTTTTGGGAACATCTGACTGCAACAGATGTTGGGTGAACGTACGTGTTTCCTTCCTTTTTATTCCACTTTTAAATGCGGTTGTGATTCGTTGCTAAAGGAACACTTACAACAATGGTCGGCCGATGGAGGTTCGTACAATTTTTAAAAAGATTGAAAATGGAATTCCACAAACTGACGCAGACATGCTAACTCGCTCCCGTTCTATTTTCAAATCCCTCGACGTCTTTTGTTTTTTTTTTAAGCTCCGAACTTGCTACTTAGGCTATTCTTTCTTTCATTCTTCCAAAGCCGTTTCTTTAATTAGCAACAAAGAATGCCATCGCGTGTTTCTTTTCTTACTTTTTTAATTTAATTACGCCGTTCTCAAAAAAGACAATGAAATTATTGCTTAAAGCGCCATTGTTGCTAATACGAATTTTGGCACCATCTTTTGTTTCATAACAACAATAAAAGCGGCGTTTTGTTCGTAATTATCACATTTTTGCGCTCTCTCCCGATTTCCCACGTTAACCCGTAAATAAAAGGATGTGAAATTATAAACGATTTTCGCCCGTAGCCAGCGTGCCTAAGTGCACTATTATGTTATTATAGGCATCAAAACTTGCATCAGAGGCACCAGATGCGAAGTAACGGGACTCGGCTGTGCAATACCGCGCGAAAACTGGTTTTGTTTAGCAAAAATAAGTAGATGTATAACGCGGAATGTTGCGTGTGGGTATATTAGACCACGCCGCGGCGGCCGGGTTAAGTCTCCTTAGTCTTCAAATAATCTTTGACTTATCGGACAAAAGAATTCCAATTGCAATCACCGCTTTTTAGTGCGGACTCCAAAAACGGGACCTTCAAAACGCCCCGAGACGCCAAGTTTTTTCACTTAATTTAAACTCAAAAGATACTCGAGATAATTGCTCTTAAAGCGGCTCCTTCCATTCAATCCCGAAGAATCGAACCTATTTCAGAACGAAAGCAATTTTCGCCATTTTCCCCGCTATTTTTTGGCTTTCTTCGCCGCCCAGCGCCGACAATCCATTGTGAATAAAGAATCGGTGATTAAAATTCAATTTTCCGAACAATCGAGATATGTTCAGGGCTAAGATGACGCGGTGCATTTTTAATTGGATGAATAATTATGAGGAAAAGGTTATATTTATTCAGCCAATGACTTTAACTGGCCAGTATTCTATACTTTTTTATTCGCGGCATCTGCGGCTGTAATTCGTCAAAATTAGTCATATGTGCCGTGAACAGTCGGACATTATCAATTGTTCTTTTTTCGAAATTTAACCCTTCACGCGTGACGTCGAACACGATTCACAAAAATGCGGGGAGCGGTCACAATGACGGTTCCGGATGATACTTCCTTCTACCTGTGAACGAAATAATAGCTTTCGCGTCCGAAATTTGCATAATAATATCGTGTTAACCTATTATTTCACGATATTGGCTAACAAATGCCTATTATGGCCAGTTCGGGGCAGATGCGAGTTTTTTTCGGTGCAAACACCAAGGGTCATTGGTTGCTCAAGCACGGACTTTGGATGCGCAAGCACACGTCACACACAATGGTGTAATGTAATGATAGAGTTTTTACGGTTTCTGTATAAAAATTATTAAATAAGGTATATTTTTTGCAAATTTAATCATAATTCAAAACCGGCATACGATACGATATCTTGAAGATTAAAGAGGTAAGTATGATTACATATTGATTTATATTTATCATTTGAATACATAATATTACTCTTTACCCAAATCCTACCACTGCCATCCAAACGGGAAAAAAACGTGAAAATGTATGTTTGTGAATATAGGTAGGTACACAAGACTAAAGAAAGTGTATAAGTTACTCATTTGTATGTTTTCTTTTATGAGTAGAAGACAGACCAAAATAACAGAGGCATTTAATACAATGCAAATAAGCAAATAATTATTATTAGCGAGACTCCGCCGAAATAATAATTAAAAGTTACCGGAGAGCAAAAATAATAATAGCGATTGACAGAACAGACCCCTCGGACCATATTCCTAGCAAAAACAACAACAGGTATTCAAAGGGTTAGTTCTAGGGAAGCATTATGACGAAACCGGAATTGGAAAGACAAAAAATAGATCAAGGGTTGATTTGAAATGGTAGATTTATAAATGAGTGTTCTGTTACCGCTTTAGGGGTTAACGGTCAAATTTAAAATTGATTGAATTGTAAAACAATACAAAAGTGATATGTATGCATGCGTTTTTCTAAACAGGGAGATGCTATAAGTAATTTTATGTCATTTGGGAGCTAGCTCATTACCGTTCTAACTAAGTAATAAACATACTAGTGCCAAGCCCCACTGTAATAAACAAAGAAGCAAATTAAAACTAAAATGTGAAGTCTCTCACAAAAGACTTAACGCTTTGACTGCGGAGCGTCATAAAATCGTAAAACAGATTTTGTGACTAAAACTGCACTCTCGGATGGAGGGGAATGAATAAAAATAATTGTCGGCCTGTGGGGGGGGCAGCAAACATCTTACAGTTTCACACGATCTCCGACTGAAAAAGTTAGGCACAGGGCTGCCAACCTAATGACATTCAGTTAAAAAATATATCTTCGTTATCACCAATTTATTGTATTTAATAAAATTAACAGGGATAACATGTTACACAAAATTATTGTAAAAATGTGAACTTCCTATATTTTTTTGTTACGACTATCTTGTGAACCTTAGAACTTAGAACCTTAGAACTATTTATGATCCTTGGAACTACTATACAAGCCTATCACAGCATTTATTAATTTTTCCTCAAAATATCCGTTTCTGGTTTTGACTCAGAGTATCCTAGCTATATTATTGTTCTCTTTGCATTTTTCTTCGTTACTCCACAAAACTGGCTGTTTTTTTTTCTCTTGTGATCAAATGATTTTTACTGTATGTTACAATTGTAAATAAATTAATTGGATTACATAAACTTTGTCCAATCCTCTATTATAGTTTCGACATTTCCTTATTGCGTACACAATAAGCAATAGTTTTCCTTGAAGTGTCAAAAAATGTGGGTTTTGGAGCAGACAGAGTAAAAATGTTTATGACATAATTTTCGCAGATAAAAACAGCCCAAACTGTAAGTGGCAACCCTGCGATCTCCGCGCTAACTTCTAGAGAAACTTGCCAACTTTTATCGTTGTGTTCTCTTTGCATTTTTCTTCGTTGCTCCACAAAACTGGCTGTTTTTTTTATCTCTTTCCCCGCTTTCCTCGGGAATCTTTTGGTATTTTTTTTTCTCTCGACGTTGGCGCTCCGAACGCTGTACCCTTTTCAGGAGTTTGCCAGCTATCTTTCTTAACTTGACTGCTTGGCACAGGGCGGGCGTGGAGTTGGAGGGGTTAACATTTTGTAATTTAAGTAAAGCAGATGACCTAATGTACCTGCAATTTAATTAAAAATTTTGTTTTTACTGTCGATTACGAGAACCAAATGTCACTATCTCGTTCTTATTCGGCTTATCTCGTGAGTGATAAGAGTCTAAGTGAAAGTCAAAGTTCTTTATTACTGCAGATATTTACATATACTTAGCAAAAGTAATTTTTTGCACCTTCTCTACATTGGACTACTGTGACTAAGGGCGTAGAAACACCCACAGATTGATTTTTAGATCTCTTTTAAAAATTGGTTGTGCTTAACTAATACAAATATTACAACATAACATAACATAGCATAGCGTCACGCCTTTTCCCATACGGGGTGGCAGAAGCATAATTGTGCCCACTTTGAGCCAGTTATTCAATACTCCATTTTGCGTGACAGGGGGCTAGCCTATCGCCACAGACCACGGAGTCATATAAAATATTACAAGATTAATAAGTAAGAATAAATAATTACAAAATTATTAACAGCAAGGTCTGTGTTGAGCGAGATTAACCCCATACAGTCCCGTCATTTAACTAATCTTGAACATTGTAATATCCCTTTTTCGACAAAGTTCACTTTAACAGGCTTTTTAAATTGCTCAAATAGCAATTTCAAAAAGTCTACATTTTTAATTACTTTATCACTGGGTAACAATGACTGATCGTAACGGTACATTTATGGCATTCAACTAATTTCTGTTGTATTTAAAGAACATTGTATTTTAAATATGTTCGAAATATTCCTTTGCGAAGGTGCCAACTTAAATATGATAAATGCAACTAATTATAAATGTGAAAGTAGCGTGTTTATATGTTTGGATGATTGTGTGTTTGTACCTCAACACGCTAAAACGGCGGAACGGATTTTAATGAATAGCACAGAGATAGTTTATAAGCTCGGATTAATCTAGGATACTTTTTATCCGACTGCACCAGAAGGAAGGTTATGTTATCTCAGCAAATAAAAAATCCTAGGAACACGCAGATAAAGTTGCGGGTATCAGTATTCATATAAGCACCATATCGCTTCAAGATGCAACAAAAAAAAAATGTCCTTTCCACTGAAGGAAGTCTCCGTAGGTTCCCTGTCCAACTCTTAAAGTTTTTATTTGACCACTGAAGCGTTTGCGAGATACCGGCGCTCTGCTGCGAAGATTAAAAAAAGCAATTGATAAAAAAGTATTTTCTTGAGTTAAACTTTCTTTTTACGTGGGAGTGCCCACAAGGGTTTGATGAGTTAAAGTAATCCAGTTATTTATGATATGATTGTTTAGGGTTCCGTACCCGAAGGGCCCCAAACGGGACCCTATTACTAAGCCTCCGCCGTCCGTCATCAGTCCGTCCGTCCGACTGTCCGTCCGTCACTAGGCTGTATCTCATGAACCGTGATAGTTGTCGACAAATGAAATTTTCACAGATGATGTATTTCTGTTGCCGCTATATAAATAAATATTTAATTTATATTAATTCTTTCAATACCACATTCAAACTTATGAATGTACCTGGTTACGTGCATGGAGTGTGAAAGTAGCCGCACCAATAACTTTGTAGAAAACATTTTGCTATGTAAAATCCAAACTATTCACTCCACACCATCCCTTCCATTGTACGGTGGTACGGAACCCTTCGTGCGCGAGTTATACTCGCACTTGGCCGTTTTTTTAAATACCTTTTGTGTTTTCAGCCCGATTATTGTTTGTCCGAACAGTATGTTTTGGGAATTGTATTTTAGTTTCGTTCATGTTTGTTCGCCCTGATCGTTAATCTTTAAACTAATAAACAACGAGAATGGTTGCCTATCGGAAATTACGTCACATGACCAAACTCTTAATTTTTTAGCGTTCACATTAACTTGTTACCATCATAACTCCATCAGGCCCTCAACGCAAAAAAAACATGGCGGCCGATAAAATACATTCACAAAATATCACTATCCACGCTCCACTACTTCACAATAGTGCGGAATATATTTTTTGCTGCGCACTACCCACCCCCGAATAGTTGCGAGGGAGGCACTCAGGGGGCGCGTGCCCCCTCCGCCCACTGCCCCCCGCCCCCTGCCCCCCGCTGACCGGGGGGGAGGGGGCAGACTGCAACGCGTGTACTGCACACGCAATTCGGCCCCGATAATTTAAATTGTCGATATGATTAACGCGTAAAACAGTTATTTTATATACTGCCACGATTTATGTGCTAGAGTTTGTCTATAAGCGCTGTATAATGAGTTGTCGGGTAAAATCATTGAGATATTTAGTAGAGTTAATCAACCGCATACTTTTAACATACTGGTTATAGTTTGCTAGGTGAAAAAAATGGTATAAGGTATACAAAAAGGCAGCAGCTGGAGCATTATCTTTATCTTAAGTAAACTTAGGGATTTAATATGAAATTACTGTTTATTTATAATATGTACTTTTATATGTGGTATTTAACCCTTTCGCTTCTGCTGCGGCCGGAAAAGAAAAAATATTGACACAACAATTAAGGCAAATTTTATGTTTTCTGCCCTTATATGCCCACAATAGAATCTACAATACTGGTGACGTCTGTCATAAAAGATCCGTTTTAGGGTTTACGCGAGTGTTCTTCTATATGTAGTACATATACATATATAGTAGTTTAGTAAAAACACTTATTTATATTATTTACTTGTATTTCTGCGCAAGGGTCTACCTGTCACTGCTATGTAATTTATTCTTATCATCTTGGGTTTGCTGGAAGAAATCTCTTGTTAGAGATAAGCTTGCCTTTGTAAATGTCTTTTTTATAAGTTTCTAATGTGAATTTTCATGTGCAATAAACTATACGAAAAAATAAGGCTTTGGGGCTCATCCTTCTTATCAAAACTCTCATTGGGGCCGATTTCGACAGGTAACATAAAGTTATTACCAAATTCAAATTTCAAATTACAAATGTCTTTATTACTGTAGATATTTACATATACTTAGCAATCGTCATTTTTTGCCACTTCTCTACATTGGACCACTGTGGGAGAAGAAGGGCGTAGAAACACCCACAGATTGATTTAAGATCTCTTTTTAAAAAGATTTAAAAATTGCTTATGCTTAACTAATACAATATAATGTTTAGTCATTATCATAATTAATAAGCAGGAATAAATATTTACAAAATTATTAACAGCAAGGTCTGTGTTAAGCCAGATTAACCCCATACAGATACATTTAAGTAATCTTGAACATTGTAATATCCCTTTTTCGACAAAGTCGCTTTAGCATGGATTTTAAATTGCTCAAATGGCAATTTCAAGATCTCCAGAGTTACCTGTATGACATATGTACCTGTACTTATATTACACTTTTGTCTATCAAAAAAAAAACCTCGCATTTGATCTGAGTTAAAGTCTTCATGGCGTAAGATTTCAAGAAAACCGTTGCACAAAATTATCCATACGTCGAAGCAGCGCAAGTCTGCGTTCTCAATTCAAAAATAAATTCACTACGCACCGCCATCCGACTGTTATAAAACCGAGGCAGAGAGCAATTTACTTATTTTTCTTTTTTTTTTATTCGCACAGATTGTTTTATGATTTAGTATCAAATGTTGAAGAATACGATATAGAAAATATCCAGCAAGTATCGTTTTCGTTTTTTGCTTTACATCCTATTAATAATAGTAATAGGTATATTAGTCCGATTGCTGTTATTCCAATATAATTTATCTCATTTTTTTGTTTCTATAAATGTAAGAATATTCCGACTCTCTTCATGTTAAAAACTCTATTTTATTTCTTTCTTTTCCTACTGCAATTCTAAGGCTACAGGCTCAGATACTCCGAGAATGTCTGCGCCCACGCATTTAAAGTCAAAGTTACACGATATAGTAAGGAAGTACTTTTGTATGTAAATCTTCGCGTGGGTTTCTGCCTGGTATTGCTATTGTACTAGTGTTATACTAGATAACTCAGCCTTATAAAGCTCAAGTTTTAACGTACCTAATTAAAATAGTTTTGCCCCCTCTTTTACTTGTGGGTATTCTAATTCTAATGATCTTGGCGCTCACGTAATACCTATCTAATTATGGAAATGTTTATCCTTATTTGGGGTAAATTAACTGAATGTGGTTACGAAAAGTCCAAAGAATATACAATAATTCTGTTGCATAAAATCAGCGAATAAAACTCAACAACGGCAAACGTTATCCACACACAATAATCTGTGCTAAGGCAAACGCCTTTCCCTCCAAGATATATCTACAAAAATATATATTCATAATAGAGAAACTGCAAAAATACCGATAGATGTTACATACAACAAACGCCAGGCTAAGTTGACCCTTGCTGCCTCCCGCACTGTGCACAAGTTAGTACAACTATTCGCGATAAAGGGGACAAGTCTAATAGATCAGAGGTTAAGTAAAGCTGGTGGTCTGTCTAGCGTGGGCTTAGTCGTTTGAAAAATGGCATCAGCCCGAGTCAGCCTTTTACAATAGTGTAGAGAGCGATAGAGCGGAAAGGATTCTTTGGATTTGAATTTAGAAAGTTTGCGTTTGAGTTCGTCAAGTTGACATGCCTTGATTCTATTTTTTGTTTTTCTTTTTTGTATTATTATGTGCCAGTGTTGAATGACAATATTTGTATTTGCCGTGTTTGAACTGCAATTGAAATAATTCTGTTCAATTCCGGTGCGCTACCGGAATTGAACAGAATTATTAGATATTATGTAATAAATCTTACGGCCGGTCCAAGTTTACAACGAAAATTGTCATTTTAGAAGGAATACGTATTTTCTTGCATGTTTTACAGCACAATCTATCAGAGTAGGTACCTACCAATCAAACTTAAAATTTTATGTCGTTAATAAAATAGCCACCGCTCTAGATAAATTTACGGTCGGATTTTACACGAAAATCCCTACTTTCTAATCACCCAAGAACAAAACTTAAGTGCCTATAAATAAAAGTGTAGTGTCGTAAAGACAAATAAACTAAAACACACGCCGTCCGTAATAAACTCCTTAAATAATGCATTAGTTTACCTACACTTTTATCTAGGTACTCTAATAAAGCGGATTCTGTTATAAAATTTAGTGCCAATAAATAAGGTAATTCACCGTTACCGAACGATTAGCCGGAGCACAAAACGCGATATAACAGGGCACCATTCTGCACTGTCAAAGTGGACACGACCATATATCTAGCTCATTGCATCTAGGAAATAATTCAACAATATCTTTGCAACGAACGCGGAATCAATGTACACACGCATTCTTCTCAGACATGCAAAATCACTAACACACGCCCGTTGCAGGACAACAGACAGTGCGCCGGCTACGTGTATAAGTAAAAACTGCTTGTAGGGACACGAGTTGATAGTGTGTGCGTGTGTTCTGTCAATGACCTATGCATTTGCTTGCTGTACAGGCTAAAAGTATGCATTCGTTTTATTATGGCCTTATTTTAAAAATGGAAGCGCGGTCATCGCTTTCTTTCGCGCCTCGGGCCGGGTTGGGATAGGTCCGGGATTTGGCGCGTATTTTTGTTATGTTGGCCGGACTGGTTTGGTGACCGTAGAGTTTTGTAATCGGTTGAGGTCGGGAATTTGAATCGGTTGCGGCGCGTGATGGGCTGAATATTACGTTATGCGAGTTTTTTTATCACAAACTCAAATTATACGTTTACATACATAATTGCTAGGTATAGGTATGCACGGATCTACTTTTGGGATTACGTTTCTTCTTATTGTGCCTCTACTGCAGTTAGCTTCGCTTTCTTGGTTTTTACGGAGCCTACGAAATCTAACTACGGGATATAATATATATTACATCTCAAATATTTCTCGTATTTATACAAAAAAGACAACTTGAGATGTAATATATACTATATATTCCATAGTTTGAAAGTTGCTATACCGACATGCAAGTTAAATGTAGGAATTCGAGTCAACAGTAGCTGTGGCATACTTCATTAACTTTTTTAAGAAAATACCAGTACAAGTAACTTAATAGAGAACTTATTTAACAGTTAACAGCATCAAATCCGGCAGCTCTCATGTGGTAGAAATAGGTTCTACCTTAAAACTCTTTGATTTAATTAGTTTAGCGGTGACGCCTGTCTCTTTAATTAACTTTAATGATCTACCCGTCTCTTTTACTATAATATCAGTATCTGATAAATATTGAAATGAGATATTCAGTGTTCTTATATCACCTTTGTTAATTGTTACTCAGCGGAGCCCCGGTTTGATGATTGATTCCTCTTTCATGGTCCTATGATACAAGTGTTGTGTACCATTCCTGAATCAGCATAATTAAGCAAGATTTTTGAGATATGAAAATATCTCATAACGTGTCTAATAAAAACATGGCAGCTGATCAAAGGGGAAGTCAATGTTTTTTGCGGAGAGACTAAGTCATAAATTTCTCGTATTTTACTCAGGGCATCTACAAAATAACACTGGTATCGTCTTATGAATATATTTACAGCGTAGAAATTTAAAGAAAACCTACAAAAGAGGCTATTTAAAAAATGACTGGTACTAACAGTGTTTATGAATGGGGATTTGAAAAAACCTTTAAAACCATCATATCCCGAATAACATACTATGCAACATTCACTTAGGTCATGTTAGGCATATTCGATGCATCTAAGGCGTCGCTGTGGGATGTGACTTATGGGCCACCCTGTATAAATAAATTCACGTATTCACTCTCTTACTGAGAGATACCCAGAACTATGTTTTGGAATTCCTGTCCTCCTAAATAAATTTAATGTCCTTTGACAACTAAACCCAATATCATCTTCATTCAGCTCTTTATTTAAAGGTTATTTAAAAAATTCGTTGTTCCAGGCGAAAGGCCCTACAAATGCCACCTCCCAGAATGCGGCAGGGCCTTCATCCAGCTGTCGAATCTGCAACAGCACCTGCGGAATCACGACGCCCAGGTGGAACGGGCCAAGAACAGGCCCTTTCACTGCAACATCTGCGGGAAGGGTTTCGCGACAGAGAGTAGCCTGAGAACGCATACTGCCAAGGTCAGTATTACAAAAAAAAAAGGATTTTTAGGCTTATTTGCGTATTTTCTTACAACATTGTATACAACTATTTGTCTTGCAATCGGGCACTTTTAAATTATTTATTTTTCTAAAATGTATCTGTTCATTCACGAATTATCTTTCGACAGCTCATACGCTCACATAGTTACGCTCTATGTGAGGGTAATCATCTATTTTGATTGTATTTTACTGTAAAACTGTTTCAGAATCTACATACAAATTAATCACTTTTTTATTTCAAAATAAGCCTTCTGATATCACCGCACAATTTCTCTCTAGGCATTTTATTTGGTTACGACCTTACGACTGATTTTGACATTGTTTCGATGAGATTTTTCACAAAATTCCTTCACATTTAATACAAAATTTCTCTCTCGGCCTTTTTTCCAAATTCCCTCTCGACTGTTATAACCTGTTGTGTTACTATGTGAGCCTAATCTATTGACTTGCCACCACGCCCGCGGCGAACAGGAGCTTCAGCTGCACCTTGGTGTTTTGCAGCAACACGCGGCCCTGATGATAGGTGGCGCCACCGCCACACCTTGCCCTATATGCCACAAAGTCGTGTTTGGGGGCGAAGCCCTCGTCGAACATATGAAGAACACGCACAAGGACCCCAATGCATCTGGTGTTGCCAGTAAGTTTCGGAGATTGGTTCCGTTTTCTTCTCCATTGGTTTCATAGTCTTCTGAGGGGTGAACTGTTTCTGTTGAGATATTTCACTCTGGTTTCAGGTTTTCTCGCTCTGGGTTTAGTTTAAGTCTTAGTTTTAAGTACATCTCTGCTGTTTTTTGCGTTGCCGAATTAACTTTTATTCCACGTTTGATAAATCAGAGGCTTCATATTGTTAAAACAAAACGCACTTACAGCCGGGACCTGTAGCTAGTAAGGTGCCAATGGAAGTTTAATTTTGTGCCTTAGCACGAATGTTGACCTGAATGTTATTACACTCACAATAGCGCTGTAAAATATTTGTTTGCGTAAAGCTTCCATCTGGCACAAAGCCATAAGGGGTGTTGGTTTTAACAAAAATCAACGGTAAACCAAAACGTATCGTCTCCATAAATCATATCTAGTTTTAAGTTGACGACGAAAAGCCATCCGAGGGAATGAAAATGTTATTGTTTTAATACTGTTACTGAAGGGTAAAATGTTTACTAAACAGAGCTGTAGCTTGGAATTATCGAGTACATTCTTTGGATGGCGTTTTGCGAAGTCTATTATGATAACATGTTTTGTTTATGTTTCTAATGGCTGTTTTCATTTTACCACTTTCGTTCTTGTAACCAAGTTCCTTAACGTTACACTCGAGTTTCACTAATTGGTTCTTTACTTCCTTTGTCTTCTTTACCTTTATGTTTCGATTGATCAGTTACAATTATTCCTCAATCGAATTAAGTTTGAAATCGTATTTTTTTCTGGCATAGAATTATCATTTCTAGCTTATAAGATAAGTATAGCTTTATGTTTCCTAAATTGTTTGTTTTGATAAAGAACCATTAGAATGTAAGAATAAAGAAACGATCTCCTGAATTTACATAAATTGGAAACATAAAAGTTGTACAAAAAAATGCTCTTTTGGTTTGCAATTCCAACAAAATTCTATCATCAACGCCAATGACATCAAATTGCTTCTACAATGTATATGCAAACCAGAATCGAAGCCAACATAGAATTAGCATTACTCAGCTTATTGCCACGAGACTAACCTATGTATTTTTTTCTTTTCTCCTCCTAATTCACTAACCCGCCCATCCCATCACCTGGTGATCCATGCAGGCCCGCCTGCCACGTCACCGTACCAGCCCCCGCCACCAGCGCAAGCTAAACCTACAACTGATCCTTATATAGCGAAGCGGCGGACGGCGAACCACCCGTGCCCGGTGTGCGGCAAGCATTACGTCAATGAGGGCTCCCTGAGGAAACACCTCGCCTGCCACCCTGAGACCCAGCTGACCAGCAGTCTACGCATGTGGCCATGTTCCGTCTGCCAAGCTGTCTTTACACACGAAAGTGGTAGGTGCAATTCCAACCGCAACTACCTATATTCGCAATGAGATCCGACGTTGAATGCTTTGTTTCAATTTCCAGGTCTGCTTTCCCACATGGAGCATATGAGAATGGAGCCGAAACATCAGTTCGCAGCTCAATATGTGCTGTCGCGAGCCGCGGCGGAGAGACGCGAGAGAGACATCATAGCAGCAGTCTCAGCATCAGCGGGCGGCTCCGGTCTTCTCAACCTGGCACCTCCATCACCAGCGCACTCCGACTCCTCATCCAATGGACGCCTGTCATCATCTGCCGGCTCGGAAGCCGGCGGTGCAGTCAACAAGCTGTCAGAACTGCTCCGATCAGCGAACAACGGTCACCAGTATGGAGACGAGAGAGTGGCAGCCATCGCCGCAGTTGCCGCAAACATGATGGCTCAGCCAGGCGAAGGTTCCAATGCAGTGCAGGTCGCTGCTGCTAACTTAGTCTCGGCGATGCGCCAGCAACTAGCAAGAGAACCGCTGCCGACTCAACCGCCGCCTGAGACACCTTCGACCAACGAGGCCTCCTTGAGAATCCAGCAGGCTGAAGCTTTACTGCGCAGTCAGGCCGAGGCGCTCCGCCTGGCAGTCTCGCAGGCCACTGCAGCTGCCGCCCACAACAACGAGTCTCCGAGCCCGCTGAGACACAATGGCGGCTTCCCTCCTCAGCCAAACCCCACCGATGCCAGCGGACAGCTGTCTCCAGAGCTGGTCGAGGCTTTCAGATTAGCGCAAGAGCAGAGATTGGAACAGGCACTGCGGTTGCAGGACCCGCGGATGCTGGGGTTTAATATGCCGACGTCGGCGCAGCAGGTTGCTGCCCAGCAAGCCGTGGCGGCTCAGCAAGCCGTGGCGGCTCAGCAAGCCGCGCAGCAAGCCGTCGCGGCTCAACAGGCCGCCCAGCAGGCTGTTGCCGCTCAGCAAGCAGCTCAACAAGCCGTTGCAGCCCAGCAGGCCGCCGCGGCCCAGCAAGTCGCCCAACATGTATCGCAGCAGGTCGCGGCGCAAGCAGCAGCCCAGCAAGCCGCACATGTCGCCGCTCAACAACAACAGATACAGCAACAACAAATACAGCAGCAGCAGCAAGCGGCGCAACAAGCTGTCCACCTACAACAGAACCCTCAGCCATGAGAATTTAGCTACTACTAATCAAACGCGATTTCCCATAGACGTAGGCACTTAGATCTAAATTGGTAAAATACATGTTCCTGAATTCGTGCAAAATTATACATTTCGAGGACGTGAGGTTGATGGTAATGTTAACGTTAATTTTAACAAGGAGAATTGTGTTAAATTTTCGAGTTATGAGAAGCAAAATTAACTGTAGTGAAAAAAGTATGTTAGTCGCAACTCACGGTAAATACATATTAAGCCTAGATAGATGCTAACTGTTGTAAATATTACAGGCGTTTTAGCAAAATGAATACATTCTGTAAATAATAAAATACATAAATTATACAAAACGTGGAGAAAATGGAACAAAAACTCGCCCAAGCAATTGAGTAGAAATAGAGTTATGGCAATTTTTGACGTCAGTGCAATCTTTAACATTATGTTTTATTATCTTATTATTATTATCATTGTGTGTCTATAGGAAATATTACTTTATTAGCTCGTTCAATAAATTATTGTGGCTTATTTCTAGTACAAACTTTTGGATGTGCCAAACTATTTTATATCACTTTAAACGCATTTAGTTATATTTTTGCGGTATTTGCTGATGATATTGCGTTATAATATTAAATGCACGATTATGAGTGAGACGAAACGAAGTCTGTTTGAGAATTCGTGTATTTGTAACTAGATCAAATAAATGAGATGACTTTTTGTTCAACATTAGCATACATACAGGTGAAAAATCATGCGATAAATGCACGGAACCCTTCAAAAGGTTTATTTTTAAAGAAGTTTCGCTTTTTTAAACACATTATGATTTCGCAATAACTTGCTAGTCACGGTATGAACGCACAACTCAAAATTCATGTTTGAAATTTTCTATTTTCTGTCGCGTACAACTTATTTTTAACATAAATGCCATATTAGATATTAATTATTAAAAACTGTAAATAAATTATATTATCTAGGCACAATACGTTTGGTTGAAACTTTTTTGTTATGAATTTCTTTTATTTTACAATTATAAAATCAATTAAAATTATTATTTTATTGCAGAACAATTATTTACACAATTTGTATACTTGTAAATAGAACGAACATTATTATTTTATTATATTTTTTTCTGAAGACTGCCGTTACAAATAATATTTTATCTTATTTTAATAAATTGTAATATAATACAAACGTTTAAAATAGCGATTATTCACTAGAACATGGACAATACGTAAGAAGACCTAATGAATATAATGACATTTATATCCAATCTATGGACAGTCGAAGGTACCTAATTAAAATTAAAAAAAAAATAGCTCCACTCGACTCTAAGCCATCCAGAGCATATTAACAATGTATAATGATATGACACATGACATTTTTCTAAATACAACAGAAGGATATACAAACACCAGCCCAAACCAAATTATTGAGTTTTTTCTTATTTTCAAACCAATCATCTTCAATGTAATAGCCCATAAATATATTTTCATCTCGCGACATAACCACCGATGTCGCGAAACACCAGAATATTTAACTGCATAAACAATAGCCCAGAACAAGGACATCTTCTGATGTCATTATACACAACATTATACACAACAGTTGCCACTGCAATAGATTTAGATCACCATAATTACATGATCACAATAATGATCACCTTCGTCATAAGAGCTCATGCTGTTATCCTGTAATTATGCAACTCACGAGAAGAGAATGTCAAGTGTTGCCGAATATTAATTGTTTTAATATTTATCATCATGTATCATAAATAAGTGCTAATTTGTGTAAACATTTTACGACGTGTGTCAGTAATGTCAGCCGGTGAACAAAATTGTTTACGCAAATTATAAATTTATCTGTAATCGTAAATAGGTAAGGTAATAAATAGTAAGCCGATTTTAATGTATGTCATTGTTTCAATCTTGAATTAATATTGATATGGCCACATCGAAGTGTGATGTGACATTGTCATCATTATATACTTTAGTGCTGTATCAATGTAAATAGTAAACAAAAACACAATGCAATAGCCCAAAAATCGTTACTAATTTGTGTCGTGTTTGTTTGAGGGAGGAGTCTTTATTGAAAACTTTAGTTTTACAGTTTCTTCTGTTAAAATACAAAACTTTTCGGACAATTGTATGTGTTAATTTGGAACGCAAAGGCCAGTATCTGATGAGGAGACGTGCTCGCAATGATGATTCTAGGAAACGTTTAATTCGATTAGACAAACAAGTTTTCGACTGATACCCAAATTTGGAAAAAATATAGTGACCGATCGCTATTTATGTAAAAAAAAGTCCTCATAAATTAATATATAAATAAACTTAATGTAACACAAATGAAGTTCCTATGAATATTGTATAAACGGTATTGTTTTAATTCTAGATCTTAGTAGAAGGAAAATTTTATGGTCGTTCGGTATTTTTAAATCTATAATAAATGATACCATCATGTAAAGGAACTGAACTCGCTTATTGGAGTTGTTATGATAGAACAGAAAAAAGCACGGATCATGAATCCTACTTTAGATGTTTAGATCAAAAGTTACGTTTCCAAGAAAGTGTTCAAAGTCGTATTAACGCTCTTATTTTTGTGCGGTTTTTCGGCCACAAAACGATACATTTTAAGGCGCAATTTATTGTAATTTTCATTATATTTTGAAGACAGCTGAGCCATAACAAATCTGTACAAAAAGAGAAACAGACTCACATTACGAAATCGCACAAAAATACGGACGCAACTGTATTTTCTGTGATCATCATTTTATGGAATAGTTATAATGAGAACCGTGTCTGCAAATTCGAAAAAAAAGGTTTAATTTTACAATGTATTCGTTTTTGTAACGTTACAAAGAAAAATACACCCAAAAAAGCGTTATTATGAAAAGAAAACTACATTTATTTGTCAAAAAACTCTGTAGTTAAGCTGTGTATATTAAACACTTAATATAAAAGCCTAATTAACAATATCAGTGACGATGTCTTGTGTCGTCTTCAAAACAGAGGCAATGAACTTTCGCTCTAGATATTAGGAGCGTCAATTTGTAAGTCTCTGTTACCAAGTTAATCATAGTAACTAGCAAAAGAACAGGATTCCTTTGGATGTCATTGAGTGGTTCTAATAAACCACCAAACTTGATCATTGTATAATGCGCTGTTAGTTTCTAAGTCTTCTTGATAAATGGATATGGCGTTGATTTTTTTAACAATTTCTTATTGGCGTTTTGAATAATTGTTTACACGATATTACGTTGATTGTTAGTTAAAAATGTTAAGAACTTGTACTTAATATTGATCGCACTACTATCAATGCGATTACATTACATTTCTTATTTTTGATATTTAAAAATATATTTTGAACTGTGAACTAAACGGAAAAATGTAATCTGATAATGTGTGTTTTTTGTGCAGTTCAAAATATTTGTTGTTGAGTTTTTAAATATAGCTTGCTGTTGATTTCTATTTAAACATCCTTATTAACTGTTCATGTTCATGTTTTATTTTGAACGCTTTTTGGCTTACGTTTGTTATTCTCTTGTTTCAACAAGCATATAGCCAAATATACACATTTTATCAATAATTATAATTGTATTTAAGTGTAGACAGGATAGCCAGGTTTTCAATTTATAACACAATGTAGTCTTATCTTATTATAATCGTAAATAGGTCTAATGTAATGTAATATATGGGGTTTTATTCATAAAATACTACTTCTCAATAAAAGTAACTAACTAATATATGAGTAAAGCCCTTGAAGTTAACCTTTAAAGCGAGTAGTATTCCACAACGAAGGTATAAAATACATAAATACAAAAAAAAAAAAAACTGTGTACTTCTATCATAGATTACCGAAATACGTTATTGGTGTTTCAACATAATAAGGAAATATTTAGTCCCAAGTGTTTATAAGTACGCCATATCCATTTCGATACAAGATCGTAAAAAATAAGGGTTAACAACTGTCTTGAGTACAAATATGTTTTGTATAACTGCATTTAGAATACGAAAGTGTTTTTTTATGACTAACAGCGCATACATTTTTGTCTACCTAATCGTGTGCCTAGGCAGACTAGCTCCTGTCACTTGGGCATTTACGTTGTTATTTTGTACGCATATTTTTGTTACTTAAACTTGTTTAAGTACTATACTTATTACTTTTTGGTTATACAAAAAGCACAACTTTTATTTTCAAATTTCAGGAAACGTCTCTTTAAATTGGTGTATTTCTAGTCTTTACGTGTAAAAATCACTTTGTGATAGTGTCGTGGTTGGTACCGATTGTCATGCAAAAAAGTATGTTTTGTAGGTGGAAATTGTAAAAATGTAAGTACGTCCTACCTTTTTCGGAAAAATTAATGTAAATTTAATATCTATAGGTAGGCAGTAGGAGCATACTGAGCAAAAATGTATGGTGTAAAAATTCAAAATTATAATTATTGGCATAACATAAAATTGTAATATGAAAATTGCTTAGAGATTTAGAATAATGGTTATCATACTAGGCAGTTAAAATTCGTGTTTGCGTTTTGTCGGATATTTCGGTCACATTGTAAAAAATACTATTGAATGGAATGTATGTAAATAAGTCTAGGCATGTGATGTGACGATATGTACCTAATTGATGTTTAGAAAAACCATAATGCATACCGACTACATGCTGGACAGCCTCGGCTAATCCGTGTCTCCCGTAAAAAGTAAGCTTCGGTAAGAGTCGCGACAAATCCAATCTTCTGTTATACCAGAAACATGTTAATTTTCTGTAGATACGATTAATTCATAAGTTATATAGATTATGTTATTTCATAGATATTCTTTATCATAAAAGATGCCATGTTTTAATATTAATTATTATTATTTTAGTGTTAATAAACTGTGTTTATTGAAGCATTATATTTTTATAAAAGTTATTTTTTTGTACTGTACTCGATATATTTTAGTCGATCGTAACGACAATATTTGTAAATCTTTGTGTTGACTTATATTTAACGGTTTATTTTAATGAACAAATTAATTTAATTACTAACACACACACACATCATTTATTGTGAATGATTAACAACGGAAAATGCTTCTTGTCTCATTGAGAATAGGGACTATTAATTGCCGAACGGTTAGCTATAATTATTTTAAAAAATAAAAAAGATGATTCTTATTGTGGCGTTTTCTTTGCTACGTCCTATGCCCTAGGATTTAGTAATATATGGCATCCCCGCTGCGGGGCAAAGGGCTTTAAGCTTAACACTATCAGTACAATTCCCATTTTCCCCATTAAAAAATAAGATTAGAAGAATTCTCTGCCCCAAAGTAAAATCCATTAATAGTGTAAGTAAAAACAAATGAGAAACATCTAGCTTTGTATTCTTAAGAATACATAATATAAGAAACAACTTTTTTCCATGAATCACGCATAACCTCCAGGGTTTTTGTAGTGCAGTCAGAAATGGAATTAATAAGATTTTGCTCATCTGTTATTTTGACTAACTAGTCATTCAAAACAACAACCTATCTATTGATCTGGTCATAAAATAATTCTCGCATTAATTAACGAGTTACTCGTAACTTTTTTATTTTTGCAAACATCCATTTATTGTAAAGGCTAGCTAACCTTTATAATAAAATACCCGTTCGACTAGCTTGCATATAAAGAGATCACTAGTTGGTAGGTATATTTTAATTTTACAAGACACGGTTTTTTAATGTTGACATCAATACGAATGAACAAACCAATAAGATTTCATCTCATTAGAAATAATGTTCTTCTAATTAGATGTTTGCGTGCAGCGCCATCTAGTATCAAGTAGCGAAACTTAAATGTCCCACGACAAATAGCGCTATCTGTGTATTTTTCTTGGAACCTCTTAACAACATCATTACAAGTAGCAACATCTTCATTTTATACCATGAAGCTTTGCCTCTAGTTGCTTTTTAGTTCTAGACGTGTCGTGACGTGAAGATGACGTATATGAATGCGTGTTTTGTTTGCAGATAGTCACTACCCTCTACATTAGATGGCGTTAGAAAACAGAAACTTGGCATATCATAGATGGCTTTCCGATTTTAGCCGATTTTAATGTATGTCATTGTTTAAATCTTGAATTAATATTGATATGGCCACATCGAAGTGACACATGTGACATTGTCATCATTACATACTTACTTTAGTGCTGTATCAATGTAAATAGTAAAAAAAAACACAATGCAATAGCCCAAAAATTGTTACTAATTTGTGTCGTGTTTGGTTGAGGGAGGAGTCTTTATTGAAAACTTTAGTTTTACAGTTTCTTCTGTTAAAATACAAAACTTTTCGGACAATTGTATGTGTTAATTTGGAACGCAAAGGCCAGTATCTGATGAGGAGACGTGCTCGCAATGATGATTCTAGGAAACGTTTAATTCGATTAGACAAACAAGTTTTCGACTGATACCCAAATTTGGAAAACATATAGTGACCGATCGCTATTTATGTAAAAAAGTCCTCATAAATTAATATATAAATAAACTTAATGTAACAAAAATGAAGTTCCTATGAATATTGTATAAACGGTATTGTTTTAATTCTAGATCTTAGTAGAAGGAAAATTTTATGGTCGTTCGGTATTTTTAAATCTATAATAAATGATACCATCATGTAAAGGAACTGAACTCGCTTATTGGAGTTGTTACGATAGAACAGAAAAAAGCACGGATCATGAATCCTACTTTAGATGTTTAGATCAAAAGTTACGTTTCCAAGAAAGTGTTCAAAGTCGTATTAACGCTCTTATTTTTGTGCGCCTTATAAATTGCGCCTTAAAACGATACATTTTAAGGCGCAATTTATTGTAATTTTCATTATATTTTGAAGACAGCTGAGCCATAACAAATCTGTACAAAAAGAGAATCAGACTAACATTACGAAATCGCACAAAAATACGGACGCAACTGTATTTTCTGTGATCATCATTTTATGGAATAGTTATAATGAGAACCGTGTCTGCAAATTCGAAAAAAAAGGTTTAATTTTACAATGTATTCGTTTTTGTAACGTTACAAAGAAAAATACACCCAAAAAAGCGTTATTATGAAAAGAAAACTACATTTATTTGTCAAAAAACTCTGTAGTTAAGCTGTGTATATTAAACACTTAATATAAAAGCCTAATTAACAATATCAGTGACGATGTCTTGTGTCGTCTTCAAAACAGAGGCAATGAACTTTCGCTCTAGATATTAGGAGCGTCAATTTGTACGTCTCTGTTACCAAGTTCATCATAGTAACTAGCAAAAGAGCAGGATTCCTTTGGATGTCATTTAGTGGTTCTAATAAACCACCAAACTTGATCATTGTATAATGCGCTGTTAGTTTCTAAGTCTTCTTGATAAATGGATATGGCGTTGATTTTTTTAACAATTTCTTATTGGCGTTTTGAATAATTGTTTACACGATATTACGTTGATTGTTAGTTAAAAATGTTAAGAACTTGTACTTAATATTGTTCGCACTACTATCAATGCGATTACATTACATTTCTTATTTTTGATATTTAAAAATATATTTTGAACTGTGAACTAAACGGAAAAATGTAATCTGATAATGTGTGTTTTTTGTGCAGTTCAAAATATTTGTTGTTGAGTTTTTAAATATAGCTTGCTGTTGATTTCTATTTAAACATCCTTATTAACTGTTCATGTTCATGTTTTATTTTGAACGCTTTTTGGCTTACGTTTGTTATTCTCTTGTTTCAACAAGCATATAGCCAAATATACACATTTTATCAATAATTATAATTGTATTTAAGTGTAGACAGGATAGCCAGGTTTTCAATTTATAACACAATGTAGTCTTATCTTATTATAATCGTAAATAGGTCTAATGTAATGTAATATATGGGGTTTTATTCATAAAATACTACTTCTCAATAAAAGTAACTAACTAACATATGAGTAAAGCCCTTGAAGTTAACCTTTAAAGCGAGTAGTATTCCACAACGAAGGTATAAAATACATAAATACAAAAAAAAAAAACTGTGTACTTCTATCATAGATTACCGAAATACGTTATTGGTGTTTCAACATAATAGGGAAATATTTAGTCCCAAGTGTTTATAAGTACGCCATATCCATTTCGATACAAGATCGTAAAAAATAAGGGTTAACAACTGTCTTGAGTACAAATATGTTTTGTATAACTGCGTTTAGAATACGAAAGTGTTTTTTTATGACTAACAGCGCATACATTTTTGTCTACCTAATCGTGTGCCTAGGCAGACTAGCTCCTGTCACTTGGGCATTTACGTTGTTATTTTGTACGCATATTTTTGTTACTTAAACTTGTTTAAGTACTATACTTATTACTTTTTGGTTATACAAAAAGCACAACTTTTATTTTCAAATTTCAGGAAACGTCTCTTTAAATTGGTGTATTTCTAGTCTTTACGTGTAAAAATCACTTTGTGATAGTGTCGTGGTTGGTACCGATTGTCATGCAAAAAAGTATGTTTTGTAGGTGGAAATTGTAAAAATGTAAGTACGTCCTACCTTTTTCGGAAAAATTAATGTAAATTTAATATCTATAGGTAGGCAGTAGGAGCATACTGAGCAAAAATGTATGGTGTAAAAATTCAAAATTATAATTATTGGCATAACATAAAATTGTAATATGAAAATTGCTTAGAGATTTAGAATAATGGTTATCATACTAGGCAGTTAAAATTCGTGTTTGCGTTTTGTCGGATATTTCGGTCACATTGTAAAAAATACTATTGAATGGAATGTATGTAAATAAGTCTAGGCATGTGATGTGACGATATGTACCTAATTGATGTTTAGAAAAACCATAATGCATACCGACTACATGCTGGACAGCCTCGGCTAATCCGTGTCTCCCGTAAAAAGTAAGCTTCGGTAAGAGTCGCGACAAATCCAATCTTCTGTTATACCAGAAACATGTTAATTTTCTGTAGATACGATTAATTCATAAGTTATATAGATTATGTTATTTCATAAATATTCTTTATCATAAAAGATGCCATGTTTTAATATTAATTATTATTATTTTAGTGTTAATAAACTGTGTTTATTGAAGCATTATATTTTTATAAAAGTTATTTTTTTGTCTGTACTCGATATATTTTAGTCGATCGTAACGACAATATTTGTAAATCTTTGTGTTGACTTATATTTAACGGTTTATTTTAATGAACAAATTAATTTAATTACTAACACATCATTTATTGTGAATTAACAACGGAAAATGCTTCTTGTCTCATTGAGAATAGGGACTATTAATTGCCGAACGGTTAGCTATAATTATTTTAAAAAATAAAAAAGATGATTCTTATTGTGGCGTTTTCTTTGCTACGTCCTATGCCCTAGGATTTAGTAATATATGGCATCCCCGCTGCGGGGCAAAGGGCTTTAAGCTTAACACTATCAGTACAATTCCCATTTTCCCCATTAAAAAATAAGATTAGAAGAATTCTCTGCCCCAAAGTAAAATCCATTAATAGTGTAAGTAAAAACAAATGAGAAACATCTAGCTTTGTATTCTTAAGAATACATAATATAAGAAACAACTTTTTTCCATGAATCACACATCACCTCCAGGGTTTTTGTAGTGCAGTCTGAAATGGAATTAATAAGATTTTGCTCATCTGTTATTTTGACTAACTAGTCATTCAAAACAACAACCTATCTATTGATCTGGTCACAAAATAATTCTCGCATTAATTAACGAGTTACTCGTAACTTTTTTATTTTTGCAAACATCCATTTATTGTAAAGGCTAGCTAACCTTTATAATAAAATACCCGTTCGACTAGCTTGCATATAAAGAGATCACTAGTTGGTAGGTATATTTTAATTTTACAAGACACGGTTTTTTAATGTTGACATCAATACGAATGAACAAACCAATAAGATTTCATCTCATTAGAAATAATGTTCTTCTAATTAGATGTTTGCGTGCAGCGCCATCTAGTATCAAGTAGCGAAACTTAAATGTCCCACGACAAATAGCGCTATCTGTGTATTTTTCTTGGAACCTCTTAACAACATCATTACAAGTAGCAACATCTTCATTTTATACCATGAAGCTTTGCCTCTAGTTGCTTTTTAGTTCTAGACGTGTCGTGACGTGAAGATGACGTATATGAATGCGTGTTTTGTTTGCAGATAGTCACTACCCTCTACATTAGATGGCGTTAGAAAACAGAAACTTGGCATATCATAGATGGCTTTCTCTGCTAAACTTCGCTTGTAGTTTAAGCAAAGATATTACTGAATCAGTGGTATGAACACCATCCGTTCTCGCAGTTATAAGTTTGTATGATTTATGAGTTAGGTACAAATAACGTAATTGCAGGTAAATAGGTATTGTAAGAAAATTATAAAAGCGTTGCCACATTTCTCATACGTCTTAAAACGTGGAACCAAAAAACTATCGCGCCTCGTCAGTAGCATTGTGCACATCGCAACTTTAACAGCATGTTGGTAGCGGGGCGGGTGTTAAATGAAACTCTATGAAGCATGTCACACCAAATTCGAAAGCGGTTCTGCACTGTTGTGCCGTTGTGGCAACATTGTCAACCGCTCCTGTACCTACCGCCTGCGGTGTGCCCGAAGCCTTTAATGCATATCTAACATTAAATCTAACATTCATAGTAAGTATGTACCATCATTCAGCAGAGGTCTATGAACATTTTTACAAACACATTTTGTGTTATGATAGTCTCACACTAGGGTATCCTGTGGCTGAGGTAATCAAACTAGAATTTGTGGCGTCAGAAATGTCAAAGCATCTCGGCCGATATCCAAACCCATAGAACCTTCAACAGGCAATAGTTCTGCGGATGCCACCGCCCTGACCGCTTCACCAGAGGTTTCACGCTCTATGAAGTGCTACAGAACTGAGCAGCAAATCAGCAGGTTCTCGAAATAAGCCAATTCTTTATAGAATTGGCTGTATACACAGACTTGGCGAATCTTAATAATTGCATTGAACCCTTATCAACAATTTTTAACACATTAAATATTGATATGCTACTCACTGTACTTAATTAAGACTCATTCCAAACATCTCACACTATCTTACCATAAATAACCAATTCCACTTGACCTGTCTCACAAACCACCTTCCGTAGAATCTACAGCCAAACCTAAACTAGTCGTTTTATAAACACTAGACTGCAGTGAATATTCCCAACCGTTGCTTGTAATTAATATGATATTAAAATAAATCGCCTGAGTCGGTGAAAAAACTCAGATACGTAGCTTATAATGCGAGAACGCCGCGCTACGTGGGTTTCGTGATAGTACAGTATGGATATGCCTTTAGCTCAGTAAAATTTATTAAAATCGCAAATCAAGACGTAGTTCTGTTTTTTAGTATGTTGTATCAACCAGTTAGGGTTGTGTTAAACCAAATTTGCAACTTTGATAAACTTTGCTCGCTGTGCACCACGTGAAAAACTGTGAAATTTTAGGACTCCTTCATTCAGTTCTTGATCAAAAAGTACTGTACGTATTTCGACAACCAAACTTGATTTTAGAAATAAAATGTTAACTTATTAAAATTCCAGCAATTGAAGCATAATTTCAGCTCTAAAAACCCTATAGAGATCAAGCTATGATCAATTTTAAGTTTCGCTCCCGTGCGGATCAATGAAAAAGGCTAAGGTATCGGAATATTGCAAAAAGTAGCACTTAGTATTAAAACCAGGTTTGTGTACTCAACCCCAGTTTTTGTTTGGTTTTAATAGTCTCAGTGTTACCGAAGTTATGACCAAAAATATATCGGCCATTCCCGAAACGCTTCGAAAATTTGTCATATGGCATCGGCGCTTATGATGACGTCACCTTTCGACTCGCAGTCAGTCTGAGTTCTTCTGGCCGCTCGACTTCGCAGACGCAAAAAGTGATTTGTCATTCTTACTACATTCTTACAACAGTTTTTGCTGTTGAAGTGTTATAAAATATAAAATTACATGTGTTTTAGTATATGATATAGTATATATAAATAAATAGAAATAGAAATATTTATTTAAAAAATAAAAATAAGCAGGTTTCCAAAAGAACATTAATAAAAAAATAAAAACCTTAAACGCTACAAGTATGATTAGCTGCGGCCCCACACTAGGCAGAGCCTGTATCGTGGGTACCATAATTATGATTCACAGATAGGAGATGGGAGTTCAGCGTGGGTACAATTTAATTATTAAGGACACAAAAACAACCGGAAAGAGTGGGTATTATAACCGAAAATATAAACAAAAAGATAAAACACAGACTAACAAAACAAAGACAGTACATTATTTTAAAACTTAAGAGTACTACAGCATATAATCATGTGGGACATATCGACAGTATTTGCATAATGACGAAAATTCCTATTGAAGGACTCCTAAGACCATTTCATTGGTATCGTATGTGAGGGATAGAAGCCATTTTTGACACTTACGTTTGACTTCAAAACTACTACAATTTCTAAAGTTACAAAAACTGTTGGCCTTGTTGTACATGTAAGGATGAAGAAAATCAGGGAATCTCTGCGCAAAGGTAGTGTGAACAGCGTTAATAGGAACCTTGTAGGTCCGTTGCATTAGAAGTTTGTTGTATACAGGAGAGTTGGTTATATTTTTATGAACTAAAATAACAGACCTCAGAATAAACAGCCTACGGATACTAAGCATATCATTTTCACCGTGTATTAGATCAGTGGGGTAGTTTTTTGATTTCCTATACATAACTTTCAATACCGAACGTTGAGCTCGCTCTGCGTCTATTAAGATTGTCTTACTACATCCACCCCATACCGAAATACAGTAGGTAAGAATCGACTCACATATAGCCGTATACACTCCCTTTAGGAGTCCATAGTCGGTACAGTTTCGCAATTGTTTCATGATGTAAATAATTTTACGGATTCTGGCTGTCAATGCTTTTATATGGTCTCTAAAGTTCAGATTTTTGTCAAGTATTATGCCTAGGTATTTAATCGATGTAGTATTTTGTATCTCAGGACATTGACATTGGGTAGAGATATATCCGCATTTGTGAACTTTAATGTTGGGCAACGCTGGTGGCCCGGAGGCCTCGGTCTTATAAAAGCACAGGTACTTAGTTTTTGCAGTGTTCAGAGTAAGCAAGTTTTTTCGTAACCATGTTTTCAGCACTAGCAAAGACATTATTCCAGGAGGTATCGTTAAAAATTATGGCGGTGTCATCAGCATAGCTAAATAGGTCAGCTTTGGGTAGATTTATACTATATATGTCATTAATGTACATTAAGAAAAGAGTGGGGCCTAAGATACTGCCCTGTGGAATACCAAAGCTAACGGGTTCAAGTGGGCTAATATGTGTGCCCACTTTTAGACATTGGAGTCTATTTGTGAGGTAGCTTTTAAACCAAGCAAGAACAGTACCTCGAATCCCCATGTTATGTAGTTTGTTTAGCAGTATGGGTGTAGAGACCGTATCAAACGCCTTTGCCAGATCAAGGAAGACACCAATGCAGGGTCTACCTTCATCTAGCAAGGTACATACACGTCTCACTAGTGAACTTACTGCGTCCTCAGTCGAGATACCCTTCCTAAAACCGAATTGACGGTGGTAGAGCAACCTGTTTTGTTCCAAAAAACTAATTAGCCGTTTGTTAACTACCTTTTCCAGTAATTTGGAGAAAGTAGGAAGTAACGAGATCGGACGGTAATTAGAGGGTTCATCTTTTGGCCCTGCTTTATAGATTGGGCAAACCAAAGCTGTTTTCCAGACCTCTGGGAATTCACCCGTTGACATACTAAGATTAATTATATGGGTCAGAGGTTTTATCACAAAGTATTTTAGTCTCTTGACGATGCTATTGCTAGTACCATCTATTCCTGGTGCACTACTAGAGGAGAGACGTTGAATCATGCATGTGAGTTCTACACTATCAGTCGGTTGTAAAAATATGGAGTGACCATTTGTTTGCTGATTTGACGTTTTTGATGCAAGAATTTCTTCGGATTCATTGGTATCGTTTAAAATATTTGTGGCTAAGTGTTTACCTACGTTACTAAAGTACTTATTACATTTGCTCAGAGAGGAAATAGGATCATTGGAGATATTCAAAAGTTCAGTGGCTATATGGTTTTTTGTTTTTGAGTGACATATGTCTTTGATACAACTCCAGAGCTTCTTGGGGTCATTTTTGTTTTCTTCCAGTGCTTTCGACTCGTATTCACGTTTTAGATTGTATAAAAGATTATTGCAGTAGTTTCTATAACGAGAATAAGTCACCTTCAAAACATCGTTGTTGGGGTTTTTTCGCAATTTGTAATGCAATGCATCGCGATTTTTCATGCATTTAATTAAACCTGGTGTTATCCATGGTTTTAGATTAAACTTGGATCTACTTATTTTACCATGTTTTGTGTTTTTTGCAATAATATCAGAGATGATTTTAGAAAAAGATTTGGTGGCCACCTCGACCGATGTTTCAGTCATCACCGCAGACCAGTCGATGTTTTTTATTTCGATTTCGATTGCTTCATAGTCTACCTTCAACCGTGTTCTGGGTACTGGGTCAGATTTGACAGCAGCCTCAATTTCTATCATTGCTAAGTCGTGATCGGTTATATCTGTTTTGCAAACGATCGCCTGTGCCTTAAGAAATGATGATAAAAATATATGGTCCAAACAAGCAGTTAACCGAGTTGGCTCTGTTATAGCTGGTAGCAATTCACTCTCAGCCATCACACAAAGGTACTCCGATCGCTTATATCTTACATCGTCAGAAGGCAAATCTATATTGACATCACCTGCCAGAATTACCGGATGTTTGTCCTTATTAATGTTAACAAGAAGATCGTGCAGAGAGTCAAGAAAAATAAGAGGAGTATCCGCGGGCGATCGGTAGATTGCAACGACAGTTGCGTTCCCAGGCAGTTCCAGTACAATGCAATTTGCCCCAATGAATTCAGGTTTGGACATAGATGCGCTAAGGACATTCCTTACATATACAACAACACCCCCAGACTTGTTAATTAATCTAGCAGATTTGTAAACTGTGTATCCATCTAACGTTCCCACCAGTGTGTTCTCGCGAAGCCAACACTCAGTGAGTATAATGATATCAAACTCAATGTTAAGTCTCCTAAGTAAAACTTGAAATTCGTCGAAATGCAAATATATACTGCGAATATTATAAGTCAATATTTTCAGTTTTGAGTTATCGTGAAAGAAGCTCTCACATTCTTCAGGCAGATTTAATGAATGGCACTTGATTACAAGAGTATTATCCAGATCAATTGCTAGTTCGACTTTATCCATAGTCAGATATGGTAAAAATTGAGTGGCGGAGTGGGTTTGTTACTACCATGTTTAATGTGAGAGTCTTATGATTTACACTGTGGGAATAATATGTCGAATAGTGATTAGCTGTTGTAATAGGTTTTTGTAAGCTATATGTTTGAATCATTAATGAAAATAGATAATTATTTAGTACTATATAAATGGAGTCACTCAATTGTTGAAGGGTGTGCACTGGAACCGGTTTATGCATGTGCAGTTGTAGTGTCGGCGGCGGCGGTGGGGAGCGATCAAGTGATGCTATCGAGTTGTTGTTGCGACAGTATGCGGATCGCGGGTTTTCCGTCTTGCTTGCGAATATAAATTGAGCCTTGGGTACACCAGCATTAGAAGAAGTTGTGTAATTTGGTTGCATCCCTAGCCTTCCGAAATAACTGTCTGATTGTTTTGGTCAAGCGTTCGTTATAAAAGATTTTCAGTGGTGGTCCCGCTATCTCAAGGTCCGCGCTAGTTATGTTGCGTCTGGTCTTAGCGGCGGAGAGGAATTGATCGCAGGTTGACTTTCGTAGCAGTCGTACAACAACTGGGCGGGGCAGTGCGGGTTTGTCGGCAGGTTTCGCGGTAGCAAGGGGGGTCCTTCATTTTGTCGTAGTCAGTCGATGCTGGGTTGGAACTCTCCTTGTTTGAACTTGCCGGGGCTTTACGTTTTGGCCCGACACGCATAGCCCAATCAATGTCTCTGTTCTCCATTTCTACTCCCATTAAACGGGCCGCTACCAAGATCGTGTGGTGCAGATTTTCGTTTGGATGCTCGTGAATTCCGCATACTTCAATCTCGTTCCTAAGCTGGTGTTGAGCGTGGAGAGATACGTCCGTCTTTAGTTCGGATATCTCAGCCTTTAGAAGAGCAATCTCTGAGTCACGTGCTTCTAGGATTTTAAGACGCACTTCGTTTTTTTCCATGGATGCATGTAGTTCATCCAGTCGTTCGTGACATCTTGTTAAAGATTTGGTGGCATCTTCTAGTTTGCCTTTCAGTGAGGATATCTCCTGTACTAGACAGCGAACTTCATTGGTTAGGTCTTTTATTGCAGAGTCGTCACGTTCCGGGGTAGATGTTAGGGAGTCTTTTGTAGCATGTTGGGAGTCCTGTGGCACTACCAGATCCGTGCGGTGTGGCGTGCTAGTATTGTCTGTCTTTTTCTCCGATGTGCAGCATTCAAAGCATTTCCACAGTTTTTTTCGATCTGCAGTCATGGTAGATGTGTTGACGCACAGTGAACAGAAAGATCGATCGCATGTTATTGCAGTGCACGTTATGCAGTTTGCCGCTTTAAACACCTTAAGACATCCAGCGCACTTCATTGTGTTACACAAAAATTATTTGTCTCTGAGAGACAAGAACGCAAGCGTTAATCTACTCGCTAGTTGTTCTATGGCAGTTATGATTATGTATGACTCACTCACTACACGCTCGGAGGCAATGAACCGGTCAGCTGTCGCGGGCTAGACGTGCAGTCAGATGTGAGCCTTACGCGGGTCGTACACAGGTTAGATTCTCGTGACACTTCCCTGGGACAGCTTGCTTGGTAACACACTCACTTTGGCCGTTAGGAGTTTTGTTTTGGTATAACTGATAGATTAGCACTTTACTTGAGCGCTGTAAACTAATTAATACGCGTAATGACACTTAATAGTAGCAGATTTACTGTTTTTTGTAACTGATATACTGTATTTAACGAATGAAGCAATTAAAAGTGGAGCACTTGTATGTAAACAATGTTCCCGTATGACGGATTTGTCAAAGAAAATATAATCATATGGTTCTATAATGGATGAGGGATTTGTCAAAGGCCAATCTGAGAACTTTACCTACTTCTACTTAAGCTGGTTTGCAAAGTTGGTGTCATGCGCTGGTGATGCAATAAGGACTTGGCAACAGTACTGGAACTCAGGAACCACGAAACGTGTTTGTACTCATTTTTTTTAAGGTTGATGAGCTGGTTTTCCAAACTTCGTATCATGAGCTGGTGATGGAATGATGACTTGGCGACAGTACCGGAACTCAGGAACCACGAATAGAAAGGCAGTTATGTTTAGACTCAATTTGTTATGGATGATGAGCTGGTTACGCAAACTTGGTGTCATGAGCTGGTGATTACACCAAGTGTACATGCGCACGGCATCTGTTATACCAGCTAATCATTCTTACATATGGAGACATATATTAGGGGACATTTATTTTTAAACAGCCAAGTTCATACTGAAGTCTTGGTACGTATTCGGTCATTTGATTCTTTAGGATACGTGACAGTGGGTACAATAACCTTTATGGCTTAAGATATCCACGACGAGCTAAACTGCATTCTAGTATCTGGTACTAAGGTTCAAATTCTTGGTTCACTACTCACTCTAGATCTCGCTTTAGAAACATCCAACGCGCAATCGAACTCTTGCTTATTCCTTACTTATACAAATTCATCTTCTTTAAACTGAAAAAAACAACAAATTAAAAGAAGTAGGTACATATTTTACAAGTAAAATATCTAAAAAAGGGGGTTAAATTTAAGTCAAGATGATGTTCACAACAGTACGCACTACTTTTATTTCCAATAGGATCTGCTCTCTGTATGGCGTTCATCCAATTTTTTTAATTTTTAGGACTTGATGGCACACAAAAAATAACTTATTTGGTGTTTTCACACATGCAATATTTCTTGGTCATTATTGTTTTTATTAGTGTGCCGACCGATCCGATCACCTGAATAGTAAAGTGACATCATCGCTAATCCTAGATGCGTCGCTCAGTTGACAAAATAATTTCGCGGGAAGTCAAACTTTGAGCCTTAATGACTCCGTCAATTTTTAATACCTCATAAAACTAAAAAACAGTTTTTTTTTGTATATTATTAATTTCCACAAATTTTTACTGGCCACATTCAATGTCAAATTGGCTCGTTCAATGATAAAAGTAATTAAAAATAGTGTAGAAGTGTAGTACATTTAATGTGATTTCATTAAAACACAAATCAACATTTTACAACAACATTACAAAAAATATATATATTAGCCAGTAGAAATATATAATATGAACGCCAAAGTCAAAGATTTTGTACTGACCAAGGTCATTTCTTTGTTTACAAAAAAAATACAAGATTAGTAATGCGGATTAAGATACTCAAAGATATGATTAGATAGCTAAATAATCTCTCTATTCACACTACGGGATGACATTCAAATAAGATTTACATTATTTATTATTTTGATTACTAAGAACTGATCCTATCTCATCCACACTATTCCAACGGCCAGCCTATGATCGCGTGCACCGCCTTCAGAAAGAAGCATCTAACTGCATTTTTTCGCTGAGTTTTTCGCATCGTCGATATATACTTTTCATTCCACATCGTCGCTTTTTCACTTCAGGGGCGCGGCACAGTTCTTTTTTTATAACTTTTTCATTTTGTCAATGCGTCACGTATTTTAGAAAGAAACATCATAAAACTTGGCCGGTCGTTCTTCTGTTTGTTTTTTCGCGACATTATCGTCTGATGATTATGTTTTGATGATAAGTTGTGGTCGTCTGCTTTTTCTGTGGCGTTTGTCTTGTTTTACTTAGCGAATCATTTGTTAGTTTAATTATTATAATTCACACTGTTATTTATAATTGCTACAATTGGATAGTACTTTGTTCGTAATTTTTTTTATTCCGCTGAATCTGATTTTACGTTTTGAAATGTGATAAAAGTGAAAATGCCATAACATGATATGAAAGCCAAAGCTTGATTCAAAGCCTGATAAAATTTTCTCTTATTTAATTCAAGATTGAATTAGAAGCTACAAAATCTTCTTCGTTTCGTCACGTGATACAGAAATAAACATAAAAAATGATTTTTTTTATGAAAGAAAAAAAGGTTTGCAGCTTCTGTCAATTTTTTTCGCCGCGAGAACACTACACGGTGGCTGCTCCCAACAAATATAGCCTATAACTGCTATAATAGCATACTTACTCTGATCTATTTATTATTCGTGGTCTGTAAAGTATGAAAAAATACAACTTGGTGGCAATAGTAATTTTATTCTTATCTTACCCATTAGCTTTCCGTATGAGATGATTTCTTCCTGCTTTCCTCAGAGGACATTAATGTTCACCGGAAATATGACATAATTAGCTGACCATATTTTGGGGATTTATGAACAACTTTTCCGAAGAAACATATGGTCGCAAACGAAATAAAAATTAAGGTCTCCCATAGTAACTTGTAATCAGGCAGTTCGGGTCAATGTACTGAGAAATGATTTTTTATTTTATTACCAACCATATGTTTCTTGGGGAAAGTTATTCATATTGATAGTTACTGTCATTCCCCAAAATATGGTCAGCTAATTAAATGTCATCTTGTATTAAGATTGTCAGTAGCCTATAATATGTGTTTCTCTCGTATCGATGGTTCCTATCTACATAGGTACGGAACTCTACAAGTAACAATCTACATAGATTGTTACTTGTAGAGTTCCGTACCCGAACGATGTCAAACGGGACGTTTGTCCGTCCGTCTGTCAGTCACCGGGCTGTATCTCACGAACAGTCATAGCTAGAGAGTTGAAATTTTCACAGAATGTGTATTTCTGGTGCCGCTATAGCAACAGATAACTAACCACAAGTGTTTTAAAACAATTATTCAAATTTACTAAAAGTTACATCCAAATCATCCCAAATTTACAAGATGTTCATCAAAATTGTACACCTTATTTACATTAAGCTGCAAGGGATCGCCTCGATCCACTCCGCTTCGCTTCCGTTGCAGGTTTTATTATAAAATTGTGAGCTAACAGGCCTAACTTTATTCGGACAGAAAGTGACCTATCCACTCATCTGTGGGGAGATAAAAAAAAACGGTCAAGTGCGAGTCGAACTCGCGCACGAAGGTACACCGTACAATGGTAGGGATGATATGGAATATGGAGTGAATAGTTTGGATTTTACATAGCAAAATGTTGTTTACGAAGTTATTGGTGCGGCTACTTTCACACTCCATGTACGTAACCAGGTGCATCCATAAGTTTGTATGTGGTATTGAAAGAATTGTTGTATGGGAGCCCCCTTAAATATTTCTTTTATCCTGTGTTTTAGTATTTGTTGTTATAGCGGCAACATAAATACATCATCTGTGAAAATTTCAACTGTCTAACTATCACGGTTCGTGATATACAGCCTGGTGACAGACGGACGGACAGACAGCGGATCTTAGTAATAGGGTCCCGTTCAAGAGGTCAAGAGGTAACGATGCAGCGGATGAGTTGGCGCGTAAAGGATCTAGCTTGACAGCGTATGGTCCCGAACCTATCATCCCTCTCCCCTTCAAGATGGTACGCTCATTTCTGAGAGAGTCGACCAGGAATGATCATGCCACTCTTTGGACAAACCATGAGGAGTGCAGGCAGGCTAAGCTGGCCTTGCCGTACCCTAGCGCTGGGCTGGCTAAGACATTGCTTCGACTTAGTAGGCCGCGCATGCGACTGGTAACTGCAGCACTTACTGGCCATGGTTTCTTTAACAAACATCTATATGTCCTAGGTGTTACCGACAGCCCCCTTTGCAGAGCCTGCTTGGAGGCAGAAGAAACGGCTGCTCACGTCTTCATGGAGTGCACAGGAGTAGCGGACTACAGGGCTAAACACCTCGGTCAATCGAGGGACCTTCCAGGGATAGTCGGTAACGTAAAGGGCCTACTGGCGTTCCTGGAGGAGTTGGGTTGGCTCGAATGATGTCGCATTCCCACCCACACGCAAAATAGGCGCTTTCGTCGTCGAGTTGCGGAAACCAGCCCGTCTTACAATTGACAATTGACAATTAGGGTCCCGTTTGGAACCCTTCGGATACGGAACCCTAAAAACGGTCAAGTGCGAATCGAACTCGCGCACGAAGGTACACCGTACAATGGTAGGGATGGTATGGAGTGAATAGTTTGGATTTTACATAGCAAAATGTTGTTTACGAAGTTATTGGTGCGGCTACTTTCACACTCCATGTATGTAACCAGGTGCATTCATAAGTTTGTATGAGGTTTACAGATTAATTTATTATTTTATTCTGTTTTTTAGTATTTGTTTTATAGAGGCAACAGAAATACATCACCTGTGAAAATTGATACTGTCTAAATATCAAGGGTTCATGAGATACAGCCTGGTGACAGACGGACGGATGGACGGACAGCCGAGTCTTAGTAATAGGGTCCCGTTTTACCCTTTGGGTACGGAACCCTAAAAATGGTCCGCGATTTATAGCCTTATTGCTTTGTAATAAAGCTCAAAACCTATTAAAAATAATCAATCATCTGTTGATGGCCGACAACTGAGTGGCTACAGCAACCAATACTATTCTATAATAATAATAATAAATTTCTTTATTTCCATTTGAAGTTTTACAAATAGGTTAAGCCCTAGACCCCACACTAGGATTCCCTGTATCGTGGGGTCTAGTCTCTTCCAGACCATTTACAAATACATATGGAACTTAATTCTATAAAAAATAAAATAAGAAAGGCAAATTCTGTAAGACAAGAAAAATATAAAATGGGAAGTGTTTAGTGTTGGTGTACCTGCTAGCCCTGCGACTACGAGTCTTGGGGTCGGACGTTAACCGGGCTTTTGGCCACTAAGCAGGTTGAGTAACTGTTTGGTGTTAGTGTGGAGTGTAGTGAGTGTGTGTAGATAGTAGTGTATAATGTATGTGAGTGTTTGTTTGTAAATAAGTAGATTTGGTTCATCTGGTGTTAGGGTAAGTATTTTAGTAGTTTTTTTTTTTTTTTTTTTTTTTTTTTTTTTTTTTTCAGAAGGAGTTATTTACATATTTCGAGAAGGTTTTCTGTTTTGGAGTAGTCAAGTTGTTGCAGCCATCCAAAAAGCAGCTTCTTACACCTGTACCTGCTTAGATGCAATATCTTCAGTTCATCATTTATATTTGTATAGAGATAAGGACCTTGGAACGTGTAGAACCTTTGTGCGAAACAAGTGCGTGTCCGGGGGCACTTCCATCTCACTCGGCGTGCAGCGGCATCAGCAGCAGTATCTAGAGCAGATTTGTGATATTTAAGAACCACAGCGCTGACATACAGTTGTCGTACCCTAAGATGCTTGCAATCTTGGTATAGGCAATCGGTGGGATACCTAAATGGTTTGCTAAAAGCTACTTTGAGAAGAGCTCGCTGTGCGTATTCAATTCTAATGAGGACTGTTTTGGCAGCTGCTCCCCAAATCAAGATGCCATAGGTTAAAATGGATTCGCAGAGGGCAATATAGACGAGCCTTCGAATATTGGTATCAGCAACCTGCCGAAGTCGTCTAAAAATGTTCATTAGTTTTCTAACTCGACCGGATAGTAATGCAATCTGCTTCCCCCATGTCAGTCTTTCGTCAATAGTTATCCCCAGGTATTTGATGCAATGAACTTGTTCGAGAGCTGGGCACATACAGGAGGGGTTATTGATGTCTCTGCATGAGTGCGTCTTTATATTAATTTCAGCAGTTGGAGCCGTTTTTTGTGTGATTCTAAAGCAAATTATTTTGGTTTTAGATGTATTGAGGGTAAGGAGGTTTCGTCTGAGCCAGTCATTAACCCTATTCATGCCCTCACATGCCACAGCACCTGCAGCTGACCAGCTCTTGCCGTGAAATATGATGGCAGTATCGTCCGCAAACATAAACAAGTCCGCTTGGATCAGGTCTAGACGGCACAGATCGTTTATATAAATGAGGAAAAGTGATGGACCCAAAACACTTCCCTGGGGAACTCCAAAGTTAATGTTCGCGTAGTCACTGTAGGAGTCGTTTACTTTAACTCTTTGTCTGCGGTCTGAAAGATATGAGTGAAACCAGTTGAGAGGGAGGCCACGTATACCCAAGAGCTCCAATTTTCTCAAGAGTATTGGACGAGAAACGGTATCAAAAGCTTTCGCAAGATCGAGAAAAGCTCCCAGGCACCTATAACCTTCATCGAGCTTAGTAGCGACAGTTTTAGTCAAGTTCATTATGGCGTCCTCCGTAGATATATTGTTGCGAAAGCCATATTGATTATGGGCCAGTAGACCATGGGTTTCTAGGAAGTTAAGAAGTCGCTTATTTACTAGTTTTTCTAAAAGTTTGGAGAGAGTACTTAGAAGCGATATAGGCCTATAGTTAGAAGCTTCCGATGGATCACCCGCCTTATAAACAGGACAAACATTGGCAACTTTAAAGAGATCGGGAACCACGCCTGAGCTCATACTCAGGTTGAAAATGTAGGTCAAGGGGCCAACTAGAGCCCGGCTTGATTGTTTAAGGATCTCGTTGGTTATATTGTCTATGCCTGGAGCCGATTTGTTTTTCAGACTACCAATTAGTTTGAGGAGTTCTGACTCATCTGTGGGGTTGAGATAGAATGAGTTCGCTATTACATTTTTAGCTATTGTTGCCGGTACTTCTTGAGCTAATTGTTGTTCGGTCATTTTAATTGAGTCAAGAATATTGTTTGCGTATGAGTCACCCACCGTTGAAAAGTATTGGTTAACTTTGTTGAGTGCAGCTGATGGGTCTAGGTCGGTTTCAAGAAGTCTTGTGTTTTCTGTTTTCCCAGATTCCATATTGCAAATAGTTTTTATTGCATTCCATAATTGTTTACTACCCTGACAGTTTTGTAGCATTTGTTTGTCATGTTCATTTTTGAGATTCTGGATAGTGTTGTTGCAGTAGTTTCGGTAGTTCTTATATTTGTTTTGGATGTCAGGGTCATTTTTATTTTTCCTAGCTTTTATGTGAAGTCTATCTCTTCGCTTTATACAGTTGAGAAGTCCAGGAGATATCCAGGGTTTTATAATAAAGTCCGAACTGCGAGAGATTTTAAGCGATTGGTGTTTTTTCAGGATTTCGGTGAAAGTCCCCAGAAACTTTGTGGTAGCCATATCTACGTCGGTCAGATTATAGCAGTCGGACCAGTCCGTGTTTATTAGATCTGTGGTGAGATTGACTATATCAGTTTTTGTGGTATTGATTTTTTTTCGTTGTGTACAACTTTTAGAGACATCAATACTTAACAAAACGGTGTCATGGTCCGTAATACCAGGGTAGCAAATTACTGTTTGTGAAGACAGTACAGTTTTTAGGAGGCAGTGGTCAAGACAGCTGGTATCTCTAGTAGGAAGTAAGTACGCTGGATGAAAACCCATGTGCGATGTCCGATTTAAATATTCATCTGATCGGTCATCCTTATTATCCACCGATATGTCAATATTAATATCCCCCGTAATAATGCAACTCTTGCCTTTGCAGGTAGCCACTACTTTTTCCAGTGAAGTAAAAAAGTTATTGTAGTGGTCGACCGTCTTAAAAGACGGTGGACGGTAAATAGCTAGGATAGACAGGAAATTATCTATTTCGATTAACAGACAATTGGAATTGGAAAATGGTGGCTCTGTTATGTTTACTCTGAGACCCGTCCTTGCGAAGACCACCAGACCATCGTTTTGGTTAAGATGGTTCTTTGAATAGTGACATTCATATCCATTCAAAATAATGCCTGTAAATGATTCACTCAACCAACATTCCGTCAATATAATAAGATCTGGTTTGAATTTTAATTTATGCAGTAGCACAAGAAATGAGTCAAAGTTTTTATTTATGCTCCGTATATTTTGTGTTATGAAAGTGAAGTTTGACGAAACATCACCCAGGAAGTTAATACAAGATTCTGGACTATAGACGGGTGTGCATGGTATAAGGATTGAATCATCCACAATATCTATTAACGTTTTGTTAGCCACAAGGAGATGCTTTGTATAAAGTCACATCAATAATAGGGCGTTGTTGGTCTGTTAATATATCATAGGCAACTATGTGCACAGATCTACCTCCGGTTTTCTGATGGTTTGTATTTGTGATCGTTAAGCGATAGATAGCTAGGTGGTGTGGGTGAGTCAGTAAGGTTGAAGTACAGCATGATTGTGTATTTGTGTTAAGAGGTGTAGTTGGAGTGATAGAAGGGTATTGTGGTAGGTGTGTAAGTAACTGTGTTATCTTAATTAGTCTAAAAATATATAGTTTTATGGTTGGGCACTTGTAGATACGATATCTGGGGCACTTTTCGGTGAGTCACTTTTCTTCAGGGAGTTTCCTTAAGTCTGCTTCTGAGTTAATGCGAATCAGAGAGGTTCCGTTATCTCTACGCATGAGCACCTTCCCGTAGGATGTCCAGCAGAACTTGTAGTTGTTCGCTGATGCAAAACTTCGTGCGAGGTAGAATAGATACTTGGATTTGGCAGTCAGGTTCTCTGCAATAAACACTGCTGTTTTTGGTCCATCGATTCGCAGATGCGTCGTATTCAGTTTATCTTCTTTGTGAGCCTTATTAAACGATTTAACGGCTTTTAAGATGGAATCTTTGGCTATTGTAGACGTAAACTCTGCGACTATCACTTGTTTTTCTGATTTCGTATTATAACGGTATACGTCCTTTATCTCAAAGGGCTTGATTGTTGCACCAAGAACATCGCCGATGCCAGTAATTGTTTCAATTAAATCTTGTTTGGTCTCACTGTCCTTGGATTTGGGGATTTTTCTGATTTCAATAGCTGTGGATCGTGTTTGGCGCTCAAGCTGATCGACTCTGTCTTGCAAATCCCGGATTTGATTGCGATTGTCAGTTCTCTCTATTTCGTAATCATCCATTTTGGCTATGACTTCATCGTATTTCTTCGCTGTGAAATCGACAGCCTCTTGTAGACGAGTATTTAGATTTATTATCTCGTTCATAGAGGAGCTCAATTTTGAGAAATGCTGCTGTTGCTCTTCTTTCAGGTCTTTGATTAGGTTAAGAATAGTACTTTTGAAGTCTTCCATGCCGTCAGAAGCATCAAAGTCTACTCTCATTCGTTTATTGGACCTGGTGACATCGGCAGTCGATGATAGATTAGGATCTGACTGGTAGTGTTGAGACATCGGTGTTGCACAGTCGTCGTGTAGTAGATTGGCTTGATTTTTGGTGCCTGGTGGAGGGGTCCGCTTCAGCATTTTTCTTCTCGGGATTGAAGGCAAGACGCTGCAATAACGTCGTAGTTACACTGTATTGTTGTTGACGTTGCTACGCTGTAGTGTGCGCTCGCGCAGCTTGGGCGAGCGAGACGAAATATCCGCAGGCCGTCTCAACCACACTTGAGGTTAGCGGGGGGCAGGGGCTGCGCTGGCCGTGTGGGCAGACTGCCTTTCACTTTCACAAGTCACTGGGATGCACAGATTTGTTAGCACGCGAGTATACCAAAGTAGGCTTGGTACAGCAGAATTTAAGGACTATTGTTCGGTATCGCGGTTTATTACTTATTATAAAATTAAGCGGACCAACTGGTAGCACGTCTTCTCCAAGCGGCGTTTGGACGAAAGAGGAAACTGTATGGGGACGATATATATATATATATATATACATATACTCAATTTGGCGAAGATTTAATATATTCGCGAGTCAAAACTTATATTGGTAAACAAAACATTTGTTGCCTTTTTTAAATGTTTTATTTACTATACTAACGGTGGGGCGGAACCCTTCGTCTGAGAGTCTCACTCGCACACTTGACATATATATATATATATATATTATTCTTTT
Source organism: Argyresthia goedartella (assembly GCA_949825045.1). Taxonomy (NCBI): domain Eukaryota; kingdom Metazoa; phylum Arthropoda; class Insecta; order Lepidoptera; family Argyresthiidae; genus Argyresthia; species Argyresthia goedartella. Next base: position 20,638,163 of record OX463834.1, read on the forward strand.
TTGAATGTTTAACTGCCTGCGCCATATGTTTTCACTATCAAAAAACTAGGTACCCAAGTAGGTACTAACCTGATCAATTGCACTGCTTTCAGAACGAATAGTCACGTGACATTTCGTTTCGTAATGTCAAATCGCATACATACTCTTAGCGTTGCGCGTATGGTATTAGCGAATTGCATCTTGCCTACGGGTCCGGGTTGCCAAAAATATCATCGATGGAGAAAGTTGACCATAATCATCGGAAATTCCATTCCCAAAAATATGGTCAAATAAATATCAATTAAAGCGATTCTTACACTTTTTTCCCATGCGGGGAAAACAAAAATGCAATTAACAGATTTCTGTAAATAAATCGAAAGTTTAATTATAAATATTCTACAGGATAATTATAATTACAGAGGATCTCATTCCTCAACGACATGTCACAGATTATAAATAATGCAAGATTCAAAGCTCTAACGAAGAGCTTTTTATCTTCAATCTTTCGGCTCCACCTGTGAAAGGGCGCAAGTGCAAATTGTTTTTATTCCGCTAATAATAACACGATATTGATCTCGAAACTAGCGTTTAAGGCTTTAACGAGAGCTTTAAAGCTTATAAGGGAAATAAAAGTTTAAGTAAGGTTATTTAGCGAATTTATGGACCTATTATGTGTGAAACAGCGTAATGAAGGGGTAATGGCAAGAAAGTTTTTATTCTAATGGGGTTGGGAAATGTCGGAGTGGCGCTTGCATTGTTGGTAGCCACAACAAACAGATTTGGTATATTTTAATGCAAATAAACAATAAGTGTGTAAGTAGTTACTCAGATATTGGAACCTCTTCATCATTTTCAAGGCACAAAGTTATTATAACATTGGCTGTAGACGATGTAAACATTTCTCGTAAAAAATATCTTATAACCAATTCATCACAGAAAAAATCCTAGAAATCGTTGTAAGTGGCAACTGAATTGAGGAACCAAACGCACTGGCGCCATCTGTTGATTTTTATTCCAAGACAAAAAAAAGAGCGGTGTTATGAGTTTAAAGCTCTGTGTGTCTGTCTGTCTGTCTGTCAATCGGTCTGTGGAGCTCAAACGGGTGGACGGATTTAAATGCGGTTTTCTGTAAATTGTAGTAGACTTACCTGCAATAGTTACTAGCTATGTTTTATAAAAGTCGGATAAGTGGTTTGAAAGTTATTATTTTAACAAGAAAACAAGTCAGACAAATTTTAGATTTCAGTTTTCATTTATTGTATCGGAGGTATTTAATTTGTAAATATTGAAGAGTTTTTGTAAAATGATTACCTTGGATGGTACTGAAAAGTTTCAATTATGTCAGGCAATGTGCCAGCAACTTGTCGCTTATTGCGAGTATTCTTGTCTCACTATAATTTTGAGGTAGAAGTTGAAGACATGGAAAGCAATTCTGAATGTGTCAAAACTAAAAAAGTCACTTAGAGCGACTTGTGCTAAATATATCGACAGTCGCTAAAATAAATAAATAAATATTAGAGGACAATCTCACACAAATCGAACTAGGCCCTTAATAAGCTCAATAAGGCTTGTGTTATGGGTACTAGGCGACGATATATTTAATAGAGATAAATACTTATGTAAATACATAGAAAACATCCAAGACTAAGAAACAAATATTCACGCTCATCACACTAATATTTGCCCTAACATGTAAAAACATGATACGTATAATTTAAATACAAAATGGCCGTCTAACTTGACCGTGTTGTATTTTAGTTGTGTTAAAATAGTATTTGTTGTCATAAAAGTGGTACAAGCTGCACTTAGTTACTTAGTTACGTGCTAAATTACTGTGCCGCTCGGCCCAGCTAATTAAGTTTGTTAGTGTACATAAGGACCTCACAGAAGCACGTAATTTATACTTTTAAGTTTAACGGTACACTCAACAACAGAAGTGCAATAATTGCTGCCAATCATAACATCACACTGTTTCATGCAAATTCTAGAATATAATTTTGTTACTCCGCATTAATAGTTATACGAGCATTTAGTGTGCACGTTTATACACTAAAACATATACATGTACATAGCGTCACGCGATATCCCATACGGCGCGAGGTTTTCTTTAAGTTACGGGTGCGGTCAAATGAACAATATGAATAATGAGGTGTTTGTGAGAAATTTCTCACTTTAACAGGCCATTATATAAATGGAAGAAATTGAGTTGGCTTTATGATCAATTTTTTTTATTTAAAAAATTATTATATCGAAGACTTCAAAACATACTCCGACCGAGTCGCCATATTAGATATAAGATGTGAAAATATAGTACTAAATATCATCCAAATAACGGTTTATTATATAATCCAGCGAATAAATAAAAGAAGAAAACTATGAATAAGACTGGAGACCCATATCAAGAACAGAAAGAATTAGACATATTTTACATCCAAAATACGATCGTCATGGGAGACCTAAATGACAAAGTAGGTCGGCCAATAAAAGAAGAGAAGGAAACGTGTGGAAGAGATACAGTAGAGGTGAAATTCTGATCAATTTCTGATTTGAAAACCAACTGTGCATAACCAATAGGTTGTTTAAAAAACCAGGTAAAAGGAAATGGACGTGGCAATCCCCTAATGGAAAACTATAAACAATAGAAGAAGAGCTCCTTAAAAACACGCTACATGACAAAATGGCTAACTTCCAACCTGTCAATATCCAAAAAGTATATATCCAAATAGTTGAATTAGTCAAAACAAGCATAGAGAGTCTACCTTAAGCAGACAAAAATGCTTAATAATAGAAAATATCGCTGATAAAATAATAATGAGAATCGCAAACAGATTTGCTAATCATAACAAAATACTTAAACAAAAAAAAAAAGAAAATTCTGCGACAAATTTAAACAGTCAAAAAGCAAAATCGCCTTAAACTCTTAGAGGACAGATAGATAAAAGGAGCTCTACTAAATGTAGTAAAAACTATGGTCGACAATACTTAAGCCCCCTTCCAACTCTATATAAACTGTTTGCTATAATAATCTTAAACAGAATATCGAAAAGTCTGGATGAACAATAACCCAGGGAGCAAGCCGGCTTTGGTAAGGGATACTCTACTACTGATCACATATTCACACTTACCGAAGTGATAGAAAAATGTAACTAGTACAACAAACGTATTTATCTAGCATTTGTCTACTACTCAAAAGCATTGGATTCAGTTTCCCACCAGTGTCTCTGGGTAGCCTTCAGGAGCAAGGAATAGAAACGAAATATATTGATCTGCTAAATATGAGCTAAGCAAAATCCACGGCAAAATTTAAGTTAGAAAAAGTTCGAAAACCCTTTTACCGAAAAGGGTTTTACAACTTTACACCGCGGTTTATCGAAACCGCGGTGTAAAACAGGGAGACCCAGTATCTCCGAAGCTCTTTATCTTCTTGGGTTTGTATTCAGAAAACATGACTAACAAAATTATGGAATAAACGTAAACTTAGAGAAACTAAGCCACCTGAGATTCGCAGATGATATTGTGATCCTGTTAGATAAACATAAAGAAATTTCAAAAGCTCTCCAAACGCTTGACCCGGAAAGTCGCAAAGTATACATGAATCCAACAAAGACCAAACTTATGTCTAATGCCGAACGAATACCCATTAAATAGCATCAGGATCCATTGGGTATCTTACAGAATATATCTACCTCACACAAGTTTTGAAAGGAGGGGGTGTGACCTGGTCATCAGGAAGGAAATGAGGGTGATTTCAATCGACCGACTCTTCAGCCTAAAGCCAATATAGGATATGTGGAATAGGGAGGATGTGGGATTTGGTTTCTTCGAATCCTTGCCATCCTTCTGGTTTCCAGTATCTTTGTATCCATTTGCTGACTAATGTTCTGCTTGGTTCTCCTGAGAGCTGTCAGGAGAACCAAGCAGATAAAAGAAATTAAATTTGCCAAAAAGCAATAATGGGAAAAATCCGAAAACTGTAAATTTCTGTCTGTCTGTCATTATGGGGTGTGAAAATATATAATCAATTCCACGTTCTTGAATTTCTATTTATTTTGAGGTTAAGTACACTTCGCACATTGCGTTGATAATAGAGCGCATCCAGGGACACGTCTGCCTCAATGGATACAAATGTTTGATTTAGTTTGGCATTGGATTTAAATCACTTTTTAATATTTTTAAATATTACATCGAACTTCTGGTTTTTAGGGTTCCGTACCCGAAGGGTTCCAAACGGGACCATATTACTAAGACTCCGCTGTCCGTCCGTCCGTCCGTCTGTCACCAGGCTGTATCTCAAGAACCTAGCTAGCTAGAGAGTTGAAATTTTCACAGATTATGTATTTATGTTGCCGCTATAACAAAAAATACTAAAAAACAGGATAAAAGAAATATTTAAGGGGGCTCCCATACAACAATTCTTTCAATACCACATACAAACTTATGGATGCACCTGGTTACGTACATGGAGTGTGAAAGTAACCGCACCAATAACTTTGTAAACAATATTTTGCTGTGTAAAATCCAAACTATTCACTCCACACAATCGCTTCCATTGAACGGTGGTACGGAACCCTTCGTGCGCGATTTAGACTAGCACTTGACCGGTTTTTTATTGTTCCTTGCTCATTTGGTTCTCAATGTTAATAATTGGCAACATTGTTTCAGGTAAATTGATTTCCGAGAGCGTCGCGATGTTGCCTATTAAAATAGCAAATTATACAGCCTTAAAATAATCGTGCATTATGATTATTATTTCATACTTTAACCAAAGCGCACTTTTTAATGTAATGAATACATAATGAAGAAATTCTGTGTTGTTTCTCATTTTGACCAATTTAGCGGTCAATATTTAAAAGAACCGGATCATTCACTTTGACCGTAACAATTTTGCGAGAACAGGGGGCTACCCCATCGCCGCGACGTTTATGATCACCGCTACAACGTCTATAATAATATTAGCAAAATATTACAGTATCCGTGATATTATGTTGTGTATTTATCTCTTTGTAACATGGTCAGCACCAGGATCTCCTGTGAGTCAGTGTAACATGGTCAGCACCAGGATCTCCTGTGAGTCAGTGTAACATGGTCAGCACCAGGATCTCCTGTGAGTCAGCACCAGGATCTCCTGTGAGTCAGCACCAGGATCTCCTGTGAGTCAGCACCAGGATCTCCTGTGAGTCAGCACCAGGATCTCCTGTGAGTCAGGCCAGCACGTGAATCTTTATCTTGAAGGCATCAGCTGCAAACATACACCCGTAGGCGCTGTTCCCACTTAGATGTCATGACGCATCAATGCAAAGGCCACGCTTGCACGACATGTCTGAATTGAAGGATCGGGTACCTAAAGGGACATGTAGTGCAAACGTGGCCTTTACCAGATCGATGTCACGTCACGTCACGACGCCATAGGTCTGATGGACTCATAATTCTCTTCAGATCTTCAGATTGGAGCAGCGTTGGCTGACACCCTATGACACCCAATTTGAACCGACTGAAACTGACATTAAATTTTTAAGACGCAAATGTAAACCATAGTTTACATTTGCGTCATGACATGTCATGTGTCATGTCACGAAAATAAAGTTTCTTATTTATAAAAGGCGAGATTTGAATGAGTGTGTATATTGTATTGATGTAAAACCTCTCTCACCCAACAAACTCTTGCGCATAGTATAAACACGCCCCCTTGTTAACAGAATGCTCAAAGATGTTCACATAGTAACTGATAGCAGTTGAAACAAGTGCGTGCACACAGCACACTCATTTCCATTGATTCTATGACTCACAGCAAGAAGATGAAAGATAATAAGTAAATAACTATAGCCCAATAATGTCCCCAACGAGAGTCACAGGCCTTAACCTGGAAACAAGTAAGATTGTGCCATACTCCATCACGCTGGCTCAGTGCGGGTGGATGAGGATTAACAGATGACAAATACCTTGCGATATTATTAAGTACAGTTTCTACATAGTATATTTTGCTTGACAGGTTTCTTTTAATGTAACTGTCCAGATATTTCTGTGCAACAAAGAATTAGGAAATTATGAATTATTCTCTGTTTCTGGGTGAAATTTCAAAATTGCTCCACAAGCTAGCCCCTAGCCGACGCGGCGCGGCGTGATGATAAAAAGCTGCGGCATATCAGATACCACACGCGAGCGAAACACATTTTTTTTTAGCAAAAACGCACTTTTGATATTTAAAAAAGTTTAATCGAGTTTTTTAATTAGCCGTATGCTAATAGGTAACTGTACTTTGCGATAAAAACTAAAGTGGGAATAATTACTTGAGTTCCCTTTGTTTTTGTGAGGAAGTCGTGAATGTTATGATTCCTTTACCTTGGTGTTGGGTTAGTCCTATGTAATGTTGGGATATGATAGACAACAGCTATTCCACCTTCTCTGAGAAAAGATGTTTAGCAAAAAACATGACTGAACAAAATTGAAAAGGCTTGGCCTGTATGTAATTGGCTTCCGTGTTCTTATTGGTTTCGCGATTGTTTCTCACACAGGAGATGCAGGTTCGAAACCTGACCATATACCAATGAGATAATTTTAAGTACATTTTAAGTACAACATCGGACGTTCAGCGTTACAAATGCCACGTTAAGCTGTAGGTCCCGTGAAGTCCCATCTATTATCGCTGCGTAGTGGTCGTAAGATGCCTCCATCAACCCGCACTAAGCCAGCGTGGTGGAGTATGGCTTAATCTTTCTCCTATTCGGGCCAAGGCCTGTGCCCCTGGGTGGGGACGTTAATGGGCTACATTTATTATTTATTATATTTCAACCATTTCCATTCCAATACGCCATTGTGGGCTTTCAAACATCGTCATGGCAACCATTTCCATTCCAATGGGCTTATGGACTTTTTTTTACCTTATAACAAGACTTGTTTTTCGAAGGTCATGATAATTTAAGGATCAGTTTAGGTCCCTGAATCGGCATAAGAGATTGAGGTATCCCTCCAGGGCGGAGCGATTTCCCAAATTATTTCGGCTCAGAAATATCAGAAGTAAGTTTATAGTAGCGTATTTACAATAATTTATCTTTTACAAGTTTCTCCAAGAAATATCGATAGTGATGTGAAAAAAATATAATCGATAAATGTATAGTAAGAAATAATAGTGCTTAATTGCAATGATTTGATCTGTATGAAGGTTTTTCACAAAGTAACATTGATGTGGGAAAATTGATGTGTAATCTACCCTTTTAATTTTATTTTCCTGGTGAAAAACTATAAAATAAACAAATTATTTACTAAGTTCGTATAATGTACTATGTCTCTGTAAAATGTTGATGTTTATAGAAAGCTATACACTTAGTGGTATAGTTTCTACTACAGCCAGTGTAGTCCCATTGTGCCGATCTCAATGTGGGCAAAGATTATAAAATAATATCGTGTAGAAATGATATGTCTATACTATAATAATATTGAAACAGCCAGCAATGTCCGGCAAAATATGTAGAAACAGCCAGGTACAAAATGGACATGACAACTTACCTAACTTAGTGGCGGGACAGACTTAATAAACAAGTCACTGAATCGCTCAGTTACTTAGCCGCTCAAAGCCTTAGGTTTTTTTGAGGTATCGCAATATTGAACACAGGTTCCCTGTCCCCTTAAAAGAACACATGTTTTTCGTTCCGAAATTTCCAACGCTTTTATCCTCAATTTGTCTTGTTTCAGGTATTTAGAAGGTAAATGGTATATTTTGGACGCACATAGACTTATTTTTGAAGTAAAAAAACTTAAAAAAATACGTGATGCACATATGAACCATAAGTGACTAGCCTTTTAGAAGACGGCGTTTCAGATGCTTTTGCTGATTTGTGATATGCTTCATTAGTGGATTTATAGATGATTTCAAAATACGCGAACCGTCGGTAATAATTAGTTTTCGAGATATGTATATTTTTTTAAATAGCCATTGCAGGCGTTCGGAACAGTGGGGATGTGGGAGTATTATGCAGAATTATGGTGGGGAATGACGAACGTTAACGTTAGATTCCAAGATGTCATTCAACGTTCGTTTACCGTGCAAATTTTATGAGCAGGAGGTGCGGAGAGGCGCCGGCGACCGTACACTGCTGCGCTGCAGTGCGGGGGCATCGCTGCAGCCCCGTAGCAGCCGGAGCTACGGCGATTTCGAAATAACAATGCGATATTGGTCACTTTCGTTGTGAAAATTATGTAACTATAAGTACCTACATACATAGCTGACCTGTGTTACAAGGTAGCAGCGTGATGGTCACATTATGGCTTTATAAGATCCATGAATCATATATGGTCCGACTCATATTGGATTCATAGGGCGTATCGAGATATTTCAGACACTGCGTTCATGTGCGCATATGATTCATCAATTTATAATATGTGTAAAACAAAAAAAATGATATCGACTATTGATTGATACATAAAATAAAAACAAAAAGCAACCGTTATTAGGTTATCTTCTGCTTTGTTTTGTTTGAAAACGAAATCAACTGATATAGCTTGAGGATATAAACAAAAATGGGTCCTCGGAAAAATTATACGAACCAGGAGATACTAAGAGCTTTGAAAGGGTCTGATCAAGAAGATTTGAGTGATGAAAGCGATGACTTATATCAACCTGATGACGAGGAAATGGAGAACGATGAAGAGTTGGAAGAGGAGGATATTGAGGGTGAAGACCAAGAAGAAACTCTAAGTGACATTGAAGCAGAGATTTCAAAACCACTGTGAGAAGAAGCCGAAAAGTATTTAACTATTCCACCAGTACCCGAAGCTGAAATAGGGGAGGGACACTCAAAGGCTGACTGCGATCCACAAGATGATGATCAGAAGACAGGAAGTCTAGTATGTTTAGAAGACATCTTACCGATAGGAAGATAATTATTTACAGGCCGATCTGGTCTACAAAATATTGAGGCTGTCTCCAATGAAGAGGGTACTGTTACCATAGAGAAGATAATGAAGTATTTTGTCTCTGGCGATTTAGGTATGGTAAGGAAGACAAACGCTTATGCTGCACTATTGAAACAGGTACGTATCAAGCAATTCTCTAGAGTAACACGATGGGTTGATGTTGATAAGGAAGTCATGAAGAAGTTTTTTGCCATCGTAATGTATGTGGAAATAGATAATAATAATAATAATAATAATAATAATCTTTATTTCAGGCTTACAAAAAACCCATATCTATAAATACCTTACAACTAGAGAAAAACATAATGTAATATAAAAACACACTAAATGTAATCTAACCTAGCTAGGGATTTTCTTCTTCATTCTCGCTTCCCTGCAGCGTCGGTAAACAATGCCCTCCGGCCAGTAATCTTTAGCCAGGAACATCGTCTTGAGGTCCGCCGGCACACGAAGTGTGAAGGAAAGGAACTCCTTGGGTCTCTCTGACTCCAAAACTTCGATCTGACATTCGCCTCTTTTAAACCAGACGGCGGATTTTTCTTCAGCTTTTCCAGGATATGACGTTCAACGTCCTTGCAGGTCATTTTCACGTCAATCCTGGAAATGTATAACTGAACGGTGGGAGCGGCAGCTTTCAGGCTGCTCTTACCGGCGGGGGCTGTGCCACGCAGATTGCGGCTGCGTCTGGAGCGGCGCTTCCTGTTTTGGACCAGGATAAAGCCTTCCCCATCAACTGTCGCGTTCGGCGGGCCGCGGGCGGGCCTGGTCGGTGTCGCGCGCGGCGCAGCCTGCAGCTTCTGTTGTTCGGCGGCGGGCGGTGCGGGGCGCGGGCGGCGGCGGCGGGCACGGCGGGACACAGCAGCATACGTGTCCTTCTGGGGTTCCAGTATTTTGGATGTTCCAGAAGAAACCGCATCCGGTGCTAGTCGACTCAACTTCGTGACGTCACGAGGCGGTGCGATATTTATCAACGCGGGCTTGACTCGTGGAACTGGGTCAGCTGCAGTAACCGCATTTTTGCTTACCAGCGTAATGTTGTTGCGCGTGTCGGCTATTCGCTGCGTCGGCAAAGAGATATCAGCCTGATGCAATACCGACAACTCACGTTTCAGGTCGGCGCAGATGCCTTCGGAAGCCTCCAACTTGCTCCGGATTTCGGTGACGTCAGCCTGCAGCCGCACGATGTCCTTCAGCAGCCGTGACGTCGACGTCGTCAAATGTCACCGGTGGCAGCTTGTTGAGGTCGCGGGCCACGTAGGTTGGGACGTCATCGGGTTCGGTCTCCTTGAACACCCGGAGGATGTCCTGGAGATCCTTCTTTCCGCTCGCGTTTCTCCGCGCCACTTGTGCGCCTTGGCGCACGGTGGTGACGGCGGTGTCAAGCAGCACTTTCTTGGCGGCGGCGATCTCAACCTCCTTGAAGCTGGTTGAGCAGATCTGTTCCAGGGTGAGCTCGTTCATCACGTCCAGCTTCTGTTGTACGAAGGCGAGCAGCTCGTTCACCAAGATGGTGTCCGCGCGCTTGGCTGGTACAGCCATGGCGGTATCAATATTGCGAAAACTAAGTCGACACTGAGTTATGGGACATTGTTGCGGACGTGCCGGTGTCGCAGATAAGAAACCATCAATTGAACATTACTGGAAAGGGTCCCTTTTCATACTTTTTATACTTTACTCCCTTTATTCACAAAATAAATATGTCTTACAATCGATTTACAAATATATTGTGTTGCTGGCATTTTGAAGACACGCAGCCTGATAATGATGACGTATTGTATCGCATGTAACCTTTATTGGATATGGTTGCCAAATTTCATTAATTAATACCATGCCATGTAACATTTGATACAATCCTTGTTGACGAATTACAAATAAATCACCAAGGAAGACTTACAATCCAGCTCACAAGTATGGAATAAAGATTTACAAAATACACAGTCAGGTCATAAGTTCTGTCACACAATAAAAACTTTTGAATTTAGAACGCTGGCCACAAAAAAGTTTATTGAATTCGAATTTCGAATTTTTCATGAAAATAAAAATGTGTACTTTTTAGAATTTTCATCATTTTTAAATATAGAGTGGACACTTAAAGAAGACCGTGTCGCAGTTATTGCGTTGCATCGTTGCGGTTACGCGCCAATTCAGATTTTCGACTTACTGAAAAATTTGAATATAACCAAAAGATTCGTTTATCGTACCATAAAACGATACAATGAAGACTCTAGTGTAGATGACAGGTCAAGAAGTGGTCTCCCTCGCTCTGTTAGGACTCCAGCAGTGATAACAGCTGTGAAGGCGCGAATTCAAAGAAATCCCATACGTAAGCAGAAACTGTTGGCCCTTCAGATAGGGTTAAGCAGGACCACGGTGAAAAGGGTGTTAAATGAAGACTTAGGGCTTAGGGCATATCGAAGAAATCAAATCAAATCAAATCAAAAATCATTTATTGCCATAGGATGTTGTTACATCACTTAGATCCGTCATTACATTTTTTTGGGTGAGTTCACTAACACAATGGCGGAATCTGTGGAGAAGAGCTCACCGAAGAAACTCCACAGTCGTCGCATCTTTTGCGTTTCCTTTTTTAAATAAAATATTGTCAAATTACAAAATGAATGCTAATTATATATCGAAACAGCCTGTTACTCAAACAATCTATTCCCATGGACATCTGTCCTCTAAGTAATCAGATATCCTATAGTAACCTTTTTTATACAATTTCTGTTTTATTATTATTTTAAACTTGTCTAAAGGTAAGTTTTTAATATCAGTAGGGACCTTATTGTAATAGCGTATACAATTGCCTTTAAAAGAATTACTAATTTTATGTAGTCGGCTTACATAAGCAACCAACTTGTCTTTATTTCTAGTATTAAAATTGTGTATATCACTGTACTTCTGAAAATTAGTTATATTTCTTTTTACATACACAAGATTGTCATAGATATATTGAGACACAAATGTCAGAATATTGATTTCTTTAAACTTTTCCCTCAGTGACACTCTAGGCCCTAATCTATAAATTGCACGAACAGCCCGTTTCTGCAGAATAAATATACTATTAGCATTCGCAGCGTGACCCCACAATAAAATACCATAGGTCATTAGACTATGAAAGTAACTAAAGTAGACTAGTCTAGCGGTGTCTACGTCGGTAAGAGCTCTAATTTTTTTAACTGCGAACGCTGCCGAACTCAGTCTGTTCGACAATTTATTTATATGAGGATCCCATTGTAGTTTGGCTTCTAAAGTAATGCCCAAAAAGACAGTCGACTGCACAAGGTCCAATCTCTGTCCTTTTATAAATATGTCTGTAGTTACCGGGTTCACATTGGGTAACACGAATTTAATACATTTAGTTTTCTTTTCACTAAGTAATAAATTGTTAACAGTAAACCAGTTCACTATACTAGAGATAGCATTGTTTACCTCGTCATAATTTGATTGCTGTCTTTTAACTTTAAATATCAAAGAAGTATCATCGGCAAACAATACTAACCCATGTTTTGCTTTAACAAGGTAAGGTAAATCATTAATATATACTAAAAACAAGAAAGGACCAAGAATTGAACCTTGCGGTACGCCCATACTTATTGAAGACCCAGGTGATCTTTTCCCATTAACACCGATTTCAGAGTATCCTTCTAAAGCAACACCAAACACTTTATTACAAACCACTATCAAAACGTCGCAAAGATAAAGTATGCATAACCATCTCTTGCAAAACAAGTTTTATGCAACGATTTTTTAAATTTCTGGGCCCACATTTGTATAATAAAATCTGCCAATCTGAAGATATTTACTCAAAAAATACATATGAATTCAAAATAACTATTTACAATTGGTTGAGGTTAAATAATTATGATGCAACAGAGAAATTTATAACCATCCTAAGTTAATATCTCTCATTAATTTCTTAGTAAACATGTAGGTGGTATTGTATATCAAATACATTATAACATTCATTACACACTACACTCTACATACATGTTACACTTATCAACTTCTCTTTCATAACTCACACTACAAACACTCTAATAGCGATTAGATGCCTTTTAAAGTAAGTTTTGTGTCACATATGTAAAAATGAATCCCATTTTATCAAATTAACTTTTAACTATTATATAAGATCCTTAACTTTATAACTTTAAATGTTACTATAAATTTAAATTAAGTCAAATATTTTAACTGTATGTAGGGTAGAGGTACCAATAGTCAGCCGTTTAGTGAAAATTTCCGAATGAAAGTCTTCTAACTTTTTACTGACATTTTATAGAACAACATATCTGGTACGAATGGATAGGTCGTCTAATGAACTTTACTTCTACAACTAAAGTTAACCTCTGAGATATAAATAAAAGAGCAAAAATGTATGATTACTAAAATATGTCGATTTTAGCCAGTAGTCGGCCGTCAAACCCCAGTGGTCGGCCATCGCAGGGCCAGTAGTCGGCCTCAACTGAAATTTCCGTAGGTGAGGAATTAATACAAAATTGTGCTTTGGATTAATACTAGGTATATTTTCTAAATATATTCATAATTAAGTAATAAAGTAGTATTCATTTTTAGTACCTACTCAGTATTTATTATTTTTATAGTATAAATCTTATTTTTATAATCATTTCAATTATTTAAATACTTTCTTCAGACTAAACATAATGAGATCAATATTTTTTCAGAGATATTACTTAAAATCCTAAAATTATTCTGGCCGTGAAAAATTATAAGTTAAGATTTTTGACGTGACATGTTGTGTAGTATTATAATTATGTATCGTTTATTCATCTTCTTCTTCCAGGAACTCCATCATCTCCGATGCCTTAACGATCTTTGATAGTCTGTTAGTATACTTTATGTTCAAATCATTTATCTCCTCATCCTCCGCTTCATTGCCAATATCAATTCCAGTTTCTTGTTGTGTCAGTCTTTGGGTCTTAGGCTTAGATATTTTTTTCTTTTTGGCGTCGAGTTTGCAGATTTTTTGTAGTTTTCTCTTTCGGGCTTGTTCTTCTTTTTCCTTCTTAATATTCAGTCTTTTTATTTTGCGTTCTTCAATTTCCGCTTTCTTTTTCTCCTTTTCAAGTTCTTTGTCTTGTTCGTATTGCCTCCATTCTGCAGATGATATTGCACTGATTCTATTTTTAATTTTTGGGGTTGAAGATTTAGCAATAGGTGTAGGTAATTTCAGGTGCTTTAGAACAACAGAAGAAATTTTCGGTTTTCGTTTATTCTGGCTATTTGGATTGATATTTTCTGTGTTGTTTTCTACAGATGTAGGAATATCAACAATTGTTGAATCTGTTTTGTTCTGTACAGATGTAGGTTTTGCAACAAGTGATTCAGTGGTGCCTATTTCGTAAGTCAGAACTTCTGTATCTGGACCAAACAAGTTATTTAAAAGAGTGTCATCTCCAATCAGAGGAATTGACATATTATCATCCATGCCATCTCCAATCAGAGGAATTGACATAATATCATCAATGCACCAATTTGGATCAGCTGGTAAAATCGAGGCAGAATTGTTAGTGTTCTCGTTATTGTCATGAGCAGTAGAATTGAGTGTGATATCTGCTTTGCTTGACTCATTAGGGTCACAATGCTCGTCTTTAGCTTTTTGGATGGTGTCTATGACAGCAGTGACGTTTACTCCAGCCTCAATCAATTCATCCTTTAGCAAAGCAGCCAAGCATTCTCTTTTCTTCATTTTTCCGGGAGTCACGGACGATGCTTTTTGAGCTCTTCTGCTCAGATTTTCTTGAGTATTCTTGACACATTTTGTAAAATCTACCGCCTCTGGGCTAAATGGATATAGCCCGCACTTGCGAAAGCCATTTTGCACAGTCTCTTTTAGATTGTCCTTCTTTAGAACTTGTGCAATCAGAGGACAAAAACTGGACTTAGTTAGGACGCTATTAGCGTTTTCCGGCTGCAGAACCCACTCATGTAGAGTGCTTTTCCATTCCGACTTCAGTGGTTTGAACACACTCACATCTGCGGGCTGCATAATATGCGTCGTATTTGGAGGAAGTGCATACAAGATAATTCCCTCTTTGTGGCAAAATTCACTCAGTTTTAGAGTAAGATGGCTTTTATGCCCATCTACGAAGGCAAGAACTGGTTTTTTTATACCTTGTGCTTCAACCCATTTAGCCAGGCCATCTGCCATGTAGTCATAAAATATGCCTGCCTTCATCCACCCGCTGTCTGATTTTCCCAAAACCAATCCTTCGGCATACTCTCTACAACATCCTTGTTTGGCCTTACAAAAGGAAAAACCACGCATGGCGGCAATGTCTCTCCACTTGCCGAAAAAAACAACAAAACCGTTATTGCCTCTTTTTCTTTTCCTTTGGTAATCCTGTAGACATTCTTGTAACCGCGTGGTGCAATTACTCTACCACTTTTGGGACAAAAGGTGAAGCTGGTTTCATCCCCATTGAAAATTCGTTCAGGATTTCCCAAAATATCAAGAGCTCCCAAAGAACTTAAGTGTTCGCTCAATTCAGAAAACCATTTACTGATGCTTTCTTTGGTCACGATGGATCTGCCTTTTGAAAGATCTTCTGGCTCTCTCAAAGACAAAGTTGGATGCCTCTTGAAGAAAGCTTTCAGCCACTTTTTTCCAGGTCGGTTGTCATTAAATGGATTTGGACGTTTCTCTTCCTCCATTATATTTTGAACAGTATTCAAGAGGTCTTCTGACTTGAGTGAAAACCCACATTTTGCCATGTCAATGCACCATTGGGCTATTTGAGCTTCTTCCTCTTTAGTCAGTATAGTGTCAGGTCCCATCTTGCGAGGTCCTTCGGGTACCCTCAGATGCAGTCTATCTTGTATAGTACCCCTGGGTACGCCAAACGTTGTGCTTGCACGCCTTATTGACATTCCTTTTCGGATTTCTGCTAAAGCAGCAGAAAGATTTTCGGCAGGATACTGATGTATTTTTCTTGTAGACATGACTTTCGACTGAAATAAAAATATTAAAACCATTCAAGCAACAACGTGCGTGTTAGTATTGTAAGGTGCAAAATATTGGTTAGAAAATAAATAATTAAAAAGAAACAAAAATCCCGACTGCATAAAACATATCCACTAAAAATGAATAAACAAGCTCTATGGGTCTATAAATTTGTATTTATAAAATATTGTAGGTCGGGACAAACAGGACACTTTATATTCGGATTATATTGATTAATTTTATGTAATATTTATATTTTAAATAATAAATAGATTGGCCTACGATACATGAAGTAACACGAATCATACGACGGTACTAATAATACATTTACGTGGCCGAGTACTGGTGCATATATGCCCAGTAGTCGGCCACTACCAAAATCGAACTTTTTAGGGGGCTGACTACTGGGTTTTTCTGGGTATAACGGTGTGCATTGATTTTTAAAATTTTCAGAATATATCTATCTTGCTGGTATGCAAATATGGACTTAAAACTAGAAACTCACACAAATCCCAGTACTCAGCCGGGGCGGCTGAGCACTGGTACCGATACAGAAACTACGGTACCCATAGTCGGCATACCCACTAAAACAATGTTCCCGTCAAATATGTTAGTTAAAAACTATACATAACGTTAGTAAAACACACCAGAAATTCAATAAATATAACCACAACATGCCCCATAAGTAAATAATAGTTATCACTTACTGTTTTCGGAACCTCTTATTACTAACAAAAATCGAGGCGTGGGCGCACGTTCGCTCATGTCGACTGACCAGGCGGGAAAGAAGTTCATTTACTTGTAAACGAGTGTGGATAATGGCGATGTGTGTGTGTGCGTAATATGCATAGAAGAGTATAGAAGCATCTCCTTGCGGCTGTGTTAGAAAATAGAGAAAGATACGCTATTCCTAGCAGTTTGAAGTCCGAATGGCCGACTATCGGGGGGGGGGGGGGGGGGGGCTGAACTAAGGTGACACTACCCTACATAATTAAATTACAGAACATTTTTCTTTTTTGTTAGACAATATTGTTGCATATAAGTAGGGAGGAGCGTATGTTACTTATCCCAAAACACAGGGGAAACTCTCCTTTGGGGAGTAACGACTCTTATATTGTCTGTACCAATGTATGACAAAACTGTAGCAATTTTATTGAATAAACATGATTATTATTAAAAAAAAAAAAAAGCGACCATCTGAACCCTATCTGTTAGATATGACTCCAGAAGGCCAAGTGCCTGATCTTTTACACCATAATGGCGTAACTTCCTGACAAGAGTGTCATGATGGACGCAATCAAAAGCCTTGGATAGATCGCAGAAGACACCTATTGCATCCATTGCGTCTTCCCAGGCATCAAAAATATTGTCGATTAGTTCAACACCAGCATCGGCTGTTGAACGACCCTTTGTGAAACCAAACTGAGCAATATGAATTAAATTATTGAGATAAAAATGACTTTGCAATTGATTAAGTATGAGTTTTTCAAATATTTTGCTAAGCGTTGGTAGTATCGATATGGGTCTAAAATTGGTGGGGTCTGATGTACTACCAGCTTTGAATAAAGGTATAACTTTACTTAGTTTCATCAAGTCAGGAAACACACCATTATCTATACATTGATTAAATATACAACAAAGGTGAGGTGCAATACAATCTACAATGGAACTAATAATTTTTACTGATAGACCATGGGCGTTAGCTGTCTTTTTCATTTCCAGGGATTTAAACGCTTTTACAATGTCTTCATTATTTACGTGCCTAAATTTAAAATCTGTTTTACATTCCTCAAAGTTTTGTTTAAGTATAGATTCAGCAGCAGCGGGAGATTAATTTAAAGACTTGGTTGTTGAAACTGGAATGTCCGTAAAGAAATTTTCGAAAGCTTTTGCTACTTCTAGGTCTGTACTTAGCAATTGATTATCTATATTAAGCTTGAAATTATTATGTGTAGCTTTGGCCTTTCCAGTCTCTCTGTTTATAATTTGCCAAGTCGTTTTCATTACATTGCTACTAGATTCAATTTTGTTTTTAATGAAATTAGATTTAGCTACGGCACAAACGCGTTTAAATATTTTTGAATAACTACGAACATAATCTAGAAAGGCCGTATTTTTGTTATATGATTTCTCTTCATAGAGTTCATATAATCTTCGTCTGCTCCTATGAATTCCAACTGTCGCCCAATCACTAAACAAAGCTTTGTTATTAACTTTTATAGTTTTTGATTTAAATACCGTATCATATTCATTTTTGACAAGGTTAAATACTGAGTTGTACAACAAATTTGGATCGTCACTGTATGGTATTTCCCATAGTTTATCTAAAATATTATTCCTGTAGTGTTCAAGCCGAGTGTCACTAACGGGCACACATGTAATATCCTCTTTTTGGTCCTTTTTTATTTTAATATTGAATATACCTATCTGACCAGAGTGATCAGAGGTTAATTTATTGATGACCGATTTGAAAATGGGCGTAATGTTAGTAAATATATTGTCAATGCAGGTAGCAGATGTTACAGTAATTCTAGTAGGCTCCAAAAACAGATAGTTCATGTTGTGACATAAAAATAAAGATTTTAATCTAGTACAAATATTATTATCCTCTAACAGATCAACATTAAAATCACCACAAATTATAAAAAAATTGCTTTTATCGCTGATTTTAATCAACACTTCATCCATTTTCTTTTCGAATAAATCAAAGGATGATTGATTTCTGGTGGTCTGTATACGCTCATTACAATAAGTTGTTCAAGTTCAATACAGGCTATTTCCATGGTACGCTCAACAGACAGGCTCACTATGTCAACTCGTTCCTTATATTTAAAACTATTATTTACAAGTATTAAGGAGCCACCGCGATCAGCTGTTTTTCTGTTGAACGAACTAGCAACGTGGTGGTTATTAAAGTTGAACATGAACTGATAACTCTTTAAAAAGTGCTCTGTTATACATAAAATATCAATATTATTACAGTTCATGAATAACTCAATTTCCAGTTCTTTACTTAACATGCCCTGTATATTTTGATGAACCACGTTTAAAATATTCTTACTTTTACATTTTTCATTACTAGTAACTTGATTTAATGGGCAAGATGAAGGTATATTTATACAAATATTAATATTACTGCCAGAGTTACTCTCTGTTGTCCTATGGGTTAATTTAAAGAGCTTTGAACAGATTCCAAGGAGTACATGTCATTATTATTACACTGCTCAATAGAAGCAGGCGTTTCATTAGTCAAAAACATGACTGAGTTCAAAATAAAATAAGATAGTGACTGTGCTATCTGTTTAGTATAAAACCTAGATAGGTAATACCTATCCTTAGTCAAATAAAAATATTTTCCAATACAAATATTGGTGTCTATGAAATGAAATTTTTCAGTATGACGACATGTCAATGTGTGTATAAATGTATGTATAATCATGTCTTATATGATTTTCATGTTGTGACAAAGATTGGCTGAAGGGAAACGCAAACAAGATTATTCTATCTACATTTTGTAAAGAATTGAATTTGGAAAAGTATTTAGTAATTAGTTTTTTAGATACATTTTCCCTTCTACCAATTAAAATAATTAGGGTGGTTGGTTCTAAAAACTGCGATGACAACACTTTGTTTAATATTTGTGAATATGTGGCGCCAGGCATACAGTTATTTAATATTGCCTGGCCCACGCGCTGACTAAGTTGTAAACCCATATTTTTTCCAAGTTCATCGCTGTACATTATATACCTATCCTTTGTCCGAGAGAAGGAGGCGTTATTGATAACACTATTAGTACTCAAGTCGACTGACGGCGGCGCCTGGGTCAGTATCAGCTGTTCGGCCGGCTGCTCGGCGGGACACACGGTCGGCACGGAACAGTCCGCTGGAGCTTGTTTACAATCACAGATGTGATTGTCGGTCAAAGATATGAAAGAAAAAACAATTTTGACTAATTTAATTGAAATAAAAACTACCATCAACAGGACATCGTTTGGACGCTCGTTTAATGGACCTGAGACTGAAGAGATGCCGCGCTTTGTTGAAGCGGTACGCGGGAAAAAAGCATCGGGAAATTCCTTTTTCGGATGAAAAAATTTTCACCGTGGAAGAGAGCTACAACAAACAAAATGATGAGGTGTACGCACACAGCAGTGAAGAAGCGAGCAACCGTATTCCGTGTGTCCAACGAGTTCATTTTCCATCCTCGCTCATGGTTTGGTTGGGAGTCTCTTATTGGGGCTTAACTGAGGTACATTTTTGTGAGAAAGGCGTAAAAACGAATGCAGTTGTGTATCAAAATACAGTTCTCAAGAACCTTGTGGAACCTGTTTCTCATACCATGTTTAATAACAGGCACTGGGTATTCCAACAAGATTCTGTGCCAGCTCATAGAGCGAAAAGCACACAAGACTGGCTGGCGGCGCGTGAAATCGACTTCATCCGGCACGAAGACTGGCCCTCCTCCAGTCCAGATTTGAGTACGTTAGATTACAAGATATGGCAACACTTGGAGGAAAAGGCCTGCTCAAAGCCTTATCCTGAGTTTGGAGTCACTCAAGGCATCCTTGATTAAGGCAGCCGCCGATATTGACATGGACCTCGTTCGTGCTGCGATAGACGACTGGCCGCGCAGAATAAAGGCCTGTATTCAAAATGGCGGGGGTCATTTTAAATAAACTTTATTACCATAAGAATCTATGTTTTATTAAGTTCATTTTGCTATATAAATGTTTACATAAATAATAAACATGTCTAAATTATTTCATATTGCACATGTGACAGAACTTATGACCTGACTATGTATGTTCCATCAATAGTTATGGTCTTGGTAACATATGGTCTTAAGCGATACATGCGGGATCTGGAACTGCAATAGAAGGTCTTCATAAACCTGCAACAGTTGTCGTAAATCTTCCATTACTAAATTAAGGTAGATTGATTGTAAAAGATAATTATTAAACTGCACTAGCTTTGGCAAAATACTTGAAGGACAAAAATACTGATATGTGCGGAGCATTATGAAAAAATAAAAATTACCTTCCTAAAGACGTCATAGTGAAAAAACTTAAACGCGGCGAAATTTCTGCAAGGCAGTTGGATGCTCAGGTGACTGTTCTAAAGTGGTATGACAAGCGCGACGTCTTGATGATGTCAAAATGTCACGGTGACGAAACGACGAATGTTTATTCGTGACGAGGAGAGACATCAAAACCAAATATGGTTAATGATTACAAAGATTCTAAAAAAGGGATTGACGTTGCGATCATCTAAGTATCTATTATTCACCTCTTAGAAAAAGTATGATATGGTACAAGTAAATTGCGCATGACCTACTTTTACAAGCAGCTATCGTCAACACCAGAGTAATTTTCAATGAAGGCAACGCTTCAATTATGATTTTGGACAAACAAGAGGCAATGATTCGTCATTGGCTTGGTGGAGTTGCACAAAAAAACAGCAAAACCAACCACCAATAGTCCCAAGGTCTTCAGGAAGACATTTCCTTACCCAAATACCACGAAGGGATGGAAAACTCGTACGGAGACGGTGTGCTATCCGCTATGCAAAAAACAAAGCAGAAGTTAGTCCTCTAAAAATCAAGCTAGTAACTTACAACTTGCTGGCCTCGTATATCCCGAGGATCAGTGCGGTTTCCATGCATAGCGTTCTACGGTGGATATGATATTCACTCTGCGCCAGGTGCAGGAGAAGAGTAGAGAGCAACAATCCCCTCTAAGAAAGATAGCTAAGCAGCTATCTTTCTGACCGCCAACAAATGGTGGAAATATGTACACTCTCACATGTCACATCAATACAAAATCTCCTCCTGAGACCAAGACCTACGGTGTTCCTCAAGGTGACAAATGACCTGCCAGAGATTACTAAAAATAAATGTGTGTCATTCGCAGAAGACATTTCAATGACAATCAAATGCGTCGACGACACCAAGTTTGAATAAGATGTAAATACTAGTATTAATGAGGTTACAGGATGGCTTGAAGCATATAATTTACTGGTAAATAAAATAAAACCGTATACACTCCATTTAGAAATAATAAAATGACATTAAAATATCAATGTACAATGTATTAACATTCCGATTACTCATACACCATCCACCACTTCCTAGGTATTGTCGTATGAAATTAAATAAAGATGTATACGCTCTACACAAGCTACAAAGAACCACAGGGAGCACACAAGCACATCCACTAAACAATTGTAAGCCTCTATTTATAAAATTAAAATCTTGTCGCATCTTTGAAATGGCGTGTTTTACTCACAGTCAACCAAATATTTTTATAAAATACAGAGACGCATACACGTTCAATACAAGATATCCCGATAAAATTGTGACCAAATCATGCAGGAATGCAGGACCAAAGGTCACGCAGTCAATTATGATTTTGCCACTTACACAATTTAAGGCCACACTACTAAGGTTTAATGGCTACTAAAAAAATGATTTTATAATATAGATGAGTACCTTAATCATAAAATAATTATTTTAAAAGGAATGACACAATAATAAGGCGGGAAGAATAATGTAAAAGTACTTAAATAATCTTGATAAACGACATATTTAAGATTTATAGATTTAAATACAAATTTTGCATACCTGGGTAGGTGAAATGTGTAGAGCACTTTTACTTTACATTTACCATCACTTATTGTACCGAATATCAAGCAAATAAACATTTCATTTAATTTCATTTCATACTAATCGCCTTTGTGGACCTTAAAAAGGCCTTCGACACGGTCAGTAGGGAGGGGCTATACGCAGCGCTCGAAAGGGTTGATGAAACTCAAAAGCTTAGGCGGACTAAACTCTTGACTCTCATCAAGTCATTCCACGAGGACATTAAAGGAGCTGTTGTGACAATTAGACACATCTGCACCATTTGAGGTTCGCAGAGGTGTCCGCCAGGGCTGCGTCTTGGCACCTACCCTGTTCGGCATATTCTTCTCGCTGCTTTTGAAAGTTGCTTTTGGGGAGGCTGACGAGGGTATCCACTAACACACGAGGACTGATGGGAAACTTTATAAAATCGCCCTAGCTCTACTCAAGTCTTAGTGGTTTCGAGACAACTTGCACATAGACAGTATTCTATTTGCTGACGACGGGGCTATCATTTCACACAGCGATATATATTTTTATAAGTTCCATGAATCATATATGGTCCGACTCATATTGGATTCATAGGGCGTATCGAGATATTTCAGACACTGCGTTCATGTGCGCATATGATTCATCAATTTATAATATGTGTAAAACAAAAATAATTGATATTGATTGATTGATTGATACATAAAATAAAAACAAAAAGCAACCGTTATTAGGTTATCTTCTGCTTTGTTTTGTTTGAAAACAAAATCGACTGATATAGCTTGAGGATATAAACAAAAATAGGTCCTCGGAAAAATTCTACGCACCAGGAGATACTAAGAGCTTTGAAAGGGTCTGATCAAGAAGATTTGAGTGATGAAAGCGATGACTTATATCAACCTGATGACGAGGAAATGGAGAACGATGAAGAGTTGGAAGGGGAGGATATTGAGGGTGAAGACCAAGAAGAAACTCTAAGTGACATTGAAGCAGAGATTTCAAAACCACTGTGAGAAGAAGCCGAAAAGTATTTAACTATTCCACCAGTACCCGAAGCTGAAATAGGGGAGGGACACTCAAAGGCTGACTGCGATCCACAAGATGATGATCAGAAGACAGGAAGTCTAGTATGTTTAGAAGACATCTTACCGATAGGAAGATAATTATTTACAGGCCGATCTGGTCTACAAAATATTGAGGCTGTCTCCAATGAAGAGGGTACTGTTACCATAGAGAAGATAATGAAGTATTTTGTCTCTGGCGATTTAGGTATGGTAAGGAAGACAAACGATTATGCTGCACTATTGAAACAGGTACGTATCAAGCAATTCTCTAGAGTAACACGATGGGTTGATGTTGATAAGGAAGTCATGAAGAAGTTTTTTGCCATCGTAATGTATGTGGAAATAGATAATAATAATAATAATAATAATAATCTTTATTTCAGGCTTACAAAAAAACCCATATCTATAAATACCTTACAACTAGAGAACAACATAAAGTAATATAAAAACACACTAAATGTAATCTAACCTAGCTAGGGATTTTCTTCTTCATTCTCGCTTCCCTGCAGCGTCGGTAAACAATGCCCTCCGGCCAGTAATCTTTGGCCAGGAACATCGTCGTGAGGTCCGCCGGCACACGAATTTGAAGGAAAGGACCTCCTTGGGTCTCTCTGACTCCAAAACTTCGATCTGTACATTCGCCTCTTTTATACCAGACGGCGGATTTTTCTTCAGCTTTTTCAGGATATGACGTTCAACGTCCTTGCAGGTCATTTTCACGTCAATCCTGGAAATGTATAACTGAACGGTGGGAGCGGCAGCTTTCAGGCTGCTCTTACCGGCGGGGGCTGTGCCACGCAGATTGCGGCTGCGTCTGGAGCGGCGCTTCCTGTTTTGGACCAGGATAAAGCCTTCCCCATCAACTGTCGCGTTCGGCGGGCCGCGGGCGGGCCTGGCCGGTGTCGCGCGCGGCGCAGCCTGCAGCTTCTGTTGTTCGGCGGCGGGCGGTGCGGGGCGTGGGCGGCGGCGGCGGGCACGGCGGGACACAGCAGCATACGTGTCCTTCTGGGGTTCCAGTATTTTGGATGTTCCAGAAGAAACCGCATCCGGTGCTAGTCGACTCAACTTCGTGACGTCACGAGGCGGTGCGATATTTATCAGCGCGGGCTTGACTCGTGGAACTGGGTCAGCTGCAGTAACAGCATTTTTGCTTACCGGTATAATGTTGGTGCGCGTGTCGGCTATTCGCTGCGTCGGCAAAGAGGTATCAGCCTGACGCAATACCGAGAACTCACGTTTCAGGTCGGCGCAGATGCCTTCGGAAGCCTCCAACTTGCTCCGGATTTCGGTGACGTCAGCCTGCAGCCGCACGATGTCCTTCAGCAGCCGTGACGTCGACGTCGTCAAATGTCACCGGTGGCAGCTTGTTGAGGTCGCGGGCCACGTAGTTTGGGACGTCATCGGGTTCGGTCTCCTTGAACACCCGGAGAATGTCCTGGAGATCCTTCTTTCCGCTCGCGTTTCTCCGCGCCACTTGTGCGCCTTGGCGCACGGTGGTGACGGCGGTGTCAAGCAGCACTTTCTTGGCGGCGGCGATCTCAACCTCCTATAAGCTAGTTGAGCAGATCTGCTCCACGGTGAGCTCGTCCATCACGTCCAGCTTCTGTTGTACGAAGGCGAGCAGCTCGTTCACCAAGATGGTGTCCGCGCGCTTGGCTGGTACAGCCATGGCGGTATCAATATTGCGAAGACTAAGTCGACACTGAGTTATGGGACATTGTTGCGGACCCTGCTAGGAAGCGTCCGTACGTGCCGGTGTCGCAGATAAGAAACCATCAATTGAACATTACTGGAAAGGGTCCCTTTTCATACTTTTTATACTTTACTCCCTTTATTCACAAAATAAATATGTCTTACAATCGATTTACAAATATATTGTGTTGCTGGCATTTCGAAGACACGCAGCCTGATAATGATGACGTATTGTATCGCATTTAACCTTTATTGGATATGGTTGCCAAATTTCATTAATTAATACCATGCCATGTAACATTTGATACAATCCTTGTTGACGAATTACAAATAAATCACCAAGGAAGACTTACAATCCAGCTCACAAGTATGGAATAAAAATTTACAAAATACGTTCCATCAATAGTTATGGTCTTGGTAACACATGGTCTTAAGCGATACATGCGGGATCTGGAACTGCAATAGAGGGTCTTCATAAACCTGCAACAGTTGTCGTAAATCTTCCATTTCTAAATTAAGGTAGATTGATTGTAAAAGATAATTATTGCATTGCATAATTATTAACACTGCACTAGCTTTGGCAAAATACTTGAAGGACAAAAATACTGATATGTGCGGAGGATTATGAAAAAATAAAAATTACCTTCCTAAAGACGTCATAGTGAAAAAACTTAAACGCGGCGAAATTGCTGCAAGGCAGTTGGATGCTCAGGTGTCTGTTCTAAAGTGGTATGTCGATCAACACGAAGAAGACCGGAGTGCTAGCGCAGGGAGATGCGGAACCAGCAGAATTTTACTGGACGGCACTCCGCTAGAGGTAGTTGACAGGTTTTGTCAACGTGCTTAACGTGGAGATCGATTCTCGTATCGGCAAAGCGGGCACTATGTTTGGGAAGTTGCGTATAAGAGTATGGGACAATAAACATCTTACAGTGAGGACCAATATGCTTGTATACCATGCATGTGTCCTCAGCACTGTATGGAGCAGAAACCTGGACGTCATACGCAAAACACGAACGTCGAGTAAATACCTTCCATCTGCGTTATTTGCAGTCACACTCGTTTTCCTCGGCAAACTCTCCTGAGTTTCAAATCGAAGCGATCAGGTGGGAAGAGGTCGCCGCTATCCGAGAAACTTGGAGGAGAGTCATCGCGGAAGGTCGCACAGCACACAACAGGGCCTGGTTCGATTCTCTGGCTGTAAAAAGAGCGAAATAACATGCTCCACCACACAGTCCGCGCGCACCACCAGCATCCGCAGCGACACAACATGTGTGCCCTGCGTGTGGACGTGTCTGTCACTCCAGGATCAGACTGTTTGGTCACGAGCGAGCACGTAGGTACTCTCGGACGCCGCTTAAATCATCTGCAATACATGTAACAAGCCATAGTTAAATTGAATTGGTACTTATTACAGGTAATATGAAGCCATTCTCATACGCATTCGCAAAATTGGAATAAGTGTGTGTTAAGTCAAAATTTCAAATGCTTTATCGATGCTAAAAGTAAATTATCAGTGAAATTGTGGAATGCAGTAACGCATTTTAAATTTTTACTCAGTACGTTGAACGTTGAAGTTCAATAAATGATATTGTGCGTGCAAATGAAGATGTGATTTTTAGTTGCCATTTTGTGAGTGAATAAAAAAGTTGTTAAGTTACGTAAAACTTTGGGTTATTCCAATTATGTGTATAATTTATCGGGAATGTAGCTTTATTGTGAAATACCTAGGTGCTTACCATGAAATCAGCGTCTTGTGTGGAGAAATTGAAGTTAACTCAATTTTCAGTATAAACATTTTTTTTTAGAAATGGCAAATTCTAATGTTATATACTTTGTGTGTATGAATGAAAATTTGATATATTTTTTGAAAAGTGTCAGCTGTAAAAAAATGGTACATCTAAGTTATCAAACTGAAAATTAAAATTTGTAGATTTAAAACTTTGAAATTAACTTTTAAACAATAAAAAAATTGTGCAAATAGCTATTGAATAACAAGAATTATGCACTCCTGAATCTGTAAGAAAATTTCGCTGATTTCATAGGTAAGCATCTAATATTGAGGTCAACATTTTCAAGCGCTCTCATAATGTCCACAAATAAGTGAAACATGTTCAAAATAAAATAGCCTATTCGCAAGAATCATTTTTTTTACTTATTAATTTGAAATGAAAGCTAGTAATAATATGTAAATATATTCATTTATTTTTGATCGAATTCAGTTTAAGCCGATAATTTCTAAAGTAACTTAAAAATGGCAGATAAAGGAGTTGTCAGTATTAACTTTAAAAATATCCACGCGTAGCTTATAATGGTAAATTATAACTCAACCAGCAGACTCAATGCCGATATAATAGTAGTTTATGTGACTGCTACATAATGGAGGGCATTAATACTCGAGAGTGGGTTTATGAAACGAGCCGAAGGCGAGTTTCATAATAGTATCATTCGAGAGTTTTAATGCCTAATTATGTACAGTTACATACACTAGTTTATCTACACACATACCATAAGCTCTCTTTGATGTGTTCAGGAACCGCATGTTTGACCGGCATTGTGGCTCTGTTGTTTAGCTTGTTCTGTAGCACCAATTTCACGCAGGCGGGCGTCGGCGTTCGAAATTTGAATGTCAGTACCAACTTCACAGTCAAACTAGGGGCGGCAAGCAGGCGGGCGTCGGCGTTCGAAATTTGAATGTCATAATATGTAGAAAAACTACACATTATGGTTACAATGTGTAATTTTTCAGATAAGAAATGAGTTTTTACCAAGTAGTTTAACATTATGCTGATCGTAACGTGCGGTTTTTGTACGCAGTAAAGAGGGTTTATGATGCGTGTGTAGATAAATTCCATTATGTGTGAACCATTATTCAGGAAACTGCAATATTCGTGTCCACAAAATATGCTCTTGCAGATGATAGGGTACAATGCTACTTAACGCTGAATAACAGTGATTCTGTGGCGTCTGTATAGCGCTCAATAGACTCGCTGTATAGAATATTGCATTATATTGGGTCTCGTATTGCCTATGCAGCTATTGCAGTCCGAGTGAACACTAATAAGTCGTTAAAACTGCTTAAACAACCGATGTGGACCTTGTGTGGAATTATATAATGCACCTTCGTGCTACTTGGGATATATTTTGCTTTTTATGTATTTTAACGATCTTCATGAAATGGGGAGAGGTTCTCAATTCATAGGGATGTCTTTATTTTTTATGTGTGTTAAGTTATTACAAATATTTCAGCTTGCCTAGCTCAGTGGGAGGGAGTGGGTAGATTAGTTTGGCAGGATGTCGAAGAAATCTATCATGTAGTGAGCGCCAGTACCCCTCTATAAGAGAGGAGATACAAAATTTATATTTTAACAAAGCTTCTTCAACATCCCGTGCAACATAGATTATCTGGGGTAGAAAGAAATAGTCTTGTTACGGATATTCTTCACGCTTTTGGTTACGACGCGTTTGAGTTAACAGAAGGAAGCACATGATTTTGTACGATACAATACCATCTTCGTTGGGAATAAATTATTTTATTTTAAAAATCAAAGATATAATAATAAAATAAGCTTTGTTCTTGTAGGTGAACATTAAGAATGTTAGTTTTGGAAAAGATTCGTACTGACTGGTGTATTCTTGGGTTTCGGAATGGAAAGATAAACTATTTGTAAAAAGGAATTTGTGGTTAGACTTCCTATTAAATTAAAGAATCTAGAAAACTCTAGAAAAAATTGGAGCCAGTTTTTTCTAGAGTTTTACTTTTACTTGTAAACTCATCTGATCGGATGACGTCATCGTTGCCAAAGTCACTGTTTTCGGGACACAATGTAGAATTCACTGTATTCTATATCTTCTTTAAAAAAATGATTTTCTTACCTATAAAGTTTAATTTTGCCAGTGTCAAGTATTTGAAGAACCAAAAATTGGTCGGTTCTCTCTCGAGAACCTAAAATTAACGTCTTTAGAATGTTTTGTTGCTCGTCAGCACTACCCAGAGCGACCGTGCAGGTAGGATCCAAGTATTTCCTGCGGATGTGAGCAACTATTTCCCCGATCACACTGTCATACTGTATCTTACTTGAACACTACATAGTAATAACTAATTAATTACTGACCTAACAACATTCTTGCCACACCGTTAGGTTTTAGCCTAAACGAACCCATTTGACCTTTCTAACCCTACCATCCCTTATCAGGCTACTCCTACTATATCACCGACACGGTTACCTAGCCACAATTGCTGCGCGGGCGCCGATAGTGGAGGTTCATGGACAGAAAACGAAAGCAAATATGAACTGAATGGATCCAGATTTTAAATAAAGAACAGAGCAAGAATAAAATATAAATATACTTTAAGAGATAAGCTCTCTTTTATAGATATGATTAAGTCCGCCATCAACGCCAGCTATTGGAAAATGTTCAACTCTCCAATCAAAAAGTTTTTAGATTTTTCGGCTTTTTTTCCTATTTTTTTGGCAACAAATATAATGATCACCAAAATATTTTTTTCCTACCCAAATAATTGCCAAAAGTTGCAGAAAATATCAGGGCAAAATACTGTGGTAGTTTAGGTGAAGGGTAAAGGGGGTGAGCGAAGCGAAGACCCCTTTATCCTTTGTGTTAGGTTGAACATGTAAGAACAACAAAAAATACTTAAAACATAAACAAGTACACAAAACATAAAAAGAAGTTTGGTGACCATTTATCCAAACACTGGTGGACGTTTACTAATTCTGACGGTCGTTTCGAATTTATTGGTAGTAAAATAGGTGCGTTTTTGGTGATCGTTTAAACAAAATATTTTTTGTTCCTGAACCTCCTCCGGGTAGATGTCAATGACATGTTGTCATAAACCACGTAGAGTTAAATCTCGATTGGAGTTAGTGATCAAGACTGCTGGGTCGGTTTCGCTAATTTAATTATCCAGTATTGTATTATTTGATTTTGAAAAGTGTAAAAAAAAGAACAGAACTCCACAGAACATTAATTTGACAGAAAGTGTTTAATTTCTGCTATGGATTTGACTGATTTAAGTTAGCGATAAAGTGAAGTTAGTTTTCCGTCCATATCTCCGCTTGGACCTGCGCAAGCGACGAACAAGCGTTTGACCTTTGCTTGTTTTTACACCTGTGCAATTTTTTTAACACAGGATCTTTGGAATTATAATGCGATGTAAACTTTTAATAGTAGAAATGTCACCGTTTCCGCTTTATGTTTCCGAAGGGTTAGGGATGGTGTGGAGAGGTGTGATTTAAATATTATATTTTTTTTTTCTGTGTTGGTGTATTCAAATCAAAAGTTGAATTTAAAATGGACTGGCCCAACAAGGAAAATCTCACTCGATTTCGAGTAAAAACTCGTGCTTATCGGTGGGGACTCAATACATTAATAAACCAAAATAAAAAGTATACCTTGTATAGTCATGGAAAACATCGTAACGAAACCATATCTCCGTAGCAGAGGCGATAGGCAAGCCCCCTCCCGTCCCGCAAAATGGAGTATTGAATAACTGGATACAACTTATCAAATGTGGGCCAACTAAGCCTCTGCCAACTCGTGTCGTATCGTTGCAAAAAGTCGCTATCAGAGTTTTACAAAAAAAAAGCACTAAGGTATTGTCAAATACCAATTTTTGAAGTTTTTGAATTTCTATTCCTCTTAATGGAGACACTTCCCAAATCCCGAAAAAAATCATGCAATGAAGATATCCTTTCCTAAAATATTGTAGTTTGAAAATATTATATCTCGATGGGAAAACTATACGAAAGAAAAAACTAAATAGAAAAACTTAACTGATAGTATTCTTGCGTCAAAAAATAGTTATTCAAAGTATCTAAAAAAATGTAGTTTGCAATTGAAAAAACTTCAGTAGTTTTTGAAAAATAAATAAAAAACACAATTTTTACAGTTTTCTGCAGCTGCAACTGACATAACAGCCATGTCGCATAGTGAGCTGTTATAAACTTTAATTTATTGTGGTTGAGTCCAAAATGTCAACCAACACGAATCGAATAGCGATTTTTGTCGATACATGAGCCTTGAACCGACTTCACCCCACCCCTGTGCCCGTCGCTCCTCACAACTTCAACCGTACTACCCTGAAGCGCACGCGATTCAGAAATTATGCAATCGTTTGCAGCATTAATAAGATACTGGCTGCAGTGGGTTTTAATTGCAAGTCTTGACGGGAAAGATAATTTACGTTTGATAAAACATGAAGTTAGTTGAGTTTTAAGTTGTATGCCTTTCGTTTGACTTGTTCGTAGTGAAAGTAAAAGTCCAAATTTCTTTTTTACTGCTTTTATTTGACTCTTCTCTACATTGGAAGAAGGGCAAAGGATACACCCACAGGTTGATATTTAGAGCTGTTTTAAAAATTATTTGTGTTTGACTAAAACAAGGTAAAAATTGTTTATTCATTAAAATAGCTATACGTGTTACATGCTGATGGATCCCTGTCATCCTAACTAGTTCTAAACTGTATCTACAATACAAAAATACAAATATTACAACATTAATAAGCAAGAATAAATAATTATAAAATAATTAACAGAGAGTTCTGTGTTGAGTTAGATTAACCCCGTGCAGTCTCGTTATTTATGTAATCTTGAACATTGTAATATCCCTTTTTAGACAGAGTCGCTTTTATATGGTTTCCAAATGTCATTTGGTGTAAAAATGTCCCGATATAAAATTACATATCTCATACGAGGAAACACTAGCACTAATACGACGTTATCCATTTATAACACACACACACACACATATATATATATGTGTGTGGGTAAAAAAATGTGAGGGTTTTTGAGGATATCCTACAAAGACCCTCACATTTTTTTATGAAGAATGAAGAAAGTGTTTATGTATATTGAAAGCTAACAAGAGATTTCTTCAAGCATTTCAACCTAGTGTGGGACTAGTGGAGCCTGTTTATAGCATAATAGTTGCATAAAATAAATATATTCATTTCACTTTTAAAAATAGAGCGAGCGAAGCGCCTCCTTCTCAGGATTGGGCAAAAATGCTTTCGTATGTCTGGATGTGTGGCCAGATGTTATCTAGAGGCCACATTTCTCAACTGATTCTTGTGAGTTCTCGTGCGCTGGTTCGATTATTAAATACTATCTTTAGTCGAATACATTTTTGGAAAATTTTCAAAATGGCGGAAGGGGGGGGGGGGGGGTGTTAAGATTTCAAGAAACCGCTACAGTCACAACAACTTGACGGATTTTAACAAATGAGGTTTCGTTTTATTTGTAGAGACCGTGAGAGTAACAGGCTATGTTAGTGAAAAATCAATAGGTTGGGTTTGACATCGCAAAATGTATTTTACAAAGTTATTGGGGCGGCTACTTTCGTACTCCTTGTACGTCGCCAGGTGCACTCATAAGTCTGTCAGCGTTATTAAAAGAAACGTTCACTCGCGAGGTCTACAGCTCACAGAGCCACTAGTTTATTTTTATTTATTTATTCAAATTTAAAGACTGTCTCCCGATATTATTATACTCGTACGCTAACCTCCAGTACTTGAAACACGAGTCAAAGCTATTCTCTGAATAATTTGACAACTCCATATAAATAGTTTATTGTTGAATCACGTTCGGAGTAGTGGGCCTAAGTGTGTAACAACTTCATTCGCGATTCACAATTAATCTCACTTTGTGCCAATTCCACGTGAAGTGATCACTTCACACACTCCGTCAAGCATCGAGTTTCAATTCTCGATTCCCACAGATATTGGTGGTGGATTCCAAACTCACCCAGAACATCATCACCTTGGCTGATCGGATGACACAAGGGACTACGGACTCTGTGGCGTACCGGCTGATTTTTTTCCACACAAGCGAGAGCTCCCGGTTTCGATTCCCGGGAGAAGAAAAACAAATCCAGGACTTGGATGTTTATACGCTTCTAGCTGTACCGGTGAACTTCGTACCACCTAAAATTTTATTGTAAAATAAATAATATGGTAAATACCGTAAATTGTCGCGTTGGCGACAAAATTAGTAATAAAATAGTTGGCCGTATAATAAAAGTCGTAAGTAATTTACTTAAAAATACTGCAAGGGAAAGATATCCACTATTAACGCCATCTGTCCTTTGCGTAGTAACCATGTGCATCGCACAGCTGTGGAAAATAAAGTCCACTACCAGCAAAGAGGTTAAATGTATGCTGATAAAATAGGATAATAAATAAAGTTCTATGGCTACCAACGCCATCTAGCGATAGGTAGCTGAGACTTCTACACTTCCCATACAAATAACTTTTTGATTTGTTGGCTTTTTCTCTGAGTTTTTCCTTACTTTCGTTACTTTCTTATAACCTTAACCTCCTCCGGACTGAGGAGAATAAATGTGAATAGGAATTATTCAAACTGGTCGGGACATTTTAGAGATTTAGTAAGACTAACGTACAGCGATTCATTTTTATAAGTGTAGAAGAAAGATAGATAGAAGATAGATTGACGATGTTGTTTCTGGTCACAAGGAATCCTACTGTGGGGCCCAAAGCGATGGCAGTAATTGTCTGTATACAGGACAGGGTAACTTTTATTACTTTTCCAAAGTAACATTTGGTAGCAATTTTGACGATATGTTGACGATCAATTGACGACCCGAATAGCCGAGTCGGCAGTGACCCCGCCTACGAAGCCAAGGGTCCCGGGCTCGAATTGTTTGTACCCAAGTCATGGTTGTTTATCTATCTAAGTATAATATTTATTTATATAAGTATGTGAATCGTTGTCTAGTACCCAAGATACAGGGAATCCTAGTTTGGGGCTAGATCAATGTCTGTAAATAGTGTCCAAGGTATTATTAAAAAAAAGAGGAAAAATATACATCCTCTTTACATTGATCTCATCAGCTGATTATAAGTTACTATGGGAGGGTTATTTTTTTTTCGTCAACGACCATAGGTTTCTAGGGGAGAATTATTCATATTAATGGGTTTTTTCATTCCCCAAATTTGGTCACCTTATTAAATATCACCTGTTTAAATGTTTGTGTAACATCTAAGATTCCCATACTTGTGTGCCTAACTTGGGCAGATGTGAGCTGATGTGATAATGATGATGAAATAAAACAGACGGGTTAGGAACAACCCATATTGTCTGTATCTACTTTGAGCTGCGCACGCATTCACAATAGAGCAAAAAGATCGATTCTCACCAAATACAACGACTTTCACTATGATTTAGATCAACCATAGTTTTATATAAGTGGGTGCGTGATAAGTTACATTGTTCTTTGAAGTTTCCTCCAACCTAGATCTGAGGAAATGAGGTACAGTTCGCTCAGATGATGTTGTATCATCGTCATCAACACCAAATTATAAACTGTTTAGCGATTTGAGTAAATAGTTACATACAAAGTACATCCCAAATAACTGAATGTTCACCAGCATACAACAAACCAAATGCGGTCGCCTCGCTCCGCTCCGCTTCACTTCGGCTCCAGGTTGTATGATAAAGTTGTGATCAACAAACCTAACTTTAGTATTTGGACAGAAATAGACCTATAGCAACCAAAACGGTTCTTTAAAACTACATTAAATAATAATCAATATTAGTGGAAGATCTTACACAAATCAAACTAGGGCCATAGTAAGCTCAACAAGGCTTGGGTTATGGGTACTAGAAGACGATATATTTAATAGAGATACATACTTATGTAAATACACAGAAAACATCCAAGACTAAGAAACCAATATTCATGCTCATCACACAAATATTGGGTGCTTACCTATAAAATTGGCGAATTATTCTTCCAGATTCTAGTTCATAATTCGAGTAATTCAATAGCTATTTCCAGTTTTTTTTTATTGTTTTAAAATTAAATTCAATATTTTACATTGACTTATTAAATTTTCTTTTAATTTTTAGTTTGATAACTAAAATTTTATCTTCAAAATCAGTGCCTCCTAAATGTCATCCATTTTCATGATAATATTCGTAATATTTTTTACAGCTGACACTTTTCAAAAATTATATAAACATTTCTGTTAGCTAAATGTTGTCTCATTCATACACAGAAAGTTTATAAAATTAGGATCTGTCATTCCTAAAAAAATACAAAAATGTTTGTACTGAAAATTGAGTTAACTTCAATTTCTCCATACAAAACATCAATTTCATATGTAAGGACCTAATATTTGGACCAGGAGTCGAACCCAGGACCGTCAGCTCCGTAGGCAGGGTCAAATTTGTGATTGATATCACAACTTTTGTCAGATATCAGTATTTTTTCAGATATAACTATTTTTCACATCTGTCACTATAATTGACAGTTGTCACTTTTTTGTTCGGTGTCAAGTTTTTAATACGCTTTTACTTAAGTCAACTTCTAACTAAGTTTGCAACTAAATAATAGCACGCACGAAGATGTTATATTATGTGAAGTGGTGCCTTTGCCACACCATCTGAGAAAATGAGAAGTCAACATTTTTCGAGCTCTCGCGCGTCGCTAAAACGTCAGTTGACACTACGTATCAGACTAATTGTTTGCGGAGCGACGCTTGCTAAGAACGACGAGCTACATAGCTTGTGGCTGAACGTCGCGCTAACCGCACTGTGCGTGGAATTGTTTGGTACAGTTCGCGTAAAGCAAAAAAACTGGGCAAAACAATAACCGTAATAGTATGTAGTAAGGTTTAATTTTACCCCAGCCGGGGATCGAACCCGGGACCTCTCGCATGGTAGGCAGAGCCACAACCCCTGCGCCACAGAGGTCGTCAAATATCGTCAATGGATACGGTGTGCACAGGACCGTTGGGATTGGCGCTATAGAAGGGGCCTGTGCCCCGCAGTGGGTCAATGTGGACTGAGCATGATGTGTAAAAAACCTTTGATTAATATTTCCGTTACCTAAGATGGATAAGTACAGTGCAGCTACACCGGTTTCGCAGTTATCAAGTGAACCGCATCGATCGTCATGCTTCACTTTAGGTTCATCTAATAAGCTGTTTAAAAACAAAAAACGGGATGTTAAAGCAATCTTAGGCATTTTGCACTGGCATTTTCTACTTAAAGTTTATGAGACTACCAGGAGCGCATGCTTTGTTTTACTACTGGAATTTGCTAGCGATTTCTGTGGCAGCGCATGAAAAGTAAAATGCAGAAAATGACAAAATTTACTAAAATGACTTCTACAACACATAAATTAGTTTACCATTGTGTTTATGCAATTAGTCAAGTATTAGTAGCAAAGCATATCCATTTTTATTTTTAAACCATTTATTAATCCCAATTACAGTACATATATATACATAGTCAGGTCATAAGTTCTGTCACATGTGCAATATGAAATAATTTAGACATGTTTATTATTTATGTAAACATTTATATAGCAAAATGAATTTAATAAAACATAGATTCTTATGGTAATAAAGTTTATTCAAAATGACCCCCGCGATTTTGAATACAGACCTTTATTCTGCGCGGCCAGTCGTCTATCGCAGCACGAACGAGGTCCATGTCAATATCGGCGGCTGCCTTAATCAAGGATGCCTTGAGTGACTCCAAATCAGGATGAGGCTTTGAGCAGGCCTTTTTTCCAAGTGTTGCCATATCTTGTAATCTAACGGACTCAAATCTGGACTGGAGGAGGGCCAGTCTTCGTGCCGGATGAAGTCGATTTCACGCGCCGCCAGCCAGTCTTGTGTGCTTTTCGCTCTATGAGCTGGCGCAGAATCTTGTTGGAATACCCAGTGCCTGTTATTAAACATGGTATGAGAAACAGGTTCCACGAGGTTCTTGAGGACTGTATTTTGATACACAACTGCATTCGTTTTTACGCCTTTCTCACAAAAATGTACCTCAGTTAAGCCCCAATAAGAGACTCCCAACCAAACCATGAGCGTGGATGGAAAATGACCTCGTTGGAGACGCGGAATACGGTTGCTCGCTTCTTCACTGTTGTGTGCGTACACCTTATCATTTTGTTTGTTGTAGCTCTCTTCCACGGTAAAAATTTTTTCATCCGAAAAAAGAATTTCCCGATGCTTTTTTCCCGCGTACCGCTTCAACAAAGCGCGGCATCTCGTCAGTCTCAGGTCCATTAAACGAGCGTCCAAACGATGTCCTGTTTTTCTTCGATATGCCCTAAGCGCTAAGTCTTCATTTAACACCCTTTTCACCGTGGTCCTGCTTAACCCCATCTGAAGGGCCAACAGTTTCTGCTTACCTATGGGATTTCTTTGAATTCGCGCCTTCACAGCTTTTATCACTGCTGGAGTCCTAACAGAGCGAGGGCGACCACTTCTTGACCTGTCATCTACACTAGAGTCTTCATTGTATCGTTTTATGGTACGATAAACGAATCTTTTGTTTATATTCAAATTTTTCAGTAAGTCGAAAATCTGAATTGGCGCGTTACCGCAACGATGCAAGGCAATAACTGCGACACGGTCTTCTTTTAGTGTCCACTCCATATTTAAAAATGAGGAAAATTCTAAAAAGTACACTTTTTTATTTTCATGAAAAATTCGAAATTCGAATTCAATAAACTTTTTTGTGGCCAGCGTTCTAAATTCAAAAGTTTTTATTGTGTGACAGACCTTATGACCTGACTGTGTATATTTAACTTAATGCTATATTATATGCCAGTAATGCTAACCAGTAACCGTTCATCTGTAGGGGCGACGATCAAATTACACAAATCATTAGAACACATACTTACTTAAAATATTCTTGTAAGTAACTTGACAACAACTCTTAGCAGTGAGTGAGATCAAGGATTTACTGGCGTCTTTCCTACTACAAATAAGTCGGGGTGTGGTTATAAGCTACATGGTTGAGCAGACAAACGAATTTAGTTGATATTTATGAATCCTGCTGCCTATACATATTTCTGTTTCTACCAACTCTACTTGCAATAGGGGACAAGCTGTTTGTCTATGAGGATAATAGGATGTAGATTGTAGAAAGGTAAAGTGGATCTAATACCTTATTTGACTAGGGAGTAAAAACTAGTATCCATGTGGGCAGTAGACCTCGCTAACAGGGGGGACTGTGAACCAATTTATAGTTAAGTATTTTAGATTCAATCAAAATCAAGTAGTAAAGTAGCCGCACCAATAACTTTGTCAACTACATTTTGCAATTTAAAATACAATCTATTGACTTTTCACCGAAATAGTTATAGTGTATTTCACTCACGCTCAGGGTCTGTATAGATCCTCTTTACTAATCCGTCGCCTACTTCGAGGAGTCCAAACTTGGTATGTTTTTTAAATATTTCTTGGATTTTTAGAAAACAGGCGGTCATAAGGTAATGGTGTAGTATATTTTAAGAACCGGCTCATGAAGTCCTTAAATTTATACCCCACACGATAGGTTTCAGAAAGAAAAAAAACATACTAAAAATTAATGACGACATAACTCCCTCCCCAAGGGGAAAATCGAGTAAAGCTCTCGACAAAAAATTATTTTAATTCAAGGAATACGTGTGCCAAGTTTTGTGAGAAACGCTTGAAAACTGTGGCCACTAGAACGGAATTGACAGACACGTATAGAGACAGACGATAGCAAACTCGGCCTCCTATCTTGTCGAAATGAGCCCTTCGCTCGCTCGGTCAATAAATACTTTTTTTAAGGAAGATATTTAAGACTTTCTCAGCAGGAAGACACCTCTCCCTTTTGAATGTGAATGATGATGAATATGGTGAATATGGGTAGAGGATACTTTTTTATTCAAAATCAAAGTTTCTTTATTACTGTTTTGTGTTTGTTTCCATCTATTGTTTTGGCCAAAACATTACATCGTCTTTTTGATGACTACTGCGAGGAAATAAAATTAATAATGCAGACATTTTTTTTTAAATATAAATTAGCTTTGGAACGTCGCTCTTTGGTCCGCCATCTACCGCAATTGACAACACAAGTCAGGCACGCTTTTACCGACGTGTTGTCATGTCGCACGCCATGGTCGCTAACTAAAACCTGACACGGCATGAAGCACCATCTGTTGACATGTGAAAGAACCGTAACAAAACAAGCCAATGACAATGTTTTCCCTGTTTGAACAGGCCAGCAATGTTTTTGTTGTCCTAGTTACAAACTAACGCGTTAGTTTGTTCTAAAGGTTTTAACAATCATATAGTGATGTATATATCAAAACATCTAAGGTTGTAAACACAAAAAGTTGAATAAAATCTTGCAAAAAAATTGTAAAACATCGTAAAAGATATAAAAATGTATAACTGTACCAACTTTTATGAGACGAACTATATTACAGTGATCTAATAAGTTAATGATAATTTTCTTCTTCTTGCTAATAAGTTAATTTACATATATCTCTAAGGTTTAGTAGGTAGGAGTTAACTCTTGTAACAAAAAGTTTCGTTGGATGCATTCTGTAAAATTTGAAGCTCGTACAAAGGACATAGTTTTATACACAATCATAACTTAAGGTATAAGCAAAATTTCTTTTTGTTATGTAGAATTTCCTTCACCTTGCAAAACTGCCAAATATCAATAGTTTTCCCGTCAAGTAAATAATTCAGTTGTCAAACAAATATTGATATCATAGTTTTTTAATATTTTAAAGTAGTGAGAACTCCGATTATAAAGTCTTGGAGAAATGTTTATATTTGAACAGGGCGATCATGTCTTGCTTGACTAATAGTATATGGGTTTGGGGTCCACTCATGGATAAGATTAGTCCACCTAAAATCACAAGCATTTATCGTAAGTTTTCTACAGTTTTACAATTGATATTATTTGGAACCTGTGCTAAATATACGTAAAAACTGTAAACCAATGTAATTAATTCATCAATTTATAGTGAAGAGTTATTTTTTACCGTCTTTTGTTATGTTCAATAGTGGCATTTTTATTTCGTTCAGGAAAAAAACAGCCTCATGTAACTGTTAAAAATGTTAATCATTGGTTGTTATTTTAAACATTATTTAATTAAATATGCTCTAAAGTATGCCGCACTCATCTTTGTGCCTCTTGCGCTCGAGACAACTGGGGTTTGGGGGATAAAAGGGAAAATATTTGTTAAGGATCTGGGGCGTCGTCTAAGGGACAGAGTTTTTGACTACCGCTCTGGGGCATATCTGATGCAAAGGGTCTCCCTGGCTGTGCAGCGGGGAAATGCTGCCAGCGTCATGGGAACCTCAGCCTCGGCAGTCCCGGGGTGGTTTATTCGCGTAGTTGTTTCATTTTGTGTTTTTGTTTTATTTTAATTCATGTTTGTATAAGTTAAGAATCGATCATTCGAATTATAATAAATCACATATTTATTAAATAATAAAACACCCATTACTAGAACTGGGGTCCCCACATCCAACGAGTATGCGACAAGCTCAGGGCACTCATTGCCGCATTTTATGTAGTTAGAAATCGTATACCATTCAAAACTCGAATAATGCTATACAATGCATTCTTTGACTCCATAGTGTCTTATGGCCTCTCCAGCTATGGACGTACCCACAAAACATATCTGGACCAAATACACACCTTGCAAATCAAACTTCTTAAAATAATTGTCCCACCTAATATCAGATACGAATATTCAGGTAACTCATCTAAACTATTCCATTACTGTAATACACTCCCTATTCACACCAAATTTCATAATACATTACTGAAAGAGGAGTTCTTCAACAATACTCTACAGCACAGAATAGATCACCCCGTAGGTACGCGTCGCGCGGCCCAAGGTAAACTAACCACTACACGCGCAAATAATTTCTACGGTACACGGACGCGCGCCTACTGCATTCCGCGACTAATAAACAAACTACCCACTGACATAAGAAACACCATATCTCCGCTAAACATAAAAGCGAAACTTAAAAAATACTTTTCCTCCCTTTCCTATCCCTAACCAATACCTAAGTTGTGTAACCATGAAAAATACATACCTGATATGTTTTTAATTTATTTTTAAAATTTTGTTTGTACTTACATAAACAAAAACAAGATGTGTTAAACATTATACATATATTTTAGCGTAATAAGGATCCACATACAAACCTATATGGTTTCCGTGGACCTATTGTCAGATGTAAATTTATAATTTCTGCTTAAAATAAAAAAAAAATAATAAAAATAAAGATATTCAAACTAGTTCCTTAAAATAAGCTAAAATTTCAAAAAATGAAATCAAAAGTACCTACAACATGTACCGTCTGTTTTAGTATATATATTTGTGGTACATATATTTTTTTGCAAACAGAGACCTCTCGATCACATTTCACGACATTGCGAAACATTCAGTTTTGACACTAGTTTAAGCACAAATATTAAGATTTTACTAGAACCTGGTCTAAATTCTGCTAAGAAATAACATAATTTCCGAAAATCTTTCAACGAAAATCTGAAGATTTGCAAAAATGAGACAGTTAGTTAAAATGAGACATTTCATTTCGTTTATTATTTGAGATGGGCAATGAAGTGAATGAAAAACACGCGGGATCGAAGGTTGTACAAAATTTCAAAATACTTCTTTGGCAGATAATAGATTTTATTTTTTTATTCGTATGGCTTATATTGTAACAGTCACTTCGTATATTACAAGTTTATGTGAAGGTTTTAACCCATTGGGTTACCCCATTGGAAAGGTTGAACAGGTCTCCTGGGTCACCGTTATATTTTCTGCGGGGGTAGTTACTAATTATTTGGTTCATGTCTTGAGACTGAGCCTCGCAGTCGGAAGCCGCTGAACTCCTGATCGACTCTTGAAGTCTCCGGTGCGGCCATGTCCATTCCGGAGTCTATTTAGTTGGCATCAATGTTTTCTTGGGAGATCGAAACCCTTTGGCTTTTGTGGTACAATTTTCATTGGGATGTGCTTCCACGCCTCCGAGATATTAGAGATAATAGATGTTTTATGTGTGTGTATTTTCTGTATTGTTTCCTAGCGACACCATTGTTGAAATTCAGTTACATCCAATATGGCCAAATTAATGGTCGAAATGGAGATGTTTAAAATAGAAATAGTTCTTATTTTTAATGAAACATTAGATACAATATCAAACAGAGCTTGTTAAATTAAAACAATCTAAAACTCATTCATATATAAAATTCTAAATTATATGAAATTCTAAAATAATTTCAATCATTCAAACATTCAACCAATTGAAAAAAACAGCGCTATGAAATGTGACATTTTATATTTTGACAAAAAAACACTTTTTTCTATAATATTGAAGTAATAATGAATTAAGAAAATAAAACAACTAAAATCAAAAGTGTATTTTCACGAAATTGACAATGGTCGAACTTTGCCAATTTTTATATGCAGTCTGGGCATAATTTTTTTGCACACTGCAAGCACACACGTTTCGGAGACGATTCAAACTGGTAATTTGATTGGCGCTTTTATCGAGGAAGACAACTGGCTCCTGCTTTCCTGGAGTTTTGATTGTTCTCGGTTAAAAATGTGAAAAAACAATACAACAAAATTACGTAAAAAATTACGTAAGTGGTGAAATGGGGTCTGAGAGACCCCTGCCGAACTTTACGCCAATGTAACTTACCGATTTGAGCCTGTCCGACACAGCCCCCGAGCCCTGCCGAGCCCCTTTTACGGCATGGACGCAAGTAAACTCGAAGCTACTCAGGTGATGAGCCCAAGGAAACCCGGAGAAGGTTCCAAAATGTTGTTTTACTGACGCCGCTGGGCCTGTAAGACCCCTTGTCACCAGTTAAAGGTTAAGAGTAATTTTATTGAACTGATCAATCAT
Source organism: Argyresthia goedartella (assembly GCA_949825045.1). Taxonomy (NCBI): domain Eukaryota; kingdom Metazoa; phylum Arthropoda; class Insecta; order Lepidoptera; family Argyresthiidae; genus Argyresthia; species Argyresthia goedartella. The sequence goes on from OX463834.1 coordinate 20,681,071, forward strand.
ACAAGTCTTGCTAAAATAGTTAATTTCTACATGGCTTGATTAGTAAAGATTAGTAGTAAAGTAAAACATAATAATATTACCTACAATATTAAAATATGGCAATGAATCTTATAGTAAGTAAATAAATAAAACACAAAATGCAACACAAACTAAATAAATAAAACATAAATAATAGGATTTTATTTATAATTTGAACAAATAATTGTGGTCATGGCGTCTGAGTTCGAGCGGCCGCACTTCAAGAACGATAGTAATAGATGTTCTCGAGCCATCTGCTGATTACCACAATTGAACTTCGTCAAGATTTTACTGTCACTTTGTAATTTTATTATAAAAGGTTCATCTAAATGCGCACTCCGACCGTGCGATTTTGCGGAACGCATTTTTTATCAGTTGAGGCATTTCTTTACATTATTTTCCAAAAAATTTTTCTGCTACATTCCTCTTCATCGAGCTCCATACCATTTCAATTGCATTCAAATCGTAATGCCGTGACATTTTAATAAATTGACAATTTCATATTCAGCAGTAGGCTTATTTCTTTTTATTGACTCGTAAAGCTGAGGCTTTATCATTTGTTCGTTAAACTCCACCCTGTTTTCTAACAGCCACTTGTGCATATGAGCCTTAGTGCGGTTTGAGTTAGGATACCTATTTACGCAAATCGTCCATCACAATAAACGTGGGTCCTAGTAATCTTTCAAGAACCCATTTTGTTTAATTACAATTGTTCATCTCGTCCTGGTAGTCCCCACTTGATGATCATCCACCTGTTCCCTCTCGTTCCATTTCACCGTCAACTTCAAGACCTTGCCAACATTTGCCAGTTGAGTGAGGCAAGTGTATGCAGGTTTCATCTAAATATATAACAGGCATTATTCTCCGTTCCTTTATTTTACCTCTTCCTAAAAATTAATGTCTTCCCTTAGAACTTTCAGTCACTTCGGTAAGGTTGGAATTGATTTTCTTACTCAATAAAATTCAAGTATCTTCTTGTAAAACCAAGCTCAAAATTATCAATTTGTAGTTTCCCTGTTTTCCTTTTTCTTTCCCTTTTCTTGCCAGGTGTAGAAATTTCGAAATTAGTTTCTTCAGCAAGTTTCTCTTCATTGATTATTTTGCAGACAAATCGTTCGGAAACACCTGTAACAAACTGGACATTTTTTTATAAAATACCGCAATCGCTTTTCAACAATGTCATTTTGACATCGCTTAAGTTACTACTTTCAGATTGTTTTCGCTGAACTAGGATAGTTATAATCATATTCTTCTGCAGCTCAGTGTTATGTGCACATTGTGCTTGTGTGTGAGGTTATAAAAGATGATGCAACAATCAGTTAATTATGATGAGTGGAGGGTCTAGGTCAGTGATTTTATATTAAATTGTACATTGATTGATTATAAATAATTAAAATAAAATTATAATTGGAGAGCCTATTTTTTGTTGGCGTTTCTTAGTACTACACCCCAAGAAAAAAAAGCTCAATCAAATGCTCTCACACTTCAACCGTACAAAACAACTCCTCGCCAAACAATACGGTTTCACAAGGGGTAAATCGACTGCGGATGCAGGTATTACCCTTATATCTCATATTTAATCTGCACGGATGCTATCGGAGTTTTTTGCGATCTGTCGAAGGTATTTGATTGTATTGATCGTGAATGAAATTGAATCATTACGGAATTAGAAATACAGCGTTGGATCTAAAAAGACCATAATTAAACAATAGAATTCAAAAGGCAGAAGTCAACGGCGTTAAATCTCATGGGTCGGGTGTAAAAATTGGCGTTCCACAAGGTTCCAAATAAGGCCCTTTCTTATTCCTGGTATATATTAACGATCTACCTTTCATGGTGGAGAAATTGACTGGCATCGTGTTGTTTGTTGATGAAACTTCACTGGTCTTCAAAATAGAACGACAAAAATAAAAGTTTGATGATGTTAATGATGTCTTTAACCTTGAATTGGTTCACAGTTGATAATTTATTGTTAAGCGCTTGCAAAACCAAGTGAATTAAATATTCCCATCCAAATGTTCAGTTCAGTTCAGTCTAAATATTTTTATTTATAATTGCACAAAAAGTTAGACTTAATGAACGTCATAACATAATCAAGCAAACATTAAGCAGTTGCCTCATTATTAGTACATAATATAAAGAGTGCAATGAACTTGTTTAATGCCAGATGTTGGTGTCTTATAAAAAGTCATCAATTTTGTAGTAGGCCTTTGTGCACAAAGTGTGCTTTATACATTTTTTTAATCGAGCTTCAGTTAAGTTATGTAGTTCTTACGGAATTTCATTGTAGAAGTTTATGTTTAGTGTCCCATAAAAGAACTACTAACTTTTGTGAGGGTGAACATTGGAAAATAAATTTTATGTTTATTTCTAGTTTGCACATTGTGGCGGCTATCAATGGCTTTAAAGCTACTGATATTTTTTCTCACATACATTATGTTTTCATAGATATATCGACTTGCAATTGTTAGGATGTTAGTTTCTTTGAAAAAATCGCTTAAAGACTCTCTATTGCCTAGCTTATAAATAAATCGGATCGTTCTCTCCTGCAAAATGATCATGGTCTCAATGTCAGCAGCCCGTCCCCATAGTAGTATGCCGTAGGACATAATGCTATTGAAATAACTAAAATATACATATATATATATATATATATATATACAAGCCTAGCAGTTGCAACGTCAGTAAATTCCCTGATTTTTTTTAACTTCATATGCTGCGGAGCTAAATCTGTGTGCTAATTTTACAAAATTGGGACCCCACTGTAGTCAATATTGATGCCAAAAAATACAGTTTCATCTACTAGTTTTAGTTTGTCTTTCCCCAATTCAATGTTACTCTCAACTTGCCTTTAATTAGTTAAAGTGAATTATAGAAGTAAGTTATTGGCAGTAAACCAGTCTAGAACCCGCGAGAGAGAATTAATTTTTTGCTGTAAGTCCTTTTCTGGTCTCCTCATATTAAAAATTGGTGACGTGTCATTTGCAAATAATACTATCTCTGACATTTTTGTACTATGAATGGCAAATCATTTACATATACGAGGAACGTACCCAGAATAGATCCCCGTGGGACTCCCATTTTCACCTGAGAACCCGATGTGAGCTTTTTGAACCCTCCCTTCCAAATACGATCTCATAAGCTTAGAGCCTTTTATGTCGTAGTGTTTTAGCTTTAAGACCGATTTTTCGTAGTCTACACAGTCAAATGCCTTGGCAGGTCACAAAAAAATACCTATAGCGTCCCTATGACCTTCCCACGCATTAAAAATATATATAAATAACATGACTCCTGTCGACCGCCCTTTTGTAAATCCAAACTTCTGGTTATGGAGAATTTGATGCGCGTTGAAGTGCGCCATCAAATGTCAGCTTAGAATTAGTAAATGATACGTGGTTTCTTAGAAAAAACCAATGATGGCATATTGCAGTGGGGACCAATACCAAATATTAATAGATAAATTAGCTGGTAAATTAAGTTTTGCGGCTTACGCTGTTAAGAACATCAGACAAAACAAGGATGTGGCTACATTTAGGCTAGTATATTTTAGTAATTTTCAGAGTGTCATATCATGTCCTATGGTATCTTGTTGTAGGGGAAAGCAGCGGATATTCAAACTATTTTTATTTTACAGAAAAGAGCTATTCGAGAAATTAATAATTTAAAACGAACAGACTCTTTAAGAGATCTTTTTAAAGATATTGACATACTAACTGTAGCTAGTCAATTTATTTTCGAAAATATAATGTATGTACGCAAGATACTTCCCACATTTTCCAAACTTAGCGTATAGCTATAATGTTAACCTAAGAAATAATCACAGACTAGTTGCGCCCCGGTTTAGACTCGTGATGGTTAACAATTCTTTCAAGGGTCGGTGCTTTCTCTACCACAATAAGGACTCTGGACATTTTGAAATTGCCATTTGAGCAATTTAAAAGCATGATAGGCGACTTTGTCGAAAAAGTGATATAACAATGTTAAAGATTACTTAAATGATGGGACTGTATGGGTACTCTAGCTCAACACAGTCCTTGGGGTTAGTAATTTTGTAATTATGTATTCCTGCTTATTTATGATAATAATTAATAATGTAATATCAAAATGTGTACTAATTTAATTTAATCTATGGGAATGAGCGGCCCGACGCAAACATTTATTATTATTATTATTATAACTAGTTTTGATTTGTGAAAACGCGCTCTAACTAATAACGGGTTTTCACTAAAGCACAGATAAAGTTAAAACTAGTTTTACATTCATGTGTATCAGTAAATTCTAGTCAATTAATTAGATATATCTGTCGCTACCTTATTGTCCCCAAATTAATGGATAAAATACAAGAAAATCTATAATTTATTTATTTATTTTTAAATGTATATTTAATTAATATTAGTAATTTACACAGCATTACAGATATACTTAAGTCTTATACACTGTGAAACGAAACATCAATTTAAAGGAAAATAACTATAATAATAATTAACTACTAATACAAGAAAGCCTATCATCCTTCATCTCACAAAACCTCAGACACTCCCTACACACAGACACAGACACTCCCTACACACAGCCGACCATCAATAATTAACAAAGTGCTTCGCCCTCCACTCCCCCTTTTAGATTTTTTGCGCAACATCTTATGTAGAATGAATTCCTTAGTGCGCCACGCAAATTTGATTGAAAACCGTCGCTAAATAACGGCTACAGAAAACTACCTCCTTTCCCCTCAAACAACAATCGCGATTGACTAAAAAAAAACAAGGAACTTGTTAGCCGATTGCCTTAAAAATCGGTTGAAAAATGCGACCTCTGGGCAAGAACGGACAAACTGACGGACGGACAAAGGCACTTTTGGACAATCTAGAAATTAGACGCTTGCCCGTGCCCGGCAATTCAGACCTGGGCTGAATAATTAAATTTATATAAAATAAATAAATAGTAGCGGTAAATTAAAGTTAACACCGACAACTCTTTACCCGCCATTTTTAAGTACGTGACGCGTATTATTGTAAAGATTTAGCTTTTATCCATTTGGATTATTTTAGAAAATATCGGCTTGAAGTAAATGAGAACAAAACTAAATGAATTTTTACTACTTTGAATGAACTGATGGAACAAAAATGTAAAAGTAATATGTAAAAAAATAAAACTTGCAAATTATTTTTAACTTTTTTCACGTATATGTAGATAATATAAGAGCGCGTGACCTAAATATGTAAGTATGGTATTTCACAATAAAGTTAAATTCCCGATAAAATTTTACACATAATTGAAAAGTTTGACTTAACTTATTAACTTTATTATTCATCCACTAAAACATCTACAATTGCACGCACAATATTACTTATTGCACTTCAATGCTCTCGTACTGAGTAAAAATTTAAAATGCGTTCCTGCATACAACAATTTCACTGATAATTTACTTTAATTTCAGAGGTCCGCACTTATTCCAATTTTGCACCTAAGTCTGAGAATGGCTGCATATTAACAATAATAAGTATCACGTGCCTTGTTATTCAGCCAATGTGCATTACTTGGAGTAGCTGTTTAATAATGCTCATATAGTGCTATTCTAATTCAATTGTACAGCAATGTGCCACGTAATTTGTGCCCAAATTAGAGTAACATCAGCATTGTATGCTTATATAAAGCTGTTATACAGCAATTCTTAGCAGCTAATGTGTCCGAGATGAAATGTAAAAATGCTGTTACACAGAACCTTTGTGCTAATTTTAGGGCGCTACAGTTTGTAGACAATAAACACAGAGTAAGTAAGCAAAGAGTTTCGTTCATCTGAGGTTATTTACAAACTAATCACAGAGTCAAAGTAATCCCACCAAAAACATTTTCATGTAAAATGTTGCCAAGACGAGACCATATGGCTCACACTATCAAAAAGTTATCAGATCTCATGTAGAGCCAAGATTCTAACTCTATACGCCCTAACTCTACAAGCCCTAACTTCGCAAACCCTTCGTGTTAGGTTGAACATGCAAGTACAACAAAAAATACTTAAAACATAAACTTGAGTTCATACAATCCGTTCTAGTTGTAACGAGTATATACGAATAAACAAATCTATTAATTTTTTACAACATTCATTTTTAGTACAAGAACTATAATATTCTAACAAAAAAGTAATGAACATTGAATATTTTTTTTCAGTAGTGAAAAGGCCAAGCCACATATCTTGACGAAGGTAGAGTTTGTGAAGTTAGGGCGTGTAGAGTGAGAAGCTTGGTTCTACGAGATCTGATAATTTATGACCGTGCGATCCATGTGGTCTTGTCTTGTCTTTTACATGAAAATGTTTTTGGTGTGATCTATTTAACCAGAGTTCATCTGAGTCACGTTAAATTAGGAAACTGCTGAAAAATTACAATTCTGGTTGCAACATGCCCTTTTGTTTTTTTTAATGGATCCAACATCTGACATGATTTTTAGGGTTCCGTTCCCGAAGGGTCCAAACGGAGCCCTATTGCTGTCACTCACGTGACCGTCCATCCACCCGTCGTCTGTCACACAGATTTTCAGCCAAACGCTTATAGCTACAGTCTTCAAACTTTCACAGCATAAACATATTGTTGACCCAAAGCCATACAAATGTCAAAAAATAGCTTTTTATATATAATAATATATTTTTATATATAACATACAGCTAAAGGAAGGCAGGAAAAAAAAACAATGAGCAGAGTATCGTTGTTTAGAACTCCTTGAGTAGATACAAACTATATTTTTTGTTTTAAAATGTGTTGAAAAACAAAGGAATGAAAAGCCACAAAGTCAGATTTTTTACAAAATTTTGTACCAGAGACATCTTTGAATTTCTGTTGACCTTTAAATCTGGTGATAACGTTTATCATTATGTATGGTGAGAATATTTATGTTTGTTATCACTAAAAACTACGAATATATTGATAAATTAGATTATTCTTTGAATTTTCCTCACTTTTAGGCTTATATTATACATTTGGTACGAAACCCTAAATGTGCGAAGCCCAACACGCACTTGGCCGATTTTTATAATTGTCGGCCTAGTCTAGTAGCCAATAAGGAGTTACTAAGCTGCAGGATCACTAAAGGCTATAACAACCATTTTCAGAAAAATATACAGATCTATCTGTAATACCATAGACAAATTACTTATGTCTATGGTAATACTTACGGACGAGGAGAAACAAAACATAACCGAGTTGAACTGGTGTGGTTGCGGCTAAGTATGACACTAATTAATCTAATAACTAAATTAACTCTATAAAACCTTAGGTTAATCCACAGATTAAGTCAAGTTTTGAGTACAAGATATCAAGCCTCAGCGGCAACCAGGATTAAAATCACAAACATATCTTTAGATTACCTCTCATCAGTTTGAAGCATAGTTGCCTTTTACACAAATAAAAGAAAAACACCAAAAAGCCCGAGAAAAACTCAAATAAAATCTTCTCGGCTTGCAAGTTGTATCCATTTCGCACTTTCCCTCGCTTTTCGCATATCTGCATCTCTTTCTAACAAGAAAATGATAAACAAAACACAAAAACCTCATGCTTCCGTCTCATGCTTTCTGTTACGGACCATTTTATATTGACCTCTCTAATCATTTTGAGTTTTCCTTCTTCCTTTGGTTTTCCGCTCTGGGGAATGGAGGAGAGAGATCAGGTTAGGTTGGTGTTGTAACTACGTTCGTCCTGCTCCTGCAAAGAACGTATGTGATAAAATGAGTGTTTGCTAAAGGACGCCCTTTTTGCACGTAGTCTGAGCGGCTAGGCGGCAGATTTCTGAAGAACAGGGCCCCATGGAGATAAATTCGATATAACATTTTGCTAAATTTATTTAAAATTCTTCATGTACGGACATGATTTATAATTTCTATGCGACAAATCTTAATAGATTATCCTTTGTTTAATAGTGGCCTGTAGACCTCGCGAGTGTCAGGAAATTTGCGTTTTTTTCATTATTTTCCATCCCGTCACACCCCCGACCCCTTGAAGTATCGAATGAACAATTGACCGACTGCATGTTCTTTCAATACCACATCAAAACTTATGAATGCACCTGGCTACGTACATGGAGTATTCAAGTATCTGCACTAATAACTTTGTAACCCAATATATTGGGTGCTTACCTATGAAATTGACAAATTTTTCTTCTAGATTCAGGAGTTCAAAATTTGAGTAATTCAATAGCTATATCCAGTTTTTTTTTATTGTTTTAAAATTAATTTCAATATTTTACATCTACTTATTAAATTTTGTTTTAATTTTAAGTTTGATAACTAAAATTTTATGTTCAAAATCAGTGCCTCCAAAATGTCATCCATTTTCATGATAATATTCGTAATATTTTTTTTACAGCTGACACTTTTCAAGAATTATATAAAATTTTCTGTTAGCTTAATATTGTCTCATTCATACACACAAAGTTTATAAAATTAGGATCTGTCATTCCTAAAAAAAATACAAAAAATGTTTGTACTGAAAATTGAGTTAACTTCAATTTCTCCATACAAAACGCCAATTTCATATGTAAGGACCTAATATATGCTATTTTGATTTAAAAAAAATAACTACTGAAATGACAAAAAAACATATTATTATAGAAGTTGCCCGCAAAATTTCACGAGAATCGGAAATCCGGACGAAAGCATTTTTGCTCACGCTAAAACGGAGACACTTCCCTCGCTCGGTTAATTAGCTGTTTGGCCTCTAGAGTTAACTTATAGTAGTACGGATGGTATGAAGTTGGTGGAACTTACAGCAAACAATTTTTCGTTGAAATTAGATCCCTGATCCTAAAAGTAAGGCTCTATCTCATGCCGGTCCGATCGAATCGTTAGCAAGCTAAAAGGTTTTTTTTAAGGGAGTGTACTGTACAGCTCTAACTAAACTGTTTAGGCCCTTAACAGTAAAGCCAAATAGCAATTTCGCCGAGTCTCATTCTATTCATCAGGATATATACATTATATTAAGTACCGAAGATTTATTATTGACACAACACATCATACGTCCAATGTCATGTTTCGACTCCACTCCTCCCCTGTTCTCGGCAGATGACGGTCGGCATGGCGCGGTCAGTTTTTGCGCGCGAACCGAACTGGACGTTCCAAGTTTGAATTTGAAAATTGCTCGTTCGTATTGTTCGATATTTGAAATCTCGAGCTTGCATAAATCGATGGTTTCTGGACGCTTCTTAAAAATGCACATTCCATGTTTGTGGATTGTCTTTGATTTTTCGAAATTAAATTCATACTTTTTTCCAAATGAGAGACTCGTCGTCATTGAACTCTGCCTTAGAATTAGTGAAAAATATTGTTTTACTTGAAGTCATATCTACAATTAAATATAATGTCGAAGTGTTTTTTATTTTCTACTAAACACATAAACATTTATATACAGGCACATACATTGTTTCTGGTCCCACACTAGGATACCATGTGTCGTGGGAACCAGAAACAGCGACGTCACACACATAAACATCCAAGACCTAGGGATTTTTTTTGCTCCCCAGTCGGGAATCGAACCCGAGATGCTCGATTGGGAAGCAGAGCCTCCATAGCAACGCCACAGAGGTCATCAAAAACACAGATTTACTTAATTATATCCTAATTACGTAACATTAATAATAAGTAGGTAAGAAGGGGGTTTCAGAAAAAATAAAACCTTTATGCTAAAACTGTTTTAATTAAATCACTTGCTCCTTTACCAACAATCAGCCAGCAACAATGAGAAAAATTATACTCAAACAGTTAAAAGTTTTTGTTACGGAAAGTTTGTCACAAGTGGCAACAATAAATAAATCACAGACCATGAAAAAACCTAAACATTGCAACGAGGAATAATTTGCATGCACGCCACTGTATTTTCATGAAAAAAGCCAACTAAAGCGAAAAAAAAAACCATAGCATTTGAATAAGTTAAATTCGATAGAGAATTATGATTTCATCAAAAATCAGGAACAACCCGACATTAATTAATCTGGTTTCCATAAAGAAAGGCTGCGGAAACGTTTAGCCAACACTCAAATTCCATTTTGCATACAGGGGGATAGCCCATCACCGCAGCTATTTAAAATTATAACTAGTTGTGCCAAAATCAGTTTCTTAAAACATGTGTCAAAACCGTTTTACGTAATTATTTGGCGTGCCAAAAGTATTATCCATCATCAAATCAACATTGAAATGGACCTGAGAATCTATTTATATTAAGACAATTATTTGCAACGTTGTCTGTAAACTTAGCCATACAAAACTACTTAAAGCAATACAGATATATATAACGCCGTATTTAGATATTATATTGTATGTAACATGTAAATGTTTGAGATTTGTATTGAGAAATTATTTTTAAACTATTAATTTCTATGAGAACAGAATCAGTGTTTCTATTGGTTTGGGCTTGTTCTTAAAACTACCCTAGCAATTATAAATTAAAGACATAAATTATCAGAAACAATAAATATCTACTGATGCTCAGTTCAAATATTCATGCCAGAGCATGCGCGCATAATATCCAAGCATCAATCTTATTGAACATAAATTGCCGAGTAGAATGACACCTACTGTCACCTGTCAGTTTTTAACTAACTTTAGTGAAAATTGTCATAAATATTTGGTGAGTGGTAAATAAATTATTATAATTTTAGTCAGATTCCCTGGCAATATAAAATATCGCTTTCCAAATAACAATAAAAATAAAACACTATTCTATCAATACCCAAGTTTTCTGCAGAACGAATTGAAAACCAATAAAACGGATAGCCATTTCATAGGTTCAAGTTAAAAAAAAGAAGACAATGCACCCAACGCAAAAAAAAAACACTTGCAAGGGATAGTGCTTAAAATACAGCTCCGTGCGCTAACGTACGTACGAAATACCAATATGCAGTATATCTCATTACTTATGCAAACTTAGGCCCCTCCTACGCTACCACGCCTACACCAACGTCTTGCGTCTCTCTCTTGCGTGGACGAACGCATAAGTCTGTCTCTTTCCAATGCACTCCGCCTACACCTTTTCAGCAGCCTGTTTTTAGTACTCGCAAGGCGCTCGTAAGCGCGGGACTGTCCGGGACGCGCGCGAAAAACCGTTGACAAAAAAACTGTTGCAAAAAACGGTTTTTTAAACCATTTTTTTTCATAGTTGGATTACAGTTTTTCCGATATTCGATAATGCGCGCGATATCGATCCAAGAATGTGAAATTGTAGGCGCTATTTGCATCTCGCTCGCACTGTAGTTTTTCTTTTGTTTTTTTTTTTGCTGAAGCTGAAAGTGAAGTGATGTGCCGTTAACGTACTCGTTGACTTGATTATAATTAGTGATAGAGGTAAATATTGGATTGTGATCAATATACAATTATAACTTACTATGTATTGTAAAAAAGGTATCTACAATACATATTCTAGTTTAATATATACGTACTTAGTGTAGGTAGTTCTTGCTTTTTAATGAATTAATAATTTTATATTATCAATGCAAGTACACAACACAAGAAGGCTTATCAAAAACCGGTGAAAAAAAAATTGCAGTTTCTAACATAGTATTTCTAGATCTAAAAATTATCCCTCATGGAAAATTAGGTATCAATCTGGGTAGCTACTGTAGATACATTAAGTAGGCAAGCTAACAAGGTAAAGATTATATGAGTTCATTATCATTGCCTTAATTGGAAAACTGAAGTAAGGCACATATGAAATATGGAAGCAGAAAATAAAATAAGTGATATTTCATTATTATGATGATATGTTATTTACCCATTAAGCCAGACACTAAGAAATTAAAAAATTACAGTAATGAATTTTCAAGAGAATTTCTAGTCTATTTCAGTATGAAAGATTATCCACTTATCACCGGTAAAAGCTAAATCCTGCAAATAGCAAGACTCGCAACCAAAAAATCCTATAAAAAGTTTTTGCTCAATAGTCCTTCGGGTCAGAAGGTTTTAGTTTAGGGAAGAATAAGGTTGAATAAAAATATCTGCTCGTACAATATAAAACGGTTTCTGCCATTATATCTAATCGGGTTGGCCACTAGTCCGACATCTCAACCAACCGGCACTGCATCAGCGTGGAGTATGGCTCGATCTTACTCGTACCCGGTTTAACGCCAGCGCTCCTCGGTGGGAACTTTAATGGGCTGCATTTATTTATTCATTAATGTTACCTTCTTAATTGCCGGCATGCTCGTATGCGCCTCGCCACAATCTACGCATTTGCGGAAAAGCCGACGTGGTTGCGAGTCAACTTGCGACGCATTCAATTTATCACAACAACATTTAACACAATTGTGAGGAAACCTTCAATCTCCATAGGAATATGGAATAATTGGCTAAACGTGAGCCTACAGAGATTATCTACTCACAACTCTCTGCCACTCCATATGGGAAAAGGCGTGACGCATGCGTTTAGCCTAATTTTTACTCATTACTCGATTTTAACTTTTACACTAGTATTAAAATACGACACCAGCGAATAAATTTGAAATAGTCAACTTACGAGGTAAATGTATGTAACCACTATTCATTATCTATTCAAACCTGTTATTACCCTAATCAACAAGAAATAAAAGCGTAGATTTACAACTAAAAGAATGTACACAAAATCACTAGTTTTACTTCGAATAAAAAGCAGTAATAGTTAAATTACCCCTAAATAATAGCTACTTCGCGGTTAATTTAAAGTAAACGGACAATTAGTTACTTTAACGAGCATTTAAACTTAACGTTACGAATCAGTTAAACGTTTTAGCGTTTTAACAATTTCATAATAAGCAGTTTCGAATGAATTGTAGGTACTTTTAGCCGGTTGAAGAAGCGGTGTGTATTACAACACTAGTAGTAACGTAGTCACCTGTCAGTCAGTGAGTTTGTTTTTGTGGTGGTCAATAAGTATATTTTCAAAACACTCTTGCTCGTAAGGTGACTCTTTATGGCAACGCATTTAGGTTCATAATGGCGCTTTTTACTCATTCGTGTACTTTTTTTTTCCATCTCCGCTAAGAGTTTTTATGCCTACAAACAATGCATATTTTTGAGAATAATAAATTATTAAGCTAAAGTATATATTACGATAAATCATTCAACAATTTTGTATCCTTGTTTCATCAAATTATATTTTTTTCGCTACATATTAACCTTAATTTGCTTATTCAAAACATTATGTTTATAGGCGGTTTAGGAGCTGTTCCAGTGCCTTTATTTAGTGCGGCACTCGGAAAAAACGAAACCAGCGCGCCATTTTCCATTAATATTTGTTAACGCTTTCGTTGTGTGGTTATTATCAATACAAGTCTGTTTTTTTCGTAAGTGTGCTATAAAGCGTCGTGGAAAACGTGTGCCTTGACCATACACACTCGGCTACTGTACCGCGCTCGCCTACCGCTCGTGCAAATAATACCGCCTCTTGAATCTTAATCAACTTAGCACACTTGAATCTTAATGTTCTATAGGAGCAGTTTTTGGGTGTTAAAAACTACTGGTTATTTATTACACATTAATCAGGCCTATTTAAGATTAGCCCATCCCTCCATCCCCAAAATTAATTGTGCAGCGCAACTCATAACTTCGTAGTTTTTTCAGCTGGGGAACCAATTCAATTCGTTTATTGCCTTAAATTACAGTGCATAAGGTGTTTAGTTTTACAGAAGTACGGTGTAATTTTACCGGTAAACGGCATAGCAATTTACTTACATAAGTAAACATCATTATAATTTCACATAAAAAAATAAAAACTTATTAGATTTTCACGTAATTACACAATTAACAAACCAAAAGCTAATTTGACTGTATTATTTAATTCCTTACTTAATATAAATTACGCTTTTTTTATTGAGAGTCCACTAACGTATTCTGGGGACAAGCCGCACGATCATACTTATTGTACTTGGCTTCCAACATATATAAAAGAAGATTGCTTTTGATAAGGCTAAGTAGATTTCAAACTTGTTTATCTACACACGTATCGTAAACCATCTTAACTGCGTCCAAAAACCACATGTTACGACCAGCATAATAATATACTACTTGGTAAAAACTCATGTCTTATCTGAATATTGATACAATATGACCATAATGTATCGATATTTCGAGATATTATGACAATCAAATTTTGAACGCCGAGGCCCGCGTGTGTGCCGCCCCTATATAGTTTGTCTGTGAAGTTGGTACTGCTGAACAAGCTAAACAAGTGCTGAGCAATGATCAATGCCACAATGCCGGTCGAATATGCGGCTCCAGAACATATCAAAGTGAGCTTATGCTATGTGTGTATATAAACTAGAGGATGTAACTGTACATAATTTTAATTAGGCATTTTGTATCAGTCACATAAACGTAATTGGCAAAATATGTTATTTTACACTACACACGTACACTACACTAGCAAACACACCCTCACACACACTCTCATACCCAAGAAAATACCATAGCACAAAGGCTATATCTATAATAATCAATTATTAACGTTTTACCTACAAATTTAATCAATTAATTTATAAATTTAACTCATACTTTTAATAAATATCATATAAAATATATTACCTAATAGTAGTTTATGTGACTGCTACATAATGGAGGGCATTATTACTCGAGAGTTTTAATGCCTAATTATGTACAGTTACATAGACTAGTTTATCTACACACATATCATAAGCTCTCTTTGATGTGTTCAGGAACCGCATGTTTGACCGGCATTGTGGCTCTGCAGTTGTTTAGCTTGTTCTGTAGTACCAACTCCACGCAGGCGGGCGTCGGCGTTCGAAATTTGAATGTTAGTACCAACTTCACACACAAACTAGGAGCGGCACGCAGGCAGGCGTCGGCGGTCGAAATTTGAATGTCATAATATGTAGAAAAACTACACATTATGGTCATAATGTGTAATTTTTCAGATAAGAAATGAATTTTTACCAAGTAGTTTAACATTCAGCTGGTCGTAACGTGCGATTTTTGTTCGCAGTAAAGAGGGTTTATGATACGTGTGTAGATAAATAAATATAATGTCAATAACTAGGAGCATAAAAAACAGCCGAAGAGAGACGCGGTATCCCTACTTTTCAAGTTTTACTTAGTGTAGGGTACAGAGCTTCCCTGAGGTAAGCAAAACCAATAACACTGTGATAATTAAATGCTATACTTATTGTATTTATCTATGTAATTTTTCAGCATTAATAAATAAAAAAAATAAAAAATTTGAAACTACCATTTAATAATGTGATGATGATATAATATGTAAATGTGATCATAATATTATAAATAATAATGACGACCTCTGTGGTGCAGCAGTTGTGGTTCTGCCTACCATGTGAGAGGTCCCGGGTTCGTTCCCTGGCTGGGGATAATTAAAAAACCCCAGGTCTTGGATGTTTATATGTGCGATGTCGCTGTTTCTGGTTGCCAACACAGGGAACCCTAGTGTGGGGTCAGAAGGCCTGTATGTATATATTTATTTGGCTTTGTTCTAGCTACGAGTGGCAGTAAGCGGGCCGATTGGCTGCTATAGTATAAATGGAAACGAAGCTGACTAGCGATGTCTCTTTATTTGGAACCGAAACAGTCGGCGCTCACTGGCTGAGCAATGAGCAGTATGTCAAATTATATTTATTCATTTATTCGGAGAAAAGACAGGGCTAGGATACAGTTAGATTCGGTAGGAAACTTGCTAACATGCAGATTTTACAGGGATATATCGTTTGGCTTAAATGAGTTTATCTACACACGTATCATAAACCCTCTTTACTGCGTTCAAAAACCGCACGTTACGATCAGCATTATGTTAAACTACTTGGTAAAAACTCGTTTCGTATCTGGAAAACTACACATAATGGTCACTACATATAATGACATTCAAATTTCGAACGCCGGCGCCCGCCTGCTTGCCGCCCCTAGTTTGTCTGTGAAGTTGGTACTGACATTCAAATTTCGAACGCCGACGCCCGCCTGCGTGAAGTTGGTACTACAGAACAAGCTAAACAACTGCAGAGCCACAATGCCGGTCAAACATGCGGTTCCTGAACACATCAAAGAGAGCTTATGATATGTGTGTAGATAAACTAGTGTATGTAACTGTACATAATTAGGCATTGCAATGCCCTCCATTATGCAGCAGTCACATAAACTACTATTAAATTGTCTTAGTGATTATATAAATACTGCCCAAACGCAAAATACATACATTGTAATTCTATCTAATTAAACTAACTGTTCAATTCTATATGACAGCCCGAATGGCCGAGTCGGCAGTGACCCTGCCTACGAAGCCAAGGGTCCCGGGTTCGAGTCCCGGTTGGGGCAAATTTTTGTTTGATGAGAACGGATGTTTGTACCCTAGTCATGGTTGTTTATCTATCTAAGTATAATATTTATCTACATAAGTATGTGTATCATTGTCTAGTACCCAAGATACAGGGAATCCTAATTTGGGGCTAGATCAATGTGTGTAAATAGTGTCCAAGGTATTATTATTATTATCATATAAATTAAGTAAATAAAGAAATACCCTTTCATGGTAAATTTTCCTATCATGGTTTTCTGGAAGAAATCTCTTTTTAGAGATAAGCTCGCCTTTGTACATATGTTTTCCACAAATGTAACTTTTTATTTATCTTTGTGCAATTAAGAATTATGAATTATGAAAGAGTTATGAAAATATAAAGTCTAAACGAGACCCGTCGGGCCATCCATTCTATTCTCTAACCCAACTGTACCCGAGTTCTACAGACAATTGTGGAATGTGAATATAACAGTTGTACTACCACCATACAAAAATGTTAATATAACAGTTGTACTACCACCATACAAAAATGTCAATTTAACAGAAAAGATATGACAATTGGTCGTAGGACTAATCCAACAAAAACATAAAAAACGTGTCGTCAGACTTTGGGGCATTATATAAAATTTTATATTTCCAGCAAACGTATTTTAAAAACTTAACATAACATAGCGTCACGCCTTTCCCATACGGGGCGGCAGAGGCACAATTGTGCCCACTTTGAGCCAGTTATTCAATACTCCATTTTGCATGACAGGGGGCTAGCCCATCGCCGCAGCTATGGAGTAATGAAGGTTTCCTCGTGATGTTTTCCATCACCGTTAGAACGTCCGTATGATGGTACTTAAGATAAATTAAAAACCTCTTTGGTACATGGGCAGGAATCGAACCTGCATCTCCTTTGTGAGAAGCAAGCCGTGAAACCACTACGGAGCTCTTTTTTATGTTAAACATAATTTTATGTAAAACCACCACTATGTGCGTTATGACGTGACAACACAATGTTCATGAAAACAATCCATTTCGTCAAACTTCTCAAATACTTAGCTAATTTCGTTAATACTTAAATTTACTTTAAATTAGTTTCTAACAAAAAAACTCATTTAAAAAAATATCAACTCGGACAAAGTCGCGATTAAAACCTAGTTTATTATAGGCATGTATTTAATCGCACATCAAAATACTGATTTGCGCTGCAGAAAAGAATCAACAAAACACTTTTTATGTTTTAAATATTTAATGAGTACCTACTTAAGTTTAAGTTTTAAGTATTTTTTGTTGTTCTTACATGTTCAACCTAACACGAAGGATAAAGGGGTTCTTCGCTCACCCCCTTTACCCTTCACCTAAGCTACCGCAGCATTTTGCCCTGATATTTGCTGTGCAAATCAGTATTTTTGATGTGCAGTTATTTCCCGTTTATTATCAGTTAGGAACATGGTAGGTACTACATTTACTTACTTAGAAAATCATTTGACTAGCCATCTACCTTTTCCACAGCCCAAAAAGTGAAACCTGATTTTTTTAAGCGACGCGACAATTTTTTTATGAGTTTGCCGACTATCTTTTCTCATACTGTCTGACAGATATTGGTCACGATGTATTCCATCGCCGATAGATCGCCCGAGAACACTTCATTTATAAAACATCTTTTATCTAAATACACACTTGTCTCCAAAAAATACGGACACGCAACCTGCGAAAGTACACCTCCAAAAGCCGAGTGGGCGGGGCGCCAAGCGGCCGAGGGGCGTGGCCTAGAGGGCGTTGACCTCACCGTAATAGCGGCCTGCAGCTGACTACCCGTAATTATGTATGAATCTTGCCACTTCATTAGCAATTCTATGTATGGCACCTTTACGTCGTCGGAATGCCGGTTGGAAGGACGTCACCGGATTTCAATTGCGATGCTTCGTTTTTGCGGCGATAAGATAGGCCCCTGACAGGTATACTAAGTATATGTAAATATCTGCAGTGATAACGAACTTTTGGCTGCGAGTTCACGCGAACAGTCCATGGTGAATATCAGGCTGAAAGAAGTCACATCGGCTGAGAAATCGATGAATCTGCATTGGACAGGACGGGCTAACAGAAGAATACGATGAAAACCCGCAACTTCATCTGCGTGTTCCTAGGGATTATCATTAACCGAGATAACGTTACCCTCCTTCTGGTGCAGTTGGATAAAAAGTGTACTATATGTTAATCTAGCTCATAACCTACCTCTGTGCTAAATTTCATTCAAATACGTTCATCTGTTTTAGCGTGATTGAGGCACAAACACACAAACATCCAAACATCCTAACATCCTAACATCGCTACTTTCACATTTATGATATTAGTTAGATTAGTTAGATAGTGTTGTATTTTGATGCGCAGTGTACCTGTCTATTGGTATACAGATACATATAATAACAAACAGAGCGTCACAAATTTTCCCATACGACGTGGCAGAGCAGTTGTGCCAACGTTTAGCTAATTATTCAATACTCTTTAGGTATAGGTAAAAACCGGTTAAGTGCGTGTCGAACTCGCACACAAATGGTTCCGTCGTACAAGAATACTTAACTACTTATAAAAGAATAAAACAAAAACCAAAAAAGGATAATAATATGTTCGAGTGTGGATTCGAACCCAGGGCTCTAAGATTTCAAAAGCGATTTCCAATCAAATAACGCCACCACAACCATGTGAAGAGCCGCGAAATCTACAATCATATTTGACTAATGAAGGGACTGTATGGGGTTAATCTGGCTCAACACAGACCTTGCTGTTAATAATTTTGTAATTATTTATTCCTGCTTAATAATTATGATAATGACATATTTTGTATTAGATAGGCATAAGCAATTTTTAAAAGAGATCTAAATATCAATCTGTGGGAGTTTCTACGCCCTTCTTCTCCCACAGTGGTCCAATGTAGAGAAGTGGCAAAAAATGACGATTGCTAAGTATATGTAAATATCTACAGTAATAAAGACAATTTTTTTGTTTTGAATTTTTACTCATGGGTTGGTTTGTCTTATAGCGGGTGGTGTTAAAACGCCTTGTATGAGTTGTACGGAAACACCTTTATCTTATAAAATCTTGTTAGGTTTATTATTTGTTACTCAAGCGGCAACAGAAATACATTTTCCGTGAAAAATACAATTTTCTACCGAACGCGGTTAATGAGATACAGCCCGTTGACGGACGGACACGGACGGACGGACGGACGGAGAGCGGAGGCCAAGTAATAGGGTCCAGATTAGCACCCTTCGGGTTCGGAACCCAATAAAATCTCATTTATAAAATGAATCTAGGAAGGTACTCATTTTGATGTTAATATTAAAGACACAACACTAGCGATTTATCGTTATTCGTTATAACGTTAAAAACCACTGAATAACCATTTAACGGGTATTTTTTTATCATTTTTCTAAAAAAGATATCAAAACTAATTAAGAAACAGCGTTAATAAAAAGGCCTATACACAGACTATAGGTTTGGGGCTCGGTCAAAAGTTATCTGCATCTAAAACGTATAAATATTTAGTAACCTAACATAACACACACAAATGCTTATTTGTGACTCAAGTGACGGCCTCTGTGGCGCAGCGGTTGTGGCTCTGCCTACCATGCGAGAGGTCCCGGGTTCGATCCCCGGCTGGGGGTAATGAAAAAAAAAAAAACAATCCCCAGGTCTTGGATGTTTATATGTGTGTGACGTCGCTGTTTCTGGTTACCACGACACAGGGTGTCCTAGTGTGGGGCCAGAAGCAATGTATGTGCCTGTATATAAATGTTTATGTTTATGTTTATATAAATAATGTTTTATTTTCTTTTGTTTCAGATGTTGCTGCGTTAAGCTTCGGAAACTTAAAATAATTATTTCAACGTACATATTTAAAATTAACTCAATAACCAAGTGCAATATTTAACTAGGCTCTGATTGGAAATCGATATAAAAACGGGTTAATTTACTACTTAGTGCTTAAGTGTAAAAAAATAAATTAACATGTCCTATTATTTTAGTCTTGTAGCCTGAAAGGACTTATAATTTACTTAAAAAAAATGCCACGGACATAAGTTATGTCACACAACAGAGTGCAACAAACGTGATAACCCCAAAACCCGAAAAAATGCCATGTGACACAATTCTGCTAATCCCTCCCAGTGAAATCAGTCTCAGTGCAAGCCCGATCCGTGAGATGTGTCCTTTATGAGTGACTGCTTCGAGCACAGTTGTGAAATGTATACGGCCTGGTACAGCCGGGGGGATAGTGGCATGCACCATCATCAGATGGGGCAATTGTACCATCACGGGCCGCCGATGATAAAGACTGAAGCTGGGGTGAATAGTGATTGCATGATGGCCGTCGATTACGCGCCGCCGATTAAGGTAAGATTTTTTCCTTATTTATTACCTACGTGTAACGGAAATACGCAAACGCATTACAAACGAACATAGCGGCTCGTCTTTTCCCGAATGTCAGAGGCACAATTGTGTCCATATGAAAAGGAATTAATTAAGGAGTAAGACAATATATCCGAGTGTCGCCAAGAAGAGGGCAAAGATAAGTCAGTAGACCACTTGGCAGATGGTCTAATGACATTCATTTCAATGGGACATGTAAAAACAATCAAAGGTACCAAACTGAGAAAACCATTTCGAGATAATTGTGTTCCTAACTAAATTCCGTTATTCCCGTCAAAAAATATTACAGGATTACTGAAATATACGTATAAAATATAATGTACTTCATTTGTCCTCTACGGATTAGTTTGTTCAAATTCCTTCGCTGTTAAGTTGGCAGTTCTGTAAAACTGTCAAGTATTAACAGTTTTACTGTTACTCAATAACGCAGATGTCAGTCGGAACGTAAACAAATATGTGTATTATAGTTTTTAGTTTTATAATCGGAAACAACCAGCCTCATGTACAACCATTCCAAAACTGTGAGCAAGTGACGTCACGAGGGGTATTATTAAATACAAAGACTTCCATTACCCGGAATATTCAAGTCAGTTTTTAAAAAAGCCTAAATTTCACAAAATAAAATAAAAAGTGGTACGTATTTTTTAGCATGACCCATTCAATTTGTTTTTTTGCAATTGTTACTTTCTTGTACATTTCATTTCATTACAAAGGACCTCAACTGATATTACTTAATTATATTACCCTTTAATACATTATATGTCATTGCGATGATAGCTGGAAAACACTGAACGCAGGTTGAACAGGACCTGAGTTTTAATTGCGCGTACATAAAGAGGCCTTTACCCACCAGTAGGTTCTGATAAGTCTAAAGGGAAATTTCGGCAGCTCTTTTTTGGCGTATTTGTATGGGTTGAGAAAAGTTATATTCATCCTGATCTCATGGCTGGAGAAAATGTATAATAGCATTTTTTAATAAGACTTTGTATTGTAGACTAAAAGCGGCCTCAATATCGCCAACTTTGATGTAATTAATTTATTTTTAAATTACCAACATTATAGGAATCAATTAATTAGAACCTTCTCGTTTGAAGAATTTAGGAATAAAATTAAATAAATAAAATGCAAATACACACACTATTTCTTCGCTATTTTATTGTACTAACACCTGGATTTTTGTAAATATTTGTGTGGATACATATATTATGAATTATATGAGTCACAATAACCAAAATATACCTTGCTGTTCTGTCAGTAACTAAAAGTATGATAAACCGCTATAACTACACTTACTGTTCCCCCCCCTACCCTCTTCATCCTATCTCAATTATGCGCCTGCGCAGGGTCCATGACACCCGCCGCTCGGCTCGTGGTACCCATTTCCTAACCTCAAAAAACCCGCCACAAAAACCTTCAACCTGTTTGGATAATACCAAAACGGTTACGCACGATCGACGCCGATTCTCCACAGAGCAGCGCTCGGGCGACAGATCTTTGCGCTTTTTCTTCTAGAATTTTCCTTTTTTTTTTCTTTTGGATTTCCTATTGGATCCGGTGGCTGCCACGAAAAAGAGTGGTCACGTCTCGCGCGCGTGAGTAAATCATCTTGTTAACTTTTGACTCCGACACCTGTTCGATATTGAATGGGAGCCATTCATGGGAGATGTGAATGGAGGGTGACGATGTAATTAAGTGAATTGGTGCATGATCTCCTCACGTACTAATATTATATTAAATCCTATTATATCCTATATAGCACAAATTATATCAAAAAACACATTCATTCGACGCCCTTTCGATACTTATAATAAAATACTATGGATATAGCTATCTGCGCAAACTCACTTCCTAGCTATAAAAGGGAAATATTAAACTGCACATCAAAAATTCTGATTTGCACAGCAAATATACTGATTTTCACAGCAAATATCAGAGCAGAATACTGCGGTAGCTTAGGGGAAGGGTAAAGGGGGTGAAAGCGAAGCCCCTTTTATCCTTCTTATTAGGTCGAACATGTAAGAACAACAAAAATACTTAAAACATAATAGTAGTTTATGTGACTGCTACATAATGGAGGGCATTAATACTCGAGTTCGGCTCGTTTCATAATAATATCACTCGAGAGTTTTAATTTCTAATTATGTACAGTTACATACACCAGTTTATCTACACACATATCTTAAGCTCTCTTTGATGTGTTCAGGAACCGCATGTTTGACCGGCATTGTGGTTCTGCAGTTGTTTAGCTTGTTCTGTAGTACCAACTTCACGCAGGCGGGCGTCGGCGTTCGAAATATGAATCTCAGTACCAACTTCACAGACATACTTGAGACGGCACGCAGGTGGGCGTCGGCGTTCGAAATTTGAATGTCATAATATGCAGAAAAATTACACATTATGGTCATAATGTGTAATTTTTCAGATAGGAAATGAGTTTTTACCAAGAAGTTTAACATTATACTGATCGTAACGTGCGGTTTTTGTACGCAGTAAAGAGGGTTTATGATACGTGGTGTAGATAAAAAGTTTTTTTGCTGTGAAAATCTGAATTTTTGATTAAATACTAGCCGCTATAAAATATTGATTAAATAAATTATTTCTGAGTAACTTTAACTAAACAAACATGAATTAATATTTTAACCATAAATGTAATTGATTAATGATACTCCAGGTGTGCGTTATTAAGTAATGAATTTATGTCTAAGTAAGTGACTGTTTCTTACCTGAATAAAAATACATAAAAAAAAGATAATCCTTTTCTACCTTCATATAGGTACCGAAATCCTACTAAAATTACAGTTAGAAAAGGGAAATATTAAACTGCACATCAAAAATACTGATTTGCCCTGCAAATATCCCATAAATGTGCTGCGGTAGCTCAGGTGAAGGGTAAAGGGTGTGGGCGAAGCGAAGCCCCCTTTATCTTTCGTGTTAGGTTGAACATGTAAGAACAACAAAAAATACTTAAGTACTCATGAATATTTAAAATATAAAAAGTGTTTTTGCTGATCTTTTTTTGCTGCGCGAATCAGTAGTTTTGATGTGCGATTAAATACCAGCCGTTAGAAAAGTGGTAGTATTTTTGTGGTTTATAAATCGGAACATCTTTCACTTCGACAATGTTTTTATCTACATATGTACCCAAGCGGACAAAGGTAAGCGAAGAGCATTTTTAGGGTCCCGTGCCCGATTGTTGTCAAACGGGGCCCTAAAGCCTCCTCTGTCCATCCGGCTCTATTTGACGAACCGAAGGGATTTGTTCACAGAGTGTGTATTTGTATCGCCCCGTTTTTTTCTTTTAAAATTAAAGGGGGTACATGAGACCGGTTTTTTTCTTTGCGCTTTTTCTCCTATGTTAGTACGGAACCCTTCAAGTGAGTCCAACTAGCCCTTGATCAGTTTTATAACAATATCCCAGCGAAAAACAGCTCCTAGTAAAACTGCGTGAAACGGTACGTAGTTTGATGACATCTGTAGTCTTTAGTAAGTTAGGTAGTGTATCGATTTCCCCGCGCCATTTTCCCCGTGACCACGTGACACGCCTCAGCTCATACATCAATGTCTCAGCAGTTTTATAATCTCCTGCCAGGATTGGGGGGAATCTGAACGTTTTATTTGTTTAGCTCGGTTTGACATTGTTGGTTTTGTGGGACAAACGGTTGGGTGCGATCGATATTCGGAAATCTTGATGGTGGGTTTCTTTAACACACGCTTTTAAACATAAACATATACATTTATGTATAGGCACATACATTGATTCTCGCCCTACACTAGGATACGCATCTTGGGAACCAGGAACGGCGGCACACGGGGTTCGAACCCGGGACCTCTCGCGTGGTAGGCGGAGCCACTATCGAAGCGCCACAGAGGCTACCTTTTACGTGACGTCATAATTCATAATAATACAAATAATAATACTATACTAAATTTACTAAAGATAAATTACTTATCTCATTGGTACATGCTCGGCACCGGATTGGAACCCGCATCTCCCGTGGAGAAGCGTGAAACCACCAAACCCCGGAGCTCTTCAAAGTTTGAAACCTTATCAGCAACGAAGTACATGCTTAATTCATAAGTCATTTATTAATAACGTCAGATCAATACAATAATTAAATTAAATAACACAACAAAAAATTTAAATTCAATCGATGAATTAAATTAAATTATGGGTCAAATTATGTCAAGTAATATAGATTATAATTAAAATAAATTCAATATCATCGAAATTATTTAAATGTCAAGGAATTCCGCAAATGTGTAGAAGGTTTTGCCGACAAGAAAGCGCTTCAGGAACGATTTAAAAAGGAAATATTAAACTGCACATCAAAAATACTGATTTGCACGGCAAATATCAGGGCAAAATGCTGCGGTAGCTTAGGTGAAGGCTAAAGGGGGTGAGCGAAGCGAAGCCCACTTTATCCTTCGTGTTAGGTTAAACATGCAATAACAACAAAAATACTTAAAACATAAACTTGAGTACACATAAAATATTTAAAACATAAAAAGTATTTTTTCTGATCCTTTTTTGGTGTGCAAATTAGTATTTTTGATGTGCGAATATTTAAAAATAGTGGGGGTGGGTGCATCAGTAATGTTGCCAAGAAGACGATTCTAGGGGCCTTCTAATCTAACGGTGATGGAAAAGGTCGTTAGGAAACCTTCAATATCTATAGCCCCAGTGAAGGGTTGGCATATCCATGCCTGACGTCATGTCAAATTTGTTTAACAGTGGGCTAGCCCGTTCGCCGCAGCTCGGTAGATATGAAAGTTTTCTTACGACAATAGTACATACGATATGTATATACAATAACTATCATCAAAATATTTTTTTCCTACCCAGAATGGGTAAATGATCACCAAAAGTTGCAGAAAATATCAGGGCAAAATACTGCGGCAACTTAGGCGAAGGGTCAAGGGGGTGAGCGAAGCCTTCTTTATCCTTCGTGTTAGGTTGAACAAGTAAGAACAACAAAAAATACTTAAAACATAAACTTAAGTACACAAAATATAAAAAGAAGTTTGGTGATAATTTATCCAAACACAATTTGGTGGTCGTTTCGAATTTATTGGTAGTAAAATAGGTGCGTTTTTGGTGATCGTTTAAACATAATCCATAGAAAATTAGAACACCCCGTACACATTCACACATACGGATATACCCAAATGGGTAAAATTTATCTGATACTTTACTTCCCTTATTCTAAGACCTTTACAAACGTGTATTTTATGGCAATACATATAATATGAATATGAATATGACTATGACTATAACTTTGACCGACTGCTCCGATTTTAACAAAACAAGGCTAAGAACTATTGCGAGGAAGTCTTCTTCCATCTACAGAAAACCGCATTAAAAGCCGCACAACCGTTTAAGCGCTAGAGATACACATACAGATACAGACACACACACCTCTTTTTCGTCGGGGGTTAATATAAGTCAATTTTTACTGCATAATATAATTGATGTGGAATTAAATTAGAGAATAAGCTACCTTGATTGAATAACGCACAATTGCGTCGGCTAAAAGATTTATAGATGACGCGAAATTATATTCGAATGACGGTTATTTGATGAGGGCTTATTTGATGACGTTTATTGAAACATGCCACTTGTAAGGGTCCCCTTACAAGTGGCATGTTTCAATAATCCTTTAATACTTAAAATCTCGTGTAGTTCATTATTTGTTGCTGCAGCGGCTAAAGAAATACACATTCTGAAATATTTCAGGTACTCTCTGCCTATTACGATTTATCAGATAGAGCCCGGTGACGGACAGACAGACAGACGGACAGCGGAGGCTTAGTATTACGGTCCCATATGGCACCCTTCTGCTGCGGAACCCTAAAATGCTTGATCATGTTTTATGACTGTTCATTACTTGTTATGTGTTACACTTACAAGCATCGGCTTGTTACGACTACTGTTGCTTAGGAATTACTTATAATGCACTTGCCGAATGCACAGATGCCTGCTCAATTAAAGTTCCACTTACATGTCATACTGACGCTGTCATTTTCCGAAAGCGAGTCAGCAGTGGGCCTAATGACTAAATAAAATTGGCTAGTATTTAATCGCACATCAAAAATACTGATTTGCACAGCAAAAAAGGATCAACAAAGACACTTTTTATGTTTAAAATATTTTATCTACACACGTATCATAAACACTCTTTACTGCGTTCAAAAACCGCACGTTACGATCAGCATTATGTTAAACTACTTGGTAAAAACTCGTTTCGTATCTGGAAAACTACACATTATGGTCATTATGTGTAGTTTTTCTACATATAATGACATTCAAATTTCGAACGCCGGCGCCCGCCTGCATGCCGCCCCTAGTTTGTCTGTGAAGTTGGTACTGACATTCAAATTTCGAACGCCGACGCCCGTCTGCGTGAAGTTGGTACTAAAGAACAAGCTAAACAATTGCAGAACCAAAATGCCGGTCAAACATGCGGTTCCTGAAAACATCAAAGAGAGCTTATGATATGTGTGTAGATAAACTAGTGTATGTAACTGTACATAATTAGGCATTAAAACTCTCGAGTGATATTATTATGAAACTCGCCTTCGGCTCGTTTCATAAACCCACTCTCGAGTTTTAACTTTATATTTAAGTATTTTTTGTTGTTCTTGCATGTTTAACCTAACACGAAGGATAAAGGGGGCTTCGCTTCGCTCACCCCCTTTACCCTGCACCTAAGCCACCGCAGTATTTTGCCCTTATATTTGCTGTGCAAATCAGTATTTTTGATGTGCAGTTTAATATTTCCCAATAAATTTCGGCAAGGGCGGGTCGGACTCGCAAACGAAGACATAAGGGCTTTACCATTGTACAAGAAGACACATGGAAAAAAAAAAACGAACTTGGTTATTTACCAGTCCCTACAGTTTGTGGGTCGAACGTCAAATCAATTGCTACACCGACGACGATGGTGGGTGACGCTCTATAGTGACACTTGTCAAAATCATGACACCTTTCAAAAATAGTGACACATGTCAAAAATAGTCACACCTGTCAAAAATACTCACTCCTGTCACAATCATGACACCTGTCAAAAATTGTGACTACTGTCAAAAATAGTTTCATTTTTCGAAAATAGTTACTACTGTCAAAAATAGTGATTACCGTCAAAATAGTGACACCTGTCAAACTAGTGAAACATAGAAATCAACCATGACATCGGCCAGTAGTACTATGGCAAATAAAAATTCTCCCGTGGTACTACCAGAGCTGTTGGTGGTACCACGGTCAAAAAAAATTACCCGTGGTACTACTGGTAGCAACACTGGTAGTACCACGGGGGACGAAGGGGTAACTCGCAGAGGAGAATATCAAAGTCTCTTGAAATATAATAACATAATAAGACAAAGTGTAAGACTGGCCGACCGCGTCAGAAACACCACACTGCGTTCCATAACCGGCATCGTCTGAGTTGGGTCTACAATAAATAGCCTCGCGCCACGATTTATGAGCGTTGGCCTTGAATGCGCAGTAGTCACTTTTCAATACCTGTACATATGCGCAGTAAATCCCGCCAACGTGCCCAGCGCTCTTAATTCGTGGCGCGAGGTACATTATAGGTGTTTTCAAATATCTGGGTAGACAGGATACAATAAAGAACAGGTAGACTCAAAACGTTAAATAAATAAAATAATAAACTAATTGACAATATGTAAAAAATACATAATACTAAAACAAATAAGTAAAATTATCCTATACTATTATTATTTGCGCTTCTCCTCCCTCTCCCGCTCGCTCTCGCACTCGACGCGTTAGTAGGACGCGAGGTGCCAAGTTAAGTTTGGCAGATAGTACTTTTCTTTATTCTAGGCTTTGAGTTCCCGTTAAGCTTTGAGTGGTCGGTTGTGCATCCGAGCGTGAGTGAGTCAATTACCTATTATAAATAAATCTGTTTCATTGAATATATTGGTATTATTAACTTTTCAGTTATTCGCGCCTTTCAATGTATGTAATCGTTTTAAAAAGTAGACCAGTAAATCTATCGTATAGACATTATTGCCGCAAATTTTCCTAGAGGGAGTGGTAGAGGCAAAGCACCCAACATTCTTTTACCAAATAAAACATAAGACATTTCAAAACATTTACATACATACACACATACATACAGACAGACATCGACGACCCGAATGGCCGAGTTGGCAGTGACCCTGCCTACGAAGCCAAGGGTCCCGGGTTCGAGTCCCGGTGGGGGCAAATATTTGTTTCATGAGAACGGATGTTTATACCCTAGTCATGGTTGATAATCTATCTATGTATAATATTTATCTATATAAGTATGTGTATCGTTGTCTAGTACCCAAGATACAGGGAATCCTAGTTTGGGGCTAGATCAATGTGTGTAAATAGTGTCCAAGGTATTATTATTATTATTATTTCAAAACATTAACATACTTGCGTGGGGCCAGAAGCAATGTATGTGACATCGCTCCTGGCCCCACACTAGGATACCCTGTGCCGTGGGAACCAGAAACAGCGACGTCACAGACATATAAAGAATCAAGACCTGGGGTACTTTTTCTCTGTATCCCCATTCGGGGATCGAACCCGGGACCTCTCGCATAGTAGGCGGAGCCACAAACGCAACGCCACAAAGGTCGTTGAAAGGAGATCAAAAGTTTGTAGATAATAATAATAATTGGCTCCCATAAGAAAAGCTCGCTTAGTTTGGGGCCACAAGAAAACAAAACGATAATCTCTTAAATACCTAAATGTAAGTAAGGCTTAGTAAGTGTTTGTTATTATTTTTAATTAATCTTGTAACTAATTAGAATATTTTTTGTGATTGTTTTAAAGTATTTTGGAATGAAAATTTTTGTATATTTCTATATTTCTGTATATCTATATTTTAAAAACACAGAGTACGTAAGCAAAGAGTTCTATCCATCTGAAGTAACTTACAAATTGATCACACATTAAAAGCAAGTAAAGCAAACGAATTCTCAATATCCAAGATATCCATAGAAACTCGCTCTTTGTTGCTGTAAATAATGTTTATCAAGTTACAAACCTGACATTTAATATTTCTTAATATGGTAAGGTAATTTCGTTTATCTGAGAGGTTTCAGAACGATATCCTAGCCCCTAGAACCATAAACATAGTTAATCATCTGAGGCTACTTCAAAATTCACACCTACTATCCACTAATCTTCAGATTTTATTAATCTTTTTATACATACTCATCCTTGGT
Organism: Argyresthia goedartella; assembly: GCA_949825045.1. Taxonomy (NCBI): domain Eukaryota; kingdom Metazoa; phylum Arthropoda; class Insecta; order Lepidoptera; family Argyresthiidae; genus Argyresthia; species Argyresthia goedartella. The sequence continues at coordinate 20,710,989 of OX463834.1, forward strand.
TTCCAGAAGAGGGGTAGCCAGAGACTAATCACCTACTACAACTGGTTGTACCACTGGGTAAACCACGGGCAATGATAGGTTATTTTATAGATTTTGCCCTTTCTCTAGTAAGTTGCCAAATTGGTCTAACTTTAAAATTTCATAAAGGAATGCTACGAAACGACGCTAGCAAAAAAACCGAAGGTACTTATTTTTACCGAAACCCAACCACCATACTTCCCCCCAGACCCACCCCCGCTCGCATGGGTCATGATTAATGACGTCACAGACGACTCGGCCGAGGGCGAGGACATTCGATCATCATAATCTGTGAACCTTTGTTCTGTGTCTGTGCCGATTCATTTGTGTGATTTGAGATTCTGATTATGAGAATTGGTTATTTCACTGGGTAGTCAAATACAAACCTTAATTATGTTTTGACCAGACTCTATAATAATGCCTTGGACACTATTTACACACATAGATCTAGCCCCAAACTAGGATTCCCTGTATCTTGGGTACTAGACAACGATACACATATTTATGTAGATAAATATTATACTAAGATAGATAAACAACCATGAATAGGGTACAAACATCCGTTCTCATCAAACGAATATTTTGCCCCCACCGGGACTCGAACCCGGGACCCTTGGCTACGTAGGCAGGGTCACTGCCGACTCGACCATTCGGATCGTCAACTCTGGTTTACTTTATGAGTTTGTTTAAATACTTGTTCCTCTTTTGACTTATGAATCCTCAAGATAACACCGTCATTTTGTGGGAGTAATATGGGAGTGACAAACAAATTAATAAAGTTTCGAAACTTGTATCATATTCATATTATTTATTGCACAGAAATCTTAATAGTAAGGTAACAAAACATTTTATGAGCAAAGGCGAGCTTATCTCTAAAGACAGATTTCTACCAGCAAACCTAGGTAGGACAGGAAAAATTGTGCAACAGGAGAGTCCTAGTGCGCAATAAAACTGTACACGTCTAATTGTGTACAACTAAAACATAATAATGTAATAAATGATATATACTAAATAAAATACAAAAGCAAAAAATTAAATATATGTCAAACATACACTACTTATATATACATATATAAAAAGTACCTATCACGAAAGAGAAAGGAAATGCTCTTTCAATCTTGTCTTAAAAGTGAAAATTGAGGGACTATCTCTAATAGCGCAGGGAAGTGCGTTCCACAGTCGGATCGCCCTTAACCTAAACGAGTGTTTGTAAGCGGCAGTTTTATGCCCAGGAGTAGAGAGAAGAGACATCGTGTGGGATCTCCGGTTGCTACGCCTGGAGGAAATAAACTCGAAACGTTCTCGAAGAAATGAGGATATGAGGATATGAGGATCGCAGATATTGTATCACATAATACCTTTGGGTGTGCGGTGTTAAATCGCACAACTCTCCCCCCACCCCGCGTGCCGCTTCATCGTAACTGTAAAATCTGTCAGTTTAACGGATTTTTTCACTTTTTTGGGAAAACTTTAATATATGGTTTGTCGTGCGACGACGAGAACCTACCAGAACCTAACAGAAAACAACAACCAGGATAAAATTTAAAGTGTCAGTTTATTGGTTATTTACAGTGAAGTCTATAAAAAAGATGATGCGAAGATGAGGATGGATGAAATAAGAACAAGTTTTATAAAAGACAAATTAAGTATAAAAAGGAAGCGGAGGATACGAAGAGTAAAAGACCGGTGGGGTTAGTGACCAGGATGCAGGTGTATTTGTTGTTGTAGATGTTGTTGAAATCGTCGTTGTAGGAACGGTAGCGGCGTACTTGTAGCTACGGCTCGCTGGATCCCGTTGTAGAAATCGTCGTTGTAGGAACGGTAGCGGCGTACTTGTAGCTACGGCTCGCTGGATCCCGTTGTAGAAATCGTCGTTGTGGGAACGGTAGCGGCGTACTTGTAGTTACGGCTCGCAGGATCCCGTTGTAGAAATCGTCGTTGTAGGAACGGTAGCGGCGTACTTGTAGTTACGGCTCGCAGGATCCTGTTGTAGAAATCGTCGTTGTAGGAACGGTAGCGGCGTACTTGTAGCTACGGCTCGCTGGATCCCGTTGTAGAAAGGATTGTTTGAAGGATTGAGAGAGTTTGAAGGCTCGCAGGATCCCGGGGTAGTGCGACCCCGGGATAAGGCCTTTAAGTGGTACTTCCAGTTCAGAAGCTGACGTGAGACTCCAGAATTTCAGAAATGTTCCGCTTTTATACCCTTTTTGGAGAGTTCTAAAAATTATTTAAATTAAACGTAATTTTTGTGAGTGGCCAAGAGAGAAAGAGTATTTTTGTAAAAGTATTGAAACAAACATATCAGACCGCTAACGAGTTTGAATGGACATTGCCATGACAATCAGATAAACAACGGCATCAACAGATGTCAAAGTTTAGTTTCAGGCTCGTAATACGGTAAACAATGAGAAAACCATGCAGTAAATAACATAACAGCGAAAGGAAAACAGGTAGCGCACCAGCGCGCACGAAGCCCGAGATTGCAGAGTTTCGGAGAAAGCCAAATACAAGGTCACCAAAGGTAAGCCCCTTCGCTATCGATTTAGAAGTGCTGATAACATGAAAATGCAGAGCGAAAATGATTTGTTAATATGTTCTTATGGTTTAAAACGTTACAGGGTCCTATGAAAATAAAGGTGAAGACAATATCAGACTGTACAGCATGAATCTGAAAAACATGAAAGCATGAAAGAGCAAGGTACCCTGAAGGACAAACAAAAAAGACTGATGGTGGAGCTGGAGCTAAGGGATAGGAAGCAAGAATAGCATGTAAGTAGCATAACACTACAGGTTATATATATTATTATATAATTTACGGTTATTATATATTGGTAATTTACGGTTACCTGTCAATTTATATATAAGAATATCATGCTTGTAAGAAAAAACATAGCTTTATTTAAAACTGTAGGTGATAGCCTTACAATTAACACTAGAAATATAAATAGGTTTACACTACCATTATTTAGACTAAGTAAAGTAGGCACATCATTCACCGGGCACTGTATTCGCTTCTACAATAAAATACCACAGGAATCATTGATCCTTCCTGAAAAGAGGTTCAAAAACTATGTTTAAAATGAGCTGATAAGAAAGTCCTATTATAGTATTAAGGAATACTTGGATGACAAAACTGCATGGTCCATACCATCTCAGCGCACAGAAATTCGACGAGGGGCGATGAATCAAGTCTATCACTCGCCGGCGAATTTCCTTAGACCGAAACCAGTACCTGTCGCGGTACAGTCACAATACCACATAGTTATCCTTACCGTACCTTAATGTTTTGCTTGTATAATTTTATTATTTATTGTTTGTTTTATTTAACTGCTGTGTTTTGTTTTCTTTTTGCAGATTTTTCTTCTTAAAGTTTGAGTTAAAATTATGTATTTGTGTGTGTACCTTGTTGCAATGAATAAATTAATTTATCTATCTTATCTATCTACCTGTTGTAAAGTCACTTTTTTTTAAAGAAGGTATGGGGGAGAACCCCGAGGCCCACCTTCCGAAACGGAGTAGTCTCTTTTTTTATATAAAAAAAATGACTTGTAGTTTTAAGTAAGTATAATTTAACGTTGATTAAGATAATTTATTTATTTATATTCAATAAAAAAATCTGAATCTGAATCTGACAAAATAAAAAGGTTGGCAAGAATAATCAAGAGAAAATTAAAGCTTCGCATAATTCTTGCCTCAATCTCTTTTCTGCGAAATCCGGTTTTTGCATACGAGCGCCGCTAATTCTACTTCAACTTGCGTTTCGCCAAAAACAAATTTCTACGCCACCACGTAGCAGGAGTAAGAGGCGCATTTTTCAAGCTTCCATTGCCGATATTTCCCGATGGGACCCCTTATGCCTCCACAGTCCGTCTGTCCGTCATTGCACGTGCATCCGTTCTTCCGCCTGTCTATATATGATGAATTGTATTATAATAGGTAGACATCTAGGCAAACTGAGGAGAGGTAAAGCTTCTGGGGAGGATGGGATGTATGTCGAGATGCTGCAGGCGGTTGGAAAGCCCGTCCTAGAGGTTCTCGTTAAACTCTTCAACGCGACCGTCACGATCCTTCACAAGAAGGGGGACAAATCCAAGTTATCCAATTATCGCGCAATTATTAGCCTGCTCTCTCAGGTCTACAAACTATTCGTGAAAGTCCTTTGCCATCACCTCACTACCACCCTAGGCGAATACCAGCCTGTCGAACAAGCTGGCTTCAGGAGGGGTTACTAAACAATGGATCACATCCATGCGGTCAAGCAGCTGACGGAAAAAAGCAGAGAATTTAACCAGCCCTTGTGTGTGTTTCGCCTTTGTCGATTATGAGAAGGCGTTCGACAGCGTCGAGCACTGGGCCGTGATGCACTCTCTCCTTCGCTGCGGCATTGATATCTGATACGGTGGAACCCTCTGGGAGCTGTACAGGACCGCGACAATGCAGATAGGTGCGAATGCATAGGAACACCCACTCTGTGTCTATAGACCGGGGTGTTCGACAGGGGGACACTCTCTCACCCAAACTATTCACCAAACTTTTGGAGGACATTATGAAGACGTTATATTGGAGTGAGAGAGGTGTCAACATTAACGGGGCATGCAAGTCACAGCTCAGGTTTGCGGATGACCTCATTCTCGTCGCCAAATACGTCTCAGACCTCCAACATATGCTCGTATAATTGCACGAAGCTTCCCTAAAAGTCGGTCTCAGGATGAACATGTCCAAGACCAAGATCGTGAAGATTCGCCCACTAAATTTTCTGGTCATAATTGTTGGCAATGACACCGTACAGGTGGTCAGCGATTACGTCTATCTTGGACATCGTTTATCCTTTGACCGAGATGTACAGACAGGTAAAGGAGATCTAAAGACGCGTCGGATTAGGGTGGGCTGCTTTCAGGAAACTAAGTGATGTCAAATCCTCACTCTTGTGTCTTGCCCATCCTCATCTAGGGAGCCGAAACATGGACGCTCACAAAGCATAATGTGCATACTATAAAAGTAGCTCAAAGAGCGATGGAGCGTTCCATGTCGGGTATCTCTCTCGTTGACCGTGTGCCAAACGTCGAAATTCGACGCAAAACGAAGGTCGCAGATGTAGGAAACCGGATAACGAGATTGAAGTGGAGATGGGCTAGACGCTTGGCTAGACGGGAAGACGGACGATAGACCAAAGCATTCACAGAGTGGTGCCCACGGGGAGCGACAAGGCCAGTGTGCAGACCACCAGCCCGATGGTTCGACGATATCATGAAGTCGTCGGGATCCCACCACTGGGTGCGATTGGCACAGGTCCGGGGATATTGGCGCTTTAGAGAAGAGGCCTATGCCCAGCAGTGGGTCGATGTAGGCTGAGTATGATGATGATGACGTAGATGGTCGAAATTTTCACAAAGTCTATGTTTTTATTGCCGTTTTAGTAATCAATTATAAACCACGCGTTTGAAAAAGGAGGGATCTCCCCATTACAAGAGAAGTGTCTCATCGATGCATCTTTTTCTGCTTGTCTTTTCGTGATGTTACTACAAATTTAAGGTTTTCGTATTTTTTCTTTAGTTTTGCTGTATGACCTTGCCAAATTTCATGATTTTTGGTCCATGGGAAGTATAGTTTATAGATAGGATACATTTTGATTCCCTAAAGAGCGTTATCTTTTGACTGCGTTGACTAAGAAGTTTGATTTTTGACAGTTTTATGGTACTGTTTACATGAGTAATTGATATCAATTTCAACTTGATACCTTCAAGTGTTCATGAGAAAAAGGGTCTACGAGAAAAAAGATAAAAACGGAAGAGCGACTGCCTTACAGATAGACGGACAATGAAGTGATGCTAAAAGGGTTATTTTTTCACATTGTGATGCGGGTCCCTGTAACCAAGGTTATTTTTGCTTTTAACACTTTTATCGCATCTATTATAGTTTTCCAAAAAAAAGTGAAAAACCAGATGCAGGGAGGGAGAGTTGTGCGACTTTAACACCGCACCTAAAGGTATCATTTGACACAAGTTTCAAAACTTTATTAATTAGTTTCTCTGAAAACATAGGCTGACTCTACCTTGAAGCGATTTCGCACGCTCGATATTGATACGACTACCGTACAAAATATGTCCAAACGAAGCGATCCGGCTGCAATTAGATATTTTGGTAAGGTAAATTCATTATTTTGGTGATATTTAATTGCATTTGGAAGAGTTTGCAAGTAGATTGTTTTGTGTAGAGTACATTGTTTCGATATTGGCGACCAATTGCAACCGTCTCCAAGAAGGACGAGGTTTTCAATTCGACTGTATTTTTTGTATGTTTTTACGCGATTATTCCGCCAATTATTAATCGATTGTGATAGTTTTGATTGGTAGGTCATTCTTCAGAGGTGGTCACATACACATTTTATCAAAATTTATTTAGCGCTTTTCGAAAAAATTAACAAAAACAAAAAATATATACACAGATGACGGTTTGGTTTGTGGCTCCATGCAGCAAAAGTTTTGATGAGAACTTTTCAAGTTCATAGACTTCATTGGCATTCCTACCGCGGGGAAGAAATAGGGCTTGAACTTGAAGTCGATTTTTTTAAGTTTTTGGCTTGGTGAATTATGTAAACAATGCTTCTACAGACATGTTCGTTGATAGATTTATTTGACTACCTTGTCGAAGACACGGCGGGTGGGCAAACCACCCCCGAAGTTCCAACGACATCACCAAGTCGACATGATCTCAAGGGATATAGTTTGCAGAGGACCGTTGGGATTGGCGATATAGAAGAGGCCTGTGCCCCGCAGTGGGTCAATGTGTACTGAGCATGATATGTAAAACCCTTTGACTAATAACTCCCAACTGAATTAATGGACATAAGTTCTTCACTTCAACATGTTATTCGCCCACTGCTAGCTAGAAGCCTACCTTATGTGCCAACTTCTCCGCTCCTGCCTGTACCAAGGTAGTGCAGGCCCCGCCAGGTTTCTAGACGTCTTCTCTCTCAATCTTTCTTACCCCACCTTTTCCCTATGCCAGAGAGAGAGGTAAAAGCTCGCTCAAACACCAAAAAACCTTCCGGGGCCTGTAACATGTTATTACAATGCTTGATAACCTAGTTAAATGCCACATTAGGGGCTTAAGATTTCTGCTACGTCCGTAAGCTACCAACTTTTCACTAATAGTGTTCTTCAGTCCATCTTTTATTTTACCTCAGACCAGATAATGATGATAATGACGTCTCTGAGAGATTTATCAATCCAACAGCTCAATCGAACAGGGTACACAGAGGTATCAATCTTAGTGCCGCCACTAAGCCGCCATAAGGCAGGGCGCACACAGGCGCAACACAAAGACAATTAATTTAAAAGACAAACACTGTTCTTTCAAGACCACAGGCCGATCATTAATATGTGAAGCGATGTCGCGCAGGGTTGCTCCTGTCTCCACGATTTTCCATTTCGGTATTTGAAGATTTGACAGCGCTCTGTCTATTTAATCGTTGTTGCTGGGCAAAATCTTGCTGGCTGATGACACATTTGAATTACTCTAGTGGCTCTGTGGTCTGTTTTTTTCATTATTTTCCATCCCTTCACCCCCTTAAAGGTAGCTGGGTAATGGGGGTGAGCGAATTGAAGCCCCCTTTATCCTTAGTGTTAGGTTAAACATGTAAGAACAACAAAAAACACTTAAAACATAAACTTAAGTATATAAAACATAAAAAGAAGTTTGGTGATCATTTATCCAAACACAATTTGGTGATCATTCAGTCATTCTGGCAGTCATTTCGAATTTATTGGTAGTAAAATTTCGAATTTGTTGGTAATCGTTTAAATACAAGCCTTAAAGTTTATCTGATGAACAAGTGGAATTATTATAAAACAATAAATATTATTGGCTACATGAATCGCTTGAAAACGACATGGGCAATGGATGTTGTATAGGGTTATAATTAATAATTTGTGTCAGGGTTATTGAAAGCACGGCTCTGAATAACTTTTACAGTGACAACTATTTAATCAGAGTTTTTTTTATTATCGTTTGAATCTCTTTTCATTCGAAGTTTCTAACACCAGCAGTGCTAGAATGAAAAATGTTTCATTCATGACTATTTTTCGTAAGATAACATGTACGTTATCTTACGAAAAATTAACGTGTGGCATGGAACTGTCCCTCGACAGTGCGGAGGGAAGATCGCGGGATGATCGTGAAAAATCGCTTTTTCCCGCGTTTTTTGTCGCGCGTCACTGCAGTTGATGTGCGCCACGCCTTATGTGGGATGCAATTTCTGTGCCATATGCCTTAGGGATGAAAACGCTGGAGTTGTTTTGTGTTGAGTTTTTATGAATGGTTATTTGGTATTTGGTCGCTGATAAGTAGTGTAGCGTCCGTGGTCTCGTGCCCGCTCACTTGCCATGAAGGAGACCAGGGTTTGATCCCTGTCAGTCAATGACCATGTACCTGCCACTGAGATAATTGACCTGACTTAAACACATTATATGGACGCTCTTATGATGAAAAACACTTGAAGAAACCCTTCATATATTTTACAGCTACAACGACGGGCTAGCCCTTCATAACGCAAAAATCACAATTGTGCTTGTGCCACCTTTTATGGGAAAAGCCAAGACACACTGCTGTTTCTATAACCATGGAAGTAAGCTTTACCTTTCCGTCTCGGAGTTGATATGGCTTTATTCCTGGCATGGCAACTTTTACCTACCTAATGGTATCAGTTCAATATTAAATGGTCAGCATTGTCTTTGTAGACTCAACTTAATTAATACTTGCAACACAGATTATAAATCAAGCGCTTAGTTTTTTTTTCATAATCGACGCGCATTTTACTGGCCAATCAAAGGCTCGCGGGAAAAAAAGAAAAATCTCGAGTCACGCAAACCGCGCCCTCTGGTGGCGTTTTTTCCACTCGCGACGTGCCAGGTTTCAGCTGAAAAAAGGGCGTGTAAAAAAAGGGATTCCGTAAAACGATAACAGATGGCGTAACTTGTTGTTAAATGATACGAGGTTTTTCTGACGGTTTTTGTCGCATTTTTGAGCGATTTTCCTCGGAAGATGTTTTTAGTACCGTTTGCGGACATACGTATTGATGTTTTAGTGCTATGCTGGTACTATTGTTGTCTGTATGTCAGTCTGATGTTCGTAGGTCAGGGTAGAATAAGTGTTTATTGCGCTAATGACAATTACATACAACGGACTTATAAATATTCCATTCAGTGCCATTCTTTTCAATTTCAGTTTCTTAGTTTCAGAAGCCCGTAGAATTATGTACAATGAAACAGGCTACTAACTGACCGAATAGAAAAGGCTGCATTTCAAGTTCACTAACATGACATCGCTAGCTGTTTCTATCAGCCAGCTAACCCCGAGTTAACCCTTTACTGCGCATGTCTCCCAACACACCTATATGTATAGGCGATGAGAAAAAAACGCAAATTTTCTACCGGGCAAATTTAAACCTATACTTTTTTTTTGTCCGTTTTTTGCGTTTCTTTGTATGTGTGCGTTCGGAGTTTTAATTACGTATTGACTTAATTTCCCTGCTGTCTCTCGCTGGAGCCAGCATCGTTTGTGTTGAATTTCGGCGGAAAAATCTAGTTTTTTCCGCATTTATTGTAGTTCAGTGTTTTTTGACGTGTTTGGTTGCAATAGGTTATGTTTTGGTAGTGATCTAGTGTTGAGGTTAGTTGTTTTCGGTGGGAAAGTATTTTTGGGCATTAAACATGTAACTGGGGTCGTTTTTTACGTTTTTGTCTTTGTGCTGGTTTCACCGTGGCGTTGATTGGATTTCAAGATGGTCTAAAATGTGTTTCAGGTATGTTTCAAAGACTACCGTCATCAAACACTATAAAACTATAAAGTGGTACATGCTTCAGTCTATGTTTTTGATAAAAATAGCAAAATCTACATTCTTAGGTAGTTACAATTTTATGATTTATCTGTTCTTTGGTTATTTCATCTAAGTAGACTTGGAGTCAGACACTAAGTTTTTTTAAGTTACTTATTACTAGTTTCATTAGCAACCTTTAATATTGGGGTTTTGTATATTCAGTAAGTATACTCAGACTTTCTTAATATTTGGGGTTTAATGGTGAAGGCATTTAAATAATCTTGACACGTGCTAGAGCGCTGTATTATTAAAATAATAATTTTATTATTACACAGCTTAAAATGCATAGTCATGCATTTAGAAACATTTAGTTCCTGAAAGAGTCACAAATAGTGCTCTCAGCTTTCTGAAACCTTTCTCCTGAAGGTAGGGAGCTTTTTCGGAGCTTCTATAACGGAGAGCTTTTTCGTAGCCTAGGCAACCTAACTCAGAGCTTGTTTTGAAGATAGCGAGCCAGATGGCGTCACTTACCAAAAAACTGGGAATGTAAATATCAGTTACGACAATTGAAAAGACGGTATATAGAGGACAAAATTATTATAGACTATATACTAGAACAATATGTTATAAATAAGACGTAAGTTTTGATGGCGAATATATCACATGTTAATATATTGTGTGTGTAGTTATTGGTTTTGAATTTCCTCGCGTTGCCTCATTACCAGGAGCAGGTGTTGACCGGGTAACTTACTAATCGTGTTGTTTACGCTTACACAAGGAAGTTGCAATTCTATTTTTATCAGCCAGCTCTTACAGCCCTTTATGTAAGTTTAAACTTAGGCATTCTGTTAGGTTTTTTAATTGTTTGGAGAGCGCTGCCTAATTGTCTATTAAACAATTAGGATCTACCTATACTAGGATTTTTAATTTGTGGCCAGAAATGTAAACAAACAACCGTCATTTTCCAGTACAAAAAGTATGATATGAATGTCAAAGTCAACGGTTTTGTTTTAGAAAATGACAGTTGTTTGTTTACATTTCTGTTGTTCACTTTTTATTTACTTTAATAAAATGCTGTTTTTAATAGCCTGCTTTTTAAAGTTTCGTGGGAGGTGAGAAAAGTAAAGCATACTCCTCGGTGATACATCTGTTTCTATCTCGGGCACTGGACTCAGTCTTAATTCCTTCGCTTCGCTCGGGAATGAGTTCTTCGTTACATTCAGGATTCAAAATCGCGCCCGTTGACATAAAACAGTGCTTTATCCCCTTGGTGTATAATCTACCATTCTTATAACAACACTTCAGCCTACTGGATTGGTTGGCGTAACTTGCCAGTGTATTTTAAGTTGGACTATATTTTTCGTCTCAAAATAACTTGTAAAATTCTGAACTGCAGACGATTTATCGGGGTGGAATGGAAGTTCCAGAATCGCGCACACCCTTCGTATTAGTTTGACATGTAATAATATATAGTGCTGATTATTTGAAATTATTTTGGTTTATTTTCATGTCTTGTTAATTTGTATGCTTCCTATTTACATGACTTTGAAAATGCGTAATTATTCATGCTTAATGATTATTAGGGTTAAAAATTCATATTATACGAGCAAGGCAACGTGAGCCGGGAAAGTATCGCTCTGCTCAGTCCCTGCCTGTGTGGTACGAAACCTCATTTCGACCCAACATTCCAAGTCAGCATAAATCCTTTTTTCCCATTATTATTTGTTTAAAATGTAAACTTGAGGTCAATATTGGCGCCACGCCCCCTGTAGCTGTCAATAAGGTAGTTTATCAGTTTACGAGCTGGCTCAGACGTGGGCCAGACATAAGTCAATGAGTGGTGTAGGCTTAAGTACTTCTAGAGGTGACAGCTACATACAAAAAGCTTTACTGAGGCCCGGCAGACGGAAACTACGTTGGCAGTATTCATTTTGGCAACTCAATATGGATTTTATGATGTTGGCTGTAGTAAAATGCAGAACAAATGGAGTTATAAACGTATGTGGGGTTGTTTAATCTTGTGCTAACTCGCTTTGTAACTGTCGGGCCTTACTGACTATACTTGGGCACAATAGCCAGTGCCACCTTCTATGAGAATTGTCATGTCGATATGTTTTGCATTTTTGGTTTATTTACAAAGAACTGGTGGCATTTTTGCTTGAGTAATCGCATGTGCCCCTCGGAGGGGACATTAGTGGGCTACTAGGAGGGATTTAAAATACGTGACTGTTCTCAAGCAGTGAGTGGCGACTGGAGGCAATAAATCCGCTCGCAATGTTGTGAAGACAAATTCGAAGGCAACTGTTATTTAGACAAAGGAAAACCGAAGTCTTAAACAACTATAGCAGCTTCTCAGAATTAACGGCAAATGCCTCAGGCCGTGAAGAGAGGTCATCTTGGGAAAATACATCAAACTAACAGCCCCTGAGAAAACCAAGAGAAACAGGAGTAAGTAAATGGAAACAATAATGCTGGAAACTGGAAAATTTTAATAAAACAACTAGTGCTCTTCCAACCCCACAATCCCCCTAAATCCACATATCCTGGCTTAACGCTGAAACCCCCTCCTTTCCATGCTTACCAGCTGATCATTCCACCTCCTTTCAAAATGTGTGCACTAGCTGGAGAGGCACCATTCATGCATTCTAAATATCTATCTAGAGTCAAAATATCATTCGTTATTTTTGACTTCGTCAATAACCATTCTGATAAAAAAAACACCTAAAATATTATGCTAAAGCCTGCCAACTAGCCGAATAAATTTGGCTTTTAAAGGTGATACGAAAAAAATATGGGGTTTTTTTCGAATCCATTTTCTCCACTATAAAGTTATCTACAGATTTGATTTTTAGGTTAAAGTTTATTGAGTATTTGATTAAGATTCTCACAGAAGGAAAACGCGATTGGGTGAAATTTTCTTGATAGATTTTAATTGCGAAAAAATCTATAAATTGTTTTATATTTTCCTGTAATTCTGAAATCTTAACTTATTTCATTGCGAAATTCCATTCAAAATGTGGGTATTATGTATTTGTAAACTCTCCTTGAAAATATTTTAGACAAAAAAGCGTAATTTATTTTTGAACAATTTTTATGTGGTTTGGCGCTACATTATGTCATTTTTCCGCGATTCCGTCCCTCTGACACTGCGGGTCTTTCCGCCTGGAGCATCGGGGACCTTTCCACGGACCGTACCCCCTTACTGGGCAAGTAGGATCCCCATATTGCGACGAGTGCGGCACGAGTGTGTCCGGAACGTAGCGTTTAGGATTCAGATACGCGTTCATAATTATAAAATGTCCTTAGGCGTAGGTGGATGTAACAGTATTCTGTGCTTTTCCGTCCTCTGGAGAAGCCAGAATGCTGTATCAATTAGCAAGAGTTTACTTTGAAAATAGGTAGGATTTGTTGTTATTTCTCTGTATTTATTTTGTGAGTTTTGTCCTATAGAGCCACATAGTCATACTTATAAAATGAACTAAGCTATATAAATTAGAAAAAAAGGGAAATATTAAACTGCACATCAATACTGATTTTCACAGCAAATTACTGATTTTCACAGCAAAATACTGCGGTAGCTAGGTTGAATATCAACAAAATTACTTAAAACATAAAAATTGTTTTTGCTGATCCTTTTCTGCTGTGAAAATCAGTATTTTTGATGTGCAATTAAATACTTGCCATAAAAAATGCCAACTGGGCTCTGTTACATAGTAAATATGTAGTACTATTAAGTATTTTGTGACTTAACCCTATTTGCCGAAGCAAGTAAATAGAGCGTCGTCTCTTTTTCACAATTTCATACAAAAGACAAGGTCTGAAAATCGCTAACCAACCAAACGGAGTAGAAGTAAAGGCGCATTCATGATGTGCTTAAGTTTTGTACTCTCAACTGAACATGATTCTGTTTTCAGTAACTTAATAGGTTATGACGTGTATTACTAAAGTAAAAATTGTTGAATGTATTGTACAAACAAAAAATACTCGAATTCATATTAACATTTATTTAGCAGCTTTTTTCTAGTCTCATATAATACATTCAAACCTAATATATGCATATGCTTGCGCTACATAAAAGCAGATAATTAAGAACAAACAATAATTATACGTAATTTTAGTTAGTTAGTTAATCTTAGTTCTACTTAAATAAGATCGTTGGCGTCTTCTTTGTACAGAATCATTGTCCAAGGTAGTATTATTATTATTATTATTATTTCCGCTTATTCTCGCGGCAACTTATCGTCGACTAATCCGTTAAAAAAGCGCCAACTCGTAAGGTATCACGAAGTCCAATAAACAAGTCAGCCATATGAAAAAGTTATCACTTGCACTAACACAAGATACGAAAGCACGTCTCTACGGTACAAGTCACAGGAGCAAACTAAAAAATCCTCGCACTATGAACACGGTCTTAGCGTCGTGGCTCTACCAATCAGACGCCAGCGCTTTTCTTTCCCACTAACTTGTTTCGGCAAATAGAGTAAAACTAACACTACCTGTAGAAGCGGTATTAAGGACTGTCTATCCCTTCTGAAGCCAACCTCACTATAATACTGCACCATTCATATTCATTTCCCAAACACATTCTTAAAGAATAAAGGCGTTTCCACATAAACGTCATAACACGGTTGGGACATAAAAGGTAACTCTTTATAGGTCGTAAACTAGCTGCCTCATTATCTTAGCCATAAATACGGAGGGTACTTTTGACCGTGGGACGCCTGTGATTCATATTGGCTTGTGCAAATTTCCACAACGTGGTGAACTCTCTTTCTCACATAGAGTAAGGTGGGGTGAGAGAGAAAGAGAGCCAAATAAACTTGGCGCGACCTGTACTTTTTTTTAAATTAATTTTACACAAATCGAACTAGGCCCAGAGTCAGCTCAATAAGGCTTGTGTTATGGGTACAGACGACGTTATATTTAATAGAGAGAAATACTTACCAAGACTAAGAAACAAATATTCATGGTCATCACACAATTATTTGGTCTTACCGGTATTTGAACCCAGGACCGTCAGCTTCGTAGGCAGGGTCACTACCTGCTAGGCTAAACCGGTCCTCAGTGATAGTGGTTTGCTAGACTAACTTTGGAAGATACAAGAGCCCACGAACAATATCGGGAACAATAAATACACCAATAGTGCTAACGCCCATAACGTTAAAAAACTTAAACCAATCGAACATTTTGGAAATGTGATAGTTCTGCCACTATACTCTGAAATGCAGCATGATAGCTATGATAGCTGTCAGAATGACATGACTAGAACTGAGAACAGGTCGATATATTTGACCGAGCGAGCGAAGCGAGCGAAGGGTTCCATTTCGACAAAATAGGAGGCCGATTTTGCTTTCGTCTGTCTCTATGTGTGTCTCTCAGTTCCGGTCTAGGGGCAACAGTTTTCAAGCGATCCTCACAAAACTTAGCACACGTGTTCCTTGAATTAAAAGTTTTTTTGTCGAGAGCTTTTCTCGATTTTCCCTTGGGGGGGGGGGGAGTTATGACGTCATTCATATTTTTTGGGTTTTTTTTTTTTCTGAAACATATCGTGTGGGTTATCAAATTAAAGGGCTTCATGAGCCGGTTCTAAAAATATACTACACGATTACCTTTCGGCCGCCTGTTTTCTAAAAATTCAAGAAATATTTTCAAACCATACCTAGTTTGGAGTCCTCGAAGTAGGAGACGGATTAGTAAAGAGGATCTATACAGACCCTGAGCGTGAGTGAAATAGTCTATAACTTTTTTCGTGAAAAGTCAATAGATTGTATTTCAAATTGCAAAATGTAGTTTACATAGTTATTGGTGCGGCAACTTTACTACTTGATTTTGATTGAATTTAAAATACTTACCTATAAATTGTTTCACAGTCCCCCCTGTTAGCGAGGTCTACTGCCCACAGGGCCACTAGTTATCGATATTTCGACTATTTGTAACTGAATGTTTCAATGAAACTTGTTATTCGTTTTAATTCTTGTACAGATGTAGTGAATAATCCTTTCCTATCGGCAAAACTCGGAACAACGATAACACCCGAATGGTGCCGATGTGTCTATGAATTACTGTATTATTAAATTACGTGTAGGTATCAAATAAATCGCATACTTTATTTATCAATGTCAAATGTATCAAAGTAGTAAGACAAAAACGAACATTTCCGAGAAAATACGAAAGGAAAGGATTATTCACTACATCTGTAATAAAGGTTCACAGCCCACATCATCATCATCAAATTGTAATCTCAATCTATTTGTTCAAGATCGATGACTTGT
Source organism: Argyresthia goedartella (assembly GCA_949825045.1). NCBI lineage: Eukaryota > Metazoa > Arthropoda > Insecta > Lepidoptera > Argyresthiidae > Argyresthia > Argyresthia goedartella. Next base: position 20,727,096 of record OX463834.1, read on the forward strand.
CTTGTTGTAAGATGATCTTGTCTTGTTGTAAGATGATCTTAGGACATCACTATTTTCGTATAAATTGTGACATTTGTCTCTCATACATTTCACCATCGCAAAATATAGGCGTCATATTGATGACAGCTGTCACAGCTATCATGCTATATTTTACAGAGTATATACTGTCAATTTGACAAAAACGTCGATTTTACTGTAATAAGTAAATCTGATATTCCGATTTCTTTTACGAATAACAATCGCTTTAGAAGAAAGCTCTTGTGGAATTATCGTTTTCCGGTTGCTCAAAAGCAATTTGGTGTTGGCAAACAGATTTCAAAACGTTATTTTGATATTTATCGGGATTAATTTCGCAGATACCGAACATTCGCTTATTCAAACATAAACACAGCAACTACGTTTTTCGCGTCAAATTCACGTTCACACATTTTTCGGTAGAGTCTGGGTGGATGTGAGACAGAGCCAATAATAAAATATCTGTCAGCATCATGAAATCAAATCATGCAAGCGATAACATAACTTACTACACGCCAAAGCTAACTTGACAACTGGCTCTGATGACTTCATACCGTCTCTTAACTTACCTACTGACTGACGTCTCAAGGGCAAGTTCATTTTGTGGCAGGCAGGGCTTAAACTCCTTTGTCAAGGGCCTCCTTGGTTGGAGCAGTCACAATATATGTTAATTTTCCTTAATGAGCTAAGTAAAGTGAGGTGACCCACCAAACAACTACATCTGAACTTACGTGTAATAAGTATTAAAATAAATAGGCCTGTAATAAAGATCACAGCGCTCAAAGGAGTTTAACCAAAGAAGGTTTAATGATACTGCATTCGTTCCGCGCCCAACAGCTTCCGTTCAAGATTCAAATTTAGAACTCTTTTTTCTTTTCTCGCTATCAGCCAGTGAGGTTTTTCTTTTTTCCCGCCGAACGTAATGGTTTTCTGTTTTTTTCGGGTTTTGCGGCCAGCGGTAATACGTTTTTGTGTACCTAATTCTGGACAGGCATTAGTGCGGAGTGAAATAATTTAGAATTTTAGCCACAGTAGAAATAAATCATTGTGCAGGCTGTCTCTTGATTTTTATCATTTTATCCATATTATAGAGAACCAATGAACAGGAGCATAAAGCAAAATTCTTCATAAGACTACGGCGAAGAGCACAGTTAATTGTAAAAGGATAGTATTTAAACGCATGACTCTAAATCTAGTTTTGCTTGGCAAAAATACTGGTTTTGTCTGACTGAATTATTGAATAGCGACAAAAAATTAACGCAACTAGAAATACCGGCTTCGTCTGATAAAACTTTTGATTTGCGCGACGAAAAATCTAAAAATAGCAACTTAAACTTACATAAAATACAAAACGAGCGTTGAATTTGTGTGTTGTTGTTGTACTTCGCTTCGCTCTCCTTCTTTATCCTTCACCTACCCTGACTTCGCTCATACAATCTTTATTCAGCCAATAAGCGGTGGCTAAACCATCCAGAATTTAAGTCGCGCGCATCAGTAATTTTGTCGCGCAATTCCGTATTTTTTTCGCTCATTTCAGGAAATTCTGCTGTTCATGGACATTCGCTCAAATAGTTTTTTATACGGTCGTTTTATTATTTTGAATCGAGAGAGCTGTCCAACCGTACGTCACAGTGACAAGGGCGAAGAATTAAAAATACACTGTAGTCAACTCGCGCGCGGACGTGGTTATCTGAAGTTGACAGAAGTAATTCTGAAATATAAAAATAATCCAAAAATACTAACCTCTCCCAAATCATTTACTTTGATGACATCCAATGTTCGTCATTAAGCATTACATAAGATTATTACCTTAAGTAGCCATTGATCCAAATATTTCTCAATTCCTGAACGCACCAGACCAATGGACCACATTGACCATCCGAAATAACACTGGCCATAAACCAACATCGTTAGTTGTGGTCCAAATTGCCAGTACACCTCAATCAAGCCATCTTTAACCTCGTCCCATGCCAATTTGGGCCATAATATCTACGCAATAAGTTCTAAAGGATAACAGCAGCAACCGTAAAGGTGGTATAACGATCTTTAAGGTAATCTGAGCTACTGGTGATCGAAAAAAAAGTTATGTTTTGAAATTGGAATTGTTTTCGGAAATAATTTCGGTTTTGATAAGATTTCGTGGTATGATGTTATTATGAGGGTGTACCTACCTACCTAGTTTGGAATTAAGAGCGGATTTGAGGGTTATATCCTGCATGCCGAAGTACCTGTGGCTCAATCTGACTAGTCGGAGAGCTTGTGCCCGTCGGTGGGCATATTAATGGACCACATTTACTTTGACATCTTGTCGTCACAAGTTTTCGCAAAATATATTTTTTTGTAAAACGCACTAATTTTGGTCTTTAGACAATCTGAAGCTATCAGGGGCCAAAGTCTCCTTATTTACAAGTGTAATAATTGCAATTGCAATTGAAATTGCTTCCCAATGGCACAAAATGGCGTATTCGGTAGTCTGCTTTGTTACCAATGTCCGTATTTAAAGCAACCGGGATCCCAAAAACTCGCACAACGAGAGCGCCTCTAAAGTTACTTAATCGCGCGTTCCATTACACTTTTTATGTTTTTAATAAACAAACTACAGGGGTTAAACTGCAGTAATGAGAACACTTAACTTTCAATATCAGGATGGATGTAAAATTTCTTTTAACATTTCGGAACGTACCTCTGTTTTACCGCCAAAGAGATGGCGGTGTGCAGAAAGTAACCAATTTTAAAAAAGATAACAATGTTTAAATTTTAGTGGTGTAACTTGATGTTACTACCTACTTGATGCAGCTACCTACGTGTGGTTAATAAAGTGAGCTGGGATAGTGTTTTTGGACAAGTTGGCTTTTTTGGGTTTTTTTTTCATCCAAGGCTGAAGACAGCAGCATAGATTTTATTGATTTATTTAAAATGGTAAGTGATTTTGTCGAATGGCAAAATGATTGATTTATCCGTTCTACAGCGCTATTTGTTGTATATCATATCAGTCTCCTCTCCACTAACTTTCTCTCTCATAAATTGAGCCTTGGTGACGGACAACAATGGGTTCAAAACCTCCGTATGTATGGCCCCGACCTTGTTCACAACAGGGATGCTAAACAAACGGTTCAGTTGGGCATCGGCCAACCTCCGTTTGTTGTGGTAACGTCTGACCAACAATTGCCTGGCCGTCTCATAGTTACCCTCCGTAACTGTCAAATGAGCGACCAGCTCCCTAGGCTCACCCCTCAATGCTGCCACCAGCTGAGCCATCTTGACAGACTTGGTAATGTCCGATCGCATGTGCACCAAACTGTCGAACAGATCGATGAAGCTCATCTATTCACCGGACACGCCGTCAAAAGTAGGCATAGTTATGGCAGGTAACCTGGACCCCGATCCCTGGTGCGGCAGAGGTGCTTCAATGTCACCATCATGGCTGGACTCGCGCTGTCTACGTATGTCCGCAGCCTTCTGCGTGATAGCAGCTGCCATCTCCATACATTGGTCGACATCCCCTATCAACCGTGACAGCCTGTCAGGTGCACAACCATCAACTGATTCCGCCTGCGCGGACAATTCGAGCACCCTATTGTAACGTTCCTTAACGTCCATAGACCGCTCCAATACCACATCATGCCTATCTAAACGGTCTATCAGACCGTGTGCGGAGGAAAACCATCTGAGTTCCTTAGAAACACCCTTCTGGATTTCAGATAACGACATGATCGGAACGATACTTAATCAACAATTTGCAGTAACTCAATTTTATTGGACCCTCCAGTTTATAACCCAAACGAGGGAACCCTAAACTATAACTTAAACAATGTTGTTTTCCTTAAACAATAGGAACCGAGTTTTATATCTATATAAATTCTGTAAATAACAATTTAGTTTCCCTTTATCATTATAACACACACAGATAGTCAATATTAGTTCAAGTTATAAATTGCTATAAACTGAAAACAATGTAATAGCCTGCTATCAATAGATGTAACTACCTATGTTAACCAAAACATTCATTCAATAGCATTACTAGACCACTAATAGATTGACTAACTGGTAATTCAATGCAAATTTCAATTCAATATCTGTCTGTCTACTACCAGCAATAGACTTATAGCTTACAATACTACCAATCTATGTGGATATAGGAACCAACCAAGTTACTTAACCGCCTATACCTACAGATTGATAGTCCCAAATCGTGCCTTCCTGGAGCCCTTGACGGCTGCAAATCTCAGGAAACCACGCTCTGCTACCAAAATGTTCAGGCTTCTCAGCACCTAATGACCTCGTAGGGGCCCATGAGCTACGAGGTAGCGTGACGATCAGGTGCCAAGAAGTGATGAACGTCGGCGATTCACCGAGCTGAAGTTATGTGGGGTAGATCTAACCTGGTCTGTGCTTCGGTCCCGTCAACCTCCTGTCTCTCTGCAAGGCCCGGGTGCACCCTAGGCTCTTCTTGGTAGACAGGTTCTTCAGCCAACCAGGTATGACTGGCGGGCTAGCGTGGTGAGCACAGTGTCCAACACAGGTTATGTTTCTACTGGTAAATACAAATCGGGCACGAAAATCCGAACTTTATCTGGTTCGAGAGACAACAACACACTCAGCTATATTAGCAATCCTGAGGGAATCCCGAATACATTCCAGATGCCCTGCGATTTAATTTCAACACCCTGATCAAAACGCGTTTACATTGCGAGGGCTTTCGTCTGTCTGTCAGTTGTCAAAACTGCCAGGTTGACAGCTAACGTCAAATTAAAAAATGTCCGTTCAGAAACCATCGATCGAATATCGATTTGGAATTGAACAACATTATTCACCAGCGTTGCCCGCGGTTTCACCCGCAAGAAATTGTGTAATAATGGAAATGTCATACGCGAATACAGAAGTTTCTTCTTATTTTAATTTCTTCTTTGTCCCCCTTTGTTAAAGCCCTGTCATAAATACTCCCCCTCCCCTTTTTCTCCCCTCTGGGTAATTTCGAAAATTACAATGTCAGTGACGTTTCGTATCCAGAAATTATTCATATTCATATTCTTTATTGCACAAAAATCTTAATGGTAATATAACAAACATTTTATGAGCAAAGGCGAGCCTATTTCTACTAGCAAACCAAGCAAGCAAACTACCTCCCACCTAAGAGCAACATCTTCACGCGTCAAGTAGTTTTTGTGCTCCATACAAACTCTTCCCCCACCTCGCCATTCCCATTTTGGCTCAAATTTGGGTAAAGTAATGGTACATTGCTGCAGATACCACTAGACCGGCTATAATACGAGGCCAGAATGGCATTTATGGTCGAAGCGTGTATAGTGCTTTTCTCAAAAATAAAACCATTTATGTTTATTGTGAATATTTTATGTTATTCTTCTTTTTCTGCTGTAAGTATCGAATTCCTTATTAGTATTCAAAGAGTAAAAAATACGAATGAACTGAGTTTTCTGCCATTATACATCGTGCGATATAAGTGCAATTCGGACACGTCAGCCTCTATGGTACCTCCTTTTTATTAAAGGTCCTTAAATGCATTGGCCTCCATTTTTTCAAAGATAACCTCAAATAGTTCCATATTTAAATGTTATGATATGTAATGGGATTTCATAATTAATTACTGGACACTTATGCGATTTCTTAAAATTGTCCAAGATGAGTCACTTTCGGATACTCTCTTCACAGATGTTATGGGAACATTTCATAAAATTTTTGAGAAAAGTATATTTTTTTATTTTCATACAAAGGTCCTTTTAGTAGGGGCAAATTTGAAAATAAACTTATAAACTGACGTCTCGCAGCTATAAACCATTAGTAGTTTTTGATTTTCATACAAGCTGTAGCCCCCATTGCCCCCCCCCCCCCCCCCCCCCCCCCCTTAGGGATGAATTTCGCTAAATCCCTTCATAATCTGTTTAATCTCTCCGTTGTCTGCCAGTCAGTCAAGTAGCGTTTGATTAAGTAGATTATGAGCCTACTAAGTCCCAATCCTAATTAATCCTCATAAAAAAAAACATAAACGCACAAATATCTACCCAAATAAAAACTGGAAATATATGTAAACTGAATTTAGGAATTAATTGCAATATTAACAAAATCCAAGTATGTCACGCAATATTTATTGCTAAATAATTATAAGCAGTAACAAAACCAGTGCTACATATTTATTGATTATGGAATAAACTTGGACACGTGCTACTAAGACAATAATTACTAACAAAAACACAGTTTAATAGTGTGTTAAGATTTTTATCAATGTATTTTTATTTAAATAATTGGCATTTATACGCTTACGCTGTCAACAGGAATGTGATTTTGTTGCAATTTACTCAGTAGGCAATGCAATTATGCTAAATCCTTTTTATAACTCGTAGTGTATGTATGATTAATATTTATGTCGCAGTCGGTTGGTTAAATCCGACACTTAACTATAACACCCTAGACCGTTAATTAAAGACCGACGTTTAAGCAAGTCACTAGCATTGTATTTAAATAAAGCATCGTCGAAAACGTCTAACACTCTGTCTTACCCAAAGCCGGCGTTACCAAAATAAGATGGCGCCACGACAACAGCTGATTACTTTTAGAGTCTATCTTTTCACTACTAATTTCCACAGCTTATATCAGGGCAAAACATTGCGGAAGCTTAGGTGAAGGGTAAAGGGGGTCAGCGAAGCGAAGCCCCCTTTATCCTTCGTGTTAGGCTGAACATGAACACAATTAAGTACACATAAAATATTTGTTATGTGTACTTAAGTGTATTTATATTGTTATATGTCTTGTTGCCTAGGAACGTTTAGACAAACGTCAAAAGACGTCTGACGCAACTTTAGCGACTTGGTTAAACGTCGGTCTTTAATTAATGGTCTAGGGTGTTCGTTAAGTGTCTGATTTAACCAACTAACTGCGACATTTACATTACCTTTTGTAAAATGTATCATAATTTGCATTATTTCACAAGTGTGTCGCGCGTGCGGCCATATCAGCTGCTCCAGAATTGATCTGGTACTATTCAGTCCAATTCTGGAGCGCTGATGTCTTGCTGACGTTGCTTAAAATCATCTGATACAGATGATATAAGTGGATAGGGCCTTATGGTGTTGATGTTTCAGATTGCTAGCAGTCAGTCTCTGGAACAAACTCCCCAGCGCCATCAGAGACAGTCCGTCAATTCACACTTTTAAAAGTCGTTTGAAAGAACTCTATATTCCTCTTCCATGATATGTATTAGTATTTATTTGTACCTACTATTTAGGTATATGTTACATATTTATATATAGCATTATTTTTACTGTTATGTAGATATTGGCATGGACGAATAAAACTAGAGGACAAACAACCGTAGTACTTTGAAGCGTAATTCGATTTTTAGTTTAAATGTATATTTCTAGATAGAGCTACTAGTTCAAAAGTTCTTTCTAGTACAGGTAGTATCGTGGTGGCGCGCTTAATTTAGGAAAGATAGCGGCATAAGCGTTAATTTCCTAAGAAGAAATGTGCAATGTGAATGCTTGCTATGTGGGTTACAGATAAATAAATTATTTTATTCTGTTTATTAGTATTTTTATTATAGCGGCAACAGAAATACATCATGTGTGAAAATTTAAACTGTCTAGCTATCACGGTTCGTCAGATACAGCCTGGTGACAGACGGTCGGACGACCGGACGGACAGTGGAATCTTAGTAATAGGGTCCCGTTTTAACCTTTGGGTACGGAACCTTAAAAATCAAAAAGTCGAGAAGTATCAAGCAGTTAAGTTAAAATAATCGTACCATTTATACGTAGATAACTGGAAGAGTATGTATGAACATGACAACAAGTTCCAAAACTATAACGCGGCTACTAAAACATGTTGCTCTAAAGAGTATGAAACCGATCACCGGCCGGACATTACACTTCTAACGATTACACTCAATGCAAGTGCTAATGTTATTTAGCCCTGTTATTTGATACCCAACACAATATGTTCAAAAACTTTTTTTAAGTGACTTTATGCCCTCTGGAGTGTGCCATATTTAATTCAGTGTTACACATCCCATAACCAGTAGACCATCAAGACGCTTCTTATGATACCCCATTTGTCAAATTATGATAAGTAGTTTAGTTGTTCTGGTGACACAAATGAACATACATACATACATACCGGTCAAACTCCTTTTGGCTTCGCTGTAGTAGGGTAAAAACTTATGGGAATAAGAGTGACGCTCTGTTTTTTTTATAGGCTCATAAATAGTTCTTGGTGCCTTTCCACTTAAAGCTCTCGCAAATGACGCGTAAGATCGATTCCCTGCAGTTTTAGTTTTAATTCAAAGTCTGAGAGATTGCGATTTGTACCATACATTTGGGAGCCGCTGAATACAGTGTAATCACAACTTAAATACAACATGCAGGTCGAGCACATGCTCAAGCACTCTGTGGCGATTGCCTATCAGCCAGAGGTACCCATTATCATGGCCGCGTTATCTAAAGTATTCTTTTCGGAACCCTACCAAATTTTTTATGCCTAGTATTGCAGGAGTACAATAAAATTATGAAATAAAATAGTAGTTTATGTGACTGCTGCATAATGCCTAATTATGTACAGTTACATACACTAGTTTATCTACACAAATATCATAAGCTCTCTTTGATGTGTTCAGGAACCGCATGTTTGACCGGCATTGTGGTTCTGCAATTGTTTAGCTTGTTCTTTAGTACCAACTTCACGCAGGCGGGCGTCGGCGTTCGAAATTTGAATGTCAGTACCAACTTCACAGACAAACTAGGGACGGCACGCGGGTGGGCGTCGGCGTTCGAAATTTGAATGTCATTATATGTAGAAAAACTACACATAATGACCATAATGTGTAGTTTTCCAGATACGAAACGAGTTTTTACCAAGTAGTTTAACATAATGCTGATCGTAACGTGAGGTTTTTGAACGCAGTAAAGAGGGTTTATGATACGTGTGTAGATAAACTATATTTTTATCTTGATTTTTTACGCCAGCTAGTCATAACTCAAACTAACTGTCACGAAACGCAATAGGTAGAGATTTAAAATTTGCATATAATGTATATAATGTATGTTTTATTCACTCGTGGTAGGATGTCGAAGTGGTGAAATAAAACTGTTCTGAGTTGCTCTGAAAAGAGAATGGTTTTTATTATTTACTAATACTTAGGTTTAGCACAATTGCCTTTACTTATGGAATAAAATTAAAAAAATATCTTACCTGAAAAGAGAAACAACATTAAAGCTATTATTCCACGTATTCTTCTTTTTCTATGTTAAGTAACTATTTACAATTTATAATATTTCTTCTTTAGATTACTTGCACTTTTTGTGACTTTTACATAGCGGTAAAACCTTTGACCTGTCAACTGTCACTTGTCATAGACTGTCACAGACAACTCCAAACCGACACATAGAGGTTTATATGCAGCGACACGGACATTATGAATGAAGTAAAACAGACTTCATTTCTTCAGTCGTAGGAGCTAGAAACAGCGACACATATTTAAACGACTTGGGATTTTTTTTCTTTAAGCCCAGCCGGAGATCACCAAGGCTAATACAAAGGCAGAGTTAAAGTATGTAACAAAGAGTGTCATCGAAAAACTATATGGAAGATGTCTTTCTTTACGAAGTTCAGAACAAATGCCCCTGAGATCTTCGATGAGATGCCCACCGCGAATCAAAGCCAAGATTTCGCTAAAGAATCTGAAGTTCTCGGTCTAGGGTTGGCCCCAGCCACAGACACTCCTCACTTTGCCGACTTTCGTCCGAGACCATTCCTAAAGTGACTAAGCGAAGTATACTTTCGACAACCTGCAATATATTTGACCCTCTTGGTCTGCTTGCAGCATGCACAATTGTACCAAAGATGCTGCTATAAAAGCTTAACTTGGATCAACATCAAGATCCCTATACATGCTCTACTAAAAGATCCAATCGCCATTGAGTAGCACTGCTTTGTTGACGCATCGCAAGCATGCATAAGCAACGCAGCATGTCTATATCTACGATCAACCGATGAGACTAATAATGTCGCTGTTCATTTGTTGTGAGCAAAGGCGAGGGTAGCCCCGTTGAAGCCAAATATTATACCGAGGCTGGAACTATGCGCCGCACTGTTGGGAGCTCGGTTGCATGCAAAGGAGTCAGAGTCATTGCGCATTAAAATTTCCCGATCAATATTTTGGACTGACTCCACTATCGTCCTAGGGTGTATCAAAACTCACCACCAACTTATCAGCATACGAGATGTAACCTTTCAAACACCGAGGGTAGTTGGGACCTTTATAAAATTTAAAACCTATAACGGAAAAGTGGCGTTATCTAACGAGGGGGGTATTCAAAAGGTTAACGCCTCAGAATTCATGGAAGCATATACCAAAAGACGAAAACCCAGCTGCAAACTAATCACCTTAGGTGGACCGGTCCTTCCTTTCTCATATAAAATTACATACTCCATCGAAGCGAAGCTACCTGAAACAAAAACAAGTTTAAATACACAACTACAAAAAGACCCATATATCATACCATTTGATAAGTACTCTAATTTGCAAATAAAACAAACTGCAAAGAATAACCGCATACGCACTCAGGTTTATAAATAATTGCAAAAACAAAAATAACAAATCAAAAATGTACTTTCCGTCGAAGAGTTGAAGAGTGCTATGATCAAACTTGCTCAATTATCACAAAAAGATTCCTTCGTCGAAGGAATTGAAGCACTCACTAAAAACAAACGACTAAAGACAAAAGCACTGTCACTGAGCCCATTCATTGATGAAACGGGAACACTCCACGTTGGGGATCGTCTGCAAAATGTTCAGTGTCAGCATGACAAAATGCATCCAATCCTGATAGATTCAAAACACATACTTGCTAAACTCATACTCAAAAGAGAACATCTCCGTCTACTACACTGCGGACCACAACAATAATTGTGCTCGGTTAGAGAACAGTTCTGACCCATGCGTAGTCGAGTGCTAGCTAGAAGCACGGTCCACCAACGTGTGTGGGTATGAAGAGTAAAACTCTGCAACCAGTGATAGGCAACTTACCTGAACCACGTGTAATGCCTGCTTCGCCATTTGAGACCTGTGGGGTGGATTTTGCTGGCCCTTTTATAATCTCCAGCCGTAAAGACCGCGGTTCCAAGTCATCTAAATGCTATCTGTGCTTATTTGTATGTTTTTCAACCAGAGCGCTCCATTTAGGAGTATTTAGCGGACTAAGCACAAATGACTTTATTCTCAGTCTTCGAAGATGCATATCTAGACGCGGGAAACCGTTACCGATTTTCTGCGACAATGGTTCTTATTTTGTGCGCTAACCGTCAGACTTTGGATGAATTTACTACCGGTGGAGGTATCGAATTTAAGTTTTAGTTTAAGTGGCATTTGGGAGTCGGGCGTTAAATCGACCAAATTTCATTTAACACCAATCGCGGGCAATGCTAGTCTAACTTTTGAGGAGCTCTGTTGTGAGTTCTCTATTTGAGTGACCAATGTTGTGGTCACTCAAATAGAGGCCGTACTTAATAACGGCCGTTGACACCTATGTCATCGGATCCGTTACATTTACTACAACTGACGCCCGGGCATTTCCCGATCGATAGACCATTAAAAGGTCTCCCGTCGCCGTCTATGAGTACGTTGCGCCTCAACCGCTACGACCAAATTTATTGACTTCGTCAAAACTTCTGGGAGCAGTGGCAAAAGGAGTTCCTGAGCGACCTACAGCAGCTGATAGACGAAATAGTCATCGTAAGGGAGGAAAACCTGCAACCTATGCAGTGGTGCCTCGGGTGCATTGTCAAGCTGTATCCCGGAGGAGACGGCACGTCCAGACTAAGAAAGGGATAATAAGAATAATCATATCCAAATTATGCCCACTTTTTAATAAAGACGTCATGTTATTGAAAGAAGCCATGGTCTCCAGCCAGTTCTTTGGACGCACGGGAGGGTGGTAAGGCGCCAGAGACGCCTGACGGCCTGCAACGGGCCTGTAGGGCGATCCCCAACCTTTCCATCACTTGCAAACAAGATGGTGTGCATAAGTCTGTACTTTCAACACTAAAATTTATAAATACCTTTTGAGCCAGCAAGTCTTACCAAGTTGTTCCGAGTCTTATTCAAAGTTAGCGTGGAAACACACCTCGCTTCATACATAAACACCTAGCTCGATGTATAAACACCTCGCTCCTTTTATAGGTATAAACACTTCGCTCAGTATATAATCACCTCGATCCGTGAATAACCACCTCACTCCGTATCTATATTGTTCAGAACGCTTCAATGGAATACTTTCGCTTACATTGCAAAACTTGTACCGGTGAAGGTCCTTTATTGTGTCAATGACTTCTATTGCCTCGTTATTTGGCAGATAGTATAGTAGTACCTAAAGGGTACCGTGGTCATAACTGTGCTTCTACTATGTCGTATGGGAAAAGGCCTGACGCTACGTTGTTGTTGTAATAGAAACGTAATGTTTTCCAAAGAATCCATATGCTGTTAAGGCTGCGCAACCCGTTAGCTTCAGCTTAATTTTAATGCTCGGAAATGTGGCGAAAGATGGTCGAAGTAATGTGGCCGCAAAACAATGAATATTTAAACGGGTCAACATAAACATTTCTGGCCTGTTTTAATTGTTGGGTTGTTTGTTATGGTTACGTCACATGTCAACAGATGGCGCTACACCGACAGCGTGCGTTATGCCAACGTCGCTTCGATAAAAACACACCTGACATTAACTGTCAATAGCCCATATGCCCACCTTTGCTCCCTCTTGGTAGCACTGGCATAGTTGGAGGCAGAGTATTATTTATCTGAGGTTAGGTTAAAAAAATCTACTTCTTCTTTCTTCTTCTTCAGCATGTTCTTGTCCACTGCTGGACATATGCCCCCCAATTGACCGCCAATTCAAACGCTCTGCGGCCATCCTTGTCCATGTCGGGCCGGGTATACCCCTGATGTCATCGGACCATCATGCCGCAGGTTTTCCAACACTTCACTTTCCTGTACGGGGCCTCCAGGACAGAACTTTAGAGCCCCTTCTTCCATTTTTTCTGCGTCAGATGTGTCCTAATCATTGCCATTTAAGACGTGCTACACATTTCCCTACATCGGTGACTTTGGTGCGTTCGCGAATGAGTTCGTTCCGTATCATGTCGCGACGGGATACTCCGAGCATCGACCTTTCCATTGCTCTTTGTGTGACTTTCTGTTTGTGCATCATCCCGACAGTAATAATTCATGTTTCGCAAGCGTAAGTCATTACCGGGATAACACACTGATTGTAGACTCTAGGTTCAAAAATACTTCACGTGATCTTTCAAATACACTTGAAACTGGTAAAATAACCTCAAATGAGATTAGGATGCCGTAAATTATAAGAAGTAAATATAATTTGACGACTATGATGGAGATGCCGCTTCCAACTACAACAGCGCCATCTGTAATGAGCTTTTCAGGTTAGGTGCAATTGCGGTAGATGGCTCCAGGCGGAGCTCCAAATATAATTGATTGATTAATTTTGATTCCTCCCAGTAGTCGTGAAAAGCACTATGTAATGTCTCGACGAAAAGTGCAATAGATGGACTCATCTCTTAGAGTCATTCCTGGTGGAGAGCTCGTCTTTAAAGTTTTTGTAAAACTCTTCAATATCGTTCTCGGTCAGGGTGTTACACCCAGTTCCTAAAAGAACGCAATTGTGCCTCCCTTTTTGTGAAGAATCGTTACAATCTGTCTAATTACCTAATCGAATAATATAAGACGAATCTATCTAACTACCGCCCCATAAAACTGCTCTCTCAGGTCTTCCAACTAGTCACCAAAGTCCTGTGCTACCGCCTTACCACCACCATCGACGAATACCAACTTGTCGAAAAAACTGGCTTCCAGAGCGGATACTCGACTGTGGACCACATCCATGCAATCAAGCAGCTGATTTAAAAATGCAAAGAATACAACCGGCCCCTGTGTCTCGCCTTTATTGACCATGAGAAGGCATTTGAAGGCGTAGAGCACTAGACCGTATTCCACTCTCTGCATCGCTGCGGAATCTAAATTCGATACGTCGATATCCTCCAGGAGTTGAACAGGCCCGCGAAAATGCAGGCTATGCATAGGCTATAGACCGGGGCGTCCGACAGGGGGACACTCTTTCACACAAATTATTCACCAACTTTCTGGAGGATATAATAAAGACGTTGTATCGGAGCGAGAGAGGAGTCAACATAAACGGGGTGCGCATGTCGCATCTCAGATTGTCGGATGATCTCATTTTCGTCGCCGAAAGTATCTCAGATATCAACATATGCTCGCAGAACTGCATGAAACTTCCCTGAAAGTCGGTGTCAGGATGAACATGTCCAAGACCAAGATCATGACGACTCGCTCTTTAAATGTACCGAACATAATTGTTGGTCACGAAACCGTACAGGTGATTAGCGATTACGTCTATCTTGGACATCGTTTATCCTTTGACCCTTAGGGTGAGCTGCTTTCGGGAAGCTAGACGAAGTCTTTAAGTCCATCGTACCATAATGCCTGAATACTAAAGTATATAACCAATGTGTCTTACCTATCGTCACCCATGGAGCCGAAACATGGACACTCACTAAGAAAATCATGCACAAAGTTAAGGTGGCCCAACGAGCAATGGAGCGATCTGTTAGGTATCTCTCTCGAATACCGCGAGCCAAACGTCGAAGATTTAGGTAAGCGGATAACAGGACTGAGGTGGAGATTGGCGAGACACTTGGCATGACGGGATGACAGACGGTGGACCAAAGCAGTCACAGAGTGATGGCCAAGGGGAGCGACAGGCCAGTGGGCAGACCACCTGCCCGATGGTCCGTCGATATACTAAAGTCGACAGGATCTCAGTGGATGCGGTTGGCACAGTGTGGTAGGGGTTGGCGTTATAGGGAAGAGACATATGCCCAGCAGTGGGTTGATATGGGCTGAGCATGATGATTGGGCTCTTAGGAATAATCTTGGTAGGCTGTTGATAAGAGTTTTAAGTTTTTAACTTGAATGAATGAATGAATGAATGAATGAATACTTTATTGCACAAAACAAACATACAGAGATATACAAAGAAAGATATGTGTACAAGAGGCGCGCTTATCTCTATAAAAGAGATTTCTACCAGCAAACCCAGATAGGAAAGGAAAGTGGATTGTGAGAGTAAAACCTATTTGCACAACAAAATAATTCATACACAATAATAATATAAGTAGGTACATATACCTAATACTACTACTACACCTAATTTATATAATATTATATACATACATACATATCATACACATACAAGTTATATACATACATAACATACACATACAAATTATATATACATTGTATGGAAGAGAGAGGTAATGATCTTTCAAGCGAATCTTAAAAACGTTAAGTGACGGACTGTCCCTGATGGCACTGGGGAGCTTGTTGCAGAGCCTGATAGCACTGATCCTGAATCCTTGCCCATATGCGACTGAGTTGTGTTGAGGAGTTGCAAGCAGCGACCGAGTGTTTGATCTCCGAGACCTATCCGAAGAAAGAAAATCAAACCGATCACGCAGGAAGCTGGGGTAGCGAGGGTTGTGCAGAATATTGAAGAGTAGAATGAGAACATGGGTATCCCGGCGAAGACGAATTGGAAGCCACTGCAGTTCCCTACGATACTGGGAGACATGGTCATACTAACGCATACGTATACGCATACATGGTGATTATTTCTGTATAATTAATTTTATTTCTTCGCTATAGTCTTGAAAATCACTAGATAATGTATAATGTCTCGGCTAAAAGTGTGATAGATGACTCCTCTCTTACTCACTCACGTCAAACTCACTCGTCCATTTATTGCTCACTTTACAACAATATAACATTCTATGAGCAAAAATAGTCAAATTACGTTTATACATTGCAAGCTGACACCATGATCAACAAGCAGGTTTAAAGAAAAAACTGATATTTTGCGTAACTTGAGATTTTCAAAAGGCTGTTTTAGCCAAATGCATCGCCTTAATATCAGTCTGTGCCAAGGGCGGTCTTAACCCTCAAAGGGATTTCTTCCAGAGCGTGGAATATGAAAAACATTTTCATCTCGGGAAGCCCGTTTTCAACTAATGCATTATCTGAAACTATAAGTTATGGTGCTGTCTGTTTGTACCGTTAGCAGTGGAGGTAACTTTAAAAAAATATTATTAAGGAGTTCTTATATGATTTTATTATTGTTAACTACTGGCTGACCCGGTGAACTTCGTAACACTTCAAATTTGATTGTAAAATAAGCAATATGGCACATACCCTAAAGTGTCGCGCTAGCGAGAAAAATAATAATAAACGATTTCTCGTAGGGAAGTGAAAACGATTTGCTACTAACGCCATCTATCCTTTGCATAGTAACTATATACTGCACAGTTGTGGAACATAAAGTCCGCTATCAACAAAGAGGTTAAATGTATTACCTAATTAAACACTGGCAAAGGAGTTTGAACCATCTATGGCTACCTACGCCATCTAGCGATAATAAACTGAGACTTCTGCACTTCCTATACAAAACATTATTTGATTTTTTGGCTTTTTCTCTGCGTTTTTCCTTATTTTCATTTTACCCAAACGAATTATTCAAGGTGGTCGGGCCATTTTAGAAATTTAGTGAGACTTACGTACGCCATCCATTTTACAAGAATACATTATTATAATTACTTACTTAATTTTCAATTAAGTAAGTAATACCTGCTGCAGCAGAGGCGAATAATATAAGTAGTTATTCAACTAGCATTGAAAAAAAAAAACAAATTTTCTTACCTAAATAACCTAGAAATGTATTTTGAGACGATTTCTTACTTAAATAAATTAGATCAAACAATTAGTCAATAATTAGCCACAGTCAGAAAGAAAGAACATTTCTTCAATATGTATAAATCTATAAGTTTTAATTCAGTATCCATTACCAATTATTATACTATAACTAGAAATAACTTTGGAACATTGCTTAATCTAAATGTTAGTAGCAGTTTTCTATTTAAGCAAAAATCTTGTTGTTTTTTAATTTTCTAACGGTACTGCGCTTAGAGTACGAGTTTATACAGTGACGACCAAAACAACAGTTCCATTAAAGAAATATATATTAAATACTTTAATTATATGTCCCATAAAACCCAAGCTTGGTGTCGTCTACATCTATAAACAAGCCCATTTAGTACCTAGAGTTCTCCTATACTGGACATGTATTTTTTTTTATTTCTGTATCTTTTTCGCTTCAAAATATGTTTTGAGGGGGGGGGGGGGGGGTAAGGAGAAGGGAGAAATATAATAAAAAAATTCTAATTTTATTTTAGGTTTATGGCATGTACCTTTAAATGCACACTGCCAGGTCCGTAACATGTAAAAATCTCTGTACCTCAGGAGTTACACTGCCAGGTTAGGAGAGTTATCCAACCTGTGATATTTAGGTCATACAGTAAAACAAAAGTACCCACGTATTGCTACTGTGATACGTAGTAACTGTTTGACCGTAGAGAAGTCCATTGTCAATAAATATATATGTTTTTACGAACCCAGGAGCATAAATTGGTCGCTTTTGGAAGGCCTTATATGTTGACCTCGCCTGCAACAGTAGGATGAGTAAACTATGCCTAGGGAGAACACTAGAGTCTGGCAGTCTGATTTCTGCTATCGCAGTGTTTGCCTTCTGTGGTCAACAACCATGCTGAAGATAGATCATGAAAATAAGAGAGACATATCGCGGATTTGATAAAACATAATATCTATGTTATGTATGTCAATGGACTTATGTACAGTCAAGTAGTAATTATGTATCACTGTAGCAATACATAGTTACTTCTGTGTTCCTGTATCATCCAAAATATCACAGGCTGGGCTACTTCTCCTAACATGGCAGGGTAACTCGTATTATACGAGTTATTGCTGTCATTGTTGTTACGCATCTGGTAGTGCGCGTTTAAAGATTCATGCATATAAAATTATAGTGGTCATTGTAGTGGAAATTGTTACTAGTTTTCTCGTCTTTGTAAGGAAGATATATTATCTTGCTTCAATACCGATTTTCATCAAATTTTCACTGTAAATTAACTTAGAATGGCTATTGTTTTCTCACCAATTTCATGAAGATAAATATGTAACAGTATTTTTATTCCGATTAGGTAGGCTATCAACTAAAATAATCAACTATCAAAACTTATAAACAGTGCTTCGTTAATCCTCTGTTTTTTTAAGTCATTAGGAATGCAAAAAAATGCACTTTGCCAAGAAAAGGGTCAAGAGACGTACAAAAGTGTAAAAAAGGCTTTTAGCTGCATAAAAATTATTTGTTGGTTATTGTACATACATCTCAAGCTAAATATTATTATTATTATTATTATTATTAATAATAATAATAATAATAATAATATTTTATTTTCAGATTCAAAAGATCCATAGTTTATTTCCACATAAGTTTAGAAACTGAACTTATTAGTTATTTATTTAAATTAAATAATTACATTTTAATTAATCCGGGTAGGTTGATGGTGCAATAAAAGAATATTCCAACTATATTATAAAACTTTAAGAGTTCAAGAGCTCCGTGGTCTAATGAGTTTCACGCTTGTTTCCCATACAGGAGATGCATGTTAGATCACCAGGGCTTATGAGCTTTCATAGCCGTTATGCAGCCTAAATATCAGCTGTAACACAGCGTTTAGTTTAAAAATTATCTAATTAAACAGCTTGTATACAGCTTGTGATGCGGTTTGGGAACTCACCTTTTATACAATAACAGAGATAAATATGCATTAGTTACGTTAAAATATGCCTTTAAAATAAATAAATTGAACGTTTTCGAGGTTTTACTAAAAAACGGTAAAAAAACATATCCCTCCACTAAACGAAAAAACCGGTCAAGTGCGAGTCTAAATCGCGCACGAAGGGTTCCGTACCACCGTTCAATGGAAGCGATGGCGTGGAGTGAATAGTTTGGATTTTACACAGCAAAATATTGTTTACAAAGTTATTGGTGCGGTTACTTTCACACTCCATGTACGTAACCAGGTGCATCCATAAGTTTGTATGTGGTATTGAAAGAATTGTTGTATGGGAGTCCCCTTAAATATTTCTTTTATCCTGTTTTTTAGTATTTGTTGTTATAGCGGCAACAGAAATACATAATCTGTGAAAATTTCAACCCTCTAGCTAGCTAGGTCCTTGAGATACAGCCTGGTGACAGACGGACGGACGGACGGACGGACGGACAGCGAAGTCTTAGTAATAGGGTCCCGTTTGGAACCCTTCGGGTACGGAACCCTAAAAATGATACATTATTTTAGTTTAACCCTCCAAGACAATATCTTTACCAAAAATCGAAGATTTTCCTTGGCATTGAGCGCACCTAACCCTTCAACGCCAAAACGTCGCAAGTACGATATGACTTTGGCATCGCAATATTACCCATGTGTTATACGTGTAGTAAGTACGTGAATGCACACGCACACAGATGCAATGTGCCTTCTAGGAATACTTGGAAGACGAGCTGAGTGGAGCAGGTTACTGGAAAAGGTATTCAAACTTTAAGACTGGTTTGAATTTATGAAATTTCACAAAACACAATAATAAATTATTATAAAAATATCGCATAAAAAGGATCTAAAACCAAAAAATAAATGTCTATTTAAAAAAAACATTATGAATTTTATATGAAGTGTATAAGTAATAATAAGGTACCCATCTTATTAGATATTCAGGGTGTCCCGTAAGTAATGGTCCAACGTTAAGAGGACGATACCTCATGTGATTTCTTAAAAATGATTTAAAAAAAAATGATAGGGTTACCAAGAATTTTTTTATCCTTGAATTTTCCTTTCCTTCTACCGTACATCATGTATTTTTAATGCTGTGGCAGCAAATCCAAGATAGTATTTAAGAAGAAGAATATTTCCAAGATCGTATTTTTTTATAAAGATAAATAATTTACCAATTTATCTAGATAACAGTTTTGTTACTATATTTTATTTAAATACATGGAAAAAATCCCGAATAGAAATATTATTTTTAATTAACTGCTCGGAAACGTAGCAAAAAAAAGTGTGGCCACTAAAGGGGTCGCAAAACAATCAATAGTGAACCAGAACAACAAAAACATTGATAGCTTGTTTTTATTATACCGCCACATTTTAACAGATGGCGCTTCATACCAGGTCGGTTTTTATCGACATAGAGTGCGTCAGGCCGTGGCGTCGGTAAAAGCGTGCCTGACTTAAGCTATCCATTGCGTTAGATGGCGGACTAAAAAGTTTCGTTCATCTCAGGGCGGACTCCGCCAGGCTGAGCAAAGAGGTGGAGTTCCATACCTAATTTATCTGAAAATATTTTTTTGTATAATTTATTTTATTCCCTCGCAGTTGTCGTGAAAAACACTGTGTGTCTCGACCAAAACTTTGCTCACTTTCCAGCCTCTACAACAATGTTGTATTAATCCACCTTCTGATGACCGATATTAAAAAAATACCCGCTGCAAAAAATGTATGACATTGAACTGGGCCATTATTTTAATTTTTTTTACTCTTGACCTGCTTTATAAATTCATATAAAAATTACGCCTACTATTTGACATTACAATAAATAAATAATAATTGTTGTAGATACTGCGTACTGCGTTATCTCGTATCAGGCATATTCCATTTGTTCTACTTGATATGTTCTTTTTTATGAAAATTCTTTATTTATATTATTGACTGACTTCACTTGAAAATAAACTCTGTCGATAATAACATAAATTCTCTATTTTTCAATCTTCAAATATTATCTATTATACCTATTCAAATGAATCACTACCCTACCTAGAGTCACTACCCGTTAAGCTAAACCAGTCGTCAAATTTACACTTATTTTAAATAATAAAATAAAAGTAAAATGTGCTTTAAACTTATTGCAGTATCCAAAATGTTTGCCTAAGAGCGTGAATCACTAATAAAGACACCATTTTGAGAGTTCCGTACCCGAAGGGTGCCAAACGGGACCTTATTAATAAGCCTCCGCTGTTTTTCCGTCTGTTTGTCCATCGCCGGGATCATCTCATGAACCATAATGGGCAGAGAGTTATGATTTTCACACGTAAACATAACATACACAAACACAGTTGTTTAATATCGACTCCTATTTTTGTTTCCTGTTACAAATAAACTTCTTTCCTTCTTTCACGGTACTTACTTACTTACATACAGGCACATACATTGCTTCTAGCCCCTCTCTATGATACCCTGTGTCGTGGGGACCAGAAACAGCGACGTCACAAACATGTGAATCCTATGGTTTTTATTTCCGTCCCTAGCTGGGATTCGAACCCGAGCGTCACGCTTGGGAAGCACAGCCTCGAATGTAACACCACAGAAGTTGACTATGTATTTCTGTTGCCGCGTGCGTGATAGGTGGTGAAATTTGAGATGATTTTGAATGATGATGATACGTCTCTTGTATGGGAAGACCCTTTAATTTATTAAATATCATTATTTGCTTTTGTTGTGGCTACAGAAATATATATAATCTGTGAAAATTTTAACTCCCCACCTAACAACGGTTTATGAGATACAACCCGATGACGGACAGACAGCGAAGGCTTAGTAATAGGGTCCCGTTTGGCACCCTTGGGTTTGGGAACCCTAAAAATTGTCTCTTTATGATTGATTCAGGTTCTTAGTATTAGAAAGATATTATATAAACAGGGAGGCAGTTGCTCACGTCCGAAGGAGATACTTGGTACCTACAGCCCTTCACGTCCTCCCGGGTAGTGCTAAGGAGCAACAAGTGAACACTAAAATTTCCAGGTTCTCGAAAGAGAACCTGTCCAAATACAGTGAAATCTAAAAAAAACACATGACATTGGCGAAATTAACCTAGATGTTAGACCGCCATTAATTAAGAAAATATATATATTATATACAATACGATAAGGATTTTGCAAGCAAAGAAGGACGTTTTACTTTTCGTTATCCTTATCGTATTGTATATACTATATATACACATATATATATATATATATTATATATTGTATATATACATAGTCAGGTTTACATAAATAATAAACATGTCTAAATTATGAAATAATTTAGACATGTTTATTATTTATGTAAACATTTATATAGCAAAATCAACTTAATAAAACATAGATTCTTATGGTAATAAAGTTTATTCAAAATGACTCCCGCGATTTTGAATACAGGCCTTTATTCTGCGCGGCCAGTCGTCTATCGCAGCACGAACGAGGTCCATGTCAATATCGGCGGCTGCCTTAATCAAGGATGCCTTGAGTGACTCCAAATCAGGATGAGGCTTTGAGCAGGCCTTTTCCTCCAAGTGATGCCATATCTTGTAATCTAACGGACTCAAATCTGGACTGGAGGAGGGCCAGTCTTCGTGCCGGATGAAGTCGATTTCACGCGCCGCCAGCCAGTCTTGTGTGCTTTTCGCTCTATGAGCTGGCGCAGAATCTTGTTGGAATACCCAGTGCCTGTTATTAAACATGGTATGAGAAACAGGTTCCACAAGGTTCTTGAGGACTGTATTTTGATACACAACTGCATTCGTTTTTACGCCTTTCTCACAAAAATGTACCTCAGTTAAGCCCCAATAAGAGACTCCCAACCAAACCATGAGCGAGGATGGAAAATGACCTCGTTGGACACGCGGAATACGGTTGCTCGCTTCTTCACTGCTGTGTGCGTACACCTTATCATTTTGTTTGTTGTAGCTCTCTTCCACGGTGAAAATTTTTTCATCCGAAAAAAGAATTTCCCGATGCTTTTTTCCCGCGTACCGCTTCAACAAAGCGCGGCATCTCTTCAGTCCCAGGTCCATTAAACGAGCGTCCAAACGATGTCCTGTTTTTCTTCGATATGCCCTAAGCCCTAAGTCTTCATTTAACACCCTTTTCACCGTGGTCCTGCTTAACCCCATCTGAAGGGCCAACAGTTTCTGCTTACGTATGGGATTTCTTTGAATTCGCGCCTTCTTAGCTTTTATCACTGCTGGAGTCCTAACAGAGCGAGGGCGACTACTTCTTGACCTGTCATCTACACTAGAGTCTTCATTGTATCGTTTTATGGTACGATAAACGAATCTTTTGGTCATATTCAAATTTTTCAGTAAGTCGAAAATCTGAATTGGCGCGTAACCGCAACGATGCAACGCAATAACTGCGACACGGTCTTCTTTAAGTGTCCACTCCATATTTAAAAATGAGGAAAATTCTAAAAAGTACACATTTTTATTTTCATGAAAAATTCGAAATTCGAATTCAATAAACTTTTTTGTGGCCAGCGTTCTAAATTCAAAAGTTTTTATTGTGTGACAGAACTTATGACCTGACTGTGTATATATTATATACAATACGATAAGGATTTTGCAAGCAAAGAAACGTTTTACTTTTTATTTTTTATTTTTCAGCACCACTTTTCAGTTTAATTTTATTAATTTTGTAGTCTTGGCGTACGTTTTATATAAATTTTCAAAGCTGGTTAAGTGTACTTACATATTTTTGAAATAATGGTTCAGTTTAATGTTATTGTTATGTATTTCAGTCATCTAAAAGCAGAAAAAAAACAGATCATTTTATAAAAGTCACATAATTGTTTTCGGGATACATTTTTAAACCATTGAGATTTATTTTACAGAAATAAGATCTTGAAAATGTTATCATTTATTTAAAAAAATGATGTACGGTAGACGGAATAGAAAATTCCCGGAAAAAATGTTGGTACCCTAAGTTTCTTTTTATATACTTTAATGAGTTTTAGAAAATCAGGGGGGCTGTCTTCCCCATTATTTACAGGACCCCCTGTATATGGTATGCAGGTTGTTTCTCCCGGTTTAACTGTCTTTAAACCTTTATATATATATATATATATATATATATATATATATATATATATATATATATATAAGTTCTCTAAGCCGTATTTTTTCCATATGTACGTATGTAAAGCCTGTTTTAAAATAATTCAAATACTTGCATAAGTAGTGAAATTAAAAAAAATAATACTCAAAGACTACTCCACGCTAGTCATCTTCCACATATGCACTTATGCACACTAACAAACCCACTCACACATCCTTAGACACACCTGTATGGAAACGTCCTAAGAATATATTTTTGTTGCGCTCATATATTTTTTGCTCCCCGTATTTTATATTTTCCTATACTTTTTTCTTTCTCTTCGTTTTGCAACGTCGCTCCGAGGAGGTTTTATGTGTGGAAGATTTTTTTTATTCGAATCTCCTTTTTACCGGGAAATTGAGTGGGCGCGGACGAAGGAAAGTTTGTTGAAAAAAAAACATTTTTAGCGCAAGTCTCGGCTTATATTGGAATGGAAATACGTCTGGAAAATATATGTTTGATGTCAAAAATTTAGCACAGGCTGATCAATTCTATAACGAACAGAATCAGCCGAATATAGCAACATATAATGAGCGGTAAAAATCGGTAAAGTGCGATGAAGAAGAAACGTAATCGTAGAAGAAAAAAAAAAATTTTTTTTTTAAACACTGCAATTAATTATTTCTTGCTGTAACGGCAACAGAAATACACATTCAATGAAAATCTCAACTCTCTACCTATTACGGTTCATGGGATACAGCCCGCCGACGGACGGACGGACGGACGGACGGACGGACAGCGGAGCCTTAGTAGGGTTATTGTGGGTATCTGCAGCCACCTAACTCAATTTGCCACTTTGGGAAATCGTATTGTCGTAATTATAACTTCAAACTAGTTGGTGTATTTGTATCGATACTTCATTTATTCACGAATCTAGGTTAATTTATTTACATAATTTTGAAGCTACAACAATTAAAAAAAACCGGTCAAGTGCGAGTCTAAATCGCGCACGAAGGGTTCCGTACCACCGTTCAATGGAAGCGATGGTGTGGAGTGAATAGTTTGGATTTTACACAGCAAAATATTGTTTACAAAGTTATTGGTGCGGTTACTTTTACACTCCATGTACGTAACCAGGTGCATCCATAAGTTTGTATGTGATATTGAAAAAATTGTTGTATGGGAGCCACCTTAAATATTTCTTTTATCCTGTTTTTTAGTATTTGTTGTTATAGCGGCAACATAAATACATAATCTGTGAAAATTTCAACTGTCTCACTATCACGGTTCGTGAGATACAGCCTGGTGACAGACGGACGGACGGACAGCGGAGTCTTAGTAATAGGGTCCCGTTTGGAACCCTTCGGGTACGGAACCCTAAAAATAATAAAATGTCCAAAAAGTCCGAATGTCGCTAATTCAGGCCACTTTGCTTCTAATTGTGTTTCTAATGGCGGCCCCTCCTGGGTTCGTCCCATGAGACTAAACAGTTTTATTCTTTTCTTAATTTTAGTTCGATAGGTTCTTTGCCATAAATCTGTTTCTTCATATTCTTATTCCTATCTTTATACCTACATATTTTTTGTCATAAAAAAATATTATTAATTAATGGTTAACTACTCACTCAATGCTCGATTTTCTTATTTTATTTTTGTGTCAATATCAATCTCAGTCTAGCTAGACACTACCATAGTTAACTAGTTTCAATCTTCTTATGACAAAGGGTATGTAAGGTGAAATATGGATCCTAGACTACGCAACGAACAAGATATAATATGTGTGCGTCTACACTAAAATTAAGCAGTAGTTCAAACGTTTCAAAAAGTTTAAGAAATGGCGAGAATCCTTCATACCGAGCGATAATGGTCAGGGGGCTGCAGTAACCCACAACCACCCTAAAAGGGTCCCGTTTGGCAGCCTTCGGGTACGGAACCCTAAAAACTAAGTATGTTATTTATTTAATTTGTTTAAAAGTGTTATTTTGCATGACAGGGAGCTAATAAAATGGAGTATTAAATATCTAGCTAAACATGGGCCGAGCTATCCTCTGCCACCTTGTATGGGAAAAGGAGTGAAGTATGTACGTAAAGGTTTTAGGGCGCTGAGAACAATGTAACAACAACAATAGATACCCTTAGACCTTGCTATGACAAGTGGATGATAATTATCAGATAGGAACGTAAAACGTGTACCTAACTAAATAGTGTGAACTAACCGATTTTATTGGAGCATTTTTTTACCTCCCCTTTATTTCGGCCAGATAGATCTAACAATAAAATTGCTCTGATCAAATAGATTGCATTGTAAACGTTGTTCAGAATGAGGTCCCTAACAATCCCTCAAAATTGTCTACACCTTTCAGTGTTAGCTGTTATCATACATATACCTAACTACTACGAGTATTTTGTTGTGTTTAAAACTGGAGTCAGATATCTTCTTATCTTACATAAACAACGACAAAACAGATAAAATGACAAAACAAACTAACAACCCACGGTTACGTAATCGGCCATCTTCATTGATTTTCAGCAAAAAAGTTATCAGCTGCTCGTGGAATACGCAATCGCTAATTTCGCACCCCCACTCATAGCCTCGGTGGCGCAGTAGGCAGCGCGTAAGTCTCATAATCTTAAGGTCGTGAGTTCGATCCTCACCCGGGGCATATGTTTTTGTACTTTTTCATACATTTTGTTTTTCTATTTTATGGATTATGTCTCGATGTTAATTACGGTTACGGTTAATATCTAGGTATTTAAAAATACTATCTGTCACTAATTCATTTTGTTGATACCTAGTTATTGCACAATGCTATGCTACAACATTATTAAATACTTATTTGTTACTTGCTTTAAGATATAAAAAATATAACATTATGATACACAATATAAATATGACTCCTGTGGCTGAAATAAACGATTGTTTATTTATTCAATTCATATATAGGGACAATAATCATTAATACTACGATTTATTAGCTACTAACCAATCGAAAAATGTAGGTATGAAATTAATTAAGAAGAAACGTCTGTGGTCTAATGGGTTTCTTGCTTGTCACACAGGAGATTCAGGTTCGATTCCTGACCATGTACCAATGAGATAATTAATTTATCTTAAGTACATTATACGGGCGTTCTAACGGTGATGGAAAACAGCTGGAGGAAACCTTCATTACTCCATAGCTGCGGCGATGGGCTAGCCCCCTGTCACGCAAAATGGAGTATTGAATAACTGGCTCTAAGTGGGTACAATTGTGACTCTCCCACCTAGTATGGGAAAAGGCGTGACGCTGTGTAAATTAGATAAAAATGAAATATTAAAAAAGCACTCAGGATATGTCTAGATACATTTTTTTAAAGAAGTTACAGTCACTGCTTAAAGTGCATTAAATGTCAGTGCAAGTGAATGTGTCATGAATAATAATTACTTAAATCTGTAGGGCATTCCGTCATTAAATTGAGGTTAACTCATACTTTAAATTCAATTTGAACAAAGTAATAAAAGCATTCCAGTCAGGAAACTTTAAAATTTCCCACTAGCCATTTCGCCGTTGCTATCTTCAATATGTATTAAAAAAACACATAAAAAATAAAGAAAAACCATAAAAGCTGCCGTCTTGCAATGCGTTATCATTTTTATATGCCCCCCCCTCCCCAAACCCTTTTAAGAAACCCCCCCACCCCCTCCCTGATGCACGCACGCACACAAGCGCAACGTCCATAAATGGGTTAAAGAAAAATGTGTCTACCTGAAAACGTACGATGCATGCATTTTTTTTATTCCCCTTACGTTTTCTTGCTATCCGCGATTCTCATATCGCCGATATAAAACTGAAAAATACATTTCGGGCTCCCGAAAGAAACTAGCTTTTACAGCCCTCCCAATAAAACTCTTATTCCCGCGAAGTTACAACAAAAAACACCGCACACATACTAAGAATGTTTCCTATACACAGACACCGCATGCCGTTTAGAAAAAAATAACTCGCACACATATAAATTGCTTGCAGTTCGAAAGGGATGCACTCAGAGTCATAAAACACACACACATGCTAGGAATTCCACACACACAAGCTCACGTCACCGTTTCGTCTGGTTCACGGACACGTGTGGCGATATACGAGAAACATACACTCGCAAGGAACTGAAGAAAACTTTCTATGTGTTGTGGAAATGCTTTTCCTTGCAGCAACCTCTCCGGGAAGAGTTTCATAGCGAATACCTCGCGGTAAAGACATCTAGCTGTCCTCCTAAAAAATCTCTTAGATAAACTACCAAAAACAAGGAAACAATACAGTCTCAAACTAAAAAGAGAGCCTTAATGAATATCGCTCCAAATATTTTTAACTAATCGATCCGCCATACCCAGCGTTCGAAATTCAAAAGAAATTCTTCAGCCGCGTTCCAAAAAAGTGCATTCCGTCAACATTTGGTTCACAAAAACCGGAGCACTCCGTTCGATACAGTTTTCGCGCCAAACGAAACGTGATTGACCGTGAAAATTAATGAAATAATTGAACGTTTTAAATGCTGAAGTCGTTAACTAAGATAATGGTTGAAGACACGTGTAGTTCTCGCAGCGCTTCGCATTAGTGATGTAAATGTGCGCTGTTAATGAGTGGCTACTTGTGTTGGTGCAGGCTGTATGTGTGTTGTCTTTGCCCGTGAAGATTTGTATGATAAACGCTCGCGTGTTGGTGAAAATTTTCGCGGTATTTCAATGAGTACGATAATTTGCGCTGTTAATTTGCGAGAGTGACTTTTCATTGAAGATTAACATTGTTTGATGTGGGGCATCCGTTTTGTTTATGTCTTTCATTAGTTTGTAATTGTTGTATGTTTTTTTTATTAATGTTTGTTTTAAAACAATACCAACATTAAAATTAGTACCCACTTTTAAACTCTTTTCTTTGCACTGCTTATTAACGTAATAAAGGATAAAGACAGGACATAAACTAGGTGAGCTACGCTATATTCCAGTTAGATTCCAATGAAAATATTTTCACTTAAATTTGAATTATCATGTCATCATACATTCAGTAGATATTGATTGCAATTTGATAAACATCTATTGAATACAGGCGATACAGTATGAGAAAATATTCTTATTAGAAATCTCTCACAGCTTTATTAGATTTATCTCTTAGCGGGAAAAGCACAATTGTAATAACTACTAGCAAAAAGCGCAGCTTTGTTAAAAGGTTAAGTTCCTTGTCATCATAATATTAACTTCCTTAATAATAGCTTATATGTTTAGCCAATAAAACTGTTAAATTTCATCGCATATGTAATTTGTTCTAACTATGACAAGTGGTTCTAGTTATACAGACATTTTGTCACGCAAATAGAGTCTGGCCTTAGTCCATAAACTAGAACAAACACAGAAATAACACCAAAATAAAAATGGCAGAGTGCAAATATTTTTACCCTCCACCGCCATTTGACCTAGATCGGAGTTCTAAATTAAACCTCCATAAATACATTTTGAATATTGATTTCTTGTAACCTGTTATTTATATGAAACTTGTGAAAGCGCTTTGTGCTCGGCTCAATTGGTGGAATGCACAAACTTCTATTAAAGCAAAGTTCATCTTAAGGTGATACGAAAAACATATTATTAGAATCCATTTTTTAGAATCCATTTACTCCACTATGAAGTCATCTTCAGATTTGATTTTTGAGTCAACGTTTATTGAGCATTTGAATAAGATTCTCACTGAAGGATAACATGATTGAGTGAAATTTTCTTGATAGAATTCAGTTGCGAAAATACCTCTAAATAGTGTTACGGAATTGCATTCAAAATGTATAAGTAAAATCTCCTTGAAAATATTTTTGAGAAAATAGCATAGTTTTTTTTAAATAATTTTTATGTGGTCGGGTGCTACGTTATGTAATTTTTCCCCGATTCCATCCCTCTCACACTGGGGACCTTTGCACGAACAGGGTATCCCCTTAAATATCATACTATCAATTATTTCTAGAGTGCAATCTCTCTCTTAACCTGTCAGACAATGCAATGCACGTCTTTGATTGTCAGTCAAACGCTGAGTTGGGGTTGCCATCTGATCTGTACATCCAATAGGGCATGTAAACCTAGTGACCGCGTGAATGTGAGAACGATTGAATGAATTTGAAGGTTAGGTCTAATGGTCGATTATTTTCTATTCTAATTAGTTTTCGTAACCAATTGGATTGAAAATTAGATTACATCGTGTGACAAAATTCGTACAAACTATAAGATTCCTATGGAATGGCGCAGGTAGGTAACTTACAAATCGAATACGGACTGGAACTTCATATGATAAATAAAAACAAATACCTAAATATCTCGAATTTCCATCAACAAGTAACTGTATTTCCATTTATATAAAAGGCAAAATATGAAAATAATATTCATATCACTGAGTATGGCGGATCGTTCTTGCAACCAGTCTTCTATGTTCTATAGTTTTGGCTTTTTCCAGCACCTCCCAAGCCCAACGATAGTTCCTAAAAATACCTATTTAATTAAAATCAAGAAGAATAGACTATTTTCGTTCCAAAACTATATTTTAAAACTAGTAACCTAACATAAGTGAGAGAACTATATTTGTAACAAAGACTCAACAGTGCCAAAAAAATGTCTGTAACGCTGTCGAAGGCTAACTTCGCAATAAAAAATCCTATTAACTTGCCAAATACACCTATGAAGAGAGAGCTAATGGATTCCCCGGAATTCAACGAAGAATCTCTAAACCAGACTCAAGAAGCAAACGACAGTGACAATTCAGACACAAGTGACGTAGAAAATAATCCGAATGATGAAGAATCAAAAACAGCCTTAGATTACTCAGGGCACCCAATAGACATTATAAAAAAAGAGTTCCTATTAGATTTCGGTAACAATCTCTTCAGAAACCAGAATCTTGGTTTTAAGACTGATAGTTTCAACAATCGCTCACCGTTCCTGCTGCCCACACAGTTGTACAAGAACTTCCTGGCAAGTCTCGGGAAGAGGAGGAGGAACGTCGCTGATTGCTATTCTTTGTATCAGAGGAATATGCTGTTCCCCAATGGATTGGGGTTGGACGCGTCTGATGATGAAGGAAATGGAGACAGGAGTACTGATTCCCCGGATGAGGTATCAGTGCTTTTGTTAATAGTTTTGTGAGGAATCTTACAAAGATTAGTAAGGCAACATCTTAAATAGACTGGTCTTATGGTAATCTTGTTGGAATTGCCATCTTCATCTTTTCATCTATCTATGCTTTACAAATCAGCTCACAGTATACTATATATAAAAGTACCTATTACGCCTTTTACATACTAGTCACAATTGACGTGGTAATGTTTGTTTTATTGTGTACTTTACTACTACCATTGTCCTCTCTAATCGAATCACAAAAATACTATTAGAAAATTACACGGAAATCCCAACCTAAAGCGGTTTGGAGTAGTAGGTGATAACTTTCTTTTTGAGAGTTAATTCCAACCTTTCATATTTTGGCATCATCCCAAATAGTCTTGGTTGCAAGTACCAACAGTTACATTCAAGGCAGATAAGCTACACCGTTTGGTCTCTCCATTTCCGAGCAGACTTGAAATACCTTTGGAATAGTTTTCTGTCAAACCTTTTTCAATTATTTTGTGTTTAACTCCTAGTCCTAAGCATACTGACAATAACAAGGAACTTGTAAATTGTAACTTAAAATACCCCGATGATAGCAATTCATCTGAAGATCCATTAAGAGTGGACCTCTCTTATTTATTACTGTGCTATTACTCCTTGGCTTGCTGGAGGTAATATCTCTATAGAACCTTTCGTTTGTACAATAGTTATTTCTGTGTACAACAAATACCGAAAGAGTTTGACACACTGACAACTAGATACCAGGACAACAGAACCTAGCAGGAGTTCTAACCTCGCCCTTTGTTTCAGAAGGCGGGCGCATCATCAGCGTTCGTGTGGAGCGGCGGGGGGGTAGGCGGCGGGGGGCAGGAGCAGACGGCCGCTCAACCCGCCGCCGCCGTGCCGCCAGGTAAGAAAGAAAGACTTATTCTTGAGCTATGATCGCCTAGTACTTTATCGAACGAACAATACGGTTTATTCCCAAAGTTGAAGAAGCTGACGGATCACAAAAGTGTGACGGATAGCAAAATATGAGCGGGACCAACGATGTCAACTAAATTCTTTGATCGAGTTCATTCGTTGATTCGGATAACCTCATCCCAAATGGTTCTGTGATATCAAAATCCTTTCCGAAAGTTTTACAAAACTTACAGCAGTATTGTCTTGCTAATTTCATATTTATTTATTACTAATGGGATTCAATCGATGTGAGCTTCAGAATAAGGAGGCTTGACCTAGACCTAAAAAGTAATCCAGTATAACCAGACCCCTACCTTCCAGGCACGACCGGTGGTGGCGGGGCCCAGGGCCTGGTGCACTGGATGTCCGTGATGGCAGAACACATGGGAGGGGGGCACCACGACCCCTCCCACTACGCGTTGCCGCCGTGGAACAATGGGGGTGTCGATGTAAGTATTATTTATTTGTTACTTGTAGTTATTCACACACTTATCGCTAGATGGCAGCAGGCTATATTTGTCTGATATTCTCATGAATCGATTAACAACTGTTGAGTTAAGCTAGCAAATGTCAAGCGGCTGTTGGCAACCCCATTGAACACACTTCTTTGGTGATGGACCCAATGCTGAACCCTGTGGTACTCTTTAGAAGTTCATTTTACGTACGAACTATCACTATAACAATGATTTAATAAGGTGGCTGTAGTGCTACAACTGTCGAAAAATGGGGAAAGCTATATCCGGTTGCCAGACACGGATCACAACTCTCCACCTTCAAAAACTAAGATAGCAGTAATGTAATTGCCAGATTGTCCCAAACACCTCAATATTATCAAAATCGAAATTCCGATTCAAAATTACCTAGCCACATTTTCTAAATCAGCTTTTATTTAGTTTAATTTGAAGAAGTTGAAGACGACCTCTAGTGGTCGAGGCAGTGAGAGGTCGCGGGTTGGAATCCCGACTGGGGCGAAGAAAAAATTAAAAAACCTCAGAACTTGGATGTTTGCGCATGTGACGTCAATCTTACTGGTTCCCATCTTGTAGGGTATCCTAGTGTGAGGCCAGAAGCAATGTATATTCCTGTATATAAATGTTTACATTTTATTTGTTTTCCTAACTTTTGGGTAGCGCCAGTTGGGTTTGAAGCTAGCAACACTGGTTTCATTGCTACCTACTAAATGGGAAAAAGGGAAAAGTTATATGGAATTTACTTCGCCTATGTTTTCTTGAAGCGTTTCGCCTGTTACAAATAAAAAAAGACTCGATTTTATAAAAAAAGTTATTCTATGAAGATCATAATAGGTCCAATACTTTAGGAGCATGCTTAATGGTAGATCCCAATGCGTATCGTGTTTCTCACGAACACCTCAATTTGCATAAGCATTGCATATGCTGTGGACTTTTCATCTTATAATAGAACTAGATCATTTATTAACGGAATGAGAAAATAGGAGCCATGTTCAGAATAACTAAACAGCTAAATAGACAAAACCTGTTTAGCCATTCTGGACGCGTCATTAAAAACCTCTTATACCGCAGCGTTGCAAAATAATGCAAATTTTTGGTTTTGCACAACCCTTTGAAAAAATAAATTTGGACATTCAAATTTGCACTCTGTTCATTACAATTTAGGTTGAACTTTCAATAAGATTTTCTAGTACACATTGTGTTAGTCGATTTGAGTCTTTACTATGATACATTTTGAAGTCAGTTTGATATGGCTGAAGCATTTTTAAGTAGGAATATGATAACTTTGATGGATTTGTCAAATTTATCAAGATGGAATAACTCGATGGAATTAGATGATATTTTGATTAATTATATTCGCCCGAAATTGAAGAGTTTAGTTATGTACTGAGCACAATATGTTTGCATAATCAATTCATATCGTGGGTCGTTATTTTCAAATAATATTCTATAACAGCTGTTGAAAATGATTATTTCAAAAATAGTATGCCATCCAAGACTGTTAAATGCTAAATACCCACATTTGTGAACCCAGTTTGTTGCCAAGTATGTCGAAGTTTTTGGCAGATGCCAAGTTTTTGTGCAAGCATATTCCATATTCAGATTTTTTATCGTGAGCTCTAATTTTTATTTTTTATGCACGAATTTGTAAAACATCGAACAAACATTTTCCTTTGTCAATTGATTCCCCGGCTTCCTTACCCATCCACTTTATTAAGTAACTTCTACCCACAGCGAAATCAAGGCCGTTTATATGAAAAAATGAAGTGTTTGTGTCACTTTTCCACAATTTTCAATAGATATAAATTATGGAAAGGGAAAGGCCTGTGCCCCTGGGCGGGGACATAATTTTTTTATTTATGATTTCCGAAAAATATATAATAAGACTTATATTTTGATTATTTACTCACTGAGTTTCTGTCATCCATCATTTACAATATTCGGTTAGAAAGCGTAAACGAGGCATACACTGTTATTAAACTTAATTGTCTGTCAGTTTATCGCTATCAACCAGCTCTGTTTACATTGGTCGAGTGCTCTCGCTTATCAGATTGCGACTGTGAGCTGCCTGCCAGCTAAACATGTGAGTCTAGTCCGTATCACGCGACGGTATGAAAGTGAAGCGTCATACAATCTTAATCGTTTTTTATTGGTTGCTCAAGTTTGACTGGTAATACCTAAATTAATAATAATTAACTAAGTATAGAAATAAGTTGACAATGATGTCTGAATCTGTCAATGTCATGACATAGATTTGTTTTAGAAATTGTGATAGTTTTGTCATAACCATATGGTTATGACAAAACTATCAGGAACTAATACGATAACTATTCGGATATCCGAAGCCCTCTAATAGTTATCGTATTAGTTCGACATGTATAACACAAAAAACACCACGGAGAACAGAATACAAATGCTTTAAAAAAATACATATTTTCATGAAATTCAACCCTTTCTGACTATTTCATTATATGGTCGGCTAGATCTTAAAATGGTTGGCCATTTCAGGTAATGATCAGTCCATTTAGCCATTTCAATAAATGATCAAATTCTACGATAAGGCTACGACAGTTATAATATAGGTTGTAAGAGAAAGGTGTATTCACAGTGTGATTTGTTAAAAAAAGTTTCTCTCATCAAATCCGTTACATAGTGGAAGTTCTCCAGAACGATCGCCACAGCATCC
This sequence comes from Argyresthia goedartella, assembly GCA_949825045.1. Classification (NCBI taxonomy): domain Eukaryota; kingdom Metazoa; phylum Arthropoda; class Insecta; order Lepidoptera; family Argyresthiidae; genus Argyresthia; species Argyresthia goedartella. Next base: position 20,762,189 of record OX463834.1, read on the forward strand.
CCTTAAAATATGGCTCAGACATAGGTAATTAATACACTCATTTGACAAAACACATTCACAAGTACGCTATATTATGTTCGTCACAGTCATTGAATTTTCCTTCTCCTAAATGCGTGCTATATAGAAATAGAGTTTTCTATGTCGCCATAAAAATATTTAACCTCTTATCAAATGCTATACTTTGGTTTTTTTTTTTTCAAAAAAACGGTTACTAAAACATAAAACCGGTCAAGTGCGAGTCTAAATCGCGCACGAAGGGTTCCGTACCACCGTTCAATGGAAGCGATGGTGTGGAGTGAATAGTTTGGATTTTACACAGCAAAATATTGTTTACAAAGTTATTGGTGCGGTTACTTTCACACTCCATGTACGTAACCAGGTGCATCCATAAGTTTGTATGTGGTATTGAAAGAATTGTTGTATGGGAGCCCCCTTAAATATTTCTTTTATCCTGTTTTTTAGTATTTGTTGTTATAGCGGCAACAGAAATACATAATCTGTGAAAATTTCAACTCTCTAGCTAGCTAGGTTCTTGAGATACAGCCTGGTGACAGACGGACGGACGGACGGACGGACGGACAGCGAAGTCTTAGTAATAGGGTCCCGTTTGGAACCCTTCGGGTACGGAACCCTAAAAATGGGCTATGATATCAATGAATAATGACAAAGAACGGATTACTGAAGGCGTCGAAGTAAATGGGCTGGATTGAATTTTCTTGCCGTTTCTTTCTCGTCTTAGCACACGGTTTGTGGAGCGGTGTAGCATCTTAATATTGATATACCTAGAGTCATAAAATAAAACTATAATAAAATACTTATACTGATACTGATTTAAATTGTAAATATGTTCACTATTCTAATTTTGTTTAGATTAAATTTAGATTAGGATCTTATATAATAAGGTTAATGTTCTCGGTAGCATCATTTGAAACACTGTCAATAATATAAAACTTAGTTACAAACAATGATGAACAAATAAACATTTTTGTATTTGTATTTAAATAAAAAATGATTGTTTGACGAAACTGCTGTCCCAAAAGCATCTACAGTTACATTGACAAGACTTATAGATTTTAAATGAGAAAAAAGCCCCACCCAACGTCCTTATTTCAAACAAAGCATCGCTCTTTAACTACTATTTCACAACAAAAAAACGAGCCCAATAAATTGTCAAAAAACCTTTACAATACCACATTGATACATCAAACTACAATAAAATATAATACATCTAAACTAACTTTTTGACTTATGACAAAAAAGCCAATATCAACTTTGTGCGAACCCCTACTAACGATGTTTTGATGACTGCCGTACAATAATGAAATGATAAAAAAAACAAAAAAGTCATACGGCTACTATGCTGCGATACGTGGGGCAGGGGAATGAGATGGCGTAAAAAAACTTGAAAAATATTGTAACTGGTAAGTAGTACCGTGAAAAATATTGCAGTGTTGTGCAATTTTGCAATATAAAATTGGGATTAGAATACCCTGTTTATGAATCTATGTTATTATTAAAATCCATGAAAAAGCCAATACTAGATTTGTGCTCGTATTATCTTTGACTTTTCAAATTAATATAAAAGTAACTATTAAAAAGGCTCATTCTTTTTGGCTTTTCTGTTCAACGTCAAAGTTTATTATAAACTATAAATATGTACCATATTCTCGTACAAGTTATTTTTTTCCTCTTTCCTATTCTTGCATCATAGCGACACAGACAGTTATGCAAGGTTTTTTTTTATTCTCTATCCACGGTTACGGACAGAATATTAATTTCATGCACATCTAAACAATAAATAATGCAATTTGCTTGCAAACCTCCTATCAATATCTATTAAAAAACCCGCCGCACTTTCTCACAGAACGACTTATTTGCTATCAGTCAAGCATCAAAAATTGATTTTGTTATGCACAAAGAAAACCTAACCGACTGTCAAATATCTATAACATTATAATTACTGCTCGTCAAAATCAATTATGCAAGGAGACTATTTGAATAAGATATATTCGTATTCATTTATCAAAATCGCCTTAGGGTTGAAAAAATAACTATAGGTTAACTTTTGTTTTTTTACCCTACTTTTTGTTCAACCCTATCAAACACAGTCGCTTGGTATGTTCGTTCTTAAAGCGATTAAGTTTGAACTTTATAGTAATTAAAGTAATGAATGAAGTTTTTTTGTAAGATATGTCTTAGGGTTGTGCAGTTTATAAACTCCATTTGTCTAGAAAAAATATTTAATGCTTGATTTGGCACAAATAAGGAGCATTATTAATTATTTTGGGGGCCAGGTGCGTAGAGGGAGATCGTTACTTTGCATGATTGTGCGATTTGGAGAAGACGCAGTTTATAAGTATTGTAGGTTTTTCATATTACAGTACTTATTTATTGTTGGCAGCTGCCGCTAAAATTAAACAATTAATTTTGAGCTAACCACAGGAAAAAGGTCAAGAGAATAATTCATATCTCTATTGCATGAAAACTAACATAAATAGTAGATAGTTTACTTTTTCTGCAGGAAATCTGTAGGTACAAGAAATAAAAAAAAAACTCGTATCGTTAGGAGTATCTTTTTGTTAAAATCATGTATAATTCTCAATGGATACCGCCTCAGCTAAATTACACCATCTCGATCCAAACCCCGAAACAAGATTAATTCGATCGACAAAAACAATCGAAAATCGCGAAATATCAAAAACGCCGAACAGTGCAACCAACAAAACTTGATACTTATGTAATTTTCCTCACAAATAAGGAGATTAGCCGTACAGTAGGGTGTCCACAATTAATACGGCAAATTAGACGCGTCGGGGCCGAGATCGATTTGGGCCTGGCCGAATACGCGGGGGCCAATTCGCCTCCGTCTCCGCAAGATAAACATGCCAGACTTTTTTTTCGTTACGGCAAAGACATTAACCAAGGATGCTAGGAGGGTGGCCATGGGTTGGGAGGATGTGGGACAGGCTTTTTCTGGGTTTTAGTAGACACTGTTGTTGCAAAAAGTGATATGATATCCAGATGCGATAGAACAAACGGACATTTTGTATTCATGTTTGAGGTAAACTTTTGTTTTATTTGTTAAATAAATCCAACTAATATAATAATAATATATATGAAAGTAGCAATGTTTCGATGTTTGTGTGTTTGTGCCTCAATAACGCTAAAACGGCTGTACAGTTTTGACTGAAATTTAGCAAAATGAGTTTATGAGCTAGATTAAGGTGATACGAAAAAAATCGGGGTTTTTTTCGAATTCATTTACTCCACCATGAAGTCATCTACAGAATTGATTTTTAGGTAAACGTTTATTGAGTATTTGATTAAGATTTTTACTAAAGGGAAACGCGATTGGATGAAATTTTCTCGATAGAATTTAATTACGAAAACTCCTCTAAATTGTTTTTTTTTTTTGTGTAATTCTGAAATCCTAACTAATTTCATTGTGGAACTGCATTCAAAATGTAGATATTATGTATTCGCAAAATCTCCTTAATTTTTTTTTTTAACAAAATAGCGTACTTTATATTTTTTAAAAAAATCTGTGGTTCCATCCCTCTCACACTGCGGGTCTTTCCGCCTGGAGTAACAGGGACCTTTGCACGGACGAGGTAGCACCTTAATCCGACTGCACCAGAAGGAGGGTAACGTTATCTTGGTAAATGATACTTCCTAAGAGCAGATGAAGTTGCGTGCATCAGCTAGTATTAACATAAACATTTACATTCAGGCACATACATTGGTTCAGGCCCCACACTGGGATACCCTGTGTCGTGGGAATGAGAAAAGAGCGACGTCACACAGATATACATATCCAAGACCTGGATATTTTGTTTTCTGTAACCCCTCCCTGCCCTGTAGGCAGAGCCACAACCACAGCGCCACAGGGCTCGTCTAAACAAATGCGGAACCATCTGCCACCTCGTACAGGAAACCCCAATATCTTTTTACCCAAAACAAGCCGCCACACCACCCTGGTCATCCTACACACGATGTCATTAGAGCCGAGGGGGCGTCATTACGACGATGAGTAGCCCGATCATTAATCTTGCAGACCGGTCCCGGCGCTGTCAAAATTCTCTGCAGTGTGGCCGTCCTACTCGATACTGGCTACTGTGCGTCTTTGTGGCGGGACTTTCCTGCGTGATCGTAACAAATTAAATTCATTGCGTGGATGTGGTCCGCCGTTGAGTTCTTTTGGGAGATGAATTTCTTCTGCATCTTCTACAGCCTCTGCGCTTCTGGAGGTCGGCAGTCAGCTCCGAATATCCATCTTTGTCTTCAACGCCGGCCCTTTCCAAATGTTAGGGCAACTATGTTCTTGTTCCTGTTGACGACCCGAATGGCCGGGTCAGCAGTGACCCTGCCTACGAGGCCAAGGGTCCCGGGTTCGAGTCCCGGTGGGGGCAAATGTTTGTTTAATGAGAACGGATGTTTGTACCCTAGTCATGGTTGTTTATCTATCTTATTATAATATTCATCTATATAAGTATGTGTATCGTTGCCTAGTACCCAAGATACAGGAAATCCTAGTTTGGGGCTAGATCATTGTGTGTCAATAGTGTCCAAGGTATTAATATTATTATTCTTCTAACCTACTTTCCTTTCAAGATTAATTGAGTTTTTACTATTGGCCTGATGCTCAGACTTTGTCACGCCTTTTCCCATACGCGGTGGCAGAGCCACAGTTGTGGCCACGTTCCATTTTGCGTGATAGGGAGCTAGCCCATCGCTGCAGCTTTGGAGATTGAAGGTTTCCCACGATTTTTACCATCGTCGTTAGAACGTCAGCATAGATTTATTACCTCATTAATGAATCAGCACTGGATGCGAACCCGTACCTCCAGCGTTAGCGGCGTGAGTGAATCCACTAGACCCCGGAGCCCTTATTAGTTTAGTTTATTATTTACTAAAACACAACAGAGTCTCCAGAACACCGTTAGTATAAAAGAAAATTATTTTGTTTACTAATTACTAAAACTATGTATGCTATGCGAATTTTTGTTGCCGATTCAAAAGATAATAGAATAGAATATAATAATTATTTATTTGCGAAACAGGCATTTACATTAATATATCTATATAAACGACCCGAATGTCCGAGTCGGCAGTCACCCTGCCTACGAAGCCAAGGGTCCCGGGTTCGAGTCCAGGTGGGGGCAATTTTTTTTTGATGAGAACGGATGTTTTTACCCTAGTCATGGTTGTTTATCTATCTAAATATAATATTTATCAATATAAGTATGTGTATCGTTGTCTAGTACCCAAGATACAGGGAATCCTAGTTTGGGGCTAGACCAATGTGTGTAAATAGTGCCCAAGGTATTATTAGACCGTCAATCCACACTTTTAAAAGACGTTTGAAAGAACACTATCTATCTCTTCCATGATTAGTATTAGTATTTATTTTTATTTACTATTTATGTATATGTAACATATTTATATATAGCATTATTTTTAGTATTATGTAGATATTGGTAAGTAGTTTATTATTTTTATTAACATTTTTATTGTTGTGCATATAGTTCTACCTTTAGTTTCTTTTTTTCTACTCCACCTAGGTTTGCTGGAAGAAATCTCTTGTTAGAGATAAGCTCGCCTTTGTACAAATTCTTTCCTTTATATTTGTTTGTTATCACTGTTTTGTGCAATAAAGTATAAGTAAAGTATTATTATATCTAAATTTTGTAGTGTTATGCTACTTACATGTCATTTTCTAGGATTTTCTTCTAGGATACTTGCTGAGCTGTACAGTCTGATATTTGGTATCACCTTTATTTTCATAGGACCCTGTAACGTTTTAAACCATAAGAACACGTTAACAAATCATTTTCGCTTTGTATTTTCACACTACCAGCACTTCTAAATCGATAGCGAAGGGGTTTACCTTTGGTGACCTTGTATTTGGCTTTCTCCGAAACTCTGCAATCTCGGGCTTCGTGCGCGCTGGTGCGCTACCTTTTTATATTCATTGTTACTTCATTTACTTCATGGTTTTCTTGTTGTTTACCGTATTACGAGCCTGAAACTAAAGTTTGACATCTGTTGATGTCGTTGTTTATCTGGTTGTCATGGCAATGTCCATTCAAATCTCGGTCTGATATGTTCGCTTCAATACTTTTACAAAAATAATTTTTCTCTCTTGGCCACTCACAAAAATTACGTTTAATTTAAATAATTTTTAGAACTCTTGGAGAGTTATAAGAGCGGAAAGGGTATAAGAGCGGAACATTTCTGAAATTCTGAGTCTCACGTCAGCTTTTAAGCGAGAAGAACCACCTAAAGGCCTTATCCCGGGGTCGCACTACCCCGGGATCCTGCGAGCCGTTCCTACAAACACGATCCTGCGAGCCGTTCCTACAAACACGATCCTGCGAGCCGTTCTTACAAACGGGATCCTGCGAGCCGCTCCTACAACGGGATCCTGCGAGCCGTTCCTACAACGGGATCCTGCGAGCCGTAACTACAAATACGCCCGCTACCGTTCCTACAACGACGATTTCAACAACATCTACAACAACAAATACACCTGCATCCTGTTCATCACCCCACCGGTCGCCTACTCTCCGTGTCCTCCGCTTCTTTTTTTTCAATACCTAATCTATATTTTATAAAAAACCTGTTCTCATCTCATCCATCCTCATCTTCGTATCATTTTTCTATAGTCTTCACTGTAAATAACTAATAAACTGTCACTACTAAATTTTATCCTGGTTGTTTTCTGTTAGGTTCTGGTTAGGTTCGTATCGTTACACGACATTTTCTGATACTAAATTTCTTTATCGAGCTTGTGTGTCGCAAAACGGACCCTGACTCAGCATAATGCTGGCTGGTTCACAACCGACGCTGGACTTCCGTCAGAGCCGGTCGGTGATGGCATCTAACCACTAAGATAGGATTTTAGCAAGTAAGGTAGGTATAGAAGAGAAAGAGAAAGAAAAAAAAACGGCTTAAAGATCATAAATAAACTAGGTATTTAAGGGATTAAATATGGCCAGAAATGCATCTTTAGCTTCAATTCTAGGCTAATGTAGACAACAGAAAAATGTAGGATAAATATATGTTATAAAAGGTATATTAGAGATAAGAATGGACTTTTAAAATTACCGGATATCTGTTATATTTAATACTAAAAAATATTTTTCGCAATGCATTATTATTCAACTAAATGAACAAGCGCTCGGAGACGAAATCAGTTTCCTATATGAAACTTACACGCAAAAATAGGTAAAAAAAGGGAAAATTTTTGGTTGTTTTATTTTATTTTCAATGTTATTATTACAGGAGTTAAGTAATATTTTCTATAATTTTCTCGGTCTCGGAGCTCGGGCTGCCCCGCGGGGCTCTGCGCGGGAGCATGCGTCAGTCTGCTTCGACGCGATGCGACGGGTATTTGTTTTCTTTGTCTAATTCTCAATGCCATTGGCCTATGTTCAGCCCTTAATACTAGCAAGGAAATAATTAACTAATTTGAATAGAAATGTTTTGTGCGCTCAATTACAGTACATTTTTTTATTTTTTTTTATTTTATTGTATTTGGAACATCAACAGCAAATAATATAGACAAGTTACAATATTAAACAATACAAGAATAAAGCCAGTTACAGGTATCCACAGAAGATACAGAAAAAAATAGAAGAAAAACTTAGCAATAAGAATAAAGAAACTAACCCAAGAAAGAAAGTGACCTACTTATAGAATTACAGGTCAGAAAAAATAAGAATAATAAGTACAATAATGAATGAAAGTATGTAATATAAATATATACATGATAAAGTGCAATGTGAGGAGTATAACTGTGTTGTGAAGGCGTGTATGTGAGTGTGTGTGTGTAAGATCACTTGTTTCCCTCATCATCTATCAACACATTTATGATATCCTGACGGAACTATTAAAAATGCCATGAGTGAAAATAAAGGATACCTACTAAATAATACTCATATACGTGTTTATGACCCTTCGGCTTTTTTTGACTTTCAAATAGGAAATGTTTAAGTTTTATTCTAAAACTATGTAAATTTCGCAAAGAGCAGACGAAGTATAAATCTACTGAAGAGCTAGATACCAACATAATAATTCTTGGACACTATTTACACTCATTGATCTAGCCCCAAACTAGGATTCCCTGTATCTTGGGTACTAGACAACGATACACATACTTATATGGATAAATATTATACTTAGATAGATAAACAACCATGACTAAGGTACAAACATCCGTTCTCATCAAACAAATATTTGCCCCCACCGGGACTCGAACCCGGGGACCCTTGGCTTCGTAGGCAGGATCACTGCCGACTCGGCCATTCGGGTCGTACATAGTTTAACAAACAACAAGTATCAATAAGGAAATTTGGTGTTAATCTAAGTCAACATAGAACTCACTTAATAATTTTGTAATTGCTACATATTATTTATATAGGGTTATATATTTGTATTAGATAAACAAAACCTTTATTAAAAGGAGATCTAAAAATCAAAAAAAAAAAAAAAGGAAATAAGAAGTCACCCATGACCTATATTTATTGTCAATAGTGGTCATCCTTGACTCTTCATATGTTGTTGAACCTGGCACGGGAATATACCTTCAGCTATCAGTACCTCTTAACAGGAATACAGCCGAGAGAGATGTGAGCGCCGGTCGTCACCGATTCCCTTCAGCTAATTCTCCGAACAATTCTGTTGGTCATTCAGAGGGTTCGTGGAAGTAACGCATATGTATAGCATAGTGAGGAAATATTGATTCCGCAGTTAGTTGGTTAAATCTGACACTTAACTAACTCTCTAGACCGTTGATTAAATGCCGACATTTAACCAAGTCACTAAAATTCCGTCAGACAAGTAAGTGAATGAAACGTTTAACCAGTTGTCTAAACGTTCCTAGGCAACAAGACATATACAATATAAAATACATTTTATGTGTTCGTTTTAAGTATTTTTTGTTGTTCTTACATGTTCAACGTAACACGAAGGATAAAGAGGGCTTCGCTTCGCTCACCCCCTTTACCCATCACCTAAGCTACCGCAATGTTTTGCCCTGATATAAGCTCTGCAAATCAGCTGTTGTCGTGACGCCATCTTGTTTACCAACACGCCGGCTTTCGGTAAGACATATTGTTAAACGTGTTCGGCGATGCTATATTTAAATCAAAATGCTAGTGACTTGTCTAAACGTTGGTATTTAATTAACGGTCTAGAGGGTTAGTTAAGTATCTGATTTAACCAACCGAATGCGACATTGACACAACGCCAAGCCTCCATTTCTAGTTGCGGCGATAGAGCCACCCCATGACCCGCATAATTGTCTATTGAATAAAAAAAACCTTTGACATTTTAGTCATCATTGAATTGAGTGGCTCTTAAAATACCTCTTGGAATTGAGTACACTTTACGTGTGTGAGTAAGTGAGGCGCTGAAAATATGGTCCTTCAAGCCGGATGTACTGGAACCACAACTGCAGCGGTTATGGCAGAGTGTAACTGCAGAGCTGTAACTGTACTATACTCTGCCCACCCCTATGGAATAAGGCTTGATGATTTATCACAATTTCTATATTTCACTCAAATATGTTATTTTTTATGTTGTACAGAGGTCTAACGCTGCTCTACAATCAACTCATCTCATCCTTACTTGGTTTGCTGGAAGATATCTCATGTGAGAGATAAGATCGCCCTTGTACACTATTTATATGTTATTTTATCACTCTTTATATATATTTTGTTTGTGTGCAATAAAGAAATTATGAATTATGAAATATTGTACAGAGAAAAAAAAAAAAACCAAAGACCGCTGAAAGAACATTATCTATCTCTTCCATGATCAGTATTAGTATTTATTTGTATCTACTATTTATGTATATGTTACATATTTATATATAGCATTATTTATAGTATTATGTAGATATTGGTAAGTAGTTTATTATTTTTATTAACATTTTTATTGTTGTGCACATAGTTCTACCTTTAGTTTCTTTTTCCTCTTCATTCTAGGTTTGCTGGAAGAAATATCTTCTTAGAGATAAGCTCGCCTTTGTACATGTTCTTTCCTTTAGATTCGTTTTGTTATCACTGTTTTGTGCAATAAAGTATAACATTACAAAACGTACAATTTTAGAAAAACCCACACTTCAATTAAACCCTTCTTGTTACAAAACACATCCAGGCATGTATTCATTGATTAAGGGCTGAACATAGGCCATTGGCATTGAGAATTTGACAAAGAAAACAAATACCCGTCGCATCGCGTCGAAGCAGACTGACGCATGCTCCCGCGCAGAGCCTCGCGGGGCAGCCCGAGCTCCGAGACCAAGAAAATTATAGAAAATATTACTAAACTCCTGTAATAATAACATTAAAAATAAAATAAAACAACCAAAAATTTTCCCTTTTTTACCTATTTTTGCGTGTAAGTTTCATATAGGAAACTGATTTCGTCTCCGAGCGCTTGTTCATTTAGTTGAATAAGTTGGCATTGCGAAAAATATTTTTAAGTATTAAATATAACAGATATCCGGTAATTTTAAAAGTCCATTCTTATCTCTAATAGACCTCTTATAACATATATTTATCCTACATTTTTATGTTTTCTAGTTTAGCCTAGAATTGAAGCTAAAGATGCATTTCTGGCCATATTTAATCCCTCCCTTTATTTGTCCATGACGTATGAATAGTTGAGGAGCTCTTCTGGTGCGTCACCATCACTTCCATCTCACCATCATGCATTATGACGAGCATACATTACTGACCAACCTTAATAAAGTTATCATATTATCTACCTGTTGACGACCCGAATGGCCGAGTCGGCAGTGACCCTGCCTACGAAGCCAAGGGTCCCGGGTTCGAATCCCGGGGGGGCAAATATTTTTTGATTCGAATGGATGTTTGTACCCTAGTCATGGTTGTTTATCTATATAAGTATGTGTATCGTTGTCTATTACCCAAGATACAGGGAATCCTAGTTTGGGGCTAGATCAATGTGTGTAAATAGTGCCCAAGGTATTATTATTATTATTATTATAATAATATCGCAACCTAGTGTTGAGCATTTCCGGTGGTCTTCTGTGGTCATCATCTTCAGTTCCACATTCACAAAATGAACCTCATTTTAAACTCACTCAGAGTAAACTCACGAGCTACTATGAAAAATACAGAAACCTATGCATATAATATTAGAAGAGTTCCCTCGATTTCTCCAGGATCCTGACCTAATAGGACTTATCTGAAGGTAAACATTTTCAAACAAAAAAAAGTTTCCAAATCGGTCCATCCGTCTGGGAGAAATCGATTAAAATATAAAAAGCCACATAGATCCTGACAAATTATAAACCTCCTCTTTTTATAGTCGGTTAAAAATTGTGTATAAAGGCGAGCTTATCTATACTTAAGGTAATCTGTCAATATATATATATAAATATAAGAATATCATGCATGTAAGAAAAAACGTAGCTTTATTTTAAACTGTAGGTGATAGCCATACAATTAACACTAGAAATAGAAATAGGTTAGCACTACCATTATTTAGACTAAGTAAAGTAGGCACATCATTCATGGGGCACTGTATTCGCTTCTACAATAAAATACCACAGGAATCATTGATCCTTCCTGAAAAGAGGTTCAAAAACTATGTTAAAAATGAGCTATAATACCTTGGACACTATTAACACACATTGATCTAGCCCCAAACTAGGATTCCCTGTATCTTGGGTACTAGACAACGATATACATACTTATATAGATAAATATTATACTTAGATAGATAAACAACCATGACTAGGGTACAAACATCGGTTCTCATCAAACAAATATTTACCCCCACCGGGACTCGAACCCGGGATCCTTGGCTTTGTAGGCAGGGTCACTGCCGGCTCGGCCATTCGGGTCGTCAGATGATAAGAAAGTGCTATTATAGTATTGACATTAAGGAATACTTGGATGACAAAACTGCATGGTCCATACCATCTCAGCGCACAGAAATTCGACGAGGGGCGATGGATCAAGTCTATCACTCGCCGGCGAATTTCCTTAGACCGAAACCAGTACCTGTTGTAAAGTCACTTTTTCAAAAAGAAGGTATGGGGGAGTTTCTTGCCGTTTCTTCTTAACCCAAAGGCCCACCTTCCGAAGCGGTGTAGTCCTTTTTTAAACAAAATATTGACTTGTAGTTAATATAAGTAAGTATAATTTTGACGTTGGATAAGATAATTTATTTATTTATATTCAATAAAATAAATATCTGAAAATCTGAATCTATCAATATCATCTGCAGTAAGGCTTTCAAACACTGGATTTAAAATATGAAATATTAAATATTAGAGGACAATCTTACACAAATCAAACCAGACCCATACTATGCTCAATAAGGCTTGTATTATGGGTACTATACGACGATATATTTAATAGAGATAAATACTTATGTAAATACATAGAAAACATCCAAGACTAAGAAACAAATATTCGTGCTCATCACACAAATATTTGCCCTTACCGGGATTCGAACCCAGGACCGTCAGCTTCGCAGGCAGCGTCACTACCCGCTAGGCTAAACCGGTCGTTATAAATTTATATTTTAAATTGGTACTAAAATTAAAATGACATAACACACACTAGACATGAATGCAGACATAAAAGTAATGGACACACAATAGTTATTGTCCTCATATTGTCATATCAAGTTTTGCGTAACGGTGTAGCCTTTTTTTATATAAAAAAATTACTGTAGCACAGAATATTTAATAGTACTACGTATAGTGCTTGCAGTTAAAAGTAAGTATAATTTTGGCGTTGAATAAGATGATTTATTTATTTATCTACACACGTATCATAAACCCTCTTTACTGCGTTCAAAAACCGCACGTTAGGATCAGCATTTTGTTAAACTACTTGGTAAAAACTCGTTTCGTATCTGGAAAACTACACATTATGGTCATTATGTGTAGTTTTTCTATATATAATGACATTTAAATTTCGAACGCCGACACCCACCCGCGTGCCGTCCCTAGTTTGTTTGTAAAGTTGGTACTGACATTCAAATTTCGAACGCCGACGCCCGCCTGCGAGAAGTTGGTACTAAAGAACAAGCTAAACAGCTGCAGAGCCACAATGCCGGTCAAACATGCGGTTCCTGAACACATCAAAGAGAGCTTATGATATGTGTGTAGATAAACTAGTGTATGTAACTGTACATAATTAGGCATTAAAACTCTCGAGTGATATTATTAAACCCACTCTCGAGTTTTAATGCCCTCCATTATGCAGCAGTCACATAAACTACTATTATATTTAATAAAAAAAAATGTGAAAATCTGACAAGAGTTCTTGCAGAAAACCTTACTTTTTGTGTGTGAGTGTGTGTGTATGTTTGTATGTGGAGTAGGCTACGGCCGTTTTAACCTGATCTCCAAAGATCGCTCAGTCATAGTTCCCCAGAGGCTGGTCCATATAAAAGTTGCGTCACAGACAGACTGCCCGGGGACCAGTTCGTTTGTTGTTGGTAGTAAACTGACGGAGTTTACTACCAAGTTTTTATTTTGGGCAGTAAATGTTGCCTGAGTCGATAACATGTGATGAATATACGAAAAACCAATCACATCAAATTATTGCAGAAGCTTTGATCCAATATGTTACTAGTACTAAAGTCTTCACAAAATAAAATGCCCAGTGACAGCTTCCGTGTCACGACGTAATAAGGTTGAATTGGTATTGAATTGGTAACTGCGTTGTTTTTTAAACAGCGACCTTAAATTGTCTGGACTGAAGCATTCTTATTTAAAAAAAGTTTTTGCACCACTGGAGTTGGGCCATCCTGTTCAGGTTATTCCCCCATATTCTTTGGGTTGTTTATATTCATTGATAAATAGTACCGAATTATCCCTTAAAAGTAAAAAAGGATAATAAAAACACATGGTGTAGGCCAAAAGTCAGATTGATTTTAGTCATAGTTCTTACATTCGGATAGTGACCCTGCCTAACAAGCTTACGGTCTTGGGTTCGAATCCCGGTTAGAAAAAATATTTGTGTGATGAAAATGAATATTTGTTTCTTAGTCTTGGATATTTTCTATGTATTTACTTAAGCATTTATCTCTATTAAATATATCGGTTTCTAGTACCCATAACACAAGTCTTATTGAGCTTACTATCGGCCTATTTGTATAAGATTATCCTCTAATATTTATTTATATTTATTATGTATAAAAAAATCAAGACTCTAAATATAGTGTCTCATGTTAGAAATCGTAAAGTAACATACATATTTTTTACTTTTTTACCGCCAGAAAAATAGTTAACATTGTTTTTTTATAGCTACAAATCATACCATAAGCCAATAACTTTCTGTCAATACAATATTATGATGTCTATAAAAAGACAGGGGTTCATAACCTACCGTATTATTGGGCGCATAACTCTTTGCGTGTCTTTAGAAAATAATAAAAAATATATAAAGCGGCACTTTCTAAAGGGGTGATAACTTATATTGTCATTCATCGATGGTGATTGGTGAGTTCAACGTTACTTAAGTAAGGACTAGGTCGAGTTGATACTTGTGCAGATTACACAGAAATTCAAACTGATGATAAACGCTATTATAAAGATTTTTTTCCAGAAAGCATAGGTTCGGTACAATACCGCAAAAACATTAACACATCCGCATGCGATAATTTCGGTACCGTTAACAGCATTATTGGACTTTTATTTAAAATTAGGACGACTTAGATATTGCAACTTGGTGATTTGGTAATTTAATACACAGCTGAACACTAATTTGATCGTCAATAAATAAAATGTACCTGCCATAACAAAACTTACGAGAACAACTCACTCGATAAATAAAATCGCAAATCTTGCTAAAGTATCAAATAGTCTCGCTCCGTCTTTCGACAGCTCCCGATATACGATTCTCATGCATTGACAACCTAATTTCAAATTCGGAAGGGTTATCTAACCGCTACAACATTTTTTCTTTTATTTTTTTTTTCTATATTTGTCATCGCCTTATTGTGCCAAGTGTCGTTAGATGCATTCAGCGTGCAGCTTATAATGGCTGATAAGAAGATTTACTTTTTTTTTGCGCTGGCTGGAGATTTTTCTTGTGTTTGCATTTTTTTTGAGCATTGCAAGATAATGCTGGCAGTCAAGAGCTGCCTTAGTGTTATTAATTTTAAATTAATGATGATAAATAATATGTAGCCCATTAATGTACCCACTGAGGGGCAAGGGCCTTTAAGAAAGATTGAGCCACACTCCACCATGCTGGCTCAGTGCGGGTTGATGGCTAGAGGCCAACGTGACTGTCAGAAGTTATCAAGCTGCCCTTTTACGGCCTCTGAGACAGCTTTACGTCTACTACCACCGAGTAGCGATAGAAGCTGGGACCTACAGCTTAACGTGTCATCTGAAACTGCCAAAAAATAAATGCCACATAGAAACGGATACCCATCCAGGGCCAGTCTCGGCCAGATGTTGCTAACCGCACGATCGTTTCCGATGTGCCAATACGTGTTTATGACCCGTGAGGCCACGGACACTTCGTAAACTAATATATTCATTTTTTATATAGCTAAATTTCGACAAAAATATCATCCTAGACATGTTGATATCTCTGTTGCTAGACCATATCAGAGGGCCGAGTATTAGAATACAAGAATATTGTTATCTTAAACATAATATGTAGGTATAGTTAATATACTTTATTTAATGTGTAATACCCGAAAAAGGTAACAAAGTGTGTCTTATATTAATTTTACCACCATTATAAACTGAGAAGCAATAAAAAGTTTGAGAGTTTGAAAAGTATCTGTCACCGTTAGTTTATAAACTATCGCATGAGATTATAAGCTAACGATAAATTGTAAACGAGACCGAAAGGGTTCAAAATTTATGTTGCTTTTGGTTTTATATATCAACCTAACACGAATTCTTCACCTGTGGTGTGGTGCTTCGCTTGCAATTCAATCAGTTTACAATTCAACGGTTTGATTTTAAACTGAAAATAATGAATAGGTTATAATGTAAGCAGTACGGTACAGTTTACAAAATATCGATGACGACGGTTGACAATCTCGCGAGGTAAATTTTAGTGTGTTTATAAACCAACGGTGTTCACAATCTTACGGTGACATCGATTGCTCCCAAGTGCGTAAAATGCCGTATCTGGCAGGTCTCTAAGCAAAAAAAGCGCCTCCAACAAGCCAAGACCTCGGGAGCGGCCGATACACTATTGCTATTCGTATTTCATAACAGACTCGGGCCTCCGGTTGAACGTGGGTGCAAATATACGACTCCACCAACTCATATGGAAAATAATACCTAGGATATAATAATATTTTCCGACTTCTGAGCTAAAAATAGCAATTTTTAGCTCAGAAGTCGGAAAATATTCGCCGCTTGATTTGGGTTCTCAGACGGAAAAAATCTATTCCTAACTAGTTCGAAAACGCTTTTTACAAACCTTGCTACGACCCTCGCCTTCGGCTCGTGCCGTAAACTTCTCGGTTCGTAAATATACGCCTTTGCGAACTCGTGGGAAATGTACCTTTATTCGAAAAGTGTCGTTTTGTTCCTGCAGCAAATCTTTTCTCCACTGGACTTTTTAGCGGGCGGGAATGAGATTTCAATTTGGAATATGAATCGTTCATAGAAATCGAACGCAAGTTGTATGAATTCTTGGCTCTACGTTGCCGTTGGCGGTACGGCACGGCGCACCAACAAAATAAAAATAATAAAAAACCGGTCAAGTGCGATTCTAAATCGCGCACGAAGGGTTCCGTACCACCGTTAAATGGAAGCGATGGTGTGGAGTGAATAGTTTGGATTTTACACAGCAAAATATTGTTTACAAAGTTATTGGTGCGGTTACTTTCACACTCCAAGTACGTAACCAGGTGCATCCATAAGTTTGTATGTGGTATTGAAAGAATTGTTGTATGGGAGCCCCCTTAAATATTTCTTTTATCCTGTTTTTTAGTATTTGTTGTTATAGCGGCAACAGAAATACATAATCTGTGAAAATTTCAACTCTCTAGCTAGCTAGGTTCGTGAGATACAGCCTGGTGACAGACGGACGGACGGACGGACGGACGGACGGACGGACAGCGAAGTCTTAGTAATAGGGTTCCGTTCTTACCCGTTGGGTACGGAACCCTAAAAATTAAAGGGCGCGAATTACGTTCAGTTCATTACAAATGTTTATGAAAAATGTGTGTTGGTGATTGAAAATTAGTGAAATTAGGTATTATTTGGTGCAGAAACTATTAAAATATAAGTAAATATTGTCATACTGTTTACTCACAAAAGCCCGTGAAATATAAATAAATCGACATCAATATCGGTTCCAAATAAAACGTTGTCTATAAATTTTCGTGTATTTAAGAGTGAAATATAAATATTGGTGTTGGTATCATACATTTTTGCGTTCATATGTATTTCTTTATGAATTAAACTTAACCATTTATTTGACGACCCGAATGGCCGAGTCGGTAGTGACGCTGCCTACGAAACCAAGGGTCCCGGGTTCGAGTCCCGGTGGGGGCAAATGTTTGTTTGATGAGAACGGATGTTTGTACCCTAGTCATGGTTGTTTATCTATCTAAGCATAATATTTATCTATATAAGTATGTGTATCGTTGTCTAGTACCCAAGATACAGGGAATCCTAGTTTGGGGCTAGATCAATGTGGGTCAATAGTGTTCAAGGTATTATTATTATTATTATTATTATTTATTACTTTAAAGCGTCGCTTACTTATTTTCTCGTAAAAGGAGATGAAAGGTTGAGAGTATCACTCGGGAGCAAAATTATTTTTTCCTCGGGCGAAGTACTTTGAATTCTTTGCTTACTCACGATTATATTACAGAACCCGAACGCTCGTTTCGTTCTGAATTCAAAATAGCGCCCTCGCCGTTAAATAGTTATTTATGCAGCGAGAGAGCAAAGATTATTTTTTCTGCGAGTACTTGTTTGAGTCCCGAGTGAGCGAAGGATTCTATATTTGAATCACGAGCGTAGCGAGTTGGTTTGTTTGCGACTTCGCCTATGTCCGCGGCATTCAAAATTAAAAAGCTTCTTTGTCTCACTCAATGAGCAAAATGCAACTTTGCACACCGTACACTCGCAGCAAAACCCTCCTGTTCGAGCTGCTGAGGTGAAATAGTACTATCCCACGAGTTTGTAAAGGCTTATATATACGAACCGAGTTGTTTACGGCATGAGCCGAAGGCATGGGTCGTAGCGAGGTTCGTAAAAAGCCTTTTCGAACGAGTTACGCATAGAATTTTTTCGCCTGAGAACCCAAAATCAAGCGGCGAAGAAGCTTATTAGCTCATAAGTCGGAAAATAATATTTTTACACCTTTCATTCGGAAAAGTAAGTATTGATCCACGACGAGAAGGAGCAAAATACTTTTCTGTTTAAGCTAGTTTTTAATTTATTCATTGTTATGTAGCATTTACGCGATGTCCCAATAGAACACAGATAAAAAAATCGATTGTAATTTCATCGTAATCGATTGAAAACGAACATATTTCAAGTGTTTATTTCAACAACGTTATATGAAAATTTATGAATTATTCGTAATGTTTAAAATAATTGTGAGCAAAATGCTACTTTTCTGTTTAAGCTTCTTTTTAATTTATTCATTGGCATGTAGCATTTACGCAATGTCCCAATAGAACACAGATAAAATAATCGATTGTAATTTTATCGTAATCGATTAAAAACGAACATGTTTCAAGTTTTTACTTCAACAACGTTGCATGAAAATTTATGCGTAATATATAAAATAATTGTCACTATAAATTATTTTGTTTTCGTTGTTCGATTACTGTAAAAGTGGTGAAAGTATAATTCAAAGTATAGTTATTTCATTATTTTTAGAGCATTTTGTTTAAATTTTCCTCATATTCGGTGTGAAAAGTTGTATCTGTCACTCAGGAGCAAAATTATTTTCGTCATCTGCGTTAACGCTTGAATCCTTCGTTACGCTCAGGATTCTAACTTTGAATCGCTCGCTACGCTCGGGATTCTATCGTAGAATCCTTCGCTTCCCTCTGGATTCAAGGAACCGCCTGCGCCGTAAATTTGTATGCTCCCTTGAGACACAAATAACTATTTCCGACTTCTATAAAAATCTACTATTTGCACCCTTGTTATACAATCTACTATTGAATACCTAATAATTTTTGAGCTCACAAGAACCATATTTTACATCCCAAGAAATAACACCTTTTAGGTGAAAAACATTTATCAAGTTACCTTTTTAGGCGACTTCCATAGAGAAACAAGGAACCCTTGCAGTTTCATCAAGTCTGTCTGTCCGTCCTGCCGTCCGTCCGTCCGTACGTCACAGCAACTTTATTCTAAAACTATCAGGACTACACAGTTGAAACTGGGTATGTAGATGTATTCTGTGAACCGCTTTACGATTTAATACAAAAAAAAAATAAAAAAAAATAAGGGGGTTTCCCCATACATGGAGCTGAAACCAAAAATATTTTTTTTCATCAAACCTATAAGTGTGTGGTCTTTAAAAATTACGTGGAGGTAGCTGAAACTAATTTACCTCAAAGTATTTTTTTAAAGATACAGACAAATTCGGTCTCCCCCTCCTCCAACTTTTAAAAGTAAGAGATTGAAAAAACAAAAAAAAAATGAACTGTCACCACGACGGCTTAAGGCGCAAGTGGACCTAACTAACTCGAGTCTAAAAGCATACGTAGACAAAACACAACACACGAATACACACACAGACAAACATCAGTTCTCATTAGCGACGCTGTACGGTGGGCGGGCAGGAAAACAATAACTGACCAATTGCTCAGAAAATTCTACCTAATAATTACAATAGGGGACGGCTTGTCGCGTCGAATTTTCGGTTTTTGGTTCCGCAGGTTTTCGGTGGAAACACGAAATTCCTGATGCAGGGCGGGGGCTTAAAGCAATATGGCGTAGCGGAGTCACTGTTACGCCCAAGAAGGATCACTGATAAATATCGCATTTCGTACTGTTTAATACTCCAACACTGCAGCCATATCTTTATCAAATGTATACTTTGTTATGGAGAGCGAGACCTTCTAGCACAGGTGTTTTATACTTAATAGGAGGTCTTCACCTTGTATTAGTTATAAGTAAAAAGTTTTTGAAATAAACAATTTAGATTTTTTGATTTTTGATATCTGCATAGACACTTTACTGACGATCTCTGTGGCGCAGCGGTTGTGAACCAGGGTTCGATCCCCGGCTGGGGGTAAAAAAATCCCAAGTCCTCGATGTTTATATGTGTGTGACGAGGCTGTTTCTGGTTCCCACAACACAGGGTATCCTAGTGTGGGGCCAGAAGCAATGTATGTGCCTGTTTGAAAATGTTTAAAAATAAACAAATATTTAAGTTTTTTCAAGTTGTTTTACACCAGCGTTAGTTGTTTAAATAGTGAAACCTGTTATCATATAACATAAATAAATGTAGCCACATAAATGTCCCCACCGAGGGGCTAGGTGTTTACCCGGGTACGAGTAAGATCAAGCCATACTCCACCACGCTGGCTTAGTGCGGGTTGATGTAGAGGCTTTACGACCACCACGTAGCGATAGTATCCGAGACCTACAGGGTAATGTGTCATCCGAAACACTGAACGTCCGTTAATAAATTAATTATCTCATTGGTCAGGTTTCGAACCCGAATCTCCTGTGTGAGAAGCAAGCGTGAAACCAAATAGACCACGGAGATCACATAAAAATATCATTTATTAAAAATCATGAAGTTGTTATATTATGTGAAGTTGTGCCTCTGCCACGCCATCTGTGAAATGATGTTGTTTTTTCGATCGATGTCTTTTTGCAGATCTGTCATTATTTGTAAATATTATTTTGCACGAAAAATAGTTAGCTTCTATCGTTTTTGAGGATGGCCGGTATTTTGCGTAACCGGCATTTTGCGTACATCTTTTTTAATTTTTTTAAGTCCAATTATTGATATCCTGTTTTCACAATCACCTCACAGAAGAAAACAATATACGGAATCTAAAACGATTCGGCGTAGGGAGACCATACACCAACATTTTCCTTCTTCCCATCCATCTTAGGGCGACGACAGATCGGCTCATGGGGAAGGTCTCATCACGATAATTTGTTCCCACTTTGTGAACACCCTAACTATGATACTGTAGTTGATTCTCACCGGAATAGGTGAACGAGGCATGACGAAAAACAATCTATTTGTAGAGATAAGCCTACCTATGTGCTGTATTAATACAAAATTGGAATACACATGCTAACAACTTCTCGCTGATTCTTAATTATATTTGGTAACATGTGTATTGTTTACCAATTTAAGTTTTGACTCCCAAATATTTTAAACGGTCACCAAATTTGGTCTCTCCACGTACTTTTACAGAACCGTATTGGTCATTGCTGTCCGAATACTAAAGTTAGGTTTAGTATTAAATAGGGTGTACAATTTTGCTCAAAAATGGTTAACCCTCTTATCTTTATCTTTATATCGGTTATCTTTATCTTTATCTAATTGTTATTGTTGAAGGTTTAAATAGGTTGTAAATGTATATGTCACCGTAAGATAGTCAAAACCGTTGATGATAAACTAACGCGTTAGTTGATCAACTATCGACATATAGTAAACCAGACCGAAGGTTTAGAATTTACGTTTGTTTTGTTCTTACATGTTAACCTAACACGAAGACTATACAAGACTACCACGACTACTCTAGTCTTCACCTAAGCTGCCGCAGTGTTTGCCCTGGTATTTCGTTTGCAATTCAAGTTTAAACCAGTTTACTATTTAACCGTTATTTTAACCGTTAGTTTATCAACTTACACGTCATATAGTAAGCATCTCGCTACAGTTAATATCTGTCGATAGTTGACCAAATTAACGAGAAAAAAGGGCGTTAGTTGATCAACTAACGGTTTTGACAATCTTACGGTGACATATATATCCAATAAAAGCTAGTAAACCAGTTTATTTGCAAATAGTAATTATACTTAGCTGTAGATACTATTTTCTTTTCTTTTTAGGAAAAATTGGTTGTATGGAGACTCTGCTTATGAAGCTGAGAGGGAAAAGAAGCCATTTTCTTTCACAGCTGGGCTCACATTCTATATCTTACTGAGAGTTTCTGAATCATTTCGTGACCGTGCAGTCAACAAATACAAAACCTTAAAAATGTCAAACTAAGAGGAATAAGAACTTTAATAAGACATACATACATACATGTGCTCACGCCTATTTCCCGGAAGAGGGGTAGCCAGAGACCAAAGACCTCCACCTGCTGCGATCCTGGCATACATCTCTCGCTTCCTCAACATCCACAAGTCTCTTCATGCAATTTCGCCGGTTACTGGTACTTCGTATTTGCCCCTTCACTAACAAATCGCCTATTTGGTCTTTATAGGACCTTCTTGGGCGTCCCCGTCCGACGGCTGACAATCGTTTCGTAATTTTTTTTAACTAATCAGCGCTTCAAAACAATTAACTATTCAGCTTTTCAGCAATCAAGAGTCCAGCACCTTTCTATCCAGCTCGATGGCAGCTGCTTTATCGTGCATAAAATTGATGCAAATAAGTAACGTCTTAATTAAAATATGCGGAATGGTCAGTTTAATCAAGTAATTTTCATTGTATAGGGGCAGCTTCATTTTGATTGATAGCAGATAATTAGTACCATTATGACTTATATACACATTCGCCTTTTTGTTGTTTGAGAAAAACATGGACATGAGCATGGTGAAATTCCGATGTATTAGGCAGTAGAACAATAACTGTTTTTTACGTGAGATTAGTTACGCAAACAGACCTATGTTCTAGGAGAAAATTTGTTTGGCAACAAATATAATGATCACCAAAATATTTTTTGCTACCCAAAATGGGTAAATGCTACCCAAAATGGGTAAATGATCACCAACAGTTGAATATCAGGGCAAAATACTGCGGTAGCTTAGGTGAATGGTAAAGGGCGAAGCGTAGCCCCCTTTATCCTTCGTGTTAGGTTGAACATGTGAGAACAACAAAAAATACTTAAAACATAAACTTAAGTACACAAAACAAAAAAAGAAGTTTGGTGATTATTTATCCAAACACAGTTTGGTGCTCGTTTACTACGGTCGTTTCGAATTTATTGGTAGTAAAATAGGTGCGTTTTGGTGATCGTTTAAACCTAAGCCAATTTCTTTCGAAACACATTTTCTGAACCAGATAAAAGTCACTATGTGATCGGATATTCGTGATCGACGAATTGGAACCCTTAGTTAACGCTATCAAAAACTATGTAAATATGAAGGTATGATACGAAGGATATAATCAGCATTAGAACTTATTAAGTACTTAGCATAAATTACTTCATATAAGTACATGTCAACACCGGGTTTGGAACCCGCAGTTTCCTGCATGAAAGGTGAGCTTATAACTATTAGATACTTTATCCGAAACCACAAATTGGTTAGAAAGACAATCGATATTTATAATGTCGATATCAAGTTAAAAATCAACAAATGGACTGATGATAGGCTGCCAATTTGAAATACAGTTTGTTAAACGTTTTTTGTACTCATGAATTTCAAAGAACACTTGTCGGCAGGTTTTGACATGTGCAATCACTGTTTTTAGGGTTCCGTACACGAAGGCGCCAAACGGGACCCTATTACTAAGCCTCCGCTTAGTCCGTCCGTGCGTCTGTCACCTGACTCTACCGGATCCACCGAAATAGGAAGAGAGCTGAAACTTTCACAGAGGATGTATTTCTATAACAACAAATAATGAAACATTCCGGTTTTTAAGAATTAAACGAAGTACCCATACAAGAATTTATTGGAATAGCCATTTTCTTAACCATTTTGTTTTATTTGTTTAACGGTGAAAACTGGACTCTACCGATCTTACCGGAAATTCTTTAATTGCAGGTATTGAGTGTTGTGCTTAAGTACTTTTTTGTCAATATACTAATAAAAATTGCTCATTCGAATTATAATAAAAAATATTAAGTTTTTTATCTTATGTCATTTTATTTCTGTAAAAAAGTTACTCAATTTCTATCCACTTCCAGTTTCAATGAGCAAAGAGTTTCGTTAACCTGAGTACATAGTCCAATACTTACATTCGACATACACAAAACTCTTTTGCAATATTTCGATGTACGGCCTTGAATGTAGTCTTACCTAGTATTTAATATTTTATTGAGAATTAATATGGTGTACTTGCACAAAATACACATATATACAAAATATACAAATGTCATTTTAACGTTTTTCCGCGTCCAATGGTATGCGGGTCCGACGTCCTGCTCGCACTTGACCGGTTTTATTTTAAAGTACCTACAAAATACATTGCTACTTATTTCAGTATCTAGCCCACTTGAATACTTGATGTTTTGATTTATGTACATATTTGATTTTTACGAGCATATCGTAACGCATTTCCTTTTCCCTATTTATACAAAAGCCTATTTTTCATACGTTGTGGGAAATACTCAGGTTTTTACAGTCTACGTCGCTGAGTAATTTTTCAGACTAGGGTCATGCCAAAAGAAGTTAGATTTAAAAAAAACTAATCAGTTTATTCTTTATAATTGCTGTCTATTTTTTCGAAGTATTCACCGTGAGCACGTGTACACTTTTTCATCCGGCTAAACCACTTAGAAAATGTCAATGCCTATTCTCCCTTGGTACATCAGAAATACCTCATAATTATAGACAGCCAGGATCTTCTTTGGTTTCAAATCGATTTCCTTTCAATTTTCGGAAACAGGTAAAAACCACAGGGTGCCAGGTCAGGAGAATATGGCGGGTGAGGGAGTATAGTGACATTTTTTGAGCTAAAATAGTCGAGTGTTATCGTGGTGCCAGAGCAGGTGCTGGGTTCCTGACTTTGGCCGCTTGTCACACCAAGCTGACAACAATTGTGGAGCACAAACTGTCACATACCATTCTGAGTTGACAGTTCTTTGATCCTCTAGCACCGCAGTCGTAATATGCCCTGTCTTGTAGCAAATGAGGCAACCATTTGTTTCTCTGTGCTTCGTGCTCGGCGACATTATGTTGGAGTCGGTTCATCTTCAAAGCACCATACCGTTGACTGCCGCTTTGTTTCATGATCGTAGGTATACAACCATGTGTCATTACCTGTCTGTATATCATACACAGTTTTTCTTCCCGTCAGCGTCGAATTTATTTATCACAAATTTACTTACACCAATCCTCTCGGCGTTTCTTTCTGCAAATCGTTGAGTTTATGCGGCACCATCTCGAACAATGCTTATGAAGAGACAGTTGTCCATGAATTATGGTTTGCAGTGCTGCATCTAATGCTGATCTAATGCTGATCTAGCTCAAGCTCTGCGTATGTAATTGGTCGGTTCTCACGGATATTTTTTTCCAGGGCTTGCACATTTTCTTGGGTACCTGCGGTTGGCGGTCACCCCGGCTTCGCCTCATCTTCAAAGCTCTCCCCCCTCTTTTAAATTGAGCAAACCAATTAAAGACAGTTTCACGAGAACAAGCAGACTCGCCAAAAGTCGTGGTTAATAGTTCAAAACATTCTTGGGGCTTTAAACCTTTTTTAAAGTCATAATAAATCATAACTCGAAGATCTCGTCGACTAAGTTCCATTGTAACCGCAATTTCCCGCCAGATTTAATCAGAAAAAAATTATTAAAAAAGTAAATTTCCGGAGTATTCCATTTTTAAATTTACACCTATATAATCAGCCTTCAGTGTATAACTGGCTAGTATCAATCCAAAGAGCAGGTAGTATCTAATTCCTTTTGGCATGACCCTCGTAATATGATGATAAGAATGGAAATGTATAGTCCAAATCTAAACTTAAAGGATGACATTCTAAACTCAACTACTATGTATCATATCATCTCGAGGCATGTGACCAAAACTGACAAATATAAAAAACGGCCAAGTGCGAGTTGGACTCGCGCATCGAGGGTTCCGTCCAAATCGCATTTTTTTTGAAGGAACTACAAATTTACGGTTTTGCGATGTTTTCCTTTATGATTTTGCTTCGTGCCAAATTTCCTGATTATAGTGTTGATCTCCTTGTCCCCACCGAGGGGCACGCTCATTTGCCCAGATACGAGTAAGAGTGAGCCATACTTCACCACGCTGGCTAAGTACTATTAGGCCCTCTGACACAGCTTTACGACTACTACCACCGAGTAGCGACTAGCGATATGTCCAACAGCGGAAGCAGCCGAAACAAATACGAAACCGCTTGGCCACGGGCGCTTATGGGCGTTCCCGAGAAAATGGGGCTTGACAGACGGACAGACAGACAGACAGAAATTTTATGTTTTCGGTTTTTTTTAAGATCTTTCTTTGTGCCAAATTTCATGATTCAAGGTCAACGGGAAGTACCTAAGAACGATTTTTGATTCCCTTTGTGAATATCAAGAAATGCCAGCAAAATTATAATAATAATATTATTATCGTATCATTCCGTATCATTGATTGCGTTAACCTATAAGTTTGATTTTTTCAAAACTTTAACAAACCGCAGACATGAGTAATCGATATTAATTTCAACTTGATAACTTTACGCTTTCCTGAGAAAAAGTGAGACAGACGAACAAAGAAACGATCCTGCAAGGGTGCCTTTTAGATGTTTATATGTGTGTGATGTCGCTGTATCTGGTTCCCACGACACAGGGTATCCTAGTGTGGGGCCAGAAGCAATGTATGTGCCTGTATATTTTTTATTTATTTTTTCTTTTTAAGCTACGGAACCCAAAAAAAAGCATATGATATCTTGATGCAAATTAAAACAAATGGTAGTCATAAGAGCGCAAAAATAAAATAAATCCTCACTCATCCACACATTCCCAAACTGTGGTAACCCGGCGCGACACGTCAGCCTAATCTCTCGCTCGCACATCCGTCAACGTCACAAACAGAGTAACACCATCTCAGATAAGGGTGACCGCAGGGTTTGACGGCTTAACGACGTTTATGGGAGGTTTTAAATGTCGCTTGAAAATTTAGGGATTTGGAGGTTTAAATTGGAGATGCTTGTGTCATTGTATGGTATCTGTTTTCGTGTTCATTTGTTATGGGAATTCAATTTTGTATGAAAAAAATATTTTATTAATTTACTTATGCTTTACTTTATATGTTAGAAGCAGACTTAGACTTAGACTTAGAAGCTTCTTGTCATTGGAATTCACTTAATTGGTTACAAAATGGTAACTATATCACTTATAAAATGTCTGTTTTCTAACTATTAAACTTAACTGACACATTGAAATCTAACAGCTTTTGTGCAGTATCCATAGTTTGTATTCTCAAACTCTTTTTTAGAGTTTCGTCCCCGATCACTAAGGCTCCGCCGTCAGTCAGTCGATCCGTCTGTCCATCCGTCCGTTAGCGGGCTGCATTTCATGAACCGTAATAGGTAAAGTTGAAACTTTTCACAAAATATATATTTATTTACGACCTCTGAAGCGCTGCGGTTGAAGTTCATACCATGTGATACCGGGTTCGATCCCCGGCTGGGGATAAAGAATAAAAAATCCCTAGGTCTTGGAAGTTTATATGTGTTTGACGTCGCTGTTTCTGGTTATTGTATGTAAATGTTTATGTTTATGTTGCCAAATCATGATTTTAACACGATCGTAGATTTCACTGCTTATGACATGGCTGTGATGGCGCAATTAGTTTGATATAGGTTGCACAATCTTAAATTCTTGTTTCGAATCCATGTTAGGAAATTATGATTATTTATTTATTTATTATTTTGAGTGCTTAAGTATTTACATAGTTTAGTTGTGACGCCACTGAAGTCCATGTCTCTTATTGATTTAACTAAGTTTTCTCTCTCAAACATCATAACCAACAACCCTCCATAAAAACACACGCTCCAATCCCGAACTAATCCAGACGTCTTTCCTAAAACAAAATGGTATTACGTTTAGAGGCGTCCTCCCGTCCCTGTGTGTGACTTAGACGAATGAGGGGTGTGAAGGGAGTGTTTTGAGGGGGGAAGATACAATCATTAGCGCTTTTGGGTTTCGCGCACGTGGTTTGAGAACCAGTGGGCTTCGTTTAAAAGGATAGCTTCACCCATCCTGTTTCCTGATCGACCCATGACAAATAATTTACTATGTCGGACGCATTTCAGTCAACTCTGAACTGTCTGGCTACTCAGGGTAAATTACGGACAGAACTATTTCCGTTAGACAATGCACTAGCAACTTGTCACTGACAGCAACGTTATTTTCTTACTGACCAGGATCAGTGAGAATGCAGTGAATCTTTGAAAATCCTAAAGCCACTCAACTATCAACGCAATCAAAACCACCGCTTGTAGCAAATCGTCGAGAAATCCCAGTAGGGAATCAGCTAATGCGGTGGAGGCGTGACCATCATTACGTCACACGGGACATTCTCCTGACTATGCGGATCAATCACCGGACACCCTGTAGTGTTTCGGACGGCTTTTCAACTAGACTATGGGGGAACTCCGTAGCTTGCTTCTAAAGCAGAAGATGATAATAATACCTTGGACACCATTTATTTATACACATTGATCTAGCCCCAAACTAGAATTCCCTGTATCTTGGGTACTAGACAACGATTCACATACTTATATAGATAAATATAATACTTAGATAGATAAACAACCATGACTAGGATACAAACATCCGTTGTCATCAAACAAATATTTGCCCCCACCGAGACTCGAACCCGGGACCCTTGGCTTCGTAGGCAGGGTCACTGCCGACTCGGCCATTCGGGTCGTCTACAGACGGATACAATTTCGAATCCAGTACTGATGCAGTAATTTATCATAAGTACATGCGGTCCGTGGTGTGATGGGTTTCACGCTTGCGTCTCCCACAGGAGATGCAGGTTCGAAACCTGACCATGTACCAATGAGATAATCAAATCGGACGTTCAGTGCCACCACGTATGAAAATTTGGGTGACGCTATGTAATGAAGGAGACTTGTTCGACGACCGGTTTAGCCTATCGGGTAGTGACCTTGCCTATAAAGCTGACGGTCCTGGTTTCGAATCCCGGTAAGGGCAAATATTTGTGTGATGAGCCTGAATATTTGTTTCTTAGTCTTGGATGTTTTCTATGTATTTACATAAGTATGTATCTCTATAAAATATATCGTCGTCTAGTACCCATAACACAAGCCTTATTGAGCTTACTATGGGCTTAGTTCGATTTATGTAACATGGTCCTCTAATATCTATTATTACTTTGAAATGGATGACATCTTTCGATATCACCATTTGAGTTGTTTGCTTACGAACTTATAAACGAACGCGAATAGAATTAATCGCTTAACAAAACAACTCAACTTAGGGATGACGCTGTATTAGTAAAGTCTAGGATAGTTAATATTAAATATAGAGAAAGAAAAGCCACTTGTCCTTAGAGCCCCGAACGCATTCCGTGCGACCAGCAAAGCCAAGCCAAAAGAAAACTGAAAACTTTAAAAGAACCAACATAAAAATGCTGCTGTTATTGATTATCTATACAATGTTATTTCTAGACTCGACAGCATAATATTTTACTACCCAAGACGTGCACTCACACGTGCCCACCCCACATACACACACGGGAAAATAGTGTAAAAAGTGTGCGAATGTGTGGACGCACACACAGGAGAAAGTCACGCACACATCGGCGAGGCTAAGAAAATACTTGTGTCGTGGGGTTTTCTCGGGCACCGGTTGGTGTGGAGACGGGATGAGTGGTAAATATTTTAGGGAAATGTTGAACACGTATGATTTATTTTGTTGTGTGGCAGGTTGTTTTGGAATTTGTTGGGTGAAGCTGCTGGATAATTAATAATAGTACATTACTGCAGAGACCAGTAAGTAAGGCGAGGTCCGGCTATAATACGACTCCAGGATGGTACTTATGGTAAGTGCAATTCGGGCACGTCAACCTCTATGGTACCTCCTTTTTATTAAAAGCCCTTTAATGCCAATAACCTCCTTAGCTTATCTTTGAAAAAAATATATAATATTATTTATTATTATTTATATTTATAATTATTAAAAAAAAATGTCATGTAATGGAATTTCATACTTACTTACTGGACACTATTGCATTTTTCTGGACACTTCTAAAAATTGCCCAGGATGAGTCACTTTCGGATACTATCTTCACAGATGTTATGGGAACATTTCATACAATTTTGGAGAAAATACAATTTGTGGACAAATATTTTATCTAACTTCCAAACCAATGGATGGTAGGTAGTGCGATTGTCGAATTTGCAATTAAATACTGTACTTTCTTCTACTCCACGTAAACACGAATGCTAAGGTACATTCCGTGCCAAGTTTTTTTAGCTCTGAGCTGGATGTGACCTTTCTTTCTTGCATAGGTTAAGATGGGATGAGAGAGCGAGAGAGGTGACTTGCTCAGATCCAAATAAACTTGAGGCCAACTGCACTTTATTCTACTCTACACGGTCTTGTGAGGGCAACATCAATTTCCCGTAACTTTAATCCTCACAAACCTTCAGAGAACTGAGCTCTGTGGTCTAATGAGTTTCACGCTTGCTTCTCACACAGGAGATGCAGGTTCGATTCCCTTTCCATGTACCAATGAGATAATTCATTTATCTTATGTACAATCGAACCAACTGAATCATGACCCACTTGCCTGATAATTCGTTTGAAACTTTCAAACTTGTAAGATCTATCTATCTGTCAGTGTCTAATCAAATGATAACAAGTTCGTTACCAAGGAAATAAACCTTCAAGCGAATTTCGACCTACTTGCATTTAAGGGGTTTAGCAAAATAAGCTTATGGTGGGTCATGATTCAGATGGTTCGATTGTACATTATACGGACGTTCTAACAGTGATGGAAAACATCGTAAGGAAACCTTTATTACTCCATAACTGCGGCGATGGGCTAGCCCCCTGTCACGCAAAATAGAGTATCGAATAACTGGCTCAAAGTGGGCACAACTGTGCTTTGTAATGTAAACCTTCAGAACAAAATGTGTTACCGACACATGTGAATGTACACCTCAGACCTTACACTAGGTTAATAAAAGCTGACATAGTACTCGGAAACAATATCGTTGCAATAAAGCCAAACATTATTGTTATAAACTAGAGCCAATTGGACCAACAGTTTCGTCTAGCAACAGCATTTAAAATATTTTTTATTACTTAATAAAAAATGGCATGTATTTCGGTATCGCACATAAAAAATACTGATTTGCGCAGCAAAAAAAGGATGAACAAAAATACTTTTAATGTTTTAAATATTTAATGAGTACTTAAGTATATGTTTTAAGTATTTTTTGTTGTTCCTGTTGAACCTAACACGAAGGATAAAGGGGGCTTCGCTCACCCCCTTTACCCTTCACCTAAGCATTATTATACCGCAGTAATTTGCCCTTATATTTGCTGTGCAAATCAGTATTTTTGATGTGCAGTTTAATATTTCCCATAAAAAATGTTAGCCTGACCTACTCCACACCACCCAAGACTTCATGGTACACGTGTCACATACATATACGTTTTTGCCTGCGTCACACGTGTATTCACTCCTCCCGCTCTTTCCTAACCCGTCAGAGAGAGACGGAGAATAAGTTTAGGACCAACATTTTATATGTTGGCCGGGTCATGGATATAAAAATCGTTTTTCCAATATACGCTGCAGCTATAACGCTGTAACCCAAGAAAACCGTTAGAAATCTTCAATAATAGAGAATTATTGCTATTGTACTTAGAGTATACGGCGTTTTTAAGAGTTATGTGGCTCGAGATCCTTTAGAAAAGCTTTTAGAGGAGAGATATGACTTCACACTGACTCCTTTAAGGGTTAGGAGAGCAGACGCTTGGAACGCCTTTCCCATTTGGAGTGGCCGAAGCATAGTCACGTCCACGTCTAGCTAGATCGTAAAAGCCTGTATTCCCATGAAAGGTGACCCTTTACTTAGCCATAAGTCACGGTGGCTCAGTATAGTAAAAACATAAAAACCTGTAAATATTTCTTCAACAGCACTGTCAACAAAAAGACGGTTTGGAGTATGCTGCCTGGCAGCGGCCGCGGGGCGCGATGGCCATCAAACAGGGCTACGAGGTAAGACCGCATCGAGTAGAACAGTAGACTGGAGTAGACCGTAGTAGGTTTGAGTAGACTTGTAGTTGAGGCCGCATCGAGTAGACTTGTGTAGGCCATGAGATGATGGAAATGACCAGTAGACTTGTATAGAGTTGAGTAGACCGGAGAAGACTGTTGAGTAGAATTGATTAAACAGATGACCCTACCTACATAAGTCTTCTAGAGCGTAGAAGTCAGTAGACTTGTGAAGGCCATGGAATGATGGATAAGACCAGTAGACTTGTATAGAGTTGAGTAGACCCGAGAAGACCGTCAAGTAGAATTTATTAAACAGATGCACCTACCTACATAAGTCTTGTAAAGAGTAGATGTAAGTAGACTTGAGAGTACTTGAAGTAGACTGACACCCCGGGAAGCTTAATCGTTTCCTTGAAAGCTCCTCGACTCGGCCTTATCTGGAGGTGTCCTCAAGGAATGTCTCAAGGTTTCCTTGACATTCGTACTCAGTTGACTTGGGTTCGATAGAGGCCACCTCAAAGAGGATGGAGTTGAGGAGATACGTCATCAATTGAGTTTATTGATTGTTTTTGACAGCTTTTGTAGTAATAGGTTGTAAAGGAACGTAACAAGTTTTTATAAAGATACAAACAAACCTCACTGCCATTCGACAAAACCTGCAATCTGCACACAGAGTTAGTAAGCAAAGAGCGATATAAATATGTGGACCAAAACTATTATTTTGATTTGCATGAAAAAATTTTGGAAAAGTGTCAGCTGAAAAAAATATTACGAATATTATCATGAAAATGGATGACATTTAGGAGGCACTGGTTTTGAAGGTAACATTTTAGTTATCGAACTGAAAATTAAAAGAAAATTTAAGAAGTAGATGTAAAATATTGAAATTAATTTTAAAACAATAAAAAAAAAACTGGAAATAGCTATTGAATTACTCGAATTATGAACTCCTGAATCTGGAAGAAAAATTCGCCAATTTCATAGGTAAGCACCCAATATTTGTAAGCAGTTGTCAAAGCTAATCGGAGAATAATGCTAACTCGTCTTCTATCTGTCGCCTGCCTAAGGCAAACTTTACTACCTCATATACGATTACATCTATATATGATACTTATAGTATGAGCGTAAGATAGAATATTTGTCTGCACTGGGTTGCCAGGGCTAACAAATGGGGTGAGGTGAGTGAACCTTAGAAGCCTTTGAATGAATTTGATATACGAACATGTATGTTAGTGATGCCGCTGCATTATTAAAGTAATTGTTTGATGAAATGATCAACAATCGTTAGTTTATTTTGGCAACAAATATATTGTTTAAAGGCGAGGAGGCCCCATGTAGTTTAGTATAAAAGAGGATATAAAATTTTGATGAAAATTTAGTAAAATTGGAATTTTTATTTTTTTTTTAGATGTAACTTTTTACTCAATTTGGCAGAGTTAAACAATAGGCGTTAAATTAACAGTAATTTAAAAAATAAACTCTTGTTCAACACAACAGGATTTGACGTTTGTTTTGAGGTTAAAATATGGGTAACATTTTTGTAGTAACATGGTGGCAGTTTTTTTAAGAGTTGGTTGGTTTTTGTGAATTTTGTATGTCGTCATCAATCATGCAACTCTTACTAGCCCTTCATAATTAATGTGCAAATATAGAAGTAAACTAACCATGTTTATGGGATAAAAAACATGTAACATGAAAATTAATCTGGCTCAAACCGGAGTGAAAAAGTGTTCGAGTTCAGATAAAATGAACCTTATGTCGTTGTACATAAGAGTCACTGACAGTTCGATACGCATACTTTTTCAACGCTTAATTTTCCTGCTTTCTTCACAGTTTACAGGCACTGCACATATGTTTGTTCTTTTGTTTCGCTTGCACGGACTTTGCTGTTAATAATGTTGTGATTATTTATTCCTGCTTATTAATTGTGATATAATGATATTATAAAATTTGTATCAGTTAAGCATAAGCAATTTTAAAAAGAGATCTAAAAATCAATCTGTGGGAGTTTCTAAGCCCTTCTTCTCCCACTGTGGTCCAATGTAGAGAAGTTGCAAAAAATGACGATTGCTAAGTATATATAAATATCTACAGCAATAAAGACATTTGGAATTTGGAATTCATGTTATGTAAGTACATAATATGCAACCGAAACAAAAGAACAAAACTCGATTCGACTGAAAATTATCATTCCCACCCCAAGTATTCCCGTTCCGTCATGGAAATGAAACTACCCGAAATAACCCTAAAACAGCGAAGTAGGTCGGAAAAACACCGATGTTTGTGACGTCACTGGCAGTTCTATTTACCATTAGCCGAAGATAGATGGCGCTGGAACTTTCACAATGCTATCTTTCAGGGTTCGCGAGTTCGGTCATTGACATGTGTACAGCGACTTCTTTTTACGACTGCTGCCAAATGAAGCAGTTATATAAATATGGAGGTTGCTCATATGGGTACCGAACCCGAAGGGTGCCAAATGGGACCCTATTACTAAGCCTCCGCTGTCCGACTGTCTGTCCGTCCGTCTGTTACCGGGACCTACGGGATCACCCGAAATAGGTAGAGAGATGATATTTTCACAGAGGGTGTATTTCTATTGCTGCTATAACAACAAATTATAAAACACGCCGGTTTTAAATTAAAAGAAGCAACCATACAAGAAAATATTGAAAACTGGCCTCTCCAAATCTTATCGGAAAAGATATTTAATTGCAGGTATTGAGTTTTATGCTTAGTTATTTGTAATTATACCCTTTATAATTGCTCATTCGAATTATAATATATATTTTTTATCATATTTGATTTTATCTTTGTAAATAAGTTATTAAAGTTCTTCCACTTCCGGTTTCAATGAGCAGAGTTTCGTTAACCTAAATAAACAGTTCAATACTTACCTACATGCACAAGACTTTTTTTCAGTGTTTCGATGTTCGGCTTTGAATGTAGTTCTATATTTAATATTTTATTAATAAAAAATTAAAAAGGTACACTCACACAAAAGACTGTCATTTTACGTTTTTCCGTGTACAATGCTAGGGAACCCTTCGTCTGCGGGTCTGACGTCCTACTCGCACTTGACCGGTTTTATTTTATTTCTTAAATTTAAATAACTGGGGTTTCTTCACAAAAAAAGTCGAAGTAAAGTAAAAAATGACTTTATTGCATTGAGAACATACAAAAAAACAAAAATTTTATAATTGGAAATCCGTGCATACTCTAACTTAAAACTACGAACTTACAAGAGTCCTTGCACTAAGATAGGCTTGTATCGCGAGGGTCCAGTTAAAATTGTAAAAAGAACACATAATTAAGTTAAACAAATAAGTGAGTAAGTAGCTAGATAGCATTATATTTATAAAACTAGTATCAAGAACTTAAAATTTAACTTAAGATTATGGATTCACTTTAAATAATAAAACAATGAGCGGTTCTTGAGTTGAACTATAACACCGCCATCTATGATATTATCATATTTATACCAATTTTACCTCTGTATTGTCGTAATCTAATATAAGAAGGAAGCTTTGTTAGCTTTGGTTTTGCTAACATGTCTGAGACAAAGACAAATTAAGACACTAATTAAGTTATTGTTTAGTGTCGCAATGTCCTGCCACACCGCAAAGAGCATATATGTATGTAAGATATTTAAAAGAAATTTCAAGCCAAACCATTTTTACCCCAGACAATTATTTATATTCTACACTTTTATTATTTAGCTGTTGGTCGCTGGCGTCCTCGTCACAAAGGCAGCAGCCTGAACAGCCATTGGACAGCCTCTTCGTTGGTGGAGTGAACCCTTGCAGTCCACCTTCAATTGGTCATAGAGGATAGTTGTCCGTGAGATGGGCCATGCTCTGAATGGCTCAGCAGGAGCAGGAAGGATTGTCTCTGTACCCCCACTTGTACAGCGGGCTATGCCAAGTCCGGAGTCAGTTGAGCTCGGTCCAGCAGTTGCGTGGAAGTTTGAAGCTGAATGGCCGATCGTTCGGATTTCAGACTAGGTACACGTTTGGAGGGGGGTGTAGAACCATTTCTCGTCTGCTGACGTGGTTCTTTCGGAGATTTGGGAGGCAATACATCCGAAGGGTCTTCGAGTCATTTCTGTGGTGTTGCTAATCACGGACAGCCTGGCTGTGTGGGTGGGCATAACCGTTCCTAAAATGAACAGCATCGTGGAGTTCAGATCAACATCAACGGTGTACGTGTAGTGGCTGCCAGCCCAGACCCGTGAGCGGTATTCAGCTGTGCTGTACACCTGCGTCAGTGCAGGTGTACAGCACCACGCTCGGGACCCCCGTATCTTTGAAGCGAGCTTGCGTAATAAGCTTCTGCTGGAGAGCATCTTATTTGGTTGATACAAGTAGATAGATTTTATACGTGAGAGTGCTGTCTAGGGTGATGCCAAGTTAGACCTGGAAGGGATTGTCCACACGTGTCCCCTGGGTGGTGCTAAATGACAACCATCTGGTCGCCGAACGCTCTCAAAAATTCCTGAGCCTCTAGGCAATGTCAACGTTGCAAACGTTAAACGAAATGGTTCTTCTAAGGACTAATACTTAAACAGCTGTTCTAACGGCTCTATATACGACCAACGTAATGTTGGAAAATGCCTGAAGATACTGCAAATCAATTTCGAGGGCTTTACTAGAGCCAAAATCGAAGTCCTCCAAGCACTTTCCTTGCAACATAAAGTAGATATTATACTGCTTCAGGAGCGAATACACTATTCAAAAACTGGGCATCCCTCGCATCCAGTTAGTTCCAGCGACCTCTTCAACATAGAATATCATAACATTACAATGACAGTAGGAAACCTGACCATCTATACAACCCCCGAAAGCAGACTGGCCAGCGTCTGTACTCCCGCAGCCCAGGGTCCCCACTACAAACATTGGAGATTTGAACTCCAGCCACAGCAAGTGGGATTACTTCATAGACTGCTCAGCAGGAATCCTCTTCGGCGACCGGGCCAACACGAGCAATCTCCACCACCTTTATGACAGCAACAAAAGCCTTCTTTCCACTCGACCCGCTGGAGAACTCGCACCAACCTGGATCTACGTTTCCTGCATCAGCCGACTAAAACACGCCAATTGCCTCTTACGGACGGGTAATAACAATTTTCCCGAGAAGCCAACAAAGACCTTCACTGATAACCATGGGAATAACAGCTACGCGATGGAATCTTCGCAAAGCCGAATGGGAGTAGTTTTCCAAATAAACCGACTCAGTCATTGGCAGCATACAGCTGAAAGCACTAACCGCTGCCAAGAAGTAAATTCTAAGAGGATTTGGCAAAGAATTCTTACCTGGCTAGGACAAGGGACGCGACCCTCGAATTAAGGTTCTGGAAGAGACTGAAGACCCCGAATCTTCGAACCAGCTAAACCAAGCCTGGCTGGACCGCTGGAAGGCAAAGACTGGCACCACAGACTTTAAAAGGTCCAGTCATCAAGCGTGGTCAATAATACGCAAGCTCGGTGCAGCTGAACAACCCGCTGAGACCAGATGAGCTGTATACCCCAAAAAGGCAACAGCTCCTCAAAACGAAAGAGGCCCCCAAAACCGAACTCAAAGAGCTGAAACCATTAGGCACCATCGGAGATGTGATCACGGCGCTTATTGACACGAATAAAAGCAAACCCTAGGATTAGCTTTTCCATAAGTGATATTCACAAAACAAGTAACTGGTCCTTTATATATGTCACCGTAAGATAGTCAAAACCGTTAGTTGATAAACTAACCCGTTAGATGATCAACTATCGACAATTAGTGAACCAGACCGACAGGGCTTAAAATTTACGTTTCTTTTATTCTTACGTGTTAACCTAACATGAAGACTATTGGGGGGCTTCCTCTAGTCTTCACTTAAGCTAGCTACCGCAGTGTTTGCCCTGGTATTTCGTTTACAATTCAAGTTTAAACCAGTTTACTATTTAACAGTTTTAACCGTTAGTTTATCAACCACCGCGTCATATAGAAAGAAGTACGCTACAGTTTACTATCTGTCGATGGTTGACCAAATAACGAGACACAAACCGTTAGTTTATCAACTCACGGTTTTGACAATCTTACGGTGACAGATACGCCGATGTCATCGCTGTAGCAGCTCAGACGCGAACAGGAGCAGCTGCAGGGAGACGTAGCCATATTCAAGGACTACTTTAAGTACTTAAGTAAGTATTCCATCTCAACAACGAACAAGCTAACGACACCATCTTCATACGCTACTGCAGTGAGACCGCTAAACACACTCAAATTAACCTGTCCACTCGCGTATGATTACTTAGTATGGACTTGCTATAAATTTTAATTTACCTACCGTCCACTCGCTCATGAACACCTTATATGGACAAGGAATAATCTGAATATTTATTTAAAAAAAAATACTACTACCCATTACCTACTAAATAAAAATAAATAAAACAACTGGCAATACTGACCGGAAATAGAGGATAAACGATTGAGAGGGTTAGGAGACAAATTTGCATGATTTATTATAGACAATATAACCTAGGAGATAGATATCTACTAATAATAGCAAATCAAATAAAAAACGATCTTAATTAATTAAATTTCAACTATCTAAAATCCCAAAATCGACTATAAATAACAGAATCAAAACAAAATACAGTTCCATAGCACTCCTGACTCAACCACTCGCCGAAACTTATCAATACTAGAAAATAAACAGTAGTAAATCAAACCGAACGCACCCACTAGCCGCAGAGATATCCGAAATTCGTTCAAAATTAATTCACACCGAACGCCCCCTGGCGACGCGGGTGGAAATTAAATGGACGTATTAATTTCGAGACAGATAGTTTGTAGTTTAGGGCTAAGTCCGTGTAGGTAGAGGTCAGGTTATGTAGATAAGTGAGTTATTTGCGGCGATTGGCTAGTCCCCTGTCACGCAATATGGAGTATTGTAAACTGGCTAACGTGCGGAACAACAAACATTTATATACAGGCACATACATTCCTTCTGGCCCCACACTAAGATACCCTGTGTCGTGGGAACCAGAAACAGCTGCTGGGAACCAGAAACCTGCTTTTTTTAATTTCCAGCCAGGGATCGAACCCGGGCGCAAGGCAGTCAGAGCCACAACAGCAGCGCGACAGAGGTTGTAAAGGCGAGACACCATGTTTGTTGGTGTTCATGTCGTGGTGATATCATAGAATTGATAATTTCATGGAATGTCCAACCGTTTCATGATCTGGGCGACCTCAAAATGGTCTAAAAAGATGTTTTAGAAAAGCTTTTTTATTAAATACTATTCAGGTATTTTAAGCATTCCGTACACGAAGGGTCCAAAGTAGCCTTATTGCTGTCACTCACGTGTCCGTCCGTCCGGGGTCTGTCACACAGGTTTTACAGCCAAACGGTTAAAATAAGAAAAATATTAGACTGCACATCAATAATTCTGATTTGCACAGCAAATATACTGATTTTTTGCAGCAAATATCAGGGAAAAATACTGCGGTAGCTTAGGTGAAGTTGAAGGCGAAGTGAAGCCCCCTTTATCTCAAATGTAAGAACAACAAAAATACTTAAAACATAAAAGTGTTTTTGCTGATCCTTTTTTTGCTGTGAAAATCAGTATTTTTGATGTGCGATTAAATACTAGCCTTAAAATAAACTCTTGTTCAACACTTGTTTAAAGACAAAAATGTATAGGATTTGACATTTGTTTTGAGCTTAAACTTTGTGTAACTTTTTTTGTGTTAACACGATTGGTACTTTCACAGTATTCAGTACTGGTACTTTCACAGTATAAACATTAATTGTTGACCCAAAATGTTTAAATTGACAAAATAAGTTTTTAAGGGGGGCTCCCATACAGTTGAAGATGGGCCGTTAAAAAAAAAGGACCTAATCCATCGACTCCATCCATGTTTACTAACTTTCACTTTCACTTCACTTCTCTGCTGGCGGGAATATAGAAAATAATGATATAACAACAAGTAAGGCAAATTTTATAGGGCAACAAATATAATGATCACCAAAATATTTTTTTCCTACCCAAACTGGATAAATGAACACCAAAAGTTGCAAAAAATATCAGGGCAAAATACTGCGGTAGCTTAGGTGAAGGGTAAAGGGGGTGAGCGAAGCGAAGCCCCCTTTATTCTTCGTGTTAGTTTGAACTTGTAAGAACTATAAAATATTTTTGTAGTTCTTAAGTTATGTTTTAAGTATTCTTAAAACATAAACTTAAGTACACAAAACATAAAAGGAATCTCATTTTGGTGATAATTTAACCAAACACAATTTGGTGGACATTTATCCATTCTGGCAGTCATTTCGAATTTATTGGTAGTAAAATAGGTGCGTTTTGGGAATCGTTTAAACATAAGCCAATCCAAACTATTCACTCCAAACTATCCCTAGTTCGACTCGCACTTGACCGATTTTTTAGGCTTATATCTACATTTGGTTTAGGGTTCCTAATGTGCCATATCCGGCACGCACTTGGCCGTTTTTTTTATTATACTTAGCGAACTAACACGAAGACTAATCGGGGGCTTCGGTGCACTCTACATTCATTAGTTTTACAAGCTTTTTTTTTGCATTTGGATAGAATTTGACAACTTAGACCAGACGATAGACAGACATCTGTCTAAATTGTCAAATTCTATATATTTCCTCCTGAAATATCTCCTCAAGAAGGAGGCATCCACCTCATTTGAGGTTAACTTTCCCAGTGTCAGGTGTGTTTGAAGGATCCTCAAATGAATAAAACTCTTTGCCTCCAACGACGCCAGCGCCTAACATCAATCCTTCCATCTTACAATATTTTTCATTTGTAAGGGGTACTATCCCAGTAAGATTTAAAACCTTCACAAAACTACAAATTCTCAAATGAATCATGTATCAAACTCATTTAGCGTAGAATAGAATAGAATAGAATAGAAAATCTTTATTTGTAAAACATAGGTTACATAAAAAGGTCTTAGCAATATATTTAGGTGGTATCTCTATGCTTGGCGCAGTGGCATACAAATATTATATAAGGCAATCCTAAGATCGCCTTTATGAGGTCAATAAACAGTGTCAATAAAAGTGTAATTATGTACAAGTAGGTAGTCAGCGGTATAAGTGGTAGATTTTAAACAATGTCTAAGAAATATTCATTGATTGAGTAATATGCTTTAGATGTTAGCAATTTCTTGAAATTATATTTAAAAACGCTTATATTATTCATAACTCTTAATGCCTCCGGTAGTTTATTGTATATTCGGGTGGACATTCCAAATATACTTTTATCATAATAAGCAGATTTACGTGGGTAAGCGCATAGCTTGTTTTGATTTCGTTTACTCTTCATGAAATTAAATAGATGAAGATTAGACTTGACAAACACTGCAGTTTCAAATATATAGAGTGAAGGAACTGTTAATATTTTAAGACTAATAAAATGGCTCTTGCAAGATTCTGTACTATTAATATTGCATAAAGATCGTATACATTTCTTCTGTGCCTTAAAAATTACATCTATTTTAGTGGCATGTCCCCAAAACATTATGCCATATCTTAAGGATGACTCGACAAACCCATGATATGCCGTTAGCACAGCGTCCTTATTCACCTGTTTAGACAGCATGTATAAAGCATAAGAAAATTGACTTAATTTATTACTCAGTATGTCTATGTGTGTATTCCATGACATGCGTAACACCCTCTTTCCCAGTAGGGTGACCGAAATTCATTAATTTACCTAAGGACTTTCCTGTTAGTTCCGCACGATTTGTGCTTGCCCGCTGGTCACAATAAATTATGATTGTTTCGGGACAAACTCAATTTAAAATATCGGTTTGGGACTGCCCTTTGACGTCTTTTCTCTAGTTTATTCTTACGGCGTGAAATCATCATTTGTAGTGTGGTATTTTATTCATATTACATACTTAATCTAATTTGAACTGTTTCATTTTATGATATAACAAGACTTGTTCAGTCAGAGAACGAAATCGTCTAGCACAGTTATTTCATATCTAAAAGACGGCTTCAACTTACATAATATTAATAATCATAATTAAACAATAAATATATTTTCATTTTCATTCAACTTATTTGTATTTTATTAATTGTTGTGCGGTTCAGTATTCCTTTTTGTATATTAGTATTTTTTCTGTTGAAAATAGTTTTCTAGTGTTCTAACATGCTCAAAAATCTACTTTAATTTAATCTACGATCTCTATCGTAAAAAAAACTTAAAAAAAAAAAAATAAGCACTATTTTATTGTTTTGTCAAAATAGTTAGACATTTCACCACTAAAAAAACTGCCGCCCAACATTAGAAATCTACTGAAAAACTGTTGCCCATTTGGCCCAGATTATTGTAGCGACCAAACGCCTAAATAAATAAATAGGTTTCAAAAGACATTAATAATATTAACCCCCTCCTGTAAATTTCCGTACTGCCACTTGGCCACTAGAATGATTTATCCGGCTACCTTATCAGAGTCACACGACTAGTTAGACAAAGTGACCACTGCACCCCGGGGCGTTGGTAGTTCGGATACCCTACTGTGACGTCATTTGTGTGCGGAAGAAAGGGTTTGTTTTCTGGATATTTGTCCCATGCTTTGTTACTGTTCAGAGAGTTGGATGAAATACAGTACTGTATTTAGTGCAGTGGTTAAAAATGATGCTACTTAGTGAACGAACTTTGGTGATTCTTAAATATCATACAGAAAGTTTCGACCGCAGGCAAACCCAAATCTTCTCTTGTTTTCGTAAGGAAGAGACTGCCATGAAATCCAAATGTTCTTTTGTTTCACTAGGGAAGTTGACCTTGCCAGGAAATCTAAATCCTCTCTTGTTTTCTACCGGAAGAGACCTTGTCGGGAAAATCAAATCTTCTCTTGTTTTCCTACGAAAGATAGCTTGCCAGGAAATCAAATCTTCTCTTGTTTCCCCAGAAAATTGACCTTGCCAGGGAATCCTAATCGTCTTGTCTTCCTCCAGAAGAGATCTTGTCGGGAAAATCAAATCTTCTCTTGTTTTCTACCGAAAGATAGCTTGTCAGGAAATCCAAATCTTCTCTTGTTTTTCTCCGGAAGAGAACTTGTCGGGAAAACCAAATCTTCTCTTGTTTTTTCCACGAAATAGAGCTTGCCAGGGTATCCTAATCTTCTCTTGTTTTCTACCGGAAGAGACCTTGTCGGGAAAACCAAATCTTCTCTTGTGTTCCTACGGAATAGACCTTGCCAGGAAATCCAAATCTTCTCTTGTTTTCCCACAAAATAGACCTTGCCAGGGAATCCTAATCTTCTCTTGTTTTCTACCGGAAGATAGCTTGCCAGGAAATCCAAATCTTCTCTTGTTTTTCTCCGGAAGAGAACTTGTCGGGAAATCCAAATCTTCTCTTGTTGTTTCCACTAAATAGAGCTTGCCAGGGTATCCTAATCTTCTCTTGTTTTCTACCGGAAGAGACCTTGTCGGGAAAACTAAATCTTCTCTTGTGTTCCTACGGAATAGACCTTGCCAGGAGATCCAAATCTTATCTTGTTTTCCCACGGAAGAGGCCTGTGCCAGGAAATCCTAATCTTCTTTGGTTTACTTAGGAAAGAGACCTTACCAGATCTATTTTTGTCGCCAAAAAAATGTAGCTAATTTCAACGAAATCGTTAGAAATTTTGTTAGAAATGCCTGAAATATATGTAACTAGTTCATTGACTTTGTAGTAATTTCCAATTCTCGAAATCATATCATTAGATCAGGGGTAAGCTAGCCTTATATTTTTGATTATCCTTGCATTCATATCTAAAGTTTTCTAAAATCATTCATACACATAACATACCATTGTCTCGCTTTTTCCCATACGGGGTGGCAGAGGCACATCTGTGCCCAGGTTAACTAAGTATTAAATACTCCATTTCGCATGACAGTACCCGGATACGAGTAAGATTAAGCCATACTCCTATAGTACACTTAAGATACATTACTTATCTCATGGGTACATGGTCAGCACCGGATTCGAACACGCATTCCCTGCTTGAGAAACGAGCGTGAAACACTAGACCACGCGTACGCCGTCGCTATTCACTCAACTAAACCCCACATTTTCTCGTTTCCAGGCGAAGATGAGCACCTCAGACGGGTCCCTCGCTGGTCACCAGAAGACGGACGAGCGGCTCCATCATCAGTCGATGAGCCAGATGCTGTATGGAGCCGGACTTGGTCCTGGTCGGTCAGGTGAGGGTTCTTATACCATGGTAATATTCACCTAAGACTCGATGACAAAAATGTGTTTACTATACCTATTCACCCCGCTGAATTGCACTGGCAGTTCGTAATTATGAAAAAAACGAAGCCCACGC
Source organism: Argyresthia goedartella (assembly GCA_949825045.1). NCBI lineage: Eukaryota > Metazoa > Arthropoda > Insecta > Lepidoptera > Argyresthiidae > Argyresthia > Argyresthia goedartella. The sequence continues at coordinate 20,806,584 of OX463834.1, forward strand.
ACGCTCGTTTCATGTGGTTTTTATTGTAAAGTTCAGATGTCATTCATAATATATTCACACGACGCGTAAAATACGCTCAGCTTGCAAGGTACGTCCACTGCTTACGCGCCCAACAATGAGCAAGCAAGCGAACCTAAGACCTCTGGCAAGTAACTCTGGGTGCACACGGAACACAAAACGTCGCCACTATTTATTGTATGGACCGGTGGCGGCCACACGCACAAATCGCCGCTGCTCGCTTCTTGTGGCGCCACAAAACGCTGATACACGGTGCGATTAACTAACTGAAGCGAAGAAAGAGAGGGAAGGGCCTCTCTTTCTTTGCTTCAGTCAACCTGGGCGAAGAAGTAACGGGGTAAAGAAGTAACGGTCACCGCCTGAGTGGCGTACACAGACCGCAAGTGGCTAAAGGGTCCACTGACCACAAGCGCCACACGTTTGTACCGCCACAAATGGAGGCGTTTCGTGGCGACGTTTAAGGCTAAGTTGACTAAGCTTTTCAAGTCTCTACCAAATCTACTGAAAATTGAGGAAATTTGGTAGGCCCTGATTTGATGTTACGTTTGATGATTGTTCGAGAAACAATTTTGATGACTTTCCTGTCTCACCACCACGGTCTCATTCCCAGGTTCCTCCTCATCATCGCCGGTCGGCGGCACCAACGCCAGCGGACTTCTCGTGGTGCCTCAACCCCTCGGCAAGGGCCCGGCAAAGCTGCAGCCCTTGCATGCGCATACGAGGAAGTATCATTGCAAGATGTGCCCTCAGGTGAGAGTTAAGACACTTATTATATAAAGCCTAGTATTTAATCGCGCATCAAAAATACTGATTTGCACACCAAAAAAAGGATCAACAAAAAACTTTTTATGTTTTAAATATTAATTGAGTACTTAAGTTTATTTTGACGACCCGAATGGCCGAGTCGGCAGTGACCCTGCCTACGAAACCAAGGGTCCCGGGTTCGAGTCCCGGTGGGGGCAAATATTTGTTTGATGAGAACGGATGTTTGTACCCTAGTCATGGTTGTTTATCTATCTAAGTATAATATTTATCTATATAAGTACGTGTATCGTTGTCTAGCACCCAAGATACAGGGAATCCTAGTTTGGGGCTAGATCAATGTGTGTCAATAGTGTCCAAGGTATTATTATTATTATTATGTTTTAAGTATTTTTTGTTGTTGGGTGAGCGAATAAGCTACCGCAGTATTTTGTCCTTGGGTATATATGTGCAAATCAGTATTTTTGATGTGCAGTTTAATTTTTCCCTTGTATTATAAGGCCCACTAAAGACAACTCCATATAAACTTGTATGAAGTTGTCACAGTTATACAGAGAATAGTGTTGTATATCCTTAACAGTGCCTAAGAGGTTCTGCAGAACCTGAGTGAAGTAAAATCTGAAGATAATGATAACGATTTAGGCTGATATTCAGAGACGAGCTTCAAACTCAAATTTGGTGGTCTCAGTTACTCTACACTCTAGATCAGGGTTTCTCAAACTTATGGCTCCAAGTACCCCTATCAGGCTTTCTAGACCACGGCAAACCCCTGAAAAAACTAAACAACTAAACATTTACATACAGGCACATACATTCCTTCTGGCCCTACACTAGGATACCTGTGTCGTGGGAACCAGAAAATGCAGCGTCACACACATATAAATATCCAAGACCTGGTTTTTTTTTACACCCAGCCGGGGATCGAACCCGGGACCTCTCGCATGGTAGGCAGAGCCACAACCGCTGCGCCACAGAGGTCGTCAAAACACACAAACTGACTATGGATACGACAAATGTGGTACCTATTTAATTAAAAGGAAGTACAAAATAGCATTAGATAAAATCGCTAGATTTAAGTGTGATGAATTAGCTTGTTTTTTAGCGCAAAAAGTATTTTCTCGGAGAAATTTTGCTTAATTTCAATCTTTATTCGGATTCTGCATTTCTTCTTCAATACTATATGACTATAATACAAAGTATGAGTGAGTCGCGAATTTTGACATTTAGATGCCTTAAAATACGCGATAAACTTGAGTCGTACGGTGCAAGTGTGAAAACCCACTCTCAAAGTTGTCACGAAAATTTCAACGTTTTACATATGAAAGCTCAGCATATTCTTCGTGTTTTGCTACCCACCATGTGCGCTGTCATGCGTCTTGCAAATGCAAGTAAGCTAAGCTGCCGCCATTAACTTCACACCGACCCATGTCTTGCAGGCAATTTTACCGTTATGGGTTTAAAATTTTATTACCATAGCAAAAGGTTCAATATCGCGGTGCCTCAAAAACAATTGGGTCGTTGACAGGTTAAGTAAATTTAAGCGCGTACCCCTACGATTAAGGCCTGAACAGGCGCCAATGGCCTATAGCATTAGACGGACAAAACGTGTCGAAATTGATTGCCCGCATAGCCCTGCATGCAGGTTCGCAAGTTGAAACACCATCTCAGTAGCCCATTAATGTCCCCACCGAGGGGACCAGGCCTTTACCCGGATACAAGAAAGATTAAGCCAAACCCCACCACGCTGGCTCAGTGAGGGTTGGTGGAGGGGTTTTACGTCCACTACCAAGTAGCGATGGTAGCTGGGGCCTATAGCTTAAACACATTAGTGTCATCCGAAACACTGAACGTCCGATAATGTACTTAAGATAAATTAATTATCTCATTGGTACCTGCATCTCCTGCGTGAGAAGCATGCGTGAAACCTATTAGATCACGGAGCTCTGACACACATTATAAAATTCTTCAGTCTTCCCAAGGCGCTGGAAAACGACACGAGTTATGCCTATGCTTAAGGATGGATCCAAGTCGGAAGTAGAAAATAACAGACCTATAGCGGTTCTCCCGGCATTCAGGAAGGTATTTGAATCAATTCTCAACAATCGGATTACCTCACTAATTCATTGCCAACATGGTTTTCGCCCTAGCCGCTCAACTTTGACCAATCACATGAACTTTGTGAACTATGTAACAGTAGCCCTTGACAAGTCCACACAGGTCGATGTGACGTTCTCGATTTCAAAAAGGCGTTTGATAGGGTAGAAAATGATGTCAAGCTGGAGAAATTTGCTTTGATAGGGTTCACCTCAAATCTGGTTCGCTTTTTTGTGAACGATTTTGCAAATAGGGTACAATATGTGGTCCTGAGCGGAAAAAGTTCTGCGCTCTATGAAACCTGCTCGGGTGTGTTAGCCATGGCAGTACCCTGGGCCCTACCCAATGTAAGTAAAGGTAATGATCAACGACCTACTTGAGGTCGTTAGGACGGCTGTTCGCGAATGACTTGAAGCTGTTCACGCATATTCCAAATTACAAATTCCAAATGTCTTTATTACTGTAGATATTTACATATACTTAGCAATCGTCATTTTTTGCCACTTCTCTACATTGGACCACTGTGGGAGAAGAAGGGCGTAGAAACTCCCACAGATTGATTTTTAGATCTCTTTTTAAAAATTGCTTATGCTTAACTAATACAAAATATAATATTTAGTCATTATCATAATTAATAAGCAGGAATAAATAATTACAAAATTATTAACAGCAAGGTCTGTGTTGAGCCAAATTAACCACCCCATACAGACCCATCATTTAAGTAATCTTGAACATTGTAATATCTCTTTTTCGACAAAGTCGCTTTAACATGGATTTTAAATTGCTCAAATGGCAATTTCAAGATCTCCAGAGGTATCTTGTTGTAGTAGAGAATGCATTGACCCTTGAAAGAATTGCTAACCTTTGCGAGTCTAAACCGGGGCGCAAGTAGTCTGTGATTATTTCTTAGGTTAACATTACAGCTATCGCTAAGTTTGGGAAATTTTGTAAGGTTCTTGCGTACCTACATTATATTTTCGAAAATAAATTGACTAGCTACAGTTAGTATGTCAATTTCTTTAAAAAGCTGTCTTAAGGAGTTTGTGCGTTTTAAATTAAAAATTGCTCGAAAAGCTCTTTTCTGTAAAATAAAAATAGTTTGAATATCCGCTGCTTTCCCCCACAACAAGATACCATAGGACATGACACTATGAAACCTAATAATAAAAATAAAATATACTAGCCTAGATGTAGCCACATCCGTGTTTTGTCTGATGTTCCTAACAGCGTAAGCCGCAGAACTTAATTTACCAGCCAATTTTTCTATGTGGGGTCCCCACTGCAATTTGTTATCAATGATTATTCCAAGAAACTTCGTGTCATTTACTAATTCTAACGTATTGCTGTCCAACACTAAACTGGTCCCAACTTGCCTGACATTTGGAAGTGAGAATTTGATACATTTGGTTTTACCAGCATTTAACAATAAATTGTTAACTGTGAACCAATTCAAGGTGAAAGATAATACTCTATTGACATCATCAAAATCTTCTTTTTGTCTTTCAATTTTGAAGACCTGCAGAGCGATGTTGATAGAGTGGTGTAGTGAAGTGAACTCAACCACTTGGCTTTTAATAGCTCTAAGTGCAAAACCATGACTTTTACTCGATCTCGGTTGCCACTCCATTATGACTACACCTTCGCGGGGGTTAAGTTCGTGAAGGTTACCCAAATAATAAGGTGACTTAGGACTGTTAATGGACAAACAGACAAAAGCTTACTTTTAACGACCACATTCGGGAGTCTTGTAGGAGAGCCTACAAATCTCTCGGATTCGTAATGCGACAGGTGACTCGGTTTAGGGACATGTCCACGTTAATCTCATTGTACAACGCATTTGTTCGGAATAAATTAGAATATAACGCAATGATCTGGGACCCACATAAGGTTAAATACACACTCTTGTTGAAAAGCCCAACGTAAATTTGCTAGACTTTTATACAAAATGAAATATGGGTATTATCCCTACTTATTCCCTTCTCTATTTGTAGTGGGGATGGTGGGGGTAGACACCCTAGAGCTGAGGCGGAAGGTATCCCTGTTGTTCCACTTTTATCTGTTCCTCCATAACAAAGTAGATAACCCGGTCGCACTACAAAGTGTTGCCCTTAGCGCGCCGGCTCGGTACACGATGTTACGGTCGCGGTCGCTCTTCGCTGCGGGTGTTGTTCGTTCAGAGCACGCTCGTCACGCACCCACTTTTCAGGCACTGACCCTACTCAATGCCTGTGTCGCCCAGCACTCAGAGTTGGACGTTTTTCATATGCCCCTATTTATGTTTTTCAAGACTGTGTATATGTTTTTAAATAATTATATTACATAATATGTTAAACTATATAGTGTTACTTGTTTGTCTGTATACTTTTGTTTTGTTTTGTTTGTGTATACTTTTGTTTTATTTTGACTGTGTATTTTGTTTTATTTTGTCTCTGTACTTATGTTTTGTTTTGTTGTGACAGTCATACCTTATGAAAGCTTGTAAGTGTGACACAGTAACTTTGAATAAATCTTTGAAATATTTTAAATTAATGAACTGGTTCAAAAATAACTTTGGAAGAAATCGCACACACTTTTTATTCATATTTACATTTTTTCGTGTTGTTTTCATTAAGAAAACTAATTTCGTCTCCGAGCGAATTAACATTTAGTTGAAAATAATGCATCAGGGAGAAAGATTTTTATATTTTAATTATAAAAGATAGCGCATAAATTTAAAACGCAAGTTATTCTCTAATATACTTTGCATAACATATTTTAATTGCACATTTTTCTTCCAACTCGTTTGGTCTAGAATTTAAGCTAAAGATGCATTATTGAGGATTGTTTACCCCAATTAGTACGCGTGCCCAACTTTGAGAAACCCTGCAGACGAAACTAGGTTGCAGAGTAGGATTCTACAACATAACAACAATAACAACAAAAACATGAAAATATATATTATTTTTCATATCATAATTAATTGCCCAAGATTGATTAAGGGGATACAAAAAATGGGGTTTTTTCTAATCCATTTACTCCACTATAAAATCATCTACAGATCAGATTTTTGGGGTCAATTATATCCGATGAAACTTTCTCGATTGAATTTAATTACGAAAATACTTCTAAATTGTTTTATTTTATTGCTGTAATTCTGAAAACCTAACTAATTCAATTGCGGGATTGCATTCAAAATGTGAACATTATATATTCATAAACTCTCCTTAAAAATCTCTTTGACAAAATAGCTTAGTTTAATTTTAAACAATTATTTATATGGTTTGGAGATTGTTTGCGCTCTCTTTTCTTTTGTATGTGGAAGAAATTAACGCTGCCACTTTCGTTTACATTCGTATTCCTTTTTTATATTCGAACAGACTCCATAAGTGAGCTTTTTAAAGAAATTGACATACTAACTGTAGCTAGTCAATTTATTTTTGAAAATATAACGTATATACGCAATAACCTTACAACATTTTCCAAACTTAGCGATAGCTGTAATATTAACCTAAGAAATTATCACAGACTACTTGCGCCCCGGTTTAGACTCGCGAAGGTTAGCAATTCTTTCAAGGGTCAATGCATTCTCTACTACAACAAGATACCTCTGGAGATTTTGAAATTGCCATTTGAGCAATTTAAAAAGCATGTTAATGCGACTTAGTCGGAAAAGGCATATTACATTTTTCAAGATTACTTAATTGGCCGGACTGTGTGGGGTTAATCTGGCTCAACACAGACCTTGCTGTTAATAATTTTGTAATTATTTATTCCTTTTATTAATTATAATAATTAATATTGTAATATTTGTATTACTGAAGCAGAAGCAATTTTTAAAAGAGATCTAAAATTCCACAAACACAATGGTCCAATGTAGAGACGAGGCAAAAAATGATGTTAGCTAAGTATATGTAAATATCTACAGTAATAAAAAAAATAAGTTTGACTTTGACTACATATTTTTTCGTATCCTTAAAGGAAAATTGTTCAAATCGGACGAGCTATTTTATGCAACTCCCATTCAGTAATCGATCAAAAAGATGTGGAAAAGATTACGATAATGATACAGATTAGATTAGATTTCATATCGTATACACTAAACGTCTTTACTTGACTCCAGTAACGAAATAGTGTAATAAATGAGGCCCAACATATAGAACACGAGTTCACACTATTCTCGGATTCATTCGTATTCTCGGATTATAATCTAAATAGGAACGTTTTAAAAAGCAAAGCTGCTTTAAGTTTTATCAATTGTCTTTCGTGTGATTGAGATGCGCCGCCTCAAAAATAAAAATAAATATTCTTTGACCTGCCCCGTACCGTCGGCAAAACCAAAGCTAAAACGAGCCAAATACCGCATACCATTCTGAATTCCAAGATGGCCGCTCTGCTCGCCCCTTAACGGTGATGGCGAAATGATAATGCCCAGATGACAACTGACACTCATCAAAATTCAATTCGTCAACTCACGATGAGGCGTAGCGTTGGCAACGAGAGATCTAGATAGTTTAGTTTACACTTTCTTTCACAGATATATCGACTTTGTATAGATATCAACTTTGTTAATTAGTTCAAAAGATACAATTACATAAAAACTTATGTATCAAGTCAAAATTATTAAAAAAAATGCAATTTTAACTAACATTACTCATAAACACAACGATTATAAAATCATAACAGTAAGATGCAACGAAGTCTGCAACATTTTTGGCTGAAAAAACATAAACATGAACCCCCTTTCAATCTATAGATTCCTAGCTCCAATGGCCTAGCTAGGAAATATTCCCCCATTGTTCCTAGCGCCAACGGCCTAGTTAGGAAATATTCCCCCATTATTCCTAGCGCCAATGGCCTAGCTAGGAAATATTCCCGCATTTGTAGATTCCTAGCGCCAATGGCCTAGCTAGGAAATATTCCCGCATTTGTAGATTCCTAACGCCAATGGCCTAGCTAGGAAATAATCCCGCATTTGTAGATTCCAAGCGCCAATGGCCTAGCTAGGAAATATTCCCGCATTTGTAGATTCCTAGCGCCAATGGCCTAGCTAGGAAATAATCCCGCATTTGTAGATTCCAAGCGCCAATGGCCTAGCTAGGAAATATTCCCCTCATTTGCAGATTCCTAGCGCCAATGGCCTAGGCCAATGGCCTAGGCCTATGGCCTAGCTAGGAAATATTCCCGCATTTGCAGATTCCTAGCGCCAATGGCCTAAGCCAATGGCCTAGCTAGGAAATATTCCCCCATTTGCTGACCGTATACGTTAATTTGCACGAAGGCTTGTAATTAATTCAATGGAAACAGTTTTTGCTCATCATGAGTAACTTAGCTGCACAATGCTTTAGCATCTAACGTATTGTATAATAATCTATTAAAATAACTTCCATAGATTAGTTGCTTAAGGATATACAGGTTGCAGCAAATAAAAAAGTTTTTTTTAAAGGATTTGTTAGTTATCCATCTGCCCTGCTTGAACAAGTTAATTGTAGTCATATTTTAAGGGCTTGCTAGGGACAGCTTTGTGAACAACTTTCACTAAGAAACCTATGCGGTCAGGGTCTGGATTCCACTGGCAGAATGACTTTAGTTAGGTAGTGTTAGATATTTATTATTTGGCGTTTGGAGAATTATGTATTGGCAAAGATGATTTCAAGTGTAATTTCTCCTAAAGGCACTTTCAGAAAATATCTGTAATGAAGACATACATTTCTTTCAATCGTAGTGTTTGAAAACATCACTGTGTCAATTGGGACCTATAAAAAAAAAACACCTAAAACGTGTTTCCTCTTGAATATAAAAGGAATATCATATACGTACCGTCTTACCACAGCGTTACAAATACTAAACAGCGTTTAACGTCAAAACAAACGTCAAATCATATACATTTCTGTTTTTGAACAAGTGTTGAACAGAATTTTTTGTTGTTTTTGTTGTTTAAAGTTATAGAAATCAGTGGTTTTTGAAAAAAAGATAATAAACACACAATTTTCGCCCTGTTCTGACGTAGCGACTGACGTGTCAGCCATGTTGCAGTCGGAGCTCTTATGTACTTTATTTTAATAAGGTTGGGTGCAAAATTTCAACCAACACGAATCGAGTTGCTAATCTCACCGATACAAAAGCCTTACTGAGAGAAATTAAGGTAATTGTCAATCTTATAAATTAGTTCTTCACCAATGGGAAAATAAGGATAACAAAATCATCCAGATAATGGATACCTAAAGTTGACCGTCGTCGGTCATCGCGTAAAGGCCACTAAGTCGTCATTTAGCTAGTAGAATTAGGCCCGAAACAACTTAAATTCTGATTCTCATACATTTTGGGCCGACCGCCAGACGGCCGACCGATTTGTATGGGGAAGTGAAAAAGTAAAGTTGGACTGTTGTCCCTGCCAACCTCTTAAAGTATGGCAACACCTTTTTGTTACACCCTGTATAATAATCTAATAAAATAACTTCCATAGGTCAGACGGATGGGAAATATAACTATGTATGTAATTAGTAGGAATATTATTCCGGTGTACTTTTCAAGTATAGTAAGTAATTATGGTAATTATTTGCCAGGTATTTCAAGAAACCGATTCATCAGTAGGTAATGATCTTGTTATTCCATTATTTTACGGAGATATTAAAATAAGCTCATTATAAGGTAATGGTTAATATCAACGTAGCTGAGCAAATCTTACAACAATGATCCGAGATAAATGATACTTTTTTGATAATTCCAAAGTAAACGGGCAGAAAACAATGCTCGTTGTCTGATGTACAAAGGCGATCTTATTTCCTCCAGTATGTTATCGCAACATCTCAAAATATTGTCAAAGTTAGTATCGGTGGGTGGTTTGGTTGACGACCACTGACGCGGCTGGATCGTTGACTCGAGACAAAAGAGTGCCGACTACTTGGAGAGAGCATTCGGCAGGGGCTATCAACTGATGGTATACTTACTATTGAATACCATATCTAAAAGTCATCAAGATCGTCTTTAACGTATCGATCTGACGTGTGACGGTAATCTTCAAAGAAACAAGACGATTAGTTATTTACTTTTTCGTACAGATGTCAAAAGGTTTCTAGGCGCCTGAGCGAGACCACCGTCCCTCTCTCGCCCATGCATGCATCTCTCTTGTTGCCATGCGCCGCCACCCCCCTCCAAGCAGCACCCAGGCGCCAAGAAATTTGTCGTCAAGTATACCTAAGACAATGTTAAACATTTTTGATCGATCACACAGTGTAATTATCAGGCAATAATCGTTAAAACTTTGATGTCGAAATCGTAAATACACAGTCAGGTCATAAGTTCTGTCACACAATAAAAACTTTTGAATTTAGAACGCTGGCCACAAAAAAGTTTATTGAATTCGAATTTCGAATTTTTCATGAAAATAAAAATGTGTACTTTTTAGAATTTTCCTCATTTTTAAATATGGAGTGGACACTTAAAGAAGACCGTATCGCAGTTATTGCGTTGCATCGTTGCGGTTACGCGCCAATTCAGATTTTCGACTTGCTGAAAAATTTGAATATAACCAAAAGATTCGTTTATCGTACCATAAAACGATACAATGAAGACTCTAGTGTAGATGACAGGTCAAGAAGTGGTCGCCCTCGCTCTGTTAGGACTCCAGCAGTGATAAAAGCTGTGAAGGTGCGAATTCAAAGAAATCCCATACGTAAGCAGAAACTGTTGGCCCTTCAGATGGGGTTAAGAAGGACCACGGTGAGAAGCGTGTTAAATGAAGACTTAGGGCTTAGGGCATATCGAAGAAAAACATCTTATTATTATCTTATTACCATCTATGTTTTATTAAGTTCATTTTGCTATATAAATGTTAACATAAATAATAAACATGTCTAAATTATTTCATATTGCACATGTGACAGAACTTATGACCTGACTATGTATTTAAAAGATTCTAAGCAAAGGTGACAATGTGACAACGCCGCAGGCTACAAATAAATCAAAACTAATCTATAATAAATGACCAACTTAAAAACAATGAAAAACCGACCTAAAGCAAGCCCTTTTTTTCCTCCCCAGTTGGCATGTGAATGTCGTCTATTGTACACGAAAACAATGCTACTAAATCTGTCTTCTGACACTCGAGACAAGTCCATACATATTACACGGCATAAACGAATATACAGCACTTACAGCCAGAATTCATCACATGAAGATCCGTAAACACCAATGAAAAGGCACAGCAAGGCAATAAATAATACGCAATTTCGTTTAGCTGGATGACATCATAATTCCAGTTTTTTATTTTATTTTGAAACGAACTATTGAATGATTTCTAATTTTCAAAAACTAAGACCAAACTGGAAGGACACCCTTTGAAATAAATAAATACACGAAAATGAAGAAAACCTTTTTTTTACGTCGATTAAAAGGAGTTTTGACGCCTTAGAAATATTGCAACTGTCTCTCATTGCTGTCATTTGCTTGTTAACTTTATTTTAAATATGTAAGATAAGATAAGATAAGATAATGCTTTATTCCATAAAAATTGGTACAATACTTGTTATAGTTATTACAATAATTATAACAATGGGTGAGTTACTACTCCCTAAAGAAGGGTGAACCCTGTACTTACCTACTTTTCTTGACGATAAGCAGGTACTTTTTCAGTGATTTGATGTTACTGTTTTTCAAGCTTATGGAAAGGCCGACGTTTTCTTCGGTAACTGATTTTCACAGAAAAAACTACTGACAGATTCTAAAACAAAATACAAAATTAATACAAAAAGATTGGTTGTTTGTAAAGTAGGTTTACGATCGAGATGTTTACGTGATAAGCCTCCGCTCGTGAGGATTCCGCGTGACAAGTTTCACGGAATGACTGGCAGCGCTCGAGATGAGACGGGAGATCGGTCCGTCTCTCTCTCGTTATACCTGCGATCGCGCTCGTGAGGTTTTGGTGTGACACAAGTTTCTGAACATGTCACCCGACTAAAACGATTTTAAAGATTTACCACGTCAAAAAGTATGAGCATAAACACTTTTTATGTTTTAAGTATTTTTGTTGTTCTTACATGTTCAACCTAATACGAAAGATAAAGGGGACTCCGCTTCGCTCACCGCCTTTACCCTTCAACCAAGCCACCGCAGTATTTTTCCCTGATATTTCTTGAGAAAATCAGTATTTTTGATGAGCAGTTTAATATTTCCCAAATAAAAGCCCGATCGCAAAGGTTGCCAGCAACCTCATTGGATGCCACAGTCGGCGAAATCTTTCCGAAAATTTACACAAATGCAATAAGTATTAACCAATTCCGTTTTTTGTCCGTCCGTCCGTCGGTCGGCGCGGTCGCACTATGGACGGATTCCTGCATTATTGTGATGACATTCCCGTCCCCTTTTGATTAGAAAGGCGATTTTTTTATAATTAAAAAGTCGACTTTGACCTTCGCATGCCTTCGCGACTGCAGGCGCATTCTTTGAGGCAAAAAGGGTGAATTTCGAGTTGGCTACTGTTGCTTCAAAAGTTATATTCAATTATGTGCAAACATTTCATAAATTCACATACACTTTCTATTGCGTGCAATAGAGTCATTAGATACTAATTATAATAATAATAATAATAATAATAATAATACCTTGGACACCATTTACCCATATTGGTCTAGCCCCAAACTAGGATTTCCTGTATCTTGGGTACTAGACAACGATACACATACTTATATAGATAAATATTATACTTAGATAGATAAACAACCATGACTAGGGTATAAACATACGTTCTCATCAAACAAATATTTGCCCCCACCGGGACTCGAACCCGGGACACTTGCATTACATGTATTTGTAGGGAGGTACCTACATATTTTCTGGAGTAGTGCTCTATCTTAACTTAATCGAAGACATAACTAATGGCTCTGTGAGCTGTACACTTCGCGAGTAACTCTTTATTTTAATAACACATACAAGCTTATGAATGCACCTGGTTGCGTAAATGGAGTATGAAAGTAGCCGCAGCAATAACTTTGTTAACTACATTTTGCGGTCTTAAACTCCACCTATTGACTTTTCACTAAAATTATAAAGCCTGTTACCCTCACGGTCTCTACGCCTCATTTGTTGAAATCCTTTAAGCTGTTTGGACTGTTGGTTTTTTGAAATTTTTATATCCCCACATATCCGCCATTTTGAAAAATTTCCATAAGCAGAATTATCGAAGCTGCTCGCAAAAGTTCACGAGAATCAGTTGAGAAATGCGGCCTGTAGAGGAGATCATCCGGACATACGTAAGTATTTTTGCCCAATCCTGAAACGGAGACGCTTCATCCTATCAACAACAAATATAATATTTACCTATATAAGTTAAAGTTGGGTCACAACTTTATAATACAACCTGGAGCCGAAGCGGAGCGGAGCGAGGTATAAAGCATACAGCTTAGTATAAAATAGGGTTTAACATTTTGGGTAATTTGGGATGAAAATGTATTTTTTGGATGTAACTTTTTACTCCATTTGGTAACAACAGTTAAACTTAAATATATTGTGGAGTTGTACTCTATCTTATGTTAGTCCAAGACATAAATATGTTGTCTGTTATAAAACAACATTACATAAACCTAGTCCTTTTATATGTCCTATACACCTTTTCCTTTAAATAGTGGAAGAGGCGTGTCAGGCGATCTTTAAATTGTCACAGACAGATCACAAACGCCTCAGTAAAATACTCACACACACACACACACACGGCTTTTCCCATACGGGTTAACAGAGGCACAGTTGTGCCCGTATTTAGCCAGCCAGGCATACATATTGATTCTCCCTTCTTTATATTTGTCTGCGTGTTCCTTGGAATTATCATCAACCTAGAAAACATTACCCTCCTTCTGATGCAGTCGGATAAAAGTATTCTATATGTTAATCTAGCTTATAAAATATCTCTTCTTTCAAATCCATTCAGCCATTTTATCCTGATTGAGGCACAAACCCACAAACATCCAAACATCTAAAAATCCCTATTGCACATTTTTAATATTAGTTGGATATCCCTATTATTTCTTTATCTCGCCATCTGAAGCCAGTAATATCCGGTAATGCGGCATCCCAGACAGGCGGTGACGATTCTTATTGGCGGCCATTTTTCACCGAAAATCACGTCACTTCCGGTGGCCATTTGTCCAGTGGTCACTTTGTGTGGTTGTACTCTAGTTTGAGGGTGGCCAGGACACCCTTGGTATGGGGTGGACATATGTTTTTTAGAGATATATGCTCACCTATTGTTTGTAGATTTTGACGACCACCGTCTAAGAAGCGAAAATTACAAAAAAATGCCATTTCGAATTCATTAAAATACATGTTTAATTTATTAGTGAGATGAGTGAACACTTATGATATGAGACTATAAAAAAGAATCTAGAAAATGATACACCAGCAAAGGAGTTTAGGTTGTGAGATCATTTTTAGGGTTCCGTACCCGAAGGGTTCCAAACGGGACCCTATTACTAAGACTCCGCTGTCCGTCCGTCCGTCTGTCACCAGGCTGTATCTCACGAACCGTGATAGTTAGACAGTTGAAATTTTCACAGATGATGTATTTATGTTGCCGCTATAACAACAAATACTAAAAAACAGGATAAAAGAAATATTTAAGGGGGCACCCATACAACAATTCTTTCAATACCACATACAAACTTATGGATGCACCTGGTTACGTACAAGGAGTGTGAAAGTAACCGCACCAATAACTTTGTAAACAATATTTTGCTGTGTAAAATCCAAACTATTCACTCCACACCATCGCTTCCATTGAACGGTGGTACGGAACCCTTCGTGCGCGATTTAGACTCGCACTTGACCGGTTTTTACCCCTTTATTTATACACGTATCATAAACCCTCTTTACTGCGTCCAAAAACCGCACGTTACGACCTGCATAATACTATAACTTAGTAAAAACTCATTTTTTATCTTCTTGATACATTATGACCATAATGTAACAATTTTCGACAAATTATGACATTCAAATTTCGAACGCTGACTGACGCCCGCCTGCGTGCCGCCGCTATCGTTTGTCTGTGAAGTTGGTACTACTGAATAAGCTAAACAAGTGCAGAACAATGTTCAATGCCACCATGCCGGTCGAACATGCGGTTCACACATAAAAAACAGCGTATGATATATATGTAGATAAACTAGTGTATTTAACTGTACATAATTAGGCATTAAAAATCTCGATTGATATTATTATTATGGATCAGTCACATAAACTACTATTAATGTACTGCACAAATAATGTGGATGTGCGATGTAAAGTGATGTTATATTTTCAGGCAAGGTGAAAACATGACCCTGTATAACTCATACGCACAAACTGCATTTTCCTGAACCTCCTATTTAACAATACCCTGTATAGTGGGCCACTTTTTGCCTCTCCTAACGACGTCATTAGGGCGAAGGGCGCGCGTGGTTGAATTAGCTCCACTGTACTGGCTCCCTTAGGCCGGGATGCACAACCGACCACTCAAATTTGACAGACTCTCAAAGGGAGTCAATTACATAGGTAATAACATCACAAAAAAACTAAATTTTTCAATTTACTGAATACGATATTTGACTGCTAGTCAAAATAGATAATTTTTAGGAACCGTCAAAACGCTATTTTTGTTTATGAGATCTATAAAATATGTACTAGGATGTGACGTCATAATCAAATTATGTATTTTTAACACAAAATTGCGTTTAAAAAAGGCTAGTATTTAATTGCACATCAAAAATACTGATTTTCACAGCAACAAAGGATCAGCAAAAACACTTTTTACGTTTTAAGTATTTTTGTTGTTCTTACATGTTCCACCTAAAACGAAGGATAAAGGGGGCTTCGCTTTGCTCACGCCTTTACCCTTCACCTAAACTAGCGCAGTATTTTGCCCTGATATTTGCTGTGAAAATCAGTATATTTGCTGTGCAAATCAGTATTATTAATGTGCAGTTTAATGTTTCCCTTAATACAAGTGCTGATATTGTCAAACGTTTTTGTTGAAATAGTTTCAGCTTGAGACACGTTTCTAGATTTTTTGAACTACCTTGTCAAATGGCCATCAAAATTTGCATTTTGAAGGAACAGTTTGTGTTTTGGTTTGTCTATCGTATGAGATAGATATCTCATAAACCTTTATACGTAGAGAATTGAAATTTTCGCAAAATGTTTATTTCTGTAGCCTCTACAGCAACAAATAATTAACTACACGAGATTTTATATGTTAAAGGTGGTCCCGATACAAGAGGCGTGCTTTAAGGCCCAGCTCTAGCTGTTGCGGTGAGGGGCGCCGCATTCGCCCGTCGTCTTCTGGCGGGGTAGCGGGACTGGCGGGGTAGCGGAACTGGCGGGGTAGCGGAACTGGCGGGATAGCGGAACTGGCGGGGGTAACGGAACTGGCGGGGTAGCGGAACTGGCGGGGTAGCGGAACTGGCGGGGTAGCGGAACTGGCGGGGTAGCGGGCGGCGCGGAATATCATCGGGCCGCCCGGAGACGTTAAAAATTAGGTGTTTTTCCAATTAACTGAAAATCGGAAATAAGCTAATTGATAAAATTTAAGGATTAATACGGAGCTCTAAAAGAGGAAAATTTAGGTATAAAAATTATGAGAAATGCCAATTATTTTATATTAAAATTATTGTATCTCCTTTTTAATATAGACAATGTTCAAGATTTTTTGCGATCGAGGCAAATTAATCGAATCGCGTAACGACATAGCATTTAAACTAGAGAGATAAGAGATACTCTTATCTCTTTGTGAATAACATTTTTTTTTGAGATTTAGGAATGTAGTGTTTTTTTATTTGCTTCAGTGGTTTTGAAATTGCCATTTGAGCAATTTAAAAACCATGTTAAAGCGACTTTGTCGAAAAAGGGATATTACAATGTTCAAGATTACTTAAATGATGGGACTGTATGGGGTTAATCTGGCTCAACACAGACCTTGCTGTTAATAATTTTGTAATTATTTATTCCTGTTTATTAAATATGATAATGACTAAATATTATATTTTGTATTAGCATAAGCTTAAGCAATTTTTAAAAAAGAGATCTAAAAATCAATCTGTGGGAGTTTCTACGCCCTTCTTCTCCCACAGTGGTCCAATGTTGAGAAGTGGCACAAATGACGATTGCTAAGTTTATGTAAATATCTACAGTAATAAAGACATTTGGAATTTTGGAATTTTGTTTGATCTTGGGCCTCACCCGCGTTATAACTTATAACAAACCATATCATGATTCAAATATGATCGTAGATTTTGCGGTTATCACGTAGTTGTGGTGGCGCAATTGGTTTAATATCGGTTTCGCAATCTTGGGGATCTGGATTCGAATCCACATCCGGACATAATATTATTCTCTTTTTGTTTTAATTTTATTATTTTTAGTGGGTAAGTTTTCGAGCGCGTGTCCTACCGGTACTTGACCGCTTATAATTATTAGATGTCAACCTAACACGAAGGCTAAAAAGTGCGTCGCTATATATATTCGTGTGTTCAATGGGCTGAACAAATACAGAACATTATCACCTGTCATTGGAATGAAATACTTCATTTTTGGGTTCGCTCATAATAATAATAATCATTTTCCTTATAATTTACTTTATAAATTCGGCCAAATATTTTTAGCGTCCGTGTCCTAGCGGTATTCGCACATCGGCAACGATCGTGCGGATAGCAACATCTGGCCGAGACGGGCACTGGATGGGTGTCCGTTCTATGTGGTATTTGCTTCGGACGCTTCCGAGTTTCGGATGACACGTTAAGCTGTAGGTCCCGGCTCCTATCGCTACTCAGTCGTAAAGCTGTGTCAGAGGCCCTAATAGGGCTTGATAACTTCTGGCAGTCGGTTTGGCCCGACACACCTCCATCAACCCACACTGAGCCGGCGTGGTGGAGTATGGCTCAATCTGACTCGTATCCGTGTAAAGGCCAGTGCCCTTCGGTGGGGACATCACTCGGCTGCTTATATATTTATGATGTGCGGTAAAATGGTAGCCACAGCAAATAAAAACCTCAAACAATTCAATTTAATATTCCCTTTAGTCTAAATACCGTGACAAAGTGTTTATTACCTCGAATATCTGTACCGAGGAAGGTGTTAACAGAAGGAAACTTTGAGATAAGCTAATATGGGGTAATAGAAGACAAGCACCCGTTTCCTGCAATTATGCACAGAGTAGGAGAAAGGCAGCAATTGTATTTAAACTATGGCAGAGGATTTGTTACCTGATGGTCTAATACGCAGTTCTCTATGAAACCGGTGTGATTTGAGCAACTTTATTTTTCCCGTCTCCATTCAAAACAGCTGATCGCCCGGCCCCAAACTGTATGGAGAAGTGAAAATTAAAGTTGCTCAGATCAAATAGGTTTCATAGAGAAGGTTGCTCAGAATGATGTCCCGCTAGGACTTGTACTACTGTGTGTCCGGAGCCTGAGTCGAGGGTTTTTTTCTTCCCAGCCGGGATTCGATCCCGGGACCTCCCGCTTCCTGCAATCAATCGCAATACACGAGTCGCAATTGCATAAACAAACAAAGTCAAAGTCAATGTTTTTCATTATTGTAGATATTTAAATATACTTAGCAAACGTAATTTTGTGCCTCTCTCAACATTGGACCACTGTGGGAGAAGAAGGCGGTAGAAACATCTAGAGATTGATTTTTAGACCTCTTATAAAAATTGGTTGTGCTTAACTAATACAAATATTACAATATTAATTAATATGATTAATAAGCAGGAATAAATAATTACAAAATTATTAAGAGCAAGGCCTGTGTTGAGCCAGATTAACCCCATACAGTCCCGTCATATAAGTAATCTTGAACATTGTAATATCCCTTTTTCGACAAAGTCGCTTTAAAGTCGCAATAAAAGACAGCTGGTATCAAATAATAGTGTCTAATTGGTAGATTTTTGAATGCGATTAACGAAAATTAATATCAGAATTACATGTTATATGGATACTGATTGGAATCTGAAGTTTGTTCAATACATACATTTAAAAGTTGTCAGAGATATTGTAAAACTCAAAATTCATTTTTTTTATTACTTTCGATATTTACATATACTTAGCAAACGTCATTTTTTGCCTTGTCTCTACATTGGACCACTGTGGGAGAAGTAGAGCTACATGACTTATTATGCCTTACAGGTATTAAGTAATTTAACATTGGACCACTGTGGGAGAGGTAGAGCTACATGACTTATTATGCCTTATAGGTATTAAGTAATTTATTTTTCCGCCTTCTAACCCCAAAAAAGAACCTTCGCCGCTTGATTTTGGGTTCTCAGGCGGAAAAATCTATTCGTAACTCATTCGAATAGGCTTCTTTACGACCCTTGCTACGAACTTCTCGGTTCGTAAATCGTCTTTGAGAACTCATACGAAATGTCCTTTTCCATCTCTCCTGTTCGGTGAGTTTAATTTGCATGTTTAGATAGCCAGGTGGAAAATGCTTTTTCACACCTTTCATTCGGAAAAGTAAGTTTTGCTCCACGATGAGAGGGAGCAAAAAACTACTTTTCTGTTTAAGCTACTTTTTTAATTTATTAATTGGCATGTAGCATATACGTAATGTGCCAATTGAATAATCAATTCTAATTTCATCGTAGTCGATTAAAAAGGGATCATCTTTCAAGTTTTAAATTTAACAACGTTATATGAAAATTTATGAACTTTTCGTAATATTTTAAAAAAATGTCACAATAAATTATATGTTTTACTGAAATCAAAACTATCGATGACCATTATTGTGATATAATGAATATTGATATCCGATATCATCCCGGTAAAAGTAGCCCAGGAATATTTTATCATAAAAATAAAGTTTTGTTTTCGTTGTTTGATTACTGTAAAAAAGGGGAAAGTATAATTCAAAGTATAGTTACTTCACTATTTTTAGAGCATTTATTTCAATTTTCTTCATAGTCGGTGTGTAAAGATGTATGTTTCACTCAGAAGCAAAATTATTTTCGTCATAGGCGTTAACGCTGAAATCCTTCGTTACGCTCAGGATTCTAATTGTAGAATCCTTCGCTAAACTCTGGATTCAATGTAGCGTCCTCGCCGTAAATACATCATTTTGCTCCCTTATCACACAAATAACTATTCCATTCCTAGGGTTTATTTTTATTTTTACGATTAGCCACACAGTCGATGATAATTGAGTTACGTCATATAATTAAAAAAACAAAATTGAAAACAATAGATACATTTTGTAACTTTTCTAATGTTGGTGTGTATTTTATTTTAACTTTTTTTTTCAGAATCTAGTATCAAAAAACAATGAAAGTTTGCAATAGAAAAAGCGGGAACACGAGATTAACTATAAATACCGTCCTTTTTTGGTTATAATGGTTTTGGAAAGTGATTCCAGTGACATGGACATTGATTTAACTCCCGATGATATAAAAGAGCAGGCAAAAGCTTTTTCTAACAATCTATTACCGCAGTGCTCTAACGAGAGATATCTTAAGGCCTACAACCATTTCATGAAAGGGATATCTGCTATAAATGTCAAGTCCACACACACATACACATAGTTTCCATACGGGGTGGCAGAGGCACAATTGTGCCCACTTTCAGCCTTTTATTCAATACTCATTTTGCGTGACACAGGGCTAGCCCATCGCCGCTGCTATGGAGTAATGTGACTATGTGTTATGTCAAGTCCCTTTCGGAAGAATAGAGAGTTTCACTCAGGAGAAAGTGACTCATTTCACCCTCGAACTATTATCTCAGGAATATCTCCGGTGAAATGGGTCACGTTCCATCCTTGGTTAACAATCTACTACAGTTTAGGTAAATATGTAAAACCGACTAATTGAAATCGCACACGAAGGGTTCCGTACCAAAATTTCTGACGCTCAGAATAATCTCACTTACTCTGACAAGTTTACCTACTCTATAGAAGTAAGTCATTGTTTCATAACATTACACTAAGTCCTGGCGATACAGTTGACGTTAGATAATAATATTTACAACTACGAGTAGAACCTGTTTTGAATTGACACTTGACATTAGATACTGGCCGCACTTATAATTTAAATGTCAGATTATCTCATTAGTGCTAGGTTAGTGGAATGGTGCAAATGGGGCTTAAGGTTTAAGATGTGGATGGTTGCATTGTCTGTGCTTGGCCACCCCATCTGTAAATAAGAAAGGAAACGTCGCGAGGTAACCTTTTACGTCCCCATAAGAGCGATGGGCTTGTCCCGTTTTGTCCCGTTCAAAATGGAGTAAAGAATATCTGTTTCTGCCAGCCTGTATGGGAAAAGACTCAGTTACAGTTCGCGCCAAGTTCCTTTGGGTCTCAGCGAGCTGTTACCTCTCTCTCTCTCTCACTCTGCCTTACCCTATGCGAGAAGGAAAGGTCACAGCTCTCTCAGAGCCAAACATACTTGGCGCAGCCTGTATATAGTCATTAGCAGCAGATAGAGGGCAAGCCCATCAACATAAGCTTAAGGATTGCATGCGCCGGCGCAGGTGTAAGCGTGTGGCTATGCCATCGCTATTATGACACGTCACAGAAAACGGTTGGCAAAGTTGGGGCCACGGAGAAAGCGACTTCACAGTTTCTTTGTTTAACACATCAAAAATCATGCAGAAAACTTGTGTATAGTGAAAAAGGTGATATTATCTCTTCCGGTCAAAAAATAACAGATAGATACATATAGCTTCATCAACAAATCGATGTTAATAAAGAACCTATTGTTACTATGCAGGGTGTTGTGTGTGTAAACTAAGTCCACAATTTTATGATTCGTAGGTATTTTTCACTAAATAAAATAATTTTGCTTCAGTTTCGTGTAAATAACTAGCCCTGAGTACAGTAAAAGAACACCCTCCATACTATCTACCAGATCAGAAAGATAAGTCATATTGACAGTTTATACTTTCAATATGACTTATCTTTCTTACAGGACTTATCTTACAGGAGCTATAAAAATACTCGAATCAAATCTGTTACATAATGAAAGTTGTACAGAACGATGTTCCTAATAATTTAGGAACAGGAGTATTTTTATAGCTCCTGTATACTACTGCACTGGGTATCCCAATGTGGGGCCAAGAAGCATGTAAATACACACTTATGTACCTGTTCGATAATGTTCATGTTAACTTCGCTTAAGAAACCGTTGTACCGAAATTTCTTAGCCACATCTAAGAAGCGTTAGCCTAAAAATGCATTATTTTCCGTAACTTATATTATAACCGTTAAACAGCGAATGCTTATCAAACTTGAAGTTAATTAACAGCACTTTTATTTTTACTTACATTCAACGAGCACTTACCCCTAAGGGCTTATTATGTGCATAATATAATCGTAATAATATGCTTTATAAGTGGAAGTAAATAGCGTAAGACGGAAGCGTGTTTAAGTTTTATTTTATAGTAATTAATGTTGTCTGATGAGCTCCACGCTCTAATGGATTTCACGCTTGCTTCTCACACAGGAGATGCAGGTTCGATTCCTGACCATGTACTAATGAGATAATGAATTCATCTTAACTATATTATCGGACGTTAAGTGTTTCGGATGACACGTTAAGCTGTAGGTCCCGGCTACTATCGCTACGACCACTACGGTCGTAAAACCCCTACACCTACCTACACCTACCTATAGCCTGGTGGAATATGGCTTAATCTGTTAATCTTACTCGTATCCGGGTAAAGGCCTGTGCCCCTCGGCGGGGACATTAATGGGCTACATTTGTTTATTATATATGATGGTGTCTGTGTCATCTAAGTAGTAACTAAACATAAACTGTGGATACAAGCACAATAGTTACATTGCCTCTTTTCTCACACTAGGATACCTTGTGCCATGGGGACCAAAACAGCAAACATAATACACACAACATAATAGACCCAGGGAGTTTATCTTTCTCCTCGTTCGGGATTTGAACCTGGGACGCAGTACCTCCGCCGCCGTGCCACAGAGGTCATCTAACTAATGTCTTTGAAATGGTACTCGTAGAAAGAGATTTAGTGATTTTTCACGAATATTTGTATAACATGACATAGTGTCACGCCTTCTCCCATACGGGGTGGTACAGACACAATTGAGCCCACTTTTTAGCCAGTTGTTCAATACTCGATTTTGCTTGATTTCAATGCAATTTAGCACAGATATAGTTTATGAGCTAGATTAACACAGCAGGATACTTTTTATCGGCAACAAATATAATGATCACCAAAAAATATTGTTTTCCTACCCAAAATGGATAAATGAAGATCAAAAGTTGCAAAAAATATCAGGGCAAAATACTGCGGTAGCTTAGGTGAAGGGTAAAGGGGGTGAGCGAAGCGAAGCCCCCTTTATCCTTCGTGTTAGGTTGAACATGTAAGAACAACAAAAAATACTTAAAATATATACTTAAGTACACAAAACATAAAAAGAAGTTTGGTGTCCATTTATCCAAACACAATTTGGTGGACATTTATCCATTCTGGCAGTCATTTCGAATTTATTGGTAGTAAAATAGGTGCGATTTTGTAATCGTTTAAACATATTCCCTTTTTATCCAACAGCACCAAAAGGAGGGTAACGTTATTTCGGTAAATGATACTTTCTAGGAACACGCAGATGAAGTTACTGACTTCAGCTAATAAAAAATAAATATGAAACTGACTAGATCAGAAGTCATTCTCACCACCAAATTGAAATTAAATGGTGCCTTTATAAATGATAAATCATTAAACTCAGTAAAGTACACTATCTCATATAAGGTAACAAAGACCCAGGATATTTATAAACATTAACATTTTCAAACAGGCACGTACATTGCTTCTGGCTCCACACTAGGATACCCTGAGTCGTGGGAACCAGAAACAGCGACATCAAAAACAAGATCTGGGGTTTTTTTTTTCTTCTACCCAGTCGGGAATCGAAGCCGCTTGGCAGTTAAGCTGTCTAGCCACAAAGCACTCGCGCACTCGTGACCACCAAATCCGCAACAATGAGCACGTCAATTCAACGCACTCCCAAAATGGAAAACACTCAAATAATACACTGTCTCCTTCCTTTGTCGTGTTCCTGACGTAAAGATTAATTACAACGGACCCAAACTCGTAACTTGGGGGATACGGGCAGGCCCCGCGCAGGAGAAATGCAAATTAATCTTCAAGATATCAATATTTTATACTAACATAGTTTTGAGGCACTTTCGGGGGTAAAATTGCGTTTGCGATAAGGGTTGCGCTGTGTATTTGGCGATGAGCTGGCGACCTTTTGCTGGGCTATTAGTGAGCGATATTTTTGGGCGAAGGGACTTTTGCGATCAGCGGAAATCCTTCTCCCAAGTATCAGATTTGACTATGAAACATGTCTAGACCCAGTGTAAGAGTAAAAGGGATCGCACATGAGTATGTAACATTTTTGCAGGATGTGAGAGGAATGTGTGATTGCCTTTTGAGCAATTTAAAATGTCGAAAAAGGGATATGACAATGTTCAAGATTACTTAAATGGCGGGACTGTATGGGGTTAATCTGACTCAACACAGACCTTGCTGTTAATAATTTTGTAATTATTTATTCCTGCTTATTAATTATAATAATTCATATTCTAATATTTGTATTAGTTAAGCACAAGTAATTTTTAAGAGATCTAAAAATCAATCTGTGGGAGTTTCTTCGACCTGTTTCTCCTACAGAGGTCAAATCTAGAGAAGAGCCAAAAAATGATGTTTGATAAGTATATATAAATATCTACAGTAATAAAGAGATTTGATTGATTGTAGTCAAATAGTAACTAATAATTAAAAGAAACAAAACGTAATGAATGAGTGTAGTTCTATTTTGTTTAGGCTCTTTACCAAATTAATTCAATGACAAAAATTTATGTTTATCCCAAATTGACTGAATGTTCACCAAAGTTTGACTCCAAACTACTTGCGGTCGCCTCGCCCCGCTCCGCTTCGCTTTGACTCCAGGTTGTGAAAGTGACGTATAGCAACCAATACGATTCTGTGAAACCACATGGGGACACTCATTTGCGAGACAAAACGAATATTGATAGACAATATTTTGTTGCCTTTTATTATTACGAGATGCCAAGTCCGATTTTGTTCTTATTCACATTTAGTACGACGACTTACTCGGATTCGGGTAAAAGCCTGTGCCCTTCGGTGGAGACATGAACAGGCTACATTACCGAACATTTCAAATACAGAGCGTCACGCCTATTCCTATACGAGGTGGCGGAGAGGCACAATTGTGACCTCGGCTAGCCAGGTCTTCTTCTCTTTCTTTTAATTTGGCGTGCTAAACTCTTTTGAGGATAATTTTGCCAGTGTTTGAAAGATAATAATAATAATACTTGGACACTATTGACACCCATTGATCTAGCCCCAAACTAGGATTCCCTGTATGTTAGGTACTAGACAATGATGCACATACTTATATAGATAAATAATATACTTAGATAGATAAACAACCATGACTAGGGTACAAACATCCGTTCTCGTCAAACAAATAATTGCCCCCACCGGGACTCGAACCCGGGACCAATTTCTTTATTGTAATACCACGACTGTAAAATTTAATAAGAGTCGACATTACCGAACATTTCAAACACAGAGCGTCACGCGTATTCTCATACGAGGAGGAAGAGCGATACAATTCTGCCTTCGTCTAGCCAGGTCTTCTTCTAATTTTGCCAGCGTTTGAAAGATCACAGTTTGGTCTGTTGAGAACATGGAATTGAAATCCATGAGGATAATTTGCTGCTCCTCAGCACTACCCGGGGGGACGTGCAGGGCTGCTGGAACCAAGTATTTCCTTCGGACATGAGCAACAGCCTCCCTAGGCAGTTATTCGATACTAGATTAAAGGTTTATTTTATTTAAATTATTTACTGACTTCTTTGGCCAATCACAAACTTTTATTATTTAAGACTAAGCAGGTATGATAGAAAACATACAGTTTACATTAAAAAGAAAAATTAAATTTCATCAAAAATTCAATAAATGACATCAAAATAACATTATTGTGGTTATGTGAGTGAGTGTGAGTATATGGGACTGTGTGTATGTGAGTGTGTGAGGGTGTGTACATGATAGAGAGAATTTAAATGAGTATGCAGGAACAGAAGGCAGGCTTACCTTTGTACCTTAAGCAACGACATTATAATCCGTTTTTTGAAGAGCGGCTTTGATAGATGAAACATGTCCGGGTCGGCAAAGTACCTGTTGTGATCGCGGGGCAGCCTGCAGCTGATGGAGTTAGCTGCGTAGTTTGTGCGTGCGAAGGGGATATGGAAGATTGAACTGAATGGACATTCAGTTTAACTGATGAGTTAACGAGGTCAGGGCCATCGACACCTCCGCGACAGACAAGTACAGGAGCATCATATCAAGCATCAAGGTTTCCTCACGAAGTTTTCATTTCGTTTTGTCTAACTTCAAACACAATCTCTGCAGAACCAACACACATGGCAGTATAAACTCTGCGTTAGGCTTCTTCTTTGATGAGACTCGTCTGTGGTCTGGCAGACCCTCGCTTCTAGACCACAAGCCACTTGCGGTCGGTATGTACAGTCGGTGGTACATCAAGGGACACTGGTGGCGAAGACGTAGACAAACTGAGATTGGTCTGAAAAATGGCATTTTCGAGTTAGCAGTTATCTTTAAGCAACATTGTCATTGCATAAGTTATTTTATCTACACACGTATCATAAACCCTCTTTACTGCGTACAAAAACCGCACGTTACGATCAGCATAATGTTAAACTACTTGGTAAAAACTCATTTCTTATCTGAAAAATTACACATTAAGTAATGTGTAATTTTTCTACACAATATGACATTCAAATTTCGAACGCCGACGCCCGCCTGCATGCCGCCCCTAGTTTGTCTGTGAAGTTGGTACTGACATTCAAATTTCGAACGCCGGCGCCCGAAGTTGGTGCTACAGAACAAGCTAAACAACTGCAGAGCCACAATGCCGGTCAAACATGCGGTTCCTGAACACGTCAAAGAGAGCTTATGATATGTGTGTAGATAAACTAGTGTATGTAACTGTGCATAATTAGGCATTAAAACTCTCGAGTGATATTATTATGAAACTCGCCTTCTCGAGTTTTAATGCCCTCCATTATGTAGCAGTCACATAAACTACTATTACATTTGCTTTACTTGGCTTTCTTATTTAGGAACATACGTTGATGTTGAAGAACGAGAAGTACTTAAGTACTTCTTTACTTAGCATAGTCCTTATTTTAAGCCTTGTTGGAGCAAAATCTTACCATACTCATTATTTTCTGTCACCATATTATCTAATTTTCACTAGGTATGTACATGAGGACTATCATTTTTTTTGACCGAGCGAGCGAAGCTAGCGGAGGGCTCCATTTCGACAAGATAGGAGGCTGATTTTGCTTTCGTCTGTCTGTATGTCTGTCAGTTCCGGTCTAGGGGCCACAGTTTTCAAGCGATCCTCACAAAACTTGGCACACGTGTTCCATGAATTAAAAGTTTATTTTGTCGAGCGCTTTTCTCGATTTTTCCCTTTGCGGGGGGGGGGGGAGTTATGACGTCATTAATTTTTTGTATGGGATTTTTTAATTTTTTTTCTGTAACCTATCGTGTGGGTTATCAAGTTAAAGGGCTTCGTGAGTTGGTTCTAAAAATATACTACACCATTACCTTTCGGCCGCCTGTTTTCTAAAAAGCCAAGAAATCTTTTCAATACATACCAAATTTGGACTCCTCAAAGTACGAGACGGGTTAGTAAAGAGGATCTATACAGACCAGGAGAGTGAGTGAAATAGATATATCTATTTTCGTGAAAAGTCAATAGGTTGTATTTTAAATCGCAAAATGTAGTTTACAAAGTTATTGGTGCGGCTACTTTACTACTTGATTTTGATTGAATCTAAAATACTTACCTAAAAATTGGTTCACAGTCCCCCCTGTTAGCGAGGTCTACTGCCCACAGGGCTACGAGTTTTAAATGATATCAGAGTTTTTATTAGTGCGTTATTTACTTTTTTAATATATGTGTTTTTAATTTGCTCGGGTTTTCGAAATAGATCCTTAAAATGGTTGTAACTGACAGAATGTAGTGATTATTTACTCTGTGCTGAAAACGCTTAATAAAAAAACCTGGTTTGGTCCGCATTTCAAGATCTTTGGTGATCTATTAAAATTTTGTGAAATTTATTACTTCCTCTGTACTACTTAAAAAGTTACTTTGTATCCCAAGGAAACAAAATGCTACATGCTCCCTGTATACCGGGAATAAACTACCTCTTCTCGAATAGATAGATGTGATGAAAAAACACATATAGTCGTGCGAAATTATTTTAAACAAAGAAAAATATTATTTCTGCTGTCGCTAAGGAGGTGCCGCACCTTGAAGGAGGCGTGAACATATTTTTATGTTTATTATCAGGTCGGGTCAGGAGCACCAACCTAATCACTATCTAAACTTTAAAAAAAAGTATTTGTATTTGTTTTGTTATATTTAATGTGCGGTTGACTGTACGGGTACGGGTTAGAAAACAACAAAGGCAATATCTTGATACTTTGCTTGTCTTAGAAACCTCAAAGAGTCCTCCTCTTGGAAAATAGCGATGTTTTGAGTTAAGGACCAGGAAATACGATGATACAGGATGAATTTTAATCATATTTAGGGTTCCGTACCCAAAGGGAATCCTATTATTAAGCCTCCGCTGTCCGTCAGCGGTATGCATCTCATGAACCGTAATGCAGAGAGTTGAATTTTTACAGAATGTGTGTGTATATGCCGCGACAAAATGAACTGAATGAACCAAACTCAATTTTTTAAATTAGTCTTCTCCTATATTGGGACCCCCCAAATAAAAGACATGTTTTTGCGTTTATTCTTGTAAGATGGTACCCCTTCGAGTACACGTCCGACTCGCACTGGACCGAATCTTTTGGCTAAAAAAATTACATTACAAAAAATAAATTTAAATTAAAAAAAGACGGGTTTAGGCTATTTTTAAACACGGTATTCGACTGCTAGTCAAAATAGATACTTTTTAGGAACCAATGAAACGGTAATTTTGTTCACGAGTTCTATGAAATACTATCATGTGACGTCATAGTCTAATGCTGTCTTTGAACACACAATTGAGTTTATAAAATACAACTGCTGGAAACATTCAATTCTGACATAGTCAAACGTTTTTGTTGATATCTTGAGACACGTTTCTAGATTTATTGGACTATCCTACAAAAATCCAAATTCCAAATTCCAAATGTCTTTATTACTGTTGATATTTACATATACTTAACAATCATAACTTCTCTACATTGGACCACTGTGGGAGAAGCAGGGCGTAGGAACTCCCACAGATTGATTTTTTAGATCTCTTTCAAAAATCGCTTGTGCTTAACTAACACTAATATTTTAATATCATTATGATTATTAAAAAGCAGGAATAAATAATTACAAAACTATTAACAGCAAGGTCTGTGTTGAGCCAGATTAACCCCATACAGTCCCGTCATTTAAGTAATCTTTAACATTGTAATATCCCTTTTCCGACAAAGTCCTTTAACATGCTTTTTAAATTGCTCAAATGGCAATTTCAAGATCTCCAGAGGTATCTTGTTGTAGTAGAGAATGCATTGACCCTTGAAAGAATTGCTAACCTTCGGGAGTCTAAACCGGGGCGCAAGTAGTCTGTGATAATTTCTTAGGTTAATATTACAGCTATCGCTAAGTTTGGAAAACAAAATACCGTATTGCTTAGAAGCATTCTTTCGAAAAACTAAAAATAAGACAGATTTAAAATCGAATAATAAGAGCAGTGTCCTTCGGCTGGAACATGGCTGCATTTTTTTTAACAGGACGCATTCAAGTCCACAACGACATCTCCCAAGAAACTCACACTCCACCGTAATACTCTCCCAGGTAATACTCTACCTTAGATTCCAAGCACGCAATATTGCTCTAGAAAAAAACCCATAATTTAAGGGTTTCTATCGCAAGGTAAAACACAAAATCTGAATGACAAAGCCGTTATTCACTAATAGGCGTTGCGGTGCGAAAGACCTTTGTGCAATCGGCCCTCAGGAAGGATGCTAATCCATCATTATAATGCTAAGGGATGGGTAAGGAAAGGGTTGTAGTTTGGATAATGTCGATGAAATGTCGTTTATCGATATGAGCGTTCAGTGAAATGGCGACACATCCTGTTGTAAATCAAACTGACGATATTATTTCTGGTTTTATTTTATTTTAAGCTAAATCATGTTAGTAGCGACCTCTCAAATCTTTAGTTAGTTTAAAAAATCTTTGGTTTTTCATCAAATTATGTACTCGACAGAACTAAGTAGTAACTTTTTTTTTAGTAAGTATCTTTGATTGAAATATGAGGGATTCAATCTCGTAATTTACTAACTAATATCTAAAAATATATGTTCCAAATTCGTCAAATAGCCCATTAGTGTCCAAGTTTACAATTATACGAGTAAGATTGAGCCATACTCCATCAAGCTGGCTCAGAGCGGATTGATGGAGGAGTGTTGGGCTTGTAGCTAACGCGACTGTCAGAAGTTATCAAGGTCTGACACAGCTTTACGTCTACACTACCGAGTTGCGATAGCAGCCGGGACCTAGAGCTTAACGTGTCATCCGAAACACGGAAGCGTCCGAAACAAATGCCGCATAGAACGGACACACATCCAGTCAAATACCTAACTTAAAAATGTCCTTGGGCTCTGGACAAATATGAATGCTATGGTCATTAAATCATTTTAAAAATTAATGGAAAATATTATTACAATCCGTCCATTATTTACCGAGAAATCAACTATTTACGAATTGCTTTTACCACCGAATTTCGTGGAGGTGGCCACTAATACAATGGAGGATTTAATAACTGGGCAGAAGTGGGCACAATTGTGCCCCTGCCACCCCTTACGAGAAATGTCATGATGCTTTGTTAATGCATTTTGTTCAAAATGGTAATCTGAAAGCCATTTCGCTGGTTGATGACTATGTCATCGACGATTTTGCCGATATCGATATCGATAATCCTCCGGCATCCCTACGAATAAATCAAACACCAGATTGATGGTATTATGTCAACATAAACAATCACAATACGCGACTTTGCATAACAGACCAAATGGATGTCAATTATTGAATAAAACATTACTTCCGTAACCTAATGGTAAGAGAGCAGCTGAGTTTTGCACCATTTTGTATGTGAGAACCGTAGTGTCTAAGTATTCGTATAGTAAAAGTAATTTGTCACCGCAAAATCCGTAAGCATTTTATGGAAATATGGAGGATTAGCTGAGGACGTGCTATGTATCATTATTTGCATGTGTGACAGTCTTTAAGTGGACTGAGAATATTGTAGCCGGTTTAAAATATTCTAGTAACGTCTATTTGGTGGGAAACGTGAAACGAAAGTTTGAACGAGACTTGTTTGACATTTTCGCCGTCTGCAGCGAAGTGGGAAAGAGGAGGGTTATGTGTTTCACCTGTATGTATGTATGTTTGTGTGTTCTGATGTCCCCTCGTAAGTACTCAACGGCTGAACCGATGTTGATAAATGATACGTCATGATTTATCTTGATGTCACTTGGTAAAATTTACAAAACAATGCAGGATATTACGCCCTTTAATGTGCGGCTTTTAAAGGCGAATACGGAAATATTTGGCAATCTTGCACAAGCTATGAATACACTTTAGTTTCAAACTAAGCATTTACAGATTTTTCGTAATTTTGTACTAAAAAGTTGTGAATAAACCAAGTAATTAAAAAAACTAAAAACTCAACTGCGGCACGTTAAAAAGCAGAAGCAGCATAAAGCAGATAGGACTTAACTTAATTATTGAGATTCGATAAAATTATTAGAGTACAGTGTTTAATTTGAATTAAATTTAAAAGCTGGCGGGACCTTTAAAATTTAATACAGTAGATTCCCCTTGCATTTTTATTTTATTTTATTTCATAATGTACATAATCATTTTATCAAATCTCAAAAAATCCGTTAAGTTCTATCTGCTAGTTTTGTACTTTTTAGTCTTTTTTTTAATAAGGTCATAATTAATCGTACACACAATTTTAATACAAAGCACACTGATGTACGAGACTTGGTAGAAAATTTATTAGTATATGCATTTCTTGAGGAAACCAAAAATATTGTTTTATTTATTAGCATAAAATATATCAATTTTCTGTGAAATTATTGAAGTACGCTAGATATAAAATGATAAAAAATCCAACATTTCGACATTATAAATTAGTTTTCTTATTCCCATTTTTATATTTTGAATTTATATAATTCAAAAACTATTATACGGTTTTTTATTCACTCAGAACCACAACGAAGCAGGTGAACAAAACCGGAAACCATACATTATGATAATTGCGTTTACTTTTAATTGTGATTACGTGACAACCAAATTAATACCGCCATAGTTATTAAACATTGCTACTGGTTTTAAAGTGATTATCAATAAATTAACTTCAAAGCTACTCTGAATAAATAAAATTAAGTATTATTAAATTGATCCAACAGTGGAAGCGTTTTGCTAAGGACCATATTGCATCAATATTTGTATTTATTTATACAAATTCTTGTATGACATCTGGTAAATCAAGAAGAACTCTTTTCAAAATAATTTTCTCAACGCCTTCTTTCATCTAGATAAGGAATTAAGAAATAATTACGTAGTATCCAGTATGTTTGAGAGAACAACAGATAGTCCAACAAAACTACTCAAAAAACTTCCTGTGTTATTTATAAAGATTCAATTTCTCTAAAACACTCTTAATATGTAGTTAAAACAGTCTTACAACCCGTTCACACAAAATTGTGATTAATAAAATAAAATCTGTATTTTTGTTTCGTTATAAACCTTCTAATAGTAGTTTATGTGACTGCTACATCATTATGTAGCATAATATCACTCGAGAGTTTTAATGCCTAATTATGTACAGTTACATACATTAGTTTATGTACACACATATCATAAGCTCTCTTTGATGTGTACAGGAACCGCATGTTTAACCGGTATTGTGGCTTTGCAGTTGTTTAGCTTGTTCTGTAGCACCAACTTCGGGCGTCGGCGTTCGAAATTTGAATGTCAGTACCAACTTCACAGACAAACTAGCGGCGGCACGAGGCGGGCGTCGGTGTTCGAAATTTGAATGTCATAATGTGTAGAAAAATTACACATTATGGTCATACATAATGTGTAATTTTAGATAATAAATGAGTTTTTACCAAGTAGTTTAACATTATGCTGATCGTAACGTGCGGTTTTTGTACGCAGTAAAGAGGGTTTATGATACGTGTTTAGATAAAACAACTTAAAGTAGCTCAGACCCTTCTATATCTGTCCGATAAGCCCATTTTATGCATTATCACACATTATATTCTCTTCGGTGTATACCAAATTCCAAAAGCAAACGTCAGTCAGTTGTCAATGTATGAAGTCAAGCAAAGAGTTTCATTTTTCTGAGAATGTATGTTTTTTTTTGTTTGTGTGCTCCAACACAGAGTAAATTTTAACACACACACACAGACCTTTTTTTTAATTAAGTTTACGGCTTTGGATTCTCTTCCTTCAGTCAGTACAACAGTTCAGTACAACAGGGTTTTAGTTAAAACTTACTTGCTGTAATTTTATAAATCACAAAAATATAAAACGCTCATTAAGGTTTAAAGAGGATTTTGCATAAACAGGTCTACAAACAACAACAAAATAAGTTATTTTTTATAGGTAAGACGTTCTTCTCATGATAGTTTCTATAGCCTATAGCCCACCGCAAATTCATCAAAGATCCTAGCCGTGCCCAACCTGTGAGAGTGAGAAGAACAGTCTGCTAGCTAAAAGCTCCTTCGTCACATACAATAATCGAACAAAGCACTATAGACATCAAGAATAAGCTTAAAAACGCTAACAAGACGTACTTAACCCCTTTCGCGCCCCACACAATGCATCAATACTCAATAATCTTATAATAGGCCTCTATACAACTACCCCAAGACATATCTATCGATAGGTGAACTCGCATCAAAAAAATCTAAAGGGTTGATTTTTTTTCGTCTAATCGTTGAAGTGTGAAATTTACGAAATCCGATTTTGCGTATCAGCTGCTTCAGCTTATTAGCATCGCGGTTGTTAAATACTGTCAGAAGACTTATAGTAGTAATACTGATAGTTTAATTAATAACTTGTTGTTGTAACTGTCATAAATATAAACAGGCATTTATGTCACCGTAAGATTGTCAAAACCGTTAGTTGATAAACTAACGTTTCTTTTCTCGTTAGTTGGTCAACTATTGACAGACAGTACACTGTAGCGTACTGCTTACTACATGACGCGTTAGTTGATAAACTAACGGTTAAAACCTTTAAATAGTAAACTGGTTTAAACTTGAATTGCAAACAATTTACCAGGGCAAACACCGCGGTAGCTTAGGTGAAGACTAGAGGGGGCGCGCGCAGAGAAGCCGCCGAATAGTCTTCGTGTTAGGTTGACATGTTGACAAAAACAAAAGAAACATAAATTCTAAATCCTGTCGGTCTGGTTTACTATCTGTCGATAGTTGATCAACTATCGCGTTAGTTTATTAACTAACGGTTTAGACTATCTTACGGTGACATATACATTGCTTCTGGCCTCACACGAACCACACCGCCAGAGGTGGGAGAGGAGAGAAGAATGGTAGATATAATATAGGTAATAAGCAATGAGTTGTAACACCACTTGAATTGGGTATGCATTTATAAAAATTACTTACAAAAGCTAAAAATAAATATGTTAAAAAAGATTTAACATGAGACACGTCATGAAGCATAGCGACTCTTGCGGTGATATCATACCTCAGATTTTCCATAGATCTAAAGATCTATTAGGTATACTTAAGCGCCGACCTCGGCACAATCGTTTACAATCACATTACACTGAATCGTAACAAGTCTTCGAATCACGGATTAAATTCTAAGGAAAATGCGAATCAATTTACATAAATGATTTTGGTCATCGTAAAAACACTTCAATGCTAAGACAGACTTGTACCATACTTTTTCACAGCCGCTAAATCAAAGTCAAAATCAAGTCAACATTTTTTTATTACTGTAGATATTTACATATACTTGGTAAACGTAATTTTTTGCCACTTCTCTACACTGGACCACTGTGAGAGAAGAGGCCGGGGAAACTAGCACAGATTGACTTTTATTTCTCTTTTAAAAATTGGTTAGGCTTAACTAATTATTACAATATTAATTATTATGAATTTGAATTTATTACTATTCAAGGGTAACAAAATTATTAACAGCGATTTTTGTGTTGAGTCATATCTTAACATCAGGCACTCTTTTCATTTATGTAAATACAGATTAAATGCAATACGGTCCAGCACTTGGCACATTTTGTGTTTAAACTTAATTAAAACCTATATTTAGCGACTGTCAAAAAATGTAATACTCGACCTAAGATCCGATCAAGTTGCGCACGCGTCGATGTCAACCATTGATAAAATAAATCAATCTGTAGATTCTGTTATTATGATCATATTATACCCCTTGATCAATATCGAAGAAATATAATATTTTATCGCAAGGGTTGCTTATTATATTCTAAGAATTGGGTCGGGTGTGTTGAAAATGAGCAATTGTTGTAAAGGTATTATATTTTTTTTATATGTAGCCGACATGATTGTTTGATTGGGAATTGTAATCAATTGAATTGGTTGTGACTTGGGACTCGTGGCGGTGACCGCAAACCTTTTATATAATAATAAAAGGCATGTTGAACAAGCTAATTTCGATGTTTTACTTTTTTATATTTATCATGAGTAAACTTACATCGTTGGTATGATAGATTAATTAAGGAAAACAGTCCTAGTGTCAAAGTAAAGGTAAATAAAGTTTATTCAAACCTATATTATTATCCGTTACGTAATATTCAGATCTTCTTCGTTACAAAATATTTAAATTCGCGACTCCTAACGGCTGCTCAAAAAACAAGAAGAACTGCCTTTAACAATAATGTTAATTTACAAATGCGGACATCCGAAACCCCGTGTTCTCACGTTTTTTTTTTAATTACAACCAGACAGATGTTTTGTTCGAGCCTAAAAAATAAAGCACCCAAATCAGAGAGCATAGAAAAAAACGAGTCCCTAAATATTCATCAGGATGATAAAAGAAAAGAAGCAATCGTGACTGGCGCATCAGAACCGGCACACAATCAAACGTATAAGGGAATCATTTGCGGGGACATAGTCCTTGTTCCAAAAGACTGGCTTGATTATTCAAGAAACATTAATAAAGAAGCTACCCCGAAAAAAAATCTCACGCGATTATAAAGCATTACTAATGAAACTAACAATACACACAAAAAACCTGACCCCCCAACAATATGTGAAAGGAAAATTAAAAATTCCGCTGTCCTTAAGATAAAGCTGATGGTAAACACACACAGTCTGAAAAAGACAGCTCTTGAAGAATAATTATGCAAAAGATATGCAAAAGTAGGTTACGGGAAGGGTGGCCGAAACTCGCTATGCAAATCTTCGTGCGAAGTTAGTGAAGGTAAAAAACAAATAGCGAAAAAACCACCTCTATAGCAGAGTGATAAACAAAAAAACAGTTTTTATATTGTCTAGGCGCCTTCTTGCATATTTAAAAAAACTGGGCTCCAATAACTGCCCTGAGGAACTCCTTTCTCACAGGTCAGAGTTTAGTATGCAAATGAGTGATGCTGCTTAATCTTTTATTTTAATAGCATCTTTTTGTGCTAGATCTATTCAGTTCTGTAGGGTGGGACTTTTAAGAAATATGTACAGGCAAAATTAATGATTCGGTGTATGCAAATGTCATGAAAAAAGTGTGTAGTGTGGGAATCAGTTTATTTGTTGCTTTGGCTTTCTGGGACATAGAAAAATTGCCGTTGTAACGGTGAAATCTTGATCACGACATTATAACCGAATAAACAGAGGCATTTAAAATTATAATGTTATTATTATTTGGAATAAAAAGTACGAAAAAATATATCAGCGAAGTGTCCTAAAATGTTTTGTCCTAGAATATTTTTATCAGTCTGTTCAGCGATTTCTCCAAGACGATTGCACCGATTTGGAAATATTTTTTATTTTTACTTTCGGGATCCTGGAGAAAACGAGGAACTATTTAAATATTATAGGCAGACCTATAGCGATTTTATTTGACGACCCGAATGGCCGGGTCGGCAGTGACCCTGCCTACGAAGCCAACCGTCCCGGGTTCGAGTCCCGGTGGGGGCAAATATTTGTTTGACGAGAACGGATGTTTGTACCCTAGTCATGGTTGTTTATCTATCTAAGTATACTATTTATCTATATAAGTATTTGTATCGTTGCCTAGTAGCCAAGATACAGGGGATCCTAGTTTGGGGCTAGATCAATGTGTGTAAATAGTGTCCAAGGTATTATTATTATCAGTGTTTTTTATAGTAACTGGTGCATTTACTCTCGGGGAGCGTTATTTTGTAAAGTAGAACTAATTATGATTTATTGTTATTTAATTTTTTATTGATCTTAAAAAATCCACAGCTAATACAATTATGTAAGGCAAGAAAAATAATCGTAACATTAGCCAATAACGGATTTACATTTTTTTGTTTAAATATTATAAGACAGACGTACTTGGCCATTATACTTATATATAAAAATTATAACCAAAACTAGTTATACATATATGTAACTAGTGTTGATTTAGTTTTAAAAATTAAATTTATATTATTGCAAGTTGAGATGTGGTGTGCCGGTTGTGTAAGTAGTGTAGGTTGTATGTGTTGTGTAGTGGTGTGAGTGTAATTGTACCTGCTTAGCCCTACGACGACGATGGTCTTGGGATCGGGACTGTGCCTATTGAATTGCCACTAAGCATGGTGAGTATAGGTGAGTAGGCTTTTGTATGACACGGCTGATACATCATCAATGAAGACCTCAGATGGCAACCGGAAAGCCTCAATACAGTATCCCAGGTTGCGATATGCTACCTAAATACGATTGCTGGGTAATGTATGCTTGTCCTAATGCTTACGGTGAATAGGTGGTGATGGTGATGTACCAGAAGAAGTCCTCGACAATTTATCAATTTCGTAATATGGATCTGATGAAGGGATCATGGAGATATCGAGCGAACTCTTTAAATGATGAAGACCTACCCAGAGCGATCTGGGTATAATTATGGTAACCCGTACATTTGTAAGCTGCAGTTCCCGGGAAGACTGATGATAAAGACTACAGATGGCTACCAGATTTACACAATTCTAGTCATTTAATGGGTTAGGATACGATTGCTTAAAGTTGCTAATCAAATAAGGTATAATTGAAGTCAGTGTATTCTTAAGTTTCACATTTTTGGTAAAATTATGTTTTATATATAGGCCAACATTTTATCATCTTCTTATCAGTATATTTAGATAAATTAGTTACCTATAAGGAAGACAGATTATGTAGAATATGATAATTGAGTCTAATATTAGTGAGTACCTATTTAGAAAGACGCAACCATTATAGGATCACTTGTTTGTCTATCCTAGGAGTTTAAAAGTAATATTAAAAAAACGGAATTCTGAAACGATTCAGTTAAAATTTGGTACACATATGTGTTTATACACAATATATATATTTATACATAGTCAGGTCATAAGTTCTGTCACATGTGCAATATGAAATAATTAAGACATGTTTATTATTTGTGTAAACATTTATATAGCAAAATGAACTTAATTAAACATAGATTCTTATGGTAATAAAGTTTATTCAAAATGACCCCCGCGATTTTGAATACAGGCCTTTATTCTGCGCGGCCAGTCGTCTATCGCAGCACGAACGAGGTCCATGTCAATATCGGCGGCTGCCTTAATCAAGGATGCCTTGAGTGACTCCAAATCAGGATGAGGCTTTGAGCAGGCCTTTTCTTCCAAGTGTTGCCATATCTTGTAATCTAACGGACTCAAATCTGGACTGGAGGAGGGCCAGTCTTCGTGCCGGATGAAGTCGATTTCACGCGCCGCCAGCCAGTCTTGTGTGCTTTTCGCTCTATGAGCTGGCGCAGAATCTTGTTGGAATACCCAGTGCCTGTTATTAAACATGGTATGAGAAACAGGTTCCACAAGGTTCTTGAGAACTGTATTTTGATATACAACTGCATTCGTTTTTACGCCTTTCTCACAAAAATGTACCTCAGTTAAGCCCCAATAAGAGACTCCCAACCAAACCATGAGCGAGGATGGAAAATGACCTCGTTGGACACGCGGAATACGGTTGCTCGCTTCTTCACTGCTGTCTGCGTACACCTTATCATTTTGTTTGTTGTAGCTCTTTTCCACGGTGAAAATTTTTTCATCCGAAAAAAGACTTTCCCGATGCTTTTTTCCGCGCGACATCTCTTCAGTCTCAGGTCCATTAAACGAGCGTCCAAACGATGTCCTGTTTTTCTTCGATATGCCCTAAGCCCTAAGTCTTCATTTAACACCCTTTTCACCGTGGTCCTGCTTAACCCCATCTGAAGGGCCAACAGTTTCTGCTTACGTATGGGATTTCTTTGAATTCGCGCCTTCACAGCTTTTATCACTGCTGGGGCCCTAACAGAGCGAGGGCGACCACTTCTTGACCTGTCATCTACACTAGAGTCTTCATTGTATCGTTTTATGGTACGATAAACGAATCTTTTGTTTATATTCAAATTTTTCAGTAAGTCGAAAATCTGAATTGGCGCGTAACCGCAACGATGCAACGCAATAACTGCGACACGGTCTTCTTTAAGTGTCCACTCCATATTTAAAAATGAGGAAAATTCTAAAAAGTACACATTTTTATTTTCATGAAAAATTCGAAATTCGAATTCAATAAACTTTTTTGTGGCCAGCGTTCTAAATTCAAAAGTTTTTATTGTGTGACAGAACTTATGACCTGACTGTGTATATATATAAATAAATAATACATTGAACAATTCTTGCACACATTTTGTTTTGTAATGATTAGACGGTAGCAATGATAGCAATTTAGATTTTTTGTTTTATCTGTTAACGAAATTAATAAAAAAAAATGAACTGATTTGATCCATCATCCATGAGTGACCCAATAGACACAATGCAAGATATTAAAATAAGAACACGTCTGTTTTTCTACTCTTAATCATGTGATAAGTATGTTTGCTTCAGTTATTACAAGATTCAATACATGATTTGCTATAAAAGTTTTTTTATTTACTGAATAGTTAAATTCGCATACGTTACTCAGGAAAACATTGCAGGGGTGTGTTTCCAAATTGAGGCATAAAAACTATAGATTAAAATGTTCGGTGTTCATTATGGAAACGTAAACTTAAATTGTTTATCTACACACGTATCATAAACCCTCTTTACTGCATACAAAAACCGCACGTTACGATCAGCATAATGTTAAACTACGGGTTTATGATACGTGTGTAGATAAACTACTATTATTATTATTTTTTTGCGTTATTTAAGCAATGCAAACAATTTTAGTTTTTTGAACTAAAACTTGATCCGATACAAAAAAAATTTGATTGACCCATATATGTCACCGTAAGATTTTCAAAACCGTTAGTATATTAACTAACGCGTTAGTTTGTAAACTATCGACTAATTGTAAACCAGTCCGACAGGGGTACAGTCAACCTAACACGAAGACTATTCGGGGCTTCGCTGCGCTCGCCCCCTCTAGTCTTGCCCTGGTATTTCCTTTTCAATCCAAGTTAAACCAGTTCACAATGTAACGGTTTTATTATAAACTAACGCTTCATATCGTAAGCAGTACGGGTACAGTTTACAATTTATCGATAGTTTGTAAACTAACGAGAAAAAAAATTTAGATTATTAACGACGACCCGAATGGCCGAGTCGGCAGTGACCCTGCTTACGAAGCCAAGGGTCCCGGGTTCGAGTCCCGGTGGGGGCAAATATTTGTTTGATGAGAACGGATGTTTGTAACCTAGTCATGGTTGTTTATCTGTCTGAGTATAATATTTATCTGTATAAGTATGAGTATCGTTGTCTAGTACCCAAGATACAGGGAATCCTAGTTTGGGGCTAGATCAATGTATGTAAATAGTGTCCAAGGTATTATTATTATTAACTAACGGTTTTGACAATCTTACGGTGACATAATAAAATTATAAAACCCAAACACGAAAGTGTTACGTAACCAAATACAAATTTTGAATTTGAGAAGCCATTTTGGGGGCAATCGGAAAGTACAAAAAATAATTCCAAACTGTATTGTGTGACATGTCTGATGATTACTGATGAAATAGCTTGTTGCGAGAATTTCAAATATATAAATATTTTTCATAGCCTATAAAATAATTATAAAAAATATTTAAGAAAAAAGACATCAACTGAAAACTTTCCCCTTAATGTGTTCTGTTTATGTCTTTTTTCTTAAATATTTTTTCTAATCTCCAAAACTACTGATCATAAAAAATTTAAAAGATTTAAAATATTTTAAAATATAACAGAAAGAATAGTGAGAAATTTTTGGTTAAATTAGGGGTCAATATAAATTTAAAAAAAGCTTTCCAATCTATATCGTATGACATGTCTTTTAAAAGGATTTGTTGCGACGAGGATCTCAACAATAAAAATAGGCAAAAAAGACCATGCCCCACCCTCCATCTCCTAAAATCTGTTTTTTATTTTATTTTTCTAAACATTTCTAAAATTTTTACGTGTGAAAGTGCTTGTTGCGAAGGTCTCAAATATATTTTAAGAATATTTATTTTTATTTTATAAATATTTAAGAACCCCCCTCCCCCTTATCTCCCAAGCTACTGACCCAAACATTTTGAAAAAAATAAGTCATTTAGGTCTCTATCTAAAGTTTAAAAAAATATATATAGGAAAATGAAGGATTTGGATAGAAAGGGGCACAATTTCTTTCAATACCACATACAAAATTATAAATGCATACGCAGGCATAATGCATTACATACACGGAGTATGGAAGTAGCACCAATAACTTTTTAAACACTATCTAAACAGACAGGAAAATTAAAGATAACCTATCTCTAATCCCCAAGCAAGAAATTTGAAAACCATTCTGCGGTGGTACGGAACCCTTCGCCCGTGATTTTATCCGCGACATCCGCGCGGTCTGATATGCTCTTGCTAATTGCCATATTTTCTTTTGTTTCAGGTAAGACCTATCGCAAAACAGATAATAATCACCGATGTTGGTTTGTACACTCCATTCGTCCACACATTTTTCTTTTTGTGTTAATATTTTCCTTAATTCATTGACCTTTAAAATTTCATTCAACTACAAAACCCCATTTGTTTAGGAATGATACCTTTATCATTCATGATCATGATCATTATTAACGATCCATATTAAGATATACTAGAAAACCCTTGGAACGACATCTAGCGGTACGGGTAAAAACTAATCTGTGTTAGTTCACACCTCGGTTTGAAGATGGCGTTAAGTGTAGGACAACAACGATCTATAGCTATATGTAGGCTTCATAGAGCGCTAATGACATACGTGGGTAAAGTTTTTAAATAAAATAATTCAGGGTTAAATACGGATTCACTAATAGAGAGGAATCATCTTGCATAAAAACC
Source organism: Argyresthia goedartella (assembly GCA_949825045.1). NCBI lineage: Eukaryota > Metazoa > Arthropoda > Insecta > Lepidoptera > Argyresthiidae > Argyresthia > Argyresthia goedartella. Next base: position 20,849,014 of record OX463834.1, read on the forward strand.
TAATAAATACATGTAAAGGATTTTACTACATCATATTTCTGCAAATGCATACTAGGTTTCAATTTAAGACACTGTTAACTTTAAGTAAGTTAATACAAAAATTAAAAAATCAAACTAAAAGATCAAAATCCAAATGATGTCCAAACTTAATTAAACCACCAAATAAAAGCACTCAAGCGCACATCACGCACACAACGTAAACTCAACAACTACACACAAGGTTTGTGCACGCACGCACACACAGGTAGTGGTACACGCACACAAACAGCAAGCTTGATGAAAAATGAGACGCCGAGCCATGTGGTAGATTGTTGGCGGGTATTTTGACGAATTCCGAATAGATTGGGTGAGCGTTATGTTAGCTGGACCATCATCTTAATTTCTGGTTAGATGGCAAAAGCACAGATAAGGCACTCGTTATGTTAATGGGGATTAATCGTCTAAATGCACGGCATGTATCGTTGGTAATTTGATACATAATAGAGCGTTGCCTTAATGTAAGGGTATACGTTTATAACTTTTTTTTTTGTCAGATAATAAAAAACAAAATTGAAAATTATGACAAAAAGAACCGAAATAAATTATTTGTTTTGTTGTTTACGAAATTAAATTAAATTTATTTACAAGAAAGCCGTAGATTATAGGATCTTAACATTAAAATAGGTATGTGCAGTGCAGCTTATGTTTAAGCATGCAAAATTATAATAGTTATTAGATAATTAGATTTCAATTGATAAAATAGCGCAATATTAATGTAAATATTTTTAAAAGTATTTACACTAATATTACGATATTTAAATTTAAAATGTCATAATTTTTGTATAAACGTTATTTCTTATAATATAAATATTAATTAACGCTATAAAAACAGTTGTATATGTATAGCCACTTTATTATCTAAATATTAATTAATGCTATAAAAACAGTCTTGTTATAGCCACTTTGTCAGACAATTTTACAAGGACTCGCTATTGATGAATTTAAAGTCGTTAGGCAGCTTATTATATGTATATATAAAATATTATTTTTTTTAATGTATTTTTAAAAGTATGTATCTTAATTAAATATATCGTCGTCTAGTGTGGGCTTTGTTCGATTTGTGTAAGATTGTACTCTAATATTTATCTATTAATTTATTTATAATTCTTCACTTTTTTGTGATGTTTCTATTAACTATAAAACCCAACGACTAAAAGTGGCGTTTTTTTTCTAGCAGCCATCAAACAAACCTTATTATTGGTTATTTTATTAAAACGAAAAATAGTATGACATGTAGTGTATACTTCCAAACTCTGTCAAAGCTGAGTTATGGGTTGAAAGTGAGGTATATTTTGTAGATTATTTGTTTGGTTATTCCATAACTGCGTGATGGGCTAGCCCCCTGTCACGTACGGGAAAAGGCCTGACGCGGTGTTGTTGTCTGGTAAATAACTCATAGTTGTATAAATGTCGCTCATTTGTGCTAAATGTTTTAGTAAAAATACTGTACCCTAAAACAAGGGCACTCAGTAGGTGTTTTTTTTTATAAATATTCAACATGGCGGATATGAATTATTAAAAAAAAACAGAGAGTGTCCTTTTGGGCGACACTAGATAAAAATATAGGCTATCGTTTTAGAGGTTTTCGGGATGCTGAGTACGAAATTGACATTCCTAATCTTGATTTCCCAATGAAATATCATGGTCGTATTTAGCATCCTGATAAACCATGGAAATGATATCCATATCATGTTTCCAATTAATATTCGTCCACCATCTTGGATTTCAAAACGGATGTCATGTTTGTATTCAGCACCCTCTGTTTTACTTAAACATATCTCAATATGCATACGACTATGAATAAGCTTTCCGAAAAACATCGTCAAAATATACCTCACTTCAATCCGCCATAACTCATTTCATATTTAGTTTCGTGGTATATATGTTATGTATGTTTAATTGGTTACATAGTCAAGGATCGATATTTCATGTTTTAGTTGATGGACTTGGGAAAGAAGGCATCACCTTCCCACCCATACATTCTTTTTATTATTTAATTTCTCAACTCCGGAGAACATTCCCGGACATACAGATGTGAACGTCTGACTTTGCACTTCACCCAGCCGTCGTCACGCACACCACACACCACCTGTGCGTGACGCTGCGCAGGAGCTCGGCTTCGCCTCGGTCGAGGGGCCGGCCGGGGGAGGGGGGACAAACCTGATTTTCGGTCTAGCCTGACCTTGCGGAGAACACGTATTATATCATACCATTTATTATGCCTCCATTCTGACACACGCAAATATATACCTTCATGCTAGCTACTATCCCACTGCTATAGGCGAAATTGGCGTGAAGTTTTTGGAGTTGTGTGTTTTTTTTCTTTTGGGTCTTGAGTATATTCGTTGCTGACGCATTGCGCTTGGGCGCGAAAAGATTGCTTGCCACCTACGGTACGGTTTTCCGGTTTGCAAGTTTTCCGCATTTTGAATCCGTATTATTTGGTACTGTCGAAAAAATCTCGGTTTCGGTTCTCGGCTCTATGTTTGCGGTGTAGAGTCCAAGACAATTGTTTGACTGTTTCTTGTTGACTTTGAACTATGCAGGTACTAATTATCACATATTTGCTCGGGAAACACTTAGATATAAAATATGGCAGATTTACATCAGAAAATTGTACGAAGGTAGCGACATAATTAACTGATCATTGGCTGTAATATACAACTTGTATTAGGTGCGAGATCAATAGCTGGATTAGGTAAGGTAGGTAACTAAAGCTAAGCGAAGCTTACAAAAAATTGCCGATAAAAATTATTTATAAGTATTCCATCATCAATTATTATCCAACAATTCATATCCTGTTTCATATGTGAACACGCCTAGTCAAATATATAATATGCACGATCACTCATTATTGTGCTAAAGTTGTAATATTTTTTTAAATATTGGTATTATACTAATCATTATTAAAAACAACGCACTACGGTCATAAAAACACACAGCTTAACACGTTGAATAATTTATTGTTACAAAAAAGCTACCTACTTTCATTATCATCTCTTACTAAGCACCTATGTCGGGAGCATAAAAGCAAAGCTTCACTGTAGGAAGGATTATGGTGTTTTTATATAAGTTATTGTTTTTGTTAGCGAAAAAACATCATTAATTTAACAAAACTAAACGGTATCGAGCATTTTTTGCAATAATTTTTTTTTTTATACATCTGTGTCACTTAGTTTTTGTTTGTATTTAAGGCGTGCGTATCGGTAAAATTAGAAACTCGATTCGTGGTGGTTGAAATTCTGGACACAACCATATTAAAATAAAGCTCACAACAGACACTACAATACGTCTGTTAGGTGAGTCGCTAGCAACGACGAAAAAAAGAGCTTGGCAAAGATCATGTAACATACATGTGTCTTATGATCACAGGAGCCATGAGGTCTACACCTACGACATCCTTACTAACAATGCTCAATCTCAACCCATTGCATGGAGAAGTAAAAAGGACAGCAACTGAACAATGGTACAGAATGAAAATGAACAAAGAATGGAAAGGCAACTCTATAGACACAGGCCATGCCTCCATTGTAGAAACGTCAGGTGGAAAGTTAGCAATGCTATTGGCAAACGATGATAAAGAAGGAAATACGACTCGATAAGGAGTACAGAATCCATATATGAACAAGAGAAAACTGGGAAATAGAAACAGACCAACCGGCTGTAACTTGCTTTACGGATGGCTCAAAAAGAGGAAGCACAAAAATAGCAGGAGCTAGCTTTTGCATCATGGACAGCAACAAACAAAACAAATCAATTACCTTGGGGCTGCACGCCAGCGTTTTCCAAGCGGAAATCGACGCCATAATGGAATGTGCTGAAGCACTAAGGGAAACAACAGAAATCAAAAATAGGACAGTATTAATTTATTCTGACAGTCAGGCAGCTTTAAAGGTGCTTAGGCAACCAATGAATAAATCTGCACTGTCAAAGAGTGTAAGGCAAGTCTATTTAAGAAAAAGTCCCCCGGTGATGAAGGGATTCACGGTAACAAAAAAAGCAGCTGAGCTGGTAAGAAACGGCGCTGATGAGCGTTTTATTGGACCAGAACCAAGATTACCTATATCAGCGATTATCACAAAGAACATCTCTAACATGATAGCTACGCGAGATGCAAACCTAGAATGGTAGAACACCAAAGATTGTAGGCAGTCTAAGATGTTTATCTTAAGGAAAGACCTCAAAAAGGCTTAGTATTTACTTAGTCTCAGTGGAAAAACTTAGCAATACTGGTAGGTGTGGTGACAGGTCACTGCAAACTAAACAGACACCTATCATTATTAAGGCTCGTACAGGAGCCATCATGCCCTCACTGTGGCATGGAGGAGAGTAGTCGGCACTTCTTGGGAGAATGCGTAATGTATTCAAACATAAGATGGCGAACACTAGGGATGGATAACATTAAAGTAGATGGCTTGTCATACTTCAAGTTTAGCGACATCCTAGAATTCATTAAGCGAACAAGAAGATTCGGAGAGGGACATCTGTTGAACCAACAGTAACCAGTGCCCTAACACTGGGAGTTGGGTGAAATAGTCACGATAGAGGACTGATCACCCGCCAGTGGTTCAACTGGCGTCCCACCTCATCATCATCATCATATATCAGTCGCTGCGGCAGAACAGTGCAAAAATAGTACATTTCCCACGAGTCGCAAAGGCTTATATGAACAAAGTAAAAAGCCTTTTCGAACGAGTTAGGAATATATTTTATCCGTCTGAGAACCCAAAATCAAGCGGCAAAGTCGCTATATTTAGCTCAGAAGTCGGAAATAGTGTTTTTGTATTTATTTTCAAAAATCACTTATTATTTCTTAATTTCAAACCATTATGTTAGAAATCAAGAAAAAGGTATGTTGATTACCGACATATTCACACAACAACATGATCAATAGTCTTTTTAAATCCCAAGTAAAAGCTTTGAGTAATTAAATATGTGAGAGAGAGAAATAGTATTTAATGTGCATATTTTCAAATATTCACATTAAAGAATGTCTTCATAAAAAATATTTTTTCGGGAACTTTAACTTGGATTTGTAACTTTAAAGATAGGCATTTGACAAGACCCATAGAGCGTCTTAGCAGTCTAAACTATTAATACACAGCTTTTATAGGGCTATTAAACGACGACTTTTTGGGGTTTTCATAAGCACTGTTAAACATTCTCAGTTAAACAAATTAAATCCTATTTACCCTGCAGCGAAGCGTAAAAGAGGAGGGTTATGTGTTTTAACTGTATGTAAATACGCGTGTAGGTATGTCTGTTACTGTGTCCCCTCGTAACTATGCAACGGCTCAACTGATTTTGGTAAATTATACTTCGTTAGATTCGACTTGATGGCGCGAGTGTCACTGTAACATAAATGGCGAATTTAATGCGCTTTCGTGTGTGTATCGTGTCATGTGTTATGTTCGTGTTTATCATAAATGCTCTAAAATTGACTCAGAAATTAATTGATATATAATATATATAGCAAACTAGCCATAGCAAACTTAAAACAAACGGCTATTATTTTTAGACTTCCACTCGGAATTGATTAGAAATTCACATATTTTTGGCTCCTTACTTGTGTGAAATTAATGTGAGAAAATGTATAATTGTGAATCAATAGTAAATAGGACAGAGAATTGGTTAATTAACTAAGCAAACAAGTATATCTATAGCTACTTATTTTCTCCTAACTTGTCTAAAGTTTACATTAATAAGCGAATAATACACAGGTCAGTTTTTACTATTGATTGCCAATTATACATTTTCTAATGTGATTTTCACACAAATAATAAGGCAAAAATATGTGAATTTCTAATAAATTCCACACATGGATATTACCCTTTCATTTCAAGTTTGCTGTGGCTGACCGTTACACAATGACGTCACAGCAGGACGATATCTATTACCTTGACAAAAAAATATATAGTGATGGGGCTGGTAAATTAAATTTCTTGATGAAAACCATAATTTTATTCACGGCGAATGTAAATAGTATATAGGTTTTGCTATGTATGCATTTACCCTATAGTAATAAGTTAGTAATTATGTATAAGTTTCAAATAAAGAGTCCGCTTCCAGTGTTGTATTTACTTGTAGGCGACTTAGAATCAACTTTAACGATAATTCATTATTCCTGTCCTCTTCAAAAAATTACAACAATTTGAGTAATAAATTGCGATCAGCGCTATGCAAAACTTTTCCTTTTTTGCTCGTTTATTTATTATTATTATTAAATCCTTCATTGCACTCCATATTTGTATGACATTTGTAAATATTAAAAACGAATTTAAACGAATTTACAAAGGCAGGCTTATTTCTAAACTAAATCTCTTCCAGCCAACCCAGTGAGGACGAGTAAATAAATAAAGCGGGTTTTTCATTAAACTGTACGGACGATAATTTTACGTGATAATGTCATAAACGCTTAGGCCGATCGTGCCTCTCTATCGCTTGCGCCGCGCTCTCGCTTGCACGCTCGGCTCAGGCGGAACGTGACAATGAGTCATAATTTTTCGTGTAGCCGGCATTCATCGATTTATAAGACGTTATCACGTCAAAAATACAATACACATGAATAGTTACATAAATACATTTTATATCCTACTTACTATAATCAAAACTATAAACAACATAAACATCAACATAAACATTTTTTATTTATTTATTTATTCATTTATTCATATGGCCGAAGATTCGAATTCTTTGTAGAAAATGTTAATGTATTCAGCCATTCAGCTGCTTCGTCAGTTAGAGTGAAGAGGTCAGTGGGTCTCCATTATATCTTCTTTTAGGACAGTCTCGCATTATGTGCTCCATGCTCTGAACATCCGCCCCGCAATCACAGGTTGGTGTTTCTCTCCAGCCACAGCTGTGCATGTATTCACCCGTGTGGCCATTCCAGCTTCTGAGGCCGGTCAGTTGACACCATTTACGGGGAAGGCTTTAAGGTTTCTCCGTTTGGTCGAAGTTGGCAGTGGCACATTTTTCCAGGTTCGGAGGTGGGTTACTAGTCCAATCCTGTTTCCGAGCATCCGTGATACTGAAGTTGTCTGAATAAGGTTCCCTGCCGTAGCGTAGGGTGGGTGGCGAGATTTCAACCTGTGCGATGGCGGATTGAAGAACTCTTCATGTACTGGCAGGTTGGGCCTTCCCTGGATTTAATAGCCTCCCTAAGGAGTGCGTGTTTTCTTCTCAGCTGTGGGGGTGGTATGTGACTGAGTGTTGGTAACCATTATAGTGGGGTAGATTGGATGGTACATGAAATGCGTCTCATGGTCTTGTTGAGCTTCACATCTATCTGGTTAGTGTGAGCGCTATTAAGCCATACAGGTGAGCAGTATTTCGCCTCTAAGTGCACAAGGCTGAGGCCAATAGTATGGAGTACGTCTGCGATTGCTCCCCAGTCGGTTCCAGTCAGTTTATATAAGATATTGTTGCGTGTTTGGAGCTTCTTTCTCAACTTATGTGTGCGATGTTTGTAGGTCAGCGGTCTGTCGAGCGTCACCCCATGGTATCTTGGAAAAGGGTTATATTTGAGATAGGTCTCTGCCAGGACTACCTGTGGTTCGTATTTGGACTCTTTATTATTCAGGTAAAACTAGGTACTTCCGTCTTAGTTCTTTTGGGATCAGCCTCCACTTCTCAATATACTTAAGTAGAAATTGCATATCTCGGCTCAAGATGTCTTCTGAATTTTAGAATGTCTTATCTTTTAAGGTTATGGTGATATCGTCTGCGTAAGTATGTGAATTTCCTTGCTTCGGATTTTGGCATGTCGTGGGTATACAGATTGAAAAGAAGTGGAGCCAGCACCGAGCCCCGTGACAGGCCTTTGTTTAGTTTTCTTACTCGGCTTTGCTTTTCACCAAGATGTCCGACAAACTCTCTGTTGCATAGCATACTGTTTAGGTGGCTACATAATTTGCGGCAGGGGACCGCTTTGACCTAATGTACAATTAGGCCTTGCCTCCAGACTGTAACGTAGTCTGCTGTAAGGTCTATTTATACTGCCACCGTTAAGTTGGTTCTGGAATCTAGCTTCTATATGTGTAGTGAGCGACAGTATCTGATCTGTGCAGTTTCAACCTGCGCTGAAGCCTGTCTGTTCTATCGGCACTACTCCATCGATGACTGTGGTTAGCCGGTTTGAAAGACTTTCTAGCAGCATAGCGCTCTGCAATGCTATCGGCCTATAGTTTGCTGGGTCTTCTGGTATTTTTTGTGGCTTCTGGACAGCAATTTCTTTCAACTTGTTGTATTCTCGAGGTGTTTGTTATTTTGGAGTATGTCAGAGAAGAACACGGTGAGCCAGGATCTGTGTCTAGGGCTCAGGTTTTAAAGATTTTTTTGTTCATAGTGGAACAGGACATGTATAACACAACGAAAACAGCTACTACAAAGAAGAACTCTACACAACAGCAATTATAAACAAAACTATTACAAATCGCTATTACATTAAACGCGGGCGCCACGGGCGGGACACACGTACTTACAAATACGTACTTTACTTACTTTCTTTCGTACTTTATACGCGTAGGTAGCGACTAATGCTATCGGTACTAAAGCAAATCAGTGCGGTGCGGGGGAGAAGGGAGGGAAAATTTCAATTTTGTAACGGTCAGTCACGGCAAACTTAAAATGAACGGGTAGAAGTATCAAATCAATGTTTAAATTCATAATGGCCCTTATTTGTCGTATCCAACATTATGTGACTCATTTAGATAACAGTTTGAAACCTTTTAATACAACCGATTGACCTTTTAACATATTCCAAATTTAAATATTCTATTTGACTTCATTATCTTGTTAATGGCTTTGTAAACGATTTAGCGCCATTTTTTGTTACGTGTTATTGTTTTTTTCTACTAATTTTGAGCAAGCATCTCTAAGTATAGCTAACCAATGCAGTTAATTCGTTACTCTAGACTGATTTTGGCACTTTATTCGCGTATAAATTGGCCTTTTCAAAGGAGTCGATGACTTTTATTGATTTACTAAGTCAATTTAGATGTAGACTTCTATTCTACTCGCATAGTAATTGACCACCTTGCCAAATATGTTAAGTCTATCTAAAGACTTAATAACGATTTGGAAAATAAACATTATATTTTTCATGACTTATTAACAGGGATATTTTTGGACTCCTAGCCAAAAGTAAATATGATTTATAAAAATAGATAAAAAGTAATGATTTGGTAAAAAAATAACAACTTTTCCTTTTGTTAAAATGAATTTCACGCCACTTTGTAAATCCCAAATTACTAGGCGCGTTCGGTGAACAAACGAGTAAGTGAGCGTAATTTTTATTTGAGTCAGGACAAATTGGCGACAAAATGTAAAAAATATAAAGTTTTTTATTTCATAAATTGATTACTATACCTGCAATAGTATGAACCCTGTATTTTAATCCTTCAATTTAAAGTCACACGGATTGTTCCTATCCTCACAGATCTGGAAATCTCTTATTAGGAAGAAAACGGTTGTACTGTAACGTCAGTTTTATAATAAACATTAATAAATAAATACTACAGGACAATCTAGCAATAATAGTTACGTCAACAAGGCTTATGTTACAGGTACTAGACGACGATATATTCAATAAAGACTTAACTAAATACATAGAAAACATCCAAGAATAAGAAACAAATATTCATGCTCATCACACAAATATTTGCCCTTACCGGGATTCCAACCCGGGACCGTCAGCTTCGTAGGCAGGGTCACTACCCGCTAGGCTAAACCGGTCGCCAGATACTTACCAACTAAGCTAAATGTAAGAAATACGTTTTATTTGACTGAATCATACCCCTTAAAGAAGCAATATCTCTCCCTTTCAAGTAAGATATGTATTAAGATAAGATAAGATAAGATAAATTTCTTGGTGTTTCCTGAAAACTAAATAGAATTATTTATGTAGCCCTCGGCAATGCGCTTGTATAATCTGTGTTGCTTAGCTCAGTGTCTACCTCTCGAGTATTTTAATATTTTACATAATATCTTTGCCTAAATTTAAGTTATATAAGTAACAGTAACTGTAAACTAAATTTTATCTAGGTATTGGTTTATATATCGTTAACTTAAATACAACCTTATTTTAATTATTATGTTATGAAATCTATTTCTTTACTATTAGGGCTTTATGAATGTGTGGTGTGTTTTATTAAATACGCAGTTCTTCCACGCTCAACTATATACCTTACCTATCCATCCATATATGATCTGCTGGAAGAAATCTCTTTACTCGCTGAAGTTTCGTGTGCAAATTACTAAATTATTGTACTAATGCCCTTAGCTTTATCTAAGTTTACAGTCAAATACGTGAAACATATTTTTAAAGTTAATAGCGTAACATTTTGTAACGCAATACCTATACAGCATTTCTTTCCATCTCACATACTTACTTCCTGCGGCGCTACAACCATTTGTAGGTCTTGGCCTCCTCCACGGTATTTGTCCATCGGTCTCCATCCCGTGCCTCTGTCCTCCAAGATGTATCCTTCTTCATCCTTTCAAGTCTTCTACGACGCAGTCAATCCATCTCCTTTTCGGTCTTCCTCGGCGACGTTTCTGTTGAGCTTTCCAGCTAGACCTTCGCTGCTCTGGTCTCCCCCATCCTCACAACCCTTAGACGCTGTGACTTACAGAACCTGACTCCTTGCTGATGAGTGCTTTAAGTTCGTGGTTCATTCTGGACCGCTATATTCCTTGTCATAAGAGTGTGTTATAAAATAAGTCTCGAACAATTCCAAATCTCGATCATTAGTGCGCCCTTGGTGTGTGCTACATTTTGATTAATATACTGTATTTTTTTTATCTGTCTTTAGCAATAGTTGCTCGTCGAATACTTAGGTTTACATTGGTACCAGAGACATTATGAATTCAACCGTATGTTTTTGTCTGCCCAAGTGATTGACGTTTGAGCATTAGGTAGTTTTGGTACGTGGGCTAGTTGCGGGGTGACAAGGCTTTTTGTGAATAGAAGAAATTATTGATTAATAGCTTTTAACTACGGGATATAATATATATTACATCCCCAGATACTGCGTCACGTGATTTTAGTATTTATTGCTTGTCTCAGATGTAATGTAAATGATAGGACCAGTGCGAACGGACTCATAGATAAAGTATGGCGAGCGATACAAATTTACATCTTGAGTGTGTTGAAATATACGTACATCCCTACTAGCTAAAGCCGGCTTCACCCGATGACATTGATCCGTCAAAAAATAATGGAGTGCGGCAGTCCGCAAATTAAAAAAAAGGTTTTTCGATATTTCGGCTGTTCCCTCTGTGTTCTCTCCGTTCAAAGAATAGTTTAAAACAAAGTTCATCCGGCCGTCCAGCCGTTTGCTAGTTTCGCGCTTACACATTTAGTGACTTATATTTATATAGATAGATAGAATAGATTCTTCTTCTTATCAAAAGTAACTACAATCTAGCGTCACGCCTTTTCCCAGACACAGTGACAGAGATACAGGTGCGCCAGTTCACTCCAGATCACCAGGGCTCACGGAAAATAAGAATGGCCAGGGCCAAGTTCAGAAAGTCGCTAGCTCATCTCCTGGCAGAACTCCTAATGATATAATAACGATCCCACTATATAATACAAGGTGAGGTTACGATGTGATGTTAGATGGCACTTTGGATGGATGTTTGTGTCTGCAGAACGGATTTCACCGAAATTTAGCTCACAGATAGCTGCAGCAGAAGAGTTAGATTAACGTTAAGGATTATTTTCATCTGACTGAACCAGAAAAAGGGTGATGTTTTCTGGGTTAAAGATCATTCCTAAGAAACTAAGGGCACCAGGACATATCCCACCACCGCCCAACCTCATTCCGACTTCATATCATAATGAGGCAAACGCGAGGGAGCAAGCCAACGGGTTAGATTTTTATTTTTATTTTTTTTATAAATTAGGGGAACCAGCTAGTAATAAATGAAACTTTTAATAAATCCCATGTTTTAGCCGCTGCCATAGCCACCCTACTAACAGGTTTCGGCAAAGAGCAACCCAGATGACCTCACGTTGAATAATCACTCCAACTCAAGTGTCTGCCAGCTGCCATCATGATGATCAGCTCCATCGGCTGCTGACGGACTGTAGCGTCACGGCGTATCTTATACGGGACAGCAGTGGCACGATGTGCCCACGTCAGCAAGTTGCTGATGGTGCTTCGCAATTCTATAACAACACAGTTCAACAAAAGACGAAAATCCAATGGCTGATCAAGCTGCCGCCTTTTAAGGGTTAAGTATCAGAAGGGTGACCCTATTACTAAGCCTCCGCTGTCTGCCTGTCCGACGTCTGTCCGTCGTCTGTCCGTCCGTCCGTCAGAGGACTGAAGTAAGGAGAGAGTCGAAAAAATCACAGAATTTGAATTTTCGTTGCCACTACGCAACAGACAATAAACTACACGACGAGATTTTATATAATCCGCCAAGTTAAAAACTTTAAAAAACCGACTTCAAGTTCAAGCACTATTTCTTTCTACCCGGTCAGGATGTGATGAAGTCTATGTAAATCCTCATTTAAACTTTTGCTGCACGGAACCAGTTTATATATGTTTTGTCTCGATTGATTTTTTCGAAAAGCGCTGAATAAATTTTCATTAAATTCATATGGAACCACCTCTGAATTATGACCTACCAATCAAAACAAGAATCATCAAAATCGGGTCATAATTGACGGAGTAATCGCGTAACAAACATAAAAAACTGACGGATTGAGAACCTCCTCCTTTTTTTAATCGGTTGAAAATAAAGGGGGTCCCCATACAAGATACCATGAGTTTTTAATATTCCTGGCCCCGAGTTTTTGTTTACCAGATCATCATGATTCAAATATCACACAAATTTCGCAGCTCCCCATCATCGTCATCGGTGGTTCGACGTCGGATGCGCAATCTGGAGGGCACTTAATCAATTTCTTAGTGAGCCTGCACATTAGAGTTTTCATACAACTCTGACAGGCTTCATATTAGTACTGACCGGACAGCAATGCAGTGTAGAAAGTTCGTCAAAGAAGGTTGTCACAATAATGCACGCATTTCCGAGCATGTTTGAAAAAACCTGAATTATTTTAGTATTGAATTACTTGATTTGGGCTCAATCCTGCCTCTGTCACATATAGGAAAAGGTATGGCGAAATGATTCTCATTTATTTATCGCTAGCACCTTCGTCACAAAGATATAATTTATTTAGATGGCAAAAGTCACAATACACAAAACAGAACACAGAAAATACAACAAGAAGGCATAGCATAGAAACAACCACTCAGACATATCTAAAACTAAAACTATACAGTAAGTGCCACAGTAAGTGCGGCTTTTGCGCGGTAGCTGTGCGACAGCTGCCCACGCCTTCCAAAATTGATCTTAATGGGGCAACGTCATTGCTTGTCATCAAAGCAGGAACACTTTTGATACTTTAACACTTTGAGTAGTCTGGCATTTGTTAAATGAGGAATGGGTGCTTACGTGCACTCGCAACACTTTTGGTCAGTCGCGTGAATGCCTCGCGGCAGTTATTAAGATGAAATATCGACAAAATCGACACTTTTTGAAGTTATTTCTCTGCTGTTCAAAAGAAGTTCCAAGTTAAATATATTAATATAACAATGTTGGGACCTTTTTCTAGATTTGGTAATAACAGAAACGCGATTGGAGGATTATCGCTCGATAGAAATAGTTATTGAAATTAGGTCTAAATGTACACTTTTTTTTTTGACAAATTGGAATAACGCTAAAAATTCAAAAATATTAATTTAGAGGGGTTTTGACAATACCTAAATTACCTATTATAGAAATTTTCATAGCTATTTTAGTTAATTTTTATCAATTTAAAACGGACTTTTTGCCATTTTTCCCCGATTCCGTCCCTTTCACACTGCGGGTCATTCCGCCTGGTGTAACGGGGACCTTTGCACGGACGAGATATACCCTTAATATGGAAATCAGCCGCTTGTGACCAGCACGATCGCGCGTCAGTCGCGCTGCTTAGTGTGAAAGGGCACTTACTGTGTAGTTTTAGGTATGTCGGAGTGGTTGTTTCTATGCTATGCCTTCTTATTGTATTTTCTGTGTTCTGTTTTGTGTATTCTGACTTTTGACATCTAAATAAATTCTATCTTTGTGACGAAGATGCTAGCGATAAATAAATGAGAATCTTTTCGTCACACCTTTTCCTATATTACAGAGGCAGGACTGAGCCCAAATCATGTAATTAAATACAATTCTTAAGACATAAAATAATTCAGTTTTCTCAAACATGCTCGAAAATTCTTGCATTATTGTGACAACCTTCTTTGAGATAAATCGAACTTTCTACTATATTGCTGCTATAGATGTATGAAAACTCTTAACTGTAGTGTTTTAAAAAATGGAACGCTCTTTTTCCTTGGCACCATAGCAACCAAGAAGGTAACTTATCAAAGGTTTTATTTAAATTTCGAATAAGCTTCCAACCAAATACAACGCTGTGTACAATGATGAAAAAAAAACATATGAACATATTGACTCGGGAATACGAAATACGACATTTATTTTAGGTACTTATTACTTTGTTTGAATTTACTCGTATTTTTGAGAAAAGCGCTATACAAGCCTTGTCGCCCAACAACAATATTGTTCGCCCTGCAATGACCGTATTGCCAGCCGCTGAATAATGAACTGTTTCCATGACTAACAAAAAACTTTTACACTTTCTATAACATACAAAGCTATTCGGCGCTACATTAAACCCTTCGGATTATACATTTGTTTGGAAGATTTGATTAAATTGTGACATTAATTTGCTGTTCTATTACATCAAAAATCCATAATAATTATAATTAACGCTTTTTAAAATGAACATAAAAAAGGACCCCAGATCCTACTTTTCAAAAATCCGTAATTTCAAGATGGCAAAAACTCAACTGTATCTATCATAAATATTTCATTCTGACTTCACTAAAAACTAAATTAGAAAAATAACTTACCGTACTTTAAGGTTAGCCATTAGAACTTTATTGGTTTTTCGAGCCAACAGTTAATTAAACATAAATTGCTAATATTATTATATGTTAAACCTATGAAGGTTTATCATATATTAGCTGAGCATAGATATGAATCAGTATTCAGTACTACGTCGTGTTTTTTGTGTCGAACTAACTCGAAGGCTTCGTTGCGCCCCCTTTAGTCTTCACCTAAGCTACCGCAGTGTTTTGACCTAAAATATTTCTTGGTTCAATTAAAGTTCTAATTCAACCATGGTTGGTTATTTCATAATATTGTCAATTCTATGATATGGTTACGACATATATAACCAGTTAAAGAGAAATAGTAATATCGCAATTGTGTCAAGCAACTGTCAGTTAAATAATAATAATAATAATACCTTGGACACTATTTATTTATATAGATCTAGCCCCAAACTAGGATTCCCCGTGTCTTGGGTACTAGACAACGATACACATCCTTATAAAGATAAAAATTATACTTAGATAGATAAACAACCATGACTGAGGGTACAAACATCCGTTCTCGTCAAACAAATATTTGCCCCCACCGGGACTCGAACCCGGGACCCCTTGGCTGCGTCGTTGAAATGACAATGTTCTGGTTCTATCTGAAAGGACAAGTGTGCAACACATGTGATTCATCCCAGAACAGGGTCTTGGATCTTGGGCGAGAGTGTGGCAGGTTGTGCGAGCTGGATGCACGGTATGTCCTGGTTGGTAAATTATAGAAATTTACCATTGTATGTTGTTAGTCATTGGTGAATTTAATCATGCAAATTATTTTTATAAAACACCAAAGTCTGATGAAATCTTCGATTTGAAAATTATGTCTTACAAATTTGTTCAGTGATTTAGAATATTTCTGTAACACTATGAAAATTTACATGCCAAATAAATAAATTAAATAATATGCTTATTTAATTTATTTATTTGGCATGTAAATTTGAAGAAATTGGAATTATACCCACCCGTTGGGCTGGCTAGGTGGCTTAGATATACTTAGGTGTACTTTTTTTATCACAGTTTAATGCAATGATATCGTCCTCACGTGTAGTAATCTTATTTTCAGAATTTGTCTATTTCCTAAATTATAATTAAATCCCTGCTGATTTAGATTTGCCCATTATCGTTATTTTAACTCAGTCATTTGAAAAGTTGTTAAGAAACATACATTTTAATACGATTACTATTCTATGTGTTAGTCAAAGTCTATTTTCTAACTAGCCTCAGGCATAACGAGGCATAATCATGACCCCAAATATCCCTCAAATAAAAAAAACAAACCGTAATAGGCTAAAAATGTTCCCATCATCCCTTAAAAATCTTTGCCGAACCGTATCCGTATCGCCTCCCTTATATTCATTAAAAAAAACGTGAAGCGTCCCATGGCAACAAACACCTGTTGCGCCGGCGCAGTTGTGCACGCCATGGACGTGATAGTAATGACGATTTACTGGAATTGAGTTACCATAACGATAATTCAGTTATCTGGATAGGATTTTTAAATAACAGAAATAATTTTGACGTTTTGTGCTAAAATATGTTTATAGTCTTCAGAAGAAAGCAGAAAGAAACAGGTTCACGGCTTAGCTTTAAAAGTAAAATAAAATGATAGGTTTGATAGTATTCAATATTCTTTATTTGAAATCCTCAAAAATATTCTTCCACTACATGTTTTATAGTCTTTATAGTAAGAGTATGTGTCATAACATAACACCTAATAAATAGGTTTGTATAGCACAGCATAGTTGAGCAAAGCATAGCAACAACACCACAACATCGGTGGTCAGCGTTACCGTCTCTATACAAAGATGGCGGACAGACATCTGTCAAAATTACATTCTGAATTAATTACGACGGACACAAAAAACAACTAGATTCAACCGTGTGCAAAAAAACAAAGTGTAATTAAGATAAGCTATTAATACTGTAGTTACGTGTTGTGTATGAGATACCTAGCCATTTTAATTTTTTGAAAACTTGTGGAGCTTCTAGGAGCTTTGTAATTTCAATACCACACTTGTTGATTTGATCGTCAAACTAAATAGGATCAAGTATAAATAAAGTTACAATTGATATGATGATTTGTTAGTACGACATTATTTTGGGAGCTTTGGTAACCTCAAAGCTACTGCGACGGGCTAGCCCCCTGTCTCGCAAAACGGAGTATCTTTTGTATTATCGGTAAAACGTGGGCTAAACCATACCTGCGGTACACCGTATGGAAGTGTAGCGTTATTTAATTTTTGGTAATTTGGGCACTTTCGAAATGTTACCTAAAATAGTACTATACATATAATTCAAACCACCCACATAAACTTTGGTGTGTGCATGTCTATGCATGTGTGCGAACAGACCAATGCGTATGCGCCGAAATACGTTCCATTATCACATGCCATCGACGGAGCATCGCACCCCCGACGACGACGGCGACGCCGACGAAATGGCGGGAAGATGTAGTGTGACCGCACGGTCTTGGTATCGGAAGATCGGCTTTTTTAACGCCATCAGGAAACTTGGTAGTTTCTAAGGATTGTTGAATGAAATTATCTATCCCGCCTCCTACTGCTGAGTAAAGGCCTCCTCTTCACTACGCCGTTTATTGAGGTTCTGGGCCAGCTTGGTCCACCGGGCGCGCGGACCTCTCGGTGAACGCGCGTCGCTTGGCCACCATTCCGTCACCGCCTGGTTCCATCTGCCGAAGTACCTCCTAGACAAGCGTTCCGCCCATCATCACTGAATCTTGCGATCCGCATACGAGGGACCAGTCTACGACTGTTGAAATTACTTAAATAATAATTAAGTCACATCCATAATGTTCATAATAGTAGTTTATGTGACTGCTACATAATGCCTTATTATGTACAGTTACATACACTAGTTTAACTACAAACATATCATAAGCTCTCTTTGATGTGTTCAGGAACCGCATGTTCGACCGGCATTGTGGCATTGATCATTTTCTCTGCAGTTGTTTAGCTTGTTCAGTAGTACCAACTTCACAGACATCCTAGGGGCGGCACGCAGGCGGGCGTCGTCGTTCGAAATTTGAATGTCATATTATGACAAATTTTGGTACATTATGGTCATAATTCAGATAAGAAATGAGTTTTTACCAAGAAGTTTATTATTATGGTGGTGGTAACGTGCGGTTTTTGGACACAGTAAAGAGGGTTTATGATACGTGTGTGGTTATTGAAGGATAAGGGACTTTTAGAAAGTTTCGAATAAATAAACATAATTTGGAGGTAACATTGTGTTATATTTGATGTGCCCTTTAGGGACTGAGGAGTTATATCCGGAACCTGTCAACTCCATCTATGGAGAACAACGTTCATATCACAACGCTCCAGACTGCAGACTGGACAAGAACATATTTTAAGGGACTGACCGCCGTAGTCAGTCATACATTTTAACTTACCTTTAAAATCGTTCAATATACTTTATTGCACAAAAACAGTTGATACAAAAAACATGTTCAAAGGCGAGTTTATCTCTAAGAAGAGATTTCTTCCAGCAAACCGAAAATGGAGAGAGAAAAAGAAACGGCTTATGTTTAAACGATCACCAAAAACGCACCTATTTTACTACCAATAAATTCGAAACGACCACCAGAATTAGTAAACGACCACCAAATTGTGTATGGATAAATGATCACCAAACTTTTTTTTTATGTTTTGTGTACTTAAGTTTATGTTTTAAGCATTTTTTGTTGTTGTTACATGTTCAACCTAACACGAATGATAAAAGGGGGCTTCGCTTCGCTCACCTCCTTTACGCTTCACCTAAGCTACCGCAGTACATTGCCCTGATATTTTCTGCAGCTTTTGGTGATCATTTATCCATTTTGGGTAGGAAAAAAATATCATGGTGATATTTTTTGCCAGGAGGCACTACAGGTAGTACTATGTGCATAACATTAAATATGTTAATAAAAATAATAATATATAAATATGTACCACATAGATTAAATAGATACAAATACATTTTAATACTTAGTAAGGAAAAGAAAGACAGTGTTCTTTCAACCGACTCACTTTCACTCAACTGTTTTGACGTAAAAAATGGCTTGCGATTTTGAACTTTGGCTTGGCTTGGTAATAAAGATAAATTCCTTTTTCGCCTTATTGTCAGACTGTCTCTGATGGCGTTGAGGAGTGTGTTCCAGAGACTGATAGCTCGTAGTCTGAACCCATTCTCATATGCGGCAGTGTTATGTTGCGGAATTATGGAGAATTCCGTGTAAGGCGAATCAGGAGTCATTTCAACTCCCTGCGATACTCCGAGACGTGGTCAAACTTGCGCACTCCGAAAAAAACCGAGTTTTAGAGTCGCTCGAGTTTGTTCAGTTGCTCTTCGTTTGCACTTGCCCAGCGGACATCAGCGTAGTCTATCGTTCATTAGGTAATCCTTAATGATGCTGAAACTACTCTGAGTATGGCAGTTAGCAGATTTTTTCCGACTTCTGAGCTAAAAATAGCAAATTCGCAGCTTAATTTTGGGTTTTCGTTCGAAATGTACCATTATCTATATAATCAATCTGTATTGCGATGTATTTTCAACCATTCAAATATCTTTAATTATATTTAGTAACGATCATTTTTATCGACCCGAAGTATCAAGACTCACTCTTCGCACTAAAGGGGTAACAAATCGTAGGCGTTTGTAGCAGGGTGGGTCGCATAAAGGCAACCTTTTTTTTTTCTCCGAATTCTAAGATTTTTTCTACCTGCGAACCGGGGAATTTTACCTGACACTGTGCCCATGCGCAGATTTTAGTGCGTTTTAGACTTTGGAGGGAAAAAAACCGCCCTCCGTTTTGATTTCGATGCCGGTCTAAAGTAGGACCCCCTTTTTGCTGGAGTTTTTTCAGGAATTTCACTTGCTCTAAAATGTAAGGTGCACCAGTTTTTGTTAAATGTTTAGGTTTTTTCTGGGCAGTTCCGGGGCAAGGGTTGCATTGGTGATTTGACATTATTTTGGCCTTTTTGTGTTATTTTTGCTGAGACATTTATTCCCAGATTTTATTGCAAACATTCTATTAACGGTGTTTCTTTGTTATCTTTAGTTACGATAATTTCGTCAAATGTTAATTACTAACCAACTTCAGTAGAAAACTTAATTAAACCACCACAAACTAACTAAAAATAGACACTTTGTTTTGAAACATTGTCTCCAGTAAAGATGAAGACTACAAAGACAAAACCACTACAAAGATAAAACCAATCATAGTAAGGGTAAGCAACTTTTTATTTTTTTATAATATGTTTTCTTTAAGAATGGTTTAACTTTAATCATGAATGTATGTTATAAAAATTAACGTTAAAAAAATAGGTGACAGTCGAAAGTTGTATTAAAATTCAAAACTCCTGGGGGTAACCACAACGTCATAAGGCGATTCAGCTTAGGGACCTAAAATGATCCACAAAATTAGCATGGCCGTCTTAAAACTAGTCTTGGTTTTAGGTAAATAAAGCCCATTATGGCGTATTCGAATGGAAATGGCTGCCATAGTGATGCTCCTGTTTTGAACCTTATCTATATCGCTATGAACTCTTCCGCTCGCCGCACAGATCCCAACCGATATGCCTATAAAATACCGAAGTGTCATGGCGGCACGCAAAAATACTTGAAGATATTTGCTAAATGTCACAGGAAGTTTATTTCTTTCTTCGAAATTGTTGTACGGACCTGGGAGAGTCATATACCACAGAGTAGGTCTTTTTGTGGTCCATTACTTTTTAGTGCGTACTAACATTCAAGAAAAACTGTAGTATTTCAATAATATCGATATTTCCAGACCGCGGATACCGGCTAGCGCGTTCATATGGGAGGTGTGGTTCTGCGAGTCAGCGGAGGTATATATAAACTGTCGTTGATCATATGGAGGGAGTGGTTACGCGAGCGGAAGGGGCTATGAGCTAATACGCAAAAAAAAATGGAAATTACCGTTCTATTTTGTGTCCTATATTTAACAGATTGCACTAGATAGCCACAAAGAGACATTTGTATGCATTGCAGCAAGATGATACTAAATCTTGCAAAACAATGAGTCAATCAAACATTAAACCATAACCTAACCTAACTACTAAACAATGAAAAAAGATTTAGAAAAACATTATTAGAATTCGCACGCGTGCTAAGAAAAAGTGAAGTATTTGCAAAAAGTCAGTCATTGTCGACTTTTTGTTAGGAACTTTTTGCTTCTGGATTTTGAAAAAAACTTTTTTTTCGGATGCGTTCAAGATACGTTTAAACCCGTTAGGCGCACTTTTTGCCCTTTTTCGGGGCCAGTGTGTAGTCATTCTGGTTTTTATTCGGTTTCTTTTTATTTTATAGTTTCTTACGATTGCATAACGCCATAACCGTTGAGAGGGGTCAGTGTATCTCTTTGTTTATCTAGTGACAAAGATTGTTTAAACTAGTATTCGTAAGCTAACAGTAATATTCGTGTTATTTGTTAATATACATGTTTTTTTTGTGTCCTATCTTCGATTCTTGTCTTACAGACAGATAGCCTACGATTTTACTGTTATAGAGTAGCTTTTCCAATAAGTAAAATTTCGTTTTGCATGCTCTATTATGACAAGCCGGAATAAATCAGAACTCCTTTTCTTAAAACCACCATCACTCTAAAAGTTAATGTTTTATCTAACATTATTATAATATATGTAATGAGCACGATGTAATATAACATAACAATACAAGTATGATGTCAGTACAGTACCAACAAGAAATTAACACACTGCCGTTTTTGCCGCGCTTTTGAAAGTCATGGTCATTGTCTAATAACTCGATGTAAGTTACGGATTGCGATACTTATACACGATTATATTCAATATCTACAATACCGAAAAAAATACAAGATTAAAATAGTAGTTTATGTGACTGCTACATAATGGAGGGCATTAATACTCGAGAGTGGGTTTATGAAACGAGCCGAAGGCGAGTCTCATAATAATATCATTCGAGAGTTTTAATGCCTAATTATGTACAGTTACATACACTAGTTTATCTACACACATATCATAAGCTCTCTTTGATGTGTTCAGGAACCGCATGTTTGACCGGCATTGTGGCTCTGCAGTTGTTTAGCTTGTTCTGTAGCACCAACTTCACGCAGGCGGGCGTCGGCGTTCGAAATTTGAATGTCAGTACCAACTTCACAGACAAACTAGGGGCGGCATGCAGGCGGGCGTCGGCGTTCGAAATTTGAATGTCATAATATGTAGAAAAATTACACATTATGGTCATAATGTGTAATTTTTCAGATAAGAAATGAGTTTTTACCAAGTAGTTTAACATTATGCTGATCGTAACGTGCGGTTTTTGTACGCAGTAAAGAGGGTTTATGATACGTGTGTAGATAAAAGTAAATTATATGTCGAAGGTAGTTAGATAGATAGATAAATTAATGTATTCATTGCAACATGGTACACCCACATATACATAATTATAACTCAAACTTTAAGAAGAAAAATCTACAAAAAGAAAACAAACACAGCAGTTAAATAAAACAATCAATAAATAATAAAATTATACAAGCAAACATTGAGGTACGGTAAGGATAACTATGTGGTATTGTGACTGTACCGCGACAATGAAATGGCCCTGACTCAGCAATGTCACAGACGAATCTGTGACGCTGGTATTCGGCCAGAGCCAGTACGGACGAGACAAGGGTCTGCTCAAGTACACATTTAACAACGTAAAAGATGATGATTAATAAAATTGTTCAATAAAATAAATTGTATTCTATAAGATTGTATTAAAATTATAGCATTAAAATTGTATCATTAAAATGTATAGCAATATAAGATATAAAATTTTAAAAATATAGCAATTTTTATTAAAATTGATGTCAGTGTTACAATTAAGATTACATTGAAAATGTCATTAGGATTATAAAATAATAATAATCAGTAGGGAATTAACCACAGATAATTGGAAACAATGTAAATATCACAGGTAACAGGTAGATTAGCTCCGTGCCGTTCCCTCAGTCTTCTGCTGTATTATTAAATACTTTCTATAGGCACTTCTAAACCCAGCCTTACTAGTAAGCAGCCGATGGGGAGGTGGGAAGTTATGCCAGCACTTGGTGGCACGGTACTTAAAACTGCCACGGAAAGCTGCACCCTTGTGTCGAGGCATTGAGAGAAAAGGAGCAACTCTCTGGGACATACGCCAGGTAAGTTTGTCACAAAGATAAGAAGGTGTCCTCTTCACTATAACCTCAAACAACAGCGTTGAAAAATACAAATCCTGTCTAGCTTTCATCCTTAAAATATTGGCCCTGTTTAAAAATGGAGTAATGTACGTTTGGGGGTGAATTACGAAACAGAACCTGGCGCAGGCATTTTGTACTCTTTGTACTTTGAGTAATAATAATGTAAGTCTTTGTATGAGATTTTATGTTTTCTCAAAAACATACATACATTCGACGACAACAAGAGATGTAAGCCAGGATCGTAGCAAGTGGAGGTCTTAGTCTCTGCATACCCCTCTACTGGGTAAAAGCCGTGAGCATATGTAATATATGTATGTATCATGTTATCTATCCTACTTTAGGAAGTTCCTACTAATATAATAAACGCGAAAGTTTGTGAGTATGTATGTATAAAATTAAATTTACAATGATATTAATTAATACTTCAATAATAAAGAATTAATTACTCCATAAACTCGTTACTGTTAAGTTAAGTTAGTAAAGTTACTGGGCTGGCCTGAGTTCCTTGCCGTATCTTTCTCGACTTAATAGCCCACGGCTTTACGAAACGGACTAGTTTAGTGTATTCCTAAAAAAATAGATTACCTACCGTAATAAAAAAATACAATCAAGGTAAATAATAAAAAGGTTTGTTATTCTTTTATGCAAAATCTACTGGATGGATTTTAATGGAATTTTACAATAATCTAGGATTTTCATCAGAATAACACATTGGTTATAATTTATAAAGATATTGTGTGAATTGTCTAAGTGACACTTATATGTGTAAGGAGGAAAAAATCTGCCATATACTTCCTACTTCCTACTATCCATCCTACTGATAATATAAACACGAAAGTTTGTGGGTATTTATGTATAGATGTTCGTAAGTCTTTTACGGAAAAACTACTGAATGGATTTTAATGAAAGTTTACAATAATGTAGCTTATACATCAGAATAACACATAGACTATAATTAATTTTAGATTAGCTCCGTGCCGTTCCCTCAGTCTTCTGCTGTATTATTAAATACTTTCTATAGGCACTTCTAAACCCAGCCTTACTAGTAAGCAGCCGATGGGGAGGTGGGAAGTTATGCCAGCACTTGGTGGCACGGTACTTAAAACTGCCACGGAAAGCTGCACCCTTGTGTCGAGGCATTGAGAGAAAAGGAGCAACTCTCTGGGACATACGCCAGGTAAGTTTGTCACAAAGATAAGAAGGTGTCCTCTTCACTATAACCTCAAACAACAGCGTTGAAAAATACAAATCCTGTCTAGCTTTCATCCTTAAAATATTGGCCCTGTTTAAAAATGGAGTAATGTACGTTTGGGGGTGAATTACGAAACAGAACCTGGCGCAGGCATTTTGTACTCTTTGTACTTTGAGTAATAATAATGTAAGTCTTTGTATGAGATTTTATGTTTTCTCAAAAACATACATACATTCGACGACAACAAGAGATGTAAGCCAGGATCGTAGCAAGTGGAGGTCTTAGTCTCTGCATACCCCTCTACTGGGTAAAAGCCGTGAGCATATGTAATATATGTATGTATCATGTTATCTATCCTACTTTAGGAAGTTCCTACTAATATAATAAACGCGAAAGTTTGTGAGTATGTATGTATAAAATTAAATTTACAATGATATTAATTAATACTTCAATAATAAAGAATTAATTACTCCATAAACTCGTTACTGTTAAGTTAAGTTAGTAAAGTTACTGGGCTGGCCTGAGTTCCTTGCCGTATCTTTCTCGACTTAATAGCCCACGGCTTTACGAAACGGACTAGTGTAGTGTATTCCTAAAAAAATAGATTACCTACCGTAATAAAAAAATACAATCAAGGTAAATAATAAAAAGGTTTGTTATTCTTTTATGCAAAATCTACTGGATGGATTTTAATGGAATTTTACAATAATGTAGGATTTTCATCAGAATAACACATTGGTTATAATTTATAAAGATATTGTGTGAATTGTCTAAGTGACACTTATATGTGTAAGGAGGAAAAAATCTGCCATATACTTCCTACTTCCTACTATCCATCCTACTGATAATATAAACACGAAAGTTTGTGGGTATTTATGTATAGATGTTCGTAAGTCTTTTACGGAAAAACTACTGAATGGATTTTAATGAAAGTTTACAATAATGTAGCTTATACATCAGAATAACACATAGACTATAATTAATTTGAGTAAATTGTTCAAAATATACTGGTAAAGTAAATAGAGTAAAGTAAGTAAAATCTGCCATAAATACTGCAAACTTGAAGGTGTAAATTAATAAGTTTCTCTATGGTGTAAACTTCCCAAGTTTGCAAACCTAAATGTGGTGATTGAAAAACTGCGAAATTCTGGCAACTTGCTGAATTTTTTTTCAACCACAAAGCAAATATGGTAAAATACCCTTATTCCGATACTTAACGCTACTTTAAGCATCGGTATTAGGGTATTTTTACCATATTTTTACAAAGTAAACTTAGTTTGCTACACATTAAGTCCAACCAGAACTCTCTAGGTTCATTGTTTGCGGAGATTAAGTCAGTCCATTTTTTTTTTTTTTTTCAAAAAGTATAAATGTATCGGTGCTGACGGGAAAAAGTCCTACACGGAGTGGCAGAGGCATAATTATTCCTGCTTTTATCATAGTTTAGTACAACGTTTCCATTTTTAAAAAACTTCAAAGCGTTTAAAATATTCTATGCTATGCATATCAAAATTAACACCATATTATCATTAATTATTGGATCTGATTCGAAGTTAAGATTGTTCTAAATATAAACATTCAGATGAGCTATGATATTTAATTGAGTGATGAAGTCGTAGATTTGATTAAATAATCGATACATATTCAAACTGTTTCATACGATTTTTATGATTGTCAAAAAAACGTCTTAATTTATCTAATGTATGAAATAGACACCACTTTAACAAAATTATTACGGGTAATTAGGTCCATTAAAGATATAATAACAAAAATCTCGACCGTAAACAAAAATTATCGAAGGCTGCATAAAAATGAAGTCTTCACAGTAATCAATCAGATATTATGTAAAATCGACAAATTAACATACATAATAATAATTAGTTATACAAAAATACTGTGGAAGCCCAATCCTATCTCAGAAAAAATAACAAAAAAAAACTACTACCTACACTTCTGATTGAAACAACGAAATAAAGGATGGTTCACATGATAAGTTAATAAATTTTGCAAGTGAGTATTAAATAATGCAGTTACAAATTATTATTATTTTGCAAATTTTCCGGATAAGTTAATACGCGGGTGTTATTTGATTACTCGTCTTTGAACATGTAGAAGATACTGAAGTCTATTTTAGGGTTCCGCTCATAAAAAGGAAAAAATGAACCCTTATTAGGATCACTTCGTTGTCCGTCTGGCTGTCTGTCGAGACCCTATATTTCAGGAACGCGAAAAGATATCAAGTTTAAATTAGTGTCATTTGCTCAGCTCTATGGTCCCTTGGAGCTGTAAAAAAATAAAACTTCTAGAACAACGCAATCAAAAGTTGATGCCGCAAATTGGATTAATTTGCTTGATACTAGCAAGGGAATCAAAACCTATAGGGTACTTCCCGTTGACCTAGAAACATTAAATTTTGAACGAAGTAAGGTCTTATATAACCTAAGTAAAGGAAAAAATCCTTTCTGTCTGTCTGTCTGTCTATCTATCCGTCTGTAAGGACCCTTTTCCTCAGTAACGCGTGAAGGTATCAAGTTGAAATAAATATCAGGTTCTCAAGTCTCTAGCCTCTTTAAGTTGTGAAAAATTATAGGTCAACACAATCAAAAGATGCCACCGCTTTTGTTAAAGAAAAAACAGAATTCGCTTAATAGTCGCAAGGGAATCAAAACCTATTGACCCAGACCCGTAGACCCAGAATCATGAAATTTAGCACTAAGCAAGGTCACAAATAAAATAAAAAATCCATAAATTGGTAGTGCCTTCACAAAATGAGCAATTTGTGTAGAACCCTCGGTGCGCGAGTCCGACTCGCACTTGACCGACATTTTTATGTGTGTTCTATCGAAACCGGTGTTATTTATGAATATAAGCCAACTAGCACACCGAACACTGCTTCATCTGCACGACACTGCATAACATGGAAGATCAGACAGATGTAGAAAGTATAGAAAACCTGTATCCTTATCTACCCCACGAGAGGTCCCGGATTAAATCCCCAGGGTCTTGGATGTTTATAAGTATGTGACGTCGCTGTTTCAGGTTCCCACGACACAGGGAATCCTAGTGTGGGCCAGAAGCAATGTGCGTGCCTGTATGTAAATGTTTATGTTTATGTAATTCTGAAATCTGACGTTTACAATCACTTTAAAAAAAACACAACTCGATTATTTCACACAAGCTGAAAGGTAAATTTTTTATTATTCAACTTTTCTAAAGCGATTGGAATTCCTGGATATCAGGAGTACATGATAAGCCTACAGAATATCGCTTTTTTAAACAACCAAAGTCGCAATTAAAGACAGTCCGTGTCAAATGATCCTGTTGTTATAATAGCAATAATCAATTTATTAAAAGCGATTGCAATTCCCAGATGTCTGAATTACATGATAAGTCCAGTGTCCACACTGTAATTTGGCCGAGAATTAGTGCCGGTTTCTGAATTGAGATTCCCAGATGTCTGTATTACATGATAAGTCCAGTGTCCACACTGTAAGTTGGCCGAGAATTAGCGCCGGTTTCTGAATTGAGATTCCCAGATGTCTGAATTACATGATAAGTCCAGTGTCCACACTGTAAGTTCGCCAAGAATTAGCGCCGGTATCTGAATTGAGATTCCCAGATGTCTGAATTACATGATAAGTCAAGTGTCCACACTGTAAGTTGGCCGAGAATTAGCGCCGGTTTCCTAATTGAGATTCCCAGATGTCTGAATTACATGATAAGTCCAGTGTCCACACTGTAAGTTCGCCAAGAATTAGCGCCGGTATCTGAATTGAGATTCCCAGATGTCTGAATTACATGATAAGTCAAGTGTCCACACTGTAAGTTGGCCGAGAATTAGCGCCGGTTTCTGAATCGAGATTCCCAGATGTCTGAATTACATGATAAGTCCAGTGTCCACACTGTAAGTTGGCCGAGAATTAGCGCCGGTTTCTGAATTGAGATTCTCAGATGTCTGAATTACATGATAAGTCCAGTGTCCACACTGTAAGTTAGCCGAGAATTAGCGCCGGTTTCTGAATCGAGATTCCCAGATGTCTGAATTACATGATAAGTCCAGTGTCCACACTGTAAGTTGGCCGAGAATTAGCGCCGGTTTCTGAATTGAGATTCTCAGATGTCTGAATTACATGATAAGTCCAGTGTCCACACTGTAAGTTAGCCGAGAATTAGCGCCGGTTTCTGAATTGAGATTCCCAGATGTCTGAATTACATGAAAAGTCTAGCGTCCACACCGAAAGTTGGCCGAGAATTAGCGCCGGTTTCTGAATTGAGAGACTTAAGTATCGTTCCGTTCCTTTTTGTGACATCTGCTGAGACAGAATTATACTTAAATATTTGATTTGTGAAATTCTCGATTCAGAAATCGGAGGTCTGTCAGAGACAATCAACATTAACTTAATGATTTAACTACTTAACATGTAAACCAGCCATAAACTTAGTCGATCTGACTGAAGGTCATATGATGTGGATCCGCATGTAATACTTACATAATAAGATGGCGTGTAAAAAATATGTACCCTTTGCAAAGTACACGATTTAATTGTATTACTTGTGATAGTGATGTAGTCTATACTCTGTTTCTAGGGCAGGCGAAAAAACGGACTTTGACTTTTGTGCCTACCACAGCGATCACCAACCTTTTTTGGTGAGGTTCAAAAATCATCAGTCGTATGAATGTAGGGCATAAATAAAATTATAATTTTTATTTTTATTTATTATATGTATGTACGTTATTTATAATAAAATTGTTTGCTGATATCTAAAAGATGTTTAATAACACAAGTATACACGGTTTTGGACGTGAGCAACTAAAAGCTCGCACTCGAAAACCAGAACCAATTTCGACACACGGATTGAAGATTTGAGTTAAGGCTATCAAATAACATAAGAAATCGTTCTCATCTACTCAGGTCCAAAAGTTGATCCGAATCTGTAAACTTGTGTTATTTTTAGGGTTCCGTACCCAACGGATAAGAACGGAACCCTATTACTAACACTTCGCTGTCCGTCCGTCTGTCACCAGGCTGTATCTCAAGAACCTAGCTAGCTAGAGAGTTTAAATTTTCACAGATTATGTATTTATGTTGCCGCTATAACAACAAATACTAAAAAACAGGATAAAAGAAATATTTAAGGGGGCTCCCATACAACAATTCTTTCAATACCACATACAAACTTATGGATGCACCTGGTTATGTACATGGAGTGTGAAAGTAACCGCACCAATAACTTTGTAAACAATATTTTGCTGTGTAAAATCCAAACTATTCACTCCACACCATCGCTTCCATTGAACGGTGGTACGGAACCCTTCGTGCGCGATTTAGACTCGCACTTGACCGGTTTTTTTAATTTGTCCAGAGAAAAACATTTATTCATTTTCTTCATGTACAGCCGCCTCCGCTTCACTGTCTTTTACTGATGACTAACACTTGGAGGAGTCCGTTACATTGATCAACAATCAGTCATCAACAATCTCAACCAAATTAGGACACTTCTTTGGCGGAGCTGGTGACCTCACCGTTACATTTCTGTGTATTCTTTTAGAACACGGTAAACAGTAGTCATACCAATGCCTAAAATTTCAGCTAATTTATTTTTCATATCTGTTTTTGATTTATATTTTTCACTAGGCCAGGTTTCTTGCACATATTATATACATTCACAATTATAATTTTTTCATTTTCCGAAATATGACTCTTCTTGCGCTTCTTTCGTGGTGACGTACAGTCTTTAAATGGTTTTGATGTGGATGGACCGGGCTCCATATCTCTTGAGAAACGGTAAAAACAAGTCCAATAACACAAGGAAACTTTAACAGAAAACTTAACAGCGGAAAACTGATACTAACTAAACTAAAACATTAACAAATAACCGACATTATCAAAACACACGCAAGCGGGCGGAATGCCTGACGCCGAAGCTCCGTCTGTTTATCAAGTGTTCTCCTCACACCGGGACGTCGTCATTCTAAACACGTCGAAAAAGGTTTGTTATATCTGACTGGTAGGGTCGGTCACCCCACCCCGTACCACGAAACGCAGTACTACGCGGAAACTATACAGAAGTGCATGGAGGGCGATACGTATCGTTTTCTTTCAACGCTAACATAATACTTTATGTCATTGTCCGTTTTTTCGCCTGCCCTAGAAACAGATTATAGCAACTTGTCACGCAAAATCAGTAATATATCTGACTAACGTGAGCACAAGTGTACCTCTGTCACCCTTAATGGGAAAGGAGTGCCACTATGTTTTTAGGGTTCCGAATCTTATAGCAAAAATGAACCCTTAAAGGATAACTTCGGTGTCCGTCGGTCCGTCAGTCAAGACGCTTTTTCTCAGAAACGCATAAAGGTATCAAATTGAAACTAATATCATTTACACGCATTTACAGAACAAGCAATGCTTGATATGTAATGGATTTTCATACAACTTTACAGTTCAAGCTA
Source organism: Argyresthia goedartella (assembly GCA_949825045.1). Taxonomy (NCBI): domain Eukaryota; kingdom Metazoa; phylum Arthropoda; class Insecta; order Lepidoptera; family Argyresthiidae; genus Argyresthia; species Argyresthia goedartella. The sequence goes on from OX463834.1 coordinate 20,879,919, forward strand.
TGCAAACCTCCTTGGTCAAAAACTCAACCAACACAAAAAAAAATAAAAAATTGGCGGTAATTCAATCGATATTATTTGAAGTTTGATAAAGTTTATCTCAAATTAATTACCTAATTAAAAATGTCAAGTGATGAAGTGGATATGGAAGCTGAGAATGTAGTCGACAACCTTTTGCCAAATAAATCAAAAGAAAGGTATTTAAAATGCTATGATGACTTCATTAAATTTACATACTTTCCAAATATCTAATTCAGAAATTACACACACAACTTTTTATTAAAATCACATTAAAATTAATATGTAGGTACCTCATAATTTTGTAATTATTTATTCCTGCTTATTAATCATAACAATTAAATTTTTCATATTTGTATTAGTTAAGCACAACCTATTTTTAAAAGAGATCTAAAAATAAATCTGTGGGAGTTTCTACGCCCTTCTTCTCCCACAGTGGTCCAATGTAGAGAAGAGGCAAAAAATGACGTTTGCTAAGTATATGTAAATATCTACAGTAATAAAGTACTTTGACTATTGACTATTTGACATTAGTTTTTTGATATGAATTTAAATTACATTGTTTTATTTTATTTGTTGTGTTTTATTTTCCTCGCAAGAAAGGTGTAAAATAGTATACTTCTCTCGGGTTGTAAGTAGCTATTGCACCCTCGAACTATATCCGCCCTTGCTCGCTTCGCTCGCTCGGGCGTCTAAATATCTCGGGTGCACTCGGTCCTTAGAGCCCTTTGCGAGCGAAGCTCGCACGGGCACCAAATTGCATCTCGTTCCGTAATAGCTCACTTACTTCCCTTGTAGCGTAATGTACTATTACTCAAAGTCTGTGGTTCCTTAGAGTTGTCATAAAATCAAACTTCTAGGTCAAAGAAATCAAATGATGCGGCCGTTTATTCCGCAAATTTGATGAATTTGTTTGAAACTCGCAGGAGAAGCAAAAACTATAGGGTTCTGCCCGTCATGAAATTTAGCACGAAGCAAGGTTATATTATAGCACAACCAAAGGGAAGAATCCGAAAACCGTAAAATTTAAGTTGCTACAAAATAAAATGCATTTTTTTATGTTTTGTTACTGTTTATGTGTATAACATAGATACATAGAAACATGAACTACAAACATCAGTCGGAGCAATTTTATTTTTCACTTCTCCCTTCCCACTTCAGTTTTAGTCGTGTGGCCAAGCGTAGTTTAAGCATTAGTTTACATCTTGATATAAAGTTACCGTTAGAGACATAAAATGTATGGTTTTCGGCTTTTAATTTATGCTTTTAACCTACATATATACTACCCTGCTTGTAAACTAGTAGATATATATCAAAGACCAGCCAAGATTTGGCTAACATTTCACTATAAAACCCATAAATAATACCTACTAAAAGAGACCCAAACACTTACTTACCTACCTTTATAATCGAACAATACTCGCAATTCCAACAATAAAACTAAATCCAAAGCATTATAAATCCTGCAGACACACGCTATAAAAGAAAAAAATGCATAAAAAACTGCATTACGCATCGTGGGAGAGTATTTTTTTGTCAAAAACTTCTCTTTTTGTACAAAATGGGGAGGTTTTTTCTTTGTGCAATCTCAGGTGGCGTGGTCTTTTGCTTTGCACAATAGCAACTGATTTGGGCCATAAAATCGCGTAAAATATTACGCATGTATTTTATTATTTAGCATTGTAATAACTACCACAAAATATAATTAAGGAAATTTTAAAGCCAAAATATAGGGATTAATTTAAACCGAGTTTTTAAAGATAAGAAGACAAATCTATATGGCTATTTATCAGCATACGCCATGATGATATTAATTAGCTGTACCAAACATATAACTATAATAAAACGAATCCACAAGCTATCAGAAACATCTGCCCGTCCACTGCCAAACGTGCACGTCGACGACCGACCCATCAAGATTTCAAATCACTTAAAATTTTAAAACCCTAAAACTAAGACCGACGCCATCACCACAGGATGCAACGTCACAAATTCTAATAAATTCCCAAAACTATGTGAAACGCACATTTTCATAGATCTACCATAGCAAAATGCTGTACACCATCCACCCACACAATTAGAACCAAAACAAGGTAAAACCCAAGAAATAATCAACGAAAACGGACTTAATTTCACACGTACTATAAGCGAAGATTGCTTGTATAACTACGCTGCAGTAAGTCATTAAGTCCTGGATAGTATTATTCAAGATGTTGCACACATTATCCTAAAACCAAAAGATGAAACCATCTACAGCAGTATTGTAAAAACAGCTTTAAATGTTAGTGAGTAGGTTAAATTTGGGATGGAAGTTCATGATGATATAGGACGGTTAGGAGATAAGGGTGGCTGGCAGGTAAAGAAATTTGAACGGTTCGTAGGGATGAAAAAAGTGAGGGTCGATCTGTAGCACAATGGAAGCTGCTTCAAGGCGTCATGCTGAGCGATGGATGGACTCCAGACACTGTTTTAGATTTTTGGGCAGATTTCCGAAATGACGCCAATAACTTTATAATTACTTGCCAGCCACTTGCAAAGATTTTAAAGAAGAATTTTTTTGACAAATCGAAGCATAGTTAGTTTAGGTTATTATCATTTTAGGTAGGTAACTATATTTTTATCCCGGAATTTATTGAGATATTTACAGACTGTTAGAAATTTACTTTTATCATAGGCTATCAACTATATACATATGTAGATGTAAGAATGCATTCTTAATTCGAACCAGCTACCTACCCTTATAATAAACTAATGATGATATAACATATGCCGCCTAAACATATTCAAGACACACAAACTAAAAAACAAACCATTGAACACATTGCCACAATAAACCCCAAAATCTATGAAAAAATAACCTCTTACCTAAAAACCAGCGCCCATCTTCCGACAGGAAGAGGAACTTATTTGATTATAATAAACATCAAGAGATCGAAACAAAAAAATCTGTAGAACCAGGTGCGCGGAGAGACCTATTGTTTTTTCGAAAACCGACCAAAACCTTTCTATTGTTTGTTTTGTAATACTAGTGTTTTGAAAAAGTGCTTTGAAAAAGTCCAACCCTTTCATTTCGTAAGGATGCGCCAAAAAACATAGCTGCAAAAAATATTAAAAAAGTGTTTTTTTTTTCCAGTTAGGACACCCAAAAAGTTTTTTGGTCGACCGGTAGCTTGGAGGAGTAGTTTTTATTGTAAACTGTAAATAGGGGCCCTCTTTGTAAAAGTGAAAGTTTCTATACGTTTACAACATAAACTTTACTTTTTGTTTACTTGAAGATATTATTATTATCATGCAAAATGTAGTAACATGTGCAAACATACAATTTCGCATTTTGTACCAGGTCGCGTCTAAACACTTTATTTTTTACATTTATTCATTCCTGTTTTAAGTTAAGATACTCTTATGTAGGTATTTTGTTATGTCTATTTCATACCTAATTAATTATATCCATCAACTAAGTCATTTCAATATTTAAATTACGTTTCTGTTCCGTACGTACTGGGGCGGCGTAATTTGTTGAGTGTCATTTTTAAAGATTTTGTACTAGGTCGCATCAAATTTTTTTTTACTTTTGTTAAGTCCTGTTCTAAGTTAAGAAGCTCGTTTTTTGTATAACTTAGGTAGGTATGCTGTTATGTCTAATTTTATACCTAATTAACTATATATATATATCTGCGAAGTCATTTCAATATTTAAATTAAATATCTGTTCCGTAACAGCCCAATTAATTCAATGTAGGTATTGTAAGTAGGTTTTTGTATTTTAAAGTGTCCGTTCCATGTATTTAGCCGGTGTTTTAATTTAGCAATGCATACCGCTCCGATCCGGTTTAGACCAGTGGTTATGATCGATGAGCTTACGATCATACTCGTTAGGTTACTTTTTCGTCCTTAAATGTTCATGTCGTTTTATACAGAATATAACAGAAACATGTACTCATATTTTATGGGGCTGTTAGAAAGGGTCATCGTTCTGAACAACCTTCACTATGAAAACTTGTGATGATGAGAGACTTACTAGAGATTAACTTCCCTTATCCCCATACGAATAGCTCGGGCCAAAATGTAAGAAGTGTAAAAACCGGTCAAGTGCGAGTCTAAATCGCGCACGAAGGGTTCCGTACCACCGTTCAATGGAAGCGATGGTGTGGAGTGAATAGTTTGGATTTTACACAGCATAATATTGCTTACAAAGTTATTGGTGCGGTTACTTTCACACTCCATGTACGTAACCAGGTGCATCCATAAGTTTGTATGTGGTATTGAAAGAATTGTTGTATGGGAGCCCCCTTAAATATTTATTTTATCCTGTTTTTTAGTATTTGTTGTTATAGCGGCAACAGAAATACATAATCTGTGAAAATTTCAACTCCCTAGCTAGCTAGGTTCTTGAGATACAGCCTGGTGACAGACGGACGGACGGACGGACGGACGGATAGCGAAGTCTTAGTAATAGGGTCCCGTTTGGAACCCTTCGGGTACGGAACCCTAAAAACGGTTTCTCGGACAATTTGCTCTTTCATCTGTAGAGAATAGTGAATATATATATATATATAAATCTTTTCCAAGCAAATCTGAAATATACGAAAAATTTACAATTTCTATCGCATTATTTAAGTAGAACCTCAAAATCCTCATACAACGTTACTCAGTCAAAGATTTTTAATTAAGATATATCGACGAGTGAGTAAGAGTCTAGAAATTATTTTGGGGTTGCATACCAAAATAAAATACTTACATTCGACCTACATATCCTACTGGTAACTCTCATAATTATAAAAGATATTCCCACCAAATTTTCAACCTTATGGTAAATCATTCGAAAACGAATGAAAATTTCAGGGTTAAGGGTTAATTATACTATTTTATCAAAATTTTATTTTATCAAAATGTCCGGAGAAACTAATGTAAGATTTATCTGTCAGATAATCTGACAGATAAATCTTACATTTTTTCTCAGGATTTTTTTTATATTATTTTTTTCGAAAAGTATGCTTGCTACAGATTTTTTCCACGTTACAAATGTTGCGAGTCTAATTAATATCTGCTTTACAGAAACAAATCAGATGAATATTAATAGACATGAAAAAATTGTGTTGGCTGTGCCTTTGAAATAAATAAACGGTCACGTGCGAGTTACACTCTCGAGGGTAGTTGTTATAAGGATGTAAAAGTAAAGTTTATTTTCAAGGTTATTTTCAAATAACTGGTTAATGTAAGGGCGTAAAAGTTAAGTTTATATACGGTTAAGTGCGAGTAACGCACGAAGGGAATGCTCTGTCTTCTTTAATTTTACTGTGTGTTTAAATAGCAAAATGTTGTTTAGAAAGTTATTAGTGCGACTTCTATCATGTATGTAAATAGGTGCATTTATATAAGTTTGTTTATGGTATTGAAAGGAATATTTAAGTAATCACCTATACTACGTTTTTTTTAAACATTTAGGATTAGTAGTTTTCGTAGGTAAGGGGGAAAGATGGTATTGTTTACCTATTTTGTTAACTGAGCATTTAGGATTTATAAAAAAAAATATATGATTCTCGTAACAAGTCCTTTCATAAGAAATATCACAAACTACAGTTTGAAATACTCTTTTTTATTTCTCTGATTAACCCTCCAAATGTGCCCCCTCCATATATTTAGACCGTTTATATCATGTTTAATATTTTAATTTTAGTATCGCTATTTTCGGAGATAAGGGGGAGGGAATTAGCTGATTTTGCCTCTTTTTTATATTTATTATTTCAGGTTTATGGAAAAAAATGAGATCCTCGCAACCAAGCCCTTTGATTAGACTTACATGGCACACAAGACAATTAGAAAATCTTATATTTTTAATTTTCTGATTTACGACAAAATGCATTTGCTTACGTTACACGTTCCTGTTTGGGTCACATTAATACATAAGTGTACTAAATTTCGACGTAATCGTTTCGGAATTGGGTCGTTTGATATTACTTTTACACACCTAGGACTGACTCACGGGTGATCCTATGATTGTTTTGTTTTTACTTTTGAAGGTACGAAACCCTAAAGAAGAAAACGCACTTAAATTATAACATCCATTATCTTCCGAAAAAATATTTTGATATTTATTAACCAACCCTTCGTTCCTGCGTATTCTATACATTCGTTCATACCCCATCTCCCAAACGAAATGAGTCTAATTTTGCTAATACATATTTAAGTCGGTAAAAGAATATTGTTAAACAATGTTATTACAGAATTTAGATCAGTTTTAAGTGAAATCTAGCAGTGATGATCTTGGAATATCGAGTTTTGTAATCACGTGACATTTGTTTATCTTTCTGGCTAAGTTAAGATGGATGTAGATTACGTAAATCCGCCTGGCTTGTTAACATTTCTGCAGCAGCCTAAGCGTTCGACCTTTATTCGTAAGAAAATTGATTTAATGTAATATAATATAAGAAAAGCTCCGTGTCTAATGGGTTTCAAGCTTGCTTCTCACACAGGAGAGCAAGTTCGATTCCTGAACATGTACCAATGAGATAATTAAGTTACCTTAAGTACGGTATTGAACGTTCAGTGTTTCGGATGACACGTTAAGCTGTAGACCGCGGCTACTATCGCTACATGGTAGTGGTCGTAAAAACCCCTCCATCTACCCGTATCCGGGTAAAGGCCTGTGCCCCGCGGTGGGGATATTAATGTGCTACATTTATTAACTTCTCTTGAGAAGTTATTATAATAGGTCTGAAAATTGAAATAGGTAATTTTGTGTTTTCTTTACGTTTTAAGACCTGGAGAATCATTTGCAATCATTTTTAGAGTGATGTCTGTGTGTGTGTGTGTGTGTGTGTGTGTGTGTACGTACGTATGTACGTGATCAAAATTATGGAATTCGTTTTCTCAATAACTACTGGACCGAATCGCTTTGATGACCATATCAATCGATACGCCACGTCATGACTTAGATCTGAAAGGAGTCTAGAAAAAATCGGTCCAGCGGTTCGTTTTTTATTTGTAAAAAACTGACTTTTTTGAACACGCAACGTTAATTTTGTATGTAATTCCAAGTATTGAGGGGTAGATGTGGGTTTTTGAGGGTGCTGGTTTCGAATCTTTCATCAGTTTTTTAAAATTCAAAATGGCGGACCCACTATGACGTCATCTTTTTCGTGAAAATTCTTTAAATTCGATAAAATTTATTAATTATTGTGTAATGTTAAAAAATTGTTTTTTTTTTTAATTTTTAACTTCAATTGAAAGTTGTTATGATCAGTTAGGAAATGGGAATAGTTACTTTCGTAATTTCTTTATGTTTTAAGACCTTAAGAATCATTTGCAGCAGAGATCGGCATCGCATTAAGGACAGGTAGGGATCGGAGAGGTGGGATAGGTAGGAACGTCGCTAGATATTCCAGTAATAATTCTCAAATGATTTTCTAGGTATCGAAACATTAAAAAAAAGAATTCTTCTCAAGAGAAGTTGCTTGTACGGTACTTGCTGCCGAACCGATTTTTATTTTTTTATAATTATAATATAATATAAATATTTATGTTTTTGTAGCTGCTTTATATTTTCAGTAAGAAAGACAAGTTAGACTCACTTCACGGCCTGCAAAAAAACTCTAGATTAATCTAAAGGTCTGGTCTACCTAGAAAACCTGCTACTCGTAGTATCTACCTGGTCTAACTTGTCAACCTGTCAAGATGTTAATACAAAATTTAAATATTCGATCTCAAATCTTAAATTGTATAGTGAAAAGATGCAATCGACTTCCTGCATCCGTAGACGTACCCAAAACAGGTGTAATTGCTGGTACACAATGAAACATTCATTCATATGAAAATACAATTGGTGTTAAAAAAACTACCTATTTAATTCAGACGCTGACAACCCTTGCGTCTTGTTAGGGTTGTTTAAAATTGGCTTTTAGGTGCTATGTTGAAATGTCTCAGGAAAAAATACTATATTGAAAAGGCTTATGTTGAAACGATCACCAAATACGCATCTATTTTACTACCAATAAATTCGAAACGACCGCCAGAATTAGTAAACGATCACCAAATTGTGTTTGGATAAATTATCACCAAACTTCTTTTTATGTTTTGTGTACTTAAGTTTATGTTTTAAGTATTCTTGTTTTTCTTAAATGTTCAACCTAACACGAAGGATAAAGGGGGCTTCGCTTCGCTCATCCCCTTTATCCTTCGCCTAAGCTGCCGCAGTATTTTGCCCTGATATTTTCTGCAGCTTTTGGTGATCATTCACCCATTTTGGGTAGCATTTACCCATTTTGGGTAGGAAAAAAATATTTTGGAGATAAATTAAATTGTTCTCTTTTGAAAATATGATAAATTTATTCGTTTTTTTTAGGAAATAATACGTTTTTGAGTAAATCCCTGTGACCCTCATTGGAGACTAATGTGGGCTATTTGTTTTTTCTCTTTGTACCAAATCAAAAAGCGGAAAGAACTCTTAACACGTTTGTTGCTACTAACGTCATCAAACGGGACTAGAAATATGTGTATTTCAATGTGACAAAAGTTAACATGTCTCCCGACGATGAACTGGAATTTTTAATATTTTCTCCTCGATATAACACTTAGTAGGAGGACGAATTGCTTCCAATATTAGATAGATTTGTATGAACAGGTGGTAACTAAAAAGTTTTGATTTATCCCTATATATTGCTTACCCCGTGGAGTATTTTTCTCACTTTAGAGCACATGTCTAAAATTACAAATGTACATAAAATTTACAGAAAACATTGGCGCTTAATAGCCCTTCAATATTTTATGTATCCGCCTTGCCTCAATTGGCTCCTAGAGGTTCCAGCATCTGCTTTGGGTCATAAAACAGGTAAATGGACCAAATTCTCTTCCAAGGTCTTAACCATAAAGTAAACAAAGAACTGAAATCGCATCTCTCACTGACTGCAGTTCAAGTTACCTCAACAAAATACGATTATAGTCACTATGCCGTACGAAATAAGGTCGGTATAAAGTTTCAGATGGTGTAACTGGATGGCAGTAGCTATGGAAGAGTCCTTCAAGGTACAGATAAAAGTTTACTGTCACTTTTTTTAAAAGAAACTAATAAAAAGTAAATGATGGTAATAAGTTTAAGGACGTCACAGCGACTTTAGATTTTTGATATCACAGAAAACTAGATCAAAAGTGCAGCCTAATGCATGATTCAATAAAAAAATATAGGGTTAGGTTAGGGGTTAATTAAATAGTGACATCGATCTATTCAATCTCAAGAAGGAAATAGAAATTCATATCATCTTCATCATCATCATCATCAGCATCAGCCCTTGTCATCCCACTGCGGGGCATAGGCCTCTCCCAAAGCACGCCATTCGCTACGGTCACCCGCCAGTCTCGTCCACTGCTTTCCAGCCACCTTAGCAATGTCATCTGACCATCGGGCCGGGGTGGTCTGCCCGCTGTTCTCTGTCCTGTTCGCGGCCGCCACTCTGTGGCTGCCTTGGTCCACCTTCCGTCCTCCCTTCTAACCAAGAAGAAATTCCTAGAAATTCATAAACAGGTTGTAAAATAAAAGTTCGGTGTGGTAATATATACTATATAAAAAGTGGAAATACACCTTGATTTTACACTTTGAAGTCTATTTATTCGTGGGCAAGTTAATCTCGCATCGGTTTCACCTAATTCGCAAGACAACAAGGTGATTTCGTCAAGTCAACGACAATTCGTTTAGTCCACACTTTTTCAACGTATTTCCTTGACCTTCGTCAAAATCGAAAGTGTTGACAAAGAACGCCGCTTCATTTTACTTTTGTTGTTAAAGTTATTGTCAAACAGCAATAAAATAATTTAAAAAGATAGCCCCTGTTTTATTTTGGATGTCTAGCCCTTTGTACATATTCATAATACGAGTAGACCATATCTATTTAAAATTATTTTGTACCATCGACATCAAAAATGCCGCATGTTCTTAGTTTATTCATTGTTCATTGTATAGTTTAAACATCTCTTAATTTTATGCCTGTTTGGGAATATTAGTCGCAAAAAAACGGTGCATAGTTGCTTCCTTTTCTATGTTAAATTCCAAATGTCTTTATTACTGTAGATATTTACATATACTTAGCAATCGTCATTTTTTGCCACTTCTCTACATTGGACCACTGTAGGAGAAGAAGGGCGTAGAAACTCCCACAGATTGATTTTTAGATCTCTTTTAAAACTTGCTTGTGCTTAACTAATAAAAAAAATATAATATCATTATATCATAATTAATAAGTAAGAATAAATAATTAGAAAACTATTAACAGCAAGGTCTGTGTTGAGCCAGATTACAGTTAAATCTTCAAACCAAAACCACTGAATTGATTTATCAAAATTCAGAAGATTATTATTATTATGTGTTAGCTGTGGCAATGGGCTGTCACATCATAAGGAATGTAGAATTACTGAGTACAAATCTGTGTCTCTGCCATCCCATATATTGTGATAATTGTTGTTATCTAACTTGACTATAACAAACAAATTTTAAATTTAATAACCATATTAATATTTTTTATTTGTTAGATTTTCACTATCGATACGATCGGTTGTCCTTAGTAAGGAGTTTATAAAACGTGACATCATAATTTAATTATTACCAAGAAGGCAGTGCCAAAATGGTATTTTGCAATCCTTAAACTTTGACCAGACGTAGATGGTTTTAATAAACATTTTACTACCTACTCAATACAAACAATTTGTTGCCAAAAACCGGTATTCATAACAACATAGTGATAATGAATCTTCATAGATTCATCTGACGCCACGGCGGCGGTGACCCTCCCGAGTTAAGCTAAAGACGGACTCATGCCCGGACGCATAGCGAACTCAGTTTGATTACACTCAAAGTCATACTGTCAATGCCTTTCGCTCGGTAAATGACAGCGTTATTAAGTATAACATTTAAGCATTACTTTATTTATGCAGTATTTCTCTTTATTCAGCCATCAGCCGCAGGAAAAACGCATGTAATATTCTTTGGCAACAAATATACTATGCATCAATATAACTTTTGACTACCAAATAAGTTAAATCTTCACCAAATTAATTTCTTCACCATATTGTTTGACAGAACCGTATTGGTTGCTATAGGTCCCCTTCTGTCCGAATACTAAAGTTAGGTTTGTTAGATCACTTTATAATACAACTTCCAGCCAAAGCGAAGCCGAGCCGAGCGAGGTGACTCCATGTAGTTAGTATAGAATAGGATGTAAAATTTTGAGGAACATTTAGTAATTTTGAGATGAAAATTTATTTTAGATGTTACTTTAAACTAAATTTAACAAACAGTTAAACATAAGATATATGCTTTTCTCGAAACAACTTAGGGCTCTGTAACCCTTTTGTGCCGCAGACGTCCATATCCGTACTCTTGGACCCTGCAATAGCGCAGAACTAGGTACTGTAAGGTCGCAGCAGTTCTTGAACACCACCTATAATTGCCTACCTAATCTGTAGGGCTAGGGAGTTTAATTAGGAAGACGTTAGTAACACCAAACTTGTGTTTATTGATCAAATATGGTTACAATTTATATAAAAGGGATCAAACTGGCTCGATAGCCACTAAGCTAATCCTAACTATCTAATTTGCATCGGTCGCTGACCGATGCCTAAGGTGAAGTGTGTCACATCGACTTTTCACATCAAAGCCTCTTTCTTTTAAAATTACTTATTACCTAACAGTGTCATAGCGAACACGCACTCTAAAGAGGCCCGTATACAAATCGAACCTAACTATATACCTTACAGTACCTATTATTGTAGGTAGGTATCGCTAAAAGTTTTCGACGTTGCCTAAGAACTCCATATATTTTTTAGATAAATTTTATTTTCATAAAACCCAAGTTTACATTAATCTAGGGGTCCATGCACCCAATGTCCCGCCGCCCCTAAGATTTAAGTAGCATCTGCCAGCGAAACCCTATTGTCGGTCCGAAACATATGCATATTCATTTTTATTATACTTTTGGTATTTATTTATTACTTGGTCCAGTGTTAGCGAGCTGACCAAACGATGTTAAGATTGTTTTTATTGAAATGTGAAAGCTTGGAATAAAATTCACTTTTTTCAGTTTTCGCTATCATAAGGGTAAAAAAACAATGCAGGTCTGTATGGCAAAGAAAATTAATTTCACACAAAAAATTACTTTAAAATTCTTTACTACCAGTATATATCGGTAACCAAATATAGCATATTCAGTTTATCACCAAACATAAATAGCCGACAAAGGCCGTACCTACTTCATTACTAGTTAATTTTTCTCGTTTTCTTCATTGTAAGCCGTAACAGTGGGTACTTTGCATACCAAATTCTTCTCCAAGAGAGGGAGATCGATTCCGGGAGGGTATCCGCTGCATACAATTAAGCTCCCTCATTTACGCCTGGTCAATGACAGCCCTCTGTTTTAATCAATACCTTATTTTTTCGCGCGGCGTCCTTGGTTTTTTTTCCGGCGCGACTACACTGCGCGTATTTCACTTAATATGTGTCAATCGGACTATGTTTTCTACGCCCAACGCGTATAACAACACCTTACCCCGTTTTCGAGTGTATTCTGCAAAAAGCTAGACAAAAAAGGCAAAAGCTCAGCCAAAAAATTGTCTACCGGGCAGTAACTCATATCATCGGTGTTGTAGCCATTTTAATTATTATTTAATACCAGGAGAGGAGCACGTGGCGTCGCTGCCGTCTCTGTCTCTCCTCCTCGCGAAGTTGAGCCGGCATCTCGCTGTCCCTGTCACACCAAACCCACTTACACACATAAAAATCTTGAATAATAAAAAATGTATACACATTTTTTTCGCTTAACCGACGCGAGGTGGTGTGAGTGCGTCTCGCATCGAGCGAGTGAGACGGCGCTACAAGTCGGAGCAGGCTGACCGTGCCCCCACTCGGATTTTTTAAGCTCCACTGTCAATGTGAGCGTCCGTTCCGTGTGATTTTTTTCATTTTTATGTGTTAGTGTACCCCTCGCGCGGTGTAGTTCACTTTTTCTACTATAGATCTGAATTTCAGTCTCGTTTTTGCTGCGCCGGTCTAAAGGCGGGCGAACGGGCGTTTTGTATTGCATTTTTGTTGTCGCTCCACTAGCCGGTCGAAGATTACTTTTTCTGAGCAACTTTGCGTCCTCGGAGCCGGGCTTTTTGTGCGAGCACATGTTCTCCTGAGACGTCCACACACGCTCGCTTGCAGCCGGTGCACGCGAAACCGCCTGTGCGACAAGGACAGCGCTCCATCACGTGTGGATTTGTTGCCATAACTATGTATACGGCACTAAAATATTGAGCAAAAAATCTGGTAATTCGGATCCTAGTAACGACGCTTGGCATTCATAATTTTACCGCAGGGTCACGAGCACGAGTCCCTCTTTTTTCTCTTAAAACTTTTTACTGAAGAAAACTCGAATAAATGCATTCTTTTTTGCGCGTGAGGTCCTTAATTTTTTTTGAATATTTTCGTGCCTCGGTCTTTTGCCTTTGGACGTGTTGTGACGCTAGTGTTACCATTATTATGTGATATATATATTTTTAGTGACAATTAATTAGGAACAAACTGTGATTATTATGGTGATAAGTTGATGGTGGCCACGAGAGTTTTTGGATAGACGAAGGTATGTTGTTAATTTTGATAATTATTTTTTAAGGATTCCAACAAATTGAAGGCAGGTTTTTCCCTAGTCTGTCTTGTTGGGGTGGCATGGGGTGTTTTCGCCCCTTAGGGGGGAGGCGGTATTTTTACGTAAGATCTCCCTGTTGACTATGGCTAGGTAGATAGTAGTGTATAGTTTTTCGACGCGCTGTTTCCAAGTGGCGATGGCGGTCGCCGTCTGTCAAACTCGACCTTGGGGCATGCTCAGACTATAAATACGGAAATATTTTCGGACAGTACGCTGTGATGCTAGAAAAATTTGATTTACGTTACATTGGAATTATTTGGAATGAGTTATTTATATTAGCTGAATTCGTCGCGGTGTTTGGGAATATTTCTCGGCATGGTCTTTTACTTTTATTTATTTTTTTATAAGTAAAAAAGTGCTGCTGTTTGTCCATTTCGTTAAAATTACCTAAACGAAACTTTGGGAAATAAAGCCTGTTCATAATATAAACGAAGTTACATTCATTTGTATTTTTTTTTAATACCTGCCTTCATACTTTTTACCTTGCATAGGTCGTATTTGTATTACTTAAACTAACTTTATGTAAATGTAATAAAAATTTGTTAAAAATGCTCTCTTTATTTCACAATGTCCATTTCCTTAGAAGTTGCAAGCACCAACAAACTAGATTTTTAGGTGGTATTTCTCCGAAGTTCATACTTAGTACGGCAAAGACGTCAAACTTCCACAGTCGTTTAGTCACAAATTCTACTCGACTTGATACGATAGAAAAAACTAGTCTACTCCAGTAGTTTTTGCCCCATAGCCTTGTATTGCACGGTTGAATAGCTACGAATCTTGAAACTGTTGGCTGGTAGGTGCTCTGACCAATGGCAGAAAAAATATCAGAAGTAACTAAGATTATGGTCACAAAAAATAAGATCTTGACACAAAACGAGCACTAATAATGTCAATGTGACAGACAATTTGACGAAAGTATTTAAAAACTGTGTTAAATTGCAAAAAGCATGGGGGCTTTTTAGGTGTGTCTGAGATGGTGATAATAATGTCATCACTTTTATACTAACATTTTTTATTCGACATCAATAAACATGCCAATTTACTAAAGTCTCACCATAACATGACTGACTCGTACTAATATGAATGAGTTCAAAATGGTAAAAACAAAACCCACAAAAGTATGTTTACGGATGATACTATCCAATCGAACTTACATTTGAATCTAAATATCATCGCAAATCCCGCCAAAATACTGAGTCACCAAGTTCAATTCAATTACCAACGTTTTTTTAACAACCTGTATACAATGTAATACGCCATGTGATTACGGCAGCCTTATTCGATACGGCATGTGGGCTACGGGCTGTGTCGACCAGAGCGTTGACACATCCTACGCTATACCTCGTCACCTGCGCTGTTTAAAACATCTGCTTTTTTACACTTCAAATCTAGTTTGTGCTTATAACTGGCCAGTTTGGAACTTCTAATGAGATTTGAAACTTTAGAATAAGAACTTAGTTTAATTTAATTGGGTTTAATAAAAATATATATTTGCTTATTTTGTTTTATTGACAAAATATTTTATTTCTCCCGCAGCTTCAATCTCAACAAAAGATCTCGAAGAACTCCATGACAGAAACAGGAAGATAACACAAACATATTTTTTATAAAGTAAAGAAGACAAGTGCCAAATAGAATAACTACCATTTTTATATTTAGATAGAAGAAATATCGTAACCGCAAAGATGATGGAAGGAAGGACAATCGATTACCGGCCAGACGGAGGTGGTCTGGACTACCACAACTCCCCATTAATGGCTGAGATACCAATCGACAACTACTCTCATATACATAGAAGCATAGAACACCTCAGATCCATCGGGGTGCCATCGCTAGATCACCACAGACACTTAACCTCAAATCTAACTGATCTTCGAAGATATGACCCTCATGAAGAGATGGAGGTGAAGCCGTCAGTACTGAGGCTGAACGAGTTCAAGTCTGGTCTGCATGAGGTCAGAATCCAGGATCAGGAGAATGAGCAGAGGCAGCTGACGCCGCAGGACGAAGGTCCGAAGGGATACAGCGCGCCGTCAACGCCACTTTCTGAGAACGGGGGGCATATAGGACACGAGGAAAAGGTAGATCTTTGCATTTATACACCGGCTTGAGTTGGCCAAAATTTTCTTGTGTGATGTCTATAAATACAACGATGTTCAAAGCATTGTACCAATTTGAAAGTAGGCAACATATTTTTTCTATTTTCAGCTTAAACCATAGGTTTGAAGTAGTTCCGATGGAAAGGCAGCTAAAATTTGATAACTCTTTGTAGCATTCATCTAAAACTCGTAATTTTTCTTGAATCAGTTTTTTTGACAACATGTCACGCTTTCGTTCTTCATCTACTCGCGATCTAAATAATTTATTATTTTATCTTCTTAATTTTCGAAGTGCTTTCTGTGTATTTATGTACACAGTACCACAATTATCAGCAACACAATACCTTGTAATCATCCTTATCCTTGAATCTGTCGGAACTGATTCAAGTTTTGACGTCATATTATATTCGGCGTTTTAACACATTGTTCCATCTAATCCCCGGTCATTAGTTGAATCACGAAATAGTTCCGTATTATATCATAAATTATATCTTAAACTTATATAGCACGTATTTTTAATTTATAACAGCCACGTTTGTGATTAGTTTTACCTCGGGCATTTATTTGAGCTCTGTCAAAACGATCACCAACTCTGATTTCGATATGACGAGCCAAACTGAGTGATCCTTAATGGACACTGAAATTCACACATAATTTTACAGATAAGACGTGCTCTTAAAAGTCTGTAATGTTCTTAAGTTGTGTTTGAATATTCTTCAAAATTCAAATAGCTATCAAAAGTGCTTACATTTCGCTATTCAAGTGGTCCGAAGAGGCTTCCAAAATGTCGTCATTATTTACATTACGATTATTCTTATTTTAACATTTCCTTACTACCCAATGCCTAGCCACTATTATATTTCCTGTTCATTCTCCGATTAGATTTAATAACATTTGTTATGTATCGTTTGCATCAAAATTATGTGCACCATGACTCCAGGTTGAAGTAAATCATTAATTTTTCTCTACAAAAATTTGCGGAGTTATCCACAAAACCATATGCGTATATTAGGGAAAAAATGTGAAGATTATTTTAATGGTTTAATTTCGGCAATTGCTCAAATGAAAGCCTCCAAGTGATGATCATCATTATTACGTGCTGCCACGATCTTGACGTCTATAGACGGAGCGAAAAGCGTTCAATGAATCTTGAGTTTGTCTTCAAAGCTTCTACTAGTTCTTAGCGTTAGAAAGCAGTAAATATAATTATTTGTCGAAGAAGATGATAAAACTGACTCAATCAGATATAATTATGAATTACAATGTTATTAACGCGGAACTAGGTCATAATTGTAAAACGTCTCTAAGTACCCGCTTACCGCCCCGCTTTCCGCCCATCGCTGGCACTGGCATTAGAGAACTGATGGGTACGGATGTACCTTGAACATGAGCCAAGGTTACCCAAACCCGGGTCGAGTAGAGGTTGTGCCTATTGTCAGATGCCGACTCAACCAAAATGCAATTACGACTCCGGGTAATTAAAGATCGAAATTTGATGTTTCCGTGGAAGATACGCATCTGAAATGCATTTGTGCAGCTTCGGTGTTAATTTTTACTATTTGTTAATTATTATATGGCAGTGTATTTAATTAGCGATTGAACGGTAGTTGAGTGTGACTAAATATTGTTAGATTATTTGATTTTATACGGATAAAGATTCATTCATTTATCGCTTCGTTGAACCAATTTTGTTTTTTCTCCTTCAAATAGACACAATACAGAAATATTTGAATTACATATTCACGATTGTATAGCTAGGCACAAAATGGGATAGTCAACGAACATGTACAGCATACATTCGGATTTCGAGGAGGCAGAATTCTGTGACATTTCTCTCAAAGAAATATTTTCCGGAACAATTGCAATGATTCGTGTATAAATACATTAGTTAATATGAAAATAACTGCCGATAACTGCGCTCTATGACCTGGTAGACATGATATTGGTTACAAGGCCCGAGATAAGCTCCCCTCGGGAGTTTTATTTTATTTCTGGTATAGCAACACACACCTATTTAGATAACACCCGATTTTAAACGTTTGAGCGATAGTCGCAGAAAGTGACAAAATCTATGAAAAGATTTTGGAATTGCACCACAGCAGCTATTCGATAAATCATTCTGTAAAGTGTTAGTCCATAAATATGCCCCACCAAGGACCACATGTCTTATTGTGGAAGCGATCCATCTATGAAATGTATTTGAAGTAGTATCTAAACAGGTTAGTGACCAAACTGGCGAAATAAAAGTTCCGCATTAAAACCATACCCAAGTAGTTATCTGATTAGATTAATTAAGGGTGACTTCAAGAAGATTTATTTCCATAGTAATTTCTAGAATCGGGTTAGTGGTTCAAGACACGATGCTTGGGTACGCGTAAAATAAGAGATAGACTAGGATTTGTTATTCCTTCGAACATTCGCAAATATTGTTATCTCTCAAATAGTGTTTACATTTTGACGACTTATCATAGTAAACACAGTGAGCTTACTTCCTTATCTTGAAGGTCCGTACCACATTCACTTGTGGTTTCAACAAATCAGATTTAAATTTGACTGCAGATCTACATCAAGCGTTGAAATATTATTCGCGCAAGGAAATTCGGTACAAACTGTATTTTAACCAAAACATCATTTATACATGAGCTTCAAAAAATGGTCCAAAAACATTCAGTGACATTGGATAAAGCATTGAGATGCTTTTGTATTCATTTCCGTGGTTTTATGTTCTCATTTTGATGTGTTTTCCACTGCCGATTTTGTTAACCAAAAATATGAATTTGACTTTCAGTGGACACCCAAAAAATCTGACCTTCCTTCACTATATTTTCGTTTTTTTTACTACTAACACAGTTTGGTATCGATAAAGTGATTTTATGAGTTCAAAATTAATATTTTTTGGGATTTAGAATAATTTTGATTACTTTCTATAGGTACTATCTAAGTGTAAATATTTATTAATTGAATCAAAGTGCTCCATAAAGTAAAGACCAGGCATTGCAAGCCATACAAGACATGCCCAATTCGTTTTTCTGGAAATGGGACATTTTTTTCCCGCGCAGTCTTCCTTGCTACTTAGTTTCCCGCGCAAACTCGCGTGGCGTCCATCGAGAGATCGAATTCGATTCAAGGCCACACCGCATTCCAATTTCAAACCATTGTCAATGTCAGTCAGAGCCCTGGGCCTGGAATCTGCTGACACAATGACGAATCAACGTCAGTAGCGTCATAATGGCAGTGCACTTCACGTCTCCATTCAGATTATTTCAGATTGATTTCAGTGACGTCACACACAACTTATCCAAACAACTAACGGCCGATCCCAATAAACTATCTTCTAACCATAATCTGCAGATTTGAGATTGCTAGTGTCAAATTTGACATAAATCCCAAAGCGCAACTGTCAAATGTAACGCGTAATCTACAGATCACGGATAGAGACAGGATATTGGGATCGGCCGTAAGTGATTTTCGAAAAGGCAAGTTCAATACCTTTTTTCGAGTTCAGTGCATTATTTAGTAATTTTTAACGCCTTCATAATTTTACTTCCATATTGCTAATTATTTTCCATTTCCCTCATTTCTATTCATTTGTTCGTCATCATTAGTGGCAAATAATTGGCTAAAAAAATATTCCTTACTTAAAGTGGACCGAGGCTTCTGCCCAGCAATGGGAAGACCTTGGCTAACAATAATATTAATAAAGTGGACCTCGTCGTCGTCGTCGTCTACATCGCGTAATTGAGTTACTATTTTTCAATCAGAATCGAGCTCTTCTCACATATTCTTTGAGCTGCCATGCATGCCACTAATCTACAGACTCGTTCTAGATTCTAGTTAACATAGTCGTTGCCAGTTACGTGTCTGGACGGTTAAACTATTGTAACTTATAGCGGCACAGGATGGTGCGTTTATTTTATCGGACGTGAACGTGTTTAATATTTTCGGGAGATTGTCTGTTATTACAAAGAAGTTACTCATAGTTTAACCTCAAAACGAACGTCCTTAAATAAGTGTTCAACAGGGGTTTATTTCTTTGTGGTATGACACCAAAACATTATGTCGCTGCTTTTTCCATTAGGGGTGACAGGGCCACAGTTTCGCCCAGATTTACTTTCTAGAAGGGTAGTCCTAAATAATACTACATTTTGAGGCTTGCCCATCGCTGCAGCTGCGATACGAAGGTTTGATACCACTAGTTTTTAATAATGTCGTCAAGTGCATGACAGCATCATGTTGAGGGTTCTCCGCAAACATTTGTGTTGTCATCGTAACCTCACGTACTTATTTACCAACTTCAAAACCGTCAATATTACGGCAGACGCCTATTACGTTACAGAATATAATACGCGTCCGCTGTATCAAAAGACACGAAGAAATAAGACCAGTATCATCTGATCTTTCTCATTCAAATATCCTGTACATTGCTGCGGTTCACTTTATCTGGTCCTATCACCAGTTATTGAAGATCTGTCTGGTAGAGTAATAAACCGAGTATGAGAGATCAAGTGTAATTTGCTTTTGCACAAATCGGGGTCGGTCAATGCCAATGTCGGTGTACCGAGCTCTTGATAAGCTACAACTTTTCGTACTTCGTATCCTTTATTTCGTGCGGCTTTGGTGCTATTATTGAAATGGTTTGGCATAGCTAACCTTGAACGACTGCACAGGTTGTACTGAAGTAGACTTGTTAACGCGTTCCGTTCAAGCACTTTTCGCCTACCTACCTACACTCTGAATATCGTTAATTGATGTGTTAATTTTCGACAGCTGCTTTTTGTGAGTTTATTAACATTGACAAATAAAGCGTTCATAATTGCTTATGTCGTTTGTGTTTTTGCTTTTCGTATTGCTTTTGGATAGTATCAATATTATTTTATCACTGTATTCTTCTATCAAAAGCATTTAATCAAATCAACCAGCATTTTTAACGATATTAATTAAGTGCTCAGTGACAGTCAGACATACAAATATTTGAGAACATTTCGGTAATGGATCCGTCCGAGCACAAGTCAAAATATAAAAAAATATTATTTGAAAATTGGGACGATGTAGAAAATATAGTCCGTCAACAAAATGTTGATCCTCTATGTTCGCTGATTCTCTGAAGGTAATTTTGATTGACAACCACCATTACCAGTTTGTCCACATTGCGTCATGCGGCATGCCAGAATACTATATCATGCATGTTCTTATAATATATGTATGTTTTGCTATATGTTATACATATAGCAAACGATATATAAAAACGAACACACATACGTGTGTTCGTTTTTTATCCGAAGCTTTTGAGCTGACTCCTACGTTGAGTGGTTGGCGATGTGTCTAGCTGGAATAATAATTTTCTGTTGCTCTTGTCATCTATTACTGACATCACTGATGTTTTTCGTGAAAAAAATTGCTTGCACGATATACATAATATTTTATCCATAAGTATTTTTATTTTATTTAGGTCGGTACCTTATTTAAAAAAAAAAGTAGGTACCTAAGATAAACTTTAAAATCAATCAATAAAAAATCATGATTAATCCACCGCACTGAACCTAAATATTTTCAATAATCAAAATGTGCGTGCACGATATATGTAATATTTTATCCATAAGTACTTTTATTTTATTTAGGTCGGTACCTAATGAAAAATAAAAAATAAAGTAGGTACCAAATATATAAACTTTAAAATCAATCAATAAAAAAACATGATGAATCCACCGCAAAACCATAACAAAGTTCAATAATTAAAGGCTTGTGTTTAAACGATTACCAAAAAAGCACCTATTTTACTACCAATAATTTCGAAATGACTGCCAGAATGAATAAATGTCCACCAAATTGTGTATGGATAAATGATCACCAAACTTCTTTTTATGTTTTGTGTACTTAAGTATATGTTTTAAGTATTTTTTGTTGTTCTTACATGTTCAACCTAACACGAAGGATAAAGGGGGCTTCGCTTCGCTCACCCCCTTTACCCTTCACCTAAGCTACCGCAGTATTTTGCCCTGATATTTTTTGCAACTTTTGGTGTTCATTTATCCATTTTGGGCAGGAAAAAATATTTTGGTGATCATTATATTTGTTGCCATAATGAAACATGTCTACAATTTTTTTTTGTAAATCTATCACCTTCAACCATAACCAGAGTCAGTCACAGTGCATTTACAAATCCCCAAAAACGAGTAAAATAATAGGCCTCGTAGCCTCTAACGAAATTACAGTAATCTGTAGTCCGTCACGCGATTTGGCTATCTTTGTACCCATACAGCGAACGTTGTATGATATAATTTGACAGCCTCCCTTGCGGCTATAGACGGCATTCTTCGGACTCAAGACTTAATAGGTTGGCTATAGTTTCGGGGTTTCAGTCGGACTTGAGTTAGCCTGCTCGTAGACTCGAAATATGGCACGAAATTATTTATAATTGTTGCGTAATGAACTTTTGTTGACCGTTAATAGGTATTTAAATCGAAAGAAATTTAATTTATTTATTTATTTATCTACACACGTACCACCCTCAAAAACCGCATGTTACGATCAGCATAATGTTAAACTACTTGGTAAAAACTCATTTCTTATATGAAAAATTACACAGTCTAATTTTTCTACATATTATGACATTCAAATTTCGAACGCCGACGTCGCTTGCGTGCCGTTCCTACTTTGTTTGTGAAGTTGGTACTACTGAACAGCTAAACAAGTGCAAAGGAATTATCAATGCCACCATGCCGGTCGAACATGCGCTTCCTGAACACATTAAAGCGAGCTTATGATATGTGTGTAGATAAACTAGTGTATGTAACTGTACATAATTAGGCATTAAAACTCTCGAGTGATACTATTATGAAACTCGCCTACTCTCGAGTATTAATGCCCTCCATTATGTAGTAGTCACATAACCTACTATTATTATTCGTTAAATGACATTGTAAATTGTAATGTATTGGTACTGTTTATTAATTTTACATTCCACGACTTTATGTACTAAGTTTACGTGATATTGGCGGAATTACTGTAGGGATCCACAGTAGAAGCCATCAAACCAAAAATTGAATTGAATTGAATTGAATGTACTTAGTTGCTATTGCGGTTTCTGGTAAAATCTATCTGTACTCTGTACTGTAATGTCAAACCTTATATCACTTTAATTTAAGGCAATAGACGATGGATTGTTTGATTAATGGCAAGTTAATTTGTTCACTGAAAAAAACCACAGGTCACACCTATATCGGGTAGTTAATGGATTAAATATGGCCAGAAATGCATCTTTAGCTTCAATTCTAGGCTAAACTAGACACCATAAAAATGTAGGATAAATATATGTTATAAAAGGTCTATTAGAGATAAGAATGGACTTTTAAAATTACCGGATATCTGTTATATTTAATACTTAAAAATATTTTTCGCAAAGCATTATTATTCAACTAAATGAACAAGCGCTCGGAGACGAAATCAGTTTTCTATATGAAACTTACACGCAAAAATAGGTAAAAAAAGGGATTTTTTTTTGGTTGTTTTATTTTATTTTTAATGTTATTATTACAGGAGTTTAGTCATATTTTCTATAATTTTCTTGGTCTCGGAGCTCGGGCTGCCCCGCGGGGCTCTGCGCGGGAGCATGCGTCAGTCTGCTTCGACGCGATGCGACGGGTATTTGTTTTCTATGTCTAATTCTCAATGCGATTGGCCTTTGTTCAGCCCTTAAGATTGAAAAATTCGGGTGAAACCAGCCCACCGTATACTACTTGTACATATTTATGTTTTTTATGTGTTTGAGTATATTAGGCTCCAGCATCCGAAGCATGACGAGCGCGCGAGAGCGGGGGGGGGATAACGCCATGTTTCCGTTTTATTGCCATGGCATAAAGTTCAAAATCGCGAACCGTCCCAACTACCCTCGGTTTTTGAGAGGTTAAAAAGCGTATGGCTGTGTCCCTCACTTTCCCGCGTCACGTCAACGACAACCAACTTGTTCCACCAGCAGAATCGCAGCTACCGTAGGTTTTGAGAAAGATAATGTTGTAGAGAGAGCACTAAGTATTCTTGTGCAAAATATAAATATTCGACATCCTTTGACTTGATACCAAACTTCTCATGACAATTTGACTTGTGTCAATTCTTCTACAAGTATTAACAAAAATAACGGTCAAGTGCGGGTCGAACTCGCGCACGAAGGGTTCCGTACCACCGTACAATGGTAGGGATGGTGTGGAGTGAATAGTTTGGAAATGTTGTTTACAAAGTTATTGGTGCGGCTACTTTCACACTCCATGTACATAACCAGGTGCATTCATAAGTCTGTATGTGGTATCGAAAGAATTGTTGTATGGGAGCCCCGTTAAATATTTATTTTATTCTGTTTTTTATTCTGCACATACAAACTTATGGATGCACCTGGTTACGTACATGGAGTGTGAAAGTAACCGCACCAATAACTTTGTAAACAATATTTTGCTGTGTAAAATCCAAACTATTCACTCCACACCATCGCTTCCATTGAACGGTGGTACGGAACCCTTCGTGCGCGATTTAGACTCGCACTTGACCGGTTTTATTTAGTATTTGTTGTTATAGCGTCAACAGAAATACATCATCTGGGAAAATTTCATCTGTCTAACTATCAGGGTTCATGAAATACAGCCTGGTGGCAGACGGACGGACGGACGGTTAGTGGAGGCTTAGTAATAGGGTCTCGTTTGGCGCCCTTCGGGTACGGAACCATAAAAAAAAATACAAAAGTATAAAAAAAAAAATTATACACATTCGTTATTTTGCTGGTCGGCATTCATTAAAGAGGGATTAATTTGTGTTCTTGACTCGAGTTCAAACGAACTCACCTACTGTTCAGTATAGTACCCACATAATATGTAGATATCCTAGAATTCAAAAGCGATTTCGTAGTCTCAACAACTAACACAAAAACATAGCCACTCTACACTACAACAAGTTATACGTCCAACTCTTGAGTCGCTTATAATATAATAAGCACATGCTTCAATGTTACTTCCTTTATCCAATACTTAACTTAAAGACAAAGCACAGCTGCCTAAATTCGCCTACTAATTGCCAATGCAAAATAACCCTTATCTAGCACACCATAGAGGTCGTAGAAGTAGGAAGTATGAAACTGTTGCGTGTACATGATTATTGTGTTAAGTACTTGGATTGTAAGTTGTAGGTTCCTATTTTGGTTTTATTATTTAGTAATACATATTACCTTTGTTCTTTGAGATCTATGACCGTGTAAAGCTGATTCAGTATCGAATTTTAGATTTGATAGAACATAGGGATTATCGCTAATCAAAGATATTCCTATTCCAAAATGAAGTGAACTACTGTTAACTGTTAAAAATCTGGGAAAAAAATATTTTTAATGTTTATTTATTTATTATATTATTTCTTTAACACTCTAAGCAGAACCGACTGCATTCAATTGAATCGATTCCGCCTGCATTTCAATTTAATTAACGCTGTAATTTTATCGAATGTCAATAATTACGTTATCTGCTTTTTGTGCTTTTCAGTGGGTATTTTAGTTTTATTTTAATGACGTCATTTATTTCCTGCTTTTTAGTACACAATTACGAAAAATCTATAAATGCTAAGTTTAAAACTAAAGTGTATTATTTATAGCTTGTGCAAGTATAAGGCTTGTAAAGCCCTTTATTTTGATACACCAGCCCCGCCCAAAGGTCTTAAAAAAGTATTTTTAGGCCGCCCATTAAAGCGCATAAAATCCGCAATTTTTTAAAACTATTTTATGTATTGATCAAAATCGGTTGAGCCATTGATTACCTTGCTATGAGGTGACACAGAAACAGACATACATACATACATATGTACATCCATGCCATATATGTATTATACATCCAGGTCAAACACATAACTCTCAACATAACATACATAACATAAAATATGTACCTATTTAAAATATCAAGATTATTAAATTCACATTCAATTTGGTTACTCGAATACAGATATTTTAATAACGTTGGCTATGTGTTAATTAGTAATATACACGTATGTTTTTTGCATTCGCACGACATAGGAAAGCTAGACACTTTTGGAAACTAATAGTTGTATAATAACGCTATCAATTCACTTTGATATTACTATTAATTTAGGGGCAGACACTCATTTAAATGCATAATCCATCAGGTGCTATTAAAATTTCGATAGTAACTTTACGACATGATGGCACGATACGGTAGTTTTACGTCTTTATTTAATATAATATTTATCAATATAAGTATATATGTGTATCGTTGTCTAGTACCCAAGATACAGGGAATCCTAGTTTGGGGCTAGATCAATGTGTCAAATGTGTGTAAATAGTGTCCAAGATATTATTATTATTATTTAATAGGTAAGCAAAATGTTCCTTTAAGAAGTATTTTCAATTATTTTAAAAGTACCATCCGCTATATCGTGTAATGTAACTGCAGTAAAATAAATCACACATACAATACACGAAGAAGCTCAACGCCCCGTTGACAAAAAAACTCTCCTAAGACGTTCAAATTGGTGTAACATTGACATTGACACTGAGAGCGCAACCAAAACAAAAACAACGCCATTTCTTTTTTCTGGATTACATAACGCAAGGGCACGCCCACAGCAACTCGGCAACACATCGGCGCAGGCGCATGTTGTACTGCGTATGACGTCATCGGAACAACGTATTTAGCCGCCTGGCCTTGACGTCGTTCAACAAGGCTCAAAATTAGGCAGTCGCAGTTCTTTCGAGCTTCAAGATGATGGTTCAGATAACAGCTTAGCACGATTTATGCTGTTTGGAATTTAATTGTTCAATCCAATGTCTACTCTATGTACTAGCCCAGCTACTTCCGACTGGTGGTTTTTCATGTGAGCATTATTTCATGCACACAATTAGCAAACTTTCAGAGAAAGTATTATCATAAAAATGGTGTACTAAAGCGAGATTTACGATTTGTATTTTTTTTAGATACTTTTAGGGTTATACGGGACTGAACTGTCCGTCGGTCAACGGGCTGTATCTCATAAACCGTAATAATGATAGTAGTAATAAGTAGTAGTAGTGGTGGTAGTAGTGGTAATAGTAGTAATAGTTGAAAATCTCACAGAATGTGTATTTCTGTTGCCGCTAAAGCAACAATTAACTAAAGTCTGACCGCTGATAGAATGTGATCCTGCTCGAAACCCATATTTTTTTGACATCTGCAATGAAAAATACTGCTTATTTTGTACATATTAAGAAAATGTCATAATCGCATTCTAAAAACGGCCTAAGTACACACGAGATTTAATATCTTAAAGGGGTCCCCAACCCAACTAGCAAAGTCATGTTATACAGCACAAGTTTACTCTGTTTAAAGTCGTGTTAAAGCAACAAAAGAAGTTGCTAAGAATTTAGCGTTTGGCAACGGAGTTTGGGCGCAGTTCTTAGAGCTAAAGATCCTATAAATGCTGAAATATAGTTGTGGTAGTCGTAAAAAAGCTGTAAAAAGATGCAAAGATAGTGAATTAGTTACTACAAAAATGCTTTTTTTAATATCCGATTTTACTAAATTAGTTGTGAAAAAGATGCTTTATTACTATTATAACACAAAAATATATCTGTCTTTTGAATATTTGGTAAAGTAAAAGCACAATAATTGCTGTCTTTCGAATATTTGAGAGAGAAAATGCAAAATAATTGCTGTTTTTCAACTTTTAGGGCATAGAACTCTCTAGAATAACAACTTATATGATTTTATTGATGACAGTAGGATACCGTGTATTGCTTACTGTGAGAAATCAAATAATAGGAAAGAAAATAATAAAGGTAATGGCTGATCTTTATTGATCCATAAATGAATATGAGTGATGTAGTTCGTACAGATTCAAACATCAGTGGCAATAAACTGTTTCGGTGAATTCATACCTAAAAAATCTTATGTTTTCATGGAGGCCCATGAAAACATAAGATTTTTTGGGTATGAATTCATAAATTATATTTCATAGTAAATAAATCAATAAAAATTTAAAAATAATACGCAAGAACGAGGTTACTGTTTCACAGCATTTACTCGGCATCAAGTAAATACAATGTTTACCTATCTATTACAACTTTACACGTGTTTTCAGTTATGTTCTGTAAATTAGTGCTTAATCTGACAATTATCGTGTTATTGAAAGTAGGTAAATTTCTTTTTAGGCACCTTAAAATGGTGGATTTCATGGATGTGGACACTTTTCTCATCAGAGATTGTTTGAAGTTCCTTAACTCATGTAGATGCCCGCAAAAAAATACTCACTTTATATTGATAGATTGTGGCACTCGTACGGAAAATTTGCTAAGGAAAAACATTTTATTTTATTAGACAACGCAATTAAGTTATTACGAAAATCTAATGCTGCTGTACAAGCTGCCCCTTTGCTGTTTTCGATCATTACCTAAATGATGAATTATTATTTTTATTATTATTTTTACCTCAGAATATGCATAACTTTTAAATGTAAAATGTTCATTGCTAATTAATAATAATAATACCTTGGACACTATTTACACACATTGATCTAGCCCCAAACTAGGATTTCCTGTATCTTGGGTACTAGACAACGATACACATACTTATATAGATAATTATTATACTTAGATAGATAAACAACCATGACTAGGGTACAAACATCCGTTCCCATCAAACAAAAAAACCGGGACTCGAACCCGGGACCCTTGGCTTCGTAAGCAGGGTCACTGCCGACTCGGCCATTCGGGTCGTCAAATTAGTCAATATCGGTATTTTTTTGTAGAAACAAAAACATTTACTAATGCGGAGAGCCTGCTGAAATAGAGTTGTTAAATTACATAGTATTACATATATTACCTACTCCGACATGTCACAAGAAGAGCCCTTATTTAATTTGTTATAGTCCCAAACCGTTTCTGAAGCACGAACTTTTTATATATTTTTATATCGATACGTCGATACCTTCACTTCGAAGTGCTGTGAAATGTTCTTCACTGCAATTTTACATCTTTAGTTTGTGTAATAGCTCTATAATATATAGTATAGCGCTAGAGTTGCTACTTAGTGGACATAAAGCATTGTTAGTACTCTTTTGGGATAATTTAGTAACAAATAACTAAATGATATCTTGGTAACAAAAATGCTTTTAGTCAAACTTTTAAGATCATTTGCATAAAATCTGTACAATAGTATTAGAATTCGCAAGTTAGAAGCTTTCTTACAATTTTTTTGCAACATGTTGTAAGAATGCCGTATGAAAGTGAACTGAATGCAACAAGCATTTTTTTGTCAACCGTTATACAACTATTATGGCCCATAAATGTCCCTAGACAGCAATATAGATCACAGTCACGTGACAACTGTAAAAAAGCATTATTTTTAGTAGAGTAAACGTTTATAAGACATGGTTTTATGACTGAAAAGTGAAAATTGCTAATTAGGCAAACTTGCTCTTTGTCTCGACAATGGTTTAACACAGAATCATTTACACAGCAGTTATGCGATTATTAGCTCTAAGAGCAGTTTATCTTTCGACTATTGTGCTAGTTGGGAAGAGACGTGTTTTAACATCAACACGATATAACAATCCATATAATGATTCAAGTAAGATCGTAGATTATTACTTGGCTGTGCTGGCGCAATGGGTTTGATATAGGTTTCGCAATCATAATTCATAATTCATAATTATTTATTGAACACAGTTATTTCAAAAAGATACATTAAGAGAAAACATATGTACAAGGGCGAGCTTATCTCTAAAAAGAGATTTCTTCCAGCAAACCAAGGCTCGACAGGAAATTGTATCAATAAAGGGTAGGTAGGCAGTGCACAATAACTAAACAATAATAAAATACATAGAAGTAAATTAAATATCTATAATAAAATCACAATTAGGGTTCTGGGTTCGAATCCAAGTTCGGACATATTCGGACTCTTTCGGTTTTTGTTTTATTATTTTTAGTGATTACGTTTTGTTGTACGATGGTACGGATCCCTTCGTATGCGAGATCGACCCGCCCTTTATTGATTATTTTTTTACTCGCTAGCGGTCATAACTTTTAGCATTCTACCCGTTGCAAAAACCACTGTGTGTAGATGAGGCTTAGATTCCGAAACACCAATACAAATATGTGCATTTGGAAAGCTAAATAACTTGTTTAATGCACAAATGCACGGTATTGAAATATCTATTTTTAAGTAAATCATAGTCCACGTTAAAATTTTGTATCCATTTGCAATCCACCTTTTGTTTTCGGCGCTTCCGTGCTTCGGATCACATATGCGAAAAAAAAACATTTTTGTCTGAACTTGCTAGAAAAACATTTTTTTAACATAGCGTCACGTCTTTTCCCATACGGGATGGGAAGCACCGGATTCGAACCTGCATCTCCCCCTGCGTAGCCCCCTGTTACGTGAAATGGAGTATTGAATAACTGGCTAAACTTCATTGCAACGTGCTTCTGCCACCCCGTGTGGGAAAACACCTGAAGTTTGTGCTATTGGCTACCCTTATAATATAAAGAATAGAATACCCTATTATCTACGACGACGTATCCATGATATTCTGACGAGATTTTTTAAGCATGAACAACGAGACATTATTTTTTGTGTTATCCATACCATCACCATTCATGTTATTTGGTCGTTACTGTCATCATAATATGCTGTTAGTGCAGTTTATCGCCGATTAAAATAAAAAAGTCACACTTATAAATTAGTAAGGCTACCGAATCTTGAATTTTTTTTTAGTTATCAAACCGGCGAGCATTCTGCCTCAAAAACCAGCCGAGATTGTTTGTGGCGATTTTTATAGAGATGGGCAACTTATTCTATGACTTCTTACGACGGATGTTCAGTAAAAAAAAGTCTAGTGTGGGTCGGACTGGCACACGAAGGTTTCCGCGCCATGGTACAAGAAAACTTGAGCACAAAAAAAAACGTATGTCCTAACGTGGATTCGAACCCACAACATAAAGATTGCGCGATCGATATCAAACCAATTGCGCCACCACAACCGTGCGATAGACCGCGAAATCTGCGATCATATTTAGATCATGTTATGGTTTGTAATATCGTGTTAGGTGTTAAAACATGTCTCTTGTATGGGGAGCCCTTTATTAAATCTCGTGTAGTTCATTATTTATTCCAGCAGCGACAACAGAATATTATTTTATGTGACTGCTACATAATGGAGGGCATTAATACTCGAGAGAGTTTTAATGCCTAATTATGTACAGTTACATACACTAGTTTATCTACACACATATCCTAAGCTCTCTTTGATGTGTTCAGGAATGTCATGTTCGACCGTCATGGTGGCATTGATCATTGCTCTGCAGTTGTTTAGCTTGTTCAGTAGTACCAACTTCACAGACAAACTAGGGGCGGCACGCAGGCGGGCGTCGGCGTTCGAAATTTGAAGGTCATTTGACAAATTTTTGTACATTATGTTGATAATGTAACAATATTCAGATAAGAAATGAGTTTTTGCCAAGAAGTTTATCATTACGCTGGTTGTAACGTGTGGTTTTTGGTCGCAGTAAAGAGGGTTTATGATACGTGTGTAGATAAAAACACAATCAGTGAAAATTTCAATTCTTACCTATTACGGTTTATGAGAAAGCCCACTGATGGACGGACAGACTGACGGACAGCGAAGGCTTAGTAATAGGGTCCTGTTGGGCACCCTTCTGGTACGGAACCCTGAAAAAACATATACCGTAGTAGCATTTCTCATAATGACCGCCAGAATGTTAGCCGTTTTAATTAAACTCCTTTTTTAGGGTTCTGTTGAGAAACAAGGAACCCTTATT
This sequence comes from Argyresthia goedartella, assembly GCA_949825045.1. NCBI lineage: Eukaryota > Metazoa > Arthropoda > Insecta > Lepidoptera > Argyresthiidae > Argyresthia > Argyresthia goedartella. The sequence continues at coordinate 20,911,498 of OX463834.1, forward strand.
CAAGGAGATACCTCGTCCGTGCAACGGTCCCCGTTACTCCAGGCGGAAAGACCCGCAGTGTGAGAGGGACGGAATCGGGGAAAAATGCCATAACGTAGCGCCAAACCACACAAAAATTGTTTAAAAATAAACTACGCTCATTTGTCAAAAATATTTTTAAGGAGAGTTTACTAATACATAATATCCACATTTTGAATGCAATTCCGCAATGAAATAAGTTTGGATTTCAAAATTACAGGAAGAAATAGTTGAGGTATTTTCGCCATTAAATTCTATCGAAAAAAAATCACCCAATCGCGTCTTTCTTCCTGTGAGAATCTTAATCAAATACTCAATAAACGTTAACCCAAAAATCAAATCTGTAGATGACTTAATAGTGGAGTAAATGGATTCGAAAAAAACCCCATATTTTTTTCGTATCACCTTAACACAGTGGAGGTCTATCTACCTACATTCATGGTCATTATGTGAGTTTTCAAATCGTTGGCTGATAGCTTTTCAACAATAGCAAAATCCGCATGGGGGTCGCGACCCACTCGTTGGAAGACACAAATAGTTCAGTTCAAAGTTCAAAGATTTTTATTCATAATAGCACAAAAATGTAGATTTAATGAACGTCATAACATAATCAAGCAAGCATAATAAAACATTAAGTGCCTAATTATTAGTACATAATATAGGGTGCCATGACCTGGTTTAATGCCAGATGTCGGTGATTTGTAAAAAGTCATTATGATAGATATAATAGTTTTATTTTTCAAAACGACGATATCAGTTTAAAAACAATTTTGGTATCTTCATCAGGGTGAAAAAGGCACATAAAACTAAAGTGATAAAGACCACCGAAGTGTTATTTAAATCTAGCTCTACACAGATTCTCCTAAGATATACGCACCACTTAATCAATATATGGGTACTTTTATAGATACCGAAATCGTCGTTTTTGTTTCTCTCACCGTAAGATTGTCAAAACCGTTAGTAACGTTTTTTTAGGGTTCCGTACCCGAAGGGTTCCAAACGGGACCCTATTACTAAGACTTCGCTGTCCGTCCGTCCGTCCGTCCGTCCGTCTGTCACCAGGCTGTATCTCAAGAACCTATAGCTAGCTAGAGAGTTGAAATTTTCACAGATTATGTATTTATGTTGCCGCTATAACAACAAATACTAAAAAACAGGATAAAAGAAATATTTAAGGGGGCTCCCATACAACAATTCTACGTACATGGAGTGTGAAAGTAACCGCACCAATAACTTTGTAAACAATATTTTGCTGTGTAAAATCCAAACTATTCACTCCACACCATCGCTTCCATTGAACGGTGGTACGGAACCCTTCGTGCGCGATTTAGACTCGCACTTGACCGGTTTTTTCTCGTTAGTTTGCCAACTATCGACAAATAGTAAACTGTAGCGTACCTGCTTACGATATGACGCGTTAGTTGATAAACTGGCGGTTAAACCGTTAAATAGTAAACCGGTTTGAACTTGAATTGCAAACGAAATACCAGGGCAGACACTGTGTTCGTATTAGGTTGACATGTAAGAACAAAATAAATTTAAATTCTTAACCCTGTCGGTCTGGTTTACTATTTGTCGATAGTTGACCAACTAACGCGCTAGTTTACCAACTAACGGTTTTGACTATCTTACGGTGACATATCCATTGTAATTAAAACAGCCGTTCCCAGAGGCATCAGATAACTTATTAAAATAAAAAATCGGATAAGGGCCTGGCCACACGATGCGGTACGGTGCCACACACCACACGGAACGATACGATTCCCACACCGCAGCGGAACCGCACCGCATCGTGTAGCTCGGCACTAAGAGCTGACGGATTTCAGGCTTCCAGTTTAGCTCGATAGTTAATCACAATTTCGCCACCAGAGGCGCTGGTGTAGCGGAAAGTCTCCCGATACAGAACTTACTGACAACCTTATCCTTTTTTGAAAGATTTGAGAGAATTTTGACAGACTATTTTTAGACTATTTATAGACTTCAGAGCCGTACTCGCCAGCGGCACCTGGGTAATATTGAATTCCTCATTGCACGCAATGTTCAGTCTGTGGGTCTCCACAATATTTCTTGGGGCTTCCTAATGTTTATATGTCAGCCACTTAAAAACTAGGTCATATGGCCGACGGGACCACCCTGGTCGGATGGGAATGAGCAATTACGCATATGGTACATGAGCATAATGAGAATGTTCAATAATGAAGCACAGGTTTTGAACCAATCATGAGAGAGTAATGCGGCAAACCCTGAGTGAGTTAACCTGAATAGCGAGTTTTTTTAAATGCTAACAATCAAGACCTTATCGGAACCTCAAATCCATAGAAAATTACGGAAAACTTTACGAATGTCCCAAACAACAAACCTTATTTTGATACGATCTGTTCGGAGGAGGAGGAGGAAGGAGAATAAAAAGAGAGCTAAAATTAAAAAAAAACGCTTCTTTTTGACTCAACCAAACACGCTTTCTTGGACAAAGATAATGAAGTATATGTTATCCAACTAAATTATAAATGTGAAAGTAGCGATGTTTAGATGTTTGGATGTTCGTGTTTGTGCCTCAAATACGCTAAAACGGCTGAACGGATTTGAACGAAATTTAGCACATAGATAGTTTATGTTTTATGAGCCAGTTTAACATATAGGATACTTTTTATCCGACTGCACCAGAAGGAGGGTAACGTTATCTCGGAAAATGATAATTCCTAGGAACACGCAGATGAAGTTGCGGACATCAGCTAGTATATTTATATTTGTAGATGATCATTGCAAACTATCATTAGGAAATATGGTAACATAAAAGTTATTCTATATACTTATTTTATAAATAAAAGGCTAGTATTTAATCGCACATCAAAAATACTGATTCGCACAGCAAAAAAAGTATCAGCAAAAACACTTTTTATGTTTTAAATATTTTTTGTGTACTCAAGTTCATCTTTTAAGTATTTTTTTGTTGTTCTTACATGTTCAACCTAATACGAAGGATAAAGGGGGCTTCGCTTCGCTCATCCCTTTACCCTTCACCTGATTGCAAATCAGTATTTTTGATGTGCAGTTTAATATTTCCCTAATAACTAAAATATACCTCTCTACATTCATGGTATGATGTACAAAACTAAAGTTATCACTTATTTTAGATAATCCTTTAACACCTCTATTCATAGCGATAAAACTACAGTTAGTCAAACGACAGACCAAATGTATTGTTGTTATACATTCCACTGAACAGATAAGGGATTCGTCTTAGCCGAAGTGTAAGGGCTCCTTATCTATGCTAATTCCTCAGGTACTTTAGGGTCGGTAATTTATCCGGACCGGACCATAAGCATTCATCTTCAGACCTCGGCCCTTTCTTAGGGTGCAGTATCTTTGTGTTGTCCTGATCAACTACGATCAACTATACAGTCTTGCTAAATGGATTTTGTATTACTGGCAAAACATATGCATGTCTCATTATCAACTAAATTGTATATTTCTAAGAATGCAATATTATGAATACAAATAATAATACCTTGGACACTATTTACAAACATTAATCTAGCCCCATACTAGGATCCCTGTATCTTGGGTACTAGACAACGATACACACTCTTATATAAATGAATATTATACTTAGATAGATAAACAACCATGACTAGGGTACAAACATCCGTTCTCATCAAACAAATATTTGCCCCCACCGGGACTCGAACCCGGGACCCTTGGCTTCGTAGGCAGGGACACTACCGACTCGGCTATTCGGGTCGTCATGTAATATACTAGCATACTAGCAAATGTAATATACCTACCAGCAGAAAGCGCAGCTTTGTAAGGGCGCGCGTAAGATAAATGTCTCTTGAGAACTTGTCTATGAACAGCATATTATTATTTTATGAACTGTGGCCTGCAGCAGCAGCAGCGCCTGCAGCAGCAGCAGCGCCTGCAGCAGCGCCTGCAAAACGCTTTGAGTCACCGACTGATTTTGTGTTTGCCTTATAATTTATTTCATTATTTATTTTTTGAGTTCACTTAGAAAATAAGATTTCAATGATATTCCGGAAAACTAAACATAACTTAAGTCACTACGTGTCAGAGCTCAATCCTTTAGGTGTAATCGTTTCTTCATAAAATGTACTACAAGGTGAGCTGGTTTATGGCATAGCGATAGGCTCGCTTCGCTCGCCTAATAAATCTTGACTTCCCGTGTTTAAACGACATAATAAAGTTAACCATAAACTTTGTAAGCTAACTTCGTAACCAGTTGTTTTGCTTATTGAGAAAAAAGTGACCTTTGCCCTGATAGCACAATTTTTACAGATTTATATGTTTTTTTAACTGTTTTATATGACTTCAAAGTAACGAATTATTTAGAAGATTTGTCTGTTTCTGGTGCAGTACCTGGTATTAGTCGACCGAGCGTGCGAAGCGACCGAACCGTCTCCGTTTCAGCATCGGCAAAAATATGCTTTCGCATGTTTTGATTTCTATCCGGCTGTTCTCGTCTAAAGGTCACATTTCTCAACCGATTTTCGCGAAATTTTGTGAGCAGTTCCGATAATCATATGTATTTTTTTTTGTTGATTCATTATTATATTATTTTTTTAAATAAGGGTTTTCAAATGTAATAAAAAAATACTACCAAACGGCTTAACGGATAAGGTCGCGTTGGGTAATAATGATATATTTATGCTATATAATTTTGGTGAAAAGTCAGTAAGTCGGATTTTAGATCGAAAACTGTAGTTTACATAATTATTGATGGCGGCTACTTTTATTCTCCATATACATAACCAGGTGCATTCATAAGTTTGTATGTTAAAAGTTCAGCTTTCCAACAAAAGTTTCGCGAACCCTTCGCACAGAGCCACTAGTCATTTAAAGTTAAGTAACCTCGGTGTACATTAATTAGGTGTGACATCAATCCTACGGCTTCTACAAATATCTGAAGAATATTTAGTATATTAATTAACGTACTAGCTAAACTAACACCCAAAAACAGGACGCTCAGATTCCAAATTCAAGCACAGGATGTATCGACTTATCCCACGACCTTCCCGAACTTTTGAATTTCGAAACGCATCTATTCTCTAAATTCCATCAAAACAATATTTAAGTTGCGTTCAAAATGCCGCGAAGTCGGCAGGTGTCTCCCCATATGGCGCTGATTCGTCCAAAAGTTCCGAAACCCCGTGGGAACGCAAATCTCACGCGTCTACGGAAACTCTTAAAACATTTTTTTCTTTAGATTCATTTCCGTTGGTGTTGTGCAAGGCTTTGTGTTCGAATGATCTATCGGAATCGGTATTTGCATTTCTTTGTTCGAGGGATTTATTCTTGAATGTGAATTAGGTAATTTTGGGGTTTTGTGTCTCATATATTATCTTGTGTAGTTCAAAATTGGACAAGCAATTGACATTTATCGAACAAACCGATCAAGGAAATTGTCATGACCATCATCCAAGACAAGCATGACTCTTCGGACGTAGACATTAAGTCTGTTATAGATTGTGCCAGTAGTAATATTATTACCTCCAAGTAAAAATACTATACTATTACTAAAGATACTCGTACAAAGAGAAATTATCGTGCACCTGCCAAAGTACCTACTTCATTGATATATGTTCGAGACTTCGAGTACGTCATTACAGGTTAAACTGTCATTTTCTTCATTATACATGATTTTATAACGCTACAAGAAATACTTTTAGGGTTGAAAAAAAAACGATTATTTTAAGTTTATAAAACAAACAGTTCAAAATGTTTTAAACAAGTATTTTATTTGTTTTATAATGTTTTTATTTTTATTTTTAGTCCTCAATTTGAAATCAAATACACCAGTAGACCTATTCAGTTGTTGACTATTTTCAAATTCGCCGTAATAAAAAAATACAACGCAACAAGAAATTAATGCTTATCGATCAATCGATAAGCATTTATTTTTTGTTGCGTATCCCTGTATCTCTAACCGATACTGAATGCTTTACAAAATACCTCCATCTTGTATGTTGTTATGATGTTCATTCTTAATAGAGGAAACTCCCCAAACTACCTATATTTAAATAAAAGGAATACCCACCTACTAAACCATATTTTTACTGGGTTCGAGTCTTGGGGCGGCATTTCCCCATAAATACACTCACCTTGCTTCTGCCAAATACAAACAAACTAGAGGAAAAAAGTTTTTTTTGGAAGACTGTCTTAAATAAATAATGCAATTGCTATATATTTGTCAATTTCATTGAAAGTGAACGACATGGCGCTAAAGCAACACGCCCAGGCCATCTACAGAAAACTGGAAAATATTGCAGTTACAATTGACATCTCCCAGAAGACATCCTGCTGTATTGGCGAAGAGACTGAAGCGTGGATAGAGCTTAAAAATAAGTTTGAGGGCGAGAACGTACGACAGCGTGAGACCGAGTATTCACTGGGTGAATAAAGAGAGATGAGTCGTACTAGGTAATTTTCGTACCTAGTCCACCTGTTCCTAGTCCGCAAAAATACTCGACTCAAATACCTGTTCTTGGAGTTGTTACCTTCCTGGAGTTGTTGTTACCTCTAGTATCACAGTATGTGGGCGCGCCTAGTCGCGTCAACCCCGTAAAGTACCTAGTAAAATCACGCTCTTGCAGATTAGGGAGTTACCAGGGTAAACGGAGCTAGCTCTACTTCGGAAAAACAAATAATATTTTATGTGTGCTATGCGAGCTCAGATCAAAGTTACAGATTAGCTTAACCACCACTGTACCTACTTAATATTGACTTAATGAACCTATTATTATTACCTAAATTACCTAAGCATACTTTAGTTACCACGTATAATCTGTGGATATTTTAGTTGGTAAGTATACGGCAATAACATTACGTTTAGACTAGTGATAAGATAATTGATTTACATTATTTGAAAAACAAAAGAAGAAATAACCGAAAAATACTCGAGTTAGAATCCAGTAGTGTACCTATTAGCGCACTACTGGATTCAACTACCTCCGTGATTCAGAAGCTCAATTTGGCGAATAGACAATATACTTTTCACTCACTATGAAGAGAAAGAGATAGTAATATTCACACACCCACATCCTACGCTTACGATGAACTGTAAGAAGCACAGTATCTGCCCTGCTTCCGAGTCCTGCGACGGCGAACATTTCCGAAACATCCCGTACAGTCGTTGCGGCTGCCGAATACTTGATATCCGCAACGTATCAGGCACGCTGCTAGGAACAGGCGGCGCGCGCATCGCGTACCGCGTATACGTGATACTCGGTGGATCACGTCCAGATGCTTGCGGATCAAGTGCCGACTAGTATTGAAAAATACTGCCGGAACCAGTTCCAGTATATACGCCTAACTTATAAGTAAGTTCAACGCCCGGTTTGAAATGGCAATGTCTCCAGCTCATTTTTCAGCAAACTTAAATAAAATAAATAAAGTAAAGCAAACTTACTACAACCTAAGTACAGGGGCGCAAGCATCACTACAGATGATATATCAGAAGCTTTATCATTTATAGAAGCTTATCACAAAGAGGATGTGTAAAATATAGGGCAATGACAGATCCATTTCGCAACTTTCTATTCGAAGATCATATAGTATATCACGTAGGACCTCTCAAAACAATGGACTTAGTGACACAGCTTCACACTGCTGTTGCTTCAAGTGCTGGATTGAAGGAGTGTTTTCAACATTTAAATTTATTCATTCCGAGGTACTAGCTACCGCGAAAGCTGCAAAACTTGCCACAGTTTTTAAGTACTTAATTATATAAATAAAACCGGTCAAGAGCGAGCAGCACGTCGTTCCGAGCAGCGAAGGGTTCCATACCGTTGTACACGGAAAAACGTAAAACTTTATATTTTTTTTATAATAAAATATTAAATACTAGGTAGGACTACATTCAAGACCGTACATTGAAACATTGAAAAACTATATGTAGTATGTATGTATTGAACTTTGTACTCAGGTTGACGGAATTCTTTGCTCATTGAAACCGGAAGTGAGTAATTTACAGAAATAAAATGAATTATGACAAAATCATCATATTATATTTTAATTCGAGTGAGCAATTATTAATTGCATAATGACAAATAACTTCGCACTAATCTCAATACCTGCAATTAAAGATCTTTTCCCATAAGATCGAGAGAGACTAGTTTTCACCGATAAACAAATAAAGCAAATGGCCATACCAATCATTTCTTGTATGGGTACTACTTTTAATTCTTAAAAACCGATATATGTTTCATTATTTGTTGTTACAGCGGCAATATAAATACACCCTCTGTAACATTATTAGCTCTCTGCCTATTTCGGTTGATCCGGTTAAGCCTGGTGACAGACGGACAGACGGACAGCGGAGGCTTAATAATAGGGTTCCTTTGGCACCCTTCGGGTAAGGAACCCAGAAAAAAAAAGTGTCATCTACAAGCATCACAGCGACACAGCATGTGTGCCGTGCGTGTGGACGTGTCTGCCACTCCAGGATCGGGCTGTATAATCACGAGCGAACTTGCACCTCTGACGCTGCTTAAATCATCTGATAAAGATGTTACAGGCCATAATTAAAATTGAATATCTTATGTCATTGTCTGACTCACGCAATTTTGATTGTTTATTTATTACTAAGTCCTAAATATTTATTCGTTTTAATTTATTTCCATTCATTCGCGATTAGAAGAAGTTTTAAACCCTGTTTTACCTTAATATTTTTATCTACACACGTATCATAAACCCTCTTTACTGCTTACAAATACCGCACGTTACGATCAGCATAATGTTAAACTACTTGGTAAAAACTCATTTCTCATCTGAAAAATTTCACATTATGACCATAATGTGTAATTTTTCTACATATTTTGACATTCAAATTTCGAACGCCGACGCCCGCCTGCGTGTCACCCCTAGTTTGTCTGTGAAGACAAACGTACTACAGAACAAGCTAAACAACAGCAGAGCCACAATGTCGGTCAAACATGCGGTTCCTGAACACATCAAAGAGAGCTTATGATATGTGTGTAGATAAACTAGTGTATGTAACTGTACATAATTAGGCATTAAAACTCTCTCGAGTATTAATGCCCTCCATTATGTAGCAGTCACATAAACTACTATTAACATTATTTAAAACTGGTTTTCTTCTTCTTAGCCAAGTTTTATTCAAATCGGTTCGGTGCTTATTACTATATAATGTTTATGTTATGCCTATAAATTACCTATAGTTTTGTGCGTCCATATTAAGGCGCGTGCATCGGAAAAAATAGCAACTCGATTGGTGGCGGTTGAAATTGTGGACTCGAGTTGACAAAACTTCTGCAATATGGCATTTACGTGAGTCGCTGCGGCAGGACAGGGTAAAAATTGTGGTTGTCATATATTTTTCCAAAACTCCTTTTTATTACTAATATAACCCGATGACGACCAGAATGGCCGAGTCGGCAATGACCCTGCCTACGAGACCAAGGGTCCCGGGTTCGAGTCCCGGCGGGGGCAAATATTTGTTTGATGAGAATGGAAGTTTGTACTCTAGTCATGGTTGTTTATCTATCTAAGTATAATATTTATCTATATAAGTATGTGTATCGTTGTCTAGTACCCAAGATACAGGGAATCCTAGTTTGGGGCTAGATCAGTGTGTGTAAATAGTGTCTAAGGTATTATTATTACTTACTTTTTAAAGCAAAAAATTACTACAAGACGTCATTAGGGAGTCACATTCCCCTTGGAGTGCTCCCGTGCACCTGGCGCCGAAGAATCTCGACCCATCAGGCCAACCATAGATCCGCATGGTCATAGACTATCGTAGGCTCAACGAAATAACTATAGACGAGTTTTAAGAAATTGAATACAATTGTATGACTCTAAAACCATATGAATATTCTTTTAAGATCCAAAGGAATAGCAAGTTTAAGGTCAAAAACATCTATTTAGTTTTTTTTTTCGTTTATTCTCCCTTGACATATAATATTTTTAAACGAATACATGGAAGGAACTTCCTCATCCAACTAATATTATAAATCTGATAGTAGCGATGTTTAGATGTTTAGATTTAGACTGCACCAGAAGGAGGGTGACGTTATCTCGGTTAATCATAATTCCTAGGAACAAGTAGATGAAGTTGCGGGCATCAGCTAGTATGTATAATATAGTTATAATCCAACTAATATTATAAATGTGAAAGTAGCAATGTTTAAAGGTTTGTATGTTTGTGTATTTGTGCCTTAATCTCGCTAAAGCGGCTGAACGGATATGAATGAAATTTAGCACAGAGATAGTTTATGAGCTAGATCAAGTTGTGGGCATCAGCTAAAATGTATAGTAAAGAATCCTATAGTATCCAACTAATATTATAAAGGAGAAAGTAGCGATGTTTAAATGTTTGGATGTTTGTGTGTTTGTGCCTCAATTTCGCTAAAACGGCTGAACAGATTTAAATGAAAATTAGCACAGATATATACATATACAGTGTGGCAATATCCATCGTCTTAAATATTAAGAAATATCTTGAATCATTTTGCTAACTTCAGTTAACGTTTTTCTGTTTATGTATATTTCTAGATCTTTTTAGGGTTTGACCTTATTACTAAGCCTCCGCTGTCCATCCATCCGTCCGTCTGTCCGTCTGACCGTCAGCGGGCTGTTTCTCTATAATGAACAACACGCGTTTAAAACAATAAAAGGGTGTCCATTATCCAAGAGACGTGTTTCTTGCATTTTATCTTTTACGATGGTACGGAACCCTTCGTATGCGCGTCGAACTCGCACTTGACCGGTTTTTATTTTAACCCCAACGAAAAAAGAGGGTATTATAAGTTTGAAGAGTCTGTCTATCTCTCTTTGTTCGTGTGTGTGTCAGTCTGTCCGTAGCACCCTAGCGCTCAAAATGGTGGACGGATTTTAATTAAGGTTATTTTTTCTTGTTAATAGTAGACTTCACAGATATGGTTCTTAGCCATGATTTATTAAAATCGCTTCAGTGGGTCGAAAGTTATTTCTCATGTCGTAAAAAATACTGGGCGTTTTTTTTCTTGTATTTATTATATTTAAATGCGCTACTAATATTTTCAATAATATTCGACAAGTGCCACTTTTCGCATAAAACTTGCCAAGTGCAATTTAATTGTTTGCAAGGCTTACTTCATACTTTATTTAAATTGAATAAATATCAGCATTTAAATATGAATTTTATTCAGATTTTTCAGACATTTGTGTAAAAAAATATGGATAAGACCGAATCAATAATTTTTACGTTTGTAAATAAAATTGGAAGGAATATAGAAAATACAGAACACTGAAATATATAATCTGTGGCGCTAGGCCTTGCAAAATCAGGTAAAAAAATGTTGGCTTACTAAAGATGCGTATTACTCCATAATCGTAAAATTTGAATGAAGGAGCATGTATTTGGTAAATCAATACCATTATCTTTAAAACCACTATAAAAATGAGTGGCTGAAACCAAGTAGTTTCCTGCAACCGTTTATAAAATCCCATCCATTCTGAAACACACCTTAGCGCTTTAAGTACAACTTCTAAAATCCAACGAAATATGCGCATGGCATCAGAAGCACTTGCCGAGGGATTTTCAGCTTTATGACGTTAGAAACAAGTGCCGTTTTTGATTGCAAGTTCTGAGTGAATAAAGGTGTTGTTTTGTGCGCCTGCGCACTTGCTCGGCGGGAGCGGAAATCATAATGGATGCTGGATCCCGAACCAACGACCGGAGGACCTCATCGATCGACCGAAATTGAACAGAACTTTTTAAAACAATAGACATGGCATTTCAAGTAGGATATCATATTGTGATGAGTGTAAAATATAAACAAAATATTTTAACTCTTTACAAAATAAAACTTGAATGAACATTATTTTGCTTATATCTTTAATATACTCATATATCATCTACAGTACAGAAAATAAGTTTATTAATATAGTTATTTACATTGAAACCTGGGTAATGTCAAATGCCCATCTTCAAAGCCATATTCGTCTACTTCCCAAATCCCGTACAAATAGTTATGTATGTATACATTATTGCCCTTCAATTTGTATGTTTGAAAATATTACTTTATGTCTAAGGGAACTATTCGAATCTAAAACAATATATTATAGTTCTTGCGTCATAAAATAGGTTTTTGAAATATCTTAAAACTGTATGTTTGAAATTAAGAATGAATCAGAGGTTTTTGTAAAATAAATAAAAAACACAATTTTCGCCCTGTTCTTCCGCAGCGACTGACTTTATAGCCATGTGCCAGTGTTATTTTGATGATGATATATAATTTAATATGGTTTTGTCCAAAATTCCAACCACCACTTGTTGTCTATATTTACGGATACACGCGCCTTATGGTTATTTCCGTTCTAAACTAACCTCTTAATTTATTTTCCCGCCTTATTTGCTAGGTATGACGTTAACTCACCCATACATCAATGTACAGATGTAATGAATAATCCTTTCCTATCGGCAAAACTCGGAACAACGATAACACCCGAATGGTGCCGATGTGTCTATGAATTACTGTATTATTAAATTACGTGTAGGTATCAAATAAATCGCATACTTTATTTATCAATGTCAAATGTCAAATTGCCCGTTTGACGTATATTACACTGAGATGTTAAAACCACCACGATGCTATCATATAAAAACTGAGGACGTTTTATTTCTATAAAACGCACTGATAAAAACCAAATTCCGGTTGGGATGATCTAATGATTCTATAAGGATTGGAACCCCAAAAGTCTAACTATAAGTCAAAACTACAGTACATAGGATTTTGCAGACCTTTTTTATAACAATATTTTTTTGTAATTAATTAAAAATACTATGACATAACAAAAAAGACACCTCAACATAAAACAAAACAAACCAGCAGAGAAATTAATATAAATAAATATGATTTTCTGATTGGATGAACGACTTCGATTATGACAGCGGGATAAGAGGAGGAGGAGCGGGGTGGACAGTGTGATGCGAAACAATACTTCCAACTTCCATATCACAGTCAGAATCAGAACTATTTTCTGGTGTATCATCGTCAGAGTTTTCATGAACGGTGATTACAAAACTAGCCATATAATTTTCCAACTCAGGTTCTTGTTTTCGGTACTCGTTTTCGCATTTGATGGCGTGGTCACATACTTTGGCCCAAACATCGGAACCAATCATATTAACCTTTTCCTGTACCAATTGTTTCACAGTAGTCATATTCATACTGATGTTTCTTTTGGATACGTATCCCTTTATTTGAGACCATATGTTTTCAATCGGATTGAAATCAGGATGATATGGTGGCAATCTTAGTACGCTGTGTCCATATTCGTTATAAGTTTATCTATAGAGTATTCTACAAAGTCTTGTTTGTACTTGCAAATAATTTCATATATATCAAGTTTTGTTAATGACGGATCAATCGGAACGTTATGTTTGGATAGCCAATCAATCATGTCTTGCTTCCTGGTATTTGAATTAGGAGGTTTTTCTACGTACTTATTATGATATGCAGCATTATCTACTACTAGTACCGAATGTGGAGCTAAGTTTGGAATGAGTTGATTACGAAGCCATTTTTCATAGTTTTCATTGTTCATCGCGTTGTGATAGTCACCTGTTTTATCAGTAGACTGATACATTAACAATGCCCCAGGTATAAACCCCTTTCTACTACCAGCGTGCACTATTATAAGATGTTGTCCTTTAGAAATTAACTATTTCACTCCGTTTTCTGACGAGTCAGCCCAGCTTTTACCTGCCAAATGTGAGGTATGGATGTATGTTTCATCCATATAAACAATCTCTCTCCCTTGCAATCTGTACTTTTTTATCGCGGCTAAAAACTTTACTCTTTTTAAACGAACATCATCTTTCTCGATAAGTAATTTTCTGTTATTTTCAACTTTTTTATACCGAAATCCCATTTTTCTAAGAATTTTTCTTAACATAAAGTCACATCCCTTAAAATTTATGGCTTCGGATAACTTGGACTTCAGGGCTTTAATTGTAGGTACTTGTTTGTATATCAAATAGAAATTATACACTAATCGGCGTATAACGTCGTAGTCAAAATCGTCAAGACCTAGACAAAATAATTTATTTGGTCTACCCAACTTTGCCGACTTCGGACTATTGGAGGTGGATTGATTTATGTATTCTTTTTGCAATATTTTATTTACTGTTCGTTGAGAAATTCCACTGGCCTCCGAAACTCGTTTTTGGACTTTACAAAAGTAAGCAGTATAGTTGGTATGTTTGAATTTATCATTTTCAGTTGAGAAATATAAATAAATATTCAAAATAACTTCGCAGGCTTGCCGATCTAAACGTTTCCCTTTTCTTAGTGCTTTCGGCATGTCTGTTATAAATTGTTAATGTGGATCGAATAAAATCAATGTTTATTATTTACAAAAATGACAGACAAGAGTGAAATGTAAAGTAAAAAAACAAAATAGGTGGCCTGCATCAATACACGAGTCCATGAAGTGTATGTTATTATACTTTATTGCATATACACATTAGTGGACAATTACAAACATAGTTAGTAAACAAAGGCGTGCTTATCTCTATATAGAGATTTCTTCCAGCAAACCCAGGGCTGACAGGGAAAAATAGTTTCATGCGAAGGGATAGACCTATTATGCACAACATATAAAAAAAACTAAACATCAGAGTGACTTTAATATATTTATAATAAATTACTTACATATTTACACATATAAATAAATGAGAACCTACATAATAATATAATACCTATAAATACTATATTTAAATATCAATAAATACCTATACAATATATAAATAAAATATAATCTACTACAGAAGAGAAAGGTAATGTTCCTTCAAACTACTTTTGAAGATGTTAAGAGATGGACTGTCCCTGACGGTGCTGGGGAGTTTGTTCCAGAGCTTGATAGCCCGGAGTCGGAACCCATGTTCATATGCGACAGTTTTATGTTGCGGTGTTGTGAGCAGCGACCGAGTGTGAGGTCTCCGAGGCCTATCTGAAGAAAGAAAAGTGAACGAATCACGTAAGAAGCCAGGGTAATGAGGATTATGTAAAATCTTAAAGAGAGTGAAGAGGATGTGGGAATCCCGGCGAAGACGGATTGGAAGCCACTTCAGATCCCTGCGATACTGAGAAACATGGTCAAATTTGCGCAAACCGAAAATAAACCGAATCCCAAGATTTTGAAGTCGCTCGAGTTTGTCCAGTTGCTCTTCGTTTGCGCTGATCCAGCAGACATCTGCGTAGTCAATGAGGGGAAGTAACAGAGATTGGGCGAGTGTAATTTTGGTCTGAAGAGGTAAGAAGTGCTGAAGTCGTCTGAGAGAGTAAAATGTAGCGAAGACACGCCTACTAACCTCGCAGACATGCGCTGACCAAGACAGCAGGTTATCAAAGATGACTCCGAGATTTTTGGCCTTGGAGCTGTAGGGAATTACGATTCCATCGTACATTATGGGTGCAGTGGACATATGCTGTAACACTTGGAGAGAGTGCCTGGACCCGATAATCATTGACTGCGACTTACAAGGATTGACGAGTAGCCCGTGTGACAGAGCCCAATCCCTGATACACTCAAGATCAGCATTCAGCAAGGCCACAGCAGAGTTAACATCACAGGGAGAAAAATGACGGTAAATTTGGAGATCATCGGCATAGAGATGATAAGAGGAAGAGAGAGTATCTGAGATAGAATTTATGAAGACAGAAAAGAGAAGAGGGGACAGGATACCACCCTGAGGCACCCCTGCAAAAAGGTCGCACCATTCTGTTGAAGTCTCCTCGGACCTTATACGCTGCTGACGACCTCTCAGGTAGGAGTCGAACCAGCTGGCTGAGGCCGGGGAGACATTCAGAGACTTCAGTATCTCAACGAGGATGTCGAAATCAACACAGTTGAATGCGCTGCTGAAGTCAAGTAGCGCTAGTACGGTGAGCTGTTTCTCGTCCATAGCCAACTGAATGTCGTCAGTGACTTTGAGTAAGGCCGTAACGGTACTACGACCCGGCCTGAATCCCGACTGGAATCGATTCAGCAGACAGTGAGACGTAAGGTAGGAGGAAAGCTGGGAGTGGACAATGGATTCTAGGACTTTGGAAAGCATAGGCAGGATAGAAATAGGACGATACTCTTTGAAAGAGGAGGGGTTTGAGGATTTGGGTAAAGGTATGACTAATGCTTTTTTCCACACATAGGGGAAAGAACAGCTAGAGAGAGAGTGATTTATAATGTGTGTGATAGCGGGAAGAATATAATCGAGCACGTTGCTGATCATATTAGAGCAGATGCAATCATCACCTACAGCTTTCGATGAGATAGCCAGCACCGCCTTCTTAACTGTGTTAATTCCGACTGGACTGAAGTCGAAAGGAGTGGAGGTCAACGCCGGCCTGGAGCGGAGCCCATGCAGAGTGGCATCCTTAACGATGGGATCCATAACGACTGGGGGAGCCGAGAAAAATCTGTTAAGACCGTTGAGATCGACGTCACCAACCATTTGATTCTGGGGCTTACCGACACCTAGAGATCTCAGGAATTTCCACACTTCGGAAGGGGTGTAGTTTTGAATGCACTCAAAGATGTGGCGACGCTTGGCATCACGGCACATACGGTTACAACGGTTCCGGAGGCATTTGTAGGCAGCAAAATTATCGTCGGTGGGTTCCTTTTTATGCTGATATTTAGCTCGGTTCCGTTTAGCCATCAACCGTTTGATGGGGTCCGTGAGCCAAGGCGCAGGAAGGTGTTTTACTTTGACCTTTTTGATGGGTGCGTGTTTGTCAAATAGTCCCAGAATAATTGTGTTGAAATGGTGGATTTTGTCGTCAACGGCCTCACTAGAAATGACAGGTGACCAATCGATTGATGATGCATCAGATTGGAGTAACGATGGATCAATGCCCTTAAAGCTACGAAGAAAGATAAATTTGGCTCTGTTCTTGGGAGACTTGACCTTATAGGAGAGATAAACCAGGTCATGATAAGAAAAAGGAGAATTAAATTGACCGTGGGCAGCAACTTTGTCTATATCAGATGATATCATGATATCAAGGAGAGAGGGAGTACAATGTGGTTGACAATGAGTCGCATTTAGAGGGAGAATATGCAAGTTGAATGAATTGACAATAGACCGGAGTTGGGCCGAGCGGGAATCATTTTTAAGAAGACATGTATTAAAGTCGCCGAGGATTAGGACATCATTATAAAGAGGAGTCAGCTCATTGAGCAGGGACTCGAAGGAATCGAAGTAATTGATGAGAAGCGAAGGACTGTAGAGAACACCGAGCAGAACTTTACTATGGTGAAGACAGATTTCAAGGAAAAGATGTTCAGCAGATTCAGAGTACTCACTCGGGGAGACACTCACAACTTTGCAGGATATGTCCGAACGAAGGAAAATAGCTACACCACCACCAGCTTTTCCAACTCTATCGTTCCGATACAGCTGGTATCCAGGTAGTGAATACATGGTGGAAGGCATAGAAGGTTTTAGGAAAGATTCAGAAATAAGTATCACAAAATCTAACATAAATATCAAAAAAATATTTCTGTGGTATTAACTACTCTATATAGATACTTCCTCTTGCAATGCGACCGTTCCCTACGTTGTCTCGATGGGTATTGAGTGCGGTGAAGTAGTAAGACAAAAACGAACATTTCCGAGAAAATACGAAAGGAAAGGATTATTCACTACATCTATAAAACTAAATGTGACACGATGCACCTGATTATACTTATTTATTGACTGACGACCCGAATGGCCGAGTCGACCCTGCCTACGAAGCCAAGGGTCCCTGGTTCGAGTCCCGGTGGGGGAAAATATTTATTTGATGAGAACGGATGTTTGTAGTACAAACTTTGTACCCTAGTCATGGTTGTATAGATAAATAATATACTTAAAGAGATATACATATCTCTTTAAGTATATTATTTATCTATATAAGGTGTATCGTTGTCTAGTACCCAAGATACAGGGAATCCTAGTTTGGGGCTAGATCAATCAGTGTAAATGTGTTTAAGGTATTATTATTATTTATTGACTTCTTAAAGTCTGACAAAATCTTGCCTCTCAATGACCAAATCTAAAATGTATGTTTTTCTTGGAGTATGTCATCTTTATAGTAGTTTATGTGACTGCTACATAAAGGGCATTAATTTCGGCTCGTTTCATAATAATATCACTCGAGAGTTTTAATGCCTAATTATGTACAGTTACATACACTAGTTTATCTACACAGATATCATAAGCTCTCTTTGATGTGTACAGGAACCGCATGTTTGACCGGCATTGTGGCTCTGCAGCTGTTTAGCTTGTTCTGTATCATCAACTTCGGGCGTCGGCGTTCGAAATTTGAATGTCAGTATCAACTTCACAGACAAACTAGGGGCGGCATGCAGGCGGGCGCCGGCGTTCGAAATTTGAATGTCATAATGTGTAGAAAAATTACACATTATGACCATAATGTGTAATTTTTCAGATAAGAAATGAGTTTTTACCAAGTAGTTTAACATAATGCTGATCGTAACGTGCGGTTTTTGTACGCAGTAAAGAGGGTTTATCGTGTGTAGATAAAATTGTTTAAAGTTTGCATCATTTATATCTAAATACTTTTCTTGTTATGTAATCCATTTATAAACCGTAAGACTGGTTTTTAAATGAAATAACATTTTTTCACAATATTCCTTTCCGATAACAAACTAAAATATAAACTACACGTTAAAAACCAAGTTTCTATGCTCAAAGCATCGTCAGCTCAATGCCAATATGAAACGCGGCTTTGGCTGCACGATTTCACACATTTCCAATAGCCAACGGGTGACAGTACAAAAAAATACAAAAAAAAAACAAATCACGCGTAAACTTAGCAGTTTTCTACAGTTTAGTTGGTTCGTATACTAAATATTTAGAGTTTAAATTTGATCGTTGGACAACTTTTTCGAAAGCCAATTGGGTCTTGGTCGCCGCTTCTTTACGCTGAAGCTGAGAAAAAAACTGTTGTTTTGAAATAATGTTTTTTTTTGTAAGGCACGCGCTTACCACCCACGGTGCGATAAGCGATTTGAATATTTAGTTAGTTTGTAATGTTTTAGTTTCGGTACTCCTATAGCGGTATTAAAAATAAACCTAAGCAGAACCACGAAATACACTATATTTCGTGGTTCTGATTTGGTTTATTGTTAATTAGCATGGTTTGTTTTTAGTAGTAGTTTCATAGAAAAATCAGATAATTGTGTACAGACGAAAAATTTATTTATTATAGGGAGCCCTTTCAGTCGGAGGCATTATTGTACAATGATGACATATTTTTGGTTGCTCTTCTTTTGATACCACGATGAAATACTGAACAAGCATCTATCTAAGTTACTATGCCTTTTTCAATATAGCTGAATACAAAAATAATACTCCATAATAAAATATCTATATATAATGTTATGAATTTATGATGCATCTGTAAGAAAAAATCGCGTCTAGCCAAGATTTTCAACAAAAATCAAATTATAAGCGAACCGAATGGAAATCTTAATAACTTGGCCATTGCGTCTGTATTTTTAGATCAAATAGACAATGTTCACGGGAAATATTACAAGGGCCCTTTATGATTCAGATTACAATTTGGCAACAGATCGATTTCGCGCCATTTAGCGTGATTATTCGGTTTTTTCCCCGGACTGTGGCAATGTTAACGCATGGCTGATGGTGGCATTGGTGGCTTTTTGTCAAACGCGAGGTCGGAAGGAAAAATCTGTTAAGTAGATCGATGGGTTGTCTTTTGTAAGCCGCACATGATCTTGCTACTTGTCCTCCTCCTAAGTAGGGATCAAAACAAACGTAGCGTCACGCCATTTCCCATACAGGGTGGCAGAGGCAAATTAACCATTCGTACCTACTATCCTGAGAGTTTCTGAATGATGATGATGATGATGTAATCCTGTAATCCCTCATCAGGGACATAGGGCTCGAAGAAGAGATTTCCACTTCTCACGATCTTGTGCGGCAGTTTCCAGGTCCTTCCAGTCGAGCCCAGTTGATGCAGCCTCTTTTTCAACTGAGCGCCTCCAGGTGATACGGGGGCGGCCCGGCCTTCTTTTCCCATACGCTTGCCACGTTAACCCTTGTTTGGACAGATGATTATCTGGTCTTCTCAATGCATGTCCAATCTAGCGCCATTTCCTCATTAGGATCTCCTTGTCGATGGGGTTTTGGTCAGTCATCTCCCACAGCCTTGCATTTGAGATGGTTCGTGGCCAGCAAATCCCTAGTATCCGCCGTAAACATTTGTTCACGAAGACCTGTAGCTTGCTGGTTACTTCTTTTTTGACGAGCCATGTCTCGCATCCGTATAAGCCCTAAGTTTCTGAATAGTACACACAAATATGGATGCTGGAAAAATCTTGCATGTGTACGGACACTAGTGGCTCCCTTGAGCTGTTTATATGCCCCGCTGATGACATAGGGAATTTGCGGTTTTTTTATTTAACTTTTTTCCACCCCCTCATACCCCCCGACCCCTTAAGGATTATCAGATGAATAAGTGGAATTATTATAAAAACAAATAACCCAAAAGCCTTTTATTTCAATACCACATACAAACTTATGAATGCACCTGGTTACGTACATGGAGTATGAAAGTACCACCAATAACTTTTTCACACCTTTCATTCGGAAAAGTAAGTTTTGCTCCACGACGAGAGGGAGCAATATTGTACTTTTCTGTTCAAGCTACTTTTTTTATTTGTTCATTGGCATATAGCATTTACGCAATGTGCCAATGGAACACAGATCTTAATAAAATACCGATACCATTGTAATATTCGATTCAATTGTTTTTAAACATTGGTAAAAGTAACACAGGATTTTTTTATCTGTGGCGACTTTTCCCTAATCCTTCACAATCCGCCATTATAAAAAAAACTTACGTTGTTCGATTGAAAGTGAAAGTTTAATTCAAAGTATAGTTATATTTTTTTTAGAGAATTTAATTTAAATTTTCCTCATAGTCGGTGTGAAAAGTTGTATGTGTCACTCAGGAGCAAAATTATTTTCGTCAGGATTCTATCGTAGAAGCCTTCCCTTCACTCTGGATTTAATGTACCGCCCTCGCCGTAAATACATCATTTTGCTCCCTTGTGACACAAATAACTATGTATCCTATTCTAATTTCAAAAATTTAATCGGCAAAAAAACATATTATCATCGAACCTGATCACAAAATTTCACAAGAATCGGTTGAGAAATGCGACCTTTAGGGGAGAATATCCGGACAGACGCAAATACGGACACGCTCACGATAGCTTGCCAAATCTGAAACGGAAACGCGTCGCCGCGCTACGTGTTCGCTTGGTCAATTAGTCGATTAGTTGGGCGGGTATCATCTATAATAAAGATAATACCCGCCCAACTAACATAACATACAGATTCTATATGTTATGTTTGTATGTTGTTATGGTTTGCGATCTTTAGCGCAGGAATAACGAGTGCAATAATTATATGCACACGAACACACCCACAAATGAATCCGAAAAATCTATCATATGAACGCCAAAAAATAATCTCAAGATTTTTAAAAGTAAATTAACAGCGAATTTTCCTAATGATTATGCATCATTAACTACCACGCTCTATGACTAATGTAACTAACCGATGTTAATTTCGAAGAATAGTTTAGAGTTCTTCAATAATTTATTCATTGTTATTGCTATATTTGGTCATTCTAAAATGACTAAAGAGATTATTGACATGAACAAACGAGAAAATGTTACATATAATATCTTAAAATAAACACTTCTTAAACACTTCCATCAATGCAATTTCTACAAAACATCATTAAGAAAACCAACGGAAAATACTTACCAAGTATAAGAAGTCAAGATAAAACAAATTTCACGACGTGTCATATGTTAACATAAAATAAAGTCTTTCAGGGATGTCACCCCCAAAACCTTCGCATATTTATCTCGGCCACAAAAAACTAGCCCCTAGTTAAAATTCGCCCCCGGACAAGCCCTAATATTCTAAGATAAACAGACGAATGTATGGCTGCGATTAATAATAATTTTAGGGGCTACAAACACGGCCTCCTTGCTTGTTTTTGCTGCCTCGGCGACTTTTTGCTGAAGAAAATTTCAAATGTTTACGCTTAGGTTTTCAGGGAAATTAGTTTCAAGTCTTACGTTCGGATTTTCGATAATGTGCTGCGATTTATGGTTTCATTTTGAGTCTGCATCAACACATTTTCGGTGTCTATGCTATAGCATTTTTTGTTTTGTCATTTATCGAAATCTTACACTGCTGTACACACCTAATTGCTATTTATCAGAATACATCTTAACTAATCTAGCTTACGGTTCACGTAAAAGATTAGGAGTTGAATAAAAAAATCAAATAAAAAAAATTCCCTCTTGTTTACAAGGGTCAGTGAAATATGACATGATAAATTCTTACCCCACATTTAATAACCGTATTAATCCGCTTGTAACCCTTCAACCTTCATCTCAAATCAGGGGTCTGTGATACCGCGTGTCATCTTGACGTTTTGTGGGGTAGAGTAATTTAAAAGGCTTGTTTTGAAGCGATTTTGCTTTAGTGACAAAATTTTAATTATATTTAGGCACTGATACTCGACTGGATGGTCAATATCAGCCAATACAATATTAATTGGAATTCATGTAGACGCGTTTAGCTATTGTCGCTCCAAAGTTTTTCAAAATATTCATAAAATCTCCTAAAATAACCGAATCCCATCTCGTCTAACAATTGGCACAGTGTTCCAAAATTGACCCAATTTCCACCAGGTACAGGGTGCAGATAGGCGAGGCAGGAAAAAGACCATATCAGACCCAGACTCCACTGACTTTCGGGTCCCAAGGGGGGCCATGGACCCCAGTGACTGGAGTGTTTTGGAGTCATCTGACCATGAGGTTCGAGGTGCATGGTACTCGAGGCGCATGAACCTTTAAGACAGTCGTTAGAATTTCTCAAATATCTCTGTGAAACAATGATATTCAGATATTAATTTGAATTCGATTTCATGCTTCTATCGTAGCTGAGTATGCGATCGAATTAAGACTAAGGTGACACGAAAAAATACCAAGAGTCATACCTTTTCCCGTGGGGGATGGCAGAGGCATATCTGTAGCCTCGTTTAATAACTCATTCGGTCTTAGATTTATCTTTGAATATCAGGAGAAGGGATGTGTTTCCCACCACTATCGGATGGGCTTATGGCTGATTGCAATCGACCTTTGCCATCCTATTCCCAAATCAAATTATTAACGTTTGAATCATTCTTTTGACTGTCTTTAAATCACAGACCGTGTTGGTACTTTGTCTGTCAATGATGATCATTGTGATCGTTTTCCTTATCTCTGCATTTTGTTCCGCTGTTTTTTCTTGTTCTTGTCTGTTTTTGTTTTTTTTTTTCAACTTTTTTTGTGATACCATTAGATCTGTACGTGCCGTTCCTAGTAATTTGTGATCACCTCATATTGATGTTGTTTGGTTGGATTATTATGTTTAGTCTGCTTGTTTCAACTCCAACTATTACATCACACAGTACTTTCTTGTCTGCTAGATGCTACAGTGATGGCACAATACATTGAATTTATCTCAATCCTTTACCGGAGCGATCCTTCACGAAGTCCTATTAAAAGTCAGCTACCACTTCGAATTTCTAGCCTCATGCCATTAAGTAGTGCTCCAAACTTTAATTATGTTTCGGCTGTGACCAATCGGGTTCGTGTCTCACATTTTCTGACAAGTCATGCGACGTGCTACCGTATCCTAGCCGAGATAAACCTACCGATACTTGCAACGTCAACGACAATTTTAACTCTACCAGCAGATTCTTTAAGTTCAATTTCAATTACAGCAACACCAGACAAGGAATCTCCACAACCTTACTTCCTCTATTATCTGCAGATACGATAATATGAGCCCTATTTGCGTATCGTTTGAGATCAAAATCGTGCTGTTTGAGTCATCGCAGTCGATTGTTGTAACAAAATTGAGTCGTGTTTCTGCAGCAATAGATTTTCGGTGCCCGCAGGAACGTGGCCCGAAGTTTCATTGTTGGATGAATAAAACGCACGATGACGCGTCGCTTTTGCCCTAGAAACTAATTTAGAATATTACAATGAGTATCAATGTGCTGCTGAAACAGTCTTTTGAGTGCGAAGTAGCGCCTTCGATTGGAGGCAACCACTTTGAGAGCACGAGCTCAGAATAGCCAAGTTGAGTCGTAAGATTTCGATTACCAACGAGATTAAGTTTTAAGGAAGTCTCTTTAATTGCGCCGCGTGAAAAACTCCGTGAAGCCAACATCCTGCCTTTATTGCCGGCTCCAGCCATCTTCTAAGCAAATAAAAAAAAACAAGTAGCCATCTTTGTTTGGCCGAGAGCGAGTGCAATTTGTTCCGGCTGCCCGCGGATGTCGTTCAAGGGCAGAATTCACTTTCCGATGATTTTGATGAACTCACTGTTTCAAGCCATGATAAAAAAAAACATTAGGAACCTGTTTCTTGGTTGATACCTTATACTTGAGAATGTCGGTGTTCGATGTTTGTGGTCGATGCATGGTTGTCCAGTAATATTAAATTCCAACAGAAACTAATTAAAACTTTCTTTGTCCATTCCAGGTGTTCGGCTCAAAGGCGGACCTGCAACTACACACGCAGATCCACCTGCGCGAGGCGAAGCCCTACCGCTGCACTCAGTGCCCGAAGGCGTTCGCCAACTCCTCGTACCTGGCGCAGCACTCCCGCATACACCTGGGCATCAAGCCCTACCGTTGCGAGATCTGCCAGCGCAAGTTCACCCAGCTATCTCACCTGCAGCAGCACATCCGCACGCACACAGGTGACAAGCCCTACCGTTGCACCCAGATCGGCTGTACCAAGGCCTTCTCCCAGCTGTCCAACCTGCAGAGCCACAGCCGCTGCCACCAGACCGATAAGCCCTTTAAGTGCAACTCCTGCTACAAGTGCTTCACCCACGAGAAGGACTTGCTGGAACACATTCCGAAACACAAAGAGTCCAAGCATTTAAAGACGCACATCTGTCAGTACTGCGGGAAAAGTTACACGCAGGAGACGTATCTTAGTAAGCATATGAATAAGCACGCGGAGAGGGCTGACAAGCGGCCTCCGATTTCCGCTTTGGGGCTGAGTGGACTCAACAGGAGTCTGGCTGCTGCGGCGCCGACTCAGCCGTTCGGTGAGAACCCTTACTGGCCGAAGGTGAGCCCGGACTCAGCAGCGCATATGTCTGATGAGGGATACCATCATCAAAGAGAGGCGGAGGAGCATCATGAGCATCAGCTGCAGCAGCACAGAGCTCTGTTCGCGCAGCACGAGAACCATGACGAGCGGTCTCTCCAGCCTCCCGTTTCTTCTGCTGCGAACTCTGCATTTACTCCCATCAACTCCATGGCGCCGCACCTGAACGGGCTGTCGCACCACAGCGCTCTACCCGCCCGGCCCTACCTGTACGACCCCCTGCACTTTCAGCAAGGCAAGCAGCAGCCCAACTCGTTCCCCAATCAACTGATCTCCCTGCACCAGATAAGGAACTACGCCCATCAACCATCCGCGGCGCTTCTACCCGCAGAACACATCCTACCCCACTCTCTAGCACACAAAGACAAATAACTATCTTGAAGTAACCAGTAGGTGCATCTACTTAGTACTTATGATCGTCTGGTATTACTAGTGTATAAATTATCGGATATATTAGATGAATCTCTCGAAAGTGGTATTAATTGTATGAAATACGAAATTTTGTCGTTTCTCGAACGGCGTAAGTACATGTTTTAGACTTTAATGTGTATAATACTCGAAATTTTCGTCATTAGATAGCCGATGTATTGGATTTTTAGATGTTTTTGGTTTCACTGAATGGGTCATGCATAAGAAGCACTTCATTGGTGTCTATCTTAATATGTGAGTATGATACTTCATCAATTATAATTTCGCGTAGCACCATCGTGACATACCTTACTTTCATGAAAAAATAGGCATTGTTTAAATCGGCCTGATTAGGCAATTATTAACTAAGCTTAAAATTAGTAATTTGTGTCATCGAAACAAGCAATATTTATTGTAAATTTTAAATCAATCACAATCCTAACAAACATGCTAGGTTTTCTTAACATTTCCAGTTTTAAAATTCTCAGTTTCATTCTGATTTTTATTTGCCAATTATTGGAAACCTATATTTAGGTTGTACAACAAGCATAATAATAACACTGAAAGTTCCTGACAAGCAAGTAATGATACGAATACCAATACATCTACCTATGTTACAAAACTTCTATTTCATTGAATATGGTTTTCATTTCATTCAATAGTATTTTATCATCTGCATTTTTAAGGGAATAGGTACAGATCTCTCAAACATAATAACTACTTATTTGCACTCAGTTCCTACTTAGTTATCTTTAATATTTAGGTATATTTCGCAGGTTAGCATAATACTTAAATTTCTGTCTCTATTCCTTTTCCGTGCACTGTTTCTGATCCTAGAAAATGAAGTCTTCTTTTGGGTCTGGTATTTATTCTTAGGACATGGTATTTTCATTAACTTTCCAAAGGGGGACTATATTTTCGGACAGGATTGAATTTTTAAACTTTTATATTGAGTGGCCAAAATTACTTGACATCACAATCTGTATGAGCGGCGCTCCTGTGTAAATATTGTTGTAAATACGAGACTTTTTTTGAGAAACCTTGAAAATTATTGAAATGTTTTTGTATAATTTAGTCTAAAAATGCTTATGCTCAACTATTATAGCCGTAAGGAAGTTTAATAGCAACGATTGCATCACTTTTTTGTTTCTTATTACCCAAAGTATTGTGATCTGTTTGGTAGCTTCTTTTATTGGATCATTGTCATTTGTTTTAAACTTTAGATTAGTTTCATGTGTATACGAGAAACTGTTGTTTTTTTAAGCATAATAGTTATAGGAATTGGTATCGGAATTAATGAATGATGTGATAGAGTGGGGAAAACGGCTTATGATATTTTTGGAGATATCTTAAAAACAGTTCTTGAGATCTTATTGGGTATGTGAATTTTTGATTAGAATTAAAATTGTTAGGTTGTGGTAATTTGTGATTCTAATGTGGACGTTACGTTAGGGTTCAGTAGGGATCATTTTGATGCCGTTCTGTCCAGCCGTCACAAACTTAGCCAAATCTTTTTTATATTATTTTAAGTTCTTGTACAAAGATAGCATTGTTTTAAGTTAATTTACGGCAATACTTAACTCTTCCGAATTGTTTTGTTATTTCGAAGTACTTGCACTTTTTACTGTATACCTTTATCGTTTTTGGGAAAGAGCCAAGATTTATCAATATTAAAAGTAAATGAAGAATTGACAGGAATTCGTGACAAACGCCAATATCTCTCTATTTTAAGTAGAAATGTGATATTGTAATTTTGATTTTAGATAAGTGTAAACATTTTATTATGATTAATATACTTATTTTTGTAAGTAACTTTGTTTTATGTTAGTTTCGCTTTGACCGGGCGTTTGTTTTAAGAAATACATAGATGAATGGGGCGAAATTTTTGTTACTTAAAATCAATTAAAAATAAATTACAACCTATGCCAACAATACTACTTGCGTATTTATTTTGCCTCATTTCCCGTTTTTGATAATTATAAGAATATAACTAAAACAATACTTGAACTTTAGTTCTTTATTTCTGTGAACAGTCGCAGAATAATAATTATAATATATTTATTACTTAAAATAGATATTTACAAAACACGGGGTCATACAACCTACGTAGGCAAAAGAAACTTCATCTGCACAAACCATACAAAAATCCGAAGCAATAATTAGACTTATACTTACTTATAAATATGATAAAAACGCAAATTCTTCTAAATGTTACCATAAAGAACGAGAGGTTTGAAATAATAAGTTAGTATAAAATCTGTCGGAAGTTATGGTACCGTATCTTCAAAATATGTACTTCACCACCATTTCACACCAGCACTTTTTGATTTAAAAGTTGTGGAATTTCTGCTCTCTAAATACATGATAAAACAAGTTTATTTAAGAACAAATTGCGTTTTTAAAACCTACAACTATAGGGGAATAGTTAAAGTAACCATAATACTTTCATATGTATTGTCATTTAGTCGCCCTAAAACTAAATGAGAATCATATAAATGTCTTATTTAAAAACCCTTTGGTACATTGCCCTTAGTAATGTAAACAGATAAATTAGCAAAAATAAACAAATGTGTTAGATTTTACAAATAAATACATACAAAATTAAGTAAGTGTACATACCGTTGATATAGGAATATTAAATACATAACTCAATATAATTAACTTATAAAATAGGTTTTTCATTATTTTTTTAAATCACAAAAAGGTTTAAAAAAATGTGATTCCCTACGGAGATCATCTTCACTAGAAAATATCTATAATCTCGGTGCATTTGTAATGAAGTGCAGTTGTCTTTTTGTGATCTTAAACCTCTTCCAAATACACAAAATGTGATAAAATAACTTCTTTAATTTACTAAATTCCATTTAATTTATTTAATAAATATTTTTATCAATAAATATTTTCAACATGAGCTCTAAAACTTTGTTTTTTTTTTAAGCACGAATTTGAAAGAAAAAAATCATAGGTTACCCCGATTTGGGATTTCATTTTTTTTTTAAACAAATATCAAAACATCATATCTGAGATAAGAAAAGAGTGTTTCTCTCAGTGTTCCCTATCGCCTGCAACATAGACCGACTCATTACCAAAATATGTCTATAGTAAAGCTAAGTACATGTTTTAAAAAACGTAAACAAACATTACTTGATTAAACAAGCTTTCATATTATCCCGGTAAAGCACCGTCCCCACCTCCGTAACATGCGTGACCCTGATTTGACAAAAGGCTACGTTTGCACGGCATGCCCTTTTGGGTATCCAATCCTTCAATTCCGATTGGATTCCTTTTGTCAGATCAGAGTCAGGCATCTCACGCACGGCGCCTAAATTCAAAAAAACCCACACTACAAGCGTGTTTTTACTTACGAATTTAGTTTCGTTTGTTTACATTCATTGAAATACCTTGGCTTTACTATAGTTTTTTCTTCATGATCAGGATCAAAAGCCTTTTACAAGTCAACCTTGAAGGGCGACCCGGGGATATGGTCGTCGCCCCACTTGACGATCACGATGTAGTCCCCCCGGTCCCTGACCACGTAGGAGCAGTCGTAGTTGTGCCGGCCCTTGTGTTTGAGCTGGACCTCATCGCAGGGACCCTTGGGGCCGTGGATGCCGACGTAGAGGATGTTGTTGCCTAAGGACAAAGCGTGAGTATGGGTTAACTGGTAACAGCAGCCAACCGCTGATGAATCCGTATTCGGCCACGGATACTGCTTTAAGAAGCCCGTGTTTGGTTTGTAGAGCGTCGACCAATCTTATATATAATATGTCACCGTAAGATTGTCAAAACCGTTAGTTGATAAACTAACGATTTTTTTCTCGTTAGTTGGTCAACTATCGACAGATAGTAAATTGTAGCGTACTGCTTACCATATGACGCGTTAGTCCATAAACTAACGGTTTACACCGTTAAATAGTAAACTGGTTTAAACTTGAATTGCAAACGAAATACCAGAGCAAATACTGCGGTTGCTTAGGTGAAGACTAGGGGGGGCAAGCGCTGCTAAGCCCCCGAATAGTCTTCGTGTTAAGTTGACATGTAAGAACAAAATCAACGTAAAATCTAAACCATGTCGGTCTGGTTTACTACCTGTCGATCAACTAATGCGTTAGTTTATCAACTAACGGTTTTTACTATCTTACGGTGACATATATAGCCAACCTTAGTAATAAAAGTCAGATGTCTATATAGGGGGAAAAGTTGCTAAGGTCCGCAAGAAATAGTTGCATCTCACCGTCCTGCACGTTACCACTGGGTGCTAAATAACAATTTCAAAGCAAACTTGTCAAAATAGATCGATAAGACACGTGAGTGACTAACGAAAATAACCTTAATGGTTAACCGCCATTAATTATGAATTAAATTGAGTTACAAACTGTTCTTTAAGTAACTAAGTAGCTCGAACCTACCTGCATCACCAGCATGAACCGTGAACTGGTTGTGCTTGTTAAGATATGCCTTCTTCAGTCCCATTCCCTTGCTCTGCACCTTGGTAGCATCAGACTTGAAGTGCGGCAGGACTGGGCCCTGCTTCTGTCCGACTTTGGAGACCTTCTGGACTGTCTCCACCGTGACTGAGGAGGTCTCTTGGGCACCGACCTCGGCGAGGTTTGAACCTGTGGTAGAGTTTGATGTGAGCGTCTGTTATAATGTCTCGCCGGCAGATAGCCGTCTATAGATTCTATTATGTCCCACTTCTGGGCAAAGTCCTCTCTCCCCCTGTTCCATACTATCCGACTCATAAATAAAATTAATAGCAAACTCTTAACTGTCATCTAGCACTTCTGGTTTTGGCTGCCGCCCCAACTATGTGTCCTCATTTTAATTTGTCTTCTGGTTTATTTCCAAATTTTTAGAAATATTTGTGGACACTGAATACAATGACATGTAGGCGTTAGGCTTATATATAAGAAAGTCACTTACCACTGGCTTCAATTTTGAATGGCGAGCCGACGATGTGGTGACCGTTGTATTTAACACTCATGTAGTAGCACCCAGGAGCCAGGGGAGTGTATCGGACCTGAGAAGTGAAATACAATATTACGATATGGTCTTTTGATACATTCTTGGGGGTATGGTTTTATGGTCACAGATTCAGCAAAACACAATTTCGTTTATCGTACTGATTTCTAAGAGCAGAAATATAAAGTGCCGCCACATATCTGGCGTGGACTGGACATGGCACAAGCGTCATTCCAATTTCGTACAAAATCTATAGAATATACCTGCACCGTTTCTACCTAGATAAGGCCTACTACAGGTCGATTAAATAAGCAACTAAACGTAAGTTTTAAACATATCATAACAATATAAACATATATACAGGCACATTCTAGGATACCCTGTGTCGTGGGAACCAAAAACAGCGACATCACACACATATAAACATCCAAGACACGGGTTTTTTTTTTCTTTATCCCCCGCCGGGGATCGAACCCGGGACCTCTCGCATGGTAGACAAAGCCACAACCGCAGCACCAGAAAGGTCTTCAAACCTACTGGCATTCTTCTGGCAGTTCTTCTTGCCACTTACCTTGTACCCCTCGTCTACTTCAGTGCAGTCCATGGCAACCCTGGACGGCCCATCCATGGTGACTGCCAGGAGGCCAGCGCCGGCGCTGCAGGTGTCGATGATCAAGTCCGTTTTAACACCTGGAGGATATTAGATTATTATATAGATTATTGACAAGGTCTTTGGTGGTAAAAGTCTTAATTAAATATGATGTGCATGACTTGGATTGCAAACAGCAGGACACAACTGTAGCAGAAATGAAGGCACACAGCTCTAAAGCATACGGTGCCATACGGTGGCAGGTGGGTTCATCAAACTCACCAGTCTTCACGGGCCCCAGTCCAGGTCCATGCACGTGAACAGCAGCAGGGTCAGCGTCGTCCTTGCCAACCTTGATCCTCAGCGGGGACGCCGGGATGTGAACCCCGTTGAACTTCACGTTGATGTTGTGAACTCCATTCTCGTGAGGCATAAACCTGGTGATAATAATTCAGAGTTCAAAATAACGAGATCAAAAGATCAAGGGGTATCAGTAGCAACGAGCAAAGATCTCTCCTTTTTGCGTGGCAGTGGACTGCTCTGCATTTACTTTTTGGGATCAGCATGTGATATCGATCTTTTGGTGAACTTCTTACTTTTACCATCTTTCAAGAAAGGGGCCTGCTTTGGGGTTCATCTAATAATTTACATACTAGGCAAACTATTATTCGAAATTTACATACGTATTACCTACCTATTATTAGCTTGAGGAGCGAAATGAAATAAGCTACAAATAACAACTGTATATACATTATTTGTATAAACTCTGAATAGGATGATGATGACAAACGATAACATTCTGATTTACCTGATGCTGTACTGGTCACCATCGATGTTCTGGATGAAGCAGTCGTCGGTTTTTCCTGACGGGGCCATTACCTGTAGAGAGAAATGGAAATACCTAAAAATATCTTACGGTATAGCTTGTTTCAGCTTCAAAGTTGGGAAAAGATAACTTATTATCCTCATTATGGCATCCTGTAACACATTCTCCAGTAGTGGGTATGGGTGGATGGGGATGGTTTGTTACTATAATCACATTAGAATGCGTAAGTACATTATTATTTATTATCTGGGTTGCCTGCTTCCATTCTGCAGCCACATTGTCTAACGCCTTATACCATATACCTTTGAAAATACCGTTACAAGGATATTTACCTACTAACTCCATTATAACATCGCAATCACGATCGCAATCACAATACCTTTCAAAAGTAATGGTATCGACGTTGGAATTAGAGAATAAGATCCCAAGTCACTATTAATTTTTATGGCGCGTCGCTGCGAAAACTTCGCGCCAAAATTCATCATCTACGAAACATCGTACACCATAAATTATTAAACTGGGGGCAAAATTGCACGATTTATTCCGTTTTCGTCCACTAGGGGGCGTCACGTGTGGTCAGTCAGTATGTTTTATTGCGTTTTTTGCTCACTTGGGGCGTGCAAGACAGTGGGTAAGGAAATTGGAGTGATATATCGCCGTGGTGAGTGAAAACTGATTGCGAACTGAAATGCTCTAAGTCATTTTGGTTTCTTATTTATGGGTCTAGGAATTCTAAGTTCAAACTAAATTTAATTAAAGTTATTGCATTAATTATATAGGTATAGGTATTGTTATGCCTCTGGTAAAATTGATGTCAAAATTATGAATAAAGGGTCTCACTCACACTAATGTCTCATGCATTTTATTTCCCCAAGTTTGTAACCCACTTTCATCGCAACCTCGGCTTTGAACCGAATTGTAAAATGTGGCGTCCTAGACAGGAAAAGGTATACTAGTGTTTTAGGCGATTATATAGAACAAGGAGAAAAAGATCTGAAAAAGGTCTGAAAGCGGTTTTTCGAAAACTCATTAAATTTATGTCAATATTTAAATTAAAGAATCTCATATTCACAAATATGCAATTAAATATATATATATAAATTTGAAATAATAGTCAGAATCAACATCTAGTTGAGTAATATCTTATGTAGGACCCAGTTTTGCTTAAATATTATTATTTTGATTACAATTTGCTTAGAATTACCATTGTACCTATTTCTCGTTTCCCACAGAAGAGGTGCTAATTCTAATCCCAGGAAAATACACCAAAAAAAAAATTATTCCATACATCATACAGTATTTAACACTCTGCCCCATATCAGCCATAAATCACCAGATTCCGGCAATAACTGACGTGTCCGTATCATGTTCACACGATAAATCTACTGACCGCCTGAATCGGGCTTTAACTGTGCATGTGTGTGACTAGATTCGCGATAGTGAGGGGTAAACGCCCTTAAATATTCTTACGGTCATCGATTATGAAGGGAGGTGTTGGTTTGGTTCCTTTTGTGGGAATAAAAGTTGTTTGTTGGTTCCGTTACAGCTCATATCATATCATATCATGTTTAAAGAACTCGGACTAAGTGTGGTTCTGTTACCTTGACTCTTCACCGTTTAGTTGGCTGTAGTGCCAAATTCCAAATTCCACATTCCAAATGTCTTTATTACTGTAGATATTTACATATACTTTGCAATCGTAATTTTTTGCCACTTCTCACATTGGACCACTGTGGGAGAAGAAGGGCGTAGTAAACTCCCACAGATTGATTTTTAGATCTCTTTCAAAAATTTATTGTGCTTGACTAATACAAATATTACAATATCATTAGCAGGAATAAATAATAAAAAAAATATTAACAGCAAGGTCTGTTTTGAGCCAGATTAACCATACAGTCCCGTCATTTAAGTAATCTTGAACATTGTAATATCCCTTTTTCGACAAAGTCGCTTTAACATGGCTGTCAAAGAAATGGGATAAAACGATATCCGGTTGCTAGACTGAGATCACACTTGCCCGCTTGCAAAAAATACTGAGAATTGGCAACGTATATAAGCATGTGTAGTATAAGTTATGATAATTTCTCCCTAATTTTTGGGTAAAACATTTTTCAAAAGCTAGCAACACTGGTTTCATTGCAACCGACTTAACGGCGAAGGGACAAGTTAGCCGAAACGCACCCTACACTCTCTGTCAGTGTGTTGGTGTATTGTTAGGTGAGTACTCTATGGGAGTGTTGATCCTTGGTTAACTTTACAAATAACACAGAATAGGTCATTTATAGCAGCCAATAGTCACTTTAGCAATGCTAATGGTACCTTCAAAATACCAAGTAGAATAGAACATAATACAATACAATAGCGTTTATTTCCTGCTTCAGCACAGACACACATTAATATGAAAGTACAAATAACAACGAAACTAACTCACAGTATAATAAAAAGTAAATAATATAATTTAAAAGTACCCAAAGTACTTCCTTACAGGATAGTCCATTTTTTTACTCCGAATACTTCAGTCCATTTCATCTTTGTCTAGTAAATTATTTTTAGTGAAAATGTTATGATTTATTTAAATTCAAATTTTTACACACAATTTTCGACGTTTACAAAACACACCAAAATCAGTACAACTCAGTAAAATATTTTCATAGATAAAAATGACCTTTGCCTGGACTTATACTAAGTAGAAAACTCACCAAGGGTTCCGTGGAATACCAGAGTTTGCCAGCTCGTCCTAATAATATGGTTCAAGAATCAAATGGTCCCTAATAATATGGTTCAAGAATCAAATGGTCCCTAATAATATGGTTCAAGAATCAAATGGTCCCTAATAATATGGTTCAAGAATCAAATGGTCCCTAATAATATGGTTCAAGAATCAAATGGTCTCTAATAAGACCCGCCATTTGGTGTTCTCGCCTCTACCAAGATTTGCAACCGAGACTACTGGCATAGGTCGTCATGAGGACCAATCTATTATTAACATAACATATATATATACATACAGGCACATACATTGCCTCTGGCCCCAAAATAGGATACCCTGAGTCCTGGAAACCAGAAACAGCGACGTGGCAAACATGTCAACATCCAAGGGATGACCCCACCTGGGGATATTTTTTCTTCCCTCCCGGTCGGGATTCGAACCCAAGACCTATCTCGCTTGGGAAGCATAGCCAGCACATTATTAACTGTGGATTAGGCTAAAAAAAAACTAAAGTAAACAAAAAAGTGCGTGTCGGACTCGCGCACGAAGTTTTCCGTTCCATTATCTATCGGGAAGTAATCGAAAATAAACTTTTGTTGTATCGGAGCACCCCTTAAATATCAATTTAATTTTAAATTAATTATTTATTTTTAAAGTAAATAATATAATCAATATATTGTGACCATTTTAAGCGTCTACCTGCCACCATTATCAATATCGAGCAATAATGAGCAAAAAAAAAGTTTGTTGTATGGGAATATTAATTTCATGTTAATTTAATTATTTATTTTTAAAGTAAATAATATACTAAATATATTGTGAACATTTTAAGCCTCTATCTGCTACAATTATCCATATCGATAAAAAAATTGCAAAAAAAAAACACGTTTGTTGTATAATATTTATTTTATTCAGTATTTTAGTATTTGTTGTTGTAGCGGCAACAGAAATACATCATCTGTGAAAATTTCAACTGTCTAGCTACCACGGTTCATGAGATTACAGCTTGGTGACAGACAGACAGACGGACGGACAGCGAAGTCTCAGTAATAGGGTCCTGTTAGCCACCCTTTGGGTACGGAACCCTGAAAAACCTTTCACAGCATTCTAGTCTCCCTTAGCTGAACTCATACTGAGCCGGTTACTCCACCTGAGCCGCGTCGGAAAACTGAGCCACCTCCGCCAGATGAGCGTCTCCAGAAGACGATAGTTGCGTCTTCCCGCCTACCAAGTTTCCTGTCTACTTAAACCCAGTTATCTCCTTATCTAGACGACCCGAATGGCCGAGTCGGCAGTGACCCTGCCTGCGAAGCCAAGGATCCCGGGTTCGAGTCCCGGTGCGGGTAAATATTTGTTTGATGAGAATGGATGTTTGTACCCTAGTAATGGTTGTTTATCTATCTAAGTATAATATTTATCTATATAAGTATGTGTATCGTTGTCAACCCAAGATACAGGGAATCCTAGTTTGGGGCTATATCAAAGTGTGTAAATAGTGTCCAAGGTATATTCTACCAAAACTTATATGTAACATATACAGTGGATTTCATTTATTACGACCTTGGTTGTAGCGACCATTTACCTATAGCGACGTTAAATCTAAGTCCCTTGAATTTAAAGCATACTTTAGTACAAAATTCATGTGGCTATGGCGACTTTGGATGTAACGCCGAGTTCGGGTGTAGCGACTGTTTTTAATGAATCATTTGTAACAAATTCCTAGAAATCCCATGCAGATATTGCGACCGGAGTCGGCCGCCAAAGACACAAAGATTTTTTTCTTTCACAAACATTTCTTATCTTTTGTTTACATCCATTGCACACAGATGGTCAGCAAGTGTGGAGACCTTTACCTTTTGTTTATAGATATCAACTAAGTAGGTAAGGGAAGCGTGTACGTTTCGGAGCTTTTATGGTTCAGTTACAAAGTGATATTCTGAGTAGCAACTGGGTTTAGTAAACTTTTGAATAAGTATGGCTGCTAGACGCACATTCACTGTTAAAGAAAAGGCGGAAATCATTTCAAAATTGAAAAACGGTGAAAACAATGCTGATTTGTGCAAAGAGTACAAAGTTTCCCATTCAACAGTATCTACGATGTGGAAAAACCGTGATAAAATATTAGAATGCTTTGAATCCAAATCCTTAAAAATTAAGAAAAACCGCAAACCGACGCATCAAGATATCGAAAATGCCCTTCTAATGTGGTTCAAAGCCCAAAGAAGCAAAAACGTACCTTTGAGCGGTCGTCTGCTGCAAGAAAAGGCTAATCAATTTGGCAGACTGTTTGGAAAAATGGATTTTGAGTGTTCGGAAAGCTGGATATACCGATTTCGTCAACGACACGATATTGTAGTAGGCAAAGTTTGTGGAGAAGCCGCTAGTGTATCGCAAAGTGACTGTGACAACTGGCTAAAAACAGTTTTCCCAAAATTGACTGAAGGTTATACTGATAGCCAAATATGGAACGCTGACGAGACAGGTTTGTTTTTTAAGTTAACTCCTGACAAAACCTTGAAATTTGACAAAAGCTTAAAAGATACTGTTTATTTGGTGATGGAAAGGATATTATAGATATTGAAGAAGTAATGAAAATAGAATACACCCTACAGCGTACACTAGCACAAAAAAATAAATTGAAGCAAACTAATATTACACATTTTTTTAAATGTACCGGTGAATAACTATGTGCAAATATTTTCAATAATAAATGAATATAAACTACACATGTGTACGTGTCTGTATCTCTTTACCTTTGCCTGTAACGACTTCCGGATATAACGACGAAAATAGAGTGGTCCCTTCATTGTCGTTATACCCGAATTCCACTGTATATTTAACCTACCTTCATCGGCCTCCTTGTCTCGGAAACAGAAGTAAAAATGCCAAAATTTGGCGTTGCTTGACTAGTATACTTCGAAGGAGTAGAAGGCGAACAATCATGACATTATCGATAGAAGAATAACTACTTACCACAGCATTCAAGTCTCCCTTCGCCCCATTAAGCCGGATGTAGAACTGAGCCGGTTTGTCGACCTGAGCCGCGTCGGGAAACTGAGCCACCTCCAGCAGGTAAGCGTCTCCGATCGCGGGGGAGATGTAGACCTTGAAGGGGGAGTCGGGGATGTGCTGGTCGTTGAACTTCAGCCCGATGCGGTACTCGCCTGGGGGATGGAGTTCGGGTTATCGGAATCAGTCGAGCCGTCTTCCAGTAATCGGAGGGGAAAGCCAACAATCCAGAGTATTTAATTTGTACTATTCGCGTTGGCATCTTAGTAATCACTCATCGTAACTATAACAACCTTATTTATGTTCAACTAATAGTTCTTACATAGTTATTTTAACAAGGAAGTATGTAGTGTAAGGCACTCTTACAATTAGTTTATTGATTTGTAACATTTATGTACCTATGTAAGTACCAGATAAATTATAATGGAAAATATTGAACTGCACATCAATAATACTGATTTGCACAGCAAATATACTGATTTTAACAGCAAATATCAGGGCAAAATACTGCGGTAGCTTAGGTGAAGGGTAAAGAAGGGGGTGAGCGAAGCGAAGCATAAGAACAACAGAAATACTTAAAACATCAAAAGTGTTTTTCTGATCCTTTTTGCTGTGAAAATTTGTATTTTTGATGTGCGATTAAATACTAGCCAACTATAATCAGGTTTTGTTGTAGGCCTCTACTCAGCGATAACGCGCGATGTAGTCCTGGGTTCGAATCCCGGTAAGGGCAAATATTTGTGTGATGAGCATGAATATTTGTTTATTAGCCTTGGATTTTTTCTACGTATTTACATAAGTATTTATCTCTTTTAAATATATCGTCGTCTAGTACCCATAACACAAGCCTTATTAAGCTTATTAGAACTAGTTCGATTTGTGTAATATCTCTAAAATTTATTTATTTTTCAGCCTTTCTCATACTGAATTGGTTTGCTGGAAGATACCTCTTACTAAAGTTAAGCTCGCCTTTGTACATTATTAATTGTGTGCAATAAAGAAATTAGCAATTACGAATAAAGTGAAAAACATCAGAAAAATAGCCTAGCCCCCAAGAGTGTCGCATTTAACCACTGGCATATTACCGACCACACGGTGTCTTGAGAACCAGAAACATCGACGACGAAACACATGACGACCCGGATGGCCGAGTCGGCAGTGACCCTGCCTACGAAGCCAAGGGTCCCGGGTTCGAGTCCCGGTAGGGGCAAATATTTGTTTGATGAGAACGGATGTTTGTATCCTAGTCATGGTTGTTTATCTATCTAAATATAATATTTATCTATACAACTATGTGTATCGTTGTCTAGTACCCGAGATACAGGGAATCCTAGTTTGGGGCTAGATCAATGTGTGTAAATAGTGTCCGAGGATTTATATTTTATATCTCTACGACTAAGCTATTTTCCGATTCCACGTCCACCGGGACTCGAACCCTTGTGAGGAACCTAAAATCGCTCGGCAAAAAACCCTAAACATATTCAAACACATCGCCATCCCTAATTTCTTCAAATCGATCGGCAGGAGTACCAATAAATCCGCAAAGTGGCCTAAAAACCCGACGAAACATACCAAAAAACCGCATTTGAATTTTATAAAAAAACCGCATCACAGGACCGAATGTCACTCATCCAGAATAACTGACTAACGAAGGCCTAATTTCTTCCCCGGGACGAAGATGGAGGGAAAATTTAAATTTTTGCAAAATCTTTTGGCGACCCTCGGGATTTTAATTGAACCTTTAGGAATAATTCGAGTTTGCTGATCCAGCGATCCGGGGATTTCTCATGACGTAACGCTTTTATGTGCCTTTAGCCCTCCTATTCGATAAAAGGTCCATGGTCTAGTGGGTTTGCTTCTCACGCAGGAGATGCAGCAGGTTCGAATCCAGTTGCTGACCGTGTACCAATGAGATAAGTCATTTATCTAAAGTACATTGTGTCGGATGACACGTTAAGAGATCGCGGCTACTATCGCTACTTGGCGGTATACCTCGCGCCACGAATTAAGAGCGCTGGGCGACGTTGGCGGAAATTACTGCGCATATCTCTGTTTACGACGAACTATACCTCGCGCCACGAGTTGTGAGCAGTGGCCTTGAATGCGCAGTAGTCACTTTTTAATACGTATTGAAATGTGACTACTGCGCTCACAACTCGTGGCGCGAGGTATAGTTTGTCGTAAAATCCCTCCACCAACCCGCACTGAGCTAGCGTGGTGGAGTATGGCTCAATTTTACTCGTATCCGGGTAACAGCCTGTTCCCCTCAGGGAGGATACTGACAAAAATCCTATTTGGTATTTTTTTTAGGAAATAAGAATAAATGTAATGACTATGTTTTGAACATCGGCCATAGCTCATACTCTAAAGAAGGTAACTGAAATAAAATCCTAAACAAAATTTGGCAAAGAGTATTTAGCAGCCAGGGTAATTGTTTTATAATGAGACCATTATCTAGTTAAAAGTATGCGGAACCCTCATCAGTGAAATGTTTTCCCACTTGGCCCGCCTGTTCTCTATAAAATGGCGCAACGTGGAGGGGCATATTGGTTATACAGATTTATCTGCATCCTCACAAGCTTTTTTGGGCAGCTTTTTGCTGATCGGAACATGAAAAAATAATCCTTTTTGCAATGTTTCTTCGTTAGCTTATTTTGTTTTTCCAATTCGTGCCAGCCGGTATCACCGTGGCGGGTTATGCTATTCTAAACCCGGGTTTAATTTAATGATAAGTTAAATTCTTTGCTTTATTTTAGGTAGTCTCTAAATCTAACAGTGTGTTTCAGAATGAACAAAGAGTTCGTAATTAAAATTAATAACATATCTTGTAATTTTTCCTTATCCCAAGGCGCAGTGGCCCTAAAGTTTACTCAATCTTGCGTGACAGGGGGCTAGCCCATCGCTTCCTACATGATAGAGATATGAAGGATTCCTCAAGTATTTACCGTCACTTAAAAAAAGTAAAACAAATAAATCAACAATCCAGTATTGCCAGACTTATGATATGCTATGACCACAGATATCGAGAGATAGGTTGAGGGGCGTGGCACGTGCGAACAAATGTAGCTCCGACAGGTTAGATATCAAAAATTCTCGGTAGTCACCGGGCGACCGCAGTGACGAATTCATTTCAGTTGTTTTTCGAAAATGCCGACCTGTGCAATACTCACATGCAAAAATAGAAGCGAGATTGTGAACTCCAAGAACGCCGGTGTCACATATCACTTGTAAGTCTCATTCCAACTATTATTTCTTCTTAAAACACAAGAAATAAACATTACTACGAAAATAAATCATTCGCGGAAAATTCGTCACGAATCGACATTAAAGTGACAATGTCATGTTGTTCTCGCTAAGTTTACTATACATTGCTTGTTTTGTATCTTAATTTCACTTCGTATTGCCAAGCTAACACGCAATGAATATTTCACACTTATCTAAGTACGAAAGCAAAGATGCATCGTGATACGGAGGCGAACTGTTACACGCACACAGAGACGACATTTAGTGATGGGGATAGTGATAGGAGAATTATGTTCTTGAATCGATAGATTTTATCATTCCGCAATTACTAATATAGTTAATGTAATAATATAGTTATTTTATTGCTCATAATACGTAAGTTTATTGTTAGTTATTCCAATGATTGCCAAACAGGCAGTTTAGATTTTAAGTTTGTTTAAAACGTCGCCCGACGAAGGATAATGGGGTTTTATAAGTATTGATCGGAAATTCCGATGCTTTCAGTCAGGTCCGAAGAGTTCACAGTTATTCTACCTTCAGAAAACTATTTGCCTTTCTTTCTAGCTGTAAGGATTCTGTTGAAAAAAAGAAGAGAGGCAAAGGGGTCTCGTATGTCGTATAAATATGTCGTATTTACAAACAATTTACTATTTTATTTATAGAACCCGGCATTGTATACGACTGTCTATACCAGTGTCTATAAATTATAATCGATCGATGATACACGCTGTCCTTGCATTGTCCCAACACTAGCTCGATTAGCTAGTATACCTGCGGTAGTGTGGGTGTGTTCGGACGATAGGTGCATGACATTGCACTGACCAATAAAAGCGGAGGGATTGATGTACGAGTGGTGTAAATGTATGCGTGTTCTTAGTTTTCGGTGACACTGGTTCCGATACAAGCTTAGCGCCAAGGGCCTATCTCTCGATATCTGTGGATAGCCACAGATATGACTATAAGTAAGTCATAGGACTTACGTATAGTTTCTGAAACAGCGATCAAATGTCAGACAATGTTATGTCAGACTCATTTCGGCCGATCACGTGCCGCTATTGCGATAATCGCCTGTTATATTTAACTACTTTTTCAGAAACTGGGAATTAGCTTGTTAATCCTCCGGTTACTATCTCCAGTGCCACCCGCCCCGAACGGTGATCCAAATAATGATGTAGGCCTTATGCAAAGTAGTGGTATTGACATGTAGCGAAAGTCCCGGGTTCGATGCCCGCCACCATCCTTCTTCTGCAACTACCACTTTTTTGGGGGTGAAAAATGTATTGGTCCCTTTTTAGGCCGATACTAACACTATAAAGAATTTCTTATAGGCTTTAACCGAATGCATAGCTGAGTACTGAACGTTTGACGGAAACTCAAACTCATTCTTCACCTTAATCTCTCGCTCAGAAACTGAGACCACCAGTATCAAATTTAAGCAGCAGTCAGCGGGCATTCATCGCTTCTTGTCATATCCGCTGGTGTTATCAAATTTAAGCAGCAGTCAGCGGGCATTCATCGCTTCTTGTCATAACCGCTGGTGTCAATAACATTAGTTCCTCCAGCTGCCGCACTATTTCCGTAAATGCTAGACCAGTTTTCTAGGCAGGTGTTTAGACGTACAGGGTGTATCAAAGGTTGTGGATCAAATGGAATAGGTTCAAGAGGTTTGTGCCTGAGGTACAATAAGAAACTGCATACTGTAGTCTAAGGCAGGATTGATGGCCTGAGGGGAAAGAGGAAATCGGGTTTGTGGCTTAGGCCCCCAGTGGTCGACGCACCCGTGGTCGAGGCCCCCGGTCAGTTTAATTTGATTCAAAGTTTATCAAATGTACAAAAAGCATAAAAACGTTTTACAAAACTACTTTAGAAGTTGGTTAAGAAACACTTGGAGCATGAAGCGGTGGTGTTGAGCAACCTCTTGGTATACCGACAGCATCGTAAAAAGAGACACGCCAATTTTTACATTTTCTTGGCCCCTATCTTTATAATGAAGCTAGTGAAATACTAAATATTAGGAATCTAAAAGGTTTGAATGTAAGCGTAAATTGGTTTCTTGGCTAATGGGGTAGAATAATGAAGAGACTGAAGCGTTACTAAAGACTGTAGAGGGAATATAAATAAATAAATGTAAGAATAACTGTAAAAGTTACTGACACCTCATTGCTTAGTAAACCTGTAAACTTGGGTAAACCTTAAAACGGAACTTTTATGACAGACGTTCCCTAGAGTACCTGCAGAAGATTCTATTGTAAAAACTCAAAAATATGTGTGTTAATGTTCAGTTTAGTTCCTAAGGATGAAAATTGTACCATTTACTATTTTATATTAATAATATTTATTCTATTCTATATTTATTCTAATTATTCTATTCTTTTGTCGTTTACTGTACTAAGCACATTGTTTTTTTATCGGGGGCGTCGACCACAGGTTTGTCGACCTCTGGGGGCCTAAGCCACGGACCCAGGAAGGAAATCGCGGAGGGGGTGTCGTCCCGCACATCTCCCGCACACCCGCAAAGGCCCTGCGTTACCTCTGTTGTTAGTGTGCTGCGCAAATCCGATTCCAACAGTCTTTATCGATTTTGATCTTCTCACGTTGACGCTTTTACATGTACTTGTGAGTTTAACATGGCATCGGTCGCCTCTTCGTCCAATAATCCAATCATCTCTTCTCAAGCACGAGAACTAGCTAGAATGCTAGGTACTGGAAAATAGTAAATAATAAACTGCACATGAAAAATACTGATTTGCAAAACGCTGCGGTAGCTTAGGTGAAGGGTAAGGGGGGTGAGCCAAGCGAAGCCCCCTTTGTATCCTTCGTGTTAGATTGAACTTGTAAGAACAACCAAAAAATATTAAAACATAAACTGAAGTACACATAAAATATTTAAAACATAAAAAGTGTTTTGTTGATCCTTTATGCTGTGCAAATAAGTATTTTTGCTGTACGATTAAATACTAGCCCTGGAAAATTGTGATATTGAACCTTTTT
This sequence comes from Argyresthia goedartella, assembly GCA_949825045.1. Classification (NCBI taxonomy): domain Eukaryota; kingdom Metazoa; phylum Arthropoda; class Insecta; order Lepidoptera; family Argyresthiidae; genus Argyresthia; species Argyresthia goedartella. The sequence goes on from OX463834.1 coordinate 20,955,505, forward strand.
TTTTTTAACACCTTTGGGAACTAGAAAATGAATCAAATGATATAGTTAGCAATAGAAAAAGAAATGGAAGATTTTATCAAAGAAGTCGGAGTAACCAGTGACGAACGAAGACTTGTTGTTGAAGTGTCCTGTTTTTCTTGCGATGATATATTGATGATACATTTTATTGTGATAAATGCAATATTAGTTTCAATAGAAAAGGTGATAGATAATATTCAACCTTTATTTTGTCGTGTGTATTTTTTGGTATGGATACTTGAAACTTGATATGGACTGTTCATCGACCTACATACCAAAATAAATCAGCGCGACCTAGCGAAATCCGTTTCTCTCTTTACACGAAGCTAGATTTGAAAGGATGCAACTGGTCGGCTACTGCCATTCTAGGGAAATGGCGTTGCGATAATTGGCTGCAATAAGGTTCAGAAGTTTTTGATTTCCTAGTGTAGGGCCAGGAGCAAAATATATAAAAATGAATGTGTATAGAAAACGGAGAATTCAATAATTAGCTATTTATATGTATGTGCGTATGTTTACCTCTGGTAAACGGCGTGACTCAATTTTATAACATAACATAACACAGACATACTACGATATAAGTATATTCGGCATGACCACCAAAACAACAACTACCGGAGACATTAAGAGCAAATGAGAATATAAATAGGCTTAAATCATAGACAAATGAGTAAAAAATACTAATTCTAAAGGCATACTACTCGATCAATGATTTTCTTTTGGACATCTTCCTTAAAACGGGTTGTTACCGCTAGGGGTCAGCCTACTGTTCTCGTGACCGCGAATCTCCATACATTGATTATGAGAAGATATATTACTATTAATAAAAGGCATGTATTTAACGCGGCGACAAATTGATACCATTCCGGATCTTAAAAAAACTGAAAATGGATCGTAAATAAACTACTTTGGCGACTAATTTGAGGTAGCATCTTAACTAGAAAGCGGCGGCTTTTTAATGAGTTTTGAGGTTTTATTTAAATTTTATCTGGCAGTGATTTTCTTTTGTGGCAATTGAATTTCTTCTAAGGCGACAAATTATTGGCGGATAAAAAAGTTTAAATAGGCTTTCATAAATTCTAAAATGGGCTTGTCTATAAACTTGACCAAGGTCTTAAATAAATACAAACAAGATCTTAAAAAAAATACTTTTGGCTACATTTGTAGGGATCTAAATAAACCAAATTGTGACATGCTAAAAAACTATTCTAGGTCTATTTAATTTTTTCTTGACTATCTTATTTATTATTAACCTTCCCTCTTTTAAATGAAATTTAAATGAACCTACCTAAATAAACATAAGTATTGTTGGTAAATCTAGGTAGGTACTCAAAGTATTTATTCTAGTGCTGTATTTCAGCTTTAAAGTTTGAAACTCCTTTTCAAGTTTAAACTCCTTTTTTATGAATTTAAATAGCGTGCAATAAAAGGCATAAAATTTGATTCATTTTCTTTATTTATTAATTTTCCTTCAATACACAAAATACGGGGTGTAAGGGACAGCGTCCCGCAAACTGATAGGGGTTGCAAACAATATTCTAATATCCAAATACATTATTATAATACCCATTTTCAGTTTTAAAGCTACCTAACAATCGCTGCCAAAAGTTTATTTTTATAATGAAAGCCAGTAGTTGCCAGTGAAGAATGTTTGATATCCCCTCGGGAAAATTAGTCGCCACATTAGGTTTTATAATACCTTAACCAGTTTTACACTGATCCCGCTTGATATATTTGACACCTTACAGTAGCAGCCGTTTTTTAGTTTTTTTGATCCTAGCCTTTTGTTGCTTGTATATTTTAATAGTTGCTAAGATATTTAATCACTGCAAAGTTAGTTTTTTTGTGACTTAATAGAAAGTCGCCTAAAAAGGATTTCAGTTGCCGTGTTAAATATTTGCCTTAATAAAATTGAATCGCCTTATTTTAATACTTCTATTACCGCTTGGGGCCTTACTGGCTAAGTACCGTCGGCTACCGAAACGATGATTTGGAGGTTTTGTGAAGAAATCGTTTTGATAAGATGGTTATAAAATGAAAGACGAAAATAGCAATGAGACACAAAGTTTTTATATTTGGATACTTTAATTGATATGACAATATGAGGACAATAACTATTGTGTGTCCATTACTTTTATGTCTGCATTCATGTCTAGTGTGTGTTATGTCATTTTAATTTTAGTACGAATGTAAAATCAAAATTTATGTCGAACGGTTTAGCATAGCGGCTAGTGAGCAGCAGCGCCTACGAAGCCGACGGTCCTAGGTTCGAATCCCGGTAAGGGCAAATATTTGTGTGACGAGCATGAATATTTGTTTCTTAGTCTTGGATGTTTTCTATGTATTTACATAAGTATTTATCTCTATAAAATATATCGTAGTACCCATAACATAAGTCTTATTGAGCATACTATAGGTCTGGTTCGATTTGTGTAAGTTTGTCCTCAAATATTTAATATTTTAAATCCAATGTTTGAACGCCTTACTGCAGATGATAGTGTTACACTTTCCTGTTTTATTACAACCAACTCACGAAGGTTTCATCAAACAATATAGTAGTTTATGTGACTGCTACATAGAGAGTTTTAATGCCTAATTATGTACAGTTACATACACTAGTTTATCTACACACATATCATAAGCTCTCTTTGATGTGTTCAGGAACCGCATGTTTGACCGGCATTGTGGCTCTGCAGTTGTTTAGCTTGTTCTGTAGCACCAACTTCGGGCGTCGGCGTTCGAAATTTGAATGTCAGTACCAACTTCACAGACAAACTAGGAGCGGCACGCAGGCGGGCTTCGGCGTTCGAAATTTGAATGTCATAATATGTAGAAAAATTACACATTATGGTCATAATGTGTAATTTTTCAGATAAGAAATGAGTGTTTACCAAGTAGTTTAACATTATGCTGATCGTAACGTGCGGTTTTGTACCAGTAAAGAGGGTTTATGATACGTGTGTAGATAAAATATTTTATATAAATCCCCCCCCACGCCTTACCCCACGGGAACTAGAAACAGCGACGTCACAAACATATAAACATACAAGACCTGTTGTACTTATTCTTTCCCAGCCGGGATTCGAACCCAGTGCCTCTCCCGTTTGATGACCACAATTAGCTTAATCAAGACAGATGCACAATTCCTAGCGCATCCAGCAAATTATCTAGCATAATGTGACTTTAAAGTTATACTGGGTAGAATAATTATCGCGCCGTCAGCTGTGTCAAATGGCTGTTTAAACATGGGGGAATCATAGCATTAGGTTTGCAAATGTGGAGTGTTGAGTCTGCCAGACATTTGCCGACAGTCAGGAGGAGTTAAGACATCATTTAAGGGCAATTATGTAATGGGCCGAATGAAAGATCAGTATCACCTGTCATTGGAAAGAAATGCTTCGTTTTTTGACTTTTTCTCATATCAATACAACATCTGTGGCGCTGGGGTTGTAGCTCTGCCCATCATGCGAGAGGTCCCGGGTTCGATCCCCGGCTGCGGATAGAGAAAAAAATCCCCAGGTCTTGGATGCTTATGTGTGTGACGTCACTGTTTCTGGTTCCCACGACACATGGTATCCAAGTGTGGGGCCCCAAACAATGTAATATGAGAATGTGTTTGTTAATATGAAATATTTTCCATCGAATATTCTGATATAAACTTTTGTACAATCAATCGGCCCGATGGATGCATAACCGACCACTCAGATTTTGACAAATACTCAGCAGCCTTATGGCGTAAGTCGTCTGAGCTATAACTTCATATAGACTTTTACGATTGACACCTTGCGCTAGCTTCATTTGTCAAATTGGTATCACGCAAGTAGCATCATAATGGAGGCCAAACCCAAGCTCATTGAATGAAGCCTAGAAGCCATCGGTGATACCCCGCCATCGATGAAATTGTATGAGCATGAGATGAACCATAGACACTCGCTCTGAACTTCAGAGAGTTACGCCATAAGGCTGCAGGTAGCTGTCACTGAGTTGCTGTCAAGTTGCTTTGATGGCGACCAAGATCATCAAGAACGCCAACGATCGTGGAGACTATTTACCTGCTGACCATCGAAGAGTCTGCCTGCCGAGCCGTTTTGCGATATATTGAGCGACCGAGAGATTTTACATTTTAGTTTTAGTTTATTGGCTGATTCTAACGTCCGATTTACTTGACCTCGCGCCACCTCCTGACGCCAGGTCTGCAGCATGACGCGGCGGTGGTTGAGAGCACCCAAGCTCCTCCGGCGACAGTCCTCTTGCAGCGCTTAGACAACATTTTTTTCAAATGAAATCCGCGTCATTTCTCTGTGTTTCAGTACTTTTATTAAAATGATATGTGAAATATTTTGTTTTTATTTAGTTTTGAAATTATAAATATGCTGCCAGACACCCATTTTGTTTCCAGAAGTTACCAGATTCCGTTATCATTAGTACAGTGGCTCCTACACTACAACCTGTGTTGTGGGTACCGACAGGCAGTTTTTCAAATGACAGCGATATTTTACCCTCACTTTATTTTAACTGCCGATTGAATACTTAACTACGATTTTTAATTTGAGGCCAGAAATGTAATCAATGTGTCTATTTGTCATTTTCCACTACAAAAAGTTTTATAATTAGTATATATACATATTTATATCATGTTGTTCTAAGTCAATCTTTCCCTAACTGACCAACTGCAATATTTGCGTGCCATTACTGAAACTTGGATGGAAAACGAAGCTTTCATAAACAAAAGGGGAAAAAAAAGAGAGATGACACTTGAAATTGGCGAATTTAACTTGTTGTTAGACCGCCATTAAAAGTAAAGAAGAAGATAATATGAATGTCAAAGTGAACGGTTTTTTTCTGGAAAATTACAGTTACAGTTACATTTCTGCCCTCAAATTAAAAATCGCAGTAGAGTATAGCGCAAACATGGCTATTTATTTCCCAAATTCTTATCACAGTATTTAAAGGTATTTGAGATTGAAACACTGAGCAAGCGTGACAGCCATAGCAACCGTCCACGTGACAGCCATAGCAACCGTCCACGTCGGCATTCCTCAACATTCGCATATGCAACAATTATATTTATATCTTTTTTCTCAAACGGGAGGAGAGCCTTCAGATGTATCAAGACCCCGCAACATCGAAAAAAGATCATTTGCACCAAAAAGCTCAACTCTTTCCATCTCAGACATCAGAGGTCAAAGTCAAACCGCGACCACAAAAATGTCGCAACAATAACCAATTCGATAACACAATCCTCCAGCGAAAGTTGTTTTAACCCCTAAACAGCCATAACGCTCCTTGTTTGCCTTTGATTTTCGACATTGCTGCCAAGCAACGAAGTTCAATATAAGTTGAGAATGGTTTGAAGAGCTCCCGACAGAATAGCATTCCGCCGTAGCGCCGTGCCAGTCCCTGTCCACATTTCCTCCTTTTTTCAACGATTATTTCCATCGGACGCTCAATTAAAATCACTCTTAAACACCAGGAGTCAGGAATGCCGGCTCTAAACAGAATTTGTCCGGCCGTCCGTCCGTCAGTCCATTGTATTCGACACGACAAAAAAGTTCGCGAGCGGCCGACAAAGAAAGCTGTGGGTTTTTGCCGAGCGAATCGCTCATAAGAGTATCGCGATTAGAAATGTTTGAGAAAATGCAGGGGAATAATGACTTAAGCGGCCGCCTTTTGAGTTTGATATTGTTTGTCTATATCGACGACCCGAATGGCCGAGTCGGCAGTGACCCTGCCTACGAAGCCAAGGGTCCCGGGTTCGAGTCCCGGTGGGGCGAATATTTGCTTGATGAGAACGGATGTTTGTACCCTAGTCATGGTTGTTTATCTATCTACGTATGATATTTATCTATATAAGTATTTGTATCGTTGTCTAGTACCCAAGATACGGGGAATCCTAGTTTGGGGCTAGATCAATGAGTGTAAATAGTGTCCAAGGTATTATTATTATTTAGCTATCGTCTGAGTTCATAATCTCATACGATAGACGACCTCTGTCGCGCAGCGGGTGAGGCTCTGCCTACCATGCGAGAGGTCCCGGGCTCGATCCCCGGCAGGGGATACAGAAAAAAAAACAGATCTTGGATGTTTATATGTAAGTGACGTCGCTGTTTTTGGTTCCCAGGACATCCCAGGGTAACCTAGTGTGGGGTTCGAATAAATGTGTGTGCCTTTATGTAAATGTTTATGTTTATGTTTTATACTGTCATAATTTCTTTATTGGACTGCAATTCACGTATTCAGAAACCTTAAAAGATAAAAGTGTACAAATGCGAACTTATCTCTAACAGAGATTTCTTCCAGCAAACCATGGTTGGACAGGAATCAAGGGGAAGAACTATGCATACAAATATAACCATATTATGTATGTAATCGTAGGATTGTCGAACCGTTAGTTTATAAAATAAAGCGTTAGTTTGTAATCTATCGACAAATTGCAAACCAGACCGACAGGGTTTACAAATCACGTTTCTTTTGTTCTTACATATCAACCTAACACGAAGACTATTTGGGGGCTTCGCTACGCTCGGCCCCTATTTCCTTTACAATTCAAGTTTAAACCAGTTCACAATTCAACGGGTTTATTATAAACTAACGCGTCATATCGTAAGCAATACGTTTACAATCTAACGAGAAAAAAACGATAGATTAACTATTTTGACAATCTTACGGTGACATATATACACAGTCAGGTCATAAGTTCTGTCACACAATAAAAACTTTTGAATTTAGAACGCTGGCCACAAAAAAGTTTATTGAATTCGAATTTCGAATTTTTCATGAAAATAAAAATGTGTACTTTTTAGAATTTTCCTCATTTTTAAATATGGAGTGGACACTTAAAGAAGACCGTGTCGCAGTCATTGCGTTGCATCGTTGCGGTTACGCGCCAATTCAGATTTTCGACTTACTGGAAAATTTGAATATAACCAAAAGATTCATTTATCGTACCTTAAAATGATACAATGAAGACTCTAGTGTAGATGACAGGTCAAGAAGTGGTCGCCCTCGCTCTGTTAGGACTCCAGCAGTGATAAAAGCTGTGAAGGCGCGAATTCAAAGAAATCCCATACTTAAGCAGAAACTGTTGGCCCTTCAAATGGGGTTAAGCAGGACCACGGTGAAAAGGGTATTAAATGAAGACTTAGGGCTTAGGGCATATCGAAGAAAAACAGGACATCGTTTGGACGCTCGTTTAATGGACCTTAGACTAAAGAGATGCCGCGCTTTGTTGAAGCGGTACGCGGGAAAAAAGCATCGAGAAATTCTTTTTTCGGATGAAAAAATTTTCACCCTGGAAGAGAGCTACAACAAACAAAATGATAAGGTGTACGCAAACAGCAGTGAAGAAGCGAGCAACCGTATTCCGCGTGTCCAACGAGGTCATTTTCCATCCTCGCTCATGGTTTGGTTGGGAGTCTCTTATTGGGGCTTAACTGAGGTACATTTTTGTGAGAAAGGCGTAAAAACGAATGCAGTTGTGTATCAAAATACAGTCCTCAAGAACCTTGTGGAACCTGTTTCTCATACCATGTTTAATAACAGGCACTGGGTATTCCAACAAGATTCTGCGCCAGCTCATAGAGCGAAAAGCACACAAGACTGGCTGGCGGCGCGTGAAATCGACTTCATCCGGTACGAAGACTGGCCCTCCTCCAGTCCAGATTTGAGTCCGTTAGATTACAAGATATGGCAACACTTGGAGGAAAAGGCCTGCTCAAAGCCTCATCCTGATTTGGAGTCACTCAAGGCATCCTTGATTAAGGCAGCCGCCGATATTGACATGGACCTCGTTCGTGCTGCGATAGACGACTGGCCGCGCAGAATAAAGGCCTGTATTCAAAATCGCGGGGGTCATTTTGAATAAACTTTATTACCATAATAATCTATGTTTTATTAAGTTCATTTTGCTATATAAATGTTTAAATAAATAATAAACATGTCTAAAATTATTTCATATTGCACATGTGACAGAACTTATGACCTGACTATGTAATATATCCTTAAATAACTAAGACCCTAACTACTACTGAATAATAATGAGTTTCGTAACTCCGTTTCAAAAAAACTTTGTCATATCATATTTAGAGTTCCGTTTCCGTACACTAAGGATGCCAAACAGCAGCCTTATGGCGTAAGTCGTCTGAGCTATGTAAGTCGTCTGAGCTATGTAAGTCGTCTGAGCTATGTAAGTCGTCTGAGCTATGTAAGTCGTCTGAGCTATGAACTTCATATAGACTTTTACGTTTGACACGTTGCACCAGCTTCATCTGTCAAATTGGTATCATGCAAGTAGCATCATAATGGAGGCCAAACCCAAGCTCATTGAATGAAGCCTAGAAGCCTTCGGTGATACCCCGCAATCGATGAAATTGTATGAGCATGAGATGAACCATAGACACACGCTATGAACTTCAGAGAGTTACGCCATAAGGCTGCAGGATAGTATACTAAGCCTTCGCTGTCCGTCCGCGCGTCCGTCTGTCTGTCAGCGGTTTCTATTTTTTGAACTGTAAAAGGTCTACAGCAGAAAGTAATGAACAACACGCTATTAAAAAAAAAACGTTGCACCCATATTTAAAGAAATGTTTTTGTATATTATATTGTACGATAGTACTGAACCGTTCGTGTAAAGAGTACGACTCACACTTTTCCTATTTTCACGTCAAGTAAGAATAATTTCATAGAATAATGATGGCGAAATGACAGAAGTCAGTTAAATGGTGACACAGAAAATTCTGAAACAGGGCAAAACAGACCTTCATTAGATGCTCAATAAGTAAATATTTACAATCAGAGGTGCTGTTTAATTTTCAATATGTTTTACTATTTCATCCTGTGCTTTTTGGATATATTTGTAATTCACAATGTCTTTATTGTACTATCAGTATTAGTACAACACAGATCAGTGGTCTAACGGGTTTCATACGCTTGCTTCTCTCGCAGGAGGTGCACGTTCGAGTCCCGCTGAGCATGTAAGTACCAATAAGACGAGTAATTTATCCTAAATACATTATACGGACATTCTAACGGTGATGGGAAACATCGTAAGGAAACCTTCATTACTCCATAAATGCGGCGATGGGCTAGCCCCTGTCACGCAAACTGGAGTATTGATTAACTGGCTATAAGTGGGCACAATTGTGTCTCTGCCACACCGTATGGGAAAAGGCGTGACACTATGTTCAAAACAGATGTACAGAAGAAAGACATCCATACTAAAGGCCAAACATAACTATGTAAATAGAGGTATCGCGAATCGAAACTCATGATTAAGGCTTTCATTTCAAAACGCACTAATCGTAAATCCGACTGCACGAAAATGCGATGTCCGAGACCATTTAAAAAAGTAAGCCCAGAAAAAAAATAAAGAACTGTCAAAATGGTCGGTACTTTTGCCGCGCTGTGGTCAATGTGTCTGCCATTGGTCGCTTGCGAATGGGCGGGGTGCACATTTGTGTGGAACGCGTTGGCAATATATTTATGAAGTACATTTTCAGTGTTTTTTGTTGGTAAATTTTTGCACCGGCCCGCGGGGGGCGTACGGTAATCGGTGTTTGTAAGAATTCTGCTTTAGTTCGATATTGGGGGAGTCCTTTTTCATACGTAAGTTTTCTATAAAGACTTTGGTCGGACGCAGCAAGCAACTGACCGTCGTCGCGTCGATTTATGCCTATTTTTAACGAAAAATAGGGGTGTTTTATGTTTTTAGCTTCTGTCTGTGTGTCTGTGAGTGTGTGTATCTGCCTGTGATACTCTAGCGTTCAAACGGGTGGTCGGATTTTATTAGTAGAGTTCACTGCGATGGTTCTTAGACATATTTGATTAAAAACAGTTCAGTAGTTCGAAAGTTATCAGTTTAATATAGACTAGTGGTTAAACGGATGGACGGATTTTAATGCAATCTTTTGTAGTTGTTAGAAAATTTTACTGCGATGGTTTTAAGATACCTTTCATTAAAAACGAATCAGTGGTTCAAAAGTTATCAGCATAAATAGGAAACAAGTAAACCAAGTTTTTACTGCGAGGTTTCGTTATTGTGTCGGGATATTTTTTATTTTATTTATAGTACTTTTAAATTATGCCAGAAACAATATCTATCCATCAATATTTACATTACATTTCTATGGGTTAATGAAACAAAATCCAACCGAGACGAAGCTCTTCGACTTAGGAAAGATCGCAGAAGTCTCAGATCCATCAGTGGTCAGACAACCCTTGACTTCATGAACAAACAATATCCTAGAATATCCTGGTCTGGCACCACCAGGATAGGCAATATAATATTCTAGAATGTTGTGAATAAAATAAACAAAAATCAACTCACCCGGCTCTTCAACCTTATACGAGACATCGCACGACCCGTCCTTTCTATCCTTGAAATCGATCTCAGCCTTGCTAGGTCCCTCCAGAGAGATGGCCAGCTGTCCAGCACCAGCCTCCCTGGTCCAAACGTTGAACTCATTGAACCTTCCCGCTTCGCCTCTCTCCAGGCCGACTCCGCCAGCTTTGACCAGGTGGGTGCCGGAGTCACGCAGCGGCCCGACCGTGAATTGGAAGGGGGATCCTGGAGAAAGCATAGATTTACCGTCTTACTACAAAAAAAGAGTCTAACAATCACAACACGAGTCAAACGCCATAGAAACATTGATAAACAGCCGATATTTTTTTGTAGGATGTTTTGAATGGTGTGTTGTTTGAATATTTCCAACAACAGATTTGATAGATTCTTCTGTTAATTATTTCAAATTAAGGTTGTTGGTTGTTGACTTACTAAAGTATGGTTAAAAAGGCAATAACCGAAAAAGTTTTGTTATTAACTTTTTTCAGTGTCGAAGACTTCATTACCATCATCATCACGAAAATTGAAAAAAATACAACCCCGTAGAGTTTTTTAGGTGCTATCTTCTCTGGCGGGCGTATTTCCGAAGCACTGGGTAGAGTTACTGGAGTTTCCTTTTCCTGTGCGAGATTCAACCATGAATCATCACTTGAAAGGGAAATTTCCTGTTCCGACTTCTGAGCTAAAAATAGCACCTTCGCCGCTTGATTTTGGGTTCTCAGGCGAAAAATTCTATTCCTAACTCGTTCGAAAAGGCTTTTTACGAACCTCGCTACCCCTCGCCCCTCGCCTTCGGTCCGTGCCGTAAACTTCTCGGTTCGTAAATATAGGCCTTTGCGAACTCGTGGGAAATGTACTATTTCCAAACTCAAACCATAATCAGTTGTTACCATTAGTATATGAGAGTCTACTTGCAATAAAATATTTGGGTTTGTGTTCATCGTACTCACCAGGGATATGTATCTCGCGGTACTTCACGGACACGGTGTGCACGCCCAGCTCCTTGGGCACGAAGTTGACTGAGTACAGCCCGTCTTCCACCTCCTGGATCTCGGCGTCTTCGGAAACGCCACCGGGGCTGGTGACTGTGGCCGCCAGGTCGAACGATGTGATGCCTGTCGCATACGCAGTTTGGAGATTGGTTAAATAATAAAAATATGGTAAATCAAGCGCATTAATATCCACACCGAGGGGCACGGGTTTGTTTTTCAAAAGTCAATTTATTCATAAATTAATAAATGTAGCATAAACAAAACACGGTCATTGCTGCAACTTGAATAAACTAAAAAAATATCTTACAGTTTGGAACACCTTCTTAAGACTTATAAATGCAAACTGTAATAAGTAATTTAAATCTATTCTAAGCGTATTTCTTATAACATTCAACACTAAATTGTTTCCTATGCGATCTTTGATCACTCACATTTATTAAAAATATATGCAGCAATTACTATTTTCCAAAAGGGATTACGAAAGTTATCAGTTACTCTAATCACATTTAGGTAAATGACTAAAATGTGGCACGGTAATTCGAAGTAAGATTGAGTCATACTCCACAACGGTGGCTCAATGCGGGTTGATAGCTGATAGCTGATGCCTGGCTAGTATACCAACTGGCCCCAAACTATACTTCATTCACAATTAACGATCTAGTACTGACAAAATGCGCTTGCACGGGATTTGGTGTCAGATAAGGCGCATAGACCGGTTTCACACGGCTCTGTCCTTGTCAATTGAACAACAGTGTGACAGAGAAAGAACAAAAAACAGTGACGTCACAAACATATAAACATCATAGACACGGGGTTACTTTTCCTTCCTCCCTGGCCGAGATTTGAACCCTGTACCTTTCGCTTGTGAGGATGATTAAACCTGAACCGTTTAGCCACAAAGATCGCTAGGTCTAAATATATGTGACTGTATGCTCATTCAACTCACCAGGCATTTTGAAGGTGAGCTTGCAATTTGTGCCGACTTCAGTCAAGGGCGCGGGGTCGCGTTGCCGCTGGATCTTCTCTCTCTGTCTGTTGCTGCCTTCACCAGACACCTGGACGAAAGAGAGAGTGAGTACTGAATAGCGAAATAGCTATTCTGCAATTGTGGAAATCCATTTCAAATGTAGTTGTGTTCAAAGATAAATTGCTGATTATTTTTTTCGGTGGCACGACAACAGAGTACGTCACTGATTAATCCTTACGAGGACTTAAGGACCAATACTTGCTGTAAAGCATAGCTGGTCTACCCTGAGGGAAGAAGCCTTGACTTCAAATCGGCTATGATCGAGCCATACTCCACCACGCGTATTGTTTCGTCTATTGTGAAAATACCTTGGACACTATTTACTCACATTGATCTAGCCCCAAACTAGGATTCCCTGATCTTGGATAACGATACATATACTTATATAGATAAATATTATACTTAGATAAATAAACAACCATGACTAGGGTACAAACATGCGTTCTCATCAAACAAACATTTGCCCCCACCGGGACTCGAACCCGGGACCCTTGGCTTCGTAGTAGTGTCACTGCCGACTCAGCCATTCGGGTCGTTAAAAAATATTACAGATGTAAGAAAAACGGCCATCATTACGACACTTTCTTAACACGACGAAAATTTAATTCAACTGCTTCACATGATGAAAGATGCTTGTACTGAATCTGATGTGCCAATAATTCCCAAGAGTATTCATAACTGCGGTAAAAGTGGAAGGCTGTTATTAAAGCTCTATTCTCCCCAAGGAGTTAGAGGACCCAAGAAGAAGAAGAAGAAGATCCATAACGGCAGCGAAGGGACTTTAACGCAAAATAGACTACTTAACCTCTGTATGCCGGATGTCTTCCAAAGAAGATTTTTCCCGTTATACGTTTTGTATTTTATTACCATTGAATAAGTTTTTCAATCGCGATGCCTCAAAACCAGGTCCTTTTCTTCAGAACTGGCTAGAAGTGTCTCTGCCACCCAGTATGGGAAAAGAGGGACGCTCTGTTTGTTTTGTTTGTATCGTACCTTGACAGTGAATGGGGATCCCTCCACGTGATGATCAGCAAACTTCAGGTTGATGATGTAGTACCCCGGTTCTGTGGGCTTGTAGCTGATGGCCAGGACGCCGTCCTTGCTGTCTGCACACTGGATCTCGGCTTTGCTGGGACCTTGCGATGAGGAATGTGATGATGATTGGTTAATCAAACTGATATATTTGAAAGGGGGCTCCTACTCCAGCTGGGGAAAGAAGAATATATGCAGGGGATATGGTATGAAATGGATCTTGGAGAGAACCTGATTAAATTGTGATCTTACATCTTATCTTATCTTTACGACCTCTGTAGAGTAGTGGTCGAGGCTGTGCTTCACATGTGAGAGGTCCCGGGTTCGAATCCCTTCTGGGGAATAAGAAAATAACCCCCAGGTCTTGGATGTTTTCGTGTCTGTGACGTCGCTGTTTCTGTTTCCCACAACACAGGGTATCCTAGTGTGGGGCCAGAAGCAATGAGCAATTAATGAGATCGTGAAAGTAATGATTTGGAGAACACTGCGGTGCTAATAAGAATAGTTAGTTAGAACTTGTACAATAAAAAACTATACAGCGTTAAGTTTCTCTTCTTTTGTTACCTTACTTATATTTATTGTCGATCACATTGTTGCCGGCTTTTTTGCCGACCAAAAGGATTATCATAAGAAAATAATTTAATGAGAGTTTTGGCAAGGTTACAAAAGTTTCACACACCTTCAATTGAGAGAGAAAGACCGCCATAGCCAGCGTTCTTGGTGTCCACAGATAAGGTGTTTTCAGCATGAGTCTTGCCCTCCTTCAAGGCCGTGCCTGAAACCTGAAAAAAATATAGTTATAATGATTACTTGTAAAATAACTTATATTTTGATCTCACGTATCTCGATAAGTATCTTACTTACCTTAAATACTTTTTACTTATATAAAACTTATAATACCTTTACTTTAACTTTATTTCGGACCTCAAATGGTAACCCGATAGTAATCTCGTAGATGGTAATCTCATAGTTACCTAAACCTGATCGTAATATTTGGATTACCAAATCTCCAGATACTTACGGTGACTTTCTTCGCATCACCAACTTCCTGCTCCTGCACAGTGATGTTGAACGGAGAGTTCTGGATGTGCACGCCGTTCTTCTTCACGGAGACTATATGCTGGCCAGCCTCGCGTGGCGTGAAGCTGATACCTATGTTGCCGGAGGGCAACCGCTTGAGGAAGCAAGGCTCTTCAAGGCCTGATGGGGCCTGGAATCATAAAAAATACCTTTTTAAATTTTTCTGAAACCTGGTATATTGTACAAATTAGGCATAATATCACAGACTACAGCTTAAATTAAGAGCCGCTTAAATGGTGCAGTCATATTCTGGGACTTTTTTCCGTGCCAGCGTGACATTGAGTTTCTGTCAAACTTTTAGTTGAGATTGTGGACCCGGGCCTAAAACCCGTTTTTGTGCACCATGCCGAGATTCTATATATAGGCTAGATTCACAACAATCCGAAGCTACAAGACCAAAAAGAAAATTGATTACCTGGATTGAAGCATTGAGTACTCGGATATCAATGTCTGCGATTTTCCCTGGGAGCGTGACCTCGCTGCAGCTGCCTACTGACATTTGGTTCCTCTTGCGACCCTCGCCTGTCACCTGCAGATGAAGAAACCATTACAGTAGTATCAGGGTAATTACAGTTGTATTTTCATCATCATGCTCAGCCCACATCGACTCACTGCTGGGAATGCCTCTTCGCTTAATGCGAATCCTCCTGAGCCTAATGCACCTAGCGTGATCTCATCGACTTGGTGATATCGTCGGACGATGGTCTCGGCTTCTGCTACCCCATGAGGGAAAAGGCGTGATGATTTGTTCCTCAGCAAGGGGGTACCATACCTATTAATTATACCTGTAATTACAAGGACAATTTTACCTTAACATTGTAAGGAGATCCCTTGATGTGTCTATCTCCAAAGCGAACTGACACCTTGTACTCTCCAGGAGCTGTCGGCAGGAACTGAACAGAGACGGTGCCATCCTTGTTGTCGTGGCAGGTGATCTGGGAATAGGTGGAAAATATCATCAAATCAAGCGATGCTCGTGAGCATGACTTTTAAGTTATTATATGCTAGGAGCGTAGCAAGACCTTAGTTTTTACCCACTTCAGGAGAAAAGGCGTACATATATCGTAATCCCGCAAAAAAATCATATCGTTGGACATACTCGATCTTAATCATATACAGTCCTAAATCCTAAATACAAGAGGAATTAATGTAATTGCACAGAAATTCCTTTTACGACATAAAAATAATACCGAAAAAAGATCCTTGATAATAATGATGACACTTATCTAGATTATTTACTTGTATTTCTGAACAAAGGCCTACCTATCACTGCTATCAAATTTATCCTTTTCATCTTGGGTTTTCTGGAAGAAATTTCTTGTTAGAGGTAAGCTATTGCCTTTTTAAATGTCTTTTATTTACGCTTGTTATCTGAATTTTCATGTGTAATGAAAAGATACGAAATACATGATCTGCTTACCAGATTCATATAGACTGATGTCTTGTCCTTTGAAACTTCTTTAGGAACAGGGGCAGTAACCCTATGGGCATGAGTTTACAAGAGTTGCTTATGTTGATGGGACAATATCAAAATATTTAAATATATGGTAAACTAAATTGAAATTTCTTAATACCTCAGCTTTACTCGGCCCCTCCACCGACATCGACAGCCCTCCAGCACCGGCACCCTTGGTGCTGATGGTGAAGAGACTCGGTTCTCCAGAGACTCCATTCTGCAGGCCTGGCCCGTACGCCGTCACGTAGCCCGAGGTTATGGAGTCCACGTGGAACTTGTAGGGGGAACCTGGAAGGTGACAGGAACAAGTTGGTGGATAAAGGATAAAAGCAAATTTCGGTTTGCTGTACCTGTTGGACACCGGTTGAATCGAAATCCACCTAACGCCTTGACGTAGTTTGGACTTGACTTTGATTTCCTGAGATGCGGATCGAAATCTTAAGTGAACGGCGTACGTGCAAGCTCCATGGTCTACTGGGCTTCACGCATGCTTCTCTCGCAGGAGGTGCAGGTACTAATGAGATAATTAATTTATCTTAAGTACATTATCGGACGTCCATGTTTCGGATGACACGGCTGTAGGTCCCGGCTACTATCGCTACAGTACGAGTAGTAAGCGTAAAAATCTCTCCATCAACCCGCACTGAGCCACCGTGATGGAGTATGGCTCAATCTTACTCATCCGGGTAAAGGCCTGTGCCTCTCGGTGGGGACTAAATGGGCTAAATTTATCATACATTACACGGACGTTCTAACGATGATCAACATATCGTGAGGAAAAGACCTTCTTTATTGAGTACACAGGGTGTAATTAAACAGATAAGATAAGATACACTTATATCTTACAACCAGTAAACCTATCTAGTGTATATTGTGATCAGTAGCTTTCTCCTACATCAGAATCAAAACATGTGGAAACACAGTTTTCAATGAGACCACCTTTTGTGCTGTTACACTAGACCGGTTGCTCCGAAATGGGTCTTCGATATGAGCAGCAACAATATGTCTAAAAGCCTTAATTACTCCATCATTGCGGCGATGGGCTAGGCCCCTGTCACGCAAAATGGAGAATTGAATAACTTGCTAAACGTGAGGCTATGTTTGATTTGAAAGCTTCTTGAATTTTCATTCATTCATTCATTCGTCATGTCAAGCCAATCATCAGTTAAGAGAGTAATAGACTTGATGGTATACGTAATCGGATCTTAGATGAGAATCCATTACATTCGAAAAGCAAAAAATTGTTTGCAATTCAAGAGACAAGTGGGAGACTACAGAAGAATGGATTCAACAAATATTCATCTGAGGTGCGAAATCACTACTCCGATAAGGCCTTAATCCGATATTAAATGAACAGTTGACAAAAGAAATAATATTTCATGTCGAAGTAGTGTCTTCTCAGAGTAATGTCCTGTCGGAGCAGTGTTTTAATTTCCCATTCATATCTAAATCTCAGAGTATGTTGACTTGCAATTGCCGCAGCCAAGAGGAATTTCGTTGCATAACTCCGAAATGCGTAGTTGGATGCTTGTGATTACGCTGGAGCTGTCCAGCTGCCAGGAAGGTGTTGTGATTTATGCAATGTTATATATCATGAATGCCTTTCAGAATCTCGTGCTCGCAATTACGAACGATCTGTGGGGGGAGTATAAGGTCACACTGTGTAGTACTTCCTTTCCTCGCTGCAAGGAAAGTTTGTGGTCGCTTCTGGGATCAGCTTTTCCCGTATTGACAGAAGCAAAGAGAGAGGTCGTGAAACGTTTGTGTTTGGTATTACATTTTAAACGTAATACCTTCCTATATGGAAGCATACAACTGATTAGGTTCATTTTGTAGTACAGTGTGTGTTGTCATGATGTCTGTCTGTATGTGGCGATTAGAATACTCAGCAGCAATGACCACCTTTTCTTACGCTTAATGGCAATAAAGAGTTTGAGTTGAAAGATCTGAAAATATCATAACTGCAATCATGATGAAGATGTCTATATGTCGGGAGACTAATGGGAACCTTTTAAGTTAAGTATGAATGAAAGTACACAAATAACTTACCCTGAACATGTTCTCCATTATATTTGACCAGCAGCTCATGGACCCCTTCCTCTCGGGGCTCGTACTTGATGCTGACTGTGCCATCGTGATTGTCTTCTATCACTGGCTTGTCGGACGCGCCGGATGGCATCTTCACTTCCGCTGAAACAGGAAGGTGGATTCAATGGCGGTTTTGACATTTGTGTTGTTATTGAGGGTTCATGTTTTTGACAGATGTCGGATTTGGTCAGAATCTTTCTTAAAATGGAATCAGATTTTGTCTGAGGCAACCATGGTATGCGTGCCATGGTCAAAATGATCATAAATGATCTGCTACTAGCTTCATCTCAAAGCTTTTGCATCCCTCTATTAAACACCTATCACCCCTCTATCAACACGAAATGGCATTCTATGATTTGGGACTATAAACCCAAAACATAAAAAGCGATTTCGCACTAATCTCGAGTCAAATTTGACATCTTCTAAACATTTACAAATGAATCGCTAAGTTGTTAAACGCGAAATACGCAAGCGACTGGACCGATTTGGATGAACTTTTTATACTCTTCGTTCCTACGGAGATAAAGACGAGATAAACGTAAATGGAACAGCTGAAAAATCGAGAAATCATTGGTTTAGTTCACGCTTCTATCAAAAGATGGCGTTATTAACTTTTGACAATGGAATGTCAAACGTGACCCGAGATTTGTTGTTAGTCGCTTTCTATTTAACGGGCCTAAGATTATTTCAGCTGCCTCTTTTTTGACAACCTCTGTGCCGCTGCGGTTGCGGCTCTGCCTACCATGCGAGAGGTCCCGGCTTCGATCCCTGGGGATACAGAAAAAAAAAACACGGGTCTTGGATATTTATATGTGTGTGACGTCGCTGTTTCTGGTTCCCACGACTCAGGGTATCCTAGTGTGGGGCCAGAAGCAATGAATGTGCCTGTATGTAAATGTTTATGTTTATGCCCTCCGACGGTGAAAAGTAACAAACCTTTTCTAGTATCAATATGGTAGATGGTCAGGAAGTTAAGCGGCGTGAACTCCAACCCTAGACCAGTCCGGTTGCTCTTAATCTTGTGACTCTCGCAGTAAATCGAAGGAAACACTTCTTTATCCCGTTCCGAAACAGAGAAGTACTTCTTTGTATTATCGTAGTAGAGCGTGGCTATCTCGGGCCATTCGACCTCTTTGCCGTCACTTCCTCCAATGAGCGATTTCCACAGGTCACTCATAAATGCCATTTATTTCGCTTTCTCCCTCCGCTGATCTTAACAGAATTGTATGTTCAAGTATGTGTCTTGGTGTGGGATGTGCAGTGTTTTATGATTCACGATTGGGAATAAGGCTCCCAGTCATTTTCTGTTTGATGCTATGTTTCAATCCTTCCAACGATTAGTTCTATAGATCACGTTAGTTGGGTATAATTCTGGCTTTTTATAGAAAGAAAAACATAAAAAAATCGTTGTTCATTTAGTTTTCATCTATGTACGGAACTCATCTTTGGTATATTTGGACTTATAAGTATATATTCGGATATTATAGAATTTTGATAAAAAAGTTATTCATCTGGATGTTTTAAAAACTAACGTTTATGATATTATATTGTATGCATTTCCCCGTAATCTGTGTTGTTTTAATTACACATCGTAGAATTATTTCTCTAATTTAGTTTTAAAATAATGTTATAAGCTACGTTAGTTATATTTATTTGACTGCCAACACTCTCCGCATTTAGCACTTCGTATACCACATTCCCAGAATCCATACGACGCATATTAATAGGATTAAGCTGAAAAATGTTGATTCATTCAATTAAATTTATTCGCTCCACGTCTACTTTCGTCTACGCGTTCCGTGTTTTCATATTTTAAATGCTTGTAATCGTTAGTCCAGTAATAATACACAATCTATTAAAAAACTATTTTTTGAGTTACTTCAAACAAACAACTCATCTGAAAACACAATTATTGACAATTTATGGCACTTCACTAAACATATTCAAAAGAGACACTAATGTAGTCAAAAAATATTATGAAAACAAAAGACAAGACGGTTATTTTAATAAAATATAGCTTATTAAAGATATCCGTTGTTCCCAAATCACTTAGTTCTTTTAAAACAGGCATCGTTCCAAATATTTTATTTTATCTGTCAAAATCATCAGCCGTCATCGTCAATGAGGAAATTGTTAACATTTTCGTGGTTATTCTGCCAAAGGTGCCGACAGCTGGAAATCCAGCATGGCGCTAGGTAAAGTCAACGCTCCTGTAGTGAATCATCTGCAGACTAATATTTCAGACTGTGTTCATGTTTTATGTCACAGTGGGGTACGTAAAGAATAGACAAATGGTTTTACATTGTTGGTGACAAATAAATAATCTTTGGCGCGTTATACCAAAGTTCGTGTTGGCTTGATAATAAGACCAGACACTTGTTTGGCAGACGCTCGACAAGCACTTAGCATTCTAGCCTTTAGCTCGGTACAACTCAATGATTGACAGACACTCACAGTTATGCTCTCACTCTATTCACTTCTTTTTCTCCTGAAGATGTGTCACGTATGTTTCTCTTTTTTGTTGTAAGTCGACTAACTGACATCTATCTATCTCATATTTTCAATAAGAGCCGATAATCATACTCTAAGTAGATTTATGTAGAAATAGAAAGCCGTTTTATTGCTGCTGAAAATAATGATTTTGCATTTTTTATGTACCGAGATACCGTCTGGTACAATATTCAAGGCTGTAACTGTATTCTTTAAAAGGGTTAGTCATTTCTGCAAGATCACACAAGGATCACACAGCCAAGTTAAAGGCCATGATATAACCATAATTGGCAAGATGTTAGGTCTTCTGCCAGATCCCTAATACCTTGATTGAACTTAGTAGACTCTTAGACTTGCTTGAAATCTTAGCCGCGCTTGCAGGAGGGGAATGTCTTGGCTACGCAACATCAGAGAATGGACGGAAGCGACGTAGAACAGCTCATCCACTTGGCGAAGAACATGGAGGTGTGGATATGGAGCTCCAGAAGTGGAGAGGCACAACAAGAAGAAACTATTTCTTTCGACATAAATGATACGAATGTGATTATTTGCTGCTGATGTATTCTCCCAGTGTTCTACTAATTTGTCTGGTCCAGACAAATTAGTAGAACACCGTAGTGTTTGCATGATGTGATCACAGATAAGTGTTGGCAAAAATTAATTCATATTTCCTGCCACCGTAAGATGTACTATCGAACCAACGGAACCCTGACCCACCATAGAACCTTGTCACAGTGATTGACGTTAGGACTATCATACGACGCTATACGACAATCGTACGTCAATCATTGTGACAAGATTCCATGGTGGGTCAGGGTTCCGTTGGTTCGATAGTACATCCTGCGCTAAAATATTATTGCTTCGTTTCCAGCGGTTATTAAAGGCATTTGTCATGAAGACTTCCTTGAAGGTCTGCCTGGATTCTCAGAAGACAATTAAACGTTTGATGGACAACTCAAATTTACAAAGGCCGTCATTGCATCCTGCTTGGATGACAGTGGGTGCCTACCGACACGCTAATTAAGAATGATGATCTCTATGGCGTTGTGGTACCAGGCTCTGCCTTCCAAGCGAGAGCACCCGGGTTCGAATCCCGGCTGGGGGGTAGAAACAACCCCATGTTTTGGATTTTCATATAGGTATATATTTGTGGCGTCGCTGTTACTGGTTCCCACGACACAGGGTATCCTAGTGTGGGGCCAGAAGAAATGTATGTGAATGTATATGAATGTTATGTTATGTTAAATCCATACTCAGACCACACCTCATGGAAAAAATACCTGATAACCAGTTAAAAAACTTCAAACCCACATAAATCATATTTCCTCACAATAAGGCATTATCGTGTTTCAAATGTAAGATAAAAGCGTTAATAAGTTTTTCTTCAGACAGTTTACAAAGTGGTGGTCTGTCACATCAAAGAGAGGTATTTCTCTTTATCATCGGTCTTATTTATTTATTTAAGTATCTGAGGAGAAGCCATAGACAGATGACCCAACCGACTCAATCAATGAAAAATAACTAATAATAATAATACCTTGGACACTATTTACACACGTTGATCTAGCCCCAAACAAGTATCTTGGGTACTAGACAAAGATAAACAACCATGACTAGGGTACAAACATCTGTGCTCATCAAACAAATATTTTTCCCCACCGGGACTCGAACCCGCGACCATTCGGGTCGAACTAAATTACTGATACATACGTAATTTATGAATTTACCTATATGTACTGACACCTACGTAATTTATGAATATACCTATATGAACTGATACCTACGTAATTTATAAATTTACCTATATATACTGACACCTTCGTAATTTATGAATTTACCTTTATGTAGTGATACCTGTGTAATTCATGAATTTACCTATATGTACTGATACCTACGTAATTTATGAATTTACCTATATGTACTGATACCTACGTAATTCATGAATTTACCTATATGTACTGATACCTACGTAATTTATGAATTTACCTATATGTACTGATACCTACGTAATTCATGAATTTTCCTATATGTACTGATACCTACGTAATTCATGAATTTTCCTATATGAAGTATACTTGGCGCTGGTGTTATTTCTTATGTTCTTCCTTTTCAAAGCAGCCATGTTCTGCACAAACTCGAATCGAACGAAATTTGTTGAAATGAGATAGTTTCCATCAGACTTTAAGTCAATTAACACGAGTACATACAAAAAAAATGATTTTGCTCAAGAGCGCTGGGAGCACGTTCATAGTTTGCTGAATAACCTGTCTGATTGACATAAAGCTGCCGCTTCTGCTAACTTTAGTGGGAAATCCAGAGCGATGATGAAGTGGTGACATATTCTAGCTCTCTAGCTAGAAGTAGTACTCTCTAGTTCTACTTCTACACCCACAAATTAATGTGAATTGAACTAAATCAGAAAGCAAACATGAACTTCGCAAATAGCTCACTCGTTGCGCAGCCTAGCAAACTTGAGCCCAACTAGAAATAGTTGGTATTAAAATAAATAGGCTCATTTAATTATAATTTTGTGGAAATATCGTGATGTAGTGTCCGTACAGCTGCGCAGTCTCTACAGAGTGTTTCGGTTTCTAATGTTTTCTGTATCTTAGAACACACACGACGCTGTTTCTGGTTCCCTCGATACAGGGTATCCAAGTGTGGGGCCAGAAGCAATGTTAGTGCATCGTGTCTGTATGTAAAAGTAAGTCCCCTAATATTAAACCGCTATAAGCTCAGAGAAATCTCAAGCGCGTGGAAATTACAGATTTGATGGCGAAACTTTCATTGTGACGGAGCATAGCTAAGACAACTCTCAGGTCTAAGACTCACATGGCCAAGTGGATAGACTACTGCTCAAATTAATTGCCGCTTAAATGTCATTTACCGAGTGAGAGACAGAGACAGCATGGTTTGAGTGTCCCTGAAATGTTGAGTTGCCGGTTGTGTTTTGGGTACACCCGGATCAAGTCACCCAAAGGTGTTTATCACTCTACCTATGCGTTTTGGCAGGTCAATCTTAGGTCAGCGAAATAATATCGCGAGAATTACTAGCAGTTTCAAATGCTTATAACAAAATGTAATGTGTAAATAGCACTCAAAATTTACGATCAAATCGAACACTTCGAATATTTGTACAAATAAATAGTCGTGATAACTAAGGTGACTGTAATAATCCAGTCGTAAAACTAGGTTTAAAGTATGGAGTCAATTTGTTGTTATTGCAAAAAGAAATGTATTATTAGAAGACCTATTCCGCCTGGCGAGGGTACTAAAAGAAGAAGAAGAGCCTTTGGTGTAACTTATTGAAAAACAAACTGTACGAATTAACCTGAAACTCAGTCGTATGATGCGTCCGGCGTTCAAGTGAGGGACAGATACCGCATACTATATTGAAAAACCACTTCTGAACAAGTCCCAACCAATAACTGGCTATCAACTTGACTAAACTGACCTGAGTAGAAGAAAATATTGTGTTTTTGTAAATTATTTTCGAAATATTACTGACCGACCTCGTTCTTTCAATATCATTCTATGAATAGCCGTCGAAGCAAAACACGTTGAGCAATGCTTTTTTTAGGCAAATATTATCATAATAAAATATGGGCCACCTGCGACCCGTTGGTAAACAAAGCAGATTTTTATAACGCGAGATAGATATCAGTGCAACTGCGGTAGATTATTTCTCTACTTGCTTGTTTTCAACGTTCATTTTTTTTTACAGTTTTACACTTAGTTGCAGAAACTAAGTTTAAATTTTAAAGCTGATTGACATCAAAGCGTGTGAAATCTTATGTTTTAGCAAAAAAAGAATTGTGGAACTAAAGCCCCATTAGCATTTTGCGCGCCTTTAAAAGTTAAAGATCGTTTCTGTAAGATAAATTCATTTAAAATCCTGTGAGCCTTTAAGGCGAAATATATTTTAAATGATACTTTCTTTAAATCTAAAGAATAAGTGGACTTGTGAATGTATCAATACTATTATCTAAATAACTTTGAGAACGCCAACTTTGATATGGAGTTCTCAAGAATAGTTGAGTTGACTCGCCTTCGCAGTAGTACGTCAGTGTTCTAACTCATATCTAAGTGATACTTTACTCCAATATCTACCAAATTCAATTTTATGAAGCTCAGCGTGGTTTTGATCATAATTGATAGGCAACAAATGGTTAGATAGATTAGTGGTTCACTTCTGCTGAAAACTTTATGAAATTGTTGTAGAAGGCCCTTAATTCATTTTTATTATTAAGTAACAAAGAGACAGGCAGTGTGATAAATTAATTTATTCTCCCAATTATTTTCACGGTAAAATTGTTGTCAGGTTATGATTACAAGTATATACTAACTTAGTCTCTAGTTTTAAACAAAACATCAGCCTGTAGTACACGATTTACGCAATCCTAACCACTGTAGAGGGGTTAACGTGAAATCTGGAGCGATGCGCACGATTCGAAATCAGCGAATAAATTATAACACGCGCGCAAGGATTAGTTTCGAATAGGTTCTCGTCCACAACGCTGCTAGTGAAGTTTAGGTATACGATTAATTAGTTATTTAGGGCACTTATATCGAAAAAAATATCAACTCCATTCGTGGTGGTTGAGATTATGGACAAATCCCTAACTAAAGTTCAGAGCAGCTCACACTGCAGCATGGTTGTAACTTCAGTTACAAAATGTCAAAATTTGGTGATTTTTATCGATTTTTTCAAAACCAAGAACAGGTATTCAAAGTATCTTCGAACCTAGCTGAGGTTCCAAGATATTTTGAATACCTGTTCTTTGACGCAAGGACCATTAAACTTTCCTTTGAGATCACAAGTAATATCAAGTTTTTGCAAGTTTTAGTTAATGTTTTCAAAAACTATGACTGAAGAAAAGGGATTAGACTAAATGCAACAAAGCAGCGAGCAAGAGCTTATATGAAATATACATATATATATTTAGTTTGTTCCAATTTGACGCAGCCCTGCACAAAAGCTTTTTTTTAAAATACATAACTATGTGCCTTCTAGATGGCGCCGTATTGAATTAGGTGTGACGTCACATAGCCTAGAAGTAGTGCACGAGCAATTCGCTTCTAACTATACCTAAACTGTTAAATTCTGATGAGTAGCTTAGTCAATATACCTTAGTATTTGGTCTACATTTATATAGAATTATCGAACGAATGTAGGCAAAGCAACGAGACGTAAATTCTAAACACTTTCGGTAAAAAACATCCCTGAATCATTGACCCGATCAGCTGAGTACAAGTTACTATGGGAGACCCAATTTATATTCTAGTTTTCGACCCTATGTTTCTCGGGGAAAGTTGTTCATAATTATGAGTACCCCCCAGGAAATTAAATCTCACCCTGAATAGAAGCTCTATTCTTTATTTCTGCGGTCTAGAAATTAATATCGAAATCCTTTTCAAACTGTGTATTTTGTATATATTTATAGCAGATTAAAATTCACATACAGATGTAGTGAATAATCCTTTCCTATCGGCAAAACTCCGAACAACGATAACACCCGAATGGTGCCGATGTGTCTATGAATTACTGTATTATTAAATTACGTGTAGGTATCAAATAAATCGCATACTTTATTTATCAATGTCAAATGTATCAAAGTAGTAAGACAAAAACGAACATTTCCGAGAAAATACGAAAGGAAAGGATTATTCACTACATCTGTAACAAGCTTATAGAAAAGACATTTACAAATGCTAGCTTATCTCCATTAACCTTTTGAATACCACCGGCGTTAGATAACGCCACTTTTCCGTTAAAGGTTTTAAATCTCATTACCATGGCATATTTCCCGTCGTCCCGACTACCCTCGGTTTTTGAGAGGTTAACATATGTCTTCCAGAATGAGTGTGCTGAAAGATGGAAAGGACACATCCACCATCAATGACAGGTAGGCTGATGTGCATAAATACAAGTAAATAATACAAATAAATGATTTTACTTAACTACTAATTGATGTTTTAAAGAATATTCGATTCATTTCAAATTGAGCTGTCTCTAAAGCGACTTTTGGAGCCTTACCACAAAAAAATAAACTACTGTTCAAGACTTGTTAAAAACAAAAGTGTATGGGATTTTACGTTTGTTTTGAGGTTAAACGCTGTTTAATGTTTGTTGTGGTAACACAGTTGAACTTTGAACGTTAAAACATCCAAGACTTGTTTTTTTTCTTTGCCCCCAGCGAGCCACAACCGCTGCGCCTCAGAGAGTACAGTCCGTTCACATTTATTTTACCTACGACATGTGTTTTCAAAACACGAAGTAAGGGCGCTATGCGTCAATCTCCTCCTCCTTCTCTCGCTTAGAAAAGGAAAGGTACACTGACTCATAGCTCTGTCCCTTACTGCATCACGCCTTTTCCCACAAGGGTCGGCAGATGCACGAATTTCAGACACAAAATTCTTCTTATCCTCGATCCTACTAATATTGTATAGTGTAGTATTTGACGACCCGAATGGCCGAGTCGGTAGTGACCCTGCCTACAAAGCCAAGGGTCCCGGGTTCGAGTCCCGGTGGGGGCAAATATTTGTTTGATGAGAACGGATGTTTGTACCCTAGTCATGGTTGTTTATCAAACTAAGTATAATATTTATCTACATAAGTATGTGTATCGTTGTCTAGTACCCAAGATACAGGGAATCCTAGTTTGGGGCTAGATCAATGTGTGTCAATAGTGTCCAAGGTATTATTATCTATTTATTTATAGTATAGTGGACGATCTGTGGCGTTGCGGTTCGAGACTCAGCCTCCTAGACGAGAGGTTACGGGTTCGAATCCTGGCTGGGCAGAATAAAAAATCCCAGCTCTTCGATGTATATGTGTTTGACGTCGCTGTTTCTGGTTGCCACGAGACAGGGTATCCTAGTGTGGGGCCAGAAGCAATGTATGTGCCTGTATATTGAAAGGAGAACCAAGAAGAACGTGTGCTGTGGATGTATGTTGCAGATATTAGGACTGCCCTAAATCAACTTAATGATAATAAATAAGTCTTAAAGTGATCACGTCATCGTGAGAGCATCCATGGCCTAGCGGAAACGATCGTGCGGGTAGCAACATCTGGCCGAGACGGGCACTGGATGGGTGTCCGTTCTATTGTTTCGGACGCTTCCGTGTTTCGGATGGCACGTTAAGCTGTAGGTCCCGGCTACTATCGCTACTCGGTGGTAAGTGGCCCTGATAGGACAGCTTGATAACTTCCGACAGCCGGGTTGCCCACAAGCCCGGCACCCCTCCATCAACTCGCACTGAGCCAGCGTGGTGGAGTATGGCTCTATCTTACTCGCATCCGGGTAAAGGCCCGTACCCCTCGGTGGGGACATTAATAAATGAAATAAATAAAAAATATGTTTATTTCATAAACCAGATGTTACATTTAAGTTTCGGCTGGGGACTTCTATTAAGTAATAATACCTGCATCAGAAGACCCTGCTCCCTCACGTCCGTGACTGATTAACAACTTAAATGTTGCTACCTTTACTAACATGAATTAAATTAAAATTTAAAATAAGACGATAAAGAGAACGAAAAGAAAAGAAAAACACTCATAGGTTAAAAATACAAAAATGATTGTTTTTTTTGAGTGAGTGTGTTTGTTGTGTGTGTGTGTTTGTGTGTGTGTGTGTTTGTGTTTGTGTGTGTGTGTGTGTGTGTGTGTGTGTGTGTGTGTGTGTGTTTGTATGTGTGTGTGTGTGTGTGTGTGTGTGTGTGTGTGTGTGTGTGTGTGTGTGTGTGTGTGTGTGTGTGTTCGGTAATTTAATACCAGTATAATAAGGTAAGTTATTTTAATTGTTTTTAGGCTTGGTACAAACAATTAGGTAACTAAACCTAAGTGTTTGTGCTTATGAGAAATTCTATCTCGTCATAGTTTAATGTCTTTAGCCAATTAGTTAAATTAATGGGCTACATTTATTTATTTTTTACTATAAAGTGATCAATCCAAATAAATATTTATTTATTTATTCAATTACATAACAATTCGTGACATCATTACAGGTGTCTGACCCAATATGTCTGTGTGTCAGAAATATGACATTGTTGTGACAAATGCAGCGGGTTTTCTTGGCCAACACATTCAGTTACGGTAGAGTGACAATGAATGGTTCATATCTAACGACAGAATAACAAAAATATATTGTGGGACATTTAATATATGACGAAGATGTGCTTGAGCTCACGGGAAATTGAGCGAACTTGGCACTGTCTAGACGGCGATGAACTAGTTCCCTTTTGAAGGATATTAAGGACAAAAGGTTTATAAGCCTGCCGTCTCTCTAGCTTAAGCCTTTTCCTTAAGAAATAATATTAATATAATATTCTCTGAAATAACGAAAACTATTATTCTACTTCCTCGGCCCCTCGGTATGTTCTGGATTGTAATTTTAAACTGACTGGTTGACCAATCAACAGACATCTGACAACTGAACTTTGAAAAATACAGTTCAACTCAACAGTTATATGAAGTTAGGCGCCTTACAGATGGATAGCGAATTAGCAATATTGTCGAGTTACCAAAGTTAGTCCGAGAATATCTCGTATTCTATCTGTTGGGCCTTAGATATATAATAATGGGGAATTTCGACCCCATAGTAGAGTTAGGGTTGTCATTATGTGAGAAAAATTTATCTTTTCCGAAAAAAAATATACGTATAAAGCTTAGTCTGATTGTGTACTCCACTATTAACCTCTTGAATACCACCGGCTTTAGATAACACCACATTTCCGTTGAAGGTTTTGAATTTTATTACCATGGGTAAAAGCAGATTCATAATTACTATTAGTAACGCAGATTCGTAATAAAAAGCAGATTCATAATTACTATTTGACGACCTCTGTGGCGCAGCGGTTGCGGCTCTGCCTACCATGCGAAAGGTCCCGGGTTCGATCCCCGGCTGGGGGTGAAAAAAAACTCCAGGTCTTGGATGTTTATATGTGTGTGACGTCGCTGTTTCTAGTTCCCATGACACAGGGTATCCTAATCAATGTATGTCCCTGTATGTAAATGTTTATGTTTTTTTCAGTACTTCAGTACCCAGACCTTTGTGGTATGAGTATTAATCGTGGGGTTTTCCCCAATTCACAAAAGATTACGATAAGATTAAAATTACATAATTACAATAAATATTCTAAGAATCACTATAAATAATTTTAATTTATTTTTCATAAATCAGCTGTTTTTTTATATATTTTTTTAAACCTTTTTGTGAACAAAAGGAAAAGAATGATTATTTTTAGTGTGTAGTAAAACTAAAACTGTATAGTGTGTTTTAAGTATCGCAAGAAAAAGGTTTTCCAAAGACCGAAACCACTTTTTTCTCATACATCTCACGCCATTCGCAAATTATATCCTTCGACCGAAAATCCTTGATTATCTTTGTTTTTTCACTCAAAAACCACTTCACTGCACTGACCACTTATTATTTAGATATGTTAAATTAAATTTCAATTTAAATCTGGAATTCCAGGGAGATGCTCCACGGAATAGCGCGTTAGATAGACTGGCTACAAAACTGTGGGCGGTGTGACATGAAGATTTTATTTATATTAATATTCCACCCGCATTATATGTAGTTTGCACAAGAATGCAGTCAGTACTGAGACCAAATGTAAATTTGTATACATTTTGAAGGTTTTGTTGAGTTTTTTCCCATCTGACGTTTTGCTGAAACCACGTTACTATCATGGCTACATTATGAATCCGACCTACTCAGAAAACCAAAACTGGAAATATACCTTCGATTTTTATATTGAGAATTTTACTTATAAAATACTTAACCCCTTAATGCATGGCCTTACCCGAAATGGATCTCGATTTTTAACATTATTGCTTAATAATAAAGTTCAAAACCTATGAAACCATACATGGGTTACTATGCGGTAAGGGGTTAAGTATAGCTCTGTTTCTGCAGAAGTCACCAAAAAGAATGTGACTAACTTAGTGAAATTCTCAATTCAGAAACCGGCATATAGATCTGCATCAAACCAACTCAGATATTGACTTAAAGCTCAACTGGCACAAGTAGAATCTGGCCTGCTCCGCCCAAAGGAGAATAAAGTATCAAGTGAAGATCCTAACACTCTGCCTTCCCCTAATTTGAGAAAAAGGTGTGAATATATGTATTCAAATCTGCAACTAATGCTTATTCAGACACAGTGAAACCGACGCAAATACAGCTCAGTTTCGTTGGCTCTGAGCGAGCGGTCACCTCCCTCTCTCACCCCACCTTACCCTATGCGAGAAAGAGAGGTCACAACTCTCTCAGAGCCAAAGAAACCTGAAATGTTGAATGGTTGCAGGTAGCATAGGCAAAAGCCGCGCCAAGAGAACTTCAGAATTTAATATTTCCATAGTTGCGGCGATGGACTAGCCCCACCTAGCATGATGGACTAAAACTTAAATTTTACTTGAAAAACTTGATTAACGTGGGCACTACTTTATTAGCTTATGCCCGCTACTTCATCTGCGTGTTCCTAGGAAGTATAATTTACTGAGATAGCGTTACCCTCCTTCTGGTGCAGTCGGATAAAAAGTATTATATATGTTAATCTAGCTCATAAACTATCTCTGTGCTAAAGTTCATTCAAATCCATGCAGCCGTTTCAGCGTGATTGAGGCACAAACACACAAACATCAAA
This sequence comes from Argyresthia goedartella, assembly GCA_949825045.1. Taxonomy (NCBI): domain Eukaryota; kingdom Metazoa; phylum Arthropoda; class Insecta; order Lepidoptera; family Argyresthiidae; genus Argyresthia; species Argyresthia goedartella. The sequence continues at coordinate 20,986,675 of OX463834.1, forward strand.
ACATCGCTACTTTCACATTTAATATATTAGTTGGATGAGTACCATAGATTCTATGGTAAGGCAGATAAAACGCCCAATTTTAACTGGTTATGGTATGTTTACAAAGTCATAAGATTAAAAATTAACACAAGCACTTAGCTGCATTTGATGCAATGGTACGCATAAATTGTAATTTCCAAAACTTACAATGTCATAGTCCTACTAATATTATTAATGTGAAAGTAGCGATGTTTGAATGCATGTGTGTTTGTGCCTCAACAACTCTAAAACGGCTGAATGGATTTGAATGAAATTTATCACAGAGATAGTTTATGAGCTAGATTAACGTATAGGATACTTTTTATCCGACTGCTCCAGAAGGAGGGTAACGTTATCTCGGTAAATTATACTTCATAGGAACATGCAGAATACGTTGCGTGCATCAGCCAGTCATAAATAAATTACAGAAGTGTATTTCAGAATGATTCGCTGGGCGCAAAATAATGGCGTGTTTTTTATATTATATTTTCAGGTTTATTAGGTCACTGTCAGTTGAGCCATAAAATGGGATTTCACAAACCCACTTTATGATTTTTTAATGATAAGATATTGGTCGGTGTGCGCCGTCGCAATTAAGGATAGGTGGGATATGGCGCAGATGATGTTTTGAATAATTTTTGTAAATAAACATGAAGAATATAATATATAAATAATATAAGAAAGAATGAAGAAAATAAATTCTTGTTAGTGTAGGTAATTTGAAAAATATGATGTTTTTGCGTGTAGTTTTAAGAATGTTTATTAGGTTGTTTATGTTTACATATTGGATCAAATATACATATATTTTAGGTTATAATAGGAAATCGGAACACGGACGTTCTAACGGCATGGAAAACACCGTGAGGAAACCTTCATATCTCCACATCTGCGTGTCATCACACAACTGTGTGTCTGCCACCCGATATGGGAAAAGGCATGACGCTATTTTATGTTAAGTAGGAAATTGACTGTTAGCCCGAAATCCTACTTAAATCTTAAGACCATTCAAATTCATGATTCATACAAAAAATAGGCAAAGCATTTTGGTCTTTTTCAAGTATTGAAAAGTTGCCAAATCCGTGTAGGAATTAATCAATCTTGTTTCATATGATACATTTTGCATTTACGTAGTTGCATGCACTTCGGTCTAATGATTGCATTACTTTAGGCAGGCATGTTCTGATATTGCGAAGAAGGAGTATTCAAGAACAATAAATTATTTCAATAATGTTATTATGTAAGGAGGAATACTTAATACCTTTGATCCAGTTAACCGATAATCAATTTTGCGTGACTGGGACTAGATCATCGCCGCACACACCTAGGGATATATGCAGTTTCCATCTCCGTTGGAATGTCAAAACGGATTTCTTTTATTAACTATAATTTTGATATAACAACTAACCAGGGCCCATATGCTACTAATTGACAAGCATATCGCAAGCCTCAATAGTATGGTATTGGGAAGTTCAGGACACATTTTCAGGTGTGAGAAAATTTCCCTAAATCTCAGTGCGTTCGCCTTCCTCCCTCCTCCAAACTGTTCTAGCTTGACGACCCGAATGGCCGAGTCGGCAATGACCCTGCCTACGAAGCCAAGAGTCTCGGGTTCGAGTCCCGGTGGGGGCAAATACTTGTTTGATGAGAACAGATGTTTATACCCTAGTCATGGTTGTTTATTTATCTATGTATAATATTTATCTATATAAGTATGTGTATCGTTGTCTAGTACCCGAGATACAGGGAATCCTAGTTTGGGGCTAGATCAATGTATGTAAATAGTGTCTAAGGTATTATTATTCTTATTATTGTCCAATACGGTTGAAGGAAATGCCAGCGAGCCTCTCACAAGGAAAAGTGTCCTAGCTTGCCCAATACTTTCTAGGGAAACTCTGTCACACTTGTGAAAAGTGTCCTAGCTTGCCCAATACGTTCTAGGCAAACTCTGTCACACTTGTGAAAAGTGTCCTAGCTTGCCCAATACGTTCTAGGGAAACTCTGTCACACTTGTGAAAAGTGTCCTAGCTTGCTCAATACGTTCTAGGAAACTCTGTCACACTGTGAAAAGTGTCCTAGCTTGCCCAATACGTTCTAGGGAAACTCTGTCACACTTGTGAAAAGTGTCCTAGCTTTCTCAATACGTTCTAGGGAAACTCTGTCACAATGTGAAAAGTGTCCTAGACTACCCAATATTATACTAATGAAGCCTGCGATATGATTCTGCAAGGTTTGTCAAAAACTAGTATTAACGTTACCCCCCCAGCAATAATGTCTATAAAATCAACTTCAAGAATAGTTGTTGAGAATTTGGTCGTCCACTTAATTACAATGAGACAATACCGGTGCTACGCGCTACGCGTGCGTTACGGAGTGCTACGCATGATTTGTTACCGCTACGAATTGTCTACGAGTCACCTACTTTTGTCGTAACTTTTATAACTTTAAAAGTTCTTCGATTCAGATTTGTAGTTAGTATATTGCATATTTTGAAAAAAGGAGAGAATATTATGTTTTTCAGAAAAATACTTTAAATCGTCCGGCGATGGAAAAAATCCTCAATTCACACAATTCTTATTGCACATAAGAATTACTACAAACAAACAACAAACAAAGGGGTTTATCACTAACATGTTTCTTCAAAATATTCAGCATATTCAAATGCTCACGTTTGACGTACTTGCGACATTTCGAAACGCTGGGACAGATCGTCAGGCACCTGCCGCAATAAAACATGGTCGGCGCGCGCGCACCGCAAATAACACACGTTTATTAGAAAACTTCATATTTTTATAACGCATCAACTTTTGATGGCGAATCAGCAACTGTGGCAGTGGCTGCGAGGGTAAAACATAGGATGTATGGATGTTTGAATTACCAGTCCTAAATATTGCATCTCATAGTATAATTGTCGTGGTCTAACTAAACTAATACAAACATACATATATATATATAAACTATACATACATACATAACATACAAAATAAAACTAACTAAAATTTGTGCTCTAGACTCTAGTTGTATCTGTTACCGGCCAAACCCGATTTCAGGACAAACTAGTTTTGCCTAGGATAAACCATTATTTATCACTTTGGCCAGACATTATTTGGCCATGTGGGTTTCGGGCAAAGTGATAACACAGATCAGGGAAAACACTGCGGCAACTTAGGTGAAGGGTACGTAGGGGTTATTGACGTTTTCTAAGTACATATATGTAAATATCTACAGTAATAAAGTACTTTGACTTGACTTTTGACTTTGGTAAAGGGGGTGAGCGAAGCTAAGCCCCCTTTATATCCAGCCAGTAATAAAAGTGGGCTTGCCTTTAGGAAGACGATGGTTTCAGATGCTTTCACTGATTTTTCCTTTGCTTTATTAGTGTTTTTATAGATGATTTCAAAATACGCGAACCGTCGGAAATAATTAGTTTTCGAGTTATAGTTTCTTTTAACCACCTTTCGGGACCGTGGGGAGGTGGGAGTATTAGGGTGGAGAACGGATGAATTTGGCCGTTTCCCCACCCTAATATTCCCACATCTCCAACTTGAACTTGAACTTGACCTTTCGTCTGTATTTCGCAGAAAATTCTCAGTTTTGCCATTTTTTTACGCTCGATATATTTCAAAGTTTATTTATAGGTATATCAAGTTCATAGATAGATTTATATTTTGGAACATTGATCGGTTGTCAGATCAACTATCTGTTTCTACAAAGTTTTCACTAACTTGCCATGTTTCAACCATTTGCAGGTCAACTATCAATATCTCATATCGACTGAAAATTATAGAGAATAAAGAAAGACATCGTCATACTGCTGTAGTTAATTTTGCTGTTGATTGATTGTAGTTTATTTATTTTCTATTATTATTATTAATTTATAGGGTTATAAACACATCAACCCATACAATTAAACACGGATGACCGTCACACCCCGTCACTACACTCCCATCTACCAGCATTCCACCCGAAAATACTCTTTTTGTAAAAATAATTTGTTTTATTAATTTTGCCTCATCATTAAATTGGCGGGAAGATACGGCCATTAAAGATGTCATTTCGTGTATTTTTGTAGTCGCTGATAGGTTAGGTCGTGCCAAATTTCGGGTTAGATTGTAAATAATTGTGTAAATAAAGTGAGGCGGTGGGCGACGTTGTGTGATGTAACTGGGCGGGTTATTAACGGACGTCATAGGTTCGACATATTTGCGGTGTGAGTCAGGTTTTGCGGTTTCTGTTTGGTGGGGTAGGCCGAGAACAACCTTCTCTAACTCATCATCATCTTTCAGGGTACCCACACGCCATTTAACTCAGTCATGTGCAACCCGACTTAAATCCAATGTTTTACTGCTCTCGCTTGGTCGTCGGGCTATCTAGCATCTCGCCTCCTCTTGGTAACCTATCTGGTGGTCCTGCTCACCTCGTTGCGGTTGTGTGCCTACCATGCGAGAGGTCCCGGGTTCGATCCCCGGCTGGGGATAAAGAAATATATATCCCCAGGTCTTGGATGTTTACATGTGTATATGACGGCGCTGTTTCTGGTTCCCACGACTCAGGGAATCCTAGTGTGGGGCCAGAAGCAATGTATGTGCCTGTATGTAAATGTTTACTTTTGTGTTTATCTAAGCCATGTTATCCGGTTAATTCTTTATCTAACTGTCTAAAGGGCTTGTTAGGGAGATCATTCTGAATAACTTTCACTATGAAAGCGACTTGATCATGACAACTTTATTCTTCACTTCTCGGTACATTTGGGATCGGATGGTCAGCTAATTGTATGGAGAAGCAAAATGTTCTGATCAAGTTAGTATCATTGGGAAAATTCAAGTTGTTCAGAATTACTTCCTCAACATCCCTTTGAAATTTCACTAACCTTTCTGTTCACCCAGCTTAATACTACTGCATCCACTGATTACTAAAGGCTTTGTCTTCAGAGGGGGTAAGAAAACTAGACAAAAAGTAGAAGAAAAACGTAAGCATAGTAAAATAGAGAGTCCGCGGTCCGGTGGTTATACGCTCGCTTGCAGAGGAGATGCGGGTCCGAATCCCGATGCTGATGCATGTACCGATCAGATAAGTAATTTACCTTAAATAAATTAAAGGACGTTCTAACGGTGACGAAATATGTCGTGAGGAAACGTTCATATTTTCAAAGCTGCGGTGATGGGTTTGCCCGCAAAATGGAGAAGATCACGCAAATTGAATAACCGGCTAAACGTGGGCAACCACCTGTGCGTGTGCCCCCCTTAGGGGAGTTTTTTTTTTAAATAACATTTGGATATGTCACCGTAAGATTGTCAAAAGTCAAAACCTTTAGTTGATAAACTAACGTGTTTTTTTTCTCGTTAGTTGATCAACTATCGACAGATAGTAAACTGTAACGTGCTGCTTACTATATGACGCGTTAATTGATAAACGGTTAAAACCGTTAAATAGTAAACTGGTTTAAACTTGAATTGTAAACGAAATACCAGGGCAAACACTGCGGTAGCTTAGGTGAAAACTTCTTCGTCTTCATGTTAGGTTGACATAAAGGAACAAAAGAAACGTAAATTTCGTTCGGAACACTTCGTTGTCCGTCTTTTCCTGTATCCGTCTCTCAAGAGCCGTAACCATTTAACCATTTAACTGTTTATTATCAAAACGTTGGCGGAATGAAGGGCAAATTACACGATCTACGATTGAGTTTGATGAACAACAGCTGCGATGTGGTGGTTATTACAGAAACCTGGCTGAATGAACGAGTCTACGATGGCGAACTTTTAACCAGCGGTTATCAACTATTTCGACGTGATAGAGACTTCACCAAGACTACTAAGTTGGATGGCGGAGGAGTCATGGTGGCAGTGAGGAACTCGGTGCAGGTTTACCGCAGACAGGACTGGGAATCCCCGAGCGTGGATGAGATCTACCTGGTATTCCCCGATAACCAACACTCTGGCCTAATTATGTGTGCTGCTTATATCCCCGATTCTTCTCCCTATAAAGTTTATGAATCACACTTAGTAAAGGCTCAGGACGTCTTCATTGAGATGCCTGGCTATAATTTTTGTTTATTGGGCGACTACAACATCCCAGGTATCGATTGGCAATTCCAGGTCGGTATAAAAGGCTGTAACTTACCGGACCAGTACTTAATAACCGAGGTTAACAAACTTTTATCCAACACCATGTCACTTCTAAATATGCTACAATTCAATAGCATCAGAAACATAAACAACCGGACTCTTGATTTAATCCTAAGCAATATAATTGACATTGATGTCGTTACCTCCACGCAACCTGTATTGAACGTTGATAGACATCATCCACCATTGGAAATATCATTATCTACCAATATGTCCGAAAAAATATTACCGAACGCAAACATCACTAAGCTTAACTTTTATAAAACAGACTACGTCACTGCTATCGAGAAACTGCAGAGCATTGATTGGGTTACAGAATTGACACACTTGAACGCAGAAGAATCTTTAGATTTATTCTATAAACATATATATTATATTATTGATATAACTGTCCCCCGTGTTAAAACTAAATCACGTAAATATCCCATTCGGTTCTCTAAGCATCTGATAAAATTATTTAATCTGAAAGACAAAGCGTGGCAGAAGTGGAAAGTTTATGGAGCGTTGGCGGACTACAATCGGTTTTCTAAGTTACGCGCCAAATGTAAACATGGGATGGACATTTGCAACAAAAAATATGTAAGTAATGTCGAGGAGTCTGTTAAGGTGGACATTAAAAACTTCTGGAAGTACACTACCGCTCTTAAAAAAACCAATACCGGCTACCCTTCAGTGATGAAGTCGGGAGACACTACTTCACACAAAATTGATGAAATAGTCGAACTTTTCTCTGAATATTTCTTGTCCGTGTTTGAGCCAAACTCAGGGGTGTCGCCTAATTTGGTCGAACTTAATCTTATTGACAATCCCAATAGTCCCCTTCACCTGTCCAGCTTGACCCTATCTGAACCTGAAGTAACTTCAGTTCTTCGACAGTTGGACATCACCAAGGGTGCGAGTCCAGATAAAATTCCACCTATATTCCTGAAAAATTTGCATGAATATATCTCTCCAGCACTTACTATTATATTTAACAAATCATTACAAGAGGGCGTTGTACAATCAGTCTGGAAGCTTGCCTTTGTCACGCCTATCCATAAGTCAGGACCAAAAAATGAGGTTTCCAACTATCGTCCCATTTCCCTTTTATCCACCCTAGCTAAAACATTCGAAAAATTGGTACATAACAGAGTATATCCCCTTTTAGAACCATTCCTTGATCCAAAACAGCATGGCTTTGTCAAACTCCGCTCCACTCTCACGAATCTACTTATTTACTCCAACGATCTCTTTGAAGCCATGGATCAGAATGTCGCAATGGACTCCGTATACACCGACTTCAAGAAAGCATTTGACAAAGTCGATCACTTGCTGCTTCTTAAAAAACTGGCATACAATGGAATCAAGGGAGACTTACTGAGATGGTTTGCATCTTACTTAGAAGACAGGCACCAATCTATCGCCCTAAATGGCAAACTGTCAAATGCAGTTTTGATAACCTCAGGCGTTCCTCAAGGATCTATCATAGGCCCATTTCTTTTTGTCATTTTTATCAATGATATAGCACAGTGTTTCCAACACTGTAACTACCTACTATACGCGGATGACCTAAAGGTCTATAGGGAAATCCATTCCGACATGGACACCGTGTTGCTCCAACAGGACCTGGACAGACTTGACGTTTACTGTACCGTTAATAGTATATCCCTAGCATACAATAAGTGTCAATATATAAGATTCACAAAACAGGTGATAGAGCGTAATACGCGTGAATATCATATAGGCGGACATACATTGCAAAGGGTCACATGTATTCGGGACCTTGGCGTCTACTTTGATGCAAAGTTGACCTTCGATGCACACATCGCACACATAACTAAGAAAGCTTATCAGATGCTTGGATTCCTTATGCGTACAACTAAGAGCTTTAAGAAACCCAAGTCCTTCCTCACGATTTACGGCTCTCTCGTTCGTTCCCATCTTGAATACGCATCCCCTATCTGGAATCCTTTCTATGCAACGTATGATGCACAAATTGAAATGGTACAGAAGAAGTTCCTCCGTAGTCTCAATTAACGTGTCAGGGCTCCAAAAAGGTCATATGATATCCTGCTTACAAACTACAGACAGACGTCCCTCCACGATCGTCGCACCCTCGCGGACGCCGTTGTTCTCAAGCGGATCTGCACCAGTTACTACAACTGCCCAGAGCTTGTCTCCCTTATAAGGTACCATGTCCCGCTCAGAGCTCCGCGGCACAAGCGGCTCTTCCACGTGAAAGCCGCTCGCACCAATGCTGGTAAAAGGGCGCCAATAGGTCGACTCTGTGCAGACCACGACAAAAACTTTGCAGAGGTCGACTTGTTTGATTCATCTGTCAATCGGTTTAAGCACTCCATACGCAAGCTGTTGTTCAAAAAACTCGAGGATAATTATCCTTGACTGTGGTGTGGTAATTTCATGCACGTTTGTGCAATAGATGTACCCTAATTGTAAACAATGCACATTTTTCTCTCATATTGTGGTTTTTAATTTTAGTAAGAATGTATATTCTTAGCACCTAAGTACTTTAGTTGTTGCTCATTCGGAGCTAATCCTTCCCAAATCATTTAAGCCATAAGTGGGATACCCTAAGGGATAAGTTAGATTTTAATTAACTGTATATTTATCCTCTGTTTGTTTTTGTAATGTAACTTGTCCTGTTTGTAACCCCTGAATAAATAAATAAAATAAAAAATAAAAAAAAAAAAAAGAGCATTTTCCTCAGGAACGCGTGGGCGGGTATCAATTTGAAAAAAAACGATACAAATATACAATACGATTAAAATCAGTTAAAGATTCGCCTTTTCTCGGACATCATCGCCTAAATCCGATCTCTCTCTCTCTCTAGTGAGGGATGAGGGATTCACGACAATTTCCGAGGTTGACCGAATCGTTAACTGATTTTAATCGTATTGTACCGAGGTGTATGTCACAGCTATGAGCCCGCGATCTTCGTACCGGCTAACAGTCAATGAGCTGTCAATTGTAGAAGATGGCGAAGTTCCAAACCTAATTAATGTAAGAAATAATTTTTTGTATTTTTTTTATATTTTAATAGTTATTCTGCTATACGGGGCGGAGACGAGCCGTCAGTCCAGCCGTTCCTGAGTTATTAGTGGTGTAACCAGGCCGACCTTGCTTGATGCTCTCAAGAGAATCCGAACCTATAGGGTACTTCCAGCATCCGTAGCATGTTGACCCCCGCGGGGTGTAGCGACGAGGGAAAGTGAGAGACAAACCCCCCCGCGGTTAACATGCTACGAAGGATGAATCATCTTATAGCACTAGTAAAGGGAAAAATTCAAAAACTGCACATTTGTACTTCCTTAACCAATAAAAAGCGATTTTTGCGGAATCTCACTCGCACTTGGCCGGTTTTTTGCTTCCTCCCCAGCCGTCATTCGAACCTGGGACCTCTCGCTTGGGAAGCTCAGCCTGGACTCCAACACCACAGAGGTAGGTCGCCACATAAGATGCATACCAGCATTTTCTTACACCAACCTTGGTCTCCGAAGAGATTTCGCATAATAAATTCCAGCGGCGCGATTTCCGGCGATATTTCTAGACGACAGGCGATCTAATGACGTCACCGCAATGCAGAAGCCTTGATGTATAACGGACGCTCAAATGTGACACACATACGTTGATTAACGAGCATCTTATCCCCGGTTTCTGGGGGATCTGTTGTTTGTGAGGGACCGTTAATTTGACGGGCGGTGGTGGATATCATCAAAGACACTATGATAATACTATTAGGACGTTTCAAACTGTAGGAAGTAGAGAAAACAGATGACGGACTATGTAGATCTGAGTTTGAAGAACCAGATATAAGTAAGGGAATTTAACCTTGAATGGTTAATGAACATTGAACATTGAAAATTTACATACAGGCACATACATTGCTTCTGGCCCCACACTAGGATACCCTGTGTCGTGGTAACCAGAAACAGCGACGTCACACACATATAAACATCCAAGACCTGGGGATGTTTTTTTTTTTTTCTTTACCCCCAGTCGGGGATCGAACCCGGGACCTCTCGCATGGTAGGCAGAGCCACAACCGCTGCGCCACAGAGGCCGTCAGTTAATAATATATTGTAATTAATTGTATCAAATTCTCACTTCCAAATGTCAGGCAAGTTGAGACCAGTTTAGTGTAAGAGAGCAATACGTTAGAATTTGTAAATGACACGAAGTCTCTTGGAATAACCATTGACAGCAAATGGCAGTGGTGACCCCACATAGATAAATCAGCCGGTAGATTAAGTTCTGCGTCTTACGCTGTTAGGAACATCAGGGAAAACACGATGTGGCTGCAGCTGGGTTAGTCTATTTTAGTTACTTTCATAGTGTCATGTCCTGCGGTTTTTTATTGTGGGGGAAAGAAGCGGATTTAAGAACTGTTTTATATCACAGAAAAGAGCTATTCGAGCAATTTACAATTCAAAGAGCACCGACTCTCTTAGCCAAACTTTTAAAGAAATTGACATACTAAATGTAGCTAGTAAATTTATTTTCGAAAATATAATGTACTCGTCTTGCCTTAGAACATTTTCCAAAATAAGCAATAGCTGTAATGTTAACTGAAATAATAACAGACTTGTTGCAACCCGATTTTGACTCACGAAAGTTAGCAATTCTTTCAAGGGTCAGTGCATTCTTTGAGAATAACATTTGAGCTATTTATAACCATGTAAAAACAATTTTGTCTAAAACAGATATTACAGTATTCAACATTTCATTAATAACTAGACTGCATGGGGTTATTCTAACCCAATACAGAACTGCTGTTATTAATTTTCCAATAATTATTTTTTCTATATTAAAATATAATAATTAATATTGTACTCCCAAAGTGGTCCAATGTTGAGAAAAGGAAAGAAAAAAATACGTTACTAAGCATATCTATATATCTGCAGTTATAAAGAAATTTTATTTGATTTGATTTGATTTGACATAAAAATTAGATAAAATAGCACTAAGTTTAACTACGTACACAAGTCCAGATTTCCAATATAATGATAGATAATGTACAAAATTTTCTGACACTAATGATTGCTCGAATTAATTTCAGACATTTAGCTGCGTCATGCGTTCCATTAAAATAATGCCGGTATCTTTCTTGCGAAAACATGTTCATAGAGTCAGAGTCAGAGTCAGAGTCATTTTTTATTGAATATAAATAAATAATTTATCTTATTCAACGTCAAAATTATACTTACTTATAACTACAAGTCAATTTTTTATATATAAAAAAAAGACTACACCGTTTCGGAAGGTGGGCCTCGGGGTTAAGAAGAAACGGCAAGAAACTCCCCCATACCTTTTTTTTTAAAGTGACTTTACAACAGGTACTGGTTTCGGTCTAAGGAAATTCGCCGGCGAGTGATAAACTTGATCCATCGCCCCTCGTCGAATTTCTGTGCGCTGAGATGGTATGGACCATGCAGTTTTGTCATCCAAGTATTCCTTAATACTATAATAGGACTTTCTTATCAGCTCATTTTTAACATAGTTTTTGAACCTCTTTTCAGGAAGGATCAATGATTCCTGTGGTATTTTATTGTAGAAGCGAATACAGTGCCCCATGAATGATGTGCCTACTTTACTTAGTCTAAATAATGGTAGTGCTAACCTATTTTTATTTCTAGTGTTAATTGTATGGCTATCACCTACAATTTTAAATAAAGCTATGTTTTTTCTTACATGCATGATATTCTCGTATATATATTGACAGGTAACCGTAAGTATATTAATTTCTTTGAATTTTTCTCTTAATGATTCTCTAGCATCTAATTGATATATCGCCCTGATCGCCCTTTTTTGTAAGAAAAATATCGTATTTATATCTGCTGCTCTCCCCCAGAGCAATATTCCATAAGACATAATACTGTGAAAATAACTAAAGTAAACCAATCTGGCAGTTTCAACATCTGTAAGATATCTGATTTGTCTGACCGCAAAAGCGGCTGAGCTAAGTCTTCGTGCGAGATTAGTTATGTGAGGACCCCATTGAAGTTTCGAATCTATAGTGATTCCGAGAAAGATTGTGTCTTCAGCGAGGTCCAATCTTTCAGATCCTATTCTAACACTGCTTTCAACCTGTCGTACATTGGGCAAACAAAATTTGATACATTTAGTCTTCTTTGAGTTTAATAACAGGTTGTTTACATTGAACCAACTTAACACATGAGAGAGTGTCACAGAACATTTAATTATTAAATGTTCTGTGGAGAGTGTACTATTAGCGTCGTCTAGAATTTCTTCTTGTCTTTTCACCTTGAAAATAATAGATGTGTCATCAGCAAATAGAACAATCTGAGTCATTTTTTCCACCATATAAGGCAGGTCATTCATGTCCACTAAGAAAAGGAACGGACCTAAGATAGAACCCATAAATAAATCATTCACCCGTGTATCCTAGTGTGGGGCCACCAGCAATGTTAGTGCCTGTTATATAAATGTTAATATGTATTGTCAAGGCCCTGGATAAGTCACCCTGTACTGTACACAAGGTCGGTCAGTTGTCAAATCGATAAAATGCAGTGTTTAGCGAAATCAGCGCCATTTTCAAAGCGGTGAAAAGCAAAACTAATCTAATCTTAAAATAAACTAACGTGATAGCGCCATCTAGCTTGTATCACATAACTAGACATATTTTCTCCTAGCACGCGTCTGTCGTAGTGTGATACTCTTTATCTTAGTTCTATGGTGCTTTGCTAGGTGGCGCTAGCTATGTATATTTTAAAAGAACAACCCGATGAAATTCCGGGAATTTCAAATAGACGAAAAGGGGAACTCGGAACACTAACATTTCATGTACATGTATTTTTAACTAAAACACGGAAGTGCAAGTTCAGTAATCAAATCAACTAAAAAATACAAACTAAACTGTAATCTGGATGCTACACGTTTGCATTATGATAAACAGAGGAAAATTGTGATGAATCAAATGAGTCGGTACTTTACACAATTGTGAGATAATCAAACAGGAAGGATTTCAAAAACGACACATTGGGTGCAAAAGACATACCCATGATATGACTCCTTAAATCGTATTGCTGGGCTTGAGATTTGTAAAACTCTGGAAAAATTTTAGAAGTAGTAGTGCTAATATGTACTAATTAACCCCTTATCTGGTAGAGCATAATTTTTCAATAGTTTTGGACTTTAATACCAAGCCATAAGGTTAAAATTACGCCGTAAACTATATAGCCTCTGTCACATAAAGGGTTAAAATTAAATATGGAATACCTATTGAGAAGACTAATCGGCCTCAAAGCTGACGTAAGAGTAAGAGGGACCTTTATAAATGTAGTTTAGTAAATGATCATTCTGGTTTTTTTCTTCTGCATTCTTTATTGCTGTATATTTACAATGCTTATTAAACGTATTTTTTTTTGCCTCTTCTCTACACTGAACCACTGTGGGAGAAGATTAACAAGATTGCTCGATTACTTTCGCGATCTGTCAAAAAATCGTGATCGGGACTCTAATTTACCCAGGTGTTTGGCAGTCAGTCTGCAAACAAGTTTCCCATAAGAGAATTGACCCCCTGACTATCAGAAGAAACAGTCAGCTTTCCCATACAGGCCAGTAGAGGCACAATTACGGATACGTTAAGCCATGCTTACTTCTTCGATGCTTGATTGTTCGGGGCTGAGCCCGTGCTTACCTTCAAGAAACCTGCTGGTGGGTAGCTGGAGCGAGACCTTGAGTGACGAAGCGAACGCCTTGTCGATGTACCAGCGAGGTGCCTTGTGCTCACCCAGCCTAGACGCGCTGCCTCTGCAGAAGAAAGGGAGGAAACTATAAGAATAACTCAAAAAACGGAATACTCTACGTGTCTCTCACTGCCACCTCGTTTGGGAAAAGTTGTGATACTATGTTGTTTTACGGCATCTGGCAGATTTGACCAGATAGAAGATTCAACAAGTTAAAAAATTTAAAAAAAACCGACTGAGAGTTCAAGGCCTATTTTTGCCTTCCCGGTCTTCTGTGTACCTACATGAAAAGTCCTCATCAAAACTTTGCTTTACGGAACTACAAACCAAAACGTCATCTGTGTATATATTTTTTGTTTTTGCGAATTTTTTCAAAAAGCGCTAAATCAATTTTGTTAAAATTTGTATGGGACCACCTCTGAAGTATGACTTACCATTCAAAATAGGAATCATCAAAATCAATTCATAATTGACGGAGTAATCGCGTTACACACAAAAAATTAAAAAATAAACAGACGAACTGAGAACTACCTCCTTTTTGAAGTCGGTTGAAAAGTAGTTAGGTACTTTGAACTAACTTATGTTGTTAACAACATAAATTAGTTCAAGATAAATTCAAATTCTATATTCTGAATAACTTTAAAGTTATTCAGAATATAGCGTTGACTTGTGTTTAAATAAGTGGTTCTAATGCTGGAAGGCTAATGCTAGGACGGTATTATTTATATAGGTTTACGGATTAAATGTTTGTCACCTTAATACCATTATTGAAGATCTCTATAGATATCTACTCAGTTATGATTTGTATGACTCTACTGCAGCCATACTCAAAATGTGCTCTGCGGAGCCCTAGGGGGATCCCTAGGGCTTCGCACCCTGCACAGGCTTTGCGGATGCAAAGCCTGTGCAGGGGCTCCGCGAGAATACTGGTGTTAATGAGAAAAATTGTCAAAAATACACCTCTTCTATCTATCTGATTGCCAGTTCATTCAACACTGCGGTTACTGAACAATGGTCGTGGTCGCCTGCCCCCGCCCGCCTCCGCCAGCCCCCGCCAGCCCCCGCCAGCCCCCGCCAGTCTAGTTCATGTCAATCATATTCAAATCCGCAACATCGTGTTTGTTGTTTTGAAGTCCTGTATCTCGTGATAATATTTTTCTGTTCGTCTTACATTCTAATGGCTTATGTTTAAACGATTACCAAAAATGCACCTATTTTACTACCAATAAATTCGAAATGACTGCCAGAATGGATAAATGTCCACCAAATTGTGTTTGGATAAATGATCGCCAAAACTTCTTTGTATGTTTTGTATACTTAAGCTTATGTTTTAAGTATTTTTTGTTGTTCTTACATGTTCAACCTAACAAGAAGGATAAAGGGGGCTTCGCTTCGCTCACCCCCTTTACCCTTCACCTAAGCTAGCGCAGTATTTTGCCCTGATATTTTTTGCAATTCCTAAGTGTTCGTAGGATGGACCGCATAAGGAACACCACACTGCGCTCCTTAACTGGCATCGCTGATGTGGGTGCACAGACCGCTAAGCTAAAGTGGAACTGGGCCGGCCACGTAAGTCGCATGCACCCAGATAGATGGGCGAAAATCGCCACTAACTGTGTGCCACAGGACGGATACCGGCGTAGAGGCAGGCCTAAACGGAGATGGCGGGACGACCTCGACAAGTTTTTGCCGGGGTGGCCGGAGGTGGCACAGACCAGGGAAGTGTGGACGAAAGAGGGGGAGGCCTTTGCCCAGCAGTGGGACACCTTAATAGCTAAATAAAAAAATAAAAATAAAATTTTTGCAACTGTTGGTGTTCATTTATCCATTTTGGTTAGGAAAAAATATTTTGATCATTATATTTGTTGCCCATTCTAATTATTCATACAGAATAATGGAATGTTGGCTTAAAGGCCTTAAAAGGGTTGCAACCGCTGGTACGCCCGGAGGATGGATCAATTCCCAGTCAAGACTGTGATGCGGTGACGTCAAGATAGACGGTTTCAGAGGCGAAAAAAAGGATAAATAGTAATCATACATATGTCTCGGATTTGTTGATTCCAACAACTCGCCTCTCTGTATGTTGTGTAGTAAACTACTTCCTAATAGTGCCATAGTACCTACCAAGAAGCGCCGACATTTATAAACTGTATAACACGAGTTAAAAGACAAGAATGAAGATTTTTTTACTTACAGTGTTCCACACCTATTAGAAAAAAATAGATTTTCATGGAAAAATAGAAAGCTTTCACTCGGTGAGTTGTTAGCGATAAAGACTGAGAAATTATTCAAGATGATATGTTTGAAGAATTGGTCCAATATCTCACTGCAATGCGCGTATCTTTTGAGACGTATTTGCGCGAAGAATAGAATACAAAATTTTTAATGAATTCATGGATTCAAAATCCTTTTTTATAATAATAATAATAATAATAATAATAATAATAATAATAATAATACCATGGACACTATTTACACACATTGATCTAGCCCCAAACTAGGATTCCCTGTATCTTGGGTACTAGACAACGATACACGTACTTATATAGATAAATATTATACTTAGATAGATAAACAACCATGACTATGGTACAAACATCCGTTCTCATCAAACAAATATTTGCCCCCACCGGGACTCGAACCCGGGACCCTTGGCTTCGTAGGCAGGATCACTGCCGATTCATCCATTAGGGTCGTCATCCATTATATACGAGATATATGAATTGTTTTTAGAAATGTCATCAGACAGCAGTCTGGACTCACTTTTCAATGCCTGTCAATGATTTTTGATGCAGAATCCGATGAATATCCACTTATTGCCACAATGGCTTTCAATGATGTTGTCCCGTACCCAACAACATATTTGTGCGAAACAGGATTATCGACCTACCTATGCATTTACAATAACAAAATACGGCAAAAGACTGGACGCCGAACCTGATTGAGACTTAATTTTTTCTCTTCTCTTATACAGTGCGTAACTGTTAAATTATAACATGATTATTAATAAATAATGCTAAATATGTTTTTGTTTATTTTGGGGCTCCGTGTAATATTTTGCTGTCCAAAAGGGTTCCATAACCAAAAAAGTTTGAGAGCCGCTGCTCTATAGTAACTAACCATACATACCGACGTAATAAATATACGTATCTATCACCAATTCGTCGTCATAATCCTGATTACAAATGTCTCCATTGTTTACAAAATAATATCCGTACAGAAAAAGCTGTTAAAACTGAAGATCTCAATGTTTTCGAAAATTATATTAGATAAGAAAAAAGCAGAAAACTCCAAGCTTCGTGCTAAATCGCTTGAATTCCACAAAATAACACACGTAGAGGTTATGCAGAACCAAAACAATACCCAAATCTTCGCTAACAACGGCTAAAATTAGGTAAACGACAGACAAACAAACAGCGGTTTTTAAATAGCTATATTTACCCGGAATCCATATCGAATATTTGAGCGAAACAGCCTATCACGATAATTAAAACCCAGGAGATATTCGAATTAAAAGCTACATGTTACCACCGATATGTCAAACTAAACTATTTCTGGCCATTCAAGTTCACGTTGGTTGGACGCAAACATAAATATATCATGAAGACACTGATATTTTGTCTAGAAGCTGTGAAAAGTGCGAAGAGCTTGCGCTTGAGATTTTCAATTTCAGGAGTTTTTGTTGTCCTCCGTGCGTCGTGGTTTCAGACGTCGCTAACAGATGGCGTTGATACTGATATTGACGTTTACGTCGGAGCATCGCTACTCATTACTAGGTGGCGGTAAATTATATACAGGGTAACGTCTGGTCGCAGATCTAAACCAGATTACATCCATAGTTTAACGAAAACCGTCTTATGTAGAAAAAAATAATACTGTACACTGAAATATGAAATATAAGGATCCGAATGGCCGAGTCGGCAGTGACCCTGCCTACGAAGCCAAAGGTCCCGGGTTCGGGTCCCGATGGGGACAAATATTTGTTTGATGAGAACGGATGTTTGTACCCTAGTCATGGTTGTTTATCTATCTAAGTATAATATTTATCTATATAAGTATGTGTATCGTTGTCTAGTACCCAAGATATAGGGAATCCTAGTTTGGGGCTATATCAATGTGTGTAAATAGTGTCCAAGGTATATTATTATTATAGGTATTATTAAATTGTAATTTATGTTTTCATACGTTATGGCACATATTAAATACAAACATATGCAAGCGTGTAACATGAAAACTCTTCCAATCGCTGGGTAGGTACTACGATATAAAGTAACTAGGTACTTATCGTATTTCCTGAAATTCTTTGGGTTTCACCTCATGAGTCTAGTCCACAGAGCATTGAATATTAGAGAGAGGGCAAGCCGCCGCGTAGCGGCTGACCGTTGTATGCACAGTGTGCATACAGTGCATTCAGTTGCTCTCAGCGAGAAAGAATTCCCGAGTGCACGCGCCGATTACATTAGAAAACTGACAACACTTAGCTTTATTTTCTATCATGCCGGCCTGTGCAGTTGTCTTAGGTGAAAATCGCAGTTATTCGAGAAATTGCCATAACAAGGGTATAATTTCACAAGTAAATACTGAAAATACAATATTTCTTCAATAAACCAACACGATTAACGAAATATTCCGAGGAAGTAATGCTATTAGTCGCATCCAGATTCCGTCTCTCTCATACTCATTAGCGTTACCTACTAGCGAGAGAGACAGGAAATAAATTTAATGTCCATGACGCTGTGTGAGCTGTGTGCGTGCTTTATGAAACAATGTGCGCCTCATGCGCACGTATACAGCCACGTAACTGCTTTGCCTGTGTTTACCAATACGAGAGTAGGGATAAATGTGTAATTGTTATGTGTGCGTGTGCTTTGTATTTATCTAATGTGCGTGAATTCAGCTTGCGACAATCGGTTTGCATACAAAATAGGCTGAACGCCCTATCTCCTATGTTGAGATATCGTGGTCTAGTCTCATATGATTAATAAAATCAGCACATAAACTAATGACCGAGTGGTACCCAGAAGACCTAACTACGCAATTTGAGTAAACAAATCAAATTATAAACAATCTATAATTTATTAACTCGACGAAACTAGCTATTCCGATCCGACCAGAACGTAAGTCATACACTGCTTATTTACAGTAGTTTCAACATTTGTTTACAGCCTATCACTCCATCAGCTGCAATTACTTGCAATACATCAAACAACCCGACCCCACTGGCAATCAAATGTATGTAAATATTTATGTCTAAATGTATCAAAGTGGATAGATTAGATATTAGATATATTTAGATTTTTAAGATGAAGATATAGATATCCTTCTGCAAGATTCCACCTCTCTCTATATGTACCAAAATTGATCAAAAGTAGATCAGCGGTCTAGGTTAAACCGTCATTAAAAAGAGTCACTTTCACATTTCATAAGACTAATCAGTACTTTCACATTTCATAAGACTCATCAGTACTTTCACATTTCATAAGACTAATCAGTAAATAAATATCAATGGTACGACTAAGTTTTTGCTCGACTTGGTACCCAGAGTATTGTGCATTTCACCTTTGAATTCCCACAAAGCGACGTGTTTCAATAGCCCCTACCAGTTCACCATAGGTACTCAAATACACACACACAAGCACACAATTGTTTATTGCACAGAACATTACAACAAAACATTTTACAAGAAATTAAAAGGCAAAGGCGAGCTTATCTCTCAACAGAGATTTCTTCCAGCAAACCTATCAGGCAAACCAAAATAATTAGGCATTAAAACTCTCGAGTGATATTATTATGAAACTCGCCTTCGGCTCGTTTCATAAACCCACTCTCGAGTATTAAGGCCCTCCATTATGTAGCAGTCACATAAACTACTATTATCCGTAGTTATTAAAGATATCAATGTGGATGACGAAGAAGCGTTTGTAAATCAAGTTGAAGTTTAAGTTTTTAAATGTCTGAACAAGCGATAATACCACCGCCGCCGGCGAGAGGAAGGCATCGAAGATCACAACAATATAATCCAAAAAATAAATGATCAGTTCACGCTTTGGCAAAGTCCTTCAAAGTGACGTAAATACGACCAACATACCACAATTACAGGTAGATACTGTTACTACTTAGGAATAAATTAAATAATATTTGTTGACACCTTAGAATCATTTATATTTTGCTTTGTTACAGAAGCTGACTGCAGTTATTGAAACTTTACAATCACCATCTCAAATTGATGTCATTAATGTGTCAAAAAATTATGAGTAGGAGATCCAGATAGATCAAAGGGCAGCCAACTTCCATTGCGCGACGTTAAGTCAGGAGAATGTCAGGAGGAAGGGTCCAAGCTGGGTGTCCTACCATATTAGAAGGTCGAAGTGCCAAAAAACGATCCCGTAATATAGCTTTCAATAATGAAAATAACCAACCATATGCCGAAAAACATTGAATAAAATAATTCTTAATTGCCAATTGAACTCTCACCGTGTTACAACAAAAATATTAAACAGCATTCACCTCAAAACAAACGTCAAATCCCATACACTTTTATTTTTAAGCAAGTGTTGAATGGTAGTTTATTTTTTGTGGTAAGGCTTTTATTATTATTTCGTACTGTATTTGCATTATTTGCCATGCTACAATCACCTACTCGTATCTTTTAACCAGAAACCTATATAGTTAATTATTTGCCTTCCTTTAGTATCAGTTTCACGTTGACGATCAGAATTAGGATAACCCTTAGTTGCAGCGCGTTATAAAACTTGAAATCCTACTTACTGCAGTACATACATCATCCTCTGAGACGTATTCAAGCAGCATTTACGCGTGTTTATCGTTAGAAAATGCTAATTCAGTTCGTCTTAGCCGGCGGAGACGTACTGAAGTAGCATTTCTATATATGCAGCCGGGACCTACAGCTTAACGTGTCATCCGAAACACTCAACGTCTGATAATGTACTTAAGATAAATTAATTATCTCATTGGTTCACGGTGAAGATTCGAACCCTGCATCTCCAGTGTGAGAAGCAAGCCTTAACCCATTAGACTGCGGAGCTCTTTTTAGACTGCATAATTTATTGCTCAGTATGTTTATGTGAGTATTCCATGTTGTTGTTGTCAATGTGAAGCCCTAAGAATTTCGTAGTTTTATGTTGAAAGTCAATTGTTTTTTATGTATTTTCCTAAATCAGATCAATTTTGTTTGGCTTGTGTTTAAACTATTACCAAAAAATTCGAAAATTTACTACCAATAAATTCGAAATAACTGTCAGAATTAGTAAATGATCACCAAATTGTGTTTGGGTAAATGGTCACAAGACTTCTTTTTATGTTTTGTTATGTTTTAAGTTTTTTTGTTGTTCTTACATGTTCAACCTAATACGAAGGATAAAGGTGGCTTCGCTTATCGCTCACCCCCTTTACCCCTCACCTGAGCTACCGCAGTATTTTGCTCTGATATTTTCTTGCAACTTTTGGTGATCATTTACCCATTTTGGGTAAATGATCACCAAAAGTTGCAAGAAAATAGCAAGTGGTAAGAAAAAAATATTTTGGTGATCATTATATTTGTTGTCATATTGTTTTACCAATGTTCATTAAAATATTATTGTTATTTAGCCAGTTAATTAAACTTTTTAGAGAATTATTCATGTTAAGAGTCATATATAAGTATGTAGATTATTATCCAACTAATATTATAAATTTTGAAAATAGCGATGTTTGGATGTTAGGATGTTTGGATGTTTGTATGTTTGTGCCTCAATCACAGCTAAAACGGCTGAACGGATTTGAATGAAATTTAGCACAGATATATTTTATAAGCTAGATTAACATATATGATACTTTTTATGCGACTGCTCCAGAAGGAGGGTAACGTTATCTCGGTAAAGGATAATTCCTAGGAACAGTCAGATGAAGTTGCCGGCATCAGCTAATGTCCTATAAATGTTATCATTAGCGAAAAGTACCATGAGATGATTCACACAAAATGGGATGTCATAAATGTACGAAGGTTAGCAATTCTTTCAAGGGTCAGTGCATTCTTTACTACAATAAGATAACCCTGGAGATTTTGAAATTGCCATTTGGGCAATTGAGAAAGCATGTTAAGGCGACATAGAAAAACTATTTCTATACATAGTCAGGTCATAAGTTCTGTCACATGTGCAATATGAAATAATTTAGACATGTTTATTATTTATGTAAACATTTATATAGCAAAATGAACTTAATAAAACATAGATTCTTATGGTAATAAAGTTTATTCAAAATGACCCCCGCGATTTTGAATACAGGCCTTTATTCTGCGCGGCCAGTCGTCTATCGCAGCACGAATGAGGTCCATGTCAATATCGGCGGCTGCCTTAATCAAGGATGCCTTGAGTGACTCCAAATCAGGATGAGGCTTTGAGCAGGCCTTTTCTTCCAAGTGTTGCCATATCTTGTAATCTAACGGACTCAAATCTGGGCTGGAGGAGGGCCAGTCTTCGTGCCGGATGAAGTCGATTTCACGCGCCGCCAGCCAGTCTCGTGTGCTTTTCGCTCTATGAGCTGGCGCAGAATCTTGTTGGAATACCCAGTGCCTGTTATTAAACATGGTATGAGAAACAGGTTCCACAAGGTTCTTGAGGACTGTTTTTTGATACACAACATTCGTTTTTACGCCTTTCTCACAAAAATGTACCTCAGTTAAGCCCCCATAAGAGACTCCCAACCAAACCATGAGCGAGGATGGAAAATGACCTCGTTGGACACGCGGAATACGGTTGCTCGCTTCTTCACTGCTGTGTGCGTACACCTTATCATTTTGTTTGTTGTAGCTCTCTTCCACGGTGAAAATTTTTTCATCCGAAAAAAGAATTTCCCGATGCTTTTTTCCCGCGTACCGCTTCAACAAAGCGCGGCATCTCTTCAGTCTCAGGTCCATTAAACGAGCGTCCAAACGACGTCCTGTTTTTCTCCGATATGCCCTAAGCCCTAAGTCTTCATTTAACACCCTTTTCACCGTGGTCCTGCTTAACCCCATCTGAAGGGCCAACAGTTTCTGCTTACGTATGGGATTTCTTTGAATTCGCGCCTTCACAGCTTTTATCACTGCTGGAGTCCTAACAGAGCGAGGGCGACCACTTCTTGACCTGTCATCTACACTAGAGTCTTCATTGTATCGTTTTATGGTACGATAAACGAATCTTTTGGTTATATTGAAATTTTTCAGTAAGTCGAAAATCTGAATTGGCGCGTAACCACAACGATGCAACGCAATAACTGCGACACGGTCTTCTTTAAGTGTCCACTCCATATTTAAAAATGAGGAAAATTATAAAAAGTACACATTTTTATTTTCATGAAAAATTCGAAATTCGAATTCAATAAACTTTTTTGTGGCCAGCGTTCTAAACTCAAAAGTTTTTATTGTGTGACAGAACTTATGACCTGACTGTGTATATCACGCATTTAGGAGAAGGAAGTACTATATGGTTTTTATTACGTAGATTTCTTGTGTGAATTATAGTTTTTCTTAGCGAACATTAAGGGATTAAATATGGCCAGAAATGCATCTTTAGCTTCAATTCTAGGCTAAACTAGACAACATAAAAATGTAGGATAAATATATGTTATAAAAGGTATATTAGAGATAAGAATGGACTTTTAAAATTACCGGATATATGTTATATTTAATACTTAAAAATATTTTTCGCAATGCATTATTATTCAACTAAATGAACAAGCGCTCGGAGACGAAATCAGTTTCCTATATGAAACTTACACGCAAAAATATGTAAAAAAAAGGGAAAATTTTTAATTGTTTTATTTTATTTTTAATGTTGTTATTACAGGAGTTTAGTAATATTTTCTATAATTTTCTCGGTCTCGGAGCTCGGGCTGCCCCGCGGGGCTCTGCGCGGGAGCATGCGTCAGTCTGCTTCGACGCGATGCGACGGGTATTTGTTTTCTTTGTCTAATTCTCAATGCCATTGGCCTACGTTCAGCCCTTAAGCACTCTAGGATAAATATCGATGGAAAAGTCAGAATGTCTATTTTTCAAGTAGGGTTTGCAGCTTTCCGTCCTTTTTTATGCCAGCGATGCCCCTAATAATTTTTTTCTGATGCCTAAACATTTTGTCCCTATCAGTAGAATTTCCGAAAAAGATGGCACCGTAACTAAGGATAGAACGCACATATCCGAAATATGCAGTAACAGCTGCCTCTGTGGTCGCAATCTGCGTTAATCTCCTCAGAGGGTAAACAAAGCCGTTTTTCATACAGCACAGATTTTCTATGTGCAGTTTTCATCCGCAGTGTTGGTCTAGGTGCAGTCTGAGGTATTTTATTGTTTGTACTATTTCTACGTCATTGTTATCACAGTTTATGTTTAATTTCATGTGGGTTTGCTTATGGTTGATGAAATTGCATAATTTTAGTTTATGTATAATTTTAGTTTAAGTAAATGTATAGCCTGTCACCAAGAGAATATTAGTATATATAGTAGTATGGTAGTTCACATTTTCCCTATCGTCTTTTTTTAAATCGAGGGAGATTCCGTGTTGCGAGCATAAAGTAAATCAAATGGGAGAGAGTCGGTCCAATCTTACTACTCACAATTATCACTATTAATGTCATCGTTACCAGTACTGTTGCTATTCTAAAGGGTTTTTATATACATATTTTAAAATGTCAAGAGGAGATGTGGGAGTCAGTTATAATAGTAGTTTATGTGACTGCTACATAATGGAGGGCATTAAAACTCGAGAGTGGGTTTATGAAACTCCCGAAGGCGAGTTTCATAATAATATCACTCGAGAGTATTAATGTTTTTTATTTAATTAATGTACATACACTAGTTTATCTACACACATATCATAAGCTCTCTTTGATGTGTTCAGGAACCGCATGTTTAAACCGGCATTGTGGCTCTGCAGTTGTTTAGCTTGTTCTGTAGCACCAACTTCGGGCGTTCGAAATTTTAATGTCAGTACCAACATCACAGACAAACTAGGGGCGGCATGCAGGCGGGCGTCGGCGTTCGAAATTTGAATGTCATAATGTGTAGAAAAATTACACATTATGGTCATAATGTGTAATTTTTCAGATAAGAAATGAGTTTTTACCAAGTAGTTTAACATTATGCTGATCGTAACGTGCGGTTTTTGTACGCAGTAAAGAGGGTTTATGATACGTGTGTAGATAAAAAATTATACAGTAATGTCAACGTTAAATTACTTGTTTTAATAGTGTTTAGTATTAGGTCGGACTTGGTCAATGGAATGATTGTTAAAAGCTTGTGCTACTTGTTGAGGCACTTATATCGGTACTCCATTGCATTTTATTTTCATTTTGCGACTCGAACTCGTTTTAGTCGTTGTTTGTACCAGCTAATCTTATTTGTAATGGATTTGAAATCTCTGCCAATTGACAGGCTTGATTGAACGCAAGTAATGTCGATGTGGCATTGATGAGGTGCCTCAATTAACTACGATTAAATAATAGACAACGCAATAATAGCAAATAAAGGTCAATCAGTCAATCAATCAATTCACACATTCTCAATTAGAACTCTAGTTGCAGGTCTGAGCTCTAGTTGCAGGTCTTTTAGTTGCACACTGGACTGTCACGCGGGAGATGGGTTTCGAATCCAGGTGCTGACAATGTACCAATCGTTACTCTTTTCCCCTCAAAAATAGTGTAGAATTGCGTGAAAAGTTGTAGTAATGTCGTAGTAATGTAATTTCAGTTCCACTTCATTGATTGTAAAATTTTACAGTGGGGGATTCTATAAGAATCGTTCACTTTGTGCCAAGTCTTTGAAATTTGGTATTTTCTTAGGTATGCTCTTATTGATTTAGGAAATCACCGCCAGCAACTTGTGCGCGATCTCTGATGACCGAGAGACTTGAGTGACGTACTGTCTTTTTAACATAAAATTTAGTTTATAAAATACAACTGCTGGAAATATACCATTCTGATAATATCAAACGTTTTTGTTGAAATAGACACGTTTCTAGATTTATTGGACTACCTTGTCAAATGTACCTTGAGAGACCGCCAGCAACGCATTAAGTCTGAGGAGATCTCAACGGACTGGTGTGATCTCTCCGCAGGTGTTCCGCAGGGAGGCATCCTTTCTCCTCTCCTCTTCTTGGTATTCATTATCTCCATCTCTGACGTTCTTACCTCTTCTTATCATCTGTACGCAGATGACCTTCAAATATATCAGCACTTCTCTCCGTGTGATGTGAATCTGACAGTAAATGGGCTACCTCATATGGTCTGCTTGTCACTCTCATAACCTAGTTCAGAAAATGCCCGTCGACCCTATAGTGTATGATGGTAACATAATTTCATACAGCGAGAAGGCCAAGAATCTTGGGGTTGTATTTGATAAATTGTTGTCCTGGTCGCCCCATGTTTGTGAGGTCAGCAGACGAGTCTTTGCGTCATTTCACTCCCTACGGAGAATGCAGCACTTCCTGCCGCAGCAGACTAAAATCACCATTGCCCAGTCCCTCCTTCTACCTATAATCGACTATGCGGATGTTTGCTGGATCGGTGCGAACGAAGAACAACTGAACAAACTCGAACGACTTCAAAACCTCGGGATTCGGTTTGTCTTCAGGCTGCGCAAGTATGACCATGTCTCACAGTATCGCAAGGAGTTGGGGTGGCTTCCGATCCGATTTCGTCGTGATATGCACGTTCTCTCCTATCTGTTCAACATTTTGCGAAATCCCCGCTACCCCTCATATCTTCGAGAACGTTTCGAGTTTATTTCCTCCAGGCATAGCAACCGGAGATCCCACACGATGTCTCTTCTTTCTACTCCTCGGCATAACACTGCCGCTTACAAACACTCGTTTAGGTTAACGGCGATCCGACTGTGGAACGCACTTCCCTGCGCTATTAGAGATAGTCCCTCAATTTTCACTTTTAAGACAAGATTGAAAGAGCATTTCCTTTCTCTTTCGTGATAGGTACTTTTATATATGTATATATAAGTAGTATATGTTTGATATATATTTTATTTTGTGCTTTTGTATTTTATTTAGTATATATAATTTATTACATTATTATGTTTTAGTTGTAAACAATTAGATGTGTACAGTTTTATTGCGCACTAGGACTCTCCTGTTGCACAATTTTTCCTGTCCTACCTAGGTTTGCTGGTAGAAATCTCTCTTTAGAGATAAGCTCGCCTTTGCTCATAAAATGTTTTGTTACCTTACTATTAAGATTTCTGTGCAATAAAGAATATGAATATGAATATGAATATGAATATGAAATACCGTATTCTAATATTGGTTTCAAAATCTATTTTTCAAGGTCAAAATCTTTTTATATTTGTCGTACTAATCGACAGTTTTAAATTTGTGACATGTCGAAAAACGGATATTATTTGACATATCGTGGTTGATTAATTATCTATATGATACAGAGCATCATGGATTCGTTATTATCTGGCATCTTGGTTGGAAGCTGGCTGAATCCGGCTCCAAAACCAAGCTAGGACATTTCAAAGAACGGCTATTTTTGACATATGTCTCTAAGACACAAAGCATTTTATTTATTTTAATATTATTTATTGGCGCGAAAACGACTTACAGCGGGGAGTGACTGCACGTAATTGTCAAAAAACACTTTTTTAAGAAATGAGAAATAAAAAAACTATATTTGCGTATCCATACATCAGGTCTTAAATGTAATTTCAGTTTCACACGATATAACCCTATAGATAGATAGATAGATAGATAGATAAACGTTTATTGCATCAAAGCAGCACACATACAAATTAAAAGTGATACGGAGGTGCAACTATAAAATAACTTAAATGAAAGCAAAGTTATGAAAAAAAAACTCATAACATTATTACTAAAACAATAAAACAAAAAGAAGAATATAGGTCGGTATGTAGGCGCGCTGCATTGACGCGAAAAGGTCAAAGCTCAGTGTTTATTGCTCGTTAAGAGCAGCACTGGTTTTCAGCCCTCACCTAGGAGACGCGGAGACTCAGCAGTTACATCCGAATGTGAATGTGAATGAAAAGAATAATAATAAAAAAGTGTCAGAAATAGATATATACTTACAAGTGTTTAAAGATGTGGAAATAAATAAATACATATATATATATATTGGTTTTTAAATGAATTATTTACGTCACTTAATTACTAGGTATATATTTACATATGTAAGTAGATGAGAAGATAGTACTTATCTTATATATTTAATATTAATATTGATTTATTTAAATGTTACCTTGATTGTATTTATTTTTATTAAGTAATTTAGTAGTTAGTCTGTTTTTAGGAATACTCCGTTTCGTAATCCGTCGGCTTTTAGGTCGAGAAAGAAACGGCAAGAAAAATCAGGCCAGCCTTTTGGAAGTTAAGTTAGTAATCAATTCTTTATCATTTAAGTATTCATTTATATCATAGTAAAATGATTTTTTAAGGATTCTAGTGATAGTTTGTTTAAAGGAATTTAAATCTCTTTATATCATTTGGTAATGAGTTGAATATTTGAATGGCTACTCTGAATACGCTATTCCAATAAAGTGCGCATTTAGGTCATTTTAGCTTGTGTTCAGGGTTCTGTACCCGGTCCGTCCGTCACCGGGCTCTACCGCATCAACCGAAATAGCCGGAAACCGAAATTTCTATTGCAGCTATATCAACAAATAATAAAACATATGGAATTTTAAGAATTAAAAGTCATAGTCAAATACTGTCTCTTTAACACAAAAATTGAGTTTATAAATTACAACTGCTGAAAATATACCATTCTGATGATTTCAAACTTTTTTATTGAAATAGGTTCAACTTGAGACACGTTTCTAGATTTATTGCACTACCTTGTCGAATGCTGTATTTTAATATGGGTTTCAAAATCAATTTCAAGGTCAAAATCTTTTTATATTTGGCAATTTTTTTTTATATTTACTACTCGACTCATATACTGAAAGAAATAATTTATATGGATTTTTTTTAGCTATTTTATTTTACTTAAAAGATCTTATCGGAAAAGATCCTTAATTTGCGGTTCAGCGGGTGCTAATTTGTCATTAATTATACAATTAATAGTTGTCCATTCGAATTATAAGTTTTTTATCGTATTAGATTTTATTTCTGTAAATAAGACATAAAAGAGTAGAAAATAGTTGAGGGCGCCGCCATCTTTGTTTGTTGTTGTTTTAGCCGAAATTAGACAGACCACAGACTCACCTCTGGACACGGAAACACTTTTGTTCCGATAGTTCCGCTCCCTACTCTTTTGTGTCGCACTGTAAAGTCAAAGTCAGAAGTCAAAGTCAAAGTCAAAGTTCTTTATAACTGTAGATATTTACATATATTTAGCAAACGTCATTTTTTGCCTCTACATTGGACCACAGTGGGAGAAGAAGGCCGTAGAAACTCCTACAGATTGATTTTTAGATCTCTCTTTTTTATGTATATATAGATACATACACAAAAATCTTTATCAATGTTTAGATGTAAGGCCTTGAATGTAGTCCTACCTTTAATATTTTATTATAAAAAAATTAAAAGGTATACTCGTACAAAAGACAGTCGTTTTACGTTTTTCCGTGTACAGTGTTACGGAACTCTTCATGTGCGGGTCCGACGTGCTACCGCACTTGACCGGTTTTTAATAAGTAAGTTTCTAGAGTGGTACTGCGCTCACTAACACGAACAATTTTTCCTTAGAAACAGAAGACATTCTACTATGAATATCGATAGAAAAGTTAGGATGTCATATTTTTTTAAATAAGGTCTCCAACTTTCCGAGGGCTAATTTCTGATGTTTGAAAACTTTATCTGTGTCAGTAGAATTTCCAAAGAAAATAATACCGTAACTTAGGAAAGAGTGCTCATAGCCAAAGTATGTTATAATAGGCGCCTCTGTTGACGTAATATGTGCTATTCTCCTTAGTGGATATACAAAGTTATTTTTCTACACACGTATCACAAACCCTCTTTATCTACACACGTATCATAAACCCCCTTTACTGCGTACAAAAACCGCACGTTACGATCAGTATAATGTTAAACTACTTGGTAAAAACTCATTTCTTATCTGAAAAATTACACATTATGACCATAATGTGTAATTTTTCTACATATTATGACATTCAAATTTCGAACGCCGACGCCCGCCTGCGTGAAGTTAGTACTACAGAACAAGCTAAACAACTGCAGAGCCACAATGCCGGTCAAACATGCGGTTCCTGAACACATCGAAGAGAGCTTATGATATGGGTGTAGATAAACTAGTGTATGTAACTGTATATAATTAGGCATTAAAACTCTCGAGTGATATTATTATGAAACTCGCCTTCGGCTCGTTTCATAAGCCCACTCTCGAGTATTAATGCCCTCCATTATGTAGCAGTCACATAAACTACTATTACTGCGTCTAAAAACCGCACGTTAAGACCAACATAATGTAAAACTAATTGGTAAAAACTCATTTCTTATCTGAAAATTTTGAACATTATGACCATAATGTACCAAAATTTGTCAAATTGACATTCAAATTTCGAAAGCCGACGCCCGCCTGCGTGCCGCCCTTAGTTTGTCTCTGAAGTTGGTACTACAGAACAAGCTAAACAACTGCAGAGCAATGATCGATGCCACAATGCCGGTCAAACATGCGGTTCCTGAACACATCAAAGAGAGCTTATGATATGTGTGTAGATACACTAGCATTGTAACTGTACATAATTAGGCATTAAAACTCTCGAGTGATATTATTATGAAACTCGCCTTCGGCTCGTTTCATAAACCCACTCTCGAGTATTGATGCCCTCCATTATGTAGCAGTCACATAAACTACTATTACTGCGTCAAAAAACCACACGTTACTACCAGCATAATGATAAACATCTTGGTAAAAACTCATTTTTATCTGAATATTGATAAATTATGACCATAATTATGACATTCAAATTTCGAACGCCGACGCCCGCCTGCGTGCCGCCCCTAATTTGTCTGTGATGTTGGTACTACGACGCCGGTCGAACATGCGGTTCCTGAACACAACAAAGAGAGCTTATGTTATGTGTGTAGATAAACTAGTGTATGTAACTGTACATAATTAGGCATTATGTAGCAGTCACATAAACTACTATTACAGCATAGTGTCTCTATGTGATGCTTCCAGCCACAATGTTGGTCTACTTCACTTTGACCAAGAATATTTTTTTTACCATTTCTATTGTTTGGTTATTATAGTATGAGTAAGAAACAGAGCTAGGATAGGATAGGATCAAAACGCGCCAAAGAGGGGCCTCTTAGGTTTTGTGGTCTCAAATAGTAGTTTATGTGACTGCTACATAATGGAGGGCATTAATACTCGGGAGTGGTCGGCTCGCTAGTTTATCGACACACATATCATAAGCTCTCTTTGATGTGTTCAGGAACCGCATGTTTGACCGGCATTGTGGCTCTGCAGTTATTTAGCTTGTTCTGTAGTACTAACTTCACGCAGGCGGGCGTCGGCGTTCGAAATTTGAATGTCAGTACCAACTTCACAGACAAAGTAGGGGAGGCAAGCAGGCGGGCGTCGGCGTTCGAAATTTGAATGTCATAATATGTAGAAAAATTACACATTATGGTCATCATGTGCAATTTTTCAGATAAGAAATGAGTTTTTACCAAGTAGTTTAACATTTTGCTGATTGTAACGTGCGGTTTTGTACGCAGTAAAGAGGGTTTATGATACGTGTGTAGATAAATATTATTAAATGTGATAAATATCGTCACTGAAGCTTATCTATTTAAGCGCTGGCTGTTCTGACTAGAATCTAGAACATTCATAAATACTGCACCGTAATGATAGATAGACGATTGTTAGAATAACACGCGTCCTGAGTCTTGGCTGATGATTGTTTATTAGACTTTAATGTGCCGCGGATTTCACTTCTATTATACTCTTTACATAGCGATGAGCTGAGTTCATGTGGGGTTTAAAAACTGGTCGAAACATACAACATATTTAGAGTCGTAACACCTCATTACCACCTGATCTATAATTTATAGGGTTGTTACATCCCATAGACTAGTAACTTTTAGGAAAAACATTGATATAAATTTGCCAGTACCAGATTTTAATGAACATAAGTCGAAGCTTTATTCAGACTTCTTCAGCATTATTCAAAGAGAATTAAATAAAGTTCTTACATTAAAGAAATTCTGTGAGAACAAAGGTCAATGATTGGGCAACCTTTGTAATTCTCAAAAAATGATTTATCTTGTACTTGTATGACCTTTTTCGGCAAAAAATATATTGCTTTGATAGAAAATATCATGACTGCGTTAAAAATTATTCGAAAGCTTTCAAGTTGGTTTATATAACTGTAAAACAACTTAACTTCAAAAATTCTGAAGACCTGTGGGATATAAGTCATTGGTTCTGTTGTTCTGGTTATAGCTCCATACTTAGCTTATATATTTAATAAATGTGTTTACATGGAGCTTTCCAAGACCTCAGGAAACATAGTAAACTGATACCTCTAAGTTGGGAGTACAAGGGTGAACAATATCTAAACTTCCAGCACTAAGTAAAATATTTGAAAATATTTTAATCAATCAAAAGCTCTCACTCTTCAACAGTAAAAAACAACTCCACGCCAAACAATATGGTTTCACAAGGGACAAATCGACTACGGATGCAGGCAGGCAGGATTAAATCTCATATTAGCTCTACATGGGAGGCCGCGTAGGATTTGACTGTGTTGCTCATGAAGGTAAATCATAACGGAGTTAGCAATAAAGTGTTGTATCTACTATGGTCATCCTTAAGCAATAAAATTAAAAAAGCAGAAATCAGTAGCGTTGAATCTGATAACGGGTGAAAAAATTGGCGTTCCACAAGGTTCCACATTAGGCTATTTCTTATTTCTGGTATCTATTAACGATCTGCCTTTTATGGTGGAGAAATAGACTGACTTAGTATTATTTGATGATGATACTTCTGGTCTCTGTACTTGAATTATAAATTTAAGAACAAAAATAAGATTTTGATGATGTTAATAATGTATTTTCTCTTTAATCTTGAATTGATTCACAGATAAAATCATTTATTGTTATACTCTGGTGAAATCAATTGTATCAAATTCTTTCTTCCAAATGTCAGGCAAGTTGAGGCAAGTTTAGTGTTAGACAACAATACGTTAGAATTATACGTTATAAATGCACGAAGTTTCTTGTGATAACCATTGATAGCAAAGTGTATTAGGGACCTCACATAGATAAATTAGACGGTTCTGCGGCCTTCTCATTAAGAATATCAGAGAACACACACAAAAAATAGCTATTAGGCTTGCCTATTTTATTTACTTACTTTCATAGTGTCAGTCATGCCCTATGCTATGGCTATTAAGTATTATGTGGCTATGGTATCTTATTGTAGGGAAAGGAGCCGATATTCAAACCAATTTCAATAGTTTTTTTAAGTTTAAATATACCTTTAAGTACAACATACAACATAACATAAGTGTTCGGGTATGCTATGTTGTATGCTGTTAATTAATATTGTAATATTTGTATTAGTTTAACACAACCTATTTTAAAAGATCTAAAAATCAATCTATGGGAGTTTCTTTGCCCTTTTCCTCGCACAGTGGTCCAATGTAGACAAGAGGCAAAAACATGACGTTTTGTAAATATTTACAGTAATAATGAAATTTTGACTTTGACTTTGACTACGCTCTAAGACTTTGTTCTCATTACGGCTGAAAGCCTGCGCTGACTGATTCACATCCATATACATATTTGACATACGCCTAGTTTGCGGCGTCTTAAGTGATTATGGAAACATTATTGGCGCTGACTGACAGCCGTAATCAGAACAAATCCTAAATCTGCGAATCTACTCTAAACCTTCAACTCCATGAGTAGAGTTTAATATGAATTATTCTGAAGCCAAAACCCCTCACATTTGAAGCCAAATCCCACAACGGTAATCGCTCCTCTGACCTATCTTTCCTAAATCCGCGCCCCTACATCCAAACTCTATGAATGAGTGGCGACAACAGCTGCGCTAATATTCGGCGCTGGCGCATTGCCCGCGCAGTAGCCGGGAATATGGGCTTTAACTTTATTGTGAATCGCTGAAACGTGATACATACTGAGTGAAAGTGACGGAGAGGGGTGTCTGGAGTGAAGCAGTGATTGATTTATAAATCTAGGAGTATTTCCACAGCTCATAACTGAGGCTCTGTTGATGTCATAGCCATATCATAGTATTGATCGATTGAAATTGATTGACGACCTCTGTGGCGCAGCGGTTGTGGCTCTGCCTACCATGCGAGAGGTCCCGGGTTCGATCATCGGCTGGGGGTAAATAAAAAAAAAAAATATAACCCAGGTCTTGGATGTTTATAAATATGTGTGTGATGTCGCTGTTTCTGGTTCCCACGACACAGGGTATCCTAGTGTGGGGCCAGGAGCAATGTATGTGCCTGTATGTAAATTTAATGTTATGTTCTGATCATTTCATGATCTGGCCGACCATTTCATGAAATGGTCTGAAACGGAATTTGATGAAAAATGTCTTTTTAAAAACATTTTATTCAGTACCTACTATCTATTTTTTTGTGATATACATGTCGAACTAACACGAAGACTATTCGGGGGCTTGATGCGCTCGCCCCCTTCAGTCTTCACCTAAGCTACCGCAGTGTTTTTCCCTAAAATATTTCTTCGTTCAGTGAAAGTTCTAATTCAACCATGGTTGTCCATTTCATGATATGGTCAATTCTACGATATAGTTACGACAATGACATTACGTGCTATTGCTATGCCGACCCAGCGCTGAAGTCGCGCTGTGCAGACGCCATGAAAACACACGCCTCCCGCACACCTGCACTACCTACCCTGGGAGTTTGTGATGGTCATCCACCAGTTCAAATGAAAAAGGAGCTTCTTTTGATGAAGTTTGAATAACATAAACATTTACAAACACATACATTGCTTCTGGCCTCACACTAGGATACCCTGTGTCGTGGGAACCAGAAACAGCGACGTCAAGACCTGGTTTTTTTTCACCCCCAGCCGGGAATCGAACCCGGGACCTCTCGCATGGTATGACCATTTCAAAATCTGCATCAACGTAACACTGAAATTGAACAAAGAGTTTCGTTTATCTGAGTGCCAACATGTTAGCCGGGTCAACAATACATGTTGACCCGGCTAACTGGAATTTTAGCTTTCACTTTTAGCTTCGTTCACTAATTATCAGAATGACCGGCATAACGGGCGTTTTAACACAACAGTGAATTAATCCCATGCTCCGTAATATTTTCGGTTTATTATAAAACATGGCGTGTTGCAACATCCAGTAAAGTGACTCACGTGACTCACTGCATCCAAAAATACTCGAGATTTTCGAAATCTACTGCGGAAGTTGCTATGATTCGTATCTAACAAAAATCAGTCAACTGTGAGTCGGACACCCACACGAAGGATTCAGTACCATCGTACAAAAACAACGCAAAAACATGTCCTGTACGGGGACAACTTTTTTTATTTTATTGGGTGTACATAATTATTTGTTGCTGAAGCAACAGAAAACACATTAATTTTAAACACATATAAATTTGAACTCCCTACCTACCTATACCTATACCCTACCTATTGCGGATCATGAGATAACGGACAGACAGACGGACGGACAGCGGAGGATTAGTAATAGGGTCTCTACTTCGGATACGGACCAGTTCTCATATGTACATAAACAAATAAACATGATTCTGATTATGTTTTAGAGACACGCTCGACTTTGTACATTACCTATCCATCTTATGTTGTCTGTTATTGGAAGTTCAATTACAGACTTGTATACTAGGGTTTTGACTCAAAAGAAGTATAAACATTTTCAAGCACATTGTGCCATGTACAAGGTGCTCGAAAATGTCTCTACTTCTTTCGAGTCGAAACTGCTTTGTGGCTCAATCGAAAGTATGTATTGACACTAACATACATTTTATGCAAAATACCAACATATCCCAACAGGGGCGCTTTAGGAATTCGTACACGGGACCATATTACTAAGCCTCGGTTACCCGTCAGTCCGTCTGTCTGTCCGTCCATCAGCTGTATCTCACAAACCGTATAGGGAGAGAGTTGAAACTTTCGCAGAATATTATTATTATTATTATTAAGTATTTATTTATTTATTTCGGGTCATTGAATATATCCATAGAAAAAAAATCAAAATTATATGTAATTCAAGATTACAATATAAAAATGGTGCAATAGCAAAGGGATAGGGATAATAGTAAAATTTATATGATGCAAAAGCAATTATTTGCAAGATAATAATGGGGCAATAGCAAATTATTACTGTCAAAATTATAAATAAAATAAAATAAAAGTAAGACTATACAGAAAGAAAGAAAAAATTACAGAATTAAAGTGCAATTAATTACGGCTTGTGTTTAAACGATTACCAAAAACGCACCTATTTTACTACCAATAAATTCGAAATGAGTGCCAGAATGTATAAATTTCCACCAAATTGTGTTTGGATAAATGATCACCAAACTTCTTTTTATGTTTTGTGTGCTTAAGTTTATGTTTTAAGTATTTTTTGTTGTTCTTACATGTTCAACCTAACATGAAGGATAAAGGGGGCTTCGCTTCGCTCAACCCCTTTACCCTTCACCTAAGCTACCGCAGTATTTTGCCCTGATATTTTTTCAACTTTTGGTGTTCATTTATCCATTTTGGGTAGGAAAAAAATATTTTGGTGATCATTTTATTTTTTGCCATTATTCACTTCCTGTTCCCGGCGTGAATGATTATGTAGAGATATTATTACGAGAATATGTATTTTCTGTTGCCGCTGCAGCAACAAATAATGAAGTAGACGAGATTTTACATTATGGGGGTTCCCATACTAGTGATGTCCCCCCACCCCTGCCCCTGGGGTAAAATACACCATATCATCATTCATATGGTGTATTTTACAGGGAATCCTAGTTTGGGGCTAGTTCAATGTGTGTAAAATAGTGTCCAAGGTATTATTATTATTATTATTATTCTTATTATTATTATTATTCATATATGATCGTAGATTTCGCGGCTTACCACATGGCTGAGGTGGCGCATTACGGTATTTGACTGCTAGTCTAAATATATTTTTTTTAGGAACTGTTAAAACGGTAATTTTGTTCACGAGTTCCATTAAATACTAGCATGCGGCGTCAAATATTGTCTTTTTAACACAAAATTGCGATTATAAAATACAACTGCTGGAAATATACAATATTGATATTCTCAAACGTTTTTGTTGAAATAGGTTCAGCTTGAGACGCGTTTCTAGATTTATTATAAATAGACGACCCGAATGGCCGAGGCGGCAGTGACCCTGCCTACGAAGCCAAAAGTCCCGGGTTCGAGTCCCGGTGGGGGCAAATATGTGTTTGATGAGAACGGATCTCGTACCTTAGTCATGGTTGTTTATCTATCTAAGGATAATATTTATCTACATAAGTATGTGGATACAGGGAATCCTAGTTTGGGGCTAGCCGCTAGATCAATGTGTGTAAAGTGTCCAAGGTAGTAGTATTATTATTATTATTATTACTGAACTACCTTGTCCAATCCTTGCGTCCTGGGTTCGAATCCACGTTCGGACATAATGTTATTTTGTTTTTGTTTTAGCTGACCGACTTTTTATGGTATCAAAATAGTACGAAGGTTAGTTCGGGATTGCGTATCCTTACATTAGGTAATATTTATGAGTACAATAAAGAATTTACGAATCACAATTGCAGCACAAACTTATAAAAGTAATGGCAGAGGTAGGGAATCGTCATATCATACATGCATAACATAACCCTACAAAAAGCCTCCCTTGACCCTAATATTACCGTGACCTTAAAGGGGCAATGTCCTGCATCGAAAGGCCGCGACCTTCGATATCGAAGTCGTCCTAGTGTGGACCTTGAACTTGGTTTATTGAAGGGTTGGAAACGGCCTTACCTTTGCGAATGGCCTTACCTTAAAAGGCTAGGAATTGATGTTTTCAGGGATCCGTACCTTAAAAGGAGAAAAGGCTTCCTTTACACAGGATCACTCCGTTGTCCGTCTGTCAAGAACAAGACCCTTTTCCTCAGGAACGCCTATTCTTTTTTAAATGTATGTAGTTGCTGTTTTCTTGTTTGCATAAATATTATGTTATTAGCTGAACCCGCATTGTTTCACTGCACATAATTACTGGGTTGGCTGGAAGAGATTTCTTTTAGGAATAAGCCCGCCTTTGTACATCTTATTTCCCCTGTGTTAATTGTTTTTACTGTTGTCCTATGCAATAAAGGATATAATATTAATAAAGTGGTCAAATTGAAATTAATATTGATTAGTCAGGTCTGTGATCAGGTATGCGGTCTGTTAATGTTTTTTTTTAAACTCATAGGTCAAAACAATCAAACGTTACCGCCATATATATCACAATTTTGCTGAATTTACTAAAACCTATAGGTTACTTCCCGTTGTCCTGGAATCATCAAATTGGCTCAAAGCTAGGTCTTATATCAAAAGTAAAGGAAAAAATCTGAAAACGGTAAATTTGTTGTTCCTTCGTTTAAAAAATGCTATTTGTGTGGAACCCCGGTACGCGAGTCCAATTCACACTTAGCCGGTTATTTGTTTTAGGCAACGGTGATTTAGTGTACGCCGGATATCTTCCAAAGTAGCCATTTTCCAGTTATAGGTTTTGAATTTAATCACCATGGCATGAGGTCCAATATAACGATGCCTCAAAACCAGGTCCAGGTCTCCAGAAGTTAATGCCCGATAAGGCACAAATCGCTGATCAAACATGCTCCAGAATATAACAGAAAGGTTATTTTAAGAGATTATTAGGGATTGTTAGAACAACTTTCAATATGAAACTGATTTAATCAGTGGATCTTTAAAACGGAAACATAACGAACTCCTTGTTGTCAACACGTTGTTCCAAAAAGGTTGTCAACCTCAATTTTAGTTGCCAGCAATGCGGTATTGCTGACAGCCAAATTCCCTCCAAAATTATTTTTTTCAGATGCTCGGGGCAGTCGTTTCATGTTTCATGAAAGAAAATTCGGTATAAAATATTGTACATTACTTTTTCGAGACACGTTGACAAACGACTTTGGGAAAGACATTCGTGTATCGAGAACATAATTTGAACGTGATTAATAGTGCTTTGATACATACGCTTTAATCTCACGATTAACTTTCCGTGTACGTCCGCGATGTATTTTTCCGTTTCCCAGATGATATCTGGTGCAACTGGCTGTTGGAATGTTTTTCATCTTGAAACTCTAAATTAATTAGTGACGCTGTGAGCTGTAAGCCTCGCGAGACGTTGGTGGAAAGCTGTACGTTTAACATACAAAGTTATGAATGCACATACATGGAGTATGAAAGTAACCGAAGCAATAACTTTGTAAACAATATTTTGTGATATAAAATCCAACCTATTGACTTTTCACCAAAATGTTACAGCCTCAATCACTTTCAGGGTCTTCACTAATACAACGACACCTCATTTGTTTAAAGCCGTTTCGCAAAATGTAATTTTTTACATTTTCAAACCCTTATCTCCGAAAATTTTTAAATTTTGGAAAAACTAAATCGATAAAAAATGTATTATCAAACTTGCCCACAAAATTTCACGACAATCGGTTGAGAAATGCGACCTGAGGATAACAGCTGGAAATCCGGACAGAAATCTGGAGAAACGCCAAGGATGTCACAATTATTCGCATTCGCATTCGTATATGCGAATGATTCGCATAATTTCAGACATTCTCATTGGCATAAAACGATGCGAATTCGAATGGTTTGCAAGTCGAGTCAAGTCTGGCGCCATGACCACGCGTGTTATGTTAAAACTTATTCTACTATTGGGCGTCCGACCTTATTGTTGCGTATACATTTGAAAGCTGTTCATTCTCGAGAGTTTGAACTCTTGATACAAACCAAAGCAGAGGTACAGGTTTCAAAACTGGATTAACCACAAGAAACTCCACTAAAAGAGGTAAAGAAAAAATTATCTAATTAAGAATCTCTGATGAAAAAGAAGCAATGGGACACCAAACATCCATTATCGCAACAAATTAAACGCCGATTAAGTGAAAGTATACAATTAATATTACAAGACCTGGTGCTAACCTTTGTTGAAGGCGTAGGATTTAGAGATTGATGCAATTATTCGCGCCAAACTACACTGTAAAAGGTCGTAATTTGTATATTGAGCACACCTGTCAAGATTTGTATACCTAGTTGATTCCACATACAATTAAATAGCATTTAAAAGACTTCAAGTACATGTCATTCACGACCGATGTATGTTCAGAGCCAAGTGCGATTTTATCACTTCTGAGCATAACCTTTCTCAGAATAACGAACCAATTCAACCGTAAAAACGTCGTTTTAAAGGGCAAGATATTTGAAGGCGATGCTATTACAAATACATTTGATTCAATGCTAACTGAATGGAATATAGCTAAGGAGCAAGTACACTCCATGGTGAGAGATGTGGGCTCAAATATCAATTGGGCCATGCTGTTGACCGAGTTCACAGATACAGCTCATAACCTACAGACAAATATTAATAATGGATTAAATTCTCAAGAGTTTCTCGTGGATATGATTCAGAAATATAAGAAGATCACCACCCATTTTAATCATTCAACTATCGCCCAAGGTCAACTAGCCAAAAGACAAGCGGACCCACGATACCAGCTTATTCTTCAGTGATATTGTGAAGGATAAAGTCAACACTGATATAGTTAAATTGCCTTTACATCTGTCTAATCGCAATAGTGACAATGCTCTGAGTTCAGCAACAGGTGCTAAAAAGTCGAGGAAATCTACATGCAACATTCAACGAATTGAGCCTTCAATAAATTCTGCTAAAAGTTTTCTAAGCAATCTGGCAGCAATCCTAGAGCAAAAGCAAAGACTACGAATAACCTGGATCTGGAGAAATTAAAGTTCAATTGAAGGCCTCAAAGAAAAATGAGCTTCCTTCAACGAAAACCTTCTGGATTGCTGGAAAACTAAGTTGAAGTACTATAAATTGACAGATCTGGCTCGAAAATATCTGAGCGGGAGAAAAGGCGGCAAAAATACTCTTCCTAAAATACAATATAACATAAACATTTGCATATAGGCACATACATTGCTTCTGGCCCCATACTAGGATACCCTGTGTCGTGGGTACCAGAAACAGCGACGTCACACTCACATAAACTTCCAAGACCAGGGATTTTTAATTTATTCCGGGTTCCTACCATGCGGGACCTCTCGCATGGTAAGGAGAGCCACAACCACTGCGCCACAGAGTTTGTCACCAAAATTACTATGTTACGTATGCATAAAATCATTATATTACTGTGTCTGACTAATCTAAGTAAGTCCCTTATAAAAATGTTGATTTAAGTCAATCTAATTTTATTCATGCAGTTACCCACGAGCGTGCTCGTAAATACAGTTCGAGTAATTATAACACACCTTTTTGATGCTAATTTTACTGTTCACACAATCGACAACCCTAAATCATGTATGAACATGAGGCTGAAAACGAGTATTAGCCGTATGGTGTTGAAGGGGTGACAGAATCGCCCTCCAAGGGTGTTTTTAAAAAGAATCTGCCCCAGCAGGGACCAGACCACCAACGGTACTCCTAAATCAGCAAAATCCCTGCTTTAATCCGTGACATCGTATATTATGATTTTTGGTCTTAAGTTTAATGTTGTAGTAATACTCAACATGTGTGGGAGATGAGTGGAAGCTGAGGTAATTGAACATCATAGGGAGGGCACTGACAGGTCCGATGTTGCCACTTTTTGGTGAAAAAAAAATAGTGATGGGTTAAAGAATGATTTAGTTCACTCTATTGTCTCAAAATAGAATGATGTTACGATAGCTATTAGTATTGCCTACCATGAACTGAGAAAAATATTTAGGTAACCTACCTGGTGAAAATACGAGCCTTAACCCTTTACTTAGCAGATAACAGATGTATTGTTTAGGGAAATGATTTGGAAGGACTGTACAATATCTAGCATGACCAAAAATTACCAAAAAAAATATATGGGCAGAAGGCGGTGTCTTTAGTGTATTTTTTAAATAGGGAAATTGCGGAAAGCCACAAGACTGCCTGGAAGGACTGCCCAGATGTCGGTTACGTGACGTGATGGCGAACGTTGTACGTTGGCACGCTGTCACGCTCACTCGCGTCGTAACTACGTTCTCTGTCTCTGTCTCGCGCGTGAAATGAAATGAAATGAAATGATTGAAATGATGAAATGATTCTTTATTTGCCAGAAAACAGTACAGTGGAGGATCTATATATTAAAATATGTTCAGTGTTTTCAGCTTAAGTACAAGCATGAAAAATAATAGTATGTAATAGTTTTAAATTAAGACTTAGGTTAATGTTATTATAATTAGTTTTTAATTGAATAATTTCAATTTATATAATTATTTAAAATGTCATAAAGTTTGTAGATATAATTTCGTGCTGGCTTAAGTTGCGGTCGGCATCCAATCCAACTAAAACTTCGCACATGCTCGCAATTGAACTGTGCGAGCGCGACGCCAATATGATTTATGCGCGAGCGAAAGAGACAAGAGGCTGGAGGTTAATGTATGAAATTTCGCCTACTCGACGAACAGACATACACCGCAGCGCCTCCTTCATTCGTCTCCCTTTCTTCTGACTGAGTGCACGAATATGTTCTTTGTTCCGAAGTAATTTCGCTGTTTTGTTGTTCCGGTTACGTTGTGTTTGTTATTTCGTTAAGTTTATTGTTGTTCGTTATTTGTTATTCTGGACTTGTTCATAATTCATAATTTCTTTATTGCACACAAATCATACAAAAAACAAGAGTTACATAAAAAAGTGTACAAAGGCGAGCTTATCTCTAATAAGAGATCTCTTCCAGCAAACCAGGCAAACAAGGGAAAACTTGATGGTTGAGCAGGGGTAGACCTATGTGTACAATATATCAAATAATAAATAAAATATGATCCGTAACACGTACAAATACGTGATTCAAGAAGAAACCAAGATGGTGCCCTTACCTACGGATCGTCCTAATGTGGAAGACTGTGTGGGTAAAGCTGCCGAAATCCTAGGAATAGGCAAGACCTCTGTATTCCGCAACATAAAGGAGTCGAAAGAGAACGTCGAATTTAAGTCTCCTGAAAAACCAGGGCCTAAGAGGACATTCAAGGATAAGCTGGACGACTTCCCGTTTTCGGCGATTCGTCGAAAAATTCATGGCTTTTTCACAACAACGAACCTCCAACCATTACCAAGGTATGTTCTGTGTTCCTATTACCTATAATTTTTAGGACATTACTACTGCTAAGCTTCAGATGTCCGTTTGTCCGTCAGCGGTGTGTCTCAACTCTCATGCCATGAATAAACCGTAATACCTATAATTTTTAGGACATTACTACTGCTAAGCTTCAGATGTCCGTTTGTCCGTCAGCGGTGTGTCTCAACTCTCATGCCATGAATGAACCGTAATACCTATAATTTTTAGGACATTACTACTTCTAAGCTACAGATGTCCGTTTGTC
Organism: Argyresthia goedartella; assembly: GCA_949825045.1. Lineage (NCBI taxonomy): Eukaryota > Metazoa > Arthropoda > Insecta > Lepidoptera > Argyresthiidae > Argyresthia > Argyresthia goedartella. The sequence goes on from OX463834.1 coordinate 21,030,088, forward strand.
CGTTAGCGGTGTGTCTCAACTCTCATGCCATGAATGAACCGTAATAAGCAGGAAAGATGAAATTTTCAAAGAATCTGTATTTCTTTCTAAAGCAACAAATAATTAACTACCTTTTACATGCGTTTTTTTAATTCAATGGAACGCGAAACCCTTCATCTGCTTTGACTGACTTTAGAAGCACACCTGGCAATGAGTCACATATTAAATCTATTGTTTACACTGTTGACGTTACAAATAATTTTCAGGTATTATTCATAATATTATCTTTTCTAAATATATTGTTTTTGTTTTAGGTTTTCAATGCAGTAAATAACGACCCTGACCTGCCAAATTTTACCTGGAGTACAATGAGGGAGATAATTAAACACTTGAACTTCAAGTATATGATGAAAACAAGAAAGAGTATTTTCATTGGTAAACCAGAAATACTTCTATGGCGTCACAGATACCTTAACAAAATAAAGAATTATAGAAGCGAAGGAAGGAAAATTTACTACCAAGACGAGACCTGGGTAAATGCAGGTACCTAACTATTTTCAATACGCTTTTATTTTAGTTACTGAACGTGTTCTGTACACCTCTATACTTTAAAACAATTTATTCAGGTAGCCCTTTTTGTTATTTCAGGTCACACGATAAAGAAATCCTGGTCTGATGGTGAAATCAAATCTGGGCGGCAGGCTTTCGTAGAAGGCTTAACCACTGGGTTGAAGAATCCCTCGGGAAAGGGCCGAAGACTTATAATTAGCCACATAGGAGGGGAAGACGGCTTTGTCGAGAATGCCCTCATGGGTTTCGGTTTTCAAAACCGGCAAGGAGCACTATCATCAAGAGATGAACTCAGATTGTTTTGAGGAGTGGTTCAAGGGGGTGCTGCCCAAATTAAAACCACATTCAGTAGTGGTGATGGATAATGCCCCCTACCACTCCCGAAAACTTGAAGTATTGCCCAAGATGTCCTGGACCAAAACGAGGATCCAGGAATGGCTGGAAGGCAAAAATATAGAATTTCAAACAGAGATGGTAAAAGCCTCCTCGCTGGAATTGGCAAATACATGCAATATCGAGGAGAAATATGCGGTTGACGAGATGGCACCGATGCAAGGCGTCACGGTTTTACGCTTGCCCCCTAACCACTGCGAACTAAATCCTATAGAATTGGTTTGGGCGCAAGTGAAAGGCTATGTGGCTACTAACAACAAAACCTTCAAGATGAAAGAAGTTAAAAATCTGTTGAAGGAATTAACACCGTGACGCCCGAGAAATGGAAAAAATGCATCGCACATGCAATTAAAGAAGAAAACCAAATGTGCCATTGCCAAAAATGCCATTTTCTCGACCACCTTATTGATACCATGTCAGACAGATTTTTAATTAATGTTAATGATGACGATGATTCATCCGATAGTGATAATAGTATGGAATAAAAAATAAATATAAATATGCGTACGTTTTATTTTTAACTCTTGTTTTATCTATCTGGCTTTATCAAATGATACACAATAGAGCTTCAGGTTTCTCAATGAACAATACTATAAAAATATTACCATATAAATGTGCAATACATTTGATAACTTCTAAGTAAAGGGTTAAGGCTTGTATTTTCTAGGTTACCTAAATATTTTTCTCAATTCATGGTAGGCAATACTTTGAGACAATCGAACTAAATCATTCTTTACCCCATTACTATTTTTTTTTTACCAAAAAGGTCAGTCCTGTCAGTTTCCTTCGTATGTTGATCAATCAGGCGCCTATCATTAGAGAAATATTTAGATCGGTACCTACCTATAGAAAATACGAGCCATAACTTAGAAGATAACAAATGTATATGGAAATGATTTTGCAGCCAGCACTCGGGAGACAGAGACCGAGAGCGTAGTTATGGGCGGGTAAGCGTGACAGCGTACCTATGTACAACGCTCGCTGTTACGTGTCGTGTCTTAAACTCGTAACGTACCTATTTATATTGGAATTATTATTTGTACCTGGCCGCCGCCGCCGCCGCCAATGAAACCGGCCTGCTCGTTTGGGAATATCGTAACTTTACCCTATGTGAAATTAAAACGCTCAAATCATTATGTATATTGTAAAATAACATAATGTAAAGTAATTTTAGAACATATTTAGCAGTTTTTCATTCTATTTAGAATGAATGAGAACATCACTAGCAAACTGTAGGTGGCAACATTATTTCGAGAATTGACGTTTGAAGCTGTCAGCGCCCTCCCTATGTTGATCAATTAGACTATAAACATTCGCACATTCGCAATCTCAAAATTCGCATTCGCATTAACGAATTACAATTTACATTCGTGACCACGCTGAAACGGACATACGAAAGCATTTTTGGCCAATCTGAAATGGAGACGCTTCGTCGCTTGGCTCGCTCGTTCAATTAAGATACTAGTGGCCCAGTGAGGTGTAGACCTGTATACGTCACGCCTTTTCCCATACGAGGTGGCAGAGGCACAACTGTGCCCACTTTCAGCCAGTGTTTCAATACTTTTAATCGGAACGTGACCGACCGTGACGCCGTTACAATTTTTCGTACTGTCTTGGTTCCGACGAATTCCGACAGGGGCGCTATTTTTCTTAGCCTCAAAATGGTAAGAAATTTAGTACGGGAAGGCCTATCCTTAGTATTTATATCGATGGTTCATAATCAAAAGATCAAATAATTGCACTGTCATTTCTTACTATACAATGTATCGACAATATTTTTTTTAATCACTATCGATATTATACTGCACACACTACAAGGCGAATGACTTTCTAATGCAATTTTATCATTTTTCTCACTGATAGATCACTTTTATAATTAAAATAACGTTTCCCCGAAAGTTTCGATCTGAAATATTCAGTCTTTGTTTATGTTATGGCTATGGCAGATGCTGTTCGATGCAGTTGAAGAGTTCGTTGTTGTCTGATAAACTTTAAACATGTCGAGTATTACCTAATTCTGTACAGTAGAAATGAACCAAAAGAAACCAAACCATCAACAAAAGGGTACGCAGTCCAAAATTGATGCTACATGCAAAGCGTTTCGTCAAATCTCAGCATGTGGGTCGTGTTTTGGTCGAACTGACTGACTGTGAGGCCACAGATGACAGTCAGATGCCCATTCTTGACGGATGCATAGATTAGTGTATTTAGACGGATCCATGATCCATGATTTGCTTGCTTTTACAACAATTTTATACCTTCTCATAATTTAAAGATTAATTCTATCTTGTTAGAGTTGGTTCGTCCGCCAAAAGTAAATCGAAGCTAAAGTGAGTAGAAAGTTACTCTTGTTTTGCCAGTTCTTAACAAAGTATGGTTTAAATACACGGCAATTTTATATCAATAAAATTATGCATGTATAGTCATTTCGATATTTCACCCATTCTATACGATCAATGACGCCTTGTATGGCCCGGTTTGTAATTAAACCATATTGGTTGCTAATCTGCACATGTTGATGATAGTGTATGATGTATCTATGTACCTATCGTGTATCTACCTACGAGTAATATCCATTATGCCATTGTGCCAGTCCTTAACATTTCCACTCACATGATTACCTCACCTCGTTATAGCTAGATAATAAATACTCAGATATATGATGCTTTCCAGATCATCACCCACCACTCTCGCAGAGAAATTAAATGGGTATAATATCGTCTTTATTTTGTACGATAACATTCTGTCTAGAAAGGTGAGGACATCCTATATATAAATTCCAGTAAATGTAAAATTTGTAAAGACTGCAGTTATTATTATAGTAGGTACTCAGAGAGAATAAATTGACCAAGATAATAGGCCTATATAGGCTAGTTATCGTCCCGGTGAATTAGGTATTTAATGTAATCCTAGGCCTACTGCAAAGATCTATTTCGAAAGAATTCTAGTCCAGGCATTTAGGAACCTCGGCTCCACGAATTTAAAGCTATTTGCCTCGCATACAAATTCAAAATGAACCGCTTCCTCTCCTGCTCTCGTCGAAGTCTTTTAGTGCTCTAGTCTAGATAACAGTCCTGCAAAACCAGTAATGTTCAATTTAATATTTCAGAGTTCTAACATGGGCTTGCTGCGCCTTCGGATTAATTTTGTTGATGTTTGCAATAATTGCTGTTATGGTATACGGTATATCTGTTGGCTATCACTACGCCCAGAAAGAACTTTCACCAGTCGGCAGTAAGTTACACTCGAATATCAAATATTTTCATAGGTAGAATTCCTGTTCTACTGTCCCCTTTCGATAGGGGGTTTTCTAACAGCTATAAAAGAAATTAAATGTTTCTGATGCTGTGACAGATGGCAGTGGTCTGTAATAAATTAATAACCAAAGATTATAGACCCACACTTGATTGCTGTGGTCAATTCAGTCTTTAATTGTTCAACTGTCGGTACAACATTAATTGTTGAACTCATAGTAAGAAATCTTTGACGTTTATGACTAGCGACAATGTGCGTATATTTTTTTACAGACTACTAACTATAAAATAAATAAATATAATACAATAAATACATAGATACACATACACACTATAAGATACCCACTATGCGGAAGAGAGGAGATGCTGTTTCAATTTTTTCTTAAAAGTGAACAAGGATGTGCAATCCCTAATAGCGCAAGGAAGTGCATTCCACAAACGTATTGCCCTTAACCTAAATGAGTGCTCGTAAGCAACAGTGTTGTGCTGAGGAATTGGCAAAAGTGACACCGTGTGAGAGAGAAAAGAAACTCAAAGTGTTCACGAAGATATTCAGGATAACGCGGATTTCTCAAAATATTGAAGAGGAAGGCATCTACGAGTATAATGTCTTCTGGATCTAGTATTTTGGATATTGTAACGAATCGTGAATGTCGGATCCTTTGTGAATGAGCTCTTACTCTAATAACAAATGTGAACGGGATATTGGTGTTGGTATAGTACATTACGATATTAGTGCGTTAAGATGCTAATAACTTGCGAGGCGGAATTTCAGCCCGAGCCGAAGGCGAGGGCGTAATTGAGCCGAGCATGTTATAACCAATACGCACGTATATCGTACGACGTTTTTTAACACATTTGCGAGGAAACAGAAAAAAAAAACATTTTATATTTTGTTCATTTTTAATTATTGAAACAGTTGGTGAAATTACAATTATTAAAATGATACGAAGTTGTAGTTGGTTTTTTAATTATGTTATTATTATTATTACTATTCATAATGTCATTGTTTTGTGTTAGAGTAAATGTTGGAGACGACGAAACTTCTTGAAAGGCGGCAGAAGAGCATTGTAATTCGTCATTAGTTGTAAATAAAAAAGTATCATCAGTAGAAGTAGAGGGGTGCGGCTCAGGGCAAAACTTCTTCGATTGTGGCTCCAAATTTATTGTCTGAGTTATTTTGGCACTTATATTTGCTTTGTTTTGGATGGAATCTTCTACATAAGATTCTTCTACTGCTTTAGAACGCCACCCGCCATGCCGCTTTAAAGTCAATATATCAGCTCCCGAATCAGCAAGTAATGTAGCTGACGTTCTTGTGAAACTGTGCCCTGTATAATAATCAGCATCCGGCAATCCTAAAAACTTGGCGACTTCCTTTGGCATGGCACCGAATTTATTTATGCCAATAGGTTGCGCAGTACATTTACCTTTTTGGTAATTCTGAAAGAAATTATTATTTTTTGTCTTAGTCGTACGCAGAGCTTCATATTTTTTGACCACGTCATAAAATGGGCCGTCGATAATAAAAGATCGGGGTATTTTGTTTTTAGTGTTTGGGATTTTAACTAAAAGCATTTTGCCTTGATTTTCAATGTCTTTTGTGGTAATATTGTGAAGCTCTGAATGACACCTCTGAGCACCATGAATACCAAATATTAACGCGACCTGAAAAGAAATAAAAATGTGTTAGATAAGGTATAGGTACTTAGCTTACAGACGGTCGTTAAAAAATATGTAAAAGAGTATGTACAGTAGGTAGATCAATACATAAAATAAGGAGGCAAACTGACCTTTGTTGCCAGGTACTGGCTATCTGAAGCATCTTTTAGAAACTTTTCGACGTCATTTGATTTGATTTTTTCTTTATAAAACCATCAGAGCGTCTCTTTAAAAATGCAATGAGATTTGTATATAAATTAATATCGACACCATTTTTCATCTTGAGGGTACTTTTCAGCATAGAATAATGTTGTCCACAACGAGCTAGGCTTATATTTACTAGCTAGTTCATTAAAATACGCCAAAACTACATTTTCGGAAAATGACTTGGCATTTTTCATGTTTTTCCACTTCAAGAAATTTTCATACGTGGTTATGTATCTGTCCTTGGATATTGACGGCAGCAAGCTGTCGCATGCGGTTCGCGCTTCTGTTAATATATCCGATGGAGTTGAAGTAATATATTGCTCATCTTCATTATTGAAATTTGTCATTTTTAGATATTCACAATACAAGTACAAAGAAAAGAAAATTTGAGAAAAATGGCGCGAGGATTATTTTCTGCCGTGGCTGCGTGAAAATGTTGGCGAAGACGCTAGAGCATGCAGCCAAGTTTTTAAATTACCGAATAAACTGTTTATTTTAATTTTAAATAAACTCAATCTGTGAATGCACACTGTCTACTGACTGGCGCCGCGCGGCGATTAATTCGTTTGAATAGCAACAGCGCGCTGCTCACTAGCTGGAGTCGTGCGGCGGCGATCACTTCCATATTTGAAATGGCAAATAATACTGTTATGGATTTTGTATGGACTATAACTTAACTATTTGCTTTGGTAACACACGCGTTTTTTATGACCCGCTTTACATATTTAAAACCGGTGGAATTACATCAGCTTTACGAGCAAGGGTGTTAAAAAAGTAGTTTGTATTAGTCTGCATTTTTTTTTCTGGTAAAATAATTTTGCAGTAAAATATTTTTGGGATTTCGAGCGTGTTTTTGTCGTCTAGCCGGGCCCGCAAGATACCGCCGAAATCCACACATTTATCAATAGTGTTTCACGAGGAAATCTAAAATTAAAAGGTTAATATTTAATCACACATCAAATTTCACATATATCAATGTTACTTTGTGGAAAAGGTTCATAACACAGACCAGGGCTCGGAAACCTGGTTAAAAAAATTAACCTGGTTTCAAACAATGCCATACAGAAAAAATAAGAGCATTATCGTTTCGATTCCGCTCCGTCAGAATCGATATTATTTCGGTTTTGATCAAAGAGCGAAATATAACGGTTCCTGCTCAAAATACCGGTTTATTACAAAATTTAACTGTTCACTGCAACTTTTAGGATTTGTTTGTACCTAAATTAAATATGATTTGCCGTACATACTTCCTTCCTTCCTAGACGCTATCGCTCGTTAGTCAGTGTCTGCTATTCAGTATTCACCCGGAAGAAATCCGCGATTACGCATCGATTAATAGAAAGGAGGCTCGTCAAATTTCGATATGAATAATAAGAAGGGTAAGTAAGTTAACTATATTACATTTAATACAAATTTAGGATTAAACTTTATTACCCTGAGCCAGCGTGGTGGAATATGGATCAATCTTACTCGTATCCGAGTAAAGGCCTGAGCCGGGGACAAAATAAAAAAACCCCGGTCCTGTTGTTTACATGTTTGTGTTGTCGCTGTTCCTGTTTCCCATGCACGACACAGGATATCGTAGTGTGGGGCCAGAAGCAATGTATGTCCGTATGTAAATGTTTATGTTTTATGTTTAGTATATTAAATGGAAATCAATTGTTTTAGGTTTCAAGCGAACACACTCACAAGACTTTCTTAACACAGAAGGAGACAATTCGGAGCGTCCTGGTTCACCGTCACTTTTATTTCCGCCAAAGACCAGAAAATCAACAGAGTCAAAAAATATAAAAGAAGAAACGCCTGGCACCACTATCTGCTCTTTATGTAAATTACATGATGCAGCAGGAGAAGATAAAAGGAATGACATGTTTAGCCTACTTTTACGAGAAGAGTTGAAATTCATCGAGCCATGTATGAGATCTAGAATTTTTGGAAAAATTATATTTTTTTTGCACCAGGCCAAAGGTCACCACACGGACGATATTGAGCTTACTGATACAGAAAAAAATGAGAAATATTAAAAGTTTCTTTAAAAATTGTAACTGAGCCACTAAATTTCTGACTGCTTCTTTCTGTTTGCTCAGTTACCTCCAGTTTCCTGGGCGCTGATTAAGTTAACAGGTTGGTTAAATCAGTTTCGGCCAATCACATCTCTCTATTTTGAATAATAGAGGCATGTGATTGGCTGAGACCGATTTGATGAAGCTGTCAACTTAATCATCGCCCAGGAAACTGGAGGAGTATTTTACTTGCTTATTTACATGTTTTGGTTAGGTTATACTTTTTGATGCTCGTTTAAATACTAGCCGATGCCGAAAAAATGATTAGCCAGTTAACTATTTTCAGGAATAATAAATACTATTATACTATCTGCAATGCTTCATGAATATTAATTGTGTAATTTCAGTTTGAAATAAAACTAAGTATAATATGATTCAACTTTTCTTTTATTGATATAAATGAACTCAATTGGCACAAACGTCTTCATCAATAAGATTTCTTTTTAAATTTCTATAAGAGCATGACAAAATCCAGGAATATTAATCAAGAGACAATTACTATTTTTGTAATCAACTAATCAATATCACTCATTCATTAATCAAATCTGGCTTACAAAAGTGTCTGTAAAATCCTATAAATAATGCTATTATTTTAAGGGGTTGTTAGGGACATCATTCTGAGCAACTTTCACTAAGAAACCGATTTCATTAGAGGAACTCTTTTTGACGCCCTACAGTACATTTAGGCTCGAGTGGGCTCGATGATCATAGCAACTTTATTTTTCACTTCTCTTACAAATCAGCTGACCCACTGGAGCCAAAATTTACTGAAGGGCGTCAAAAAGAGTTCCTCTAATCAAATCGGTTTCTAGTGAAAGTTGCACAGAATGATGTCACTAACAACCTTCTAACAACCCTCTAACAAATGTGACAACACCCTTCTGTTTCACCAAGTATTACATGTATGATATTTATCAAATTCTCTTTAATTATACAAGTAATTATTTCTTACAATAAGAATATCGTTAATGTGCTTGTCTTTCAAAGACATCCTCAAGTTATTCATGACAAATTTCAGCGAAGAAAAAAGACGTTCCACGCTTACTTGTGTTGGTGGCGTTGATAGAACCACATTAGCGAGAGAATAAAGATGAGGATCTGATACTTTTCTTTCATTCCAATACTGTAATATATTTTTTTCGGATTTTAATAAAGGTTCTTTTAAAAAGTCGATTAAATGGTTCTTTATTTCGAATACTGTTCTCGTGCCACCTTGGTGTCTTGCTAGGTACTTTTCTGCTAAAAACGTGTCAACTTCCTTTGAGAGAACTGAAGAACTAACCGAAGCGATACTTTCTTCATCGTCAATTGGCAGAAGACTCATGGATGTACTTGTACTTGGCACCGCATTATCAGTAACTTGTGTCACTTGAGACAATGATCTACCACTAGCAGAACTGATATGTATTAGTCTTTGGAATGTTCGAATCAAATGGTTTCGTGCCAAAACTATTTGTTCTTCCTCAAGAATAAAATTTACTCGTGGATCGAGATAAATTGCTGCTACAAATGATTCATTCTCAAATAATAAAGTTTCTCTGTGTTTCAGGCACAAACAAACTAGAAAGGAAAACGGAGTTGCCAGTTTTTCGGTTTCTAAAACACATTGCATCCATGATATATAAAAATCGCCGAATGTTAGTTGTTCGTCTTGTAGCCGTTTGGAAAGTATTCTAACGCATGTTATGGCTTTTAGCATTTCTTCTATATGGCTCCAACTAGTCTCCAATAATTGAATTCTTTGATCAGAGCTTCTCTCACAAAAATCTTTCAGTTGAACGATCCGTTCTAACATATCTGCAGTAGAATCCCATCTCGTAGGGCAGTCAATCAAGGCTTGCAATAAATTTGAGTTTCTTAATTGTGTTGCAATATTGGGTGCACGCAAAGCTCTTACAGCTCGACGAACAGTTTCCAAGAGTTCTTGGTGCTCTTTCAAAGCGTCATTGACCGCCAGTTGGAGTGTATGAGCTGCACATCTAACAGCAGACAATTTTGGACTCAAATCAGACCTATCCATTATTTCTTCAAATTGTAAGTCATTTACCAATAGTTCATAATCTTCTTCTTCAATTGGTGACAATTCTTCTGAATGTTCTTCTTCAAGGTCTTCATCGAGGGCTTCTTGTAACTGACGTGACATACTAAGCATATTAGAACCATTATCTGTCGTCATTGAGTACACTTGTTTTATTTCGATCCCGTACTGGCATAACACGTCGTTTATTGTCTCTTTCAAGTATCTTCCGGTATTACTTTGGTGAAGTTCAATAACACCCAAATTTCGCAATATTATTTTGTCCTCCCGTATGTATTGGATATTCAATCCTAAAAATCGGCGTGATTTGACAGATCCTACGTCAGCTTTGAAAGAAATACATTTATCTTTGATTTCGTTAAATATTTCCTTCCGTACCTCATATGCTTTGTCTGCAACCAGATTACTTATGGATTTGGCAGAAATCGAAAGATTTTGTGCACCGGGAATCAATTTCAGTAGTTCTTGAAAAGCATTATCTTCTAGCATTGAAAATGGACGGCCATGTTTTGTTACTAAATCTACACAGCATTGAATTACTTTTCCATTCGTACTGTGTCCATCATTGGTTATTGGTACTTCGAGGTTTTGGTTGGTTGCATTAGTTTTTGATATCTCATCATAATCTCTTCGATGTTGCGTATAAAAGTGCCGAAGTAAATTCGAAGAGTGGTTACCCTGCAAAAAAAAATGTACTTAAATGACATTTGTAATCTTAATTCATTCGTAATCTAAAGCTCGGACACCACACCAGATATTATATGCAAGCCAGCCACAGTCGCTATTTGAAAACAACGTAAGAAAGTGGTTTGAACATTCGTAATTTCGTAATTTCTTTATGAAAATTTCACAAAAAATGATTTAAGAAAACAATGTAAGTACATTTTTGTATAGTGCCTGAGGTAACCTACTGCCCACCCACCTACTTGCATAACCAAAAAAATCGCTTTTTCATGTACATATAAGTAATAGCATAGGATGTAAAATGCCATGTACCTACCAATAAAATACCTACTGTAAATCTATGGTATTACTAAAATCTACGTATTCTAAGCATAAAATACACAATTATTTAAAAAACTTACCTGAAGAACTTTGCTACACTTCACACATGTGGATTTTTTGTTTACCGGATCATAGTGAAAGTAATTATGAACATCATTACTTTTCTTGCGGCCCATTTTAAAGTACAGCTAAATTAAAGGTACCTAATCAAACGAAACCTAGCTAGGTGTGACGTAAAATACGTGCAACACGCTCAGGCTGCGCAGGCACGACAGATTTCTTTAATCTAATATTTAGGGGCGCAGCGACGTACCTATCACGCACAGGTTGCAACTTGAATGGTTAATTCCAACGCCAATAGCGTTCGCAAATAGGTTCCGCTCGGAGCGATTGGTTATGAAAAAACCTGGTTGAAAACCTTTATTAACCGGTATTTTTCGAACCGTTCCCAAGCCCTGACACAGACTTGAATAGTAGGGACAGGGCACGGAGCGCTTGAAAGTGTCGCTACAAAAACAGTACAATCGGGAAAATTGGACTGTTTGCAATCAGTCGCGCTTGGGCGGTGACAGCCGATTGACATATCGGTAATATATAGCAAAAACAAAAACCGGTCAAGTGCGAGTCTAAATCGCGCACGAAGGGTTCCGTACCACCGTTCAATGGAAGCGATGGTGTGGAGTGAATAGTTTGGATTTTACACAGCAAAATATTGTTTACAAAGTTATTGGTGCGGTTACTTTCACACTCCATGTACGTAACCAGGTGCATCCATAAGTTTGTATGTGGTATTGTTGTATGGGAGCCCCCTTAAATATTTATTTTATCCTGTTTTTTAGTATTTGTTGTTATAGCGGCAACAGAAATACATAATCTGTGAAAATTTCAACTCTCTAGCTAGCTAGGTTCTTGAGATACAGCCTGGTGACAGACGGACGGACGGACGGACGGACGGACGGACGGGCGGACGGACTGCGAAGTCTTAGTAATAGGGTTCCGTTCTTACCCCTTGGGTACGGAACCCTAAAAATGGTGACCTGCGACGTAAAAAGGTGTAAATCATACCCAAATCGCAAAACACAAAAACAGGGAGTGTCGTATCACAAGTAAGTATTATATTTTCAATTACTATTGGCTTTAAATTGATTATCTATAAAATATTGTTCTCGAAAAAATCCTCAAACGAAAATCAACCATTCGACTGACGTAACTTTGTAGCGACGCGCGACGCACAGTGAAACTGCCCGCTTCCTATATTTGAAAAACGATCCGATTTGGTTATTTTTCTATTCGTAATGTCAAGATTACTATTCGTAATGTCATTAGATATTCGTAATGTCATTTGGTTATTGGTGTATTGCCGCCACAGCATCAAATAATAAACTACAAGGGATTTAATTAAATTATACTTTGTCCACTCTATTAATGGTCTTTTACATTTCCTTATTGCGTATATAATATAGGGGAATAGAAGTATCACGTGTTACCACAAAAAATATTACACAGCGTTTAACCTCAAAATAAACGTCAAATCACATACATTTTTGTTTTTAAACAAGTGTTGAACAGTAGATTATTTTTTGTGGTAAGGCCCATAGAATCTTGACATGTTTTAATGTTACTGCCCCTTCCTACCGAATCATCATTCTACGCATCATCGCCGCCGCCGGCGCAATTGGTTTGACGTCGGATTAGTATCTGTCGGGTCTGGTATCGAAACCAAGTTTGGACAATTTTTCTTTCTCAAGTTTTCTTGTACAATGTGCGTGTGCGAGTTGACACCCGCGCTTGACCGATTTTTAATATCTTCAGAAATCCACATCTTCGTGAACGTTTCGAGTTCCTTTTCTCTCTGCTCTGGAATGGCAGATCCCACACGGTGTCTCTTCTCTCAACTGCTCAGCACAGCACTGTTGCTGACGAACTCTCATTCGTTTAATGGCAATCCGCCTGTGGACTGCACTTCCCAGTAGATATCGTCCATCCTTTTCCATTTTCAAGAAAAGAATGAAGCTGCATCTCCTTTCTCTTCTATATCAAGTTTAAGTATGTAAGTATTATGTTATTATATGTATAATATGTTTTTTTAAGCTTACCTTTGCGCATAAGTGTTCATGTATTTTTACACATTATTTACCGTGCAATAAAGTCGCGCATCCAATTCCAAATTAGAATTTTATTTTTGCCCCTAAAATTCGAAGCGGCCATTTCTCTTGGCGGGACGTCGTCTGTCGGGCCAGAGGCAGTTCATAAAATACTAAAATTCGGTTAACTGAACTGAATCAGAGATAGCATGCAAACTTACAAATATGCGTGGTTTAGATACATTAATGAACGAGTTAACATTTCACCCTGTCTGGCATTTAAAAACACATCAAAGAAAAGGAAACTCACAGAAACAACCGCTAGGAGTCGACACAAACCATACGGACACTATCTACGTTCTACGCTATGAAATGGTTCCAAAGGACTAAACCCGTCTGTGAGACGAGATTTAAATTATTATAGCAATAGATAGTTCTATAAATAAATACGTGATGGTACAGACGAGATCCAACCATTCGGGCAAGCTTTCCTGAGTTTACGGAAAGAGTATGCGCGGATGTTACAGCTGAAACGATAACGATTAGTTTGGTTATTTATTTTTTATTTTTATGCGTATGCCAGTTAGCGGCCTTGTCTTCGGATTACGGAACTGTGATTTTTAAGGAAGTTAAAAGACGAGGTAGAAGTTCTACCAACAAAATGTCGATGGAATTGCTACGTTGACGCGCTTTCTATCTTTCCTTATGCATTGCGAACCCCTGTAACTGCATTGTGGATAGAGCTAGAAGCCTGAATTTTCTGTCCTGTAATAGAAATATGATCTCTGATTCTGCCGCATTAGTTCAGATCTACTTTCAACTTTTATTCCGTACCCGAAGGTGTCAGTCTTTCAGTCTGTCCGTTTGACGGTCCATCCGTCAGTGGGTTTTATCTCATAAACCCTAACAGGTAGAGAGTTGAAATGTATACAAAATGTATATTTTTATGTGTGTATTGTTATGGGTATTTATATTTTTGTTGCCGCTACAGCGATAAATAATTAACTACACGAGATTTATTAAATGAAGGTTGGTCCCCATAGAGAAGACGTGTTTTAACACCCCCAACGATATAGCAAACCGAATCATGATTCAAATATGATCGTAGATTTCGCGGCTTATTAAATGTGTGTGCTGGCGCAATACGGTGTTTGACAAGGTAGTAAAATATATCTAGAAACGTGTCTAAAGCTGAACTTATTTCAACAAAAACGTTTGACAATATCAGAATTGTATATTTCAAGCAGTTGTATTTTATAGATTTAATTTTGTGTTAAAAAGACAGCATTTGACTATGACGTCACATGCTAGTATTTTTTCTAGTATAAAATTACATACCTATATATAAAATTACCGTTTTGACATTTCCTAAAAAGTATCTAATTTGACTAGCAGTCAAATACCGTATTGGTTTGATATCGGTTTCACAATCCTAGGGTTCTGGGTTCGAATACACGTCCGGACATAACATCATTATTTTTGTTTTTGTTTTATTATTTTTAGTGATGAAGTTTTCTTGTACGACGGTACGCATCCCTTCTTGTGCGAGTCCAACTCGCACTTGACCGATAATTTATTTATTTTAGTCCATAAACCACGCTTTTTTAGGTAACAGCATTTTATTTAATTCAAAACATTACAAAATTGTTTCAAAATACTGAAATCTCTTACAAATACATAAATGGGTCAATCAACTATTTTATGTAAAACCTTGTCCCTGTCTGAAAATTTCAACTAAAACATCAAAAATGCAAAATCAGAGTTTTTTTTTAGCTCGATAATAATATTAGATCTTTCTTCATTATTGCTATTTATTCGTTAAATCAATAAATATCAACTTTTTGGAAAAAAAATCTTTGTGACCCAGGAGAGATTATAAGGCTACCATAGAAATTTACGCTGTCCCAAAGCTGTTACGTCTGGTATTTAACTACACCAATGCATTTTTTTCTATAAACGTGTTTACTTATTTTACATGGATAATTTGCTGTAACTCATATTCTTTTAAAGTATTTTGAATTTAGCACAAAAAAGTTAATTTTGGTGCAAAAATCACAATTTTAGTCTTTGTCCCCAATTCATCAACAAAACGCGTATCCACTGGGTCACAAGGTGTAAACTATCGCAAGGTGCGAGTGAGATAGCCTATCAAGTGATGAACCAATCAGAAATAGATCCTTGAATCGAATGATCATGCTCGCTATTGTTTTGAACTTGTGTCGACTCGCTCATTTCGTCCGTGGCTCGCCAAGAGGTAGCGTGTGTTTAATGTCGTTCTACTGGGTGACGTAATTTTTTCGGCAGGTAAATATAAATTTTAAGTACATTGTTGCTAACCACTTGACTTTAAGTTCTAAATTTCCATAAATAGTAATTACTTCACGTTATCAATTATTCCCTTTTAGTAATTCTACGAAAACTGTAAAATTTCTCCTGGGTCACAGTTCCACTGAGTCACAAAAGTCGTGACTCAAGAGACTATTTTCGTGACTCAAGAGAGAATTCAGTTAATTTATTGTTTTTATAATATAAATAACTAGTCGTCTACTGAGATTGATAATAATTAATTGGTTTAATGATACAATTGTGTCAAATTCGTGAGATAAATGCTTAGTAAAAGTATTGAATCGATAGATTTCAGTGTTTCGCTAGTCGCCCACTGCAGCCACTAATGAGAATGAGATAGAGACGATTTATTATTACAATTTTTTTCAGTTATCATGCCATTAACTGCAGCAGAAAGGCAACGTAGATATAAACAAAAATTGAAAGACGATAGTGAAAAGTACGAAGAGTACAAAAAGAAAAAACGAGAGAATTATCATAAGAAAAAAAGGCTTGTCAGCGACCTAACGCCAAAGGAAAAATATAATGCAAGAGCTATTTGGAGACTTAGAAAGAAAAGTGTAAGGCAGAACCGGAAAAATTTAAATCAACTTCTGGATAACACGCCACCCAGCTCCCCTTCGATATTAAAACATTTCGAAGACCCACAACAAGACCATGCGTTTCAAAATTTACCAGAACAGAATGATGGTAGGATGGCGATGGATATGTCTGGCGATGATACACCGCAAAGTTCGAGGGCTGATGACAAAGAAGAAATAACTAAACAAAAAAGAGGAAGACAGAAATTGAGAAGAGATCGTTCTAAACTCTATAGAGAAAATTTAAGACTACAGAAGGAAATGGAAAAGCTCAAGAAGAAGTGTGCAAAATATAAAAAACGCATCCAAAGAAAAGGGGGACATGAAATAAAAAAATCCTCCACTGATATAAATACTAAATACCGAATGTTATCCAGTGCAATCCAAGATAGGTATAAAAAAATAAGAAAACACAAAGAAAAGAAAATACTGAAGGATATATTTGAAAATTTTGATCACTGTACCAGAAAAGTCCTCATAAGAGAATCTCTAGGAATTTCAGGCGATATAAGAACTAATGTTAAAGTGCGAATGTCTAAACCTCAGCTTAAAAAAACAATCGAATGTTTTTTTTCAAGAGACGATGTTACACGAGCGACTGCAGGAAAAAAGGAAGTTCGCAAAAATAATGGTGAGAAAGTTCAGAAGCGATTCCTGTTAGACCACATGAAAAACTTGTTTAAGATTTTCAAGCAGGACAATCCCGGTGTAAAATGTTCATATTATTATTTTACCCGAAATAAGCCATTTTACGTAATAAAGCCAACAGTGAATGGTCGCGAAATGTGCTTATGTAAAACGCATACCAACCCCGAATACAAGGCCCGGGCACTCAAAAACAAGGGAGTGATCAACACTGCAGACATGAATGTGTTGATTTCTACTACAGTCTGCGACCCAACAGTCCAAGACTGTATGTTTGGGACATGTACTCAATGTAGAAACAAGCAAATTGAACCTAATAATAAAGAGAAAAATACAGATCAAATTCAATGGAAAGAGTGGACAAGAACAGAAGAAAACTATGAAAAGGAAGGCCGCAAGATGAAAGCATTTAAAAATGTAAAAAAGGACAAAGAAGGCACGATAAAAGAGTTGATTAGATTATTTAACGACGAACTGAAAGGGTTAAAAAAACATATCTATAATATGAAAGTGCAATTCAAAAACTTTCGACAAGCGGTCGATGATATGCAGCCAACAGAAGCAGTTGTGGTTGTAGATTTTAGCGAAAATTATAACTGCAAACTCCATGAAGAAATACAAGCTCACCATTTTGGTGGTTCCAGGCAACAAGTATCGCTGCACACAGTCGTTGTTTACGTCCTTACTGGTGAAAACGAAAGAAAAGTTGAATCTTTTTGCACTATATCATCAAACACAGATCATCAACCCGCAGCCATATGGGCGCACCTCGATCCGGTTTTAAAGAATATAAGAAGCTGTTATCCTCAAATTACCACTGTTCATTTCTTCTCAGACGGCCCATTCAGCCAGTACCGACAAAAGAAGAATTTCTATCTCTGCTCCACTGTATTTTTTGATCACGGGTTTAAAGCCATCACCTGGTCCTTTTTTGAAGCAGGCCACGGCAAAGGACCAGCAGATGGAGTTGGTGGCTACCTCAAAAGATCAGCGGATGAACTAGTCGCCCGCGGCGAGGACATTTCATGTGCAGAAAAGTTTTACGAAGTCCTGAAAGACGTGAGCAAAATAAAACTATACCTAATATCATCTAAAGACATAGTGGACAACACAAAACAATTACCACCAAAGCTTCAGCCTCTACCAGGGACAAAAAATATGCATCAGATTTTTACAGACGTACGAGGAGAACTCAAATATAGAACCCTTAGCTGTTTCTGTAGCAGAGGCTCTTGTGAATGTCGATCGCCAAGATTGTATAAGCCTGTTGAACCTGTGACTCAAACTGACAGAAGAGATAGCAATGTTGCTGTGTCCATGGCTGTAAAGAAAAATACCGGAAAGGACGTCAGTTTTCCTGATCTCGTGAATGCTACTGGAAACACACAAAGTGGCTGCAAGTTAAGTAACAAAGATGTCACAATGAGCTCTGACGACAACCAGCCACTGTTAAATTACAGTACTCAAAAACTACAACGAAAATCCCCTTTAGAAGAGATTGGGTTTTTAGAATTAAGCAAAGCTCGTAATAAAAGCTTATACAGTATTATTTATAGAACACCTGAAACTTCAGACGATGAGCAAATTTCCAGATGCCAAAAACCAAGCACTTCAACAGAACAAAATAAAGAAAATCGTGGTGTGCGACGTGGCGACTTCTTGTTAGTCAACGTATATGGTCAGAAGGGTAAGATTTTTAAATATGCTTGTGTAGTTGATGATCTGCATGATGATGGCGAGATAAGGGTAACATTTCTACGATCTACAAAAAAGAAGAATACATTTTGCCTCGAAAAATCGGATGTATCCGACATAGATTACACAGACATAATTGAAATACTTCCTGGACCTACAACAAAAATCATGCGAAGTGAAAAGTATTACGTGTTTAAAGATGATGTAAAGGTTTCTGAGAAATAATTTTATATTTTCCTATTATTGTTTAAGTTGAAAACGTTTAAATTCGTATCATGAGCACGCAAACTTCCATACAAAAAGCGGATCTCAAACATACTGTGAAAATAGGACCTTTAAAGGCTGGAAAACGGTACCCCCTTTTAAGGAAGTTTGCGGGCACACGATAGTCATAAATCTAATTATTATATTTTGGATACAGAAGTGTACTTTAAGTTTAATTTATCAATATCATTCCAAAAAGTTACAAGTTTTATGTTAAAAAGTGTTTATTGTGTGATCTCAATATGGCTGTAAAGCACTAGTTACTGATTTGTTAGTTAAATTATTTTTATATTTTTAGGGTTACTACGTAATATCACGAATTACATTCATGGAGTGTCTCTTGAGTCACGAGTTTGTCTCTTGGGTCACAATATTGTCCCCCATATTTAATGAACAACTTTGGTTCCTTATATAAGTACCAAATAGAAATTTAATAATTCTGGCACAGATTTTGATTTGTAATTCTTAGACGGTAATGATGATATCAATAAATATTTTTTGTTTTAACTGTTAACGAAATTAAGAAAATATAATGTATAGATTTGATCCATGAGTGACCCAAGAGACACAATAGAAGCTTTTAAAATAGGAACACGACTGATTTTTCTCTCCTTAATCATATAATTACGATGTTTGGAAGAGTTACTATAAGATTTAATACATTGATTTGCTATATAAGTTGTTTTTATTTACTTATAGTCAAATTCCCTTCTGTTACTCAGGAGAACACTGAAGGGGTCTCTTTCCAAATTCAGTTATGAAACCCACTGAAATACATTAAAATGTTCGGTGCTCATTATGGAAACGCAAACTTAAATAGTTTGTTTATGATTTTGTAGTGGAATTTAAGCAATGCAAACAATTTTAGTTTTTTGAAGAAAAAGTTGATCCGATACATAAAAAAGTTGATTGACCCAAATACACTTAACTTCAACTTCAAACGATTCAAAATAAAGAGGCGAAGGCGGTGGGTGCTACGTCTGGGTATCTTAAGTACCTACTTAGAGGTGCACCGATGGGTCTTGCTTGACAACAAAAGTAACGAACAGTCTTCTGCGTAATTATGAATTCATCATTGGTTATTTTAAGTTACAGGAATTGATCCATCCTTTGCATTTTGACCAGTTCTCTCTCGCTCTTCGCACGTTCCACAAACTTTGTGTGGCGCAAATTGCTTGTCTTGGTTTATGATTTCAATACTGAAATACAATGTAAAAACATCTCATACGAATACTGTTTTTTCATCTTTTTGCGCTGATTTGCCAGCATGAAATTGCCACAAATATAGCAGAATCTGTCTGCACAACATTGCGCGATGACGTTTTTGCGCTGTTTACAGCTTGCAATTGCAAGTTTTAAATTTAGTACTGATTAAAAAAAAAATAGGTACTTATTTTTTTATTTATACAATCATTAATATAATTCATCGTGTCTAATTAACGCTTTTTTCTTATACATCCTGAGTCCTGATATAGAACTAAAATAGAAAAGAGGAGGCGAAGACACCTTAAGAGGTTGCTCAGAGGCAGCGTTGCTCAGATCAGAATGCAAGAGCACGAGTTCCAACCGATCTGTGGGTATCTATCGCAATAATAATCGATACATCGAAAGTCGTTGAAAATGAAAATACGCTGTAAATAGGCCAATGAGTCAGCTTCAAATCTAGACTGAATTCCAGGCATATTCGAGTATGAACAATGCATTGTTTTGTTCAACTATTCATGATATGTAGGTACACTAGACTTTATTTACATAATGTGCATTAATGGGAAAATAATTAAAGACTTTTCAGTGATTGTTTCTTTGTGTGTGAGAAGATTCAGCTGTTGTTAACCAAATGTTAATATAACAGTTGAATCTTCTCCCGTGCATGTCGTTAAATGGTAATCAGGGTCTTAGACCCTTATTAATAAAACTGTCTCAGCTCTGAGAGCTGTCATCAACACGGACGTGAGATAGACAGCATCTTTTCAGCATACGTTTCTGCATCTCAAGTCTATATTAGTTAAGTGTGTGAAAGGAGTACAGTAGAGTACGTATAAAAAGAAATAACGACATTGATAAATCCAGTAATTGAAAATGGTGAGTTATCAGTTAGGTACACTACGTTACTTTAAATGTCTTACATATGAAGGTGAAAATCTGAAAACATCTAATTGATTTACGATAGTCAAAAAACGAGAAATGGCGAGCGGTAAAGTAAAAAGAATCGTACTGTACCTAAGTTTTGATGTCCAATCAAAACATATCCATTGACTAAATACCCAGTCAAACTTCATGTCCAATAGGTAGCTTTCTTAAGACTACAATCTCATGCAAAAGCTTTAGCATGTTTACATTAAAGGCACCAGACAAATCTCCGATTGGTGTCAAAGGCAATAAAATATGTAATTCTATTTTGATATCTGCATCGTAATTTAATTTGTAATACACAAAGGCGGTTTCTGTATAAGATGTCGTACAGCGCGTGCGCGTCTGCTCCGTAAATTGGAACACAGTTTGCAGTGTTAGTTATTACCTTTGGTACACGTCGCGCCACGATTAGGATCGCCGGCTTTAATGTTTGGCGGGCATATCCTGGTGTGGGGTGAGCGACTTCTCACTCATTGTTTGATCAGAGCAAGCGAGGGACTAGAAACAGTATGTACCAGATAACATAACTTGCGTATTCAAAAAACGTTTAACCTTGAGCGACTAAAATACTTACTAAGTGACAGTTCTTGAGAGGAGTTTTCGCACTAATTACTTTTTTATTCGCGCTATTCACTATTTGCCAATCTCCTCCTTTCTAGTGTCCAGACCGTCAAAGATGTCTCCCCACAACAATCTTTCACGTGTTACAAAGTACAGAATAATTGGCTTATGGCAGCCAGCCAGCGTATCTAGACTGCCATCGATGATCTGCAGCGAAGATCACTTCACAATGCCGTGAAACTTTATTAATTGTCCTTCGAAAATACAAGTATCAACGGGCCAATAATAACACTGAAAACATGGACAGATCAACAGCAATAAAAACAATGGCATTAATCCGCGTGA
Source organism: Argyresthia goedartella (assembly GCA_949825045.1). Lineage (NCBI taxonomy): Eukaryota > Metazoa > Arthropoda > Insecta > Lepidoptera > Argyresthiidae > Argyresthia > Argyresthia goedartella. Next base: position 21,051,913 of record OX463834.1, read on the forward strand.
TGCTCGTCAAAAACTGAATATAATTATTATCCACAAAGGAGAACAAAATTTTGAATGTCAAAAAACTAAACTATTTAAACAAACCTCCCCAGGAGATCTCCCTGCCAAAGGTTCCCATGACACTGGCAGTGTTACCCCCTGCACAGCCAAGGAAATCCTCTGCATAAGAAATCCCGAAGCAGCAGTCGTAACCTCGATCTCTGAGGCGGCGCCTCAATTCTTTCACGAAAAGCTTCCCCCCCCCCCCCCCCCCCCCCCGGTAACCCAGTTGTCTCGACTACAAAAGGCACGAAAATTTAGCAGCCCATGAGGTCTGTTATTGTATTATTGTAGAGTTAAAGCTAAAATTAACTTCTCCCGCAATTCGCTTCTCCCGATACCAAAGGGGTAAGAGGTAAGTTTCTAACGGTGATGAAACGGTAAGGAAACCTTCTCCATAGCTGTGGCGATGGGCTAGCCCATGTAATTCAAAATTAATAACTGGCTAAACGTGGCGTATAGGAAAAGGCGTGACGATTTAGAGAGACTAGGTCCCAATGCCACGACACAGGCGAGGCCCAGTGTGGGGCCACTGTACGACTGTAATGATTATCTCTGTACTCTGTAACTTCTGGAAAATAAATGCACAGCCGACCACTCAAAGTTTGACAGACTCTAAAAGTCATGATATCACCTGTCACTGTCTCTTACTCGATCACTGACAGTGCTGGTATGACATGCACTTTATTGGAGCTGCAGTCTTTGCGTTCGGGTATAGGTTTCCCTCTGACCCTGCTTCAACATAATATACTATACATGCACAGGAAACACAGGAACACACATTGCCTCTGGCGCCATACTAAGATACCCCGTGTCGTGGGAACCAGAAACAGCGACGTCACGCGGATACAAACATCCAAAACCTGGTGGTTTTTTCATCCTCCCCAGCTGGTTTCTAACCCGAGACCACTCGGTTGGGAGGCGTAACCTCGAACCGCAATGCCATAGAAGTCGTCACCTTAACCCTCCATTCACGTTCATGGTAGTTTACTGATATGTACGACGTATGACGACCCCAATGGCCGAGTCGGCAGTGACCCTGCCTACGAAGCCAAGGGTCCCGGGTTCGAGTCCCGGTGGGGGCAAATATTTGTTTGATGAGAAAGGATGTTTGTACCCTAGTCATGGTTTTATCTATCTAAGTATAATATTTATCTATATAAGTATGTGTATCGTTGTCTAGTATCCAAGATACAGGGAATGCTAGTTTGGGGTTAGATCAATATGTGTAAATAGTGTCCAAGGGATTATTATTATTAAGATATTAGGTATGTGTGTGACGTCGCTGTTCCCACGCCACAGGGTATCCTAGAGTGCGGCCAGAAGCAATGTATGTGCGGGTAAATAAATGTTTATGTGTATGTTTATGAAGCCACAAACATTGGCATACTCAGTATTCAGTTATTCTAAACATGAGACCTAATAAACAACCAAGACCGCAAGATACATACACGTCGATCAGTGCAATCGGCATATCCGATCCATCCATGAAACACATTTAGCGGTGTTTGTAACGTATGTCAAAACAAACATAAATTTCACCTTCACAGACGGGTGGTGTACGAAATTTCTCAAATGGAAACCTTGAAATCTTCATTGTGCTACTTTTTAAAACGCAACCGGGAAGCGTTCTGGCCACAGCAGCATATAAACCCCACCATCTGTTCTACTTATATCTAAAGCCTATAGCTGTTTCCTAGAAATCTGAGATAACCTGACAAGATATAACAAGAGATAACCTGAAAGCGTGACAAGTGTGTAAAATACAAGATCTTTAAGCCTCATAAAACTTAAATTCTGTGAGTGAGTATTATCAGCGATTTTAAGTACAGAGATGGCGCTCCGCTGTCGTAACGAAATGTTTTATATTGTCATTCATTACATTCTGATCATAATGAAGCTTTTTAGGGTCCCGTGGCGCCCAATGGGGCCCTATTACTAAGTCTCCGATGTCCGTCCGTCCAGCTAATGTCCGTCAGGCTAGGTAGTATATCACAGACTGAGTATTGCTGTTATAACAACAAATAATGAACCATGATTTTGAAATTAAAAGGGGTACTCGATTTATAGCTCTTTTTCTTTTACGATGGTACGGAACCCTTCGTATGCCAGTCCGACTCGCGCTTGACTGGTTTATTAGGTTTCGGTGAAGTCCTGTTGACTAAAACACACTTAATGATTGGCGCATCGAAGTTGTAAACAAAGATTAACTTTGTTTTCGCACCAACTTCACACCGGAAAACGGCAATAACAACTTCATGCCGGAAATCTTAATTGACGAACATTACACTCGACCTGTGCCCGTTTCCCCGCACATAAGTGCACGGCACATAAATATCGCGACGCGTTAAATAACAGACGCAGAGACAGTTGAGAAGCGGACTAAATCAACTGATGGCATAATTCATTTGTGATGAGATGACTCTTCTTGGAAGCTGTTTGACGATGCCACCAACTCATAAAAAACCAGTTGATGCGTCTGCGAACTAAACAATTAATTTTAACTCAAGACGTCGTAACTAACATACGAATTAAAATGACACTTTAAAAGCGTGAGGTAATTTCTAAGCGAAGCGAGGGAATTAAGAATGAGTCCCGAATGCAGTGAGGGGTTCAAAATCTTAATTGACGAACATTACACTCGACCTGTGCCCGTTTCCCCGCACATAAGTGCACGGCACATAAATATCGCGACGCGTTAAATAACAGACGCAGAGACAGTTGAGAAGCGGACTAAATCAACTGATGGCATAATTCATTTGTGATGAGAAAGAGAAATGCGAGTCGGACTTTGCACATTTAGGTACACACATCGTAAAAAATATAGAATAAAAGCCTAAAACTGAGAAAAGAGAGAGAAAAATCTGCTTTATCAACATTTTGGTATTTGTCGGTAAAATATTCATAATAACAAACATTATCACCAAATTTTAAGTTCATAGGCGTATGGCGACCCGAACGGCCGAGTCGGCAGTGACCCTGCCTACGAAGCCAAGGGTCCCGGGTTCGAGTCCCGGTGGGGGCAAATATTTGTTTGATGAGAACGGATGTTTGTACCCTAGTCATGGTTGTTTATCTAACTAAGTATACCATTTATCTATATAAGTATGTGTATCGTTGACTAGTACCCAAGATACAGGGAATCCTAGTTTGGGGCTAGATCAATGTGTGTAAATTTTGTCGCAAGTTATTATTATTATTATTATAGGTAATTAAAAATTTCTCCGGTATTTTTTTTTAAATAATGTTGACTTTAGTGGCTTGACATTCCTTTGTTTTCGGTACATTTTTTTTCACGCCCTCATTTAGCTATATGAGAGCATCTTAAAGATAAAGACAAATCTATTTATGGTTCGATGAAACTTAGCTATTCATTGGTTGGTTGTAATAAAACAGGAAAGTTTATAGGAAACTATCATCCGCCGTAAGACGTTTAAACATTTGATTTAGATTCATACTAAAATTAAAATTACATAATACAGACTAGACATGCATGCGAACTCAAACTCAAACCATTTTTTTTATTGTTAGTAGGCAAAAATAATGCACTTTTACAAGTCAGACTAAACTAAACTAATAAGTAACTGATTACGGTTTGAGTTTGAAAAAGGAAATTTCCCTTTCTCATGGCATGGCTTAATCTCGCACTGTGCGAGAGTTAATGGAGTTTCCTTTTCCTGTTAGGCACAGGCAAAGGAAACTCCACTATCTCTGCATGTGCTTTAGAAATACGCCCGTCAGATAGCACCAATAAACTCTACGGGGATGTCATTTTTTCAAGTTGCGTCATTTTCATATATTTCATATATATATATTTTGAGACATCATATTCCATGACATGTTGTTGTCAATGTTGTGCAGTCCTGACAATTTTGTAGTCTCTGAGTATATTCTTCTAATTTTAATGTCAATGGTTTTAAACAGCATTTAAGAGTAGTTTATGTGTTTAGCTTGTTCAGTAGTACTAACTTCACAGAAAAACTAGGAACGGCAAGCAGGCGGGCGTCGGCGTTCGAAATTTGAATGTCATAATATCTCTAAATATTGATACATTATGGTCATAAACTCATCATCTATATTCAGATAAGAAATGAGTTTTAGTGAGTAGTTTTTTTTTTGACAATTTGTATGGTTTTCAATCATCAAGATGTTTATGCTGTTCAAATTTGAACTTTAACCCTTTCGCTGTAAAACCTGTGACAGGCGACGGACCGACGGACGGACGGACAAGTGAGTGGCAGCTATAGGGCTCCTTTTGGACCCTTAGGGTACGAACCCTAAAAAGCAAAGTTACTAAAAAGAGCATTATATGAAAGTAAATTAAACATTAAAATTTATATTTGATACATTAGTCTAGTTAGTGAAAGATAACAGAATTTTATCTTCATTTTTATTGAATCTTTGCAGTTTTACCATGTATATTGCAGCGTCTTGCAACACTTGCGGCTTTTATTTTATTTAAAACTAGCTGCCCGTGGCGCGGCTTCGCAACGCGTTTTTCGTACACATATTTATAGGTTTCTGAAATCCTTATTGACATTATCGGCTTGTTGTTGAGCATAATACGCGTCAGACCTCAGATTAACCAAACTTTTTGCTTACAAACTTTATGCATCGCACTTTCAAACATAAGTTTCGCTACCAACAGAGGTTGAATGTCGTAAATTAATTCATCATCGACGAAGGAGTATCAGTGATGCTAGATATATGGCTACCAACACCATCTAGCGAAAGAAGCTGAACTTTCCATATAAAATATTTTTATTTTTTGGCTGTTTCTTTGCGTTTTTCGTTTAACGAGCGCGAAACGACCAGTTTCGAGGTTGTCCAAAAAAGCATTTGGCCTTCTGTCTGTCTGCCTGTTCTCGCCTAGAGGTCTCATTTCTCAACCTATTCTTGTGAAATTTCGAGAGCAGGTTCGATAATTATATAGATATTTTTGTCAACTAAGTTTTTTTTTGAATAGCGGACTTATGGCGTAAAATAGCGTTACAAAGTTTCTGGTGGGCTACTTTAATACTCCATGTATGTACATGGCTCCTGGTTACGTAACCAGAACTTATGAATAAGTTATATGTTTAAGTTTATATGTGGTATTGAAAGAAAATGCAGTCATTTTATATATAATATTTCCAGTTGTTCATCCGATAAACTTCAAAGGGTCGGAGGTGTGATGGGGCAGTGGAGGCTATAATTACTTGCATTAAGTTTTTTACACCACCTTTTGGTGTAAAAAATGCATTTTACTTCAGCAGTTAGTGCATCTAGCCACAACGTGCTGCAGCCAAATGCTTTATCCGCCGCATCCCTAAATCGCTCATTCACAAATTTTATTGCAGCATAGTGTTTATTCAGTCAACTTTGAAATCTGGTATTATGGCCGAGAGTAAGAGCTAACTCGGTCGTGAATTGCTAGATTGAGTGAATAGGTGGCAGGTCGAATAAGTCGACACAGGTCGACTTTCAAAACAGGCATTACACAATCGATAAATCAAATGTTTATATATAGTCATATAGTCATCTCAGATAGTGAAAAGTTGGATGTGGGACGTAAAACTCATGCCAGCCCCCACGACATCCTTGTCCCGGTTTTACGAACAGATATTAATTAAACAACCAATTACTGGATACTGTCTAGAAACTCCGGCGCATCATAAAGCTGGGGTGACGGCCTTGTTGGAGAATGGTGTCGCGAAAAATTTCTAAATAAAGTTTTTCTTTTTTCGTTTCCCTAAAAATGTGACAATTAGCGGCGTGCCAATATGGAAACGAAAAAGTCGGCTGCTCATAGTCAGCCGTAGTTAGAACAAGCCTGTGTGTATGTAGTAAACATGGAAGGGCATGAATCAAATGCCAAAAATAGTCGTCCCATCCGATACCGACTCTCGTATAAGTTAATATATGCGGATTCCCATTACCCCTGGGCGGATCTTGATCGGATCTACGCAATTTCTATCAATATGACGTTTGTTTCATGTTTACACAATACAGTATTTGACTGCTAGTCAAAACAGATACTTTTTAGGAACTGTCAAAACGGTTATTTTGCTCACGAGTTCATAGTCAAATGCTGTCTTTTTAAAACAAAATTGAGTTTATAAAATACCTGCTGGAAATATTCTACTCTGATATTGTCAAACGTGTTTGTTGAAATAGGTTCTGCTTGAGACTCGTTTCCAGATTTATTGGACTGTCTTGTAAAATATACCGATTGAAGTAGAATTGCTAAACAATACCCTTGCCTACCTACTACTCGTAGAAAAGAGAGATGTTCTCCAAACAACTGAATATACTGAATGTCTTTTCTATAAGCTTGTAACGTGAATTTTCATGTGCAGTAAATATTAACGAAATACTAATAGATATAATGTAATCTTAAGTCGATGGTAAAAAATCTTTCAATCAACAACTGTGTACCTGCTCAGATAGCAGACAGTCACACAGATATAAGTACTTGCTTATCAACGTGTCTCGGATATATGACTATTGGCTCTGTGAGCTGTAGACCTCGCGAGTGATACTTTCTTTTAATAACACTTACAAACTTATGAATGCACCCGGTGAGGTAGGAGTATGAAAGTAGTCGCGCCAAGAACTTTGTAAACTACATTTTGCGGTCTTATACCCAACTATTGACTTTTCACTCAAATTATATAGCCTGTTACTCTCACGGTCTCTAAATCTAACGAAATCTCATTTGTTTTGGACTGTAGCGATTTTTTTAAATTTTAAAACTACCATCACCGTTTGAAAAAAATCTAAAAATTTAATCGACCAAAAAAACGAAGCTCCTCACAAAAATTCACAAGAATCAGTGTAGAGGAGGATAACATCCGGACACACATCCGGACATATGAAAGCATTTTTGGCTAATCCTAAAACGGACACGCTTCGCTCGCTCGGTCGATTAATAGCGTTCAGCGTTACCTATTAGGATGGTGCTTAATAAAGAAATTAAAAACAAACAGTTACGATACATTTTGATTGGAGAGAAATGAGAGTATTCGCTTGTGGATATAATTTATCCGGACCTTTTTAATTGCGTGGGATATTAGATCACTATATCTACGCTACGACAGAATTATTAAAACAACGTGTTTTTTAATAGAAAATCCAAAGCATAACGCAATAAAATTGTCTATAGTTAACGAAACAGCTGTTTACGAAATTAGCAAGTCCAGTGCCGACATGATGCGTCAGAGTGGCGACATTCTTGATATTATAAACTAACGTTTTATTTAATTATATCATACGAATCGCAGGGTTTCAGCCAAGCTTGATTTAACATCTACTTTCTGTGAAATAATTACAGTTCCACAAGCTAGCAGTTTTGCCAAATACGCGGACGTCGTAGCTCTTACCAGTGACACAATAGTCCACGATATACACTATATATCTATATGTATAATCTAGAAAAAAAAACAAAAAAAACTCAAAACAATCGATAGGATGACTAGATAATATCAAAAACACTTACTTCCGGGAAAACTCTAAAAAAGTTTATCACAAAGATGGCGGCGGAAACTGGAGCCCGAGAAAGCGCGCGAATGGTAAAGTTTGTAGGCGTTCGCACTACTGGGTTTCGTGAAACGAAAATGAAATATTTATGATCCTATTATGTAATTAAGGAATTTATATCACTAGATATTGGCAAGAGGTTTCTTTTTTATCTCGAGGCGGCGTTCCCGGCCAGCGGACATACGTGACTAACCTAATGCACGTGGTTTAATATAAAATTTAGGTGGTAGGACGAAAATATTCAGTGTATTTTGGATTTAGTAGCGGACGACATATCGCACGCAAGAAGCATACACTTAGCTATTGCTACTAGCTCAGTCACGAGATCAGCAGGTAGGTACCTATTAGGGCAAAAATAACATTATATAGAGTACAAATAGAGTACAAAAAATTAAAATATAGTTGTTAAACAACTTTTTTTTTTAGTAAGCTGATAATTTTCGAACCACTGAACTGATTTTAATGCAACACAGCTAAGAACAAATAAAGTCTACTACCAGTTTAAAAGAAACCGCATTAAAATCCGTCCAGCAGTTTGAGCACTGTGGTGCCATAGACTAACATGACAGACATTTTAAACTTATAACACCCGCTTTTTTAGTCAATTTTCCACTATTATAAACATCTTTCCCTGTGGAATGTAAGGCTGATCAATAATGAAAATATGTTAGTCTCCCAGTACTTTGCTAAGGAAGACCCAAAGTTTTTTTTCGTTTGCGACAGCTTTCTTGGGGAAAAAAAGTTTCCCTGTGTAGGGAGTAGGTACACTTCCTGACGCATTTTTCCCAGTAGAGGGGCTGGTAGAGATTGGCCGACGGGTGTCGGCTCAAGTTCAAGCATGACTCAAAGTCAAATAAACAAACACATTTAAAAATAAACATGTACATACAGGTACATACATTGCTCCTGTCCCACACTAGGATTGCCTGTGTCGTGGGAACCAGAAACAGCGACGTCACACGCATATAAACATCCAAGACCTAGACCTAGGGAGACATTTTTTCAGTATCCCCAGCCGGGGATCAAATCCGGGACCTCGCTCATGGAAAGCAGAGCCACAACCCTACCGCCACAGAGTTCGACGGCATAAAAACTCACAGCTTGTCATCTCTTGACCAGAGTAAAACAAAACAAGGTTCAAATAATAGTGTTGAAATATCAGAAATAAAGACACATAGCGTCATCTTTTGTGGAATAGAAATTGCTGTTATTTTGCTTCTCACCACAAGATGGCAATATTTCAAACGACATTTCAAGTCGATATTATTATATTTTTTATCAAATTGTCTTAATTTACCTTATATTAAATGAAGAACTTTATTGTTATCAGCAATGCATTTTCATAATAATTTAACCATAACAGTGGAACATTTATTTGGTAGCATTATGTTTGTGTAACATGGCAACATTCGTTGTAACGGACATGGCAGCTAGTGATGCTATGTATGATCGATCAGTGAGAATGTTTTTAAGACATTTGTCGATACTTTACTGCAGAAATAGAAGTAATTTAGAAAGCCAGCCGTTTCAGATGCTTTTGCTAATTTTTTCTATGCTTTATTAGTGGATTTATAGATATATTTTTTAACGTAAGATGTATATCAAAGTTTGTTGACCTCGCGTCATTGTATTTCGTAGATTTTCCGATTTTCTATTCCGAAACATTATTCGATGTCGTTCAAAGTTCATTGACCTTTCGTGCATATTTCACAGAAAATTCTCAGTTTTGCCGTTTCGGAATAGAAAATCGGAATCAGGGCACCCCACTACCTAGGCAGTCTTGTGGCTAGACTGAGTGTTTTTGTTGTGTGTACCTCCCGAAATTTTTAATCAAAAATGTGCAAAAGGTCAATTTCAAGAACAAGGTGAACGACATCAAGCGACTGTGAATTTTCTGCGAAATATGCACGAAAGCCCAAGGTCATGGTCAATTACCTCGAGGTCAATTAACTTTGAACGACATCGAGCGTAAAAATGGCAAAACTGAGAATTTTCTGCAAAATATACATGAAAGGTCATGTTCAAGGTCAAGTGCCACGAGGACAATGAACTTTGAACGACATATAACGTGAAAAAATAGCAAATTCGTCATTTCCCCACCCTAATACTTCCACATGCTCACGGTCCCCAACGCTTGAAATGACGATTCACTAATTATTTCCGATGATGATTCGCAAATTTTGAAATCATCTATAAATCCATTAATAATAAAGCACACAAAACATCAGCAAAAGCATCTGAAACGGCCGGTTTTCTTAAGGCTGGCCGTGAATTTATTTATGCGATTTAATCGAGTTGACCTGCATACGAGTAGAATTGTTTACATTTGAATTTCCTAGTCGTATAGATGTATGGATGTGTCGATGTATGCTGCCATTAGACTATGTCACAACACTAACATTTTTTTATTTTTTTTGTGTTGATTGACGGCCTGACGGGCCAGTAGTGAGTGTTGAGGAGTCGAATATTTTCACGTTTGAAGATGCCAAAAACAATACAGTGAATAATGTGTGATCTAAATCAGTGTAGTATAGTAAAGTGTACCTATCCAAAGATAATGTGCTAGTTATTCACGGAAAGCTTAAGTTGTTCCCTAATTTAATTACAGCAAACGGCCTTTCCTATACATACACATCCATGCATACCTACATAACAGCTGTAATGTAACTGGCTTTGCTTTGCCACTTGTTGATTGAACCCACTTTCGAAAAAGTTGTAGATTTTATTTTACCTGTGAGAAAGTGACAATCTGAAGTTAAAGAACACTGATGCCTCTGTTCTATTTACCGTTACGTTAAAAGGCGAACGTGGGAAATTAACGCTATTTGTGTATTCGTCTCGCTATTGAAATTAGTTGCATGCACCTGCAGTGCAGATGCGTTGATTGCGGCTTCTAGGATGCACAGTGTACAGTGATTATGCCACGGACTGTCGATTTAATTACTGATGCAGACAGTTACGCTTACACGGCTTGTTAAAACTGATGTCAGGTAATACAAGAACGTGTTTTACGAGTCATCGGTATCCGAAAATGAGTCATTCTTCACGGACACTGGCACACAAGGATTGCATTGTTTTCGCGGGATGCCATTTCGATGAGTAAACAAAAGATCCGAGGAGGTGATATGAAGGTGTTCCAAAAGTTCTCATGGCTGGAGTCTTTCGTGTTTTGTGATAGGGAAGATGAAAAGTAGATTTCGAAATGGCCCAAAACTCGATGGACTCTGATAGACTATCCTCAGCTGGTATATCAACACATAGCTCAGGGACAGCAGGGACGGTTGGGGGCTCTGTAGTTGGTGTGCGAGTCGGTGAACAAAATCACAAGAGAGACGAAGATGAGTACAATTTGGGGCCCTTACCTCAGATGTGGGAAAAAGCATTCACACCAACAGGAGAAACTTATTTTATTGAGTGAGTATTGTTAATTAAATGTTGTAATGTTATATTAGTTAATTCTATCTGAGGTATGATTTTGATAATAACAACCCTTCTTATACTTATTCTTACTATACAGTGTGAATCTTCATAAAGTGCACCTAAGTGCACCATATACCTATGGGTTGTCAATTCAATGTAAAGCGCCTATTTTGCCGTGTGGGTGGGAATGCGACATCATTCGAGCCAACCCAACTCCTCCAGGAACGCCAGTAGGCCCTTTACGTTACCGACTATCCCTGGAAGGTCCCTCGATTGACCGAGGTGTTTAGCCCTGTAGTCCGCTACTCCTGTGCACTCCATGAGGACGTGAGCAGCCGTTTCTTCTGCCTCCAAGCAGGCTCTGCAAAGGGGGCTGTCGGTAACACCTAGGACATATAGATGTTTATTAAAGAAACCATGGCCAGTAAGTGCTGCAGTTACCAGACGCATGCGCGGCCTACTAAGTCGAAGCAAGGTCTTAGCCAGCCTAGCGCTAGGGGACGGCAAGGCCAGCTTGGCCTGCCTGCACTCCTCATGGTTTGTCCAAAGAGTGGCATGATCATTCCTGGTCGACTCTCTCAGAAATGAGCGTACCATCTTGAAGGGAAGAGGGATGATAGGTTCGGGACCATACGCTGTCAAGCTAGATCCTTTACGCGCCAACTCATCCGCTGCATCGTTACCTCTTGATCCGCTGTGTCCTTTTATCCATTGAAGGATTACGCGGTTATGTTGACATACCTCCATTAGTCGTTTGTGACACTCGTAGATTAGCCCTGAGTTAATAGTGTTGCTATTTAGGGCTTGTAGGACGGCCATGCTATCCGAGAGGATTCGAATGGAGGAATCTCTTACCTTTCTCGATGCTATGGCATTAGCGGCCGAGATGATGCCCATGCATTCAGCTTGAAAGACAGTATTATGGGCACCCAGTGGAATGGCTATCTTGATGTTTAGGTCCTCCGAGAAGGTGCCTGAACCAGTGCCTGCTTCAGTTTTTGAACCATCGGTAAAAATTCTGAGCTCTTTAACGTCGAGCCCCTCAACCCCATGGTCTTCATGTAACTGTATATTGTATTTTTTGTCAAAAACAAATTGTTTAGGGATTCTGTCACTGCAAGCCATAGAGATGGGAATTTTTTGTAAACTTCCCCTAGGATGGCGGTGTGTGAGGTCCTGTTTTTCCTCCAAAGTCCTAAGGTGTTGAGTCTCACCGCAGATGACGCAGCCTCCTGCTTAATATACAGCTGGAGTGGCGGAAGACACAGCATGGCCTCCATTGCTGCTGTTGGAGTAGTTCTCATACTACCTGTGATAGCCATGCAGGCCAGCCTTTGGAAGCTTTGGAGTTTGCTTACCATTGTGGTTAGTTTGGTCCTGGTCCACCACACCACAGCTCCGTAGCAGACAAGAGGACGGATCACCGTTACGTACAGCCAAAGAATGATGTTGGGAGAAAGTCCCCACTTTTTCCCCACCATTCTCCGACACTGCCAGAAAGCAATACTCGCCTTCTTTGTTGTCGATGTGGCTACTCCAGTTGAGCTTGCTGTCCAAGGTTATGCCCAGGTACTTCACCTCAGTTGCTAGCTGGAGTTCCGTTCCAAAGAGCTTAGGTAGGGTATACCTACCAAGAGCCCTATTGTTAGTGAACATGACCATTTCCGTTTTTGTTGGGTTAACCGCCAGGTCATATTCTAAACACCAGCGCTCCACGATGCGAAGAGCTGTTTGTTTAAGGTTGCATACTGTGCTCGCGAATTTACCTGTGATGAGGATTACCAAATCGTCGGCGTATCCTACGGTGTAGTATCCATTAGCGTTAAGCTTGGTAATCAGGTCGTTAATGACCAGATTCCACAGAAGCGGGGAGAGCACTCCTCCCTGCGGGCATCCCCGCACTACCTCCGCCGACAGGGACTCTCCAGCTAGACGCACGATATGTTTGTTAAGCATGTTTGTGACCCAGTTGTTTACAGCTGTTGACACCCCATGCCTTGTTAGAGATGCACTTATACTGCTATGCTGCGTCTTGTCAAAGGCACCTTCTATATCAATAAAAGTTCCAAGACAGATGCATTTGTTTTGAATCGCCTCTTCAATTGTGGATACAACTGCATGGAGAGCTGATTCAGTAGACTTACCCAAACTGTATGCATGCTGATTCTTGTGTAAGGGTATATGTTTTAACGCTCCATCTCTCAGGTGTCTCTCGCACAAACGTTCGAGAGTCTTAAGCAAGAACGAGGTGAGACTAATCGGCCTGAAAGATTTAGCGTTAGTGTAGTCGCTCCTTCCTGGCTTCGGTATGAAAATTACGTTTACTACTCTCCACCTTTTGGGAACGTATCCGAATCTAAGACATGCTTTCATGATTCGGACCATTATATTGATGACGGGTTCCCCACCCCACTGTAGAAGTGCTGGGAAGATTCCATCTGGTCCTGCTGATTTAAAAGGTTTAAAGCTATTAATGGCCCATCTCACCTTGTCAGCAGTGATAATATTATTAGTTATGTCTAAGTGGTCGACAGCTTCATGGTGAACCTCTTCCGGCCACACAATCTCTTGAATAGTTCTACTTCCGGGAAAGTGAGTTTCCAACAAGAGACTGTGTGTTTCTGTGGTGGAAGAGGTATATGTTCCATCGGGTTTTTTAAGCGACCCTAGCCTGGAGTTGCCTTGTTGAGCTAGTATTTGCCTTACCCGATTTGCTTGATCAACGGTTTCAATGTCGCTGCAGAATTTCCTCCATGAGTTGCTGCTTTTGAACCATAGTCGTTTCTTGTACTTGGATTTGGCATCTTTATAGTTGTCCCAATCCTCATCAGCACCGGTGTTCATCGCCCTGTTTAGCAGTCTTCTGATCTTAGCACGCATCCTATCTAGATCAGGACCCCACCAAGGCTGCCCCTTGATGTTGGTAGGCGCTGGTGTGCTAAGCGGGCAAGTTGAGTGGTAGCAGTCTATTGAAGTATTTGTAAAATCTGTTACCTGTTGTTCGATTTGTTCGGGTCCCTCCGGATCTGGTAGAGTCTCAGCCCAAGCAAGTCTTTCACCTAGGATAGCTCTGTACCTGGTTCTGTCAGTCTTGCGTGGGTTTCTCTTAGGGACAGTTGGGGAGAACGCTGCGTTGATATCGAAGCGTATCCATCGATGATCAGAGCATGACGCGTCGTTGGACACATGCCAGCCCCCAACGTCGTCGGATATGTCCGCCGTTGCCAGGGTAATATCAACGATAGTTCTGCTCCGCTTGGTAACAAAAGTTGGTTCAGAACCTATGTTAAGCACATTGAGGTTTGTAGTAAATAGGTATTCAACAAGTGTCTTACCTCTGCTGTTCATATCTGGCATGCCCCACAGTGGGTGATGCGCGTTCGAGTCGGCCCCAACGATGAGCTGTAGGCCCGACTTCTCGCAGTGGTCCACCAGCCGGCACAGGTCGTGTGGAGGCGGGTTGTCCTCCGCAGGCATGTAGGCGGAGGCCACCACGAGTTCGCGGCACCTAGCTGTGTCGGGCAGTTGCAGCCTTATGGCACACAGGTCCCTGGAACAGAACTCTGTTAATGGCTGTGCTGGGATGATGATGCACGTTCTAGGGTTATCGTGATCAGTTGTACTGAAAAGCTTACCTCTCAAATTGGCAAGCCCTCGAATGCTACCGCGGTTGATCCACGGCTCCTGGATCAGAGCCACGGCAGTGCTGTTTGCCCCCAACCAGCGTCTTAACTGGGCCGTTGCAGTTTGGCTGTGTTGGAGGTTGGCTTGGAGGATTTTACAATCGCGGGAGAGGGACGCCATTTTTGGTCAACCCCTCCTCCGCCTCCAAGACGAGTTCCTCCTCCAGCCGCATGGACAGCTCCTCGCCCTCAGAGGGCACCACTGCTGGTTCTGGCTCATCGCCTTCACCAAGCAGCATGGCCTCCCAGTGCGCGTGCTCGTCCTGCGGTTGAGCAGCAGAACTTTCCCCGACTGCATCGGGGCCTGTTTGCTGCCGCTCTGGAGTGGAACTCTGGGGCATAGCTGTTCTAGATAAAACCCCAGTGATGACCAGCTTGGAGCTGGTCTGCGCTACCACCGGTGGTTCCTTCACAAATTTCCCACCGGGTCCCTGAAATTTAAGGTAGACCGAACCACTACCAAAAAGGAGCTGTCTGCCCCTTCCCAGCAGGGTCGGCACCACATCTTCAGGGACGTCTGTGATGAGAAACAGGTTGTCCTGCTGCTCATCCACTTTCTGGAGGAGCCATCGGTCAACCTGTGCCCACTTGTTCATGAAGTGGAGGACTACGCCGACGTCGGGCGCAGACTTCCACTTGCCTCGTTCGTTGGGTATGAGCACCCCATATCGAACTCTGCGGACCATCTCCGATTGGCGTTTCACCACCAACTGTACGTTGGATGGTGTAGACACACCGGAGACACACTCCCGCAGCCAGTTCAGGGAGTACTCGTCCTCCACGAACAGTTTAAGGTGGCCGTCCTCGTAACGAGGCTTGCCACCGAATTTGGGGTTTTCCTTGCTCGGATCCGCCAACGCTTCCCTCAAGATTTTGTCATCAATCTCGTTGAGGATGAGCGTTGACAGATCCTGTGAAATATGACCAGTAGCGACGTCAGTTACGGCGATGTACTGGTCAGATTTCACCTTCTGAGCATAGGTGACCCCAGCTCTGCGCGCTTCCGTGCACTGCTTTTTAGGCTCCACTCGAGGAGAATTACTATCCTCTAGTCGAGCCCTCTTAGCAGCCGCGCGCTCGTTTTTGCCGGATCTCTTGGCAGATTTCAACTTCTTGTTAGAAGTTGGACCACCAGAGAACGCTACGGTAGGTTTAGCCCCGTTTGAGTCTAGGGTTGCCCCTTTGACACCACGGGAGCCGGTCACCTTACCCGCAGCTCCGGCTGTATTAACAGCGGTACCGCCATCGGTCGCCACCGTGGCAGATGGAACCCCATCAACGCCGGCAGCGGCCGATGTGGCAGCCAAACGCTGTGTTTTCTTCCACCGACGATTCGCCTTACGCCCTGGTCCGGTTTGCACCGTATCTGGATGTTTAGTCGATGGGCCCTTCCCTTGCAAAGATTGCTTGGGTGGTTTACCCTTTCGACCAACCGTCGTCCAGGCGCTGGCGAAATGCTCGGCGATGTTTGTCGAATGGCTCCGCGCACTGGGTTGCCCCGTGGCCCTGCCTTTCGACTCACTTTCGGGCTTTTTGCAGCTAACCTCCACAGTGGAATCACTACCGGTTTGCACCGGTAGGTCACTGATGGTGGCAGTGCGCCCAGTTGAGGCTTGAGGATCTGCCGAGGCAGATTCTCGCACCTGTTTGGAGACGCTTGCGGTTTTCACCGCTGGAAGCGTTCCAGATGGGTTTTTTGACCTGACACGATCCATAGTCAAATGTATAGAGATTCGTCTACTCGATTTCCCACCCTCCACGGAGCCCGCACAATTGGGAGCGCCTACTCGCTTGGAACAGCTTTCAGTCGCTAGGAGTACCGAGTAGATATAGGAGCATAGGGCTGGTACTTGGCGCGACATCGGGAGCTCGCTTCTGTGGACGATGGGAACCAAGGTGTCAGCGACATGGTCCCACCGCCGTAGTCACCGAAGCTTACCCCGTCAGCATGACCCATCCCACCGCTATGACTGACGCCTTAGCGGACCCTACACCCCTAGCCGTGGCCCTCTGACGGGACACTTGGCCGTTACCCCAACCCGCGGCTACGGGCGAGGCTACCGTTTTGCCTGAAATCCAGGCCAAAGAGGGCGTGTTGCCTTACGAAGCTAAATCCACAGCAACGTTCGGCTCAACCCCCCAGGACCCCTTCATCCTGGCCTACGGTGATCAACTGCGCAGACCACAAGACGCAGGTGAGTGTAGATAGTCTGCCGGGTACACCCACCTTAACCGACAGAACCGGAGGGACTTTTAGCCATCGGCTAGTAAGAGGTCCGGGGACCAGTCACTAGCCGCTGTTACCAGGGTGCACCAGGAGGAAGCAGAAGTTATGCAGTCGGACGTATCCTTCTGCATCACTTCAGCACCCCCACACTAGGAGGTAGTCGCTCAGAACACCCTTACCTATGGGTTGAAGAACAATTAAATTCATCATCAAAAAAATCTCAACCCTCCCAAGTTTTTTTTATAGCCATTTTAATATTGAAATGCGCTATCTGGGTACCAACTGCAATAAAAATATTATAACTTCAGAATGGAAGGGTTTTTCGTACTGAAATTGACTGATGAGGAAAGACTAGTGCTGCCAGTAATAAAAAGTAAAATTACGATTTGTTTATGAAGTAATAGTGATTTGTTTCAAGTTTTTTAATAATTGCAATTTCCAAAAAAAATTGGTTCCCAGAATGGAATTATTTTATTACGGAATATTATTCTTCATTTTGGTCATTTTGTTAGCTTTCCAAAATTGTGTTACTAAATAATGTTTTTTTTTAAATCATTACATGATACCTATTTTTACTTTTCGGAGCTAAGCTTAATCATATAAGAAGCAGCACGAAACTCTAGCACTAGCCTTGGCAGTGCCTCTCTTTCACATTCATTATTTCAATATTTCCCTCCCCTCTCATATAATCAAGATTAGCGCTAGAGTTAAATGGCGGCACCTGTAAGATCTATAGATTTGTGATATGTTAAGTCATAAAATAATAAATAAATAAATGTAGCTCACATTAATGTCCCCACTGACAGGCACAGGCGTTTTTTGGATATCCGTAAGATTGAGCCATACCTCATCAAGCTGGTTCAGTGCAAATATAGTAAATAATTAAAATAATTAACTTATATTTTTTTTTTATTTATAACAAAAATACAAGGAAAATAAGCAGAGTAATTACATAAAAACACATTAATGCCTTAGATTTTCGAAGTGTCCCCTTGTTGTTGAAGACACAAGAAGAACCCCGTCTACGCATTTCACTCAGACAGAATAGAACGCATCCAGCGGCGATTCACCAGACACCTAGCTTACATCCATTCAGGATTATCCCACAGGGACATATACGAGCGACTGTTGTCACACTTTGGCATGAACACGCTGAGCTTTCGACGAAACTTTCAGGACCTTCTATTCTTACACAAGGTGTGCAATAGTCGGCTGGATGTCAGCAATATACTGAACCAAATTAGATTGTCAGTTCCTTACCATTATCATCGGAATCCCATCTCAAAACCCCTCAACGTCCCTCAATGCAGAACAAACATTTACAAACACTCACCCATACCCAGATTGTGCAATAAGTACAATGATCTCTGTGGTAGCAAATCAAATACGGACATTTTTCACGATCGCTTACCTGCTTTGAGGAATAAATCCTGAAAGAAAATTAGTATACACAAATTAATTGCCTATATTGTATATTTGCCTTCTTTTGTTTTCTTTTGTTATCCTTGATTTCCCAAATAAAATGTTGTACACATTTTTATATATTGTAGGTATAGTAGTAGTTAAGTTTTAATGTAGCTTAGTAAGTTAGTATGTTGGGGACCTTTTATTTCTTAGATTTCATTTAAAATAAGTATTTTTGTACTCACCAATGCTGTGCTCATCTGTAAAAGGCTCCCATATAAGAACCCTCCTATACATTATTTATATTGTAATAATTATTATATTGTGTGTTGTAGATGTGGCTAATTTAAATAAATAAATAAATAAATAGACACAATGCTGAGCGAAACTTTGCTGCGTAGCTCTTCTAATCATGTCTGGGTCGTTTCGGATGGCGTTAGCTCAACTTAGAAACCGATCTAGAAGATCTACCTCCGTGTTGATGGGGACATTATAATTTTTTGTTTCAGTGTGCCCCATAAAAAATAATCTAGTAGTGTCTTATCTGGCGGACAAGGAAGCCATCCTACCGGCCCTTGCCGACCAATCCAGCGATTTGGGAATTGTTCATTCACAGGGGTGTCACCTTAAGTCCATCATGATACGGCGAGCATGTGTTAAAAAAAGTAGCAGCCACCGGCCACAAGTAGCTGACGCACGCTTCAGCTTCCTTTGTGGCCTCTTCTAGCTTCTCGTGGCGGCGTTTGTGGCTGTGGCTGGAAGCCCGTGTGTGGCGACACTTAGGCTCAGGTCTTTTCCCATTCAGGGTGGTAGAGGCACAATGGGCCCACTATTAGTCTGTTATTCAATACAATATAATTTTGCGTGACAGGAAGCTAGCCTATCGCCGCAGCTGTGGAGTAACAATCGATCTTACCCATATCCATAAAAGCCCTGTGCCTCTCAGTTGGGACATTAATGTGGGCTACATTTATTTATTTACTACCTTATGATTTCACGGTGTATCACTAATCTCTAGGTCTTAAGATTAAGCTTAGCTCCAAGTGAAAATAGGTATCATCTAATGATTTAAAAAAAACAGTTTATTATTTAGAAACACAATTTTGGTGTCGACTAAAGCTAACAAAATTAGGAATAATATTTCTCAATAAAATAACTCCATTTTGAGAACCAAATTTTGTGGAAATCTGCAATTACTAAAAAATTCGAAAAATCACTATTATTTCTTAAACAAAGCGTAATTTTAGTCTACTTTTTTGTTACTGGCAGTACTACGTGTCTTTCTTTCACTACGTGTCTTTCTTTCATCGTTACGAATCAGTCAATTTCACTACGAAAAACCCTTCCATTCCAAAGTTATATATTTTTTTGCAGTTGGTACCCAGATAGCGCATTTCAATATTAAAATGGCTATACAAAAATTGGGGGCGGCGTTTTTTTTTTTTTGTCGATGAATTTCGATGTTCTTCAACCCAGATCGTTATGTGCACTTTATGAAGATTCACATTGTAAACATACAGGCCCTCTATGCTACTAAGCACGAGCCTCACACAAGCCTATCGCAGGCTCGCGCTATCTCTCTCTCTCCCGGCTCGATGAAACGTGACGATAGGCTTGTGTGAGGCTTGTGGTTAGAAGCATCGGGGCCCAGGTTCACTGGTACATACCTAATAGATTGAATTTTTCTTAACCCAGTCTTCATTACAATTCTAAATTCCTCACATGTCTTAGATTGTATTATCTTCGAATTACATAGATTATTGGGGGGGGACAAATATTATGTATGTTTATCTACACACGTATCATAAACCCTCTTTACTGCGTTCAAAAACCGCACGTTACGATCAGCATTATCTTAAACTACTTGGTAAAAACTCGTTTCGTATCTGGAAAACTACACATTATGGTCATTATGTGTAGTTTTTCTACATATAATGACATTCAAATTTCGAACGCCGACGCCCGCCTGCATGCCGCCCCTAGTTTGTCTCTGAAGTTGGTACTAACATTCAAATTTCGAACGCCGACGCCCGAAGTTGGTGCTACAGAACAAGCTAAACAACTGCAGAGCCACAATGCCGGTCAAACATGCGGTTCCTGAACACATCAAAGAGAGCTTATGATATGTGTGTAGATAAACTAGTGTATGTAGATGTACATAATTAGGCATTAAAACTTTCGAGTGATATTATTATGAAACTCGCCTTCGGCTTGTTTCATAAACCCACTCTCGAGTATTAATGCCCTCCATTATATAGCAGTCACATAAACTACTATAATGATAAACTATGCCGGCCTTTTTTTATTATCTTTCTCTCCAACTATTCAAGCCAATTTTTTGGAAGATGTTATTTCTCTTCAACCACTATAGGAAGCCATCAAAGTGGTTTATATTTATTGCATTGTCAAAAATATTATACAAAAAGTCTGAAAACCTATTATTTATTTACATCTTTGTAATATCTTACGTCCATTGTACTGTCATACATAAAACAAGTGATGGGAAAAGATCTTATGGTACTCGCTTCACATTGAGTTACTGGGACTGTATAAATACTGAATACAAAGCATAATATAGTATATTATATGGCCGACGACGACCCGAATGGCCGACTCGGCAGTGACCCTGCCTACGAAGCCAAGGGTCCCGGGTTCGAGTCCTGGTGGGGGCAAATATTTGTTTAATGAGAACGGATGTTTGTGCCTTAGTCATGGTTGTTTATCTATCTAAGTATAATATTTATCTATATATGTGTATCGTTGTCTAGTACCCAAGATACAGGGAATCCTATTTTGGGGCTAGATCAATGTGTGTAAATAGTGTCCAAGGTTTATTATTATTAAGATTATTATTATATTATTATTATATGTAAAAATCTCCATGAACTTGCAGCCACAACTCTGGCACCTCGCACTGGCTAGACCCTCGCTTGGCTCGCGTTCGCAAACACTCACTCGGAGAGTGTGGAGAGGATGAGTTGCCTTACGGATGGGAACGAGTGACAGATGAGAGACATGGAGCGTACTATGTCGATCATATCAATAGAAGGACGCAGTATGAGAATCCAGTGCTTCAGGCGAGGAGGATCAGAGGTGAGTTATCTCATTAGTATGGTGCGGTCACCCAGCTGACTGCATCGCACCAGCACGCAATTGTGGTTATTATAATAAAATATTAATATAAATAAATCGCATATGTTAGGTAGCAAAAGAGAATTTTAATGAAACATGAGTGAAACTTGACGACCGGTTTAGCCTAGCGGGTGTGACCCTCCCTACGAAGCTGACGGTCCTGGGTTCGAATCCCAGTAATGGCTCGGATACACGACGAGACCTGATACCAGACACTCAGTGTCTGACACCGAATGTCTATGTGTGTCCACTGCCGCAACGCTTGTGTCAGTGTCACAGCCGTGGAGACAGGAAGTGCGCAGTGTCCGACACAAGTGTCGCGAGTTTCGAACTTGTTGCGAAATTTTTCACTAGTGTTGACATTTGTGTCAGTGTCGAGTTTCGTCGTGTTTCCGCTAGACCAATAATATGGCGGCACGCGCGTGGACTGCAGATGAAATAAAATCTTCGATTTTATATTTTGAAGCGCTGCCAGAGCTTTGGAAATCATTAGACCCCGTTTTTAAAAGTCGAGTCAAAAAGAAAGCAGCAGCAGAAAGTTTGGCAGAACAATATAATACTACTAAATCAGAAATAACTAGAAAACTGCACAATTTGCGGACTCAATTCAATAATGAATTAAAAAAAATGAAACAAAAGAAGAGCGGCGGCGAATTTTAATTGAAACACATATCGCGACAATCGCGGTAGCAGCACGTCGATTCATGGCGAGGGAATGTCTGACATGAGTTGCAGTCAAGTAGCATCGATTCGTGTAGACAGCCAATACACTTGAACCGGACAGACACTTTACACCAATGTTGACAAAAAATTGCTCACCCTGTGGACGCAATCGACACTAGTGTCGACATGTGTGTTGAGTTTCAGTGTCGTCGTGTGTCCTGAGCTTAAGAGCAAATATTTGTGTGATGAACATGAAAAAAAAAACATGTACAATGCAAAATAAAGTGAATATTGTTCATCACTGGAAGGGTTTTGTTTACTAACGGGATTCTACCCGGGAATAAATCCCTTTTGGGAAAAATCGCGGAATAATTCCGGGGTGGGTAAAAACGTTTAAACTACGCGGGTTAAACTACATACAGGAATTACGTCTAGACAAAAAAATACGGCTTATGTTTAAACGATTACCAAAAACCTATTTTACTACCAATAAGTTCGAAATGACTGCCAGAATGGTCCACCAAATTGTATTTGGATAAATTATCACCAAACTTCTTTTTATGTTTTGTGTACTTAAGTTTATGTTTTAAGTATTTTTTGTTGTTCTTACGTGTTCAACCTAACACGAAGGATAAAGGGGGCTTCGCTTCGCTCACCCCCTTTACCCTTCACCTAAGCTACCGCAGTATTTTGCCTTGATATTTTTGCAACTTTTTGTGTTCCTTTATCCATTTTGGGTAGGAAAAAATATTTTGGTGATCATTATATTTGTTGCCAAAAAATACTACAACAATTCAATCACCATACATTTATTTTACATAATTAAAACGACTTAATGAATGTTTAGAATTTAATTAAATTAAAAAGGGCATGGGCCGGACACGTCGTACGCCCACCCGACGACAGATGGACAATAAAGACCAGAAGATAGAGAGGGCCAATCGGAAAGAGAAAGGTAGGAAGACCGCTAGCACACAATGGCTGAACCTGGCAAAAGAAAGAGAGGAATTGAAGAAATTGGAGAAGGCCTAAAAGGGATCTATATAATTAAATGATGGGACTGTATGGGGTTAATCTGGCTCAACGCAGACCTTGCTGTTAATAATTTTGTAATTATTTATTCCTGCTTATTAATTATGATAATGACTAAATATTATATTTTGTATTAGTTAAGCATAAGCAATTTTTAAAAAAGAGATCTAAAAATCAATCTGTGGGAGTTTCTACGCCCTTCTTCTCCCACAGTGGTCCAATGTAGAGAAGTGGCAAAAATGACGATTGCTAAGTATATGTAAATATCTACAGTAATAAAGACATTTGGAATTTTGGAATTTTGGAATTAAGAAAACAACATTTATATACTATTAAGAAAAATTAACAAATACTTACTTAATTAAACACATAATCAAACAAAATGTAAAAGATTTTCTTTTTTATGGAATAAAAAAGGCTTATAATTATAATAATAAATGAATGTTTTAGTCACTTTCACTATCTGTGTCGAAACTTCCCTTACCTAAGTCGAAAAATTCCAGATTGTGGCTTTGTTCTTGTGATGTTGACGGCTGCTGATCAAAATCTGTCATAGGACTTGTAGGAGGATAGGAGGGGACTGGATAGTGGTTCCTCTTCTTCTTGAGCGATTGATTTCTTGTTCAACAAATTCCACTAATATGAAATATATGCTATTTTTGCCGCCCTCTCAGTTGTCAAACGGTTTTTGTTGACCATGTTTACTGAAAGACCGTTCAGTAGCTGCTGATGTACAGGGCGCTGTCAATATTCGTACAGCAACTTTGCTAAGTGGTCTCGCTTGACAAATCCCTTTCCACCAGACAACTGTGTCAATATTTTCTAAATTGCTCCACACAAAGGCTTTTCCCCAAAAGCCTTCTCTGGCTCTATAATTCGCTAAGTCTGCCATTATTACAAGGTTTAACTGGCATCCAATGACATGGATGAATTCCATGGCCGCAACTTCTTTGTCTTCCTGCAGTTCAACACCTTGGGTCTTAGGGTCTAACATATATGCGGCCAAATGTAAGGGCTTAAGGCAGTTGTTTTTCCTCGCCTCTACTGCATTCAAAATTAGTTCTTCATCTTCATTACACACTATCCTGGCGGGATAGCAGAACGTAATAGTACATTACTTCAGAGGGAAGAAAGTGACAGTTCCATACCGAGATTATGGCATTTGCGCCACGAGCTTGCGAGGGGCGCAAACCATTTGAGGTATGGAACTGTACTTTATCCTGAGGTATGTACAGTGCTTTTTATTACACCTACGAGGAAAATTATAGACATAAATGCATCCATATTTTACAAAAAACACAAAGATAAATGCTAAATCAATCGAAGTTTTTGCGAAAATTCGCGGGCTTTTCCTTTTTTTATTCGCCCGTTTCTGGAGTAGGCTAAGATCATAAGGTCATGCAGCCACTTCTTCCGTGACTCCGCGCGTTTTATATACAAAAATAATTTCGTTTTTAATTTTCTGTGTGCACCAAGGAGGTTGGTAACTGGTAAAAAAAAACTGTATGTGGCCTGTTCGATTCAGAATCGATACTCGATCTATGGTTCCGGAACGGCCATTTTGAATTTGACGGAGCTGCCACAGAGCAGTTTTTGACAACTGACTGACGAAAAGCCCCCGTAATGTACGTGTATTGATTTTGGGCAATTAAAATTAAATCGTAAGCCATCTGGAGTTGTATTCGGGCTCCCCTCAGGATTGTCTTATAGCTGAGTGTGTTGTGGTTCTCCGAACCAGATACTGTACGTATTTACGGAAATCGTGCGGTCGAAGCTGACCTGCCAGCCATACCTGGTTGGCTGAAGAACCTGTCTACCAAGAAGAGCCTAGGGTGCACCCAGGCCTTGCAGAGAGACAGGAGTTTGACGGGAACGAAGCACAGACCAGGTCAGATAGAATCTATTTACTTAGCTCGGTGAATCGCCGACGTTCTTGCTTCTTGACACCTGATAGTTACGCTACCTCGTAGCTGATGGGCCCCTGCGAGGTCATTAGGTGCTGAGAAGCCTGAACATTTTGGTAGCCAGAGCGTGGTTTCCTGAGATTTGCAGCCGTCAAGGCTCCAGGAACCCACGATTTGGGACTATCAATCAGTAGGTATAGGCGGTTATTAGCTAACTTGGTTTTGTTCCTGTATCCACATAGATTGGTAGTATTATAAGTTATAAGTCTACTGCTGGTGGTAGACAGACAGACATAACAGTTTTCCCTAAATGACCAGTTGTACTGAGATGTGACTCAGAATAGTAATTACATTCAGGTGCATTGTAGGTGAATTGAAATTTGCATTGAAGTCATATCATGTTTGCAGTTTGAAGTTTGCATAGTCAATCTATTAGTGGTCTAGTAATGCTAATGAATGTTTGGACATTGTTTTCAGTTTATAGCAATTTGTAACTTGAACTAATATTGACTATCTGTGTGTGTTATATGATATAGGGAAACTAAATTGTTGTTTACAGAATTTGTGTAGATATAAAACTCGGTTTCTATTGTTTGGGGAAACCAGCATTGTTTAAGTTATAGATTAGGGTTCCCTCGTTTGTGTTGTAGACTGGAGGGTCCAATATAATTGAGTTACTGCAAATTGTGAGTAAGTATCGTTCCGATCATGTCGTTGTCTGAAATACAGAAGGGTGTTTCTAAGGAGCTCAGATGGTTTTCCTCCGCACACGGTCTGATAGACCGTTTAGATAGGCATGATGTGGTATTGGAGCGGTCTATGGACGTTAAGGAACGCTACAACAGGGTGCTCGAATTGTCCGCGCAGGCGGAAGCAGTTGATGGTTGCTCACCTGACAGGCTGTCACGGTTGCTAGGGGATGTCGACCAGTGTATGGACATGGCAGCTGCTATCACGCAGAAGGCTGCGGACATACGTAGGCAGCGCGAGTCCAGCCGTGGTGGTGACATTGAAGCACCTCTGCCGCATCAGGGATCGGGGACCAGGTTACCCGTTATAACTATGCCTACCTTTGACGGAGTGTCCGGTGAATGGATGAGCTTCATCAATCTGTTCGACAGTTTGGTGCACATGCGATCGGACATTACCAAGTCGGTCAAAATGGCTCAGCTGGTGGCAGCATTGAGGGGTGAGCCTAGGGAGCTGGTCGCTCATTTGACAGTTACGGAGGGTAACTATGAGACGGCCAGGCAATTGTTGGTAAGACGTTACCACAACAAACGGAGGTTGGCCGATGCCCAACTGAACCGTTTGTTTAGCATCCCGGTTGTGAACAAGGTCGGGGCCATACAGACGGAGGTTTTGAACCCGTTGTTGTCCGTCACCAAGGCCCTAGAGAATCTTGGACTTCCGGTTGGTGAATGGTCCTACCTATTGCTGTACATTGTACTTTCCCGACTACCCGCTGACGTGCAGACTCGTTTCGAACAGTCTCACGGGAGGTCGGCCGAGGACCTGCCCGCCTTCTCCGACTTGGTCGGATTTTTGGAAGAGGAGGCTCGACGGGCAGAGAACTTGGGGTTGACGGTCACCCATCCTTCGGAGCCACAGAGAGCTGCCGGGAGCGCTGTGAGTAGGGGCCCTCCGACGAGGAAGGACCGCACCAACCGGCAGTCGTATGGGACTGTGAGTGCATTGACCCCACCCAGGGGTGCAGGTGAGACCTGCCCATGTTGTAGGCAGATTGGCCATGCTGTGGCCGATTGCAATAAGTTCGGGGAACTTAGGGTTGAGGGACGGCGCCGGATGGCCAAGCAGCGGAGCTGGTGCTTCCTGTGCCTCGGGCCACACATGGCTAGGGACTGCACGCGCCCAAAATTGTGCGGATATTGTGGTGGGGCCCACAACAATTTGTTGTGCATGAACCGGTCCGGCCAACAGCCACCACAGGGCCGTACCCAGGGTGACACGGCATGGGGCCCTGAGAATTTGTTTGCGACTTGGAGCGCAACTCAGGAGCCAACGTCCCCACGTCCACAGGGCCGTACCCAGGGTGACACGGCATGGGGCCCTGAGAATTCGTTTGCGACTCGGAGCGCAACTCAGGAGCCAACGTCCCCACGTCCACAGGGCCGTACCCAGGGTGATACGGAATGGGGCCCTGAGAATTTGTTTGCGACTTGGAGCGCAACTCAGGGGCCAGCGTCCCCACGTGCACAGGGTAGTACTAGGGTGCGGGGCCGCACTCAGGGTCATCACATGGGGGGCCCTGAGTTTTCGGTTGCGACTCAGCATCCGACTCAGCGGGCAATGGGGCCACAAGCACGCGGCCACCCAGGGGTGCAGGGCCGCACTCAGGGTCATCACATGGGGGGCCCTGAGTTCTCGGTTGCGACTCAGCATCCGTCTCAGCGGCACATTGGGTGTGTTGAGCAGGCCGTAACGGGCGGGTGGCATGGGACAACTTCGAGCTATGCGGGTGAGGTTCGGACGCCGCCTCAGTTGTCGCCCCGCTCGTCGCCTCGTCCTCGTCGGTCGCATGTGATGTCCCCCCCGCTCATGGAGCGGCCACGGTTGAATTCACGCCCACAACCCTTCGGGGGGCGTCGTAGGGTGGCAATGGAACCGGCGCGTGGGCCATTTGTACAATGGGACCCTCTGGCGTATAGCTGCCTACCTGATCGGTTACAGGCACAGTGGGGCCCCGGGGGCCCTCGCTAGGAATTTGCGGCCCAACAATTTGTTGCCCCCCAACCGGAGACGGTGGTGTTACCGATCGCCTCTGTGCTTGTTTGGGATTTGGCGGGCAACCCAACATACGTTCGCGCCCTATTAGATTCTGGAGCTCAGGGCTGCATTGTATCGAACGATTTAGCGAAATGGTTGGGCCTCGACATAAATAATGTATCGCTGCCGAGGAAATTGGTCCCTGCTGGGGATTACAGGGCAACCCTTCACGGGTTTTGTGATGCCTCTGAACGAGGGTTTGCGGCAGCGGTTTATTTGCGAACCGTCACCTCCACCGGGGAGGTCGACGTGCGTTTGGTTTTGGCAAAAAGCAAGGTAGCGCCTATTCGGACAAGGATGACGATTCCAAAACTGGAACTGTCCGGGGCTGCTCTTTTGACCAAAGTTTTGAATAACACTCTAACAGTGTTGCGTGGGTCAGTGGGTTTGGAGGATACGGTGTACGCGTGGACGGACAGCCAGATTGTTTTGTGCTGGCTGAAGGCTTCGGTCCATACCTTAGAGGTTTTTGTTGCGAACCGTGTCTCCCAGATTGTGTCGTCTGAGGTCCCACTGACCTGGAGACATGTACCAGGAGAATTGAACCCGTCTGATTGTACATCCAGGGGATGTCGGGCTCCTGAACTCGAGCTCGTTGCTGATCTCTCGACAGAGGCTTTCATTGCTTGTTTGGATAGGTTTGTTTCTCGAAGGGGACTTCCAACTTTGATCCGCTCTGATAACGGCACTAACTACATCGGTGCGGAACGATGCTTACGAGAGATAGTCAACTTTTTGAATGTAAATAAAGTGGATATTGGAACGGCCCTCTCCCGTCGGGGTATACAGTGGACCTTCAGCCCACCGAGTTGCCCCCACTGGGGTGGGATTTTTGAGGCCGTAGTTAAGTCAGCGAAGACGCACTTAGGGCGTATAGTAGGTCAGACCGCGCTGACTTTTGAGGAGCTCGCGACATTGTTTTGTAAGAACGAGGCCGTTCTCAATTCGCGACCGTTGTGTCCGCTCAGCTCGGATCCAGATGACCTGGAGGCTCTGACCCCAGGCCATTTCTTGATAGGACAGCCACTTAACGCGTTGCCCGAGCACCCCTTCGAGGGAGTGAAATTGTATCGGTTGTCAGGGTATCAGATGTTGCAGCAGTTTACTCAGAATTTCTGGAAGCGTTGGTCGCTCGAGTATCTGCATATCTTACAACAGCGCCTTAAGTGGACTGACAAAACCAGCCCCTCTAGTGTTGGTGACCTCGTTCTGGTTAAGGATGCTAACCTACCGCCACTGCGTTGGCGCAGGGGGCGCATTGTTAACTTGTTCCCTGGCAGGGACGGGACCCCCCGGTCTGCAGAGGTTCTAGTAGGAGGCTCGGTACTAAAACGAGCGGTAGCAACGTTGTCTCGGCTGCCCGTAGATTAAGGGACAGGTGGGTGCCTGTCCGGGCGGGTGATTGTTCGATTCAGAATCGATACTCGATCTATGGTTCCGGAACGGCCATTTT
Source organism: Argyresthia goedartella (assembly GCA_949825045.1). Taxonomy (NCBI): domain Eukaryota; kingdom Metazoa; phylum Arthropoda; class Insecta; order Lepidoptera; family Argyresthiidae; genus Argyresthia; species Argyresthia goedartella. The sequence goes on from OX463834.1 coordinate 21,081,175, forward strand.
GAATTTGACGGAGCTGCCACAGAGCAGTTTTTGACAACTGACTGACGAAAAGCCCCCGTAATGTACGTGTATTGATTTTGGGCAATTAAAATTAAATCGTAAGCCATCTGGAGTTGTATTCGGGCTCCCCTCAGGATTGTCTTATAGCTGAGTGTGTTGTGGTTCTCCGAACCAGATACTGTACGTATTTACGGAAATCGTGCGGTCGAAGCTGACCTGCCAGCCATACCTGGTTGGCTGAAGAACCTGTCTACCAAGAAGAGCCTAGGGTGCACCCAGGCCTTGCAGAGAGACAGGAGTTTGACGGGAACGAAGCACAGACCAGGTCAGATAGAATCTATTTACTTAGCTCGGTGAATCGCCGACGTTCTTGCTTCTTGACACCTGATAGTTACGCTACCTCGTAGCTGATGGGCCCCTGCGAGGTCATTAGGTGCTGAGAAGCCTGAACATGGCCAGTAACAATTTACTTGAAATTTAATTAGTAGACAGTTAAAGTCTCTTTGCAGTATGACTGCTGACAAATAAAAAAAAAAAAAACGGGTATGTAATGGAATTTCATACATACTTCCCACCCTTGGGTCGGAAGGATTTTCATACAAACTTCCATACCTTGGGATGAAAGGATTTGAAAGGCGGGATAAAGGCGTTTCATCCCTCTAATTGGTATAATTAGTATGTATTTTCAGAGCAGGTGTGATAAAAACAAAATTATTGACTTAATATCCTTAAAAGCCATGTATACTTCATTAATGTTACTATCATTGCCCTCCAGCTTAAATATATGCTCCGTGATAGGTTCTAAAAGCGAGGAACATGCTCACCAGTTCCCCGAAGTTCTCATCAAGTTTTCGTTACTCGTTTTATCATTTTTGTTACCCTTGACATCAAGGAGGCACCTTCTTCAACTGAAAGGTAGTGTAATGCTGCCTTACTGTTCATAAGGCTTCTCAAGGAATACAAGTAACTACCCCAACGTGTTTTGCATGGCAGTTTTAATTGCCCTCCTGATCCTTTTTCCTTTATTATATGTGAAAGCAGGGTGTTCAGGATTTGGACTTTTTCTTACTGCTTTTATCGTGTCCACCGCAATCGAAATGATTGCTGATATAGCTTCCAAGTTCACAATGTCAAGGGCACAACAAATTCAATGTGCGTGCTATACAGCTCAATCCTATTGGATTTGGAAGCCTGTCCCGTGTCAATTCGAAGGCTTTTTGGACATTTCTGGCATTGTCTCCAATAAGCGTAACAAAATTTTCCCTGACGTAAGTTGTCACAACTTTTCAAGCTCTTCCTTCAGATATTCTGCGGTGTGACGATAACTTCCTGTGTGAAGGCTTTTCACGAAAATGGGTTCTGACTTCGATGTGATGAAGTTTGTTATGCCTTCATTCATTGAAGATGTAAATTATTTGCACCTTTCAGTTTCTTCCGTGATTTCCTTCTCCATTTCTTTATGGATGGAATACAAGTGTTTTGTAGACATTGCTTTTCTGGTTGATAGCTTGAACAAAAGCTACAGTTCTTCATAAAACTCGGTTCACAGTGGATGATCTACCATTGATAGAGGAGTACCAGTCACATCAATCAATCAATTGTGTAAGACGTTATTTTTTTTCCTCATTTAAGGCGCTTTCGCTGCAAATATTTTCATCTACTTCACTCTCCTCAACCCTCTCTATCATCGGTGAATTTTGGCCCACAACTGGTTGCAAAATGGATCTAGATAGAGATACCTCTTCTTCTGACTATTAGGAGGGGACATTTGAAGCATTTTTGCAGATGAGCAACCAGTTTTATGACATTTCGAATTTTGTATATTTTGTCAAAAAACAGCATTTGGTGGATTTATTAGCTAGCGTATGATACTGTTTCCATATCTTTTGTTTTTTTTCTTGGCATTTTGTTGATTGAGATCTTGAAACAAAAAATTTTTTTTTTTATGAAAAAACTACAAAAAAGGGAGAGAGAGAGTGACCCTTGAGAATTCCATTTAGAATATAAAGTTCAACATTTTTACAAACAAACTGACATACAATGGGTCAAGACAAACAAATGAACGCATTTGTTAGAATTGTAAACAATGGAGTTGCTCCATTATGGGTAGTTATGATGAAAACAGATGGAAGGACGACAACCGCTGCAGGTGTTAATAATTTCGGCAACCTAATGCAATATTGCTTTTTACTAAATAATGACATATTTTTTTATTATGGAGTTACCCCCTTATCCAGTCAAGCGCGTAGCCCCTACAAATTGGACCGCGATATTTAACCCTGTTTACCCCTAATAAAATTCAAAACCTATTAAAAATATTGACGGCTCCCGGCGGATACACGCCCAAAGGGTTGGTATGATTACAAGAAAGAGAGAGAGACCACATTTCACTCAGACCCAAAGATATTTGGCGCGATTTGTTCTTTACCTGCTGCTCTCTTATTTGCTAACTCAATACCACAGTAAATTCTACATATTTACTGCCAAATTGATTTTAATTTGAAGCTATTCCAAAATCGGTAGATTTCATTTAGCGAATTTGATATTAAATGCTTTTCCCATTGTGTTACAGCGGAGAAGCTAGCAGTGGAGAATGGCAACGGTCAACACAGCCACCCCGGGGGCTCCACGCCTACAGGGGAACTGCGGGGGGAGAGGTTCACACTCACACTCACTAAGGGCACGCAGGTTGGTTCACCCATCAATAGCCATGTACTGGGCAAGCACCTCGCGAGACAAGCGCTCGCGCAGTTAGTACATACCTCTCCCTTCTGGTAAAGACCCTTCTTAGCTGTAGCTTGGCTCGTCCAGTCAGTACATGGCCAATCAATTACCCCAATTTAGTCCATGTTCACTAATGTCTTCCGTCCATTGGGCTGTTGCCCACTAGGCTCATTTACCCGTACAAATTCAAATATTTACTTAGTTAGCGTCACGCCTTTTCCCATACGGGTTGGCAGGTTCACAGTTGTGCCCGCATTTAGCCAGTTATTAAATACTCCCATCAAATCATCGGCAAAAGGATATATAAACGATTACTACCAACGATATAATGGACTGAGTCAGGTTTGTAAAGTTTAGTATTGGAAGAATGTTTGATAGTAGTTGAAAAACAAGTTGATTAGAAATCATAAAGTCGAGAAAAACATATTTGGGCTTTATTTCCACTGATTAATTCACATTCAAAAAGATATCTGATTACTAGAAACGGTAGAATTTACTGAGGAAGGTTAGTAGAAGATTGGGATGATATTACGTTTGTGTCATCCACGTGGTTTCCGCGACACATGTTAACCTATTGTGTGACAAGATACTGCTTGTGGCTAACATTTAGTTAAGAATTATTTTATATTCATTATTATGAGCCCATAATGTCCTACTGCTGACACAAAGGCCTCTCTCCCCCTCTTCCACTCTATCCGATCCTGAGCGGTCTCCCTCCATGATCTCAACTCATCTCTCCATCTCTTCCTGGGTTGGCCACGCTTTCTCTTCGCGTTTTTTGGGAGCCAGTCTGTGGCTCTCCTCGCCCAAAGATGAAGCTGCATTCGAGCAACGTGGCCGGCCCAGTCCCACATTAGTTGGGCAGTCATCTGAGCCATATTTATTATTTTTGTCTGGGAACGCAGCTCAGTATTCCCGATCTGGTCTAAAATCCGAAAAGCCGGACCAAGAATGCTGCGCTCCATGGTTCTCTGACAAACCCTAAGTTTGAGCCTTTGTACGTCAATCAAAAACCAGGTCTGGGCTCCGTACGTAAGAATTGAGAGATTGCACATGTCCATGAGCTTGCGTTTCAGGGACAACGGAAGTTGTCTCTTCATGAGCTCCTTCACAGACCAAAATCTTTTCCATGCATTGGAGACGCGAGTTTCGACATTATAGTATTTTATCGCGCCTTGCAAGAGACTATTTGACAATGATAGATATATTCCTGAGCATAAGCAAATCCCACCCCATCCACGTCCAAAGCATGCTCGTTGCTGCTGGACCAACATATGACCTCGGTCTTTGACATGGTCATACTGAGTCCAACCTCGAGGCTTGCATGACTGAGTTGTTGCAGCATAGTCTGCAGCTCACAAGGAGAATTAGAGAACAGGACTATATCATTGGCATATGATTCTTAAATTTAATTTATTGTATATTCCAGGGCCTCGGCTTCACACTGATCGGAGCTGAAGGCATAGCGGAGACGGAAGGCTATCTGCAGATACGCAGCATTGTTCCACACAGCCCTGCTTGGATGGATGGTATACTGACCAATTCTTTCATCATCTATCTGCGAGCAAGCAGCTCCTTAACCATTATCAGAAGCAGGGTAGATAAAAATGTGTTGTTCCACAGGTGAAGATACCTTATGGTGGGTAAGGAGTTATGCATAGCCCGGTAACCTGTGCCCGACAAGCTATTAATATCAAGAAGGATAGACCTCCTAGGATGAGTAGTTTCCCAGATAAAACATTTTGCAAGTTTTGGCCAAAATCATAATAGTACATTACTGCCGTTTTTGCTGGCACCACTGTTGGTGGCTGAAAGCGCAGCTCCAGGGCTATAGCGACAGCGCGGTTAGCAAAGGCAGCAACTATGACCGGCCGAGAGCGTAGCTAAGCTAAGCTAAGCTCGTGGCCGTCATAGTGCGGCAGTCATTGCGGACCAAGGCTAGCAAAGTGCGCAAACAATGCGAATAATTTAAATTTAACTATCACGAAAATTTACGGAATACAATGTGGAAATTGCAAAGTATTCACCGCGCTTTTCTTTCTTTCTGGCAATGAATTTCCATACAACTTTGCTAGCGCCTATTCAAGTAGCGCGGCAAGGTCGACTTTGATCAAAAAAGGCTGTCAAAATAACGAATACATCAAAAGCATGTTTGAGTAAAAATATATAAAACAGCATATACAAATTGTAAACATAGAATATTGTATCATTATAACCACAATGTATCAAACCAAAAGTTACCCAATTTAGTACAAGGTTAAGCCAAAAAATTAAAAATATAGCTTTCGCGCCATTTCACAAAAAAAAACCTATAAGTTACCTTTATCTGTGGAGCGTCACGGATTTTCTCGTACGGGGTGGCAGAGTCAAGGTGTGCCCACGTTTAGTCACTAGCCAGCTATTGAATGTCCGAATCATGATGTCAGCATATCACTGGCTCTGTGTTGCGGGTGGCTCCCCTCCCTCAAATATGGCGAGGGGGGTGAAGACTGGTGCACAACTCATACTCGTGAACGGGTGCTGCTTGGGGGGACTGGTCCAGTCTGGTTTCTCATGAGTTATGTTTATTACAGCTTTTGTTTGTTCTTATTTCTTTCTTTTGTAAAATTGATATTTTGAGACATCTTATTGGCACTTATAGATACAATGTTATATTATTGTCATTCCATTAGATTATTTTTATATTGTACATTGGGGCATAAAAAGGCGAAAATTTAAAAAATTACATCCCCATAGAGTTTCTTGGTGCTATCTTCTCTGACGGGCGTATTTGCGAAGCAAATGCAGTATGTGTTTTTATAGAATGGCGGAATAATTATGATAATCTTTGTGTAGGAATTTCGTCAAAATACCATTTTACCTAAAAATATATTTGAAAGGATAATTGAAAACATTTTTCAGTATTAATTAATGCGTGAGAGTTGAAACTAGTGTGTAACTTATTGTGATAACGTAACGTAGACTACGTGATTCTTTCGGGATCTCGTGACATGTATTGGTTTAGTACTTAGCTCAAGTATAAAAACACCCGACTTTAAGAAAATGCTCATGTTTAAGTAACAGATGCTAAAAGTGACTTGTTTTATGTTTAAACCGTCGTCATGTACCCACAGGGGCTCTCCGTCCCGGCGATGTGCTAGTCGGGGTGGGACAGCGAGGCGTGCGGGGACTGTCGCACGCGCAGGTCGCTCAGATATTCCAGTCCATCGCGCCCAACACACCCGTTGCGTTACACCTTGTCAGAGGTAAGTGAATAAATACAGATGTACGGTATTTTTAACGGACTTCACAAAAGGAGGAGTTTTTTTTAATGTATGTTACGAGTAGACCGGTTTGGAAAATTGTTTTTTTTTTAAATGAGACCAGTAGTAGACAGCAACACGTAAGAATTAGTAAATGATACGAAGTTTCTTGGAATAACCATTGACAGCAAATTCCAGTGGGGACCCCACATAGATAGATTAGCTAGTAGATTTAAGTTCTGAAGCTCACGCTGTTAGGAAGTAGCCATCTAGGCTAGTCTATTTCAGTTACAAGTATCATGTCCTATGATATCTTGTTGTGGGGGAAAGCAGAGGTTATTAATTTTTTTTATACCACAGAAAAGAGCTATTCGAGAAATTTATAATTTAAAACGCACAGATAACTTTTACATTAGTATATTTGACTGATATATAATGGAGGGCATTAAAACTCGAGAGTTTTAATGCCTAATTATGTACAGTTACATACACTAGTTTATCTACACACATATCATTAGCTCTCTTTGATGTGTTCAGGAACCGCATGTTCGACCGGCATGGTGGCATTGATAATTGATCTGCACTTGTTCAGCTTGTTCAGTAGTACCAACTTCACAGACAGACTAGGGGCGGAATGCAGGCGAGCGTTGGCGTTCGAAATTTGCATGTCATAATTTGTCGAAAATTGTTACATTATGGTCATAATATTCAGATAAGAAATTCGTTTTTACCAAGTAGTATAACATTATGCTGGTGCGTGCGTCGTGCGGTTTTTGGACGCAATAAAGGGGGTTTATGATATGGGTTTAGAAAAAATAATTCACATACTCACTGAAGCTAGTCAATGTGTTTTCGATGTATGTATGGAAGTACTTTACAACATTTTCCAAATTTAGCGATAGCTGTAATGTTAACCTAAGAAACGAAATGACAGACTAATTGCGCCCCGGTTTAGTCTCGCGAAAGTTAGCAATTCTTTCAAGGGTCAGTGCATTCTCTACTACAACAGAATAATTCTGGAGATTTTAATGGCCATTTGTGCAATGTATAACCGTGTAAAAACGACTTTGTCTAAAAAATATATTACAATGTTCAACATTACTTAACCTCTGATTAACCCTGTCGAGTGGTCCAATGTAGAGAAGACAAAATGACGTTTGCTCTGTATATGTAAATATCTACAGTAACAAAGAATATTGAGTAAGAGTTTGAGTTTGACCTACTGACGCGTCGAGGGCGAGAGCCAGCAAGAGAGGGAGGAGAAACCGCATTTTTCGCGGGTGCCAGGATAGCTTTGGCGGATAGTACATATTCCTTTTCCCCAGGCTACCCGCTGTCCTTCGACTCCGAAGACCCCAACACTCGGGTGTTGAGCACGCGAGCGGTCGACGCCGACACTCCGGCCCAAACCGATGCCGTCGCTATGCAGCAGCTGACCAGGGCTTTACGGACGAGGTAATATCATCTTCATCGCATTTTGTCATACTTTAGAGTATAGGCACAACACAAGACTAAGGTATATTAGTTTTGCTACCGCCATCTTTGATCGCACCGCCTTGGCACAGCGGCGTACACCTGCAAGTGAATTTGGAGTTTAGCACTGCAGCTAAAGGTTGTGTTTGATGACTCTACTACGTACACCGAAAATGTATTTTCGTCTGGGAGGACAGTGAAGTGCCTCAAGATGAAACTTTGTGTGAACCAACAACAAAAGTTTGGTTGCCCTCTAAATCAATAATTCACTCATCATTACTTCGCAGGTTCAACCTAGACTCGCCGAACCGAGTGGACACGAGCCCGGGACGAGATGAGACTGACACGTCACCGGTCACGCCGCACAGTCCGGGACAAAGGCGTCTTATGTCCAGGTAACACTTACTTCACTACATTTTTTGTTAAAGGCGTTGCTTTTCCACAGTAATTTGCGGTGAATTGTAACGAATAGGGTGCACAAACTACTCTCACCTCATTTGTTCGGCTGGGGAGCAAGAAAAAAAAGAATCTTCGATGTTTACATGTTTGTGATGGAGCTGTTTCTGGTTCCCACGGCATAGGGTATCCTAGTGTAGGGCCAGAAGCAATGTATGTGTTTGCATGAAATGTTATGTTATTTTAATCTGAAGAAATTCATAATCAGTATCCTGTCAGTTAACCGTTGGGTACTCGGTCCTGTGCAACCCAAATCCGTTGTCCAATAAAAATCTTACTGATCTAAAGTTGTCTCCAATGCGTAGACTAACTATCAAGATAGTTTTATATAGTTTATATCTATCTATTTACAGGTCATTCGATTTGGACGAATTAGGCACGACCAGCGAACCTAACAATGTCCCGCCGCGGTGTCCGTCTGCCGATCATCTGCTTACACTAGCTACAGGTAAATTGTACAGAAACTACTAAGTTACTAACGGTAAATTGATCACACGACTAGAGTAGACTTACTTTATCGATACGTAAAGAGGGGTGTTATAAGTTTGAAGTGTCTGTCGGTCTGTGTGTGTGTGTGTGTGTGTTTGTCTGTCTGTGGCACTCTAGAGCTCAAAGGGGTGGTCGGATTTTAATGCGGTTTTTTGGAAATTATAGTATACTTCCCTGCAATGGTTCTTAGCTAGGATTTATCAAAATCGGTTCAGTAGTTCGAAACTTATAAGCTTAACAAGGACACAAGTCAACCAAATTTTAGGCTATTTAACCCAAGACGACAAAAAATATGTTATAGGTTTGAGGCGTGTCTGTGTGTGTGTGAGGGTGTGTCTGTGTGTGGCTCTCTGTGGCACCCTAGCGCTCAAACGGGTGGACGGATATTGGTGATATTGGTGGTACAAATCAGAGACGACGAAAAAAAGGGTTGTTATAAGTTTGAAGTTAACGTCTGTGTGTATGTGTGGATTTCTGTGTGTGTGTGTGAGAGAGAGGATGTGACTCTGTGTGTGTCTGTCTGTGGCACCCTAGCGCTCAAACGGGTAGACGGATATTGGTGATGCGGTACAAGTCAGAGACGTCAAAAAAGAGGGTTCTTTGGCATAGGCGCTCAAACGGGTGGACGTATTTTGGTGATGCTGCACACAAGTCAGAAAGAATGATTACTGAGACACAGATTGACTTCCACATTTTTAACCCCCAATGACCAGGTTATCAAAGTTTGAAGCCTCTGTATGTGGGTGTATATCTGTCCCCAGACATATACACTATCCCCAGAATGTTCAATATTGGGGCTGATATTGAACTGTCATTGCTATGGTTCCGTATCGGAAGGGTGCTAAACGGGACCCTATTACTAAGCCGCCGCCGTCCGTCTGTCCGTCCGTCCGTCAGCGTGCTGTATCTCATGAACCGTTATAGGTAGAGAGTTAACATTTTCACAGATGAGTATTTCTGTTGCCGCTACTGCAACAAATAATGAACCACAGGATATTTTATAATATAAAGGGGGTCCCCATACAAATGACGTTTTTTTCAATATCCGTGCCCCTGCGTGCCCGTGCTACCATCTATCGATGGTATTTGAGTGATGATGCATCGCTTCGACGTCATATCCGCAGTCTGTAGGGACTGCTGGTATTGAAATGTTCGAAGTGCGGATATATATTTTTTGTTTTTGTTTTATTATTTGTTTGCCCTTAATTTTTCTCGAATGATAATACGGAACCCTTCGTGTGCGAGTCCGACTCGCTGACGACCCGATGGCCGAGTCGGCAGTGACCCTGCCTACGAAGCCAAGGGTCCTGGGTTCGAGTCCCGGTGGGGCAAATATTTGTTTGATGAGAACGGATGTTTGTACCCTAGTCATGGTTGTTTATCTATCTGAGTATAATATTTATCTATATAAGTATATCTATCGTTGTCTAGTACCCAAGGTACAGGGAATCCTAGTTTGGGGCCAGATCAATGTGTAAATAGTGTCGAAGGTATTATTATTATAATTGTTGAGCGATTTTTCCCCGTAAACAAGTGTCATCCGCGTTCCCAACTGTTGGTGCTCCCCACAGAGCACACGTCTCGAAGCAGAGAAGTGAGCTCGCCCGGCCGCGAGCTGGTGCTGGGCTTGCGCCGCGGCAACGCCGGCTTCGGGTTCACGATCGCGGATAGCGTGCACGGACAGAAAGTTAAAAAGGTACTTATTTTCTTAACCTTTCAAAAACCGAGGGTAGTTGGGGCGGGTCGCGATTTCGAACCATGGTAATACAATTTGAAACCTATAACGGAAAAGTGGCGTTAGCTAACGCCGGTGGTATTCAAGAAGTTTATTAATGGCGGTCTGACAACTTTTGTATCTATCTATCTATCTAGCCAGCCTCCTGCACCCACTGTTGAGTAGAAGTCTCCTCTTCAGGCCGGCAGGTTTGGCGATGTCATCCGACCACAGGGCGGGTGGTCTGGCTCTTGGTCTACGCGCGTCCCTTGACCACCGCCCTGGTTGGTGCATCTGCCCTCGTCCCTCCTAGCCAAGTGTCCCGCCCATCTCCACTTCGACCTTGCGATTCGCATTCCCGCATCTAGGACCCTTTACATACTTCAATGTATTTGGACAAGTTTTCTTTCAAGAACCTGGAAAAGGTGTTGATTTGTTGCTTGTTCTTTTATTTTATTTTATTTTGATAGCAAACCAACAGAATTTTAATTATAATAGAATTAATTGATAACATTCAATGAATAAGTTCCAATTATAGGTTTACATTAAAATTTGGTAATAACAATTGAGCTTAGCCTAACAGGCAAACTAATTACTTAATTAATTAACATTTGTTTTTATATACGGAATTGTAACATAGTTGAACTTGTAAGTATTACCCAGGAAGGACGTGAAGGGCTGTATGATCCAAGTATTTCCTTCGGGCGTAAGCAATTGTCTCTCCGAACAGGTACTTGCACTCCTTTCCTAATAAGGCCAGACAGATAGAACACTAGTAAGCACTATTTTCGGATTAACCTTGACAACTCCACACTTTTTCCAATACTGTCAAAAAGATATACAACTTATGTAATAATAAAGCTCTTGGGGTGTACATGTGGGGACATCCTTTAATGTTATGGCAGCTAAGTTCAAATCCAGCGCAACATGATGTTTTGGTACGTTAAAAAAACATAAATATATAACCTACCAAAACACCATTTTTACGCTGGATGTGAACTGAGCTATAATATGAAACGAAGTACACCCCAAGGAAGCTCTTATGACATGAGTTACATTAACCCTGTGAGCCGTATCCCTCACAAACGGCTCCATTAATAACTACGCTGATGACACGGTTCTCTTTGCCAATTTTTGGACAGAACTACAAGCTATTGCCCAGGCAGGCATTGATTGTGTTTTTGATTGGCTAAATACTACTAAAACTAAATTTATTCTTTTCTCCGTCACCTCCGTAAGCCAACCTACTTCAAATATAATAATCTCTTGCGATAATCCTCAAAATTGTTCATGCAACCTTATTGCTCAAACCGATACTATCAAATATCTGGGCATCACTCTAGACAAACACCTAAATTTCAAAAGCCACATTGACATTCTAACTACAAGGCTCCGAAAACTTATGTACGAAACACATTTGAAATCCCGGGAAATTGCGCAAAGAGGATTCCTAAAAGTAGCCACCAAACGCCCAATCTATTTCTGGACCTCCGAACTCCACAAACTTTGTGACGTCCTCACAGTCAGGCAACTATTTATTCTGAAGAAAATTCTTCTTCAACACCACTTACTCCCTACAACCCAATTTTGAAGTGTCGTAAAGATTTAATCTTTAGTATCCCTACCCCTAAGCTCACTGTCGGGGCGTTTAACCTCCGCACAGACAGACATATATGACTAAGACTGGCCGACAACTTGAGAGACTATTTTGAAATGACAGACTTTTAAAATTAGACAAAGGAACTGAAAAACAGCCGATGGACAGGCCAGTTCTCAACGACAGCGAGACGAGACAGAGCTAAAGACGAAGATTTTATAGATCGTACAATTTGGTTATTTGAACACAATCAAAACAAGCCACTCGTCGACTCGACCATCAGGGCGCCTGAACCACGCGCTAAGCCAAGCAGGCCTTCGCTGCCACTCGCATGCGGCAGCAGCGCGCCCTCGCCGATCTACGCGCGCGGCGATATGGAGAACTCTTCACGTGCCTGAGGGCGTCCGTAAGGGCAATCCACATCGACATAGTCAGCGATCTGACCACCAGCTCTCTTATGGCGCTCAGACGGTTCATGGCCTGGAGAGGATGGCCGAAGACAATATGGAGCGACAACGCAACGACCTTTAGAGGCGCCGATCGTGAGCTGGTGCAAGCCGTGCGGGCCATCGACAGGAACGAATTAATTAGATACGGCCGCACGAGACAGATTGAATGGACTGTCATTCCTCCTGCGTCACCGCACATGGGAGGGCGCTGGGAGCGCATGGTGAGGGCCGTGAAAACCGCGCTGAAAGCCAGCCTCAAAGCCAGGGTCCTGAGAGAAGACCCACTACTGACTTAGGTGGAAGCCATAGTGAACGGAAGACCACTGGCGTACATTCCACTCGACCATCGACTTGCCCCTTACGCCCAACGACTTTCTACTCTCAATGACGGACCGGACTGGCATGACTACGACTTTCGGAACCTATACTGACGGAGACCTGCTGCGACGATCATGGCGTGAGTCGCAGAGACTAGCGGACCTAATCTGGAAGCGTTGGGTGACTGAGCGTTTGCCGACCTTGACAAGACGGGACAAATGGCCGGACCACTGCCCCCCTCGCCGAAGGTGACGTCGTCGTGATTGCCGACACCAGTCGCCTCGCAACTTGTGGCCGCGAGGAATAGTCACAAAGACGGATCCAGGCCGGGACGGACAAGTCAGGGTGTCAGCCGATGGACATGTCAGTAGTCAACGGACAGCGAGATGAGACAGAGCTGACGACGAAGATAGATGACAATCTGTCTGTGTCCGTTTCTTTAATTGAACAAGTTGTATGTGAATTATGTCAACATTGATGTCTATCCCCTTGCCCTGCAGGTGCTGGATCGCAGCCGCTGCGCGGGGCTGCGCGAGGGCGACCTGCTACTGCAGATAGGCGACACGGACGTGCGCCACGCGCCGCACCAACATGTAGTTCAGGTAACAACTTACCTAATATCCGCCAAGGTACCCGCGAGGAATGCTATTTCTCCTCCCTCTCTCGCTCGCTCTCGCCCTCGAAGCGTCAGTAGGACGCTACTACATCAGAGCGAGGTACCTAGTTAAATTTACCGTGTAGTAGTAGTGAGTCTAATACTAAATAACAGTGTGAAACAAATCTATGAATAGAAATTTTGGCCACTTCATAGTTTCATAATTTCTTTATTCTACATAAATCATATAAAAAACAAGACTTACATGAAAATATTGAACAGCGGCGAGCTTATCTTTAATAAGAGATCTCTTCCAGGAAACCAGGTTCAGATGGGAAAGCTTGTTTGCTGAGCAGGGGTAGACCTATGTAAACAACAATATAACGAAATAAACAAGTACTTAAACAAGTATTAATATACAAAATAAATTATATAATTACTATAATAATATACTAAATACTATTATACTTCTAGTTCGTCTATCATTAAGAAACTTGCTATCTATTATACAGTTCAGGTGACAATACAATAATATGGTACCATTGAGCTGGTCTGATGATGGAGTTTGAAGGTAGGAGAAGGAATCCTAGGAGGCTTACTTGTAAACCCATCGAGTTTGGTCTCATTAGATTCATCGTGACAAGTCCTATCCATATCTTCTGGCGGTGTTCTCGTCATCATCACTTGATGTAGGAGCTGGAGGATGGATGACGTTACCGAAGGATTCTTGCTTATAAAACCATCGTGTTTGGTCTCATTAGATTCGTCGTGACAAGTCCTATCCATATCTTCTGGCGATGTTCTCATGATCATCAATTGACGTTGGAGTTGGAGGATGGATGACGTTACCCAGCGATTCTTACTTGTAAACCCATCGTGTTATGATGAATCTAATAAGGTCTTGAGGTCTTAACCTCATGATTTCATATGGGTGTTTTTAGTTCTTGAAAATATTTGATCGTTTTATGGGTTTATCAAACGTTAGTTCCAAGTGGGTTAAATCCCTGGGTCGTGGATTTGTGACATCTGTGTCGCAGCCGTTCAGTTTTATCAGACTCAACAGTCCAGGCTGTTAACTAAGTGCCGGCGTTTAATCAAATACCTAGCCTTTTTATTTAACTAAAGCATCGTCGAAAACGTTTAACGACTAAATGATGAATAGGTTGCTATAGATCTCTTTCTGTCTGAATACTAAAATTAGGTTGTGTTAGGTTAGGTTATCCATAACCTGGAGCCGAGGTAAAATTTTAAATAAACAAAAACATTTTAAAAATAACTCTGTTTGTGAAATCATTTTTCTGGGCATCTTTATCCAACTCCTAAAAACGTATGCGTCATATCCGCAGGCCCTGAAAGACTGTCCGGCGCTGCACGAGACGATACTGCGCGTGTGGCGACGCAACTCCTCCGCCAGGGCGCCGCGCAGCCGCTCCGCCACCAGAGTGCAGCCTGATAATAGTAAGCGCTCTTAACTAACGAATATCTCAAACTTCAGTACAATACGATTAAAATCAGTTAAAGATTCGGCTTTTCTCGGATATCATCGCCTAACTCCGATCTCTCTCTCTAGTGAGAGATGAGGGATTCACGACAATTTCCGAGGTTGGCCGAATCGTTAACTGATTTTAATCGTATTGTACAAATACGTCAAAATTATCGTACTCTATCGAAGGTTCGGGGGTCGATAGAAAGGTCGGGTACGATTCTAGCCGTGACTTCTCTTTTTTGCAACACAGAACATTCGACGTACGGCCGGTTTCAAAACCTAACCCATATATGGGTTAGTATGTGGTAAAGAGTTAAACTGATTTTCGCCAATCACGTGCCGGTAATATTCAAAATAGCGGCTGGCGATTGGCTGAAATCAGTTAAACTAGTTTTTTTATTTAACCAGCGCCCAGAAAGCCGGCCGATAGCCTGATAATGTAGACGTAGCAAAAACTGTAAAATTTACGGCATATTCCAAAGTACGTTCGATTTTGCAAGACAGTTTTCTCAGCTGACGTAGGAGTGGCTGAAAACCTCCTTGGTCCACTATGCCGCACTAGATTTTGCAATTGATTGTGTCTTAACAAACGACACAAAAAAGCCTATGATACTAGTCGATAAATAAAAGCGTTTAATATTCCACAGATGCGATAAACAACAACAAGTTAAGCCGCAGTAAGACGCCCACCGCGGAGCAACTCCGCTCGCCGGCGCTCCACACACACGACTACGACGCTGCTCACGACAGGCTCGATGCCATGAACTCTGGTGGGTTTGTTAGTCACTCAGCCTGAAATAATAGAGACGCTGCACTCTACAGGCTCGATGCCATGAACTCTGGTGGGTTTGTTAGTCACTCTGCCTGAAATAATAGAGACGCTGCTCACGACAGGCTCGATGCCATGAACTCTGGTGGGTTTGTTAGACACTCTGCCTGAAATAATAGAGACGCTGCACTCTACAGGCTCGATGCCATGAACTCTGGTAGGTTTGTTAGTCACTCTGCCTGAAATAATAGAGACGCTGCACTCTACAGGCTCGATGCCATGAACTCTGGTGGGTTTGTTAGTCACTCTGCCTGAAATAATAGAGACGCTGCTCACGACAGGCTCGATGCCATGAACCCTGGTGGGTTTGTTAGACACTCTGCCTGAAATAATAGAGACGCTGCACTCTACAGGCTCGATGCCATGAACCCTGGTGGGTTTGTTAGACACTCTGCCTGAAATAATAGAGACGCTGCACTCTACAGGCTCGATGCCATGAACTCTGGTGGGTTTGTTAGTCACTCTGCCTGAAATAATAGAGACGCTGCACTCTACAGGCTCGATGCCATGAACTCTGGTGGGTTTGTTAGTCACTCTGCCTGAAATAATAGAGACGCTGCTCACGACAGGCTCGATACCATGAACTCTGGTGGGTTTGTTAGTCACTCAGCCTGATATAATAGAGACGCTGCACTCTACAGGCTCGATGCCATGAACTCTGGTGGGTTTGTTAGTCACTCTGCCTGAAATAATAGAGACGCTGCTCACGACAGCCTCGATGCCATGAACTCTGGTGGGTTTGTTAGACACTCTGCCTGAAATAATAGATTATCACGAAAAGACTCACACCTGCAGCACACTGACATGTTTTGTGAAATCCTGATACTTGCCGAAATAATGTGCACAGACGTAGCTCTTCACCTCCGGGAACCGGCCAGCAAAAAAAAATTTTAACATAAAAATTAAGGAAATTAATATTTTCTTCCCTCACAATAGGATCTTCAGAACTCTAGGATAGTCCTGTTCCGAGTCTGTATTAAGAAGGGACATATATTTTAGCTTATATTTATATATTCTTAGCACCATAAGTGTTTGACTCGTCTTAAACCAATTTGCACCATAATTTTGGCAACTGATAAATACAGTTTTAAACACAATTTTAATTAAAACACCGAAGAATAGCTTCCGTGGACGACGATTACCGTACCTTGCTGACACTGCACAGTGCGCTGAGAGGAGCGGGCCATCAACCGTATTTCACTTCTGAGAGATGTTTTCATAGGTTTTCATCACGGCGCCAAATTCGTAATGGTCGTTGACGGCTGTGTCGTCAAAATGGGAATTGGGGTAGTAGGGTAGTGATATGAAAATACTCAAAACAGAGTAATACTGCGTTTCGAAACTACCCAATTAAAGCTACTAGATGGATATCTACAGCCATCAACCTAACCTAACCTACTTCATCACCCCACAGAAGCCACCTACGCAGTCCCCGAGCAGAAGCGCGAGAGCCTCATCGACCGGCGGCGCCGCGGCAGCGCTCCCGCCGGCCGGCTCACCGTGCCCGTGGCCGCGCCCTGGCCGGACCCGCAGCCCGACCATGCGCAGTGGCAGGTGAGTACTGACCACTTTACACTGCACCATGCCACTTACATGACAGCTCTCCGACTAAGAGCTCTGAACAGACACGACGAGAGACAGACACGAATATCGAGATAACGAACGAGATAAAAAAAACGTGCAGTGGGAGTCGCCGACGCTGTTGCGTTTTGGAACGGCAACGAACTTTTAACCGACAGCATGCCCAACAAGGCAAGCTGTCGGTTAACAGTTCGTTTACCCTCGGTTTCACTCGAGTTGTTTCCGAACGCTCTGGAGTAATTTTTGCACCACTGGGAGTCATTTTTAACCGATCTCGAACGCATCCTAAATCAAAATACAAAGCAATTTGTCGCTTATGTGGAGTAGTTAGCAAGATAAAGACTTTCTTTTGTTTGCCTAAAGTAAGAAATGAACATATTTATGTCGAGATAAAATTATTGTCATATTGCACATACGTTGGTTTAGCTTATTTATGTAGTAAGACGCTATTTAAGGAAATGTATAGGTTAAAATCTTTTTTAAACCAAGTTTGATTAACGAATTTAATCAGCTAATTCGCTCCGTCGCGCCGTACGGTTCACACGTGTCTCGAGATCACTGCTCGCTCCCACCCGACCGATATCAATTCGCCCGGCGTACGACGCAGCGCGTCTAACCTAAGCTAAAAATGTCCTGTCCCACTTGTAACATCAACTTTACCGATGGAGCACAGTGCTCCAAGTGCAAACAAGTATACTGTTTTAAGTGTGCCCAAATAACCGAATCTAACTACCGTAAACTCGGCGCGAGGTTAGCCACTTTACTCTGCAAACCTTGCAAGACCTTTGACCCCAACCGTACAAATGTCTCCGCCGGAACACCAGTGGACTCGTCTTCCTCGGCATCACCAAACACCGTCTCCAGCCACGTTACTCAATCGGTTGTAACCCCTACAATAGAATCAACGCTGCAAGAACTACGTCAGGGTATTTTCATGATTAACCAAGCCCTGCAGTCACTTCCGCACCTGGTATCATCGGTAGCTGAAATAAAGACCAACATGGAAACTTTCGAAAAAAGCCTGGCTGCTACTGCGACCGAAGTGTCACACTTACACGATAAAACTGAAGATATTGAAGAACGGCTTACCCACCTTGAGAATCGCCCGGAGAAATGTAAACAAGACCTCCAGCAGCTTCAAGAAAAAATAGCCCTAATATCTACTGAAAAACGCGATAGGGAACAATGGAACCGACTTAACAACATCGAAATAAAGGGTATCCCAATGTCAGACTCAGAAAATCTACTGGACATCATTATCACAATCAGCAAAATGATCTCTCAGCCCATACAACGCGAACAGATCAACTTTATTACTAGAACACGGTCCTACACAAACTGCAAGCCAATTATAGCGTGCTTCTTGAACCGTTATATCAAGGAGGATTTCTTAGCTGCAGCAAAGAAATTCAAGGACCTGACTGCATCACGCCTCGGCTTCGCATGTGACTCAAAGGTCCATATAAATGAACACCTGACGCCCGAAAACAAGAAACTCCTTACAAAAACTAAAGAAGCAACAAAATTCCACGGCTGGAAATTCGTCTGGACAAAGAACGGTAGGATCCAGGCAAGAAAAAATGAAACCTCCAAGATACACATCATCAACTCCGACGACGACATACAGAAAATGGTGAATTGACAGTCAGTGTTTATGTGTATTGTTCTTGTCATTGTGCTAATAGAACTTCAATTACCATTGTTATGCCCAACGGATCTGCCACTGATGTACCCATTTGCAAGTAAACAAACCTTAATTATAGATACTTACTTTTATCATGCCATCTGGCCGTCACATACATTATTACTGCTTCGACACCAGCCTGTCAACGACGACACCTATACTCATTTGAACCTGTTGCCTTTCATGCCTAATAATGTTAATTCAACCGCAGTGTACTGCAAACATATAATGGCTAACTCATTAGGCAACGCCTATGCTATCTTACCACTCATAACCGCTTTGTTATCGATACTGGCCTCCGCCGCCGCATCATCCCGCTACCTCGCTAAACAATTTACACCTATTAAACGCTCACCAATCACCCTTAATAGACCTAATAGTCACCAACCACGAACAGCTGATGCGATAAACACTTCCCATGACTTTCACCTTATGTGTTTAAATACTTACAAACATAAAAGCCTATCTACACTATGCTACACCTATATTATTAACAACCAGACGCAAACTGCAAGTAATACTCTTCCTGCCTACTACATGACGACCATGCCTACAATACAAATTAATAAACAACTCGGCTACACAC
Organism: Argyresthia goedartella; assembly: GCA_949825045.1. Taxonomy (NCBI): domain Eukaryota; kingdom Metazoa; phylum Arthropoda; class Insecta; order Lepidoptera; family Argyresthiidae; genus Argyresthia; species Argyresthia goedartella. The sequence goes on from OX463834.1 coordinate 21,100,398, forward strand.
TATCTACCTATAATTACGTCACAAAGCCTGCTCAATACAAATGCGATCCTCTAACAGAAAACTACCTTTGCAGATTACTAACTATAGTCATACTCACAGTAAACCTATCTAGCATATTTAGGTACCCTTCAGTGGTACCGCTATGTTGGGCATAAATGCTTAACATTTATTACCAAAATGTTAGAGGATTGCGTACCAAAACTACAGACTTTAGACGTAACACAGACTTATTTTCTAACTATCACGTGATAGTGTTAACCGAGACATGGCTGCTTGATAGTGTGAATAGCGCGGAATTATTTAGTAGCGACTATTCAGTGTTTAGAAGGGATCGCAATTATGAAGCCACAGAACAGAGCGTGGGTGGCGGTGTTCTCATAGCTGTCCGGTCTGAACTCCAAGTCGTCGAACGCAAAGACTGGTGCTCAAGCGCGGAAGATCTATGGGTGAGTATTACATTTAAGACTAACAAATAAGACTAGGCTCCACTTAGGCGCTCTATACCTATGCAAAGAAAACCTAGGCCTAACATTTAGCGATCAGCTATCTAACCACGCAACTCAAGTCACCCAAGTGTCATGCGAAAACCCCGATGACAAAATTATCTTATTGGGCGATTTTAACATGAGCAACATCACCTGGACGCCCCATCTTGTTAACAATCACTTAACCCCTATTCACTCCGGCACTGACAATCATCTTGAACTAATCGATCTAATGACGATGTGCGACTTAAAACAATTTAATGCCATCCCAAATCATGAACATAAAATCCTAGATCTTGTTCTTGCTAATGACACCGTGGATGTGACCAAATCCCTCGAGCCACTGAGTAAAGTAGACGATTATCATCCTCCACTTATGATAAAACCTCACTTTATCAAGTTCGAAACACTCAGACCGAAAAGTCGACAGAAATATCTTTACAATCACGGTGACTATGATTCATTATGCTCAGAGCTAGATGAACTGGACTGGCAGGTTACTCTCTCTTCAGGCTCAGTCGATGACGCCGTACACCTTTTCAACAGCACATTGATTAAGCTAAGAAATAAATATATTCCTCATAAACAAATAAAGAAAGGCAAATACCCGCCTTGGTATACATCAGCCCTGACAAAAAGTCTGAAAGAAAAATACAAATATCACAAAAAATACAAAACGTACGGTAACCTGGCAGACCAAAACACTTTCGTACTACTTAGAGACCGTTGTAAAACAATCGAATCAGAATGCTACACTAACTACATGAGAGCTGTTGAAGACTCAATAAAAAATAATCCACGAGTTTTCTGGGCCTACATGAAGAACAGGAAACTGACTAATGCATACCCCCGTTCTATGACACATGGTGTCCATACCTATGACACCGGAGAGGCGATATGTGGCGCTTTTGCCGATTTCTTCGCATCTACCTACCTAGAAAACAATAGCATCTCTAGTAGCGCAAGTCCCCACGCTGATCTTTACGACATAGGCTCATCCACATCAGCATCGGACGTTCATACAATTGAAGTCCTTGAACGTGACGTTTACAAGCTATCAAAAACATTAGATATTAACAAAGGTCCTGGGCCGGATGATATTCACCCAATACTAATTAGGAGATGCGCGAATAGTATATCACAACCACTCTGCTTACTTTTTAAAAGATCTTTACAAGAATGTATCGTACCTATCGTCTGGAAATCCGCATTGATAACACCAATACATAAAAAGGACTCTAAGAATAAAGTAGAACACTACCGCCCGATTTCGAAGCTATGTGTTTTTGCCAAAATATTCGAAAAAATAGTTTACAAGCAAACATATAATGCGCTCAAACACACTTTTAGTCCTCTTCAACATGGTTTCATGCAAGGGCGATCGACAACAACCAACGAAGTACTCTTCGTGGAGGATATACTTGAGGGCATGGAGGGGGGAGGACAGGTGGATGCGATCTACACAGATTACTCCAAAGCATTTGACCGCATTGATCATCGCATCCTTCTGTCCAAACTTCTCTCTGCTGGGATTCGTGGTGATCTGCTTAGATGGTTTTCATCGTACGTTGATAACCGTAGTCAAGCAGTAGTACTCAACGGTTACACTTCTGCGGCTATCACGATCCCTTCAGGTGTTCCCCAAGGCTCCATATTAGCCCCCCTTCTGTTCACAATCTTTATTAACGACATCGACCGCTGCTTCCAAAACTCAAAAGGTCTTCTCTTTGCAGACGACATGAAAATATACAGGGTTATCAACTCACCAAACGATACTCAACTTCTACAAAACGACCTTAGGTCCCTTGAACATTTCTGCTCACTTAACAAGCTTGATCTCAACGTGAACAAATGTTGCGTAATTAGCTTCACAAGAAAACTCAGTCCAACCATTTCTCAATATATTATTAACTCACAAACACTCAACCGTGTGACAGAAGTCAGGGATCTGGGAGTCACACTGGACAGCAAGATGATCTTTGAATCACATATTAGTAAAATTGTCAATAAAGCCTCTCAATCGCTTGGTTTTGTACTGAGAAATTCCAAAGATTTCAGATCTGCGAAAACACTCAAAATATTATATTGCACACTGGTAAGAAGTCAACTTGAATATTGCTCGCAGGTCTGGAATCCAAGGTATAACGTATACAAAAACCAGATAGAGCGTATACAGAAAAAGTTCCTGAGATGCCTATCTTATAGATTTAATATAACTTCAACCAACTACGAAGAAAGTTGTAGAAAACAACATCTTCTACCACTCACCTTGCGTAGAGATTCAGCTGACCTGACTTTTCTATCTGCCATAGCACAGGGTATCATTGACGCTCCCGACCTATTAAGCAAACTGAAGATTGTCGTCCCGGCCATTAGATCCACGAGAAGAAATCTTCTCAAACTGTATATCCCAATGACTAAAACTAACTACAGGCAAAACGCATACATGCTCAGAGTAGGGAAATTATATAACGATAACTACGCAGAACACTGTGATGTTTATCATGAAAAGGCATCTACATTCCGTAACTTTATTAACAAACAATTCTTCGGCGAAAGGCGTAACTCGAATCAGTAATATTGAATGAAACCATTTTATTATATAATTTAAATCACATTTTTCTATAGTGAACCACATAAATAAGTCTAAAACCTGTATTAGTTAATGATAGATAAACAGCTTATATACTTAAAAATGAACTGTAATATTAAGATTTTTTAGGTATTCTTCTGTCCATTCATAGGTGGAAACTTTTAATTGGCTTAGTCTTAATCACTTGCCCATATATTTTAAATTGTTATAGCTGTAAGTTTTCCAAACAAAATAAAATAAAATAAAATAAAATAATTAGGTCTACTCATTTCACCCCTTTGCAATTACCCACTACTGCATTTCCTAAAATTACGATTCAAAATGGTTTATATGAAGCACCGGGCCTACAGATGTTATTCACCCGGTGATTCAAATGCTCATCCAGCATCGTCGAACCCAACCTCACAGGAACAGGAGACCTGGCTCGACAACTCGAACGTGCGCAACTGGGCGGAGAGCCAGAAGTGGGTGGTGGCTCCGGCGGCGACGGCGGCGGCGGGCGGCGCGGGCGCGGGCTGGGGCGGCTGGGGCGCGGGCAGCACGCCCACGGTGCTGGCGCGCGACGCGGGCTACTGGCGCGGGGCCGCCAGCGTGGCCGACTCCAGCGACAACGGAGGTGGGTGCCGGCTGAGCGACTCTTTATAGTCGTTCCGATGTCCGGGGCGAGACCAAAGATTCCTAAAGGGTGTCCTTTCCTAAAAAAACGGATTCCTATAATGACGGAAGTACAGTAAATACGAAAAGTGCATTTTTATTTATTTATTTATTAAGTACTCGTAGGCGCCCCACACCCCTCCAACCCGCACTGAGCCACCGTAGTGGAGTATGGCTCTATCTTAAACGAATCCAGATAAAGGCCTATGCTTCTCGATGGGTACGTCCCCAATAAGGGCTACATTTTTTATAATAAAAGTAAAGTTATCGAATCGACGACCCATAGAAAGTATATTACTTGACCTAATTTGTTTTTGTGGAAGACAGTTCTTTTTCTGTCCTTATGAGAATCCGTCCTTTTGGGAGTGTGTCCTTTCAGGCATCTATTCTTTGAGGCATCTGGCCTTATAGGAATAACTCAACCAAGAATACTCGTTTTGTTCCAACCTGGACCGAGCGAACTAAAAACTGTAAACCCTCGTGCAGATCGAGCTGGATGGATACCCAAGCTCGCAGGTGCTTTTTCATCTTACAGTGATACTAATAGAAATATACATCTACGAAAGTACTGCAAAGTTGCCTGTCAATTTATATGCATAGCCCATAACTGAATTCCTATGGTGATATGACATGTCGACTTCCTGATATCTCGAAGCGTACATCAAAAAAAATAAAACGCACCCACACCGCTCCAATACCGTAAACATTTTCTAATTTAAGCGCTATGGGGTTAATTAACCATCAATGCTTAAGGGCGATTTGCACCATAGTTCACAACTTAAAAACAATACGGCTAAGTTACGTAGTCAAGCACGGCAAGGTTGCCTATCAGCCAGGTTCCCATTTAACATAGCCGAGTTATAATTAAGATGTATGTAGCGGCTGTCAAAATTTGGGTGCAAATCAGTTTTTAATACATGAATTCTATGTCAAATTGAGACTTGTGTCATGGTTAGGGTGGGGGGGGGCGTTAGGAGGGGAGGGGGGGGAGTTATAACTTTTAAAAACCACACCCAAAGGTGGTATCACATCTGACACAAGTCTCAAAACTGTATTAATTTGTGAATCTGAAAACAGAATTACTCGACTATTATGCCATGTTAACTCTCCAGGCTTCCCGGAAGACGGTATGCTGCACTCTCCCACCACGGCCGCAGTAGGTGGCATGTCGACGCATCTGCAGTCGCCCACGAACGGCAGAGTACGACCGCTCTCGCCGTCCAACTCTGGTAAGATGTTTAATCTAACTGCTAAAGAAGGGTAATGTTTTTCGAGCGTAATTGTGTGTGAGAACTGAGATATATAATGCAGTCGTGAAGTGAGGCATATATGCATATTGGATGCGGGTTTACAGTCATAAAATCAGTAAAGGCTTCAATTTATATTATATGTTACCACTTTTTATTTCAAAGCTTTAGACAAAATACTTTAGATGCTATCTACCATTCAGTAAACAACGGCACATCATTTCCGCACGCCGCCATGACGCCTCTAAAATTATAGAAAGCGGGGGAAAGAAATTAATTAGGCATAGGCAGACAAGATAAGTGGCACTTGATTTGATAGACATTGGTTAAATAGACAACATGAGCACCTAAGACTAAGACTAAAGTCATAATACAATTCTTCTAGGCCATCTAAGAAGTCATTCACCATCAAACAACAGCTCAAACGGGCATCTACTGAATTCGCCCTCAACGAGACTGCACAGCCAATCTCCGTCCAACAATTCATCTACTGGACGAATCAAAGGCTCGCCCATGAGGTATGGTTTTGATTTTCATAAGTAACTATTCTACGATTATGGCGATATATTACATGTGATAGGAAAGTAAACTTTAAAATGCTTTAAAAGAAAGTAAAAAAATATATTGTTACTTTTTTTCAACATACCGTAACAGGTTTTGCGAAAGGATAATCATAAGTAAACGTTCATCCAATTAGGTATACTACATGCAGAGAATATAAGCCTGTGCCTTGTCCCGTATGCAAAGTCGTGACGATATAAAATAAATGCGTAAATTAGCGTCCATTTCTTTAAAAAAATGTTTATTTCCTAAAACAGATGGCTTTGCTGTGATGAAAGCCAGTTTCCATCCAAACATAAATCGCGCAGATGAAATGTTCACAGAGTATGAACAGTGAACAAGTACATATTTTCGCAGGCTACGAGAGACGTCCCCGTCGCGCCGCATGCACTCGCCCGTGTCGCATCGGTCGCCATCTTGTTTCACCAACGACTCACTGCCACAAGCCACCGGATTCGCCAACTATCCACAGGTAACCAACCACGTAAGGCCAGACATAAACAGAAATACGTTCAACTCCGATTGAATAAATACAACTGCGGTCAAAACATCGGAATCATTCATATCTACATAGCAATGGGTTACTAAGGTGTCTAAGATGCAGTCACTTTTGATCGTGCCGCCTTGCCAAATGCACTCAAAATGCCACCAGGGTAATAGCCAAATTACCTAATTTAGAACTCTGGCCGCGGCTTCCTTTGAGTACGTGTCGGCGTTCTTTGAAAAGAGCAGGCACGTGGCAAGCCGGCGCGATCAAAAGTAATGCCAACAAAATAGTAAACTATAAACGTCCCCCCCAGGTGTCGGCGGGCGGCGGGCTGGCGGACCCGGAGGCGGACGTGCTGGTGCGGCTGGCGCGCGGCGGCGCCGGCTTCGGCTTCCGCATCGTCGGCGGCACCGAGGACGGCAGCCGCGTCGCCGTCGGCTACGTGGTGCCGGGTACAGTACCTGCACATTAGTGTTGTATGCCGTGCGCCAGGTGTCGCGGGCTGGCGGATCCGGAGGCGGACGTGCTGGTGCGGTTACACTACCTACCTCAACACTCCACCCCGCAGCCAGGGCATTCTACCTGAGTATGACGTAAAAAGTGCAGCTGGGCCAGCTTGTACCAGATTGGTCGTCACCCAAACTTATAAGGTCAATTGTGGAAAGAAAGACATGAGGAAGAAGTATGAGTTGGTCGTGGGAAAATTACACATTTTGAAGCAAGACTACTACTTCCACAAACAGGTGGCGCCACTGTGCTAAAGTTCACTATGCTTACAAACCTACATCGTGCTGTAACTTAGCAAGACTTCGGTCCTGGAAAAGGAAACCAGCATTTCAGATAAATCAAATCCCATCCGATAGTGACATAAGGAATTTATTTGATTTAATGCAAAGCGGCTATAGATGATCCCCCTTTCATAGCAAATCTGCCTCTACCAATCCTGAGACAACATTAATTACATCCACAGGAGGTTCAGCAGACGGCCTACTCCGACCCGGCGACCTGCTGACGTCAGTAGACGGTATCCCACTAGCTGGGGCCACGCATGCGCGTGCAGTAGCCTACGTGTGCCAGGCCGCTTCGAGAGGGAACGTGAGTATTCAATATATAATCTTACAATCTCTCAATCTCCTACTTTAGGTGGTGCAAGAGTAAGGATGGCTGAAATAAAAGAGTGTGTGCAGGGGATACGCACAAACAGGGCTATAAAGTGTGCCAGGTGCAGGCGATACAATCCCCTGGAGAGAAATGAAGCTTTCAATACGGTCACATTGTCTATGCACCTCGCTGAAAGAATATAACTTTAGACTACCTTAATGGCGTCACGAATCTAGTTGTACGGATATTATGACTGGTGTTGTAGTTGGAAAACTCCTGACGTCAGTAGACGGTATACCCTTAGCCACACGTTCTGTAATCTTACTTTGTATGCGTCTAGGGCATATGTAAGTGTGTTCGTGGCTGCAAGCTAATGTTTCCATTTAGATATATACTCCGAGAACATGGCGCGCCCCTCGACTTCTCCATAGGTATGCTGTGTCACGCTCACTCGCGTCGTAAGTACGCTCGCTGTCTCGCCGGCGAATATCGGAGGGGCGCGCCATGTTATCGTAGTTTATCGATGTTTCTGGTTCCCACGAGACAGGGTACAAAAAGACCATGGCGATTTCGAAATATTTGAGAAAATTATGGAGGAATCCCTCAATAAAGTATGTTATAACAGAAAAAGTAAATTATGTGTGGCGATCTTAATGTAGAATTTCTTGTAGATACAACAATGAATCCGATCACAACATTCAAACAGCTTCATTCCTATTGCTAGTAAGGATAAACCTGATCCATCTTTTTAAACGACTTAAAAAAAGGAGGGGGCTTCTCAATTATTTTAAATGTTTGTTACCTCAAAACTGGTACTATTTAGGAACCGATTTAAAAAATATTTTTTTATTTGAAAGGCTATGCTTCCAGTTTGGTATCATTTTTTGAAAATTATAAATCGGTCCAGTAGTTTGGTTTCTAAAGCAAAAAGACTGGAATTGTGATATTATCCAGGTAAATGAAATACATAATGGAGGCCATTAATACTCGAGAGTGGGTTGAGCCGGAGGCGAGTTTTATAATAATATCACTAGAGAGTTTTAATGCCTAATTATGTACAGTTACATACACTAGTTTATCTTCACACATATCATAAGCTCTCTTTGATGTGTTCAGGAACCGCATGTTTGACCGGCATTGTGGTTCTGCAATTGTTTAGCTTGTTCTTTAGTACCAACTTCACGCAGGCGGGCGTCGGCGTTCGAAATTTGAATGTCAGTACCAACTTCACAGACAAACTAGGGGCGGCACGCAGGCGGGCGTCGGCGTTCGAAATTTGAATGTCATAATATGTAAAAAAATTACACATTATAAGAAAACCAAGTAGTTTAACATTATGCTGATCGTAACGTGCGGTTTTTTTACGCAGTAAAGAGTGTTTATGATACCTGTGTAGATAAAGTTTTTAACTTGTTGAATCAATTCGTATTGTATTAAGTAGACAGGTTTTTTTTGTGTATGTATATGTCACCGGAAAATAATACGATCCGCAAGTTTATAAATTTCCTAATATTTTTTCCGCAAGTTTATAAATATACTAACCTAACCTAACATAACCTATCCTAACCTAACCTAGCCTAATATAATCTAGAAGGAAGTTTATAAATTTCCTAGGAAATTTCCGGTGACATATATACGACATTCGCATCTCGACTGATGAGGAAGGAAAAGACTTGAAGTCGGCTTTTTTTAAGTTTTGGACTTGGTTAATTATTATAGGCCTCTCTCCTCTTTACATTCCATAGACTAGAGACGTATACAAAAACTTAAATATAAATTTGCCAGTACCGGATGATAATAAACAGAACCCGAACAAAATCTATCCCGACTTTTTCAACATTATTCAAACAGAATTCAGTAAAGTTTTTAAACTAAAGAAAGTCGGTGACAACCACGGTAATATCTAAATTTAATGACTGGGCAACTTTTGGAATTCGTAAAAGTAGAGTTATCTCATATGACCTAGCTAGATGAACAAAAATCCTATAACTTTGAGAGAATAATTCATGACTATGTTAAAAATATTCCAATACCTTCAAGTTGGTTTGTAGAACTGCAAAAGCTTTACACATTAATAGAAAAATACAAAATTCAAATAATAGAATTAAAACGTTTTGGCACATAATAAACCGTGAAACTGGCAAAGTTATACCAAGAGACAATGATTTCTGCTTAAAGATAGCTGATGTTAAATCCAACGCTGAGGTAGATAGATAGCTTTCAAAACAATCTTCACCAATGTAACCTCACTCACAACAGAGCGTCTATATTCATCTCTATATGAAGCAGAGACGTTAAAATACAGCACTAGCGTAATGTAGATTTTAAATTTTATCATGTTTATCCCCAGGACAACGTCAAAACGTTTTAATTACTTAACTTAAAAATACTGAAGACCTGTGGGGTATATCAGTTAGTCATTGGTTCATAAATTCTAGTTATAGCCCACACATAGCTTATATATTTGATAAATGTTTTGACGATGGAGCTTTCACAGACCTAATAAAACACAGTAAACTGATACCTCTGTTCAAGTCGGGAGACAAGGGTGATCCCTAAAATTTCAGTCCAATATCTGTTCTTCCAACACTAAGTAAAATATTTGAAAAGATTATACTCAATCAAATGCTCACACTTCAACCGTACAAAACAACTCCTCGCCAAACAATTCGGTTTCACTAGGGGTACATCGACTACGGATGCAGGTATTTACGCTGATATCTCTTATTTTCTCTGCACGGGAGGCCGAACAGGATGCTATCGACGTTTTCTGCGATCTGTGGAGAGAACTTTTTAAAGAAATTGACATACTAACTGTAGCTAGTCAAATTACTTTTTTCAAATTTAGCGATAGCTGTAATTTTAACCTAAGAAATAATCACATACTAGTTGCGCTCCGTTTTTGACTTGCCTAGGTTAGCAAATCTTTCAAAGGTTAGTGCATTCTCTTCTACAACAAGATGCCTCTTGGAGATTTTGAAATTACCATTTGAGCAATTAAAATGTCAAAATGTAAAAGCGACTTTTTCTAAAAAGAGATATTACAAAATTCAAGATTACATAAATCACGGTACTGTATGAAGTTAATTTAAATCAAAAACTCGCTGTTAATAAATTTATTATTATTTATAACAATTAATGGGTTGTTGCCGCTAGGGGCCAAAGAGTATTGCCGCTAGGGACCAAAGAGTATTGCCGCTAGGGACCAAAGAGTATTGCCGCTAGGGACCAAAGAGTATTGCCGCTAGGGACCAAAGAGTATTGCCGCTAGGGACCAAAGAGTATTGCCGCTAGGGACCAAAGAGTATTGCCGCTAGGGACCAAAGAGTATTGCCGCTAGGGACCAAAGAGTATTGCCGCTAGGGACCAAAGAGTATTGCCGCTAGGGACCAAAGAGTATTGCCGCTAGGGGCCAATGCCTTTTTCAACCATTATTATTTAAATGAAAAGCAACCCGCACTTGGCCAGAACAGATTGTAAAAAGTACAGTTAGCCACAGTTTGTATTGTAGTAACGCTCTTTAAACTTCTGTCCACATATTCAAACATATGTCGTTCATTGTATTTGAAATAGTTAGACACAACCAATTTTTAAAAGACCTAAAAATAAATTTGTGGGAATTTCTTCGCACTTCTCTCCCACAGTGGTCCAATGTAGAGAAGTGGCAAAACATGTAATTCGCTAAGTATATGTAAAAATATTTTTCATTTGATTTGATTTGAGTGTGGGGTCAGTATGTATGTGCCGGTATACAAATGTACATATTTACCTACCTAAACAGGTATGTCAAAACCGTGCAATAAATCGGTCGATTTATTGTACGGTTTTGTGTTAAGAGTTTGTTATTCATCGGCGATGGTTCATAAAAAAAAAACGTGACACCAAGTGAAAATGGATTAGTAAGGACATCAAATTTTGTCGCAAAAAGAAATCGCGAACTTCTATGAACATTTAGACTTGACCCAACATTCAAAAATAAAAATACATTAAAACAATGCCCACCCACCCAAACAACTTACACACAACGGTTAAAAAGAGTGATATATCAGACACAGAAATCACAAAACGATTATGCTGTTAAAACCTCGACTAATATATCCCCTCGAGCACACTTGCTCGTATCGGCAGTTTTGATGTCGGGAAGTATTTGATCAGAACATCGAGTAAATTGCGTAGAAAAGTCTTAAGATGGGGGACTCGCCACATTTACCAGTTTATTTTGTAATACATCTTGTTTTTTGTGTTCCTGTCGGTATTTTGTTTTCTTCAGGCTGCAGATACTTTCTATAGTCAAAATAGAAACAAGCAAGCAAAAGATGGAAAGTCTTATCACATAATTCATGACTTTGTTGATTCAATAATAAAACCTAATGAAAATTAAAACTGGCAGTTAATAATCAATTTCGTGCGATTTTGGCTTCGTATATGATTGAAATGCTTCATCGACGTAATTTAATTCTTTATTGTAAAGTCCTAAATGGCAATGATTCTGACCAAAGTTTGCAGACGCACGCACACATAATTACAGTGTCAACCCACTTATATTTACATGTTTGTGAAATTTATTTCCACGTGGCCAAAGTGGCGAGTTGCTTATAATATTTTTGTTACAGGTAACACTAGGCGTGAGGCACAACCGGGCTGACATACAACCGCTGGGCTTGGCCCCTATGGGGCCGCCGCACACTAACCACCATCAACCGATGATGTCGTAAGTACATAACTTACGTATTCTAGTACTTTATAAACCTTCTCAAGAATTTTCGAGCCATTTATTGCAATAGGATGATTTAGAAAGTGGTCTCTAAGAATTTAGGGGTAATCACTAACAGTTATATAACTTATTAAAGCGTCTAAAGGTGGGTCCAGACATGTTCTTTTGTCCGTAACGTACCTCCGTATCGTATCAGCGTCACAATCCAAGTACGCTAGTTTGGACGTCCGTTCGGTACGGAACGGTGGTACGGCGCGTCTCGATTGCTGCCGATCCGGGCGTCCAAACTACCATTTTTAGATCGCGACGCTGACACGTTACGGAGGTACATTACGGACCAAAGAACATGTCTAGAGCCACCTTTAGAGGAAATTAGACATGCGAGTCTTACATATAGTCAACTTGAGTATAATAGCACGTACAGGTTAGGATGGCCTGGCAAGGTCGCCATATAAGGGTGGGCCTATAGGTGGTGAATAAGAGGAGTCATTGGCTCAATAGACAGGCGTTTAATGACTAGATGACTAAAATGAGACAACAGACAGAATATTTAAGGATAGGGTGAAGGTGAGTTCTGTAGTGTAGTGCACACTACAGGACTACAAGAAATAATTGCAAATCGTATGATCTCTTATGTAACCGATGTCTAGATATGATATCACTACTTATTATTTGTTATGAAATAAATAAACTATAAACTTAATGTATCAAAACTAACTAGTGTGTTTGTTACTTTCCACTTTCCAGTCCTGAGCCGGCTATGCATCACATACCACAACCGACCTACAACATTCTACATCCATCGCCGATGTATCCTCCGAATGCTTTGTAAGTGCTACCTATGTAAAGTCCATTTCAATAGCATTTCATAATCATGTAAACAAGCCAATTTACACACGATTACGCCGTAACTACTTACATTTGAATATCAATCCTGAACACATTCACATACCAAGGAATTTACATTTGAATATCAATCCTGAACACATTCACATACCAAGGAATAATTTATTGTTCTTACATCATTTCGACACCAAGTAACTCCCCTAAGATAGTTATTTTCTTGCAAAATTATCGGACGACGAATATTTCAATAGTTTGTAAAAAGTCATATTATTTTTTTACTCATCAAAGCGCATCAAAGTCTTATTGTCTTTGGAAAGTTAGTGTGGTTCATTCTTTTGAATCGATCTGATTCGATCGATCAATCGGTTTGATTGATTGATTTGTTGAATGTTGTTGTTGAATTGTTGATGAAAAGAATAATGAAGAACTTAAAGGAGATCTAGCTACCGAAGGAGAAGGTGAACCTAAAAAAGTGAAAAGAGGAAATATATATTTAAAAAAAAATTTTACTTCATTCACTGTCCCTGTCCTGTGTCAGTGGGTATTGTTCCGAGTTCTCTGCGTTTTTCCATTTCCAGTAATTATCGACGACTTTGCTTCTTGTATTTTGGATTAAGGACATTTTCTTTGCGATTTGGTTGGATTTATTATTGAAACGACGACATCTGCCTAAAATCACGGACTTTGATTTTTATACGATAGGAACTCTTTCTCAAAAAACAAGGAGGTAACAATAGTAGTTTGTTACACAAGGAGTGAAAGAGAGCTACGAAAGGAAAGAAAAAAAATTAGACGGCCTTATGGATGTGGCTAGCGACGCTGTAACTCAGCCTTTTATTATAAATGTGACCGATGATGACACATCAAGTGATGATGTCACAAGCGAATGACGCGCGTCAGGTTGGGATATTTCTCTATCTTCGGTTATTTTCTATTCTACAAAATTTTCTAAAACAATTTAATTAAGTTTTTAGTATGATGCTAGAGCTCGTCTAAGCTGAAATTACGCGCCCCACTCCTTGGTTTTGTACTACTAATAGAAAAAAATCGATCGAAAATCGACAGCGAACTATATCTCTTTGATCAATGCCTTTGACATCAGTGTAGGTACAACACTCAAATCTCGCTCAATCATAGACAACTGTCAACTGACATTGTGTTTACATTATTATGAAATGCTATTGAAATGGAGTATATACTATCATTCCATTCACCCTACCTTGGCATTTTTTGTAAATAAACGGTGATTACTAATGAAATGTGAAATCTGCACCCGTAGCATGCCGATCCCGCGGGAAAGTGAAGGACAGAGCTATGCGCTATGTAATGCTCTGTCTCCCTCACCTTCCGCGAACCCCCCCACTGCATGAGGTAATCAACCTCTTTGCAATATCTAGTTTTGTGATCACCTGACATGGAGGGTAAACCCTTTCCGTTAGGATGAACAGGGTAATACATAGTCAGGTCATAAGTTCTGTCACATGTGCAATATGAAATAATTTAGACATGTTTATTATTTATGTAAACATTTATATAGCAAAATGAACTTAATAAAACATAGATTCTTATGGTAATAAAGTTTATTCAAAATGACCCCCGCGATTTTGAATACAGGCCTTTATTCTGCGCGGCCAGTCGTCTATCGCAGCACGAACGAGGTCCATGTCAATATCGGCGGCTGCCTTAATCAAGGATGCCTTGAGTGACTCCAAATCAGGATGAGGCTTTGAGCAGGCCTTTTCCTCCAAGTGTTGCCATATCTTGTAATCTAACGGACTCAAATCTGGACTGGAGGAGGGCCAGTCTTCGTGCCAGATGAAGTCGATTTCACGCGCCGCCAGCCAGTCTTGTGTGCTTTTCGCTCTATGAGCTGGCGCAGAATCTTGTTGGAATACCCAGTGCCTGTTATTAAACATGGTATGAGAAACAGGTTCCACAAGGTTCTTGAGGACTGTATTTTGATACACAACTGCATTCGTTTTTACGCCTTTCTCACAAAAATGTACCTCAGTTAAGCCCCAATAAGAGACTCCCAACCAAACCATGAGCGAGGATGGAAAATGACCTCGTTGGACACGCGGAATACGGTTGCTCGCTTCTTCACTGCTGTGTGCGTACACCTTATCATTTTGTTTGTTGTAGCGCTCTTCCACGGTGAAAATTTTTTCATCCGAAAAAAGAATTTCCCGATGCTTTTTTACCGCGTACCGCTTAAACAAAGCGCGGCATCTCTTCAGTCTCAGGTCCATTAAACGAGCGTCCAAACGATGTCCTGTTTTTTTTCGATATGCCCTAAGCCCTAAGTCTTCATTTAACACCCTTTTCACCGTGGTCCTGCTTAACCCCATCTGAACGGCTAACAGTTTCTGCTTACGTATGGGATTTTTTTGAATTCGCGCCTTCACAGCTTTTATCACTGCTGGAGTCCTAACAGAGCGAGGGCGACCACTTCTTGACCTGTCATCTACACTAGAGTCTTCATTGTATCGTTTTATGGTACGATAAACGAATCTTTTGGTTATATTCAAATTTTTCAGTAAGTCGAAAATCTGAATTGGCGCGTAACCGCAACGATGCAACGCAATAACTGCGACACGGTCTTCTTTAAGTGTCCACTCCATATTTAAAAATGAGGAAAATTCTAAAAAGTACACATTTTTATTTTCATGAAAAATTCGAAATTCGAATTCAATAAACTTTTTTGTGGCCAGCGTTCTCAATTCAAAAGTTTTTATTGTGTGACAGAACTTATGACCTGACTGTGTACCTGTATTCAGGATTTAATTTTGTGATCTCTATCCATTACGGAGAGCACATATCTCCGATTGTGGTTCAGTTATTTTAGTTGCAGTTTTTCGAGTGCATTCGCTCCAACGGTCTTCACAACACAATTATATTATTTCAGCCACCACTTCTGAGTGTACATATTTTCTTTTTAATAGAAGTGTAACTCACAAGTTTGTAGGAGGCGTCAAACTAATTAGCTCAGTTTAGTAATACCTTGGACACTATTTACACACATTGATCTAACCCCAAACTAGGATTCCTTGTATCTTGGGTACTAGACAACGATACACATGCTTATATAGATAAATATTATACTTAGATAAACAAACATGACTAGGGTGCAAACATCCGTTCTCATCACTCAAATATTTGCCCCCACCGGGACTCGAACCCGGGACCCTTGGCTTCGTAGGCAGGGTCACTGCCGACTCGGCCATTCGGGTCGTCAGTTTTAATTAACCGTTTACAATGTTGAACCATGTTGTCTCCAGATACGAGCCTGAGTACCCGGCTGGCGGCGGCGGTGGCGGCGGCGCGTGGGCGGGCGCGCGGCAGGTGGCGGTGTCGCGCGCGGAGGGCGAGGGCTTCGGCTTCGTCGTCATCTCCTCCACTAACAAGGCCACCAGCACCATCGGTGAGTATGACGTCATACATACATACATTTGAAAGAGTATCTGTTGTCGCTGAACTATGAAGTTACTGAGTCTCTATTGAAATAGTCCATGTGAACTTTATCTGATTTTAACACGCTTTTACTGGCTTCACTTGTATGTGTTTATTAATATGTGAATTTCATATACCTACCTAAGTACTTTCAAATTTAATTTGTAAAATATATTTTATAACTCTTAACTCTAAACCTGCCTTCTAGGTTTGACTTTTTTGTTTGTCAAATTGTCAATTCCTACTGTGTAATGAGGGTCCTATAGGACAGGCTTTGCCTAGTTTGGGATCCGCTATTATTTTCTAGACACTAATATTCTAAACGTGTTTCTTTTCTTTATGTATTAACTTGTGTAGTACTACGAAGGCAAATAAATGATTTTTTAATTTACTTTACTTTACATGGAGGGCGGACCGACAACTGGTCATGGCCGTCTGGAGTAACCGGTATAGACAATAGGCCCTATATACAAAGATCTCTTTGCTGAGAAAGCCTACATTTCTCGGGAACTGGCACGTCACTTACAGATTCAAGGCCTACTCCAATATCCGGGTTATCCGATGTTTAACCCATACATCTTTATTTGGCCATTTTCAAAAACAACAACGGCGCATTTCATAATGCTTGAAATAGGAAATAGTATTGAACGGCCGAGATGTGATAGATTTCATAGTAGAAAATATTTCAGAGTTTGATATATGATTAATGAATTTTAGATTGACAAAAGACAAAACAATGTATATGAGGAAAAATATCAGTAGCTTTAAAACCATTGATAGCCGCCACAATGTGCAAACTAGAAATAAACATAAACTTTCTTTTCCAATGTTCAGACTCACAAAAGTTAGCAGTTCTTTTATGGGACACTGTATACGCTTCTACAATAAAATTACGCATGAAATATAAAACTTAACTGAAGCTCGATTCAAAAATGTATAAAGCACACTTTGTGCACAAAGGCCTACTACAAAATTAATGACTTTTTACAAGACACCGACATCTGGCATTAAACCAGTTCATTGCACCCTATATGTTATGTTCTATGTCATATTATGCTTGATTATGTTATGACGTTCATTAAGTCTCAATTTTTGTGCTATTATGAATAAATATCTTTGACTTGACTTGATTGATTTAATACACAAGCTGTGTTGCAATAATGTGTCAAATGAACCTTTTAATTTTACCGCCATACATCATAAGCAAAATTTGTCACTCACACGTCAAACTTGATGGCTAATATGCATAAGACTTTCATCACCACATCGTCATCAGATCATCTCATTCAAATGGGAGGTGGATCAAAACAGCAGCAGAGTACTGGCAAACTACTAGAACTGTACCCTTTCGTAATGAGTTCATGGTCACCATTAGGGCGCCATTATGACGTCACGCATTCAGGTACACAGATATTGTAACCGGGTAGTATTGGCGACTGTTTTTAGATACGGGCCACAGTACCCGACTGTCGAATATACAAAATAATAATACAGAACATCTATTCTAGAAATCGTTTAAAAACTCACTGTTTCCCCAGGCCAACTAATCCCTAACTCGCCGGCCGCCCGCTGCGGTCTTCTGTGCGTGGGCGACACCATCCTTGCCATCAACCACGTCGCCATCCGCAACATGCCGCATCCAGAAGTGGTGGCGCTCATCAAGCATTCCGGGAGGCAGGTCACCTTGACTCTGGAGCACTGAAGTGCAACTCCTGAGGTATACTCGAAAGGTCTCGGAATGTTATATCCTTACTGGGTCTTGTGAGAAATTATGATAACTACCTAGTCGGTCCATAAGTTCTGTCACAAATATTTTGCCGCATAGTAAATAATACCAAGTTTTATTTTATTTAATACTATATATAGTTTGATAGCTCATTAAATACTGATAAATTAGAACGATTATTGGATTTAAATGCTTAAAGCCATATTACACAAATGCTAGTTTCTTCAGAGATTTTGCACTTTTTTACCCAATCAAAAATACGGACGTGATTCACTTTTCACATCTTTTTTCCATGACTCTTAAAAATCTTTCAAACTTACGTGAGATTTTAGTCAGAACCCTCCCTGAACCCGTTACCTTCATTTTGAAGCATAAGATAACTAAGTCTGGGTAAAACTAATTTTCATATTCACATTTTACGTAGTGTACTTGTTGCCCACAAGATCATTTTTATACGTTTTTCTGAAAACGTAAAAAGTACGTAAAGTTCTCTTTGGGAGCAGTTGGAACTGAAAGCTAACAGAAAATCAAATGCTAGTTGTTAAGCATGGTCTAAAATCGATGTTTCAGAATAAATAAATAAAACCTTGTTGGTTATCTGGAACAGTGTTTTTTTATTATATTTGTGGTATTTTTGTCAGTTGCGGCGTGTTTTGGGTTCGCGATTGTCTCAAGTTATAAGGTTTTTTGTCATATTGCGATAATCGTACAAAATGTATTGTATTGTAATTTGATTCATATAAAATAAGCTTTTTAATCATGTATAATGCGAATAAGAAAAAGTTTATTGCTGAGTTTTATCTATCAAAAACCTTGTGACAGAACTTAAGGACCGACTAGGTATATTCAGACAGATGTTGTTTTGTAAAATTATACCCGACTATTTGCACGACAGGTAAGCAATAAAATAAATTAAAATATCTGAAAAATACCTAAAAATTATTAAATAAATAATTAAATTTTGTCCTTCGTTCTATCACTAGCTACTGCGCTCGCGCTACCGAGCACTCTATGCGTGGCGCACACGCGCTCTGTGGTCCGCTCGGGCGTGTCCTCACGTTGCGCTACCGAGCACTCTATGCGTGGCGCACACGCGCTCTGTGGTCCGCCCGGGCGTGTCCTCACGTTGCGCTACCGAGCACTCTATGCGTGGCGCACACGCGCTCTGTGGTCCGCCCGGGCGTGTCCTCACGTTGCGCTACCGAGCACTCTATGCGTGGCGCACACGCGCTCTGTGGTCCGCCCGGGCGTGTCCTCACGTTGCGCTACCGATCACTCTAAGCGTGGCGCACACGCGCTCTGTGGTCCGCCCGGGCGTGTCCTCACGTTGCGCTACCGAGCACTCTATGCGTGGCGCACACGCGCTCTGTGGTTCGCCCGGGCGTGTCCTCACGTTGCGCTACCAAGCACTCTATGCGTGGCGCACACGCGCTCTGTGGTCCGCCCGGGCGTGTCCTCACGTTGCGCTACCGAGCACTCTATGCGTGGCGCACACGCGCTCTGTGGTCCGCCCGGGCGTGTCCTCACGTTGCGGTTATTTAAGGATAAATTGACCCCGGTAATTTGTGAATGCGGGGAAAATAAACAAATTTTTAGTTACAAGCGATACATAAACTATTGTCCATGAGTCCGGCGTATCTTTACAAAACAATACCCTGTGTATAGTTTACGAGAACTGAGAATCCTGGCCATCAACCAGGTCGGGAACCCTGTGGTCGAGTAAGGAGAAATATTGTTTTAGAGAAAATAAGAAATCACTTTTCAGAACCCAGTTTGCAAATCTCATCTTCCATTAGTCTTCTGACTATGTTTGTATGTTCATAGGTATATACAAATTAAATGCTATTGCGAAAGTATCGTTTAAATAATATTTTACTGAAACAACGAATGAAATTAGTTAGTCTTATTTACGAACAAATACGTGAATTAATTACATTATAGCTTTAATTTAGCCTAAGTTAATTACGAATCATGAATTGTTAATAACAGGTATAATCATTGTTTATTAGTAGTTTATGTGACTGATTCATAATGGAGATCATTAAAACTCGAGAGAGTTTCATAATAATATCACTCGAGAGTTTTAATGCCTAATTATGTACAGTTACATACGCTAGTTTATCTACACACATATCATAAGCTTTCTTTGATGTGTTCAGGAACCGCATGTTCGATCGGCATTGTGGCACTGATAATTGCTCTGCACTGGTTTAGCTTGTTCAGTAGTACCAACTTCAAAATTTGAATGTCATAATTTGTCGAAAATTGATAATCATGGTCATAATCTATCAATATTCAGATAAGAAATGTCGTAACGTGCGGTTTTTGGACGCAGTAAAGAGGGTTTATGATACGTGTGTAGATAAAAAATATTAATGTTCAGAATTTAGCATGTTACATTTACCGTCCAAACAAAATAGACGCAGCCTTTCGAAATACGTTTATACTACATTTAATATTATACTATGTCCCTTTTTATAATAACGTCTGAATGTTATTAAACGTGCCTTTCACTTGACTATCGTGTCGCAGTAAGATTTATATGTTCTTGGAAAGACAATAGTTGATTTTGGATTATTATGTCTAATTATAGGTATAGATAGATGTAGTGAATAATCCTTTCCTTTCGTATTTTCTCGGAAATGTTCGTTTTTGTCTTACTACTTCACTCGCACTCAGTACCCGTCAAACGGGCAATTTGACATTTGACATTGATAAATAAAGTATGCGATTTATTTGATACCTACACGTAATTTAATAATACAGTAATTCATAGACACATCGGCACCATTCGGGTGTTATCGTTGTTCCGAGTTTTGCCGATAGGAAAGGATTATTCACTACATCTGTACGTTATGTTTAGTTACTAAGTATTATATGTCAGTGTTGTGCAAAATAATTAGTTATAGTTGGATTTTGCTCAAGCCTATTTCTATGATAATTAAATTTAGAAGACGGGTTATTGATGAATCTGTTTTAATTCATTTTTGTAGTAATGTTATTGATATCCTGAATGTAAGAATAAGAAATATGAAATTTAGATTTTAAGCACCGCCTTAAAGATAATCTCCAAAAACCTACTTATTAACGATAACAATCGTTTAATTAGGGCAAAGCGTATTTTATGTAGTTACTCGATTGACTTTATGAAAATATTAATGGTTTTGCCTAATTAATTAAATTGATTTAATGCTTAATCAATTTGTTATTAAATTCAATTGACTGAAATGAGTTGAGATAGGTTGTATTTTTTACAAATACAATATGGGACCACCGAGCTTGGTATTTTAATACTATGTTTTAGATCTAAGAATGTTCTACTTAGTAATAATTAAGTAGTTTTATCAATGCAATACTTAACGTGCCTTGTATGGAAGTCTGTCTTGCCGTTTAAACAAAAAATATATTTAAATTCGATCAACTTTATTTAGCCATAAAATGTTTTCCATTTTAATCCCAAAGATTATTACTTTTGCAACATTCCATATTGCATTTTTGTGTATATTTTTTCTCTATAATTTTATTCTGACTTTTCTCACTTCACTTTCTCTATGGATATTTTAATATTTAAGTTATAGTCATTTAATTAACTCATAAATGCATTATGTACTCAGTCCATGTCATATCAATAGACAGGATTTATTAATTAGTCAATAAAATAATATTATTTCTAAAATGGTATTTCTGTTAGTGAAAATCATATTGTGGGAATATTTTCCCATTTATTGTCAGTTTAAAGGTGTGCGTTTCGATGGCGCCGCCACGGCCTTATTTTTTTAAAGGAACTGTGCCAAGATTTTGTAAAAATTTGTAAAACTTGATTCCCACAACCATAAATTTGTCAAAGTTTTGGTTAAAAAGTTATAAGCGTTTGAACGTGTCCGGATTATTGAAACGCGGAGAACCTTGCGGCCACGGAGATCTTTTAAATCAAGCGTTGTAGAGACCTGAAAGTCAGTCAACTAACGGATTGACTGGGCCGGGCATTACAGGGACTCGGATTGAATATCTAAAAAAATAAAAAAATCCTAGGTTTATATTTTAGGATCTGTGAGACAAAAACCCCCATGGCCGCGCCATCGAAACGGTTAAGTATACATGATAGCCGAAAAAACATCGCAGAGGTCTGAAGGTTTTTGTAAAACTCAGATCGGAATTTGACAATTTGTAAAAATACAACAAAAATTCCCAAAAGGTTTATATTTCAGGAGTTGTAAGACTAAAATCTCATGGCCGCACCATTGAAACGGTGAAAACACGTTATCGCCGATATCTCGCTGAAGAAGTATCGCAGAGGTCTGAAGGTTTTTTGTAAAACTTAAATTTGAATCTGGCAAAATTAGTAAAAATACAACAAAAAACCTAGGTTTATATTGCAGGAGCTGTAAGAGTAAAACGCCATTGAAACGCTGGAAAAACATGTTATCGCCGATATCTCGCTGAAAAATCTTCTCTGAGGCCTGAAGTTTTTTGTAATAAGTACCTAGATTTAAATTTGTCAAAATTTGTAAAAATAAAACAAAAACTCCCAGGTTTTTATTTCAGGAGCCTTACGACTAAAACCTGTAAGAGTGAAATGCCATGGCCGCGCCATTGAAACGGTGAAAAACACGTTATCGCCGATATCTCGCTGAAAAATCATCGCAGAGGGCTGAAGTTTTTTTGTAAAACCTAGATTTGAATTTGTCAAAATTTCTAAAAATACAACAAAAACCTTGGTTTATATTTCAGGAGCTGTCGAACGGTGTCGTGTAGAATTAAGTCGTGATTATAAAACTAAGTATAAGCGAGATATTTTTTGAAAACACCACCTATTAATATGTAGAAATAGCTAGAATATACAAAAACTATTTTTTTTTCATGACATTTATTTATTTATTTATTAATACAGTTATTAAACTGTATTAATAAATAAATATCATGAAAAAAATATAGTTTTTGTCTATTCTAGCTATTTCTAATGCATTAGCACTACATTGCAGACTATGTCCATTTCATTGTACACATACAAATATACAAATAACAAATATACCCTTCCATTTAAACCTGATTGAAACATAACAAATTATAGTATCGTTCATGACAGTTCATTAAATTTCAATAATAATTCAATAATAAAAATGACAATACAGACATTTGAAATAAAAAAAGAAACGGTTCATTATACTTTAATTACATAACAAAACCCTGTCACACATTCCCCTCGCAGAACCTTCCACATTCTCGCACAATATGCCTCCATGCATCACCAAACAGATCAGTCAGTGGTGCTGCAGCCAACAGAGCGTTGAGACTGTCCCGCACCCTCACCAGGGGAGACTGCTGGCGTGCCACCGTGCGGTGCGCCGGTGTAGCCCGCTAGTAGCCGCTGGTGTCTGCGCGTGCGGAGGTATTTGCCGGGCACGAATACCTTAGAGTGACTGTATCGCGCATACGTACCGACAAGCGCGACAAAGCCACTGTCTCCTCGCAACAATCGACACACAGTCAGAAGCTGCTAGTTGTTACGTCCGACCTCTAGTGAGTTGTATCCGAGCATATCCAATATATAAGCGGATGGATAAAGTTAAGGATAGTCTCCAAATTTCCTCTTTTATATACACAGTCAGGTCCACAGATATCGAGAGATAGGCCCTTGGCGCTAAGCTTGTATCGGAACCAGTGTCGCCGAAAACTAAGAACACGCATACATTTACACCACTCGTACATCAATCCCTCCGCTTTTATTGGTCAGTGCAATGTCATGCACCTATCGTCCGAACACACCCACACTACCGCAGGTATACTAGCTAGTCGAGCTAGTGTTGGGACAATGCAAGGACAGCGTGTATCATCGATCGATTATAATTTATAGACACTGGTATAGACAGTCGTATACAATGCCGGGTTCTATAAATAAAATAGTAAATTGTTTGTAAATACGACATATATATTTTACAAGAAATACCTATTACTGTGTATACAGGGTGTAACAGATGCGGGTTGACAAGCCGAAAAGAGTTGTTTGCGACATATTTTGAACGATTTTCTCTATGAATCTGATTTGATCAGAGCAACTTTATTTTTTACTTCCCCATACAAATCAGCTGAGCTCGGCCCAAAATGTATTGAAAAGTGAAAAACAATGCTGATCAAATCAGTTTAATCAAGAAAGATGTTCAGAATGATGGCGTTAACAACCGTCTTTCGGCAAATATACCCTTTCTGTAAAATCCTGTACAGTTAAATACTATCTATTGACCAGAAAAATTAAATATTTATTAAGAACTTGCCGTTTTGACAATTGAGGCGTAGCGTTTTTTGCCAAGTAATGCAGTCTTATATTGGTATATCTTTCCATTACAGCTTTTATCAGTAATATTAGATGATTATCCATTGGGTTTTGTTCGAATTGGTGAAAATCTATTTCGTTGAACAGATTCATGCCAATGAATCGGGGTAGTGCTTTAGACATCAATGATTGTTTTAAATTTTTAACCCTAACCTTTATTTTGTCTTTGGTAAGCACAGTTGATTTTATGATCACTTCCATGTTTTTGCAAATTGTTATAACGTCATGGGAAGGATATATTAAGCCGCCTTTATCCTTGAGTTTTATAAACTTATGTGTATCGTCCGGGCCGCTTGACAGTAGCGCGCTTGTGCATACGTCGCATTTCACAGTTTTAATCAGAGCATGAACGACGAAGCCAGCTACGTAAGTTATGGTTTGTGAGCTGTATTGTGTTAGAACATCAACCATCATTTCTACTTCTTCGTCGAATACTGCCATTTCATGTAATATATTTATGTCGTCAC
This sequence comes from Argyresthia goedartella, assembly GCA_949825045.1. NCBI lineage: Eukaryota > Metazoa > Arthropoda > Insecta > Lepidoptera > Argyresthiidae > Argyresthia > Argyresthia goedartella. Next base: position 21,125,060 of record OX463834.1, read on the forward strand.
ACTCTTCATCTCGTAATCGGGGATCGATAGTGTGGTTGATGCGAACAGCCGATGAACATGTCAGAAGGGACATCTTTTCGAGTGCTCGGCAGTTCCCACTGTCCACGTCTCGGAGTTCTGACTTGACCATCAATTTTTTGTATATTGATTTGAATTGTCGTGCTGTTGGGTTTGTATTACAACCCCCGTGGCTTCGGATTTGGCCAAAAAGCAGCTCAAGATGGTCCTGACTAATCTTGTAAACAGGGAAGTAGCTTAGTTTTCGTTCTTTTTCAACTAGCCGAACATACAAATCTTTGAGTCAAATCGGACTAATAACTATACAACCCCCTTATCCCGACTTTTTTGCGTCGATATTACCCGTGTATTCTCCGTTCACAGTTGTTCTGCCTCCAGAGACCCCTTTGCCTCTCTTCTTTTTTTCAACAGAATCCTTACAGCTAGAAAGAGAGGCAAAGAGGTTTATGAAGGTAGAATAACTGTGAACGGAGTTAATTCTGATTCGGACTTAGCCGAGAAATTCTCTGTGGACCTGACTGAAAGCATCGGAATTTCCGATCAATACTTATAACACCACATTATCCTTCGTCGGGCGAGGTTTTAAACAAACTTAAAATCTAAACTGCCTGTTTGGCAATCATTGGAATAACTAACAATAAACTTACGTATTATGAGTAATAAAATAACTATATTATTACATTATCTATATTATTAATTGCGGAATGATAAAATCTATCGATTCAAAAACATAATTCTCCTATCAGTATCCCCATCACTATATGTCGTCTCTGTTGCGTGTGACAGTTCGCCTCCGTATCACGATGCATCTTTGCTTTCGTACTTAGATAAGTGTGAAATATTCATTGCGTGTTAGCTAGGCAATACGAAGTGAAATTAAGATACAAAACAAGCAATGTAGCAACAAACTTAGCTAGAACAACATGACATTGTCACTTTAATGTCAATTCGTGACGAATTTTCCGCGAATGATTTATTTTCGTAATAATGTTTATTTCTTGTGTTTTAAGAAGAAATAATAGTTAGAATGAGACTTAAAAGTGATATGTGACACCGGCGTTCTTGGAGTTCACAATCTCGCTTCTATTTTTGCACGTGAGTATTGCACAGGTCGGCATTTTAGAAAAACAACGGAAATGAATTCATCACTGCGGTCGCCCGGTGACTACCGAGAATTTTTAATATCGAACCTGTCGGAGCTACATTTGTTCGCACATGCCACGCCCCTCAACCTATCTCTCGATATCTGTGGTCAGGTCATAAGTTCTGTCACACAATAAAAACTTTTGAATTTAGAAAGCTGGCCACAAAAAAGTTTAGTGAATTCGAATTTCGAATTTTTCATGAAAATAAAAATGTGTACTTTTTAGAATTTTCCTCATTTTTAAATATGGAGTGGACACTTAAAGAAGACCGTGTCGCAGTTATTGCGTTGCATCGTTGCGGTTACGCGCCAATTCAGATTTTCGACTTACTGAAAAATTTGAATATAACCAAAAGATTCGTTTATCGTACCATAAAACGATACAATGAAGACTCTAGTGTAGATGACAGGTCAAGAAGTGGTCGCCCTCGCTCTGTTAGGACTCCAGCAGTGATAAAAGCTGTGAAGGCGCGAATTCAAAGAAATCCCATACGTAAGCAGAAACTGTTGGCCCTTCAGATGGGGTTAAGCAGGACCACGGTGAAAAGGGTGTTTAATGAAGACTTAGGGCTTAGGGCATATCGAAGAAAAACAGGACATCGTTTGGACGCTCGTTTAATGGACCTGAGACTGAAGAGATGCCGCGCTTTGTTGAAGCGGTACGCGGGAAAAAAGCATCGGGAAATTCTTTTTTCGGATGAAAAATTTTTCACCGTGGAAGAGAGCTACAACAAACAAAATGATAAGGTGTACGCACACAGCAGTGAAGAAGCGAGCAACCGTATTCCGCGTGTCCAACGAGGTCATTTTCCATCCTCGCTCATGGTTTGGTTGGGAGTCTCTTATTGGGGCTTAACTGAGGTACATTTTTGTGAGAAAGGCGTAAAAACGAATGCAGTTGTGTATCAAAATACAGTCCTCAAGAACCTTGTGGAACCTGTTTCTCATACCATGTTTAATAACAGGCACTGGGTATTCCAACAAGAATCTGCGCCAGCTCATAGAGCGAAAAGCACACAAGACTGGCTGGGGCGGCGCGTGAAATCGACTTCATCCGGCACGAAGACTGGCCCTCCTCCAGTCCAAATTTGAGTCCGTTAGATTACAAGATATGGCAACACTTGGAGGAAAAGGCCTGCTCAAAGCCTCATCCTGATTTTGAGTCACTCAAGGCATCCTTGATTAAGGCAGCCGCCGATATTGACATGGACCTCGTTCGTGCTGCGACAGACGACTGGCCGCGCAGATAAAGGCCTGTATTCAAAATCGCGGGGGTCATTTTGAATAAACTTTATTACCATAAGAATCTATGTTTTATTAAGTTCATTTTGCTATATAAATGTTTACATAAATAATAAACATGTCTAAATTATTTCATATTGCACATGTGACAGAACGTATGACCTGACTATGTAGGTATCGTAGGAAAGCTTTATGTACCATCTCAAGCAAAAGTATGTAAGAGCTTTCGTGCGGATTCCAAACAACCGAGCTAGATTCAACTTTGGTTCTTACTAGGGCCGTGTATAGAAGCTGGACCAAACCCCAATCTTTTAAAGCATTCCTTGGCTAAAGTGCTCATGGAATGTAAGTTTAGGGTCGAACGTAGCACCAAGGTCCTTAATCGAATACACTCGAGTCAAACACTCAGTGCCGAGTGTATACGTCGCGCTTATACGCTGAGAAGAGCGCGTAAAGGATATAAGATTACACTTGGCAGCATTAAATAGGTGTTTGTTGTTCACGCTCCACCTACGAACCGCGTCTAGATTTAGCGTTTAGAATTTGACGACCCGAATGGCCGAGTCGGCAGTGACCTACGAAGCCAAGGTTCCAGGGTTCGTGTCCCGGTGGGGGCAAATATTTGTTTGACGATGACGGATGTTTGTACCCTTGTCATGGTTGTTTATCTATATGTATATCGTGGTCTAGTACCCAAGATACAGGGAAACCTAGTTTGGGGCTAGATCAATAGTATCCAATATTATAGATCTTCCTGCAGCAAACTACAATCATCCTCTGAACTCACGGGAAGTGTAAGTTTCAGATCGTCCGCATACAGAAGGCAATGGCGTATTGGAGCTCTAATTCCAGGTCCTTTATCATAATGATAAATAACAACGAACCTAAAATACACCCTTGGCTTGTATAGTACGGTTGGGACTCAAAACAGCTGTGTCGCACATATTGCTGGTGGTTTTTGTATTTGCCAGTTAAGGAGACCCTAACGGTCATTGACTCAAATGGATTATGGTATCTCAAACTGTAAAACGATACTTCCGAAATGTATGATATAAAGCGATAAAACAACTGTCGCATGACTATCGTTGTACGGTGGCAAGGTCGTTGCAGGGATGGTAAACATTTCCGGAAATTGACTGCAATTTTATTCTGATGTATAGGGTAAGTGCGCCGGATGGCGGACACTTAGTGAAGTGTTGAACTTTATGCTAAAAAAAATCTACAAAACTACGGATCAGATGTCATGCCTTTTTAGTTTTAACGTTCCCCAGTATAATCAGGATAATATTCATGCCGTTTTTTTTATAAATATCATAGTACTTTAATTAAAAAAAAATACTTGTCAAAAAGTAGGCGAAATGCTAGTTAGCGGACACTTTTCAGTTTACGATCACCAGAGCTACTACGAAAAAAATTTTGTGCGGAAATTCCGTTATTACTAAGTAATCTAGATCTATCAGTCTACGGAATTGCATAATATGAAAAAAAACTGCTGGCCTTCTGTGAATGTAAATAAAAGATGAGTAAGCTGTATGAGTTTATCAATGACTCGTTGCGCACGGGACACGGGCGCAATAACTTGATCCAACTATTCGTTCTAACAAGTCGCCTAACCCGGATTCGTCGGTATAACGAGGTCGCTCTAGCCTAAAGATTTTACTTTAAAAGTATGCTTAAAGGTCAAGGGACCTAGGAATTACGTGGCCATAAACGAAGGGTCGTCTCAACCGGGTTTCTTATATGAAATCCACTATCAAGCATAATATAGTAAAGAAATACTAATAATTTTAGAGGTTTCTAATGTTATGTCCAATTGAGCACGTTTTTGCGCTGACATTGCAAAAGCTGACTGCAACCTACGAGATCAAAATAATGAACTACAGTACAGTAATTTATAGATGTGGTTGGATAAAGAAACGCCAGTGTATCTGGATGATCTGTTTATTTAAAAAAAAACACTAAATAAACAAATAATTTTAGTTTTCTATGAAAAATAAAAAACCGGTCAAGTGCGAGTCTAAATCGCGCACGAAGGGTTCCGTACCACCGTTCAATGGAAGCGATGGTGTGGAGTAAATTGTTGGGATTTTACACAGTATTTTATAACAGATGAAATGGCAAAAGCTAAAGGGGTGTCTCCTTCACTTTTCCATCAAAATGGCTTTTGTTTCATTTTAATCGAATTGAATGTTTTTTTAAGCAAGCCAGCTTTGTATTTGGCCTTTTCTCCAGCTTAGTGTGGGTGTTTTTTCAGCACGCCTGGAAATCAAACAAAAAATAAAGTGACTCTAGACAAGACAAAAACTTAGATTCTAAAAAGTGGCTACGTGACGTTAACTGCACCGTCAGCCCCCCCTTGCCTTACACGAGGCCTGCAGGTTTATACTTCACGAGGTCATCGCAATGGTCAGCAATATCCACGGAAAGTACGTAGTAGTAGAATGTAACATGCGTTAACCCACGTCTCGTCAAGGTAAAAAATTCGCCGCTTTTCCTCTCGAAATTTCTTTATTTGGTGTAAATATTTGAATCTCCAGACCGCAATTTCTTCACGGTCTATTAGCATACTTTTCCTATTTTTCTTCACATATTTAAATTTTAAACCTTCTAGCACTCTGCGCAAGGAAGTTGAAGAAAATTTTGGAAGGGAGTCGTCCTCATTAACGGCGTGGAGAATTTTTTTCAAATTAGGTATCTCCCCATTGATATAAAACGCGTGTACTTTTCTCCGTATTGCTGTTTTTGTAAAATTATCCAATTTCTGGAAAATTGACCTTTTTTTTCGTTTAAGTTCGGCAACTTCCACCGAACCTGAAATACAAACAAATATTATAACATCAGATACTCATTCATTTATAGTATTCTATAGCGTATATAATATAGGGCATATTAGTAGTTTAGTTAGTGCACTGTACCTGTTTCCTTGTATTCTTTGATAATTCTTTGAATCGACTTGTAGCTTGCGCCACTCATTTCCATCGTTTTGTTTATCATTTTAACAGTTGACTGGGGCTCGTCCGCGGGCCATGTTTTTTTAACATATTTAAAATTATTAACGATTATCTCCTTCTCGCCGGCAGTCAAAACCATACTCATAGCGTCGCACGCGGCCTGTAGCAACTGGCATAGAAAGAAATTGAGATTTTTTAATTAAGTAAGCTGCAGAGTCGCAATTCCATAATATATTATAGTTAAAAAAATATTAAAAATCTAACCCGAAACTAATCAAGGTTTATTGACTGTACTGTACATAAATAAATGTATGGCACATAAGTCTAGCGCTGACCTTGATGCTTTAGAAATCAAAAGTCACGTATTTTCCAGGCTAGAAGAATAAATGTGGTGGATGTGGGTAGAACCGATTGGTTCTAAAGTCGAAATCCGTCCCCCGTGCCGATTATGGGGTAGCAAAATCTCTCTGGTTCCTCCAAAATACCTAAGTAAACTCGCTCAGCGCTAAACTTACGTGCCGCGACTTGTGATATTAGTGGGCTTTTAAAATAACACATGAGAAAAAGGTTTGCATTAAATACCTAATAAAACATGTACTACACGATAAACATCTTTAGTTATCTACTTACTTACCCGTTAAAAGTCGCCGACGACGTCTAGGTTTCGGCACACTCGCATTCGATGGACCTTCTCCTGGATCCATTTTTCAACAAAATAACAAATACAGCAACGTAAAACAAGTTCAATAACAATAACGTAACAAAACAGTCAACAAAAACTAAACGTACTCAACAACAAACTAGCAAAAAAACAACAAAACTTAACGAATCACTGATCAGAAAACTTCCAAGACGTCAAACCGCAAGCGATGATCGAACCGGAATGAATCACTGATTCACAAAATGCTTCCCGTAGGGTCCAAATGTTTATGACCCCTCACCATCTGTGTGCCAGCGCACGAAATGATGTAACTTAAAATTCTGTTTTTTCGGTGGTTTGGGTTTTAATTTCAAATAATGCAGTGTTATCACAAAGAAAAGTTAAATTTTCTATGTATAACATTTGTAATATGAATAAGGTAGTATAATATTTAACCTAAAACTAAAAACAAGTCAATAAAATATATTTTTAATTTCATAAATTCAAACTCAAATTTTCACTTTTTTGAGATACGTAATTATCATCGAGCAACGACAACGACAACGTACTATGAGACGCCACTAAACGTCATTGCGACATAACCCGACAAAATTATGTTGGTATACTTTTAGTACCAATAGATTGTCGATTGAATAGGGTGTCGCTTTTTAATTATTCGGGTTATATTTTTATCGTTTATGTAGTATGAAGTCGTAGCGATGACCGTTAGGGTCTCCTTATCTGGCAAACGAAGGAAACCAACAGCGCCGCCGTGGGGAAAATCCAATGGCACATAACTTCTTCATTAGAACGTCGTTATCGACTCTTATTATTCGGGTTATATTTTTATCGTTTATGTAGTATGAAGTCGTAGCGATGACCGTTAGGGTCTCCTTATCTGGCAAACGAAGGATACCAACAGCGCCGCGGTGGGGAAAATCCAATGGCACATAACTTCTTCATTAGAACGTCGTTATCGACTCTTTCGAACGTCTTACGGAAGTCCATATGCCGATGTCCACCTGACATCCCTTGTTCATGCACTCCGACACAATCTAGACCACAGAGTATATTTAATATCTCGACTAACGTCAGTAAGTTGGTGTTAACTGAGCGGCGGCGACTCGAATCCTTGTTGTTGCGAGTCGCTCAGATACGGCGCAATCTGTGAACTGATTTTGCCATATATGATCAACTCGAACCGTGTATGAAACCTTCAATAAATTTTGATTGTTTCGATAGGGCGATCATGGCTTATAGTTCAGAGAAAAAAAAACAACTAGTATTAGAAATTATATCTCAAGGATTCTAAATTAAAAAGAAATGATAAGGTACAAAAACATACGTTTATTTCTTTAAAAATCACATAAACCACAGATTATTTGGTTAACCCTCCATTGCTTGATAACTAAAAATACTTTGGTTCTGAGTACCCGTGCGAGAACCGTAACACATAACTTTCGTAATTCTGTAGATAGAATTATTTGATGAATCATTATTTACTCAAATACATAGCTTATGTCTAACACATACCTAGGATTTTTGGTTGTATTTTCACAAATTTTGACAAATTCAAATCTAGGTTTTACAAAAAACTTCAGACCTCTGCGAGATGTCGGCGATAACGTGTTTTTCACTGTTTCAATGGCACGGCCACGGCATTTTACTCTTACAGCTCCTGAAATATATACCTGGGAGATTTTGTTGTATTTTTACAAATTTTGACAAATTCAAATTTTTACAAAAAACTTCAGACCTCTGCGATGCTTCTTCAGCGAGATATCGGCGATAACTTGTTTTTACCGTTTCAATGGCGTGGCCATGAGGTTCTAGTTTTAAGGCTCCTGAAACATAAACTTAGGAGTTTTTGTTTTAATTTCACAAATTTTGACGAATTCAATCTAGGTTTTACAAAAAACTTCAGGCGTTATCGAAGATAACATTTTTTTCACCGTTGCAATGGCGCAACCATGGCATTTTACTCTTACAGCTCCTGTAATATAAACCTAGGTTTTTTTGTTGTATTTTTACAAATTTTGACAAATTGTAATCATCAATGTAATGTAAGTGTTTTACAAAAAAACTTCAGACCTCTGCGATGCTTTTTCAGCGAGATGTCGGCTATCATGTATATTTCACCGTTTCGATGGCTTGGCCAGGGGTTTTTGTCTCACAGATCCTAAAATATAAACCTAGGATTGTTGTCTATATTTTTGCAATTTTTCCACAAAATAACCTAACCTAAACTGACCTAACTTTCAGGTCTCTGCGACGCTTGGTTTTAAAGATCGCGGTTCTTCGTGTTTCAATGACGCGGCCACGTTAAAACGCTTATAACTTTTAACCCTAACTTGACAAATTTTTCAAAATCTTGTCATTATTATTTTCAAAAAATAACGCCGTGGCCGCGCCATCGAAACGCACACAGTTAGAATTAGTCCGCCAGTAGAGTCGCGGTCAATTGTCAATTGTCAATTGTAAGACGGGCTGGTTTCCGCAACTCGACGACGAAAGCGCCTATTTTGCGTGTGGGTGGGAATGCGACATCATTCGAGCCAACCCAACTCCTCCAGGAACGCCAGCAGGCCCTTTACGTTACCGACTATCCCTGGAAGGTCCCTCGATTGACCGAGGTGTTTAGCCCTGTAGTCCGCTACTCCTGTGCACTCCATGAGGACGTGAGCAGCCGTTTCTTCTGCCTCCAAGCAGGCTCTGCAAAGGGGGCTGTCGGTAACACCTAGGACATATAGATGTTTATTAAAGAAACCATGGCCAGTAAGTGCTGCAGTTACCAGTCGCATGCGCGGCCTACTAAGTCGAAGCAAGGTCTTAGCCAGCCTAGCGCTAGGGTACGGCAAGGCCAGCTTAGCCTGCCTGCACTCCTCATGGTTTGTCCAAAGAGTGGCATGATCATTCCTGGTCGACTCTCTCAGAAATGAGCGTACCATCTTGAAGGGAAGAGGGATGATAGGTTCGGGACCATACGCTGTCAAGCTAGATCCTTTACGCGCCAACTCATCCGCTGCATCGTTACCTCTTGATCCGCTGTGTCCTTTTATCCATTGAAGGATTACGCGGTTATGTTGACATACCTCCATTAGTCGTTTGTGACACTCGTAGATTAGCCCTGAGTTAATAGTGTTGCTATTTAGGGCTTGGAGGACGGCCGTGCTATCCGAGAGTATTCGAATGGAGGAATCTCTTACCTTTCTCGATGCTATGGCATTAGCGGCCGAGATGATGCCCATGCATTCAGCTTGAAAGACAGTATTATGGGCACCCAGTGGAATGGCTATCTTGATGTTTAGGTCCTCCGAGAAGGTGCCTGAACCAGTGCCTGCTTCAGTTTTTGAACCATCGGTAAAAATTCTGAGCTCTTTAACGTCGAGCCCCTCAACCCGATGGTCTTCATGTAACTGTATATTGTATTTTTTGTCAAAAACAAATTGTTTAGGGATTCTGTCACTGCAAGCCATAGAGATGGGAAATTTTTTGTAAACTTCCCCCAGGATGGCGGTGTGTGAGGTCCTGTTTTTCCTCCAAAGTCCTAAGGTGTTGAGTCTCACCGCAGATGACGCGGCCTCCTGCTTAATATACAGCTGGAGTGGCGGAAGACACAGCATGGCCTCCATTGCTGCTGTTGGAGTAGTTCTCATACTACCTGTGATAGCCATGCAGGCCAGCCTTTGGAAGCTTTGGAGTTTCCTTACCATTGTGGTTAGTTTGGTCCTGGTCCACCACACCACAGCTCCGTAGCAGACAAGAGGACGGATCACCGTTACGTACAGCCAAAGAATGATGTTGGGAGAAAGTCCCCACTTTTTCCCCACCATTCTCCGACACTGCCAGAAAGCAATACTCGCCTTCTTTAGTTTGTTGTCGATGTGGCTACTCCAGTTGAGCTTGCTGTCCAAGGTTATGCCCAGGTACTTCACCTCAGTTGCTAGCTGGAGTTCCGTTCCAAAGAGCTTAGGTAGGGTATACCTACCAAGAGCCCTATTGTTAGTGAACATGACCATTTCCGTTTTTGTTGGGTTAACCGCCAGGTCATATTCTAAACACCAGCGCTCCACGATGCGAAGAGCTGTTTGTTTAAGGTTGCATACTGTGCTCGCGAATTTACCTGTGATGAGGATTACCAAATCGTCGGCGTATCCTACGGTGTAGTATCCATTAGCGTTAAGCTTGGTAATCAGGTCGTTAATGACCAGATTCCACAGAAGCGGGGAGAGCACTCCTCCCTGCGGGCATCCCCGCACTACCTCCGCCGACAGGGACTCTCCAGCTAGACGCACGATACGTTTGTTAAGCATGTTTGTGACCCAGTTGTTTACAGCTGTTGACACCCCATGCCTTGTTAGAGATGCACTTATACTGCTATGCTGCGTCTTGTCAAAGGCACCTTCTATATCAATAAAAGTTCCAAGACAGATGCATTTGTTTTGAATCGCCTCTTCAATTGTGGATACAACTGCATGGAGAGCTGATTCAGTAGACTTACCCAAACTGTATGCATGCTGATTCTTGTGTAAGGGTATATGTTTTAACGCTCCATCTCTCAGGTGTCTCTCGCACAAACGTTCGAGAGTCTTAAGCAAGAACGAGGTGAGACTAATCGGCCTGAAAGATTTAGCGTTAGTGTAGTCGCTCCTTCCTGGCTTCGGTATGAAAATTACGTTTACTACTCTCCACCTTTTGGGAACGTATCCGATAGAGTCGCGGTAACTATACAAATAATAATCATAATAGGCAATGAAAAGCCCATAAAAATAATTAAAATCTATGACACACTTTCTACACTACACTACTACATTCTATTTTTTCTCCTGGTGCACGCGGGGCTCTAAGGGTTCTCATGGAGGTTCTTACTATACCAGAACGAGGCTATCTGGGGCCTGATGACCGCGAAGTAGTCACGGACACTGGCGACGGCAAACATGCCCGACGCGCTACACTAGTGTGGCAAACACAGCGGTATACGGAAGGTGTTATTATATTGTACCTGAGGTTGTTAAATGTCCGTCTGGTGAAACTAGTATAGCGAGAAAACCTACATTTCTCAAAAAAAAAAAAACTGGCACGTCACTTACAAACAAATTGAACCCTACTACAATATCCGACTCGCTACTCGACTAAATACTAGCCTACTGGTAGTGCGAACTAGCCTTTACCACAGTGGGCTAAAATTCACCAACACAAATCGCACGTAGGTAACCCTAGCGTGAGCGAGCGAGACAGGAGTGTACAGGACGACGTTGAGATGTCAGAGTAAAAGTAGCTCATGCGTAGTGATGCGCCGCATTCTAACGGGGAACCAATTATATAGGTGTTTAGTGATTATTGGATGTAGCGCAGGTACGAACTATATCTTTTTATTTATATAAGTGTCTGCGGAGCGACCTTTCTGTACGTAGTACTATTAATTATGTGGGTCAGACTTTCGCCGAAAGTAGAATTTTGGGAAAATATGTTATTTCTAAGCAGAATTTAGACCAGTTTTTAGTGAAATGCTTACCAAAAAAAACTACTGTTTAGCTCTTAAATTTTAACTGAAAACAAAAATATATGGGATTTGACGTTTGTTTTGAGTTTACACGCTGTTTAATATTATTTGTGGTAATACAGTAAAGTATTGTCCAAAACTGAATTTGATTGATAACCTACATCGAGTGATCCATTTAAAATATAGAGTTTTGTGATGGTGATATTTGTTTACCTTTCTGGCCACGTTAAGTTGGACCGAATATAGATATTGAACGTCATAGGACGAGCCGGCCGTGCTGCAGAATTAGCTTCCGGATGTAACACGCCGTATGAAATTATCCCGAAATGTACGCTTATTTTTCAAGGCTGGTATCTCAAAAGCACCCTCCTCAATACAATGTGGTAGAAATGGTAGATTAGAAATGAGGGAATAGTTGCATACGTCTATCGCGTTACATGCTTGGATTGGGTACCTCACTGAGCCCGGGGCGGTGCCCTGCACTATTCCTAAGTTAGACCGCCATTAATTAACAAATTGATAGATTTATAGAAATGTAATCAAAGCATAATCAGCGTATTTCTATTAGAACTTTTGGCACCTCACAGATGCCACTTGATTAAAGCCCAATTCATATTTTAGCTATTCTATATTTTTTCAAAATTAATCGTAAATACAACACTTCGAAGATACCTACACCTTTCTTTTAAACGCTGTATTCCAACTCAGCCTCAGCCACACACAAATACACCACACCACCCACCAGTCCACCACACCACTTACACCATCTAACGAATATTTTCTAAATTTTCTATTGCGGGAAATAAATTTTCAAGCTGGCAACATTTACTTGCGCGCCGATCTGTCGTCGAAATAAGTCGTGTCGCTGTCATTGAGATCAAAGTTTTCATGTTTTTCTCAAAATATCACGATTATTAGCCTTTCCAAGTGCCTGTGTACCTTGCAGTGATTATGTGCTATCATCTGATAGTGTCCAAAATTGTATGATAGGGGTGAGTGCTTGTTTACATTTGCTTACCGACCGAGACCACGGAAGGATAGGTATCTGGTTATTTACGCCTGTTTTGCATGTTCTTATTAGAATATCTTTGGAATATTTAGATAGCGGGCGTTTAAATCCTTTGAGTTTGTCCCTGAATTCATTTCGTAAGAAGATTCCTTGAGACTTCTTCGTAATTTCATTTACAAGGTAGTCGTGTTTTTGCTCAACTCAATGACATTGAAGTTTTACGAACTATGTTCTGGTCAAACCATACCGGTTTTCAGTGTCATTAGCTTATCAATTTGGTAGTAGGTCCAAAAGAACACCAAATAAAATAATCTTTAATACAGGGTAGATTGGTAAATAATGACTACTACTCAAAAAAAAAATACCTACTTAACTAAATATGCTTGTAATTATCTTACTGTATATTATAGTCATATGAAAAAGATTCATCATAGGCACATCTACTATACTCTCTCCTCAACAATTTTTTAAACACAATCTTTTTTGGGTCTTGGTTTTAAATTGTGATCAGCTGTTTGAACCAATCTACTCACAAAATAGAACAATTTATCTAGCAAATCTTGAAGATTCATTTTTTTCATTCCAGGGGGTTGTAGAAGTTGCACCTGGCCTACTTTATGGGATCTTTGTGATTAAATCTTGAAGATTACACTAGCAAATGGACAGTGGCCATTTTTGTATAAACTCTGGGCCCACTTTTTCCAACACTGTTCAACAGTAATGAAACTCATGTCATATGAAAGCTCTTGGGTTGTACTTCAATTCATTTTATGGCAGCTAAGTTCAAATCCAGCATGAACATGGTGTTTTCATACATTTTTCATAAATATTAAAAATTCATAAATATATGTTCACTTCTCCAACATTGTCTAACAGTAATGAAACTCATGCATATTGTATGAAAGCTATTGGGGTAAACTTTGTTTCATATTACAGCAGCTAAGTTCAAATCTAGCGAGATAATGGTGTTTTTGTAACTTTTTTATTATTATTTTTTTAACTACTCAAAAACTGAGGGTAGTTGGGACGGATTGCAATTTGAACCCTATACCATGGTAATGTAACTTTTTAAATATTTCAGTGCAATAAAGAATTATGAATTATGGTAATAAAATTTAAAACCTATAATGGAAAAGTGGCGTTAGGTAACGCTAGTGGTAACTGAGGGGTTAAATGATACAAACCCATATACTTTCATATGACATGATTTTGATTACTGTAAAACAATGTATAAAAGTGGGCCCAAACTGACGTGTGGTCCTTTCCTAAGAGGAAAGAGGAAATTTTCCTACTTTGAGCAAGTTTTAAGCCAAGAACAAAATTGTTGCTATATTAGAAAACTGAAAGAAATAAAAAGAAAACACATAGAAATAAAGAAAGATAGGGATCACCAAACTACTCAGTATTCTGCAGTAGATAGAATAGAACCTTGAATACTACACTATATTACTAAAATCAGGTATAAATCTGTTTTGGTTCCAACAATTCATTTGCACTAACACAACAAAACAAATAATCAAAAGTTCTAACAATTACAATGAGAGACATTGTATGTCACCAATAACAACCAATTAGAATCATGATGAAACACCAAAACGCAAACATCATTAATCCTTATTATGCTGACACTAAAGTCCGTTTTTGAGTGTAAATCTATACATTTTCTGATCCAACTGTTGAACAGTTAGTTACTTGCAAGTAACTTCTATTACCATGTAGGAAGATTGGTTTTTAATTAATGTGGGAAGCTAAGCACAGATTTCTGTGTCAATTACAATTCTACAATGCTAATGTTATGTGGATGCAGGAAGCACGCTGAGTAGATGGAGGGGTAACGAAGAGGCCACGTAAAGGAGGGCTGATTAATTGATTGAATGTTATACGGGAGGAAGAAAAAAAATCTCAGGGTCTCGGATGTTTATATATATGTTTGTGATACTTTTGGTTCCCACAAAATTACGATGACAATTTTCCCGAAAATGGCTCTCTTGCTGCCAATCATTTTCAAGTGTGCCATAAACAATTTTACTTCATTATTGATTATACCATGTATTTATAACAATAGGTACTTAGCTAGCATTAGAAGGAAAATTTATGATTAGTAACACTGTTATTGCCTGTTGGTTTAGTTGCTTGTTGTAGTCAAACCTACAAGCCTTTGTACAAGTTCTTGGATTCTGGCACCACTCTGGAAGCGAGAGTAAAGTTGTTAAACTCTCGCCTGTCACTCAGGAGAAGCAGATTCTCGGTGCCAATGAGACAAGTAATTTTTATAAACCATTATTTGGGCATTCTAGTGGTGATGGAAAACATAGTGATTCTAGTGGTGATGGAAAACATAGTGATTAAACACTAAATTGAGTATTAACTGTGCATCAGCCACCACATATGGGAATTGGTATGACGTTAATCGCTATGTTAGTTTGTTTAGATCCTGTGTCGCAGGACCTAGAATCATATAGATAAGATCTACCTCTCTGGTCTGGGGAACTAACACTAAATTAAGTGCTATTAATATTCCATTAACACTAAACTGTGGAGCAATATGGAGGGTGGCATGTATGATATTCGTAGAGTAGGTGTGTATGAATATCAAGATGATCAAAAAATGCTCAAGGTTTTAAATCTGTTCTCAGGTTTGCTTCGCAAAACTTTTTTTCTTTCAGTACCTATGTCTGAATTTTAAAGAGTTTTGTCTGAGTGTAAACTATTCAGATTTCCACTAGCGACCTTGCCAATGATATTTTGATACAGCACATTAAACTGTACATCTGAGTTTAATTATGTTTTTTGCTGCATAGCCCTTGCTTTGCGTTTGATCTAAAAATATAGAATTTTATTGTAGGTACGCGCAGGTCTACCTCGCTAAACTATTTGACTTTCCTATCTATCCATAAGCTCGCTTTTGTACATGTTTTTTCTATTATTTACAAGTGAATGTACCTATGTTTGATTTGTGTAGTACATTAAAGAAATTATAATGCAGTAACATAAACAGTGTCAAGATGGTTAACCTTGGGATGTGAAACAATAGGCTGGAAACTAGCATAAAACCTTTATTTTGCATCCTCAATATTGTTCCAAAAGCCACAATAAATACCTAACGTGTCTGCGTCTTCATTTATTCAAGGTCAGTGTCGCAAAATCGGTTTTTCGCAGATATCTCGCTTCCTATGGTTTCAACGATGTCATCTGAATAAAAAAAATACGCATGAAATTCCCTACAAAATGGCATCCACACAGTTTTTATACCCCTCGTCGTTTTTGTTGTTTGTTGAAAGGCCGAAGCGCTCATTTTAATATGGCTTATTCAAACATCAATCGCGAGTCCCGGGAAAATATACGTAAATTACCATTAATTAATCACTAAACGACCCATATTTTTTAATAATCGATGGGGCTAGAATCACGGAGCTTTGTATGATACTTTTGACCTGGGATAACGAGTGTTTTAATATGACTTTTGGGACAACATTATGGATTCCAAAATAAAGGGTTTTTACTAGTCCAGCTTATCATCTCACATTCCGAAGTGAAACGAAACGTGAAACGCTAAATTGCCTGCACGCCAGGCGTAGAGTGGTGCACTAGTTATTTCTTGTTATCTTGTAGATATTGGTGTAACTGAGTAAATATCAAAAGTGGTAACACGAGATATTTGAACTTTTGACAGCTAAAAGACCTCGAAACATTGGGACCTTTTTGGCTTCTCGCCGCTCATATAATCTTTACGGTGCGAAAATTTACGTTCTAACAAATTAAAGATCATTAAAAATTTGCGTCTTATGCGTACCAAAACATTATATTCGGTCAAGCCATATACTAGAAAACCATAATCAAAACTCGGAAGTTTTTTTCGCAACATTGTAAATAACTGGAATATAGTCATCCGTGAATACCTCCGTGGTCTAGTGAGTGTCACGCTTGCTTCCCAAGCAGATGAAGGTTTGAGTCCCGGTGCTGACCAATGAGTACATTAAAATGACGTTCTAACTGTGATGGAAACCTTCATTAACCCATAGATGCGGCGATGGGCTGGCCCCCTGTCTCGCAAAATGGAGTAAAGAGTCACCGGCTAAACGTGGGCACCAGATAATGATCTAAATACCTACAAGATAACAAAAAAATATACGAATGCTCTACCTTTTAAATTATAACATAGAATTACCATACCGACTGGAGTACGGGCTGAAATATAACAATGTCTGGTAGTCACGTGCTTGACAATGCTTCGTTAACCCAAGGTACCTACATTTAGAACAGGTATCGCGGAGAGCTTTGATATCAAATCCAAACTAAGTACTTCATCTTTTTTTACCGACTTCAAAAAAATGAGGTAATACTAAAACGCGACTGCGTTACACTAAAAAGAACAAAACAAGCAGATAAGACTTAACGTGATTATTGAGATTCCTTAAAAACAAAAAATAATGTAAATTTATATGCAAGCGGAACCCACTAGTCCCTACGCATTTAAATGTGACTAAATTTAACACTGTAATTTAATAATTGTAAGTACTAAATTACGGCAATATTGTAAAAAAGTGAAATAGTTTAAAACTAAGGTGTATTCATAAATAAATAATAGTAATAAATAAATATAAGAGGACAATCATACACAAATCGAACTAGGCCCATAGTAACCTCAACACGGCATGTGTTGGGTACTAGACGACGATATATTTAATAGAGATAATCAATTATGTAAATACATAGAAAACATCCAAGACTGAAACAAATATTCATGCTCACCATTCAAATATTTGGCCTTACCAGGATTCGAACCCAGGATCGTCAGCTTCGTAGGCAGTGTCACTACCCGCTAGGCTAAACCGGTCGTATTCATGGCTTGTGCAATATAAGTATAAGTATACAAATATGACGACCCGAATGGCCGAGTCGGCAGTGACGCTGCCTACGAATCCGGGACCCTTGGATCGGTCAACGAGAGAGATCGAGAGACGACCCGAATGGCCGAGTCGGCAGTGTCCCTGCCTACGAAGCCAAGCGTCCAGGGTTCGAGTCCCGGTGGGGGCAAATATTTGATTGATAAGAACGAATGTTTGTACCCTAGTCATGGTTGTTTATCTATCTAAGTATAATATTTATCTATATACGTATTTGTATCGTTGTCTAGTTCCCAAGATACAGGGAATCCTAGTTTGGGGCTAGATCAATGAGTGTAAATGGTGTCCAAGGTATAAAAAAAAAAAATAAGTAAATATTATGTTCTCGCCTTAAATTAGATTTTCCTTTATTATGATATCCCGCTCGCGGGTCTTGTTTTTTTTTATCGCGGACATTAAAGCGCATAAAATCTGCCTTTTTAATTGTATGTACCCGTCATCAAGACGAATCTAAATGACGTATTAGTTATCTATCACAAATAAAATAAATAATAAATAAAATCGGTCGAGCCGTTGAGTAGTTACGAGATGACACAGGAACTTATATACATACAGGTCAACACATAACCCTACTCTTTTCGCTTCTCTACAGTCGGGTAAAATTCTCAATTCGGTTATATTTTTTCTAATGTTCGTTACCTCGATATTAGTATTTATGAAACGATTTGAAAAATTATCTTTTCCGACTTCTGAGCTAAAAATAGCACCTTCGCCGCTTGATTGTGGGCTCTCAGACGGAAAAATTCTATTCCTAACTCGTCCAAAAAGGCTTTTCACGAACCTCGCCATGACCCTCGCCTTCGGTTCGTGCCGTAAACTTATCGGTTCGTAAATATAAGCCTTTGCGAACTCGTGGGAAATGTACTATTTTATTTAAAGAAGGACCTACAGTTTGGTCACATTTTTTGATTATTAGAAATCGTTTTCTAAATTTATATTACCTGATCTATGAAAATGGCTTGGTTCCGATTTACCGCGACAACTCATGCGTTAACCCATTTGATGAGAGTTATGAAAATTAGATCTGTCATTACTACACCCACCATAAAATACAAAATGTCAATAATCCACACACAGCTTCCTCACAACATAATAAATAATACAAATTACATATACAAACTTAATTACATAAACAAACCGCCCGCCCCAAGAATAGCTCTGCCTAAAGTTACCCATTACAGAGCGCAACAGCGGCACCATTACCGTGCTACACAGCGAGTGAGATCCTCTGGAACAGGAAAGCCCTAGAGCGAGCGGTTGTCAAATACTCGGTCCCTCAAGCGACACCCAATGACGACGGCCAAAGAACCAAAAGATAAGACAATAACTTCCCACTAGCTGCGCGTTTGCAGCACTGCTGCCGCGCCGCTGGCTCAGCAGAAGCACCCGGGGTCACCTCAGTTTATCCGAAGTGGAATGGATCAAACGTGCACACACAGGTCGCTTCCCATGAAAAACAACGACGC
The DNA here is from genome assembly GCA_949825045.1 of Argyresthia goedartella. NCBI lineage: Eukaryota > Metazoa > Arthropoda > Insecta > Lepidoptera > Argyresthiidae > Argyresthia > Argyresthia goedartella. Next base: position 21,143,940 of record OX463834.1, read on the forward strand.
ATTTCCTACGGTATTAACGTCAGACCGTCCGGACGTTTACTGTCGCTGCGACAGTAAACTCCCAACCCCGGTCAAGAGCCGTCCGGACGATGTTGTTAATCGAGTGATGGCGAGACAGTCTCCCTGCACTCTAAACACAGTGAAGCCCATGACGCCACAGCGAGCCAACTGCCGCACCGCAAACAGCGGTGTAGTTCGCAGATGTCGCAACCTAATCGAAGCGCCACAGCCACACTCAGGGAGTAGTTGTCCTAAAAGGTGCCTAACTACGGAGACGGTAACGCATGCTGCCAGGCGCTAGACTCTGGCTGGGAGACTGCACGCAGGTGACCCATCAAGGGACGACTTACAAAGCTCCTCATCCCAGGCACGCTGCACGCCAGGCTGCTCCGGCACATCTCTCGTGGCTCGGGGCCGCCACAGCCGCAAAGACTCGGCCACAAAAGGGATGTTCAAATTGTCATGTTCAAAATGCGGGTGACAAGTTTAAACTCCCCATGCGAAGAGGCAAAAGCAGAGAGTTCCGTATCCTGTAGGCGACGAACGCCGAGACCACCGAACCTGATAGGAAGTGCTTCCTGAAACCACTGGGAAAGAGACATTTTTACATTAAAAATCGTCGCCGAAAGATTCTTGAATGCATCCTCGTAAAAATTAGCCTCCCCTTGGCTCACCAAACTGGAGCCGTTCGAAAAGAGTATGACTGGGCTTGGCTGGGACAAACGATTCCGCAGTATTGTATGGGCCACATATGCAAAAAAATCCTTGATATGGTAAAGCCCTGACCAAGGCTCCCATCTTACTTCGCAGAACGCCCGGCACAGCTCCCACAAAGATGGGCGCCCCAACCAGGGTGAAATCAGTTTCATCGTGGACATCTACCCCTGGAACTAATGATTCATCCGTATCCGCTGTTATGTGTTGTGGCAAAATTCCAGAGCACGGAAACAACTCACATTTCTGCGAGTTGAGTTGAAGGTCCAAGTCTCCCAGACCACGAATAATGGAATCCAAGTCGGCCAGTACCACATTCGGGGGTCCGCCAATTTTTCCTCAAACTTCCACACCACTTTTAACCCTACCTATTTTTCTCCAAAATACATACTAATAGGACCCGAGTAGCACTGACGGAGAAACGGACAGAAAGAAGGAACACATTGACTTGATTGATTGAATAAGGTCATTCCAAATGACGTCACACTCAACTAAACTGAAAGCAATTTGAAGGTCAACCTTAACAATGACGTTGTCAGTGTTACCCGGATCGAACGCAAACGACCGGGTGGCGTGAACTGCTGCCTCGCAATCCAAGGGCACTCCAAAAGCCAAATGCTGTATCTGAAGTAACGAACGATGCAACTCCTCTAACAGAGCAACAACTTTGCAACAGAGTTCAACCACCAGACGTCGAAGCCCGCTCCCAATAGGACTAAAAGCAATAGGACTAATCCCTGCGTCCTTGTTATTCAAGGCGCAGAGAGAAGAGCCATAACGGAAGGAGCATACCTCCCTGTTGACCATTCCCCTCAGCATACTATTGGCCAGATTGACTAGGGAACATAAAAGAGTTACACCGTTATCCCCACCCCCAGCAGAAGTCAACTCCTTAAGGTGATAGGAAAAAAAAATGGGGTTTTTTTCGAATCCATTTACTCCATCATGAAATCATCTACAGATTTGATTTTTGGGTTAACGTTTATTGAGTATTTGATTAAAATTTTCACTAAAGGGAAACGCGATTGGATGAAATTTTCTCGATAGAATTTAATTACGAAAAACACCTCTAAATTGTTTATTTTTTTCCTGTAATTCTGGAATCCTAACTAATTTCATTGTAGCTGCGTTCAAAATGTAGATATTATGTATTCGCAAAATTTCAAAATAGCGTAGTTTATTTTTAAACAATTTTTCTGTGGTTTAGCGGTAAGTTTATTCATTTTTTCTCGATTCCGTCCCTCTCACACTGCGGGTCTTTTCGCCTGGAATAAAGGGGACCTATGCACGGACGAGGTAGCACCTTAAGAATCAAAGGGCGGATCCCATCAAGGCCAGCTGCGGACCAGTTATTGAAAGACACAATGACCTCCATAACGGCAGCCGGTTCAACCGCCAAAAACTCGCTTGAGAGGTACGGCTCCGGAGGGAAGTGCAGGTCATGGGTCGGTGGCAGGTGTGTCCAAAGGTTCCTCATTGTCCACAGCCACGGAGCAATCAGATAGGAGGATAGACACGGCACCTCCCAGGTCACCATCGTGAACATTTGACTCAACGTACTTATAAAAAGCACGCCGACGAAAATGACCACTCCCACTCCTCAGACGATTATACGAAGACAGAAGTTGCGAACATGTTGTCCTTAGAGGTAAGGGACTGGCTTCTGTTCTCGGAAGATGGCACCCTGAGACAAGTGTATGCAAAGGTCAGTAGATCATACCAATCATGAGTCCCATTGGTCTGAGCGCGACTCTCAATGACAACAACTCCGACAACTCCCTGCCGCCAAGCATCTCGCCCCCTTCGGGACATGATTTAGTACCTATGAATACCTTAAAATAACGCTAGTACCAAGTGGGTTACTAGCGTTTAACCCTGTAAACTGTGACGAAAGAAACATCAAAATTCCTTCTCACAATGGCTCTAGAGTGGCGTGTTACTGACCTTAGACTACAATGTAAACAAACTTTATTATTAGCGAATGAAGTAGCGCTGTTTAGAATTCGTTGTTACATTATTTAGGTATACATTTCTTGAAGACATGTGCTGTTATGTTTATAATAGTCAGTAGCTGCGGCCCGCGGTCTTACCCGTGTAGAACCCGAATTTCCATATGGCACAGGAACCGTATTTCATATTTTTTTCGCAATAAAAAAGCACATTATGCATATGTCAATAGCCGTTGCCCGCGACTTTACCCGCGTGGTCCGCGTGGAGTTTATTAAAAATGGCCCTGTCGTTAATACTTCCCCTCCCCTTTTTCTTACCTCTGGGCAATTGAAAAAAATATATTGTCAATGACGTCTCGTATCTGGAAACTACCTCCTACCTAGGGCCAAGGAGTGTTTGAGTTTCATAGTCTTAAAATATAATAGTAGTTTATGTGACTGCTACATAATGGAGGGCATTAATACTCGGGCTCGTTTCATAATAATATCATTCGAGAGTTTTAATGCCTAATTATGTACAGTTACATACACTAGTTTATCTTCACACATATCATAAGCTCTCTTTGATGTGTTCAGGAACCGCATGTTTGACCGGCATTGTGGCTCTGCAGTTGTTTAGCTTGTTCTGTAGTACCAACTTCATGCAGGCGGGCGTCGGCGTTCGAAATTTGAATGTCAGTTCCAACTTCACAGACAAACTAGGTGCGGCACGCAGTCGGGCGTCGGCGTTCGAAATTTGAATGTCATAATATGTAGAAAAACTACACATTATGGTCATAATGTGTAATTTTTCAGATAAGAAATGAGTTTTTACCAAGTAGTTTAACATTGTGCTGATCGTAACGTGCGGTTTTTGTACGCAGTAAAGAGGGTTTATGATACGTGTGTAGATAAAATTCTTTATGTTTTCTAATTATTAACAGAACTGTTCAGACAACGCAATTTTTGCCCCTTCTCTACGTTGGACCACTGTGTTGAGTTGGATTAACAGCCCAGGAGAGGTTTAATTATTGTAACATAAAAACATCAAAGTATCCCAAACGAAAGAATCACATGCTTTGTTATCAACGATTGCTATTTAACTGCAGTAATTGGGGTCGATAAGCAATATAGCCATCATCAGACTCAGGTCATCAAATATGCCTGCTTTGAGTTTTTGGATAATCCAATATATTTGTAGGTATACGATGGATTACGGTATTCGACAAGGTAGACCAATACATCTAGAAACGTGTCTCAAGCTGAACCTATTTCATCAAAAACGTATGACAATATCAGAATTATATTTTTCCAGCAGTTGTAATTTATAAACTCAATTTTGTGTTAAAAAGACAGACATATGCTAGTATTTCTTGGAACGAAATAACCGGTTTGACTGTTCCTAAGAGGTACATATTTTGACTATATTTTGATTTTTAATTTGAGGCCAGTAATGTAAACAAACAAATGTCATTGTCTAGAACAAAACCGTTGATTCATTTTCCAGTACATATTGTACTGGAAAATGACAGTTTGTTTACATTACTGGCCTCAAATTAAAATCTTAGTATAGCAGTTAAACACCGTATTGGCTCGAAAGCAGTATAGCTGTGACTAAAAAAATTGTTCTGATACAATATAACAGAGGATATTTGAAATCAGCGATCTGGCATTTTTAAACAACAGCCATAAACTTGCATAAAACAAGAATGTTGTTGCCCTTTTTAATCTATCATATTATTTTTTTTTGATAAATAAATTCACTAAACAGACATTCGTAGTTTTGAGAACAATAGGGTGACAAGCAGAAGTAACCCAAATTTTGGACCCCTCAAATGTACGTGATAGGGAAAGTACTTCCATTCACTAGGGAAAATTAGGGCACTAGGTCAACTCAGGACGACTCCACACTGAAACTCATACGTAGTTTTCCTCTATTCTTGCAATTTATTTGAACGTCGTCGATCGAAACTACACCGTCTTAATAGACTAAACGCCAGTTTCTGAAGGGAAACTGAATTCACTAAGTTAATACTTAAGTGTCGTTATGTCCCGTTCTTTCTTGTGACATAGCTTTATTTAAAACTGTAGGTGATAGCCATACAATTAACTCTAGAAATAGAAAGAGGTTAGCACTACCATTATTTAGACTAAGTAAAATAGGCACTTCATTCATGGGGCACTGTATTCGCTTCTACAATAAAATACCACAGGAATCATTGATCCTTCCTGAAAAGAGGTTCGAAAACTATGTTATAAATGAGCTGATAAGAAAGTCCTATTATAGTATTAAGGAATACTTAGATGACAAAACTGCATGGTCCATACCATCTCGGCGCACAGAAATTCGGCGAGGGGCGATGGATCAAGTTATCACTCGCCGGCGAATTTCCTTAGACCGAAACCAGTACCTGTTGTAAAGTCACTTTTAAAAAAAGAAGGTAAAGGGGAGTTTCTTGCCGTTTATTCTTAACCCCGAGGCCCACCTCCCGAAACGGTGTAGTCTTTTTTTTTCTATAAAAAAATTGACTTTTAGTTATAAGTAGGTATAATTATGACGTTGAATAATATAATTTATTTATTTATATTAAAAAAAAAAACTCAATCTGAATCTGCAGAGACAGAACGATACTTAAGTATTTAATTGGAGAGAAATTCTCAATTCAGAAATCGGAGGCAAGTCAAGGAATGATTCTAGATAGAAAAGTCGAAAGCAGAAAGTTTGAATTCGGAACTTTGTTTAGACTAGTTACGAGACAAACATACATAAAGTACCGAAGAAGAGGGTCCGTTTTTGTTTTTGTTTTTTGGTTATATCTCGAAAATTACCCGTAATATACGTTTTGTTGTACTACATTGTGAAAGCTGATAAAATTCTCTACAGCTTTGTTTCTATACTTTTTACCTCTTCCCAATCGTTGACTAGGATATACGCTACAAAAAAATATCTAAAATTTGTTTTTTGCCTCACTTTTTCCGTCAATCATTACTTTTTAACTTTACAACAATTCATCTAAGGAAAAGTGCCCCAAAGAAACAAAGAGTTAAATTGCTCTTCAACAATACATTTGTGCGAATTCTTCATCTACTGCGGAAAATATCGGAGCTTATAATCCTAGACAACGATTAAGAATAGATATGGCGGCTTTTCTTGAAATACGATGTGCCCATACCAAAATAGGGTAGATCGATGAGAGCCAAACGTTTGTCGATATTCCCAGTAAACGCTTCGCCACATCATGATATGGCCAAAGGATAAAACGTCACATCGTAAAATAGTTACGAATAAAAAATCAATTTTATTTTTACAATGTTTTTTTTTGTTGTTACACGTAGATGGCTGTTTCTGTATAATTTTAAAATAATTACCATAAACATTTCTTTTAGGTTATAAACCAAATCAAGAAAAGTAGGATGACCACATCACATGGGAGTCGGAGGACTACTATTGTGTTACCGAGACTTTTATATCCTCGTTATAAAATGTTATTTTTATTTGCAAACGCTTCACTCCGCCCCGCTTCGCTACGCTCTGGCTTTGCTTATTTTAAGTTCCAACCTAACCTATAACACAACTGAAATTTAGCCACAATAACCTTCTCCAGCCAAGTTTGGTTTTCATTACTTTCAGTCGCAGGCGCGCTCCGCTGGTTGCACATAAACGTTCTAACCTAACCCAACCTGCCAAGCCTAATGTATTGTCACGCAACTTTTCGACATGCCGAGTTATAGGCTGGCAGATCGTCGAACGTTGGTCCTGAAACGATACGGCCGGTTTGTACGCCGAGGCAAATCATGATGTGCCGAATTTGACGATCGGCCACCGACAGATGTCAAACGCATACAATCAAAGTTATAGAGAATTTTATCAGCACAACATTTCCTATGACGCGTCGTTTTCGAGATGTAAAGAAAAAACCAAAACTCGGGATCTCCTTTGTGCTCTCCCCCCCCCCCCCCCCCACCCCCCGGCTCACCTCAGACCCCCCTTTCGAGCACTCATTCACTAAGCTATAAAGTGAAAAAATCTAACAAAAACATTCTCCGTTTTACAACTCTTGAATAAAACAGTTTGTTTAAATAATATGCTTTCCATGAGAGTATGCTAATAGTACATTTCCCAGGACTTCGCCAAGGCGATTTATGTTATATTTACGAAACGAGAAGTTAACGGCACGATCCGATGGCGTGGGTCGTAGCGAGTTTCGTAAAAAGCCTTTTCGAACGAGTTAGGAATAGAATTTTTCCACCTGAGAACCCAAAGTCAAGCGGCGAAGGTGCTATTGTTAGCTCAGAAGGCGGGAAAAAGATTTGCACGCCTTTGTTCTTGTTCTTGAACCTAAAATGTATCTTCTCTTTTCCTAATATATAATATACGTTCTATATACCCGTTCAAATTTCAACTTTAACGCACAGGAATAAGAAAAAAAGTCGAATATGTGCATCGCACTGCTACTTCTCTAGTAAGCCGTGAACCTTGTCAAGGAGTAAAGACAGGCCATTGTTGTTTCCACAAAGTTGATACTGTATAATGTCAACACAGCGTTCGACTTGTCTCCTGTTTGACACTGAACGCGACATCTGACGTACAAGTCACGTCAACGTTCGTATGACATCCATACTTTGTCACAAACGCCTGGAGGAGAACCACACACACCAGTAAATTTCTCTAGAAAGCACCACGGGTCGCGACTACGGTAGTACTATTCATAAGTTATTCTGTAGAACTAGTGCGGGACTCTGAAGGCAACCAACGCAACGGCGTAAATAGTAGACTTTGTCGGTTTTAACCAACCATAACCTAACGTCCACCTAACTAGGGAACTCCTAACTTATGTCGTCCCCTAATCCATCCCGTAACTTAAATTCGTTTTCACGGTACAAAGAAACACCTAACAACTACTTACATAAGTGACGGTTTGTCTATGATGTAGTGCTGTGATTCGAGGAAATTAACCGGTAAACACATTATGTGTTTTTCGTGATTATAATGTACAATTTAGCTACATCTTATGCTTTATTTTATTACACATTCTATATTGATTCCGCAAGCAATATGTAATATTTATGTAAAAATAAGCTTTTTGGAGAATCTTTGCCTGCCATTATAGAAAAATAAACTGTCGAATACGGTGTTTTTCATTTTAGCGCGATCATTGAATTCCAGTTGAACTTCAATTTTGGTGAGTAAAAAAAGAATAACCTAAAACGTCTTACAAAATCAACATCGTCGAACTTTGCGAAAAAAAATCGGGCCTGTCTCGAAAATTCGAGGCCGCCTCGTAAGATTTGGGTTTGTTAGGAAACTGATGTCGTCAAGAGCTTCAAAGTCCATAAAATTGTCCATTTTACTGATTTTACGAAGAAATAAACAATTCGCATTCTTTTTGACAGCCAAGGAAACGTCACTTGACGCTAGGGGCTCGATGTTCGGCCTCCTAAATTTAGGGGGACCCCTAGCAGCGTAGGTGACACTTAAAGATGGTGAAAGCGAAACACCCGCTAGGTAGCCCTTGAAAAGAGATAAGTGTCCCATAAAAGATAGGGATTGTTGGTGAAAACAGGCATAAGGCCTTAAGAAACATGTGTTTTAGTAGTTTTGGTACTAGCTTTAAACTTCATTCACAATAACAAGCTACTTCTGACAATATGCGCTTGCACGTGATTTGATGTCAGATAAGGCGCATAGACCCGTTTCATACTGGCTTTGCTATTGTCATTGAAGAAAGCCCTTTGCTAGCTCGCCCTCCGGAATATAGTTGTTATTCCCCTCATGTTCACCACCATCTCGTCCTGTTACCCCTCCAGGGCACAGTTTTCCATTTGGTCCGAACTTGGGATATCCGCTTCACCTCCGCCCAATCTGAACTCAAGATAGCTAAATGTTTTGAAAACGTCTCGAAACATTGAGGGCCTTACCAAAAAAAATATACTACTGTTCAACACTGGTTCAAAAACAAAAATGTATAGGATTTGAGGTTTGTTTTGAGGGTAAACGCTGTTTAATATTTTTTGTGGTAACACAGTGACTGTCGCTTATATAGCTTGTCAAATTCGTACGTAGCACTCGCATGGTCTGCGGGCGACGGACGAAGCGGGGACGGGAAAGAAGAGCGCGGCCGCATCTTTCGTCCCATCGCCCGCAGACCATGGGAGTGCTACGTACGAATTTGACAAGCTATAGCAATCTGTATGTTAGGGCGGTTAGGTCGATTACCGCCAAACTTCGTTGACTGTACGTGCATTGTTAGGGCTCCGTACCTTAAAAAGGAAAAGCGGAACTATTATATAATCAGTCGTGTGTCTGTCCTCCTAGGTGTGTAAAAGTAATATTAAACGACTGAATACTGAACTGCTCAGAGCTCTGTGGTCTAATGGGTTTCACAAACGTGTTACTTAAACTAATTTAATTTGAATTTGGGGGGGGGGGGGGGGGGCACTTTTACGCATGAAACTGAAAAAAGAAAAAAAAAAACTGTATCGTGTGAATTGTCAACTGAATGGATCTCAATATGTTTTTCTTAATTTTGAAATTTAAGAAAATAGTCCATCCATATCTCCGAAGCTATTGGAATTGGTATAAGTCTTTCTTTACTTAAATATTATAGGAAAACTAAAGGAAATGTATGATTTAAATAGGGGGGCACAATTAAGAACAAACCAGTTTTTTTGTGCGGTGGTACGTGAGCGAGTCCGACTCGCACTTGGCCGGTTTTAATTTTTCAACTCTTACCAAATTGACATGGCGTAGGTCGACGCAACGAAATTCTGAATAACAATAAACACAGTTCAGGAACCGACTATCTCACTTTCTAGCAAGTTGACCAAGATAACATAATTGTACCCTCCGGCCTCCGTTTCATCTGATGAGATTAGTACGTGAACGGAATGTAATCCCTTGATTAGAGGAGCCCTTATCTTGTACCCTACATCAAACAAGTGTCTGTCAAAGCTTTCTGCCTGAGTGAAGGCTTTTGATACTGACCGACTTTGCTTTTCCCTCGGCTCTTGCAAACGAGGTAAGACAATATTCGAGAGGTCCTACTAGGTACTTCGAACGCGATTTTCCTTGGTAACGTGCGATAAGCCTATCGGGCCTGGGTAAAACCTACTGAGAGGACCTTTCTGTCGTTTTAAAAAAAAAAACGAAGAAAGAAAAAAAGCGAGTCGGACTCGTCGTCGACGAAGGGTTCCGTTCGTACCGACGTAGAAGAACGGACGCAATAAAAAACTTCTCTCGTATTTACATCTTGTATAAAACCCCGTTTGATATTGAAAATTGCGTTAAGTTCATTATTTGTTGTTGTAGCGACAACAGAAATAAAGTCCAGTCGTCCATAGTGTCGGTACACCCGCACGCAATTATGGTTATTAAGTTTTACAAAACACCCGTACTTTTGGTGTTTTAAAGTTTTATCTTGAGGCACTTCACAGTACTCCCAAAAGCGAAAAATCGTTTTCGGTATACGTGACAGCGTTTACAAACAAGCTCTTTCACTACGGTGTTAAACTCCAAATTCACTTGCAGGTGTACCTCGCTTGCGGCGCCGCCGGCGCCTATTTGTAATACTTTGTTATGAGGCCGCACGTGCCACCGGGGGCGGCTCGATCAAAGGCGACGCGACGGTAACAGAATATTCTGTAAAATTAAATTCTCTTCCTCTTACGGTTCAGCTGACGGACGGCGGAGTCTTAGTAATAGGGCCCCGTTTGGCATCCTTCGGGTACGGAACCATAAAAATATTGTACAAAGGCGAGCTAACAAGAGATCTCTTCCAGCAATGTTAGGATTAGATAGATTGATAAGTTCCTTGCTTATATATTTGTTACTTTATACAAACTCATAAAACTAGGTATTCAAGGTAGTAACAAGATAAGTAATTATGGTACCTAGCAGTAAGGTAACTTGTTACCTACTTCCAGTATGTTATTATAAGTTGTTTATTGACTATTCATTCGGTAAATGCGAGCGGCCTGTCCCTTATCACATAAAGGATAATTATGGAATCGAAATGGCGATAGGTTATCAGTGAAAATGACTTAAAATTAATTACTATTTATTAGTAAAACTATAATTAAAATTCAGCTTCTAGAAGTAATACAGCATAGCTTATTTTGATAAGGTGTTTGTTTAGTGTAGGATATTAATCAGAAGTACTGTAGCCGACTGGCTGGCTTGTTAGTTCGCTTTTTGCTCGGAATTCAAGTCTAGTATTCTGCTGTCACGATTCTTGTCTTGGATCGTCACTCTTCACTATTTTCTTGAGCTCCGAGCTGATAGCACGTACATCTCCATTAAACGTTGTTCTGTAAAAATGTGTAAGTAGTATTGGCAACAAATATAATGATCACCAAAATATTTTTTTCCTACCCAAAATGGATAAATGAACACCAAAAGTTGCAAAAAATATCAGGGCAAAATACTGCGGTAGCTTAGGTGAAGGGTAAAGGGGTTGAGCAAAGCGAAGCCCCCTTTATACTTCGTGTTAGGTTGAACATGTAAGAACAACAACAAATACTTAAAACATAAACTTAAGTACACAAAACATAAAAAGAAGTTTGGTGATCATTTATCCAAACACAATTTGGTGGACATTTATCCATTCTGGCAGTCATTTCGAATTTATTGGTAGTAAAATAGGTGCGTTTTTGGTAATCGTTTAAACATAAGCCAATAGTATTCCTGCTGTTAATTTGTGTAGCTGATTGTTGTTGGGGACAGCAATCAGCTACATTCTTGGGGTTCCTCTGCACACCCGTGTTTCCCGGTACCTGGCACTTTCTCCTGCAAATCCCTGTTTCCTGGCTCTTGGCACCTTTCCTGCACATCTCTTGCTTAACCTGGCTCTCTACTGCTGGAGAACGCCACGACCAGCCCTCGAAGACATCGCATCGCTACTGAAGACAGGGAGTCTCTTTCCAGGCCGCGGTATCTCTACTTGTAAATAAACCTTGTAATTATTATAACTATTCTTTCTCGTTAGTTAGGGAATCTCTACCCATTTCAGTAAAATTGAATATAGAGCTCCGTGGTCTAGTGGGTTTCACGCTTGCTTCTCTCGCAGGAGATGCAGGTTCAAATCGGGTACTGACCATGTAAATGAGATAATTAATTTATCGACTACATTATCGGACTTTGCGTGTTTCGAATGACACGTTAAGCTGTAGGTCCCGGCTACTGTCGCTACTTGGTAGTAGTAGACATAAAAACCCCTAATCAAGATGCACTGAGCCAGCCTGATGGAGTATGGCTCAATCCTACACGTATCAGGGTAAAGACCCATGCCTCTCGGTGGGGGCATTAGTAGACTATATTAATCATACTATTGAATACTTTCATAGACTTTAATTTCTCTGCTTACAGTGTTAATTTCTTGCGTCATAAAGACTACTGTTTTGTGGTAAGTCGACCTGCCTAGGCAAGCAAGCGTAGTGTTTATTATTCCTGTCCTAAAAATGATAAAGTTCTGCGCTGAAGAAGCCATAAACATCATTTTGGTAAACATATTTTTCATGTTTTCAAACGCCTTACTAAACAGCATGCTATAATAGAATTAGCTATAGCTCGGTCACAGTATTTGTGAACCTCGCTAGAATGCAATATCATTAGAGAGCCGTAATGACGTCACGAATCCAAGTGCACAGATATTGTGATCGTGTTAAGTCTTCCTGTTCTACGCAAGATAACCATTTGGCTGAGGGCGCCACTGTCTATGGGAAAACGCTGCTCGATCCAGCAATACTATGACATTATATTGCCGCCGATTTAGTTCCCCGTTTTACAACTTCAACTTCTGAAAATTATTGTATTCCGGGTTCCTACAATTTTCCATGATTTGAGGTTAATTCAGTAGTGATTCGTCTATTCTGTAGTGCGTCTGTGTGCAATATGGTGTTGAATAAAATAAAAAATAAGCGACAGGAACTAAAGCTCCCCGGTAGTTGTTTGTATAATTTTAATTCTTAAACATAAATTCAGTCATGTCTTTTGTTTAGCAGCAACAATTGACATAAAGCTTTCACTGATCCGTCATCTCCTTTGCAAAATCCAGTCCCGTCCGATAGAGAAACTAAGCATATTTGTGGCACATTATTTTTGCGCATCTTTATTTATACCCATATCCCCTATATCCCTTATGCTTGATTAACTCACGCTGCGAACCACTCGGTACGCTATTGATTAACTTTTATCTACCTACAGCCTATTGAGAATGCTAGTATTAGATAATATCCACTTCTATATGGTGGTGTATTATCGCGACTCCATAAAACACCCAAATAACTAAAAAGAAAAATGCGTAATGCAGAAAAAGGCAAAAGAATATCCGTGTTCGAATTTTAAAACTTGGCTGGAAAGAAGAAAACATGTGCCCAATTAAAAAGTAAATAACTAGGCCGCGTTCAAAATTCACCGCAATTCCTCCTAAATATTTTACAGTAGACTTTCCCGCGTATTTCAAATGCTTGTTACTCAGTACCGTAAACTAACATGCTACGTGGTAATCGCGCTAGTGGCTTTGGCTCTCGCTTACCTGTACGTGGATGTCCAACGTGCGTTTTATAAGCTGATGCTGCATGCATTCTACTTCTGTTGCGATATGTTCGAGCTGCTAATTAAGCTGATTGAGCTCTATTGAAGATGGAATAACAGGTCGGTGTTTGACCTAGTTTTTGACGTGTGAACTTTTTGAATGCGGGTGCGGTTAGAACACAGGCGACTAGCCTGAGAGTTTGCAGAAGTTATAACGTTACTGAATATCGTTGGAAATCTCGGTTGTGACTATTTTTGAGCCGTAGTTTCGGTGAATATAGAGTTTTGTTGGTTTCGGTGACTCCAAATGACGTAATGTTTATATTTTAACATAGCAAGTATGTCGCTCACTGATAATCTAGATATGTGCCTAGCCTTTTGAAAACCTCAAGTTACGCAAAAGGATTTGAAATTATTAGCTTGATATTTATTTCATCGTTATGAAAATCATGAAGTTATGTTGCTCTGTTAGTCTTCTATACGTCGGAAAACAGCTTTTTTAATTGTTTATTCCTGTTCCTATATAATTTGGCTGTTTAAGTCCCGGTGTCGGGGTGCCCAGCCTTAAGCTTTAAAGAAATTACATTCGTGCGCACTTTGTAAAACTATTAATTATCCGCTTACATGATCCAATTTCAAGGTCCCTTCGTGTAAAATTATACATGAATTTTAACATCAATATCTTTGTATTGTATATTCAGATCCGTAAAGATTAACGAGAGATAATACAGAATCACTATTATAATAAACCACTCATCGTTTTAAGTTTAAGAACCATTGTACCATTACATTTTCTCTACCCTGTTATTTTTAACAGATATTGACTTTATAACTCCTGTTAGAACAACCAAATTATTTTATTTCATTTGTTTATCTTTTGCTAATCTTGTTACTGTTGTAATGCGCAGTGGTCACTTTTCAATATTTGTACATATGCGCAGTAATTTCCGCCAACGTCGCCGTGTTGACAAAATTTAATTCGTGGCGCGAGGTATATCTAGTTTGATGTTACAAATTCAGGAGTTGTAGCACCGTAGGAATAGTACAGCCAGAGAGTCCAGTGCCCTTCTACATCTACAGACACATTTAGGTTTTAGGCACTAGATATTTAGGTAGTGGCGGTAGTTATCAAAAATTTCTCCTAACGATACGCCTTGGTATAAACTAAATTGCTCATTGGAGGTTCATTTAGTGGGCGGCCTCCTCTCTCTCTCCGACTTCCATCACTAACATTTCGCACGGGTAATGCTACAACATCCATGCCATAGTTAGGTCAACCATCAATTTCAAAGATTTCGGGATCGTTGTTGGAGATAGAGATGGGCTATGATCTCATTGCTCACCCAGGGAACGGCCGGCTATTTCGTTTCCATATACATAAGTTAGACACATCCCTAGTTAGCGGCGTTTCTATTTACAATCACGCGGTCAGTCGGCCCGCTTACTGTCTGCCGTAGTGAGAACAAAGACGAAAGGGCGATACCCATTGGACAGACACGACACGAAAACAGACATGAATACCCAGTTCTGTCCTGTGTCTGTCTTGTCTGTTCATTGGGCATTGCGCCTAATTTACTACCAGCATGTTTGTAGCGAAGTATGTAACTGAGTATGCCTCTGTCTGCAGCAGGCGCTGCGGCCGCGATGGGCGACAGCTTGCTGCGGCTGGGGGACATCGTCTCCCTGTACGCCGAGGGGAATGTCTGCGGGTTCCTCAGCACTTTGGGGTAAGACTGTGTTGTTACACGAATTGTCACAATAGGGGCGGGACAGCTGCGGGGTAAAGCTACTAATTACAAGCCTATCGCGCGCATATCACGTGCCTATCAGTCGCTCCTGCTATATGGAGAGAGCGTGGGATATGCTTGTGAGAGGCTTGTCAAATAGTAGCATTACCATCCCCCCCTTTGGTAAGGATCGATGAAGGTTGGTGGACCAGTGTAGGAAGCAGGAATAATTACGCGTCGAAAAAGTATGCGAATCGAACTGTCAGTGACTCTTATGTACAATGATATAAGGTTCATGTTTTCTGAACTCGAACACTTTTTCGCTCTGGTTATTATTCCTGCTTGAGCCACTGAGCGCTTAAAGTGGCTATCGCATTGACGATCAGTGGGCGGACCGCCAGCCGGATCGACGGATGACGTCATCACCATAGCTGGTAGCCAGTGGATGCGGGAGGCTCAGGACCGAAGAAGATGGCGTGGTAAAGAAGAGGCATATATCTAGCAGTGGCCAATGGGGTTGGCAACTGTCCAAATCGTTAGTAACGTCAATTTTACGCTTCTGTGTTGCCATTTCGGTGCGTTCAATCGCCGGTCAAGTGTATTGTAAAGAACCGCTGCCAAAAATATAAAATGAAGTTGTATAGTAGTTCCATCACAAGAAATTATATCACACACACATAAAATTACATTTGTTGCGTAATAAATAAATTCTGATAACCAATTATCACAGAAAATCCGAGAAATCAGTCGATCGTTGATAGTGGCGACTGGATGATTAGCTTAGGCGCCACCTATGATTAGCTTTCACTGGCCAACCCCATTTATCGCGTCTTAAATGTCCAAATTCACTCACTCATACAAAAAAGTAAAATCGACGATAAAATGCGTGGTAAACGTGGTTCGAAAATAAGCGACATCTTGCGTTTATATCGTGGGGAACTATTCTCAACGCGAAGTTGGGGGCTAACAATGCAACTGCATTGCGACAATTACTGGATATAGTAAATGAAAATCTAGCAATACTAAAAAATCTAGACCTTCCTGTGGACCAATGGGATTTCCTACTATTCCACACACTCTTGACAAAATTACATCCCTCAACAAGAAAGGAATTTGAGCTGTCTATGACGTCATCGGACATTCCTTCTTTTGACACGCTCAAGACATACGTCATTAAATATTGTCAAGCGTGGGAAAGGTCATCCACAAGTATTGAACCGTCACCAACGACTGCCGCTTCGGTGAAAACCATTACACCGAAACGTCAAAATTCTCCTGTTTCTGGTAGACCAGACCTCTGTCTGGTTCACCGCACTACACTTATTGCCAGTATGGAAAAGGAAACGTAAAGGCGAGGCGTGCTACGCGTGCAGAGGTTTTAGTACAGATTTACATTTGGTCCACGGTCTTCAATAACTGGCGGAACGTGGTCCAAAAAAATTATTTTCTATTTTGTGCGAGACTGAATGTGCTCGACAACCCTACAACTTGTCGTCCTGCTACCTATAGTGCGCGACAGGTTGGGATGGCAATTGCGCGACAGGTTGAGATGGCAATCGCGAAGACATTATAAATTATTATTAGAGTAAGTTGTGGCTTATTTTTTGATTTTTCTCCATGTATATGAGAATTAAGTGCTTGAATTGTAAAAGTGCGTTATTTTTGATATAAATGTTTTGAGTTTTGAGAATGAAGTGGACGGGTACTCCGATAGGGGGCGACAAACACATTTGGCCCATGTCTTCCCCGAGTGCCACCCCAATCTGTCGCGAACTATACAGCATATTTTGTCCGTAGCTACTAAGCTGATTTGCTACATAGCTTAATATTTCCACAGGTTGGTAGACGACAGATGCGTGGTGTGCCCTGAAGCCGGCGACCTCAAGGAGCCTCCAACGAAGTTCCGAGGTAAATACTGCTTCTTTGTGCACACAGTTGTGGCTTTGCCACCCCGTATTGGAAAAAGAGTGACGTGTATGTGAGTATGTATGTCCTGCAACTTTCCAGCTTTCTTAACCCCCTATGTAGGCCTCTGCATTTTTGATTGGTTTTGTACTTTAACAACTCACCTACCGCGCGGCGCGCCTATGCACGAGGCATCGCTATTTCGAACCTTGTGCCTTTAACGTAATCTTAGCAGTAATGTAGCATAGTTAATGCTTTCATTGCCAAGCTAGTTTAATAGCCTGTGTTAATGATAAGCACGCCCTTGCTTTCTGGAGGGGGGAGTGGGAGTATATAAATAAGGTTAGTTGTTGAAGGTGATCGGTGACAACAGACATGAGGTGTCCGTGTCTACTGTCACCTTATCATTAACACAGATGTACAGCAATAGTTTAATAAAATTCAAAACCTATAACGGCAATAATATTTCTAGAAATACCATGGGAGGTGAGAGGTTGAAAATATGACAGTAAATGTATTGCCTAGCTAGGTCAATCATTTAATTAAAAGTCTCATTTACACAATCTATCTACCAATGTGCCTATTTGGAAAATATACCTAGTTCCTTCAACCACCGCCGAGTAAGACTCTCTTAGCCTGAATTTGCATCCAGAAATTTAAAAAAAAAACCTCCCGCACTCGGCCAGATGGATAGATGAAAACCTGCAGAGGCAGACGGAATATAGCTCTCTAGAGGAGGTCTTCTTCCGGCAGTGGAATTCTATGAGCTGACATTATGATGAAAAAAATGTAGCCTACTAATGTCCCCTTCTAGGGGCACGGCCCTTTACTCGGATACGAGTAAGATTGAGCCATACTCCAGCCAATTGGCTCAGTGCGGGTAGATGGAAGGGTGTCAGCTAGTGGCCAACCCGACCGAGTAGCGATATTAGCAGCGAGCTACAGCTTAACGTGCCATCCGAAACGCGGAAGCGCCCGAAACAAATGTCACATAGAAACGGACACCCATCCAATGCCCGTCTAAGCCAGATGTTGCTACCCGCACGATCGTTTCCGATGTGCGAGTACCGCTGATCCATGGACGCTTCCTTCAGATTGTCGCATCTTCGAAATTATGATGATGATGCAATATTTGTCTGCAGATTGCCTCTTCAAGATATGCCCTACAAACCGGTACTCTGCTCAGAATCAGTTCTGGAACACTGCCAAGCAGTCGGCCAACGCCAACGCGGATACCAGCCTGCTCAAGAGATTGCACGTAAGTCGCTTAGGGAGCAGCTTTCCTCAGAGGATTCCAGCTCGACCTCCGTGGAGGTGTGGTCGAGGCTGTGCTCCACAGTGGTCCAATGTAGAGAAGAGGCAAAAAATGACGTTGGCTAACTATATGTAAATATCTACAGTAATAAAGTACTTTGACTTTGACTGTTCGCGAGCGGGCATTTTCGAGTCCCGGCTGGAGAGAAGAAGGAAAAAACCCTGGTCTTTGATGTTTATATGTATTGACGTCGCTGTTTCTGGTTCCCAGGACACGGCATTCTAGTGTGGGGCCAGAAGCAATTCATCTGTCGGAATGAGGATTGGTAGAGGTGGAATAAAACCTATAGGAATTAAAAAGGTAAACAGGGGTGCTTCTCGCGCATTTATATATAGGGATATCGACACCCATATATCGAGTGTTTTTTATATATAGGGATATATTTGTATATAGGGATATCGACACCCATATATCGAGTGTTTTTTTATAGGAATCACTCGATATTCGTCATATATCGGGTAATAGTGTGCGAGATTAGGCCTCCAGATGTAAAAGATTGTGGCAAAGCATATGTATAAAGTCGATTGACGACCAGAATGGCCGAGTCGGCAGTGACCCTGCCTGCGAAGCCAAGGGTCCCGGGTTCGAGTCCCGGTGGGGACAAATATTTGTTTGATGAGAACTGATGCTTGCACCGTAGTCATGATTGTTTATCGATCTAAGTATAATAAGTATCTATACAAATTTGTGTATCGTTGTCTAGTACCCAAGATACAGGGAATCCTAGTTTAGAGCTAGATAAATGTGTGTAAATAGTGTCCAAGGTATTATTATTATTATTTGTTTCTTAGTTTTTTTTTCACTCCTCTTCTAGGAGGTTACAGTATTATTATTATTATTATAACCAAATATCACTAAGAGGGAGTACAATTACGCACACCGACCGAAGTTTTTTGTGCTACAAAACTGGATGTAATCTTAGCATTACATTTATTTAGGTTACCTGCTTTTTACTTGGCACTAATTTAGATTTTAGGCTGGAATACCAAACAGTCTGCAGCCGAGTGGCTCGTTTGTATGAATAATAAACTGTATCCCTATGAGTTTCTCCATCATGAGGTCATTCAGCTGCTACTCAAACCACCAGCCATAACTTCCCATTAAAATAAAAACATTCGTCTAAAATCGCTGCCTGTGCCAATATTGTATGGTTCCTGTAAAACGACACATTGCTCTCTCTATGATTGATCTGTCACTTTGTAAGTGATGTCATTATATGCAGTCCATTTTCAGCTGATTTCAGAATGTATAAAAAAACGGTCAAGTGCGAGTCGAACTCGCGCACGAAGGGTTCCGTACCACCGTACAATGGTAGGGATGGTGTGGAGTGAATAGTTTGGATTTCACATAGTTGTTTACAAAGTTATTGGTGGGGCTAATTTCACGCTCCATGTACGCAACCAGGTATTCATAATGTCATCATTCGTTTGTATGTGATATTGAAAGAATTGTTGTATGAGAGCCCCCTTAAATATTTATTTTATTCAGTTTTTTAGTAATTGCTGCAGCTGCAACAAAATACATTATATGTGAAAATTTCCTCTTTCGAACTATCACGGTTCTTGAGATACAGCCTTGTGACAGACGGACGGACGGACGGACAGCGAAGGCTTAGTAATAGGGTCCCGTTTGGCACCCTTCGGGTACGGAACCCTAAAAATATCCGGTATTTTCATTAACACAAATAACGCCTGAACGCCAGACTAAAAACCATGTTTAGCCTGTCTGGTGTTCGTCATGGCGTTCAACGAGTTAACGTAGAATGCTTCCCACCATAGAGTAAATTATATATTTCCCACCTCATCCCATCTTTTGTTTAGCGCACTCCTAAACAGCCATTAATTTTGAGTGATAAAAGGCAGCGCTCTATCTAATGTCTCTATAAATATCCCCTTGAAGACTACAATAGTAGTTTATGTGACTGCTACATAATGGAGGGCATTAATACTCGAGAGTGGGTTTATGAAACGAGCCGGAGGCGAGTTTGAGCCGGAGGCGAGTTTCATAATAATAAATTCCAAATTCCAAAAGTATTTATTACTGTAGATATTTACATATACTTAGCAATCGTCATTTTTTGCCACTTCTCTACATTGGACCACTGTGGGAGGAGGAGGGCGTAGAAACTCCCACAGATTGATTTTTAGATCTCTTTTTAAAAATTGCTTATGCTTAACTGATACAAAATATAATATTTAGTCATTATCATAATTAATAAGCAGGAATAAATAATTACAAAATGATTAACAGCAAGGTCTGTGTTGAGCCAGATTAACCCCATACAGACCCATCATTTAAGTAATCTTGAACATTATAATATCCCATTCAAGATCTCGAGAGTTTTAATGCCTAATCATGTACAGTTACATACACTAGTTTATCTACACACATATCATAAGCTCTCTTGGATGTGTTCAGGAACCGCATGTTTGACCGGCATTGTGGCTCTGCAGTTGTTTAGCTTGTTCTGTAGTACCAACTTCACGCAGGCGGGCGTCGGCGTTCGAAATTTGAATGTCAGTACCAACTTCACAGACAAACTAGGGACGGCACGCAGGCGGGCGTCGGCGTTGGAATTTTGAATGTCATAATATGCAGAAAAATTACACATTATGGTCATAATGTGTAATTTTTCAGATAAGAAATGAGTTTTTACCAAGTAGTTTAACATTATGCTGATCGTAACGTGCGGTTTTTGTAGGCAGTAAAGAGGGTTTATGATACGTGTGTAGATAAAATATGTTAAATTACAAAACATCGGTGCAGATGGATCTTATTTTATGTAACTAGATAATTCAAAATATCCCCAAACCAGGCCCCTTGTTCAGTAACTACAATAAATTTGTTAATCGACGGTTTACTACTAGGTTAATTTCCCCAATGTCAAATGTGTGTGTGTGTGTGTGTGTGTGTGTGTATGTGTCTGTGACACTCAAGCGCTCAAACGGTTGTTCGTTGTTCAAAACTTATCAGCGTAGCAAGGAATAACGGTAGAAAGGGTGGACGGATTTTAATGCGGTTTTGTAGTTGGTAGTAGACTTTATTGCAATGGTTCTTAGATATGTTTTATTAAAATCGGTTCAGTAGTTCGAAAGTTATTAGCTTATAAAGAATGGTGGTCGAACGGGTGGACGGATTTTAATGTGGTTATTTGCAGTAGACTTCACAGCTATGGTTCTTAGATATAATTTATCAAATCGGTTCTGCGGTTCTAGATTTATCAGCCTTAATAGAAGTGAACCATAATTGAGCCATAACGTTTCATGAATGTTTTATTATGAGGACCCTTTGTATTCCATTTTACATTAAAAGGAAAAAAGTACCCCTTACAGGATACTACTTGGTTGACCGTCGGTCGATCAAGTACCTATTTCTCAGGAATGCGTCGAGATATCAAGTTGACATTACTAATATCAACTAGTGGCCCTGTGGGCAGTAGACCTCGCTCACAGGGGGGACCGTGCAACAGATTATAGGTAAGTATTTTAGATTCAATCAAAATCAAGTAGTAAAGTAGCCGCACCAATAACTTTGTAAACTACATTTTGCGATTTAAAATACAATCTATTGACTTTTCACGAAAATAGTTAAAGTCTATTTCACTCACTCTCATGGTCTGTAAAGATCCTCTTTACTAATCCGTGTCTTACTTCGAGGACTCCAAACTTAGTATGTTTTGAAAATATTTCTTGGAGTTTTAGAAAACAGGCGGCCGAAAGGTAATTTTGTAGTATATTTTTAGAACCGGCTCATGAAGCCCTTTAATTTGAAGCCCGACACGATAGGTTTCAGAAAAAAAAAAAAACTATAAGAAATTAATGACGTCATAACTCCCCCCAAGGGGAAAATCGAGAAAGCTATCGACAAAAAAAAAATTTAATTCAAGGAACACGTGTGCCAAGTTTTGTGAGGATCGCTTGAAAACTGTGGCCCCTAGACCGGAACTGATAGACACACAGACATAGATACAGACGAAAGCAAAATCGGCCTCCTATCTTGTCGAATTGGGGCCCTTCGCTCGCTCGGTCAATAACTCACGTCTTTGGTCCTTTGGTGCTGTGGAAAAACAAAACTCCCAGGTCAACGCAATCAGAAGATACGCCAAAAATTTACTGAATTTGCTCGATATGCGCAAGGGAATCAAAACCTTTAGAGTACTTCCCGTTGACCTAGAGTCATGAAATTTGACAACAAGCAAGGTATTATATCAAAAGTAAAGGATCCGAAAGGAGAATCCGAAAACCGTAAATTTGTACTTCCATCATAAAAAAAATGTAATTTGTGTGGAACCCTCGGTGCGCGAGTCTGACTCCTACTTGGCCGGTTTTTAGTTATTTATTTATAGTTAATAAAGACTCCACATTATTTGGAAATGTTCTCTTTCAACCTGGAAAGTTTGGTGTTGAATTGTTGCTTGCTACCCAGGGGAATCGTGCAGGGCTGGGAGATCTTCAGTATTTCCTGCGGACCTGAGAAACCATTATTATTTGCTCTCACCGATGGGTTCGAACCCGGGACCACTTGCTTGTGAGGCAGATACACACCTAACCTTAAGAACCAGGTAGTTCATGATTTACAAGAACTCCAGCAGACATTTATTTGTTGTTCTTGCTTTGATATATTATGGATGTTTTAGTGTCCATTTTGAAAGACAGATGGGCATTCTTGGGCGACGCAAATGAGCGATTCTCTTTGATTTAGGGGTCGTTAATATGTAGTATTTTTGGTGCATTGGGGATGTCTGAAATAATGGGTTGCTATATGTGGAGAATTTGTGAGGTAACCGGCGATTTTTGTAAAATACCTTACCTTGAGATGCTTTGAACTATCGCGACCTTATATATTGTATAAACCGCACCAGCAAGAAAGTAAGTACGTATTTATTGCTGAATTGTAAATTTACAAGTCATTTTATCATTGAATATTATTAATTGACAAAAATGCTTTCTTATGCCCGACTGCCCGGATTTCCAGCTGCCCTCCTCTACAGGTCGCTTTTCTCAACCGCTTCGTACTCCATGTATGTAACCAGCACCTACATGGACTATGAAGCGGTTGAGATTCATAAGTTTGTAAGTTAGAAGTTCAGCTTTCCACCAACGACTCGCGAGGTCTACAGCTCACAGAGCCACTACTTAACCCCGTAATGCATGGCCTGACCCGAAATGGATTTTCAACCTTATTGTTTTGTAATAAAATTGAAAACCTATGAAACCATATATGGGTTAGTATGCAGTAAATGGTTACTACAATTACTGAAATGTATAGTATACTATAGAAATTGTAATAATTGCACAAAGTAAATGTTAATAGAATAAGTTTATGTTCAGGTTAATACAAATAGTTTTTTTTTTAAATACATTAGTTCGATCAAACGTGTCACGTCCGAAGGAACTCGTCGATGCTGTAGATGGTACCCTTCAAAAGTTGGTCTTTAAGTTGTATTAAGAATATGTCCTCGCCACCTACTTGTTTAATTTCCGATGGAATCGAATTGTCTATATATTTGGACTATTTAGGAATCTGTAAGATCTCGTCAGTCTTCTTTTTGGTAAATAAAAAATTTCTCGCTGTTATCTGATCGCATTATAACGGTTAGAGTTTGTGGGGAACATGCTCAAGTTACTTCTTACTTACTTAGCTAGCTAGTACATGCTTGGCAGCGTGAGAATCTTATACTTCCTGAATAGTTATTGTGCAGGCCAATCTCGCGGTTTACCTGCAATAATTGCGATTGCTCGCCTTAGCTCAGCTTACGTAATTTGTTATTTCCTCATTGTGCAAAAACACTTGTATTAAAAATACTTCACAAATGCATAACTCAAAACAAACAAAACGCTAAAGAGTAACGTATTACCATATAAGGGTATAGGTATTCAATACGACGAACCGAATGGCCGACTCGGCAGTAACACTGCCTACGAAGCCAAGGGTCCCGGGTTAGAGTCCCGGTGGGGGCAAATATTTGTTTGATGAGAACGGATGTTTGTACCTTAGTCATGGTTGTTTATCTATCTAAGTATAATATTTATCTATATAAGTATGTGTATCGTTGTCTAGTACCCAAGATACAGGGAATCCTAGTTTGGGGCTAGATCATCGTGTGTAAATAGTGTCCAAGGTATTATAATACTCCAATTTGCGTGACAGGAGGCAGTTTATCTGACACAAGAGAATTATAATTCCATCTCTTTCCAGCACGCAGCAGAAATAGAGAAGAAACAGAATGAGCTGGAGACGAAGAAACTACTCGGGACAGACGTCAAGTATGGCAGCGTCATACAACTGCTGCACGTCAAGTCTAACAAGTATCTGACGGTGAGCGTGACAAATGATCACAACTTTACAGATTCAGATTCAGATTCAATTTTTTATTGAATATAAATAAATAAATTTGTGGTAACGTCAAAATTATAACTACTACTACCTACTAGTACTACGTACTTGTAACTAAAAGTCAATTTTTTGTATAAAAAAAAGACTACACCGTTTCTAAAGTTACCGATCGTTACCAGGCGTAGACGTAGACTGGAGGGCCTTCTGCTACCCTCAAACCAAGAAGAAGTGACCCTTAAATAAATGTTACCCATGTCCCCAAAGAGGGACTATAGATTGGAAGTTCTGTATCCACCACTCTGGTTCAGGGGTGTGGGGCCAATTCTACTGTCCGAAGTTTTCAAGCTACCCTACTAATAGGGCAGCTTGAAAACTTCGCCCTACTAATAGGGCCTCTCACACAGCTTTACGACTACCACCAGCGAGTTCTACTATCGCATCTAACTCTGTTCCAGGTGAACAAACGCCTACCAGCGCTACTCGAGAAGAATGCAATGCGGGTGTATCTGGACGCGAACGGCAATGAAGGCTCCTGGTTCTATGTCATGCCGTTCTACAAACTGCGGTCGAGGGGTAAGTTGATGCTGTATAATGGTCCCAAAACGTATTTTGACGATCTAAAATGGTTTATTGGAGCGCCACCTGGTGAATAATCACCGTAACCACTAACTAAGGACCATCGCCAACGAATCACAATCCCTTTACAGTACGGCCGTTGTGAAGATAATTGAGAAGCATTCACAAACAATCGAAGAACATAAAACTTCAGTAATTATTTTGTTTGATATGGCATCGACTCGTACTCCTTCGTCGTGGAAGAAAAGTCGGTATTTCTATATGCGTTCGGAACGAATCCTATTTATTGTCTATGATCTGACAGCAGGTCAGCATATAGTTTTTTTGGTGGATTAGAAAGAGGTAATCATCATTGTTTTGAGATTTAAAGCCAACGGCTACATCTCTATGATTGTATGTTTACAGACGACAACGTGGTCGTGGGCGACAAGGTGATAATGAACCCGGTGAACGCGGGCCAGCAAGTGTTGCACGTATCGCATCTTCACGACCTACCGGATAATGCCGGGTGTATGGAGGTAAGCGATAATAAACCCGTTGCACATATCGCGTGTCCACGACCTGCCGGATAATGCTGGGTGTATACAGGTAAGTGATAATGAACCCGGTGAACGCGGGCCAGCAAGTGTTGCACGTATCGCGTGTCCACGACCTGCCGGATAATGCTGGGTGTATACAGGTAAGTGATAATGAACCCGGTGAACGCGGGCCAGCAAGTGTTGCACGTATCGCGTGTCCACCCACGACCTGCCAGATAATGCTGGTTGTAAGCTGGTAAGTAATAATGAACCCGGTGAACGCGGGCCAGCAAGTGTTGCACGTATCGCATCTTCACGACCTACCGGATAATGCCGGGTGTATGGAGGTAAGCGATAATAAACCCGTTGCACGTATCGCGTGTCCACGACCTGCCAGATAATGCTGGGTGTATACAGGTAAGTGATAATGAACCCGGTGAACGCGGGTCAGCAAGTGTTGCACGTATCGCGTGTCCACGACCTGCCGGATAATGTTGGGTGTATACAGGTAAGTGATAATGAACCCGGTGAACGCGGGTCAGCAAGTGTTGCACGTATCGCGTGTCCACGACCTGCCGGATAATGTTGGGTGTATACAGGTAAGTGATAATGAACCCGGTGAACGCGGGTCAGCAAGTGTTGCACGTATCGCGTGTCCACGACCTGCCGGATAATGTTGGGTGTATACAGGTAAGTGATAATGAACCCGGTGAACGCGGGTCAGCAAGTGTTGCACGTATCGCGTGTTCACGACCTGCCGGATAATGCTGGGTGTATACAGGTAAGTGATAATGAACCCGGTGAACGCGGGTCAGCAAGTGTTGCACGTATCGCGTGTCCACGACCTGCCGGATAATGTTGGGTGTATACAGGTAAGTGATAATGAACCCGGTGAACGCGGGTCAGCAAGTGTTGCACGTATCGCGTGTCCACGACCTGCCGGATAATGTTGGGTGTATACAGGTAAGTGATTATGAACCCGGTGAACGCGGGTCAGCAAGTGTTGCACGCATCGCGTGTCCACGACCTGCCGGATAATGTTGGGTGTATACAGGTAAGTGATAATGAACCCGGTGAACGCGGGTCAGCAAGTGTTGCACGTATCGCGAGTCCACGACCTGCCGGATAATGCTGGGTGTATACAGGTAAGTGATAATGAACCTAGTGAACGCGGGCCAGCAAGTGATGCACGTATCGCGTGTCCACGAGCTGCTGGATAATGCTGGGTGTATACAGGTAAGTGATAATGAACCTAGTGAACGCGGGCCAGCAAGTGTTGCACGTATCGCGTGTCCACGACCTGCTGGATATTGCCGGGTGTCTGGAGGTAAGTACGCATAGAGACCGCCACTAGCGGATCGTTAACCTTTTAACCACCGCAATCGGCACTGGCCAACACTGAAAGTCAGTCAGTCAGTAGTGCCACTCGTCTCATGTATGGGAA
The DNA here is from genome assembly GCA_949825045.1 of Argyresthia goedartella. NCBI lineage: Eukaryota > Metazoa > Arthropoda > Insecta > Lepidoptera > Argyresthiidae > Argyresthia > Argyresthia goedartella. The sequence goes on from OX463834.1 coordinate 21,170,934, forward strand.
CCTTCTTTAATTTTTTAATAATGTGTAAATGACGATCGCGGAGCAGGAAGAATTTCGGTCATTAACCTGTTATTTGCTGTCGCTCTCGCTCTCGCGTAAATATATTCACTTCACACTCGCACAGGTGCAATGACCGCCGTCTCAGTGAGCGTGACGTTAATATATTCACGCAGAAGCAACAGAGACCGGTAATAACAGGTTAGCCCTCTTAATAGCCATAAAAAATATGGCTATAAAGAGCTAAATTGTCATGGCGGGCAACCACATAACCGATTATTTTATTTTTTCATTTACTCAGTCAGTCGACCAATCAAGTGTGAGATACCAGAGTGAAAGTACGTTTATACTCTATTTCCGGTCAGTATTGCTAGTAATAAAAATAATAGTGGGTAGTAGTAATTATTTTATTAATATAAATATTATTCCAAGTCCATACTAGGTGTTCATGCGCGAGTGGACGGTAGGTAAATTAAAATTTAATGCAAGTCCATACTAGGTGTTCATACGCGAGTAGACATGTAAATGACCGAAATTCTTCCCGCTCTGTGATCGTACTTTAATTATTTGTTGCATCAACAAAAATACATATTTTGTGAAAATGTCAACTATATATGTTACGGTTCATGCCCGCTGACGGAAAGACGGACAGACGGACAGCGGAGGCAAATTTCGACCTCTGTCACACTCGTTTCAAACGTTTTCTCCGCCCCAGGTGAACGTGCTAAACTCGTCCACCTCCTGGAAAGTCTCCCTCTTCCTCGAACGCCGCGAGAACCAGGAGGACATCCTGAAAGGCGGAGATGTGGTGCGCCTCTTCCACGCCGAGCAGGAAAAGTTCCTCACGATGGACCAGTACCAGAAGCAGCAGCATGTGTTTTTGAGGACTACTGGAAGATCTGCTGCTACAGCTGCTACCAGCAGTAAAGCGCTGTGGGAGATCGAGGTGAGCTATTCTCTACCACTTCCTCTTCCTGTAAGTTTTCCTCTTAAAATTCTAGTTTCCTGTTCCTCTTCTTTGGTCTTGGTCTTCTTCCACGACGGTTCTTCTCATTCTTCTTTCGTGGCGATGTGGTTGGCTTCTTCCAGCAGAAAGGCGCTCTGGAAAATGGCGATGAGCTAATCTCTTCCACTTCCTCATCCTGTAATGTTTCCTCCTAATCTCTTCCTGTTCCCCTTTCTCTTCCTCCTCCCATTGGTCTTGATCTTCTACCACGACCTACACTTCTTCTCTCTTTCGTGGCGAAGAGGTATGTCTCTTCCAGCAGTAAGGTGCCCTGGTAGGTAGAGGGATCTCTTTCACTCCTTTTTTCTATACTTTTTCCTCATTTTGTTCCTAATCCTGTTCGTTTCCCTCTTGATTTATGGAAAATTTTAAATTAAGTTGAATGAAGCTTAGGAGGAACAGAATAAGGACGAGCAAAACTAAGATAAATGTGAACAATCTTCTGCTCCTTCTTAGTCTTTTTCTGTGTGTAAATGTGTGTCTATCCGCAGGTAGTGCAACACGACCCGTGCCGCGGTGGCGCCGGCCACTGGAACTCAATCTTCCGGTTCAAGCACCTCGCGACCGGCAACTATTTAGCGGCCGAGGCCTGTCCCAAAGCCAAGTGAGTTTAGTGCTAAAACAGCAGAAGATTGCATTGGCTAAGCTGGCTAAACGTGGCAACTGTGCCTACGTACTATGGTTTTTTATGATTGCACCTGGGGGCACGGTAGTGCCCCCGCCAAGACGAGCAAGCGAAGCGCAAGGGCACTACCTACCTTTTCTCGAAGCGCTTCGTCGTATTAAGTTTGGTTTGGATTATAGCAGTTGAACAAAATTCTCGGGATCTTATGTCAGTAGTGGTCTTAATATACATAGAAAATTTCAATAGCATACAACGTAATACTTTAGATTTTATTGATATCTAAAATATCCCCGATTTCGTCACTGACTCACTCACTGATGATTATCAAAATTCATAGGGTACTTCCTTAAGTCATAAAAAGCTGAAATTTAGTATGTAAGCTAGTATTAGAACACAAACAACAAAAAAAAATCTAAAACTTGAAACATATTTTGACTAAGGTGTAGAGTTTGCAAAGTTAGGGCTTGTGGAGTTAGGGCGTGTTGAGTTAAAAGCTTGGCTCTTTATGAGATCTGATAACTTTTTGACATTGTGAGCCATATGGTTTCGTCTTGGCAACATTTTTCATGAAAATGTTTTTGGTAGGAAATATTTTACTCATTCAAGTCCTCGATAGCTCAGTTGCAACAGAGCCGGAAGCGCGAATAATTACTCATCGGAAAAGAAAGCGCATTGAACTGTCAGTGACTCTTATATACAATGGCATATGGTTCATTTAATCTGAACTCGAATACTTTTTCAATCTGTCAAATATTCGTGCTTTCGGTTCACTTCAGAACTTGCCTTGTAAGCGACAGGTTACAGCTTTAATAAAATCCGGCTTGAGTTTTTCATTCCGTCATATAATGATTGAACATGTTATCTGGCCGTATATTTTGTAATAATGACTTATTATGTTCTAGCGATGAGCCAACCGACGATCAAGAGCCAGAGCCGGAATACCAACTAGTAGCGCTGGCTCACTTACCGCACGCTAGTGAAATAGGAACCTTATTCGAACTCGACCCGACTACTATGACACACTCCGACGCGCCGATTCCGCAAGGGAGCTACGTGAGGTAAATACTAGATGACGCTAGTTGGATAAAATACCATTTTCATATAAACCTACATCGCACTAACTTTACGAAATACATGGGCTGCTTAGTGATATATTCCGGTTTGTCTAACATATTTGTTTATGTTGTTTTGGTATCTTTCAGACTTCGCCACCTGAGCACGCACACATGGGTGCATTCGACGTCGATACCTATTGATAAGGCTGAAGAGAAACCTGTCATGTCGAAGGTAAGAGACGACGCTGATAGTCTCTAGCGAAATAAATATTTTTTTAACATAGCATAGCGTCAAGCCTTTTCCAATACTAACTAAATATTTCTAAAGTTACTAATATATACTACGTCTTGAGATTGACTCATCCTGTCGGCCCATGAAGATTAGGTTGCTGCGAAATCCCTCCGTTGAGTAAAATGAGCGGTCAGGGAAAGTGACAAAATCTATAGCCTGACCAGACTCTAAGATTCTACCCAAGAGGTGCTGATGCATTATCTTTTAATTTCTTGGAGATGAGTGACAAATACAAATCTTTATTTAACTTTCCCGCTCGCACAAGCGCACCCCCCGTACGACCGCGCTTTCCGGAAGACATATTGATCCTGTGCGATCCCCATAATATTTTTAGTTGCTGGTAACACTGACCGGAAATAGAGGAATAATCTACTTTTTCTAAGACAATTGATTGGTCGAGAGACAATTTCCAAATTATGCAAATAAAGCAGGGACACCCTCAGTGCAATGGATTTTTCATAGGGGAACTTTATTACCATGGCATAAGGTTGAAATTCGCGTTGCATTTTCTCCGCCATGACAGCTCGGCTTTTTATCGGCATATCGATTGAGCTCTATACTGCAACGGAGGGAGTTCACTAATTGGGTTATAAACATACAAGTTGCTTCTGGACTCCACACTAGGTTTAACCTCTTGAATTGATCTGAAAAAATAAACCGGCATTATATAACGCCACTTTTCCGATATAGGTTTTAAATTTTATCACCATCCATAGCATGATGTTCAAAATCCCAACCCGTCCCAACTACCCTCGGGTTTTGAGAGATTAACCTGTCTCGTTGAATAATATGACCGATGTTAGATTCTACAAATCGGACCAGACGCCCCTGGTTACGAAATTTTGGGTTTTGGATGTTTCTACCTTTATCTCGTTGCTGTCTCTGATTCCCGTGACGAAATGTATCCCAGCGTAGGGCCAGAGGCAAAGCATTTCAATCAATCAATAAGCAGCCTACTTATACCTACTGTTGGGTAAGGCCTCCTTTTACCACAGCATCTACTCCGGTCGCGAGCCTCCCGCATCCAACGCCTAAAAGCCTCCCACATCCAATGCCTACAAGCCTCCCACATCCAACGCCTACAAGCCTCGCCAAGTTTCTATGCCTCTGAGCGAGCTGTGACCTCTTTTTTTCGCATAGGGTAAGGATGTGAGAAAGTCAGAGAGAGAGGTGACATCTATGTATAAATAAATGAACTATGTTTGTCCTCAGCTTGGCTCGTCCCGCGTCAAAGAAGACAAGGAGGCGTTCTCGCTGGTGAGCGTGTCACCCGGCGAAGTGAGGGATCTGGACTTTGCGAACGACGCGTGTAAGCTGCTGGGCTCATTGTGTGCTGAGCTGCAGCAGGGCAGCATGCAGCATGTTGAACGGAAGTAAGTGAACATGCAGCAAATGTCGTACGGAAGCATTTTAACTGGAGCCTGTAAAAATCACGCCTTTGTATGTCTTCGTTATGTCCTCCGACCATCTGTCAGGTGGTTTTCTGAGTGATCTTTAGCCTGTTCTTAGCTACCACTAGGTTATCGACCAGCAGCCTTATGGCGTAACTCTCTGAAGTTATTAGCGTGTGTCTATGGTTCATCTCATGCTCATACAATTTCATCGATTGCGAGGTATCGCCGAAGGCTTCTAGGCTTCATTCAATGGCTTGGGTTTGGCCTCCATTATGACGCTACTTTCGTGATACCAATTTGACAGATGAAGCTGGTGCAAGGTGTCAAACGTAAAAGTCTATATGAAGTTCATAGCTCAGACGACTTACGCCATAAGGCTGCAGATCCATTTTCCTCTTCTCGTCACGCCTGGCGAAATGTCCTGCCCACTTCTATGTCTCAGTCTTGTTATCCGCTTACGTGTATAGCCTCGTAAAGCCGGCGTGGATTTTGGTATTTCGGTTGCGGTCTGACGGCCTAATAGCTAGGGGATGTGTTGTAGTTGCAGCTCTAACTTCTAACTTGACGAACGGTTCAGCCTAACTAGTAGTGACCCTGCCTACGAAGCTGACGGGCCTGGAGCTCTATTTTTAATCACTCGCGTGACATAATATATCGCATGCGACGTTCGACTTACAAGACGCATGACGTCGATTTTCTACATTTTTCAATCGTTTGTCCTCGTTTTTGCCAATAATTTTGGGAATGTTGATAGTTATCCGTTGCACGCAGAAAAGGTAAAAACCGGTAAATACCGCATGGGAAACGGAACGTTAAATGCTCTTGTATGACAGGGTCTGGCAGGGTAAGCTGCCTACTAAATCCTAGCAATAATATGGAACAAATCGAGCTGTTCAATCTGTCGCAATTATCACAATATTTGACGTTTTGGATCCCACATTGAAAAAAACGTGCGAAACGAAAACAGCAAAATCGTAGACAATCTGACACTTTGAATTGTGTTGACACTTTTGACTATAGCTTTGACGTTTTGTCGTTTATCTACTGTATTCTACTATTCGACTTGCGCAACGAGTGGTCCTGACCACTCGTTGCAGGCGAAGGACTGAAAAGTACGAAATTTCGGATGTCGAAGAAAAATCAGTAGAAAAGAGCGCTCGTGTGACATAATGTGACCAACCATTGTATAGTTTATGCGAAAGGAAAAAAAAGTGCCACTTTATTGCGTTGATTTGTAAAAAATACGATTTAATATAACCTAATTACTTATTTCACTTTCTGTAAAAAATTATCAATGCTAATCTCGCATTTGACATCTCCATATGTACGCATCGTTTTTGATATCCGATATCGGTCTTTTCGTCTGTGTTCTTTTTTTAATCTTTATTTAAAGAGCTTTGTACATTATATACATTACATGGCAATGTCGCTCTATATGTCGTGACGTTCTTATAGTTATCCTTTATTATTGAAATAGGATAACATCATGCGACAAAAGAGATAAATCTTATAACTAAGAATACATCATCATCTTAATTCATCATCATCATATCTTGTTCTTAGAGTCATTTTGCGTTTTGTGTAAGAGCCACATCATGTGGTACGAAGTTATCTTTATTATAACATATCATCACCCGTTATCATTGGGCTTAGTCCAGGACGCTGCAGGGCTACTGCAGTACGACCATGTCTTAGTCGTTTTTGTACATCCATAGAACTCTCGGGGGGTCATGCCCCTCGTAGGACCACCTCCATCCCCTCGTCCATTACCGTACCTTCACCTGACTCTCATCATTAGGTTAGGCTATTAACTATTAGCCCAACCTCATCAGCTATTTAACTATTAGCTGGATTCCTCACCCTCATCAGCTATTAACATATTAGCTGTCGTATAATACACCATCACATGACAGGGAAACAATCGAGATTATCATATTAGTGCAGTAAACTTACCAACTCAGAAGCTAGTGATCACTTTCGTAGCCGCATCGCAGGAGCGAATCCAACAATGCCGGCTTCTCATTCTTATTTTTTACATTCTTTTCTTTCCCGCTCTTTTCGTACGCCACCGCTCCACTAGAGTGCGTTTGTTTCTCTCCTGTCATCATTATTTTTTCTTTATTTTATAATATTGAAGTATTCGCGGAACTCCGCGACACTCCCCAACAGGAGAAACTCACGTTTCCCCTCATTGTAGGCGGGCGAATAGAAGGCGCGTCCACTCAGCGATACGTTCTCTCGCTCGAATGGCCGCTCCTCGTCTTAATCGTACATCAGGGCTCGGAGGCAGTTCTTCATCTCCTTGTTCATTACTTCGTAATTCTTTATTGCACTCACATGACTGTAAAAATAGCTTATGATATAAAAGAAGTGTACAAAGCCGAGCTTATCTCTAAATAAGAGATTTCTTCCAGCAAACCATGTTGGATAGGAGACGGAGATGATAGGTAAGGGAAAGAATTGCGCGTACAATTAAGACTATATTCTAATATAATACATATTACACATACATAAAACCCTATTGCTAAGAAATATAGACTACATACACAGTTACATAAATACAGCATATCAATAAATATCTTACAAATATACTAATACTAATACATTATATAGCTAAATAGAAAGTGAAAGATAGTGCTTCTTTAGTCGGTTCTTAAAGATATTCAGTGATGGACTGTCCCTGATGGTGCAGGGAAGTTCATTCCACAGCCGTATAGCGCGGATTCTAAACCCGTGCTCGTAGGTTGCAGTGGAGCGTTGTGGGGCTTTAAGCATAGTAGCCATGTGAGTTCTCCGAGGCCTGCATGAAGAAAGAAATTCGAAGCGATCACGCAGGAAGTTAGGGTACCGAGGGTTCCACAAAATATTGTAGAGCAGGCATAGGATATGAGAGTCCCGTCGAAGACGAATCGGAAGCCAATTCAACTCCCTGCGATGTTGAGAAACGTGATCATATTTTCGCAGTCCGAAGATGAACCGAATCCCAAGGTTTTGAAGTCGTTCGAGTTTGTTCAGTTGCTCTTCATTTGCGCTTACCCAGCAAACATCAGCATAGTCAATGAGGGGAAGTAAAAGAGACTGGGCGAGAATAATTTTGGTCTGACGAGGAAGAAAGTTCTGAAGTCTCCTGAGAGAGTGAAAGGTAGCGTAAACTCGCCTGCTGACCTCGCTGATATGCGTTGACCAGGTTAACTGGTTATCGAAAACAACGCCCAGGTTTTTCGCTGTGTCGCTATACATGATTACGGTACCGTTATAAGATACAGGAGGGACAGACTGTTGCTTCAACAAACATAGTGAGTGTCTGGTACCTATAATCATGGCCTGGGACTTGTTTGGGTTAACCAGTAGCCCAAATGACGAGGCCCATCCTCTAATACCCTCTAGGTCAGCGTTTAACGCCTCCCCAGCGGAGTTTACATTATCGGGAGAGAAGTGGCGATAGATTTGTAAGTCATCCGCGTAAAGATGATAAGAAGATGAGAGGGCATCGGAGATGGAGTTAATAAATATAGAAAATAGAAGAGGAGAGAGAATGCCACCTTGGGGGACACCGGAGGTGAGGTCACACCAATCCGTGCAAGGCGTCTCCGATTTGATACGCTGTTTACGGTCACGAAGGTATGAGTCGAACCAGCTGACCGAATGGGAAGAGAGATTAAGAGATTTGAGAAGTTCAACGAGAATGTCAAAGTCAACACAGTTAAAGGCACTGCTGAAGTCGAGCAGGGTAAGCACCGAAAGCTGCTTCTGATCCATGGCAACCTGAATATCATCCGTCACTTTAAGTAGAGCCGTAACTGTGCTGTGACCCGGTCTGAAGCCTGATTGAAAAGGATTTAAAAGGATTAAAAAGGATTTAGGTTGTTAGAGGATAGATATTGGGAGAGCTGGGTATGGACAATGGATTCGAGGACTTTTGATAGGATCGGCAAGATGGAAATCGGGCGATATTCTTTGAAGCAGGTGGGATTGGATGATTTAGGGAGAGGGATAACTAGTGCATGTTTCCAAGCAGTAGGGAAGGAGCAGTTTGAAAGGGAAAAATTTAAAATGTGCGTTATGGCCGGAAGCAGGTCATGTAGGATAGTGAAGATCATTTTTAGGCAGATGTTGTCATGTCCGACTGCTTTGGAGCTAATCGCCAACAATGCCCTTTTAACTGTGTCAACTCCGACATATCTCATGTTGAAGGGAGTGGTTTTGGGAAGTGACCTAGAGCGCAGGCTCCGAAGAGTGGCTTGCTTGACAGTAGAGTCCATCACAACGGGCGGTGCGGAGAGAAATTGATTAAGAGCGTTGAGATCGACATTACATGAATGCGTGTCCTGGGCCCGGGACTTGCCAATACCAAGTGTCCTGAGAAATTTCCACACCTGAGCAGGAGTGTACCTTTCGATACACTCAAAGATGTGGCGGCGTTTGGCGTCGCGACAGAGACGATTGCAACGATTTCGAAGCGATTTGTAGGTGAGAAAATTGTCATCTGTCGGATCCTTTTTGTACCTGCACTTAGCCCGATCTCTCTTGTTCATAAGTCGCTTGATATCATCGTTTAGCCAGGGAGCAGGCAGGTGCTTCACTCTAACTTTTTTAATGGGAGCATGTTTGTCGTAAAGTCCCAGGACAATTGTATTGAAGCTGTGAATTTTGTCATCAAAGCTCTCGCTCAAGATGACAGGGGACCAATCGACCAGTGAAACATCAGACTTGAGGGAATCCAGGTTGATGGCTTTGAAGCTGCGAGTTTCAATAAATTTGGTTCTGCACTTAGTGGACCTAATTTTATATGAGACGTAAATGAGGTCGTGAAAAGAAAAAGGTGAGTTAAGTTGACCATGAGTGGCCACCTTATCCAGGTTGGAGATGATTATGATGTCAAGAAGAGAGGGCGAGCAATGTGGCTGGGAATGGGTGGCTGCAAAATGTGCAGATTGTATGAATCTACTATTGACCTAAGCTTGGCTGAACGAGAATCATTTTTGAGGAGACAAGTGTTGAAATCCCCAAGAATGAGAGTGTCATCGTAAAGTGGGGTCAAATCATTAAGAATAGATTCAAAGGTGTCGAAATAATCAACACGGAGAGAGGGGCTATAAACAACACCAAGAAGCACTTTATTGTGATAAAGAAGAATTTCGAGGAAGAGATATTCGGCAGACTCGGAGTACTGGCTAGGGGATGCGCTGATCACCTTGCACGGAATATCCGCACGCAGGTAAACAGCAACACCTCCATCCGCTTTCCCGACTCTGTCATTCCTGTAGAGCCTGAAGCCTGGAAGAGAGTACATAGATGAGGAGAGTGAAGGCTTGGTCACTAAAAGCCTCGATAAGATCGGTGTAGCTCGTGTGAATGCTCTGAGCATTGATGTGCACAATGTTCAGATTCTTCCCAGACCCACCAAAGACAGTTCTGAGTTTGACAGAAAGTGGTTCTTCCACACTGGAAATTTCACTTTCTGCATTTACAAATTCATCGCTGTGCATGTGCGTCTGCACACGAGAAGAAGCTATCGTTATTGAGATTCATATTATGTAGATAAAATAATATACTATAATATAATATAAAAATATAGCTAGGTATAGGAATATACCTAGCTGAAAATATATAATGATTATGGAATCAAAAGAAAAAAAAAAGATTAATATAAACCAATGGGGTGACCTAAACCCTCACCAGGCATGGATTGTTGTAAGAAATCAGAAAACCTACTATTACATTGTAAATAAACATCACACACAAACACACACACACACACTTTACACAATAAGAAAGCAATAAACTATAGCGCTAGCAATAGAATAAAATCCACAGCAAAGAGGTAAGCGCAAGACGGACCGCGACTACAAAAGCCGCACAATGGCATTAAAAAAAAAACTATCATACTGTGTCAATATGCTGTCAATAGTTGCAAATAAATCGAGTGGACTTGAAATTTAAAATAAAAATAGTTGCTACTACCTCGCAAAACATTTCTAGTAGAGAAAAGGATCACGACATGAGCACTGTACCACCGGGGGAACGGAACTTACTTATTTCACCAGTTTCATTTTCTTCAACACTACTCGGTGAGTTTGGTTCTAATGTAATGTTGTCTAATTCATTGACAACATCTACTTCATTCGTCCTGTAAGTCAGGTCATCGTTGTCCATTTCATTGACAACATTTTCCTCGTTCGTATTGTCAAGTAGGTCTAAGTTTTCCATTTCATTGACAACATCTTCTTCATTTGTCTTTTCAGGCAATTCAGGTCGGATCTCTGGTGAAGATTCATTACGACCGAATTCAAGTTCTACTTCCATCATGTTTTGTCCAGTTACACTTTCATTCTTGTCTACAACTTCAGCTTGTGGTGGCGACTGACTATCCTTTTTTGTATTTGTGTCATTGAGGTCGTCTTCTATTGGATACAAGTGTGCTATAGAACGGGTGAACTCAGTGTCTCCCACTCTAACTTTGGCAACTCGGCACAAGTCATCCTTTCCTTTCAGTAAAGAGACAATCTTTCCCACCTTCCAGTTGATTCGATTCTTAGAACCATCTTTGATCTGTACAATGTCGCCTATTTTTGGTGCCTTATTTGAAGTCGTTCTATGTTGTTTGAAATAATGATTGTATCTTTCTCTTAAACTGAATAAATACTGGTTGGTGAACATGCTTTTAAATTCTTCTTAATTTTCAGTCCTCTCTTCCAGCTCTTAACAAGGTCTATCTTAATATTTGTACCCAGCAATATTTCTTCTTCCGTTGCTTCGACCGTTAGACAATTACCTAATGTTAAAAAATCTGCAGGTCTAAGTACTGACTCCAAGTCAGCACCTATATACGTCAGTGGTCTGGTGTTCACGACTGCTTCAACTTCTTTTATGATTGTCTTCAATTGGCTATCGTGAAGTAGGTGTTTCTCGATTGTTCGTTTGAGGCAGTGTTTTACTAATGCCACTAGTCTTTCATAGAACCCACCATGCCATGAAGCCAGCTGGGGAATGAATTTCCAAAAATCTTGTTCTGGATACAATATGGGCTGGAAAGGACTTCACTTGTCAGCTTAAATGTCTGTGAATTGTCCGAGACAATCTTGTGTGGTAAACCTCTGGAAGCTATAAATCTTCTTAGGGCTGACAGGCATTCTTCTGCTGTGAGATTTTCCACTACCTCTAGGTGAATCGCTCGGACAGCCAGGCATGTGAATAGACACACCCATCTTTTCTCCTTACCAGAGGCTGTAGTCACTAACAGTGGGCCGAAGTAATCAACTCCTGTATATGTGAAGGGTGCGCTGAAATTCACTCTTTCGATAGGTAAGGCTGGAGGAGGCGGCAGTTTGTAGGGTCCTCCGCCATGTCTGACACATTGTGGGCATTTCTTAATGATCTTTTGAACCTGAGCTCTACCCTGAGGTATCCAGTATCTTTGTCTTATCAAGCTGAGTGTATGTGAGACTCCCACGTGATAGTTTTCTTCGTGAGTATGTTTGATCAGCTCATGTGTGAAGGTAGATTCTCTTGGTATGAGTGCAGGGTACTTTTGCTCATAAGGCCAGCTTGTATTCATCATGCGTCCGCGACATCTTAGTACACCATCTCCATCTAAGAACAATCCTAAGTTTCTGGTTAAGTGAGTCTGTTTCCCATTAACTTCATCCGGAAAATGATGAGCTTGTAGTCTTTTCACTGCTGACGCAGTTTCATCAAGTGAGTTATCTTCTGTGGGCTCGTTTGCTTCGTAAGTATCATGCTCTGAATCCTGTAAAGTCATTGTAGTTGAGTCTTCATATCCTTTGATAACCATCTCTGGACCATCTACTATGTCCAGCGCCTCCACGGCTGAAAGACAATTTGCTTGCTCACTAACTTGCATGTACAGATGTAGTGAATAATCCTTTCCTTTCGTATTTTCTCGGAAATGTTCGTTTTTGTCTTACTACTTCACGCGCACTCAGTACACATCGAGACAACGTAGGGAACGGTCGCATTGCAAGAGGAAGTATCTATATAGAGTAGTTAATACCACAGAAATATTTTGTTGATATTTATGTTAGATTTTGTGATAAACTTCATGGACTCGTGTATTAATGCAGGCCACCTATATATTTTTTTTGACTTTACATTTCACTCTTGTCTGTCATTTTTGTAAATAATAAACATTGATTTTACTCGATCCACATTAACAATTTATAAGAGACATGCCGAAAGCACTAAGAAAAGGGAAACGTTTAGATCGGCAAGCCTGCGAAGTTATTTTCAATATTTATTTATATTTCTTAACTGAAAATGATAAATTCAAACATACCAACTATACTGCTTACTTTTGTAAAGTCCAAAAACGAGTTTCGGAGGCCAGTGGAATTTCTCAACGAACAGTAAATAAAATATTGCAAAAAGAATACATAAATCAATCCACCTCCAATAGTCCGAAGTCGGCAAAGTTGGTAGACCAAATAAATTATTTTGTCTAGGTCTTGACGATTTTGACTATAACGTTATACTCCGATTAGTGTATAATTTCCATTTGATATACAAACAAGTACCTACAATTAAAGCCCTGAAGTCCAAGTTATCCGAAGCCATAAATTTTAAGGGATGTGACTTTACGCTAAGAAAAATTCTTAGAAAAATGGGATTTCGGTATAAAAAAGTTAAAAACAACCATCGATATAAATACTAAGGATAGGCCTTCCCGTACTAAATTTCTTACCATTTTGAGGCTAAGAAAAATAGCGCCCCTGTCGGAATTCGTCGGAACCAAGACAGTACGAAAAATTGTAACGGCGTCACGGTCGGTCACGTTCCGATTTGTGGTGTATAGACACAATATTAGGAAAGTTGATCTACGGATAACTCTCAAATACCCGGTGACTTTTAATCGGTGATTAGGAGTAGAAATAAAATATATCTAGCTAAAATTTTACTTAAGGGGCGAGGTCTCACGCAATTAGTTCATGTTTAATTAATAAAAAGTTGAAACATAATTAAATAGGCATATTAATTTTTGTCTTTGCCGTTAAATTATGAAAGAGGATGTAAGCTCACAGATACACATTAGTAGCGTGACTTGGAATTTAAGATTTTGATTTTAATTTATAAGTAATAAACTACCTAATCATAGAAAAAGTTATGAATTAGTTAGGGGGGGGGGGGGGGTAACCAAATGACATTACGAATAGTAATCTAATGACATTACGAATATTAATCTTGACATTACGAATAGAAAAATAACCAAATCGGATCGTTTTTCAAATATAGGAAGCGGGCAGTTTCACTGTGCGTCGCGCGTCGCTACAAAGTTACGTCAGTCGAATGGTTGATTTTCGTTTGAGGATTTTTTCGAGAACAATATTTTATAGATAATCAATTTAAAGCCAATAGTAATTGATAATATAATATTTACTTGTGATACGACACTCCCTGTTTTTGTGTTTTGCGATTTGGGTATGATTTACACCTTTTTACGTCGCAGGTCACCATTTTTGTTTTTGCTGCCGATATGTCAATCGGCTGTCACCGTCCAAGCGCGACTGATTGCAAACAGTACAATTTTCCCGATTTTGTACTGTTTTTGTAGCGACACTTTCAAGCGCTCCGTGCCCTGTCCCTACTATTCAAGTCTGTGAAAACAACAGAAAATTACTTATCGAGAAAGATGATGTTCGTTTAAAAAGAGTAGAGTTTTTAGCCGCGATAAAAAAGTACAGATTGCAAAGGGAGAGAGATTGTTTATATGGATGAAACATACATCCATACCTCACATTTGGCAGGTAAAAGCTGGGCTGACTCGTCAGAAAACGGAGTGAAACAGTTAATTTCTAAAGGACAACGTCTTATAATAGTGCACGCTGGTAGTAGAAAGGGGTTTATACATTGCATTGGGCATTGTTAATGTATCAGTCTACTGATAAAACAGGTGACTATCACAACGCGATGAACAATGAAAACTATGAAAAATGGCTTCGTAATCAACTCATTCCAAACTTAGCTCCACATTCGGTACTAGTAGTAGATAATGCTGCATATCATAATAAGTACGTAGAAAAACCTCCTAATTCAAATACCAGGAAGCAAGACATGATTGATTGGCTATCCAAACATAACGTTCCGATTGATCCGTCATTAACAAAACTTGAAATATATGAAATTATTTGCAAGTACAAACAAGACTTTGTAAAATACTCTATAGATAAACTTATGAACGAATATGGACACAGCGTACTAAGATTGCCACCATATCATCCTGATTTCAATCCGATTGAAAACATATGGTCTCAAATAAAGGGATACGTATCCAAAAGAAACATCAGTATGAATATGACTACTGTAAAAACAATTGGTACAGGAAAAGGTTAATATGATTGGTTCCGATGTTTGGGCCAAAGTATGTGACCACGCCATCAAATGCGAAAACGAGTACCGAAAACACGAACCTGAGTTGGAAAATTATATGGCTAGTTTTGTAATCACCGTTCATGAAAACTCTGACGATGATACAGCAGAAAATAGTTCTGATTCTGACTGTGATATGGAAGTTGGAAGTATTGTTTCGCATCACACTGTCCACCCCGCTCCTCCTCCTCTTATCCCGCTGTCATAATCGAAGTCGTTCATCCAATCAGAAAATCATATTTATTTATATTAATTTCTCTGCTGGTTTGTTTTGTTTTATGTTGAGGTGTTTTTTTGTTATGTCATAGTATTTTTAATTAATTACAAAAAAATATTGTTTTAAAAAAGGTCTGCAAAATCCTACTGTAGTTTTGACTTATAGTTAGACTTTTGGGGTTCCAATCCTTATAGAATCATTAGATCATCCCAACCGGAATTTGGTTTTTATCAGTGCGTTTTATTGAAATAAAACGTCCTCAGTAACTAGTTATATTTTTGTTTACCTAACGAATTCTTTATATGATAGAATCGTGGTGGTTTTAACAACTCAGTGTAATATACGTCAAACGGGCAATTTGACATTTGACATTGATAAATAAAGTATGCGATTTATTTGATACCTACACGTAATTTAATAAAAAAGTAATTCACAGACACATCGGCACCATTCGGGTGTTATCGTTGTTCCGAGTTTTGCCGATAGGAAAGGATTATTCACTACATCTGTACATGGTTTTAGGCCAGCAACATTTGTTCTCTTTTAGGAAGTTGGGGCCGTTAAACCACAGATCCTTCTTTTGATTCCACAATTCAGGCCGCGTTGCTAGATCTGCTGGATTGGAATTGGTGTTGATATAGCAGTGTTCACTTCTAAATTTTCTTTGATTTCGTTGACTCTTCTCAATACAAATGGTGGCAGCAGTTTATTTGAGCGCATCCAACTAAGTACGATAATACTGTCAGACCATAAGTATTGGTTGGCTATATTCAGTTGAAGACTGTTCTTTACATATTTCAGTAGTCTACTTCCTATCAGATACCTTAGCAACTCTAATCTGGGTATCTTGAGGTCGTCTTTATCTTCTGCCGGAGTTATTCTTGCTTTTGACATAATGAAAGCAACATTTGTGTTTTCTTGATGGTATGTTACTAGGTAGACCACCGCCGCATATGAATTTTTACTAGCATCTGTGTAGCAGTGTAGATCATACACAGATTCATCCTTTCTAACTTGTGTAAGTCCAGCATATCTTGGTATTTTGATATCTTTGGCAATCTGCAAGCTGTCACACGCATTGTCCCATGTCTTGAGCATTTTTTCAGGAACTTGTAGTGTTATGCTACTTACATGCTATTCTTGCTTTTCATGCTTTCATGCTTTACATGCTATTCTTGCTTTTCATGCTGCATAGCTGTATTGTCTGATATGTCGGTCTGATCCTGATCTGTATGATTGTCTGATGAGTCTGATATTTGGTTCACCTTTATTTCCATAGGACCCTGTAACGTTTTAAACCATAAGAACATGTTAACAAATCATTTTCGTTCTGCATTTTCATGCTATCAGCATTTCTAAATCGATAGCGAAGGGGCTTACCTTTGGTGACCTTGTTTTTGGCTTTCTCCGAAACTCTGCAATCTCGGGATTCGTGCGCGCTGGTGCGCTACTTTTTTTCCTTTCGCTGTTATGTAATTTACTGCATGGTTTTCGTATTGTTTACCGTATTACGAGCCTGAAACGAAACTTTGACATCTGTTGATGCCTTTGTTTATCTGGTTGTCATGGCAATGTCCATTCAAACTCGTTAGCGGTCTGATATGTTTGTTACAATACTTTTACAAAAATACTCTTTCTCTCTTGGCCACTCACAAAAATTACGTTTAATTTAAATAATTTTTAGAACTCTCCAAAAAGGGTATAAAAGCGGAACATTTCTGAAATTCTGGAGTCTCACGTCAGCTTCTGAACTGGAAGTACCACCTAAGGCCTTATCCCGGGGTCGCACTACCCCGGGATCCTGCAAGCCGTTCCTTCAAAAACGATCCTTCAAACAATCCTTTCTACAACGGGATCCAGCGAGCCGTAGCTACAAGTACGCCGCTACCGTTCCTACAACGACGATTTCTACAACGGGATCCAGCGAGCCGTAGCTACAAGTACGCCGCTACCGTTCCTACAACGACGATTTCTACAACGGGATCCAGCGAGCCGTAGCTACAAGTACGCCGCTACCGTTCCTACAACGACGATTTCAACAACATCTACAACAACAAATACACCTGCATCCTGGTCATCGCCCCACCGGTCTATTTCTCTCCGTGTTCTTCGCTTCCTTCTTTCTATCCAGACATCTGTATTTTATAAAACCTGTTTCATTTCATTCATCCTCATCTTCCTTTCATTTTTTTAAATTACTTCACTGTAAATAACCAATAAACTGTCACTCTAAATTTTATCCTGGTTGTTGTTTTCTGTTAGGTTCTGTTAGGATCGTATCATCACACGACATTTTGGCGCCCAAAGTAAAAGTTCTTCTCCACTCTTCACCTTTTCTGCGCCTTGTCTCTTTCCCTTTGAATTGCTTTCTCTTTCACTCTTAAATCTTTATCTATTCATCCTTTTCACATTTTCCAAATTCTAAAACAAAACTTCATCTAGTTTTTCAACTCATCTGGATTATATTTAGGCCTACATTTAATTTACATCACTTCACTTCACTTCACTTCTATAACACTTGACTCTATACTTAACTATAACAATGACTCCACCTTGCACTCCACTCCTCCTCCACTGCAAATGACTCCATCACTTGACCTTCCTGCTGATCCGACTGTCATGGAACCTCCTCTTGTTTCTCAAACTTCTGTCCTGAAGGTGATACGAATCTTTATATAAAATTTTTGCATGTAAGTAGCATACATTTTCTTAACTTCTAACTGTTAATTTGTATATATGTATATTCTTCATTTCAGACACATCTCGTTGGCGATGTGGCTGATCTCTGGCTTCGAGCTCTACCGCTCTGTTGTATATATGTATATTCTTTATTTCAGACACATCTCGTTGGCGATGTGGCTGATCTCTGGCTTCGAGCTCTACCGCTCTGTTGTATATATGTATATTCTTCATTTCAGACACATCTCGTTGGCGATGTGGCTGATCTCTGGCTTAGAGCTCTACCGCTCTGGCCGTTTTAATCTTAAGGCAAAGCGACTAAAGCTACCTTAGGATTAATTTGTTTCTCTTTACCTCTACTTAATTTTTTTTTCCACGCAGGAGCGGATGACAACTCCTTAAGTAAGCCTGAATGTCCTTTTGAAAACACACTTTTAGAGTGGTAGTCATTGAATGTGAACTCCACCCTTACCTGAATGAAGATGAGGAATGTAAGAGATGGTATATCTGATTTTGCCTGGTGATGTCTGTTTCTGCAAAGCTGTGTTTTTCTGGTTTATTTTTGTACATATCAAAATTTTTGCTGAGTCAAAAATTTTTCCAGGGTCGGGGGGAAAATGTAGTGTTATGCTACTTACATGCTATTCTTGCTTTTCATGCTTTCATGCTTTCATGCTTTACATGCTATTCTTGCTTTTCATGCTGCATAGCTGTATTGTCTGATATGTCGGTCTGATCCTGATCTGTATGATTGTCTGATGAGTCTGATATTTGGTTCACCTTTATTTCCATAGGACCCTGTAACGTTTTAAACCATAAGAACATGTTAACAAATCATTTTCGTTCTGCATTTTCATGCTATCAGCATTTCTAAATCGATAGCGAAGGGGCTTACCTTTGGTGACCTTGTTTTTGGCTTTCTCCGAAACTCTGCAATCTCGGGCTTCGTGCGCGCTGGTGCGCTACTTTTTTTCCTTTCGCTGTTATGTAATTTACTGCATGGTTTTCGTATTGTTTACCGTATTACGAGCCTGAAACGAAACTTTGACATCTGTTGATGCCTTTGTTTATCTGGTTGTCATGGCAATGTCCATTCAAACTCGTTAGCGGTCTGATATGTTTGTTTCAATACTTTTACAAAAATACTCTTTCTCTCTTGGCCACTCACAAAAATTACGTTTAATTTAAATAATTTTTAGAACTCTCCAAAAAGGGTATAAAAGCGGAACATTTCTGAAATTCTGGAGTCTCACGTCAGCTTCTGAACTGGAAGTACCACCTAAGGCCTTATCCCGGGGTCGCACTACCGCGGGATCCTGCAAGCCGTTCCTTCAAAAACGATCCTTCAAACAATCCTTTCTACAACGGGATCCAGCGAGCCGTAGCTACAAGTACGCCGCTACCGTTCCTACAACGACGATTTCTACAACGGGATCCAGCGAGCCGTAGCTACAAGTACGCCGCTACCGTTCCTACAACGACGATTTCTACAACGGGATCCAGCGAGCCGTAGCTACAAGTACGCCGCTACCGTTCCTACAACGACGATTTCAACAACATCTACAACAACAAATACACCTGCATCCTGGTCATCGCCCCACCGGTCTATTTCTCTCCGTGTTCTTCGCTTCCTTCTTTCTATCCAGACATCTGTATTTTATAAAACCTGTCTCATTTCATTCATCCTCATCTTCCTTTCATTTTTTAAATTACTTCACTGTAAATAACCAATAAACTGTCACTCTAAATTTTATCCTGGTTGTTGTTTTCTGTTAGGTTCTGTTAGGATCGTATCATCACACGACAAACTTTGCTATCCCATTTCACCTTTTGAATGCACAGTTCCTGAAACAAAAGTTTTGTTGGTAAGACCAGAGGTGCAGCATAACCGCAGGGATCATAAACACGGGCTAGTGTTTTCAGGACATCTCTCTTGGTGATATTGTGATTTTTCTTGAAAACCTCTTCTTTCAGTTTCAGCTGTAATGTATCATCGGCCAGGTTCCATGTTAGACCAAGAATCTTGATAGTTTCCTTTTGTTTGGATCTGTGTTCTTCTGGAATAGTATTCATAAAGTCTTGGCTATTAGAGACTCAGTCTCTAATATTCATGGAGATTTCGTCAAATACTTTTCTGGTTTCTTTGTACAACGCCACTGCTTCAGGAACAGATTCTGAACTCGTGACTAAGTTGTCGACATAACACCGGTCTGCGATTTTCTTCAGTAGTTCTTCACTGTTTCTTGCCAAGTGATACCGGATTGTAGCTGTCAGAAGGAAAAGGGCTCGAAATTATTCCAAACGGGACTCTGGTAAACCTTAAATGCAATAGATTATCCTCTGTTAGTTCTTTATGAGGTTCCTTTACCCAGAGGAATCTGGTCACATCTCTGTCTTCATCCTGTAGTCCTACTTGAAGGAACGCCTTTTCAACATCACCACTAATGCCGATTTTTCCAGTTCTGAACTTGAGAAGTAGTCCTGTCAAATCTTCCAACATCGATGGCCCCTTAAACATAGCTTCATTTAGGCTCTTACTATCTTTAATCTTTGCACTAGCATCATAGACTATTCTGCCTCGTTTACCTTCCTGTTTCACTATATGGTGTGGTAAATAGTGAACGGGTTGTCTTGCTTCTAATTCTTCTGTACTCACATACTCAATTATACCCGCATCAAGCTGTTCTTTCAGGATTTCCTCGTAGTCTCGAAGTGTATCCTTATCAAGTCTGCGAAGTAAGCTCTTCAGTCTTCCGTACGCAAGTCCAAAGTTAGTAGGTATTTCTGGTGGGCATTGGACCCACGGCCACTTTACAAAATACCTGCCGTTTTTGTATTCAACGGTGTTGTTGAAGTGTTTCACCGCCTCTTCTTGTTGTGATGCCTTTGGAGAGTCATTAATGCCGATGCTTTCCAAATTCCAGAGGAATTTCATGTCTACATTTCTTAATGGCAGGTCAGGCTCTGTGAAGTAAGGGCATCCTGTATTGTGGCATTGACAATAAGTAACTACAGATAAAATATTGTCACTTTTGTTGATGGCTGTACTGCCAGAGATAATCCAGCCAAAATCTGTATCTATCAGGTACAAATTGTCTTGTATACGTGCGTACTTATTTCCTATGAAGGAGAAATAGTAATCATTGCCAATCAAGATATCTATCCTTTCACCAACACAGTTGTCGTCTGCAGCGACATCTACATAATCGGGCATTGTGACATTTGGAACTGGCAGTCTGTCTGTTATATGCGCCACAATATTGGCTCGGATTTTCCTGTTCAAGCCGCGTTTTGTTGTGAAACTTACTTCGACTGAAGGGCTGCAGGTTTCTTTCGGCTCGTCAGATCCAAACGTGTAAATCAGGAGTAAGTCTTCTTTATCTGGGACTAGATTTAATTGTCTTGCTATTCTAGTTGAGATATAGCTCCGCTGGCTTCCACAATCTAGGAGCAGACGACATTGTTGGCTTCTATTGTTGGTTGGAACTGTTTTACTGTTGCCGTCTGCAAAAAAGAAGAACCAGTGGAGCTATTAGATGCAAAACAACTTGATTTGGCTAAATCTTCAGATACAATACACGGGTTATTATTACCAGTTACTGTGGCAACAGCAAATTTTTCTGGACACAAGGCTCTGTTGTGGTTCCGTTGGCAATATGCACAGCTTCTCTTCAGTCGGCAATCCTTTGCATCATATCCTTTCCGGAAGCAGTTAAAACACCGTCCCACTAGCTTCCCTTTCCTGTCTCTCAAGGACTTTATTTTGTCACAAGTGTCATTGTAATGGGATCCTTCACAGAATATACAAGACACTTTAGTTTTCTTTTGGGCCGGTCCACTTGTCCACGCTGCTGAACTCTTGCGTTTTCCTTGGTTTGGGTATGTCTTGCGTTTTTCACTGCCGGATGTTTCAGGCTTATGTTCCTCACGTCGTCTGTGTGTAGATTTGGATCTATGTTGTACTATGTGGAGGGCGCTAGTAGTTCCTGACTCTGCCTCCAATGATATTGTCTCTGATTTTTCCAGAGCTGATATTGTTAATTCTATATTTTTTATCAAATCCGTAGTCCGTTCATCTGACGCCATCAGCAGGTTAACCTGGTACATGATATTATCTGGAAATTTACCTATGATGGTTGTTCTTAAATGGTTCCCATCTATATCTTCTCCCAACTCCTTTAGGATTCGCCTGTGTTTCTCTATTTCGTCCAGTGTCCTGCGGCACTCGGCGGCAGACGATGTTGACCTTTTAATTGTATAGAGTGCACTGTAGTGATTATCTATTAGTTTAATTTTACTACCATATCTTTCCTTCAGTAAGTCAACAGCAATATTGTAATTAAGATTGGTAGTGCTTATTCCCGTTAGCTTATCTTGAGCAGGTCCTTCTAACGATCCCATTAGGTACGCTAGTTTATCAGCATCCGAAAGGTTGGATTTGTGTATGGTCGTCTCAAAACGGTCCCAGAACTGGTACCATTGAAGTATGTCTCCATTGAACGTAGGCAGCACAATTTTAGGTAATTTTGTGCTTGAAGATGAGTTCCCTCTCCAGTTGACCGATTTCTCCAATGCAACAAGCTCTGCCTGCAGGTCCTCAGCTTCCATCTCCATCTGAGTGACGTCCATGATCAATTCTTGTGAAATGTTTGTGCCTAAGTTGATGTAGCTTTGTAGCTCAATTCTGAGCCTATCTACATCATTGCTTAGCATGTGCTGAAGCTTACATACTGATTTCACATCTACTCCAACGGTGTTGGATAGTTCTATGACTTCTTTCGTCTCTTGGCTGGTTTTGAACAGCTAATCCTTCCTGGCTCGGAGTCGGGCCAATACCGCTTCTTCCATGGTGTATAGACAACTCGTTAATACGTATGTGTAGGGCATCTTTGTTGGTTGTAAAGTCGTATTTTATAGCTTAGTCGCATTTTTCAGATTGGGCCAATGGCGTTGACTTTCTGAAAACTTCAGAAACCAAGCGTCGTTTTCTGGATTTCCTCGGTTGACTTGCTTTCCGTTTTTGCTGATCCGGTTTAGATTTCCACAGTCCAGTCCATGAATTACTTAATTTCCTCCTTGTTTTCACTTTTCCGTACACTTTTACCTCACTTTTATCAACAAAATTCACCTTTCCTTTGAAAACATTCGCACGAAACACAAACATGGAAAAAGAATGGCGATTGTCGTAGAAAATGCCGCGAAGTTGAACAACTTGCAAACAAAAGAATAGACAAAAAGAACCGGAAATTAACATGAACGTTTCTTATTGGTCAAAAATGAATAATCTGAGCGGAAATCGTTCAGTCAAAAATCAGTGTTGCCGTAAGTAAAAAATATAAATCATTCTCTTTTACGCAAATGAAACAACCAACATAGTCAAAATAGATACTTTTAATGATCTCGATGAAAGCAAATAATACAACCATCATAGTCAAAATAGATACTTTTAATGATCTCGATGAAAGCAAATTAAACAACCATCATAGTCAAAATAGATACTTTTATTGATCTCGATGAACCTGTATCGGAACAAAACATACAAAAATAAAATATACTTTTAATGATCTTGATGAAAGCAAATAAAACAACCATCATAGTCAAAATAGATACTTTTAATGATCTCGATGAAAGCAAATAAAACAACCATCATAGTCAAAATAGATACTTTTATTGATCTCGATGAACCTGTATCGGAACAAAACATACAAAAATAAAATTTTATTTATTTTAAATCTTCGGAAATCTACTTTATTCCTCGTGTAGTAATGTTATAGGAGTATAAAATATGTGATCATAATATTTATCCTCCTTTATTTTATTTTATCGCTTCGCAATTTCTTACGCCAGAATCTTTGGGCGTTTCTCATTGGTCGGATTTGGTTGGATATCATATCCCAGCATCTCCACCAAATTTTGTCTGACGTTCTTATAGTTATCCTTTATTATTGAAATAGGATAACATCATGCGACAAAAGAGATAAATCTTATAACTAAGAATACATCATCATCTTAATTCATCATCATCATATCTTGTTCTTAGAGTCATTTTGCGTTTTGTGTAAGAGCCACATCATGTGGTACGAAGTTATCTTTATTATAACATATCATCACCCGTTATCATTGGGCTTAGTCCAGGACGCTGCAGGGCTACTGCAGTACGACCATGTCTTAGTCGTTTTTGTACATCCATAGAACTCTCGGGGGGTCATGCCCCTCGTAGGACCACCTCCATCCCCTCGTCCATTACCGTACCTTCACCTGACTCTCATCATTAGGTTAGGCTATTAACTATTAGCCCAACCTCATCAGCTATTTAACTATTAGCTGGATTCCTCACCCTCATCAGCTATTAATATATTAGCTGTCGTATAATACACCATCACATGACAGGGAAACAATCGAGATTATCATATTAGTGCAGTAAACTTACCAACTCAGAAGCTAGTGATCACTTTCGTAGCCGCATCGCAGGAGCGAATCCAACAATGCCGGCTTCTCATTCTTATTTTTTACATTTTTTTCTTTCCCGCTCTTTTCGTACGCCACCGCTCCACTAGAGTGCGTTTGTTTCCCTCCTGTCATCATTATTTTTTCTTTATTTTATAATATTGAAGTATTCGCGGAACTCTGCGACACTATAGGACAAAAAATAGACAAACAAAGTAAATAAATGTCATTACCAATGATAAAAAACCTACCTACCTCTCCCTAATGTAAATTTTTGCTAATTTATACAGCATTCTGGCTTCCCCGGAGGTTGGGACAGCCAGAATGCTGTTACGCCGCTATTAATTTGTATGCTGCGTACACTATAAAATTTTGCATCCTTTTGCTAAAAAATGAGTAATTGAACAATGTTCACTATTTTATTTACTAAATTATTGTTCAATTTAGAATTCCAGCCCTCAGAGAAATTCGTTGTTCGGTGACGTTCGCCAAAAACTAACCACCTTTTCATAAATTCATCGCTGCAAAGCCAAAACCTTTCAAAGTACCTGAAGATTTTTTTTGCCCGTTTTCGTTCGCCAATTCGGCTGATTCTATTTGGATATAGTTCTAGCCATCCATTATTTTATTATGGGGCAACAAAGATAACACAGCACACAGAGCAATAATTCGTCGAGTAATCTTTTCCGATGTAAGGCCCAATTCTTTGCCTAGGCTTCATACACTGCGTGCATGGCAGCTTCCTCATAATCTGTTTTATACGCCGTGGGTTTCCAATTTCGTACAGTTGTTTTGATCAACTGAAAAAATATGTCATAAGTACGTTTCGTCTTGTCAGATAATGATGATGTTCTCCGACCGGGTTCGGTCACGGCGACTGTAACTGCTGGGGAAGGCGTCGTTCGTGTGCCCTCATATGGCTTGCGTAGCCTATTTTATTAGAAAAAGTGCGATTGCACTGGCCACACGTCAGCACGCCATTTTGGTGCGTGTACTGTATTGCGGCAGGTGTTCTGCCTCGTAGTTTGTCTCGCTTGGCATCAAGAGTAGCTCTTCGTTGGGCCTCGAAATCGAAGATCTTTGTGTGCACCGTATGTCGCCACTTTGCCTTGTCTTCCGTGAGTTCCTCCCACGTGGAGTGGTCGATACCGCAACTCTTCATATGTCGCTTCTGCACGTCTTTGAACCTCAAGAACTGACCGCCTTGCTTGCGTTTTCCGTTCTGTAGTTCACAGTATAAGAGACGTTTTGCAAGTCGTTCCTCTGGCATCCGTCGCACGTGGCCACACCATCGCAGTTGACGCCTCATCAAGTAAGCTTCGACCCCACCAACATTAGAACGTCGTAATATCTCTGTATTCCTGATACGGTCAGACCACTTGACGTTCAAAATGTTTCGAATACATCTTAGATGGAATCTGTCTAAAGCGCTGATATGTTTACGGTATGGACACCAGGTCTCGGCGGAATAGAGAAGGTTCGGAAGAACTATGGCCATATAGACGGAGACTTTGGTGGATAGCTTGATGTCATGCGATCGGAAGACTTTGCGCTCCAACCTCCCAAAAGCTGCAGCAGCAGCGCTAATTCTTCCATTCAATTCTGGATCAAGATCGTATTTCGACGATACAGTACTCCCAAGGTATTTGAACTTATCGACCTGCTTCAGTGAGTCTGCGCCAAGCTTTATATCGAGGGTCGAGTTGTCGACTCTTTGAGTGTCCATCGCCATGACCTCCGTCTTGCTGACACTGATTTTGAGCCCATATTTGCGGCATACCTCGTCGAAAGCCGTGATCCACTGTTGTAGTCCCTCCACAGAATCTGACACAAAGCAAAGATCGTCGGCGTACATAATCTCTCTAATTGTATCGCAGGATGTCTTAGTGCATGCTTTTAGTCGAGCGAGGTTAAATAGCTTTCCGTCTGTTCTAAAGCGGATATGAATACCAGATGTCGATTCGTCAATTGATTCTCTTACGACTGCAGCAAAGTAGAGAGCAAACAAAGTCGGTGCCAGTACGCAACCTTGCTTTACTCCACAGGTGACGGAGAAAAACTCGGATTGCTCACCATTAAAGCTGACACAACACTTCATATCATCGTGCAGTAGTCGTATAATCCGTACGAATTTTTCAGGGCAGCCCAGCTTTGCCAGTAGAATCCAGAGAGCTTCACGTGGTACACAGTCAAAAGCCTTCTCTAGATCAATGAAGCAGAGAAACAGAGGTTGTCCTTGTTCTCGACTTTTCTCCTGAAGTTGGCGTACAGAAAAGATAGCTTCACACGTGCCTCTCTCCGGGCGGAAGCCAAACTGGGTTTCTGGCAAGTAAGATTCAGAAACAGGGATGAGGCGGTTAAGCAGGACACGAGCAAATGTTTTCCCTGCAGAAGATAGCAAAGATATTCCTCGGTAAGCATTACAGTCGGAACGGTCACCCTTGTTCTTGTATAGGGCGCAGATACGCGAGGCGATGAAGTCATCTGGGATCCTTTCCTCGTTCCACATCTGTACAAACAGCTTCCAGAGTATTTTATGAAGTTCTGCAGTGCCATATTTTAGTAGTTCAGCCGGGATGTTGTCAAGGCCCACCGCCTTATTATTCTTTTGCTGATTTACAGCGTCGATCACTTCAGTAAGGGTTGGCGGTTCTTCTAACTTAGGCATTGCATCAAGGCTTGTAGTACCCCGGATATGTTCCAGATCTGCTGAACGATCTACGTTGAGTAGGTTGTTGAAGTGTTCAGCCCAGCGTTGGAGAACCTCGTCCTTAGACGTTAATCTCTGCGAGCCATCGAGAGATCGTAATGGCACATTTACATGTTGAGTAGTGCCAATTAGATTCCGGACTTCACTGTAAAAGGCGCCAAGTTGTTTACAGTCAGCAAGCAGTTGTATATGGCGCGCTTTATCTTTCCACCATTTGTCCTTAGTCTCTCGTGTAAGTTTCCTCAGTTCTCTGGTGCTAACTTTTATTTGGTCTTGTAGGTTCAAGTTGCCTCTCTGCTCTTGAGTACGCAAAAGTTTCCGGTGTTTTTCTATAGCTACCAAAGCCTGGTTATTGTCATCGAACCAGTCCTCGCGAACAAGTTTCCTGAGTCCCAGCGTTTCGGTAGCAGCTTCTTTAAGATCGGAGCTCAAAGACTTCCAGGCCTCTTCTAAATCTTGATCGCTAGTGTTACGTGTAGCCAGCCTGTTGTTCAGAGCAATCCCAAAGGCGGCTCTTGTCTCTTGGCTTTGAAGTTTCTGCACGTTCAGACTGACATTAGTTGTCTTTCCACGGCGATAAGGTGGGTGGAGACGCAGTTTCATCTTGATAACAACCAACCTGTGGTCAGTCCAGCAGTTAGCGCCTCTCATAACTCGAGTGATTTGCACTTGAGATAGGTCTTTTTGGCGTACCAGAGCATAGTCAATCAGGTGCCAGTGTTTAGACCTTGGATGCATCCATGTCGTTTTGTATTTAGCTGGCAATCTGAAGCAGGTGTTGGTAATGGCCAACTCATACTGAGCACACAAACTTAGCAGAAGATTTCCGTTGCTATTCATGGTGCCTACGCCATGTCTTCCGAGCACCTTGGGCCACGCTTCATGATCTCGTCCAACGCGTGCGTTAAAATCGCCAAGGACAAGCACCTGCTCTCTTTGGGGGATCTTCACTACAGCATCGGAAAGTTCCTTGTAGAATTTATCCTTCGTTTCGTCGTCTTTATCCAAAGTTGGGGAATAAACGCTGAGGATGTTCAGATGATTATCGTTGTCCAGGTGTATTCGCAATGAAATGACACGATCTGAGATGTTAACAGGACACTCATTCAACCTTTGCACTATCTCGTTCTTAATTGCGAAACCAACACCAGATCGACGGGGTTCTGATGCTGCGTTTCCTTTCCAGAAGAATGTATAGCCGCCTCCATGCTCTACTATTTTGCCCTCTTCCGCTAGATGGGTCTCACTAAGTGCGGCTATATCGATATTGTACCGTCGTAATTCTCGGGCAACGATAGCAGTTTTCCGCTCCGGGCATAGGTTGGTGTCACGATCGAGTAGAGTTCGTACATTCCAAGCGGCAAAAGTCAATGGTTGGATTTTCGTAATTTTATTCTTGTTTCGACCGCGAGTCTGGGATGCACAGGCAGCCGCGGTTGCTACCTCCCATTTGGGTTGGGATAAACATTTGTTTGGGGCACCTTTTCTAGCCCCCTCCACGGCTGGGCGTGGGAAGCAGTGTTTCCCTGAATAAGGCTGCTTCGTCGCACAGAGTGCTGCCGAATCTACGAAGTTATCCCTTGTTCTACGCAGAAGCGACCACTCTCTCTGAGCCGCCTGTGTGCAAGATAAGCCAAAGCCCGGCTTACATCGATACCGAACCTCTCTGCCTCTCATTGTCGCCACAGGGCTTGATGTAAGTCAGTGTCCGTTATATTTGCTGAAACAGTCAAGTGCGCAGGATATATTTAGGTGCATAAACGGGCGCGCATATGCAGATGCACCCTCTCGTCCTCGTCCTCCTTGGACCAATGGGACGAAGAATCGATACGATTGGAGGAGAATTTGGATGCAGTGTATGGCCGCCAGTTGCCTTGTCCTCTACTGACGCCCTCGGCATTACACGCTGCCTTGCTGACTCGCCGACTCCGCCAAGCCACTGTTGCTTATCAGCAGTCGGGCGGCCTTCGGCGCCGAGCCAGTCTTCAGGCGCTATGTGGGAGGATTCCGCCCCCTTTCGGTCTGTGACCTGTCCGCCTAAAAGTATCCAGATCCATCGCCTCTTCCGCCAGCATTGCCGTACCAAAGTCCACCTTTTTCGCCGCTACTGCCGTTGAGGTCTTCACCTGTAACCCTAGGCAAGGGGCCTGTTGGTCCGCGGGAGGTATTTTATTTCCCTCCAGCCCTGCAGGTGTCGTAAGGACAACCTGTCGAGCACCCCCTATCCGCCACCTGGGGACGCGTTCCCTAGGGGTGAGGCTCCCCCGAGAAAAGATAATAAAGTGTATGCAAGCGGCACAATATTTGTACTAGTTTCGGTACTCCCTAAGTCACTATGAAACACATATAACTGTGCAAATGGTCGAGCGTGGCTCTTAAAAGTGCCATCATACGACGTCTTGATTTTTTTCAAGAAAAATAATAGTATGCGATCTCTTTCGGTCTTGTCCTCGTAATCAGCCAATAAAAAAGAGTGAATTTTTTTTTGGGTACTTGCACGTCCATTAAATCTTTACATACAATTTTATCTACTCCTGCTTCTTTGTTCCTATTACTATATATACGCGTCTTTATATTACGAAATGCAGACATATTGCATATTAGGTCTATTCCTCTATCCTGAAGAGAACAACGACATCTTGATAAATCTGAGGTATAGGGACATCATCTGATTGCTTGCTTTTCTTTACACATATATCTGATTGCATATCCAGCTCATTCTTGTTAAAGTATTGCCGACACGTATGTTAATTCTTCTTGATTCTGTAATATAATTGTTATTTGATGGGTATTATAGTTAGTATATGCATATATACAAGGTGACATTTATTAGCTGACCATATTTTGGGGAATGACAGTACTCATTATTATGAACAACTTTCCCCAAAAAACATATGGTCGTAAACTAAATAAATGTTTGTGTCTCCCATAGTAACTTGCAATCAGCTGATCGGGTCAATGTACGAGGGACGAAATTTTTTTCTTTTTTGCGACATATGTTTCTTTGGGAAAGTTGATCATAATGATCGGTGCTATCAGTCCCCAAAATATGGTCAGCTAATTAAATGTCACCTTGTATAGACAGTTTTATTAATTGGTGAAAATAATTCTCAAGCAAATATAAATAACTTACCAATATTGTTACCATACACTTGTTTTGTTTTCGTTGGGAACAAATCCAAAACGCATTCCTTTTGTTTATAGTACTGATAACCATCAGAAAGCAACACCGTGCCACCATTTCTACTAATATATATATATATATATATTTTAAATATAACACACCTATAATTTGTAAAGTAAACATAAGTAAAATTAATAAAACCTATGTAGGTATTTCTGTTTTAGGAGATCAAGCTGTCACCAAAGTATTCTACTAATATATTGTTACTCAATCATATTTACCAACAGAAGTGATGATGGAAAATATAATTTTGACAACTCAAAGAAACAAAACCAATGAGGCGTAATAGTTTTCAAAATTTCAAATACAGAATTTCAACTATATTACAAAGATATTAAACTTCTTGGCTTATTATCATAAGGACATACCTACTGGCCACTTTATACTTAAGTACCCATTGATAAAGTAAGTGACAGCGTTATTATAAACAAGTTTTCATTGCAAACAAATCAACCACCATGGAAGCAAGTGAAAAGATGCCGGTTAAAAAGAAAAAAATACTAACCGACCAACCAGGTTGTTGATCAAGAAAAAAAATATGAACTGTCTAAGCAGGTTGTTGGTTGAGAAAAAAATATATCAACTGACCAACTCAATTGACAGTGAAAAAAAAAACGGTCAATTGCAAGGCTAACTCGCGCAGGAAGGTTCCGTACCACCGTACAATGGTAGGGATGGTGTGGAGTGAATAGTTTGGATTTCACATTGCAAAATTTTGTTTACAAAGTTATTGGTGCGGCTACTTTCACACATCAGGAACGTAACCAGATGCATTCATAAGTTTGTATGTGTTATTGAAAGAATTGTTGTATGTGAGCCCCCTTAAATATTTATTTTATTCTGTTTTTAGTATTTGTTGTTATAGGGCAACAGAAATAAATCATCTGTGAAAATTTCATCTGTCTAACTATCACGGTTCATGAGATACTGCCTGGTGACAGACGGACGGATGGACGGAGGCTTAGTAATAGGGTCCCGTTTGGCACCCTTTGGGTACGGAACCCTAAAAGATACTAACCACCCAACCAGGTGAATAAGGCGGTTTGTCGATTGGTATATCAATAAATAATTAAATACATCATGTAGTAGCACTAGTTACCGTTCGCAACCTTAAAATCGGCAATCCGTTTATATTTACCAACTTTATCCCCAGAGCGCTGACTGGTCTGCTCCAAGACATCGTCTACTTCATCGCCGGCTTCGAGAACGAGCCGAACAAGTCAGAAGCCCTGGAGCTGGTGGTGGAAAACCCCAACAGGGACCGACAGAAGTTGTTACGAGAACAGTACATACTGAGGCAGCTGTTCAAGATTTTGCAGGTAACACCCAGAGGCAGGAGGCTTGTCATTAACCATAGTACATGGGAGACTTGTATCGCATTCGCACTAAATCAATTCAGCGAGCTAGACTGATGTATGTTTGAACACCTTTCACTCTTTATGATAGCTGCTAAATCGATTAAAATTGTGCGCTCGGAACAGGACTATCCAGACCTGTAATTGGCAGACGTCATCTAAAATTTAATAGTGAAGATTCTATTTAATTTAATAATAATAATTTAATTTAATTTTTATGTCATCTTAAGTAACTTTTTTGCTTTTTTTTGCTTTTGCTGGCCTACTGGGCAAGTGGAAGCGATAAGACGCTAATCGTGTTTGGTGAATGTGGTACAAGTCACCCTAATATTCGGAGGTGCAAAGACTGTGTTTGCACCTCCGAATCTTTATTTCCGAAACAACTATAATCGAGAGGAATCACTCTGTACGCTTATTATTCGTGCTTGACCGGTTTCACCCCTTTTAGCAAGCTTATGATGTTCAAGGTATGTGTTTTAAAGAAGTAGTTCATTAACAGTTTAGTATTCCAAAAAGTTACTGAGCCAGGGACCC
This sequence comes from Argyresthia goedartella, assembly GCA_949825045.1. NCBI lineage: Eukaryota > Metazoa > Arthropoda > Insecta > Lepidoptera > Argyresthiidae > Argyresthia > Argyresthia goedartella. Next base: position 21,202,812 of record OX463834.1, read on the forward strand.
CATAAATCAGTCCCCGTGGACGAATACGGCTTGTAGGACACCATCATCAACATCATTGAACCAAACTGACATTTCATGCTCTAATTTCCAATTGTCAACAGGCGTTCAATGTTTTCAACGCCCGATACGATTCCTCTCCCCAGGGTCCCTTCCAGAGGTCCCCGGACGAAGCTCCGTTCCTACGAATTGAGGACCTGAACGAGCCCCGACATGCGCCCTATAAGTACATCTTCAGACTGTGCTATCGGATTCTGAAGCTGAGCCAGCAGGATTATAGAAAGAACCAGGTAATTCTAAAGCTTGGTAATAGATGGCGTTACTGTGCTGAGATTCAGTTTTCATACATGCCTGCATCGCACAAGTAAAGTTCGATTTCAAAAGTTTCAATATTCTCTATGGTCTTTTGATCATTTTTTATTAATATCTTGTGTCCCACAGGAGTATATCGCGAAGCACTTCAGCTTCATGCAGAAACAGATCGGCTACGACATTCTTGCAGAAGACACCATCACAGCGCTACTGCACAACAACAGGAAACTTCTCGAGAAACATATCGGCGCTCCGGAAATTGAGACCTTCGTCGGTAGGTAGTCTTCTTGCTTGGACCAGAATCGCAGATAATTGAATAAATGGCCTAATCTAGGAGACGCCCTGTGGCCTGAAGTGAGCTGGTATGATGTTGACTCCAATTCTTTAATCCAATATGTTGTCATACTTTCTTGAAATCTTATTAGTTTTGGGTTAACGGAACACACAAGTGGGTCTCTAGGCTATTGTAAGTTGATTTCCTTATTCTTTGTTCTTCTTTAGTATCTTCTATATGGCAAATAATTGCTTTCTCTCCGATACTATGTCATAGCACCTGTCTATGCTAAACTCCTCTACGGAAAATTACTCTTCGGAGGAAAATTCATTAGCATGTCCAAGTACCAATAAATGTTCCCTATTCCCGCGTGAGTTATCCACGGTTCTAATCCAGGTCTGGTCCGAAAGAACATGAGCAGTTGGCAGTCCCGCTTTCTGGACTACCTGAGCGACCTGTGCATCTCCAACAAGAAAGCGATCGCCGTCACCCAGGAGCTCATCTGCAAGAGTGTGCTGAGCGCGAACAACGCTGACATACTTATTGAAACTAGGTGAATATTACAATTTGGCATTTATTCAAATTGCCTCTTAATTCAAATTCCAAATCTCTTTATTACTGTAGATATTTACATATACTTAGCAATCGTCATTTTTTGCCACTTCTCTACATTGGACCACTATGTAGAAACTTCCACAGATTGATTTTTAGATCTCTTTAAAGATTGCTTGTGCTTAACTAATACAAATTTTATAATATCATAATTAATAAGGAGGAATAAATAATTACAAAACTATTAACAGCAAGGTCTGTGTTGAGCCAGATTAACCCCATACAGTCCCATCATTTAAGTATGGCTCTACGCTAGGAAACTCGGTGTCTCCTTCTCCAACAGCGATCCAGATCCATTTCAAATAGACTTAAGGATATTTACCGATTTTAAAGGGATAGGTTTCGATGTTGTAGATAGAGCAGAGCATAGGGGGGCATAAATGCAATCATAACTAGTGGTTCGGCGAGAAGCGTACATTTCAAATATTGAAATCCGTCCATATATAACGCTACAGCAAACTTTCGCAAATTTTCGCAACATCTTGTGTAGAATCCTTAGTGTGCCACGCCAATATGAATGAAATCCGTCGATTAATAAAGCAACTGGAAATTTTCCCCCCTTTTCCCCCTATTTTCTCCCCAATCAAAAATTGCGATCGACTAAAATTTGTTATTAAATCAAGGCACTTTTGTGCCAATTTTGGTCAAAATCGGTTGGAATGGATGCGACCTTTAGGCGAGAACAGACGCACGCTCGGTCGACCTCTGTGGCGATACGGTTGTGGCTCTGCCTACCATGCGCGAGGTCTCGGGTTCGATCCCGGGCTGGATATACAGAACAAAAACTACAGGTCTGGGATGTTCATACAATGTATGTGTGACGTCGCTATTTCCGGTTCCCACGACACAAGGTATCCTAGTGTGGGGCCAGAAGCAATGTATGTACCTGTATGTAAATATTTATGTTTTTATTGACATACAAATCCCATCTCTTATTACCTCGGCCAGGAGTCGTACCACATTTGGTTGGTGTGTTAATTGTAGGATCTCTTGATAGGCACATACACGTTGATTGGATAACTTGATAATGATTATTTAGTAAAACGGCCGATTTACATAAATTTATTTTATTGTGCTAGCACATGAGCGCACTCCACCTTGTTGTATGTGACAGTGAGTTGTTAGGTCAATTTGCAGAGTGTGCACATTGTGCGATTGCTAAACCTTACATTAATAACGTAATGAAATTAGTATAAAACTACCGCAGGAATGTATTACTAACGAATATTATCGGGAGACAAATATAACTGCAGTTTTAAATTTTCAGATTAATGGAAATTGTTTACAAAGAGAGCAAGAAGACAGGGAAAGGCGACGAGATCGACAGCAAAATCGCAGTCGACAGCGAAGTTCGACTGTTCTGGAATAACAAAACGGTACTCGGAAATACTGCAATAACAGACAAGTGTGTGTCGGAAGGAGATCCCTGAAACAAAAAACTATTTCTGCATTCTAACCTCAAAATACGCCGCTTGATTTTGGGATCTCAGGCGGAAAAATTCTATTCCTACTCGTTCGAAAAGGCTTCTTTACGAACCTCGCTACGACCATCGCCTTTAGCTCGTGGCGTTAGCTTCCCGGTTCGTAAATATAAGCCTCTGCGAACTTGTAGAAAATCTACTATTTTGATCCATGATTATCTAAAATGAACAAATAAACGTCTATGTGGCGTTCGCACATACTGTTAGACAGTAACTCCTTGCTTCCTTTGTTTGCTAAATTATTTGAAATGCCATTGAAGACAAAAATAAAATTTTCAAATAACTGTTTAATTCCAGCAAAACCGAGACCTCTCCGACCTAGCGGCGGCGGCCCAGGCGGACCCGAACTGCGCCGAGGCAAAGATACTAGACTACTACCGCCACCAGCTGGACCTGTTCTCTAACATGTGCCTGAACAGGCAGTACCTGGCACTGAACAACCTGTCCTCGCAGCTGCACATTAACCTCATTCTCAAGTGAGTCAGTAATTTTTGACAGGTTTCATGACGACCTGTCAAAGTAATGGCCCAGGATCAATAACCTTCGAGAGGAGATTCGTATAAAAGTCTCCTGACTAGGTTTTGGATTAAATAATTCATAATTTCTTTATTGCACACAACTAATATATAGAAAACAAGACTTACATAAAAATAGTGTACAAAGGCGAGCTTATCTCTAATAGTATAAGTTCAAACATTTTTATACATAATAGCACAAAAATTGAGACTTAATGAACGTCATAACATAATCATATAACATTAAGTAGGTGCCTAATTATTACATAGAACATAATATATAGGGTGCAATGAACTGGTTTAAGAGATCTCTTCCAGCAAACCAAATTAGGATGGGAAAGGTCGATTGCTGACCATGTGCACAACTATATACTTAGTCAGGTCATAAGTTCTGTCACATGTGCAATATGAAATAATTTAGACATGTTTATTATTTATTTAAACATTTATATAGCAAAATGAACTTAATAAAACATAGATTCTTATGGTAATAAAGTTTATTCAAAGTTACCCCCGCGATTTTGAATACAGGCCTTTATTCTGCGCGGCCAGTCGTCTATCGCAGCACGAACGAGGTCCATGTCAATATCGGCGGCTGCCTTAATCAAGGATGCCTTGAGTGACTCCAAATCAGGATGAGGCTTTGAGCAGGCCTTTTCCTCCAAGTGTTGCCATATCTTGTAATCTAACGGACTCAAATCTGGACTGGAGGAGGGCCAGTCTTCGTGCCGGATGAAGTCGATTTCACGCGCCGCCAGCCAGTCTTGTGGGCTTTTCGCTCTATGAGCTGGCGCAAAATCTTGTTGGACTACCCAGTGCCTGTTATTAAACATGGTATGAGAAACAGGTTCCACAAGGTTCTTGAGGACTGTATTTTGATACACAACTGCATTCGTTTTTACGCCTTTCTCACAAAAATGTACCTCAGTTAAGCCCCAATAAGAGACTCCCAACCAAACCATGAGCGAGGATGGAAAATGACCTCGTTGGACACGCGGAATACGGTTGCTCGCTTCTTCACTGCTGTGTGCGTACACCTTATCATTTTGTTTGTTGTAGCTCTCTTCCACGGTGAAAATTTTTTCATCCGAAAAAAGAATTTCCCGATGCTTTTTTCCCGCGTACCGCTTCAACAAAGCGCGGCATCTCTTCAGTCTCAGGTCCATTAAACGAGCGTCCAAACGATGTCCTGATTTTTTTTCGATAAGCCCTAAGCCCTAAGTCTTCATTTAACACCCTTTTCACCGTGGTCCTGCTTAACCCCATCTGAAGGGCCAACAGTTTCTGCTTACGTATGGGATTTCTTTGAATTCGCGCCTTCACAGCTTTTATCACTGCTGGAGTCCTAACAGAGCGAGGGCGACCACTTCTTGACCTGTCATCTACACTAGAGTTTCATTGTATCGTTTTATGGTACGATAAACGAATCTTTTGGTTATTTTAAAAATTTTCAGTAAGTCGAAAATCTGAATTGGCGCGTAACCGCAGCGATGCAACGCAATAACTGCGACACGGTCTTCTTTAAGTGTCCACTCCATATTTAAAAATGAGGAATATTCTAAAAAGTACACATTTTTATTTTCATGAAAAATTCGAAATTCGAATTCAATAAACTTTTTTGTGGCCAGCGTTCTCAATTCAAAAGTTTTTATTGTGTGACAGAACTTATGACCTGACTGTTTATATTACTAATTAGATTACAAAACAATACTAACTAAATATACGAGTGCTTACATAAATTTGAATTGATTGTGATTTGATGGGATTTGATTTGAAGTAGTTTATGTGACTAATACATAATGCCTAATTATGTACAGTTACATACACTAGTTCATCTACATATATATCTCTTTGATGTGTTCAGGAACTGCATGTGCGACCGGCATAGTGGCATTGATAATTTCTCTGCACTTGTTTAGCTTGTTCAGTAGTACCAACATCACTGACAAACTAGGGGCGGCACGCAGGCGGGCGTCGGCGTTCGAAATTTGAATGTCAATTTGGGGGTCAGGACAACCTGTCAAAGTAATGATGGTTAACCAATGTCATTAAGACCTGTCAAAATAACGACGTTTAAATGACAAACGTGGCTCTGCAATGATCTTGATAGCATTCAAATGTCAATAGCATTTATCACCCCAACTGATGTCTTCTACAGATGCATGTCGAACGCGTCCCTCTCACACGAGCTGCGGGCCTCGTTCTGTCGTCTCATGCTGCATCTGCACGTGGACAGGGATCCTCAGGAACCTGTCACACCTGTCAAATATGCGCGGCTGTGGCCTGAGGTGTCCACGCAGATACAGATACAAGAGTGAGTACCTATTGACTTATTGTCAAAGTTTTTTTTTTTGGAGGGGAAAAAATGTAGTTACCAGGAGTCAGACCTCCCTGCTATGTCCGGGTCTCCACATATTGAGCAGGCATCAGCTCGTGTGGTATACGGACTAAAAACAACCCCTTTTTTACAGTTATCTGTGTATGATTTTACTGTGAGCCATGGCCTCGGTATATGCTGAAGGCTTTCTACCTGCAATTTGCCCTTTTGGGCGACATATATGTGTATATGATATATATGGGAGGAGTTTGCCTGCTTACCCGATTTTACGAGCGGACATCAGCTCATAGTCAAAGGCCATGATGGCGGCATGTTAGGGGGACATATAGCCCCCGCTACTACCTATTTTCAAAGTTGGTGGTTATGGTTATGGTTATTCAAACGGTTTTTAAACTGTAATATCTGCTGAGAGTGAATACGATAGATTACACGTCCGTCAAAATGTTCAGTTCAACGTTAAATTGAACTCAGACTGAGATCATTCATGTGTTTCTGTCTTCTAAAACAGTAGGCCAAGGTGGTGAAGAGGCATTTTTAATATTTGACGTTATCAAGCATATTGTGAATAGGTAATGTCTGCGATGAATAAGGAATATTATACTTTACTTTTATCCCCAGCTACCAATGCGTCAAGTCCGGCCCAGATGCTACCCGCGAGAAAGTCAAAGAACAATTCGCCTCCACGATCTGCTTCGTGGAAGAGTACCTCTGTAATGTGGTCACCAAGACCTGGTACTTTAGTGACCACGACCAGAACAAGCTGACGTTTGAGGTGGTCAAACTGGCGAGGGAGCTCATCTACTTTGGCTTTTATAGGTAAGAATTATTTTGAGAAACTTTTAATTCACTCATTCTAAACTCCATTCATACGTTTCATTATTATGATTTTTTTTAATTCTTAAAGCGGTAATCTTTAAATCCAACTCTCGCCAGGCTTCTGCAATGAGCGCGGTCTATTTAGGTTAAGAGCTCCGTGGTCTAGTGGGTTCACATTTGGTTCTCACGAAAAAGATGCGGGTTCGAATCCCGTGCTAAGAGATAAGTAATTTATCTTAAGTACATTGTAACGTTTTAACAGTGATGGAAATCTTCGGCCATAGAGATCTATAGCTGTGGCGATAGGCTTGCCCCCTGTCACGCATAATGGAGTATTGAATGGCTAAACGAGGGCGCAATTGTGCCTCTGCCACCCCGTATGGGAAAAGGCGTCACGGTATATTGTTTTTTTTTTTTCGAATAGCGCTAAGAGGCGAAAGTTAGAAAATGAAGAAGCACTAATCAATGGGGAACCAAACTGTCAAATTAGTTCCGAGTAGATGGCGCTAAAAGTTTGTAGATAATAAACTCAGAGTATGTAAGCAAAGAGTTTTGTTCATCCGAGGTTACTTTCAAATAAACCACAGAGTAAAAGTAAGTGAAGCAAATTGATGCAGAGTTTCATTATTGAGGGAAATAAATTGTCAATATCCAGATATCCATAGAACCTCAGACGAATAAAACTCTTTGTTGCTGTTGAAAATGTTTATCAAGTTACAAACCTTAGGTGAATGAAACTCTTTGCTTTACAAACATTCAGAGCCACCTACTAGAAAGATTTGCGTAATCTTTCCCATTGATTCTAGATTCATACTTACTCTCTTTTATCTCTGGCCTTAGGTCCGATGTTCCTGGAGCAAAGAACGGAGATTTTCCAAGCCTGCCCATTGTTCTATGATGGGAATGAAATATCTGTACAAAGCACTATAAAGTTGCAATTCCGTACCCGGCCGCAACTGCAGACGAGACTTGTCGCGTGAGCGAGACAGTGAGCTCAGTGACTTGGCGAGTGAGCGAGATTTACCTACTACGCTCGCTGTAGTTTCGTTGACTCATTAAATTTCGCTCTCGGTGTCGCTCACACGCTCACGCGAAACGTTTAGTAATTGAGCAGACAATTCCATCTATACTTTAGTTTAGCTTATTCTAACATTCGTTTCGTTACAGCTTCAGTGACCTGCTTCGCCTGACGAAGACACTTCTCAGCATCCTGGACTGTGTGTCCGCCATCGACAACATCAACGACACACACGGCATGCCCGAAGTCGAGTGTGAGTAGTGTTAAATAAGATTTTCGTGAAGTATGATTTTCCGAAAATAAATTTCGAATGATGCTGTAAGTTATAAAAAATCTCTAATCCACAAGCAGCACAGGAAAAACAAGGAGGAGAGGAGCAGAAGCCAGGCAAGTATCTTCCAAAAAAATCATAGTTTTAACTTATAAAACCCAATATGAACAAATCAAATCAATAAATATATTTTATTTAACAAATTACTTTAAGCATTATAACAAATTCATTAACAATGTTGCGTAGTATAGCTGCTGTTTTTTTAGGTTGATGTGAAACTGACAGCTACTTGACAGCGGAATTTGCAATCTGTTTCCTATTTTGTAGCGACATCAAACTCAACAGAATACTGCAATAAGTATTGAAATTAAAATAAACGTCGTCGTCGACAAACATTGAAAGTGCAAAACTTCTTTATCTGTGATTTCAAAATCGAAAAGTGGACGGGAATGACCATTGGTTAAAATTGGTGCCTTTATTTTTCCTTCTTGTTTTCGACTTCAGTATGTAAGCTTACTCTAAAGATAAAGAAAAAAGACACTGATTTCATGCGTCGGTATATTTTGGAGTGATCTAGTATAATTCATTCTTCATATTCATATTCATTCTTTATTGCACAGAAATCTTAATAGTAAGGAAACAAAAAAAAAATATGAGCAAAGGCGAGCTTATCTCTAAAGAGAGATTTCTACCAGCAAACCTAGGCAGGACAGGAAAAATTATGCAACAGGAGAGTCCCAGTGCGCAATAAAACTGTACACGTCTAATTGTGTACAACTAAAACAAACAATGTAATAAATTATATATATTCTAAATAAAATACAAAAGCACAAAAATAAAATATATATCAAACACATATACTTATATATAAAAGTACCTATCATGAAAGAGAAAGGAAATGCTATTTCAATCTTGTCTTAAAAGTGAAAATTGAGGGACTATCTCTAATAGCGCAGGGAAGTGCGTTCCACAGTCGGATCGCCGTTAACCTAAACGAGAGTTTGTAAGCGGCAGTGTTATGCCGAGGAGTAGAGAGAAGAGACATCGTGTGGGATCTCCGGTTGCTATGCCTGGAGGAAATAAACTCGAAACGTTCTCGAAGATATGAGGGGTAGCGGGGATTTCGCAAAATTTTTCATTCGTTCATCAAACACCTTTTTTGCTATAAACCATTCACTTAACATAGGCTTATATAGCTCTGTAGCGAACATTGTCATCCATAAGAGTCTACAGCTCTACAGCTCTACAGCTCTACAGCTCCCTGTAAGTGTCAAGCCAATTGAGAAAAGGCTGGTATTTAATCGCACAGCAAAAAAGGATCAACAAAAACACTTTTTATTTTTTAAATATTTTGTGAGTACCTAAGCTTATGTTTTTCGTATTTTTTGTTGTTCTTACATGTTGAACCTAACACGAAGGAAGGATTTACCCTTCACCGAAGCTACCGCAGCAAATATAAGGGATATTTGCTGTAAATATCAGTATTTTTGATGTGTAGTTAAATATTTATCTTTTGAAAAGTGTAGTTCTTGGCGTCTGTCACAGTTTTAGACAGTTTTGTTTTCATCTTAACAGCTGAAGGTGGCGTGTTACGTAGCATTGGCGACATGGGAGCCGTCATGACATCTTTAACATTGGGCGCGGTGTCCAGAAATGTAAGTACCCACCTTACTTTGAAGGAAAGAGCCCAAGCGAAATGGTGCCACTAGATTGCAGCTCACAGAATTATTCCCATCGTTGTTCAGAGGCACTTCATTTGATGACCTCTGGGGAAGCGGGTTGCGGGTTCGAATTCAGCCCGGTTAAATCAAAACCCCCGGGTTCTGGATGTTTAGATGTCTGTGGCGTCGCTGTTACTATTTAGGGTTCCGTACCTCAAAAGTTATAAAAGGAACCATTATAGGATCACTTGCGTGTCCGTCCATCCGTCCGTCACAGGCACTTTTCTCAGGAACTATAAGAGATCGAGTCTTGAAATATTCTGCAAAAATACGTATCCTGATAACCGCAACATAATTCAAGTCTAATATGATAAAAATGCCTACAAAAAAGTGAAGGGGTTACAATGATAAAACAAAAAAAAACACCGTAATAACTTAATAAGTCATGTGGGGTTTCGTTGGAAAGGGCTCTTTATATATATATTTTTTAACTTCAGTTTTGATAACTTAACTGAACATTCTTCCCCCATCTCCGAAACTTCAGTATAAAATTCCAAAAAATACAGGATATAGAACTTTAGCCAAAGATAACAGGAAATAGCTACCCGTAATCGCCAAGGTTTTTTATAGGAGTATGTACCACCAATAACTTTGCAAACAACATTTTGCTAAGTAAAATCCAAACTATTCACTCCACACCACTCCCTACCATTGTACGCTGGTACGGAACCCTTCGTTCGCGAGTCCGACCCGCGCTTGACCGGTTTTTTTATTAATATCTACCTACCTTTCGCCTGCCGTCCCGCCCTATTGTGAGCCCTAACCCCAAGTAAAAAAGGTGCACTGCGCATGCGCAGGTGGGTGGCGCGACGGCGGCGACCGGCGCGGCGGCGGCGATACAGCGCAACGCGTCGGCGCTGCTCGCGAGGGAGCACCCGCTCGTGATGGACACCAAGCTGAAGATCATTGAGATCCTGCAGGTGAGAGTTACGCCGCTTATTACGGGTGTTTGACAAGGTCCAATCAATCTAGAAACGTGTCTCAAGCTGAAAATATTTCAACAGATTTTTATATTTCCAGCAGTTGTATTTTATAATAGTAGTTTATGTGACTGCTACATAATGGAGGGCATTAATACTCGAGAGTGGGTTTATGTTCGGCTCGTTTCATAATAATATCACTCGAGAGTTTTAGCCTAATATGTACAGTTACATACACTAGTTTATCTACACACATATCATAAGCTCTCTTTGATGTGTTCAGGAACCGCATGTTCGACCGTCATTGTGGCATTGATCATTGCTCTGCAGTTGTTTAGCTTGTTCAGTATTACCAACTTCACAGACAAACTAGGGGTGACACGCAGGCGGGCGTCGGCGTTCGAAATTTGAATGTCATAATTTGTCAAATTTTGGTACATTATGGTCATAATGCACAAATTTTCAGATAAGAAATGAGTTTTTACCAAATAGTTTTACATTATGCTGGTCTTAACGTGCGGTTTTTTGACGCAGTAAAGAGGGTTTATGATACGTGTATAGATAAACTCAATTTTGTGTTAAAAAGACAGTATTTGTCTACAACGTCACCTGCTAGTATTTTGTAGAACTCGTGAACAACATTACCATTTTGACAGTTCCTAAAAGTATCTATTTTGACTAGCAGTCAAATACCGTATTTTATGTTACAGAAAGCACATCTTTGTTTTTTTTTTTGCATCGATATATGCCGTTAATAGTTTGTTATCTCAGTTCATACTGTCCAAGTCAAGTTGGGATGGCACTATTGTAGTGATGTGGTCGAGGTTAATTGTTACCAAAAAGGTAGGTCTTGCATCTACAATCGTTCTTTGACTATTCTAAAGCGGTACCAGCTCATAAGATTATAGGCCGCTGACGGCCAGACAGACAGACGGACTATTACTAGTAATAGAGTCCTGTCTGGCATACGGGTACGGGACCCTAAAACAGCCTATCTCGTAATCCTCAGTTCATCCTGGACGTGCGACTCGACTACCGCATCAGCTGCCTGCTGTCTATCTTCAAGAAGAAGTTCTCCGCCGGCGCCGGCGGCCGCGGCATGGGCGGCATGGGCGGCGAGAGCATGGCGCGCGCTGACGTCGACGACATCGGCGTGCAGGCTGAGGGGATATTCAGCTGCCAGTGAGTACTTTGAACTGTAGATAATGTGATGCTTACTGTGATTATAGGGGGATACTAAATGAACAGAGTTCATTTAAAAAATGTTTAAGACAAAATTACGCTGGATCAGAGCTTAGCAGTTCGTTAGTTTGTTTTGACGTCTTCAGGATTTTACCAGCTGTCTTGTGAGAACGCATTACAAGCAAAAAACTCTTTAGTTTATTTTGATATCAGTGAGATAACTGTTGCAGCTTTTTATTAAGTAGGTGTTCCAGTAAATATGTGCTTGTAAATGAGGGGGAGTGACAAAGCCAGTGGGCAGACCTCCTCCCTGCGCCCGTAGCAAGTTGACCCCCGCCGGGTGTAGCGACGAGCGAAAGTGAGAGACGGAGCTTTACGCTCGAAATAGCTCCGTCCCTCACGTCCCCGCGGTCAACGTGCTGCCGGGGCTGGTGGTGTGTCACTGATGCTGTTGGCACAGGAACTGATGATTGTCGCTACAGACTAGATCACCCCTATGTCCATCATTGGAGTTAGGAGTTGTGGGCTGATCATGGTTATGATAATGAATATGTCGCAGCCAACTAGCTTAATTTGCCAACTAGCTTTAATAGGCCTGCCTAGCCTTGGATTTTGTTATTACCGGCCTTACTTATAAAAATGTTAATTCACTGTTTAGTTGATTCAGTGTTTTGTCGTGCTTTGACATTTGACATTTAGTCGACGTGTGAATAGGACAAAACACTGCTTAAGCTAAACAGTGAATTAACTTTTTTATAAGTAAGGCCGTACATGTTTAACCTAAGATGACATGTAAACCATCAGCAAATAACTGAACGGTGCCCTAGCCATTGTTAATGGAACGGCTAAACAAGGTAGTTGGCTGCGACAAATACACCACCATCGACATAACGATCTACTCTAGAATACTCATTCACTAAATGAGTCAGTTGAAGTCTCAACTAACTTTATAACAAATTCTTAGATACATTACTATCTAGAATCTAGAGTAAAGTATCTCTGTCGTAACTTTCAACTAGCTAACTATTACACACTATTGCAGATCCATACCAACTGTGCCCGATAGCTGGTTGCCACCAAATGTCGATTTGTTAGTAAGAAATGTACAAACACCTACTTGCATTGCATGACTGCGTTGTGTAATGTGCCAATAGCTCGGATGCATCTGAGAGGGAGATCATCCTATTGTTTGATTGACCGTGTTATACCCCTGTGTTTGGATTTACAAAAGATTAGAGCTTAAATAGCCGTGTTTGTCTAGTGTTCGTTTCGACACATGATATAAATCTAACAAAATTTGGAGATTTAAACCCATTTTTGAAAAATCAATAAAGTTTTAAGGTGTGATGATATTGTAACTTCACTGTTTGACACTTCTCGGTTTTAGCACAGAATATATAGATCGTTTTAGTAGCTGAAAGTGATCAAGATGTACTGGAAATTTGGCACAGAGGTATCATGACGAGTATATTGACGACCCGAATGGCCGAGTCGACAGTGCCTACGAAGCCACGGGTCCCGGGTTCGAGTCCCGGTGGGGGTTAATATTTATTTGATGAGAACGGATGTTTGTACCCTAGTCATGGTTGTTTATCTATCTAAGTATAATATTTATATATATAAGTATGTATATCGTTGTCTAGTAATCAAATTACAGGGAATCCTAGTTTGGGGCTAGATCAATGTGTGGATTAGTGTCCAAGATATTATTATTATTATATTAAGGGAAAAATCTGATTACAATTAATTGATTTACGGTTTAAAAAAAAACAAGAAGTGTCGAGCGGTAATGTACTTATTGATAAATCTCCTAATGCCCATTTGTTTGATTTATCTCACATATAAAATCTCACCTTTACCCCCGATTTCTGTATTGAGAATTGCTCAAATCAAATACTTGAGTATCCTTCTGTCTCTGGAGATAACACAAAAAAGAACGTGACGGAACTACACTTAAGTATCAACTTAGTGAATTTCTCAATTCAGAAACCGGCGCTATGTCACCAATTTTTCATCAAATGCTTACCTCAATCGGACTTGATTGAAAAAGAATAATCAATCATTATTTTTCAATCTTCAATCTTCCTCATTAGGCCTACAGACAGAGGCATAAGCTCGTATCTTGTCTCCTTTACATCACATTCCAAAATCAACTCAATTCATTCGTCCCACACTCCCCAAATAAGGGCTTGACCTAGACGACTGCGGCGGCCGCATGGCCCTCGGCGTCCAGCTCGTGCGGTCTCAGATGGCGCCGGCGTCGCTAGTACGCGACTACTTAACTATGCGACAGTTTCATTTTGCTTTAGTTACTTACTGTTTTCAAACTCCGCAAGCAGTTTTATAAACTATTTTATTTTATTTTAACTACATATTGTGTTAAATCATGATTTTTTATAATCATATCATGTTTTATTTATTTCACTGCATATTAACCTTAATTTGTCATGACATATATTTTTTGTAGGCTGTATAGTGGTTTTGCCAGTGCCTTCGATAGTGCGGCGCGCGGAAAAAACAAAGCGTGCGTTCCATAAATCTTTGTTGGCGTTTTCGTTGTGTGGTTAATTAGTATCAATACATGTGTTTTTTTTCCATGCAAGTGTCTTAGAGTTAGAAATCGTCTTAGAAACGCGTATGCATTGATCATCAGACCCTAGTCTAACTTATCGCACTCGCCAAGGCACGTACGAATAATACCGCTTCGTGTGTAATGACCAGCTTAGCACACTTGTATCATAACTAACAGGTGCCCGCGGCTTTGCTCGCGTAAAGTCCTGTATAAATAACCAGTCCATACAAACATTAACCTCCCCTCCCCCTACCTCCCGCTCTCCTACTCCCTCCCCCTCTTCCCCCTCCCCCCCCCCCCCCCCCCGTACAAAGTGTCATGTGTTGATATATCAGTCAATAATCCATAACTCAATAAGTCAGGACTTTGAATTTTATTCTTTCATATTTTCATATTCTTTATTGCACAGAAATCATAATGGTAGGTAACAAAACATTTTATGAGCAAAGGCAATCTCTAAACTGAGATTTATACCAGAAAACCTAGGCAGGACAGGAGAACTTGTGCAACAGGAGAGTACTGGAGCGCAATAAAACTAATTATTTACGGAACTAGAACATAATAATATATAATATAATAAATAATGTATATTATACTATAGAAAATACAATAGCACTAAAATTAAATATATCAAACCTAATCTTACTTTTATATACATATATAAGATACCTATCACGTTAGATAAAGAAACGCTCTTTTAATCTTTTCTTAAAAGCAAAAATTGAGGGACTATCGCTAATAGCGCAGGAAAGTCGGTTCCACTTTGTATATTCTCGTTTATAGTTGTACTGCAGTATGACCGGTAGAATCATCATTAAATTATCGCATAATAATAGTTCTGACGTTGTCATGTCCCGCTTTCGTGTCCCTTTTAAATCAATGTATGAACAATCATTATTTTGCAATCACTAATCGTCCTCATTAGGTTCATAGACAGAAGCATAACTATAATAAGCACGTATCCTGTCGTTTACGGATCACCCGACTAATGTTTGCGACGTCGCTATTGACGGTTCGCACGACTCAGGGTATCCTAGTGTGGGGCCAGAAGCAATGAATGTGCCTGTAAATGTTATGTTTTACTCCCCCCAGACAAGGGCTAGACCTTGACGATTGCGGCGGGCGCATGGTCCTCCGCGTCTTGCTCCAGTTCGCGCGGTCGCAGGGCGCGTCGGCGGCGCTAGTGTCGGGGGCCTTGACGCTGCTGTTCCGTCATTTCAGTCAGAGGCAGGAAGTATTGGCGGCGTTCAAACAGGTGACTAGCGGGGCGCCGGGGAACAAAGTTATCTGTGTTGGCGGCGTTCAAACAGGTGACTAGCGGGGCGCCGGGGAACAAAGTTATCTGTGTTGGCGGCGTTCAAACAGCTGACTAGCGGGGCGCCGGGGAAAAAAGTTATCTTTGTTGGTGGCGTTCAAAAAACTGATTAGCGGGGCGCCGGGGAACAAAGTTATCTGTGTTGGCGGCGTTCAAAATGCTGACTAGCGGGCCGCCGCCGGGGAACAAAGTTATCTGTGTAGACGGCGTTCAAAAAGCTGACTAGCGGGGCGCTGGGGAATAAAGTTATCTGTGTAGACGGCGTTCAAAAAGCTGACTAGCGGGGCGCCGGGGACCAAAGTTATCTGTGTTGGCGAAGGAAAGCCTCAGGGAACCCAATAAGTGTCAGGAATCACGTTACTTATGAAAAGAGTTGTCACGTTAATTATGAAAAGAGTTATGTCAGTCGATATTCATAAAGTTGTATATTTTGCCTCAATTGTTCCCGTTGTGCTTTTGCAACTCTTCCTACCGTTTCTGAGAAATTACTTTGTTGTAAAAGTCGTCAAACGAACAAAGAAAAATGAACCTTATTTCGCAGGTACAACTACTAGTATCGGATGCCGACGTGGAATCTTACAAACAAATCAAATCGGACCTCGATCTGCTCCGGCAGAGCGTGGAGAAGTCGGAGCTGTGGGTGTTCAACAAGGGGCGGGCAGGGATGATGGATGAACACGGTGAGTCTATAGATAGTACCCGTAAGCAGAACAGAGCGTGGAGAAGTCGGAGCTGTGGGTGTTCCACAAGGGGCGGGCAGGGATGATGGATGAACACGGTGAGTCTATGGATAGTACCCGTTAGCAGAACAGAGCGTGAAGAAGTCGGAGCTGTGGGTGTTCAACAAGGGGCAGGCGAGGATGATGGATGAACACGGCATGTTTGTAGATGATACCCGTAAGCACTACAGAGCGTGGAGAAGTCGTAGCTGTGGGTGTTCAGTAAGGGACAGGCGTGGATGATGGATGAACACGGTAACTCTGTAGATAGTACCCGTAAGCACTACAGAGCATGGAGAATTCGGAGCTGTGGGTGTTCCACAAGGGGCGGGCAGGGATGATGGATGAACACGGTGAGTCTATAGATAGTACCCGTAAGCAGAACAGAGCGTGGAGAAGTCGGAGCTGTGGGTGTTCCACAAGGGCCAGGCGGGGATGATTGATGAACACGGTAAGTCTGTAGATAGTACCCGTTAGCAGAACAGAGCGTGGAGAAGTCGGAGCTGTGGGTGTTCAACAAGGGGCAGGCGAGGATGATGGATGAACACGGTATGTTTGTAGATGATACCCGTAAGCACTACAGAGCGTGGAGAAGTCGTAGCTGTGGGTGTTCAGTAAGGGGCAGGCGTGGATGATGGATGAACACGGTAACTCTGTAAATAGTACCCGTAAGCACTACAGAGCATGGAGAAGTCGGAGCTGTGGGTGTTCCACAAGGGGCGGGCAGGGATGATAGATGAACACGGTGAGTCTATAGATAGTAACCGTAAGCAGAACAGAGCGTGGAGAAGTCGGAGCTGTGGGTGTTCCACAAGGTGCGGGCAGGGATGATTGATGAACACGGTAAGTCTGTAGATAGTACCCGTAAGCAGAACAGAGCGTGGAGAAGTCGGAGCTGTGGGTGTTTAGTAAGGGGCAGGCGTGGATAATGGGTGAACACGGTAAGTCTGTAGATGGTATACGTAAGCAGAACAGAGCGTGGAGAAGTCGTAGCTGTGGGAGTTCAGTAAGGGGCAGGCGTGGATGATGGATGAACACGGTAAGTCTGTAGATAGTACCCGTAAGCAGAACAGAGCGTGGAGATGTCGGAGCTGTGGGTGTTCCACAAGGGGCGGGCAGGGATGATAGATGAACACGGTGAGTCTATAGATAGTAACCGTAAGCAGAACAGAGCGTGGAGAAGTCGGAGCTGTGGGTGTTCCACAAGGTGCGGGCAGGGATGATTGATGAACACGGTAAGTCTGTAGATAGTACCCGTAAGCAGAACAGAGCGTGGAGAAGTCGGAGCTGTGGGTGTTCAACAAGGGGCAGGCGAGGATGATGGATGAACACGGTATGTTTGTAGATGATACCCGTAAGCACTACAGAGCGTGGAGAAGTCGTAGCTGTGGGTGTTCAGTAAGGGGCAGGCGTGGATGATGGATGAACACGGTAACTCTGTAAATAGTACCCGTAAGCACTACAGAGCATGGAGAAGTCGGAGCTGTGGGTGTTCCACAAGGGGCGGGCAGGGATGATAGATGAACACGGTGAGTCTATAGATAGTAACCGTAAGCAGAACACAGCGTGGAGAAGTCGGAGCTGTGGGTGTTCCACAAGGTGCGGGCAGGGATGATTGATGAACACGGTAAGTCTGTAGATAGTACCCGTAAGCAGAACAGAGCGTGGAGAAGTCGGAGCTGTGGGTGTTTAGTAAGGGGCAGGCGTGGATAATGGGTGAACACGGTAAGTCTGTAGATGGTATACGTAAGCAGAACAGAGCGTGGAGAAGTCGTAGCTGTGGGAGTTCAGTAAGGGGCAGGCGTGGATGATGGATGAACACGGTAAGTCTGTAGATAGTACCCGTAAGCAGAACAGAGCGTGGAGATGTCGGAGCTGTGGGTGTTCCACAAGGGGCGGGCAGGGATGATAGATGAACACGGTGAGTCTATAGATAGTAACCGTAAGCAGAACAGAGCGTGGAGAAGTCGGAGCTGTGGGTGTTCCACAAGGTGCGGGCAGGGATGATTGATGAACACGGTAAGTCTGTAGATAGTACCCGTAAGCAGAAAAGAGCGTGGAGAAGTCGGAGCTGTGGGTGTTTAGTAAGGGGCAGGCGTGGATAATGGGTGAACACGGTAAGTCTGTAGATGGTATACGTAAGCAGAACAGAGCGTGGAGAAGTCGTAGCTGTGGGAGTTCAGTAAGGGGCAGGCGTGGATGATGGATGAACACGGTAAGTCTGTAGATAGTACCCGTAAGCAAAACAGAGCGTGGAGATGTCGGAGCTGTGGGTGTTCCACAAGGTGCGGGCAGGGATGATTGATGAACACGGTAAGTCTGTAGATAGTACCCGTAAGCAGAACAGAGCGTGGAGAAGTCGGAGCTGTGGGTGTTCAGTAAGGGGCAGGCGTGGATAATGGGTGAACACGGTAAGTCTGTAGATGGTATACGTAAGCACTACAGAGTGTGATGAAGTCGGAACTGTGGGTGATCAACGAGGGCCAGGCGGGGATGATTGATGAACACAGTAAGTCTGTAGATGATACCCAAAGTACTACAGAGCGTGGAGAAGTTGGAGCTGTGGGTGTTCCACGAGGGGCAGGGGGATGATGGATGAACACGTTAAGTCTGTAGATGGTACCCGTAAGCACTAAATTTCCTTTAGAGTTCTTTCTTTGCCCTTTTGTCATTTCTACTTTTTACACCCGGTTGGGTGTCATATTGTGCTGAAGGTGGTTGTAGGATTTAATGATATCCCTTCCTGTTTAATTTCAAATTAAAAGGGAACTTATGTTCTCTTCGAATGTTCAGTGTAACATAACAAAAATTCCTTAAAATTATTCTAGCGGTTATGGCGTGAAAACTTAACATATAGAGAGACATGCAAGGTTACTTCGGCATTTAAAATATGGCTAGTATTTAATCGCACTGTAAAAATACTGATTTTCACAGCCAAATAGGATCAACAAAAATACTTTTTATGTTTAAAGTATTTTTGTTGTTCTTTCATGTTCAACCTAATACGAAGGATAAAGGGGGCCTCGCTTCGCTCACCCCCTTTACCCTTCACCTAAGCTACCGCAGTATTTTGCCCTGATATTTGCTGTGAAAATCAGTATATTTGCTGTGCAAATCAGTATTTTTGATGTGCAGTTTAATATTTCCCTTAAAATATTAGTTTGGATTAGTATGATAAATCAACAAACAAATATGGCCCGTTAATGTACCCGTTTAGGGCACAGGCCTTTACTCGGGTTCGAGTTCGTATCGACCCCTACTTTGTGGGGTATATCCAACGTAACATATATGTGCCTCGAAACATATGTGTAAAAACGTAACGTATATGTGCCTCGTAACATATGTGTAAAAACGTAACGTATATGTGCCTCTAAATACTAATGTTAAATTACAGGCACGACAGGCCTACTAGGTCCAGGCGGCGCGGTGCTGGAACGCAACCAGTCGTTGGACAACGTGCTCGATACGTCACGAACAGCCAAGAACGAGCATATGCAAGAATATAACAAGATAAAACAGGTGGGGCGGTTATTAAATTAGTACAATTTAATTGGTTTTATGCAATGTGATCGTGGAAGGGTGGTTGTGAGATCCTACCATTTAAGTATATATACCGAGTCCACTAGCCAACTTCAAGTTACAACTTTGTAGTTGGGAGAACTGTGTTGTCACCCCACTACCGCATGGATATATACAAGTAAGCTATCAAAATTTAACTGAATTAATAATACCTTATAATACCTTGGACACTATTTACACTCATTGATCTAGCCCTAAACTAGGATTCCCTGTATCTTGGGTACTAGATAACGATACACATACTTATATAGATAAATATTATACTTAGATAAATAAACAACCATGACTAGGGTACAAACATCAAACAAATATTTGCCGAACCCGGGACCCCTGGCTTCGTATGCAGGGTCATTGCCGCCTCGGCCATTTGGGTCGTCTTAAAAAATACGAGGTTGTCAGTTCATTTTGTGTATTGATATCTCTGCGCCCCTAGTGGCGAATAACGTGTATTAATTAACGCCCCCCCCCCCCCCTCCCCAGATCCTGATCCGCATGATCCGCTACTGCCGGCACGGGAACACGCCCGCCACCGCCGACGCCGCCGCCAGCGACACCGTGCGCCCGCGCAAGCACGAGCAGCGGCTGCTCAGGAATATCGGCGTGCACAATATTGTGCTGGACTTGCTGCAGGTGAGATGAGCCAACTGATCAACCAGATCACTACTCCGCCAAGCGAACTAGACGCCTGTTGGGTATCTTCCGTTGCATCATATCACACACACACACACCCTCGGAACAAGTAGATACTATAGTGGAGCCAAGATTAGAGGTAACATTTGGCATCTGTCAATCTTCATAGAGAAAAACGCTTAGATTTAAAAAATCGTTACGGACATCATTGCATTCAATTATTTTTGATTGATCGTTTTTTGGGTATCATCCCTTTTGTTTGAGAAAAGAAAAAGGGTTCACCGTCGTTACGTCACGTAACCTTATAGAACGTGAAATATTGCGTGCCCTCCGTTACAAGGTTACATTGTTGAATTTTAATGTATGTAGTGTATGGTATTATGTTATCTCTAATCTTGGCTCCACTTTAAAGCATGCTTCACCTATGAAACAAAACATGCTTCAACGCGTGTAACATGAGACAATATTTGCCTGACAGGCGTCTAGTTGGCTTGGTGGATTCATATTGTATTATTGTGATACCAAATTACTTACAAAGAACAGAGACAGAAAGTGGAGACTTCCTTACGACGATATTTTTTTTTCCGGAATTCGGGAAAAATCTTAAATAAGTTGAAAATAAGCTTTCTTTAAGATGGTACAGAGTATTTAACTAAAGATACAATAGCCAAATTTTCGGGACTTTCACTTAAAAGTAAATTTAAGTAAATTTCATCTAATTAAATTCATCTATTCGAATATATTTACGATTCTTAAACTAACCGTTGTAAATCATTGAATATATGGCGTGTCAATAAGTATATATTTTACTTTTTTATGTTGAAATGAAGTGAAACGAATTGCTATACAAGTTGTAGATTTGTTTTCTGTCGTACGAAAATCAAGTTAAGAAACATGGATGTGTTAAACAAAACAAGCAAATGCTATGTAAATGAATAATTTTCATTTATTTGAGTAAATCTTAAATACCTAAAATGAACACAAATTAACTAAACTATACTAGTGCTTAAAATGCATCACTCAGGTTGATCCTCATTCACTCTTTCCTGCAGTTCAGTTCAGTTCAGTTCAAAGATTTTATTCATAATAGCACAAAAATTGAGACTTATGAACGTCATAACATAATCAAGCAAGCATAATATAACATTAAGTAGGTGCCTAATTATTACATAGTACATAATATATAGGGTGCAATGAACTGGTTTAATGCCAGATGTCGGTGTCTTGTAAAAAGCATTAATTTTGTAGTAGGCCTTTGTGCACAAAGTGTGCTTTATACATTTTTTAAATCGAGCTTCAGTTAAGTTTTGTAATTCTTGCGGAATTTTATTGTAGAAACGTATAGAGTGTCCCATAAAAGAACTGCTAACTTTTGTGAGTCTGAACATTGAACTAAATAACCATAATTTTTTCAATATTTTCCAGGGTCAACCTATTTCGTTTGACGCTCAAAATCCATTTATAAGATGAGAAGGATCTTTTATCATTTCATTTCTTTTGTACAGAATTAATTAATTTATTTTATTTCCGATTATTTACTTATTTCTGTAACCACATCATAATGGGGTTTTCGGTTCAAAACCATTCCAAACTTTTCATTAACTTATTCGCCAGTGTTCCAATTTATTACTGCACTGACATTGTCTAGGATGTGTAAGAATTCGGATATTGATAAATCGGATTTTTGTAATTCAGTAATCTGGTAGAATGTTTCCGTTACGTATAATGCGTTTTGGTTTTCTAATGGAAATAGCCTCACTGGTATTAAGCCTGCTTAAAACATTTTATATTCTGTTAAAATGTTTATCATATGATAGCCATTTTCCCCACCGTGTAATCACTGGTTGTAGAAGTAACGGTAAATCAGGGTACATATATTTTAACAACTTCACTCGGTTTGGGGATTTCAAAAATATCTTTTTAACATTGGCTAAAAATGCATCAACATTTTCCTATCTAGAGCGGACTTGCGACTCTGTTAAAAGCATGAGCTAAACACCTCAAATGAATCATGGAAGCAAAATTAGCTTTTAACAGGCGGCCAGCTCGCAACATATATGCTACGCTATCAGTACATAACATGAGTACATTATTTAACTTTTCTTCATATCCTTCACCACACATGATTTGTAAAGTTTCGGTTTCAAAATTAAACACTGATTCTCCATTAACCGTCTACAACATTTTACATGCAATCAAATATGGTCGAGTTGCAATATGAACCCATGTATCGCCCTAAAAATCGGTAGTTTCTCCAATTAAATCCATATTTTGTTATTCCCAATAATGTTGTTAACATGGCTTATCTTTTTTTTTTTTGGTTGTTAAATAATCTTTCCGCAACAAGGATTCCGATGTATGAACCTTCTTTGTACACATGTACAGCAAATATATTTACTAAAATACTTTTGAAATGCTGGGTTACTCTAAATTGAGACCATGGTATTGCAAATTAATAAAAAATCAATCAAATCATACTAAAATTCTTGGTCAGGTTTTCGCTGTGTACCTTGATGGACTTTTCCCTTGATGTGCCGGTCGGCGTTTCCTTTAAATGTTGCCTTCAGTGGCGTTTCACATTTTGTGCAAAACGTGAAGCCACTTGCTGGATCAGTTTGGAATTATTGACAATCCAACTGGCGAAAATTTCTGGTCTTGCTTGATTGGCCTTGATGAAAGCGTGACCGCTTAGCAGTTAGCAGTTGGAATAAACCAACCTAAAAAATAATTGTTCAATAACTTTATATAATCAAAAACCGTACCGTAAACCATTCCGTGCGGGAGGCGCTTTGCTGCAATGTAAAAGAAGAACAAACAAACACACTTTCGTTCGCATTTATAATATTATTATTGGTATCACATCGCCATAACGTATGAATATGATGGATGAATAATTGTATCTTAGCTTCTTATTATTATAAAAATATCTTTCTCAATTTACAATTTTCTGATGAACATTGTTTCCTCTCCATTTCCTAAACTAAGTTAAAAAAAATCGCTACAAGGTTCGCGAAGTCAATATTGAAACATCAACAATAATAATAAGAACGAAATATTATAAACGGTTTCTAAAATATGCTTTCACGCTTAAAGTCTACAAGATAAATAAAAGATAGCAACTAAAATATTTAGTGGTTTTCAAATAATAATATTAAGAAATGAATGGAATTTAAACTTACCTTAAGAGATTGCAGATGCCAGAAATCCACAAAATCCAATTGTAGAGAAAACGTAGTCCGTGAGTCAAGCCAAGTAATTCAGGTGAAGAAGAAGACAGTCCGATATTCCAAGCCGAGCCAAGATCCTCAAAACTAAAAACGTGCGCACTCCAAGACTAAGCATAATAATAAGTTTATTTCCCAGAATCATTTACAATAATTCTAAAATTATTATTCTATTTAAAATGAAATTATCTGCTTAACCCAAATACTAATAAAACATGATCTATAAAGTTCGTTATTAAGTACAGTGCGTCTGCAATCGAATAGAATCTAAAATAGTTTTAACTCGTTTTATTTTCTTTTCAAAATTCAATAATCAATTTTCATTTATATATATTTTCTATAATACAGTAATAATTGATGTCAGCTAATAATCATCATATCTAATAATAATAATCATCATATTTTTTTTTCTTTAACATGACTAGAAAGGACGGTGATATTCCATCCATTTAAGATGGAAAGTACTGTCATACCGCTCACGCACTGCACGAATAACCTTACTGTCCGAGTTGAAGACGCGCGCTGGCGCGCTGCAGGACATCTCGCTCCTTACCTAACGGCTCGGGTCTCAATGGCGCCTCAGCGGTAATCACAACAGTACACACTTGTACCATAATGTACTATTGTATACTTGGGTGTTACACATTGACAAATGTTATGTATTGAGTATTTGATGCAACAACGGTCAGTTTAAGCAAAGACAAAATTATTCTAATACATGATTTAAGTTAGATTAGTGTTATTGAAAATTCCTAAGATTTGCTAATTGCAACTTTAATTAAAAATAGCCTTTACCCATCTTAAATAAAGCTTATTTTCAACTTATTTAAGATTTTTCCCGAATTCCGGGAAAAAAATGTTGTCGTAAGGAAGTCTCCACTTTCTGTCTCTGTTCTCCGAAGTTTACGTAAATATAGTCAGCTAATTCCGATCTCTGGTTATCAGTGAATCAGAGCCTTACGGATAAAATATATGGTCTACGGCCAAAGTTAGTAATCGGGCTATTATGTATAATAACCCTATTCTGCATAATATCTACCTAACTTGGCGACAGTGATTAAAAAGGCAGAATTTATTACATTTATACATATCTAGGCCCGGTAATGGGTTGGGGAAATTAAAGAGTTGGATACCCAAAGGGTGGCAATGAACATCTTTACCACTTTATTGGCATTGTATCCCACACTAGGCACAGCCTATGTCGTGACAATGGGAAAGTGAACTTACTTGTTAAAAAACTCTGAAAATATTTGTTTCTTCTAGGCTCCGTATACACTCAAATGGGGTTACATTCAACGTAAAGGTAGTTTTGGCTTTGAAGAAGAACATTTCTGTTCCGTTCATAAGTTCTTGGTTAGTATTCTAAGTCAAGTTGTATAATGTCGACGCATGATGCTGCATTGTATGTTTTCGAAGGTGGATATGGGTATTACTTTTGTAAATAGTTATGTTGTACTGAAATATGGTGGGTTGGGAATATTGTGAAGGCTACCTTAGCTACACTCAAACTTGGCTGTCAACTTACCAGCAACTAGCGCTGTTCCATTCTTGTCTTGTCGCGGAACTTCTATGGCAGTAGGATGTTTATGTTTGTGTATGCATATTGAATGTAAATGTTGTAGGTTATGTTTGTTACGTCGTCGACTGTACCGTACTTGTTTTGGTTTTCTTGGAGACAAGGACTGTACAAGACATTCCTGTTGATGGTGATTTCTGGAATAATCTACGTTCTCCCTCAAGGTCATAATAGTAGTTTATGTGTCTGATACATAATGGAGAGCATTAAAACTCGAGAGTGGGTTTATGAAACGAGCCGAAGGCGAGTTTCATAATAATATCACTCGAGAGTTTTAATGCCTAATTATGTACAGTTACATACACTAGTTTATCTACACACATATCATAAGCTCTCTTTGATGTGTTCAGGAACCGCATGTTCGAACGGCATTGCGGCACTGAGCTATTAGCAGTAATTATAATTAAAATAATAACAAACAATGGGAAAATGAAGTTATTTATGTATTACAATAATAATTATTCACTGTTTGAATGTTACAGTTATTGAAAGAGACTTGTTTAGCTTGTTCGGTAGTGCCAACTTCATTCTCTCTTGTCGATGTAGTTGGCAGTTTGATATTAATAACCTCTTTATTTTGAATGTTGTGTAGAATTTTGTTTGAAATTTCAATCTTATTCTGGATTGAGTCATCAATGTATCCTTCAGCTACAGTAGTAGAACGCCACCCACCATGACGCTTCAGAGCCGTTATGTCACCGCCTGCAACAATTAATATTGTGGCAGAAGTTCTGCGGAAGCAGTGCCCGGTGTACATTTCAGGATTTGATAGGTTCAAATATTCAGCAATAGTCTTGCCAAGATATGCAAATTTGTTGAGACCAACTTTTTGTGCTGTACATTTACCAGCTCGATATTTCACAAAAAAACCAGGCACTGTGCATTGACTTGGGCGAAGTTGTATGTATTTCTTAACCACCTGGCAATAATTGCCCGTTATGGTGAAAGTCCGGTTGGTCTTGGTTTTGGTGTTATGAATAGTAACAAATAAGGCTGTCTCAATGTCTTGAACATCATAGAACATAAGATTGTACAATTCCTGTCTCCGGCAAGCTCCCATAATCCCAAATATTAATCCAACCTGCAACAATATACAAAGATTAGAATCGGTTAACTTCTAATAGCCAAGAAAATAAGATGCAAATGAAAATTGCTAATGAATATGGAAAACATTTTACCTTTGTCATAAGATGTAGATAAATAACTTTATCTACACACGTATCATAAACCCTCTTTACTGCGTACAAAAACCGCACGTTACGATCAGCATAATGTTAAACTACTTGGTAAAAACTCATTTCTTATCTGAAAAATTACACATTATGACCATAATGTGTAATTTTTCTACATATTGTGACATTCAAATTTCGAACACCGACGCCCGCCTGCGTGCCGCCCCTAGTTTGTCTGTGAAGTTGGTACTACAGAATAAGCTAAACAATTGCAGAGCCACAATGCCGCTCAAACATGCGGTTCCTGAACACATCAAAGAGAACTTATAATATGTGTGTGGATAAACTAGTGTATGTAACTGCACATAATTAGGCATTAAAACTCTCGAGTGATATTATTATGAAACTCGCCTTCGGCTCGTTTCATAAACCCACTCTCGAGTTTTAATGCCCTCCATTATGCAGCAGTCACATAAACTACTATAATGTGTAGGTACTCAAGTTTATGTTTAATTATTTTTTGTTCTTCTTACATGTTCATCCTAACACGAAGAATAAAGTGGGCTCCGCTTGGTTCACCCCCTTTACCCTTCACCTAAGCTAGCGCAGCATTTTGCCCTGATATTTGCTGTGCATTGATCAGTATTTCTGATGTGCAGTTTAATATTTCCCCTTGTTGACAAGCTAATGCATTGTTTTTTGATTTATAATCACATCATCAGGTGCCACACGACGAAGATGACGCAGCGATGGACGAGCTACTGTCGTTAGCGCACCAGTTCCTGCAGAACTTCTGCATGGGCAACCAACAAAACCAGGCCATACTGCACAAGCATTTGGATCTATTTTTGAATGTCGCGGTAAGTGACGGACATCAATATTAGGTTTGTAGTTTATTTAGACGTTTGTGTTATTATTTCTGAATCATTCACTTTTCATTACTGCCCTGGTATCAGAAAAATCTAAATTTACGACCAGTGCATGCTGTGAGCGCAAACATTTACAACGTATCAAGCTGTCTTATGAAAAAAGAAATTAAGAATAGTTCAACTGATCTCGCTTATTTACTTACCATACAAATCACGCCTTTTCCCATACGGGCTGCCAGTTAGTAGCACAATATGTTTATTTCATCGGTGGCACGTTTTGCGTATCATCAAAGACCAATACTAGTTAATTTGGAAATCCCAAAGGAGTTCGAAATAGGATGAAACGTGTTTAAATTAAAACTTTGTTAAGTGTTTGCACAGGAGGCAAATTCGTGTAAATATTAACCACTGATTTTTACGTATCTTTAGTTTACGTTTCGTTTTCGGCAAATTAGCTGCTTTAACTTGAAGTAATCGGAGTGTTGTCCAAACAGGGATGCTTCATCGCTGATTTCGAAACTTAGTAGTGGGCGTGACGTCATCGTAGCAGTTATTCAATAGTCTATTATGCGTTAAAGGGGGCCCAACAAATAGCCATCTAACAATATTTAGTTAACCCACGACGATAAAGAAGGGTGCTATCTACAACGATATCTTCCCTCGCAGGTCAGAGAGGCGGAAACAGTGTGTGCAATCTTCAAAGACAACCCCTCGCTCTGCAGCCACGAGGGCAACGAGAAGGTGGTGGCGCACTTCGTACACTGCATGGAGTCTAGGGGACGAAAGCCGGCGTATCTGCAGTTCCTGCAGACGATTGTCCATGCCGACAGGCAGTATATACGGAGGAGCCAGGACCTGGTCATGCAAGAGGTGAGAGAACTTTATATATTTATTTTTGGACTGGATGTGCTACGGACAACACATAATAATAATAATACCTTGGACACTATTTACACACATTGATCTAGCCCCAAACTAGGATTCCCTGTATCTTGGGTACTAGACAACGATACACATACTTATATAGATAAATATTATACTTAGATAGATAAACAACCATGACTAGGGTACAAACAACCGTTCTCATCAAACAAATATGTGCCCCCACAGGGACTCGAACCCGGGACCCTTGGCTTCGGAGGCAGCGTCACTGCCGACTCGGCCATTCGGGTCGTCACACAATTTCGTCCCTTCCCGTTTTTTTTTAAATTACAGGCGCCATATTTGAAAGTCTTATGGCTTTTGTTCCTCCCACAATAGAGACGATTCCTACGTTACGTACGAGAGACACCTCATTTGTTAAAATCCGTCAAGCCAAAATGATCATATATACAAACAAACATACATAGATTCACTCGAAAAACACAATACTGCGATTTCACTTTGTGTTTTATTCTCAGATGGTGAATGCAGGTGAAGACGTACTGGTATTTTACAACGACCGAGCTTCTTTCAACTACTTCGTTGAAGAAATGAAGAAGTACAAACGGTTTAGGGGCGAAATGCCGGAAGCATTGCAGTAAGTCGTTTATGTTGTCACATTTTAAGTTTAGTGACATACGAGGTCTTTAGCCTCTGCCTACCCCTCCTCCGGGAAAAAGGCGTGAACATTTGTAGGAGTGGCACTGGCACACACTTGAGAGTCTATTCTCCTTCTCGAGTCGACGGATATCTCAAGCACGAGCAGCCCAAGAAGCCGCAACCGCGATTGCTCGCCTGGTAGTCTCGTACAGCTCTAGTTCGTGCAGTCTACTTGCCAACAGCACATCTCTCTCAAAGAAACTTCCCTTTAAATGTCAGTGCAAGAAACAGTGACAGCATTACTTTGACTGACTTTCTTCCATTTCAGTCGCTCAAATCCACGGAAAAAACATCTAAGACCCGAGGATTTATTTTATCTTTCCTATACGGGGTGATCGTGCAAGACCACGTATTATAGTCAGTAATGAGGTCTGATTTGAGTAGTTCTTGAAATACCCGTTTATACAGCGCCACCGCGTGTAGACCCGTCAAGCTATTGATTGACCTATCGCCACTTTCACATTTATATAAACGCACCAAAACAAACCAATGAACACTTTAACTGGTATCCACACACACTAGCGCCACCAGTGAGAGAAATGGCAAACAGCCCGCATTGAATCTGAATATTCAATTTTTTTGGCTCATCATCATGCCCAGCCCACAACAACCTACTGCTGGCCATTCGGCGCATAGGTATCTTCTCTAAAGCGACAATTCTAACTGTCCTCTGCCAATGGCAACGAGTGGCATCCGGAGACTTGATGATACCGTCGGACCATCGGGCAGGTGGTCTTCCCAGGTGTTCTTCTTGGCTCATCCATTCCCTTATTCCAGATACCACATCCAGCTGGTGAAACTGCTGACTTGCTGCACGATGGGCAAGAACGTCTATACAGAAATCAAGTGCCACAGCCTGCTGCCGCTCGACGATATCGTCACTATGATCACCCACGAGCATTGTATACCCGAGGTTAGTATAACATATCACACGTAATTTAACCTACAATGGCGAGAGTTGAGTTGACGCACCTATACATCTTATAGCTAAGAAGATTCGTAGGATATTGGAGTAAACCATCAGTCGGTCGGCATAGTATGTAAGGGTCTCGCGCACATCCCACACGCATTGCGGGGTTGGCATAGCATTTAATGTCACCCCTCCCGCGCCTCTCCACTACAACAGGAACTGTCTTAGTTCAGCGCTATCACGCGTGGCGCTCGATGTAGGTTTGCATGTAAATACGATTTTACGACAGTCTATCCAGCTAAAGTCAACGGAAAATGACTTACTTTATATGGCGAACCCTACTATTGAATGAGGAAGATTAAATAAACATTTTTGCATGTTTGTAACACAAAGAGTTTCATTAATCTGAGGTTTGTAACTTGATGTACATTGTCATTAGCAACAAAAACTTTCATTTGCCTGTGGTTCTATCTATATATTGACAGCTTATTTCTCTGAATAAAGAAACTTACTTGTTTTACTTACTTTTACTCTGGAATTAGTTTGTAATTTACCTCAGCTGAACGAAACTCTTTACTTACTTACTCTGTGTTTAATATCTACAAACTTTCAGCTTCCTCTACGTAAAACTAATTTGACAGTTTGCTTCCTCGTTGAGTTATGTCTTTTATTTTATCCTCATCCCCAGGTGAAAGAAGCGTACGTAGGCTTTCTGAACCACTGCTACATTGACACGGAAGTGGAGATGAAGGAGATCTACTCCAGCAACTGCATGTGGAGTCTGTTCGAGAACTGCTTCCTGAGAGACATGAAGGTTCTGGTGGACCTGGATGGGAGGCCTTGTGGCGCGGCCGGTAAGTAAGGAGCTCTACTGCAATACTGCATGTGCAGTCTGTTCGAGAACTGCTTCCTGAGAGACATGAAGGTGCTGGTCGACCTGGATGGGAGGCCTTGTGGCGCGGCCGGTAAGTAAGGAGCTCTACTGCAATACTGCATGTGCTGTCTGTTCGAGAACTGCTTCCTGAGAGACATGAAGGTGCTGGTGGACCTGGATGGGAGGCCTTGTGGCGCGGCCGGTAAGTAAGGAGCTCTACTGCAATACTGCATGTGCTGTCTGTTCGAGAACTGCTTCCTGAGAGACATGAAGGTGCTGGTGGACCTGGATGGGAGGCCTTGTGGCGCGGCCGGTAAGTAAGGAGCTCTACTGCAATACTGCATGTGCTGTCTGTTCGAGAACTGCTTCCTGAGAGACATGAAGGTGCTGGTGGACCTGGATGGGAGGCCTTGTGGCGCGGCCGGTAAGTAAGGAGCTCTACTGCAATACTGCATGTGCAGTCTGTTCGAGAACTGCTTCCTGAGAGACATGAAGGTGCTGGTCGACCTGGATGGGAGGCCTTGTGGCGCGGCCGGTAAGTAAGGAGCTCTACTGCAATACTGCATGTGCTGTCTGTTCGAGAACTGCTTCCTGAGAGACATGAAGGTGCTGGTGGATCTGGCGATGTTCCTTTTGCCGCAAAGGAATAGGAGGCTGGAGGCTTAGTAAATTTTTGTTAGTTTTTTCAAATCTCTGCTGTGTGGTCGATTGGTTAAAGACATATAAATAGTTATTTTCATATAAATAATAACTCCAGTTAACACTAACAAAAACTCATAAAACATCAAATAGTACCGATCTAAATCTCTGTACCCTAACAAATATCAAGGAAAAACTACTGATAATAATAATACAATAATAATAATACCTTGGACACTATTTACACACATTAATATAGCCCCAAACTAGGATTCCCTGTATCTTGGGTACTAAACAACGACATACATACTTATATAGATAAATATTATACTTAGATAGATAAACACCCATGACTAGGGTACAAACATCCGTTCTCATCAAACAAACATTCGCTCCCACCGGGACTCGAACCCGGGACCCTTGGCTTCGTAGGCAGGGTCACTGCCGACTCGGCCGTTCGGGTCATCAACTGATGGTTCAACATTCTCACCACTTCTTCAATTATTCCCCTGCATCAACCCAAGACAGTTTAATTGATTTAAGACATAAAAGGTGACTTCAAATTAGCTCATCGTTTAGGTATGTGTCCGAACTTAGCAGCACTGTTGCGCCGCACTACTTGTCCCCGTACAATAATGTACCTTTTCACTCCACTGTCCGGAAATGTGCCGCAAAACAATAAATAGTTGACCAGGATAAAAAAAATATTTTTTTTTTTGGTTCTGTCAGATGTCAGCAGATGGCGCTTCATGCCACACATGTAATGCCGTTTCATGTCGGTAAAAGCGTGCATCATACCGACGCGTCGGTAAATGGCGGACTCCGCCTCATCATCATCATCATTTCAGCCTGTTAACGTCCACTGCTGAACATAGGCCTCTCCAATCGCACTCCAGCGTGACCGGTCCCGGTCCTCCGGACTCCGCCTTGCCAAACCTAATTTATCTAAAAAAAAAAACCTTGTATTCATTGTGAACAACACTATTTAATGTCTGCATTAGATGGACACGGCTCGAACTCACTCGTCAATCTATTGCTCACTTTACGCCCTCTACAATAATGCACTATACCTCCGTTCCGTTATTTATGGTCTGTCGCGGCGACAGAGTATCATTTCTCGGCGGCAATTCCGCGGCTGTACGTTTCATTATTGTACGGGTACTAGTAGTGCGGCGCAACAGTGCTGCTGAGTTCCTTGAGGGGAAGAGCAGAACTGATTAATATGAAAAACACAAAAGCAGAGGTTGCAGTCAATATCAGGCCAAGATCTAGCGACTTGCCACAGTTGTCCTTGCTTACCAGCTAATCGAAAGTCACCTTATATTTTCCTTTCCCAGCGGGCCACTCCTCCTCTCGCGCCCTCAGCGAGGAGCAGGCGTGGATCACCTACGTCACCGACGTGCTCGTACACACTATATGCACGTTCTTCAACTCGCCGTTCAGCGACCAGAGCACCACGGTGCAGGTACATGTTCACATTTTACTTATCATTGCAACGCCTATAGCATCTGCATCGGAAGATTTTGCATCTTTAGTAAGTTTGTGATAACTTGGTCGAAACTCGTATCCAAGGAAGTGGCTACACGCGGGCACATAATCGGTGCCTCAATAATAATATAATAAATAATAATTTTTGATGTATGTTTTAATGCTGCTTTTGGGTGGACACATTGAGTGAGTTATCCTTTTGAAAATATCGACTTATATATAGAGATAGTACAGACTAGAAAGTAAATTAAACATTAAGGGCAAATTGCACCAGACTTTTGATGACAGCCAACATAAGTACAACACGGTCAAGTTGCGTAGTCGAGCACGGCAAGGTTGCCTGTCAGCCAGGTTGCCACTTAACATAGCCGTGTTATATTTATGTTTTATTTAAACTGTATTTAGCGGCTGTCCAAAGCTTTTTGCAAAGCCTGTCGGCCTTCGTTAGGTATTTCTTATCTTTTCGCATCATATGGAATGCCTTATCACATCCACCAGACCCGTCAGTCGATCTTCGTGAACCTGCTGAAGGACACGTACAAGCTGTCGCAGTGCCGGCCCGCCAACAGCACCGCCCAATGGCTGACTCCGGCGCAAAGAAGCAACGTGGATAAGTGTATGCGCACACTTAGTGAAGTCGGTGAGTCTACGTCGCCAAGCAGAATTATATCTTTTCCGACTTCTGAGCTAAAATT
This sequence comes from Argyresthia goedartella, assembly GCA_949825045.1. Classification (NCBI taxonomy): domain Eukaryota; kingdom Metazoa; phylum Arthropoda; class Insecta; order Lepidoptera; family Argyresthiidae; genus Argyresthia; species Argyresthia goedartella. The sequence continues at coordinate 21,236,112 of OX463834.1, forward strand.
AGCACCTTCGCCGCTTGATTTTGGGTCTTCAGGCGGAAAAATTATATTCCTAACTCATCCGAAAAGGCTTTTTACGAACCTCGCTACGACGATCGCCTTCGACTTCTGCCGTAAACTTCTCGGTTCGTAAGTTAGCCTTTGCGAACTTGTGGGAAATATACTATTTTAACATCCTTATATTAGGTTCACTTCTAACTAAATAACATTTATGCACAAATCTAGGAATGGAAATTTCGCCCAATTCTTGTTCTTCTATCATTACGAAACTTGGTATGTGTATGTAGTTGTATGTAGTTCCGATAACGATACAATAATATGATGCCATCGAGCTGGTCTGATGATAGAGCTCGAATGTGGTTTTTAAATAAACTAGTTTTTGCTCATTAGATTCGTCGTGACAAGTCCTATTCATATTTACTGGGATTTTATATCATCATCACCTGATGATGTAGCTGGAAGTCTACCTTCCAGGAGACTGGTATTATTACTTGTAAACCCATATGGCCTTACCACAAAAATATAATCTACTGTTCAACACTTGTTAAAAAACAAAAACGTATAGGATTTGAGCTTTGTTTTGAGGTTAAACGCTTTTTAATATTTTTTGTGGTAACACGGATAGAGTTTGGCTCATTTGATTCGACTTCACAATACCTATTGATTTCCAAGGCCTTATTTTAGATTTTAAACTATTACAATTAATCAATACGAGAGACTTCACAAAAGAAAATAAACTAATGTCTATGGAGAACATCGCGAGGAAAATGCATTAATGGAGTATTGTAAAACTGGCTAAAATTGGGCGAACTGAGATACTGCCACTCCGTCGTAAGGGAAAAAGAGTGAAGCTATGTATGCTAGTTTTTGTTAAAATCGGTACTTCGAAATAAATTGTTACCTATGACATCCTCACCAATAACGAATGTATTGTCACCTCATTCATAAAAATAGGCCCAATAGTTGAGGCGCTACGGAGGAACAAACGTAAATACTAGTGATGCAACGAATACGAATACGAATATTCGTATTCGCCGAATAATAGACATTTACCGAATATTCGTAAAATACGACGATCCAGTAGCTTTTCGGCGAAAAGTTGTCCATTTTCCAAGTCTGAAAAAACTCGCCCAAAAATATTTTTCACTGAAGCCATGTTCAGTCGCCTCGGAAAGACTTTTTTCAACAGCTGGAAACATCAAGACTGAAAAAAGAAATCGCCTAAAACCAGAAAATCTACAAATTTCATGTTTTTTAAATAAAAATTTGCCTATTGTAAATTTTAAATATTAGGAGAATAGAAATTCATCAAATAAATTAGTCTTTTACTACCAGATATTCGTATTCGTATTCGTATTCACCGAATAGTAGGTTTGATATTCGTATTCGTATTCGTAAAAGTAGTATTCGTTGCATCATTAGCACAAACAGATTCAACTTTTTCCATTTGGTGTGTTAGGCCAATTGACGTGACCACCGGTTTAGCCTAGCGGGTAGTGACCCTGCCTATGAAGCTGACGGTCCTGGGTTCGAATCCCGGTAAGGGCAAATATTTGTGCGATGAGCATGAATATTTGTTTCTTAGTCTTGGATGTTTTCTATGTCTTTACTTATGTATTTATCTCTATCAAATATATCGTCGTCTAGTACCCATAACACAAGCCTTGTTGAGCTTACTATGGGCCTAGTTCGATATGTCTAAGATTGTCCTCTAAAAAGGAAAAAATGCAGAAAAGCAATAATGAAACGTCACATAATGTTCCAGCAAAGAACCGCAGCATAGCCATCCCGTTGGAACTGGAAGCGCAGATACAGGAAGTGTTCGAGCGAGCCGCCACCGCCGCCCGGCAGACGCGCACCCGGTGCCTGACGCTCGCTGACAGACAACCCTCGGTAAATACACGTTGCCTCTGACTTGACAAGATGACGCAGACATAAGCCTCTACGCACACGGACCACGCCCCTAAAGCAATGAGAAAGTGGCTGAAGCGCGCTTCACCTCGCCGCACACTAGCCAAAAAACGCAGCCACACGCCACGCTACAACCACTTTTATATGGAAAAGTGGTTGTGGTTCGGGTGTGGCGAGCCTAAGTTGTAATATAAATTTAATCACAAGTAGATAAAGCTATTTTAGGGGCACCTATTGAATCCCATGCGAGCCTAGGTGACTAGTATCCCGAGTGCAGCGAGGGATTCGACATCGAGACAAATACAGCTTTTTCCCCGACTGTCATACTTTCAATATACAATCGAATTATTGGCACGATCACAAGTTAGCGCTCTTTCAGTTAGGTGTCGTGTGTATTTGTAATGCGTGGCGCGGGGCGCCATACTGGCAGTCATGGTAAATCCCGCGTGTGTGATGAATCCCGCGCGACTCTAAAAGAGACTTTACTAAGGCATACCTGAAAAATATTTAAATCGCGACCAGGTGAATTCAATATATGTGTGACGGGGCTATTTTTGCTTCTCATGCCATATTTCGTGCTGTTGTTCGAATCCGGTGCCGACTATGTGCCAATGAGATAAATAATTTATCTAAAGTAATCCCTTGGACACTATTTACACACATTGATCTGGCCTCAAACTAGGATTCTCTGTATCTTGGGTACTAGACAACGATACACATTCTTATATAGATAAATATTATACTTAGATAGATAAACAACCATGACTAGGGTACAAACAGCCGTTATCATCAAACAAATATTTGCCCCCACCGGGACTCGAACCCGGGACCCTTGGCTTTGAGTTTAAGTGTTTAAGTAAGAGAGGCCTTTGCCCAGCAGTGGGAGTACCTTGGTGAATAATAATATCATTATCGGACATTCCGTGTTTCGGATGACACGTTAAGCTGTGGGTAAAAAAAATCAACCCGCATTGAGCCAGCGTGGTGGAGGCTCAATCTTACTCGTATCCGGGTAATCGCTTTTGCCACTCGGTGGGACATTCATGGGCTACATTTACATGCCATCTTAGCATGTTAACTTATTCCCCCACAGTCGTCCAGCCTCCTCAACGACCGCTCCGTCATGGAAGGCCTGCAAGAGATCGTGGCCTCACTGGAGGAGCAGCTCCGGCCGCTGCTGCAGGCCGAGTTGTCACTGCTAGTCGACATACTGTATAAGCCGCATCTGCTGTTCGCGGCGCAGGGGCCGGGGAACAACACTAATGTGTTTATATCCAGGTAGGTAATCAGTGGTCGCAGCTAGTCGACATACTGCCGGGGAACAACACTAATGTGTTTATATCCAGGTAGGTAATCAGTGGTCGCAGCTAGTCGACATACTGCCGGGGAACAACACTAATGTGTTTATATCCAGGTAGGTAATCAGTGGTCGCAGCTAGTCGACATGCTGCCGGGGAACAACACTAATGTGTTTATATCCAGGTAGGTAATCAGTGGTCGCAGCTAGTCGACATGCTGCCGGGGAACAACACTAATGTGTTTATATCCAGGTAGGTAATCAGTGGTCGCAGCTAGTCGACATGCTGCCGGGGAACAACACTAATGTGTACCTATGTATCCAGGTAGTTAAACCAGATAGGTAATGGTGGTGTTGATTTGAGTTACCGTGGCAGGGGCAGTTGGATCGGTAGTCGAGTGGTGGCCAAGAGGGGGCTAAAGATCAGTGGACACATCACCTGCCTGATGGTCCGGTGACATAGCGAGGATAGCAAGAAAACCGTGGGCGCGGGTCGCACAGGAACGAGTTGAATAGAGCGTACATGAGGCTTTTACCCAATAGTGGGTTCCGTTACGGGTTGATGATGATTGCGACACCGAAAGGCGGGAGAAGAAGGACGGAGGCACAGTTGCGCCCACGTTTAGCCAGAGGCAGAGTTGCGCCCACGTTTAGCCAGAGGCACAGTTTCGCCCACGTGTAGCCAGAGGCACAGTTGCACCCACGTCTAGCCAGAGGCACAGTTGCGCCCACGTCTAGCCAGAGGCACAGTTGCGCCCACGTCTAGCCAGAGGCACATTTGCGATTGCGTTTAGCCAGAGGCACAGTTGCGCCCACGTGTAGCTAGAGGCACAGTTGCGCCCACGTTTAGCCAGAGGCACAGTTGCGCCCACGTTTAGCCAGAGGCAGAGTTGCGCCCACGGACAGCCAGTTAATTATTCAATACTCCATTTTACGAGAATAAAATATTTTCTCATTGTATTACCTATTGATGCAATGTTTATTCTCCTCTCAGATTGATCCAACACACCGAGAAGCTACTCGAAGAGAAGGAGGAGAAACTATGCGTCAAAGTTCTACGCACACTGAGAGAGATGATGGCCGTCGACCCAGAGTATGGCGAGCGGGTAATTATACTTCAGCAGCCGGCCTTGCTTAAATGCTACAATTTTCAGGTCATCACTATGAGGTGTCCTACACTAAGGGCGACGAGCTAGAAGGCGGAATAAGACTTAACTTGAGTTAACTTTGACAACTCCATACAGATTTATATGGAGTTGTCGAAGTTTACCCGAGTAAAGTCTTATTCCGCTTTCTAGCTAATGGCACTAAGTTTCCCGTCTCGTTGGTGTACATTCGTGAACTCAACAACAAGCAACTTGGCCTCTGAGCGAGCTCCGACCCCTCTTTCTCATATAGGGTAAGGTGGATTGTGTGAGAGAGAGAGAGGTCGGAGCTCGCTCAGAGGCCAAGTTACTCGGCCACAGGTATACCAAGAAACGTAGGATGCCGTGTAGAATGCCCTCGGAAGATGATGATGCGGCCTTTCGTTGTTTCATTAAACCAACAGATGTCGCTGCTACGTTGAAACTTATTTACACGAATCCTACATCGCACATATGAAGTGAATCCATCACACAAACAATTCACCGTTCAGTTCCTTGTACATCCCTTGTTTACCTAGTTAAACAAGTTTGTAATGCACATACTAATTTTATGAAAATAAACCATTGTTTTTAATGAAAACGATCACGCGGGCAGCAACATCTGGCCGAAACGGCTACTGGATGGGTGTCGTCCGAAACAAATGCCACATAGTAATGTGGCATTTGTTTCGGACGACACATTATGCTGTAGGTCCCGGCTACTACCGCTACTCGGTGTTAGTAGTCTTAAAACTATGTCAGAGGCCCTAACAGGGCAGCTTGATAACTTCTGACAGTCGGCATGGCCACGAGCCCGACGCCCCTCCATCAACCCGCACTGAGCCAGCGTGGTGGAGTATGGCTCAATCTTACCCGTAACCGAGTAAAGAGCCGTGCCCCTCGGCGGGGACATCAATGTGCTACATTCATCATTGTCACTCCAGGGCAACCAGCTCCGCACGAAGTTACTGTCGCAGTACTTCGTGACGCGCAAGTCGGAGCCCAGGATCCAGCCGCCGCCGCCGCCGCCCGCCACCACGCACGGGCCGGGAGGTGAGCGCTCGCTGGCCGCTGCACTACCACTACCACTAGTACTAGTAGATGCAGATACATAGACGATACGTGTAGCCTCTATAGACCATCCGGGTTCAGGAAACAGTGGCAGATGGAACTTAAATTAAATTAAATGTTTAAATTATGTTACATCAACGAATTATTCGACCTGATTGCGGGTTCTTGCCGCCTAAACTAAGCTAAAAGAAGCCTGTTATAAAGGCGACAATCACTATTCTATTATTTTGTATGCTTGGTTGACAATTATCCAATGAGTTTTTAAACAAAAAGATAATCACAAATATTAAATTAAAATAATAACAGTAATAATTGATTCATATTATAAAATCGTTGATCTAATATAGCAATTAGTTCAAGTTGTTTTAAAAATTTCTGATTTAATGAATTTTTTATTAATAATATAGAAAAAATCAGCTCAAAAATAATAATAATAATAATTAATTCGAGTTTATGATTAGGAAATTAATTAAAGGAATAGGAACAATTTAAGTAATATGATAAAATCAAATCAAAAATTCAATGGAAGATTACATTTGGTTCATTATAACTGTAAATACAACGTTAACTTGGTTTGAACTTGCAACTTGAATTTTAATTTACTATATAACAGTATTATAGCTTACCAAATGCGTAGGTAGTACTCGCCTGGTCTGCGGGCGACGGGGACGAAAGATGCGGGGGCGGGAAAGAAGAGCGCGGGCGGTTCCTAGTACGCGCCCCGCCGCCCGCGCTCTTCTTTCCCGCCCCCGCAGCCCCCGTATCTTTCGCCCCCCTTCGCCCGCAGACCATGGGAGTGCTACCTACGCAATTGACAAGCTATAACACGATTTATATTTTTATTATCATGCAATAAACGTGTTAGTAAAGCAATATCAATATCAATTGGTTAGGGCTCTGTCCAGGCCACAGGACGGCAATGAGTCACTAGTTCTATTCGCGGATGATCTATAGTTGCATTTAGATAGATAGATGTAGAAAGTAGTCTTAATAGCGAGCGACTAGGTCGGCGTGTTAGATCATCGAAGATCATCGAATCGATTTTGATGTCTACAGGCTGTAACAGAAACTTGTAGTCGTATTTTAGGAGGTTGTTAAGGACATTATGTTACTATGAAACCGATTTGATTTAAGCTACTATAATTTTCATTCCTCCTTGCAATGTTGGCCGGTCGGACAGCTGATTTGTATAGAGAAGAGGAAAATAAAGATGCTCTGTCCATAACAACCCCTAAGGCAATAGACATGCTGATAGACATGGGCCGATTGAATAAAAAACAACCCATCTCTTCTTACATTTGAAGGAAAATAATCATTATCGATATTAATTAAAAAAAAAAATAAGCTTTTCTTTTCAATAACAGGTGATACTTTCATTCGGGCCATTTAGTTATCATGGACGTCTCTTGACGGTGTCCAAATTTACACCACATTTCAATTTTGACGCTCCAGTCAGAGTTCAGTTCAGAGTTAGCTCGACTGACGTCACATTGATGATCATAATAGTCATAGCAAACTTTGCCAAAAGCACTGATAATATTAAAATGACTAGTGCAGTTCATATTAACAGATCTAGCAGTTAGATAGTACTCACAAGGTTATTTTGCACATGTAATAGATTTAGCCTAGACTCTAGAATGCAATAACATTATTTTATTCTTACTAATACGCATGTCTCACAGAAAGTCATCCGCTGGCACATACCAAAGGTAGGTGTTTAGCCATTTCATCAATAGTTCTTAGAGCTTAGTGGCTTCAGTTCTGTATTGCACTAATTTAATGTCTTTATCTAAATTGCAACAGTGTTTCAATGTGATGCGTTTTAAAGATTTGAAAGAGCAATGGCAGAACTGATAGCCCTATCTATAGTATGGCTAAGAGTTTAGGTTGATAAAAATAAGGAGAGATATTATGAAATCCCAGAGATTCTGTACTACCTCAGCCTTAGCTTTACCGCTTCAATGTAGAATCTCTTTGTAGTTTTGTATGATCTCGTAAGATAAATTTCAGAAATATCGTGTTATCTACAAAGATAGCCTACCTTATCGTGTCTTTGCAGCGCACCGATTGTCCCATCGTTTCTGTATATTAGCTCCTTACATATGAAATTGGCGTTTTGTATGGAGAAATTGAAGTTAACTCAATTTTCAGTACAAACATTTTTGTATTTTTTTTAGGAATGACAGATCCTAATTTTATAAACTATTTGTGTATGAATGAGACAACAATTTTATATAATTTTTGAAAGGTGTCAGCTGTAAAAAAATATTACGAATATTATCATGAAAATGGATGACATTTAGGAGGCACTGATTTTGAAGATAACATTTTAGTTATCAAACTGAAAATTAAAAGAAAATTTAATAAGTAGATGTAAAATATTGAATTTAATTTTAAAACAATAAAAAAAAACTGGAAATAGCTATTGAATTATTCGAATTATGAACTCCTGAATCTGGAAGAAAAATTCGCCAATTTCATAGGTAAGCACCCAATATTTTGTAATGTTATATGAAGAGTATCTGAATATACGTGCTTGCCTGCCGCAAGCGTAGCAGTCGAAGTTCTGCCTGTTTCAGGTTCCTGCGACACACGCTTTCCTAGCGTGGGGTCAGAAACCTGGGGATAGGGCGTCAGAAATATCTGTATTAGTCCATGGCCCGCATTAGCAAACCACTCTCAGCTCTGAGAGCTGTCTCAGGCGCGTGGAAATGACAGTTTTGAAGTGGCGAAACCGTCATTGTAACTTAGCTGAGAGCTAGTTCATACTTTGTCGGCCCGACAGTTTTGCCGGTTAAAATGAAAGTGAGCTCTATTGATCCGGCAAATCAGTCGCGGCCGACTCAGTGTAAACTGACTAAAATACTATTTTTTTTTTTTTTAAACCCTGTAACATCTGTCCAGCTCGCGTGCTACTCCGCACCGGCCAGACCCTGGCGCAAGTGCAGACGCGGCTGGACAAGGAAGGCGCCTCCGACCTGCTGGTGGACCTGGTCATCAAGAGTACCAACCGCCCCGCCATCTTCCTGGAGGCCATACAATTAGGTCAGTCACCTGGTCGGGATCTCACTAAAGTAAAGTTACGCCCGACTCAGTCCTGTACGTATCCGTTGCAACATAAAAAAAGATTTATTATTTCCTGCCATAATACCGTGTTCGATTTGTCGTGAAATAACCGCAACGTGCGGACAGGCCGGGCCGCCCACGAAGCGTGCGTGGTGCCCGATATTGCGAGCGCGGTGCCCGATATTGCGAGCGCGGTAGCAAGCGATAGAACTAAGGCCACAATTTAATGTTTTTAGGTAGTTTTCACTGTTTTTTCCTGCAGTGTCGTGTAAATTACACCCCTGAGTCGGGCGTAACTTTGCAAAACAACATCCTTTATATATGTCGCCGGAAAATAATACGATCCGCAAGTTTATAAATTTCCTAGGAAATTTATAAACTTGCCAAAATATTTTTTTCCTACCCAAAATGGATAAATGAACACCAAAAGTTGCAAAAAATATCAGGCCAAAATACTGCGGTAGCTTAGGTGAAGGGTAAAGGGGGTGAGCGAAGCGAAGCGAGGGGGGACCTCCCTTAAAAAAAAAAAACCAACGGATTTTTTTTTCCCAAAGTGGCAACCCTAACTCAAAGTCTAAAATCTAAAATGACAACCCTATCTCAAAGTCTAAGTTTGCTATGCATGAAATCTAAAAGACAGTAAATATGCCGCAAGCATAAATTTAAATAACATCAAGTACCCTAATCCTTATCTGTCCAACCATCCCATTTAACCTACTCAATTAAACATTAAATAACAAAACCAAACTACACTTAAGGTGTAGGCTATGCACCTTAAAAAACTTAAATTATAACACCCTATGATCCCATCATACAATTATTCGCGGCTTAACACTAACATACCTAACGCTAGAAAACTCTCAATTACAATACGAAGGCATACAGCTGAATCTAGCTAAGATTTAGCTTCTCGAATAGTTATCATTCGACAAACTTTCTGACAATAAAAACTAGCGAAAAACTTATCAGACAACCTACCTCCGTTCCTAAAATTAATAATAACTCGGATCTTTGCATAGACAATTGTGAACACATTGTAAACTCTTTCCACCGAATGGAAATATTTCAAAAATTAACGCAGGCAAAGATCAAAGAAAAAAATTATTATTTTCAAATATAGGAAACGTCAACCATATTAACAGGATTAATCTATAGATCCGTATTACTAAGCCACAGCCTAACAATGAGTTCATTAAAATTCGTTCCAATAATATGATGAAGTCAACTAGCTTTAAAACCGATACTACTATGTACATAAACCTCAACTAATCCATTGGAATTCAGTAAACTATCTTTTACTATTAACAGTTTAAGATAATCGCCGTGAGTTGCAACCAATTACCCAAGTAAAGACACTACAAAGAATCTCGAATGTGTATCGAATACCCGAGTTATCCCACATCAGAAATTACTTTCATTGAGAAACCTTCGTTATACAACCCATAGTCTCCCCTTACCAAATCATCCCAACTCTATACTTTAAGAACGCGGGAACCAAAACAGAACCCTATGACGAATAGCTATTGCCTCGTCATACTGCTCTCAAAGATAAAACCAGGCGATCGGTTCAAACAATTATTCGAACTGTTGTTTATAAAAGTTTCTCATATAAAGGTAATCTACCACGGAAATCTAGTATGTTACAGATATTTCTTGGGTCTTTGGTGTACGGTCCTCATCAGACATCATAGTTCAGCAACAACATGAAAAGAAACACCGGTTAATAAACAATTCATAACACTACCGCATACACAAACCACAACCATCAACCGGGATAAAATTGTATTATACTCCTAATGTACAATTATTTAATATCCTAATGTTCCTATCCTAATCATATAATTATTTAATGTCCTAATGTATAATTATTTAATATCAGACGGACTCCTCAACGCAGCACAAAGCGTTAAACGATTTGTGTTAACAACAACGCCCCGTGACCGTGAGTTCAGACGACGAATCAGCACATTAGACCTCCCAACGATCTCAATGACCTTGTATGGTCCTTGATACGGACGTGCCAACTTCATACATCTTGCCGTTATCCGTTATCCCATATATTAAATGACGCGCTCGAGTAACTCGCAAAATAGCCGAGTGGCCTCCCGGACTATCGAGAAAAATTATTTCACCCGCAGGTCCGTCTTACAATTTTAAAAATTATTATTACCTACCTAACTTCCTTTCTTGACACGGCACGCACGAAGCTATATAACGCTCTATCTCCTTATCGGCTTTCGGCATGAAATATTTCGACCGAAACCTCTTCCACGTCTTTGCGAGACCCGAATGACCTCCTGTCCACGCCTCATCATGTAATTCGTTCATTACATTTTGAAACAACGACCTAGGCCATACTAATACCTCCCTAATTTCTTCATCTCTACGTACGCTTTTATATAATAAATTATTTCTCAAACAAAAACCGCTACGCCACGCTTCCGGACGTTCGCTCAACCGCGTTAACCATCTACTACAAAATGAATCGCTCTCTTGATCCGCCTGTAACGACTCTACATTAATACTAAAACCTTCCAAACCATCGTCATCAGGTTCAGAACGAGAAGAAGACTGAGGTCCTTCTGTTTCCCGTTTCCCTTCTTCCATTAGCGGATTCCTACTCAAAAAATCTGCCACTACATTGCTTTTCCCCGAGCAATGAACTATCTCGAAATCCCATTCTTGTATCGCTAACGCCCATCGCGCTAACCTACCAGACATATCTTTTTTCGACTGCAACCAACATAACGCGCTATGGTCTGTAACAACCTGAAAATACGATCCCCAAAGATAATGCCTATAGTGCCTTAACGCCCATACTAACCCCAGACACTCTTTCTCCGTCGTACTATATTTTTTCTCCGCATCCGTTAACTTCCTAGACGCATAGGCAACCGGACTCATTTTTTCAACGCCCTGCATCAACACTGCACCTAACGCGTTAGACGCATCCACATAAACTCTCGTAGTAACCGACTTATCCCCCGAATAATAGGAAAGTATTGGCGCACTACACATAACCTTCTTAATATACTAGAACGAATTCTGCAATTCTTCATTCCATTGAAACTTTACCCCCTTTTTCAATAATTTAGTGAGAGGCAACGATATTCTTGCAAAATCCGATACAAATTTTCTATAATAAGAAAATAAACCTAATAATTGTTTCACATCCTTCGTAGATGTGGGAGTTGGAACCTGTTGTATAGCTTTCAGCTTTTTCTCACTAGGTCTTACTCTTTCATTCGAGATTAGATAACCTAGCATCTCAATCTCGCAAAAACCGAATTTACATTTGGATGGCTTGAAGGTCAAGTTCGCTTCTCTAAACCGCCCAAAAACTTTCTGCAACGTATCGGTAAACTCCTCGAACGTTCTACCATACACGATTACATTGTCCACGTAAACCATAACCCCTTTAAATCTTAAATCCGCTAAAACTTTATCCATCATACGTTGGAAAACCGCTTGACTCGTTGCCAACCGAACGGAACAACATTAAATTCATAAAGACCCGTGTTCGTGACGAAATCCGTTTTATGCCTACCTTCCGTAATAACCGTCTGCCAATAACCTGAATTGAGATCTAACTCCGCAAAATACTTGGCCCCGGCCAAACTATCGACAACATCTTCTATCCGCGGAATAGGATAACTATCCCTACAAATTTTCTTATTTAATTTCCGATAATCTATACAAAACCTCCATGAATCATCGGGCTTTTTAATTAACACAACGGGCGCAGCATAAGAACTAGTGGATTCCCTAATAACACCTAGTTTCAACATTTCCGCGACCTGCTCCTCAATAATTTCTCGTTGCAACGGCGAAACGCGATACGGGTGACAATGAACCGGCTCTTCATCATAAGTCTTAATATCGACCGACACTATCTCCGACCTACCTAACTGGTCAGTTGCAAACGCAAATCTATCCGCATTCCTATCCAACAAAGCCAATAATACCCGCTTATCATTCTCACATAAATCCTCATTTACGATAAACCGTTTATCTTCTACCCCAAACGCAAATTCGCACGAATCCGATAACCCCGAGAAATAAACGTAATCGCCCTTTCTTAGCTCCTGAAAGTCGATAGAATTTATCACGTCACGATCCTCGATAACGGTGGTTTCCCCGAAGTTCACTTGTTTCCTTCTAGAACCGTCTAGAAAGTCCGACCCTATCTTTTGTTTTGAAAGAATCCCTACGCACATGACATTTCGTTTTACCGGCGTCGTGTTTTGTTTCGTATGGAATTTATTGAAAAACGGTATTTTTCCCTGGAAAAAACACATACACGAATGAACAAAATCAATATTCATACCGTTCTTTATTAAAAAATCCACCCCTAAAATAATGCTACAATTTAAATCAGTTACTACTAGAAATTCCTGTGAAAAGCTAAAATTGTCCAAACTAAAATCTATAACACATTTCCCTACAATTTGCAGCAAACTTCCATTTACCGCCTTAACCCGTCTCTTCTCTTCTTGCATACATCTCGCACCCACTTGATCTGCCACGGCTGGGCTGATGCATGAAGCTGTAGCGCCTGTATCTAAAAGAGCTACCACATTTACTCCAGATGCATTTCATAAAACTAATGGTCTGACCTGCTGATTCGCCTCGACTGCGACGATCTTCCCCATTGGTCGTTCCGCTTCTGTGCTACGCTGCTGAGCTCGTCTGACCCTCATTCCACAGGTCAGCCTGGTCACCGCTATCGGCTTCTAGCGACGACGTGTTGCAAAATCCGCTTGCCTAGGACGCAAATTATAATTATTAGTGCTAGGTCTAATATGTGGTTCCTGACCACTTGCCGACGGCGAAACATTCGGCCTGTCTCCCCCCCCTATTGCTATGGGCCAAATTCGGTCCAAAAGTTGCCGGGTTTCTAAACACATTCACATTATCATCACTTCCCGGACTTAATTTCTCCATCTGTACCAGTACCGCCCTTAGCGCCTTCTTATCTACAAAATGGCTCAACATTAATTTATTTCTAAGATGGTTTTGCAATCCTCTTAAAAATTGCGTTATAAAAATGTCATCTTTAGTAACTCTAGCCTTCCTCGCCAGGTCCCCTAAATAATGGAAGTAGTTCTCTGCAAAGTCTGTGCCTCCAAACTCCTCATTAAATTTATTCACCACCTCGTAAAATGTCTAGGCACTGCCCCTAATTTCCCTAAAAAAATACAAGGCTCCACCTTTTAAATACGAAGGAAATAATAATTTTAATTCCTCCGACGATATAAATTTCTTCTTCTAGTCTTCTAGTCTTCTAGAAAATCTTCAAAGAACTCCTGAGGACTCCCCGAAAAACAAGTTGACAACTCCTCCATCATGAAATAATTTCATAAATTTTTTCACAAAATGTCCGCCGCTATAAAACAATCTTCCCACAACATTTTTCTATTTGATTCTTCACTCGCTTGGCAGGTCGAGGTAATTCCTAAATAACAAACTTAAGTACAGAAATATACTTCCCATTGCACATTCGATCCTTCCTCGATTCAGCAAGGTCTGGATCGACGATCACTATCCTCTTCTATTGCGCCACTTTTTATGACGTCCTTCCTTCTGAAGCAGTCTTCCTATTTCTCCGGCCCGTTCGGCGCCTCCGCCAATGTAGTGCTTAATTGATAATTACACAGTCAGGTCATAAGTTCTGTCACACAATAAAAACTTTTGAATTTAGAACGCTGGCCACAAAAAAGTTTATTGAATTCGAATTTAGAATTGTTCATGAAAATAAAAATGTGTACTTTTTAGAATTTTCCTCATTTTTAAATATGGAGTGGACACTTAAAGAAGACCGTGTCGCAGTTATTGCGTTGCATCGTTGCGGTTACGCGCCAATTCAGATTTTCGACTTACTGAAAAATTTGAATATAACCAAAAGATTCGTTTATCGTACCATAAAACGATACAATGAAGACTCTAGTGTAGATGACAGGTCAAGAAGTGGTCGCCCTCGCTCTGTTAGGACTCCAGCAGTGATAAAAGCTGTGAAGGCGCGAATTCAAAGAAATCCCATACGTAAGCAGAAACTGTTGGCCGTTCAGATGGGGTTAAGCAGGACCACGGTGAAAAGGGTGTTAAATGAAGACTTAGGGCTTAGGGCATATCGAAGAAAAACAAGACATCGTTTGGACGCTCGTTTAATGGACCTGAGACTGAAGAGATGCCGCGCTTTGTTGAAGCGGTACGCGGGAAAAAAGCATCGGGAAATTCTTTTTTCGGATGAAAAAATTTTCACCGTGGAAGAGAGCTACAACAAACAAAATGATAAGGTGTACGCACACAGCAGTGAAGAAGCGAGCAACCGTATTCCGCGTGTCCAACGAGGTCATTTTCCATCCTCGCTCATGGTTTGGTTGGGAGTCTCTTATTGGGGCTTAACTGAGGTTCATTTTTGTGAGAAAGGCGTAAAAACGAATGCAGTTGTGTATCAAAATACAGCCCTCAAGAACATTGTGGAACCTGTTTCTCATACCATGTTTAATAACAGGCACTGGGTATTCCAACAAGATTCTGCGCCAGCTCATAGAGCGAAAAGCACATAAGACTGGCTGGCGGCGCGTGAAATCGACTTCATCCGGCACGAAGACTGGCCCTCCTCCAGTCCAGATTTGAGTCCGTTAGATTACAAGATATGGCAACACTTGGAGGAAAAGGCCTGCTCAAAGCCTCATCCTGATTTGGAGTCACTCAAGGCATCCTTGATAAAGGCAGCCGCCGATATTGACATGGACCTCGTTCGTGCTGCGATAGACGACTGGCCGCGCAGAATAAAGGCCTGTATTCAAAATCGCGGGGGTAACTTTGAATAAACTTTATTACCATAAGAATCTATGTTTTATTAAGTTCATTTTGCTATATAAATGTTTACATAAATAATAAACATGTCTAAATTATTTCATATTGCACATGTGACAGAACTTATGACCTGACTATGTATAACGATGAAGACGTTGGTTTGCGTTTGTGGTTGTTTTTATTTGGTTTCATGAATAGTTTAGTTACAGTTTGTATAAAAGGGATCCACAACTGGCTCGATAGCCATTCCTCTAATCCTCACTATAATTTAGCTCAGTCACTGGCCGAAGCCTACGGTGAAGTGTGTCACATTGACTTCTCTCAACCAAGCCTCTTTCTTTTTAAAATTATAAAATAAGTAACAATGTCAAAGTGACACCCACTCTAAAGAGGCCCGTATACAATATACAACCTACCTTACAGTACCTACCTAGCCTTATAATTTACCAATAGCCTGAATAAGTACTATAAACACCTCTCTTAGATATAGTGGACTAAAATTCACAAACACAAATAATCGCACGTAGGTAACCCTACCGTGATCAAGCGAGACAGGAGTTTACAGGACGACCTTGTGATGTCAGAGTAAAAAAAGCTCTCAGGCGTAGTAATGCGGCGCAATCTAGCCTGCACGGGCGGGGCAACCGATTCTGTAGGTGCTTAGCGATTGTAGTACGTAGCGCAGATGCGAGCTAGATTGCGCTTTATTGTCGCGCAGGGAGAGTAGCTATTTATTTAAGTGTATTTGAGGAGTAATCTTTCTGTACGTAGTACTATTAAGTATTCTGTGCTACCCCATCTCGATTTCTGACGATGTATACTTACATTTTCACGTCTTATAAGGCGAAGGTTACAAGCAATAATGATTGGATAATGGTCTGACCATACAACATCGTAAAGCACTTTCAAATCTGTAACAGTACTATAGGCAGATTGCGTAACTAAGAAGTGGTCTAACCATCGCCTTGACCCATGAGCAGATTAAGCAGTTCTGAAGTATAAAACGTATTCGTGCATGTTTCATGAAGTATTTGTTCTTACAGGAATCGCGCTGTTAGAAGGAGGAAATCCGACTATTCAGAACAGCATCTTCAAGAAACTGCAGAATGGTGAACTGTCGCAAGCGTTTTTCAAGGTAATTACTAACACGTTTGGAAAACACTCACTGTATGTAATTATCTACTTTATAATCCTGCGTTTTGATTATTGAGATTTTAAAACCCATGTAATGCTTTTCATTGACTGCGTTTGTTTGATAATGGCATCAGATGTGAAGCGGTGACGTCAAATACCGTGGTGACAACGACGGCTAAATCTCACATCTTATGGTCGTAAAGAAAGATATCCCTCCCGCACCTTTCCACTACAGGCTCATACACACAGAGGTTCTACCTAGCAACGGCCGCAGGAACGGCCGCTGGAAGGGACTTTACACTACTCATGCCACAGTCGCGGCAACCGGCGGCCGTTACGTTGGCTGCGGCCACCGATCCGTTCGGCCGGCTGTCCAAAACAAAAGCCTAGTAAGCGACACTGACGAAATTTTACAGGAAAAACAAACCAAACAGTTTCATTGATAATTTTGAAATTGACGTACTTTTTGTACATTCTTGTTTAATATTTTTATGTCAAAAGTTAGTTAAATTAAACTTATATCTGCTTCTACGACTTTTGTGTGCCTTGCTAATGTTTTGTTAAGGGAGTTCAAGATAAGTATTATTTCAAATTCAAAATAAAAAATTGCAATTACTGTTACTAGGTATTCTAGGTAGATTGGTATAAAAAACTTATTTTCAGAAAATAAAGCTTAGTGCCCGGTGGGGGCTGGTAGCGGGGCGGGGGCGGGACCACTCATTGTCGGTCTCGGTGGCGGCGGCCGTTCAGTTGGCCGGTCCGTTGGCGGCCTGATATTTTTCCCAGCAGGACTAATTGGAAAAGGCTTACACATTATGTGGCCCATGTACTGCAGTTTTCTGATCTGTAAAGTCTTCAATAGCTCCAAACCCTCGAGCATTCTCTCCAAACCTTCACAAACACAAAACTCAAACCCCACAGGTGTTCTATGACAAGATGCGCGAAGCACAACAGGAGATCAAGTCTCTCTCATCCAGCAGCACCGCCGCCGCCACTACAGACAAACAACGCGCCGGACCCAGCGAGAAGACCAAGCCTGTCGCTGCTGACGGTGAGTGCCACTGCCCGCATGGCACACGACTGACACTGAACTACTGACAACACGCTGTCACGACACCGATAGTTGTTTTCATATATCTTACTTACTAAATCGGTGTCTCTGTCGATATTTGACAAAAATAAACTGTTCTGACTAGTCAGACAAATACCATATCATTCGCTCGAAAGACAGAGCCACAACCGGTAAAAAATACGATTAAATACGATTTCATGCAGCCTACTTCCAGCATAAAGAAGGACTTTTCGAGCATCAGAAGTGAAAAATAAATGTTGACCTTGATTTTGAGTTAGACTTCGTCGTGGCCGGCCGAAGAGGAAGAAAAAATAACCTCGGGTTTCGAATGACCACATGTTTGTGACGTCGCTGATTCGCTGATTCTGGTTCCCACGCACGACCCAGGGCATCCGAGTGTGCCTGTATGTAAATGTTGTATGTTTATAATCCGCAGGGAGGCCGAGCCCCGGGCCGCTGGTCGTCGGCGAGGAGATGGACGATGAAGTCGCCTCCGCGTGCGGGTCCGCCATGCACGCCTACTCAGACATACACACCATGTCGCACGGTAACACATGCTTCTGCGGCCCGAGCCAAAATACGCGACCCTAAATGCCGTGTTTGGCAGTCTGTCGATAAGCCAAATGTGGTATTTTGCGCTCTTGTGAGTAATCGATAGGATAGACTTTTGCTATTTGTGTTTCATAACGTTGATGACCATGCCATATCAAATAACTTCGCTACTGAATTTGTAAAAAATGTAACGGATATAGTGCCGAATTGTAACAAACCACTGCTGGAAAAATCAGTATACGAAAACAAATCTGACAAGTCAATATACTACAAAATGGCTACAAATAATAAAATTAAAAAAATAATAAACAACATTAGTGTACATAAATCACCAGGACTCGACAGGATTCGACCTCTTGATATAAAAAAGCCGGAGACAACATGGTCTTGGCTATAACTAAATTAATCAATACTAGTGTCACCACAGGTCTTTATCCAAACGACTTAAAGCAAGGTATTGTCAGGCCAATCTACAAGAAGGGTAAGGAGGACGCTTATTCAAATTACAGATCAATTACAATATTGCCTATCATAGATAAAATATTCGAAAAATATATAGCCAGTATGTTACACTGGAGCACGACGCAACTTCTCTCTAAATTTACTAACGAGATCAATTCTTACTTAGACAAGAAACAACACGTCCTCCTAGTCTTTATTGACTACAGCAAGGCTTTTGACACTCTCAGACATGAACAACTCTTACAAAAACTGGACAATACGGGCATTCGTGGCCCACTACTAAAATGGTGTGGAGACTACCTACAAAATCGTGGCTATAAGGTCAGAGTACGTGACTCTTACAGCAATGAGGTTGACGTCACGATAGGAACGGCGCAGGGATCGCTGCTGGGCCCGTTGCATTACCTAATATACGTCAACGATGTCATCAACGTGGTCAAGCACTGCTCCCTGTATCAATTCGCGGACGACACCTGTCTTATCTCTACAGACACCAATGTGAAGAGGGCAGCACAAAGGCTCCAAACCGACTTCACGTCCTTATGCAAATGGTCACATGATGCAGGATTACTACTCAATACGCAGAAAACACAAATGATGCACATAAGGTCCAGCCACAATCCCAGTGACGTGAATGCCAGGCTGATAGCTCACTGCCATAACTGTCACATAGGGAATAGCAGCTGTAGTAAATGCATAGCGATAGCCAGGCTACGTACCTAGGGATCACTATCGACGATAGATTCAACTGGGGCCCTCATGTAGATAAAGTTTGTAACAATCTCCGTGCTCTTCTCGCCAAATTTAATATTATTAAAAATAGGATACCTTACAATGTATTAAGGGATATTTATACAGCACTTGCGGAGTCTGTTATATACGACGGAATAAAAAGTTATGGTTGAACCTTTCAAACTTACCTAAATAAAATACTTACACTCCAACAACGAATTTTAAAAACAATTGTGCTCAAAAACATCAAATCAGCCTGCAAGGGCAACTACGAATTATTGTTTAAACACTGCCAAGTGTTACCAATAAACAATATGATAAAACTTGCTCTTATCGTGGAGCAATACTATCGAAAAGACCTCCCACAACCCGTTAAACATAAAATTAGCACTAGAAAAGTTGTTAACAAAGAATTGAAAACGACCAGATTCACTAACACATATGGACAAAGAACAGATAAAGTAATCTTACCCCAGATTATAAACGAACCCCAGCTTAAAAGAAAAGATAACAGTCACAAACCTCAAACATATAACAAAAAACCACTTTCTACAACAAAACTAATCCACAGATAAATAGTCAAAATAAATAAACGAACCGAATTTTCTATGATTCAAGCATCAGCATCACATAATCACATCGGAAGGACCCACATAACAAGTTGTTTGTTTTGTTACACATTACATCCAATAAGTACTGGAACTAGACCGAGGTGCGAGCGAGACGATTGCGCGCCGACCCACAGCCGTCAAGCCAGCCACCGTACATTGCGCGAGTCCCAAAAAAACAACACAAATTCTATTACATTCCCGTACCTACTTACGCACATGATCACATCACACCCGCGGCTTTGTTCCCATGAAGGAGTGGCCAGAGCTGTAGGGCGATATATTTACCACCTGCTGTTGTTACCCGATTGTCCATTATGTTGCTGCACCTGCACTACACTTATAATGAGAAATTATTGAGCCCAACCCAAATATGCGACGTCATAGGATATACCTACAGTTATATCCAGCGCCAATCTCCCCGGTCCTGTGCTAATCGCACCCAGTGGGATCCCGACGACTTCATGATATCGTCGGACCATTGGGCAGGTGGTCTGCCCACTGGCCTTGTCGCTCCCCGTGGCCACCACTCTGTGACTACTTTGGTCCACCGTCCGTCTTCCCGTCTAGCCAAGTGTCCCGCCCATCTCCACTTCAATCTCGTTATCCGTTTGCCTACATCTACGTTGGGCATACGGTCAACGAGAGAGATCGAGAGACGACCCGAATGGCCGAGTCGGCAGTGTCCCTGCCTACGAAGCCAAGCGTCCAGGGTTTGAGCCCCGGTATGGGCAAATTTTGTTTGATGAGAACGAATGTTTGTACCCTAGTCATGGTTGTTTATCTATCTAAGTATAATATTTATCCATATAAGTATGTGTATCGTTGTCTAGTACCCAAGATACAGGGAATCCTAGTTTGGGGCTAGATCAATGTGTATAAAGAGGGTCCAAGGTATTAATAAAAATATATATACCCAACATGGAATGCTCTTTGTGCTACTTTTATTGCATGCTCATCATGCTTTGTGAGCACGTTTCGGCTCCAAAGGTGAGGATGGGCAAGACGAAGAAGATGGTCTCCCTCCAGTCCTTATCCTACGGACCCAACTCAGAGACCTATAAGAAAAAAAAACTCAATAGATGTTTTTCACCTAACTTGCTTTGTCTCGGTTCTTGCGTCAAAAAATAAATTTTCTAAATATCTTTAAAATGTTTGTTTTAAATAAAAATAAAAATTGTGGGTTTTGAAAAATGAACAAAAAACACAAAATTTCGGCACTGTTCTGCCGCAGCGACAGCCAGCCAGCCAGTCCACGTGGCCTGTTGTTGCCATAGCCACTGCCAGTCCACGTGGCCTTTTGTCAACTTTATTTGAATACAGGTTTTTTGCAAAATTTCAACCACCACGAATTTTACCGATACACTCGCCTTAAGCGCGCTCAACAAGGAGTTAAATTGACCACGACGGAGTAGGGATTTTTTTTTCAGTTGCATTTGTTGCTTTAATTTTGTCCTATTTGTCACGTGCAGGCTCGACAGTCCTAGATGAGATAATGGCGGAGCGTCGCCGCGAGCCCGGCTCATCCGACTTGCTGATGGCGAAGGTGGGCGTGATGAAGCCTATCTTGAGGTTCCTGCAGCTGTTGTGCGAGAACCACAACCCTGATCTGCAGGTAAGGTCATCGTCATCATCATATCAGCCCACCTCAGCCCTAGTGAATACCTTGGTATGAGTTGCTTCTTCAATGACTGCTGTGCTGACTACTGACATGTATGAGATGTAAGAATGCTCTTCTATCCCTTTTTGTGGGTGATTGTATGGATGACAATGAAGCCTCGACATCTCCTTTGACTTCTTCATGCGCTAGACTGAAAACCAGCGTCACACGCCTTTCCGTGACGTTATGCTGAGTCTGAGCCCTTTTGCTGTCGCAGCATGTGCTCATGGCAGTGAAACCACTCGCAACTTTATGTGGGTATCTGTATGGATAATTGGATTGGTGACAGTTTTTTGTCTTTGCCTGTAGTTGCTTTAATCTCTGTTTTGCCTTGTGTATTTCTTTTATATATTTGTGTTTATGCTGACACAGTAAATAAATGGATATTCTATTTTATATTTATTTTTGCTTACTTTAAAAATAAATAACCAACTATATGGATTAACTATGCTTGGTTGGAATTTCGCTGGGATGTGTAGTGTAGCTGTCGCTGAGCCCTCTCTCCCCGCAGCCTGATTCACCTATCTCGTCGCGCTGCTCTCTTTAGCCCGCGCTATGACATGTGTATGGTATTTTGAATGGTTTGATCGAATAGCAAAGCTGAAGGAATACTGAAAGATGTCTGAAGTTTATGTGGCTTTAGGTATCTGTATTCTCAACACCTAGTATAGGCCCCGCCAGGTTTCTGGGCCTTTGCGCCAGCTGTCATCTCTATCTTAAAACTAGATGTCTTTTAACATAAGTAATTACAAAATTATCAGTTCTTACAATAGAAAGACTGCTGATAGAGGTGGTTCTTTAATCTTAGTAAAAAATAATATTAAGGTGAAACAGCGGAAAGATATTCTTGCACGTACTGTTGAAAGACAAATAGAGGTATCCTGTGTTGAGTTAGATAGCCATATTATTGTTTGTGTCTACAGGCCACCGAGGGATGAAAAAGGCCATGGCTATTTCGATATATTTGAGAAAATTATGGAGGAAGCCCTCACTAAACTATGTAAAAACAGAAAAAAGGTAATTATTTATGGTGATCTTAAGGTATATCAACAATGAAACAAAGGTTAATAACTTTATTCAAATCATTTAATTTATGTCATGTATTTCTAGAGCCGACTAGATTTGCACTTGCCAGCCAAACTTGCTTATATAACGTTTTTGTGACTGTGTGATGTGAAATGTAATTAACTGCCTACCTTACGATCACAGTGGTCAAACAGTTTCATTCCCAATTGCTATTAAGGATAAGACTGATCCATCATTTTATAGGCCTATTACATCTTAGAGACTAGGTTTACGAAAAACTTAGATATTTTGCTTTTAATGAACAGAACCCAAACAAAATATACTCCAGACTTCTTCAACATTATTCAAACAGAATTCAGTAAAGTTTTTAAATTAGGGAAAGTCAGAGACTACAACGGTAAATCTAAAGGACATTGTCCACTTTGTATGGGCGTTTCGGCTAAACGTGAACAGACATTTGAATTGAAACTAACTATTAGGTTTTGTAGTACAGGTTGGTAAGAAACCAATAACAGTAATTATTTTGTGTCAATATGCCTGTGTCGTGAGTTTTTCCTGTATGTCTACTGAGAGGTTATGTTCAAATAAAATAACATTTCAATAGCAATAACACATCAACAAACGCGGATTCGGGGTCCATTATTACAAGCCAAAGTAGAAAACAAACATATTCACGAATTATCGAAACGGCAAACACAGAACGAAAGGTTTTTATTGTGTTCTGTGGCGTGAGTGACCTGACCGCCGGTGACAATTGTTTATTTTTATTTTTGTCTAGTATTGCCATGAATAAGTAGTTTACCCACAAATCGAGCTTTTTTTTGTCAATTTGAACAACGATTAAATGCGACGAATCGCGCATGTATTGTATTAATGCATTTGCATTGATGTACTTTATTTATGTGAAAGAAAAATTGGTACTAAAAGTGCTACTTTAGAGACCACAAAGTGATTTATGTGTAATTGGTAATTTATTAAGTTTTTTACATGGCAATACCGAAAATAAAATGTCGTCCGGTCGACTGATTAAAGACTGTGTCACATAAATTCCCTTTAAGTTTTAACTGTCGATTTACACAACTAGATAATCGAAAATATTCGTAATGGAATTATTTATAATCAGTGGTTATCTCGTATTACCTCGTACATTCTGTCCACGCTTAGCCGAAAATGGACAATGTCCTTTAATGACTGGGCAACGTTTGGAATTCGTAAAAGAAGAGTTTTATGACTATCTTAAAAAAATACTCCGAAACATTCAAGTTGGTTTGTAGAACTGCAAAAACTTTACACATTCATCATCATCATATTGATATTAATATTATGATTTACTTTTTCTTATATTTAAATTTTATTATTGATATCTTCTTCTTCTGCTTCTTATTTATATTTAAACATTTTAAATAAACGTGTTCAAAATAATTTCAAACTTGTAATAGTGTTTTAAAGTAACACATTATTGTTTACTGACTTAAATAACGTGCAAATGAAATGAGCAAACTGTCTACTCCCATTTATACAAAATCATGTTTGTAACCTTAGTCTAGACCCCCAGGACAATTCTGACTTGGTGTGGGGTCTGCTATTAACCACTATTTTTGTTAAAGCTATGCTCAAGTACATTTGTATCGTATGTGCATATTAGTAAACTAAACTGAAAATCTAGTGTACTTTATACTTTAGTAATGTTAACTGTTACTGTTTGTTAGTTTACCCACATAGTTTATGATAAGTTGTGCTATGAGAAATAAATAAATTTTGTCTTTGTCATTTTTGTCTTGTCATAGAAAATACAAAATTCAAATAAAAGAATAAAAACAGTTTGGCAAATACTAAACCGCGAAACTGGCAAAGCTATACCAACGGACAATGCTTTCTGCCCAAAGATAGGTGATGATGTTGTTAAATCCAACGCTGAGGTTGCTCGAGCTTTCGAAACATTCTTCACCAATGTACCCTTTGTCACAGCAGATCGCTTAAATTCATCCAATATCTTCAAATTTCAGACCAATATCTGTTCTTCCAGCACTAAGTAAAATATTTGAAAAGATTATGCTGAATCAAATGCTCTCACACTTCAACCGTACAAAAAAGCTCCACGCCACACAATACGGTTTCACTAGGGGTGAACCGACTACGGATGCAGGTATTACCCTTATATCTCATATTTATTCTGCAAGGGAGGCCGCTCACGATGCTATCGGAGTTTTTTGCGATCTGTCGAAGGCATTTGATTGTGTTGATCATAATACGCTATAAATGAAATTAAATCATTTTGAAGTTAGAAATAAAGCGTTGTATCTACTAAGATCATTCTTAAGCAATATAATTCAAAATGCAGAAGTCAACGGCATTAAATCTGATGGATTGGGTGTAAGTATTGGCGTTCCACAAGGTTCCATATTAGGCCCTTTCTTATTCCTGGTATATATACCAGGTATATATATACAGGCAATTTCGTAATATATTACGAAATTGCCTGTCAAAGTATTGTTTGCTGATCATACTTCAATGGTCTTCAAAATTGAAAGACAAAAAGAAGATTTTGATGAGGTTAATGGTGTATTGTCTTTAACCTTGAATTGGTTCACAGTTAATAATTAATTTTTAAGCGCTGGTAAAACCAAGTGTATCAAATTCTCACTTCCAAATGTCAGGCAAGTTAAGACCAGTTCAGCAACACGTTAGAATTAGTAAATGATACGAAGTTTTTTTTTTTTTGAATGAATGAATGAGTTTATTGCATAAAAAATACTTATGGGCTAAACATACATCCCACAAAACCAAGTTTGAGTATGGTTTGTCTGTGGGTCGGGAGTCGCACTTCATATTAAGAATTACTTAAGGCACAGAAATAGTCGAAAACAATTTATGATAACAATATAGGTAACTATGATGGTAGTCAACTAAGTAGGAACTTATACATTGAAGATCTAGCCAGGCAATTAGGTACTCAGGATACTATCTAGAAGGTATGTTTTATATATGACTGAAAATTTGTTTCTATTCATCTCAAATCTAATAAGAGATGGCATTTCATTCATTGTTCTAGGAATCTGTCTTTAGCATTCTACCACCGAAGTAGTTATTTACTTTTGAAGTTTCAAATTTTCCTTGAGCTACAGATCTTGTATTGAGACCGTGCTGCTTGGGTAATTTATGGTTCTGACTGCCATGGTTGCTTACGGCTACAGCGTGTTTATATTTTAACGATGCTGGAAGGATATTGCATATCTTAAACAGCTTTCTATAATCATGATTTAGTTTGGCTTTAGATTTTTTGTTTACCAGTAGTTTTAGGAATTTAATTTGTAAAGTTTCAATTTTGTCTAAATGAGTTTTGAAAGTCGAACCATAGCACTCAATACCATAACTAACAATGGAATCAACCAACGAAAGATAAATAGTTTTTAACATAAATTTAGGAACTTTATAACTAAGCTGATTAAATTTACATAGCAATATGCGAAGCTTGCCTACAATATAATCCACATGACTTATTCAACCCATATTTTCATCGATAAACATGCCGAGGTATTTTACTTGTGGTACTCTTGTAATAGTCTGACAATTGCAATTTAAAAAATTATTATGTATACAAGAGAAGCCATGAGCAACCAATCCGCATGATACCTTAGGGATACATGAGTAAGGAGACTGAATAACAAGTAGGTTCGTTTTATCTGAATTGATTACAATACCATTGTCATGCGCCCAGCGAGTGATACTGTCGATATCCTCCTGCACGAGACGCGAGACCTCGTCCATGTCGCGGCCGGCCCGCAGCGTGCACAGGTCGTCCGCGAACATGTACGCTGAGCAATGGCGGACTACGTTGCACAGGCTATTTACATGCATCAAATAGCACAATGGACCACTGCCCGACCCCTGCGGCACCCCGCGATCTGTCCCTGTGGGTGGTGAGCTGTACTCCTCACCTACCTTCACTCGGTAGGAGCGGTCCGTGAGGTAATCTCGGTACAAGTTGTTGAGAGGCCCGCCGATGCCACATTCCGCCATCGCTCTTAGTAGCGTGTCGTGCCGAAGGGTATCGAAGGCCTTTTTAAAATCGAAAAACACAGTAACTATAAATTTCTTGTGATTAAGATAGCCGTTAATTTCATCTGTAAATTTTGTAAGTAGTGTCGAAGTACTTTTGCCATTTTGAAAGCCGTGTTGACATTCGTTAATTATACCATATGACTGGAGAAACTTGTTTTGCTGGTTAATGATACATTTTTCAACAACCTTTTCAATACTAGACAATATAGCTATAGGCCGATAATTTCCATAGACTTTATGATCACCCTTTTTGTAGATAGGTCTAACCACAGCTTCTTTAAGTTTAGAGGGGAATGTAGAATGTGTCAAGCAAAGGTTGACAAGGTGTGCCAAAACCGAGCTTACTTTATCGCCTATGAATTTAAGATCCCGCATTCTTATATTATCTGATCCTGGAGATTTGTTAGTGCTCATTTTATTAATTACGTTCAGTACTTCCCCTCTAGTTACTTTTCTCCACCTCATTGATACGTTGGCTTCCTTAACATAGTCATTACGGTCCAAACATGTTATCTCACAATCATGTATAATGCAATTAATGTCATCCTTGAATGAACTGGCAAAGTTATCGGCAATTTCTTGTTTACTTTTATCTCTCAAATGACGTAAGATACTTTCGTCTGTCGATTTTTTTGTAACACCTAACATTTCATTAATATTTTCCCAAATTTTTTTAACATTGCCATTACATTCAACAATTTTTCGATTCTCAAATTCATTCCTAGTTTTAGAGAAAAATTTTGTACATTTATTCCTAAATTTCGTATAATTTAATCTTTTATTACTATTATTTTTATCTGTGTACCATACATAAAACAATCTATCTCTTTCTTGTATCATACGCTTCATCTTGACATTTACCCATCCCTTGTTATCTCTTCCACTTACTTTAATCTTTTTGATCTGGTGAGAAGATTCATACACTGATATAAATGTGTTGTGCAGTTCGTTATACAATTTCACAGGACAATTTATGGACAATAGAGAATCGAACGAAATGGAGCCGAGCTTTTCATAAACTAATGTATTATTGAGTACGCGGCGGGATTCAAAGAGCGGGTTACCCCGCCGCGGGCCGCCCCCGCCCCCAGGCGGCACCGCGGCGAGGGCACCCGTCGCCCCCCCGGCGCCGCTAGCGGCTAAAACGACACAATAGTGATCCGCCATTTTATGTTCAATAACACCTGAATACAGCGCAAAAGAAGGAAGTCTGACAAAAATATGATCTAGGAAAGATTCTACAATTTTACTCTTTATTATTTCTCTTCT
Source organism: Argyresthia goedartella (assembly GCA_949825045.1). NCBI lineage: Eukaryota > Metazoa > Arthropoda > Insecta > Lepidoptera > Argyresthiidae > Argyresthia > Argyresthia goedartella. The sequence continues at coordinate 21,263,977 of OX463834.1, forward strand.
AGTTACTTTGCTGATACATCTAGAGAAACCATATTCAGCCATTATCTCCTCGTAGTATAAAACTTGTTTATTACATGTGTCCAATAAGTTTATATTAATATCACCACAAATTACCACTTTGTTAGAGTTAGATAAGTATTTTAATAACAACTTGAGTTCATCAAGAAATTGTAATAGTTTGTTTATTTGGTTAATTTTAGGTGGTCTGTAAATAGCTAGAATAAGTATGTCTTGGTTATTTTTCCTTATATTTACAAGGACACATTCAGCAGTTTTCATTATAAAGGGTGGGTCTCGCACAGAGGCCGCTAGACCCGTTTGTGTATAAACAAGCACCCCACCACCCTTTCTATTTTGTCTAGTGTAACTATTAAGATCAAAGCCAAGGATATTATAAATATCCAATAGGTGAAACGGTACATTTGGTTCTGTTATGATAATGACATCGAGTAGGTATAGGTAATCTTTACAGGTAACTATAAGTTCATTATAATTCTTTTTTAATGATCTAATGTTTACATGAAATAAATAAAAGTCTTTCTGCTCCTTAGGGTTGAGATCCACGATTTTAAATTATTTGTACTCACTTCAGAGTTGCAGTTGTTTACTACATCCAGGTCCTTGTTGAAAGCGAGTTATATATATTAGATGTAAACACTAATTACACATAATATAGCTTGTACCTAGATTTATAACAAAAACACTAGCCTTTGTTGGCTTTGAGCTCACTTATATCACTCGTACATTTGATTCTTGCTATTTTGGCCCCGTCTGCTTTTTTAGCCAGGATACAGCCGTCGCTCACCCAAATATACTTGAAGTCATCACGTAGCTCAGATCTGGCCCTCCACAGAAGCTCGCGGGTCTCTTTAATCAGGTCTTCATTTATAAAGATGTTACTTTGCTGGGTACCTCCTGTTATCATGTCACTGGTAATTTTGCGGATATTTTGGCGGCTCTTTAACCACTCATTGCGTGCAGAAGATCCAGACTCGTGAAATTTTACCACAATTGGAGATGGTTTAGAGTTTATCCTAGAAGTTATCCTCGTAGCCATCTCAATTTCTTTCGTACTGACCTTTAGCACATCACCTAGCTTGATAATTAGATTTTTGGGGTCTTCTTGAGGTAGCTGTTCCAAACCTACTATTTCAATGTTGGACCTTTTAGCGTTTTGCTCCAAGTCTCGTATTTTCTGTTCGAGCGCGCTGGTGTACTTCTGGAGATAGGTAGAAGTGTTAGAAAGCATACTGACATTCTTCTCCATCACGGCCAGTTTTTGATTAGTTGCGTGCTGCAACTTCTCATAGTCATCCACTTTATCAGAAAAATACTGAAGAGAACGTTGAAGCTCATCTCTTATGGTCGTCTGGATTTCTTCCCTGATGGTAGATTGAATCTCCAGCTTGATGTCCTTCACCCACTGCTTCGACATTCTAGCAGGGGGCATCTCGTCCGCGTCGGTGTTACCTTCGTCCTCGGTGTCGGGTAAGATGCACGATAACCGTTTTATCTTTGATTTATCTGAACAGGCTTTACACTGCCATTCGAGAGAATCAGTTGAAAATAGTGCATGTAACTGATCATGGTTAATTGATGCACAGCTACCATGCATCCACTTGATGCACTTAGAGCATTGTAAGCCGGGATTTTTCTTTGTAACCGTTTTGGTGCAAATTGCACACTTGCCCATCGCGTCGCGGGTAGATTGATATTTTAGCTCGAGAGTTTAGCACAGATGTCACGTCGATCATCGGTAGGCGCTGCCGAGCGACTGGTATTGGAATAACCATTGATAGCAAATTGCAGTGGGGACCTTTGTGTGCATTGCAGTGGGACCCCACATAGATAAATTAGCTGGTAAATTAAGTTCTGCGGCTTACGCTGTTAGGTACATCAGACAAAACACGGATGTGGCTACATCTAGGCTAGTATATTTTAGTTACTTTCATAGTGTCATGTCCTATGGTATATTGTTGTGGGGGAAAGCTGCGGATATTCAAACTATTTTTATTTTACAGAAAAGAGCTATTCGAGCAATTTAAAGTTTAAAACGAAAAGAATCCTTAAGTGAGCTTTTTAAAAAAAATGACATACTAACGCCCGATTTCTGAAAGGAAAATTGGCTGTGACAACTTGTTAAACTCTTGTTAAACTTATTTCAGCCAATCACATGCCGCTATTTTGAATTAATGATCGATTAATCGCTTGTTACATTTGACAACTCTTTCGGAAACTGGGGGTAACTGTAGCTAGTCAATTTATTTTCGAAAATGTAATATTTCGTTGTATACCAAACTTAGCGATATTTCGATGTATACCAAACTTGGTTGTAATGTTCACCTAAGAATCACACACTAGTTGCGCCCCAGTTTAGACTCGCGAAGGTTAGCAATTCTTTCACGGGTCAGCATTCTCTACTACAATAAGATACCTCTGGAGATTTAGAAATTGCCATTTGAGCAATTTAAAAAGCATGTTAAAGCGACTTTGTCGGAAAAAGGATATTACAATGTTCAAGATTACTTAAATGACGGGACTGTATGGGATTAATCTAGCTCAGCACAGACCTTGCTGTTAATAATTTTGTAATTATTTATTCCTGCTTATTAATCATAATAATTAATATTGTAATATTTGTATTAGTTAAGCACAACCAATTTGGTCCAATGTAGAGAAGAGGCAAAAAATTACTTTTGCTAAGTATATGTAAATATCTACATTAATAAAGAACTTTGACTTTGACTTTGACATGTATCATGGGCTGTGTCAGAAGCGCTGAAAATATCTATAAGTTGGGTTGGTAACTAGCCTGACATTAACCACCAAACCGGGGCTTGATTTCCCTGTATTCCGTATCGTAAGTTGTCTATGCACCTTGGGTGGTCTATATCAACTAGCACTCTGCATAAATGGCATGGAATATCTGAGAAAGTGAGGGATAGAGCTATGCGCTATATATAGCTTCATCCCTCGCCCTAATGTGCTCCTACATTTTACAATATTTTCTTTCCTACCCACCTATCTTCCCTTAAACTCACCAACCAACACGTCCCCGCAGAATCTCCTCCGCAACCAGAACAACAAGTCCAACTACAACCTGGTTTCCGAGAGCCTGCTGTTCCTGGACTGCATCTGCGGCTCCACCACCGGAGGCCTGGGACTGCTGGGACTGTACATCAACGAGGGGAATGTTCAGTTGATTAACCAGACGCTGGAATCGCTCACTGAGTACTGCCAAGGTATGACTCCCTTTATCATCCCACTGTTGGAGCCCACAAGAAAAGTGTTCAACCTATTCTCGTAAATAAAGCCTTGGACAATAAAAACCAAATTCAAGTTTATTTCTTTGCTCGAAACATGGTATTAAAATATTTGTATTAGTTAAGCACAAGCATTTTTTAAAAGAGATCTAAAAATCAATCTGTGGGAGTTTCTACGCCCTTCTTCTCCCACACTAGTCCAATGTAGCGAATTGGCAAAAAATGACTATTGCTAAGTATACGTAAATATCTACAGTAATAAAGACGTTTGGAATTTGGAACAATCGACTCTCTAAGATACGTAATGTTATAAATCAGACTTTTCAGTCATTTCCTTGACTTGTCCCATATATAGCTCTGATAATTATTACAGTTATGTCACAATGACGGTATCGCTATATCAAATTGTCAGAGCAGAGAGCGGTTTATAAATACACGCCTGAATATTAACACCCTTACTGCCTTTCCAACCCAGGCCCCTGCCACGAGAACCAGAACTGCATCGCGACCCACGAGAGCAACGGGCTGGTCATCATCACGGCGCTTATCCTTAACGACATCAACCCCCTCGGCAAGACCAGGATGGACCTGGTGCTTGAGCTGAAGAATAACGCCTCAAAGCTGCTCCTGGCTATCATGGAGTCGAGGAATGACTCTGAGAGTAATGCTGAGAGGATACTGAATATTATGGACCCGAAGCAGTTGGTGAGATTTCTTTTGATACGAAATTGCCCACAGAGGAAGATTTAAATGGAAAAAAGCCAAATTTGGCGTCGTGCGTGGCAATTGAAAAACAACTTTGACCCATTGTGGCGAGTAATAAATGTCATAGCTGAATTGTTATCCTGGCCATCATGATATTTTACCACAATGCCTTGTGGCAAGATATGACTTTTTCTAAAACAAGGAATCGAAAAAATGCAGCCATGCTACGATGCACAGCTTCTCTGCAGCATGTAACATTAAGAGCTCCGTGGTCTAATGTGTTTCACGCTTGTTTCCCGCACAGGAGATGAAGGTTCGATTTCTGACCATGTACCAATGAGATAATTCATTTATCTTTAGTATATTATCATTATACGGAAGTTCTAACGGTGATGGAAAACATCGTGAGGAAACCTTCTTTCCTCTATAGCTGCGGCGATAGGCTAGGCCCCTGTCACGCAAAATGGAGTATTGAATAACTGGCTCAAAATGGGCACCATTGTGCCTCTGCCACCCGTATGGGAAAAGGCGTGACGCTATGTAATGTAATAATATTGCATTCCACGATGACTGTTCTAGGTGGACGTGGCATGCTCAGCGTTCCACCAGGAGAACTGCGGAGACGCCGACTCCGACTCAGAAGACGACGCGCCAGGAGGAGTATCACCTAAAGAGGTAAACGTACTGACTGATGACATTACTACCCAATTTAAAGAATTACACGGGTTCCCCATACTAGAGACGCCTTTTCTTGTTCGATGATATAAAACTCTAAGTGTGTGAGTTAACCGCTTTTATTTAAACCTAGAACCGCCTTGCTTTGTGGCATCATCTAAACATCTTTACGTTTATTCCGCGTGTGTTGAGCCCAGGTGGGGCACAACATCTACATCCTGTGCCACCAGCTCGCGGCGCACAACCGCGAGATGGCGTTGCTGGTGCGCGCGCCGCCGCCGCAAGCTGCGCGCGCAGCCTTAGCGCTGCAGTACTACCGGACGCATACTGCGCAGATTGAGGTACCGACTACCACTGATAACCAAGTCTTAATGTCCCCTCTAGTCAGAAGTACCAAGTCCTCACTATCACTAGGCCAAGTCTATCATTTCCTAAGTAATACAAAAACCAAATCCTTACCAGCCCAGTACCAACGTACGTTTCAGTTAGCGGCGCACAACCGCGAGGTGACGTTGCGCCGCCGCCGCAAGCCTTAACATTGCAGTACCACCGAAGACTGCTCAGATTGAGGCACCACGCTCTTACTAGTCCAAGTGACTAGTCTGAGTACAAAGTCCTTACTAGTCCTAGTCTACCAAGTCCTTATCACTCGAATCTCAAAATCCTTACTAGTCCAAGTGTATCAAGTCTTTACTAGTCCAAGTAAGAAGCCCACCAAGTCCTTGCTACTACAAGTATATCAAGTCCTTACTAGTCCAAGTGTATCAAGTCTTTACTAGTCCAAGTAATAAGCCTACCAAGTCCTTGCTACTACAAGTGTATCAATTCCTTACTAGTCCAAGTGTATCAAGTCTTTACTAGTCCAAGTAACAAGCCTACCAAGTCCTTGCTACTACAAGTGTATCAAGTCCTTACTAGTCCAAGTGTATCAAGTCTTTACTAGTCCAATTAACAAGCCTACCAAGTCCTTGCTTAGTAGCAAGTGTACTACAAGTGTATCAAGTCCTTACTAGTCCAAGTAACATAACATAACATTTGCATAAAGGCACATACGTTGCTTCTAGCCCCACACTAGGATACCATGTGTCGTGGGAACCATAAACAGCTATGTCATAAACATGTAAACATCCAAGACCTGGGCGGCTTTTTGCTTCCTCCGGAATTCGAACCCGCAACCTCTAGGTTGGGAAGCACAGTCACCACCACATCACCACAGAAGTCGTCACACAAGTCCTCATTCCAAGTCCTTGCTAGTCCAAGTGCCAAGTCCTCACCGCCAGCCCCTCCTCACCGCAGATAGTCCGCACGGACCGCAGCATGGAGCAGATCGTGTTCCCGATCCCCGAGATCTGCGAGTACCTGCCGGCCGAGAGCAAGCTGCGCGTGCTGGCCACCGCCGAGCGCGACGACCAGGGCAGCAAGGTCACCGACTTCTTCTGCCGGCTCGACCACCTGTTCCACGAGATGAAGTGGCAGAAGAAGCTCAGAGGTGACGACTACTTACTTCCGAGAAGAAGTAACCACTTTCTAATTGATCGACTTAGAAGCTTCATCTATGGGTAAAATTGGTGTCTTGTTTTTTCGGCCATCGCCCAATCGATCCAAGACTATCATCATACATAACATCAAAACATGGGATGACGTCTATATCTTCGGTGAATATTTTTAAAACTAGACGTCCTACATTTTTTTAACTTCAGTATGGGGTGAAGGGATAGATATATTAGTGGCATTCATGGGTATTTTATGATGTGAACTAAAATATATTTCTTAGTCTTCTGCCAAAAAAAATACTGACACCTCGACATTTGACACATGGCGCGTCCACACTGGACGAGCGGTGACTAGGAGCCGCGGCGAGCGCGGCTGACTTTAGTGTGTGGTGTTTTAGAGTAAATTAGGTGGTGTATTTATCCATGCGGTCCTTGCCTGATTGCGTTAGCTTAGTAAAGTAGTTAGTAAATTTATTGGAGCACTAGTGATGATATATATATATATATATATAGATACCAGCTGATGCCCGTGTGAACTTCATCTGCGTGTTCCTAGGTCGTATCATTTACCGAGATAACGTTACCCTCCTTCAGTGGGATAAAAATTATCCTCTATGTGAATCTAGCTCAAACTATATGCGCTTAATTTCATTCAAATCCGTTCAGCTGTTTTAGCGTGATTGAGGCACAAACACACAAACATCCTAATATGACTTCTTTCACATTTATAATATTAGTTTGATTGGTAAAGCAATCTTTAGCTGAAAGAAAGAAACCTAGATTTGGTTTTACTAGAATAGCATGCGAATATATCAAGACTAATGATGAAGATAACGCGCTGCGTATACGTATGGCTTAGAGCAGTGAAATATACAATTAATTACACCGTCCTTTGATTTGTATTCTAACTTATAGTAAATTGCAATTTTATATGCATAAATAAAAATAACCAAAATACAAGTGTATAGCTAATAGCTTTTATTTGTAATAAAAATCTCGTTGGGTAGCAGAATGATGCATTGAGGAATGCACCATTTTGCATCTGTTCATGTGGAGTCGTCGGACATGCTTATAAACGTTAACTACCATAAGTTTTTCACTGGGCGTTAATGCAATCTGTGGTCTTTTTTTCGTAGGAGACGAAAAGTCTTTATTCGGAGCGAACCAGTCATAGAAGTAATTATCGATTTTGCAGAGCTTTTCTTTTTTTCTTCTTTTAATTTGGCGTGGTGAAAGATCACAATTTACTATCGAGAACCTGGATATTAGCGTATAATAATAATTTGATATATATAGCGTATAATAATATTAATCAAGAGAATAATTTGTTGCTCACTATCGCTACCCGGGAGGACGTGAAAGGCTGTAGGAACCAAGTATTTCCTTCGGACGTGATCAACTCCTCCCTGACAGAGTAATTGTCAAAACGTGTATGAAAACCGTAAATACCCGCTTTTCGTCACAAAACCTTTGATCAATTTTTTTTCAATCTAGTTTCGTTTCGTCCTTGCTAAAGGAATCGCATAATCCACAGATCACGAGATTTATTTGTTTTTTTTTATATGTTTCTTACGCGATTATTCCGTCAATTATGAACTGGTTTTGAAGATTCTTATTTTGATTCAAAATCACAAGGCATTTTTTGATCTACCCACAAAATAAATAAACCGACTGCATTTTCTATCAATACCACACACAAACTCATAAATGCACCTGGTTCTGTACATGGAGTATAAAACTAGCCGCACCAATAACCCGAGGAACCTAGGTTTAAAATTTGCCTCAGTGCTTACTGAAATATCTGTAATACATAACACTTATCAGACGAAATAATTATAATATATATAATACAATTATTAATAATATAATTATTTATAGAGAATAATCAACAGACTTTTTTGTTTTAGTCAGTCGCTGCCGTCCGCCACGTTAGTCCAGTGTGGACCGGCCTCACAACATAATGTTGTTAATATGCAAAAACCAATTGGTACTATACATATAAGTTTCGAGAAAAAAGTATGTAAACTATTTTTTTATATATTCTTTTCTTGGATAACTTATAAAACATTATTATCTTTGGAATAGATAGGTATGTTTTTTTTTGTGATACGAGTCTGTTATTTACGTTTAAAAATATACTTCTGAGTCCAATATATATTTCACAATGGTTACTATCACTGCCGATTTTTTTTTTCGGCAGCTAATGAAAAAATGGATTTTACTATAACCTCAGATAAATTAACCTGTCGGTTGCTATTGACAATTTTTATCAAGTTACAATACTCACATTAATGAAACAATTTGTGTTACAATGATACAGTGCCCTCTACCAAAAATCATTGCGTTGTCTTCCCCATTGGCACAAAAATTAAAATCTGACGAAATGGGAATTGGTCGTAATAAACCTTTTGAATTTTTTGAGCCTTTCAAAAAAGACCTCATGATATACACCTGTCACACCATGTTCGATGAAAGGCTAGGTCCTCCTCGGAAACCTAAATGATGATGAGTGAAGGGGTAGTTATCGCCTCAGACACCCAAATGCCGAACTCCCAAACTGGATGCTGTACGTGGCTCTGTCCGCTCCAAAACCACGGATGATGACTAAAACAGGAATGCCAATGCCAGCCAGACCTGAGCTATCAGACCCGGCGGCACAGGACCGAAGACTGGGCTAACACCCACGTGTTGGTAACTTGGTGAAGATTGATGACTTTAAAAAAATGACTTTAGCTTACTGATTACAATTTATTGTTGTAAGACTCGGCAAAAGTATGAAAATTGAAAACTGAAGCTATGCGCTACGCTGACTAAATTTTTGACAATGAAACACGATCGATCGCGACGAAGGCTTCTTGCAACGGAAAGAAAGACAATGAAAGATTTAGTTATGTGACGATATGAGCAAACAGATCAGATTAATTATTTATTTATATAACAGAGAAACAGATTATTTATTTATATTTTAAATTTAACATACACTATCTTTACAGGCTTAACCTAATGCAATAGTACAGTATCCTAATATCACAAATAATAATTTCGCTATACGTATTGACGCTGTTTAATAGTAATTTATGTGACTGCTGCATAATGGAGGACATTAAAACTCGAGAGTGGGTTTATGAAATGAGCCGAAGGCGAGTTTCATAATAATATCACTCGAGAGTTTTAATGCCTAATTATGTACAGTTACATACACTAGTTTATCTACACACATATCATAAGCTCTCTTTGATGTGTTCAGGAACCGCATGTTTGACCGGCATTGTGGTTCTGTAATTGTTTAGCTTGTTCTTTAGTACCAACTTCACGCAGGCGGGCGTCGGCGTTCGAAATTTGAATGTCAGTACCAACTTCACAGACAAGCTAGGGACGGCACGCGGGTGGGCGTCGGCGTTCGAAATTTGAATGTCAGTACCAACTTCACAGACAAACTAGGGACGGCACGCGGGTGGGCGTCGGCGTTCGAAATTTGAATGTCAGTACCAACTTCACAGACAAACTAGGGACGGCACGCGGGTGGGCGTCGGCGTTCGAAATTTGAATGTCATTATATGTGGAAAAACTACACATAATGACCATAATGTGTAGTTTTCCAGATACGAAACGAGTTTTTACCAAGTAGTTTAACATAATGCTGATCGTAACGTGCGGTTTTTGAACGCAGTAAAGAGGGTTTATGATACGTGGGTAGATAAATACTATAAAACGTAGTAATTTACATTTTATAACTTATTATAGCAAGTGCCACCTTCAACTGAACTCATTCAGAGCGCAGGAGAACAGGTCTATCTCGTCCGCTATCATATTTAGAGTAGAGAGTGCGCGTGTGAGCGGCGCCTTGCCCAGCCGCCAGCACGCCGCCGCCGCCGCCGCCGCCGCCGCTGCACGTACCCGTTTGGTACGCACAGATCCATCCTCTGCAGAATGTCCACATTATGCACTTTGCCCCGTAATATTTTAACGAGATACGTTGCTAAAGCCAGAACCCTTCTAACTCTAAGTTGACTGTGTGTAGTGATGACAGTCGATCGGTCGTTGTTAGTATCGATCTTTTACAAAACAAAAAAAATATTATGTTAATTTGGATTAACACACCATCCATAGTTCCTTCGTTGTCCGCAGGCCAGCCACTTTTGTTCTGGGTGTCTTCCTACATGTCTCTCTGGAGCAACATGCTGTTCAACTTTGCTGTGCTCATCAACGTGATTGTCGCCTTCTTCTACCCCTTCCAGGAGGAGACGCCCAGTGAGTTACCATGTATTTGTTTGTAGAGATAAGCTCGCCTTTGTACATGTAAAATAATCCCTACATATTAATATGGCTTGAAGTGTCGCTTAGGCGGATCGTGCGGGCTAACAACATCAGGCAAATTGGATAACTAAATGTATGTCCCGTTTCTATGTGGAATATGTTTCGCCAGTTTTCGTATTTCAGATGGTAAATTTAACTAAGTCCCGGCTTCTTTCTATGGCTACTTTGAGGTTAGTCGTAAAGCTGCAACTTGAAAACTTCTGTCGGGTTGGTGACTAGCCCGACACCCATCCACCAAACCGCGCTGAGCCGCCGTGGTAGAGCATGGCTCAATCTTATTCGAATTCGAGTAAAGACCTGTGTTTCTCGATATCGTTGATAATTGACAGCAATTATCCGATACCCCTCCACCAACCCGCGTTAAGCCAGCGTGGTGGAATATGGCTTGATCTTACTCGTAAACGATCGTACCCAGGTAAAGGCCTTGACCCTCGATGGAGACAATATTAATGTGCTTCATTTATTACTATTTTTATTATATTTCCCCATATCTTGGATGTTTAGGTGTGTGTGTCATTGCTGATTCTGGGCCACACGACACAGTCGACATGTCCTAGTGTGGGGCCAGAAGAAATGTAGAGATAAACTACGACAACATGGCCCGCAAATGACAATACAAAGACTCTTATGAGTAATGACACAAGGTTCATTTCGTTATCGTAGTTTATCTCTAAACTCCCATTACTAAACTTGTATTTTTTTCGTAAACCAAGATATAATCCGAACGTAAAAGTAAAAGTTTTTCCCTGGAAGTTTATGTGCCTGGCGTATAGATGTTATGTGCCCCCGCAGAGTTAGGGCAACACCTCTCGCTGGTGGTGTGGCTGGTGCTGGTCAGCTGCTCGGTGCTGGTGACGCTGCTGCCGCGCGTGTCCGGCGTGCGGACGCTGCTCGCCAGCGGCATCGTGCGGCTCATCTTCTCGTGCGGGCCCGAGCCCACGCTGTGGACGCTCGCCATGCTCACTGTGAGTCTGCGCTGTTACTATTGCGAATACTTACTTATTCACTTATGTCCCTTTACGTGTTTTCCCTGTTTGTCGGGCTTCTGCCAGAACCGTCCTCTTCCATGTGTGCGCTGGTCGCTGTTACGGTTGGACGCTGGGACCCTCCCAAAGTTTTCCACTCCAGGGCCTCCTTTGGAATGTGGCCAGCAGCTCTTCGTGGTGTATGTCCTCTTCATTACTTATACAGCTTCCGCTTCGTGTTTCTAAAAACCGGCTAAGTCCGAGTCGGACTTGCGCACCGAGCGATCCTCACAAATCGCATTATTAATGATGGAAGATACATTTTCGGTCTTCTGAATTATTCCTTTACTTCTGGTAAAAAAACCTTGATTCTCAATTTCACAATTGTTTATTGCACAGAACATTACAACAATACATTTTACACGAAATTTAAAGGCAAAGGCGATGATTCGTGGAAAACTTCATGATTCTAGGTCAATGAGAAGTACCCTATGGTTTTCTTAGGTTTGGTTTTGATTCCTTGGCGAGTATCAAGCAAATTCAGCGAAATTGTGACAAACGGCGGCGGCATCTTGTCATTGCGTTGCCCTATAAGCTTGATTTTTTCACAACTTTAAGGTACCACAGAACTAAGTTATTGATATTAATTTCAAATTAACACCTACACGCGTTCCTGAGTAATCGCTGACTTATACTACACCGCCCCCGTGCAGCTAAAGAATATTCGTCCAAATATGGGTTTTTGGTTTAGCTCTGAAGATATAATATCGAGTGGTCCATTGATGGCAAGCTCGATGTGTGCTTAAAGTATATCTACAACGTAAAACCCATATTTCAACGAACATTCTTTAGCTGTCAGCGATGACCTAAATGGTCTTGAAAGGAAGACAGACGGACAACGAATGATCCTTATGGAGTTCTTTTTGTAGTGTTCTGGAGGGCCGGCTGAAAACCAGCGCTCAAGCCGAGACCCATTATATTTTTTGTATTGTCGTTATGTGGTTGTACATGTTACAGTTGGCGACCTCTGTGGCGCAGCGGTTGTGGTTATGCCTACCATGCGAGAGGTCCCGGGTTCGATCCCCGGCTGGGGTAAAGAACAAAAAATCCAGGTCTTGAATGTATAAATGTGTGTGACGTCGCTGCTTCTGGTTCTCACGACACAGGGTATCCTAGTGTGGGGTCAGAAGCAATGTATATACCTGTATGTAAAATGTTTATGTTAATAAAACAATATTAATATCAAAATCCTTTAAGGATAAGGATTCATTTAAGGCGTTCCCTTATGGGTAGGAAGAGGCACGTGTGCGCCCACGTGCATCCAGTAATACGAGTGTGTGTTGTGTTCCAGATAATAGTGAAGGGTGTTCACCTGGTCAGCATCATGGGCAACCAGGGCACGCTCTCGAAGACGCCGCGTCACGTGCTGACCGACCGAGCGCTGCTCTACCACGCGAGCTATCTGGCCTTCTGCCTCGCCGGGATATGTTGTCATCCCTTCTTCTTTAGTGTATTGGTGAGTATTGTTCGGGAGTTATTTAGACGACCTCTGTGGCGCAGCTAGGGTTGCCAGATGTAGCCTTATCAATTCCTGGACATTTTAGGGTTACCAAAGAAGTTGGTTAGATTTTAAGTTACATTATATTAAAATTCATTTATTATAAACGTAGTGGTATTTTTAAAGAAAAATAAAATGCAAATCACCGTTTACACATATATTATATTAAAATCTTCTTATGCTATACATGTATTTAGGTCATTACCTATGTGAATATCGCTCTCACTCGCGGTTGTGGCTCTGCCTACCATGCGAGAGGTCCCGGGTTCAATCCCCGGATGGCGGTAAAAATAAAACCCAGGTCTTGGATGTTTATATGTGTGTGACGTCGCTGTTTCAGGGTCGCACGACACAGGGTATCCTATTGGGGGGCGAGAAGCAATGTATGTGCCTTTATGTAATGTTTATGTTTATGGCTGCTACCATACAATCAATCCGCCTATATTGACGCACTGCTGGGTATTGATCGCTTCTTTTCTACACTGGTTCTAAGCCTTCCGCATACACCAGGCAGGCTGTTATGGCGTTGTTGTCTGCTACCACAGTAAGGAACATTCTGACAAATGATTAAAATAACAAAGCTTTCAATCAATAGATCGAGTTAGAGTCTTCTCGCGTCTATCTCGCTATGACTTGTATTTTAGACGGACACGGGGAAGCGAGCTTACATTGGCAGCGGGATCCTTAAATGATCTTGCTGCACTTGCACTGCTTAACTGTATACATAAGAATATACTTATAAAAATGAATCGGTGTGCGTTAGTTCCACTATGACTCAAAAATGCCCCGACCGTTACCTTCGCCAGCTACTGGACATCGTCTACCGCGAGGAGACCCTCCTCAACGTGATGCGCTCCGTCACGCGCAACGGGCGCTCCATCCTGCTGACGGCGGTGCTGGCGCTGGTGCTGGTCTATATGTTCTCCATCGTCGGCTACGTGTTCTTCCGCGACCACTTCCTGCTCAATGTGGATATGCCGACAGGTATGGCGACCACATCCTGCTCAATGTGGATATGCCGACAGGTATGGCGACCACTTCCTGCTCAATGTGGATATGCCGACAGGTATGGCGACCACTCGCTGCTCACTGTGTACGGGTATAGCGACCACTTGCTGCTGACTGTGGACGTATAGCGACCACTTCCTGCTCACTGTGTGAACGAGTATAGCGACCACTTCCTGCTCACTGGGTGAACGAGAACAGCGACCACTTCCTGCTCACAGTGTTAACGAGTACAGCGACCACTTCCTGCTCACAGTGTTAACGAGTACAGCGACCACTTCCTACTCACTGTCTGAACGAGTATAGCGACCACTTCCTGCTCACTTTGTGAACGAGTACAGCGACCACTTCCTGCTCACTGTGTGAACTAGTACAGCGACCACTTCCTGCTCACTGTGTGAACTAGTACAGCGACCACTTCCTGCTCACTGTCTGAACGAGTATAGCGACCACTTCCTGCTCACTTTGTGAACGATTACAGCGACCACTTCCTGCTCACTGTGTGAACGAGTACAGCGACCACTTCCTGCTCACTGTGTGAACGAGTACAGCGACCACTTCCTGCTCACTGTGTGAACTAGTACAGCGACCACTTCCTGCTCACTGTGTGAACTAGTATAGAGACCACTTCCTGCTCACTGGGTGAACGAGAACAGCGACCACTTCCTGCTCACAGTGTTAACGAGTACAGCGACCACTTCCTGCTCACTGTGTGAACTAGTATAGAGACCACTTCCTGCTCACTGGGTGAACGAGAACAGCGACCACTTCCTGCTCACAGTGTTAACGAGTACAGCGACCACTTCCTGCTCACTGGGTGAACTAGTATAGAGACCACTTCCTGCTCACTGGGTGAACGAGAACAGCGACCACTTCCTGCTCACAGTGTTAACGAGTACAGCGACCACTTCCTGCTCACAGTGTTAACGAGTACAGCGACCACTTCCTGCACACTGTGTGAACTAGTATAGAGACCACTTCCTGCTCACTGGGTGAACGAGTAAAGCGACCACTTCCTGCTCACTGTGCGAACGACTATAGCGACCACTTTCTGCTCACTGTGTGAACAACTATGGCGACCACTTCCTGCTCACTGCGGATATGACAATAACTTCCTGCTCAGTGTGGACATGCCGACAGACATACCGACCACTTGCCGACAGATATTAAAGTGGTGTCAGTTCGCGAGCGGGATGGGGTGTCAGTAAGATTGAGTGTACATCAAACTTTGTCGGTGGTGCATCGGGGCTTAAGAGCCTGGCTCAATCTTGATCATCATCAGCCCGTCAGGGGATCCACAGTTGAGTACGCCTCACGTACACGGCATTCAACTCAGTACTGAGCGACCCGCGCGTCCTCCCTATGTCGTCGGACCATCTGGTAGGTGGCCTGCCAACTGAGCTTTGAACTCCAAATGTCAAATATCCTGCCCACTTCCACCTACGCTTAAGCTCGAACTTACTGAACCATTTATGTTTTCCTTTCAGATGATGATGTCCTGAACATCGACAAATGTGATCAAGATCCAGCGTCTAAATATTTAAAAGGTAAAAGAGACTTTAGTTCTAAGAATAAGATATCATTTTTTGACATCACAGTTTTTTATTTTATAGCCACATAGTAGCGTAAACTCTTAACATAAAATCCCCGGAACTTGGATGTTTACGACGACCCGAATGGCCGAGTCGGCAGTGCCCTGTCTACGAAGTCAAGGGTCCCGGGTTCGAGTCCCGGTGGGGGCAAATATCTGTTTGATGAGAATTTGTATTTGTATTAGTTAAGCACAACCTATTTTTAAAAGAGATCTAAAAATCAATCTGTGGTAGTTTCTACGCCCTTCTCCTCCCACAGTGGTCCAATGTAGAGAAGAGGCAAAAAATGACGTTTCCTAAGTATATGTAAATATCTACAGTAATAAAGTACTTTGACTTTGACTTTGATGTTCGTACCCTAGTGTTGGTTGTTTATCTATCTAAGTATAATATATATCTAAATAAGTATGTGTATCGTTGTCTAGTACCCAAGATACAGGGAATCCTAGTTTGGGGCTAGATCAGTGTGTGTAAATAGTGTCCAAGGTATTATTATTATTATATGTTTGTGACGCACTATCCTGGACCACACGACACATTCTGTATTTGTGTGTATTTTAACAGTGTATAAATGGATTATCCATCCATCTTTCAGATTCAGACACAGAGTCGCCTTCGTGCCAGCCGGCCGCCGGCAGCACGTCGCGCTTCGTGGAAGTGGGCGGCGAGCTCAAGGAGCGCTCCTGCGACTCGCTCATCATGTGCATCGTGACCACGCTCAACCACGGCCTGAGGAACGGCGGCGGCATAGGGGACGTGCTGCGGGCCCCGGCCAGCTTAGTGAGTACTCAATCATCTACCATCCGACCGAAACGACCAACACGACTGACGTTTGTAAAGACATTGGCCATGTAAAAAAATTAAATGTACCAATTCAAACTGAGAAAACCATTTCGAGATAATTGTGTTCCTAACTAACTTCCGTTATTCCCATCAAAAAATATTACAGGATTACTGAAATATCCGTAAAAATATAATGTTCTACATTTGTCCTCTACGGCGTAGTGTGTTCAAATTCCCTTCGCCGTTAAGTTGGCTTTTCTGTAAAACTGTCAAGTATCAACAGTTTTCCTGTCAGTCGATAAGGCATATGTCAGTCGGAATGTAAACAAATATTGATATTTAAAGTTTATTCGTTTTATAATCAGAAACAAGCAGCCTCATGTGACGTCACGAGGAGTGTTATATTAAAAATAATTAGACATCTCTTAATCTAAATATTCAAATTAGTTTCTTAAAATAGGCTAAAATTTCATAAAATGAAATTAACGTATTTTTTTAGCATGGCCCATTGGGGCAGTCCTAACTATTTATTCAACTGATTAGGTTCTGCTGTAGCGGGTGTGTAATAAAGATGGTCTTATAAAATCGGTTTCATAGTGAATTTTGCTCAGATATCAGAATTGTATTCAGAGTATGTCTTTTACAACCCATTAACATATGATCACATATTTCTGTTACACCCTGTTGAAATGTTTGTCATGTCTTCCCCGCAGGAACCCCTGTTCGTCGCTCGCGTGGTCTACGACTTACTATTCTTCTTCGTGGTGATAATCATCGTGCTGAACCTCATCTTCGGTGTCATCATCGACACCTTCGCAGACCTGAGGAGTGAGAAGCAGCAGAAGGAGCTGATATTGAAGAATACATGCTTTGTTTGTGGTGAGTTGTACCTGTCTATGTTTATCTGTTATAATGTGCTAATACATGTGTAGGTGCCCGAGCTTTGCTCCATGTTTGCTAAATCAACACAGTCCGCACCGGAGTTCGACAGTACCCAGGACCCACGAGACAGAACTAGTAACACGTTCACTTTTATTCGTTGCTGCAGTGTAACTACCGACCGTGCCATTTACTGATCTTACCATCTGTGCGCTTTATACTCTTTAACGTCTCTTGCTCGATTACCACACAGCTATATAAGTAAATTGTCGCTTGTGTCGCCATCTTCCCTCTCGCCTTGTGCACTATCTACATCGCTACTATTACTATGCATTTTCAAAATGCTAAATTGGCATTTAGTGTATCGGTTTACTGGCGATTTAAAAAATGTATAAAGCACACTGTGCACAAAGGCCTACTTTAAAATTAATGACTTTTTACAAGTCACCGACATCTGGCACTAAACCAGTTCGTTGCACCCTATATATTATGTACTATGCAATAATTAGGCACCTACTTAATGTTATATTATGCTTGCTTGATTATGTTATGACGTTCATTAAGTCTCAATTTTTGTGCTATTATGAATAAAATCTTTGAACTGAACTGAACTGAACTGGCGCTTTTCCACAATTTCAAGTCAATTAGAATAAGAGGGATGAACAACTTAACATCGCCGTTCCACTTCCCAGGCCTGAACCGCGCAGCGTTCGACAACAAGACAGTCTCGTTCGAGGAGCACATCAAGAGTGAACACAACATGTGGCACTACCTGTACTTCATGGTGCTGGTGCGGGTCAAGGACCCCACGGAGTTCACCGGGCCGGAGAGCTACGTGCACTCTATGATCAAGGTACTCCTCGTCAGCCCACAGTCACCCACCGCGGGGCACGGAACTCTTCTCTATAGCGCCAATCCGCACGGACCTGTGCCAACGACGACTGATATCGTTGGACTATCGGCCCGGTGGATCTCCCACTACTCTTTGACAGTGACAGAAATGACCTTACATTATTACATCTGACGATGAAGAAATAGCTAAGGAGCGGACACTAAGGTATATCAATAAACCGCTCGCCGCTCTGAGAGCTATCTCAAGCGCGGCATGAAAATTACGGTCATGATTTAGCGACGTCATTGAGACAACTCTCAGAGCTGAGAGCGGCTTATGTATACGGGCTTAGGAAGTCCGAGACTGGAAGCTGACCCAGGCAACAAATATTGTAGTTTGACATCTGAAAAATCGCTGCCAATGATATTGAACTTACTGGGTAGCAATATAAAATCTAGACGATTTGTGATAAAGCTTTACAGAGAGCTTCGTGGTCTTTAGAGAGCTACGTAGTCTTTAGGGAGCTCCGTGGTCTTTAGAGAGCTACGTGGTCTTAATAGAGCTACGAGGTCTTTAGGGAGCTCCGTGGTCTTTAGAGAGCTACGTGGTCTTAATAGAGCTACGTGGTCTTTAGAGAGCTACGTGGTCTCTAGAGAGCCAGGTGGTCTCTAGAGAGCTACGTGGTATTTAGAGAGCTACGTGGTCTTTAGAGAGCTACGTGGTCTTAAAAGAGCTACGTGGTATTTAGACAGCTACGTGGTCTTTAAGTAGCTCCGTGGTCTTTAGAGAGCTACGTGGTTTTAATAGAGCTACTTGGTCTTTAGAGAACTACGTGGTCTCTAGAGAGCTAGGTGATCTCTAGAGAGCTAGGTGATCTCTAGAGAGCTACGCGGTCTTCAGAGAGCTTCGTGGTCTTTGAGATCTCCGTGGCCTTTAAATATTTACGTGGTATTTAGAGAGCTACATGGTCTTTAGGGAGCTCCGTGGTCTTTAGAGAGCTACGTGGTCTTAAGAGAGCTACGTGGTCTCTAGAGAGCTAGGTGGTCTCTAGAGAGCTACGTGGTCTTCAGAGAGCTTCGTGGTCTTTGAGATCTCCGTGGTCTTTAGAGATTTACGTGGTCTTTAGAGTGCTACATACATGGTCTTTAGAGCGCTACAATGTCTTTAGAGAGCTCTGTGATCTAGGTTTCCCGCTCACGCTGGGGATGAGGGTTAGAATTCGGTGCCAATGAGATAAGTACTTCATCCTAAGTACATTAAAGGAAGGGTGAAGTACTTTATGGGAAGGATAAAGGCCAATGGAAAACAGAAGAGAATTCTCCATGGCTGCGGCGAAGAGCTAGCCCCCCATGCAAAACGGAGTATTAAATAACTGACTAAACTGGCACAACTGTATCTCTGCCACCCTGTGTGGGAAAAGGCCTTCGGGCTCTGCCTCCCAAGCGTGAGGTCCTGGGTTCGAATCCCGGCTGGGGAGGAAAAAAATAATACCCAAGACATGGATGTTTATATGTGTGTGACCATGGACGAATAAGACTAGAGGACTGACAACATCATACAAAAAAGTACCCTGCTAGAAAGCTAAAATTCTGTATTATTTCTAGATGTCACTGTACCATGCAATAGATGCTGTGTGCTTAGGGTGACGGGGTAGTATAATCCACAGTAATATCGACGAAACATCCAGATATGGCGTAAGCGTAAGCCTTGTTTCTCAGGAAATTAACGCTTATACCGCCATCTTTCCTAAATTAAGCGCGCCACCACGATACTACCTTTACTAGAAAGAACTTTTGAACTAGTAGCTCTATCTAGCAATAAACATTTAAACTAAAAATCCAATCACGCTTCAAAGTACTACGGTTGTATGTCCTCTAGTTTAATTCGTCATTGGTGTGACGTCGCTGTTTATGGGTCATGCGACACGGTATCCTTGTGTGGGGCCAGAAGCAATGTATGTACCTGTATATAAATGCTTATGTAACATTGTAACGTTCCCCCACAGACGTCAAACCTTGACTGGTTCCCGCGGCTCCGCGCGCTGTCGCTGGTTGGAGGTGGCGCGGGTGAAGGTGGCGAGTTAGAACTCCGCTCGCTGCAGTCTCAGTTGGACAAGGCGCATGCGGCTGTAGCGGCGCTGACGGACCTGCTCACTGACCTTAGAGACCAGGTGAGACAGGTCTAGGGGCTAGAATAGCGGAGACATATGGTAGAATATCAGGGGCAAAACATAGAATATCAGAGACAAAACGTAGACTATCCGCTCGCTGCAGTCGCAGCTGGACAAGGCGCATGCGGCTGTAGCGGCGCTGACGGACCTGCTCACTGACCTTAGAGACCAGGTGAGACAGGTCTAGGGGCTAGAATAGCGGAGACATATGGTAGAATATCAGGGGCAAAACATAGAATATCAGAGACAAAACGTAGACTATCCGCTCGCTGCAGTCGCAGCTGGACAAGGCGCATGCGGCTGTAGCGGCGCTGACGGACCTGCTCACTGACCTTAGAGACCAGGTGAGACAGGTCTAGGGGCTAGAATAGCGGAGACATATGGTAGAATATCAGGGGCAAAACATAGAATATCAGAGACAAAACGTAGACTATCCGCTCGCTGCAGTCGCAGCTGGACAAGGCGCATGCGGCTGTAGCGGCGCTGACGGACCTGCTCACTGACCTTAGAGACCAGGTGAGACAGGTCTAGGGGCTAGAATAGCGGAGACATATGGTAGAATATCAGGGGCAAAACATAGAATATCAGAGACAAAACGTAGACTATCCGCTCGCTGCAGTCGCAGCTGGACAAGGCGCATGCGGCTGTAGCGGCGCTGACGGACCTGCTCACTGACCTTAGAGACCAGGTGAGACAGGTCTAGGGGCTAGAATAGCGGAGACATATGGTAGAATATCAGGGGCAAAACATAGAATATCAGAGACAAAACGTAGACTATCCGCTCGCTGCAGTCGCAGCTGGACAAGGCGCATGCGGCTGTAGCGGCGCTGACGGACCTGCTTACTGTCTTTAGAGACCAGGTGAGACATAGGTCTAGGGGCTAGAATAGCGGAGACAAGCGGTAGAATATCAGGGACAAAACGTAGAATATATCGGCTCTAGAATATCAGAAGCAAATAGTAGGATATTACAGGCCTATAGATGGTAGAATATCAAAGGCACATCCTAGAATGTTTTACTCATACCCTAGGATATGAGAGACAAATCCCAGAATCAATAAATATTGTGCTCGTTTTGAACAAATGATTTCCCATTTCAGATGACGGAGCAAAGAAAACAGAAGCAACGCATCAGTCTCCTAAACTCAACGTCGGCGTACCTGAACCTTCAGAATACATAAACATGGCGGAATCTTGCACCAAGTGAATTATTCAATTCACTTGGTGCAATCCTAGTATTTTATTAGCCTGGTCATATCTATTCAGATATGACCAGGCTAATAAAATACTAGGATTATAGTCTCGAAATATGTCGGTGATAGGTATGTCCTATAGGTTAATGACCGCGTTATAATGCATAACAGTGTCTAGTTTTAACCCTTGCTACATAGCTACATAGGATGTTGCAACATATGCAGTAAAAAACAAGATTAAAATAAATAAAATGCCGAATAAGAGATACTTAACTTTTCCAAAGAAATATGGCCATTAATGTCGTTATATTGTCGTTATCGCGAGATATTGAAGACCATGCTTCTTTAATTATTAATTCATTCAGTTTTGTTCGGTAGTGATCACTTCGGTTTGATCGTTTTGTAGAATGATTTTTTTGATTTGACTATCTAGTTGCATCCGTAACTAAACTTCCATAACAATACCACAAAAAAATGAATCGAATAATAATATCTTTCCATAAGATTCTTATTTTTACAGCACAAACGTCTCTTTTTGTTCAGCCTGTATACGTCTTATGATATGGTATATTTTTGTTGTTTAATAACTATGGGACAGTTCGGCAAATGCTTAGTACTCGCAATAATATTAATGTGTGCAATAATTAATACTTTGCTCATTTGTTCAATCATTTTCTCGCCAAGCTTAAACATAGGCGAAAGTTCGAACAACTTTATCATGTGATATCCAAATTTTGATTATTTTTTACCGTCTCAAAGACAAAATCTAACTAAGGCTGGCAGTAAGTTGAATTCGAATTCCGAATAGAAACTAAATGGAATCGCTGCTAACTAGCTATGTTTCTTTGGAAACGAAGCAAGGGAACATAGCTTTACTTAGGCTTTGGGTTTGATCCCAACTTGGGTAGACCCTGGCGTTTATAATCTACGGATTAAACGGACAATTACAAAAATACTTATTATAGAATCTTAATGACTAATTTTGAGTTGCAGAAACATAATAGCCAAGTTTTATCAAACAAACAATATTTTATAGAACCGATACGCCATTAGCGCTTCGGGGCTTTCAAATTTAAAGATTGTTCCTGCAACTGGCTGTAAAGTAACTATAACATTCTACCTTTAGTTTGTAATGTTATACATAACGTAATGACTCGGCAGGACAAAACATAGCCTTGACACCATACGCTTAATGTGGATAATCGCTTGAGCGCTGTGTCGTTAAATTAATATTATGGAATCGTTATTGAATTTATTTAGAACAAAAAAGTTCTCTACATAGTGTTCATAGTAATTAGAGATTTATTGTGTGTTAATGTTTCAAGAAAAGACCATATCTTGAAAGTACTATTTTTACTGTTTTTTACTCGGAAAATCAAGTCCTTTTTTGATATTCCGGCATTTTTTCTTCTTTTTACCATTATGCATATTCTGGCGTCATAATTTATGTTTCCCAATAATAGAGGTTATCCTAGTGTGGGGCCAGTTATGTTTCGTATATGTTACTTACTATCTGTTAGCTCTTTTATTGTAGCTAGTGTTCCTAAGTGCAATCTATAAGCTCAAACCTGCTAAGTATATTGTAGATAGAACTTAAAAAGTCTGGTTTTTCTCTTAAATCTTTTGAAGATCTGTAATAATGTTGTACTTAATCCAGAATAACACATATTTTCTCGTAAAATAGGCTTAATTCAATTAATAATAAAATCATATTTTCTTATTTACTAATAACTAGATTCTGCAATGCATTTCCAAACACCAATAAAATACAAATTATTAAATTCATATATAAAGAGTTTTGTAAAGAGTAATGAGAAATGAGACCTTCATGTTTGATCTTCAAGAAATCTACTCGAATATTGTTATAATTATAACTGTTAGGTATAGAGAGTATTCACTATAGTATACTTCCTAGTTGACCCTGTTTGTTATTAAATTATATTAGATAGAAAGTTTGGGGTGATAGTTGTAAGTGTAAGAATAGTAAGAAATTAAGTCTTCTACCAAAAAGTTTGGCAAATCACAGAACTCCTTAGCCTTGGCTACTTCATATTGTGCGTTCAAGATTAACCGAAGAAGCGAGACGATGTTTTTTTTACTGTCTATATATAAATATATTCCAGCCCATATTCGTATTTAGGTATAGGTTGTCTTGTTCCAACCCGATGTGTGAGCCATTCAAAGTTTAATGATAGTTTTGCCAAACTCGTAACCGTTTTTGTAAGTAAACTCAAGCCATTTTGCTTAGCATCAGTGATAGAACAAGTTAATATTAACATGTGGGTTTACCTAGATAATCGAATAAAACTATTACAGTGCCATCTTTCAAGTACCAATAGATAGTAAGATGGATTTATAAAATTATATTATCATATCTAGACGTAATAACTACGTAGACTTATGCCAAATATTGAAAACAATTAAAAAAAAAGCTTTCTAATTCTTAAAAAGTTGTGCTTGTTTTGTTAAGTTTTTGGAAATGTTTTAATATCTCTCTGTTTTGTATTTATATTCACTCTATTTTCTAATAACATTTATATCTACAGGTATTATAGTCTCATATTTGTAACATTCCCTAAAAAGCAATTAAGACTTGAGAATTATACTTGAATATACTACTTTTTATATACTTCTATTATAAAATGTCTATTTACACTTTAATTTATATCTAACGTCTTTCTAGTTATTGAAATTTATATTATATTTACTTTTTGTCGGTTAATATTCTACTAGAAATTACGATACGGTCACATATGCCGAATAAGTATATTTCGCCTCAATGTTTTGTTACATACATAGAATCCTCAGTATAGTATCAAGCAATAAATAGCCGTGGGTATTAATGTAAGCGGTTGTGAAGAAAGTAAACTTTTGGTTTTCAGACGAACTCCTTACTTTCGGATACTTATTCAACTTTTTATTTTGTACTTATCTCAAAATAGTCAATATCATGTGTATCATCATATTTTGTACAACTTTATCTTGTTATACATTATACATTCCTAGAATAATATACAATAGATCTGTATTTGAGAATCTTACGTAAGTCTACTCTTTTTGTTAAGAATTCATCGTCATATATCTGATAATATATGAATTACTTACATTAATTGTTATTGACAAACATTGTGATGGTTGCAATAAAGCGTGTTTGTTTTTTTAGATAAATAAAGACGTTAAATTTGTGACTGATTTGTCCTTCACAACATTCCGTTATGACGATCTGACAAAGACTTATCGATAAGCATGAACGGCTTATCGTGACTTGATAAAGAATTATCAGGCTATAGACAGCATTAGATCATTTATTGGGTTATCCTTATCCTATGTTTTTTGTTAATCCTCCGGGGATGGGTGTATTCAAGGGACTGCGAGTTTTCTTTATTTAACAATATTAATACTACTACCTTTTTATATCTAGAGTGCACAGAACCGAAGTGATATCTACAGAAATCTAAACCTGTGACATAATTTGAACCTGTTGAAAGATGTGGTGGATTTTGTTGACATTTTCTGTAATTTGCAATGGTAAGTACATATTCAGATTAATTTAATACCTAAAATATTGCTCTAAAATCCCTTTGTTTCCGCAGAAAAGGAACTGTCTCCTGTAAGTTATAAACAACTACTTAAACAATGGCAGAAAAAATGCAGTATAAGATAACCGGCAATCTTGCTTCTGCCACCCCGTATGGGAAAACTCTCTTGACTCTTCCTCACGGCAGCTCTTGGTTTCGAATCTCATCTGAGGATCTACCACAGACAAGAAAATTCAACCTCATTCGTCTCACTATTTCTAAAGAAAAGATACCTATCAATGTATGTTATTATATTTTTCGCCTAATTTAGTTATCTTATCAAGCGAATGAGTAAGACATAAAAATACGGTATCGTGACTTGTTTGGAATTCACCAGTGTACAGTGAGAAACGAAATAAACTGAGCGGGCTCCAAACATGGGGGCTTGATGGTCGATAATTACTGCCCCGTGCAGACGCCGCAATAGGCAAAACAGCCTTTTGTTAATCTCAAGTTACGCAAAATAGCAGTATTGAAGCAGTTGTTCCTTAATACTAGCTTGTTGATCAAGAGGGCCAGCAGGGTTTCGCAATTTGATATTTTTTGCTCGATAGAAAAGTGCCCGAAGTTATCACAAAATCTTTTTCACAATATGTTTTAACAATTTTGCACCGGATTTGAATTCATATACTTGTATTTATTCAATCGTCATAAAAATAAAATAAATAATAGTTTATGTTATGTTGTTACGTTAGTCCTCCGTAGATCGGTAAAGAGCTTTTTTTAACATTTGAATCCCCTAAAAATAACCCGAAGTTGAAATTCTATGTTCCGCTGGGGTGGTGGTGATGGTGCCCAGCCTTATTAAGTCAGCCGGGCCAAGCTAATCATTGTTATTATTGTACCTACTTAGTTACAGATTAATGAGTTCTAGCCTCGCTTCTTTCCCCATACAAATCTTTAGGGAGGATATAAATGTGAGTTTTGAGAAGTATAATCACCATAAGATTGTCAAAACCGTTAGTTTATAATCTATCGTTTTTTTCTCGTTAGTTTACAAACTCTCGATAAAATGTAAACCGTACCGTACTGCTTACGTGCTGCGTTAGTTTATAATAAAACCGTTAAATTTTGAACTGGTTTAAACTTGAATTGCAAACAAAATACCAGGACAAACACTGCAGTAGCTTAGGTGAAGTCTAGAGGAGGCGAGCGCAGCGAAGCATGTTAGGTTGACATGCGCGTGTTGCACTGCCTGCTGAAGCGTGTGTCATGCCGCACGCTACCCCGAGGGCCGCACCGCTCGGCGTTGCGACGCTCTCTGCCGCGAATGCCGCGACATCCGCCGGCACGTGCATCGCACCGCACTCCAACACGTGTGTCCCGCCACTCACCTCCACTCGTGTACCGCCAACTACCAAAATAAGTGCTCAGAGAAAAACTCTGTTGTTCTTCGACAAATTAGGTGCAGGATTTGGGCCTCTATTACATTACTGGCTTAACCAAAAAGTAACGAACATTTGGTGTCCAAATAGTTCATTTGTAGATCTTGTGAAGATAATTAATCGCAGTATCTATGATGAGTACAGCACTATTGTAATTATGGTGGGAAATCATTCAAACATCAGTCGGAATGATTTGAATAAAAGTGTTGAAACACTTCTAGACTTACATAGTAGGATGAAATGCAAATTTATACTATGCAATTCTCCATACGCTTGTAATTTGACAGACCTACAGTACAAATCTATGCATGGAATAAATATTCCTTTATTTAATTTAACGTGTCATCACCGCGATGCTATTTTATATTTCTACGCCCTTCCTCTCCCACAGTGGTCCAATGTAGAGAAGTGGCAAAAAATGACGATTGCTAAGTATATATCCAAATATCTATATGTAGTAATAAAGATATTTGGAATTTGGAATTTAGTAAAATGACATGCACCCTTATTGGGTATTCACCGGTTAATCATACTTTGCATGCAACATTGGAACCTGTTCCAAGAAAATTAAATAAGTTCATAAGAAAATAGAGAAAATCTCTAGCATACAAGAGCCACTAAATATGTGAAAGGGTAAGCATCACTTAAATATTACCCTTCAAATATCCAGGGGCTACCTGGCAAAGAACTTGTATAGGGGTTAGAATTAATAAAAAAAAAAAAAACTGGCATCGAGTTATTTGTGTTACCAGAGCACTGGTTGAAGGAAAAGATGATGTCATTTAACATAAATAATTATAAAATTGTCAGTTTTTACAATAGAAAGACTGCAGATAGAGGTGGTTCTTTAATCTTAGTAAAAATAATATTAAGGTAAAACAACGGCAAGATATTCTTGCCCTTACTGTTGAAAGACAAATAAAGTTATCCTGTGTTGAGTTAGATAGCCATATTATTGTTTGTGTCTACAGGCCACCGAGGGATGAAAAAGAAAGAAGAAATTTCGAAATATTTGAGAAAATTATGGAGGAAGCACTCACTAAACTTTAACATAATAAAGAATAACAGAAAAAAGTTAGTTATTTGTGGCGATCTTAATGTAGATTTGCTTGTGGGAATAACAAGGAAACAAGGATTATTATCTTTATTCAAATCATTTAGTTATAGTTATAGGTTATCGCGGGCCACTTTTCCGCAACTCGACGTCTTAAATTTTCGCCTATTTTGCATGTCGTGGGTTGGGGGCACTACTCCTGCCAACCCAGCTCCTGTAGGAAGCCTAGCAGACCCTTAATCTTGCCGATGACTTCCTGGAGCGACCTTGGCGTCCCAAGGTGTGTTTCCCGGTAGATGGCCACACCGGAAAATTCCAGCAGGACGTGGGTGGCTGTCTCCTCGACCTCCATTCAGGCAGGCTCTGCACAGAGGGCTGTCCGTGACACCTAGAGTGTGTAAGTGTTTATTTAGCAAAGCGTGTCCAGTTATCGCTCCGGTTACCAAGCGAAGCTGTGGCCTCTTAAGCTTCAGAAGCTGACTCGACAATCCGGGTCTGATCATCGGGAGGGCCTGTCTGGCTTGCTTGCAGGTATCCAAGGTTGACCTATAATGTTGGTGAGTTACCTTTGTGTGTTGTCGTAGGGATTTTCTCAACCAGCTGAATGGCAATGGTATTATGGGTTCTGGTCCCACCGTCTGTTCCGAAACCAACCTTGCCAGTGCGTCGGCTGCGTCGTTGTCGCGCGAGGCACTGTGTCCCTTTATCCATTGCAGGGTAACAATACTGTGGTTACATACCTCTGACAGGGCTTGGTGACACTCGTATATAAGCCCAGAACTGATGGTGTTGCTTTGTAGGGCTTGCAGAACTGCTTTGCTGTCGGATAGTATGCGGATAGGGAAATCCTTTACCTCTCTTTCTGCAATAGCTGCAGTAGCCATTACAATGCCGCACACGGCTTGGAAGACGGTGTTGTGGGCACCTAATGATGTTGATTTCCTCATGTTTAGATCTTCCGAGAATGCCCCGGGCGCCTGTACCTGAGTTTGTTTTAGAACCGTCTGTGAAAATCCTTGGTTCTTTTTTATTGAGGCCCTCCCATGGGTCTTCATGCAGTTGTATTTTATACCTTTTGTCGAAGACATATTGCTTGGATATCCTGTCAGTCGCCGCTTCTAATAGCGGCTGCTTACCTATGTACTCATCGAGTATTTCAGTATGGGGTACCCTAGCATTTCTCCATAGGTTAAGTTTTTTAAGACGCACCGCAGTTGCAGCCGCCTCTTGCTTGATGAAGAGGTGAAGCGGTGGCAGATCCAGCATGACTTCCATGGCCGCTGTGGGTGTGGTCCTCATGCATCCCGTTGCTCAATTAATTTATGTCATGTATTCCTAGAGCCGACTAGATTTACACTTACCAGCTAAACTTGCTTAGATAACGTTTTTTGAGACGGACAAGTAAAAATGTAATTAACTGCTTACCCTCCGATCACAGTGGTCAAACAGTTACATTCCCATTTGCTAGTAAGGATAAGACTGGTCCATTACATTTTATAGGCCTATTACATCCCATAGACTAGAGACATATACGAAAAACTTAGATACAAATTTGCCAATACCAGATTTTAATATTAGAACCCAAACAACATTATTCAAACAGAATGCAATAAAGTGTTTAATTAAAGAAAGTCAGTGACTACAACGGTAAATCTAAAGGTAATGACAGGGCAACGTTTGGAATTCGTAAAAGTAGAGTTATCTTGTATGACCTTTATGAACAAATAACCTATAACTTTGATCAAAAATTTCATGACTATTTTAACAAATATTCCAAAACTTTTAAGTTGGTTTGTAGAATTGCAAAAACTTTACACTTTAATATAAAAATACAAAATTCAAATAATAGAATGAGAACAGTTTGGCCAAATAATAAACCGTGAAACTGGCAAAGTTATACCAAGGTTAAATTATTTCTGCCTAAAGATAGGTGATGATCTTGTTAAATGCAACGCTGATGTTGCTCGAGCTTTCGAAACATTCTTCACCAATGTACCCTTACTCACAACAGATCGTCTAAATTCATCTCCATATGAAGCAGAGACTTTATTTAAAAGCAACACTAGCGTAAGTAATGTATATTTAAAATTGCATCATGTGTTTCC
Source organism: Argyresthia goedartella (assembly GCA_949825045.1). Lineage (NCBI taxonomy): Eukaryota > Metazoa > Arthropoda > Insecta > Lepidoptera > Argyresthiidae > Argyresthia > Argyresthia goedartella. The sequence continues at coordinate 21,293,528 of OX463834.1, forward strand.
CAATTGTCAACATTGTCAAAACGTTTAGACTTAACTTAAAAAATACTGAAGACCTTTGGGGTATATCAGTCAGTTCAGTAATTCTAGTTATAGTCCCACACTTGGCTTAATAATACTACTAACTATATAAGCTATATTCAATAAAGGTGTTGACAATGAGCCTTCCCAGACTTCATGAAACCCAGTAAACTGATACCTCTGTTCAAGTCGGGAGATAAGGGTGATTCTTCAAATTTCAGACCAATATCTGTTCTTCCAGCACTAAGTAAATAATTTCAAAACATTATACCCAATCAAATGCTTTCACACTTTAACCGTACAAAACAACTCCACGCCAAACAATACGATTTCACTAGGGGTAAATCGACTACGGGTTATATCTCATATTTATTCTGCATGGGAGGTTGCACAGGATACTGTCGGAGTTTTTTGCGATCTGTCGAAGACATTTGATTGTATTGATCATATTACGCCATTAATGAAATTAAATCATTACGGAGTTAGAAATAAAGCATTGAATCTACTAAGATCATACCTAAGCAATATAATTCAAAAGGCAGAAGTCAAAAGCGTTAAATCTAATGGATCAGGTGTAAAAATCGACGTTCCACATGGTTCCATATTAGGCCTTTCTTATTCCTGGTACCTATATATTAATGATCTGCCTTTCATGGTGGAGAAATTGACTGGCATAGTGTTGTTTGCTGATGATACTTCAATGGTCTTCAAAATTTAAAGACAAAAAGAAGATTTTTATGATGTTAATGGTGTATTGTCTTTAACCTTGAATTGGTTCACAGTTAATAATTGATTGTTAAACGCTGGTAAAACTAAGTGTATCAAATTCTCACTACCAAATGTCAGGCAAGTTGAGACCAGTTTAGTGTTAGACAGCAGCACGTTAAAATTAGTAAATGATACGAAGTTTCTTGGAATAACCATTGATAGCAAATTACAGTGGGGAACCCACATAGATAAATTAGCTAGTAAATTAAGTTATGTGGCTTACGCTGTCAGGAACATCAGACAAAACACGGATGTGGCTACATCAAGGCTAGTTTATTTTAGTTACTTTCATAGTGTCATGTCCTGTGGTATCTTGTTGTGTTTATCTATTTTTATTGTACAGAAAAGAGCTATTTGAGCAATTTATAATTTAAAACGAACAGACTCCTTAAGAGAGCTTTTTAAAGAAATTGATATACTTACAGTAGCTAGTCAGCTACTGTAGCAGTCATTTTCGAAAATATAATGTATGTACGCAAAAACCTTACAACATTTTCCAAACTTAGCGATAGCTGTAATGTAAAAGAAAATGTGCGTCCCGGTTTAGACTCGCGAAGGTTAGAAATTCTTTCAAGGGTCAGTGCATTCTCTACTACAATAAGATACCTCAGGAGATTAAGAAATTGCCATTTGAGCAATTTACAAAGGATTTTAAAGCGACTTTGTCGAAAAAGGGATATTACAATGTTCAAGATTACTTAAATGACGGGACTGTATGGGGTTAATCCAGCTCAACACAGACCTTGCTTTTATCTTGCTTGCTTGATCTATAAATCAATCTGTGGGAGTACGCCTTTCTTCTCCCACAATGGTCCAAATGCAAAGGCAAAAAATGACGTTTCTACAAACTAACGCGTTAGTTTATAAACTAATGGTTTTAACAATCTTACAGTGACTTATATATGAGAAATAGCAACAACGACGTCACGAAGACACTGTATGACTGACCTGGACACAGCTACGTCTGCCACCGCATATGAAAAAACCGTGATGCTATGCTGTTAAGTTCCCATTCTCATAATCACAAATGTCATTTTGCAGCATACGCAGAAGAAGCGGAGAAACTTTCGGTAGTGACTCCGACGGCGGACAATACTGTTTCACGAATTATAGGAGGATCACCCACCACCATACAGTCATATCCCTACACAGTGCAGGTTTGTACAAATACTTGGTTTCGTTGTTCGGATAGCGTGTCGAACAACAAACAACCTTAGTTAAAGTAATTTGAATTTTCCTGCACATCGGAGATAACGAATGATTCATATCTATCATTTAATTTAACGATGCCCATAGCTGGCTGGATACTACCAAGCAATCAAGAAATAATGGAACTGGCTAATGTGGCCTTAATGTGCACCTGCTACCCCGGACGTTTAGTTGCATATAAAAAGTCGGTCAAATACTAGTCGGATCGAAAACGAAGGGTTCCGTTCCATCGCAAAAGAAAAAACGCAAAATAAAAACACGACTGGGACAACCTTTATATTTTTTATCTACACCGCAAAAACCGCACGTTACGATCAGCATTATGTTAAACTACTTGGTAAAAACTCGTTTCGTATCTGGAAAACTACACATAATAGTCATTATGTGTAGTTTTTCTACATATAATGACATTCAAATTCGAACGCCGACGCCCACCCGCGTGCCGTCCCTAGTTTGTCTGTGAAGTTGGTATTGACATTCAAATTTCGAACGCCGACGCCCGTCTGCGTGAAGTTGGTACTAAAGAACAAGCTAAACAATTGCAGAACCACAATGCCGGTCAAACATGCGGTTCCTGAACACATCAAAGAGAGCTTATGATATGTGTGTAGATAAACTAGTGTATGTAAATGTACATAATTAGGCATTATGCAGCAGTCACATAAACTACTATTATCTACACACGTATCATAAACCCTCTTTACTGCGTACAAAAACCGCACGTTACGATCAGCATAATGTTAAACTACTTGGTAAAAACTCATTTCTTATCTGAAAAATTACAATTATGACCATAATATGTAATTTTTCTACATATTATGACATTCAAACTTCGAACGCCGACGCCCGCCTGCATGCCGCCCCTAGCTTGTCAGTGAAGTTGGTACTAAAGAACAAGCTAAACAACTCAATGCCATAATGCCGGTCAAACATGCGGTTCCTGAAAACATCAAAGAGAACTTATGATATGTGTGTAGATAAACTAGTGTATGTAACTGTACATAATTAGGAATTATGTATTAGTCACATAAACTACTATTTTATTACGTGTTTCATTATTCGTAGCTGAAGCGGAAATTGAAATAATTCACATTCTGTGAAAATTCCAACTCTCTACATTACAGTTCATGAGATAGGAAGCGGACGGACAACGGAGCTTAGGGTCCGGCCCCATCAGGACGGCACGGCGCCGCCTCCGTGGCGATGGGGCCAGGCTCTTAGGGGTCCGGAACTCAAATACGAATCAGTACTCTCTGACTCGATCAGCCGATTGCAAGTGATCATGAAAGACAAAAAAAAGTACACTACCCCGAATATGTTTTCTGCTTACAGGTGCAGCAAAGCAACAGTCTTATTTGCGCTGGTTCCGTACTAACAACACGGTGTATACTTTCTGCTGCCCATTGTTTTGTTGACGAGTAAGTAAAAGTACAATATAACGTACGAAGCAATACGTTCCAAATGACTACGAAGCCCTCGCAATCTGAGACAAAGAATATTATGTTATCTGATTAGCTAATTATGACGTCCGATTATAGAGCGGTAAATACAGGATATTGTCGTTTGGTAGGTATTTTCCCAGCGCTCTCCGATATCCGACTTCATACATATTAAAGTGTTAAGTACAAATACAAAGTGCCTCCCGCCACGTACCCCCATCAATTATGTCATCATCATGCTCAGCCCACAAGGGTCTACTCTTCTATTTAGCGCCAATCCTCATCATGATGATATCGTCAGGTGGGTGATCTGCTTTCACTTCCCTCTCTACTACTTATTATTTTTGTTACGTATACCTCACACTACGAGTTATGAGCGGTGGCCTTGAATGCGCAGTAGTCACTTTTCAATACCTGTTCATATGCGCAGTAATTCCCGCCAACGTCCCCCAGCGCCCTTAATTCGTGGCTCGAGGTATACAGGTAGGTATCTATTAAAAATATAAAACTAATTGTTATTTTTCAGACGCAACATACCGTTAAGTCCGAACCTCTTCTCAATCCGAGCTGGCTCCACGAACATCAACACGGGAGGTGTCGTGCATGGAGTCTCAGTTATAGTTGTGCATGAGGGGTAAGCTTATCATCATCATAGGAAGATCCGAATGAAGCTCTCCGTAATTATAGGCTTATACGGGTTGTAACAGAAAAGGTCGAATCATATTTTAAGGGGTTGTAAGCGATCATCGCCATCATTAGGCATAACTATCACTATGGACCCAATTTAATAACTTTATTTTTAATTTCTCCATACGTTTTGGGCCGAGTGGCCGACTGATTTGTATTCTCGTGGGCCTAACAGATCTTTAGCTTGAACGCTTCGGATCGTTACTGACATCTCCAATTTCATACAGACCATACAGCTGGAAAATTCTCATCTAACGAAACATAACAGAAAGCGCAGCTATGTAAGGGGAGCGAAAGGAAGGCGATGTTGAGAATTGTCTATGGACTGTAATTATTGTACTGTAAAGAGTCTATACTCTGGTTCTGTTACGACAGACTATACGTAGCCTGTGGTTCTCTACTCTTTGGCAGCGCCTGCGAGATTTCTTATAGCAAAAACACCGACGCGGTGTTTATACCAGGAATAAGAAAGGGCCGAATATGGAACCTTGTGGAACGCCGATTTTTCACCCAGTTAATCAGATTTAACGCTGTTGATTTTTATCCTTTAAATTTTATCGCTTAAATATGATCTTAGTAGATACAACGCTTTATTTCTAACACCGTAATGATTTTCATTTCATTAGAAGCGTATGGTCTTCACAATCAAATGCCTTCGACAAATCGCAAAAAACGCCGATAGCATCCTCTGCGGCCTCCCATGCAGAGGAACATGAGATATAAGGGTAATGCCTGCATCAGTAGACGAATCATCTCTAGTGAAACCTTATTGTTTAGCGTGGATTTGTTTTGTACGGTTGAAGTGTGACAGCATTTGATTGAGTATAATCTTTTAAAATATTTGAAATAGTGCTAGAACTAAAGGTAAATAAAATAAATACATAAATGTACCCCTTTAATGTCCCCACCGAGGGCCACGGGCATTTACCCGGATACGAGTAAGATTGAGCCATACTCCATAATACATAGTATACCTAGTCATAAATACCAAACTTATATCGGGTTTATTTTTTAAGGGAATCAATTCAAATTTCTGCGAAAAATGACAGAAAATCCAAACTTCTTCAGCGAGGTGTTATGGAGTGACGAATCGTCCTGCAAAAGGGATGGGTACCTCAATATGCATAACACTCATAGCTGGAAGGTATCAAACCATCATGAAACAAGAGAAGGCCGTTCACAGCATTAGATCAAAATTAACCTGTGGACGGGAATTTTCAATGGACAAATCATTGGACCATTTGAGTTCCCGGCTATCCTCAATGGTCAAGAGTACTGGCAATTTTGCAAAACGATCTGCCGGCCTTACTTGAGGATACGCCGCCAACAATGCGTCAAAGATCGTGGCTACAGCATGACGGTTGTCCAGCTCACTATGCTCGCTTAGTCCGTGCCACTTAAATGAGACCTATCCTAACAGATGGATAGGTCGATTAGGACCAATTTTGTGGCCACCGTGTTCCCGTGACCTAAACCCGTTAGATTTTTTATTGGGGGTGTTTCAAAGACAAAGTCTATGCAAAGCCGATTCAATCGGAACAAGAATTGCGACGACGTGTTTTCGATGCAGCTCAAGACATATCAGCAATAAGCATGAGAAGATTAAGCAGAAACTTCAAACGGCATGTCTCCTATGCTCAAGGGTTGGAGGAAGCCATTTTGAGCATCTGATGTAGTGGCTTATAAGTTTTGACGAGGATAAGGGATATTTTGTTTCAGTTATTTTTAAAGTTGAAGTTTATTTTTACCTGTTATAAATACGTTAAGGTAAGGTTAGGTTAGGTTGTGACAAAGAAATTAGATTAGTTTAGGAGTGTATGCCGTAAGGAGTGTAACCAAAGGGTTATCAATATAGAAATTGCCAAAATCTCATTTGTTACCTTCCGGATATCTCATTTGTTTGACGCCTCTGGAATCGGTAATATCTCATCTCTTTGACGCCACTGGAATCGGTCGTATTTTTCAACATTATAAATTTCTCTATCTCGCTTACTCTCAAATCTTATAAACTTAGAAACATGGGCGATTTTCATGAAAAACTTTAAACCGTCAATATCTCGAATTACATGAAACTTTCACTGAGGCCAAGTTGGGCTTATTCGATGGCAGATCTACCTTCGGTGTCGTGTCGCTGTGGCGCGTCAGTTTTGGGACACCCTGTATACTGAGACGAAAACCAAACGATAGCGCGAGGCAGACTACAATTAACGCCATCTAGGGGTGACAACAAATAACCCAACTGCATTTTCTTTCAATAACACATACAAATTTATGAATATACCTGGGGCCCAATTCCGGTACACAATGACAGCTCAATGACAATTACATGACGATTACGGTCAACTTTAGATACACAATATCTGAGGATTTTGTTATTCCATACCCTTTGTTGATTAACTTAATTATTATGCTTAACAATTAACTTAATTATTATGCTTAACAATTAACTTAATTATTATGCTTAATAATTAACTTAATTTTTACCATAATTGCCAAAAAAAATATTCTCAGAACGCCAAATATTGGATTATACAAATAAAATCAATACGTAATACCTGGTTACGTACATGGAGTATTGAAGTATAACCAATAACTTTGTTAGCTACATTTTCCAATTTTTCACTAAAATGATATAGCCTGTGTCACTCTCACGGTCACCACGAATCCAACGACATATCATTTGCAAAAATCCGTCAAGCCGTTTGGGCTGTAGCGGTTTTTTTACATTTTCAAACCCGCCATTTTGAAAAAAAAAAACAAAAACTGAATGGACAAACAAATTATATGTAATTATATTTAATTATCCAACCTGCTCGCAAAATTTCACGAGAATCGGTTGAGAAATGCGACATACTTATAGACGAGCACAACCGGACAGACAGACAGACATACGAAATAATTTTTGCCCAATCCTGAAACGGAGACGCTTCGCGCGCTCGGTCAATAATTGTAATACTGTGACATCGTCACTGGGTCTAACTGCAGCGGCCTTCTGCCTAGTTTTACTTTTACCAGATATGATCTGAAGACCGATTTAGTTTACTTGTTTTTCAGACGCTATATTTTCCTATTTGTGTTCCTATATTATTGTTCCTTAATTTAATATTTATTTGTAATTAGTTTTTAAATATTTAGATACCAAGTAATTCTGGAATGAAGATTTATTTTTATTATTATTATCAAGCTGCGTGTGGTGCTATAACCAGAATTATAGAACCAATGCCTTTGGCTGATTTACCGCCGATTTACTGAAGACCGTTGAGTCTTCAGTATTATTAAAGTAAGTTATCTTAACGTTTTGAGAATGTCCATAAGATTGTGTGATAGTGATATTAATCTTCACCAAAACCTTACAGATACAACACACCAATAATCCGTGACAACGACATCGCGGTCCTAGTGCTATCGTCGCGCCTGTCGTACACGACGGGGGTACAGCCTTCAGCCATCCCGCCGCAGGGATATGCTCTGCCGGACAACGTTACCGTAGTACATGTGGGCTGGGGACGCACTGACGTGAGTATATTCAGCCATCCCGCCGCAGGGATATGCTCTGCCGGACAAAGTTACCGTAGTACATGTGGGCTGGGGACGCACTGACGTGAGTATATTCAGCCATCCCGCCGCAGGGATATGCTCTGCCGGACGATACCGTAGTACATGTGGGCTGGGGACGCACTGACGTGAGTATATTCAGCCATCCCGCCGCAGGGATATGCTCTGCCGGACAACGTTACCGTAGTACATGTGGGCTGGGGACGCACTGACGTGAGTATACCAGTGGCACATTGCCTTCATCATCAATCAGCATACACTTGTGCGAGTTAATGTCGAAGCCAGAAATAAGGTTCTGCCTCAGTAAGCGGGAGTCGAATCCCGTCCGGGAAGGAAGGAAAAACAATCGGTGTCTTGGATTCAAAAACAGCGGCGTGACAATGGCGAAACGGCGGGGTTATTACGTCTCTTGCAAACAGCAAGCAATCGACAAAAAATGCGCAATTTCTGCCGTCAAAAGTGAAAATAGCAGAGTATAGCCAGCGGTCAACAATGCTGCCTCTAGCGAGCAATCGCAAAACTAAAAAGAGCATTGTTGTTGCAAGTAGCAGAAAGCAGTGTTGCCGTTTTAGCCACTTTGTGGCTAGATCTAGCGGATTTTCAACGGTTTTAGCCAAAAAATAATAAATTTTAGCCACCAAAACGATTCTCTACATCTAGCTACTTTTGGTATGTTTTTAGATTATTACTTTTGGAAGTCGAACGAGCAAGAAATTTTAAATAAATCTGTGGTTATCGCCTTTTACTGAGTAGGCGAAAGGCAACACCACCGCGGTCCGCCCTCCGCGCCGCAGTTGTAATCTCTGATCAGGGTTTCCCCAATGAATGTTTATATTTTTCCGTAATTCAGATTCGATTGAATTAAAATCTACGTTATTACTATTTACAGTTTGTTTTGTACAAAATAGTCATGTCATAATTTATCGAAACGATATTGTAACGTTGTAAGTTACCGTTGTCTTCACTCTATCATTAACTGGTCTTATTTTAAATTTAAGTAGTAATTCTCTTAATAAAACTACCAAATGAGGCTAGTAATCACAGTATTAATTTTCACGCGCTGTACTAGCAACATTCCACTGTTGACAACTCACTCGCTCTGCTATGATTGGCCCGTTTTGAACTAACTAGCCGTGACCGCAACTTGACTTTGCGGCGCCGGCGTCATTCCGAAAACTCACTCAGCACTATACGCACGTCCGTCCTACTGGCGCTCTGTAACGGTCCCTTTTTACCGTACGCCGACGAACGACTCTAAACAGTAATTACTTACGTTTAATCATAACGTACTACTAGTAGTTACGTTTTAGTTTTGTCTGTGCTTCATATTAACCCCGATTGAGTTCGGGGTTCCTGGCACCTCTTCGGGATCACCGCTTTTCTTGCTACCCTACGGTTTCCCGGTTCCTGACACCGCTTCGGGCTAACCTGCTTCCCTGCTCCGGCTGCATTCGGACCATTACTTCTCCGACGTCAGCGGCACTCCGACTACGGCAAAACCCGCAGGGAAGATTCGTTGCTGCGTAACCAGGGTCAGACTACATTTGGAGAACCCACGTTAAATAAAATTTCTTGTTGGCTACCTATTTGGAATCTTTTTATTCCTCTCCAAGTAGGGACGTCACAGTGGCGCCCATAACGTGGTTAGTCTGGCCTTGCTTACGCTGTAAGTAGTTAGTTGTTTGTGTGTGCGTGTTTTTGTAAACGTTTACCTGTGTTGTAATTTTGGTTTTGCTTAGCAACTTCTGTGTACGTGGTTATTATTCAAACTTTTAAATTGTAGTGTTTTTTTTCAAATTCCTACGTTGGTTTTAATTTCTCGTTCTCTTATAAAAAAATTAACCACCTACCCACTAGTTGCAATATTTTTATTTGCAGTTTTAACATATATATTTTTTTCTACATCGTCATTCACTTCATTCATACCGTCAAAACCTAACGTACATAAATCATTTTGTAACAGAACGGAGACTAATTAGTAGCGTCATTTTCAATTCCTTGATTTCTCTTCCTGTGCTGTCCCGGGAAATCAAAAAAAGAATACGGCAGTTGCATTTCCTCCTGTGCATGTCGTAAGAGGCGACTAAAGGAATCAGTACACTTTCACTACTCATCTCTTTGGTATTTATTATTTGAGCTGCATCATGTCTTTTCAAATTAAGTTTCTCTCTCTAAACAAAGCAGAACTGGAGTACGAAGTTGCCATCAGAGGTGAAAACCCAGGCACTACCGTAGAAATTTTACGTAAACAAATAACTAAACTTGTGACAGAATACCCGTCAGAGGACGTTCTGTTATCTCACCTTGAACCTAAGGACGACTTACTTGCAGTCGTCAAAATCTTGGACAAAGTGCAATCTACTCTTGACGGACCTGCACCAGATAGATCCTCTCTTCTTAGGACACAAAATCTGATGCACCATGTCTATCACAGATTAAGTCGGGTACCTACGGATGAAAAGTTCGAAACGGGCCATGACCAACTGTCGGAGATTTACCGAAAATATTATTCGAAGATCCTAGCTCTCTTATCACAAGCAAAGGATCCCCTTTCAATATCTTCCTCGTCTAATACTGCGTGTAGGGAATCAACGCCATCTGTTAGTGGCGCGAGCGTGATTTCTGTAACTTGCGAGCGTAGCAATACTTCCGAACTTAGTAAATTGAAGTACGACGGGAAATCATGTGTTCGGGCTTTTATCGAAAGGGTTTCGGAACTGTGTCAGGCCAGAAATATTTCGGACTCCAAACTTCTGTCCTATGCAACGGAAATTTTCACCGATCAAGCATTGCACTGGTTCCGAAGTATAAGAGATAGCGTTAACAACTGGTCGGATCTCAAATCTCTGTTGTTAGAGGATTTCAGCCAAACTGACTATGATTATCGTCTACTTTCTGAAATTAGGGCTCGCACTCAGGGCGAATCAGAAACGATAACCATTTATCTTTCCATAATGGCAGGAATGTTTTCGCGCTTATCGAAACAATTATCCGAAGAGGACAAATTAGAGATACTATTGCACAATATCCGGCCATGTTATGCGAGTACGTTGGCCTCGGCAACTCAGATTGTGGATATTGGGGTATTGAGAACGTTGTGCAAAAATTACGAAAATATACAAAACCGTATGTCACACTTTCGCGAGCCACCAACGATTACCACACACACACTAGCACCCGAATTTGCTTACAAGCCATGTAAGACGAAATCTGACAACCATGTCTCTGCGATCGCTCCTGCAACAACTGTAAAGTCAAATAACTTTTGTCTAAGATGCCGCTCTAACACTCACGATCTTCGTCAGTGTAAGGTTAGTCGTGACGTCATCGTCTGTTTTGGGTGCGGTAATAAAGGTGTAAAGAAACCTGAATGCCCTAAATGTACTCCTACCGTTCAAAAAAACTAATTAGCCAGAATTGGGACGGTTCTAAGGGTCATTTCGATAGAGTAGATTTTGAAAAATGGCTACAAACCCTTAGAAACTTCTTCTCTAGTTTCAGAGTCGCCTCAATTCTGGATAGTAAACCAACAAAGGACAGTAGACCCTATATTTCCGTTAGAATCGGGGACATCCCTGCTTCTGGTCTACTCGATTCTGGATCTGCTGTCACTATTCTCGGCAATGATTCTCATAAATTATTGTCGGACCATGGTCTAAAAGTATTTACCGATGATTGTATCTCCGTGACTGCTGCTGGAGGCCAGTCCCTTCAAAGTATTGGCTACATCAATCTTCCCATTCACTTTGAAGAACAATTCCACATTATTAAGGGTTACGTGTTACCAAATGTGGACAGCCCACTTATCCTAGGCATTGACTTTTGGCGGATTTTCAATATTTGTCCCAAATACTTAGGTAGCATCACCTTGTCCAACTCTTCTTTGGCAGAAATAAGTATCGACAAAAATGAGACTTTTATACAGTCTTACGATAATCTCTCTGATTCACAAAAGTCCACAGCCGATTCAATTGTCAGTCAATTCCAGGAAATCTCCACTGACAGTATGGGCCTTGGTAGAACTAGTCTTATAACTCACCATATCGATACTGGTGACTCTCAACCTATAAGACAACGTTACTATCGAATGTCACCTGAGAAGCAGCGAATTTTGGTAGAGCAAGTCGACGAAATGCTAGCGTTAGATGTAGTTGAACCTTGCGAGAGCGCTTGGTCGTCCCCTGTCCTCATTGTCTATAAAAAGAATGGACAACCTCGCTTTTGCCTCGACAGTCGTAAACTGAATTCGGTCACAAAAAAGGACGCATATAACCTACCCTATATAACTGAAATATTAGACAACCTACGCGATGCAAAATTCTTATCTAGCGTAGATTTGTCGAAAGCGTTCTGGCAAATTCCAATAGCTCCAGAAGATCAAGACAAAACTGCATTCTATGTTCCAGGCAGAGGAACTCTCCGTTTTAAGACCACTGCTTTCGGTCTCACCAATGCCCCTGCCACTCAACAAAGGCTTGTCGATCTTCTGTTCGGGAATTTTGATCTAAAGGCGTTCGCATATTTAGATGATATTATTATCATCAGCAGCAGCTTTGAGGAACACGTGTCCTTACTACTAGGCGTGCTGCATAAATTAAAACAAGCGAACTTATCCATCAACCTTGAAAAATGCAAGTTCTTCAGAAATGAGTTGAAGTACTTGGGTTATGTTGTGGATGCGCATGGCCTTCGCACTGATCCTGAAAAAGTCGAGGCTATCCTTAATTTCCCAACACCCACAAAAAAAAAAGATCTTAAACGCTTCCTTGGAACAGCCACGTGGTACCGCCGTTTCGTCCCCAACTTTAGCACTATTGCCGGACCACTCAACCAGCTGACTTCAAGTAAGAAGAACGCACCCAAGTTTCAGTGGACAACTGAAGCTGATGATGCTTTTAATAAGCTAAAAGAGTGTCTTGTATCAGCCCCGGTTCTCTCTTGTCCCAATTACGATTTACCGTTCGAAGTACACACTGATGCGAGCAATTTTGGGATTGGTGCCATGCTCACACAAACGATTGATGGTAAAGAACATCCGATTGCATACATGAGTAGGGCGTTGTCGGGATCTGAGAAGAACTACAGTATAACCGAGAGGGAGACGCTAGCAGTTTTAACCGCTCTAGAACACTGGCGGTGTTACTTGGAAAACGGAAAAACCTTTACCGTTTACACCGACCACTCCGCGCTCAAATGGTTCTTGTCACTGGACAACCCTACCGGAAGACTAGCACGCTGGTGTGTGAGGTTGTCTGCCTTTAATTTCGAACTTAAACATCGTCGTGGGGTCGATAATGTCATTCCAGATGCACTATCTCGTGCTTTCCCATGTGCTTCTATCAGTACGGTCAACTCTAATTTGACTACTACTGACACATGGTACAAAAACATTTATAACGGTTGTTTAGAAAAGCCGAACCTCTTTCCTAACTACTTGATCGAAGGTGGTGCTCTCTATCGCCACTCCAAAAATAAGTGCGAAATGATTTCGGAGTTTTCCTGGAAGGAAGTGGTGCCGAAAGAATTGCGTGACAGCGTCATAGAGGAGAATCATGCTGACCCTACTGCTGCTCACTTGGGTATTTTCAAGACCTATCGACGCTTACTTCTTCGATACTACTGGCCGGGCATGCACCAAGACGTCGTACGTTTTGTTGGTTCTTGTTCAAAATGTCTCACTTACAAACCACAAAACCATCCGACGCTGGGTACGATGGGTCGACCTAAACAATGCTCACGGCCGTTTCAAATGATATCCATTGATTTCATAGGTCCACTTCCGGTCAGTCGAAAGCAGAATAGTTATATTTTGGTCGTAACATGTTGCTTCTCAAAATATTGCCTTATTTTTCCCATGCGACGCGCTACTTCGGAAGCTGTCGTCAAGGCTCTGGAGGACTCTGTGTTTCTGGTCCACGGAATCCCACAGACAATATTCCTTGACAATGGTACCCAGTTTATTAGCTCGGTAACAAATACCCTCTTTAAGAAATACAAGATACCTAACGTATTCTTCTCTCCGAGATATACTCCGCAAGTAAACACTGTCGAGCGCTATAACAAAACAATAGTTACATGTATTTCCACCTACGTGGACAATGACCACAGAACCTGGGACACTAATATTCCCAAAATACAGTATGCCATTAACAACTCCGTCAATGAAGCAACTGGCTACACTCCATCGTTCCTCGTGTACGGACGAGAAACGGTTACTTGTGGTTCTCATTATACAGATAACGATCTGGGTGAGGAACTACTATTTCTGCCACGCGACATTTACGCTGAAAATCTGGGTCACCTGTCAAAATATTTTGATAAGGTACAGGCATCTCTTTGGCACGCACATAAAAAAAATACGGCGCACTATAATCTTAGGCGGAAAGAGGCAGAATTCAGCGTAGGCGACATTGTCCTAAAACGTGCTTATGTCTTGAGTGATAAAGACAAGTACTTTAGTAAAAAGTTAGCGCCCAAATATACCAAATGTCGCGTCTCCGCTAAGAAATCACCCTTGGTATACATTTTAGAGGATATGACGGGAAAGGACTTAGGCACCTGGCATGTTAAGGATCTAAAACTAGTTAAGAATATTTAGAATTAGGTTTTGGATTTTCATTACGTATGAAAACCCTTTACTGGGCGAGGGGGTATTGTAACGTTGTAAGTTACCGTTGTCTTCACTCTATCATTAACTGGTCTTATTTTAAATTTAAGTAGTAATTCTCTTAATAAAACTACCAAATGAGGCTAGTAATCACAGTATTAATTTTCACGCGCTGTACTAGCAACATTCCACTGTTGACAACTCACTCGCTCTGCTATGATTGGCCCGTTTTGAACTAACTAGCCGTGACCGCAACTTGACTTTGCGGCGCCGGCGTCATTCCGAAAACTCACTCAGCACTATACGCACGTCCGTCCTACTGGCGCTCTGTAACGGTCCCTTTTTACCGTACGCCGACGAACGACTCTAAACAGTAATTACTTACGTTTAATCATAACGTACTACTAGTAGTTACGTTTTAGTTTTGTCTGTGCTTCATATTAACCCCGATTGAGTTCGGGGTTCCTGGCACCTCTTCGGGATCACCGCTTTTCTTGCTACCCTACGGTTTCCCGGTTCCTGACACCGCTTCGGGCTAACCTGCTTCCCTGCTCCGGCTGCATTCGGACCATTACTTCTCCGACGTCAGCGGCACTCCGACTACGGCAAAACCCGCAGGGAAGATTCGTTGCTGCGTAACCAGGGTCAGACTACATTTGGAGAACCCACGTTAAATAAAATTTCTTGTTGGCTACCTATTTGGAATCTTTTTATTCCTCTCCAAGTAGGGACGTCACAATATCATTGTTTATGATAATAATATTATATTATCAATAGTCATAGAATATGAAAGTCTGCAAAGATTAGCCACTTCTAGCCATAATTCGAAAATGTTTGTTTTTTACAAAACTGCTCACTTTTTTTATGTAGCCACAAACTAGATTGCCCTGGCGGCAACACTGGCAGAGAGAGCGATCACTTTAGATAATACGAATTTGGTGACACATTGCAAACGGCCGCGCGATGAATGCGCGATCACTGCGCAATAGCTGCTGATGTAATAAGCCCACCGGTTCACTCTGGGTATCCTTTTCTGATGTTTCAGTAATTCAGTAAAGTTACATAAGATTTGTATCTTTATTGCTTATTATTAATAATAAGATGATAAGACTTAAGTCTCAGAAGTTTTGGCAAGGTTTTTTCGCGCCCACACGCCGCGCATCGCTCGCGTAGCTGTCGCGCCGCGCATCGCTCGCGTAGCTGTCGCGCCGCGCATCGCTCGCGTAGCTGTCGCGCCGCGCCCGCCACGCCCGAACGGACACACACGACACACACACCGGCATCGGCAAGAACTAAAAGTTTCAAGAACTAAAAGTTTTTCGCACCTACCCTCGGTGTTTGTTTGTGCGGATTCACACACTCGCCGCCCCCGCTCTTCTCTCTTCGGCTCTTCTCCCCGCCCGTCGTGTGCTCACTGCGCCCGCAGTGACGTCATCGCATCGCGGCTGCCTACGTGCTTCTAAAGCTAGAAGCGCAGGACACGTCGCGGTGCCGCCACCACCACCCACGGACCGACCCCAAACGGAGAGGAGGAAGGAGAAGAACACGCCCGTCTCCGGAGTTGACCCTACGCAGCACCTGTGGTGTTGATCGACTGCTCGCCGGCACTTCACTGGGCCTCCTCGGATTTATTCGAGGTCTCACCCGGTGGAGGAAGACCGCGTTAAGTCGGCACCACAGAGCCTGCATAACTCCGGAGAAGTAAGTGGAAGACCCCGTTTTTAAAAAACGATGAAGAGAAGCCGTAAGCCGGAGGACCCACCCCCCCCGCCCCCCGACGAGCCGGATCCGCCTGATGTGCGGATCCAAATCGACAGACGACGGCGCCGTGTAATACAAGTCGTGAAGCGCGACATATTTACCGGCGAGACGTTCGACCTCGCCGGCAATCTGCTCACCCGAGGAGAACACGGCGCCACCTCCAGCCCCATCACGGGCACACCGACCCACGAGGGGGGCAGGGAAGAGTTCTTCCGCCCCCCCCCCCGACTCACCAACTGAATTCCCGGCCGAGGTGCCGGCGAATGAAGACGCTGCCCGCAGAGCCGCGGCAACCGCCCTGCTCGCCTCCTTATCGCCGCCACCACCGCCGGCGATGAAGAAAAGCCCGGTGCGGCCGACGCTGCCGACGAAGTTCCCCAACCTCAACCTGGGGAACGCACCGGGGGCCGTCCCGAGGCCCCCTAACCCGCTCATACGGGTGCTACAGGGGTCTGCGCAGACAGAGTCGCGCGACCCCAGTATTAGCAGTGAGTGGGCGAAGCCAGCGTTGGCCACGCCCCCCGTCGCACCAACCGTCGACACACCGAACCCGGACTCAACGGAAGAAGCCGAGATGGTTGAAATACCACAAGCCACGCCCCCAAGCGGGGTTTCTTACGCCGCGGTCCTGGCGCAGCCGCCCAAGCCCCAATCGCCGCGACCCACCACACCACCAGCGACCGCCACCGGTGAGCCCAAGCCGAAGAGGAACCATCCGCCAATCGTCGTGGAGAACCTGCCGGCCTGGGCTACACACTTTGCCCGGCTGAAGGAAGCCCTAGGGCACGCCCCCAACGCGCGACCCTTTGGAAAGGGGGTCCGCTTTACGCCGCAGAGCCCGGAAGAATACCGGCAAATCGTCCGGTATCTGGACGAGGCGGCCCGCGCCGACAAGACCATCTCATGGTTTTGTTACTCTCTGGACGCGGACCGCCCCTTCAAGATTGCTATCCGAGGGCTCCCGGCAACCACCCTGCCCGAAGAGGTCGCCGCAGCGCTGGCCAGCGTAGGCTTCCCGACGCAGCATGTCCGACAGATTCCCGGCCGGATGGGCCGCGCCGGCTGCCTGTTCTTCGCCCTGCTGGCGGAGAAGCAGACCCCCGGCAGCATCGAGAGGCTCTACAGGGTGAAGGAGCTGCTCTGCATGCCGGGCATCACCATCGAGGGATGGCGCGGCCCAAAGGGGCCCTCGCAGTGCCATCGATGCCAGTCGTTCGGCCACTCATCGACCAACTGTCGCCGCCCTGTACGCTGCGTGCGATGTGGAGAAGGGCACGCAGCTACTGACTGCCAGCGGCCAAAGTCAGAGGCCGCCACCTGCGCAAACTGCGGCCAAGGCCACCCGGCCAACAGCCGCCGATGCAAGGCGCTGAAGGAGGAGGCGCGCAAGCGCGGCATCACTATCGCGCCGCCACTGCCGCCCCAACATCAGCGCCCCAAGAAGACCGCGCCCCCCACGACCCGCCCGGCTGCCCAACCCGCGGCCCGCTCGGCTGCCCAACCCACGGCCCGCACGGCTGCCCAACCCGCGGCCCGCACGGCCCCTCAACATGCGACCCAGGTCGCTAAACAACCCGAGGCCCGCCCCGGCCCCTCTACACACCCAGATGTGGAGCCGCTGGGGTCACCAGTGTCGCCGCCAATAAAGCGCCCCCGCCTTGCCCAGCCGGGCGAGACCAAGGGCACCACAATAAGAACGCCAGCCAACCCGCCCACCACCCGAGGCGAAGAGGCGAAGCCCCGAAAGAAGCGGGGCAAGAAGCGCCGGAAAAAGAAGAAGGCGCCGGAAGAGCCCGCCGCCGATCCGCCACTTGATCCCGCCCAACCTGCGAGCCGCCCCCCACTGCCAGCCCGCCCCCGCCCACGGGAGCCGGCAGCACCCGCAGCCCTATCCACGGAGCGCCAGGAGGCTCCACTCATGGCCGCGCTGCTCGACGCCATCGACCTTATCAGCGCGGCCATACAGGCGATCGTGGATAGACGCGATCCGTTGCTGCCCCTACTGCGGGGGTTATCCACTTTAAAGGCCACAATCTCGTCCGGACACAATGCCTAAAGATCTAAGGCTTGTGTACTGGAACCCGGACGGGATCACCAGCAAGACGACAGACCTGAGGCTACTCGTGCAGGAGCATGATGTGCATGTCGTGCTTCTGTGCGAGACGAAGCTGCACCCCAGCCGAGAGCTCCGACTGCCCAACTTCTTCGTGTACCGCCGCGACGAGTTATCTCCGAGGGACGTGCCGTACAGAGGCACGGCGGTCCTCGTGAGACGGGATCTCGTCCACGAAGAGTTGGAGCTGCCCGCCTTCAAGACGACGCGGTCCATAGGCGTCCGTCTGAAGACGGCCGACACGGAGCTCAAAGTCTTCGCAGCCTACAAGCCTCCCGGCGACGTCCACCATTTCCACCCGGAAGACATCCGAGCGATGATGGAAGGAGCGACCCCCACACTGGTCGCAGGCGATCTCAACGCCAAGCACCACCAGTGGGGGTCCCACAGCATCAACTCCGCCGGAAGGGCCCTACAGGAAGATGCTGAGAACTCCAACTACGAAGTTCTCAGCGCGGGGGCCCCGACACACTACCCAACGAACCCCATGCATCGCCCGGATGTACTAGACGTCGCCCTGGTCAAGAACGTACAGTTCCCCATCGCCATCGGGGAGCTGTACGACATCGACACCCCCCACCTGCCTATCTTGCTGGTCCTCGGGGTGGAGGCCGATCTCGCGTCGGCACCGCGTCCAAGAACGAAGACGGACTGGCACAAATACCAGCTGGAGTTGAACACAACGCAGCTCCCCGGCGGTGTTTCTACCAAGGAAGAGGTAGAAGCCGCGGCAGTGGCTATCACCACAGCCATCACCACCGCTCAAGCCGCAGCCACCACCACCAAGCCACCGCCGGTCTTGCGGAAGGAGAGGCTCCCTCCACACCTCCGCAAGAAGTTGGACCTCAAGCGCCGTCTTCGTCGAACCTGGCACCACACGCGCTGCCCCGTGATCAGGGCGGAGATCAACCGGCTCGGAGAAGAACTGCGCGCGGGCATCATCGAGCTGAGGGGACAGTCCTGGGAACGCACCATTGACCAGGCCTCCCAAGATGACACCGCCCTTCACCGCCTGAACCGCAGCCTGACCTCAACTCCCGAGCCGGTCTGCCCCATGTTTGATCACACGGGCAGGCGCCGCTACGCCGCACGAGATCGAGCCGCCATCCTGGCCGACCACTTCGCTGGGCAGTTCCAGCCCAACCCCATCACCGACTACGAGCACAACGCCGCTGTTGTGGAGCGCGTAGAGCGCTTCCTGGCGGTCCCCGCGCCTCCCCTCGCCGGCGACTACTTCATGTCGCCCCGCGAAATCCGGAAGGTGGCCCTGAAGCTGAACCAGCGGAAGGCCCCGGGCCCGGACGGAGTCGTCGCGGGGGCCCTAGTACAGCTGCCAAGGAAAGCCGTCGTCTCGCTGACGCGGCTGTTCAACGGCATCCTGCGCACCGGACACTTCCCCGCCCTCTGGAAGGAGGGCAAGGTGATCGGCTACCGCCCGATCACCCTGCTGCCTCATATCGCCAAGCTGTTTGAGCGCCTGCTGTTACGGAGAATCCTGCCCCACATCCAGCTGAGGGCAGAGCAACATGGTTTCCGTGACAGCCACAGCACGACGCTCCAGTTGGCGAGAGTCCTACACTACCTGGCGTCGGAGCTGAACAGGGGCCGATACACCGTCGGGGTCTTTCTTGACATCGAGAAGGCCTTTGACCGAGTGTGGCACGAGGGGCTCCTCTTCAAGCTCCTGGACGCAGGTGTGCCCCCAATGATCGGGCAGATCGTGGCCTCCTTCCTGGAAGACCGGCGGTTCTTCGTCTCGGTCGAGAATGCACACTCCCAGACGAAGGCCATCAGCGCAGGAGTCCCGCAAGGCAGCTGCCTTTCGCCGGTGCTCTACGCGCTCTACACCAATGACATCCCCACACTCGCGGGCCATCTCGAGGAGGGGGTGGAAGACGTCGTGCTCGCCCTCTACGCGGACGACAGCGCATACTTCGCGTCGTCGCGCAAAATTGAGCTCGCCTGCAGGAAGATGCAGCGACTCCTGGACCTGCTGCCGCCCTGGCTGGACAAGTGGCGGACCGCGGTGAACGTCGGGAAGACAACAGCCCTGTTGACCACCCGCTCCCGCCGTCCGACCCCGCTACAGCTGAGGGGCCGGGACATCGAGTGGCAATCGACGGTGAAATACCTCGGTTGCAACATCGACTGCTCGCTGCGCATGGTCCCGATGGTGCAACACTGCATCAACCGGGCCAAAGCCGCGCGGGCAATGCTCCGGCCTGTCCTGTCGTCCAGCCTGCCTCTGAGAGCCAAGCTGCGGGTGTACAAGGCCTATGTGCGCTCGCGGCTCACCTACGCGGCTCCAGCATGGTACGCCCTGCTGTCGAAGACCCAGAAGGCACGGCTGCAGCGGTTCCAGAACATCTCCCTGCGGGTGATCACAGGAGCCGGGCGGTACGTGCGCAACACCACAATCATGAGGGATACCCGGATGCCCACCGTGGAGAAATTCGTCGCGCGGCTGGCACGGCGCATGTACGACTGCGCCGACAACAGCCGCCACGCACATCTCCACGACATTGCTCCGCATCACGCACGTCCGCCTGAAGGCAGACCACTCCCAAGAGAGTTGCTGCTCATCCCACTGTCGCCAGTGTAAGCCCGCAGAAGAGGGCGAAAGCACGGCACAGTGGAGAAGAAGAAGCTCCCGCACCGTTGTCGCCAGTGTATGCCAATAGACGGCGAAAGCACAGCACAACGAAGACCACGAGAGGCCCCTGACAAGTAGGGGCCACCCAAGACCGGGGGGGACGTTACCCCCCGAGTTGACGCCGCGGGCATGAGGCAACCATAAGTCCTCGACCCCGCAACCGTAGTGGTCCTCGCGCTCCGCGCGAGAACACACTCCACAGACCACACGGCACGCCCGAACGTACCTAGTGTTTTGAGATGTGCCGTACAATGTATATTTCGTACATCGTATCACAGTATCAGATGGTGTCACAGGTCGTGCCTAGACGCGCAGACGCCAGTACCTAATAAAGTAACGTCTTTCATTCTACGTCGTTAGTGTAGACGGAGCTATCTGCACTTCGGAGGAACGTATGACATGTACGAATAATATGATGATAAAGAAACTGACGTGTACTAAATAATATTTGTAAATATCTACACTACAGTAATAAATAAATGTTAAGTTTGAATTTATGCGTAATTCGAGCTTAGAGTAGGAGGAACGACGCAACGAAAAAGTAATCGCATTGAAGTGCCAGTGACCCTTATGAACAATAACGTTAATTTCTCAATTTTCGGAAAATCCCAACTAGGTTCCCAACAATAATTTTATAATTTTACACCATAATTATAATAAACAACTATCCCAATGTAACATATGGTCACACATTGACCCGATCAGCTGATTACTAGTTACTACGGGAGACGCAACATTTTTTTTCGTTTGCGGCCTTATGTTTCTTGGGGAAAGTTGTTCGTTCATATTGTTGGGCACTATCATTCCGCTTCGGGAACAAAATTAATAGAAAGTCACCGTGTAGGTATAATTACATGAAAAGTCCCTCAAGTCGTTAAGACTTTCTTTTCTTTTGAGTTCTAACTAGCACTGCACAAACTAAAGCGGGTGCTTTACGTGTGTGGCGCCGGCGCCAGGCGTGTGCGGTGCGGGTGCGGCGCGGGCGCGACGAGACATCGTGTCAACTGAACACGTCCTCAGCTACTCTATGCGTATAATAAACATAGGGTCACGCCGCTTCCCATACGCGTTAGCATAGGCACAGTTGCGCCCACTTTTATCAGTTATTCAAGGTTCCATGTTATTATATTTACATGAATTGCTGGCCTTACAGGTGAACCTGCCCTACCTCTCGAATGTCCTTCAGCACGTCATGGTCAACTCCGTGAACCGTCAGACCTGCCAGGCTCGCTACCAGTGGCTGGCGACCCAAACCGGGTACCCTTACCCGGTCACCGAGAACATGGTCTGCGCCGGCCTGCTCGATGTTGGCGGTGAGTTGAAACTTGTGCCTGAATCCGTGCAGTCGTTTACACCGCACGCTCCCTGATATTTAATTCTGCTGGACGCCTCCACGGTAAATCTTTACACCTTGTACTGAGCTATACACAAATATATGCGTTGCAATAATAATAATTTCATACAAATCATCAAAAAAGCGATGCGATACCCTGCGTCCAAATCGATACTCAGATTCCAGTTCTCAATCCTTTTTCCCTTGCTGCTGCGATGCTAGTCCGTAAACAATTTGGTTGGATAAATTGTTGTTGATGTCTTCGTAACACTTTTCTCAACCAGGCGCCGACGCATGCCAGGGCGACTCGGGCGGCCCACTGATCTACAACAACGTCGTCATCGGCATCACGTCGTGGGGCGTCGGGTGCGCGGAGCCCTACTACCCCGGCGTCAACGTGCGCATGGCCAGTTACACCAACTGGATTAATGCAACTGTGAGTATCTTTTCCAGCGACGGGGAAAACGGGAACTCATCTTCCTGGTCGAAAAACTACGAAAACATCTGGGGATAATGATACTATTATATTATACTAATACCAGGACTTAATACATAGCCAAATTATGCGCCATTCTTATCCTTTTTTACATTTTGCCTGTTGCCAAATTGTTTTGTAAACGAGAGCTCATAAGTGGGGTCTAGATGGAAAAGTCGAGAGCAGAAGGTTTGACTTTGGAAATATGTTTGAGGAGACAAACATACTAAAAGTCCTGGAACAACGAACTTTCCGGTTTTTTTTTTGGCTTTCATCTCGAAAACGACGCAACTATCCCCAATGTTGTTTAGAATTATGAGCTCCGAACATTTCAACGCTAGCAAGTATGTATTATGAGCTCCGAACATTTCAACGCTAGCACGTATGTATTATGAGCTCCGAACATTTCAACGCTAGCACGTATGTATTATGAGCTCCGAACATTTCAACGCTAGCACGTATGTATTATGAGCTCCGAACATTTCAACGCTAGCACGTATATATTATGAGCTCCGAACATTTCAACGCTAGCACGAATGTATTATGAGCTCCGAACATTTCAACGCTAGCACGTATGTATTTTTGAAGAGCAATGAGCTCTAACTTCCTTTAGGGCGCTTTTTCCTCAGATGACCTGTTTTAACTTCACCACGACCCATGTTATGTTATGCAGTTAAAGGTCAAGTGCGAGTCAGACTCGCGCACGAAGGGTTCCGTACCACCGCACAATAGTGTTCAAGTTTCTTGCTTGGGGATTATTGTAAATAAAAAATGGATCCCATTAATGTCCCCACCGAGGGGCACGGGCCTTCTCCCGGATACAAGTAAGATTGAGCCATATTTCACCAGGCTGGCTCAGTAAGGGTTGATGGAGGGGTGTCGGGCTAGGCCAACCTGACTGTCAGAAGTTATCGAGCTGCAGGGCCTTTGACACCGCTTTATCACTACTACCACCGAGTAACGACAGTCGCCCGGACCTACAATGTACAGTCATCTGAAACACGAAAGCGCCCGCCACAAATGCCACATAAAAGCGGTTACCCATCCAGGAGCCGTCTCTTCTCTCTGCTGTTGCTAACCGCACGATCTTTGGCAATGTGCGGACACCGCTAGGACAAGGACGTGTTGTAGGGGGATTAGGTATCTTTAATTTTTGTGCGTGTTTAGATCGCAAAATGTTGTTTACAAAATTATTAGGGGCAGCTACTTTCATTCTCCATTAATGATCGCAGGTGCGTGCATTCAGATATGAAATTGTGCTCCTCTATTTAAACCATACATTTCTCGATATTTTTCCTGTGATATTTGAGTAATGATCTACTTATATTATAATTATTCATCATTCTTTTAACTTCATCGTAAGTTGGTCATTAGGTTAGTCCTATTCTCCTAGTCCTATTGTCTTAAATATTTTTAACTAAGCATTTCAGGTTTATAAATAATAATAATATGGGATCCTCGCAACAAGCCCTTTTATTTGACATGCCACACACTATTTTGAAAAACTTTTATTTTCTGATTTAAAACAACATTTCATATCGTTTTTCTTGTTATATTTCAGTAAAGATAGATATTTTAGGATTTTTAGTTTCAAAGATAAGTGGGTTGGCCGTTCCTTTCATCAGACATGTCACACGATACAGTTTGGAAGTCTTTTTTTTCATTTCTGATATGCCAATTTTTTTATTTCTGATTTGAGCTAAAAAAAAAAAACAAAAAACGGGACTTTCTTTGAGCCCCGCCCCCTAGGGCTCAGGACTTAGAATATATTTGTTTCCTAACTTGTCCAAATAAAGTTGTGAAGTGAAACTGACTGCTTCCGACTTTTCCATCTAGAATCGTCGGTTGAAACCTTAATAGCGCCTGGAGGTCGGTAAATTTTCATTGGTTTTCGTACTTATTACCTGGCCATAAGGTTGAAAATAATGTGCGAATGTATTCCCCATGACCCAGTAAGGGTTAAAATAAACTCGTGACTTTGTTTTCAGGTAACGCGGTACAGCAGTAGTCCCCCAATGAAGAACGTCAACTCCATATTGATATTTCTATCATTGGCTACTTCAATATTAACTCTCAGTAAGGCATAAGTTTGTATTATCCCACTTTGTGGTGAAGTGGCGAATAATATTGTTTCTGCTCAAATGAAGAAAGTACGTAACTCTAATAAATTGCTATTTTCTCTAATTATTTATTTTGTGTGTGTTTGTGATAAACAGTGTGTTACAGAATGGGATAATTAATAAAACGACAATAAATTTTGGCATAAACGAAAGAAACAGCTCGTTTCTAGATATCACATATGAATATTTATTTAGGAGTAATGATAGAGATATAACTAGTTATGTATGTATATGTTACAGCGTACAATAAATATAAGGTACAATGTGATCCACTACAGCGGTCATAACTGATCCTCGCCTGCTGCCAGCGACAGTAGCACCACCTGCCGGCACAGCACTGGCGACAAAACAAACAGGTTATTAGCGCATATTGGTACTCCACTTACTACAGGCACTACTTCAGGCAGGTAGGTTGGGAAGCTGGTCCTGCGGTAGTGCAGCGGTGCGGGAGGGCGCGCGACTTCAGTGCGGAGTCTGCTTGGCCTATACATACCTCATCCCCATCACGCACCGCTCCACCGCCACTAAACATACTAAGATCCTAGTTTGGTTACTGAGTCCCGGTCACGAATATTTGAGGCGATGGAAAAAGTAGGCGGGACCAGATGAAATGATCTTTCTCAAACATGCAAGGAAATTTTGTACGGAAATACAATATGAAAAATATCAAATTTACAGCGACTGTAACCTTAATTAAAAAAAAAAGAAATGGGCCAGAATTGTAAGTATGAAAGTGCAGATTTATTTGAATTTCGAACATAGAGCGCGCCAGAAATGTAAGAATGAAAGTGTTGTTTTATTTAAATTTCAAGGAATATGCAAGGTCATCAAAAATCATCGAGTTACCTTTGCCTAAAAAAATCATACGAAAAAAATACCTACCCTTAGCGGGAAAAAATACTAACAAGCTAAAAATATAGTGTTGAGAACAACTATTTCATTGAATAAATTATTATGAGTTCTAATGAGAGTGAAATGGAGATTGACTGTACTCCTCCAAATTTATAGGGGGAAGCCAAATGGGCCATGGAAAATTTGTTACCAAAAACGTCCAGGGAAAGGTATACAAAAGCTTACGAGAAATTCATGTCCTGGAGAATTGAAAAAGGTTTTATATTAAATTTTTCATTTATTTCCTTGCTTTTTTTTGAGAAAAACACCATACAAGCTAACTCGTATTATTGAAGTCATGACTATTGTATGACCGTATTGTAATACGGTCATACCATAGTCCTGCAATACGGTATTTGACAAGATAGTCCAATAAACCTGGAAATGTCGCTCAAGCTGAACCTATTTCAACAAAAGCGTTTGGCAATATCAGAGTTGTATATTTCCGGCAGTTGTATTTTATAAACTCAAATTTGTGTTAAAAGGACAGCATTTGACCATGACGTCACATGCTAGTATATCATAGGACTCGTGAACAAAGAAATACAAAACTTGACTGAAGCTCGATTCAAAAAATGTATAAAGCACACTTTGTGCACTAAGGCCTACTACAAAAATAATGACTTTTTACAAGACACCGACATCTGGCATTAAACCAGTTTATTGCACCCTATATATTATGTTCTATGTCATATTATGCTTGATTATGTTATGATGTTCATTAAGTCTCAATGTTTGTGCTATTATGGATAAAAATCTTTGAACTTGAACAAAATTACCGTTGTGACAGACCCTAAAAAGTATTTATTTTGACGAGCAGTCAAATACCATATTGGCGACGTTCACCGCCACGGTACTAATGCTCTATTATGTTGTTCCTGCGAGTCATTGACATTTGAATGATTTGATGCGTAATGTGTGATGATCGGGCTCTCAACTGTACCTCTGTCGGTGAGCGTGTCCAGCAGCACTGCGCGCGCGCCGCCCCGCGTCACCAGCCGCACCCCCGCCGCCCCCGCAGCACCCGCCGCATCGCCGCCCCGCAGCCGCGCGCCCCCGGGCGGCGAGCCGGAGAGGCAGCGCCACTTCGCGAGCTCTTCCGTGGCGGAGACACCTTCCACGGGCTCCTGTGAGGTGAAGTGTCCGTTTAAACAGTATCTACTTATACTTCACCCACTTAAATGAATTATTTTCCGAGGTATTGGAGCAGTTGAGGAGGTTGCTATGCCGACATGTACGAATTGTTTATATTGTTTATTATTTTGATTATAGAGTATGATATAAAATGTACTTATGTAACTATTCATGTGGATTGTATTTTTTTAAATTAAGATTGCAAAACCCACTTTATTAATCTACACATCCTCACTGGGTTGGCTGGAAGAGATTTCTTTTAGAAATAAGCCTGACTTTGTGTATCAATTTTTAACATTTACACATGATATACATATTATAATATTGAGTTAGTGAGAATAAAGGTTCAATAATGATTAAATTCACCCACAAACACTAAACGTCTTTTGGTGTTTAGATTGTTTGTATAAAGCTGCTCCCACGTCCGACGAGGACGTATACGTCCTCGTCGGACGTGGTACTCGCGACCACCGATGGAGCGGCAAGCAACAGAGAAGCTTCAGTGAAGATATTAATCACATTTAATAATATTTTGAGACATAAAAACAAAAAGATCCCTCTTACACGTTTTTATTTTATTTAGCATTGATTTTCCTCCAAAAGTACTAAATTAAAGTAACGTGAAACGGAACGTATTTCAAAACACCCATCAGCGGAAGTGATGTCCTAAACGCTATTGTGACACTTCGATGTAAGGCACAGAGCTATGCGTCAATATCTCTTTCTTCCCTTTTCAATCGAAAGAAAGAGAATAGATCCACGCGTAGATCTGGAGCTTTATTTTTGAATCGCTCGCATGATTTTTATGTCACGCGAGCGCTCTTTTCTACTGATTTTCTTTCGACTTCCGAAATTTCGTATTTTTCAGACATTCGCCTGCAACGAGTGGCCATCACCACTCGTTGCGCAAGTCGAATAGTAGAATAAACGTCAAATACGTCAAAGCTAATGTCAACAGTGTCAACACAAATTGAAGTGTCAGAGTTTGCTGTTTTGGCGCGTTTTTTCTAATTGGAGTTCAAAACGTCAAATATGTGACATTTGCGATAGATTGAACAGCCCGATTTGTTCCATATTATTGCTAGGTTTTAGTAGGCAGCTTAACACGTTGGCGGGCAGTACGCCTAGAGGCGATAAGGCGAAAGTTCAAAAAATGACAGTACGCCTGTAGACGTTCATATTTAATCCATTTTATTGTCACTACGCCGTGCGGCGTACGTTTTCCCATACAGTTACAAGGCGAGGTAGAAAGTACTGTCACAGCTCAAACAAATCCATCATACCTAATGCGCCTACGCACACATGGATATTTTTGTGTGCTCTACGCACGCACACTACGCCTGCGGGCGTCGTCTGTACATACAATCAGTCCAGTAGTGTCAACAGGCGGGACGCCACGTGCTTTTTCTTATTCATTCGTGCATTGTTTTCGCGAAGGTAAGAAAACCTGTTACGTAATTACCTAAATGTATTTTGTATGATTGTTTAAGTATTTTCTTAATAAATAAATGAATCTCTATTGTTTATTATTTGGTGTTAAGTGTGTTTATGTTGTTTTATTCGTTGTTAGGTTTACTCATAACATAACTCAACCTTTTATTTTATTATCATCACCTGTTCATGGAAAAAAATTCTAATTCTGTGAATCTATCACAGGAATTACTGGGCTTGAAGTCGCATACAACAGGCACATTGCGCAGTAATCGCAAAAACAATCCAAGTTGTGTGGTAACCAAAAAACTGAAAAAGGGAGAACACGTGTGGGCCCAAATATGATAACGACTAAAAAGCATCCCTGTCTGACCGAGGTGCGAAACAGATATGGTAAACTGAGAATCAAACCTGCAGAAGTTAACCTCTATAACAGGAACATGTCTGGCATTGATTCTGATTGAATGGCAGTCCACAAAAAACCATAAGATGGTACAAAAAGGTTTTTTTCCACCTTCTCGATGTCGCTGTGTGGAATGCATTCTTCCTGTATAAGAAGTATAAAGCAGACAATGCTGTTTCTTACCCATTCAGACAGTTCCGAGATGAACTGATCAAGTTGATGATGGGGATTGATGCACAAACGAAAGGAATGGACCTCATTCCTTCCTCATTCGTTCCAGCACCTCTGCAGGAGGCTCGGCTCCTCTTCCTATTCCACCTCGTCCACCAGAATCATTTGGACATTGGGCGGAACAACAGCCGCGGCGCCCAGGTACCACTAAGAAGTTTGCCTTTTTAAAGTGCAAACTATGTAGCAAAAAAAACTTCGCAAATAAACGAGCTACCGATGCAGACTGTCCAGACCAACCCCCACTTTGCCCTTCGTGCTTCTAAATATATCACGAAAGCTTAAATGCGACTGCATAAAAATATAATTCTCTCATCGTGAGAAAATTCTTTAAAAAATTAAGTAATGATTAAAGTTTTTAGTATGCTAGTTGATTGTGATAATAACAAAGTTTATATAGTACAGGTTATCTATTATTGTAAGTTTGATGATTATTCATTATATCATGTTAATTTTGAATAAATAATGTGATTTATATGCAAACAATATCTTTTTATTTTAATTTTAGTCTTAGCGCCTGAAGGCGTACTGATGTAGTGGATATTGAATAATAGTACTACAAAGACAGTACGCCTTCAGGCGTGAACGGCTACAGGCGTACTGTCTATTATACAATAACCACTACTTGCTTAAATGACAGTACGCCTATAGGCAATCTATGGGAAAAAGTACTGTCATGGCGCAATAAACAGAGGAGGCAGTACTGCCCGTCAACGTGTTAATTGAACAGACACTTGTCATACAGCCTATAATATGAGAGCATTTAACGTTCCGTTTCCTATGCGATATTTACCGGTTTGTACTTTTACTGCGAGTAACGGATAAAAATCAAGATTTCCAAATTTATTGGCAACACCGATGACGAACGATTCAAAAATGCAGAAAATCAACGTCATGCGACTTGTTAGTCGAACGTGACATATCTCTCATGCGATATATTATGTCACACGAGTGATCAAAAATAGAGCTCCTGTCCTCTTCATAAGTGTCATGATTGCATCCAGGAAGTCATTTCCGCTGCTGGGTGTTTTCGCGCCAAACTGTCAACTGTTTGTTTAAGCCCGCGGTTTTTGGGCAATAAATTGCAGTTTTTGTTTAATAAGCTAGTGATCTTTTCGACATGATATACGTGAAAATGAAAGCAAAAATAAAATAAATTCATGTTTTTCCTATTGATTTGATTGACAATGCTCATTCATCAAAATCAATCAATCAATCAATCAATCAAAACTCATTGCAAGTAGGCAAAATAATGCACTTTTACAAGTCAAACTTAAAACTTAAGTCTCATCATCTCATATACATAAAAAAAAAAACAAATATGATCAACTAAACCACTGAGTACATAACTGAATATGGTTTGAGTTTGAAAAAGGAAACCCCTTCAAGTGCTGATTCATGGCTGAATCAGCACAGGAAAAGGAAACTCCATTAAGTCTACCAGTGCTTCGGAAATACGCCCGTCAAAGAAGATAGCACTAAGAAATTCTACGGGGATGTCATTTTTCACACGGTCTCACTCTTAGCCATACCAAGGCACAACACCTCGGCGTATGAGCACACCTTCAGGTTGCAGGCGGTCCGACTGTGGAACGCACTTCCTTGCAAGATAAGAGACAGTCCCACTCTTTTCTCTTTCAAAAACCGGGTAAAAGAGCACTTCCTCTCTCTTTCATGATAGTAGTTATAGTATGTATATTACTATATGTACCAGTTTATATTTCGATTGGTACTTATTTAGTAGTTTGGTATATAGATATTTTATTTTACATATTTTATAGATATTTAATTTATTTATTATAGATAAGTTATTTGATATTGTGCACTGCCTAGCCTTTCATGGTATTTTTTCCTATGCCTTGGTTTGCTGGAAGAAATCTATTTTTAGAGATAAGCTCACCTTTGTACATATGTTTTCAACAAATGTAACTTTTTATTTATCTTTGTGCAATAAAGAATTATGAATTATGTTTTTTTTTCAATTTTCGTCATATTTTGTTATTATTACACAATGTACCATATAAAAATTATCAAATGTAATAACAATATTATAACAACGTATCCATAAGTGCCAATAAGTTGTCTCAATATAACAATCTAACAAAATAAATAAATAAGGACAAAGACAAGCTATAATGAAAATAACTTATGATAATCCAGATTGGACCAGTCCCCCCAAGCAGCCCCCGCAAGAAAAGACATTTTAGTGAGCATGACCATAAACTCTGGTTTCTTGGTAACAGACTTGTCACATCATATCACATTTCACGTTTACAATGTTCATGACACCCTTGGATTTATATATGTGCACACATCCTTATCCTATCCTTATCCTAGTGTGGGGCCAGGAGCAATGTACTCGTATGTGCCTGTTTACAGATCGATTAACTAAAGCTGGCGCGTTCAACACATTTACACATTGCGATTGTATAGAGTCTGAATAAGCGCGCGGCGTGACGTTGCACTGCATGGGCATCAAGAATAGTCTGTCTCTGTCGCACGCGGACAAAGTTATGAATATGAAGGAGAAAGTTATTGTTTTGCTTTTGCTACTGCTTATAAATATAGTGTGATCTTTTTGCATTCGTGTCACATGAGAATCAATCAAGAAAGCGCGTTATGTGATTGTTTACCTATTTCGAGGTTAGATTAAAACCATTAATTATTAAACTTCAAAAACTTTATTGCTACTAAGTGTAAAATAGTTGGTGTAATCGGACGGCCTTACCAATAAAATTAGTTATTCACTGTGTAACTTATACAGTGTTTTGTCTTGCTTTGACATTTACTCGACTTATGATAAGGACAAAACACTGTTTAAGTTAAACAGTGAATAACTTTTTTTATTAGTAAGCCCGTTAAAAAAGAACAGGTACTTAGTTACCCTTTTCGGGTATTGCAATATATGTACAATCGAACCAACTGAATCATGACCCATTTGCCTGATAATTCGTTTGAAACTTTCAAACTTGTAAGATCTATGTAAATGTCAGTGTCTAATCAAATGATATCAAGTTCGTTACCAAGGAAATAAACCTTCAAGCGAATTTCGACCTACTTGCATTTAAGGGGTTTAGCAAAATAAGCTTATGGTGGGTCATGATTCAGATGGTTTGATTGTACTTAAATAAAATTATAAACATACTCTTTAGTGAAATTGTATTAGTCTGAGTACTGTGATGTGCCAGCTTTAGTTAACCGATCTATAAAAATGTGCATGTTTACATTTGGAAATTTTTATCATCATCATCATCTCATCATATCATGCTCAGCCCACATCGACCCCCTGCTGGCATAAGACTCTTCTCTATAGCGCCAATCCTCACGCCCAGCGAGATTCCATCAACTTTCCGATATCGTCGGACCTTCGGGTGTACCGCGTCTACAGCACCATGAAAAAGTTTAGCCTAAAATGAAGTAGTACCGCACGCACCTGCCGGTACGAGTATCTGTCCTCCGCGAACTCCCGGAAGCTGTCGTCGCCGCAGCGCAGGCGCAGCGCGGGGTCGATGACCGCACACGTCACGCCGCCGGCAGCGAACACCACCAGGCAGCTGTCGGGCGCCGGCGAGGGGGGAGAGTGCGGACTCTGTGGTGGGGGGCGAACACTCCCAATTACAATACAGGCACTTATGTTGCCTCGAAACACAATCATATTCAGTCCACATCGACCCACTGCTGGGAATAGGCCTCTTTCTCGAAACACAATGCCTGGAATATTAATATCCGAATGCTACTCAAAAGGGTTCTAATACTTTTGTATGAAGACTGGCATACCGTTTTTAAAAAATCTTGATATCTGCCTGCGGCCAGAGATGAAACCGATGTCCATCGATATAGTAAATTATTGGAACACTTTTGTGTAAGTATGAATTTCTAAAATGCGAGAAATCTGACTTCAAAGCGCAAAAAAGGTGTTTTTCTAGCACTTTGAAGTCAGATTTCTCGAAAACTATATCATTTTCGAAATTTATAATTACACACATTTGTTTGTAACATAATACTCTATCGCTCGACACCCGTTTCATCACTGGCTGCAGAAATGATGATTTTCCGACAGTTAGTATGCAAAAAAATATTACACGCCCTTTCACAAACGAAAGATGGGGGCTGATCAAGAATATCCCTTGCCCTTGCCCAGCATCATCGAGTTAAACATTGAAATGACGTTGCCCTCATTAAACCTAGAAAGTGGATCTGGCAATTACCGTCTATATATGCAATTCCTGTTAGTAAGCACCACTAAGAGAACACATGGAGAAGTAAAGGCGACGTATTCCTGTGTACGTAAGCAACTTCCCCTTACATACATTTAGTATTGTACTAAGTCAAATTCAAAATTTATTTGTTACTGTAGATCTTTACATATGCTTATTAGTAAACGTATTTTTTTGCCCCTTCTTTACATTGGACCACTGTGGGAGAAGCAGGATGAAGAAAATACCACAGATTGATTTTAGATCTCTTTTAAAAATTGGTTGCGTAACTAACACAAATATTACAATAATGATAAGGTACTACGTAGTAACTATTTATTAAACTGTGGTACTACAGATTATTTCATACAGATATGAATAAGTATCTAATAAAGACCCTTCGTAATAAAGAGATGTAAAAAGGATTGCAAATATATTGGTTTTAATAAATCTTTTTAATGTTTGTAAATAATCTATTAAATAGAATAGAATAAAAATTGTTTATTATGTAAAATGTAAATAAGTGTCAAAGAAAATTCGGCAGTCGTTCTCTTAATCTCCTAGCGATATCTCGTGGTATTTCCAATATTGCGTGAGTGCTGCACCAAGCGATATATGCCTCGAACTAAAGATGCTTTCGTAGCATCTCTGATTACGCAGAAGACATTTTTGTTCGACTTGTTCCATCTGTATTAGTATAATATTATAGTATCTGTGGTGATACAGATAGATATAAGAGTTCTTTCAAGCTTCACAATATTTAAAACACAAACATGTGTGAGTGTGTGTGAGTGTGGGTTACATAAACTATGGAAAAAAACCCATGTAAGCGATTGAAGAAACAGTCACATACAGTAACATACAACCAACCTCTCTCGGCGGCGGCGGCTCGCAGCTCGGGTGTATGATCGTCGCGGTGACGTCATTGATCGCGTCGCTTATAAGATATGACCTCGCGCGTGCGCCGTCGGTGATGACGTAGGTCTCGCTGCGCGCCTCGCCGCACGAGCTGATGTTGTCTGCGCAGGAGTAGGCGTCGAGCGCGCACGACGACGGGTACGGGTGCGACTGGAGAAGCGCCTCTTTCGCTGTGGAGAAGTCTGGGTTATTGTTTTTCATTTGGACATTGTGTGTCAGTGTATACACTCACCTCTGACGATGTGCGGCGGCAGCAGGCGACACAGCCCGTACTCGGCGGCGGGACATTGCGTGTCATTGTATACACTCACCGCTGACGCGATGTGCGGCGGCAGCAGGCGACACAGCCCGTACTCGGCGGCGGGACATTGTGTGTCATTGTATACACTCACCGCTGACGATGTGCGGCGGCAGCAGGCGACACAGCCCGTACTCGGTGGCGGGACATTGTGTGTCATTGTATACACTCACCGCTGACGATGTGCGGCGGCAGCAGGCGACACAGCTCGTACTCGGCGGCGGGACATTGTGTGTCACTGTGTGGCGGGACATTGTGTGTCATTGTATACACTCACCGCTGACGATGTGCGGCGGCAGCAGGCGACACAGCCCGTACTCGGCGGCGGGACATTGTGTGTCATTGTATACACTCACCGCTGACGATGTACGGCGGCAGCAGGCGACACAGCTCGTACTCGGCGGCGGGACATTGTGTGTCATTGTATACACTCACCGCTGACGATGTGCGGCGGCAGCAGGCGACACAGCCCGTACTCGGCGGCGGGACATTGTGTGTCATTGTATACACTCACCGCTGACGATGTACGGCGGCAGCAGGCGACACAGCTCGTACTCGGCGGCGGGACATTGTGTGTCATTGTATACACTCACCGCTGACGATGTACGGCGGCAGCAGGCGACACAGCTCGTACTCGGCGGCGGGACATTGTGTGTCATTGTATACACTCACCGCTGACGATGTGCGGCGGCAGCAGGCGACACAGCCCGTACTCGGCGGCGGGACATTGTGTGTCATTGTATACACTCACCGCTGACGATGTGCGGCGGCAGCAGGCGACACAGCCCGTACTCGGCGGCGGGACATTGTGTGTCATTGTATACACTCACCGCTGACGTTGTGCGGCGGCAGCAGGCAACATAGCTCGTACTCGGCGGCGGGACATTGTGTTTCAGAATTGTCTTTAACCTTGAATTGGTTCACAGTTAATAATTTATTGTTAAACGCTGGTAAAACCAAGTGTATCAAATTCTCACTTCCAAATGTCAGGCAAGTTGAGACCAGTTTAGTGTTAGACAACAGCACGTTAGAATTAGTAAATGATAACAAGTTTCTTGGAATAACCATTGATAGCAAATTGCAGTGGGGACCCCACATAGATAAATTGGCTGGTAAATTAAGTTCTGCGGCTTACGCTGTTAGGAACATCAGACAAAGCACGGATGTGGCTATATCTAGGCTAATATATTTTAGTTACTTTCATAGCGTGATGTCCTATGGTATCTTGCTGTGGGGGAAAGCAGCGGATATTCAAACTATTTTTATTTTACAGGAAAGAGCTATTCGAGCAATTTATAATTTAAAACGAACAGACTCCTTAAGAGAGCTTTTTAAAGAAATTGACATACTAACAGTAGCTAGTCAATTTATTTTCGAAAATATAATGTATGTACGCAAGAACCTTACAACATTTTCCAAACTTAGCGATAGCTGTAATGTTTACCTAAGAAATAATCACAGACTATGTGCGCCCCGTTTTAGACTCGCGAAGGTTAGCAATTCTTTCAAGGGTCAGTGCATTCTCTACTACAATAAGATACCTCTGGAGATTTTGAAATTGCCATTTGAGCAATTTAAAAAGCAGGTTAAAGCGACTTTGTCGAAAAAGGGATATTACAATGTTCAAGATTACTTAAATGACAGGACTGTATGGGGTTAATCTGGCTCAACACAGACCTTGCTGTTAATAATTTTGTAATTATTTATTCCAGCTTATTAAATAAAAATAAATCATAATTGTATTAGTTAAGCACAACCTATTTTAAAAGAGATCTAAAAATCAATCTGTGGGAGTTTCTACGCCCTTCTTCTCCCACAGTGGTCCAATGTAGAGAAGAGGCAAAAAAATACGTTTGCTAAGTATATGTAAATATCTACAGTAATAAAGTACTTTTGAGTTTGAGTTTGAGTGTGTACACTCACCGCTGACGATGTGCGGCGGCAGCAGGCGAC
The DNA here is from genome assembly GCA_949825045.1 of Argyresthia goedartella. Taxonomy (NCBI): domain Eukaryota; kingdom Metazoa; phylum Arthropoda; class Insecta; order Lepidoptera; family Argyresthiidae; genus Argyresthia; species Argyresthia goedartella. Next base: position 21,329,718 of record OX463834.1, read on the forward strand.
ACAGCCCGTACTCGGCGGCGGGACATTGTGTGTCATTGTATACACTCACCGCTGACGATGTGCGGCGGCAGCAGGCGACACAGCCCGTACTCGGCGGCGGGACATTGTGTGTCACTGTGTGGCGGGACATTGCGTGTCATTGTATACACTCACCGCTGACGATGTGCGGCGGCAGCACGCGACACAGCCCGTACTCGGCGGCGGGACATTGTGTGTCATTGTATACACTCACCGCTGACGATGTGCGGCGGCAGCAGGCGACACAGCCCGTACTCGGCGGCGGGACATTGTGTGTCATTGTATACACTCACCGCTGACGATGTGCGGCGGCAGCAGGCGACACAGCCCGTACTCGGCGGCGGGACATTGTGTGTCAGTGTGTACACTCACCGCTGACGATGTGCGGCGGCAGCAGGCGACACAGCCCGTACTCGGCGGCGGGCGCGGCGCGGGACACGACGAAGCGCCCCGAACCGCCCCAGCCGCCCGGGAGCTCTGAGGGGAAACAATGAGAATACATTGTACAATCTGATTGGCAGTTTTTAGGTTTCTGTACCCGAAGGGTGCCAGACAGGACCCTATTACTAAGCCTCGCTATTCGTACTTCCGTCTACAAGTCCGTTTGTCTGTTGGTCTGCCTCTCCGTCTGTCCGTCAGCGGGCTGTATCTCATGAACCGTTGAAATTTTCACAGAATGTGTATTTTCATGCCACTGCTCGGAAATATGGTCAAAGATGGACTGATATGAGAGTAGAAAGTAGTTCTTAGTAGTACAATTCAAAAACAGTCAAACAATATAGATTTGCAAAGTAAAATGTAGTGTTTAGCGGCCTTTTTTACTTTTGATACATAAATATTAAACAACTTTCTATCCCTGCTATTGGTCGATTATTCAACCAGAAATACCTACACCGTCAAAATGTTAAAATTATGATAATATCCTACCATTCTCATCGGAACTAGTTTTGCTGGAAGAAATCTCTTATTAGAGATAAGCTCACCTTTGTATACCGACCGGAATGACACAAAATACTAAATAAATGTTCCGGGAAAAAACATTACCTTGTCATTCCACAACTGCCCTAATGCGAATATCAATATTACTTTTAATTAAACTGTGTATTCAACCTGTTTTATTTCCTTACATTAGGCGTGAAAAGCACATAGTAAATGCCTCGGTAGAAAGTGCAATAGATGGACTCGCATCTTCGCGGGCTCACCTGCGGCTCGGCCCGCGAATTAACTCGTCCATCTATTGCTTACTTTCTATACCTGGGCAACAATGTACTATTCTAACGAACTACACGAGATTTTTATAAAATTACACCCCCCGACCCCACAAGAAATACTATAAATTAATCAAAAATTTCGCGGCAGCGTTTGTTATCGTCGGTAGCGCAATTAATCGTCATTCAGTAGGGACTGGTATCGGAGCCCAGTTCGTACATATATTTTTTTGTCCTTATGTTTTCTTGTACGATGGTTCGGAACCATTCGTGTGCGAGGCCGACCCGAACGAACGAGCGAACGAATTGCACCACTCCAGTCAGGATTATACCGAGTCCGGACAAACGGAGTGTGAATAGAATCGACCGATTAATGCAACCCTTAGCCAATATAGGTTATTTTTTTAGATGTAAAAACGTTTGGTCAAGAACACAATTATCTCAAAAGTGTTTTCTCAGTTCGGTGCCCTTGAAATTCCTTTACATGGTCAATTGCACGGCAAACTGAGCGCAACTAGAAATACTGGTTTTGTCTGACAAAAATACTGAATTGCGCGACTAGAAATCTGAAAAACAGCAAGTTGAAAACCTTAATTCGGGTAACAAAAAACAAAACGAGCGTTGGATTTTGTTGTTCTCACATGTTCAACCTAACAATAAGAATAAAGGGTGAGCGATGCGAATGGCATCCAAATTGCATGGTCGTCTCCAGCTGTTATGTAAGTTCTGAAAGTGGTCCAGGTAACTATATATATACTAATAGTTACCTGTATACGAGTTGCCTGCCGTGTCGTCGATGGTGGCGGCCAGCAACTCTTGCTCGTCGGCCGTGTGTTCAATGTACACGTCCTGAAATATGCAATGAACCGTTACAGAGGACCATAACAGCTATGTATGCTGCTAGTGCGAACAGTAGCTGATTTCCGACGAGTGTAAAAGTCGACACCAGTCGGAAATCATCTTACGCACGTGTATCATACAATGTTTTACTATGCATTGTGCGAGGCAATAAAATAAAAAAGGGTAATATTAAACTGCACATCAAAAATACTGATTTTCACAGCAAATAACAAGGCAAAAAGGAAGGGTAGGGAAGGGGGTGAGCGAAGCGAAGCCACTTTACCCTTCGTGTTAGGTTGAACATGTAAGAACAACAAAAAATACTTAAGTACAAATATAATATTTAAAACATAAAAAGTGTTTTTGCTGATCCTTTTCAGTCAGTATTTTTGATTTTTGATGTGCAATTAAATACTAGCCATAAAAAAATAACTAACTTAAATACATTCAACAAGCGCTCAACATATCAATTAGTTTTATTGTACCTTTTATATTAATGATAATCTGTATTTTACTAATTTGACAAACTTTACTCTATAAACTATAACTCTTTGCGACGTTCTGACGACGGAGTTAAAAAAAAGCTGAAAAGTTAAAAAGCACTTGTGCAAAAAAGTGGCACTTTCCCGCAGTTCGCATATTTATCCCCTTCGGCCGGGGGGTGCTTACGACGGACGGCGCTCCGTCTACTTCGATGTATGGCCTGCGGGATAATCAACCTAGAGTCACCTTGGGCGGCGCGTTTTTGTAGTGCAGGCTGATCTTGCTGAGCTCGTGCTCCAGGTCCGCCAGCTGCGACACGTTGCGCCGCGACTTGCCGCCGCCGCCGGCAGCGCCTCCCGCGGCCGCCTCCCGCGCGCTGGCGTCCGTCTGACAACCAGACATACCATACAAATATCAAAGTCAAACTCAAAATATTCTTTATTCTGGTCGATGATTAAATATCTCTTAGAGCCCGACATTCATTTAATACTAGGTGTACAATCCAAAAGCTGATACTTCTCAGAGGAATATGCACAAGAAACTCAGGGGTAGCTCTTTTTCAAAAGAAATACTTATTACTTAAAACATAAATTTAAGTACACATAAAATATTTAAAACATTAAAAGTGTTTATGTTGATCCTTTTTTGCTGTGTAAATCAGTGTTTTTGATGTGCAACTAATAATACATTGACTTCACTTATGTTTATTGTATCACAGCCACTGGAAGAACAAGCAGTTTATCCCCAAGGATTTACATCATCTAGATATTCCCCAAGGATACCTATACCTATATAAGCATTATACGACGACGACCGGTTTAGCCTAGCGAGTAGTGACCTTGCCTACGAAGCTGACGGTCCTGGGTTCGAATCCCGGTAGGGGCAAATATTTGTATGATGAGCAACAATATTTGTTTCTTAGTCTTGGATGTTTTCTATGTATTTACTTAAGTATTTATCTCTATTAAATATATCGTCGTCTAGTACCCATAACACAAGCCTTGTTGAGAACCTAAGAACTGTTTCACAAATTATGTCCATTACTAATGTTCAACAAACGACTAAACGAGGGAGCAAGTGTACTATAATACCTTGGACACTATTAGACACATTGATTTAGCCCCAAACTAGGATTCTAGGTACTAGACAACGTTACACATACTTATACAGATGAATATTATACTTAGATAAATAAACAACCATGATTAAGGTACAAACATCCGTATTCATCAAACAGATATTCGCCCCCCCGCCGGGACTCGAACCCGGGACACTTGGCTTCGTAGGCAGGTTCACTGCCGACTCGGCTATGCGCGTCTGGGTTAGAAGTAACTTATAACGTAATGTTACCTTATCCTGGGTCAGCGGCCGATGCGTCGGCGACAGCGCAGGACTGTACGACACTTCCGACGGCGACTGGGGCGACAACGGACCCTGTTGATATCATTTCGACCTATAATTACAATACTTTTGACTGTCCTTTGTAAATATGAGCGTTCACCACTAATTTGTATCTTCCTGTACAACGACATCAGGAGCGCGAGTTGCACACTCAAGTCTTTTCCCCCGCAGAGGGGTCGGCAGCGGCTAAGGTTGCTTGCTACTCACGCTGTTGGAGATGGAGTGCAGCTTGTGCTGCAGCGACAGCATGTAGTCGTTGTACGATTGCGCCTTGTTGGGCGTGCTCGGCTGCGACGAGCCCGTAGAGTTCACGTTGGTCATGCCTGCGGATGAGTACATAATATAGTCGATCCTGCAGGAACTTACTGAGGCTCACTACTTCACACACAGAAAGAAAGCTGTCTGCCTGCACTCATGTAACAGCTCTTGGCGTCGCTGGTCCGCGAGGGCAACAGCTACATAGAGCAAGCGGGGTTTAGCAGGGGCTAATAATGACCTACCAGCGCTGACCTGAGCGATACGGACCGGCGCCAGCTGTCTGCTTTCCTTCTGTATACGCCTTTAGGTATAAATGCCCCTTACATTTTGAATAGACGCCGACTATTTAATAATACCTTGGACACCATTTACACACATTGATCTAGCCCCAAACTAGGATTCCCTGTATCTTGGGTACTAGACAACGATACACGATATACTTATATAGATAAATATTATACTTAGATAGATAAACAACCATGACTAGGGTACAAACATTCGTTCTCATCAAACAAATATTTGCCCCCACCGGGACTCGAACCCGGGACCCTTGGTTTCGTAGGCAGCGTCACTGCCGACTCGGCCATTCGGGTCGTCAAATTTAGATCTTGACAGCTAGACAGTATACTGAATATTTAGCCAGTTAGAAAGGTACATAGAGTGGCTTGTACGTGAGGAGGCGAACAACATAGTTCCCTCACAGTCCAGTCATTTTTGAAAATTGGTGTTTTTATAGATTTTGATGTGCTCTTTCCGAACTACTTTGCCATCTCGTATCTTTGCTGCTCGCGCAGCCATATTGAAGAATCTTGAAATTTTTTCCAGATAACCCCTTGTTTTCGTGCCTAATGACTGGACTAGAACAAGATGAAGATGATGATGATGAAAAGGTAATTCATTGCACAAAACAAAAGGTACAAATAAATGTAGCCTATTAATGTCCCCACCGAGGGGCACAGGTCTCTACTCGGATACGAGTAAGATTAAGCCTTTTTAATTAAGGTGGCTCTGTGCGAGTTGGTGGAGGGGTTTTACGACCACTAGCACGTAGCGATAGTAGCCGGGACCTGCAGCTTAACGTGCCATCCGAAACACTGAACGTCCGATAATGTATTTAATATAAATAAATTATCTCATTGGTACATGGCCAGGATTCGAACCTGCATCTCTTGTGTCTGCAAGCGTGAAACACATTAGGCCACGGAGCTCTTTAGACATATACAAATGGGAAAACGTGCACCTTGCGTGCGTTACCTCTAACAAGAGATTTCTTCCAGCAAACCTAGGATGGACAGGATATAGAAAGACACTCACCCCCCACCTCCATGTCATGTGACTGCGCCACCGCCCGCCGCACTAACGCATGCTGCATCACATTCTGAGCCGCCAACGCCCTATTAGCCAGATACTGCTGCCCGATGTTCTGACCCATCAGGTTCTGACCCGCCAAACCTAGGTTCTGTCCGCCCATGAGATTCTGCCCCGCTAGGCCTAGATTCTGGCCCATGGTCAGGCCGGGGTTCAGTGCCAGGTTTTGGGTGGCCAGGCCTATGTTGGGTTGCTGGAGGCCTAGGTTTTGGTTGACCAGGCCTGGCTGAAGAGGGTTGGATAATCCTAGTCCGATGCCTAGAGACTGTCCGAGTTGTGGGTTCGCAAATTGGCCCGTCTGTAAAACTTGCTGTTGTACTGGAATAGAATGGAAAACAGCTTGTTAATGTGAGTAAGTACCTACAATGAGCTACATATAAAAAATATATAACTACAGTTGTATTTCGAACAGAGTTGCCACCATGTGATGTTTAGCAAACTATCAAAGCCATGTTTTCAGTAAAGCTCCATCTCATAGCGTTAATCAATTCACCCAAGTGCAAAAGCCCAGTGGAACACCCGAAAAATCTAGATTAGACAGAGGTGGTATGAAGTCTACAATAAAACGAGCGAATAAAAAATTATAAGCGAATGGCCATGAACAGCGGATTTACCTGAAATGAGGGAAAATATTACTGAATTGCGCGACAAAATTACAGAATTGTGTAACGAAATTACTTGTTTGCCCAACGCTTATTGGCTAAATAATGTCTGGGCGAAGTGGTGCGTCATGGTTGGTAAGAATAATGGGGGCGAACGAAGCAAAGCCCCTTTTATTTTTCGTGTTAGGTTGAAGACCTATATTTTATGTCATTCGAATTAAGGTTTTCAAGCTGTACTTTTTCTAGCAAGAATTCACATTGAAAATAGGTAGGATTTATTGTTATTACTCTCTATTTATTTTGTGTGTCTAATTTTGGTCCTATAGAGCGACATAGTCATAGTTATAAAATGTACTAAAGCTATTTAAGTAAATATTACAAAAACGTTGTTTTTAAGTTTTCTAGGCGCGCAATTTTGTCAGACAAAATCAGTATTTTTGTCAATAAAAACGGGATTTACCATCATATGTAATAAAGCACTTTAATTACATGTTATGGATTCGCCTTACCCATAAAGTCGTTGGTGGTGGCCAGCATGGGCTGGTAGACCGGCAGGTACTTCTGCGGCTGCTGGTGATGATGGTGATGGAGCGGCGCCGGCAGACGCGAGAGCATCGGCGCGGCTGGTTAGCGGGGACGAGCACGTAAGTTGGTGGTTAATGGGGGGAGGGAGACACACTGCCTTTGACAACTGGTATTTATTTAGGCTTCGTGATGGATTTTGACACCTCTTAGATGACTAAAGGTTCAGTCAGAGGATATGTCGCGTGAGTGTATAAGCGAGACAGCGAGTCTCGTTCACACACTCACGCCACACGTCGACTGCAGTTGCGGTTGGCGCAAATCATAGAAAAAGATATCGAAGAGCCAAGTTGTACAATTGAAAAGTTGTCAATGTCAATTTTTTTTTTCTCTTCCATGGCTCACTGTTATATCGATGTTATCGATAACTGTCATACAATACAACAAAGGGGTTGTTTTTATTCTTTACACTGCACGAGCTGATGCTCGCTCAATTTGTAGGGAACCGGACATAGCAAGGAGGTCTGACTCCTGGGCATAGGTAATTTTATTTTCTCCTCGAACAAAAAAAAAAAACTCCAGATTAATTATTCAAGAGGTATCAAAATTAAAGTTATTCATTTCGTTAGTGTCGCCTTTGATCGCGCCGCATTGCCACGTGCCTGCTCTTTTCAAAGAATGCCGACACTCACTCAAAGTACACTACCGCCTTATTACTCTGCCGTCGGCTTCCTTTGAGTGAGTGTCGGCGTTCATTGAAAAGAGCGAGCGCGTGGCAAGGTGGCACGAAATAAACGAATAAACTTTACAAGCGGTTTGGGGGCGGCTAGTTACAAGTTACAAACAATAAGTAATTTGCAGAAAAACCGCTATTTGTTCAGTTTCATATATTTTTAGTAAAGGAATATAGGAATATTTTTTAGTAAAAAAACATCTAGTCTAGATTCTAGACTGATTCAGACTCACTCTGTCACACACAATTTAATATAAAGGGACGTCACACTCTACGAACACACACTAACACAAAATTCTCTATTATACATGTCTGAAATAAAGAATTTTCTATTCTCTATTATACATGTCTGAAATAAAGAATTTTCTATTCTCTATTATACATGTCTGAAATAAAGAATTTTCTATCGCAATCCCCATCACATTGATGTTTTAAAGGATGTTTGCTTACTTCAAATTGACATAAGCAAACATCCTTTATCCAAGCAGGATTAATTACCAGAATTAAAAAAACGAGTTCAGATAAAATGTACCTTATGTTATTGCAAATAAGAGTCACTGACAGTTCGATTCGCATACTATTTCGACGCGTAATTATTCCTGCTTCCTACACAGCATATATCAAGAGATACTACGGTTACGGCTACCGGCTTTTCAAATTAACATTCATCTAAATACGCAGAACAAAATGCACATTAGCTCAGAACATACCGGGTTGCGTGTTGTTAAACATGGTGTTGTTGAAGCCGAGGTCCGGCGGCTGCTGAAATTGCTGCTGGTTGAGAAGGCCGAGGAGGTTGGGCCCGGACAGGTTTTGTTGTTGGCTGCGAATGGATTATGAAAGTTTGTCAAGTACGGATGCTTGGGACTCGCACAGGAAAAATAATAATAATAATAATAATAAATTTGGTTTCTATACCAGCCCATAAAGAGGCGAACCTATGAAGACTATGGAAACACTTTGATGATGATTTGGTAATTCGCAGGGGCAGGAATATTGGGACATGTCTCTTGTATGGGCACAAAACAAGATAAATCACATAGATAGAGGATGGATGAATATATGAAAACTATTTGTCACCACCTAAACGAGAAATACGGACACAATGAATTATTTTCCTCGAGCATTCGACACGACGAAACCAAAACAATGGATGCCATAAATACCAATTGGAAAAAAAAAATATTGAAAAATTGGTAGCTTTGATAAGTACCATGGACACAAAATACGATCACGATACTTCTGCTTTAGTATTGTACAACGCTTGAACTTAACATAATCGAGCATTTTCGAAATCTCTATTTCGCGTGCAAATGGCAGCCCTTTTTAGGGCTAACGCGATTAGGCGAAGATTTCATATCAAGAAAATAAATTAACCGTAACATAAACATTTACATACATACATTGCTTATGGCTCCACACTAGGTGTCGTGGGAACCAGAAACTGCGACGTCACACACATAAACATCCAAGACCTGGGTTTTTTTCTTTACCCCCAGCCGGGGATCGAACCTGTGACCTCTCGCGTGGTAGGCAGAGCCTCAACCAATTTCGCCCTTTTTAGGGCTAACGCGTGCGAGCAGCTTAATTTTGCCGTGTACCTTTTAGGTAATCATCGGCATCGACTACAACGCTGGTATTCCAAGTTGACTTGAACAATACATACATAGTTGCGTAGTTGCGGCATCACATGTGCACTCACCTCATAATATTCTGCTTCAACAGCATCCTCTGGATATTCTCAGCATTATTCCCATCCAACCCCTGATGTGGGATCAGAGTCTGTGGCGCGGAGAACGCCAGCCGCGACCCACTCAGCCCCACCGGGTCAGGCAGACCCGTCGCACCCACGTTCATCAGATCGCCGCCAACAGCTATAGGTGTCGCCACTTGACTCATTCCCAAAATCGGTGTGTCAGTAGCTATTTGCAGCGGCGTTGTTAAATTAGGTTGTAAAAGACTAGTGTTTATCTGGTTGTAGGTTGTCGGGACTGTGGTCTGTATGTCAGTGGATATGGGGGCGGATATCGCTGGCGCGGTGTTCTGTATCGTGTTCTGGATCATCTCGGTCTGTTCTATCGTCCTGTGTTCTAGCACATTGACGGGGGCGGCCACCTGCGCGGTGGAGTACTGGTGAGTCGGCACGAAGTTCTGTTCCGCGGGAACGACTGGCACTTGTGCTGGCTCTGGAAGACCGTTGACTTTTTCCTTTGCGGGTTCTTTGGCTACGTCGGAATACAGTGGCTTCTCGTTTTCTTGTTTATCTATCTTATTGTTATCATCGTCTATCACAGCTTGTTCTTCGGGTACGTCTTCGTTCCTATCTACTACGGGGCTGACTAGAAAACGCGATATCTTTCGCGAGGGTTTCTGCGACTTTTTGTCTCCGTTCGTCGACTCGGTGCTGCCGGAGCGGTCGACGGCGGCGGATCCGCCGTCGGACTGGTTGGAGCCTATAGACGACGCTGGAAATTAATAAAGTGTTTGATTAGGATGTGATCTGCATTTGGGAATCTGAACGTTAATCTGTGAGTCACATTGTCAAAATATATTTTTGTGTGTGGTAATGTGGTAACCCCTTCTTAATCATAACTCAAAATTACCGTAAAAATAATACAGTAACAACAAAAAGAAAAAATACACGTCACGCCTTATCTCATAAAGGATGGCAGTTATCAGTTAGTTTGGCAGTAAGTTAGTAGGGTTGGCTGTGGAACTGTTCACCCTCAATGAGACATACAAATTGCAAGTTTATAACAAAATTCAGCTCCACTACCCTAGCGCCATCTATTGGCCCCTGCCGCTCACCGGTGCTGATCTTCCTGGCCAGCAGGTCAGCATGCGGCACGCGAAACGGCTCGTCTGCTGGCGCCGATCCGCCCACCCCGGCCGCCGCCCCGGCCGCAGCAGGGTCCAGCACCAGCTCCGCGACGGCGATGTGCTCGTGGCTGGCGGTGGGCGTGGTGCACTCCGAGTTGTCCTGGTTCGAATCCGTGAGGTTCTCTTCGCGCTCGGTGGTTTCGCTGTCGTAGTCCGTCTGGAATGGGGGTTCAACAGTTTATAGGCGGTGCCGCTTGATTGCCTCGCTGCGCTCAGGATTGAATTACTCGCCCATGTCGAAAATATACTGAGACTCCCAAGGAACTGGATTCACATCTTCGCGGGGAAGAAAACACAATTGGGTCATGACCCATGCAAGCATGTTTGTGGCGCTTTTTCTGGTTCCAAAGATTCAAGGTATCCTAGAGAGGAACCAGATGCTATGTATGTGTCTGTATCATCATGTTCAGCCCACATCGTTTCATTGCTTAGCTCATGCCACTTCCCTTCTCTTGTATATGTTTGTTAATCTAGAGCAAGACGCACGTGAGCTTTGAATGCTGTATTTACCTTGCTATCGATCTGGAGTCGCTGCGTGGGTTTGTGTCCGGGATCGGTCGCTAGCTGCTGCACAATGTCGCGGATCCAAGTCGTGAAGAGAGCGCTGTAGGAATCCGGAAGTAAGTTTTTTGACACCTGAGAAATAATATTTTATTGTTATTGAATTGGTAATGCCCCATAAAGTACCGTAAATGGACGTGTCCTCAGATGTCCCGAAATCTTCGCTACTTTCAAAAGGTAAATATGGTTTGAATCATCGGCCATCGACTTTATTTGTCACGAAATCGTGCCTATTGCTTCTCTAGCTCTATATTTTGGCACAATATCTGGACACTTCCCTCACCGACAGTGTGTCTGTCTGTCTGTACTCACCAGATCGGCAGCAATCTCCTCCGGATTCTCGTCAGCTACGTTAAACTAGAAGGTCAGTCTTCAGTTTAGACTCCCGAACTCGCTGACTTCCAGGACGTACAATGTGTTTGCTTGTCTGTCAGTATATCTGTCTATCTGTGTGATTATTCCCACTCACCAGATCGGCGGCAATCTCCTCCGGATTCACATCAGCTACGTCAAACTTGAAGGTCACAGTCTTCAGTTTGGACTCCAGCTGGCACTCCACTGTCGTCCCGCACTCGCTCACTTCCAGCACGGACAGTTTCGGCATCTTATCCTTGTCGCGACCGCGCTTCTTGGAGCCGCGGGATTTCTTATCGCCGGATATTGGGGAGGGGATAGCCGTACCCGCTGAAACGTGAGGTACGAACATAAGGAGTATGTCGAGTGACATCAGAAACTCGATCACGAATATTTGAAAGGACGTAAAAGGATGCGTTTCATTATTCATAAGCGTCACTGGCCGCCGTAATAATTCATTTAATGAACCATTAACCCAATTCCAAGTATGAATTCACCTGCAAAATTGTTTACTAACTATTCCTCGATGAATCATTCAACTGTGACTTTGGTTATGGCATTGACAGATCAATTCGCTTACTTATTCTGTTTAATTCCACGCCTCACCCGAACGGCGTGGAATCATGAGGGGCTGGGTTTTTGCCAGCACGGGAGAGAATCGTGAGTGGTACTTTACCTTGCCGTCGTAGACCGGAATTCGAAAGCTCGATTCGAGGCAGGAATACGGGATAGGAGCACAAGTGTGGTAGGAGAGGAACCGAATCTCACTCGTTTCGCTGCCCGACGCTGTCGCCGGCGTGTTGCTTGCCGACACGAGGAGTCGCTGTCCGATACGACGAATTGGGGACCGTACGAGTTCAACCTTCACAACACGAATCACTGACGCGAATCTACTTATTTCCCGATGATTATTATGATTAACACTCCGACCAGGCCCGACACCTGTGTTAGACAATTGTTACACCGAAATACATTCAAGGCCCGACGCCATGAGCAGACATGTTTTTTTCTCACGACAAGAAAATAACCTCTAATTTTTCATCTCGTTTCGATACGAGTGACAGCTGCGGTTCCGTTTCCGCTAGTGATGTCCCGATTACTCGCGATCGATCAACGCAACGAAAACCGGTGCGTTCCGAAGCATAAATATTAAACATATTCGATGCGTAATTATTTGTGATCGAGCCACAGGATGGCAGTACTTTTTGTAGTTTAGACTCTGAGATACTTTTAAACTGCTTTCGCTTGTGACGTCACTAGAATCAATCACAGGTAGACCATGATAATGGAAGTCTTCACAAAGAACTAACAGAACCTGATAAGTATAAAAATATTTGATTATGGCTCCACCTAAGCTCGTATAATAAACGTCTTAATTTAAATACCAGCACAAAAAAAAGGATATTCATAATTTCTTTATTGCACACAAATGACATAAAAAAAGAGTTACATGAAAATAGTGAAAAAAGTGCCATATATCTCTAATAAGAGGATATGTGGCAATTGTAATGGTACACAAGAGTCAGTTCATTTAATACTTCATTTTGCGTGACAGAGGGCTAGCCATCGCCGCACGGTACACATTGAATACAATAGTCGGTTCAGTTAACGCTTGGGTTATCGAGTAGTTCGAAGTAAGTTGACAAGAAAGGGGCCATAGAACGTGGTGGGTTCGAGGAAGAGAGGTCGGGCCAGGTTTTTTTGTCGCATTCCTGCGAAATGTGTAGGGATCAGAGCCGATTTGGTTGCGCGCTGAATAAATTATGAATAACTAAATAATGGAAGGTTCTTATGGAACTATACGGAGAAAGCTAATGTGTTGATTGCAAATATACAATTGCGCTTGATTGTTACGGAGTGGCGAGTCTGACATCACGGGTTTGAATATAATTCTAGTGATCTTTGTCTAAGACGCTAGCGGTCGGGCAGGCTAAATTAATCGCAACCGCTTTATAGCCAGCGATCGACAAATTTTGTGTATCGGCAATACCAAATGACTTGAGTGATGACCAACGGTTGATTATAGGAAATATGCATACACAAAATTGTAGACAGCAGGCGTGCATGACATGTTTGATTGAAACTAGACCCTGTGTAGTTAGTGATAAGAAGCTTTCGCTTGGGCAGATTGTGTCACGCAAAGGACGCCATTTTTTTCAGACATGTGGGGCTTATAAATACGAGCGCGTGGGTGGGGGAGTCATTCAGTCTCTACGTCAAACTACTGTGGTACACGTCTTTCGGTAATCTTAACAGTTCGGTTTGCCGTTTTACGCGTCTGGAACTGGAAGATTTGTGATTGGGTGCAACAGTGGATATTCGTGAGTGTCTGAAGCGCCGAGATATACCTCGGTTTAAATCAACCTACCCCAAATTCCAAAACTATCCTTGGGTCGTTAGATAAGAACTTGTAGGTAATTTGATCTGAGTCTGAGTCTGAGCTTGGAGCGACCCTGATTTCCTTTTTCCTTCACCATAGGATTCCTGGATTAGCTCTTAGGATATTCGCGGGCTAATCCTCTTCTCATTCCCTTCGTGTAGCGAGTTTTGAAATTCCTACACACACAGTCGTTAACCATACAAACACATTCAAATCATACTCAACCATTTTCGAGTGGTGTCGATGATGGACGTGGTATAACACTAGGATTTAGACTAGGCTAGACAGGAGTTTAGTTGCGGCTAAACCTAGGTTGTCAGGGCATAGGGAGACTGTTTGATCGATGGGGTTCCGCGGATGAAAATAACAAATTCAGAACAAAGTATAAACGTTGTCCACTCAGATAACCTATCCCGTTGATATCTTTGACATTTGAGTGTTGTCGGGGACGTGCGAAGAGATCAAATTACAGTCTAAAGTTAATTGTTTAGGGCCGGGTAGATTGTTTTGCTTTGCCTTTGATCGATTTGGATTCAAGTTGCATCTTTAAATTAAATGTAAATTTCGCTGGAGTTCTAACTTGTAGATTGTGTCACGCATTTATTTTGCTGGGCTCAGTCGAGGCGAGTTGAGGTTAACTAGATACCTAGTTCGGTATTTTCCGAAGTATGTAACTCGTTGTGGAGTGGGTTAGATATCCAAAAGCGCTAAAGAAAACGTTTCGATAACATCCAGCTCGAATTGCGCAGAGTTGAAGGTTTCAAAACGTTACGGACCTTTTGAGGAAACCGCTAGTTCAGACCCATTTCAGAAAATCAAATCGCAATTGTGTAAACCCGGTCTATTTGGATCGTTATTGCCGTGAAGTAATTATATAATTGGAGCCACTAAAGCCGCTACTAGCGAGCACATGAACTATCATTGAGTACTCACGTCGTAACACTACGACGGATATCCATACGATATCCCAAACAAATATTATAATTTGTGGTCGACCACGAAAAGAAGCTCCATGCGCCCATATATACAAAAAAATAAATGGTACCATTACACAAAATATAACAAAGATCGATCTGGCGCAAAACACCGCTAACTGATGCGAAATACCGGCTTGCGGGCATACATGCTTTCTCTGTTTGACTTGAAACTCTAACTTCCTGAACCAATCTTCCGTTCGACTATTGTACGCCTAACGAAGTTCTCAACGAACGAGAAATTCAGACTTATCATTCTTAGCTTGCAATTTTTACAGCTGAATCGGGACATCTGTACAAGCCAACCTTGTACAATGCGAACGCGGCATTTATCAGCACGTTCTAATTTCTATATAATTGTATTTTAACTATTAACATATTGCAGTTCTACTTACTTATTCGCCGTAGCACCTAAATCTAAGCCACAACAGACTATTTTTAGAGTGTATTTCATTATTATAAAAGTAAAGTGTTTTCAACTATACAAGGAGACTCTTTAACTTCCAACTGACAACTTATCTTGACTTAGACCACTTAGATGAAGGCCAAGGGCGGTGAAATCAAGCGCCCCATAAGCAAACTTTACACGGAGGAGCCAGGCTTACCCTTGCCAAGATCAGACAGACATTTTGGATAATAGGTGGAAACCGAGCCGTGAAGAAAGCGATAAGATTATGTGTCAAATGTCACAGATACTCATCCACGAAAACTCAACAACTAATGGGGAATTTACCAGAAGTACGCATCACCCCATCCAGGCCATTTACTCACACTGGAGTAGATTTTACCGGCCATGTAGAGGTGAAGTTAAACAGAGGAAGGGGCGTTAAAACCAGCAAAGGTTATATTGCGATCTTCATCTGTATGGCCACCAAAGCAGTACACCTAGAACTGGTTTCAGACTTGAGTACACCAACTTTCATAGCAGCACTCAAGAGGCTATGTGCACGGAAAGGAGTGCCAGCCCAGGTCTACTCTGACAATGGCAGTAACTTCGTCGGTGCAGACAAAGAGCTACGACGAGAATTTAAAGCCTTTAAAACCATGATGTCGACTGAGTTCTTCGAGGAGATTAATAAACTTCAAATTCGATGGCATTTTAACGCACCAATTTGGCCATCCGCTGGAGGATTGTGGGAGGCGGCTGTCAAGACAATGAAGCATCATCTACGCAGAGTACTTGGTGAACAAAAGCTGACGTATGAAGAGTTCAGTACTCTCCTATGCCAAATAGAAGCCTGCATGAACAGCCGTCCTTTGTGTCCTCTTTCTGAGGATCCAGAAGATCTGGAATATTTAACACCGGGTCATTTCTTGACTGGGAGCGCTACCCTAACCCTGCCACAAGAAGATCATACAGATGAAAGAAAAATTGACATGAGGAAAAGGTGGAGGGTCACGGAATCGAAGTCACAACACTTTTGGAAACGGTGGTCAAGCGAATATCTTCATCAGCTTCAAGAAAGATCAAAATGGCTACAGAAAAAAGAAAACTTACAGAATGGTGATTTAGTTCTAATAAAAGAGGCCAACTTACCACCTGGAAAATGGGCAATGGGTAGAATAATTGAACAGCATCCCGGAGAAGACGGACTCGTTCGAGTAGTGACGATGAAGGCCAAGGGCGGTGAAATCAAGTGCCCCATAAGCAAACTAACACCCCTCCCGATAAATAGAAGCCAACGAACAGATTTCGACGAACTGGGAAAATCGGAGGAGTGTAAGACTAAAAACTCATCACCCGTGTTAAAACGCGGAGGAAAAGTGAGCAGCTTCCTTGCCTTACTACTATTATCATTAATATGCCTGCCATCAATACCTGTGTCTCGAGCTGAAAACATCGATATGAAACAGTACAAGATCACCACGATTGAAGAAGACCGACCGATGTACTTCGACGAAATCGGAAAAATACAACTAATCCACGACGAATGGAACCTACTTGTTTACTACAACTTATCTTCGTACTGGCAAGCCACGAAAGGCCTAAAAACATATATAGATCACGTAGATCAGATGTGTGCTAAAGCAAAATCACAGACGTGTCTACTTATGACAAGACAGCTCACCCACGAAATCTACCAACTTATAGATTACAACAATTTACTCCTGTCTCATCACCTGAACAGAAAATCAAGAGGGTACTTCAATGGAGTGGGAAACCTTGCTCGCACCCTTTTTGGAGTACTAGATGAAGATTTAGCGCAAAAATACACACAGGACATAGAAAACATGCGGACAAATCAGAAATACCAACTACAACTGATAAAAAACCAAACAACTATAATTGAGGCAGAGGAAAATATCGTCAAGAAAAACGAGCAATTCGTGAAAAATCAATTCCAAGTAATAAGGGATTATATTAAACAATCGGAAGAGCAAATGCGCACGACCGAAAACCGGGTCAGCAAGGTAGAAATGCTAAGTAGCGCTAACACAGCCGCAATAACCGCAAGCTCCTTGATAAACAGCTTGAATAAAACTCAAGGGATGCTCATGAATGCGTTGACCGACATTTACAGAGGTCATCTGGACATAAATCTTTTCACCCCTGATCAACTAAGTAAACAGTTAGAACGAATTTCGAGTTCCATGCCTAAAAATCTAGCGCTGCCTATCAAAAACCTGCAAGATGACGCCGAAGAACTCTACAAACTAATTTATGTAAGGGCGAGATTAACTCAACAGTACCTGTTATTCGAGCTTCATATACCGCTTGTAAGCGACGATGAGTACAGCCTTTATCGGTTGATACCGACCACCGTTAAAAATGGAGAAAGACATACGACGGTTACAGACACGGCGGCATACATCGCTGTAAATCTAATAAAAAATACGTACATTGAATTGGAAAACCAAGATGAGTCACAGTGTATGTCAACAAAAGATTCGCTGCTGTGTCATGAACATCACCCGATACATAACTTACAAGGAAATAACACTTCATGCGCCGCGAAACTGCTGAGTCAAAGAACGCAAGTTCTATGCGCTGCGAAACAAATTCCGTGCAGTGATTACTGGGTTCAATTACACAACAAAAACTCATGGCTCTACAATTGTTGCGATGAGTGTCAGCTAAGAATAATATGTAAAAACCTTGCTACAACAAAACAAATCAGCAAGCAAGGGATCGTTGCTCTAGGTCAAGGATGTATTTAGCAACGGTCAGACATTACGATACATTCCTACAACTCATACGGAAGCAAAATGACGATGGGCTTCAACTTGAGTGTGCCTGAAATTCCAGCACCAAACTACATGGCATCTAGTAACTTCAAGAACATTTCACTTCATCTTAAAGAAGAGGATCACAGCAAGGAATATCAAGATATCGAAAAACAAATATCGCAACAAAAGAGGAACGAATACTGGCTGAATTTAACAAACTTATCGACGCACAGCATTGTAAACATCGGAATTACAAGCCTCTTATCGATAGCTGTCATAATAGTCGCATTGGTTTGGTGCATAAGGAAGAAATGCATAGGTCGCCGGCCGTCCCCAAGGATCATGCAATCCCATGAAAACCAAGGATTTGAGATGACAGAGACAGTCAGGCGCCCCAATGACAAACAAACGAAGCAAGAAGTCGGAAAGTCAAGATTCAGTTTTGACTAAAATATTTATTAATTTACTTGCTTTGTGAGCTGTTGTGGTTTAGCACTAAGTTAACTTCTCCCTCGGGAGCATGTACTATCGAACCATCTGAACCATGACCCACTTGCCTGATAATTCGTTTGAAACTTTCAAACTTGTAAGATCTATCAAAATGTCAGTGTCTAATCAAATGATAACAAGTTCGTTACCAAGGAAATAAACCTTCAAGCGAATTTCGACCTACTTGCATTTAAGGGGTTTAGCAAAATAAGCTTATGGTGGGTCATGATTCAGATGGTTCGATAGTACAAGCCAACCTTGTACAATGCGAACGCGGCATTTATCAGCACGTTCTAATTTCTATATAATTGTATTTTAACTATTAACATATTGCAGTTCTACTTACTTATTCGCCGTAGCACCTAAATCTAAGCCACAACAGACTATTTTTAGAGTGTATTTCATTATTATAAAAGTAAAGTGTTTTCAACTATACAAGGAGACTCTTTAACTTCCAACTGACAACTTAGCTAACCCTGAGTTGTATGTAAGGCTATGTGGATCCCACCAAAGACCATACAACATCTAAGTTGGGGGTAGATAGAATAGACGATCATAGCTTCTGACAACGGTAGCTCGACCTTAGCTATTTATGCCGTTACACAATGAAGGCCCCAAACGGATGGTCCGATTTTGATTTTGTTTGTATTTAAAAACACCACACGCGAGTTTCCGAACACACCAAACTTCAAGTTCACTAAAGGGGTCACCACTTTAGGGAACCTGAAGTGATTCTCTATCTATCTATCCAGCCTCCTGAACCCTCTCTGGTGTAAAGGCCTTCTCTTTATTGCTCTATTTATTACGGTCCTGGGCCGACCTGATCCACTGCTGCCCGGCAGTTTTTGGAGATGGCATCAGACCATCGGGCGGGTGGTCGGCCTCTCGGACCATGCGCGTACCTAGACCAACATGTTGCTACTAAATAATACACTGGTGTATGAAGAGATATATTGCAGAAGATAATGTACAACTCGTTCAATTAAAGAAAGGGACTGGCAATGGCGGCGGTACCATTTGCATCTCGCTTAGATTGCACACCGTCTGCCGACGCGTCTTTATGCCGTCTCCATTTCAGCCCCCTTCTCGTGCTTGAACAAAATAATGGTCAAGACAGAAGAGAGAAGAATAACAGCTTTGTTGCTAAGCAACAAGGGAAAACAAAAGTGCGTCAGAAAGGAAGTCGAACGCCACCAACCTTCAACCTGCTCGGCTTGTTTCTCATCGACGGCACTGAGTTCGGTCGCGCGCGCCGCCGCGTCGTGCCCCGCCGGGAACTCGCTGAGCGGCGTCAGGAACTGCTCCTTGCCGTTGGGATGACCGTTCTCGGGCGCGTCCTGCAATACGGATATTATGGCGGTTTCAAAAAGGCGTTGTTGTTTTTTGGGACATGCACAAAGGCCCCGCTCAAGTGGGCCAGGTGCAGGCACTACAACCCCCTTGTAGAAGATAGAAGATAGAAGGCGTTGTTTTTGCACGTGTAAGTCGTTTCGGCGTACGCGGTCATAGGGCAAGTTTATTTGGCTCTGAGCGAGCTGTGACTTCCCTTTCTTGCATGAGGTAAGGTGGGGTACGAGAGAGAGAGATGTGACGAGGCGGTTGATATTCCGCCACACAATTCCGCGACAGGCCCCGGGTCTGAATCCCGGTCGGTGAGGGAGAAAACAACACTCCGGTCTTTGTTGTTTGTTTATTTATGAAGTTGCTGGTACGTCACTGTCTATACTTCGCGACAGTGTGGGAGTGCACTCGGGGAAGACATGGAACAAGTGTGTTTGTCGCCCCCCATTGCGTATCGGATAACCCGTCCACTTCATTCGCATGTTAACCCACTAATAAATCCCACTGTGATCTTTGAGGATGACAGGGAAGCCACAACTTCAACAATATAATTTATAATGTCTTCCCGAGTTCCATACCAACATGTCACGAACTATACTTGCTCATTTGTGGCGGCGCCACCTACCGCGGCCCGGGCTCATGCGCGGGCGCAGGCTCCGCCGCCTCGTGGTACCCCGTGGGCTGGTACACCTGGCTCTATCTCACCTGCGGCGGCGCCGACTGTTGCAGGGCGGGCTCGTGCGCGGGCGCAGGCTCCGCCGCCTCGTGGTACCCCGTGGGCTGGTACACCTGGCTCTATCTCACCTGCGGCGGCGCCGACTGTTGCAGGGCGGGGTCGTGCGCGGGCGCAGGCTCCGCCGCCTCGTGGTACCCCGTGGGCTGGTACACCTGGCTCTGCAGCGGGTTGGCGATGAGGTTCTGCACGGGAGTCCCCTCGTGGCTGGAGATTAGCCGGTCGCTCTGTTGGATGCCGGTGAAGTTCTGAGCCGGCATTTGTATGTTGTGCGGGAGGGATTGGCCCTGTGGGATAAAGTTGTTACGCTAAGTAGGACCATTTCGATATTTCAACATAGAAAAAAGAAAGAAAACGTTTATTCGCAGCTGATGGAGACGTATACATTCAACAAGCTCAACCGCATACGAAAGTTATCGCGATTTGTCTCAGCAGCAGCAAAATGTCAGCTGACTCAACATAATGCTAAGGTGAAAATGCCTCAGCGCTGGTTTTCAGTCAGTGCCAGGGGTGACCCACAAGCGTCGCCATCGTGGTACCATGGTGTGTAGATACATTAATAAATAGTCATATGATATAATACTTGTATACATGCTGTGAATACAAAACAATAAATATATTAAAGTACGTATCAATGATATTGGTCAGTGTAATAATAAATAAACAATATCAAAAACGAAAACATTCCTAAGCACATCCCACCCCAGCGAAATAAAAACAAAACACTAACTCAATATACAAAATGACTCAGCGGAGCGGAACATAAACAAGAAACCAAAGAGGACGACGAAAGACAACAAAAAAAAATGAAAATTTATAAAAAAAAAAGTATCTTTTAAAAGATGTCGTCTATATAAACAAAAACGAGGCTACGAAATGTCCTCTGACAGTCGAGTGCACATATATTACACGAAATAAACGAATATGCGGCACAGCAGCCAGAATTAATCCCATGAACAGTGGTCGGGATATCTTGGAGCGCAACGAAAGCAAAAGTATGGACATGATTTTTAGCGGTGCTCAATTTCCGGAACAACTTGATTAAATATCGGAACTTTACTTTTTGCTCAAATAAAAACTTTTAATGGTAGTCTAAATCATAGTTTGTTTGTCGAAGAAGTTACTTCCAAAACCAAAGATAATGAATATGGAGTCAAGCACTTCAATAGAAATGAGTATTTGTTATATGCTCTACCCATTGTTGAATATTTCCGTGCAAAATCAGGTGTATCTTTCTGTATCATGTAAGAAGCGACAAGGTCACGGAGAACACACACCTTCGGGAACTATAGATAGCATGCACTTTGCGAAATATTAGAGGGTCCGCGGCGTATTGGCAGAAATATCGCTCTGAATTGATAGCAAAATGGGGGCCCTTAAGTTCTAACCATTTTTCTATCAATAATGTGGTTTTAATATTTTCCTGCAATGATCTGAATTAGCCAGACATAATAAAAGTCTTGTAGCCGCTGGACGTGATGTCGATGACTCCGAACGCCTGACATTCCCGGTGCGCTTAGAATTAGTGCAAAGTAGGACGAAAAAAGTAGACGTTAGTTAGTAGAAAGCGCATACACATTATGCCATTTGCCTTTTAAAATGTCGTCGCGAAAAAGCGTATTTGTCAATAGTTGCAGGCTAGAGGAACGCTGCAGACTTTTGAGATTTGAGTGAAGAAACCAGTTTTTACATTTTTTTTAACGTTACGTGCTACGTGCTACGTCCTAACGATCTTAGTTTGGCTGGATTTGTCGTCCGATTCGAAATTGTCTCAAACACCTCATGGTCAGTAGGACGTGGCGATGCGAAACTAAGAGACGACGATATGACCCCTTTGAGGTTTATTAATCTAAGAACTATGCCGGCAGTATTACGTTAATTATACAATAAATAGTGACAAAGAAGCATTTTACAGTTTAATAGTGTGCCACGTACAATTTTTCTTCTACCCCTCTGTATGATCAAGTGCTTAGTAGACGGCACTTTCCACACAGTTGTATAAAGTTCTAGTAGTGAGTTGTTACGAATGAAGTAGTAAAGTAGTGGTAGTAATGAAACACGTCATTATACCTGACGTTACCTGGCTGTAAGCCTAATATTGAGAGTAGCATACTTGACTTCCTTTCCGGTGCGACGAAATTAGCCCCAAACAGCTCACTTCCTGTTTAAAACTCCTAAAATACATGTCATATCCGTTTTGAACCTCAGCAACATTGCGCGCGTAAAGTTTCAGAAATGGCGGCAATTGTAGCCAGCGTTATTGCGCGTGCTAAATTTTCAGGTCATTGGCGTTTTGGATTTCTTTCCGTGCGAACATATTCCAAATTTGAATATATTTTTCCAAGTTATTTTCTATATCTGGAATTATTACGGTTGAAGTGTTCAGCGTAAGAAAAATGAATCCGTTCAATAAAAATAAAAGTGGTAAATCTTCTAAACGGAGAAAAGCCCCGCGTAGTGATTCATCAAGTGATAGCTGCAGCAGTTCCACTTCTACGTCTCCGGAGAGGAGCAGCCGGAAAAGAAGACGTCGGGGGAGTAAGAGCTCTAAGAGGATAAGTAAACTGGAAAAATCGTTCCAAGATTTAGCTGGCAAGGTCTCGTCACTGCATGACCTTTTGGTTAACAAATCGAGTGACGGAATATTGCCTTATTCAGATAATGGTTCCGTTTTATCTCTGTCTCCGTGTAGTGACCTTGAGAGGGAATTACGTAGCCCCGATAAGAAAATACAATTGAGAATGGAAACTACCCTTAAAAGTCAAACATTACGATCGTCCGAACTTCATGTCGAGACAATTAAAAAACTTCAATATTTCGATACATGTGACTGGAGTCAGGTAAGGTATTCGGAGACGCAAAAATTGTATAATTCTGTACCTGGGTTCGTTGAACTCGAGTGTAATGACCTTGCCAAGCCCTTCGATCGTAACCATTCTTTGGCGGCAACTGAGCGATCACTCGCGGCTATATCACACGGCCTGATTATGAAGAACGAGGCGCTTAAACAGGGTTTTTCGACGTTGATCTCTTGGCTTGGCGAGAGAGGTGAAGAGAATCCCACTACAGCGAACCAGGTTTGTGACAAAATAAGTGAGATATTTTCCGAGGGGGAATACAATAAGGTTCATTCTGATCTGTTGCAAATGGTCTGCGGAAAAAGGGCGGACTTCGTCCAGCAGCGTCGCGATTCAATTCTGAATTTCGTTCGCGAACGTCACATAAAAGAAACCTTACGTAAAATTCCACCCTCGGTAGATAATCTTTTTAACGAGGCCCAGTTTTCAGACTTCCTACACAAGCAAGGTGGAACCGGGAAGATTTTTATGAACATAAGACCGCCTGCGCAAGGCGCGTCGAGAAAGCGTTCCCTTGCGCAAAGGGATCTCCCGCAACATGACGTTGCCGCCTACGCCGGCCCGAGCCGGCCCGCGCCCGCGCGCATCGGTGACGCGCCCCCCGCCGCCCGGGCTACCTGGGCCGCGCCGCCCGCGCAGGGCGAGCGCGAGCGCGGGGGGGAGGCATTTCGTGGAGGACGACGCAGCGAGCGCGACCGGCAGCGACGTGGCGGCGCCAGGGGCAAGTCTGGACGCCGTAATACAAGGAACTATTGACTATCTGCAGACGTTTCGGGCGGGGCGACTGAAACAAAAGGTGAGAGTTTGGAGGAAGTTGGGAGCTCCTCGATATGTTCTGGACACGATAACGGGTTATCGGATACCTTTCGAGGGGAGACCCCCTCTCGTACACCCGTCGAGGATTCCGAAGATGTTTCATACGAAAAGTTCTCTTCATATGAAACATCAGATTATAAAATTGTCAAATCAAGGAGTCATAGAACGGGTGACGTCGTCGCCGAGTTTCGTTGCAAACATTTTTCTAGTGAAAAAGAAGGGTGTCCGAGGAAACTCCTATCGTCCCGTAGTAAATCTGAAGCTGTTAAACCAATATGTATATGTAACCAAATTCAGGTTAATAAACATGTACAAGGTGCCGGACTTCCTCCAACCTCGAGATTGGCTAATCAAAATCGATCTTTCAGACGCATATTTTCATATACCAGTTGCCCCGGTCCATCGACTCTTTCTTCGGGTCATTTATGCAAGGAAATTGTGGCAAATGACTTGCCTACCCTTCGGCTTGGCAACAGCTCCAAAGGTCTTTGCCAGTATTACGAATTGGGTCGCGCAGACTCTAAGAAATCATTGCCCTGGCTTGCGACTGATTGTCTATCTCGACGATTTTTTAATAGCTTCTCAGTGTCCACAGCAGCTAAAAGAGCACACTTCTCTTGTGGTGAGAACCCTGCAAAGTCTGGGATGGATGGTAAACTTCAAGAAGTCTGTTTTGATGCCTCAGAAATCCATAGAATACCTCGGTGTTACATGGGACCCGTGGAAGAACGAAAAGAGGCTTCCCCAGGAGAAGCTAAAAGTTCTGAGGCGCAAAACCCAGAAGATGTTGACCTCGGACGAAGTAAGTCTGCAACAAATTCAAAGTTTGTTGGGTTCATGGAATTTCGCCAGCTTTGTGGTTCCACGGGGTCGCCTGAACTCACGCGCCCTATTGTCATTAGGCCACCAGCTGATGAGATCAGACCGGGTCTGTACAAGAACGCTACCGGAAGAGGTTCAGCAGAATCTTCAATGGTGGGCACGCAACTACATGTCGCGGTCCCTTCTGCACTTTCCACATCCAGAACACTTCCTATCCACAGATTCTTCTGTGAAGGGCTGGGGCGCACAGCTCGACACTCTGATGATGTCAGGAGCGTGGACAGCAGAAGAGGAACATCTTCACAGCAATGTCTTAGAGATGCTAGCAATTCTACGAGTTCTACAGCAAAAGGGAAGGATCTTAGCAAACTCCAGTCTGTTGGTTCAATCAGACAACCGAACTGTCGTGGCGTACTTACGCAACGAAGGCGGCTCGAGGTCCCAGCAGCTGCTCGAGCTAACGTACGAGGTACTTTTCGTCGTAGATCATTTTCATATCCACATGACGGTCTTTCACATTCCCGGCCGGTACAACTACGTCGCCGATCGCTTGTCGAGATCAAGAGTCTCAGCGGAATGGCATCTGCAGAGCAACGGAGCTTGGGAGGTGTTTCGGAGATGGGGAATCCCAGATATCGATCTGTTTGCGTCCAGGAACGCGCACGTAGTCCCACTTTACGTAAGTCTAGACTTGATGGACCCCCAAGCAGTGTTTCACAATGCCTTCAGCCAGGACTGGCACTACAAAATGGCGTGGTTATTCCCGCCACCTTGCATAATCCCAAGAGTGTTAACTCACTTGAACCGGGCCTCCGGGGTTTACATTCTAATAGTCCCCGATTGGAAAAAGGTATTCTGGAGACCAGACCTAGAAGCCCGAGCCCTGGACCCTCCTCTACAGGTGAGAGACTTAGATCAAGTTTTGATAGACACACAGACAAACTTACCACCACCGCAAGTGCATCAAATGAACTTACAAGCGTGGCGATTTCAGGGTGGTCCTCAATGCTAGACGCCTGGAATCAAAGCCAAATTGGAGTCCTGGATAGGAGCTGGAGAAATTCAAGTATGAGTTCGTATAAACCAGCTTGGAAGCGATGGGTGAAATGGTCAAGGGAAAATGAGGTTAACATGTACCAGCCGCAGCCTCAGGATGTTGCCCGTTTTTTAACAGATCTTCATCTAAAGTACAATCTTGCCTATAGTACTATTTGTGTGCACAAGTCTGTTGTGTCAACATTTTGTCGACCGATTCTAGGTAACCCGTTAAGTTCACATATAATAATAAGACACTTTAAAGGGCATAGCTTTACAACAGCCACCCAAACGTAAGCCACCAATCTGGGATGTTAAGGTGTTAACGGCTTATCTCACGTCACACGCTCCACATAGTTTTTCGCTTTTTGAAGTATCTAGAAGAGTGGCTATTATTTTGCTATTATGTTCGGGACGCAGAGTCCATGACCTTACCTTGCTAAGATGCGATTCTGCTAATTGCATAATTGAGAATAACTCAATAGTTATGTGGCCAAAGTATGGCTCTAAGACGGATAACTCATCGTACAGACAGACTGGCTGGCGTCTACTAGCTTGTAGCTCGAACACTAACGTAGACCCCGTGTTCTGGGTCACCAAATTGTTAGAAGTATCACAATCTCGCAGAGGTAATTTAGATCCCTTGTTCATTAGCACATGTGGCACACCAAAGCCTGCCACACCTACCATTATTGGAGGGTGGATAAAATCCGTCCTCAAGCTAGCAGGAATTGATTCTAGTCCAGATAGTGTTCGGTCGGCAGTCGCCTCTGCTAGTTGGTTGGACCACACACCTATTGATCAAATTTTAAGTCGTGGCAACTGGAAATCAGCAAGGACTTTTCACAAATTTTACAAAAAAGAAGTTAATTCTAGCCCGACCAATAGCACTGCTTTATCTAATCTATTTCAATCAGTTTAATGAATGTATTTTTTATTTGTAACTACTATTGTGTTATCAATTTATGCAAAACACTTGTGTTCTATGTTGTATATACAATTATATAGGTTCTTGTATATTTGATGATCATAATTTACACATAAATGAACTCCTAGTCATATCACATTGGCGTTTTTAACTCAGCAGTCGATACCAAACACTACTCAATATTAGGCTTAAAGCCAGGTAACGTCAGGTATAATATGGCAATTTTACCTGAAAATAAAATTGTTATTATACATACTTACCTGGCTTTAAGCCTAGGTAAATCGCTGCCTGCTGTTCACATTACTGTGCATATTATTATGCATTGCACGATCGTGACACATTCTTCGTCACGATCAGCTCTTTATTGAGTTGCCAATGACCTGAAAATTTAGCACGCGCAATAACGCTGGCTACAATTGCCGCCATTTCTGAAACTTTACGCGCGCAATGTTGCTGAGGTTCAAAACGGATACGACATGTATTTTAGGAGTTTTAAACAGGAAGTGAGCTGTTTGGGGCTAATTTCGTCGCACCGGAAAGGAAGTCAAGTATGCTACTCTCAATATTAGGCTTAAAGCCAGGTAAGTATGTATAATAACAATTTTATTTTCAGGTAAAATTGCCATATTTTGTCTTCACTGTAAGTGGTCAACTAAATTTATTACGGTAGAAATATGCGGGCTGAGTAAACTGCCACGTTAACAAAACATTATATGCACGATGTAACCGTATACCCTCATTGATTATGCTGATGTCTGCTGGGTCAGTGCTAACGAAGAATTACTGAACAAACTAAACCGACTTCAAAATCTCAGGATTTATCTACGGGCTGCGCGAATACGACCACAGCATCTCAAAGAGTTGAAGTGGCTGCCGATCCGACTTCGTCGGGATTCTCACATCCTCAATTTCACTTACAACATTTTACGGAATCCACGCTATCCAACCTATTCCTACGAGAGCGTTTTCAATTTATTTCTACAAGCCTCGCGTAATTTCCATGCTCACGTCCCCACAACATTACACCTATTTCTACAAGAACGGATTTAGATTCCGGGCCATTCGGTTGTGGAATGCACTCCCCTGCACCATCAGGGACAGTCCTACTCTGAATATGTTTAAAACTCGCGTGAAGAAGCATTTCCTATCTCTTTAGAATTATAGTCAGTATGTAAAAATAAAAACATTATATATTTAATTTTTATTTTTATTATTTTTTACTTTACGAGTTTTACGAGTTTAGGCACTCTTATAGTTAGTTTATTGATTTGTAATAATTAGGTATGTTATAAATTTATTATTTATATTGTTTATTATGCATGTAAGTACCAGGAAAATTATAATTAGGTTTTGTTGTACACATAGGTCTACCCCTGCTAAGCGATTAACTTTTCTCGTCCTGACTTGGTTTGCTGATGAAAAGATCTCTTACTAGAGATAAGCTCGCCTTTGTACACTATTTTAATGTAAATGTTAGCACGTCCACTGTCAGATGTTTGGAAGGTATAGTGTTGTCGGATTTGGACGCTGGCAAATTATTAAAACGACTACACGACGATAGATCTGTATCGGAAATAACGAGGCTATGAAATCTGGCTTCTGACAGTTAAGGCCACAATGAAAGTAAACTTTTCTGCAAGCTGACAAAATTTCTGTTCGACTGTAATAAAATGAAAGGCACATGACTCAAACGAATAAATGGAACTTATAGCCAAAATGTATCTCATGGCAATGACCAATGTTTCTCGTGACTTTTCACGGGAAACATGGATATTATTATTAATACATTTATTTTAATTGTAAACCCAAACTACTGAGTGGATTTCTAATTTTCAAAAAATAGGTCCAACTGGAAAAAAAATATTCAAACCGTTTAATAATTAATACGAGTTTCGAGGTATCAAACATATTATATAACCCCCTCCTTTTGTGAAGTCGGTTAATAATAAGATCTACAGCCGCATGAAATGTGAATGGCATTTTAGAGAACTCGCAAATAAATCAAAGACACGTTGATATAGAATAATAAAGGCGAGGTACCACAGCAGATAAGTATCACGGCAGAACAGAACTTATAATAATAAAGGCGAGGAACCACAGCAGATAAGTATCACGGCAGAACAGAACTTATAATAATAAAGGCGAGGTACCACAGCAGATAAGTATCACGGCAGAACAGAACTTATAATAATAAAGGCGAGGTACCACAGCAGATAAGTATCACTGCAGAACAGAACTTATAATAATAAAGGCGAGGTACCACAGCAGATAAGTATCACGGCAGAACAGAACTTATAATAATAAAGGCGAGGTACCACAGCAGATAAGTATCAAGGCAGAACAGAACTTATGACATAATAATGAGAAATAGTACTATAACGTACGTTACCTGTAACACGTGAGCCATTTGATGTTGGTAATGATCCTCCAGCTGCACCGATTGTTGTTTCTGCATTTGGTTTTGCATGTCGACGAACTTCTGCATCTGATAGTTGTTGTCCGGCATCTGTTGTTGTTGTTGTTGTTGTGGTTGATGTTGTGGTTGCTGCTGTTGGTGCTCCATCTCGACCGTGCTCATCTGACTCTGTTCCGAAGCCTGCCGTTGGTACACAGGCCTCGAAGCTCTAAGTATTTCTTCAACTTGCTGTTGCTGTTGTCCCATAAGTTGTTGTGTTTGTGCTAACAATGCTAAATTCTGTTGGTCTATATAATTCTGCTGGGTCTGCAATTGCAACTCCTGTTGCGCTAAATACTGTTGTTGTTGGAAATTCCTTATGTGTTGCGGTGAAAGCGTCTGCCCCGGCATTTGGAGTTGCTGCTGGTTATACATTTGTTGTTGCAGCATATACTGTTGTTGGGCTAGCACTTGCTTCTGCATGTTGACCTGTTGTTGCGCCTGCGCCATTTGTTGTTGCGCTTGGGCGACTTGTTGTTGTTGCGCCAGTATCGCGGGATCTACAGCTTGCAACATGCTCTGTTGTATAAACTGGGGTTGGTTTTGTGTATAGTTTTGATTGACCTGCTGTTGTATCAATAAGTTCTGGAAATTTTGTTGCATTTGTTCCTGTTGATTAAATTGTTGCATGTCTATTCCTGAATCTGCTGTTTGTTGATACATTTGCATTTGTTGTTGATTCTCCGATTCGGATTCCTTTCTAGTTTGTAACGTGTCAGGCCTATGAATTATTTGTGATAAGATATTTGAAAGATTTTGAAGAGACGGATCTAATGTTTGCCCAGGGCCTACAGTTTGTTGGGAATTCACTCTCATCTGTTCGTCGTATTGATTCTGTTGCAACTCGACGGCTTGTTGGGCTATAATATTATGTTGTTGTTGTATTATCTGTTGCTGTATCGCCTGGTTTTGATTACTCAGGTCATTGATGCCTAACTGTTGGTTCAGCATCGGTTGCAGTTGCGTTTGTGATTGGTTGTTGTTGTCCAGCAGTCCTTGTTGTGCTTGTTGGTCTATTATCTGTTTCTGGTTCAGCAGGTTCTGTTCCATGATGACGTGTTGCTGTATGTTCTGTTGCAGCAAGACCTGTTGTTGTTGTTGTAGCAGCTGCTGGCCGGCTGGGTTGAGCGTGGGCGCCATGCGGGCTTGCATGAGGTTGGCTTGGATCAGCTTGAGTGCGGTCTCCTCGTTGTTGAGGTGCTGCTGGTACTGCTGGTGCAGGTACTGCTGCTGGGCTTGGAGCAGCTGGGTTTGTGTTGGGTCCAGTCTAGAAGGGAGAAGTCATAATTAATATTACAATATAAAAAAACACCCTGACACGTTATTGAAACCTTAAATGTGTTACTACAAAAAATATTAAACTTTGTTTAACCTAAATATAACGTCAAATCTCTTTTTTTTTTATAAGTTTTTTTTTTGTTAGGGGGACTCTAAAAGTCGAAAATTTGGTTACTTGTTTCTTTGCGAGGCTGATAACTATAGAATAACTGAACCGATTTAAAAAAAACATGGCTGAGAACCATCGCAGGGAAGTCTACTACTCATTTAAAACACAGACAGACAGACATGCGCTTCAAAGGGCATGTAACATTTTGGCATACTATTGCCAAAAACCATGATTACTACGGCCGGCCAGTGATGTATGAGTATTTTTTACTAACAAATGTGTGTAGTTATGATTTAGTTAGTAAAAAGATAAAATTTTCGCGAAATCTGAGTTCAAAGTGCGACAAAAAAATTACACCAAGAAAAAGCCGACATCAGTCATAAAAAAATAATCTTTGCACGGGTTATTTGATCGTTTTGCTGCTTCCTGACAAATCCAGACAGAATCCTAGCGTCAGGCGCGCTGGTATAGCGAGAGCCAAGAAGAACATCTAGTAGGTACTTAACCATTATTTTTTCCGTGTTCTCGCAAGTTGGACGGATAATACTTCTATTCTCGATATCACTTTTACATGGTAGTCTTAAATATTCCATAACCTTCTTTTCTTTGCGTATTAAGTATTTTTTCACACCTTTCATTCGGAAAAGTAAGTTTTGCTCCACGACGAGAGCGAGCAAAATGCTACTTTTCTGTTTAAGCCGCTTTTTTAATTTATTCATTGGCATGTAGCATTGCGCAATGTGCCAATTGAACACAGGTGTTAATAAAATAATCGATTGTAATTTCATTATAGTCGATTAAAAACGAACATGATTCAAGTTTTAACTTTAACACCCTTGTATGAAAATTATGATTTTTTCGTAATATAAAAAAAAATACACAATTAATTATATGTTTTACTGAAATCAAAACTATCGGTGACTGTTAATGTGATGTAATGAATATTGATATCTGATACCATTGTAATATTCGATGTGATTATTTTTACACATTGGTAAAAGTAGCACATTTTATCTGTGGTGTGTGGTGAGGAATATTTTACCTTTCCCTAATCCTTCACATTCCGCCATTATAAAAAAAAGTTTAGTTTTCGTTGTTCGATTACTGTAAAAGTGGTGAAAGTATAATTTAAAGTATAGTTATTTCATTATTTTTAGAGTATTTTATTTAAATTTTCCTCATAGTCGGTGTGAAAAATTGTATGTGTCACTCAGGAGCAAAATTATTTTTGTCATGAGCGTTAACGCTTGAATCCTTCGTTACGCTCAGGATTCTAACATTCAATGTACAGCCCTCGCCGTAAATACATCATTTTGCTCCCTTGTGACACAAATAACTATTGTTTTGTTTTGGAATACCTCGTCACCAAGTCAATATTTTCTCTATTTCTCTCATTTGATTGATTGTCATTGTACCAATGTTTATCCAACGTTGAGCTGCCACTGCCTAGTGTTTGCGTAGAGCGATGGTGGAATGATGGGCGTGTTTGTTTCGTTCATATATGTACATTATGTTTTGTATTCTAAACAGTGTTCCGTTTATTTAACTTTTTATAATAAGTTCAGTATGAACTAGTTATTTTGTCCAATTTGGACAGCTCAGAACTGCTATTGTTTAAACGCATACGCCGAGACAGAACAGTCCCCTTCTCCAAGTTGCATTCGTTAACTTATCTATTATTAGTAGTACATACATTTTCTTATGCCTGTTTTACACGAGGGAAAATCAGTGAGGCATAACAGTGAACAGCAGATTACCTACTGCTACTGTTAAAACGAATACGCCGAGACAGAATACTGTAAAAACAGTAACCAGGTAGGGCAGAATAGTTAATGGCTGGCTGGTCTTTTTTTGGGTGACGGTTGGTTTCCCCCACAAATTTTGTCGCTCTACAGTGTGTGTGAAAGCGAGGTGCCCTAAACTCGTGTGAACGCGAGTGCAGTGCAGCTGGATCAGGACGAGGCGCGCGCGACATCGCCCGTTTTTTTGTCAATTATTTGTTTAATAATGCTTAGAAATATGTGAGCCTTATGTAACTATTATAACAATATACATACAACTAGCTCGCCGAGCGTAAAAATACTGACTTCGTCGTCGGCACTCGCGGACTATCCGACTTGTGCTGTCATATACATGAACGCCACTGTTATGCCCTCAAGTGAAACAGGCATCATAACAAAATGTCGGGGTAGGTCATTCATCCTACCATTAATTTTTGAACTTTGAACTCTGATTTTTCACAAAGTATATCGTTTTAGAAATTCACTATGATACACATTTGTTTGTAATAATTTACTCTATCGATCGACACCCGTTTCGACTCTGGCCGCAGAAATCATGATTTTGACAGTGAGTGTGCCAGTCTCCATACAAAAATGTTAGAACCCCCTAACTGCGTCGAGAGTCAAAAATAAAGAATCAATTGTATCTTCTTCAAACGAATTAGTCTCAGTGGCGGCAGCTTGAGAAGCCATTGTCTCGGCGCGGCGGAATGGAATTTTCAAGTCCTCCCTCGATCGTCCATAGAGGATAGACCCAGAGGTCTCAATAAACAAGCTTGAGACAGATATATAGATGGGTCATCAATCACCAGATTATATCGTTTCGGCCATCCTATTATAAGGTTTGCCATACTTGCACAAAAAGCAAAAACTTGTAAACGGAACGATTTGTCGTAGTTTGAGGTTTTGGCAAACCTTAACAAGAATTTAAATCAAGCTTGACAAACGGCTTTTTGGTGGGTTTAGTTTAGCCTATACCCCCCCAGCAGTAGGCCACTGGTGATGATGATGAAGGAAGGTACTCACTGGCCGCCCATTGCCTGCTGCGCCGCGACTCCGTTGAGCAGCCCCGCGTTCATCTGGTCCACGGGGCCCGTCTGCTGCTGGTTCTGGATCATCTTCACCTGGAAAGGTTAGTGGTATAATGCTTAGAGAATCCAGCAGTATGCCAGCGGTAAATAATGCACAAAAGGCTCTAGAAATAAATAACGTCAAACGCTATACAAAGTCAAATCTAGAAAAATACTGTCTGCCACTGTATGGGTTACCGATATTTACTTACTAGCTGATCCCCGCAACTTCATCTGCGTGTTCATAGGAATTATCATAACCGAGGTAACGTTACCCTCCTTCTGGTGCAGTCGGATAAAAAGTATCCTATATGTAAATCTAGCTCATAAACTACCTCTGTGCTAATTTATTAATTAATTATTATTATTAATTATTTTAATTATTAATTAATTAATTTAAACCCGTTCAGCCGTTTTAGCGTGATTGAGGCACAAACACACAAACATCTACACATCCAAACATCCTAACATCGCTACTTTCACATTTATAATATTAGTTAGATTACGTGCAACGGTCGACATTACTGTCGTTTCGCTGATCGTTACCATGCTTACAGACTGTTGATGTATGATGTATGATGTCAATGACCGCTATCGCAATACTTACCTATATACACTATTCCACAGAACCTCCGCACCTCAATAAAGTTGTATGGCTGTAATGATCACAGATCTTCGTGGAACAGTTCAAAACCCATTCTTGTTGTCTATATATTATTTGTTCGCAATAAAGAAATTATGAATTATGAACCAACGATATCATCCTGCTCGCTGCATCTAGAGACTAATGGTCGATTTCACCAACGATCCTTATCTTTTAGGGGATACTTTATTTCTTTCAGGGGCCACCTAGCCCTTGCCCTAAGTGTAAGGGGTCATCTAGGCTCCTTGGGGATTCCCTAAATATAAGAGTCCGGCCATCGAAGCAATTGCTAGACAGCTAAGAAAAAGGGCTAAGCGTCCCTTAACTGTTGGTGAAATCGGGCATAAGAGTCCGAAAAATCGAAAAATCCCACTTTCAATGGATGGCGTTGATAGCGGATCTTATATATAGTTTTTGACACAAGCACGTCTTCGGGTCGGCTAGTGCATGATAAAGGTGCGCGCTCACCTGTCGGAGCTGCTGCTCCAGGATGAGCTGCTGCTGCGTGCGGTTCTGCTCGTTGATCAGCTCCTGGTTGAACAGCATCTGAGCCTTCCTCTCGCTCCTCTCTCTGCAACCAAACAAAGATTTTCATACAGGCTCATGCGTCGCTTCTGGCCCCGCAATAGGGCCCTTATTAATAAACCGCTCTCAGCTCTGAGAGCTATCTGAAGCGCGTGAAAGTTACAGATTTGATATGGCGCATCCCTCATTGTGACGCCGACATTTCAAAGCGGTTTATTTATATGGGCCTATATAGGATATCCTGAGTCGTGACAGTGACGTCACATAATTAAATATCTACTAAAGAACATATACTATTTAAATTCACAATTCTTTGTTTTCGGTAATTATTAACATATTTTTAGATAACGCAATTTTTTACCTCCTTTCTAGATTCAGATTCAGGTTCAATTTTTTATTGAATATAAATTATTTAATTATCTTATTCAACGTCACAATTATGAAGAAAATTTTTATATGAAGAAAAAATTAAAATTTGGAAGGTGGGTGGCTTTTTTAAAAAGTGACTTCACAACAGGTACTGGTTTCGGTCTTAGGAAATTCGCCGGCGAGTGATAGACTTGATCCATCGCCCCTCATCGAATTTCTGTGCGCTGAGATGGTATGGATCATGCAGTTTTGTCATCCAAGTATTCCTTAATACTATAATAGGACTTTCTTATCAGCTCATTTTTAACATAGTTTTTGAACCTCTTTTCAGGAACGATCAATGATTCCTGTGGTATTTTTTTAATTGTGGAAGCGAATACAGTGTCCCATGAATGACGTGCCTACTTTACTTTGTCTAAATCTGAATAATGGTGGTGCTAACCTAATTTAATAATTGGTTGTTCACATTGAACCAACTTAACAAAAGAGAGAACTATTTGCGTCGTCTAGAATTTATTCTTGTCTTTTCACCTTGAAAATAATAGATGTGTCATGTGTCATAGTACAATCTGAGTCATTTTTTCCACCATATACGGCAGGTCATTCACGTATACTAAGAAAAGGAACGGACCTAAGATAGAACCCTGGGGACACCAATATTCATACGGGTTCCAGTGGACTTACATCAGTTTATATCTGCTTTTAGTGCTCTTTCCATAAGATACATTATTCCCTTACTCTACATTGGACCACCGACCGTGGGAGAAGGGCGAGAAACTCTCACAGATTGATTCTTAGGGTAATTATCGAGGAATATTTGTAATTATATGTATGCTTTGAAATCCCGAAAACGGCGCTAAAGTTTTCAATGAAATTTGCTATAGAGCGGTTTTTGGGCGGCGAAAAATCGATCTGACTTGGTCTCATAATTTTGAAAACGCCTTTTTTCGAATTTTCATGCTTTTTTCCAAAGCAAACAACAGCACAATATGATCAGTAATTTCACTTTAACCAACGAAAAAAAACTTCTTCGGCCCAAGTTGTCGCGGGACTGAAAATTTCACTTTATTTCAATAAAAATAAGGCAAAAATTCCAATGACAATCAAAAATGACATCATTTCCGTGAGATTCAAATTAATAAATAACAGATTAAGTGCCTATCATCATAGGATTTGTTATCGGCGCAATCAAATGCACCAATCCACTCGGTTCCCAGATATCTATCTTTGTCGTAGGAAAAATCGTGTAAACCGTGGAAAAACCGATAAATCAAATAGAGGATCTAATCACGCGAGACAATGATGATATTAATATCATGTTGATAAGTCTATATGTACACATCCCTTTTACTTAGTTGTTTTCTTTAAACAGACACAGCGTCACTTCTCTCTTACGGAGTGCCAGAAGCGCTATTCCATTTCCCGCGAAAGGGCAAATTCTCAAAAGGGCAAAAGTACAATCAAAACCAATAGCGTTATTTTTTTCACGTGGGGTGGCGAATGCACAGCTTAGTAGGTTACTTTTTTACAGGTGTCATGATTTTTTACAGGTGTCGTCATAATTTTTGACAGGTCTCAGGATTCGTTTCAGGTCTCAGGATTAGTTTCAGGTTTTTTTACAGGCGTAATGATTTTGACAGGGGCCACGATTTTGACAAGTGTCATGATTTTGCGAACCCATCACCGCAATGGAGATATTGAAGGTTTACTCAAGATGTTTTCCGTTATAACGTCCGTGCACTGTTCTTAGGACAAGTTATTTATCTCATTGGCACATGGTCAGCATGGGATTTGAAACAGCATCCGCTGAGTGGCAAAAATAGTGACACCTGTCATAAATGTTGACACCTGTCAAAAATCACTGTCAAAATTTAGTTTCTTACGATAAAGTCCGACGTCACTAAACAAAAAACATAGCGTCATACCTTTTCCCATACGGGGTGGCAGAGGCACAATGGCGTCCACATTTAGCAAGTTATTCAATACTCCATTTCGCTATGTATGAAATTCCAATTTTTTTTCCAAATTCCAAATTCCAAATGTCTTTATTACTGTAGATATTTACATATACATAGCAATCGTCATTTTTTGCCACTTCTCTACATTGGACCACTGTGGGAGAGAAGGGCGTAGAAACTACCACAGATTGATTTTTATTACAAAATTATTAACCGCAAGGTCTGTGTTGAGCCAGATTAACCCCATACATTGTAATATCCCTTTTTCGACAGTCACTTTAACATGGTTTTTAAATTGCTGAAATGGCAATTTAAAGATCTCCAGAGAATCTAAAGTAAAATCAGGCAGAATCGCGGTTTAATACTCAATAAATTAAGGTCAAAATCCCACATTACATGACTCTGCCTCGCGACATTGAAATGGAGAAATTCCAAGATATTGTGTATACTTTCAGTTAGTATAGCACGCGACGACATTGACAAACGAAATGCATCATAAATTACTAGAAAACCGTTCGTTCGCGTGACAAGAAACAGTTACAGAAGCAGAAGACATTTTATAATAATTACTGTTCATATCACTCTTACAAAACAGGGGAAAATGCATTTACTTGTTTAATCTAGGAAGATTTTGATATAATGAGGGAAATCCCAAGTCCCACAACCTACCTTAATTTACTTTATAACTAATCCAATACACGTAAAAAAAATAAACCGCACTAAGACTATAAATAGCTCTAAAATTAGACTTAGAATAATTGCCTTCTAAGCGTGTTTTAAGCCTGACGGGCCAACACGCAAGGCTCTTACGAATATAACTGCATCTAAACGTATAGGATCTATAGAGGCAGAATAACGTGAGATGGAATGATCACTATAGTCAAGACAAAGATATACAATAAAAGATTGAAATCAAGCAAACAGGCAACCCGAATGGTCGAGTCGGCAGTGGCCCTGCCTACGAAGCCAAGAGTCGATCGAGGTTCCCGGGTTCGAGTCCCGGTGTGGGATCATTTGTATGATGAGAACGGATGTTTGTACCCTAGTCATGGTTGTTTATCTATCTAGGTATAATATGTATCTATATAAGTATGTGTATCGTTGTCTGGTACCCAAGATACAGGGAATCCTAGTTTGGGGCTAGATCAATGTGTGTAAATAGTGTCCAAGTATTATTATTATTATTATTATTATTAGTTGTCAAAATTCTTGAGGTGTCAAAGATCAATTTCTATATATATTCATAGATTAGTTTGTATATTTTAAATACCTGCTTATCTTGTCTATAGGGCGCGTAATAATAAAACGCTCTTAGCTCTGAGAGCTACCTTAAGCGCGTAAAAATTCCAGATTTGACATTAACATACACATCAACATTTACATACAGGCACACATACATTTCTTCTGGCCCCACACAATGATACCTAGTGACGTGGGTACCAGAAACAGCGACGTCACACACATATAAACATCCGAGACTGGGTTTTTTGTTTCTTTACTCCCAGCCGGGGATCGAGCCCGGGACCTCTCGCATGGTAGGCTGAGCCACAACCGCTGCGCCACAGAGCTTGTGACACAGATAACTCTCAGAGCTGAGAGCGGTTTAAGAATGGGAAATAATAAACTGCACATCAATAATACTGATTTGCACAGCAAATGTACTGATTTTCACAGCAAATATCAGGGCAGAATACTGCGGTAGCTTAGGTGAAGGGTAAAGGGAGTGAGAGAAGCGAAGCCCCCTTTATCCTTCGCATTAGGTTGGTAAGAACAACAAAAATAAAACATAAAAAGTGTTTTTTTGATCCTTTTTTACTGTGAATAACAGTATTTTTGATGTGCGATTAAATACTAGCCTAGATGAATATGAGCCTAGATGGTATTAAGTTAACAACATGGGTAAAATGACCCTGTACTAAAATTTACGGCTCATTCATTCACTTCGGAGACGAGACGTAGGGTAGCCCCCCCCTTCACGAAAAAAAAGATCAGTAGAATAATTGCTGGAAGAAGTAGCGTATCTGCTCCGCCACAGCGACCTGCGTCTTGCGAACTCCGGCGCGGCAAGCGGCGAGCGACACAAACAAATGTAGGAAATCGCTTGTAGTATGCCACAGCGACTGTTGACGCGATTCCTACATGGGAAAAGATAACGACCTCTTGTTATTACGATGGCATTGCGACTTGGTTATGTCAGATGCACTGTTTTAAAGCTTGACTTAATAATGAAAGTAGACGTGTAGACACGTGAACTGCGGGGTTTTATTATGCTGTGGCATAACCTTATTTACCACGATACCGGTTGTCATAGCAACGCACTGATAAGGCCATGAACCAGGTCAATGGAAATGCTCCGTTTTGTATTACTTCGGAGAAATAATAGAAAACGCTTCGAGAAAACAGAGCCAAGGTTGTGCATGCTCATAAGTAATATAAAATCCACATACACTTACAAACATGGTGCATGTAGGTTGATATATCTTGTAAAATAAAAGATCAATAGGGAAAATTATGTAGCGCCGTAGCTGCGGCGAATAGCTTAATTAAAAATGAATGGAATAAAATGAATAGACTTAACTTGGGAAAACTATGGCTCTGCCATCCCATATGGGAAAAGGCGTTACGCTATGTATTTTTGGTGTTGGAGGATTATATTCAGACCGGAAAAGTTATAAACGACAAGCACTGAAACAAGGAAGAAGGAAGTTAGCTATAAGAGGAAGCCAAGAATCTAACAACAGTGCCAAATGCCAAGTCAATTCGGAATGCATGAGATAAGACAGTAATTCTATAAGTTTAACTAAAAAAGCATAAGTTGATAGTTGTCCTTAAACCTCACCGCACTTTTTTAAAGTATTATTTATTTGCATTTACTTATAGAGTAATATCAACGAATGAAAACGTACAACAATAAAGGAATTTGGCCCCAAACATTCGTCTGACACTATGCAAGGCTAACTATACTAAGTAGCTATTAATAAAATGTTGATTGTACCTTCTAGAGACTAGATGAGTTATTATAACATACAAACGCAAAGATATGCACTCATTATTTAACATGATATTTTGATTTGATTGTAATGATCGTGTGGTGTGTTTTACAAAATAACATAGATATTTAATTAAAGAGAAATTATATATACAGTGGTGGTCATGCAATTACATACACTGAATGCATATTAAAATTATTCCTCTCTATATTTCGCTTGTAAGAATAATGTGTAACGCTAACAAAATATTATCAACAAAACTTATCTGCTGTTAATGTTTTATTCGGTTTATCCTTATTGCAAGCAGTATAAACTGAACAGAGATATGACCATATAATCAAAGACACGCCATTTGCTTAGAATAAATAAAAATTGTATTGTTATTATTGAAATTATCTTTATTCTACAAAATTACTAACACATTTACCAAACGTTCCGGTACGTATCGATATTTGATCGCATGTCCTCTGGCAGAAATGACAGCACGACATCTTTGGGCATGGAAGCGATTAATTTTGTACAAGCATCTACCGGAATTCGCCCCCTAAAAGCTGTGTAAAGTTGATCCGACGTTAGATGTCCGCTTTGTTGGTACCACAAAAAAATATTGGATTTAAATCCGGATTGTACGGGGGCCAATCCAAAACTATCACAGACTGGTTCCTTAATAAATCTTTCACACTTTTGCAGCCTGTTTCGGATCATTATCTTGTTGTAAAGTCCAAATGCCCGGTAAATTTTGCTCAGCATATGAGAGCATGGCTTGTTCTAATATATTCTTGTATTGGAATATATCAATGTTGCCATCTATTTTCCTGACAGGTCCAACACCAATTCCTGAAAAACAGCACCACACCTTGGTATTTCCACCCCCAAGTTTCAATACTTTTTTGGTATACTTTGGATCAATTTCTTTGTTCGGCGTCTAACATATTGTGTTCCGTCAAGATTAATCATAATGTTTTTTGTTTCATCAGAAAAAAGCACATGTTTCCACTCTCGTTCAGTCCAGGGTTCATAGTTTTAAACAAACGCCAATCATGCCTTAACATTTTGCTTTTTCAAAAGTGGCACCTTCCGAGACACTCTTCCGTACAAGTTTGCCTCACATAGTCTCCGTCTAATTGTTCTTGCAGACACACCCTTCGACCCTCCTGCACCAAACAACTCCGAAGGTAACAGTTCTGATCCCTTGAATGAATCTTTTTTGCCAACAATACCATCTTAGTCTTCCCGCAGAGTAATTTCCCTTGGTCTCGAATTTCTAGGTAAGTTTTCGGTCGTGTTGAACTTCTTAAAATGTTTTTTATAGCATTCATAACCATGTCCTTAGAACAGTTCAAGTTATTTGCTATTTTTCTGTATGAGCAACCTTTCTTATGAAAGTTCAAAATAATCTTCCTAGTGGACGAATCGTATCGTATTTTGTTTTTTCCCTTATTGATTGGTTTAAAACGTATTAATTTTAATGAAAAAAAATTGGTTTTATAGGAAATGTCGACGTTTCATGAAAATTCACGCCAAAACAAAGAAAAACAGAATGTAGTTTTCAAATTATTTTTTCACTTCTCATGCTCGAAAAAGTACTACTTTATGCAGGATCTAGGCGACATAAAGTTGAATTTTATGCTCTTGTGCATAAAAGTAGCTTTTTAAATGTGTCTACACTAAGGCAGTGACCATTTAGCCCATACATCCAAAAACAATTAATTGTACATGGATAAAACTTGCTAATTTATAATATTTCCATTCCTATTTGCATTTTTGATTTATAATAAGATAATACGAAAAAGAAACTAAATATCAAAACGTGTTTACATGTGTACATGGATAAAACTTGCTAATTTATAATATTTCCATTCCTATTTGCATTTTTGATTTATAATAAGATAATACGAAAAAGAAACTAAATATCAAAACGTGTTTACCACAAAAAAAAACATTATTCCAAAATAATTTAAGAATAGGCTGTATATTTTTTTTCTTTGCCCGAAAATTATGCAGGAAAATTAAAAAAAGTAAAGTAGCGGGAAAGAAGCCGTGAACTTTTCGTATTGAATTTTCTCAAATTATTGTTGAATTGGCTAAGTTTTAAAAATGTCAAGTGAAGAAGAAGATTTAGAACTTACTCCTAATACTTTAATGGAAATAAACGCACAAAAAGTGGTGCAAGAAATATTGCCGCCAAAATCTCGGCAAATATATATGAAAACTTATGACAAATTTCTAAGCTGGCGGAAAGAAAAACAAGTGAATACATTCGCTGAAAGTGTTCTTTTAAGTTACTTTGATGAGTTATCGAAAAAACTGCAGCCACTCCACAGTGTTGAACACTGTGGAGTGTATATTCCATGCTGAAAGCAACACTGCAAATGAAACATAATGTCAATGTACAGTCCTACACGAAGCTTACAGCTTTGTTGAAGAGGCTTAGTAGTGGACATAAATGCAAGAAGTCCAAGGTCCTTACTGCGAACAATGTGGAAACCTTTTTAAATACCGCTCCCGATGACAAATATTTGGCCACAAAAGTACGTAAACCTATTATTTACATATTTTTTTATTCCTCGTGTTCTCAAAGAGTGTACCAACTTACAGTTATATTTTGTTTTAGGTAGCACTAATATTTATAATATTGAACTTGCTAATATTACCATGGATGACGTCAAGACGGACACCCTTTTACAAGCAATTAACTTACCCGACACGAAGACCAAACGAGAGCGGTCATTTGTTGTCAAAGGAGAGTACCTTGATATAGTTAAAAAATACCAAGCTCTTCGGCCTTCAAATGTGCCGACAAATAAACTCTTCCTCAATTATCAAAATGGGAAGTGCACTAAGCAAGTAATAGGACGCAATAAATTTGCAGGATTTCCGAAACAAATTGCAACTTTTCTTGAATTGGAAAATCCCGAGAATTACACGGGCCATTGCTTCCGCCGGACCTCGGCCACCCTCCTAGCAGATTCGGGAGCTAACTTGACAATGCTAAAAAGGCATGGTGGGTGGAAGTCGGATCAGGTGGCTGAGGGATATATAGAACAATCAATAGAAAACAAAAGCAGGATTACCGACCGTGTAACACAAGACATTCATCTAATTCCAAATGAGCCAACCCCTTCTACATCCCGAGATTCCTTGTTGCCGTCTGAGCCATCCACAGATCAAAAAAAAGAACCATATCCAGAACAATCAACTCTTAATATACCATCTACTGTCATGTCATCTTCTCAAATTCAAAAGAATACCGTCAATATGCCGGGAAAACCCATTTAATTCACCATTCAAAATTGTAGTAATTTTACTTTGAATTTTAATTAAAGAAATGTTAATACGTTATGTTACTGTTTTATTTTCTCGCAATCGAAGTGAAAAGCAGAGTTTATAACTCGTCCACAAAACCATTTTTATCCTCGACATTACTAGAAAAGAGAAACCCGAGATATCCTTCCTACCTTCGTGAACGTTTTGAGTTCCTTTTCTCCAGAGGCAAGGAGCGGAGATCTCACACGGTGTCTCTTCTATGTATTCCGCAGCATAACACCGTCGCCTACGAGCACTCGTTCAGGCTGAGGGCCATTCGGCTGTGGAACGCACTTCCCTGCACTATAAGGGACAGTCCCACTCTTTTCTCCTTTAAGAATCGCTTGAAAGAGCACTTACTTTCTCTTTCATCATAGGTATTGTATATATAAGTATGTAATTGTATTTATCTATTTATTATTATTATTTGTTTATTCTTATTTTATCTACTATTTCTTTGATTATATGTATTTTTATAGTAAGTATCATATTTTATTGGTATTTGGTAAGTATTTAATTGCACTAGACTACCCTTTTCATTTTATATGTATCCTATCCAGATAGGTTTGCTGGAAGAAATCTCTGTTGAGAGATAAGCTCGCCTTTGCCTTTTAATTTCGTGTATAATTGTATTGTTGTAATGTTCTGTGCAATAAAGAATTGTGAAGTGCTAAAAGTCTCGGATAAGAATGGTTCGTTTTGTGCACTTGTTGTAAAATCTACTATTTTAAAACTTAGAACACAGCTTTTATTGTCTTTAATTGCCTGGCCAGCTAAAAAAGTAACCGTTAAAAAAGTTTGTGTAACGTTCCCACAGTAAGCAGTGTCTAAACCACTAACGAACAGAACTATTTTTTGCATTTTAAGAATATATCGTGTATAGTTTTTTAACAATTACACTAGATTAAATATTTTAGC
Organism: Argyresthia goedartella; assembly: GCA_949825045.1. NCBI lineage: Eukaryota > Metazoa > Arthropoda > Insecta > Lepidoptera > Argyresthiidae > Argyresthia > Argyresthia goedartella. The sequence continues at coordinate 21,373,892 of OX463834.1, forward strand.
TAATGGTACTACTATAATTAAGTTTTTGGTGTCAATAAGGCGGTTTGTCTTCAATTGTGTGACCACCACTGTATGTCGTAGTTGGTTGGTTAAATCATATACTTAACTAACTCTCAAGACCGTTAATTAAATGCCAACGATTAACAAAGTCACTAGCATTTTGATTTAAATAAAGCATCGTCGAAAACGTTTAACAATCTGTCTTACCGAAAGCCAGCGTGTTGGAAAACAAGATGACTTCACGACAACAGCTGATTTACACAGCTTATATCATGGCAAAACATTGCGGTAGCTTAGGTGAGGTAAAGGGGGTGAGCGAAGCGAAGCCCCCTTAATCTTTCGTGTTAGATTGAACATGTAAGAACCACAAAAAATACTTAAAACATAAACATAAAAATATTTTAATTGAATATGTCTTGTTGCCTAGGAACGTTTAGACAACTCGTTAAACGTTTCGTTCACTCAATTGTCTGGCGGAATTTTAGTGACTTGGTTAAACGTCGGCATTTAATTAACGGTCTAGAGAGTTAGTTAAGTGTATGATTTAACCAACTAACTGCGACATATACATATCGTAATATTGTGTTATCACAAAATACGGGAAAGTCCGTAAATAATAAATGTATCCATTAATGTCCCTACCGAGGGTCACAGGGCTTTACCCGGACACGAGTAAGATTAAGCCATACTCCATCATGTTGTCTCAGTTCGGGTTGATGGAGGGCGTTTACGACCACTACCACGTTGCGATAGTAGCCGAGACCTACAGCTTAACGTGTCATCCGAAACACTGAACGTTCGATAATGTATAGGTAATTAAGATAAATTAATTATCTCATTGGTACATGGTCAGGTTTCGAACCTGCATCTCCTGTGTGAGAAGCAAGCGTGAAACCCATCAGACCTCGGAGCTCATTATATGTCCGTAAATATATTACTACAAACCGCAGGAAGTGGGTACAAAAACAAAACACAATATTTACCATACATAAAAATAGTCATCCACCAGTCTTGATAACACTTGAAAACGTACATAAAACGGAAACTTTGAAATTACTTTTCACGATAATTGTTTTGTAATCGGAAACTTATAAACACAGGTAGCACATCATATGCACTATGTACGTAGTAAATAATCATTGCGCCGATTCAACGAAAACCAAAAAATATTATTACACAAAATCGAGAATTCCAGTTTTTAAATCCATTCTTTCACACACCGCACTACCAAAAAGGATCAATATTTCATAGTTCAATCACGCACGCGAAAACTTATTTTTATTACGCAAACGCGCGTGCGATGTGTAGAATCTATTAGCGCTAACTGGCGCATAATGCCGTATCAGCTGGGCGAGATACGCGTTGTTGCGTCAGAGAATTAGAATCGCAAGCGAATAATCTGAGAAACGAGAGATACCGCACACGCGACAATGTCTAATGTTAGATTGTAATTAAGTAATTAATAAACTAAAAGTAGTGGTTCTGTGAGAACAGTAGACCTCGCGAGCCCTTTGACATACATACATACTTAATATTGTCACGACTGACGGACAAAAGGCTTTATTATAATGCGATACAAGTTTATTTCGCGCAACAATTTAATGAAGAAAGTCTAATTTTGAATTGAATTTCAGGGGCTTGAATTTTCCAATTACTATGCAGACTTTTGAGCAAAATAGGAGCATAAGTTTTGGCAATTACTCGCGTTTCCTTGGTCCTAGGAGCTCAAATCTGGTGTCTATGGGTTTGTTTCGTGAAGGCAACGAATACGTTTGCAGCAGCATTTTTGGCCAATCTCGAAACTGGACTCTTCGCTCGCTCAGTCAATGAGCCAAGACTTCGAAAAAATTTGTCGTTTGAACTGAACTGAACAAGTGCATTATCTATAAAAAAAAAAAAACAGTACATGAAGTGCTGACCTTGAACTAAAGGATATTTACCACAATCTAGGTATGCAAATGCAGATCGGGGAACGATTAGCTTCCCTGAGGGCGCAACCTTAACATTAACCAATAATCGATACCTATGCGGGACCCTTCCACAAATAATAATGAATCATTGGAAAGGAGGAAGAATAAATGGTTTCAAAATATAAAGGTGCAACTCAGCGAATGAACGAGACAACGAGCTAGTGGGTCTACCACTGTCTCGCTCACTAGCTAGGTACCTACGCTCGCTGTGTCGCTCCCTCTCACATGACACGTCACGTCGTCGATAACTTCGGGAGAATTTTCTATGCAAAGCAGAATAACCAAATACGTTTATGCGTTGGCGAATACGTGCTGAATCACAAGATCAACAAGCTAGCATAAAGAAACAACTGCTTCAATACTCCTATTTTGCGTAAATTGAGATTACAAAGTGCAGTATTGGCCTAATGCGTCGGCTGAAATCTATCACTTTAACGTTTAGAACCTTCCTGCACTATACAACTTTTGAGCAAACTTAGCTTTGTTTTGTGTTGGGAGGTGTTCATTGCTAAGCTGGGAGGTTGCACACGGCGGTTTCTGACCACGCGCGCGTTTGTCACGAAACAATCGTGCGTTTGTCGAGATCCGACAATACGGTCGCCGCGCATAATGAAAACCGCGCGGGATTTTTAACCGCCGTGTGCAACCTCCCTAAGACGTCGTAATCAGATAACAGATTGTAATCCATAGGTTAAACATTTCCCTATGATCCAGTTCACATTATACCGGACCGACAATTTGCCAGCGGCCATCTGTCGGATCTTGCTGTTCACACTATGAGCTGCCGGTTTAACCTAATGTGAACATCCAGTCGACCCGACAGACATCTTGGCTGAGCGTCCAGCAAATGTGTCGGCGCCTACAGTTCAATCAGTTCGCCCAGTAATGTGAACATCGCTATTGGAATGCATACGCTAATATGAATCGGTTACTTTGCAGGATCCGGTAAAACGTCGGTCCGACATAATGCGAACGCCGCTATACGAAGCATCATGCCAAAATAATATCAATTCCGAAAGAAATCTTGGCAAAATGTCCGGCAAGTGTCGGATCAGATAATTTTATAATATAAGCCAATATGCATATAACACTTTAGATATTGAATTGGCTCTGAAGTCATGACACCCATTGTTTTACTTATGGTGTGAAACAAAATTCTTCACATAAAAAGTCGTTTCACAAAATCGAATCAGTATGGTTAATAAAGTATTCATATAAAATCGTCTACAAAGAAACTGCTTTATACGCTTAACGTATACCACGCCATTGAAATTAGAAACTTTAGCGCCAGGGTCGCACGCGCGGCATAATTTAACTTCATTGCATGCTCTTGCATTTTGCTGTATATGTTTTTTCAATGAGCCGACGTAATGCTTGCTTATTAGCTTGGATTATTGAGTTACTGGCTAAACTAGCAACTGTTCCTCTACCGCCCAGTTTGGGAAAAGCGTGAAGTTGTGTCTAGTGAAACGACGTGTTACAGACGACTGTTTTCTAACGCGAGGCATCGCGATTTTAAAGCTTATGCCATGGTTATAGAATTCAAAACCTATAACGGGAAATGCATCTAAGGCGCGATGTCCACTGGACAGACAACACGGAGACATGACACGAAGACAGAATCACGACACGGACAAGACACGAGACAGAGAAGGAGACAGAAGATATAAAACATTTCAATGGGTTAATTTGTCAATTACTATTGAAATTACTAGATAAGGATACTTTACTGTTCATGATATATCTGTCTTTAGAAGACTGTAGTAAAATGTTTCCATTTGAATATTCTTTCGCGGAATACATTAGAATTAGAGTTTGATTACTAATCAAACAGGCGGTGCCGCCTCTATAAAGGTCAGATAAGTTGGTTGGTTTATTAGTTCGATGAACTTGTGATGTGACGCCATAGTCATGTTGTCAAAGGTCAGGGTTTAGAAGTTTCCGGACATCGCGTGAATAAGTTACGTAAACATTCCAGGTGTATATGTCGTCGGCCGATGGTCAAATTCGGCCAATCATGATATACCGTTCGTTCGTCGTTTCTTGATCTGCCATGTTAAACCCACCATATCGTTTCAAGACCAACGTTCGACGATATGCCAGCCTATAACTCGAACTCATTTCTTATCTGAATATTGATCATTATGACCATAATGTACCAAAATTTGTCAAATTATGACATTCAAATTTCGCACACCGACGCCCGCCTGCGTGCCGCCCCTAGTTTGTCTGTGAAGTTGGTACTACTAATTAAGCTGAACAAGTGCAGAGCAATTATCAATGCCACGATGCCGGTCGAACATGCGGTTCCTGAACACATCAATGAGAGTGTGATGTGTGTGAAGATAAACTAGTGTATGTAACAGTACCTAATTAGGCAATAAAACTCTCGAGTGATATTATTATGTTTTTTTTTTTTTAATACCTATTTTTTTTTTTTAAATACCTATTTTTTTTTAAAAAAATACAGGTATCAAGATAAAAAAAAGGAAGCGGAGGACACGGAGAGTAGGAGGCAGAAGAAGCAGCAGACGTCTGGCGAACCGGTCAGTAGAGGCAGGCAACACGGTAAGTAGCTGCAGTAGGCAGGAGGCGTAGCAGCCTTACTCCAGTAGAGGCAGTAGGCAGGTGAAGTACCAGCCGTCTGGCGAGCCGGTCAGTAGAGGCAGGCAACACGGTAGGCAACAGTAGGCAGGAGGCGTAGCAACCGTCTGGCGAGCCGTTCAGTAGAGGCAGGCCACACAATAAGTAGGCAGCAGTAGGCAGGAGGCGTAGCAACAGAGGCTCGCAGGATCCCGGGGCAGTGCGGCCCCGGGATAAGGCCTTTAGGTGATGCTTCTTGTTCAAAGCTGAAGTGAGACTCTCGAATTTCAGAAATGTTCCGCTCTTATACCCTTTTTGGAGAGTTCTAAAAATTATTTAAATTAAAAGCAAGTTTTGTGAATGGCCAAGAGGGAAAAAGTATTTTTGTAAAAGTATTGAAGTAAACATATCAGACCGCTAACGAGTTTGAATGGACATTGTCATGACAACCAGATAAACAACAACATCGCAATATGTCAGATTTTGGTTTCGGGCTCGTAATAGAGAAAACAACAAGATCACATAGCCAAAATTACATAACAGCGATAGATAAAAAGGTAGCGCACCAGCGCGCACGAAGCCCGAGATTGCAGAGTTTCGGAGAAAGCCAAATACAAGGTCACCAAAGGTAAACCCCTCCGACATTGATTTAGAATTATTTAGCTGGTAGTGTGAAAATACGAAGTGAAAATGATTTGTTATTGTGTTCTTATGGTTTAAAACGTTACAGGGTCCTATGAAAATAAAGGTGATACGAAATATCCAGAGATATATGAGATGAATGCAGCCCATCAACGCAGACTGGAAAATGGCATGTAAGTAGCATAACACTACAAGGTATGTTATTGATTATGTGATTAAGTAGCATAACACTACAAGGTATGTTATTGATTATGTGATTATTGTGTATCCTCTACTTTTATGGCTATATTATGTAATTTTAATTTTAAAACCAATGTTTCAACGCCTTACAGCAGATCATATTGTTACACTTGCCTTATTTTACGACAAACAACCATGTAACCTAGGTTTCATCAAACAATTTAAATCTTTATCTTTAAATTTCAGTTGTGTTCTAGATTATGTTGAAAATTGAAAGAAGCAAAATCGGAGAGTATGCAAATAAAAACAACATTTCATAATGAGGAATGTCTCTAAAATATCATAGTCAGATACCCTCCATCGACTCCCATGTGATGGTCATCTTACTTTTCTTGATTTGGTTTACAACCTAAAAAAATATAAAGTATACAGAAATAGGATGACTATTTCTGTATACTTTTAAAAATAATTATGATGAGAGCATACGTGTAACAACAAAAAAAAACATTGTGAAAATGAAATAGATTTGTTTATTCGTAATTAGAAATATTTTACGATGTGACGTTTTATCATTTGGCCATACCATGATGTGGCAAAGCGTTTACTTGGAATATCGACAAACTTTTGGTTCTCATCGATCTGCCCGATTTTGGTTTGGGCACATCGATGTGCCCAATTCTACAATCGGCCGCCGACATATATACATTGTTCAATTACCTTTTGGATGCAGGGTGTTTTCACATATAAGGCTTTTAAATCAGCATTCCGTGTATACGGGAAATAAATCGCTCAGCGCGCCAACAGTCAAACTTTCGGCTCTTCGGTTTTGCTGAAAGAGGCTTGATATAGATTGTAATAAGTCCATACAATTACCGACAATGTGATGATGAGCTGAAACTTGAGCGATTCGAACATAAGCCACGGCTTGTGTCTCAAGTACTATCGAATTCTATTATGACCTAGCTCGTAGATGGCGCTAGTGTAGAAACTCCTAAAACCCTAAAGGTGCAATTCCGTATGGCAGTAGGTACCTACTACGCTTTCTCGCTCGCGCGAAACATCGAGTTAGTCGAGTAATGTCTGAAAGAAAAAGTGACTAGATATAAAATGCCCTGATTTCGACAAAAAAATATGTCCTAGCATAATAATGTCTGGGTATAAAAATGTCTAGGTATAACAATGTCTGGATGCACAGATATCGAGAGATAGGCCCTTGGCGCTAAGCTTGCATCGGAACCAGTGTCGCCGAAAATTAAGAACTTAAAAATTAAGAACCCATCTACACCACTCTCATACATACACACTCATACATCAATCCTTCCGCATTTATTGGTCAGTGCAATGTCATGCACCTATCGTCCGAACACACCTACACTACCGCAGGTATACTAGCTAGCCGAGCTGATTTTGAACAACTTTCTCAATGCATCTGATTTGGTCAGGGAAACGTTATTTTTACTTCCCCATACAAATCAGCTGAACGCTAGGCCCACAATGTACTGCAAAGTGAAAAATAATGTTGCTCTGATCAAATCGTTTTAATAGAGAAGGATGTTCAGATTGATGTCCTTAACAACCGCCTTTCGGCATATATACCCTTTCTGTATAATCCTGTACAATACAATACTACCTATTGACAAGAAAAATGTAAATATTTATTAAGAACTTGACGTTTTGACAATTTAGGCGTAGCATTTTTTGCTAAGTAATGCAGTCTTATATTAGTATATCTTCTCATTAGAGCTTTGATTAGTAATATTAGATGATTACCCAATGGGTTTTGTTCGAGATGGTAAAAAACTATTTCTTTCCATCGATTCAAAAACATAATTCTCACTATCACTATTCCCATCACTATACGTCGTCTCTGCGTGCGTGTAACAGTTCGCCTCCGTAACTCGATGCATATTTACTTTCGTATTTAGATAAGTGTGAAATATTAATTGCGTGTTAGCTTGGCAATATGTAGTGAAATTACATTACAAAACAAGCAATGGATAATAAACCTAGCGAGAACAACATGACATTGTCACTTTAATGATCAAGTCGTGACGAATTTTTTGTGAATGATTTAGTTCCCTAATAATGTTTATTTCTTGTGTTTTAAGAAGAAATAATAGTTGGAATGAGACTTACAAGTGATATGTTACTCCGCCGTTCTTGGAGTTCACAATCCGGCTTCTATTTTTGCACGTGAGTATTGCACAGGTCGGCATTTTCGAAAAACAGCGGAAATGAATTCGTCACTGCGGTCGCCCGGTGACTACCGAGAATTTTTAATATCTAGACTACCGGGGCTAGAATAGTTCGCACGTGCAACGCCCCTCAACCTATCCCTCGATATCTGTGTCTGGATGTAATGTAATAAAATAATGACTAAGTAAAAAAATGTCTGACTGAGCACAAAAATGTCTGTGTATACAAATGACTAGGTACGGAAAGACATAGTCATCCAGTTCGTTAAATACTAAGTTCAAAATGACCCTTGCTTTTTTCAAAGGTAAATGATTCCCACACCCTGACGAAGGGTTCAGTACCACCGCATAATAACAAAAAAATATGAGAACACATGAGTCGAGTTTAGTTTACTGCGCCCGCCATCTTGTGAATTCCGGAACTCAGTTCAGAAAATGCTTATAATACAATATAATTAAATGTTTATGTTACTAGACTAGTATGTGGGGCCATAAAAATGGCTCGCGATTTTGAACCTTATTGCTTGGTAATAAAGTTCAATCCCTATGAAAACCACTAGGTCTCGGTCGCTGGCACTGTCCAGGGCTTTAGGTTCTTTATTATAACTTTATTATTAACATAACCGCTCTGTTAAAAAAGCGTGTTAAAATCGTATTGAAAATTAATGCGCTTTTAAAAGCCTTCGACTGTTCGACCGTCACATATTCTATAAATTTACCCCTCATCCATTACAAATTCACAACGTCACCTAAGAAAGATTTACTTCAAAAAGAATCAGCCACTCAAACTAATGAGCTGTAACTTGAGCATCTTGAAGACTAGCCTGGCATCTACCTCCATGATCAGGCCCGCCTTCGTCATGTCAAAACTAGCGTCTACTGTCAGATGAGCGACTTTACCAACAGATGGCGTTAGTTCTGATACTCCAAAATCACATAGATCCTACATCGCGGTATTGATGGTAGTGACGATCCCAACTCAAAGTTGTGAAAAAAAACAGACAAGTGCGATTCCGACTCCACCGACGGCTCCGCAGAAATCGCATTTTCCGTTATTTGTTCTGTTAGACCTTGTTTATAATCATACACATTTATATACAGACACACTAGGATTCCCTGTATCGTGGGAACCAGAAACAGCGACATCACACACATATAAACCTGGGAATGATTTCATTTTTTTATCCCCAGCCGAGGATCGAACCCGGGACCTCTTGCTTGGTGGGTAGAGCCACAACGGCAACGCAGCACACAGGGGTCGTCAAGCTTCTTGCCAAATTTCATGATTCTAGGCCAACGGGAAGAACCCTTTAAGTTTTTTTGATTCCCTTGCGAGTATCAAGCAAATGCAATAAAATTGTGACATAAACGGTGGTATCTTTTGATTGCGTCGATCGGTAAGTTTGATTGTTCCACAACTTCATGATACCACAGCCCTGCGTAATTGATATTAATTTAATTTGATAATCCACGCGTTCCTGAGAAAAAGGGTCTTGATAGACGGACAGACAGACGTACAACAAACGGTCCTGTAACGGTTCATTTTATCCTTTTGGGGTTCGAAGCCCTAAAAAGACTTACCGACACAAGTTGATGAATTGTGACTTGAGCAGCTTGAAAACCAGCCTGGCATCTTCCTCAATGACGAGTCGCGCCTTCCTGATAACTAGCGACATCTACTATCAGATACGCTAACTGACTAACAGATGGCGTTAGCGTAGATATTCTAAAATCGCCAAATCCCTACATCCCGGTTTTGAAGATCCGACGAAGATCACCATTTGCCGCATGATTTAATCAAAGTAGACTCACCGACTCAAGCTGATGAGCTGTGACTTGAGCAGCTTGAAGACAAGCCTGGCGTCTTCCTCCATGATGAGGCCCGCCTTCGCCATGTCGTTGGCGATCTCCTCGCAGTCGTCTGCCTCGATGTCGAACTCGAACTGGATCGCTTCGTTCTCTTTGTGCGTGTACGATCTGTTGGGGATCGTCTTCATAAACATCATCATCGTTATTAGTTTTATATCTATGTCCACTGATGGGAAACACTCAGTATATTAAAAGTATCTTCCGAAGGGATGTTGTGAAATTTAGAATAGACAATTTTAACTATGAATAATGTGTTGTTAGTTTTATACATGAGGACTCCTATAACGGTGAGCCGTTGATGATCAGGGTTTTACAGGGTATTAAAAGGAGGGAGGCGAGTCGTAAACATTACAAAGTGTGTACCTCAATACGTGTTACTTTTAGTTACGGCAGCATCTTCTCTTTTATTAAGTTACACAGAAACTCAGCGGATGCTGTCAAAGAAAGCGTTTCCTGAGACGAAATCACGTCAAAGCCTGGCTAGAGCTGGCTGGCACGGATGAGGTTCACTGTTTAATACAATGGATATGTGCTCGTACCGTTTCTTGGGGTCGATGATCTTGAGCCGGAACTGTATCTTGGTGATCTCGGAGCTGATGACGAGGTCGCGGCCCACGATCTCAAGCCGCAGGCCGATGTCCTCGCCGAAGAACTCGTGGTTGAGCAGCTCCTTCACTTTGGGTCTGCGACCAGATAAAGGTTAATTGTTGTAACTTGAACGATAACTATAAATATAAAATTTAAAACACCACCGACATTTTAATGAAACCTTAAAAATCTTAAATTTGGCCCAATGGCCATGTAAAAAAATCAAAGGTACCAAACTGAGCAAACCATTTCGAGGTAATTGTGTTCCTAACTAAATTCTGTTATTGCCATTGAATAATATTACAGTGGGCGAAGTGTGAGTTTTCAATAAAATTTGACTTTACTATCGCGTTGCCGTAAAACGCCAGTTTTGTAAAGCAACGCCAGGTGCACAGACCAGATATCGAGATAGACGCAGCAAACACGGTCGAATGTATGAGAACCAACCGTGTAACTTTTTCACTACCTACTGTGACGTCACGAGCGCCTTTTATGCCCGGTTCCTATATTTAACGGATCGTCATCCGTAAAATTAACTGTCCGTTTTTCCCTAACCAACTACGAGTCATTAATACCGTTCCACAATTTACTTTCTGTACCTTTTACCTACGGACGTCCGTTGGTCATAGATGTCATTGAAATACCGACGCGCCCTCTTCACTCAGAGATGTGCGTTTCGTTATATGCAGGATTGAAATTTATAATAAGATAAAGTTCAAGCCGATACAAATTAGATTTACATACGATTGATCTTAGAGTTCTCTAAACTTATGATGTTTATTAGAGCTACACGAACGCAGGCATCTTCGTGACATATTTTTTTCCTTATCAAACTTAATAGAATGCATAGAATACATAACAAGGACGGAACGTTCATCGCGCGAAAAAGACATTTGACTCGACATTGACATCCATCAATTGAAATAAGTATACATATATCCTGCAAAAAGTTTGAGTCTTCTTCTAGTCGACAAATTCTTCAAAAAATACAAAGTGTATTTTTTGAAGAATTTGGAATCAAACGACCAGGTTTGAAATGTATATTAAGCCGGTGAGTACCTATCATCTTCCCATTTGATTAATCTACAAATTTGTCTGCCGCCTAGTAGGCATGCAACGTTTTTGCCTCGGTACCTAAATCTTCATTCAGGGCTAAAGACTCAGGGATATTTCTGTCGGTTCTTTCGTTCTAGTCGCTCCCTCATGGCTGAGGATCGTGACCGTCATGGTTGTTGGTACGGGGCGTGTTCAGTGATCTCCCATTTTTTCTGTCCTGGGCTGCATGTTTTGCCTATTATCTTCTGCTGAGTCAGTCTCGCTGGAGTTCGATATAATTTCGAACACTTCTCTGTCACTATCTGATGAACTGGTCATTTTAAATTCAAAATTACAGCGAAAACAGTGAAATATAAAATTTAACCGACCGAAATTGAGGGGTAACCAAGTGGCATTACGAATAGTTATCTGGAAAGTCTACTGACGTTTAAAATATTTATAGAAACGCAACCAAGTGACATCTCCATGCAATACGCTTACGCTCCGTTGCCGGTAACCCTCCCATCCGTTAGTAGCCGGCCGTCGGTTGGTTGCATAATGAGACGTTTGTTATAGGAACGGTTTTAGCTTACGCCTCGTAGAATTAACTACCATTCGTAACTAAAACGGATCGTTTTTGAAATATAGGAACCGGGCATTAGTGATGGGTTGACATGATAATCGTGAAACAGAGTCAAAGGCGCGCCGCCAAATCGATTCAAAATGAGCGCTGCTGCGGGAATCCCCTACCTACCACGACCACGTACGGTCGCCTGCGGCTAAAAGTATACAGGCAGGTGATGCCATCTATGAAGTGTACACGAACTGCTTACGGAATGCCTACGAGCCGGGCGGGGCGGCGGCGGCGGCGGCGGTGGCTGTAATAACTGGTAGCATATTTCAACCACTCTCTCATAGCTGGTAATAGTCCATGTGGCTAAAGATGCGCGTTTAGGATTCATGTAATGATGCGGCGGGGGCGATCATGGGTTCAAATCCCGCACGTAAAAATGTAACTAGTTGTTATTATTTTAAAATGCTTTTTAACATTCTTGACATCAGTAGTAATGGAAGTAAGCACCCACAAGTCATAGTTAGTAGCCAGAGCGATTTATAAAACGTTGAGCGGGGCAAGTGTAAAACTGACTCAAAGAAGCGTTGGTTGTGATCAAATAAATTAAAAAGGTCTACCCACAATCTTATGAGAATAAGTCAATAAATAAAAAGAAGTAAGTTTAAGTTAGTCGTCCGCTACATTGCACCTGACATCTACTGTTGTTTATTTGCTCCCTATCGATTGTGTGATTGTTTTATCAGCTTTTGTAATTCTGTTGTAATTTGTTGATTCGAAATGTATCATTTAACGGCGATTATGAAGGCAAAAATCATTGTTTTGCAAGAGGAGAATGTAAGCATTAGCGAAATAGCTCGCCGATTGCAAATAACGGTAAGTCCAATATTATAGTCATCCAAATAAGGTAGATTTTTTGCAGCTGTAACTTAGTTCAGTATGACCTTTGACACAGGCGTAAATAGTTCAATTCAATTCAATATCTTTATTTCAGATCACATAGATCCATATCATACAGAGACAAGTTACAAGTTTAGAACACGAAACGAATAATGAAAGACTTCACAATGTTTTTATTTATTTGCAGAGAAGATCCGTCCAATTATGGATAAGGCGGTATGCTAGCACAGGCGAGATAGATAACTTGAAACGTGGTCGGAAATCTTTCACGTATACCCCTGCTTGTGCCCGCCACCGAGAAATTATAGCTGCTCATACAGCAGATCCCTTTGCCACGACTCGTTCCACGGCCCAGCAGCATGGAGTATCTATGGATGTAGTGCGCCGACATCTGCATGCAGGCCGCATTCATTGCTATCGACCAGCGAGTAAAATAGCATTATCACCAGCCCATCGCCAAGCAAGACTACAATTCGCTCGCCAATATTTAAATTTTAACTGGCAGGATAATATTGTTATTTTTACTGACGAAAAATGTTTTAAATCAGACAAAGATGGTCGAAAAGTTATGTGGAGAACACCAGGAACACGTTACGATGTAGTTAACACGCTTCCTTGCAGAACCAGCGGTAGGATTACTCTCGGCTACTGGGGCTGGATGTCTTCGATGGGTCCTGGCGAGTTAGTTGATGTAGGGGGCCGGATGACTGGCCTAAAATATTTAGAATTGTTACGACATGTCATGTTACCTTCAGTGCGCAATGTGTATCCTGAACCACATCATATTTACTTCGTGCATGATAACTTTGCAGTTCATCGTGCACAAGTTGTTAGTGATTGGTTAAGGACACAATCGAATATTACTATTATTGAAAGCCCTGATCTCAACCCAATAGAAAATTTGTGGGGCCAAATGGTGCTTAACTGGGACCCATCCGAAGTAAGAAATAAGAAAAACTTGGACAATCTAGTCACGTCAACATGGGAGTCGTATCGCGGCCGTGATTTGTGCTGGAATATGGTGACCGGCATGTCGAGACGGCTGCGAGAATCATCAACCAGGAGGGTGCAGCGACTCACTATTAAGCATTTTAATATTCCTATTTAGGAATATTTACTCCCTTGGTTAGCTTTTTTTACCTTATAAATTTACTACCCCATGTTGGCGTGTCAGGTCAGGAAAGTTATAGAAAGTGAGTGATGTTATTGTTACAATATGTAACATGTTGATTCACTTCACTGAACTATAGTTAATATTTATGTTGTAGCTATTCTGCGATGTATTATATGATAGATATATCTGCAATAGATATATCTGCGAATTGTTTTCTCATACAGCTGATAACTACACCGATTCTATCATGTGGAGGGTAGACAAGTTACGAATAAATTTCTTTGTAACCATTAAGATAAGGAAGATGATGAGATATAATATATATAGATCTAAGTTGTAATAATAAATCACTTCATCACTTACGGTTTGATGACTAGCCTATAAACCTATAGTTAGGTTCAGGTAGCAATCCAAGCAGACAATGTGTTAATATTACTCGTCTAGTGTTTATGTTTTGCTATTTTATTAATAAACTTTTTATTTAAAATTCCGGATATTTTATTTACAAACCCTCAGTAATTAAATTCAACAATAAAAAGAAAGAAAAGAAAACTTGTATGATATTTTATTTAAATTCACAAAAGTGCAAATTCAAAGCAAGTCCAATACATTCGTAGTAGTTCCTGCGTCTCGCCGCCGCCTTTAACCACTACGCCACGGTCAATATGTCAGAGATGTGTGAAATTAACTACCTATTCTACACAGGAGTTGAAATAGCGGACACAAGCTGGCGTGCTGCTCAAACACACCCACATAAACGACACTGCCACACGCACACCACAACACGTCCACGCAACTATTACCCAGGATGTTGTAGTTATAAGCTGGTTACTAGATGGCATCACCTGCCCGTATACTTTTAGCCGCAGACGACTGTACCTACCGCGTTGCCTTTTTGTCAGTAAGCCGGCAGTGTTTCGAGCGGGAGATCGTATCGTAGCATCGCACCCGGATATCACATCATAGAGTGTTAAAGTATGTATGTGTCTGTAGTACCTATTTACCTTTTATTATTCATATGTAAATCCGTCCAGCCCCCTTATTCGGTAACTCGAATCGATCTTAAACTGTGGAATAGTATCAGATTTCCCATAGTTATGTACAATCAGTTTTCGAGTTCACAAAACATGAACCATGTACATAAGAGTCACTGACAGTTCGATTCGCATACTTTTTCGACGCGTAATTATTCCTGCTTCCTACACTGGATTAAAGTTACTAATTAAGGGGGCTGACTAGAATAATGTAGGTAACGTAAAACGGGGTGTATTGATAACCAAGGGTAAATAGAAATAACTCTTAGGCCCACTACTTCGTAAAGTATTAGAGAAGAGAGATTGGGAGCTATCTCTATTCTCCCCTGGGTATCAAAATACACTCAGTTTTACTACAGTATTACCTACTTACTTGTTCAGTCTTGTTCTACCTACCTACTTATCTTTTTATCATTCCTCTGTCTTCTACTCATTCCTCTCTCGAAGTGAATCGATGTTGTATCGACAGAGGAATGAATTACTAATCGATTTTCTATGTAATCCACCCAATAAACCATTCAAACTATACACTTGTTAATATTCAGACGTTGTCACCCCCTATCCCTCCTTTAGGTGTGAATTCTGAAAAAACCTTAAACATATTTTTACTTATTTATCGAGAGGAGTATCTGTAAAGTTTCTAACAAAATAGTTAATCTAATCTTATTTTCCCATACAAACTTCGGACACCCATTTCATTCAACCCCTTAGGGGGTACATTTTTAAAAATCTTGTCTCAGTGCACCCCCAGACCTCATAAAGAACCTACTTGCGAAATTTGGAATCTCTATACCCAGCGGGTTGGGCTGTGCTTTGACATGTCAGTCAGTCAGTCAGTCAGTCAGTCAGTCAGTCAGTCACTCAGTCTTCTTTTATATATTAACATAAAATGAATACATAACAATCTCACATACACGTTATTCTACTACTAAAATATAGATTGCAATGAAAATGCAACTCAGAATTATCATTCTTCCGTCAACAAAATCGAATCGTCCAGCGATTTTGCAAGAATCGTCGCATTGTACAACACTATCTGATTAAATCGACAGAAAAATGAACAAATCGACTGTACCATGCAACTGTAAGGTTAACGAAAGTATAGTTTGCTTCACTGTTCATTGAGGGCTACGAAAGAGATATCCATGAATTGTGTAAAGTGGAAGCAGCAGTGGATGAAGTCCATGGGAAATATACGCTATGGTTCAACCTATCTCAGTAAAAACGGGAGACGCTACTCGAAATTAAAAATAATTGATTATTAAATAAATTAGGCGAATTTCAAAAATAAAATTACTTACGTATGAAAAGTAACACCGTCGTTTTCTTTGGAAACAACATTGCTTGAGTTTTTGCAATTCACAACGGCACAGTAAGGCATTTTTATGTTTATTAGTACACGGCTTACATTCGAACAGCCAGAGAGCGACTGAGCCGGGATGAGCGGAGTCCGCCTATTAAAAACACGCGAAGTAGGTAGACTTTCGCTGTCTATCTCGATATCTGGTATGTGTTAATGAGCTTGCGACTCGCTGGTCACGTTACTTAGCTATACAAAAATGGTGTTTTACGGCAACGCGATAGTAATGTAAATTTTATTGAAAACTCACACTTCGCCCACAGGATTACTGAAATATCCGTAAAAACATAATGTACTGCTCTACGGAGTAGTTTGTTCGAATTCCCTTCGCCGTTAAGTTAGCAATTCCGTAAAACTGCCAAGTATCAACAGTTTTCCTGTCAGTCGGTAACGCAGTTGTAAGTCGGAACATGAACAAATATTTATATTATAGTTTTTTAGTTTTATAATCGGTAATATAACTATGAGCAAGCGACGTCATGAGAGGTGTCATTTAAAAAATATTAAAACAATAATAAGATATCCATTACTCGAAATATTCAAATTAGTTTCTTAAAATAGCCGAAAATTTCTCAAAATAAAATAAAAAGCAGTACGCATTTTTTTAGCAGGCCCATTGTTTCGTTGTTACACTTATAACTTGCGAACCACTGAACCGAATAATACATCGCAGGAAAATCTACTACCAATAAAAAAAACGCTTTAAAATCTGTCCACCCGCTTGAGCTCTAGAGTGCCACGGACAGGCAGACCGACGGACAGTCAGACAGACGCACAGGCAGATGCTTCAAACCTACAACACCCCTCTTTTTCGTCGGGAGTTAAAATGCGCTAATAACGCGATACAAAAAGTTGTTATCAAGTTACTGCGCGTATGTCAATTTATACTTATGATATGTGCGATACGCACGAGGTATTATAATAAAAATAATACTAAAAGTAGCCCATTAACGTCCCCACCGAGGGCCACAGGCATTAACCCTGATTCGAGTAAGATTGAACCGTTTGAGCCACACTCCACCACGCTGGCTCAGTGCGGGTTGCGACCAGACACCAGCTTTAGAACGAATCTATCATCTGTAGCTGAACATAACTTTTAGCACGCTGACTCGTCCTAAAGCACCGGTCCAGTGCACTCCCACAAAAATTACTAAAATATATTTCTTATCTTTGCACGCGTAGGTCGTTTCTAGTAAACTAATTTTAACAGTGTATATGTATATATGTATGTATAGGTTTATAAAGAAATATATAGAAAGAAGCACAGATACTATAATAGTATACAGATATAATAATAATAATAATAATAATACTTTATTGCACACAAATATTTAAAAAGTTACATTAAAAGAACATGCATGTACAAAGACGAGCTTATCTCTAAAAATATATTACTTCCAGCAAACCAAGGCATTACAGGAATTGGTAACAAAAGGGTAGGCAGTGCACAATATTTACTATACATAAAATGCCTAGGAATAAATTAAATACCTATAAAATACAGATAGGAAAAGATACTAGATATTTTTGTGGGAATGCGCTGAACCAGTGCTCATTTGCATTGACCGCCACTGAATCATTCTTACTCCTATCAGGAACAAGTCCTGGCGATGAGCTAACTTCTTGTGAGTTTTAATCCCTGTTTCTATTATATACATTAAGTTCTGTCAAAGGCCAGTACCCTTCGGTGGGGACTTTATTGAGCATCAACTGAATTTAGTTTACCCGTGATAAAGGTCCTCTACCCAGCTGTGAGTAAATGCGGGCTGGTTGAATGATTGATGATTGATCGTACCCACCTGTCACCTTTATTCGGCCTGATGCACGACTCGATGATATCCTTCACCTCCGGTATGGTCACTTTCTCCATACTCTGCGGCTTTACACCCTGCGACAAACAAAAGCAAATAAATAATACTAATAAAGGTTGTCTTTATTAAGTGCACATATTGATCAGGGTTGAAGAGGATCATATTTTATAAAATAAGAATAAAACACCCCTTCCTAATAAAAATGTTCGTTTACTATATACTGCAAAATTTATATAACTTCGAAAAGGAAGGGTTTGTCATGTTCAAATTAACTGGATTGTGATGATGAAGGACAGGCGGTACTGCAAGTATCAAATAGTCGCTTAAAGGTGTTACCTGTAAACGTTATGATAGTTTTTGGAGTATTTTTTAGTAATTGCAGTTTCTAACCAAATTTGGTCCCTGAAGTCAAATTAATTTAGTACGGAATATTATTTTAGATCGCATTCCGTAATATTAGGTCCTTGCATATGAAATTGGCGTTTTACATGGGAGGAACATAAAGACGTTTTTTTTTAAATATAATATATTTATTTCATCAAAGTATGTACCATTGCTATCTATACACTTTTGCCATCTCATAGGTAGTTCTTCGATCCCTTTACTAAAAAAACATTCGGACGGGAATCAATAAAATCTTTGAAGGCGGTTTGGACTGCCCCATCGGAGTTGAATTTTTTCCCTTTCAAGAAGTTATCCAAATTTCGAAAAAAATGGTAATCTGTTGGAGCAAGGTCCGGAGAGTACGGTGGATGTCTTAGACATTCCAATTGAAGCTCCTCTAATATGGTAGCCGTCTGTTGTGCAGTGTGTGGTCTAGCGTTATCATGAAGCAGCAGTGGCCTAGAGCGATTGACCAGCGTCGGTTGTTTAGCAGCTAGCTTTTCCATCATGAGTTGCTGACAATAGACATCTGCCGTAATCGTCTGGCCAGATTTAAGAAAGCTGTAGTGAACGACACCAGCACTAGTCCACCAAACGCTCACAAGTAACTTTTTTGGAGTCAACTTTTGCTTGGGGCATGGTTTGGCTGGTTCGGCAGGGTTCAGCCATTGCGATGAGCGCTTCCGATTATCGTACAGGATCCATTTTTCATCACAGTTAATGATTCAATTTAAAATCCTTTCATTATTGTGCCGGGTGAGTAATGCAACGCAGCAGTCAACGCGCGTTTGTTGATTTGCTTCACTCAGTTCGTGAGGTACCCACCTTTCAAGCTTTTTCACCTTCCCAATCTGCTTCAAGTGGATTAAAACAGTTTTATCACTAACACCGTAGCCTGCAGCTAACTCGGACGTGGTTTGCGATGGATCCGCTTCCACAATAGCCTTCAATTCTTCATTATCAACTTTGGTCTCTGGCCGTCCACGGGGCTTGTTCTGCAGGTCGAAATTTCCAGAACGAAAACGTTGGAACCTAAAACGCACTGTGTTTTCTATTGCGGCACCATCGCCATACACATCATTAATCCTTCGAGCCGTTTCTGCAGCACTGGTGCCACGGTAGAACTCATACTCGTAAATAACGCGATATTTCATGTTTTCCATTTTGTAAGCTGAGTGACGCAAGAAAAAAAAACAATTGAGGAAAAAACAAATGAATTATAATTTTAGAAACACAAATACATGAGTAAATAGCTGTATAAATTTGAATTTGGAATTCCTAACCATAGAGGAGATATTTGAGATCAAAGTGGCCAGTACGGCGAAACGCCAATTTCATATGTAAGGACCTAATATTTGGTCCCCAAAGTCAAATTAATTTATTACGGAATATTATTTTAGATCATATTCCGTAATATGATCTAAAATAATATTCCGTATTGGCTTTCAAAAGATAACAAAATAACGTTTCTAACTGAAACCCTTTTGACGTATTTTAAAATCGCCAAAAAAAAAACGTAATTGCGTTATGACAAGATCGCCTAGATTTCTGGAAGCACAGCCCCTACAGGAATGACGTTAACTCCATTTTTTGGAGAGAAGGCCAGGTTTTGCCTGGCTGAATTACTGAATAGCGCCAAAAAATGAGCGCGACTATAAATACTGGCTTCGTCTGACAACAATAATGAACTGCGCGACAGAAATCTAAAAACTTGAAAAGTTTCATTCGGGTTACATAAAATACGAAACAAGTGTTGGAAATTGTTGTTCTTACATTTTCAACCTAACACGAAGGACAAAGGGGGCTTTGCTTCGTTCACTCCAATCATCCTTTACCTACCCTGACACACCACTTCGCCCAGACAGTCTTTAGTTAGTCAATAAGCTGTGGCTAAACTATTCAGTAATTTAGTCGCGCGAATCAGTAATTTTAATCGCTCAATTCAGATTTTTTTCGCTCATTTCAGTAAATCCCGCTGTTCATAGTTATTCATTCAACTCGTTTTTTATTCGGTCGTTTTACTATTCTTCCATGGTAAATGTTTACAAAATACTAAGGTTAGACCAATAGAACTTTTAAAAATAAAATTTCTAGGTCAACATAATAAAAATACGTTTGTGCATATTTTGAAATCTTTCGCATATTTTGATTCTCGCAAGGGAATCAAATACCAACAGGGTCCTTTCCATTGACCTAGAATCATCAAATATGGCAAGAAGCTAGGTATTATGGCACAAGTAAAGTAAAACTGTAAAAGGTAGTTAGGTAAATCACAAAAAATAGGTGTCATCTAAACGGAACCCTCGGTGCGCGAGTCCGACTCGCACTTTGCCGTTTTTTGCTATTAACCAAGTAATGGATTAATTCCTCCAAAAATGGTATAACACAAATTCCCGTAGGTGCTGTGGTCCGAGAGATCTAGGCGATCTTGTCATAACGTAATTTCGTTATATTTAATTTTTTCGATTTATTCCTCTGCTGACCGATTTTAAAAACGTTAACACGTCAAAAGTATTTTAGTTAGAAACATAATTTTGGTGTTTTTTAAAGCTAATGTGATGTAGAATAATATTCCGAATTAGATTAATTTGATATTGGAGACCAAGTTTTCGGAAAAAATATCGGTTGTCTATAAAGTAGGTTTACGGACGATAATTTTACGTGATAACGTCTTAGGGTCAACGCTTAGGCCGATCGTGCCTCTCTATCGCTTGTTCCACGCTCTCGCTTGCACGCTCGGCTCAGGCGAAACGTGCCAATGAGTCATGCTTTTTCGTACGTGCAGCCGGCGTTTATCGATTTATAAGACGTTATCACGTCAAAACAGCAATTTCAATATTTTCTATATACTATCTACTTTTGTGTGAAGAAGTGTGTCTTGAATACGACATTAATTACAGTGGTATATTTATTTAATAAGTTCCATTGTTTCCCCAGATCGGGTGAGAGTTGTGAATATTTATTTTACGTAGATTATTAGCTTGCTAGTTAGCACTTTACTTAATACAGACATTAATGCATGTAGTTCATACTGTATATTAATGAAATCACTTTAAATATGCTATTGGTTGGCCTAACCGAAATAATGTTTGTTGAAAATCTAGACTTTAAATAGTTTTTAGAAAGTTCGATCTACCCACATAATATAAAAATGACGACCCGAATGGCTGAGTCGGCAGTGACCCTGCCTACGAAATCAAGGGCCTTGGGTTCGAGTCCCGGTGGGGGTAAATATGTATTTGTTTGATGAGAACGAATATTTGTACCCTAGTCATGCTTATTTATCTATCTAAGTTTAATATTTATTTACATATATATGTATATGTATCGTTATCTAGTACCCAAGATACAGGGAATCCTAGTTTGGAGCTAGATCAATGTGTGTAAATAGTGTCTAAGGTATTATTATTATTATTATAAAACAAAGTTCATAAAGTTGCTAAATCATTCACATTATTAATCAAATTGTCTTCAGAAACATAATTAGGTATTTGTTAGTAATTCTTGTTGATATAAAGTAGGGCAAAATCAATAAAAGCACCTTACCCTTTGATGATATAGGAAGTTTTGGACAGGGGAGGATATGTGATGGGAGAAAAGAAAAATGGTTTTTGCATGTTTTATGATCTTCTGTTTCATGTGTTGTTTGTTGATTTTCTGGGTTCTGTTGGGTTATCCAATGTGCTTTCAGTTTCGCTGTCTGTTTCTAGGACCTGGTATATTTGATTTGAAGCGACCCTAAAATCATCCCTATGTTGTGCTATTTCCAACCAGTAGCTAGGATTCTATCCGTAGTATTTGATATCGTATTTGAGGGAGTCTTTCCAGGTGTATATGAGTCGACTTTCTTCCTACTAATTTCGTAGTTCAGAGCGATGTGGAGTAGGTGTCTTCTAAAAGACTAGCCTGTAGGGAAATAATATTGGTTTCATGCGTAATGACACTGAATTGGAACAGGCTCACCGGGTAATACTCATTTAGTTGTCTCTGGGGGTGCCTAGTGTAGTACGCGGTGGCTGTGACAGCGGTGTGGCGTGGTAAGTTGTCTCATCAGCGAGCTGGTGCTGCGATCCTAGGTAGGGCGTAGCTCAGAGCTTATCTAATTCACACTTCACGCACTGCACTTTCACACTTGTAGCTACATAAAACACACTCACTCGATCTTGACTTTCAGGCACAAGTAAGTAATCGCGTTTCTCGCTCGTCGATTACCTTTCTTCGTGGCTTGAGACATTTATCATTTTCTCTAAGAAGCACGTCAGCGTCCTTCCACAAGCCGTTTGAAATATTAGCTTTTCTTTTGTCTAAAGAAAGTTTGCGAAGTCTTCTTGTCTTTACAAGATTATTGTCTGCCAGTCGCTACTCGCTATGCGTCTACCTGCTTCACCCGTCCACTTTTTTCAATCTCATTTGTATTGTGTTCTTGCGCTCAACTGCTTGCCTTGTTTTGAACGGAGCTGGAATGACCGTTGAACTATCTACTAAGTCGACTTTTATTCGAGGAGATTTCGTCGAGGCTATTATTGCGTTGCGTCGTTTAGGGTTGATTGTATTTATTTTGGACTTTTGAAATTTAAATTTATATACCAGACCATAAACTATACACTATATTTGCAGAAAATTTTGATGTTGTCATTTCTTATTCATTTCTTATGCAACACTAATAAAACTATACATAATTATGTGATTCACAAGCCAAAACGCACTTCACCACTCTTCTAGGATTAACGGCATGACGCGGTAGGTATTTTACAGAAAATACTAAACTTGTTTCACTTCTCACCAAACCTGAAAACCAACCATTTGGAGGCATCGCGATTTTTAACCTCTCGCCATGGCATTGACAGGCAGTACCGCCTGTACTTCAGCATCACTAATACTGGTTAGTGATGGTGTAATTTGAACCTGACAAACCCTTCTTCCATTTTGATGTTATATGTATATTTTGCAGCTGGTTAAAATGGTAAAAATAATTTTGAGGGGGGAGGATTTTTCGTGTTTTTTTTTCTAAAAATTATGATCTTCAACCTTGATGGAAATGTACACTTTATAAAGACTCACACTGTGTAAGGTATGGACGTAGATGGTAACATTATTCCACGATTCGTGCACCTCGTATTCACAAGATGGTGCTAATAGACGAAATTTAAGTTTCTGTGCAAAATATATCGCGCAATCGAATTTCTAGTACATCTCAAGATGACAGTCAAAAAACCACCTTAGTGAGGTTTTTTTCTCTACTACGTTACACTACATGACGTTACCAGCCCAGAGTTGAGTTTCCATACAAACCTACATCGCATACTCAAACTTTGTCACCCTTTAGCATACATTATGACGTTGTACACTCACCGAGACGACCTTCTTGTAGATCTGCGCGGGCCCGCTGCACTCGCTGTAGGGGTACTCCCCGGTAGCCATCTCCAGCATGCACATGCCGAATGCGTACACGTCCACCGACTCGTCGTAGTGCTCCTCGTACATCTCCGGCGCCATGAACTCCGGCGTTCCTGTGGGGAGAAATGCAGAGCATTACCACGCCTTGTTCCCGAAAGAGGGGGTTGCAGAGCCTAAAGAATTCCACTTGCTACGATCCTGGCATACATCTCTCGCATCGTCAACATTCATATGTATCTTCATAGAAGGTTACTTCATATTTGCCCTTCTTTGTCCACCTTGAGCGCCCCCGTAGGTCGGCTCCATTCGCACTCGCTCTGTAAATCGTGTGAGCTTTATACTGGCACAAACTGGTATTGAATAATGGATGAACGTGCCATCTTTGCCTCCATCACTCTTAAGGCGGCGCAACGCTATCCACATATGTAAACATTGACCCTAGCTCCAAACTAGGGTGTCTAATCGTCAGAACCAGAAAAATCAATATCACGTGCATATAAACAAATAAATACAGCATCACGCTTTTGCCCTTCTGCGGTTCAGCCAGGTATTCAATACTCCATTTTGCGATGTGAAGGTTTCCTCACGATGTTTTCCCCTGTGCATGTGCCACTCTGTACGCTAAGGCGTGACAATATTTATGTAGAATTAGAATATTATGAAGAACAAACCTTCGAGGAACTTACCTATAACGGATTTCGCGAAACTCCTGTTCTTGAGTGTCGCCAGGCCGAGATCGCCGATCTTCACGCTGCCGGTCGTTCCCGTAATGAAGATGTTGTCACACTTGAGATCTCTGCACCGGCAAGATGTATTAGACAAACATAAAACACATACAACAATATATATTCCAAACCAGAGCCTCTGGCTTGTGATGCTGAGCATCGACCATTACTTCACACAGGTCATCAAGTTTATTTATTGCTTCCGGATCAGCTTTAGATATTCACATATTGTTCAGATCATCTCGTTGCGTATTCGCGGTTGGTCACGAATGCTGTTCCACTTACCTGTGTATAATGGGAGGGGTTCTCGAGTGTAGAAAGTTCAATCCCTTGAGGATTTGTCGACACCAAGACGTCAGCACCTTCGGTTTGATTCGTTTGAAATGTCTGAGATATCTGTAATGAACATAAACATAAACATTTAAATACAAATTTACATCAGGCACATACATTTCTTCTGGCCCCACACTAGGATACCGTGTCGTGGGAACCAGAAACAGCAACGTCACACACATATTAAACATCCAAGACCTGGGGTCTTTTTTTTTCTTTACCCCCGCCGTGGATCGAACCCGGGACCTCTCGCATGGCAGGTAAAGCCACAACTCCTGCGCCACAGAGGTCGTCAAAACAGCACATTGCATTAAACTAAATTTCAACACAAAAATATATTGTCAAACAACAGCCTAATGTAATTAAGTAATAAAAGGCACCATATCTCTGATCATAAATGTTTCGTCACAACGAAGACTTCTTGGCACTATCTATTAGATGTCACTACTTGATCAGAACCACTTAAGCAAACAAACCTAAATCGCGCAATTAGTGCGCTTGCGCGATGTAGGTTTATATGGAAATGTGATGCAGATCTTGTAACGCCATCTACAATTTTTTTTAAGAACTTACGCCTTTAGCGTGCCGCTCAGCATAAGCTCGGTGATGAGCACTATGTTTTTCTTCTTGGCGACGGTGCCCTCCCAGTAGTTGTAGAAGCGCACTATGTTCGGGTGTTGGAGTTTCTTCAGCATGTCGGCCTCTTCGCGGAAACGGAGTCTCTCGGTTTTGTTCAACTTTTTCTCCTGAGAATACGGATGACGTTGACATGCAATTCTAGAGTTCATCTTTTGGCATGGTAAAAATCTCATTCCAATTTTTATGATTTTTTTTCTTTCACACCTTTCATTGGTTTGTTACATGGTGGAAACACGTAATGGTAATGTATGTAAAAATTAAATATTTGCACACGCTTCGATACTGAACTCTAAAGTTTATTCATTTTGTTATCGTCACCTTTGATTGTGCCGCCTTGCCACGTGCCTGATCTTTTCAAAGATTGCCAAAACTAACTCAAAGTACAAATCAAACAAATTACCTTATTCAATAGCCTGGCAGTGGCTTTCTCGAGTAAGTGTTCTCTTTCAAGGCGGTGCAATCAAAGGTGAAAATATACACGAAGTACAGTTGCAGACAGCATATAAAAGTCGTAAATTTATACCCAATAGACATAAGAAATAACTATTTCACGTACCAGCAACTCGCACCAAGCGACGGCGACGCCTGTCTGCGTGTCGAGGCCGTGGTAGACGGTCTTGAACGAGCCGCGGCCGACCTCCTTGTCATACTTGAAGAACCTGCGATGAAACATTATTTTTTTTTGTTGGAGGGGGAAATAATGGCCACGATACCCATGGCCAGGAGTCAGACCTCCCTGCTGTGTCCGAGTCCCCACATATTGAGCGGGCATCAGGTCGTGTGGTATACGGACTAAAAACAACCCCTTGTAGTATCTGCGATGCGACAGAAAAGGATATAAATAGGAGGAAATAGTGTTAAGAAGTTTTATACTTTACAACCTTCTTTTGTGACCCTTTCTTGATAATCTTCTGTCACAATAGATTTCTCTATCTCATATATCTTTATAATTCTGTCACAATGCTGATCTTCCTTGTTTCGTGCATTTTATCTCCAACAAGAGATTTCTAAGCTCACCTGCCACAGGGAGAGACTCCTATCGGCTCCTCTTCGTCTTCTTTGTCCGGCTTCTGTTTGTTCTTCTGCTCGAGTTTATCTAGCTCGTAGATAGGGCCGAACTCGAGACCTGTGAATATACAGAAAAACATTAATTGACCGAGCGAGCGAAGCGTCCAGTTTCGAGATAAGCCAAAAACTTATTTGTTCTCGCCTACAGGTCGCATTTCTCAACCGATTCTCGTGAAATGTTGTGAGCATATTCGATAATTATATATTTTTTTGTCGAGTGAGTTTTTAGTTTTTTTTTTTAATTGGCGGACTTATGGCGTTGGAAAGATGGCGGCTACTTTCACACTCCATGTACGTAACCAGGTGCATTCATACGTTTGTATATGGTATTGAAAGAAAAAGCAGTCGGGTTATTTTATTTATAATGATTCGTTATTCATCCGATAAACTTAAAGGGGTGGGGGGAGAAGGAGGGGGGGGAGTTTGCTATATCAAATGTATTGACATAGCGAATTTCAGTTTTTGATTTTATTTCGGAAAATTTGTACCTAATCAGACTACGCAGTTCTCTCGGCTTTCACGAGACTAACCCGTAGACACCAGATTATACTCCTAGGACCAGGAAACGCGATTAATCGCCAAAACGTATACCCCTATTTGCTCAAAAGTCGGCATAGTAATTAGAAAATGCAAGCACTTGAAATTCAATTTCAAAATCAATGTAAGTATTGTTGTCTGTATATTATTTGTGTACAATAAATAAATTATGAATTATGAGTATTGAATAAATAGAATAAATGTGCCACTCCATACGGGAAAAGGCGTGACGCTATGTTACTTTTGTGTATGATTTTACCAGTCCGAGAATTTCTCCCTTCTTCTTAGTGCCTCTCCACGGTTGGAGGGATGCAGTTAGCTCCGAATATCTCTCTCGGATAAGAAGTCTAGACTGAGACATCTAGGCCTCCTACTCCGGCTGGTGCAGGAGTTGGGATGGCTGAATTGGAAGAGAAGGCGCAGGGGCATTGCACAAAGGCCCCGCTTAAATGGTGCAGGTGCAGGCTATACAATAGGGAACGCGACGTGAGTTCGTGCGCAGTTCGAGCGCGTTAGATTAAGATATGGGGGATACCTTACACCATGGTAACTCCACCAAATCTTCAGCTTTCAACAACAAATAATAACAACTTATTTTGTGGCAACAAAAAATAAGTCCATACCAGTAGAATTTACTCGAGCGCGTCAAGACTTAGTGTTTAGAACCGAACGGTACCTAATCGCAATTTCGTTCGGATCCGGCCATCTGCCGTAGGCGGTGTAAATGCAACTTTAGTTTGGTCTATGACCGGAAATCAGACGTAACTTTTTTGATATGTAGTTATCACACTTGAGCTGTCACTTGACTTGTGATCTTCGAGGGTTACCTACCTCGTTATGGCCGGGATTTTGGATTGCTCTGTCGTGTTATTTACTACCCAGCAGCCATCAATCCGTGTAATTGTAGGATAAGGTTTAGCCCGCGGATCCGCGAGTGTATTCGTAGTGAGATTTGAATATAACCTCAAGTATTTAAGAAAGAGACATTGTAGAGCTCACGCAGGTTGTTCGTCAAAGCTAGCTAAGCTAGTTCGAATCGAGTGTTGTGGAGACGTGCTCGCCGGGAGGCCGCGTTAGTAGAATTAAGTAGAACAGTGTGTATATTTTGAATGTCGGCAAGGCAGGCGCAGGAGAACTTCCTCCGTCGAAGTATTGTGATATGCCTGGACGCACGCGCCCGGCACCTCGACGGGAAGGTGGTCGTCACCGCAGTGTATTTGTAAATTTTAGCTCGGAGAAACACCGACGTCTGAATTTACGTTCAGGATGAACCTTGCTTCATGCTTGCTAATGGGACCCTAATCTGAGTTAGACCCTGGCGGGAACCAGAACACTAAGATAAGGTGAGTTCATGACATGCTGATTTCAATAAATCTGACGATGTGTGCGTAACGCGAGGGACTTTTTTGTGAAACTTTGTGAACACTCCTTCTCGTAATGCTCCATCAAAATAACCTCGAGGCCTCCGGGACTACTGCAACAGCAACGAGACAGTCAGCTCACCATTCTGTTGTTCCTGCGGCTGCTCCTCCCCGGCAGTGTCGTCCGCGGCGTGCGGCTGAAGTCCCTTCTCTTTGGCGGTCGCTATCTCGATGTTCTCTTCCTGAAATTGAGGACAAAACACTATTAGATCTCTAATATGAGCCACCTAATCTTCTAGCTACAGTATTATAATGCGACTATGGGGGGCAAAAATAAATCGTCCCGTTAAAAACCGGCGGCCATTGAAACGGGTGGATGGATAGTCTTTCAGGGCGAAGTGCTTCGGGAATCCCTATAAATCCACATACTTATGGCTTGCTCGTACTTGATTCTGAGTCTGGGTCTGGGACTAGAGAAGAATTGAGCCAACATTAGTTGTGTGGCTGCAAGGTAGTGATTAATCCTGACTGTCTGAGGTTTTAAACTGCCCTGTTGGAGCTTGATCTTTATAATGTCGTTAAGATATATGATGATTTCATATCAAAGAAAGCGTCCAGCTCGGGGTCGCAGCATCTGCCGGTAGCCGCCCACCGCCGCGCCCACTTTAGTGTAACACGCTAGTGCGAGTGATAGTCACCAGGTCCTGCTCGGAGATGAAGGCGTCGTCCTCCAGCCGCGCCACCAGCTTGTTGCCGCTAGAGTCCAGCTCGGGGTCGCAGCAACCGCCCTGGCCCGAGCTGCGGCGCCGGTACCCGCCCACCGACACGCCCACTACCGGCGCTGACGCCTGCGGGATCATCGGACGTACGTTATGCACTTATACAAACTTTTATTAGCGAAACTGCGACATTCACGATATGTGAAATAGTTTTCTTCCCTCCCGGGCAAGATTCGAACCGATCTCGCTCACCGACATGCCCACCACCGGTGGTGACGCCTGGTAGACAATGGATGAGCGTTATTATGCAATTGTAGAGTAGGGCGCTATGGGAGAATATTCAAGGGAGGATTCGCGGGGTAAGTCCATATCCGTGTACAGATGTAGTGAATAATCCTTTCCTATCGCCAAAACTCGGAACAACGATAACACCCGAATGGTGCCGACGTGTCTATGAATCACTGTATTATTAAATTACGTGTAGGTATCAAATAAATCGCATACTTTATTTATCAATGTCAAATGTCAAATTGCCCGTTTGACGCATATTACACTGAGATGTTAAAACCACCACGATTCTATCATATAAAGAATTCGTTAGGTAACCAATAATATAACTAGTTACTGAGGACGTTTTATTTCAATAAAATGCACTGATAAAAACCAAATTCTGGTTGGGATGATCTAATGATTCTATAAGGATTGGAACCCCAAAAGTCTAACTATAAGTCAAAACTACAGTAGGATTTTGCAGACCTTTTTTATAACAATAAATTTTTGTAATTTTTTTTTTTAAGTATTTTTATTTTCATAGGCTTAACATAATTACATACATGCAACAATCACAAAAACCCTCAGGATTTATCAGTGATTGGGAGTTCGGAACTTATATAATTTTTATTTGTAAATTAAAAATAATAGGTAATCATGCCAGGCAAGTAAGCTGCCCATATCCATAACTATTCCTAACATGAGGTGGTGTTCGTGGTCGGTCCGCAACTCCGCACACACTATGACTTTAACATTAATTAAACATACTATGACATAACAAAAAAGACACCCCAACATAAAACAAAACAAACCAGCAGAGAAATTAATATAAATAAATATGATTTTCTGATTGGATGAACGACTTCGATTATGACAGCGGGATAAGAGGAGGAGGAGCGGGGTGGACAGTGTGATGCGAAACAATACTTCCAACTTCCATATCACAGTCAGAATCAGAACTATTTTCTGGTGTGTCATCGTCAGAGTTTTCATGAACGGTGATTACAAAAATGACAGACAAGAGTGAAATGTAAAGTCAAAAAAATAAATATAGGTGGCCTGCTTTAATACACGAGTCCATGAAGTTTATCACAAAATCTAACATAAATATCAACAAAATATTTCTGTGGTATTAACTACTCTATATAGATACTTCCTCTTGCAATGCGACCGTTCCCTACGTTGTCTCGATGGGTACTGAGTGCGAGTGAAGTAGTAAGACAAAAACGAACATTTCCGAGAAAATACGAAAGGAAAGGATTATTCAATACATCTGTAGTTATATTTATGACTTGTTCCATTATCAATAAGCAGGCATGACACAACCAATGGAAGGCTGATGTTTATTTTTCTAATTATTAATTATGCATTTAGTTGAGATAGAAGGAAGCGGTTCGCTGCATGGTCGCTGCGTTCGAAATGGCCTAAAGTAATCAATTTATATAAAATTTATTCGAAAGCACACATTTACAGCCAAAAATCATTCGAAAGCCTGGATAAAAAGAATTCAAGTATTAATCATCACGCATTCATACACATACCGCGAACCCAACACTCATTGCAACGATGTGGTTAGTTTATTACAACGCAATTAGAGCAGTATTAGGGTTAGGATGAGTAGAATAAAAGATTACGTTTACTAAGTGTACGTAAAGTAACAAAGTAAATTAAAAATAAAACTTTGACTTTCGACTTTTTGACTTTGTTGAATATGGTCCTCATTTTGATATGGTTTTACAAATGATAGTGGGTATGGGTAAGCTGCTTTAGATTTTTGATTTATGAACCTGCATCACCCGGGTACCAGAGAAATATGATCATAAACAATGGTCAATCTATGGCACCTATCTTGGTGGGTTTAAAATGGG
This sequence comes from Argyresthia goedartella, assembly GCA_949825045.1. Classification (NCBI taxonomy): domain Eukaryota; kingdom Metazoa; phylum Arthropoda; class Insecta; order Lepidoptera; family Argyresthiidae; genus Argyresthia; species Argyresthia goedartella. Next base: position 21,405,045 of record OX463834.1, read on the forward strand.
ACTTTTATCAACGCACATTATTTTAACTGTCTGATTTATAAATTTATAATGGTATACTTCTACCAGGGAAATGAGACTATAAACATGTCTCATTTATGAATGACTAGGGCCACCACCAGAAGTCTGATTTATGAACAACAAAGGTTATCCTACCAGGAAAACATGAGTATCAATCAAGCGGTGCATTTCCTTCCTCAGCTACCAGGCGCACATAGAAGCGTGGCAGTAACTAGAAGCTTCCTTACTTCGCTGCGCGTCCGACCGCGCGTGTAAGTGTTGTGTGGCAGGCTACTCACTACGCTCGTCGTGAGAGAGTTGAGCATGTCGAAGGTGTTGCTCTGCTGCGTGTTGATGATGGCCAGTGCATTGTAGGGCCGCGGTCCGAGGACGGGAGCCTTCATCACGCCGACCTCGGATGGGACCACCACCTAGAATAAGATTATTTCTTCGTAAGGGCTCTATAGTTTGTCTGGCGTAAACTCCACTCTCCCGGTGGTCCGCTGGAGACTTGTATCCGCTACACATAAGTTTATTTTCGCGTTCACGGAGGTCGAGTTTACGGCAGTCCAGCTACAGCGGTTTTACACTCGCTTCTCAAAGAGGAGACAAGGGTTCGAATCCGGTGCTGACATTGCACCATTGAGAAATGTTATGTATCAAGTACATTTTACGGAATTTCTAACGGTGATGGAAAACATCGCCAGGAAACCCACGTATTTCCATAGCTGCGGTGATGGGCTAGGCCCCTGTCATATTGAATAAGTAGTTAAACGTGGACACAACTGTACCTCTGCCACCCCGTAAGGGATAACGCGTGACGCTATGTTACTATGTTATGAACCCACAGCAACATTCACCATATATGGTTGCCATGCGTAAAAGGGGGCCAGAACTTTTTAGTTTACCTGGTAGAAGCAAAAAACTTCCGATGAATAAGTTAATAACACATCTCTGTAAATTCAACTACCACTAAACTAAAATTTTTAACATAGCATGTATATTGAATTGAAACATATCAAAAACAATCGAGGATTTAACTACGTGTTGATAATACACATTTAATTAATGATTCACTAGTTTATGGAGAGATCTGGAATTTACTTCGAGATAAAATTAATAATCTGCATGAGTAATACGGTAGGACCATAAATATTAGTTGAAAATCAAGTACGTAACTGCTGTCATATATATGTCGTTACCATATCGTAGAATTGGCTATATCATGATATCGTCAATCATGGTTGAATTAGAACTTTCATTGAACGAAGAAATATTTTAGGGCAAAACACTGCGGTAGCTTAGGAGGTGAAGAGTAAAGGGGGCGAGCACAGTGGAGCCCCCGAATGGTCTTCTTGTTAGTTCGACATGTACATCACAAAAACACCAGGTAGTACTGAATACAAATGCTTTAAAAAAAAAACATGTTTTTGTGAAATTCAACCCATTCTGACCATTTCATGAAATGGTTGACTATGTGATGATATGGTAAACTATTTCATGAAATGATCAATCCATGATTGACGATATCATGATATAGCCAATTCTACGATATAGCTAATATATATATATATGTAATGTGAATAGCTGCGATGCCATGAAAACATACTTTAGAAGAAAAAGTGTAAAATGTTTATAAATATTTACCTAATCTGTAATGACGAATATTGGTTGCAACGTTGGTTATGTCTAGGTTTTAACATTTAACATTAACAACGGGTACATACATTGCTTCTAGCCCCACACTAGGATACCCTGTGTCCTGGGAAACAGAAACAGCGACGTCACAAACATTTAGACATCCAAGACCTGGCATTTTTTCTACTTCCCCAGCCGGGATCCGAACCCGGAAACTCTCGCTTGGGAAGCACAGCCTGTACCCCAACGCCACAGAGGTCGTCAGCTTGTATTATTTTACTACACTACTAACTATGGTACTATTTTGTGTACTCATATTAATTGGCAAAAACCCAGATCCTAAACATATGATTATTGTAACACCTACAAAATCCCGAAAATCGGTGGCACTAGATATGCATAAGTCATATTATGCTTCCTATCAGTAGAACGAAGAGAGGCTGATGATGTTATGCTTCCAATCTCATCGAAATCGGCAAGTGGTTTTCCGATGCAACGCCACATCGTCTAAATGAGCATCTGCAAGTGGTTTTCCGATGCAACGCCACATCGTCTAAATGAGCATCTGCAAGTGGTTTTCCGATGCAACGCCACATCGTCTAAATGAGCATCTGCAAGTGGTTTTCCGATGCAACGCCACATCGTCTAAATGAGCATCTGCAAGTGGTTTTCCGAAGCAACGCCACATCGTCTAAATGAGCATCTGCAAGTGGTTTTCCGATGCAACGCCACATCGCCTAAATGAGCATCTGCAAGTGGTTTTTCGATGAAAGGTTGATGTTGATGTTAAGGCTTCGTAGAAATAAGCCATCGTCCAACTGAGCCACTAATCAATGGTGTTCGGTGAAAGGAAAACCGATAAAAAAAACTTCCGTAAAGTAGGGAACCCATACTAAACTCATGGTCCTGGATATGTTAAGCCTTCTCGGTTGGCTATTACCAGATGCCAGATATGTAGATGTATACTAGCAGCTGCAGTAATAGAGAGGTGCGGGAGGGCTGTGTATACAGACCTCACCTATACACCATTCAACTCAGTCCTATGCGACCCAAGTCCATTCTTTTCCTTCTAATCTCGCTATGTCATCGCTTCATTTCCCGAAAGAGGGGTAGACAGGCAGAGACTAAAGGCCTCCTCTTGGCAAATCCTGGCATACATCTCTCGCTTCCTCAACATTCATAAGTCTCTTCATAGAAGCTCGCCATGGGCACTTCTTATTTTACTCCCATGTGAAAGATACCTGCAAATGACTGTTCATTACCTTGAAGGTCTTCTCCTTGCCATGGACAGTCTTCTCCTTGTTCATCACGGAAGGCTCTAGATGGTGACTCTGCATGCTTGACGTCATCTGGAACGTACAAAACAGCGCTGGCAAAGGGGTTCCAACCTTTTTCTACAGAAGCCTAGCAGATCACACCTCGGAATTTGGTTGTATTTTCGCGTATGAATATTGTGCCGGTCGACTATGTTAGTCATATTTTCACGTAATGTTAAGATAAGTTGACGACCGTCACAGATAAGGTATATTTATATTCATCACGCACTATGTCTTATGCACGTCATTAATAACATGTACCAACCTAGTATATAAGCTAGGATTCCCTATAATAAAATAGTCTAGTATAGTCTGGTATTTGCGCGCATCTCAAGCCTTTTACTTTACTCCCGAAGATGTCGCTCTCCTTATAATTGCCTCTGGCAAAAATATTATGGGTAGAGGTCACGTATACAAATACAAAAATCCCGTGCAGCACGTGTAAAAAAAATAACACATAAAAACCCAAGAAATAAACGAGTACCGGTTGTATGGTCAAAAGACTTTTACCCATCCAGATGGACGAAGAATAAAAAACAACCAAAAATAGCGCTAGTTTCTTACATAGTTTTTCGTACAAAATAGCTTTTTTCAACACACGTATCATAAACCCTCTTTACTGCGTACAAAAACCGCACGTTACGATTAGCATAATGTTAAACTACTTGGTAAAAACTTGAAAAATTACACATTATGACCATAATAGATAATTTTTCTACATATTATGACATTCAAATTTCGAACGCCGACGCCCCTAGTTGTCTGTGAAGTTGGTACTACAGAACAAGCTAAACAACTGCAGAGACACAATGCCGGTCAAAAATGCGGTTCCTGAGTTGCGTTCAAAGAGAGCTTATGATATGTGTGTAGATAAACTAGTGTATGTAACTGTACATAATTAGGCATTATGTTGTAGTCACATAAACTAGTATTAATTAAACTTTAACTTAAAGTAATTGTTTTATCGTGTTATTATTTTTTCCTCTGACTAATTAACATTACTACATATTTAAAACCATTTTTTTTTATTACGACGACGACCCGAATGTCCGAGTCGGCAGTGACCCTGCCTAAATAGCCAAGGGTCCCGGGTTCAAGTCCCGGTGGGGGCAAATATTTGTTTGATGAGAACGGATGTTTGACCCTATTCATGGTTATTTATCTATCTAAATATAATATTTATAAATATAAGTATGCCTATCGTTGTCTAGTACCCAAAATACAGGGAATTCTAGTTTGGGGCTAGATCAATGTGTGTAAATAGTGTCCACGGTATTATATTATTATTATTTTATAATAGTCTGCCCCGATAAAAATTATTTGATAAATCAAAAAGCCTTCAATTGTTCGACTGTTAAACAAAACGCGATTTTAAAATTCTTAGAATTTCTAGAAACATTACCCTTCATCAAGTGGAGCCCATTCTTAGAAGTAGCATTTGACATCTGTCAACAGTAGCAACAGATCAAAGCGTTGGTCTTCCTTCCCTTTCTAAGCGAAACAAGGACAAGCAGACTGACTATACTTCTGACAATAGCTCCATTCTAGACACCCTTGAAGCATTAACTTCAATTATAAAAACAAATAACCCGGCTGCATTTTCAATCCTTCAGTTTCTGCTTTATTTATGAAACCCTTCATTTGAACGACAGGTTGTAAAAAAAAATAAGACGTATTATTACATTATTTTGTTTGCTATACCCAGAGTCACTCTCACAGTTGAGGCGAATGTAACGACACCTTCCAAACTAAAATCCATCAAGTACACTGGTCAGCAAATAAACCGAGCCACCCGCTACCTAGGAACTCTGATTCGATTTTCTCAAAAAGTAAAAAACTTACAACTATCAAAGTTATACCTACAAAAAGTGCGTTTCATGGTGATTGAAATGACTACAAATTAATTCGAAAGTACCGTCAACTCACATTGTAATCAAGCAACAAACACAATGCTAACGATTTGCTCTGTTTTCACCAGAGTTTGAAATTAGCGTTCTTTTTCTCTACAATGAGGGTAGTCGGATATTTCTTATCATTTCTTTAGTTTTTGCCCATCGTTTGCTCAGACGCGTGTGTTTTTGCTACTTTTTTCGATTAATAATGGATACAACACCTCAGGAAGCAGCTCAAGCTGTAGCATTACTTCAAGCAGGCATTGCGCAACGTGAAGTCGCTCGAAGGCTTCGAATCAGCAGATCTTTGGTGCAACGAGTTTACAGACGATACCTAGAGACTGGAGCATTCGATCGCCGTCCAGGTACGGGCAGACCTAGGGCTACATCAGCAGCAGATGATCGTTATATCCACCTTACTGTTCTGCGAAATCGCCACCTCAACGCAATTCAAGTCCAACAAAGTCTGCGTGACGAACGCCAAGTGGTCATAAGTTCAGATACCGTCAGAAGGAGACTTGCTGAACGGAATCTGACCCCAAAAAGAGCTGCAACAGGCCCAGCATTAACGGTAGCACACCGTCGAGCACGACTTGAATTTGCTCGAGAGCATAGGGATTGGACATTAGAGCAGTGGAGTAATGTACTCTTCACTGATGAGACCAGGGTGAGTCTACATGGAAGTGATCGACGTCAGAGAGTATATCGTCGCCCTGGAGAACGTTATTCTCAGTGTTGCATCGAGGAAACTGTTGCTTATGGAGGAGGATCTGTAATGGTCTGGGGCGGCATCTCGTTAACAGCACATACGGCGTTAGTTTTCATCGAACCGACGGGCCGTACACGTGGACTGACTTCTCATCGCTACATTACTGAAATCCTCGCAGACCATGTGGTACCTTACGCAGGATATATCGGACAGGATATGCAATTGATGCATGATAATGCACGGCCTCATGTTGCTCATGTGGTGACCCAGTATCTACGCGACGTCAGCATTCGTACGATGGACTGGCCAGCTCGAAGCCCGGACTTGAATCCGATAGAACACTTATGGGATGAGCTGAAACGTCGGGTTCGAGCCCGGGTACCTGCTCCAACAAGGCTTCCAGAGCTGCGAATCGCAATTGAAGAGGAGTGGAATACAATTCCTCAAGATTTTATCGTCAGGCTCGTAAGGTCGATGAATACAAGGATGCTGGCAGTTATCCGAGCAAGGGGAGGGAATACGGAATATTGATCAAAAACTTTTTTTTGATTTTATCTTTGTTTTTGGCTTTAATTTTTTTTTCACTTTATCATTACTAACGATTGTCACGACTGGAAAACGACTCTTCTTTGTAAAATCCTTAATAAACACTGAAATATTGATTAAACCCAATGAGTTTCCTTTCATTTTAATCACCATGAAACGCACTTTCTGTAGGTACAACTTTGATAATTGTAGGTTTTTTAGTTTTTGAGAAAATCGAATTAGAGTGCCTAGGTAGCGGGTGGCTCGGTTTATTTGCTGTCCAGTGTAGTTTAGGCTACGGAGCGCGCCAAATAAATACACATACATATGCACTCGATAAACATAACCCTCCTTCTGGCAAAGTCGGGTAAAAATGGCAAGTAATATGACTCTGCCACCCCGAAAGGGAAAAGACGTAGGTAATGCTATGATGGCGTTGTTTTTGTTATCAAGTCTAAGGTATCGTACTATATTTATAGTTATGTCACTGTCTTCTTACTGACTCATTTATTTCATTGCATTGCAACTGCACCTGTTCAAAAGAATCGATTCGTGTTATCGTAAACATACAACTGTTGCTTTTGTTCGTCGAAAATAGATCTTAACTGTTGGTGCTAAAGTATAAGACTTGGTGTTTCTATATAGCCTTGATAAGAACTTGCTTGATGACAAAGAAATCAAGATATATCAACGTTAACAATGTAAACATTGAATTACACTTTATTGTAGGGAACAAACGTTATGATAAGCTTTGTTCCAGATATGGTGGCAGTGGTATATTCTATCTCTTTCAGTAGTTTAAACACATTTATTTATACATAACGAATAAAACAACGAGTTTTTGTACAAAATGAAAAAACTTTAGTACGAACTCAAGAAAACACTGAAATAAAATCATGCAGAACCGCTAATTTCGTAAAAACATGAGTTTGTTGAGCAAATATGTACAGCGAATCAGTTCCTCTTACAATTTCGGCAGAATATCATCGTTTATTTAAATCATAGATATATCGGGCAAAGTCAAAGTCAAAGTACTTTATTACTGTAGATATTTACATAGCAAACGTCATTTTTTGCCTCTTCTCTACATTGGACCACTGTGGGAGAAGAAGGGCGTAGAAACTACCACAGATTGATTTTGCACAAATTGCTCAAATGGCAATTTCAAAATCTCCAGAGGTATCTTATTACAGTAGAGAATGCACTGACCCTTGAAAGAATTGCTAACCTTCGCGAGTCTAAATCGGGGCGCACACAGTCTGTGATTATTTCTTAGGTTAACATTGCAGCTATTGCTAAGTTTGGTAAATGTTGTAAGGTTCTTGCGTACATACATTATATTTTCGAAAATAAATTGACTAGCTACAGTTAGTATGTCAATTTCTTTAAAAAGCTCTCTTAAGGAGTCTGTTCGTTTTAAATTATAAATTTCTCGAATAGCTCTTTTCTGTAAAATAAAAATAGTTTGAATATCCGCTGCTTTCCCCCACAACAAGATACCATAGGACATGATACTATGAAAGTAACTAAAATATACTAGCCTAGATGTAGCCAGATCCGTGCTTTGTCTGATGTTCTTAACAGCGTAAGCCGCAGAACTTAATTTACCAGCTAATTTATCTGTGTGGGGTACCCACTGCAATTTTCTATCAATGGTTATTCCAAGAAACTTCGCATCATTTACTAATTCTAACGTGCTGTTGTCTAAAACTAAACTGGTCTCAACTTGCCTGACATTTGGAAGTGAGAATTTGATACACTTGGTTTTACCAGAGTTTAACAATAAATTATTAACTGTGAACCAATTCAACGTTAAATACACCATTAACATCATCAAAATCTCCTTTTTGTCTTTAAATTTTGAAGACCATTGAAGTATCATCAGCAAACAACATTATGTCAGTTAATTTCTCCACTATGAAAGGCAGATCGTTAATATATACCAGGAATAAGAAAGGGTCTAATATGGAACCTTGTGGAACGCCAATTTTTACACCCGATCCATCAGATTTAACGCCGGGCTCACCTTGTATATGAAGTGAAAAACCAGAGACAGACAGGAAAGGCTAAACTAGCAATTCGAGTATTGAGCCAACTCCAACATTAGTTAAAAGGGCGACGCTGTAAATTTCACATGGTTATTAAATCGATAAACGAATAACCAACAAGGCCTGTATTGAGGGGGGCATGTCATGCCTGAAATTTCGCTTGGCCCACAAATTCTAGTAACGATTAACCGTATATCTTTAGCTCTATCCCGAATCAATCCCGATAGCTTTCAAATTGATTTTGACGTTGACCCGATTATTTCACATGAGCTACCATCTAAAGCTATTTTAATTCGAATTTGAAAAGAGATACAGAATCGAGTTACTGTAAAGAAAGACGCCGCCAGCCGTTCCTGATATTTTACATGGATTTATTTAAAAAATACATCTCTGGAGCCGCTCGCCGCGCCGCCTTTTGGGTCACTCCGCGCCTCCCAGGTTGGGAACCCATGATTTCAATAAACAACGTTGAGCCCAATCCGTTGGCAGACACATCACAATGGTATAATGTCACCAAATGGTCCATTTGTAAATAATGTTATTGTAATTTTCTACTGTCTGTGTCTATACAGTGTATTGTTTTTGGACTAATGAAATTAATTAGGGTATGATAAATTGATAAAATTGTATTCATCACCTAATAAATGGCTTTTTGATAAGGTGCCTAATAAATTATGTTGGTTCCTAAAATAGCAGATCTGTCACCTAAATTGTATTACATTTTATTTATTAATTAGCAATGATACTGACAAAATTAATAACACTATAAAACATTTTCATACACACAATTAGATTAAATCGTAGAAAAAAATATATATTAAATCGTAATTATGTACATTTTATTTTGGATTTAATTGCATCAGATTAGAATAAGTAATTTCGGATTTGTTTATTTTTATTAATTATTCATTGCCTTTTACTACATATGTCGTCAGCATGACTTACAACGTAGGCCTCCTCCAACGACTTCCAGTGGTTACTGTCTTTGGCTATACTCCTCCAAAGAGGACCAGCATTCTTTTTTTCAAATTCCTTTATTTGACACGAATTAAGTACACATATCACACTTAGGACACAGTCATTAGGTATACACATTATAATATACATTTTGTTTCGTAGACTCTAAGCATCTTTTAAAACTTACAAAACAAAAATAAAAAATGATCCAACCGATCGAATTTAAACAAAAAAGACACTAAATCAGGTATTTAATCTTGGTACGTAAAATACTTGTCGCAGGTTTATTCATCAATTTCTTTGATTTAAATTGTATTACTAAATAATATAAAATTGGTCACCTAAATTAATATAAAAATTTGCGATAAATTTGTCATTCAAATTATTAAATTGGTTACCAACAGAGTTGATCTGTCACCTAACATGTATCACCAAACAATTAGAAAATGGTCACCAATTGAGGGACTTTAAAAGCTTTTATTTAGTTTTGACTGTCCCCGGCTCTGTTGGTCTGTAATCAAATCTTGCAAGTTGAAATTGACCCACATTTGGTTTCAAAATTGAGCTGCATATGTAAATCGGATGGCAGTATTTTTCTTACATGGAGCTGATCTGATGATGGAGTCGGACGGTGGTTTTAGGGTATATGACAACTAATAAAAGTTTATAAAAAATAATCTTATTGCTCGTTATTCTTCTATGTCACTCTTACATTGCAGCAACTTGCAATTCAGCAGGCAGTAACATGCCAGCAGCAATACAGCAGATTTTATGAGTTATTAGGTGACAGACCTATCAGCTTGGCGGGACACTATCATCTCCCAGATATTTTTGGTGACATATCTTCTATTTAGGTAACCAATCTCATCATCATCAACCATCAAATAAATTTGATGACAGATTTATTATTTAGATGATCAATCTACTTTTTTGAGAACAAACCTATTATTTGGGCAATGTATTTCTTAAGAACAGATTTAATAATAGGAGACATGAATTGGTTTTATGTTTGCTTTCATTTTCAAGTATGCACGTCGAATGGACTACGAGCAAAATAAAAAATAAAATACTATAGAATTTAAATTGTTTGTTAAAAATCGCGAATCCAAACTGACACTGAACAGTTTGGTGGAAAAACGGACCTACAGAGGAATTGACGTAATTTGCGTTGTCAGTAAGCGACAGCGCTATGTGTCAATCTCCTTCTCTTTTTGCTCGCATATAAAAGGAAAGGAGACTAAATGATTCTGGGAAGGGGAACTCTGTCGGCCCATTTCTCACTTACTGTGACTATCTAAACGATCATTGTTAAAATCAATCAAGGAGTTATTTTTTAGTCCGCATACTACACGAGCTGATGCCCGCTCAATGTGTAGGGAACCGGACATAGCAGGCAGGTCTGACTCCTTGGTAAGGGTTATTCCATTTTTTCCCCGTAAAAAAAAGAAACTTAGCTCTACATATCTCTAAGAAAAACGTACATTACTGATTACACAGAGTATGTCAGTACATATGATAGGTAATAATAATAATAATACCTGGGACACCATTTACACACATTGATCTAGTCCCAAACTAGGATTCCCTGTATCTTTGGTACTAGACAACGATACACATTGTACTTATATAGGTAAATATTATACTTAGATGTATAAACAACCATGACTACGGTACCAACATCCGTTCTCATCAAACAAAATATTTGCCCCCACCGGGACTCCAACCCGGGACCCTTGGCTTCGAAGGCAGGGTCATTGCCGACTCGGCCCTTCGGGTCGTCTGTCAGGTGTATTGAAATTCGTATTTTTGGCCCTTTTATGTGTTAGGGTCTCATTGTTAAATGTGATCTAAATCTTCACTGGAGCTTCTCTATTTAGGGTATCGCAGTTTAGTGTCAAAACTGAAATTAGGTGACAGATAATATTGTTCCCATTTAATTATCTATCGAATGCATACTTAACTGCGCTACCATCGTCAGAATTATATCCTATTGAACAATCAAACAAGATATTAATCTAATCTTGGCGTAACAATATGACGCGGTGCAATAAAATTAGATAAAGGACTAAAATTAATATATCTTCATACTAAACATGTGGCTATATTTATCAGACGTGATAAAATAATAGGTCATGGTCTATAAGCTCAGTAAATATTGACCGATTGACCAATCATGATCCACGAGTTTACCCACAGAAGAGCTATTAATACTTCAAGTATAGCGCACAACTCCTTAGGTTCTGCGGTAGTGTTTCGGTGCGGGAGGGGAGTGTTGTCGTGACGTCTGTATAGAGACATCAGTGTGATCGTAACGACGGAAAAGTATTCAAATTGAACTCTCGGTGACTATGTAAAGTGTCATAAGGTTTATTTCATCTGAATATCACCATATTTCAGACTGAGTTAAGTGAAGTAAAGTGTATTTCAGCTTTAAAGTCCCTTCGCCGTTAAGTTGGCTGTAGCGCACAACTGTCAGTCAACTGTCAATAACAAATGGGCAAATGCAATATCCGGTTACCAGATTCACATTACAAATCCCCGCTTTCATAAATAAGGTATCAAGTATGTAGGCTACTTACAACCTCGTAACAACACTAAAGACGCAAATGATAACTATCGGCAACGTATAGGAACATTAATTTATAATATTAGTTACTTAGGATATTTTATCTCTAACTTTTTGGTAACACATCTTTCAATAGCTAGCAACACTCCACTTTCACTGCTACAAACTTAATGGCGAAGGGAATTTAAAGCTGAAATGCACTTTGGTTTAGTATAGCACAGGACCGTCAGGATAATAGTCGAAAATAACCTGGAAAGTTTCCTTTTTGAAGATAAGTTTCGCGATAGATAGATAGCTAGCAACACTGGTTTCATTGCTCCCAACTTAACGGCGAAGGAAATTTAAAGCTGAAATGCTCTTTGGTGTAGCATAGCACAGGACCGTGGATATACAGGATTATAGTTGAAAATGACCTGGAAAGTTTCCTTTTTGAAGGTACATGTTTCGCGACAGTTAGGAACCTGAAAATTTTCCTTTTTTGGTAGTTCCATAACTATTATTTTTTCTGACAATAACAATGAATTCGCGTAATTGCACCCTGCACTTAAGAAAACGAAATTCACCCAGTAACATACTTAATTCATCTTGATTTGTTTTTAAATAAATTTTGTACTTCATAGTGTTTATTTTAAAATCGTACGTTTTGGTTTTGGGATGCTTAGAAGCGCGTAAGTGTAGGGTCAGTGCGACTTAAAAAAAAACGACTTCAAGCCATATTTCTTCCTGCCCGGTCACACGCCAGAATATTTATTCTGACAGTCAAGCCCACGCATTTTAAAATCAAACATAATTTTTGAAAAATACCTAAATTACCTTAATTTTTGATGTTTCAGGAACGTTACCGGAGTGTTACCCCGAAAACTAGCATTCTTACCGAAACTTTCCGTAATTTTCAACTCTAGTGAGAATCGGCTCTATAGAGAAGAGGCCTATTTATACCCAGCAGTGGTCCGATCATGATGGTGATGCTGATGATGATGGTAGTAATGTTATGCAGTTAAAAGTTTAACAGTCTACGCGTTCAACGGTTATCTGCCAGTGTCCGACAAAGCTAGCAAGCCCAGTCCGTGCTCGCTCGTGCGTGAGTGGTTCACGATATTTGCGAAGACAACTAACTCATTGGAAACTCAGGTCGTGTTTGTTTGTAAAGACAAATACAGACAATGTCCACTGAAGTTTGCGGAAGCGTTATTGCGCGAAATGATTAAATCAATAAAGTATTTCGTAGTATTTTTGTCTTAGACACGAGAGACGGAAAAATGCGCCGTATTATTTGGCATAACGTAGCCACAGTAGGTGAATAGATAGATAATCAAGGAGCTTGTTAAGTTTCTACGTAAGGCGCTGGTGACATGCGCACGGCGACTTTACAGTTAAATTTTCCGAAATAGTCTCAGTATTTTTGTTACCCTTCGCGTTTTCATCACGCTTTTTTTCTAGTAGGTAGATAATTTTTCTACAGGCTATGATTTCGACTATTTCTTTTTGCAGACACATGGCCTTACCACAAAAAAAGAAACTACCGTTCAACACTGTTTGATAACAAAAGTGTATGAGATTTGACGTTTGTTTTGAGGTTAAACGCTGTTTAATATTTTTTGTGGTAACACGGATATTATTTTATGCAGTCATTTCTCAATTTGTATTTTTCACATACCTACATATGTTTTGACAATGTTATCATTTTCCAGGTGTTTATTTCCTCATTCCCTTTATGCTTGATTTAAATTACATCTGTAACGGGCAGGTAGTTGTTGTGAAAAAACATTATCATATCTTTTTAGAAATATGAAATATATTTTGAACTAGATAAGTACAAGTTTTGTTTGTATCATCCATAGCCGCCACGTCTTTTCCCATACGGGGGGGCAGATGCGCCAGCAAAACAGTTGCGCCCCTGCTTAACCAGTAATTCAATACTTCTTTTTGCGTGACAGGTGGCTAGTCCATCGCCGCAGCTATGGAGATATGAAGGTTCTCTCACGTTTTCTTTCATCATTAGAATATCATCGTAGTACTAAACTAATCATGAGTTAAGTCACAGAATACCTAATAGTACAACGTACAGAAAGATTACTCCTCAAATACACTTAAATAAATAGCTACTCTCCCTGCGCGACAATAAAGCGCAATCTAGCTCGCACCTGCGCTACCTACAACAATCGCTAAGCACCTACAGAATCGGTTGACCCGCACGTGCAGGCTAGATTGCGCCGCATTACTACGCCTGAGAGCTTCTTTTAGGTATGTACCAGACGGCTGTAAGCCAGCGTCCCTGCAATCCGTGGATTTGATCACGCTCCCGCAAGCCAAGGACGATGAAGGTCATTTAGAATTTGGCTTACATCTGCCGTCCACACGGATTGCAACCAGCAAAGTCACCTCTGCTGGGACGGTGGCTTACAGCCGTGTGGTAAACGCATTACTCTGACATCACAAGGTCGTCCTGTAAACTCCTGTCTCGCTTGATCACTGTAGGGTTACCTAGGTGCGATTATTTGTGTTTGTGAATTTTAGTCCACTCTATCTAAGAGAGGTGTTTATAGTCCTTATTCAGGCTATTGGTAAATTCTAAGGCTAGGTAGGTACCTACCTCCTTACTTATGTAATTGTCATTTGTTTTATAACGGGTCTAAAGTGTTTACTTTTAGTTAAACAAAAAGGTATTCAATTAAAAAGGAATCGAATTTTATTTGTGAGCAATTCCTTTAGACACACTAAAATGTTAGGTACTTAAGTCATTGTTGTTGCAAAAATCACAGAAATGTTGCTTATGAGGAGCGGCTAGCGCGCGACGCGACTATCAGCCAAGCGATCGGCAACATTACAGAACTCCCGCCCGTCGGGTTGGCCGTTCGAACGTACCTAAACTGTGCAGTGAGACCCCCCTGGTTAAGTATCATACCCTCAGGCCGTGCGCCTACTGAGGCTGACCAAGTGTGCCATTTGTCTTGTCTCTGCCACGTCACGTCGCCTCAGTGGACACAGCCGCCTAGCGGTCGAATCTCAAAATAAACAATCTCAATCGCGAGAATATATTAACTTACTCCCAACGCCAGGAAGACCATATCTTCAGGTGACAAGATCAGACTGAACAAATCAAGGTTGCAACGGTATTGCCCATGTCTAGGTGACTTTAAACTGACTAATTGACCCTAAAAAATGTCCCACCCACTGTTTTTATTTATCCGCGTAAGTCTTTGCCATAAGTTCGTCGATAGGTAAGAGCTAGGACATAACATGGGCAGTCTATTCGTCTCGCTCACACCACCACTAAATTAGCGTCACACCTACCACACGTCAAATATGCTCCAAGTTTTGAATAACTGTAGAATAGTCAGCCTAGAGAGGTCAATATCTAGAAGTTCAAGGTCATGTTTAAATTAGTTTAGCAAGGGTCTCATTGTTTAATTGGCCTTTATAATAGATACAGTCGTAGCTGTAGTTGGTTTGTATTCCAAGTGTGATGAAAAACAACAGCTTATTATTGCTGGTCTGAAGTCCCCTACGCACTTATCCAATGACATCATTGGATAAGTGTCTATCAGTACTCCACTCAACTTTTCAAGTGACCAAAATAGATGGTGATTGTCACTTTGTTGGGGCCTCCTCCTTGTTGTGATACAAAAATAGATAAGATTAGCATAACAGTTCACTGCTCTTCTGTTATGGGAGTATGTGATGTGCTTTCTGGTTGCTTTCTCTAGCTCTGCTAGCCCTTATTAGAAGTACCTAAAGCAATATGTAATGTATCTTTGTTTTAAAAATAACTATTTAACCCTTAACCAGTTCTAAGGTCCACCAAATTTTCAACCTTATGGAGTGGTAATAAACTTCTAAACCAATTAACAACTCACACACGCTTGCGCTGCTTGCAGGTAAATTAATTTTATAAGCCACTCACCTGTCCATATCTAGAGGATGCTAAATGCACATTCCGGTTCTTGAGGAAATCTGGCCGCTTCCCGAGTCCATAGCCGGTCTTGTTGGCCGAGATGTATTTCTTCGGCCGGTCCAATCTCTCTGTGGACCCCTTGTCATCGTCATCAGTGATCTTCGATGTGGATGGAGACCCACGGTACGCTCCTCTTGTTCCTCTGATGGTCTTCTCTGGAGATTTGTCCTGTTTGCGTGTGATGAGGTTCTCTTTCCGTTGTTTGGTGCTTCGTATCGAAGCATTGGAAGAATTGTTCTCCATGATAGGCCATGAAATGACTAGCGTCTCTTCGTCAGATTTCTTCTTTCCAGAATTTGTTAATATTCATTATGGTTTGTAAGCATTGAGGATTGTATTGAGGATTCTACAGACAAATCTGTCTCTTTATACTGTCATAAATTAAATGATAAATAATTTAATTGTAAATAGGTATTGATAAAAGATTATAATGGGATAACTACATAAGTTTATTGAATAGTTAAAATAATTGATTAAAGTGAATAAATAAATAGCTAATTCCGTCTTTTGATTCTCTCTCTGTGTATTGGCATTCTTAATTATTCTGCTCTGCACGACTTTAAGCTAAGAGGAAAAGAAATCTAAAAAGTAACAGTCTTGAGGAAGTTTTTGGAAAGTTTAAAAATTGCAGATTTTTTTACTGATGTTATCTGGAACAAGAAGGATAAGGAATAAATTCATCACATGAACTAACAAAACAAAGAAAAATCAGTGAGAAACATGCAAAATTATTGATATTGAGAATTGATATGCATTCAGTTAAATTTGTTTGTCATGTGATTCTTAGACTAACTTAACTTCCTTTATGTTTGTGTACTCAAATGACATTACTCATACACAAAGCCAGATCAGCTCTCTGAATAAACAACTAAATATGAAGATACCTAGATGCAACAGACAAGTATTCCTTAGGTAATTACAGCAGACCAACTGAAGATACGGACTATATCTTGGTAGTGGTACAGAATTATTTATTTGACCAACCATTTCAATTTATCATGAAGTTGACATAGGGTTTTCTATCACACAAAGCATTAGGACTTCGCCCAGCATACCCCTTTGTTTATCACAAGAGCGCTGATTACATGATTGGCCATTTGATGTGATAAATGGATGACATCTGCACTCTGCAGCTGTCAGACAACTCACAATCTGGATGTAAAACTTGAGGTCTGTTCTCCAGGGCCAGCGCAACCGACTAATTATAATATCCACAGACTAATCACGAGTGAAATAACATAATAGGCAACATTTCGTGCCGGCACTTTGATAAAATAGCAACCGTAGGAGCACGAGTCAAGTTTACATGGAAATTACGGTCCACTGAAAACCAACACTGTCACTGCACTTGGGTGAGACGAGGTTGTATTTAACGACATGCCGAAAAATGAACATAATAGCTGCTCTATTGCGGTACCAAATGGCGCATAGCCGAATAAATAAGAGCAAAAATCGAGATGACAGCACGTCATGAACGGATCGAAATTCCTTCGGTAAAGTATACGTTTTTTACCTTCCAAATGTTGTCGTAGATTGTGGGAACGTTTTTATCGAGTCGTGATCGTTACTTTAGCTAAACAGGCGTTGGATTCTATAAATACTTACAAATAAAAATCTGGAATCACACCATTGTTTTTTCTTCTGCACAATCAGAAATCGATGTTGCTATCAAACGAAAAAAAATCTCCGTGGAAAGTAGGTCACACGTCATCGATCTTTTCCAAGAGGATTTTTTTGTTTCAATAGATGGCGCTCATGTTGTATTTTATTTAATATGTTTTCCTATTTCGGATGGAAGTTTCATTCACCATACAAACAGTGAGGTATGTATGGAATATTCAATTAAATAGTTCGTTTTTTACTCTCAACACTTACCTAACAACACCTAATCAATGGGTATAGTATCTGTGGTATGTATGGGTATTAGAAGTTTTATATTTGCGAGAGTTTTTTTTAAGTCAAAGCTTTGAAGATAATTCTTCATAGACCAGAACAGACAGTTTAGAAACTAAACCATAAAACTCTAGAGTTGACCATTCAGGATGAGGCCACACAGTGCGGGGCACCGCACGCCGCAGACAACAATGTGGGGCGAGGGGGACGGGGACTACCACACTGCGGACTGCGGTGTGTCCACCGCTGTGGCACCGCACCGCATCGTGTGGCTCGGCTCAATACTGATACTGGTAAATAAATTATTCTCCAGTCTGGAACAATCCTATCTATCTATCTTTCTACCTATGAACTGACTATCAAAAGTTTTTACTTTCATTAGTATGTGCGGTAGGGTATGCATGTTGTGTTGACCACAAACCTTCGTTTTCTTTAATTATCCGTCGAACGAAACACGTAACTAATTTTGCACTAAATACGTGACAATCATTAGGGGAATCTCATATTTTTGGTATCATTATTTATAATGGCAGCACCTGATCATACCATTTCGTCTCACGCAGACCTAACAAAATGTGACAGTTAATTACAATATATGAAATATGGATCAAAACCAAAGCAATAAAAAATGTGTCCAAAAATACTACTTTATTCCTTACTACACTGTTTGTCCTTATTTTTAGTTTGTTTTCATTCTTCTCAGATAAAATTTTTGTATTCAAGTGAAATCAATAATCGAAATACGTCAAAAGGAACGGGTTATTTTTTGTTATCGTTCCAAAATATGGATAAGTTTTCTGGAAATCATAATGATGGTGAAAATAAATCCCGAAAAAAATCCTCATCACTCGGTTTTACAAAAAAAGCGAGTGATGAGGATTTTTTGCTAAACTGCTTTTATCGGTGCAACAAGTTTTTATTTATAAATTAATTAAAACTAAAGATATCTTGATAGAAACTTTCCTATAATTTTTATCCAATACTCAATTGTTATTGTTTCCGAACATAAATTGTAATGTCGAACGAATTCGATTGTGTGGAACTGTGGATGTTGTGATGGCAAATCTGTAATTTTCTTGCGGAAACTATGCAGTAAATAATCTAATTACAGCGGCAAGCAGTTATCTGAAATCATGGCTTTCGTAAGTGCTGTGACCGGAGATGACTCCACCAAGAAATTCATGGAAGTGTTGCAAAATGACTTCCGAAACCTCAGCACGGAGACCAAGAAAAAATATCCTCAGATAAGAGAGGTGTTTATCTTAGATTTTATTGCACGTTTAATTATTTTAGTGCCTTTATTTTAGATTGATTGCTATGCCGGATAACTTTTCTATATCTAAGAAACATGTAACTTGTAATTGATTGCCCGTAACATATTGTTTAATAGTTTATTACAGTATTTCTTCACCGTTTGCATCATTTTTCCTTTTAGGCCTGTGATGAAGCCATTGATAAACTGTCTCTGGCTGCTAACAATCCACAAGCATCACTTTATGGAGTTGTGAACCAGATACTTTACCCACTAGTGCAAGGATGTGAGTCCAAGGACCTAAAGATTATCAAGGTACTCATTTCATAAGACTATAAACATTTGGTTGGGATGTAGATAAGAGGCGCCAAGGGTAAAAAGTCTTAGATTTTTTTCTCTTTGAGGCAGTCTGGTCGATGTGGGGCTGGTTCCGCCTCCTTATCAACACACTGACCAACATTGTTAGGGTGCGTTCGAGATCAGTATTACTCCGATTGATGTGAAATTTACTCCAGAGCGTTCGGAAGCAAAACCTAGCAGCCGAATAGTGTTTTCGAACGGCTCAGATTAAGTAATTTTCGCACTGACAAGTGTGATTTCTCTCCCTGGTTCAATGACGTTAAAATTACCTGACTGAAGTCAAACTGTGTTGGCGGTTATTCAAATCAGGTTGGTTTGATATTGACTACTTATCCCGTTCGGAAACACAATTCTCACGATAGTGTTCGAGATTCATCTCTCTTTTTGTCATCATTATCTCCATCTCTTTTCTTTCTCTGAGTGAATTTTCCTAATATTATCAAATTAACTGACTTAAAAATAATAAGAATGGAACAAGTAAAAAGAAACATCTAATTTTCTAAATTGATTACTGTTCTGACTTCTGACTGCCAGCTTCCATTCCTGGAGAGGCACAACACAATATGAAGCAGAAGAATAATGTTTTACAAGTATTAGGTCCTTCATATGAAATTGGCGTTTTGTATGGAGAAATTGAAATTTTTTTACGAATGACAGATCCTAATTTTTTGAATTTTGTGTGTATAAATGAGACAACATTTAGCTAACAGAAATTTTTATATAATTTTTGAAAAGTATCAGCTGTAAAAAAATACTACGAATATTATCATGAAAATGGATGACATTTAGGAGGCACTGATTTTGAAGATAACATTTTAGTTATCAAACTGAAAATTAAAAGAAAATTTAATAAGTAGATGTAAAATATTGAAATTGATTTTAAAACAATTAAAAAAACTGGAAATAGCTATTGAATTACTCGAATTATGAACTCCTGAATCTGTAAGAAAAATTCGCCAATTTCCAATAATAGGTAAGCACCCAATATTTACACTGTTAACTTATTTCCTATTTTCAGTTTTGCCTCGGCACAATACAGCGGCTGATTGCCCAGCAGGGTATAGATGCGAAGGGCGCCCGGCATGTTGTGGACTGTCTGTACAACCTTGGCCAGGGTGGTGTGCTGGAGTTAAAGCTTCTTCAGACTGCTGCTCTGTTGATGACCACATCAGATTTGGTGCATGGAGATACACTGGCTAGGGTGAATATTGTTATATTAGCTTCATAGACTGAATGATGGCAGTATCCTTATACTATTTAGGCTCTTTCTAACCAGTGATGGAACTATAGGATCTAAGGTTATCTTTATAATTATATTGATGGACATTTCTTTCAATGAGATTTTTTCCCAGACTATTTCAGTAAATCTCTAACAGAATCATAGTCATTATTTCTTTATTACTTTAGTTAGATATAGCCTCTTCTCAAAATTGGACCACTCTGGATGAAGAAGGCGAAGAATCTCCCACAGATTGATTTTTAGATCTCTTTTAGAAATATGTTATGTTTACCTAATACTAATACTAAAGGACTGGTTAAAATAAAATATGATGTCTTTTAACATAAATAATTACAAAATTGTCAGTTGTTACAATAGAAAGAATGCTGATAGAGTAGGAACTTTATTAAAATAATTTAACTTATGTCATCTATTTCTAGAGGCAACTAGAAATACACTTTCCAGCCAAAAGCCAGCGGTCAAACAGTTTCATTCCCAATTGCTAGTAAAGATAAGACTGACCCAACATTTTATAGGCCTATTACATCCCATGTACTAAAGATGTATATGAAAAACTTAGATATAAATTTGCCAGTACTGGATTTTAATGAACAGAACCCAAACATAAACTATTCAGACTTCTGAATGATGAATAAATAGTGCCTCTCCAGCTAGGGTTCTAAACCTGTTCTGGTCTTTCAGCCAGCATACCAGAGGCTACAAGTTTTGAAAGGGGAGGGGAGAGACCTGCTCGTGAGGATTGGGAAGGAGGTGATTTCAATCGACAAACTCTTCTATATGTGGACTAAAGAGGATGTGGGTAATGGAGAGCAGCTGTTGTTTTCCTCAAGTTTTTGTTTTTCTTCTATCTTAAGGTGTCATTGTTTGGGTTTCTTGAGTCCTGTTCCGTTAGGTTATCCGACGAGCTCTCAGTTTTGCTGTCTGTTTCAGAGATACGTTATATTTGACTCGAGGCCTTCCTAACTTCGTCCCTGTTGTGTGCTGATTCTGACCAGTAACTATGTTCTTTACCGTAGCATTCAATGTTATGTTTGAGTGAATCTTTCCAAGTGTATACGGGTCGGCCGACTTTCATCTGTTTTGCTTCGTACTTGAATTCCTCGTAGAATATGTGTAACGTAGCACATCCTGTGGTTTTTAATTCGTTTGATTGTTGTTTTGCTCTGTAGTAAATCGTGTATCTTTTGATGTCATGGATAGCTTCTGGCGTGCGTTCATATTTTCTTACTCTAGAACGGCTAGCTTTTGTTAGGGCTGCGGTTTTTAGTCCGTAGGTTATACACGGTAAAGTAACCATTTTGTAAATCAGGCGAACTATCTTCCAGTCCATGTTTGATGTCTTTATAAAACTTATTAGGGCTAAAATTATAATGCTTTGCGGTATCGAGAGCCTGTACATATATTCTTTTACCCGCGCGCCATTATTCTTCTAGTAGGTACTCTGCATAGTGTGAAGTTGTGAATCTATTGCGAAGAAAAGGTGCGTAGGTATGTGGCCTAAATGCGATATCCTGTATCGCACATTGTTATTCGGCGATAATCGTTGGTGTCTTAGACCGTTTCATTCCAGGACTCCGGTATTGATGATGACTGATAAAGATGAAGATGAGCAGGGTTGTCAACTCCTTAAATGGTTTTCCCCTAACCAAAGTCAAAATTCATTGTGAAAACCCCAAAAATACACTATCAAGATTTAAAAATGTCTTCAGGGTGTCTGACGAAAAATTTCAGATTTTAAAGTTAAATAATTCTGCTTCGAAGCAAGTGAGGGCGTGGAGGGGGGCATCATTCGAAAGCGGGGGGATGCGGTTGCTGATTATTTTTAAGTCATGTGCAATTGTCAGGTGCTCACCGCGCGTTCGCGCTACAGCGTATTTAAAAAGCGCAAATTCGTACTCAAGCGAGGCGCGCGTTTTGTGGAAGATTCCAGATTCGTCATTTATGCGATGCACCAAGTATTCAACTGGTCAAGTCGTGGACAGAGAAGTTCCGGCTAACTGGTTCAACAATTAACAAAAGTAAAAGTCGCCGGAGCAAACCCGTAAGAAGGGCCGAAAGCATTGACCGTGTCGCCGACGCTCTGTACAGACGGAATCACCCGCGGCGCTCCATCAGTAAACATGCGGCAGCGATAAACATCCATCGCTCCATTATCTACCGAATATTGCGATCAGACCTAAAGTTCCACCCTTACAAAATTCAGATAGTCCAAAAAATCAAACCCGAGGACCTCCCAAAGCGACAAAAAATTACTGCGAACAAATTTTAGAGGATTTTGGCCTGGAAAATTAACTGAATAAGGTTTTCTTCGGCGACGAAGCGCACTTTCACGTCGAATTTTACGTCAATCGGCAGAATTGTCGTTACTGGGGGACCCAGAAATGCACAACCAAAGCATCAAAAGCAATAACAAAGCCCTAAGGTGACCGTCTGGTGTGCTGTATCTTCGACAAGAAATATCACGCGTAATGGCGAATATGCGTCTACCTTGGCAGGCTTCACCGAGATGAAAGTCACCTTGACGACTTACTTTTTCGTAAATGAAATTCGCATTAGTGAGCTCTGATATGGTATTAATAAAAATATCAATTATGCACCTGGTGATTTTTAATAATTTTTCAAAGTTTAAATTCTGGAATGAGATGCCCTGTACAATTATCTTTTAATTAGATTATTATTATACAATATTGAGTAGGTCGAAAAAACAATAGGTTTCTTCAGAAGTACTTGAAAGTCGTACATTTGTTTCAACATACTTGCAATTATTTATCTTAGTCTATCAAGTACCGTATTTTACGACGGTGAAATGTATGAGAGACAAATATGATACTTTAGACGCGAATAGTGATGTCCTAGGGTCATCCATCATACAACAAGACAAGTTATCGACCCTCAAAAATAAATCGATACTATAATAGGGTGAGATAATAAATTGAGAATTTGATGATGATGATTGATGATGATTTGGGTTGTAAATCTTTATTACAAGAATAAAATGTGTTACAAGTTCCTTTTAAACATATACCTACATTTACACACAGGCACATACATTGCTTCTGGCCCCACACTCTAATACCCAGTGTTGTGGGAACCAGAAACAGCAATGTCACACTCATAGTAACATCCAAGACCTGGGTTTTTTTTCTTTACCCGCAGCCGGAGAGCGACACCGGGACCTCTCGCATGGTAGGCAGAGTCACAACCGTTGCGCCACAGAGGTTGTCAATTTTTGTTTGTTGGATGTAATTGAAACATTCAGTTACATATAGTCGAAATATCGATAATTTTATCGACCTATTCTCAGTTCTAGTCATGTCATTCTGACAGCTGACACAGCTATCGTGCTTTACTTTACAGAGTCTAACTAACGTAATACTCGAGGTCTCGAGCACATAGAAAATAGAATGTGTTTTGTTTTTGTTTCCTGCGGACTCATGCGTGTTTTCGAAAACAGCGATTCAACCTTTGATAAATTTGAAAAGTGCCATCTACTAGCTGTCCCAGTCAAACATAAATGACGAGATATTTCACTATATGTCACTTTTTTCAACCCATCAAATAACAGTATTAAAATTAAAAATAATTGTAGTCTCCATAAATTTACTCCTAAAAATATTAGGCCTCTAAAAAACCCCATTCCACATCTTTCACCTATGTACCCTTACTCACGTCTAAATTAATCTCCATACGAAGCAGATAGTTTGTAAAAAACGGCACTAGCGTCAGTAATACATATAAAATTGCATCATGTATATCCCCAGGACATTGTCAAAACGTTTAGATTACTTAACTTAAAAATACTGAAGACCTGTGGGGTATATCAGTCAAAGTCATTGGTTCAGTAATTCTAGTTATAGCCTCACACTTAGCTTATATATTCAATAAATGTGTTGACGATGGAGTTTTTTCAGACTTCATGAAACACAGTAAACTGATACCTTTGTTCAAGTCGGGAGACAAGGGTGATCCTTAAAATTTTAGGCCAATATCTGTTCTTCAATATCTGTATAATATTTGAAAAGATTATTCTCAATCAAATGCTCTCACACTTCAACCGTATATAACAACTCCAGCCTTCCTTATTACTGGTATATATTAACGATCTGCCTTTCGTGGTAGAGTAATTGCCTGACATAGTGTTGCATGCTAATGATACTTCACAGGTCTTCAAAATTGAAAGTCAAACAAAAGATTTTGATGAAGTTAATGGTATTGTCTTGAACCTTGAATTTGTTTACAGTTAATAATGTATCGTTAACCGCTGGTAAAACCAAGTGTATCAAATGTGTTAGACAACAACATGTTAGAATTAGAAATGATACGAAGTTTCTTGGAATAACCATTGATAGAAAATTGAAGTGGGGACCCCACATCGATAACTTAGCTGATTAATTAAGTTCTGCAGCTTACGCTGTAGGAAGATCAGACAAAACACGGATGTGGCTACCATCTAGGCTAGTATATTTTAGTTACTTTCATAGTGTCATGTCCTATGGTATATTGTTGTGGGGGAAAGCAGCTGATATTCAAACTATTTAGATTTTACAGAAAAGAGCTCTTCGAGAAATTTATAATTTAAAACACACAGACTCCTTAAGAGAGCTTTTTAAAGAAATTGACATACTAACTGTAGTTAGTCAATTTATTTTCGAAAATATAATGTATGTATGGAAGAACCTCACAACATTTTCCAAACTTAGCGATAGCTGTAATGTTTACCTAGAAAATAATAACAGACTAGTTGCGCCCCGGTTTAGACTCGCAAAGGTTAGCAATTCTCTCAAGGGTCAGTGCATTCTCTTCTAAAGCAAGATACCTCTGGAGATTTTGGAATTGCCATTTAAAGACCGGTTTAGCCTAGCGGGTAGTGACCCTGCCTACAAAGCTGACGGTGCTGGGTTCGAATCCCGGTAAGGGCAAATATTTGTGTGATGAGAGAATATTTGTTTCTTAGTCTTGGATGTTTTCTATGTACATATTTACATAAGTATTTATCTCTACCAAATATATCGTCGTCTAGTACCCATAACACAAGTCTTGTTGAGCTTACTATGGGCCTGGTTCGATTTGTGTTAGATTGCTCTCTAATATATTTGAGCAATTTACAAAGCATGTTAAAGCGACTTTGTTGCTGATATAAAGGAATATTACAATGTTCAAGATTACTTAAATGACAGGACTGTATGGGCTGAATCTAACTCAACATAGACCTTGCTGCTTATTAATTATAATAATTAATATTGTAATATTTGTTTTACTTAAACACAACCAATTTTTTAAAAGAGATCGAATAATAAGTCTCTTCCACAGTGGTCCAATGTAGATAAGAGGCCAAAAATTACGTTTGCTAAGTATATGTAAATAACTACAGTAATAAAGAAACTTGAAAATTTGAAGAAATTGAAATTTGAAATTGACTACAATATTAATTATTATAAATAATATGCAGAAATATAATTACAAAATTATTAACAGCAACTTCTGTGTTGAGATAGATTAATGGCAACCACTGAAGTATAAAGAGTTTCACATGTGTTGAATAAAGCACCAATTTTATTCACGTCTTGCATCTCTTCAGCTAGTGATTGCTAGTAAAATAACAGATTTAAGGATGACAGATTTTCCCTACCTTTCACAATTAGTTCATTCACCCACTATTCCCCAACAGACGATGGTGATGTGCATGCGCATGGTGACGGCCACCGAGAGCCGCGGCGCGAGCACGGCGCACGCGGCCGCCGCCACGGTGCGGCAACTCGTCGCACTGCTGTTTGAGCGGGCGCAGGCCGAGGCCTTGGGTAAGCCTCTTTTGAAAGAAGATGAAATTAAATTAATGTCTATGCCAATATATAAATCATGTCGGACGTTGAAGCCTTAATAAAAGGATCTAGGATTGTATGAAAACTGGTGGTTAGCACGCTAGCGCCATCTGTTGGCAACCTTTCTAAACTTTGGAATATTCATGTCTCCTTCCTTGTCTGTCAACTATGATTTACGGGCCTGTGCCTTTAACTCGGAGTCTAGTAATTTTGAGCCGTAGTCTAGCTGCAGCATAGCTGACTTGGGAATCTTGTTCCAGGTGAGTTGACGGTGAACCCGGCTGACGTGCGACCGCAGACGAACAGCAAAGCGCCGAAGGACCTCAAACCGTGCGCCGTTGACGCGTACCTTGTTTTACAAGTAAGACAAGGATTTTTCCTACATATTACAAAAGTGCGCCTATCAAGTATCTTTAAATCTATGCGCGGTCGAATCCCGGTGCTGACTATGTACCATTGAGACACGTTTGTTATTGATTTTAATGACGTTCTATGGTAAACTCAAACTCAAATAATTTATTGTAATTAGGCAAAAATGATGCACTTTTACAGGTCAAACACGTTCATATACATAGAGAAAAATAAAAAACAGTCAAATAAGATCAACTAAACTAATGAGTAACTGATTATAGGGTTTAAAAGTCAAATTTTCCTTTCAAGTGGTGATTCATGGCTGAATCTCGCACAGGAAAAGGAAACTCCATTAACTCTACCAGTGCTTCGGAAATACGCCAGTCAGAGAAGATAGCACCATGATGTGTTTTTTTTTTGTGGGGAAACATTTTTATGTGCATATCTGTGGCGATGGGCTAGCCCTGTGTCTAGCAGAAATGGAATATTGAGTTACTGGCTAAACACAAGCAGAAGAAACATGAATTATTAATATATCCAGTGTGGAGATGAACCCCGACAATGGACCGAAAAGGAATCTTGATTAGAAAATAATATAATACAAAGCACAGCTCTTCAACTGTCATAATAGACAAGGCACAACAAAAATAAATAATAAAATATACACCAGAAGACAAAATAGAGTAACAAAATGGAAATGGGCTGAACGAATCGACTCAGCATGTGTTACAGTTGTAGATTCCGTATAAATATAGGTAGCGCTATTATGTACCCATACCATCCCTTTAAAGACAATCCATATTTCAATCAATCTATAAGTCCACATTCACCCTCTGCGGGGTATAAGCCTCTCCTTCACCACGCCATTCACTCTGGTCCTGAGCCTCGCTGGCGATGTTATCGTCAGTCCATTTGGCTGCTGGTTATGCTATGTTTATTTTCAGGATATAATCCAACTAATAAACGGCGATTCGGCTCACTGGCTGGTCGGCATCTCCGATGTGCCGAAGACGTTCGGACTGGAACTACTAGACACGGTGCTCACTGACTTCTCTCAAGTATTCTTTAAGGTAATCTTAGACTTTCTTAGAAGTTTTGATCTGTAATAATAATTTATGTTATTCTGGCCGCTGGGCTGCACGTTCTTCCCAGGTCTCTGGGTCTACATAGCATCATCTTTAGAACATGTTTGTAGCACAGCAGACCTTGCTTGCGGTTGCCTTCTCGGAGCTCCGCATAAAAGACGCGCTTAGCCAGCCTCTCTACGGGCATGCTCACTTTGATTTCGAAGCACAGTGGCGCGCAGAACTGGATACGAAGCGAGATGAAACCAAAGCTTGAACACCGGAAACTTTCACTATAATTACGAAAACGGCACACTGAAATGTGCCACATGTGAAAGAACGCCACATCTGGGCTCACCAGCGACGCCCGCTTTAGTCCTTTGCAGTCGCCGTAGCCGTATCGACGTGGAGGACGTCGTAAATAATTATTAAGTTCAAAATAATTAAGCAGAATCATCATCATCATCATCATGCGCGACCCACATTGCCGCACTGCGGGGCACAGGCCTCTTCTCTATAGCGTCAATACCCACGGTCCTGTGCCAACCATTGAGATTTCCTGTTGACTGCATGATATCAGATCGTCGTACTGGTGTCTACCCATTAGCCTTGTTGTTCCCATCAAAATCAAAATCTAAGTAACAAAATCTATACTTAGCAAATGTCATTTTTTGCCTCTTCTCTACATTGGACCACTGTTGGACAAGAAGTGCGAAGAAACTAGCACAGATGATTTTTAGATCTCTTTTAAAATTTGGTTGTGTTTAACTAGTACAAATATTACAATATTAATTGTTTTTAGATTAACCCCATACAGTCCCGTCATTTAAATAGTCTTGAACATAATATCACTTTTTAATTTTTAATATTCCTCCAGTTAGCGTCGGGCTTTCGTTCCGTACACCACTCGTTTTACCTCTCGTGCGATATCAAGTTACCAGGTCCTAGTCAACGAGCCAAGGATGGAGAATATATCGATGACTCTACCTGTTAATAAATTTACCTATCCGTAAATTCAACAACTATGGAAAATTTTCTGACCAGGAGCGGGTCAAGCTCCAGCCTCAGCAACAAGCGCGACAGTGAAGACAGTGAAGATTGGCGACTAGCTAAACGCAAAGCAACTCATAAGCTGGTGTCTGAAAGATCCGTCCTCACGACGACTAACCGATTCAGTGCTCTCAATGTTGACCAAATCAGCCAGCTACCTGGAGACCCAACGTGCCGACAATAATTATTCAGATGCATGATGACTGGACACACGGAATAATCTCGAGGGTCATCGAAAAATTTAACAAGACTTCCACCTGCAATATAAAGGAAGAAACAGAGTATCTATACAATATTACTCGCCTGAAGAGCCCATCAGACCATCAAAGAGGGCTTAGTGCTTGAAAAAGTCGACTTCCACACCTTCACTAGAAAGGATGAAAGGATACCATCAAGGGACTACCAGCCTATTTTGAAGGTACCCTCACAGAAGAACCGGACCAAATTGGCTTCAAAGTAACAACTGTGACAAAACTCAGCTCACCATTTAAACAAGCGCCGATTTGTCCTCATTTCCTCGTTCAGCTGCCTGCTGGAACATATACAGTAAAGTTTCGTCAAATTAAGTATATCGGTAATTGCGGTGTTGAAATCTGCAGATACAAAGCACATCACAAACAAATCAAACACATCATTAGGAACTCAGTGCTTCAGATGCCAAAACTTCGAACACGCCTCGCGAAATTGCTTTCTGCCCGCCAGATGTGTCAACTGCACCAAGTCACATGCTATCAAGGACAGGTCCTTGCCTTAAACGTAAAAAGGCAGAAACCTTTGCTTGTTGATGTAACAGTAAAGATGACCACGCTCTGAACGCCACAATTACCTCAAGCGTCTTAGAAAAAAATCCAGCACACAAGATGAAGCTCTTAAACCTCAAACAGTACAGCCTCGGCCTAACCAGAAGATACCGGTGCATGCTCCCACTAGAAGATCTTGAGCAAACTTGGTATCAGGATCAGGTTCCCGGCCATCAGAACGACGAATCCGTTTCTTCAAACAACTACCCCCTGCGCAATAAGTGGTTTAAGACAATACTACCAGGCCAGAGTAGCCGAAACTGTAGCCAACAATCAAAATCTAGGAGAATCCTCTGGTATGTTCCTCCTAGATATAGAAAAGGCGTTTGAAACAGTGTGGACTAATTTATAAGCTGATCGAAAATCCCATTACTGCTAATTAAATGATCGTCTCATATCTTTCAAACCTCAGCTTTAAGGTTAAGGTATCTTTCCGTTACTTACCTGCTGGTGGGATCTATATTAGGACCCTATTTTTTTCGGATTTATCTGAACGATATGCCTAAGCAACCTAGAACTAGTCTGGCGTGCTTCGCGGACGACACAGCTAGTCTCACCTCATCTAACGACTTCGATCTTATAATCGACAGACTCCAACTCGCATTAGACAAACTCACACAGTTCTTTGTAACATAGAAACTTAAGCTGAATTCCACTAAAACAGTAGTAATACTATTTACCCATATGAGATTGACACCAAGTAGAAATCTGCAAATAGATGGCTACTCGATTGCGTGGTGTAACACTGTAAAATACCTAGGAATGATGCTGGACCAAAAATTATCTTGGAATGCGCAGGTGACTCACCTAACCTAAGGCTTAAAAGTACAAAATCCTTTAGTGCACTGTATCCCCTCTTGAATAGGTCATTACTAAGTAGGCACACAAAGCTGGCAATATACTCAACTCTTTTCAGACCATGTATTACCTACGCCTGTCCTGTCTGGAATAATACCTCGAAAACGAATCATGATAAGCTATAAATACTACAGAACAAAGCCCTCAAACTTGCTTGTAATACCCCATTCAAAACTAATCTGTAAACATAAAGATCCCCACACTTTTCGAATTCATTATAAAGTTAACTAAAATTTTTTACCGAGTCACCAGCCCAAATCACCATAACAAATTAATTTCAGCCATAGGTGATACCCGCCTGCGTAATTAACGATACAAATTTATTACCAAGCTACCGCATCACTATATACTGGCCGCTAACTAACCACAGCGGGAAGTCGAATCGGTCCTGGCGCTCGCTTTCTCTCACTCGTCACACGTCTCACTTCAAATGTATTGCTGTTCTTTTGGCGATTACCCACTTTTGTGATAGTTACCGGGTTGTAGCAACTAACTTAATTACTTAAATACAAGGCTTAGCGCCATGCTTAGTATAAGTAGGTAGGTAAGTTATGTATGTGTCACCGTAAGATTGTCATAACCGTTAGTTGATAAACTAACGTTTTTTTCTCGTTAGTTGATCAACTATCGACATATAGTAAACTGTATAGCGTACTGCTTACTATATGACGCGTTATGTGATAAAATAACGGTTAAAACCGTTAAATAGTAAACTGGTTTCAACTTTAATTGCAAATGAAATACCAGGGCAAACACTGCGGTGGCTAAGGTCTTCCGAATAGTCTTCGTGTTAGGTTGACATGTAAGAACAAAAGAAACGTAAATTCTAAATCTTGTCGGTCTGGTTTACTACCTGTCGATAGTTGATCAACTAACGCGTCTGTTTATCAACTAACTATCTTACGGTGACATATGTATATCAGTTTATAAGTGTGCACTTTTGCAAAGTTCACATAAACAAAGTGTTTATACTCATGGTAGGATGTAAGAAATTGCTACTTTATACACTTTCTTTCCTTATTAATTGCCTATATCATTAGTTTCAATAGGTTGTATTATAATATTTACCTGAAAACTTTGTAATCCTGTCTTGTCAAACCCAGGAATTACCATTTACACTGGGCGATTTATTTTATTTTATTGCAGAACAAAACAGTAAAATCACATTGCATGTCTTAGAACAATGGTTTTACATAATAAACTAGTGATTCTACCATAAATTGTCCTAACAGCATCCTTAATTAAATAAATGTCTGCTAAAATAATATATTACTTAATTATATGACTTTTCAAAAATTAATTACATCATTATGTAAACTGTAAGTACTTCGTAAGAAGTTAAAAGTTAAATCTATGTTTATTTTATGTTTGCCTCTTTCTATAAATGTTTATCTACACACGTATCATAAACCCTCTTTACTGCGTTCAAAAACCGCACGTTACGATCAGCATTATGTTAAACTACTTGGTAAAAACTCGTTTTGTATCTGGAAAACTACACATAATGGTCATTATATGTAGTTTTTCTACATATAATGACATTCTAATTTCGAACGCCGACGCCCACCCGCGTGCCGTCCCTAGTTTGTCTGTAAAGTTGGTACTGACATTCAAACTTCGAACGCCGACGCCCGTCTGCGTGAAGTTGGTACTAAAGAACAAGCTTAACAATTGCAGAACCACAATGCCGGTCAAACATGCGGTTCCTGAACACATCAAAGAGAGCTTATGATATGTGTGTAGATAAACTAGTGTATGTAACTGTACATAATTAGGCATTAAAACTCTCGAGTGAATGTAACTGTACATAATTAGGCATTAAAACTCGAGTTTTAATGCCCTCCATTATGCAGCAGTCACATAAACTACTATTAAAAGTTTTGTTTTGAAGGTGCTACTAGGATTTACAAAGATATCTAGGGTGTGTTTTGCTACTAGTATATTATTTATCATTAAAGGGTTTTTAGACAAAGTCGCTTTTACAAGGTTTTTAAATTGCTCAAATGGCAATTTCAAAATTTCTAGGGGCCACCAATCTAATAATAACTAATTATTGCTAAATTCCTCTTATTCCAGATAACAGAATTCAGGTTCCTGTTGAAAGAACACGTGTGTGCGCTGATCATAAGGCTGTTCTCTCCGAATGTGAAATACAGGTAACACCCTAGTCACACGATATTTTAGACACATGACTAAAGTGCATTTCAGATAACAAGGCCCTTCGCCGTTACGTTGGTAGCAAAGAAACCAGCTTTTAAAAAATGTGTTACCCAAAAAAGTCAGAGATAATAGTAGTTTATGTGACTGCTACATAATGGGAGGGCATTAATACTCGAGAGTGAATAATATCACTCGAGAGTTTTAATGCCTAATTATGTACAGTTACATACACTAGTTTATCTACACACTTATCATAAGCTCTCTTTGATGTGTTCAGGAACCGCATGTTTGACCGGAATTGTCGCATTGAGTTGTTTAGCTTGTTCTGTAGTACCCAACTTCACAGACAAAGTAGGGGCGGCACGCAGGCGGGCGTCGGCGTTCGAAATTTGAATGTCATAATATGTAGAAAAATTACACATTATGGTCATAATGTTCAATATTCAGATAAGAAATGATTTTTTGCGGTGCGGTTTTTGGACGCAGTAAAGAGGGTTTATGATACGTGTGTAGATTAAAATATTTACGTTTGATGCTAATTCCAGGGCGGCTTTCACCTCGCTCCACATCCCGGGTGCCTTGCCCCCGTCCACGGGCGCGCCGGCGGCGGGGGGCTCCCCCCCGGGCGGGGCGGAGCGCCCGCACTTCCCGGTCAGCATGCGGCTGCTGCGGCTCGTGTCGGTCATTATACACAAGTACCATGACATACTGGTGAGTGTAGTCTCCAATATTGTCACAACCAATATCCTTGACGATTTGTCGATGTTGGTTCGAAGGCAGAGGATATTCTTACCAGCTTTGCAAGAACTTCACAGCATCTTTATTGTTGGCATCTCCATAGGTTTTTGGCTTAGCGGCCGGCCCATTTGTACGGTGAAGTGAACATTAAATAATGGCAACAAATACAATGATCACCAAAATATTTTTTTCTTACCCAAAATGGGGAAAATTATCACCGAAAGTTGCAGAAAATATCAGGGGAAAATACTGCGGTAGCTTCGTGTTAGGTTGAACGTGTAAGAACAACAAAAAATACTTAAAAACTTATGTACACAAAACATAAAAAGAAGTTTGGTGATCATTTATCTAAACACAATTTGGTGATCATACTGATTTTGGCAGTCATTTCGAATTTATTGGTAGTAAATTTTCGATTTTTTTGGTAATCGTTTAAACACAAGCCTTAAATAATTAGTCTAATCAAATAGGATTCACACTAAAAGTAGTTCAGAATGATGTCCCTAACAACCACTTAAAATAAGAGCAAACCATTATGTTACACCCTGTAAAACACTTTCTATACGCCACAGAGTTAACTGGGCACCCGCGGGGAATGTGTTTCCCATCCCTCTCTCGCTTACTCCCGCCCTCGACGCGCCAGTGGGACAGTGACATCTTGTGTAGTACTTCGCATCGCGATCCTTTACCATAGCCCCGATAACATGAGCAAGTGACCATTCTCTCAATGTTTTTGGATCAGCTTTAGCTATCGTTTTATTTCAGGTGACAGAATGCGAGATCTTCCTCTCGCTGACAATAAAGTTTCTGGACCCGGACAAACCTCTCTGGCAGCGAGCGTTGGCTTTGGAGGTGCTGCACAAAATGACCATACATCCCAGTGAGTATTGGGAAGACTTTTTGACAGATAGAGGGCGCTGTGTCTTTATTACATCACATATACCGTGAATTTTTAGTCATTTGGTTACCATGTTGAATAAAAATTGAGTTGAGATCGAGTTGAAATCGTAATACCACTGCAAGGGGAATCCTGCGGCGGCGCATCGGCTTTTAACCGGTAATAGTAGGTAGGTGAATTTAAAGTTTAATTTAAGTACTTATAAATTGACAGTACTTAACTACTGATATAAATAGTTGCTACGCTTCGGTAACAAAATGAATAAAAAACGTGTTTATGTCAAAGACAGTTCACAAAAGTCAATTCATAGAGAACTTTTCTGGGTGATTACGTCAGTCTGAGATGGTTATTGACTCGTGCTCGTGACTTGTGTCGTCCGAACGCCAGTCTCCTCACTAAGGCGCACAGGCCTTTACTCGAAATCGAGTTAAATTTTACCATAATCCATCACATTCTGGTTCAGTGCGGATTAAAGTTGTTTGCTTAAAATATGACTAAAAAAATTTAACAATGAACTTTTGAACTTAAAAAATTACTAAGTTTGAACGTTGAACTTGTGAACTTGGAAAATTTGAACTGAACGCTCATTCGGTTTGAATTTTTCTCCAGAACTGCTGAAGTCGTTCTGCGAGTGTTACGACATGAAGCCGCACGCCACCAACATCTTTCAGGACATTGTGAACGCGCTGGGTGCTTACGTGCAGAGCCTGTTCGTCGCCTCGCAAGTGAATACGCCTGCTGGTAAGCACCTTGTTGATATAGCGTGATGGTTGAAGTAGACTCCGTGTTGAAGTTGGAACAGTCAGTATCAGATATAAACACAAGTTGACGCAGAGGATGATATCATAATTTTTACACTTTGGCTGTGTAAAACAAATTTCTTTTTGGAATATACTTCTAAACAACTTTAGATTGGGGAATCATCATGTTTTAGCTACTAAAAAAACTAGTTAGGTTAGGTGAAGTTAGGTTGCATTCAATCAGGTTGCTTTAGGTTAGGTTAGGTTGGTTGCTTAAGATGTGCAGATCCATTTGATCCTATGTGCCTACTATGCTGACTGAGCAATGTTTAGCGCGACAGTGATTTGATCACAATTGGGTCAGCATGTTTGTGATAATGACCGTAACGTACACACGAATGCCAAACATCGTTAGGGGTAGTAATGGCCTCATGCACAGGCTGCTGTTCCAACGAAGTGTCGCTTGCTATTTCCCGAGCGAGACATTGACAGCATTACATAAGCAGCTATTAAGCATTACATAAACTGAGGGCGCCATCTAGTGTGGAGTAGCAGTGACAATCGATCCGTTAATTACTGGCAACACTAGGTGGCGCCATCAGCCTGAATTTATTATTATTTTTATGTAGCAATACTGCCTTGTATCTGTCTCTACAACCAACGAATACGTCTTGAACTGATCTCCCGAGTTTTCTTCAATATTACGATTCCCTGACCACGCCAGAGCTTGGATACAGCAGCGCAGGACCCGGGATGCAACAACAGTATTCGGCAAACGGTTAGTTGTAGGCGGTACATCTGGGCCGCTGCTGGAGCACCTTACTTAAACAATACTAATGTTATTAAAAAGTTCTCTGCTGCCCGGAAAAGAGAAAATAAAACCGGTATAGTGCGAGCAGGACGTCGGATCCGCTCACGAAGGGTTCCAAGCCATTGTACACGGAAAAACGTAAAACGATAGTCTTCTGTACGAGTTCGAGTATTTTTTTATAAAATATTAAATACTAGGTAGGACTTTATTAAAGGCAGTACATCGAAACATTGAAAAAAAGGTTTTGTGTATGTAGTATGTAAGTATTGAACAATGTACTCAGGAATCTCTTTGCTCATTAGCAATTGAGTAACTTATTTACAGAAATAAAATCAAATATTAATATTTTAATTTTATTTCTGTAAATAAGTTACTCAATGTCTATCCACTTCCGGTTTCAATGAGCAAAGAGTTTTATTTCTGTAAATAAGTTACTCAATTTCTATCCACTTCCGGTTTCAATGAGCAAAGAGTTTCCTGAGTACAACTCCAAACGGCACCCGTTTGGCATGTTTCAGGTGCGGAACCCTAAAAACGACATAAAATTAAGGCAACTTTTATGTACAACGCCCACAATAGAATCCGAGGTGACGTCTGTGGGGGAACAATTTTTATTTTATTTTCTTTTCCAGCCAGCAGAGTACGGGAAATGGTTAAGCAGATTTATTTATCCATAAACTAAACCACAGTTCATCTCAGATAAAGATAAAAAATCAAAACACTCTGACTTCATCGATGTCGTCCATATCTTGTTGTTCTGTGACGTCGCCGACAGTCATCTCCTCATGCGGCTCGAAGTAGGTGGGCTGTGAATATTTACATACAGTCACATACACAGAATACAGGGTTATTTTTGGACCCCAGCCAAATGTAAATATGATTTATGGAAAGAAATAAAAGAAAAGTTGGTAAAAAATATCAAAATATAGGATATTTTGAGGTGCATTCGTTCACCCCTGTGCGAGCGGTGCGAGTACTCCTGCAATACCATGACGTGAAAATAATTGGCTAGGGGTCCAAAAATAACACTGTATGTCGCCTCCAGTCGCACGCTAGGTAGCCTAATTTATAAAAGGTATTAATCACATCGCACATCAAAAATACTGATTTGCACAGCAGAAAGGATCAGCAAAAACACTTTTTATGTTTTAAATATTTTATGTGAACATGTTTATGTTTTAAGTATTTTTTGTTGTTCTTACATGTTCAACCTAACACGAAGGATAAAGGGGGCTTCGCTTCGCTCACACCCTTAACCCTTCATCTAAGCTATTGCTCTGATATTTGCTATGAAAATCAGTATTTTTGATGTGCAGTTTAATATTTCCCTTTATAAAACTGCAAGCATATACCACCAAAACCCATTTGAAACTAACAGAACTTACCACGATGATTATTTGATTCGACCTGATCGAATGAGGGAGCTTTATAGCCTTTTTGCAGCACAATGCCCTATGTGACGAGACAAAACACGGATTTGGCTACATCTAGGCTAGTCTATTTTAGTTACTTTCGTAGTGTCTGTCCTCCGGTATCTTGTTGTGGGGGAAAGCAGCGGATATTCAAACTATTTTTACAACACACAAAAGATCTATTCGAGCAATTTATAATTTACAAGACTCGACTCCTTAAGATAACTTTTTAAAGAAATTGACATACTAACTGTAGCTAGTCAATTAATTTTCAAAAATATAATGTATACAACATTTTCCAAAC
Organism: Argyresthia goedartella; assembly: GCA_949825045.1. Lineage (NCBI taxonomy): Eukaryota > Metazoa > Arthropoda > Insecta > Lepidoptera > Argyresthiidae > Argyresthia > Argyresthia goedartella. The sequence continues at coordinate 21,442,398 of OX463834.1, forward strand.
TTAGCGATAGCTGTAATGTTACCCTAAGACATAATCACAAACTAGTTTAGACTCGCGAAAGTTAGCAATTCTTTCATTCTACAGCAAGATACCTCTTGGAGATTTTGAATTTGCCATTTAAAAACCACGTATAAGCGATTTTGACTTAAAAGGGATATTACAATGTTCAAGCTTACTTAAATGAGGTTAATCTATTTCAACACAAACCTCGCTGTTAATAATTTTATCTACACACGTATCATGAACCCTCTTTACTGCGTTCAAAAACCGCACGTTACGATCAGCGTTGTGTTAAACTACTTGGTAAAAACTCGTTTCGTATCTGGAAAAGTGTAGTTTTTCTACATATAATGACATTCAAATTTCGAACGCCGACGCCCGTCTGCGTGAAGTTGGTACTAAAGAACAAGCTAAACAATTGCAGAACCACAATTCCGGTCAAACATGCGGTTCCTGAACACATCAAAGAGAGCTTATGATATGTGTGTAGATAAACTAGTGTATGTCACTGTACATAATTAGGCATTATGCAGCAGTCACATAAACTACTATGAAATGATTGTTTTTTTTTATAATTATTAATATTTTAATATGTGTATTTGTTAACCAATTTTTAAAAGAGATCAAAATCAATGGGTGTTTCTTCGCCCTGCTTCTCCCTCAGTGGTCCAATGTAGAGAAGAGACAAAAAATGGCATTTGCTAAGTATTGTAAATATGAATAGGAATAAACAAATTTTTACTTTTGACAGATAAATCAGATTTTACAAACAAACGATTTATCCGACTAATATGTATTATAAATGTCAAAGTAGCGATGTTTGGATGTTTGTGTGTTTGTGCCTCAATCACGCTAAAATGGCTGAACGTATATATAAAATTTAGTACAGACATAGTTTATGAGCTAGTTTAACATATAGGATACTTTTTATCGGACTGCACTATAAGGAGGGTAACGTAATCTCGGTAAATGATAATTCCTAGGGACAGGCAGATAAAGTTATTTTTTTTTTATTTAGGATAGATTTGCGTTAAAAAATCTCTCAAAAAATAATGAATACAGGTAGTTAATTGGGTAATTGTTATGGTATCAGCTAGTCTGTCATAAAGTACTTGGCCGGACATTGTGAAACGGGCACTTAGAATCATGATCATAACCGTTTGGTGTTGTTATTCTATACATAATAAAATAACAACTATGTATGTTTGACACATACGTAATGGCAGAGGCGCACGTTTGGCCGGCTTACATATAGGTATAGTTCGCGTCAGGACGGGAGGGCCATAGGGGAAAGAGAAAGTAACACTTGCAACAGCCTACGTCACCATTGTCATAGTATGTATTGTCAATGTGTAAAGCACACTTTGTGCACAAAGGCCTACTACAAAATTAATGCCTTTACAAGACACACACACAGTTCATTGTACCCTATATATTATGTAATAATTAGGCACCTTCTTAATGTTATATTATGCTTGCTTGATTATGTTGTGACGTTCATTAAATTTCAATTTTTGTGCTATTATTCATAAGAATAAAAATCTTTGAACATGAACTAGTGCTGGGCTGTGACCCCGTTTATCGAATTCCATAACGCTCACTTTGATGGTTGTAAGTGAACTTGATGGTTGTAAGTGAACTTGTGCATTCAAATGTGTAAAAAAGGCATCAGTTGCCTCTTCGTCGTCTATGAAAAGGAAAATCCAATGGACCATTCTCAATCACCAAAACTCGCCAGAAAAGTACTGCAAAAATGTGAGTGAAACGAGTCGGAGAAACTACATACATACATATGCTCACGCCTATTTCCCGGAAGAGGGGTACTCAGACTAGTGATGAAAATTTCTCAAGTGTTTGTAGCGAATGTTAGAAGTAGCAATGTTCATTTGATTTTGATTGATAGACAAAATATTAGTATTAAGACTAAAAAACGGTAATATTCAACCTCCATTTTGTCGTGCAACTTTTTGGTAAGTAAAGTAAAGTAAAAAATGTATTTATTGCACAAAAAATACACGAGCAGATATCTTAAAACAAATAAAATCTGTGCATAATCTGAACTTAAATCTACAAAATTACCAGGGGTCCTTGCACTAGGCTATGCCTGTATCGCGAGGAACCAATTAAATTGTAAGAAGCAACAGTTAAGTATAACATAGAATAAAATAATTTAGTTAGTAGTAGCAGAAGTTGAGTTCTACCACATCTATAACATTAATTATAATTACTTATATTCAAATTAAACTAATAGTATTTCTGTTTTATTATAATCTAGTGTTAGTAGGAACATTGTTAGTTTTCTTTTGGCTTCCATGAATGAGTTAGTCTTAATATCACAGAGTTTGACGAGGTTATTGTAAATGTGAGAGCTTACGTAAGGGTCGAATCTACTTGTAAAAGATGTATTTATAGTGGGAATTGGTATTCTGTAAACGCGTCTTTGTAGTAAGTGGGTGTAGGAGCTGGAGTTGATTGTAGCTTTATGAGCCGTTAGGGAGATTTTAAGTATGAAAAGTTGACGGACTGTTAAGACTTTGGCATCTTTGTACAGCTCTTTGGTTGGGTATCTGAAAGTTTTTTTCAACATTACTTTTAAAACGGATCGTTGGGCTCTTTCTGCGCTAGTTAGGACAGTCTTTGCTGCACTCCCCCATACGGTGATGCAGTATGTCAGTAGGGACTGACATAGCGCTGTGTAAACGTGATTAAGGATGTCTCTACTGGCTGCGTTGCGAAGTTTCTTCATCACTCCTATAGTCTTTCTCACCCTTTTAGACAGCCCAAATACATGCTCTTTGAAATTGAGCTTTTCGTCAACTGTAATTCCTAAATATTTGATAGTGTTAGTTCTTTCGATTGTGTTGCAAGTACAAGTTATAAGGGAATTTTTGCAAGTGTGGACCTTTAGCTTAAGTGTCAACGGAGGCTCAGATGCGGAGGTTTTTTGGAAACATAGATATTTTGTTTTATCGTTGTTTAGCGTTAGCAGGTTACTTTGAAGCCATTCTGAAATAGAAGTTAGACCATTTTCTGCAGCTTTGAAGGTGTTTTCCCAAGTCTTTCCACTGTAAAGTATTGCGGTGTCGTCGGCATAACATAGAATTTCAGCACTGTTTGAGTTAAGTTTATGGATATCATTCATGTAGATTATAAAAAGGGACGGGCCTAAAATACTTCCTTGTGGAACACCGAAGCGGACTGGAATTGTGTCGCTTTTGTATGTGCTAACTTTAACGAGTTGTTTTCTTTCAGAGAGATAACTTTTAAACCATAATAAGGGAGTCCCTCGTATCCCCATCAACTCCATCTTTCTGAGCAAGATCGGTATTGATACGGTGTCGAACGCCTTAGCAAGGTCCAGGAAGACGCCGATACAGTTAAGACCTTTATCTAGATAGTCGGCGACTAGGTTCACCAGTAGTTTGACCGCGTCTTCCGTAGATTTTTGCTGCCTGAAACCGAATTGTCTGCCGGAAAGAAGATTAAATGATTCTAGGAAGCTGACTAATCGTTTGTTGACCACTTTCTCCAAGATCTTTGACAGACTACTAAGCAGTGAGATGGGTCTGAAATTGCCAGGGATGTCTTTGGGGCCTGCTTTATGAATAGGAGTGACAGACGCTATCTTCCAGCATTCGGGGAAGTGTCCGGTACTAAGGCTTAAATTAAAGGTATGGACTAGTGGGTGAATTATTTCATGTCTGATTTGCTTTATTAGTTGGTTGTTAATACCATCAAGACCGGGAGCACTATCTGATTTTAGCTGTTTAATTATAACGTCAAGTTCTTGGGCATCAGTTGGCTGCATGAAGAAAGAGTTTGGAGCTACATTTGTCAGGGTAGTTTTCTGCGCAAGAGTATCTTCGGTATTATTTGTCTGCTGCATGATTTGATCAGCAAGTTTTTGTCCGACAGAAGAGAAGTATTCATTGCAATCATTTAAAGAATCCACAGGTTTTTTGCAGTTTGTGACAAGTTCTAGGGCGTGGTTTTTATTTGAATTTAAATTACAAATTTTCTTTATAGACTTCCAGAGCCCTTTTGGATTATTTTTGTTGGTTTCGATTTCCTGAGTTTCATAGTCTTGCTTGAGTTTTTTCAAAAGATTATCGCAAAAAGTTCTGTAACGAGTAAAAGTAAGCTTCAGAATTACGTCATTAGGGAAACGCCTCACTTTTAAGTGTAGCTTGTCTCGGTGGCGGATACATCTAACTAGGCCAGGTGTAATCCATGGCTGGATGGTGTACCTCGTCCGGCTAACTTGTTTGCACTCAGTGTGTTTCTCTACCGTCCTTGTTAGGATATCTGTGAGGAGCTCCGCTGCGGAATTGGCATCAGAATTTTCTAAGAGTGGGGTCCAGTTCGTTGATTTTAAATCTTCTGTAACGCCCTCATAGTTGATTACGGTTTTCGTCCTGATTAAATTTAATTTAGTTCTTTTGGTTTCTATACCTAAGATGACAATTTTATGGTCGGTGATATCGTTATCGCAAGCTCCGGCTAAGGTAGGTGAATTTGTCTTTACGAAAATATGGTCTAGGCATGCGTCTAATCGAGTTGGGACACTTATAGCTGTCCTTAATCCGTGCTCGGCTAAGAGACTGAGGTATTCTGAGGGGTCTATTTTGTTTTTGTTGGAGTATAAGATATTTATATTTATATCTCCCGCTAAGATTATGGATGGTCTGTGTTTAAATTTATTAAGGATATTATGTAGGTTTTGTATAAATAGATCGATGCTACTAGGGCTGCAGAAGGAAGGCGATCGATATATTCCGATAATTAACGCTTGGTTTGGAATGTCTATAGCAAGGGAGCAAGCTTCATCGAAGTGTTGCTCAGAAACATTTGCATTCCAGGTAGTTTTGACGTAGGCTACTACTCCTCCATTTTGGTTTATGTTGTGTTGGGTGTGGTGACAGGTGTAGCCAGGAATGTCATCTATCGAGGTTGTGTCGTCAAGCCAACATTCAGTCAAGATAATAACATCGTATATAACGCCCATCCTATGAAGACAGACTTGGAAGGCAGCAAAGTTTTTGTTAAAGCTTCTCACATTAAATGCTATAAGCTTTAGGTTATAATTAGGCGTTAGGGCGTTTTTACATTCATCAGCAGAGTTTAGTTCTTGACATGGGATGTCTAAAGTTGAATCGATTAGTACTTGGAGGTCTTGATTAGCCATTTATGACGTGTTTATCATATACACTTAGTGATTGCGAGTTAGTTAAATGTGAGTATGAAGCAGATGTAAATATTAAATAATGTTGGTAATTTTTGTTTCGAGAATTGATGAAGTTGACATTATTTTGTGTAGAGACTAATTTGTTATAGATTTTTTCACATATAAAGTAACTTAAACTTAATACTATGGGTACGAAAAGTGTGATGAAACTACGCGAGCTAGGAGCACTGTAATGGCTGGGATGGTGTGGATTGGTCCAGTCCTTGGGTGAAATCGGATCCGCCTCCCAGTTTATTCAGAACGCTTTCGGATTCAACGTGGAGGATGGAACTAGTGTCCGTTCGACGCATCAGAATTCTTCCGTTTGTTGTCCATGTGTGCTTGAATCCCAGTTTGGCTCCAAGTCCGCGAGCTTTGCTGAAAAGCACTCTATTTTCTTTGGTGAGGTGTTCGTTGATGAAAACGCGACGTGACGGTCCAGCGATGTCGAGGGATTCTGTGGTCAGGCCGCGGCGTGCTCGTGCCGCACGTATCATGTCGTCGCGCGGGGCTCGGCGCGTGAAGGTCAGCACCACCGGTCGCGGGCGCGGCGCGCCGCCCTGCCCGCCGCCGTACATGCCCACGCGGCGCACGTCGTCCACGTCGCGCTGGTCCAACTCGACGCCCAGCTTGGTGGATATCACGTTCACTATCTGCATCAGGTTTTCTCCCTTGTGTTCTGTTACTCCTGTGATTTCAATGTCTTTGCGGAGACCGCGTTGCTCTTTAGCTGAAAGTTCTTGGCGGAGCTCAGCAACTTCAGCGCGCAGGGTTTTGACTTCCTCCTTGTATCGGTTTAGGTCTTTGAGTTGCGTTTTAATTTCCGTCATATCTTGGCGGAACTGAGCAATATCCATCGAAGTAGAGTTAAGGGATTCGGTGAAGGCGCTCATGTCGTTCTTCATGGCGGTAAAAACCCCTTGCATCTGCGTCAGTGCCGCTGTGAAGGATGCAATAACCTCGGCTGGGGCTGCCATTGACTTGAGGCCGCTGACTGCGCTGAGGAAATTAGGTGCCGCTCTATCCGTTTCGTTTTGGGTCGGTTGGCTCGGTGTGCCTGTTGGAGGGTCATCTTTTTTGTTCATGCTCTCCGTTTTGCAACTAGGACATATGAAATGCTTGCTATTGTTTCGGATGAGTCTGTGATCTTGACGAGACAGCGTAAGACACGAGATATGGTATCTTAATAAGCATTTTGAGCATCCAGCTTCGGAGCCGTCGTCGCCCAGAATATCCGTGTTACATTTAGCACAGATCATTGTTGATCGAAGCTAAGAGCGCTATCTATATGTTGTAATCTGTAACAGTGATCTTCCGCTACTCAGCGCTAGATGTCTCTGCAAGGTTAGTGAAACTATTCGGTACTAGATGTCGCTGATGGTTAATACTATCATCGATAATTATTGTAATTGTTATCTAATGTCTAATACACTCTGAATATTACAATAGTGAGCTTGTTTGGGCACTATTTTATGGTTTCACTATGTTTATTTCACTTCAAAATAGTCACAGGTCCCGTTTTTGCGGAAATCAAATACACTTGGTAACCGTTATGAGTTGCCGCTGTTTATGTCACTTTTTTGTCACTGTTTCGCTAATTCGGTGCGAGATAACACTCACACTACTGAGTTGGGTTACTATCTTCACAATGTACTTGAATAACTTATTATTAATTCAGAAATTACTCGGAATATAGAATTTAATGTTAGAAGATTTGAAAATGTTTGTTTACACTCGGACGCCACCTAGCGGCTCAAATCATATCATAGCGGTAAATATCAACATTGACTATACTACTAAAACAGTGCCATCCCAACTTGACGTGAACTATTCTGCATTATTCTGAATTATATATATATATATATATATATATACCTCACGGACATCATCCATGTACCATTGCCATCCACGCTGGGTCTTCTGGTGGTCGCCAAGACCGAGAAACGCGAAGTCTGAGCCATGCTGCTCATGCTGCTGCCGCTGCCGCTTTGCAATGACTTCTGGCGAAGCTAAACGCAGTTTAAGCACGAGCGATTAACAGACACATCGGGGAACGGTAAAACTATCGTGCCGTATCGTTTCGTAAATTAGTAAACCTTTATCTCGAGCTATATCTAAGGTACAGACTTTACTACGCTGTCAGTTCCTTGTCCGTTCTTCTGTCCGTCTGTCCGTCTGTCAAGACTCTTTTTCGCAACAAAGCGTGAAGGTACCAAGTTGAAATTAATAGCAACTAGTGGCTCACTAAAATGGCAAATTAGCGTCTTCATTATTATTTTCAACCCCCTCAAACCCCCGATCCCTTGAAATTAGCCGCACCAATAACTTTGAATCCGCGTAGTTCCTTAAATTTTCGAAAAATCAATCTCAAACTCAACGCAACAGGGTCGTACAAATCGTAGCTGAAATTGCTCGGTGCTCGCAAGGGGATCAGAAAGTCACAAGTTGATCCATCCCTTCACAAAAAAAAATAATTGATTCGTGCGGAACCCTCGGTGCGCGAGTTTGACCCGCATTTCGCCGATGCTTATTTAAAGTTGACAAACCATGGCTCCTTAGATTGCCCGAAGTGCCGTTCCGTTCGTGCCAGTCAGACATCATATCTCGGTACAGGTCTATGAGCGGCCGACACGTGTTGATGCACCGCCTGTAGGTGCGGAATCGGTTGCAGCTGGTCTGTGGTGCGGCGCAGCCGAGACGCTCGCTGCGGACCAATAGATTGCTAGTCAATTCGTAAATTTGACACAAAAGTGTTATTATAGCTAGGGGGACAAGCTGACGTCCGCCGGATATACACATTCCCCAAACATTCTCAATGCATTACATTCCAGTTTCATGGTTTGCAGGTATTTTTGGGGTTCCGTACCACTAAGGGTAAAAAAGGTACCCTTATAGGATCACTCGCGTGCCCGTCCGTCCGTCTGCCACAGGCACTTTTCGCAGGAACTATGAGAGATAGAGTCCTCAAATATTATGCAAAAATACTTATACTGATAAGCGTAACATAATTCAAGTCTAAAATGAAAAAAATATAGCCTACAAAAAAACCCTAATAAGTAGGGTATCGTTGAAAAGGACTTTTTATAAACGTATCAAAATTTTATTTTTTATTTTAGTTTTTATAACCTCAGAAGTTATGATCAAAAAAGTGCAAAAATGAGCATTCCTCATCTCCGAAACTACAGTCTAAAATTCTGAAAAATAATCGGAATATAGAGCTTAAGCCAAAGATTACAGAAAACCCTACCCGGAATCGCCAAAGTTTTTTATTTATCTGTAAACCATACACAAACTTATAAATGCACCTGGTATCAAAGTAGCCGCACCAATAACTTTATAAAAAACATTTTGCTATGTAAAATCCAAACTATTCACTCCACACCATCCCTACCATTATACAGCGGTACGGAACCCTTAGTGCGCGGGTCCGACTCGCACTTGATAGGGTTTTTTGTGACGGAACTATGAACGGTCTTGCGGTGTTTTCCTTTACTTGTGCTCAAGCAGAGATCGGATAACCTGATGCATATTAACCTAATATTGAGGTGTTGGCTAAAGGTGGATGTTATTTTGTCCGTAAGTACCTCCGTAGCGTATTTCCGTTATGTACAAGGCTATTACGCAGGGGTCTGTAAATTATCGCGTATACATTGGAACCCAATGTTTTCACTAACGTCTTCCGTTCTATACATCAGCATTACGCCGCAATGGTGTATACTTTGGAATGGTCTAAGCCAATTTTATGGGTCCGTTATATACTGCGCTATTACGCAATGTAAATTATCGTGTAGGTACATTGGAATAGACGCGGCGATAAATGATTTCAACATTAGTCGGCTAATTGAGGCTAAAGATGGGAGAGAAAATATGGTTAAACTTAAGTTTATTTTTCAGTATACCTAGGCTAATGTTGAAAAACTACCGTCCTAATCTGGAATAAGTGATGATAATGATTCGGTAGCCGTAAACACTGCGGTAGCTTAGGTGAAGGATAAAGAAGGTGAGCGAAGCGAAGCATCCTTTATCCTTCGTGTTAGGTTGAACATGTAAGAACTACAAAAAATACTTATACTCGTCTTATTATAGTTTTTGTTGTTCTTACATGTTCAACCTAACACGAAGGATAAAGGGGGCTTCGCTTCGCTCACCCCCTTTACACTTCACCTAAGCTACCGCAGTGTTTTGCCCTGATATTAGAAATAGCTTTCTCATCTGAATAACATTACCCCGCTTTGATAGCTTGCGCAAGTGACACTGTATAGTTTGGAACTAAACTTTTGTACGCACTCACTACAAACTATACACGAAAATTCCGCAAAATTCGTGTATATTTCCTAGTTGCAGATGGGAGTATGAGCATACCGAAATGTACACGAAGAGTCCAATATGGAAGCGTTATAGCCTTGTATATAACGTAAATACGCACCTCCGTATCCCTAGTTTGGACGCCCGTTCGGCGCGACTCGATCGGGCAATGGCCCCTCAACTGCTGTTTGCGAAAGTTTAAGGTTATGACTTACCGGCAAAAATATTAATTGTTACATTAATTCATTCATACGTGCCAAAAATGTATGTATTTGTTGATATTTTTTAAGGATCTTTAACAACAAGAAATCACTGTTAGTTTGTTGCACCCGCGGGACAATAGATATAAAATTTTGTGTTTTTCACATAAACAAAGCGCTTCAAGTTTTGAAACGATGTAAAAGTAGGAAGGGATTAAGGACAAACTTGAACCAATCGTTTTTAGGAGTGTGTTGTGTGTGTGTGTGTGTGTGAATTGAAATAATCGTTAACTCAAATTGGTTGCATCCGCTATCATGTTATGTCGCGGGTGCAACTTTTGACAAGTAACCTCATTTTGTGATTTTTTTAATTTTTGTTGTTTGAATATGCCTAATATGCTTAATATCATTGATATGTGTATTTGTATTATTTTACAAAAAATATAGAAACTTCTACTAAAAGGTCACATGAATATAGGCAGAAATTCGCAGAAATATAGGCGAAAGTTAAAAGAAAATCCTGAACTCTATGCAGACCATCTTCGTCGAGAAATGGTTCGTGATATAAAACAGAGAGAAGAAATTAAAAAGAACTTGGAGGCAAATGAAGATTTCAAAATGCTGGATAGAATCAGATCCAAAGAAAAAAAGCAAGCAACTAGATAGCGTCGTAAAGAAAAACAAAGTGAACAAACTGGCACTTCATAACTTAGTCCTCGCACACTTGGAAAGGCTGTGGCAAAAGTAAAACGTTGTATACCAGTTAGTCCCACTAAAGCAGTAGCAGTTGTAAAAAAAAATGCTGCTTAATACCGAGTTGGTATATCTGATAAAAATTACACCCCTAAAGCAATGCCTCGAAAACTGACGGAGGAAGCGATGCAACAGATTCGTGATTTTTATAATAGGGATGACATTAGCAGACAAATGCCAGGGATGAAAGATGTGAAGACAATAAAGTGCAATACGGGAACGAAGACAAGAATGCAGAAGAGAACAATGATTAGGAACATTAGTGAAGCCTTCGAATTTTTTAAAGAAACTTATCCCGAAACATCTGATGGCAAGACTTGTATTTTGAATGAGAGACCAACTTACATTTTGCTAATCAGCGAGACTCCTCGCTATTTCGAAATATGCGCCAGATTTACCGAAAACACACCAAGAACTTCTGAAACAGGTATCATGCATTGTTGATAATGCAGATTGCATGTCCAGCAGTTGCGATTTATGCAAAGAATCCAACATTTGGGATATTATCCTAGATTCTAATCCCTGTATTAATTGGAAAGCCTGGGTCTTTCAGAATCAGAGACCAAAACAGATTGTCATTAGCAAACCTTTCAATGAGGCGCTAGATGAACTACATGACAGCACTGGTAAATTCAAGCTAAATTCTTTTGTTAAGAATGTTGAGTCCGATTACTTTCAAAATGTAAAACAACACCTGACCAATGAAAATGCTATTGTACAAATAGACTTTGCCGAGAATTACGCGCTGATCAGTCAAGGCGAAATACAATCAGCACATTGCTCTATTTGGACTGTCGACAAATTCTATTCAGTCTTCATAGTAAGTGATGAATTGAGCCACAATAAACACACAGTACATGTCTTTCTGCAAAAAATATTGGAGTACATCAGATCGGTCAATGAAAACGTCACATCTTTACATATATTCAGCAATAATTGCGCCGCACAATTCAAGAATCGGTTTATAATGGTGAGCATGAATGCACTCAAATCAGAATATGGATTCACCCACCTCGAATGGAACCTTGGTCGCTGCCTCGCATGGAAAAGGTTCCTTCGATGTAATTGGTGGAAGTATCAAAGGATCAGTGTGGATTGCTGGTAAGACCCGGAAAGCCATGGTTAACAGTGTCTTAGTATTCTATGATTTGGCACGCAATCTTTCTAAAAACCTTTTCTTTATATACATAGCAAAAGAAAATGTGTGCATGTTGGATGATAAATGGGAAGGGATAAGTATTCAGGCATTCAATCAAAACATTTCTTCCAATCTGAAGACGGCAATAGTATTTCCGTGGCGCAAACCTCACGTTCTTCCAAATGCACATTAGTTTTGAAATCTTCGAAAACCATCACTAATACAGAAAGTGATTGGGACGATGACGATTTGGAGCCTCTTTCACATCACAAAATTCAAATAGAAATGCTGTGTTCTAAAGCTTCTGCGCCTTTAGTATTGCATCAGAGAAAACCCTCCGTGCCACCTGAAACTAGTTTGCGCGCTTCGGATGTTTACAGTGATTCAGACAGCGAATCTTTAAATGAAGAATCTCCAGCAACGTTTCTTCCACCCTCAAAATTACCAGTAGAGGCATTTGCTGAAACTGGTACTATCTGTACCGCTGTCTTACTGAAAGATATTTGCGATGGTTTGTACGTGTTTGCGCAACTCAATATCACTATGTAGGTGGGTGTGTCAGAGGATATCGATGAAGATGGAGAAATAAGAGTACAATTTCTGATGACGACCGATGGCAAACGGTTCACTGAAATAGTGAACATAGCAGACGTGAAATTTGAAGACAAGTTAGAAGCGCCAAAGATAAATACGGATGGAAATAATATGTTCGTAGAATTTTCGGCGAAAATTGACGTATTTCAAAAGATATAATGAACACAACCAACAAAGAACTGTACTGATTAGAGATAAACTTCATTTGATCTCATTTTTTGGTTCCTATATAGGTGATTATTGATGTTTATATTCACTTAAATCATAATTTTGTGTTGCACCCGCGATAGTTTAAAAAGTTGATAATTCATTGCTTATTTTTGTTTTCCATATAATTTTGTACGCTGTTAATTAATCAGTTTGTGGCCTTGCAAAGTATCAAGGCTTAACGTAATAGATGTTTCTCAATTAACAGACTTTTAACAGGCTTTTCTCCTGTGACCTAGAGAGGTAGGGCCAATTTTGTTGCACCTGCCATGGCACTTTGGACCTTCCTCTGAACTATCTAAATATGATATTAAAATTCTTTTAACCGAATATAAAGTGAACATGTTAAAATGTAGATCTTTCAAGATTATCTCCATTAAAAAGTTTTTATTTGTTGTTTAGGGGACTTTACAAGCGTTTAAATATTGCACCCTCGATAATGGAATGGCCTTATATGCGTTCCGGGATTTCCTGGCATCTCAGAATTGATTTAAAAAAAAAACCTAATTTTATAGCCAAAAATTAACTTAAGGTAAATATGCATCCGATTATACGATCTGATTATAGAGCTTCGTGCCAAATTTCATGATTCTAGGTCAACTGAAAGTTTAGGTTATGATGCCCGTGTGAGTATCAAGCAAATTCAGCAAAGCGGCATAAACGGCCGCCTTTTCTCTTATGATTGCGTTAATGTACGGAACCCTATAAAATACTCCACTAATAATAATATTTGCTTATAATAAAAGAGAGATGTATTTGTAGTCGTTAGTTCTCGTGGTGCTCGAGTTTAAAGCTTACGGCGATATTTAGATCAAAAGTTGCATTTTTGGCAGAAAGCAAGCCGCTCAGCCCAGTGGTACCAAGGGACATTATGAATTATTTCATCCGAGGAGTTGAAATTGTTATTCACTGGAATTCAAGATTGTCTAATTTGGAGATTGCCTCAAATTGTCACTAGATGGCGCCGTATGTCGGCTGCCTCGCGCAAGCGTTTGTTTTGTCGTAGAATATAAGATAAGTGTGTTACAATGACCAGACGAGAGAGAATTACTATGTTGATTGAAAGTACAATATAACTATCAAGTTAATTTGGCTTTTATTTAAGACCCTAAAGCGGTCATTATCCATGGTCCTTCGAACCGAAAAGTTTTAGTTTTTGAGGAATTAAGAGTTCCGTAGCTCAGTACGTGTGAGCTACTCTTCGCATCGTTCCCATAGTATCAGTGGATCGCTGTTCAGAGGGATACGACTTGAGTACAGTGATTGCAGCGAAGTAGCGACTAGCAGAGCCAAGCTGAAATCACAGGCGGTGTGTACCACCGCCAGGAGCAGGACAGCGGAGAGGGAGACAGCGAGCACGTCACAACAGCAGATCGAGTGGTTATCGGTTGGTACGAGAAGTGAGTGAGGTGGTCAAGTGCAAATCGTGAGTACATTTATATTATTTGGTTCGTGGAAGTTCAACCTTATAAAGGAGTTCAAAACTTGTGGAAATTCATCAAGACAGTTAGACATTTTCAACCTTATAGCAAAGCAGTTCAGAACTTAGTGAATTTATTACATACATTAGATTTAGGACTTAGAAAAATTAAGAGAAAAACGGAGGTACGGGGAATCCATGCCGGATTTCGCCTAAGTCTCAATTAGTTGTTAGAACTTGTAATATTTTCAAGAATTTACTTTCGACACTTGTGATTTTCTTTAGGATTGAATTAGTTATAAAGTGTATACTTGTAAGCAATTATTTGGTTGTTGGATTTACTAAATTATTTGTTACAACATGGAGTCTTTAATTAGTTATCAACAAGACTTGTCAGAACGTATAACTAAGGCAAGAAGTAACTTTAAAAAGTCTCCTAAGGAACGCATTACTAAAGATTATGTCGAAAATAGATTGGAATCATTAGATCAGTTGTGGAGTGATTTTAGACAGGGACATAAAGAGTTACTGCAAACAGCAGATTCTAAATTATTAAAGGCTGAGACCTACACAACATCTGATATATATGATGAAACAGAGGAGCTGTTCACCAATTACAAGTGTGAGTTGAAAAAGATTTTAAGTTGTTTTAGGGTCCAGCCTAGTTCAAGTGTAAACGTAAGCAATGATAGCTCTAACACAAAATCATCTCAAGTCAAGTTACCGAAGATAACTATTCCAACATTTTCAGGCAAATATACGGAATGGATAACTTTTCGAGATTTGTTCGTATCTATGATACACAATAATAATGCCTTAGATAACGTACAAAAGTTACAATATCTTAAAGGTTACTTGACTGGAGAAGCAGAACAACTGATTAGATACACACCTGTGACTGACGCAAATTATCATCAGTGTTGGAAACAGTTAGAGGAACGTTATAGCAATAAGAAGTACCTGTCACATTGTATACTAAAGCGTTTACTTAGTCAGCGGAATATAACTGCTGAGTCAGCAGGATGTTTAAAAGAATTAATGGATACGTCATCGGATTGTTTGAGTGCGTTAAGCAATTTAGGCATTGATGTATCAACATGGGATATAATTGTTATCCATCTGCTTTCGCTCAAGTTGGATTCAGAGTCACGAAAGCAGTGGGAATTGAATGTAACATCGAATTTGTCTTCGGACTCATTACCCACGTTTGGGCAGTTCAAGGAGTTTTTAACTGGCAGATATAGAGCACTCGAGTTTATTGAGCCAAAAAGTGTAATGAAGGTATCAAGTTCTAGCGTAAAACCATCAAGTGGTGGTAGTGTGAGTAAGCCAAAGGTACTGCATGTTACAAATGCGGCTACAGTAGCCTGTGAGTTTTGTACTGAAGGTCATAAATTGTGCTTCTGTAAAAAATTTGCAAACGAAGATTATGCTGCACGTCATGCCTTTGTTACGAATAACCGAATGTGTTACAACTGCTTAGGGGCGAACCACTCGGTTAGATTTTGCCAAAAAACCACCACTTGTAGAATTTGTAGAAGGAAGCATCACTCCCTACTTCATCCGAGGAGTGAGCCGGCTTCAAATGTTAATACGAGTAGTTCAGTTCAAACAGTCAATTCAGTTCCGAATGAAGAAACTGTTAGTGGGGCGGGAACTAGCCGTTCCACGAATGAGACCACACCGGTTCTGACCTGTTTTTCTAAAGGAAAGTCAGGTAGTCAAGTTTTGTTGCCCACAGCACTTGTGAGTGTACAATCAAAAACAGGTCAGTACCGGCCATTTAGAGCGTTGTTAGATCAGGGTTCGCAAGCCTCATTTGTAACGGAGGCCACAGTTCAAGGGTTGAGCCTGAGTAAAACACATGCCAACCTGTCAATTTCCGGAGTAGGCGGAGATCAGCAGTCGATGAGATCAAGTTCAGCGGTGACGTTAGATATCCAGTCATTAACGGATCCGAACTTTAAATTGAAGATCAAATGTTTTGTGCTTACAAAAATAACAACATTACTACCTGAGAGAGAGGTAGTGGTGCCGGACTGGAATCAATTGCAGCATTTGTGCTTGGCTGATCCAGAGTTCAATTCACCCAATAAAATAGACATTTTGTTGGGGGCGGAGGTCTATAGCCAGATTATAAAGGAGGGTGTAGTGAGAGGGCCCGCAGGGTCCCCAGTAGCTCAGTGCACTTCTCTGGGATGGATATTGTCTGGATCTACGGGCAACGCAGGTATAGGAAACAAAATATCAGTCTTGCATGCGCAAGTAGATGAAAATGAGGTCATTAAAAGATTTTGGGAATTGGAAAACGAGCCTTTATTGAGAACACCAATTCTATCAAAAGAAGAACAAAGATGCGAAGACATCTTCACAACCACAACACGTAGAGACGAGAATGGTAGGTACGTGGTGAAATTGCCGTTTCGCGATGAGGAACCGTCCTGTAAACAAGGAGAATCACGTGAAATTGCAATAAAGAGATTAAGGTCACTAGAAAGAAAGTTCACTAAAGATAAACTACTAAAAGATAGGTACACGGAAGTTATAAATGAGTATTTAAAGCTAGGTCACATGGTGTCAGTATCAGAATTGGACCTAAATAAAGAAAAAGCGGTCTACTTACCACACCATGCAGTTGTTAGGGACGACAAGTGCACCACCAAAGTCAGGGTAGTTTTTGACGCATCCTGCAAAAATGAAAACGGGGTATCACTCAATGACACCTTGATGGTTGGACCCACATTGCAGCCAGATTTGCGCCATTTGATCATGGGATGGAGGAAGCATCCGGTATGTTTAACAGCGGACGTTGTTAAGATGTACCGAATGGTAAAGGTAGCAGAAGAAGATTGCGATTATCAACGTATCGTTTGGAGAAATAATCCAGATGATCTAATAAAGGATTACAAACTGCTCACCGTTACCTTCGGTACAGCTTCAGCTCCGTACTTAGCCGTGAAAGCTCTAAACCAAGTTGCTATAGATCACAAAGAAAAGTATCCAATCGCAGCAGAACGAGTAGCAACAGAGTTTTACATGGATGATTTGATGTCTGGTTGTCAAACCATAGAAGAAGGAATAGTGTTATATAAGGAAATGGATTCACTATTAAAGGAAGGTGGATTCATTTTGCAAAAATGGTCGAGTAATAAAGATGAGTTACTGGAAATAATAGATCAAACAGGGGAAATCAAAATTGAAGAAAAGAAAGAGCACAAAAACTTAGAATGTAAACAAGAGAATATTGTAAAGATTTTAGGACTTACCTGGAACAGAACACGCGACGAATTCCAATACTCGGTAAAACTGCCTTCGTTGTCTGCACCTGTAACAAAAAGGAAAATAATATCAGATGTTGCAAGGCTATTTGACCCACTGGGGTGGATAGCACCATGCGTAATAAAAGCAAAAATCTTTATACAGCGACTGTGGATAGCGGGGACTGGTTGGGACGAAGAACCACCAACCAGTATTTTAGAGGATTGGTATACTTACCGTAATGAGTTAGGTCAACTAACAGATTTTAGTATTCCTAGGTGGCTGTTCACCAAGGAAGATGATGTACTGGTGGAGTTACATGGCTTCTCCGATGCATCCAATGTTGCTTATTCGGCTGTAGTATACCTGCGTGTAGTCAGTTCATCAGGAGAAATTCATGTCGTTCTCGTTGGCGCAAAAACCAGAGTATCACCCGTCCGGCAAGTCAGTATTCCACGCTTGGAACTCTGTGGCGCGGTTCTACTAGCCAAGCTGCTGGTAGAGATTGCCAAGGTGCTGAACATTCCAATCAGCAATGTAAGAGCATGGACGGATTCGATGGTGGTGCTGGCTTGGTTGAATAAACATCCAAATAACTGGAAGACATTTGTGGCCAATAGAATTTCCGAAATCCATTCCACATTAGAATCATCACAGTGGTCGCATGTCTCGACGAAGGAAAATCCAGCTGATTGTGCGTCACGCGGAATTCGGCCATCAGAGCTAGTTGAGTTAGATTTATGGAAATTTGGTCCAAGGTTTCTATGGGAGAAAAACATTTCATTTAAAAAATTAAAGAACAACGAGACGCACGAGGAACAGTCGTTGAAGATTCATGTTGCTACGGTAGAGGAGTCGATTGTGGACAAGTATTCTTCACTAAAGAAGCTAATTCGTGTGGTAGCATATTGTAGAAGATTCGTCACTAAAAAGCAAATTTTGGATAAAGGTCAATGTGTAAAGTATTTATATAAGTGGGAGTTGGATGAAGCGCTATTGATTTGTAGTAGATTAGTTCAAGCGGCAGAGTTCAAATCAGAAATAAAAGAAATAAAAACTTACGGACAGGTCAAATCCAAATCGTCGAAACTGTTAAGTTTGAACCCTTTCATCGACGATAAGGGATTGCTAAGAGCAAACGGGAGAATATCTCAGTCTCAAGAATCCGAGAATGTTAAGCAACCAATCCTGCTGCCGCACAAGTCGCACTTTTCGGATTTAGTAGTTGACAATGCGCACAAGAAAACGTTGCATGGGGATGCACAATTAATGCTAAATTTCATCCGATCAGCGTACTTTTTAGTAGGAGCAAAGAATCTGGTGAAACATCATGTTCGTAAATGTGTGATTTGCGTGCGGCACAAGGCAAAGATACAAACCCAACTTATGGGATCCTTACCTTCAGTCCGAGTTACACCGGCTAGGGCGTTCTTAAGTAGCGGTGTAGATTATGCAGGACCAATTATGCTGAGAACCTCTAAAGGCAGAGGCCATAGAAGTTATAAAGGATATATATGTTTGTTTGTGTGTATGGTCACAAAGGCTGTACACATTGAAGTTGTGAGTGAACTCACATCTAGAGGATTTTTAGAATCATTTAAACGATTTGTGGCTGGACGCGGCCATTGTGCTGACTTGTATAGCGACAATGGCACGAATTTTGTAGGAGCCTCAAAGGAGCTCAAAGCTCTGTTTGAAGCGGAGAGATCAACGATGGTACAAGAGATAGCTGATAGTTTAGCTGTCAATGGAACCAACTGGCATTTTATTCCCCCTCGAGCCCCCAGTTTTGGTGGATTATGGGAATCTGGCATAAAATCGACCAAATATCATATAAAACGAGTAATTGGCGAGTCCACATTGACGTACGAAGAGATGAGTACACTATTGAGTCAAGTTGAAGCATGTCTCAATTCAAGACCATTGTCAGTAATCAATAATGATCCAGGGAACGCTATCCCGTTGACTCCTGGACATTTTCTTGTGGGAGAGCCACTAGTGATGGTCCCTGAAGCAAATTATGAAAACTCCAACGTTACGAGTTTGAAAAGATGGCAGGTCACTCAGGGAATGTTGCAGAACTTTTGGCGCAGGTGGTCTAACGAATATTTGACTCACCTCATGCACCGTTACAAATGGGCTTTTAAGACACCGGAACCTGAAGTCGGGGACATTGTTTTGGTGAAGGAGGATGACTTACCTCCTAGTAAATGGCTTTTTGGTAGGATCGTAGCTAAACACCCTGGTTTGGATGGGTTAACTAGAGTAGTGTCATTGAAATATAAAAATTCAACCATTAAACGTCCAACCTCAAAGCTTTGTATATTACCAATAAATATATAGTTTAGTGTTTCTAGAAGTATATATTAGTTAGCTGAAAATGTATTTACATAATTACAATTGTGTGTAATTTTAGTTTTAAGAGTTCAAATTGTTGTAGCCCTCGCCTATATCAATGTTACTATGGTGGGCGGTTAGAAAGGACATTCTGTCCTTGGTGGGCGGTATGTCTAATTTGGAGATTGCCTCAAATTGTCACTAGATGGCGCCGTATGTCGGCTGCCTCGCGCAAGCGTTTGTTTTGTCGTAGAATATAAGATAAGTGTGTTACAATGACCAGACGAGAGAGAATTACTATGTTGATTGAAAGTACAATATAACTATCAAGTTAATTTGGCTTTTATTTAAGACCCTAAAGCGGTCATTATCCAAAGATGGAGGCCGTTTCCAATAATAATTAAAAAAAAAATGGCTTCACTGATCTTTACTGATTATTATGGTGTCAATTAATTCGTATGACACCTACATATAATATAAAAAATATAAGTTCCCCTTAAGAAATTAAAGAAAGCAACTGAATATTAAGAAAATTGAGAATGTTTATATTTTTTTATTCTCATGAAAATATACTAATGAATTTCCTATGATGTGATCACATATTTTTTCCATTGAATGAATCCTGATATTATAAATAAAAAAATCGTAAAAATACGTTCAGCAGTTTTTAATCTATATGCATTTCAATAGGACCGCGCGGTTTTGAAAGCGTACGTGATTGTGATGCATAACGAATAGAATCGAAACGAGTGCACCGGTTTCAGTAATTTACGTATCAGACAATTTGTATTTATGTCATGTAATTTACGACGTCGCTCACAAAGGGCTTCATACCAAGTACACAGCAGTTATTTGTTTTGGTCACATCTTACTAATTTCATTATGAATTGGCGTTTCAATATTTGACCAATAATGTCATTCTCTGGCATGTGGGCAGAATCCGGATCCGAAGTTAGCAGCCTAAAATCACCGGACAGATTATAATTTCTGACAAATCGTAGAACGGCTATTCTTTATCGCTTCTAATGAATGATCTTTATGACACAGAGCATCATGTTTGATATGTCATTATCTGGCATCTTTGTTGGAAGTTGGCCGAATCCGGCTCCAAAAGCTAGCGACCAATTTTTTTCTTACTACTGGACAGATTTTAAATTATGACATATTGAAGAATTGTCTTTAGACATGGCTTATAAGTTTTACGCAATGTGGAGTTTAGGCATCATTTCAATATGAAGGCGATAAGCCAATATATTATGTATTTTTTGTGAAAAGGTGTTTGGATAAGTTTTACTGTGAGTTCCTTGATATAAATTAATAATTACTAAGTTAGTAATAAAACTGATAAAGCTATAAGAATAAATAAATTTATTAATGATGTATAATATTGTGGTTCAGGTATTGATTATTTTAGTGATAGTTATTTTGGAAATTCTTGGTTAATTTGTCCAAATACCAATGCATCTATCTAATAACAGACAAATGATCCAGTATCTACAAGGAGTTTTGTAATGTTCTTCATTATTTTAACATGTCTCAAAATTTCTTTATTACTGTAGATATTTACATATACGTACTAAAGTCATATTTTGCCTCTGCTTTACATTGAAACACTGTGGGAAAGAAAAAGCCCACCGATTGATTTTAGAGCTCTTTTAAAAATTTGCTGTGTAAGCCTATGAAGCGTCTAGATTCTATAATAATAGTGGGCTATAACTATAATTACCTGCAATTAAGAGTATCGGGGACAAAAGTCCACACCGACTCTACTGCCTCTAAACATTGACCTGTCGAAAAACAAGGCGGGGAATAATATATATTTCCAAGATGCTTATACTTTTACCCTATACATATTTCAAATTCAAGTTCAACTACTATAGCGTTTAATTAGTTACGTTCCTGCGGTATATGGAGTGGTGCTCGAGGGGTGACATTACCTTATATGCCGCCCCCCACTGAAGTCTCCCACCATATTGACGCCACAATAACACCCACGGTGACACATGGTACCCTTGTGTGGGGCAACAAGTAATGTGTATGCTTGTATATATGTGTATGTTTACCCCTCCATCACCGCTCCTCTACCATAGAAATCTACTCAGTTATATAAAGGCGTTACAGTAGTTATTTAAACCAATCGTATCATCTTCATCATCTGTTCATCAACCCACTGTTGAGGAGAGGCCTCCCCATCCTCCTCCATTTAACTCGGTCCTGTGCAACCCTCGTCCAATATTTCCTGCTATCCTCGCTATGTAGTCGCACCATCTGACAGGCTGGCTAGTCTGTCGTTGGCCTCCTCTTGGCTACACGTAGGTGCAGTAATATTGATTTAACTGTATCGCTCGACACTTCTGTTTTAGACGCTGAAAGTTATCAAGATGTGCTTGAAACTTGAATTTTGGCACAGAGGTGTATTATGAAGAGTATATTAAGGGAAAAATCTGAAAACAGTTAATTGATTTACGATAAAAACAAAAAGCCGGGAAGTGCCGAACGTTACGTACGAAAATAAACGTACTGTAGCTCAAGCAGGAAAAACTCTCCAGACGCTAACGAGACCTCGCATCGAAAATGTAACCAGAGTCTCATCGGCAGCAGGAACCACTGTCTATCGATTAACGTCATTGCGATACCCAGAAAACGTTCTACGTAATACTGCGCCTCTAGCATGGACAAGCTGAACGAACAAAACAGTATATTGAATGAATGAAACGTTCCAAATCTTACGTTATCCATAGATCGATTTTAAATTTAAGTTTTATTGCAATGTGTAGCGGAAATATTATCCTAATTTGTAATATTGTTACAATTTTTAAAGACTTTGAAATAATAAAGTGTAATTAATCATAAACTCAACGAATATTATAAAAATAATAATGGTTTTCGAGAAAGTATTTTGGTTTTTGATTGTGACATGACTCTTAGAATGGCATTTCGACGCTAGCGAAAACATTTATTTTTTTATGTCTTCCTTTTATACAGCAATCTGTCATCTAGGACATTCAGCTATAGATTTGATGTGTAGACAGGCTTTTAGGTATGGGACCAGTGTACCATCCTTTAAATTTATACTAAGATTAGTTTAGCAGATCTTGTGGTGCTCTTCTTTTTAGTCTTTTGTAGGTTATCGGTTCCATCATCAGGTTCAGGGCCAGTGAGTTAGGATGCCTTTCTAGTCTTGCTTTATATCTCTTGAGGTTGGATACAATCTCCTCCTGTATCATTGGGACTTTCAAATCTCGATGAATGCGTTCATTAGTAATGTACCATGGTGCATTTGTGATTAGTCGTAGAGTTTTTGATTGGAACCTTTGAAGGATCGCGATATTTGATTTGGCAGCCGTTCCCCAAAGTTGTATGCCGTAGGTCCATATAGGTTTTATGATGCATTTGTAGATTAGCAACTTTCTCTCCAGTGAAATTTGCGACTTTTTGTTTAGGAGCCAGTATAAGTTGTGGAGCTTCAGGCCTAAGGCTTTACGCTTCGTGAATATGTGCTTACTCCAGGTTAAGCGTCGGTCTAGAAAGATACCGAGATATCTGGTTTCATCTTCTTGAGGTATTTGATTCCCATTCATCATAACTGGAGGACATGTGTCTCTTCTGGTGGTGAAGGTAACTTGAACAGATTTGGTTTCATTTGCTTTTATTCTCCAGTCCCTGAGCCAGTCTGTTATGGAATTTATGCTCGATTGAAGTTTGGCTGAAGCTGCTGTTGGGCTCTGGTCTGAGGCTAGGACTGCCGTGTCGTCAGCAAAGGTTCCAGTAACAATATCAGTGCTGACTGGTAAGTCTGCGGTGTAAAGGATATATAGTATAGGTCCAACGACACTTCCCTGTGGCACTCCTGCTTGTATTGGGTGTAAAGTAGTTGAGTCCTCTCCCAGCTTGACAAAGAAGTATCTCTCACTCAGATATGATTTGAGGAATAAGTAGTAATTAATGGGAAAGTACAATCTAATTTTGTAGAGTAGTCCTTCGTGCCATACTCGGTCAAATGCCTAAAAGATGTCCAGAAATATTGCAGAGCA
Organism: Argyresthia goedartella; assembly: GCA_949825045.1. Lineage (NCBI taxonomy): Eukaryota > Metazoa > Arthropoda > Insecta > Lepidoptera > Argyresthiidae > Argyresthia > Argyresthia goedartella. The sequence goes on from OX463834.1 coordinate 21,465,868, forward strand.
GTACTCCTTTTTTTCGAATGTGGTGTTTATTTTTTCTATCAATATGTGGACCTGTTCTATTGTACTATGCCTCTGTCTGAAGCCAAACTGGTGCTCTGGAATGATGTTTTTCTCGTGGATTATAGGCATGAGTCTCCTTAGGAACAATGTTTCCAGTAATTTTGATGTGATTGGCAGCAGGCTTATTGGACGATATGATTTTACATCCGTTGCTGGTTTTCCCGGTTTAACAATCATTATTATTTGTGCCACTTTCCATTGCCTTGGGATGAAGTTGTGCTGTAGAATGGCATTAAATATATATGTTAGGAGTTCCACAGCTTCCACTAGCAAATGTTTAAGGATGGTTGCAGTTATAAGATCAAACCCTGGAGATTTGTGGTTAGCTAGATTCTTTATTACTGCAACAACTTCGTTCTTAGAAAATTTTTCAACTGGAAGATCAAGCTGGTAAGTCTTAGTAAGTAGCTCATTTACTTCATTGGTTTTAGTAGAGCCGTTTTCTGGGTTTGGGACGAATACCCTTTCTAGGTGGTACGCGAAAGTGTCAGCCTTCTCTGTGTCACTTTTCGCCCATGTTTGGTCAGATTTGCATATAGGGGGGTGATGCTTCTGAGGCTGGTATAGCTTTTTAGTGGCTTTCCACAGCGAGTAGTCAGTTCCTGCTGTTCCATCAAGACTTCTAAGGTATTTCTGAACTCCTTCATTCCTTACATCTTCGAGTAGTGTTTTAAGTTTATTGGTGATATAGTTCAGTGTATTTTTATTGCTGGGACACCTGTGAGTTTGCCACGCTTTCCTTGCTCTGCGTTTCTCTGCAAGTATATCTCTTATGTTTTTGGGAATTTGTGTTTGATCTTTTGCTTTCGGCTCTGGGATTGATTCCCATGCTGACACTTGTATGCATTGATTGAAGTGTTCCACAGCTTTTTCAATATCATTGTTACTTTTTAGCGGTGCAGATGTGCAGATTCTTTCGGATGCTAGTTGTTGAAAGTGTTCCCAGTCTGTTTGTCGATTGTGTAACTTGCAGGGTCTGGGTGTGATAATGGCATTTATGTCGACTGTAGCAAATACTGGGGAATGATCAGATGAGAGTTCATAGCTACCCTTGCATTCTATTTTATCCTTGCTTAGTCCTTTGATTATGTAAAAATCTAGAAGATCTGGTATCTCGTTTTTGTCAGTAGGCCAGTAAGTCGGTTTTCCAGATGAGACCACGCTTAAGTTAAGCAAGTTTATGGCTTGCAGTAGCTGCCGTCCCTTCGTAGTAGTTGTTCTGGCCCCCCAAGATGTGTGCTTAGCATTATAATCACCTCCAGCAACAAATCTTCTGCCAAGATGGTCAAGAAACTTGATGTAGTCTTCCTTTTTAAGTTTGTGTTTTGGTGGGCAGTAGACAGCACACAGCGTTAGTCGGCCTTGCCAATCTTCTATAGAAATATTTGTAGCTTGAAACATTTCTGTGCAGTATGGCTCCATTTCAAAGTGGCGTATGTTTTGTTTTACTAGTCTATCCTATGAGCACATGGAGGAAGCGCTATCGCTTCCTCCATGTGCTGCCCCGGATGGATGCATAGTGTGATAAACTTTGTACTTAGGGATACTGAAGTTGTTCTTATTAGTGAAGTGTGTCTCAGTTATTAACATGATGTCAATATTATTTTCTTCAAGAAAAGCTTTTACTTCTAGCTTGTGGTTTGGTAGGCCGTTGGCATTCCATAGGACTAATTTAATTGAATCGAATTTGGCAGTCTAGACGTTATGGACAATAGTAGATTTGTTACAGTAGTAAGTTGCTGCATCATTTGCTGCATCATTGACATGAGCATCTTCATCTCGTCTGGTTTTGTAGGGTTGGGTGGTGTATTGGGGTTTAGATCGTCCTGGTATATTTCATCAGACTTTTGAGTTGCTTTAGCAGCGTCACTATAGGAGTATGTTTGGGGCTTTGGTAGAAGGTTAGAGTATATTTGGGGCTTTGGTAGAAGGTTACCAGGTGCTTTAATTGCCTTATTTCCTGGTATGGTTTTCGGTCTTAGTGATGGGTATTTTATTTTTTGGAGCTCTTTGTAGACTGTACATCCCTTGTAGTTAGCTGGGTGGTTCCCCTCACATAGAATACATTTGACATCATTTGATCTAGTCTTCCTGGGACAATCTACTGACATGTGCTCACCAGCACATTTTATGCATTTTGGTTGTCTTCTGCAGTATGTCTTTGTGTGACCGTATTGTTGGCGCTCTGCGGGATCACCCTTTTTGGAATTTGCTCTTCTATCTTGACTTGGCAGTGTAGCAGGTATAACGTATAACCTAAAGGTTATAAATGTCCTTGTTATTGCTGCATGGTTGTAGTTTCAATAAAGAATATGGGCAGTGGTTTGTTGGTGGACCTTGCCTTGATGTTCCAGATATTAGATACTTTCTCGCTAGCTGGTTCCTGGTTGAGCCTCAGCTAGCGAGAAAGTATCCGTAATCGAAATGTGGGAAAATGTATGAGATTTTGAACAGCGCCCCTATTGTGCGTAAACATAACTAAAATCGGTAGCAGGAAGCATTTTCGTCTGGTGTTCGAAACGATACGTCAACAACTCGCTTTTCAAATGTTATAGTGTTAATTTTAAATATATATACCTACATATTTCGTACATTATGTATGTAGCAACCCTTTGTTAATATCAATCTCATGGTGAAACTCAGTCGATGAAGTTGCGGATTGGGATGAAATACTACGTGAATATGTTATGCATGAAGCCATGATCCTCGATAGTGAGAAACCGTTAGTGCTCGGAGAAGGATAAAAACAAACAAAAATAACCGTTAGTGCTCGGAGAAGGATAAAAACAAACAAAAATTGCGTCAAGCCTTCCCCCGTAGGGGACGGCAGAGGCACATTTGTGCTCGTTTAGCCAGATATTCAATACTCCATTTTGCGTGACAGGGGGCTAGCCCATTGCAGTAGCTACGGAGATATGAAGTTCATTGTAATTTTTGGATCTATGGATTTTTAAACCTTAACCAAGAATTTTTCATTAACAAACATAAATATTTACATACAGGTACATACATTGCTTCTAGCCCCACACTAGGACCACCTGTGTCGTGGGTACCAGAAACAGCAACGTCACACACATATAAACATCCAAGACCTAGGGTTATTTTCCTTTTACCACAGCCGGAGATCGAACCCTGGACCTCTGGCATGGCAGGCAGAGCCACAACCGCTTCGCCACAGAGGTCGCCATTGGTTTTGAACTTTATCAAGTTGAAAATTATTTATTGAACATAGTTATTAAAAAGTTACATTAAGAGAAAACATATGATCAAAGGCGAGCTTAACTCTAAACAGATTTCTTCCAGCAAACCAAGGCATGAAAAGAAAACTTATCATGAAAGAGTAGGTAGGGCAAATCAAATCAAATCAAAAATCATTTATTTCCATAGGATGTTGTTACATCACTTAGATCCGTCATTACATTTTTTTGGGTGAGTTCATTAACACAATGGCGGAATCTGTGGAGAAGAGCTCACCGAAGAAACTCCACAGTCGTCGCATCTTTTGCGTTTCCTTTTTTAAATAAAATATTGTCAAATTACAAAATGAATGCTAATTATATATCGAAACAGCCTGTTACTCAAACAATCTATTCCCATGGACATCTGTCCTCTAAGTAATCAGATATCCTACAGTAACCTTTTTTATACAATTTCTGTTTTATTATTATTTTAAACTTGTCTAAAGGTAAGTTTTTAATATCAGTAGGGACCTTATTGTAATAGCGTATACAATTGCCTTTAAAAGAATTACTAATTTTATGTAGTCGGCTTACATAAGCAACCAACTTGTCTTTATTTCTAGTATTAAAATTGTGTATATCACTGTACTTCTGAAAATTAGTTATATTTCTTTTTACATACACAAGATTGTCATAGATATATTGAGACACAAATGTCAGAATATTGATTTCTTTAAACTTTTCCCTCAGTGACACTCTAGGCCCTAATCTATAAATTGCACGAACAGCCCGTTTCTGCAGAATAAATATACTATTAGCATTCGCAGCGTGACCCCACAATAAAATACCATAGGTCATTAGACTATGAAAGTAACTAAAGTAGACTAGTCTAGCGGTGTCTACGTCGGTAAGAGCTCTAATTTTTTTAACTGCGAACGCTGCCGAACTCAGTCTGTTCGACAATTTATTTATATGAGGATCCCATTGTAGTTTGGCGTCTAAAGTAATGCCCAAAAAGACAGTCGACTGCACAAGGTCCAATCTCTGTCCTTTTATAAATATGTCTGTAGTTACCGGGTTCACATTGGGTAACACGAATTTAATACATTTAGTTTTCTTTTCATTAAGTAATAAATTGTTAACAGTAAACCAGTTCACTATACTAGAGATAGCATTGTTTACCTCGTCATAATTTGATTGCTGTCTTTTAACTTTAAATATCAAAGAAGTATCATCGGCAAACAATACTAACCCATGTTTTGCTTTAACAAGGTAAGGTAAATCATTAATATATACTAAAAACAAGAAAGGACCAAGAATTGAACCTTGCGGTACGCCCATACTTATTGAAGACCCAGGTGATCTTTTCCCATTAACATCGACCATCTGAACCCTATCTGTTAGATATGACTCCAGAAGGCCAAGTGCCTGATCTTTTACACCATAATGGCGTATCTTCCTGACAAGAGTGTCATGATGGACGCAATCAAAAGCCTTGGATAGATCGCAGAAGACACCTATTGCATCCATTGCGTCTTCCCAGGTATCAAAAATATTGTCGATTAGTTCAACACCAGCATCGGCTGTTGAACGACCCTTTGTGAAACCAAACTGAGCAATATGAATTAAATTATTGAGATAAAAATGACTTTGCAATTGATTAAGTATGAGTTTTTCAAATATTTTGCTAAGCGTTGGTAGTATCGATATGGGTCTAAAATTGGTGGGGTCTGATGTACTACCAGCTTTGAATAAAGATATAACTTTACTTAGTTTCATCAAGTCAGGAAACACACCATTATCTATACATTGATTAAATATACAACAAAGGTGAGGTGCAATACAATCTACAATGGAACTAATAATTTTTACTGATAGACCATGGGCGTCAGCTGTCTTTTTCATTTCCAGGGATTTAAACGCTTTTACAATGTCTTCATTATTTACGTGCCTAAATTTAAAATCTGTTTTACATTCCTCAAAGTTTTGTTTGAGTATAGATTCAGCAGCAGCGGGAGATGAATTTAAAGACTTGGTTGTTGAAACTGGAATGTCCGTAAAGAAATTTTCGAAAGCTTTTGCTACTTCTAGGTCTGTACTTAGCAATTGATTATCTATCTTAAGCTTGAAGTTATTATGTGTAGCTTTGGCCTTTCCAGTCTCTCTGTTTATAATTTGCCAAGTCGTTTTCATTACATTGCTACTAGATTCAATTTTGTTTTTAATTAAATTAGATTTAGCTACGGCACAAACGCGTTTAAACATTTTTGAATAACTACGAACATAATCTAGAAAGGCCGTATTTTTGTTATATGATTTCTCTTCATAGAGTTCACATAATCTTCGTCTGCTCCTATGAATTCCAACTGTCGCCCAATCACTAAGCAAAGCTTTGTTATTAACTTTTATAGTTTTTAATTTAAATACCGTATCATATTCATTTTTGACAAGGTTAAATACTGAGTTGTACAACAAATTTGGATCGTCACTGTATGGTATTTCCCATAGTTTATCTAAAATATTATTCCTGTAGTGTTCAAGCCGAGTGTCACTAACGGGCACACATGTAATATCCTCTTTTTGGTCCTTTTTTATTTTAATATTGAATATACCTATCTGACCAGAGTGATCAGAGGTTAATTTATTGATGACCGATTTGAAAATGGGCGTAATGTTAGTAAATATATTGTCAATGCAGGTAGCAGATGTTGCAGTAATTCTAGTAGGCTCCAAAAACAGATAGTTCATGTTGTGACATAAAAATTAAGATTTTAATCTAGTACAAATATTATTATCCTCTAACAGATTAACATTAAAATCACCACAAATTATAAAAAATTTGTTTTTATCGCTGATTTTAATCAACACTTCATCCATTTTCTTTTCGAATAAATCAAAGGATGAATCTGGTGGTCTGTATACGCTCATTACAATAAGTTGTTCAAGTTCAGAGTTACTCTCTGTTGTCCTATGGGTTAATTTAAAGAGCTTGGAACAGATTCCAAGGAGTACATGTCATTATTAATACACTGCTCAATAGAAGCAGGCGTTTCATTAGTCAAAAACTTGACTGAGTTCAAAATAAAATAAGATAGTGACTGTGCTATCTGTTTTGTATAAAACCTAGATAGGTAATACCTATCCTTAGTCAAATAAAAATATTTTCCAATACAAATATTGGTGTCTATGAAATGAAATTTTTCAGTATGACACAATATGGGCACAATAACTAATCTATTATAAAATATATAAGTAAATTAAATATCTATAAAATACGGAAAATAAAATACATACTTATGTATATCAAGCTAATCATATTTGTCACTTATCAGTTAATATATGAATTAAAAATAAAATAGAAACACAAAAAGAAACAACTACGCGAATAAACCACCCCGGGACATTGCCGAGGCTAAGGTTCCCATGACGCTTGCAGCATTTCCCCGCTGCACAGCCAGGGAGATCCTTTGCATCAGAAATGCCCCAGAGCGGTAGTCAAATCCTCTATCCCTTAGACGGCGCCCCAGATCCTTAATAAATAATTTTCCCTTGTGTCCCCCAAACCCCAGTCGTCTCGAGCGCAAGAGGCACAAAGATGTAGCTTCCCGTGAGTGCGGCATACTTAAGGCACTTCTGTCTTGCGGCAGACTCGGCGGCTGCACCAGACATGGGAGGCAGCAAAGGTGCAGACGCAGGTCGCATCCCATAGCAGGGAACGTCCTCTCTCCCAAGGTACCAGGGTCAATCCGTCCGGACGCTTCCCATCCGACCGGCACAAACCTGGTGGCTCCAACACACTAGGAACGATGGCCGATACCAAAGCCCTACGAACGATGTCGTTTATTGCGTGGTGCCGCGAAAACCTGCCAGCGCTCCTGGTACAATGTAGGCCATGGCGACCCAACTCATTGACCCATGCCTCACAAACGCATCGATGCGGCTGGCAGATAGTGCAGCCCAAACGCAAAGCGACTGCCACGCGCAAAGTGTCGTTTGGTGTCCAGGAAAGTTCCCAGCTGGGGAGAAGGCATTGCGTGCAGCCACAACCCCGATTCGGACTGACAAACGGCACGCAGGCGCGCTAATTCCGGCCCCGAACTATGAGCGAGGAGATTATCACGAATGACTTCGCACACGACCTCATCCCAGGAGCGCTGACTATACAGCCTTTCCGGCAGGTCGCTTCCAGGACACCGGGCACGCCATAAGCCCTCCGCCTCCCCCGCAAAAGGAATGCGGAACCCGTCACCATGCATACCCAAGATGTGAGTAACGAGGTCCACAACACCATGCGAAGAAGCCAGAAAGCCAGGGAGCTCGGTGTCCTGCAAGCGTCGAACACCTAAACCTCCGTACCTGATGGGCAGCGTGGCTTGCACCCACTGAGACGAGGACATCTCTACGTTGATGATGCACTCCAGCAAATCCTTCAAAACTGCATCGTATCTCGAAGTTATCTCCCTGTGCAACCAAATCGGGGCAGTCCGTATGGAATAAGTTAGCCTTGGTGAAGAAAGACAACTTTTTAAAATCGTCAAGGAAACGTGGGCGGAAAGCTGCTTTAAATGTGGTTTCGACGCCTTAAGGATATCAATTTTTGATTGCAATACTCCGGGAATGCCCTCCGGGAAAATAGGAGCACCCAGAAGTGTGAAATCCACCTTATTCCTAAGAATGATTCCGGGAACGACTGATTGGATTTCATCGCTCACCTCTTGAGGTAATTGTCCTGAACAAGAAAATACTTCACACTTCTGGGTATTCAACTTAAGCCCTAATTTGCCGAACCCCAGTATCAGTCTTCCGAGATCCTCCAGAACCACCTCTGGACTGCCACCGATTGTGCCATCATCCAAATACCACACGTTTAAAGGTGAACGCAAAGAAGCCACAACTTCTTGGATTGCCATACTGAAGAGAAAAGGACCCAAGGGATCACCCTGCTAAACCCCTACCTTTGACTGCACCAGGCTCCCACCGAAAAAGAAGTTACTAGTGGCACTGTAACACTGGTGCAGGTATGGGTACAAATTTGGACAACAAGACTTCACCCTACTTAAGACGATGTCTCGCTCAACAGTATTAAAGGCGTTCTTAACGTCCACCTTAATAACGATTTCATGTGAGGCAACCCTGCTCATCACATATGAACGCGTAGCATGAATGGCAGCCTCACACCCCAGAGCTACTCCGACACCTAACTGCTCAGGCTGCAACTGCGGTGCTTGATCACCTCTCACCGCATGACAGCACATCTTTGACACCAAACGCCGAACTACGCTGCCCACAGCAATTGGCCGAATGCCCCCATCTTTTTTCTCCAAAGCACAAAGAGAGGCTCCATAGAGATAAGGGCACACCTCCCTATTAATCACGCCCTTCAACATGTAGTTTGTCAAGTTACATAGAGAACTCAACAGCGCAACCCCACCATCACCAGCCCCTACAGACTTTAATTCCTTAAGGTGCTCAGGGCGCAAACCATCCAACCCACCAGACGAGCCGTTCTTAAAAGAGGCAATTGTCTGCGCAACGTCACCCACCTCCACAGATAGGCACTCCGAAGAAAGATCAGGTTCAGGAGGAAAGTCCAAAGGTCGGTGAGGACAAGGATGCTTTTCTCTCAAGGATTTCAGGGTCTCGTCATTATCAGGTGCGATGGAACAGTCCGACAATAACACCCGAACCGCTCCACTCAGATCACCATCGTGCACCTTCGATTCTACTAATCTATAAAACGACCTCTGACCCAAGGGAACCCCCCTCGTGGCGCAAACTGATGCACTCGGAGTCAAGTCACTCGGAGCTTCATTTACAACATTTTCCTTCACTTTCGCGGTGAGTGAACGGCTACGGTCCTCCGATGAGGGAACCCTGAGCGCAGTGTAGGAAAAGGTCAACAAACTATACCAATCCAAAAGGTCATTAGACTGTATGCAGCGTTCAATAACCTGTGACAACTTAGACGCAGCGATGCACCTAGCACCCTTCGGAATGTGTTTAAGCACCCTAACATTCCTCCTCAGAATTGATAACTGATATCAAACTACTAAATAAGTACCAGTACATACATAAACCTGTGCATATAGTTTACATATAATAATAATATACATACTACAACTATCACAAAAGAGAGAGGAAATGCTGCCGGTTTTTGAAAGCGAAAAGAGTGGGACTGTCTCTTTTCGAACAAGGAAGTATGTTCCACAGTCGGACCGCCTGCAACCTGAAGGAGTCCTCATGTGCGGAGTTGTTATGCCTTGCAGGGGCTAAGAGTGAGACCTTGAGATATCTCCATTGCCAATCTCCTGAAAAGAGATTGCCTACTCAAAGCGGTCTCAGAGGTAACGGGGGTAGCACAGAATTTTCAATACATATATTGAAAAGATAAGAAAGAATATGAGAGTTGGCGACGGCGAATGGGAAGCCATCCCAATTCTTTGTGATATTGAGAAACATGGTTGAATTTGCGCACCCCGGAGATAAACGAGATCCCGAGATTCTGAAGTTGTTCGTGTTTGTTTAGTAGATCTTAATAAAGGGTTAATTAACGTCACAGAAGCCTATAGTGGAAGGGCGGGCATTGTACAACTAAGAGAAGACTGAATGCCATCGGACCATATGATGAGGTACTGTGGCGCTGCAGTATGGGAATTGTATGAGTGTTCTCCCCTTCTAACCCCAACCCCGCCCCATCTCGCTTTGTCTATGGCGGCTTGTGGCACGACACCACATTGTGTGGCCTGCCTCTTACTTATAAATGAATTAAACAAATCTGCTTCTTTTAAAATGTATATGTATGACACTTTAATAATTCATGTATATAAGAACCTATACACAACACTTCATGTAACTGATGTTAATGCAAATAAACAATAATTTACTCCACTCCATTTCTAAGGCATGTAATGTTCTACAGATTTGATAATTGTACGCGATCTCTTGCTCTAACAAATTCCAAACTCATGTTGTATTATCATTTCCTTTTATACACTATGCCCCTCTCTCTTGCTTCTCTATTTATCTCTTGCGGTGTTCTCCAAGTCTCAGCTTCCTCTGTCATCAAGGTCTCTGGGATAGCAGTGATGCAGGAGCCCCGACCGCAGGCGAAACTCTGCTGTAATATAAAATATTTTGGAGTAAAGTACTGAAATGCAATATGATGATGATGATGGTAAGCGCAATCTCTTATCATTATCAGACAGGTAAGTCCATCCAAAAATGGGTTTGAAGGGTTCATAATTCATCTCTAGATAAGCGATAGACTTGCCCTCTGACATGCAATTCGTGGGTGGACATCACGGACCCAGTAGTTGAAGAGAAAGTCAAAAATCAGAAAAAAATACGTAGTTATATTGACAGATAACTCAATGTTGAATTACTCAGCTAAAGATTATAATAAATAACTATAGCTTACCTTTCCATGAACTCTATCATTACTGCGCTCATATTCCGGCATTATGTGAGGTTCTTCATGAAGAAGAATGCATTAGAAGATTATGAGACGCGTAAGAGCCCGCGAGCGACGCGTTCACAATAATCCGGAGCGATTGAATTGTCAAAACCGTCGGACGATAACATCATCCAATATAATTTTTCTGAATTGAATAATTGAAGCTGCCTCGTCCCTAAATAATTCACAGCAAAAGGGAAATTCACAACAAACAATAAAAATTTCATGTTTTCGCTAGCGTCGAAATGCCATTCTACGAGTCATGTCACAATCAAAAACCAAAATACTTTCTCGAAAACCAATATAATTTTTATAATATTCGTTGAGTTAAGATTAATTACACTTTATTATTTCAAAGTCTTTAAAAATTGTACCAATATTACAAATTAGGATAATATTTCCGCTACAAATTGTAATAAAACTTAAATTTAAAATCGATTTATGGATAACGTAAGATTTGGAAAGTTCATTCATTCAATATACTGTGTTGTTCGTTCAGCTTGTCCATGCTAGAGGCGCAGTATTACGTAGAACGTTTTCTGGGTATCGCAATGACGTTAGTCGATAGACAGTGGTTCCTGCTGCCGATGAGACTCTGGTTACGTTTTCGATGCGAGGTCTCGTTAGCGTTTGGAGAGTTTTTCCTGCTTGAGCTACAGAACACTGCGTTGCGGCGTCGTATCGCAAAAATCCCGTGACGAATCGTAGTAGGTTATGAGGTCGATGGGTCGCAGAATTTTTCGATGCGACGACGCAGCGCAGTGTAGTGTCCTGGGGAGTGATTCCCATACAAAATCACTCGATATATGGTGACGATATCCATATATCGAAGGCACGAGAATCAGAGCCCTGGGCCTAATACCGCAATCCTAATAACCAAGCCAACTAGACGTCTGTCCTCCGTCTCCTGTCCACCTGTGCAACATAATATGCTTCGAGGCGTGGGTGACATAATACGGAAGACGTCTGAACAGTGCTGCTTAACTTACGGTGTGATTCCTGGGTACCCTGTCAATACCTGGTGTGAATCGCCTCGTGCATAGCTCATGCCTCTTATGGCTGAAAGCTCGTATTTTGTTCGAGATGCTGCGTTCCGATGACTCGGCGGCGTCTGCAAAATAAATATAAGACATTGAATGTCTGGCTAGACGTGGGCACAACTGTGCCTCTACCATCCCGTATGGTAAACGGCGTGACGCTTTGTTATGTTACGGAATCGCCATCAGTGGCAAGATACTGGCTCATCACTAAAGTACTATTAGTTATGTATGCCATTTTCACGCAATTGTCATCTACAAATCCAATTCAATATTTGGAACTTCTTATACTGCAATGGATTGAAGATAATCTAATATAATCCATAATCCATTGACCATCATAAAGTACAAGAAGATGATGTACAATAAGATTTACGAACCTTCGTCAGATAAATGTTGCTGCTGTTGTCTGGCTTCGACCAAGTCTGTCGCTGCCACTGCTGTCGCTCCCATTGATAAGGAAACAAAACAAAACAAATATGGTGTCAAGCCGTTTCCCATATGGTATGGCGTTGGCACAGATGATAAGAAAACCCAACCGATAATTCGCAGCATGGACATTTGCGAATGCTTTAAGATAGTTTGTGACAAGCATGGCCGGGTAGATCACGTCAAACGCGACCATTAGTGAACGACATTGCCAAATTTTCTGACAGCTCATAAACAATAAAATAAAGTTGTTCCAAATTTGTTATTGGATGTCGCGAGACATGGTTTTTAGGGTTCCGTAGAGAAACAAGTTATAGTTTCAAGTCAAGTCTGTCTGTCGGTCCGTCCGTCCTTATGTCACAGCAACTCTATGCAGAAACTATTAGGTACACAGTTTGTTTAATATTTATGCTTCGGAACGCACCTCGGTTTTTTGTTGCGCGGATCGACCGCGAGTGATCGGAACATCACTAGCTAGCTGTCACTTGCACAGAAAAAAAAAGTCACTTTGCACATGGAAAAATTGTCGGCGTCAAGCATCGGGCTTGGCTGAATGTTATTTGTAATAATCTCGGAATAATCGTCGGGAAATAAGTAGATTTCACGTCATCGTAGTGAGTGCTTCGTGCTGTGAAAGGTTGAAGTGGTTCGGTCACCAATACGTCGCGTTCGGATAGCGACCCTTGTAGTCGGCAGCATCACGACGGCATCAGCAGCGGGCTACGACGCGAGTAAGATTCGACTCCCAACACCCCCCACCCTTGTGTTCCTCATCCCGCAATCCTGCCTCGAATTGAGCTTTCGAATGCCGGTCCACGGCGTCAAGGTCAGTACTACTTTGTGACATTCCACTGAAAAACAACCCTACCACCCCTTTCGGTTGAGGCGTGGATTTAACATTTTGGTAGCAGAGGCGCGGTTTCCTAGTAGGAAATCGATTCACGGACGGTTGTAGGGTTGCTTTTTGCCACATTGTAGTTGGGAGAGGGTGGGTACCTCAGATTGGTCGGCAATCATTTTGTGAGTGAGTCTTGTGGTCGGTATACCACAATTTAGTTCATTTTCGGTTAGTGAACGTATATTTGACGATTTAGTTAACAATTATTATAAATTTGTAGTCGGAAACTACTGTGGTGGGATGTTGACATCCGAGTACAGGTGCTCAACCCTGTGCTGGTGGCCACTAAGGCCCTTCAGAACCTTGGTCTTCCGGTAGACCAATGGTCATATATTATTCTATATATGGTTTTGTCACGGTTGCCTGCAGCTGTTCAAAGTCGGTTTGAACAGCTGCATGGGGGCAGTAGCACGGAACTGCCCACACTTGTCCAATTGACAGATTTTTTGGAGGGTGAATGTAGGCGATGTGACACACTGGACACGGATGCCAGTGTGCAGCGCCAACCCGCGCGGATGCGGGAGGGGCCGCGCCCCCCGCCCCCACGGGGGGGTGGGAGGTCGAAACAATTTGGCGTTTTGAATGCCGCGCCGTCGGGTGACGGCTGTGTGCACTGCGACAGTGCCGGTCATGACGTGACCAGTTGCGCCAAATTTAAGGCGCTCGGGGTAGCTACCCGCAGGAAGATAGTCTTCCGTCACCGATTGTGTTTCGGTTGTTTGGGGCCGCACACGCTGAGCGAGTGCTCGCGCACGTTCCCCTGTGAGTGCTGTGGTGGCAAGCACCACATAGCGTTGTGCCTGAATCGGCCCTTCGGATGGTCACCAGGGCCGGACTCAGGTTGGTCGGCCACAGGGCCCAACCAGGGCTGGACCCAGTCCCCCTCCGGGCACGGGGTGACTGGGGTACCCGTGGAAGGGAAACCCCCCCCCCCCGAGGGAAACATGCGGGATAGCCGGGGTTCGGTTCGGGGTTCGCGCTGTCCACGGTCAGCGAGGACTTCGGGCCGCTGGCTCACCGTGTGTTACGGGCGGGAGTCAGATGGCACCTATGAGTAGCGCGAAGGCTGGGAGTCCGCCACCTTCTGCGCCACCCTGCCCGTCGCTCTGGGAGGCGAACAGTCGGATATCGCCCCCATTCCTAGAGCGCCCCAGGTTGGATCCGCTCTCCCCCATTCATCCACGGTGCGCACCGGGCACACCGTACACCGTCCGGTATGATCGGATACCGGGACAGCGAGGGGCCTATTATACGGGTTGGGACCCCTTGATGCACATACGGTCTGATATGCCGGTTGCATATCAGCAGCCGAGTTACTCCGAGGCCGACGGAGGTCTCAGCGGGTTCGGATCCCGCGGAGGTTCCCGCTAGGGACACGCCGCCCACTTACAGGGTGCCGCCGCTCCACAGATGGTTATAATGTTCGTATGCCTGCTGTATTAATTAAACACTTTAATTGTAATAAAGTCAGTTTTTTATTTTATACTTAGTCACAATACAGATATGCACAGATGTTATGTTGGCAGAATGACACGACCGATGAGTCTAGCTCTTACATGGGACTGATGTCTTTACAAAACTGCTGACGCTGTCAAACATTGTGTCCCTACACTAGCCCCCTTTTTAAAAAAATAATATAATTTTCAAAAGATTCTACATAAATGTTATCAAAATATTTCATACTCTACTCCGTGCTTACGCTACTCTGTCCGATCTAACTTCAGAAGCAAACACTCGACTTGGCAAATGCTAGCTAAGTAGACACTTATACAATTACAATTGTTTACAGCAGCTTGACTTTAAATAACAGGATGTAACATAAAACATAACGAGTAATGTAACTTGAGACTTAATTCTTTGTTCTAATAGGTATTCTCATTACAAACTTTACTTGTTATTTTTACACGTACATTAATGTTTCGCAATTCGTAATATGAAATAAAATAAAAATGTGTGCGTACACTAATGTACACACGTAAGAAGTGAAACTTCTTTATGGCCTTATTTTTCGCAAAATGATCTACATGCAACTTTCCAGAAATTGGTTAAATAAAGTTAAATTAGATAAAGTTTAAACAAAAGGATTTTATTATCAAAGACATGAATACAAATAATACAATTATTTCACTTTAACTTTTTGCTACTAAGGTTATTACAGCATTTCATTAATTGTAATAGAATTATTACTATCATTGTCATCGTTATATTTTTGTAATTAATGGCTTATGGTAACTGAAATATGAAATATATGGTTTACATTCCACGAAATTTAGTGACCGAGTAAGAAGTCCATCAATTGTAGTGCCAGATCTTGTTGTTGACGTTTGAGGACTGTTTTTCATGGATAAATTCAATTTATCTTTCAGAAATTCAACTAGCTTCAAAGATTTTTCCGATGCAAAATTGACATTAAAATCTCCACTTAAAATCATCGATATTTTATCATTATTGTTACCGAGTAAAGAGGCACCTCCACTTGTGTACGGCATCAATAAATGGTGAAGAAAATTAATAATATCGTCCAACTTCTGATTAGGAGATATATACAGTGCAACAATCAAAATTTTCATCCCATTTTCCATTTGGCATTGAGCCATACATAAATCACCGACTGCTGATGTTAGTGACCCATGAAAGTCAGGAGAAAAAACAGAAAAATCTATCGATGAAGTCACAACGTTAACAACATCATTACAATTATGATATATTCCTACACCTCCTGCTCTCGTGCTCAGCCGTTTAAATTTTGAAATTTTTGAAATTAGTGATGTTTACTTCACTGTCATTGTTCAGCCATGTTTCAGATAGAACTAAAACATTTGAATTTTTCCCAATTGAATCATCCAGGTCATCTATATGAGCTCTAAGACTTTGACAATTGAAAGTAAAAAGTGACAAACCTCTTCTTTTGTTCATGAACTTAATCAAATGTTCATTTATAGTTTCTACTTTATTCAGAGACAATCGTTTAAATTCCGCTTGTAAATCGATGGTGGACGTTGACGTTCTTCGACCATGATAAAATGTTTTGTCATTATTTGGAGTCGTTATATACAATCCTTCAATACTCGTAACACGGGATAAAGCAACATATAACAACGATTGGCTGTGATGTTTCTCATATTCATAAACAATTTCCGGAAATGTGCTGCCTTGTGATTTATGAATGGTAGTAGCACAAGCACAAACCAACGGAATATGAGTACGTTTAACAAGTATAGTTTTGTTATTATTGAGCGGAATTGTAGAAGATCTTTGTACAATTGGTACAGCCATTCGACTGATATTATTTTCTGCTGCGTGACCCGCTGCTTTACGTCACAATTTTTCACCAATTCGAGGTAATGCTGGAAATTCAAGCCATGCTATTTTAACTACTCCATAGATATCGGTTTCTGCATGAACTAACTTCCCAACAGCACCATTTGCTAATCCGTCAGATACATCAATGTTTGTAGTAATCATGTAATAAATATTTATTACAAATGTTGTTAGGTAAGGCTTTCCATTTCATAATAAATGGCACATGTTCATACAAAAACAAAAACCTGCAGTGCTTACTCCCTATCTTTAGCTACACACCGAACACTGTTTTTTTGTACTCGCCAAACATACCGGTCTCATACAGCAATGACAGAGGTATCATGTGCTTCTTCATCGCTTGTGTGAAATGAGCAGTCGGAATTGGACTCATGATCAGAAGGTATGCATCCATCTTCTGAATCGGAATAAACTATTCTTATTGGTACATATCAGCGCCGACATTCGAAACTGCATCTCCTACGTAAGAAGCAAGTGTGAAACCCTTTAGTTAGTTTGACTCCATAGTCTAACCAACTAAAGGGTTTCACACTTCATAAGTAAAGCTTGAATCCAAATAAATGTACTAATAAAATTAACTTACTTTGATCCTTATAACTCCGCCACACTTCAATTTACGCTGGGAACAACTCCAAACCACTAAACCACTTTTGAGTGCTATTCTTTTATAGTATTGGTAACCTCCATGAAGTAAAACCAATCCATGCCTTCGTTTTATATAGACTAGCACTGGTTTGCCACTTGAACACCCTGCTCTATTTGGTTCCGACATGACCAAATGGCATGCAATGACTGTGGCTATTTCTAATTTGCTTCATTTGTTTTAAAATTAACTACTTACATGTATCATCTCCAATGCCCTGCCGGGCCCTGATTGGTTATTTCAAGGTCTTTGCAGATACAGGATAAGGATAGGCAGGGCAGGTGCGTATATCTATTGTTTAGTTGCTCTATTGTTTGTGTTACCTGGAATGGCTCTACTACCCGGCCGTTTTGGAATGCGACCCCCTTCCCGCACTCGCCCCGCGTTCACCTTACGCGCTCACTCTCTCATTACTGATAGCATATCAGTTACCATTTTCGTTTGTAATTAGACCGAGAGTTGTAGCTAAGCTAAGCTTGAGGCCAACATAGTGTGACCAGCAGTGCAGTCGCTGCGGACCAAAGCTAATTGTCTAGTGCTTTACTCAAACAAATGCGAGTATTAAAATACCATTTTGAATTTTAAGATGGCTGCAGCGCCAATTTTCTATTTTGCAATATGGGTATGGTTTAAGAGTTCTAATGACGAATAAAGGGTCCATTTTTAATTTCAAAATTTAAAGTTTACACTATTATTATTTAATTCCCACGACACAGGGTATCCTAGGGTGGGGCCAGAAGCAATGTAATTTATTTTTAAAAATACACGATTATTTTTATATCTTCATTCATATTTTGAGGATTCATAGTACTCATAATTAAATGTTTCCTTTATTCGTCACAAGAACCCTAAAGTATCTCGAAAACCAAACCCAAATTTCAAAATAGAAAATTGGCGCGGCGGCCATCTTGAAATGCGAAATGGACTCTTTATTCGTCACTAGAACCCTAAAGTACCTCGAAAACCATACCCATATTGCAAAATAGAAAATTGGCGCGGTGGCCATCTTGAAATGTGAAATGGACCCTTTATTCGTCACAAGAAACCCTAAAGTACCTCGAAAACCATACCCATATTGCAAAATAGAAAATTGGCGCGGCGGCCATCTTGAAATGTCAAATGGACCCTTTATTCGTCACTAGAACCCTAAAGTACCTCGAAAACCATACCCATATTTCAAAATAGAAAATTGGCGCGGCGGCCATCTTGAAATACAAAATGGACCCTTTATTCGTCACTAGAACCCTAAAGTACCTCGAAAACCATAACCATATTGCAAAATAGAAAATTGGCGCGGCGGCCATCTTGAAATGCGAAATGGACCCTTTATTCGTCACTAGAACCCTAAAGTACCTCGAAAACCATACCCATATTGCAAAATAGAAAATTGGCGCGGCGGCCATCTTGAAATGCAAAATGGAACCTTTATTCGTCACTAGAACGCTAAAGTACCTCGAAAACCATACCCATATTGCAAAATAGAAAATTGGCGCGGCGGCCATCTTGAAATGCGAAATGGACCCTTTATTCGTCACTAGAACCCTAAAGTACCTCGAAAACCATACCCACGTTGCAAAATAGAAAATTGGCGCGGTGGCCATCTTGAAATGTGAAATGGACCCTTTATTCGTCACAAGATCCCTAAAGTACCTCGAAAACCATACCCATATTGCAAAATAGAAAATTGGCGCGGCGGCCATCTTGAAATGTGAAATGGACCCTTTATTCGTCACAAGAACCCTAAAGTACAACAACAATCAACACTGAGTTCGACAACAGGCAATGAACAGCATCAAGAGAAAGTGAAAGTACTCTTCGTCTGAACCAACCGTGGTAGGGGCAAGAAAAAGATGGCGCGTAACGGAAAAATGTGACGCGTAACCGAAAAATGTGACGGTAATTTTTTTTCCAACGCCGATAAAGAAGTTTCACTTCAAAAAATGTATAAAATAATTTTCTCTTTCTCTGTACCTACCTAAGTAACTACTCAGAACTTCTAAATAGGTATAGAAAGTAACACATAATGCTTAACTTTACTTGACACACTTGACTTTACTGGATAGGTATAGAAGGTAACACATAATGCTTTACTCTCAAAATATTATATTTAACTAATACACATCTGCACTACCTTGAGGCGCCTGTGGTATGGTATGCACATTTACCACCGGCGGCGGCTGTTTCCAACCTGCGCCAACTGCTTCCTTCTTTAACCATTTCTTTACACTAGTCTTCACGTGTTTGGTTAAGATATATACTAGGAATGTCACGCACATTATGCTAATCACCAACAGGGATATCTCCAACGTATTCACTTTGCCTTCAATGGTTGAGTTTTCCACCTTTTGGGAAAGTGTAACATTATTTTGTTGCTGGGGTGTACTGTTATGTCCTCCCATAATGAATCGACTGTAAATAACGATAGTAAGTAGGTACTTGATCTCCTGTCTCCAATAGCGTAATGATTAATCAATATGAAAAAAAATATATAAAGTTAATTTACATTGCTTCGTTTGCAACTCCAAAGTGCACTACTCTATGATTGACTAAGCAATCCAGTAACCTACATACTACCTTTTACTTTAATTACCAGTACACTTGTTTCGTGCAGATATGTAGATGCACTTAAAACACAAACAACTTGAAAAATGTATTATTATTAAACTAAACTAATTTTAGGATGCAATTGACACCATACCACAATACTATGTAACATGTACTACATAAATCTCACAGGTTGCCTGACTATCCTAACAGAGCGTGTGGTACGCGTTGCATCGCTTACCTTTTTACAAGTTACTGTAGTTGAGTCCTTGCCCAAACTAGGTATATTTAACTTAGAGCTAACACTACTTTTATTTTGGTCTGGCGACTGTTGTCGTGGATTGAAATTATCGTTGAAAATATAAGCTTGCTTAAGCCGATCTATCGACACTTTTACCTGTTTACCTTTAATTTGTAGTTCGAACCATTTTTCTGACCTATTTACCACTAGATAAGGGCCATCGTATGGAGGTTGTAATGACTTCTTAACTATCAACCCGCACGAAAACGTGCGAACAGGTACTTAAATCAGGGTGTATAAATATATGCCTTGTATCTCTTTGTTTAGTAGGTCTCGGTTTCAGATTTCTGATAACATCCCTCAACCTATCCACGAACTCATATGAATCATTAATTCCCGTACTTGATTTATCATAGAAATCTCCGGGCAACCTAATTGTTTTACCGAACGTCAATTCTGCTGCACTAACGCCAGTGTCGCTGCGTGGCATCGCTCGTAGTCCGTACAGCACCGTGGGTAACTCATCCGTCCACTTACCTGATTCCCCGCGAGCCATGAGTGCTGCTTTCAATGAACGGTGCCACCTTTCGACCGTTCCATTAGATTGCAGATGATAAGGTGTTGTACGTAATTTTTCCACCCCTAAGTAATTAAGTAATTCCCTAAATAGGCAGCTTTCCCATTGCCTCCCCTGATCTGTCGTAATTCTTATTGGCGATCCGTAGATCCAATCTACGTATAGAAACTTCGCCACCGTTGCTGCATATATATCTTTCATGGGGACCGCTTCTGGCCACCCTGTCGCTCTGTCTACCATGGTTAATAAATACCTATAACCGTCCTCCGACGTGGGTAAAGGCCCAACTATATCTACGTGTACATGTTCGAATCGACCACATTTATCGTAACTTCCCAAACCAGACACGTTGTGACGTACTACTTTTGATTTTTGAAAATTTATACAGGTTTTGGTCCATCTACCTATTTCTGTATTCATCCCCGGCCAAAAATATTTAGCGGTCACTAATTTCCTAGTTGTTCGTACGCCTAGGTGTGACAACCTATGTACCATTTCAACGGCTAATTTCCTGAATTGTTCAGGTAAATAAGGACGCATAGTACCTGTGGATATCTCACACATAATTTCTTTATCGCAATTAGGAACAGTAAACTTCTTTAGATTCCAGCGGTTCTCAACTAATAATTTACCTAACTCCCTATCTGTTACCTGTGCACCCGCTGGTTCTGCGAAATCAATAGCCGTGGGACACGATATGGTTTCCAAACGTGACAATGCGTCGGCTACCACGTTGTCCTGACCCGGTACGTCGAATGTCGGTGGTAAACTCACTGATAAACATTAATTGTCTTACCCGTCTCGGTGTTTCTACATCGCTTGGCTTTTTTGTAAAAGCATACAGTAACGGTTTGTGGTCTATGAAAATGCTGAAAGACTGTCCTTCTACCATATATCGGAAATGTTGAACCGCTAAATAAATAGCTAATAACTCCCGGTCATATGTGCTATACTTTTGTTGTGTCTCACTAAGCCTCTTAGAAAAGTATCCCAATGGTTTCCATTGACCACCCACCTTAGTTTGTAGAACCGCTCCCACACATCCGTTAGCCGCGTCAGCCATAATAGCTAATTCAGCGTTCGCAACTGGATACTGTAGCATCGTGGCGGACTGTAGGCATGACTTACATTTCTCGAACGCTGCGTTTGCACATTCTGTCCACATGATGAGTGATTTGTCCCTCTTTTTAGCCCCGTTTAAATATCTATGTAATTCCTTTTGATATTCAGCAGCTCTAGGTAGACTGGCCCTATAAAAATTAATCATACCTGAAAAACGTCTAAGATCATTGACTGTCTTAGGCTTTGGGTATTCTAAGATACTTTGAATTTTATGTTTCAGTGGGGAAATTCCCTCCTGGGAAATTTCATAGCCTAAAAATTCTATTTTAGTTTTCCCAAATTCACATTTGCTCAAGTTGATAGTTATCCCAAACTTATTTAATCTCTCGAAAATTAGTTTAAGGTGAATCTCATGTTGCTCTTCCGACTCGCTTGCTAATAAAACATCATCAATATAACAAAATGAAATCCATAATTATTATTATCCTTGTTGTGCTCGTTGTTTGCTAAACCTTGAAAAACAGAGTTATTTACAAACCTTTGGAACGTCTGTGCCGCGTTACACAAACCGAAACTCATGCGAGTGAACTCGTACAAGCCGAAAGGTGTAGTTATAGCGGTTTTCTCTGTATCCTCGGGCGCGACCAATATGTTGTGGTACGCCCTGTTAAGGTCAATTCTGCTGTAAATTTTCTTACCACTAAGTATATAGGTAAAATCATGCAATCGTGGGATGGGGTACCTATCAGGCTTCGTTACGGCGTTTAGGGCCCTGTAATCTCCACAAGGACGCAGACTTCCGTCCTTTTTGGGAACGACATGGAGAGGACTTGTACAGGCGCTCTTAGAAGGCCTGCAGATACCCAGTTCCTGCATGCGCCTGAATTCCTCCTTCACCTTTACATACCTGTCTGGTGCTAATGGTCTAGCTCTAGCGAGAACGGGTGGTCCGGTCGTCTCTATGTGATGCACTGCCGAGTGTGGGGGATTCTCTTTAAATGACATAGGTTTAGAATCTCAGGGTATTGCAGTAGTAGCCTGTGGTAAGTACATGAATTATCTATCGTAGTCAATGATGGTTCAATCCACGACACAATCGACCCTACTACACATAAACTGGTTGTTTGGTCTTACTCTTGCTCTTACATCTACTAACAGCTCATGATGTGACAAGAAATCAGCACCTAAAATGGGTTGTTTTACATCGGCTATAATGAATGTCCAAGTGTATGGCCTTCTTAGCTTTAAATCAATTACTATAGTTTTAGTGCCATATGTATTAATCTTAGTACCATTAGCGGCAAACAAATTATAACTTTCACTGCGTTTCCTCTGCACACGTAGTTGGCCAACTGGCAGCACGGACACGTTGGCTCCCGTGTCTATGAGGAAACGCATACCTGTATTCCTGTCGCACACTGTAAGGCGGTTGGATGCTGTGCAGTTGCCCGCCGTCGGTGGTTGCACAGCAGCTAGTTTTTTGATGAGGCCTGATCCGCTGACTTCCAGCTGCAGGGTTGCACACATTTAGTCGCCTTCGTCCCGAAACGGAAATGATAATAACACTTCCAATCTGGGCTACTTCTGCTCGGTGTGGGTGTTTGACTGCGACCCGGTATACCTCGCTCCCGTGAAGTGCCGCGGTGCGAATCTCTAGACCTGTGTTTCGCCATCTCCAGCCCTCTTAATCTTCGGCTGATCTTTGCCAGTTCACCCATTATGACATCCGACTGGCTCGCCGTCATGGATGTGGTCTGTACAGCTGCTACCTGTGAACTCCCTGTGCTCTCCATAATTTTTGATGGAGAGCGATTTTTGACAGGAAGTTTAGGTCTCCACTATCCGTAACCGTCAGGATAGCCCTGACTGACGTTGGCAGGTGTGACTGCCACAGCATCCGCAGAGTTTCGTCTGGAACTTTATCCCTCGCAAGCGTTTGCATCCGCCTGAGTAGCTGTGACGGCTTCTGGTCCCCGAGCGCCATTTCACTAATTAGTTCATCCGCCTGAGTAGCTGTGACGGCTTCTGGTCCCCGAGCTCCATTTCACTAATTAGTTTTTGCACTTGACGATTCGCTGTCTCTTCATAAATGGCCAATAGTCTGTCTTTCAAAGCCGTATATTTATTTGCTTCCGGCGGCTGGGTGAGGATGTCCGTGACCTGCATGATTGTCTCCTTTTCCAGCTTAGTTAAATTTGAAAATGTTCACTTTGTCGGGGTCACCACTTTAATGTTCGTATGCCTGCTGTATTAATTAAACACTTTAATTGTAATAAAGTCAGTTTTTTATTTTATACTTAGTCACAATACAGATATGCACAGATGTTATGTTGGCAGAATGACACGACCGTCTAGTCTAGCTCTTTCATGGGACTGATGTCTTTACAAAACTGCTGACGCTGTCAAACATTGTGTCCCTACACGGTCATGCTCCCCACCGCCTCTGTGATAGCGTGGAGTTCGGACGGCAAGTCATGTGTGGCACGAGCACTATTGGACTCGGGGGCCCAGGGGTGCTTAGTCTCGTGCAACCTTGTAAGACGGATGGGCATTTCGGTAAGGGAGTATCCACATTCCATTCGGGGAATTGGGAACACGGAAGTCGGTTCCGTTAAGGGAGTATGTCGGATTAGTCTCTCGTCACGGGTGGATTCATCGGTGAATCTGACGGTCACGGCATTAGTCATGCCTAATGTGATGGGATCACACCCTCACGTACGGTTGTCGCCCTCGGTGCGACAGTTGGTCGCTGGGTTGTCAGTGGCTGACCCGGAGTTTGATATTCCGGGCCCAGTAGACATTTTATTGGGTGTTGATGCCTTGGGATACCTGTTAGTGCCAGGTGTCCACGTGTTGCAGACGACTGGTCTGGTTTCGGTCAACACCAGACTGGGCCATGCGGTAATGGGTCCGGTCATGCCGGCTACCCCACGCCTAGCGACTAGTAGTCCCTTATTCGGTTCTGTACTCTCGGAGGTGATACAGAAGTTTTGGGAGGTGGAGGAACCACCTACGGTCCGCCGGTTGGACCCCGTTGAAAAAGAGTGTGAACAGTTTTATCGGAACAATACTGGTCGCCTTCGGTCAGGTCGATTTATCACACGTCTTCCATTCCGGAGTGATCGCCGACCGCTGGGCAGTTCACACCATGCAGCCGAGACGCGGCTTCTGTCGATGGAACGACGCATGAAGCGTGACGGGATTTTCCGGCAGAAGTACGTCGACTTCATGCGGGAATACGAGTCTCTCGGCCACATGTCGGTTTCGGGTATCGACTGGAAGCGTGAAGACCACTGCTTTCTGCCTCATCACGCGGTCTTGAGGACCCCGGAGGGCAAAATACGGATAGTGTTCGATGGATCGGCATCAACATCTAACAGCATTAACCTGAACCAGTGTTTGCATTCAGGGCCGAAGTTGAACCATGACATCGCGGATGTTATCACACGGTTCCGTCGACACAATGTTGTGTTTTTAGCTGACATCCGGATGATGTTTAGGCAGACGGTCATTGACCCTGACGATAGACGGTATCAGCTCATACTGTGGCGAGAGAGCCCAGATCAGCCCATCAAGGTGTACGAGCTGAACACCAACACGTACGGGCTACGGTCTAGTCCTTATTTGGCGATTCGCACTCTGCGGGAGTTAGCGGATCGAGAACGGTTAAATTTCCCTAGAGGAGCAGAGATCCTGGAGCAGGATCTCTACGTGGACGATATCTGTACCGGTGCAGATTCCGTAGAGGAGGCGCTCGCTCGACGGGACGAGCTAGTTGAGCTCTTACGGGGTGGAGGTTACGAGCTCCGGAAATGGATGTCGAACTCTCCAGAGTTACTGTCTGGTCTTTCGGATGACGACCAGCAGGATCCCCACATTTTCGAAAATCTGGAAAATCCAAATATGTTGTCGGTATTAGGCGTCCAGTACCAGCCGGTGTCAGACATGTTTTCGTATCGGGTCGAGTTGGACTCCCCGAAGGTTTGGACGAAACGGAACGTCCTTTCAACGGTGGCTAGGACATTTGATCCAAACGGGTGGATCACCCCGGTAACATTTCAGCTCAAGTGTTTTATGCAGCAATTGTCGTCTGCTGAGCTGAAATGGGACGACCCGATCGGCGGGTCATTGAGCTCAGAGTGGGAATCGTTCTTTTCGACCCTCCCTGGCATCAATCGGATTTCACTGCCACGGAGGTTGGTCCCCACCAAACGATACATCGCCACCCTGCATGGGTTTTGCGATGCCTCGGAGAAGGGCTACGGAGCTGCGGTGTATCTGCGTACGGTCGACTCCTCGGGGGAGGTTGATGTGCGGTTGGTCATGGCCAAGAGCAAGGTTGCGCCGTTGCGCACTCGCCTGACCATTCCCAAATTAGAGCTTCCAGAAGCGGCTCTCCTGACTCGTCTGGTCAACCACACGATGACGGTTCTTCGTGGGTCAATAGCGTTAGAAGATACGGTCTACGCTTGGACGGACAGCCAGATCGTGTTATGCTGGCTGAAGGCTTCAGTTCACAAGCTGGAGATTTTTGTGGCGAATCGGGTTTCGCAGATTTTGAATTCGGAGGTTCCCTTAATCTGGAGACATGTTCCAGGGGAAATGAACCCAGCAGACTGTGCGAAACGTGGGTGTCACGCTCCGGAGTTAGTTGGACATCCCTTGTGGTGGGGTCCAAAATGGTTGACTCAAGCCGAATCGGATTGGCCAATGAGTCCACGCGTTACCTCGGCGAACGGCGCCTTGACAGTCGGTGTCTGTACGACGCAACCAGATCCGGAAGAGGAGTTTAGCCTGCTGGAATGGTACAGCTCGCTCGACAAGCTGGTCAATGTGACCGCCTGGATCTTCAGATTTGCGCGGAATTGTTGCAATTCTGAGACGCAACGGGTGCGGACACAGGTCCTGACACCACGGGAACGGAACCATGCGTTGTTCGCATTGGTACGGAACGTGCAGACGGTGCACTTTAAGTCCGAACTGGACATTCTGAGACGCGGACGCGTCCAACTGAAGGGAGCTGTGGCTCGGCTCAACCCTTTTATTGACCCTCAAGGATTGCTGAGGGTAGGAGGTCGGCTGCGGAATGCTAACCTGCCTTATGCGGCTCGCCACCCGTTGTTACTCCCTAGGAAAGGGAAGTTGGTCGAACTGTTGATACAGGATCGACACATTCGGAATGGGCATGTCGGATGCCACGCCTTGATGGCGTTTCTCCAGCGCGAGTTCTGGATTCTATCGGGAAGACGCTTAGTGCGTAGCGTCGTATTTCGGTGCCTGCCTTGTTATCGGGCCAAGGCGGCTACGATGCAGCCCCAGATGGGCGATTTGCCCTCGGATAGGGTTAACGAAATCCGGCCCTTTGCGGGTGTCGGAACGGATTTCGCGGGACCATTCATGGTCGTCTTCACAGCTACGGAACGCCAGATTAGTGAAGGCATACCTGTGCGTCTTCGTGTGCTTGGCCACGAAGGCAGTCCACTTGGAGGTGGTCAGTGACCTCACTACGGAGGCATTTATCGCATGTCTGGATCGGTTCGTCTCACGAAGGGGCCCCCCGAAATTAATCCGTTCGGACAACGGCACAAATTTTGTCGGAGCCAGGCGACATCTGCAGGAGGTCACTCAATTCCTGAACGGTAACCAGGACGCTATCGGTACGGCTTGCTCACGACGAGGGATTGAATGGGTTTTCAGTCCGCCGGGATGTCCTCATTGGGGAGGAATTTTTGAGGCTGCGGTTAAATCGGCTAAGTCGCACCTGACGAGGATCATCGGTGAGACCTCTCTACGCTTTGAAGAGCTTGCGACGCTGTTCTGTAAAATTGAAATGACACTTAACTCGCGTCCGTTGTGCCCGCTCAGTTCGGATCCAAATGATTTGGAAGCGTTGACGCCGGGTCATTTCCTGATAGGTCAGCCCCTTAACGCCCTGCCAGAATACCCATTCGGTGATGTTCAGTTAAGTCGGTTAACTAGGTGGCAGATGTTGCAGCCGATGGCTCGAGATTTTTGGAAACGGTGGTCCCTTGAGTACTTGCACATCTTGCAGCAGCGCCTTAAGTGGACTGACCGGACGAGCCCCCCTCAAGTCGGTGATTTGGTGCTGATTAAGGATGCGAACCTGCCATCATTGAGATGGAGACGAAGACGGATCGTCAATTTGTACACGGGTCGGGATGGCACGCCTCGATCAGCAGAAGTCAAGGTGGGGGACTCGGTCCTCAAGAGAGCGGTCGCAACACTTTCTCGCCTTCCTATTGATTAGGGACAGGTTCGGGCCTGTCCGGGCGGGTTACTGTTTAACACGCTAACTGCGAAGCATGAATTTGTGAACTTTCAACTAGTGCTTTAGGAGGTCTTTCAGCCCTTGGTGTACCACTCCTCTAGTGTGATGGGGGCCTTTTGACCTCTAATCGAAATAGTTACTTCAGATGTTTATAACTTCACGAAATAGGTTTTTTTCGATTTTTTTTCGGAGAAGCGCATTGTAGGGGATTGAAATTATTATAGTCTGCCTTCGCCTGGGGTTCCGATGAGAGGTTATTGCGGTATAAGCAAAAATATACAAGAGATTTAAGGGCCCCCTACAGCACTGAAATAAGGTACTTTTGAGCTATTCACTAGTGATGAGCCTTAGCAAAACAGCAGAGTTATCGATAATAAAAATGTGTGGGATGGGAGATGATTGCTAGTAGATCTTTTCTACGTAAATAATAGTTTTTACACTACTCCCCCTCCCCCCCCCCTTATTTTTCATCTACTGCTTAAATTCTGCATCGAAGATGGGGGTTTTTTATTTCCAGTCAGTAAAGGGGAAACGCTCGTGTCATTTTTCCGAAATATTGAAGGAGTAGAAAATTCAACATTTTTTAATGTTTGGAAAAGTTTATTGGTACTTGGACTTCTGAAAGTGTCAGGTTTTTGTTCGGGGCAATGAGTTATCTTGGGGCGTTTAGGGGTAATTTCAATATGGTCAAGAAAGGAAGGTACCTCTGTAGTTGTTCTTGGAGCTTCTGCTTGTCTGATTGTAATGTCTTCCAAAATGTTAATACCACTAGAAGACGGTTGACTTATTGGGCCTTTGAATCTTTGGTAGACACGACGGTATTTTGGAATGGAGGTTTCCTTCTCGGGGTCTTTTGAATCATCTTCTACTAATTGGAGCATTCTCCTACATCGTTTTTCCCGAGATATTGTCAAATTATTAGTCACTTAGCACTTACACCATAATCACAAACACTTAGAAATAGGTACGTATTAGTTTCCCTTAACACTTACGACTTAGATGCATTAATTAGATGCTTTCGCGTCAACGCACTGCACATAATCTAATCGATAGGTATTCAATCAGTCACGTATACGGGTGCGGGAGGGTGTGCGAAGACCACTTCTGGAACAAGAGGCCTTTCGACCTCCTTTCCGCACTGAATTGAAATATTTTCTTTTCAGTGCGGGAAGAGGTCTATAGACCTCTCTCAAATATTCTGACGTTTTATAGTAAAACCTTTAAAAATAAACTGAACCGTACTTTCATCTCTTTCGCACAAGCTGTACTTTTGATTGTATGAGCTCCGCACGAGAGCGAAACGTCAGTATATTTCACCCGCACTGCACAGGAGAACATGCAGGAGGTCTTTAAGCCTTAAACGCATTGGGCGTGTATTTATGCTTCGGAACGCACCTCGGTTTTTTGTTGCGCGGATCGACCGCGAGTGATCGGAACATCACTAGCTAGCTGTCACTTGCACAGAAAAAAAAAAGTCACTTTGCACGTGGAAAAATTGTCGGCGTCAAGCATCGGGCTTGGCTGAATGTTATTTGTAATAATCTCGGAATAATCGTCGGGAAATAAGTAGATTTCACGTCATCGTAGTGAGTGCTTCGTGCTGTGAAAGGTTGAAGTGGTTCGGTCACCAATACGTCGCGTTCGGATAGCGACCCTTGTAGTCGGCAGCATCACGACGGCATCAGCAGCGGGCTACGACGCGAGTAAGATTCGACTCCTAACACCCCCCACCCTTGTGTTCCTCATCCCGTACTCCTGCCTCGAATTGAGATTTCGAATGCCGGTCCACGGCGTCAAGGTCAGTACTACTTTGTGACATTCCACTGAAAAACAACCCTACCAAGATTCCACCCCTTTCGGTTGAGGCGTGGATTTAACACAGTTGAAACTTGGTATGTAGATCTATTTTGTGAACCGCTTTACTTTTTTCTTTTTTTTAAATAATAGTAATTCAAGGGAAAATTATTTCGAACTTAATCAAATGGAATCATGGAATTAATACCTATGGAACAGAGATCAAAAAATATTTTTTTCATCAAACCTATATGTGTGGGCTGTCTGTAGAAAGGTCTTTAAGAATGACGTTGAGGTTCCTCAAAACCATTTTTCCTCAAAGTAAATCGTTGAAGAGACAGACCCTTCCAAAGTAAAAAAATGTGCGTCCCCTCCTCCCCCCCCTCTAACTTTAAAGTAAGAGAGTGAAAAATCTACAAAAAATATGTGCTTTATATCTGATTACAAACTTTCAACGAAAGTTGGTTTGAACAAAATAAAATGAGCAATTTTTAAGAAAAAAAACGTTTATTAAAAACCGCAAAGCTAACTTTGTCATTCATACAAACACTATGAAAAACAAAGTTACAGCACAAACATCCAGTCACACAATTACTAGCTACAACGGAGCCCTTCATGGGCGAGTACCACTTGCACTTGTCCACTTTTAAATTTTTTTCATGCCAGTTGCCAGTTCAAAAGATAGTGGCGGGTAATGCTGGAATTAACACAATAATAATCAAAACAGTCAGTAATGAAATCGCACCAATTCTCAGCCACTTGACTAACCTCTGCCTACAACAAGGTGTCTTTCCTGATCGCCTCAAGACGTACGTTGTGAAACCACTTTTCAAAATAGACATGAGCAACTACAGGCCCACGGCGCTGATACCAATTTTCTCCAAAATATTGGAGAAAGCCATTTATGACAGGCTGTATATATTTTTTGAAAAACACAAAATATTGATTGAAGAGCAAACATGGCAATTTATGACTTCCTGAGTAAGTTCCTAGTTAACAATGGCAAACCAGTCATATCTTTATTTATGGACCTAACGTTTGACTATGTTCACCACAAAATATTATTAGATAAACAATATGCATATGGTGTACGAGGTTGACTTCAGTAGCGCTTTCAACTGCGTGGATTGTGATATCCTGTTTGCGATCCTCCATTCACTTAATGTCCCCTCTCAGGCCGTCCGCGGGTTTGACTCCTATTTCAGAGATCGACAACAACTCATCAAATTCCTAATTCCAAATTCCAAATGTCTTTTTTACTGTAGATATTTACATATACTTAGCAATCGTAATTTTTTGCCACTTCGCTACATTGGACCACTGTGGAAGAAGAAGGGCGTAGAAACTCCCACAGATTGATTTTTAAATCTCTTTTAAAAATTGCTTGTGCTTAACTAATACAAATTTTATAATATCATTATATCATAATTAATAAGTGGGAATAAATAATTTCAAAACTATTAACAGCAAGGTCTGTGTTGAGCCAGATCAACCCCATACAGTCCCGTCATTTAAGTAATATTGAACATTGTAATATCCCTTTTTGGTAGCGTATCATGATCAACACAATTAAAGGTCTTCGACAGATCGCAAAAAACACCGATAGCATCCTGTGCGGCTTCCCATGCAGAATAAGTATGAGATATAAGAGTAATACCTGCATCCGTAGTCGATTTACCCCTAGTGAAACCGTATTGCTTGGCGTGGAGTTGTTTTTTTACGGTTGAAGTGTGAGAGCATTTGATTGAGTACAATCTTTTCAAAAATTTTACTTAGTGCTGTAAGAACAGATATTGGACTGAAATTTGAAGGATCATCCTTGTCTCCCGACTTGAACAGAGGTATAAGTTTAGTGTGTTTCATGAGGTCTGGGAAAGCTCCAACAAGGGTGTGGGGCTATAATAAGTATTATTGAACCAATGACTTTGACTGATATTCCCCACAGGTCTTCAGTATTTTTAAAGTTAAGTAAATACGTTTTGACAATATCCTGGGGATATACATGATTAAATTAAAAAAATACATTACTGATGCTAGTGCTATTTTTTAACCAAGTCTCTGCTTCATATGGAGATGAATTTAGACGCTCTGTTGTGAGTAAGGGTGCATTGGTGAAGAATGTTTCAAAAGCTCGAGCTACCTCAGCGTTGGATTTAACAACATCATCACCTATCTTTAAGCAGAAATAATTATCCCTTGGTATAACTTTGCCAGTTTCACGGTTTATGATTTGCCAAACCGTTTTCATTCTATTATTTTAATTTTGTATTTTTCTTTTAATGTGTAAAGTTTTTGCAGTTCTACAAACCAACTTGAAAGTTTTGGAATATTTTTTAACATAGTCATGAAATTTTATATCAAAGTTATAGGTTTTTTGTTCATAAAGGTCATACAAGATAGCTCTACTTTTACGAATTCCAAATGTTGCCCAGTCATTAAATTTAGATTTACCGTTGTTGGCACTGACTTTCTTTAATTTAAAAACTGTATTGAAATCTGTTTGAATAATGTTGAAGAAGTCAGAATAGATTTTGTTCGGGTTCTGTTCATCAAAATCCGGTACTGGCAAACTTATATCTAAGTTTTTCATATACGTCTCTAGTCTATGGGATGTAATAGGCCTATAAAATGATGGATCAGTCTTATTTTTACTAGTAATTGGGAATGAAACTGTATGACCACTGTGATCGGATTGTAAATAGTTAATTACATTTTTACTTGTGAATGCACATTAAAAAAAAACGTTATCTAAGTAAGTTTGACTGGTAAATGTAATTCTAGTCGGCTCTAGAAATACATGACATAAATTAAATGATTTGAACAGATCGATTTGAATCGTCGCTACAGTGTTGTATCTACAAGCAGATCTACATTAAGATCGCCACAAACAATTAACTTTTTTCTGTTATTACAAAGTTTAATGAGGGCTTCCTCCATAATTTTCTTGAATATTTCAAAATTGCCATGGCCTTTTTCATCTCTCGGAGGTCTGTAGACACAAACTATAATATGACTATCCAACTCAACACAGGATACCTCTATTTGTCTTTCTACAGTAAGTGAAAGAATATCTTTTCGTTGTTTCACCTTAATATTATTTTTTACTAAGATTAAAGAAGCACCTCTATCAGCAGTCTTTCTAATGTAACAACTAACAATTTTGTAATTATTTATGTTAAAAGACATCATATTTTTCTTTAACCAATGTTCTGTAATACAAATAACATCAGTGTCAGAATTATTAAGAAATAATTAAATAAATAAAAAAAATAAAAATATCTTTTATTTGACGTAAGAATAAACAATTACATATTGTACTTACATTCTAAAGGTTGTAAACTTACAATAGGTACCCAACGAATCGTTGGGATACACTCATTCATTTTCGTTAAACTTATACATAATATAATTCTATGAGCACTAGCGCTTAAACTAGGCCTAGCCTGTATCTTTAACGCTAGTTCCTTCCAGTGTTTTGACAAATTGGTTAAGTTGATTCATTAGATGTTTATTCAGCTATATGAGGGTAGAATCTATATAAGTGGTTGCAATTGGTTAGACCATGGTAAATGTGAACTTCGACAAAGTTTTTAAGTGTTGTGGATGAGAAACTTGAATACGAGACTTGAATACGAGATATGAAGTTAGTGCCGTTATTTATTTACTTATTAGTATTCATTTAACTATTTAGTGTTAAGATTTTCTATTCTTTTAATTTTAGAACAATTTTAAAGACTGGAGTTAGAAATTTTAAATAGGCAAATTTTATTATTTTATATAATATTAACAAACAAGCTTTCTATTTTATTATATTCTTGAGTTTTTAGCCATTCAACCAGTTTTATTTTACATTCATAGATATTAAGGGGATAGATATTTAGGATTTTATTCAGATTATTGTACAACATGGGGCCTGTATAACATTGGAATTTTTGTATGTAACTTGTTTTAATTCGAATAGTGGGACAGACTTTATGTGTTCGGCTATTTGCGATGGCATCATCATAAATTAATTTTTTGTGTTGATAGATAATTATATTTTTTATGTATAGTTGTCTGACTGTTAGGACGTCGCATTCTGAATAAAGATCGACTGTAGGGTACCTGAAAGGTTTAAATTTAATTCTTTGAGTAAGGCACGTTGTGCTCTTTCTAGGTTTATAAGATGCGTCTTTCGAGCACCGCCCCATGACGAGATACAATAAGTCAAGATAGACTCTGCTAGAGCAGTATACACATTTTTTAGTAGTGTGTAATCCGCTATGTGCCTCAGTTTTTTAAAAATATATATAAGTCTCCTTGTTCTCTCCGCTAGTAAGTTAATGTGTGGGACCCATGTTAATTTTTCATCTAGGAGCACTCCTAGGTATTTAATTGTTTTGGTTCTATCTAGAAATGTGCAGTTGCATTTATTTTGGTTGTTGTATTGACAGGTGTGTAGTTGAATTTTGAAATTATTTTCAGGTGGTAACGATCGTATTGTATTCCCAAAGAGAATGAATTTTGTTTTGGTAGTGTTTAGCGTTAATAGATTACAGTTAAGTCATTTTGCTATTCTATTTAATCCAGTTTCTGTATTTGACTTTGCTTCATCCCAAGTTCTACCATGAAAAACAATAGATGTATCATCCGCAAAAGTGAATAATCTTCCGCTATTTATATCTAAATCGCACAAATTGTTGATATACAATAAGAAGAGTGTTGGACCCAAGACGCTTCCCTGTAGTACTCCATATTCACAACATACAACGTCATTACTGTAGTAATTTGCCAATTTTACCCTTTGTTTCCTATTTTTTAAATAGTCTTTAAATATTTTCAGTGATGTCCCTCTAATACCAAGTTGTTCCATCTTGTTTAGCAAAATAGAGACAGAAACCGTGTCGAAGGCTTTTGCAAGATCCAAAAACACTCCGATACATTTATTTTGTTTGTCAATGTGGGTGGCAACATATTCTGTAAGTTCCAGTACCGCATCTGCTGTAGATCTGCCCGCTCTAAAGCCAAATTGATTGGTAGACAGAATATTTTCTTTTTCAAGGTACGATATTAATCTTTTGTTCAAAATTTTTTCTACTATTTTAGACAGAGCTGGTAATACAGATATGGGGCGGTAATTACCGACACAGTTTCTATCTCCTGTTTTGTAAATTGGATGGATGAGTGATGTCTTGAATACTTCAGGAAATACACCTGTTTCAATGCACGAGTTTGTGATACGGGTCATAACAGGAACTACTATTGCTTTTAGCATTTTCAGAAGCTTTGTAGGGATATCATCCCATCCTGTGGCACTGTTCGTATTTAAGTTCATTAGGATCGCTTCAACTTCCTCTTCGGAGGTTTCTAGCATGGCCATCGAATTTACTGGATTATGGGTACGTTCAGGATCGTCATTAATGTGCAATTTTTGGGCTATATTTTTTTCAGCTAGTTCTTTACCAATACTAGTGAAATAGGTATTGGCTTTGTTGAGAGCGTTTTGTGGTGTAGTTTCCGCTTTGAGTAGGTCTATGGGTCTTTCTTTTTTGTTATTTCTATTTGTTATACTGTCTATTATCTTCCATTTTAGTTTAGGATTTTTAATGTGTTTGTTTAATTGGCTTTTTTCATAATTTCGCTTTAGTCGTTTTAACAAATCATTGCAATAGTTTTTATATCTTGTGTAAGTAATTTGTAAAACAATATTATTAGTTTCTTTTTTACTTTTAATGTGCATTCGATCCCAATTTTTCATACACCTAAGCAGACCAGGAGTTATCCAAGGCTTTATACAGCGTGTTCTTCTAGGTGTTATTATTTTAAGAGAATTATTTAACATTGAAGTATGAATAATATCGACAAAAGCTTTTGCTGTATAATTCGGGTTTTGGGGATTAATAATATCATTGAATTTTTTTGACAGTAATTCATTCACAATAGCATCGTAGTTAATTTTGTTTATAATGAAATTTTTAGACTGTTTTGTTTTGGCTTTGGTTGCGATTGAATTCTCATACAAGTTCTTTGCCAGGTAGCCCCTGCTTGTTTTGATGGGTAATATTTAAGTGGGGCTTACCCTTTGTCTGAATATTATTTAATATCGGGATATTATTACACTTTTTTGACTTTTTAATTCGGGCAAGATATTACACATTTTTGATCTCCTATACTTGCTTGATATATTTATTGGCTTATGTATGCTAGAGATTTCCTCTATTGTCTTGATCCATCAATTCTGAGGAGACATCCATTGATTGGTGCGATCTATTCACTGGGGTTCCTCAGGGTGGCATCCTTTCACCCCTTCTGTTCTCGGTTTTTATCAACTCAATCTCTGATGTACTTACTTCTTCATATCATCTTTACGCAGATGACCTCCAAATATACCGGCATTTCTCTCGGCTTGATGTGACTTCGGCTGTGGAGGCTCTGAACGCTGACCTCGATAATATCAGGAAGTGGGCCCTCTCATTTGGGCTTCTGGTCAACCCGAGCAAGTCGCAGTCCTTGATCTTGAGAACTCGATACTCTCTTAACCTCTTACAACAACTTCCAATCGCGCTTCTAATATTTGACGGAACCGTAATTAAATACAGCGATAAAGTTAAAACTCTCGGATCTGTATTTGATAACATGCTGTCTTGGTCGCCCCATGTCTCCGAGATCAGCAGACGAGTATTTGCATCGTTTCAGTCTCTTCGGAGATTTCAATACTTCCTTCTACGGCATACTAAAGTCGCTCTAGCCGAGTCCCTTCTACTTCCTTTAATTGACTATGGCGATGCTTGCTGGGTGAGTGCGAACGAAGAACAACTGAATAAACTCAAACGACTTCAGAACCTCGGGATTCAGTTCGTCTTCGGGCTGCGCAAGTATGATGACAAGGTTTGCAGTATCGCAAGGAACTGGGTTGGCTCCCGATTCGTCTTCGCCGTGATTCCCACATATTGGTTTTACTGTTCAACATCTTGAGAAACCCCAGATATCCTTCCTACCTTCGTGAAAGTTTTGAGTTGGTGTCTCTTCTATGTATTCCGCAGCATAACACCGTCCCCTACGAGCACTCGTTCAGGCTGAGGGCCGTTCGGCTGTGGAACGCACTTCCCTGCACTATTATGGTTTCACTAGGGGTAAATCGACTACGGATGCAGGTATTTCCCTTGTATCTCATATTTATTCTGCATGGGAGGCCGCACAGGATGCTATCGGAGTTTTTTGCGACCTGTCGAAGGCGTTTGATTGTGTTGATCATAATACGCTATTAATTAAATTAAATCATTACGGAGTTAGAAATAAAGCGTTGGATCTACTAAGATCATACCTAAGCAATAGAATTCAAAAGGCAGAAGTTAACGGCGTAAAATCTGATGGATCGGGTGTTAAAATTGGCGTTCCACAAGGTTCCATATTAGGCCCTTTCTTATTCCTGGTATATATTAATGATCTGCCTTTCATGGTGGAGAAATTAACTGACATAGTGTTGTTTGCTGATGATACTTCAATGGTCTTCAAAATTGAAAGACAAAAAGGAGATTTTGATGATGTTAATGGTGTACTGTCTTTAACCTTGAATTGGTTCACAGTTAATAATTTATTGTTAAACGCTGGTAAAACCAAGTGTATCAAATTCTCACTTCCAAATGTCAGGCAAGTTGAGACCAGTTTGGTGTTAGACAACAGCACGTTAGAATTGGTAAATGATACGAAGTTTCTTGGAATAACCATTGATAGTAAATTGCAGTGGGGACCCCACATAGATAAATTGGCTGGTAAATTAAGTTCTGCGGCTTACGCTGTTAGGAACATCAGACAAAGCACGGATGTGGCTACATCTAGGCTAGTATATTTTAGTTACTTTCATAGTGTGATGTCCTATGGTATCTTGTTGTGGGGGAAAGCAGCGGATATTCAAACTATTTTTATTTTACAGAAAAGAGCTATTCGAGCAATTTATAATTTAAAACGAACAGACTCCTTAAGAGAGCTTTTTAAAGAAATTGACATACTAACAGTAGCTAGTCAATTTATTTTCGAAAATATAATGTATGTACGCAAGAACCTTACAACATTTTCCAAACTTAGCGACAGCTGTAATGTTAACCTAAGAAATAATCACAGACTATGTGCGCCCCGTTTTAGACTCGCGAAGGTTAGCAATTCTTTCAAGGGTCAGTGCATTCTCTACTACAATAGGATACCTCTGGAGATTTTGAAATTGCCATTTGAGCAATTTAAAAAGCATGTTAAAGCGACTTTGTCGAAAAAGGGATATTACAATGTTCAAGATTACTTAAATGACAGGACTGTATGGGGTTAATCTGGCTCAACACAGACCTTGCTGTTAATAATTTTGTAATTATTTATTCCTGCTTATTAATCATAACAATTAAATTTTTCATATTTGTATTAGTTAAGCACAACCTATTTTTAAAAGAGATCTAAAAATAAATCTGTGGGAGTTTCTACGCCCTTCTTCTCCCACAGTGGTCCAATGTAGAGAAGAGGCAAAAAATGACGTTTGCTAAGTATATGTAAATATCTACAGTAATAAAGTACTTTGACTATTGACTATTGACTATTGACTATTAGGGACATTCCCACTCTCTTCTGCTTTAAGAATCGCTTGAAAGAGCACTTACTTTCTCTTTCATCATAGGTATATATAAGTAATTGTATTTATCTGTTTATTATTAATTCTTTATTTTTATTTTATCTACTATTTCTTTAATTATATTTATTTTTATACTAAGTATTATATTTATTGATATTTGGTAATCTTATAATTGCCCATTTCAGTTTTTAAGTATCCTATGCTGATAGGTTTGCTGGAAGAAATCTCTGTTGAGAGATAAGCTCGCCTTTGCCTTTTAATTTCGTGTATAATATATTGTTGTAATTTTCTGTGCAATATAGAATTGTGAGGTAACGCATATGATCTCATCGAATCCTACTTGAGTAATAGGAAAAAAATGACCCGAATCACTTAAATATGCACTAAATCTCAAATGGAAATGACATTTTTATCTGACTCTAGGGATATAAAATGTGGAGTACCACAAAATAGTGTTTTAGGCCCATTATTATTCCTAGTATACATTATTGACATCACAAAATGTCAAGTGTGAATCATCCGATGGTTATTTTCACTGATGACAGCACAGTACCATTTATAGGAGACAATCTAACTACATATGAATCTGGCATTAATTATTCCTTGATAAATGTAATAGAATGGTTAAATAGTAATATTCTTTTAATAAAATATTAATAAACATAACTTTTATACATTAAATATTAACTATGAGGGTAAATAAATAAAAGACACAGAAACCACAAAATTCTTAGGACTGCACATTGACAACAACATGTCATGGAGTACACACATTGATGTCATGAGTAGTAAACAAAGTTAATTTTCATATGCTCTCTACATGCTACCTATACAGGTAAATATAGATGCTGTACTAATGGCATATCATGGCTATGTAGAGTCCTCATTACGTTATGAAATAATGTTCTGGGGAAATGCAAAAAAAAATGTAATATTCAAAGCCCAAAAGAAATGTATACGTTCTGTATGTAAACCGATTAGTACAGAGAGCTGCAGAGGCCATTTAATTAATCTTGAGATATTAACAGTCCCATCATTTTACATATTTGGAACAGCAGTGTTTTTAGGGTTCCGTACCCGAAGGGTTCCAAACGGGACCCTATTACTAAGACTCCGCTGTCCGTCCGTCCGTCCGTCCGTCCGTCTGTCACCAGGCTGTATCTCAAGAACCTAGCTAGCTAGAGAGTTGAAATTTTCACAGATTATGTATTTATGTTGCCGCTATAACAACAAATACTAAAAAACAGGATAAAAGAAATATTTAAGGGGGCTCCCATACAACAATTCTTTCAATACCACATACAAACTTATGGATGCACCTGGTTACGTACATGGAGTGTGAAAGTAACCGCACCAATAACTTTGTAAACAATATTTTGCTGTGTAAAATCCAAACTATTCACTCCACACCATCGCTTCCATTGAACGGTGGTACGGAACCCTTCGTGCGCGATTTAGACTCGCACTTGACCGGTTTTATTTTTTTATCGATCTCTTTAATTACTTAAAGAGCAAAAGCAAACAGGACAAGCTGAGCGCTGACCCACAAAGACGGCACACTACGATAAAAGAATATTCGGCATGACCACCAGAATATATAACAAAATAACGGAGAGATTAAGAGCAAATAACAATATAAATATGTTTATTAAAAAAAAAAACTTCGAAAGGCATACTACTCTATGAATGATTTTCTCCTGGGCATTTTATACAACTTGATATGACATTATGAGGACAACAATCAGTGTGTTTCCTGTGTTCTTTTATGGTGCATGCATCTCTAGTCTGTATTATGTAATTTAAATTTTAGTTCAAATCTATCGAACGATTGAACGCCTTACGGCAGATCATAGTGATATATTTTTCTGTTTTATTGCACCAAACCACGAATACTTATGTTTAATCAAACAATCAATATCTTTTATCTTTTACAACTTACGATCAACAAACCGTTTTGGCAGTCCATAAAAATTATCTATATTAACATTCGATCAAAGACAAATGAGCATATAGGGCTAAATCATCCGCATGCTGTAGTATGTTTCAGAAAGAGTTAACTTCTCTATCGACGTCTTATGTGTAAATACCATAGACTAGTATGATTCAGGACTAATCCCTGAGGCAGGCCTTTCCATACTGACCGCGGAGTCCAAGGAAAATAATCTTGGTTTCGTATCATCACTACACTGTTTCAACACGTCTGAGAATTAGATGGTAATGAAATAAGCTAACCTGACTGTCTGGAATACATTGATAAAGCATTTTTTGCCCGTGTACAGGAAGAAGCACGTTGTTGTAGGCGGAGCATAAATCTAAAAATAATCCCTCGATTGATTCATTATTTGAGATGTTTATCCTATATCCGTGGTCAAGATGGCCAGGCTATCCACAGTTGATTTGTTTTTTCTAAAACCAAACTTTAGGCTTTCGCCTAAAATTTTATGACTACAAACCACTATAACCGATTTTTAACAAGGTGTTCAGTATTTTTAGAGAAAGTAGAAGACAAGGCAATAGGTATATAAGAGGCAGCATTTGAGGAATCTTCACCAGATTTTAATATGGGGATAATCTTTTGCAAACCTTTCTCAGTCTATACCAGACAGTCTGTATTTGAGAAAGAGTGAGTTTTTTTTTTTTTGGGAAAGTCGTGTTAGGGAAGTTAACTAAAATTGGAAAACGCTGCCATAACAGGAAGAAACAATATCCCAAGAGAGGACATAAGCTAAATTTGAGGAACAAAGCGATAGATCTACTACCCTTCTAGGATCTAAAGTCCGAGATACTCTGCGTGTTGGACGGAGATAATTTAGGATACAGAGATCTTTATCTAGGATATCTAAAATTGTAGATGAATTTGTATCATTTTTGTAACCACCCTAAATTTGATTATGATCTGATTAGGCAGTTGAGTTCTCCTAGGATTACAAGAGGTGGAGGAAGAGAAGAAATAATAATATCGAGTTATTTTAGATTGGAGAGGTCTGGGTAAGGAATATAAACTGAGGGAAAAGTGGTATCAAAACATCTTGAAGCAACAACATTAATGTGATCACATGAAGGGAAGATTTATTATAGAAAAAGAGACACCATTCTTAATTAAAACAATGGCTCCTGCGTTACCATCTATTCTGTCCTCCCGAAGGCTGGTAAATCCTGGAACCTGGAAACAAGATCCAGGCAGCAACCAAACCTCTGAGAGGGCTTAAACATAGGCCCTATATTTATTGATTAAATAAATTTTATCAGTTTTTTAGGCACCTGTAATTCTACCGAAGAATGATGGCGATTTTGTGGAGGATGAAGAGTTTACAAGTAAGAACTTATTAAGACCTTTGTCAAGTTGGGCTGAAATGAAAAGTCACATATGGACAATTAATAGACAACTAACTAGATTAAAACACACACAGACATAGACACAGGAAGAGTCAGCAAATGCCCAATATTTTTGGAAATTGATTGAGTTAGGTAAAGCTCGTCTGTGACGAAACCGAAGAACAAGAACTGACTGACTTCGGGTTTCAAACTGAAATCCGTGCCAAATCAACGGAAATCATGGAAAAAAACATCATCCGTGCTTCGTTTAATTCTGTAAAAAAGTGGTACGCACGATTTCCCTAGTGATGAACGTCGAAGATTACGATGGGTTTCAGTAGTTGAACAAGTAAAGCCTGATTTGACCATAGCAAGTAATTGTGGGTCTACTATTTAGTTCACACTTAGATCATAGACCTATAAACGAAAGCCATAGCGAATCAACGCCAACTGTGGCGCTGCGGTAGTGGCTCGACCTACCATGCGAGAGCTCCCGGGCTCGATCCCCGGCTGGCCCAGCCGGGTTGGGGATATAGAAAAAAATACCTATCACTTGGATGTGTGTGATGTCGCTGTTTGTGGTTCCCTCGACACAGGGTTTCCTAGTGTGGGGCTAGAAGCAATGTATGTGCTGGTATATAAATGTTTATGTTTATCTATCCAGCTTTCAGAACTATTTTATATTTTTAATGAAATTGATGTGGGTAGAATTGTATTAATGCGACTTTATGCTTTATTTCAGGGACACAGGGCATTCCTCAGCAACCCGGGTTTTACTGGAAGGGTGTGTGGCTCCCTTTGTGCGTCACCTTCGAACCTGGCACCGCCAAATCTGTTTAGTAAGT
Source organism: Argyresthia goedartella (assembly GCA_949825045.1). Taxonomy (NCBI): domain Eukaryota; kingdom Metazoa; phylum Arthropoda; class Insecta; order Lepidoptera; family Argyresthiidae; genus Argyresthia; species Argyresthia goedartella. The sequence goes on from OX463834.1 coordinate 21,508,148, forward strand.
TCAATTTATCATACTTTAAGCCGAATTCACATTACGAAACAAGTTTCATGCATGACGAAATTCATTTCATGATACTACTTACAGTACCTGTGAAACTAATTTCATTAAAAATAATAGTGTCGTAAAATCCACAGTATGACTTGACTGTGTTCATGGCTCCACCAACAACAAAGGTTTTCATTGATAATTTTTTTATTTTATCAGCTGTCCAATGTAGGTTTTTTTTTTTCGATTAACATCGCCATTATCACGACTTAAATACACGATGACACTAGTTTTAACCAAAATTCGCGCGCGTTACGAAACTATTTCAGTGTCGTGAAATGAAATCAATGCATGCCGTGTAAAACTTGACGTTTACACATGAAATTGTTGATGAAATTAATGTCACGAAACTACTTTCATGCCACTAGTTTCGTAACGTAAATTCGGCTTTAGTCTAATCATTTTATACGTACACCTTTTCAAATTTCCATCGGAACATCACACACGCAAAACACACCCTCACACGCACCATTCTACACACAGCTCCTCTTTAACTCACTTGTCAATGTAATATGTATGTACCTACTGATTGCTTACTCTGTATATGGTTTATATCTTATTCTTTATTTTTTGGTTTTGTTTCGTAATTGGCATTCCACGATTTATATTATTATTATTACGTTTATGACTGCTGTGAAACAACTGAGAAATAATATTAGTTTATGTGGCTGCTACATAATGGAAGGTATTAATACTCGACAGTGGGTTTATGAAATGAGCCAAAAGCGAGTTTCATAATAACTCGAGAGCCGAAAGCGAATTTCATAATAACTCGAGAGTTTTAATGCCTAATTATGTACAGTTACATACACTAGTTTATCTACACACATATCATAAGCTCTCTTTGATGTGTTCAGGAACTGCATGTTCGACCGGCATTGTGGCATTGATAATTGCTTTTCAGTTGTTTAGCTTGTTCAGTAGTACCAACTTCACAGGCAAACTAGGGGCGGCGCGCAGGTGGGCGTCGGCGTTCGAAATTTGGTTCATAATTTGAGAAATTTTGGTACATTATGGTCATAATGTAAGATAAGATAAGATAGATAAGAAATGAGTTTTTACCAAGAAGTTTATCATTATGCTGGTCGTAACATGAAGTTTTTGGACGCAGTAAAGAGGGTTTATGATACGTGTGTAGATAAATAAATAAATAGGATCAATCAGGAGCAAATTTTTAACCCCTGGCGAAAAAGGAAGGATGTTATATTCGTCGCGTTTGAAGCGTCGGTCTGTCTGTCTGCACTATAGCGCTCAAACGGTTGACGGATTCTAATGCGGTTATTTGTAAATAGTTGTAAGCTTCCCCGCGATGTTTTACAACCATGTTTATTAAAATCAGTTCAGTGGTTCAAAATATATCAGCTTAATTAGGAAACAAGGCAACAACATTTTAGACTTAGTTCCACTAATTGTGTGAGGGTTGTTTATTTTTTCTTACTTTATTAGTAGAGCGAGGCAAATATTTGTTGATGAGCATGAATATTTTTTTCTTAGTCCTGGATGTTTTCTATTTAAGTATTTACATAAGTACTCTAATAAATATATCGTCGTCTAGTACCCATGACACAAGCCTTATTGAGCTTACTAAGGTCCTAGTTTGATTTGTGTAAGATTGTCCTCTAATATTCATTATTATTATTATAGTGAAACTTGTTCGGAATTACGTCCCTAACAGCCTTTTAGAATTTGACCACATTTTTCTGGTACACTCTGATCTGATGATTATTTTATTGCAGTCTAGAAATGCTGGACCGCACCGAGGCGCCGACGATACAGGACGGGTACGGCATATCGGTCGCGTACGCGTGCCTCATGGAAACTGTTCGTTCCATCGCAATCACTATTGAGGGCACGGACTATTTTAGGTAAGTTCACTGTTCAATTGGCTTCTTGACAAGGGTGCTCAATAAAGGAACTTTTTAATACTGTCAAAACGGTTTTATTGTTCGTAAGTTGTATGGAAACAATCTGTAACGTCATAGCAAATTGTGGTCAAATGGTGATCTTTTTTACACAAAATTATGTTTAGGAAATATGACTGCTGAAAATTTACAATTTTGATATCGATGAGCCTTTTTATTTATAAGGCTTCAACGTTTAACATGTTTTTTGTATTTCTTAGAATACCCGGTCTGTAGTCTTTTCAGGTTAGCATGGCAATAGCAGGCATTGACTCCTGTTTACCACTTTATGCTCGTGTTGGATAAGCGACACTCAGTTGTTAAGTGAATTAACCTCATTATGTCGTTTAGCTTATCTTGGTTGCGGTTGCCGATCGTAACCGTCTGTTGCCATGGTTACCATGTATGATTCGGTTCGCTGTAGCAGTCGCGATGCTAACCCGTATACGCTATAGTAGCTTATAAAGTAACTGGGTATTACAGGAACTTTCTATTTTCTTGGGGACACCATACTGTTTACAAATTTGAACATCTCTTTTTTTTCTGGCGTGTAACATCGTGTTTCCAGACTTTATATATGTCCAATCATCAGTGAGTCTAATCTACTCTAATGGGCTCATAATAAGTTATGAATATCTCATACAACACACCTCATACTTTTTATGAATGCTTAGCAATTTGCTAATATTTGGAAAAAATTGCAGGTTACAAGAATTGTATGATGAAGGCCAAAACGACGCAGAAGATAAGGAAATCAACTCTAACAACAAGACTGCTATTACTAATTCTAATAAAGGTAAATAGTAGATGGTACGACAAGGGCATAAAACAAGCCATTTGGTAAGCAACCGAGCCGCAGCGCGTAGGCGAGGTTGGATAATTAAGTCGAGTATAAAATTGGTTTTAAGACCGAGTTATACACTCTGCCTTTCACTTCGATTGCGAGGAAAAAAAACAGTGATAATGTAAAAAATACTTACTGATATGATAACATTTTTTTCCTCTTCACTTGACGATATATTAATTAACATTCATAAAGCAACAATTTTAGCAAAGGAAACAACTAAATAAAAGTCAAAAACAAGAGATTCTCTTTCCCGCCACTGTATTTTTTTTCTGCGTGTTATTTTTAGTGTATATTGCCGAGTCCTACGATGTTTTTTTTTATGTTTTGTTAATAATATACTTGTTTTTAGTTTTGTTTTTACTATGCAACATAAAATGCAAATAAATTAAAGTAAATGTATTAAAATAACATGTTTATTTGATGCAGTCACCTCGTCTGTCAGGCTGATTGACTCTGTTTAATATTTATGCTTCGGAACGCACCGGTTTTCGTTGCGCGGATCGATCGCGAGTAATCGGGATATCACTAGCGAAAACGGAACCGCAGCTGTCACTCGTATCGAAACGAGATGAGAAATTAGAGGTTATTTTCTTGTCGTGAGAAAAAACATGTCTGCTCATGGCGTCGGGCCTTGAATGTATTTCAGTGTAACAATTGTCTAACACAGGTGTCGGGCCTGGTCGGAGTGTTAATCATAATAATCGTCGGGAAATAAGTAGATTCGCTTCAGTGATTCGTGTTGTGAAGGTTGAAGTTGTACGGTCCCCAACTCGTCGTATTCGGACGGCGACTCCTCGTGTCGGCAAGCAACACGCCGGCGACAGCGTCGGGCAGCGAAACGAGTGAGATTCGGTTCCTCTCCTACCACACTTGTGCTCCTATCCCGTATTCCTGCCTCGAATCGAGCTTTCGAATTCCGGTCTACGACGGCAAGGTAAAGTACCACTCACGATTCTCTCCCGTGCTGGCAAAAACCCAGCCCCTCATGATCCCACGCCGTTCGGTTGAGGCGTGGAATTAAACATTTTGGTAGCAGGCGCGGTTTCCTAGTGGGAAATCACCGATTCACGGACGGTTGTAGGGTTGTTTTTTTGCCACATGGTAGTTGGGAGAAAAGAATATCTAAGATTGGCCGGCAATCAGTTGTGAGTGAGTCTGTGGTCGGTATACCACAACTAAAGTTCATTTTCGGTTAGTGAAAGTATAATTGTCAATTTAGTTAACAATTATTATAAATTTGTAGTCGGAAACTACTCGGTGTGCCTAAGAAACAGTCATTCGGTCGGACTATAGCATTGCAGTCGGGTTCCATAGCATTGCAGTGTTGTTTCGGATTACAGAGCAGGGTCAGGCTTTTAAGGGGTATTAAGCTGATTTTGCTGACCTCAGTAGAAGTGTGGGTCATATCGGAGGGACCACTTCTAGAAGATTCCCGGCTACCTACATTATATTAAAAATAGCTTGGATTTCGGAATCCAGTGTGGTTAGGGTGCTATATTGTTTAGGTTTGTAGTCTCGGAGCCCACCACTTATTATTTTTTAATAAATTTTATTTTTTATTGTTTATATAACAAATTTTGGGTGTTATTTTTATTGTGCTTTATGGTGGCATTCTCTAATTGATTTAGAGTGTATATTTATAAGGTGTATGTCCACAGGGCGACCATATTAAATATTGTTTAGGATTTAATTGTTTTAGTGGTTGCCTTGGTTTTGACAACTTAGTTTTAATTTCTGTGCCCAGCGCTGACGGGCAAGTGCTGGTCTCTGGCTGTGCTTAGTTCGGTAGTGAAGCATAGGACCAGAAACAATTGAATCGGTAACCATGGCACCTTCGCCCTTGACGGTACTGCGGTATGGTGTCCGTGAGGAGATGAGATGGCTCGCCCATACTCACAAGTATGTGGAGCGACCTGACATGGACGATGTCCTGCTCAAGCGTGTGGAGGACGCAATGACACGCGTCGGGAAGGTGTGTCAGCTGGCTGCGGAGGCTGAAGCCCTCGGGCTTACGGATGAGGCCTCGGTGGCTGCAGTGAAGCAGCTCTGCGCGGATGCTGACCAAGCGATGGAGTGCTTGGGCGACATCGAGCGTCGCGCCGAAAAAATTAAGCGGCCGCGTCGGAATGACCGCGGGGAGGGTAGCGGAGACCCCCCCCCCCCTAAGGGTGTTGTTGGACGGCTGCCACACCTGGAGATTCCGGCCTTCGGTGGGGCAATTGATGAGTGGCCGGCATTCATCAATTTATTCGATAGTCTGGTCCACGGTCGGGACGACCTGGACAACGCCTACAAGTTGGCCCAATTATTGATGGCACTGCGGGGTGAACCGAAGGAGTTGGTCGGTCACCTAACGGTCACGGCGGGCAATTATGAGATAGCCCGGTCCATATTGTTTGACCGCTACCAACACAAACGGCGGTTGGTTGATGCGCAGCTGGGGAAGCTGTTTAGCATCCCAAGAGTAACCCGGGATGTTGACATCCGGGTACAGGTGCTCAACCCTGTGCTGGTGGCCACTAAGGCCCTTCAGAACCTTGGTCTGCCGGTAGACCAATGGTCATATATTGTGTTATATATGGTTTTGTCACGGTTGCCTGCAGCTGTTCAAAGTCGGTTTGAACAGCTGCATGGGGGCAGTAGCTCGGAACTGCCCACGCTCGTCCAATTAACGGATTTTTGGAGGGTGAATGCAGGCGATGCGACACATTGGATACGGAGGCCAGTGTGCAGCGCCAACCCGCGCGGATGCGGGAGGGGCCGCGCCCCCCGCCCCCACGGGAGGGTGGGCGGTCAAAACAATTTGGCGTTTTGAATGCCGCGCCGTCGGGTGACGGCTGTGTGCACTGCGACAGTGCCGTTCATGAAGTGACCAGTTGCGCCAACTTTAAGGCGCTCGGGGTAGCTGCCCGCAGGAAGGTAGTCTACCGCCACCGATTGTGTTTCGGTTGTTTGGGGCCGCACCCGCTGAGCGAGTGCTCACGCGCGTTCCCCTGTGAGTGCTGTGGTGGCAAGCACCACATCGTGTTGTGCCTGATCCGGTCAGGCCCTTCGGACGGTCACCAGGGCCGGACTCAGGTTGGTCGGTCACAGGGCCCAACCAGGGCCGGACCCAGTCCCCCTCCGGGCAACGGGAGTCACCAACGGGGTGACTGGGGTACCCGCGGACGGGACCCCCCCCCGAGGGGAAGGGGGCAGCGCGGGGGGTAACAGGCGGGATAGCCGGGGTTCGGTCGCCGCTGTCCAGGGTCAGCGTGGACTTTGGGCCGCTGGCTCACCGCGTGTTACGGGCGGGTGTCAGATGGCACCTATGAGTGGCGCGAAGGCTGGGAGCCCACTACCTTCTGCGCCACCCTGCCCGTCGCTCTGGGAGGCGAACAGTCGGATGTCGCCCCCATTCCTAGAGCGCCCCAGGTTGGATCCGCTCTCCCCCCTCCATCCACGGTGGCCACCGGGCTCACCGTACACCGTCCGGTATGGTCGGATACCGGGACAGCGAGGGACCTATTATGCGGGTTGGGACCCCCTGATGTACATACGGTCTGATATGCCACCGGCATATCAGCAGCCGAGTTACCAGGCCGACGGGGGTCCCAGCGGGTTCGGATCCCGCGGAGGTTCCCGCTAGGGACACGCCGCCCACTTACAGGGTGCCGCCACTCCACAGACGGTCATGCTCCCCACCGCCTCGATGATAGCGTGGAGTTCGGACGGCAAATCTTGTGTGGCACGAGCACTATTGGACTCGGGGGCCCAGGGGTGCTTAGTCTCGTGCAACCTTGTAAGACGGTTGGGCATTTCGGTAAGGGAGTATCCACATTCCATTCGGGGAATTGGGAACACGGAAGTCGGTTCCGTTAAGGGAGTATGTCGGATTACTCTCTCGTCACGGGTGGATTCATCGGTGAATCTGACGGTCACGGCATTAGTCATGCCTAATGTGATTGGCTCACACCCTCACGTACGGTTGTCGCCCCCGGTGCGACAGTTGGTCGCTGGGTTGTCACTGGCTGACCCGGAGTTCGATATTCCGGGCCCAGTAGACATTTTATTGGGTGTCGATGCCTTGGGATACCTGTTAGTGCCAGGTGTCCACGTGTTGCAGGCGACTGGTCTGGTTTCGGTCAACACCAGACTGGGCCATGCGGTAATGGGTCCGGTCATGCCGGCTGCCCCACGCCTAGCGACTCGTAGTCCCTTATTCGGTTCTGTACTCTCGGAGGTGATACAGAAGTTTTGGGAGGTGGAGGAACCACCTACGGTCCGCCGGTTGGACCCGGTTGAAGAAGAGTGTGAACAGTTTTATCGGAACAATACTGGTCGCCTTCGGTCAGGTCGATTTCTCACACGTCTTCCATTCCGGAGTGATCGCCCACCGCTGGGCAGTTCACACCATGCAGCCGAGACGCGGCTTCTGTCGATGGAACGACGCATGAAGCGTGACGGGATTTTCCGGCAGAAGTACGTCGACTTCATGCGGGAATACGAGTCGCTCGGCCACATGTCGGTTTCGGGTATCGCCTGGAAGCGTGAGGACCACTGCTTCCTGCCCCATCACGCGGTCTTGAGGACCCCGGAGGGCAAAATACGGGTAGTGTTCGATGGATCGGCATCAACATCCGGCATGAACCTGCACCAGTGTTTGCATTCAGGGCCGAAGTTGAACCATGACATCGCGGATGTTATCACACGGTTCCGTCGAGACAATGTTGTGTTTGTAGCTGACATCCGGATGATGTTTAGACAGACGGTCATTCACCCTGACGATAGACGGTATCAGCTGATACTGTGGCGAGAGAGCCCAGATCAGCCCATCAGGGTGTACGAGCTGAACACCAACACGTACGGGCTACGGTCTAGTCCTTATTTGGCGATTCGCACTCTGCGGGAGTTAGCGGATCGAGAACGGTTAAATTTCCCTAGAGGAGCAGCGATCCTGGAGCAGGATCTCTACGTGGACGATATCTGTACCGGTGCAGATTCCGTAGAGGAGGCGCTCGCTCGACGGGACGAGCTAGTTGAGCTCTTACGGGGTGGAGGTTACGAGCTCCGGAAATGGATGTCGAACTCTCCAGAGTTACTGACTGGTCTTCCGGATGACTACCAGCAGGATCCCCACATTTTTGAAAATTTGGAAAATCCAAATATGTTGTCGGTATTAGGCGTCCAGTACCAGCCGGTGTCAGACATGTTTTCGTATCGGGTCGAGTTGGACTCCCCGAAGGTCTGGACGAAACGGAACGTCCTTTCAACGGTGGCTAGGACATTTGATCCAAACGGGTGGATCACCCCGGTAACATTTCAGCTCAAGTGTTTTATGCAGCAATTGTGGTCTGCTGAGCTGAAATGGGACGACCCGATCGGCGGGTCATTGAGCTCAGAGTGGGACTCGTTTTTTTCGACCCTCCCTGGCATCAATCGGATCTCACTGCCACGGAGGTTGGTCCCCACCAAACGATACACCGCCACCCTGCATGGGTTTTGCGATGCCTCGGAGAAGGGCTACGGAGCTGCGGTATATCTGCGTACGGTTGACTCCTCGGGGGAGGTTGATGTGCGGTTGGTCATGGCCAAGAGCAAGGTTGCGCCGTTGCGCACTCGCCTGACCATTACCAAATTAGAGCTTTCGGGAGCGGCTCTCCTGACTCGTCTGCTCAACCACACGATGACGGTTGTTCGTGGGTCAATAGCGTTAGAAGATACGGTCTACGCTTGGACGGACAGCCAGATCGTGTTATGCTGGCTGAAGGCTTCATTTCACAAGCTGGAGATTTTTGTGGCGAATCGGGTTTCGCAGATTTTGAATTCGGAGGTTCCCTTAATCTGGAGACATGTTCCAGGGGAGATGAACCCAGCAGACTGTGCGTCTCGTGGGTGTCACGCTCCGGAGTTGGTTGGACATCCCTTGTGGTGGGGTCCAAAATGGTTGACTCAAGCCGAATCGGATTGGCCAATGAGTCCACGCGTTACCTCGGCGAACGGCGCCTTGACAGTCGGTGTCTGCACGACGCAACCAGAGCCGGAAGAGGAGTTCAGCCTGCTGGAACGGTACAGCTCGCTCGACAAGCTGGTCAATGTGACCGCCTGGATCTTCCGATTTGCGCGGAATTGTCGCAATTCTGAGGCGCAACGGGTGCGGACACAGGTCCTGACACCACGGGAACGGAACCATGCGTTGTTCGCATTGGTACGGAACGTGCAGACGGTGCACTTTAAGTCCGAATTGGACATTCTGAGACGCGGACGCGTCCAACTGAAGGGAGCTGTGGCTCGGCTCAACCCGTTTATTGACCCTCACGGATTGCTGAGGGTAGGAGGTCGGCTGCGGAATGCCAACCTGCCTTATGCGGCTCGCCACCCGTTGTTACTCCCTAGAAAGGGGAAGTTGGTCGAACTGTTGATACAGGATCGACACATTCGGAATGGGCATGTCGGATGCCACGCCTTGATGGCGTTTCTCCAGCGCGAGTTATGGATTTTATCGGGAAGACGCTTAGTGCGTAGCGTCGTATTTCGGTGCCTGCCTTGTTATCGGGCCAAGGCGGCTACGATGCAGCCCCAGATGGGCGATTTTCCCTCGGATAGGGTTAACGAAATCCGGCCCTTTGCGGGTGTCGGAACGGATTTCGCGGGACCATTCATGGTCAAGTCTTCACAGCTACGGAACGCCAGATTAGTGAAGGCATACCTGTGCGTCTTCGTGTGCTTGGCCACGAAGGCAGTCCACTTGGAGGTGGTCAGTGACCTCACTACAGAGGCATTTATCGCATGTCTAGATCGGTTCGTCTCACGAAGGGGCCTCCCGACATTAATCCGTTCGGACAACGGCACAAATTTTGTCGGAGCCAGGCGATATCTGCAGGAGGTCACACAATTCCTGAACGGTAACCAGGACGCCATCGGTACGGCTTGCTCCCGACGAGGGATTGAATGGGTTTTCAGTCCGCCGGGATGTCCTCATTGGGGAGGAATTTTTGAGGCTGCGGTTAAATCGGCTAAGTCGCACCTGACGAGGATCATCGGTGAGACCTCTCTACGCTTTGAAGAGCTTGCGACGCTGTTCTGTAAAATTGAAATGACACTTAATTCGCGTCCGTTGTGCCCGCTCAGTTCGGATCCAAATGATTTGGAAGCGTTGACGCCGGGTCATTTCCTGATAGGTCAGCCCCTTAACGCCCTGCCAGAATACCCATTCGGTGATGTTAAGTTAAGTCGGTTAACTAGGTGGCAGATGTTGCAGCCGATGGCTCAAGATTTTTGGAAACGGTGGTCCCTTGAGTACTTGCACATCTTGCAGCAGCGCCTTAAGTGGACTGACCGGACGAGCCACCCTCAAGTCGGTGATTTGGTGCTGATTAAGGATGCGAACCTGCCATCATTGAGATGGAGACGAGGACGGATCGTCAATTTGTACACGGGTCGGGATGGCACGCCTCGATCAGCAGAAGTCAAGGTGGGGTACTCGGTCCTCAAGAGAGCGGTCGCAACACTTTCTCGCCTTCCTATTGATTAGGGACAGGTTCGGGCCTGTCCGGGCGGGTGACTGTTTAATATTTATGCTTCGGAACGCACCGGTTTTCGTTGCGCGGATCGATCGCGAGTAATCGGGACATCACTAGCGGAAACGGAACCGCAGCTGTCACTCGTATCGAAACGAGATGAGAAATTAGAGGTTATTTTCTTGTCGTGAGAAAAAACATGTCTGCTCATGGCGTCGGGCCTTGAATGTATTTCAGTGTAACAATTGTCTAACACAGGTGTCGGGCCTGGTCGGAGTGTTAATCATAATAATCGTCGGGAAATAAGTAGATTCGCGTCAGTGATTCGTGTTGCGAAGGTTGAAGTTGTACGGTCCCCAACTCGTCGTATTCGGACGGCGACTCCTCGTGTCGGCAAGCAACACGCCGGCGACAGCGTCGGGCAGCGAAACGATTGAGATTCGGTTCCTCTCCTACCACACTTGTGCTCCTATCCCGTATTCCTGCCTCGAATCGAGCTTTCGAATTCCGGTCTACGACGGCAAGGTAAAGTACCACTCACGATTCTCTCCCGTGCTGGCAAAAACCCAGCCCCTCATGATTCCACGCCGTTCGGTTGAGGCGTGGAATTAAACAGACTCAATTGTCAGTCTAGATGACGACAACACTTTATGTACTAGTGCATAATAGTACTTTATGTGACTGCTACATAATGGAGGGCATTTATATTCGAGAGTGGGTTCATGAAACGAGCCGAAGGCAAGTTTCATAATAATATCACTCGAGAGTTTTAATGCCTAATTATGTACAGTTACATACACTAGTTTATCTACACACATATCATAAGCTATCTTTGATGTGTTCAGGAACCGCATGTTTGACCGGCATTGTGGCATTGGTCATTGCTCTGCAGTTGTTTAGTTTGTTCAGTAGTACCAATTTCACAGACAAACTAGGGGCGGCACGCAGGCGGGCGTTGGCGTTCGAAATTTGAATGTCATAATTTGACAAATGTTGGTACATTATGGTCATAATGTTATAAGTATATATTCAGATAAGAAATGAGTTTTTACCAATAAGTTTATCATTATGCTGGTCACGTAACGTGTGGTTTTTGGACGCAGTAAAGAGGGTTTATGATACGTGTGTAGATAAAATGCCATTTTATGCAGCCTACATCAAGCATAAAGAAGGACTTTTCGAGCATGAGAAGTGGAAAACTATATATTTATCTCAAAATACGGTACTTGATAAGGTTGTCCAATAAATTTAGAAAGGTGTGTCAAGCTGAACCTGTTTCAACAAAAACGTTGGACAATATCAGAATTGTATATTTCCATGCTACATTTGACTATGACGTCAAATGCTAGTATTTCATAGAACACGTGAACAAAATTACCGTTTTGACAGTTACTAAAAAGTATATATTTTGCCTACCAGTCAAATACCGTATTGCCGTACTGATTTATTTACATATATTTAAGATATAACCGAGCCGCGGCTTCGCAAGAGAACTGGCCGCTTCGAATATTAGAGGAAAAAGTACACAATTCTAATTTCTAATTGAATGCCCGGTCCCTCGACGTCTGCTGACTTGAATGATTTTAAAATTTTTAGGTTGTTCCCTTTGTGCTTTATCAAAATTTTCTCTCTAAGAATTTTCCTAAGGCTTCAATGATTAATTTAAAAAATCTTCATCCAAATCGGTCCAGACGTTTGTGAGATTCGCGCGAACCAACACATTTTGGGAATCATTTTTATTTATATACCTATAGATTATTCTGTCCTTTACAGATGCTGAAGCTAAACCCGACAAAGAAATGACAAAGGAGATAACAAACAACGGTCACAGCGAATCGGACCAGAACTCAAACGTGCTCGATACGAAGATAGAGACCACGGCGGAAGATAAGGAGAGGCCGGTGCAGTTACAGGTTAGTGCACTATACTAGGTCTACAAACACAAACTTCAAACTTAAAGTAAAAGTAAAGTAAAAAGTAAAAATTCTTTATTTCACAAATTGTTTTACACAATACAATATGGTTCCCTGTCTTCCTAACTAGTAAAATACTGTATCTAGGGAGACAGTTCTTCCCAAAAACGTGTTTCTTAATAACATTTATAATAAATATTTATTCAACCAACTTCAAAATATTTATTTCAAAATAGATTCTTACGAACACTTTGAATGTCGTATGAATCTATATAATGCAAGAAAAACTACTACCGCTTCGGAAAGTGTTATGGCAGCGGAGAAGAAGCGGCGCAAGAAACTCATACACTGCAGCACGGCCTACTTTTCTTTTCTATATGTTTCTTTTTTCATATTTTTTTTTCAAAAATTCATTGCAATACAAATACTTGTGATACAAACGTGTGCGTGGTTCTTGTGCTGCGCTGGAAAACCAGAGCCCTATAAATCTTTGTCATTAATGTTAAACATCTTAGCTATAATATGCTTTATAAAATATTGTTTTTTTCAACAATGCCTTTAAATTTCTTCTCTTACAAATTTGAGAGTGTGCCTAAATGCGCATCTTTTTATTTCCCCACAGCTGTTGAAGTCGTCATGGTGCGGCCTAGTGTGGGGTCTCTCAGTACTAGCCGAGGCTAGTATCGGCGAGTTGGAGAATATCCTGAGGGCCATACAAACCTTGGCCAGGGTCAGCGGGAAGGTAAATATTAATAAGACTAATCATAGCATAAGACACAGATTTTTGTATTTGTATCTCGGATACATATAAAATGCAATATCACGAAAATAGTGACAGAAAATGTACTAACAAAGTGTATATGTAGGCGTCCACGCATAATATACTCCAATAAAAATCGGCACAAAAAGCTAACATCGCAAAGCATGATGTAGTTCTGGGTTTTTTAGTATGCTGTATGGACCAGTTAGGTAGTGTAACACAAGATCTTGAAATTGCCATTTGAGCAATTTAAAAACCATGTTAAAGCGACTTTGTCGAAAAAAGGATATTCTAATGTTCAAGATTACTTAAATGACGGGACTGTATGGGGTTAATCTGGCTCAACACAGACCTTGCTGTTAATAATTTTGTAATTATTTATTCCTGCTTATTAATTATGATAATGACTAAATATTATATTTTGTATTAGTTAATCATAAGTAATATTTAAAAGAGATCTAAAAATCAAGCTGTGCGAGTTTCTATGCCCTTCTTCTCCCACAGTGGTCCAATGTAGAGAAGTGGCAAAAAATGACGATTGCTAAGTATATGTAAATATCTACAGTAATAAAAATATTTGGAATTTAAAGTGCTAATCAAAATTAACAACTCCGATAAACATGTGCTCGCTGCGCGCACCACACGAAAACTTGCAACTTTTCACTTTTGCTTTAAAAGTCGTAAATTGTTCGTTTTCCGACAACTGTACTCAGTACTCTAGAAAGTTAATTAAATGTTCAACAATTCTAGCCCAGCTGCAGCTCTACAAACGTTACAGGGGTCAAGCTGTGTCCTTCAAATATCGTAAATTTTTCCCGAAATTAGTCATTTTTTGAGGTTACTCGCAAAACTAGTGACTTTTAGAATAAAAAGTAAAAAAGTCCCAAAATTTCTCAGTTTTTCGAGTGGTGCGCAGGGAGCACAAGTTTTTCGATGTTGCAAATACATACAACATACTAAAAAACCAGAACTACATCATGATTTGCGATTTCAATATTAAAACTGATCTATAAAGGGACCAGCGGTGGTTGTGCAAATGGGTCCTAATTTGCGCGGTCGGGCGTTCGCGCCACGTCATAAGCGACCTAACGGCTCTACCGACCACTGATATTTGTATGCCGTGTAACCTGCATCTGCAACGTGTACGTACCCTACCAATGACCGACCACCACCTATCTGTCTACAGACGGGTCACGCGTGCGTGCGCGACGCCTGCATCTCCGCCCTGTGCCGCGCCGCCCTGCCCGCGCACTACTCCGTGCCCGCCCTCGGAGCGTTGCCGTGCCCGTGGCGAGGCGCCGCCCCGCAGGTGAGAGTGTGAACGTGAAGCGCGTTGTACGTTTGCGTGAAAATAGGAAACACGAGTTGAATTTATTTTAGCCTTCATTTTCACTTACATCTGTCGAATATATTTTTTTATCTACACACGTATCATAAACCCTCTTTACTGCGTCCAAATACCACACGTTACGACCAGCATAATGATAAACTTCTTGGTAAAAACTCATTTCTTATCTGAATATTGATACATTATAACCATAATGTACCAAAATTTGTCGAATTATGACATTCAAATTTCGATATTATTACCCACTTATAAACCCACTCTCGAGTATTAATGCCCTCCATTATGTAGCAGTCACATAAACTACTATAATAGGTACTATTCTTTGTTGCCAAAAATCGCGGTTTCAATCTGACAGTTTGACGCGAAAACGGACCTTCAGCGGAAGTGACATAATTTGCGTTGTCAGTAAGGGACAGAGCTACGCTTCAATCTCCTTCTCCTTTTTTCGCGCGAAAAGAAAGACTTAGTGTTAATCTCTCAAAGCGCCAGTTTGTTTTTAGGCATCGCGATTTTGAACCTTACGCCAAGGTAATAAAATACATGGGAATGGGCATCATATGATGCCTTGTGATGTTTTCATGAAGATTGGATATAAGCGACCACTTTTGTTTATTTTGGTGTATATTTAGGAAAAGCCTTAAGTCCATTACGTATTTTCTTAAACACGTGTGTCAGAATGGATTTTACGTTAAACATGGGTTTTTTGATCTTACGTTTGTAGCAATGTTTTTATGCGTTTTTATTGATTATTGGTCTACGCGGAAATCAAAAATTATTATAAGATGCCACATAAAGCTACTCGAATTGCTGAGGCGAACTTGTAACTCAATGTTAGGTAGCTGCATTTCATTGTATAACCCCAACTTTGTGCTCATGAGGTGTCGAGGGATTGAACTATTCATGTGATTCGGTTCACCTGATTTTAATGAAACATGGCTAAGAACCATCACAAGGAAGTCTACTACCACTTACAAAAAACCGCATTAAAATCCATCCACCTGTTGGAGCGCTCGAGTGCCACAGACAGACGCTTCAAATTTATGACAACCCTCTTTTTTTGTCGGGGTTTAAAAATAAAAACGTGCATAACAGGGTCTTTTATGTTTTAGGTCTCAAAATATTATTAATGTGTCTTCACTGAAGCTTCTCTATTATGTTTGAGACGGTGCTGTATCTGTTACTGTCGAAGACATCAAACCAGTCCGGCGAAACGCTGCACTCTCGCCCCTCGCCCCGCGGCTGCAGCCACGGACTGGCTACTGCGCGACCATCATCCTTCGAATATACACGCGGGTGCCGCATCCCTGCACTTAACACCTGTTGAAACCAGTAACCGAACTACAGTCTACAGTTTTACTCATATCCCCATCCAGAATAACAGTTACCTTCATGCCGGGGCTGTTCCATAACCGCGATGTAGTTATTTGTATGGAAGTAGTAATTCAGCACAGTAGCGCAATCTGTTGTCTTCGTGCCGACGACGCTGTCCCGAATTTTCTGTTAACGCGATGTAGGTAGCAATTCAGCACCGTAGCCCATCTGTTGCCGATACCTTACAATACTTGAGCTAATAGACATTTTTGTACCTCACAGTCGACGGAGCCCGACTACAGGCAACAGGTCGTGTGGGTGGGCACGCCTCTCCCGTCAGCCACGATGCCTCAAGGTAAGACGTTCATCTTATTATTGTTACTCGCACTCGGCCGACTTTTATACATACACAAGACAACGGATATTTGATATATCTTCACAGTAGATTGTGGCTCTCACTATACATATCGCAACAATTGTTCTCTCATACAATAAGGCAACGTTCCTCCAGGTCAGCAGCAGTCGTTCGTGATGGTCACGTCCCGCCACGTGAGCGCTATGAAGGCGCTGCTCTGCACGGCGCAGCGGGACGGCGACACGATCCAGCAGGCCTGGCTGCCCGTGCTCACCACGCTGCAGCATTTGGTAAGGGCTGTTGTTCAACTGTCTACCAAATTTAGTAGACGGTTACATCCAAAAATTGTATATTATGCAACTAGTGAATAAAGGACGGATTATAGCGAAGGCCATAGATGAATCACGAGCAAGCGAAGGATTCTAACGACTGAATCACATCCGAACTTTTTGAATCCTGAGCGACGCGAGTGATTCATGGCCCTCGATATAAATCCGTTTTTTTCAAGAGTTGCATACATTCTACGACTACGAGAAAAAGTAAGATTTAAGCGAAAATTGACATTTAATGAAGAAAAAAGGTTAACCTTCCTTTTTTCTTCATTAAATGTCAATTTTTGCTTAAATCTTTATTTTTCTATTAATTAAAATGCACATTAAAATTGGAACAATTACTAAAATTAAGAGTAATTTTCTTATTATTATTATTAGGGTGGTCAACTTGTGAAGCGATATTTATTTCTTGTCAATGGCCAGAATCTTGATTTAAATTTTTCCATTTACAAAACTCACCGTAGGCTTTGATGTAAACCAGCCGTGATTTGTTGGGTAGCAAGTTAGCAAGTTTTCTACTATATCAGCCGCCCTCTCTTTCATAAACTCAGGTGTTAATCCAACTTCTTCCTCACTTGAATGCATTTTCAATCGATTAAATAAGGGCAACAAATATAATGATCACCAAAATATTTTTATCCTACCCAAAATGGATAAATGAACACCAAAAGTTACAAAAAATATCAGGGCAAAATACTGCGGTAGCTTAGGTGAAGGGTGAGCGAAGCGAAGCTCCCTTTATCCTTCGTGTTAGGTTGAACATGTAAGTTCAACAAAAAATACTTAAAACATAAACTTAAGTACACAAAACATAAAAAGAAGTTTGGTGATCATTTATCCAAACACAATTTGGTGGACATTTCGAATTTTTTGGTAGTAAAATAGGTGCGTTTTTGGTAATCGTTTAAACATAAGCCTTAAATAAGTAACATTAATATGTCTGGTGTCTGTCAGTTCCGGTCTAGGGGCCACAGTTTTCAAGCGATCCTCACAAGACTTGGCACACGTGTTCCTTGAATTAAAAGTTTTTTTTTGTCTAGAGCTTTTTTCGATTTTCCCCTTGGGGGGGGGGGGGGGGAGTTATGACGTCATTAATTTTTTGTATGTTTTCTTTTTTTTCTTTCTGAAACCTATCGTGTGGGGTATCAAATTAAAGGGCTTCATGAGCCGCCGGTTCTAAAAATATGCTATACCATTACCTTTCGGCCGCCTGTTTTCTAAAAATCCAAGAAATCTTTCCAAAACATTCCAAGTTTGGACCCCTCGAAGTAGGAGACGGATTAGTAAAGAGGATCTTTACAGACCATGAGAGTGAGTGAAATAGACTATAACTATTTTCGTGAAAAGTCAATAGATTGTATTTTAAATCGCAAAATGTAGTTTACTAGCAGTTATTGGTGCTACTTTACTACTTGATTTTGTTTGAATCTTAAATACTTACCAAAAAATGGGTTCACAGTCCCCCCTGTTAGTGAGGTCTACTGCCCACAGGGCTCTAGTAGTAGATTATACAACAAGTGAAAAAAAAGGAAATTTAATTCGAGGCACGAAGTTAGTTCCCGAGCCTAGCGAAGGATTCTAAAGTAGAATGAACGGAGCAGTTTTTTCAAGATCCGGTTCGAAGGATCAAAAAATATTATTTTTACAATCTCCACTTTGAATATGTAACTCTTTTCTACAAGATTTAATACTAAAGACTTTACATTGACACGTTTCTGTAAAACCTCGCTTAACATTATTTTTATAGCATAAGATTTGTTGCTTTGCCAGGTATGGATCCTCGGCCTGAAGCCGTCGACCGGCGGCAGCATGAAGGCGTCGCGAGCGAGCGCGGACGCCAACGCTGTCATGAGCACTTCCGCTGTCATGGCCGACCTTCCGGGTAATTCAATATTTATACTCTAGTTAGGTGGGTTGATATATTTTGATGGTTCAGGAACAAATAATTCAATTTTGATGTAAACTAAAACTTACAAAGAGAGAAAAATGAGAAATGAAACATATGGCGATGCTTTCTCCTGCGATATCGTACGATTTATTTTACTCGTACTATTACATAGATAGGTAAACCATATCAATCAATCAATCATCAATTTCATACCTTATTCTACAATCACATTTCTATTATGGTCATACTCTCTTGTACGAAACCTCTTTATACTTCTTCTTCTAACAGACACTCGGCGTCACAAATATCGCACCTTTTTGACATGATTTTTTGTACAACATTGTTCTTGTTTGGAACAATGGGGACATTCATTCATTCATTCATAATTCTTTATTGCACAAAGATAAATAAAAAGTTACATTTGTTGAAAACATATGTACAAAGGCGAGCTTATCTCTAAAAAGAGATTTCTTCCAGCAAACCAAAGCATGATAGGAAAAATTACCAAGAAAGGCTAGTCAGTGCACAATATCAAATAACTTATCTATGTAATAAATAAATAAATAAATTAAATAGGTATCTATAAAATATGTAAAATAAAATATCTATATACCAAACTACTAAATAAGTACCAATAGATACATAAACCTGTACAAATATATAAGGTAATAATATACATACTATAACTACTATCATGAAAGAGAGAGGAAGTGCTCTTTTACCCGGTTTTTGAAAGAGAAAAGAGTGGGACTGTCTCTTATCTTGCAAGGAAGTGCGTTCCACAGTCGGACCGCCTGCAACCTGAAGGTGTGCTCATATGCCGAGGTGTTGTGCCTTGGTGTGGCTAAGAGTGAGACCGTGTGAGATCGCCGGTGCCGATCTCCTGAAAAGAGATACTCAAAGCGCTGTCGAAGGTAGCTGGGGTAGCGCGGATTTTTCAATATATTAAAAAGATATGAAAGTATATGAAAGTCTCGGCGACGACAAATCGGAAGCCACCCCAACTCTTTGCGATATTGAGAAACGTGGTGGAATTTGCGCAACTCGAAGATAAACCGAATCCCGAGATTCTGAAGTCGTTCGGGTTTGTTCAGTAGATCTTCGTTCGCGCTTGCCCAACTGACATCGGCGTAGTCGATTAGCGGCAGAAGAAGGGACTGTGCAAGAGTGATTTTGGTCTGCCGCGGCAGGAAGTACTGCAGCCGCCTGAGGGAGTGGAAGGACGCAAAGACCCTTCTGCTGACCTCGCTGACATGTGGAGACCAAGACAGCTGGCTGTCAAAAATAACCCCGAGGTTTTTCGCTTTGTCAGTAAACTCTATTATGATGCCATTGTACGATGCAGGAACAATGGGCTTTTGTAATAAGGAAAGAGTGCCTGGTTCCTAAAATCATGGCTTGTGATTTGGTCGGGTTCACCAACAGCCCGTATGATGAGGCGCAGTCTTTAACATTCTCGAGATCAGCATTAAGTGTCTCTACAGATGAAGCTACATCGCAGGGCGAAAAGTGGCGATAAATTTGGAGATCATCTGCGTACAGATGATACGAAGAAGAGAGGACGTCGGAGATGGAGTTTATGAAGACTGAAAATAGAAGAGAAGAGAGAATACCACCTTGAGGCACTCCTGAGGAAAGATCACACCATTGAGTTTCAGTCTCTTTAGACTTAATTCGTTGCTGACGACCTCTCAGGTATGAGTCGCACCAGTTAGCAGCATGGAAGGACACATTCAGTGAGCTCAATATTGCGACAAGGATGTCAAAATCGACGCACTTGAAGGCATTGCTGAAGTCAAGCAGGGCTAGCACCGTGGCCAACTTCTGATCCATGGCTGTATGTCATCACTGACTTTTAAAAGTGCTGTGGTAGTACTATGCCCTGGTCTGAACCCTGATTGGTACGGATTGAGAAGTTTGTTTGATGAAAGGTAGGAGGAGAGTTGGGGGTGAAGTATGGATTCAAGGACCTTAGAGAGAATGGGTAAAATAGATATGGGCCTATAATCTTTGAAGGAGGAAGGATTGGAATTTTTGGGCAGTGGGATGGCGAGTGCTTTCTTCCACAGACTAAGAAAGGAGCTATCAGATAGAGAGAAGTCGATAATGTGGGAAATTGGAGGAAGCAACTCTTCAAGGACGCTGTGGATCATTTGATGGCTTGCGTTATCGCCATCGCTTTGGATGTGATAGCTAGCACTGCCTTTCTAACTGCGCCAATTCCAACGAAGCTGAAGTTGAACGGTGAGGTGCAGACTACAGCCCTCAGCCGTAGACGACGAAGTGTTGCCTCCTTAGCGGCAGGGTCTATCACGACGAGCGGAGCAGAGAAGAACTGGTTGAGACCGTTGAGATCGACATAACCTGAAGAGGATTCCTGGGACTTGCCAACACCAAGGGTTTTAAGGAACTTCCAGACCTGAGCTGGGGTGTACATCTCTATACGCTCATGGATGTGTCGTCGCTTGGCATCGCGGCACATGCGGTTGCACAGGTTACGGAGGCGTTTGAAAGTTAGAAGATTTTCGTTGACTGTTATGTTAGGAACCATTGGAAATAGAATAATGGTAACGGTCGGCAACCATGTTAACGATCCGTGACCGCCACCATGATAAGCAAAACGACAGTAATTTCGAACGTTTCACGCAATAAGTAGGTGTCGATATGGCCGTGTCGAGCATACAGTGGTAGACGGGAGTCAATGCCCGCCTTTGCCATGCTAAGGCGAAAATAGTAACTACTCTAACAGGTGCCTATCGTGCGTCTCAAATTAGATTTAATCGTCTATGAGGTTTAAATTTAGGCGACGTCTGTGGCGCTGTGGTTATGGCTGTGCCTATCATGAGAGAGTTCCCGGGTTCGATTCCCGGCTGTGGATAAAAGAAAAAAATAAACAATGTGTTTTCTGTCGCTGTTTCTGGCTCCCACGACACAGGGTATCCTAGTGTGGGGTCAGAAGCAATCTATGTGACTTTATATTATTTATGTTTGTATAATTAAATAAAAATAAAATAAAATCTTTAAAAATGTTAGGTTTTGTCATTAGAAATGGCAAAAACGCAGCAACCTAGAATATTGCAGTGTTTCGCGCCAGCTCAATAGAATATTCTAAAACTTAGAATAGAACGCGCCTGTGGGTTACAAAGAAGTCTTTGTTCCTAAAGGTACAGATGAAAGCACTTCTACATCGATGAATTAATTATTTATTGACTCGAAGGCAAGCTTACGTGTGCCGCGCCGGGTTCCAAGGCAGGCCCTTGTTGGGGCTGCTCTTCTCTACACATCTGCTAGAAAAAATCTTAAGTAGTTCTCTGCCATTTCATGAGTATCTAAAACATACAACGCCATTTGTAGGGATCTTGATATATTTAATGAAAACCTACCTAATTTCATAAAAAAGATGTTTTGAGCTCGTTAGGAGATTATTATCAAACCATCTGAAGAATTATTTGTGCTGTTTCTTTCTTCCTTCTTTGTATTATTTTGTATGTCTATTCTTCTCTATCATAATAAGATTGTATTATTAGTTTAAATAAAATCTAGATAATTATTTATATCCTAACATGTATATACTTTTTCTGTGTGTGATCTAATTTCGTGCTTGCTGTGGCAACTTAAAATGTTGTGCTTTTAAATCTAGAACATTGTAAGAATTTGTAATTGTATGTGGAATAATTAAACAACAACTGGTTGTCTATCATAAAAATAATAAATGTGACCCATTAATGTCCACACCGAGGGGCACAGGCCTTTGCCCGGGTACGAGTAAGATTAAGCCATAGCGGGTCGATGGAGGGGTTTTACGACCACTACCACGTAGCGATAGTAGCCGAGACCAACAGCTTAACGTGTCATCCGAAACACTGAACGTCTAAAAAGTTCTTGAGATAAATTAATTATCTCATTGGTACATGGTCAGGAATCGAACCCACATCTCCTGTTTGTGTGTTATCCATCAACAAATAAATTTAGAAAGGTGCGATATTTGTGACGCCGAGAGTAGTACCACGCCAATTCCGACAGAGAAAGAGCCAATTTCTTCTTCCGCTTTTATTATAACATTTGTGTTTAACTGACTCAATTTCAGGGCAGCAAGTTCCCGTCGCCGGCTCACTGGGACTCATGAGTGGTATAAAAACTATAGTTATGTCACCGTAGGATTGTAAAAACTAGTTTATAACTATCGTGTGACGTTATAAACTATTGATAAATTGGAAAAAGACCCACAGTGTTTAGAATTTGTTTCTTTGTTCTTACACGTCAATCTAACGCGAAGGATAAAAGGGGATTCGCACCCCTTCGACCAGCGAAATACCAGAGGTCTTTCTCTTGCAATTCAAGTTTCAACTAACGAAAATTAAATCGTTTTATTGTAAGGAGCACAGTTTAATTTACAATTTATTGACAGACTCCTCGAACCTCCGGAACCTCGAGAGATATATTTCGTGACTTTAGAAACTAAAGGTGTTCACAATCTTACGGGGACAGTTATATATCCCGGTGTATATGGGCCGAATGCAGAAACTGCTGCTTAACACCTTGAACACCATGCAGCTCACCGGTGGGCCTAACGAGCACACCTTTGAACACCATGCGGCTCACCGGTGGGCCTAACGAGCACACCTTTAAACACCATGCAGCTCACCGGTGGGCCTAATGAGCACACCTTTGAACACCATGCGGCTCACCGGTGGGCCTAACGAGCACACCTTTGAACACCATGCGGCTCCGGTGGGCCTAACGAGCACACCTTTGAACACCATGCGGCTCACCGGTGGGCGATATCGAAATGGAGATTTTCATCTCTTTCGTTCAATGCGCTATTGCACGCGGAGTTTAATGCATAGCGGTGTTTAAGGTGTTAAGTAAAGTGGAACTTAAATAGCATTCTGTCGCTGTCGTTGCGCTTGAGAGACAGCGGTAGCGTGACTTTGAGTTTCAGTCAAAGTTTGAGGTGGCTGTTGAGCATCCGGGCCATCCGGTACTATATGTACAGTCAGCATCATATATATGTATGTATATGTGACATATTATAACAAAACATAAGATAGCGTAAAGCCTTTTCCCATACGGGGTGGGAGAGGCACATTTGTGCCCACTTTGAGCCAGTTATTCAATACTCCATTTTGCGTGACAGGGGGCTAGCCCATTGCCGCAGCTATGGACTAAGGAAGGTTTTCTCACGATGTTTTCCATCACCACCGTTAGAACGTTGTATAATGGTCTTAAGATAAATTAATTATCTCATTGGTCAGGAATCGAACCTGGATCCCCTGTGTGAGAAGCAAGCGTGAAACCCATTAGACCACGGAGCTCTGGAACCCATATATTATCTATTTATTATATGTAATATCATAAGAATAAATCACATGTTACCGGGCCGGGGTTCACCACAAATATTTGGTAATTATTGCTAACGCATAATGTTGAATGCTTAACCCCTTCTGTGGTAGAGGCATGCATATTTTTGATTGGTTTTGGACTTTAGTCCCAAGTCATACAGCCTCTGCCACAGGGAAAGGGTTAAAAGGAAAATATTCTTAAAAGTGATTGAAAAAAAATGTCAGTGACATCCTCTGAGTGACTCATAAGTAAATTATCTCGGACAATGTTTGAATTTATTTTTTCTATTGAACGACATAAGATATAGCAGTTTTATTAGAAAGAAACAGATGAAGTTGGAAAAATAACAGATATGCACAACATAATCATTATATTCTGTTAGGTTGTTAAAATTCGACCATTTAGCACCCTAACAAGTCTGTTTGGTCATGCGAGGTGATAAAAAGTAACATAAATAATTAATATAACAATTAATATTTGACATTTTATAATTTTGGTTGATGTTTAATATAAAGACCACTCAATTTGCTACGATTCCAACTAGGGACTTGAAGGAAAGGTTATGTAATAATTATAAGAAATCTTGACACAATAAAAAAACAAATGCAAAGTAACTCTGCGTTTTATCATAGTAAATGAGCCGGACAAGATTTTTTAAGTTATCCACACTTTTTTGAATACGACCCTTATGAGCGCCCTCTACTCGTAGATAACACATCTTAATCAACCAGAAATATTTACATAGGGTACAAAATCATTATCTGATGCTGACTGAACTGGTTTAGCTTGTCCGTTCACGCCTATGTTGGGATGGAGCTTGCTGCCATTTTGTTTTTGTGCACCTGTCTGTGTTTTGTTAGATTTGGGGTTTCCTCTTCACTTTCCTTTATTTTATTTATATTGAAGAATACCTGAATTTCCCATTATTGTAGTGAATATACACATAAATATTATATGTAAACCCCTAAATGAAGGGCCACAAATTATACACACTGTTATTTTTATTTTTAAACTACACGAATTTAGTTAACACTCCAGTCCATTGCTAAAAAGGTGAGAAAAATTAAGGCCGCTTTGATATTTAGACGAAAAAATAAAATGAATGCGCCACCGCCGACGTCAGCTGTTTCAACATTTTCTCTGCGTGAGAACCTTCCCGAGACATTAACAAGCTGTGGTACGGTCTTACTCCTAACTATGCTAAGTATCTTCTGCACTTCTTAGATTATTTTGTTACATTATGTAAATACAGCTTATTTCCAACCGCGCTGGTAGCAACGGGTTTTAACTCGATGTTGTAACAGAAGGGTGTTTAAGTTTAACGGGATATTTATACATGAACATCAAAACACAGGCACTCATGTAGATTGCTTCTGGCCCCTCACTAGGGTAGCCTGTGCCTTGGGAACCAGAAACAATGACGTCACAAACATATAAACTCCTTAGTCTTCCTTCACCCGGGGGACTCGAACCCGGGAAACTTACGCTTGTGGGCAGAACCTAAACTGTTCGAAGATCTGTGTAGCAAGCAGGAAAAATTACGCGTAGAAAAACAATGCGAACCGAACTGACAGTGACTCTTATAGACAGTGACATAAGTTTCATTTTATGCGAACTAGAACACTTTTTTACTTTTCACTTAATTATTCCTGATTGAGCCACTGGTCTAGAGGTCATCATATTACATATCACTATAGGTATCATGTCTGAGCCTAAAATAAATGATTCATTCATTGGGGATGGAATTGTTTCCCTAGTCCATCAAGAATCGGTTTTATAGTAAATGTTTTACATAATGTTCATGAACATCTATCACAATCAACGGATTCTTCTGCTAATACAAATTCAACATGTGTACCATCTTCCAGCACTATCAGCCATGTTGTCTCGCGTCTTCGAGTCTTCGAAGAGACTGGATGATGTGGCGCTCCATCACTTGATCGATGCGCTTTGCAAGCTGAGCAATGAGGCTATGGAGCTGGCCTACTCTAACAGAGTGAGTTCACAACTACGTCTAAATAACTAAAACGTCTTCGTAACTATTGCAGGACTATATTCGAAACCCTCAATGTAACAAAGGGGGGGTTATAATTTTGTCGCGTGTTAATTGTTTGTCTGTGTACCAGACAAGACAGACCAGACTGACACAAACTCTGTCTGTGTACCAGACAAGACAGACCAGACTGACACAAACTCTGTCTGTGTACCAGACAAGACAGACCAGACTGACACAAACTCTGTCCGTGTACCAGACAAGACAGACCAGACTGACACAAACTCTGTCCGTGTACTAGACAAGACAGACCAGACTGACACAAACTCTGTCCGTGTACCAGACAAGACAGACCAGACTGACACAAACTCTGTCCGTGTACCAGACAAGACAGACCAGACTGACACAAACTCTGTCCGTGTACCAGACAAGACAGACCAGACTGACACAAACTCTGTCCGTATACCAGACAAGACAGACCAGACTGACACAAACTCTGTCCGTGTACCAGACAAGACAGACCAGACTGACACAAACTCTGTCTGTGTACCAGACAAGACAGACCAGACTGACACAAACTCTGTCTGTGTACCAGACAAGACAGACCAGACTGACACAAACTCTGTCTGTGTACCTAACAAGACAGACCAGACTGACACAAACTCTGTCTGTGTACCAGACAAGACAGACCAGACTGACACAAACTCTGTCTGTGTACCAGACAAGACAGACCAGACTGACACAAACTCTGTCTGTGTACCAGACAAGACAGACCAGACTGACACAAACTCTGTCCGTGCGGGCTAATAGTGAATCATCCAACCCCCACAAAACCAATCAGGTTACCGAACATGAAAACTCAAGTTCATAGTCGAACATCTCACTGTTTTTCACGGCAAAGTTATACCACGTGATATTCTACAGTTCAGTAAGCATAACTGCAACCCGGCACTATTTTTGGCCGACTTGTTTCCTTCTTAACTTTCGAACTAGTGATCCGATTTTAATAAAACATAGCTAAAAACGATAACAGGGAAGTTTACTACCATTTACTGAAACCAAAATTAAAATCCCTCCACAATACACACAGAAAGACTTTGAACAGCCCTGAGTACAACCACCTTCTAAGCAAGCGAGTCTTTAGAATTCCTACTCTAAGTACAAACACAACTTTTGCCCGTAGATTTGGTAACTTCATCAGCGCACATATCTACAACAATTTATTAAAACACTGCGATATTAAAACAAACACAATCACGGAAGCTAAAAAAACCATAACAAAGTTTCTTCTCACACTGGATTACCAAAGTACAGAGCAGTTTCTAATCTAGAATAGTATGCTGTTAATATATTGTAATTTTTATTGTTTTTGTCTTGAAGCCTAGAAGCTGTTTCTTTTAAATTTTATAACCTTGTTATTCTCTTTATACCACAGATACTAATATTATACTAATACTTTATACCCAGAAGCTGTTTCCTTTTGTTATTGTGAAGCAGTTTCTTTTAAATAGTATAACCCTATTTCGCTCACTACCCAAAAGCTGCTTCGTTTTGTTTTGTTTATCTTTGTTTATTTTAGTAAAGTTTATGCCAAAGCTTATAAATTTTCACATGTTTAAATAGTAATTGGTTCCCCAAGATACAGGCCTAGCCTAGTTTGGGGACCCCTGGAAATTTGTTTATTTTGTTTAAGCTATGCACTGAATGTTAGATGCTAAGTTCCATTACGCCGTACCTTTTTGTGCTAAATAAATATTTTTTCATTTTCATTTCATTTCATTTTCAATACACAGACAGACGCTTTAAATTTATAACAACCCTCTTTTTCGTTGTAGGTTAAAAAAAATGTCAAAACATATTAAAATATTGTTAATGATTTCAGGAGCCATCACTGTTCGCGGTGGCGAAACTTCTAGAAACTGGTCTCGCCAACCTGCACAGGATAGAAGTGATATGGCGACCCATCACAAACCATCTTCTGGAGGTAAGAAGAAGTATTACCACCCTGGGCTTGCTGGAAGAATTATTATCACCGACTAGCTGACCTGACGTCGTAGTTCTGTCAAAAGCTATTGGACTGCGGCAGTCCGCTACCACAGCCATCTATTGACAGAAGCATGTACTAAAGCAAATATTTTTCGATTTTTCGGCTGTTCCCTTTGCGTTTTTATGTTTTTGTTTCTTGGTTAAGGAACATCCTAACCGCCTTATTTATAAACGTATATAAACCTATTTTCACTATAATGCTGTTATAATTCGTTTGTCTCTTTGTCTGTCACTTTGAAATTTGTGTTTGTGAGAAAAGGACAACGCACATTTTAGTTCAACGAATAGTTTAAAGTTCATCCAAATTAGTCCAGCAGTTCGCGATACATTCTATGTGGCTTTGCACAGGTGAAGATACTTTATAGTCGATATGGAGTTATGCAAACCCCGGTAAAGCGGGGCAATTTCTTGTAATGCTTGCATGTATTTAAATATATATGTTCATGTGCTCGCAGGTGTGCCAACACCCGCACATACGGATGCGGGAGTGGGGTGTCGAAGCTATCACGTACTTGGTACAGGCAGCCTTCCAGTACCATCACACCAACCCGCAGCTCGTTACTGAGGTGTGTTGACTACGTTTATATAAAGTTAAGACTATCTAACGGTGACATATATGTCACCGTAAGATAGTCAAAACCATTAGTTGATAAACTAACGCTTCAGTTGATCAACTATCGACAGATAGTAAAACAGGCCGACAGGGTTTAGAATTTACTTATCTTTTGTTCTTACATGTTAACCTAACACGAAGACTATTCGGGGGCTTCGCTGCGCTCGCCCCCACTAGTCTTCACCTAAGCTACCGCAGTGTTTGCCCTGGTATTTCGTCTGCAATTCAAGTTTAAACCAGTTTATTATTTAACGGTTTTAACCGTTAGTTTATCAACTTACACGTCATCTAGTAAGCAGTACGCTACAGCTTACTATCTGTCGATAGTTGACGAACTAACGAGAACTTAAACGTTAGTTTATCAACTTACGGTTTTGACAATCTTACGGTGACACATATATCCCAACCAAAATACTATAGGTGTGAATTGTCTAA
This sequence comes from Argyresthia goedartella, assembly GCA_949825045.1. Taxonomy (NCBI): domain Eukaryota; kingdom Metazoa; phylum Arthropoda; class Insecta; order Lepidoptera; family Argyresthiidae; genus Argyresthia; species Argyresthia goedartella. Next base: position 21,536,777 of record OX463834.1, read on the forward strand.
AATGGAGACAAGTTAAACTTCGCTGACAAAAGAATTGAGACCTGTAAGGGTGCCAAGTTCTATAGATAACTCTACAAGCCCTATATATTTGTCAAAAATTATGGCTTAGCCGATATTTGTAGCAAAGTGAGCTTGTCACGGAACCCAGTGTTGAGTACAGACAGGGCTCCTACACGTACACGTCATGCAACTCAGTCATGTGCAAGCTGCGTCCATGTTTGCCTGCTAAGTCGTTGGACCACCTGAGACATGGTATGTGGAATGTTCTTTAGCCTCTTGGCCACGACTCGGTTGCCCATCTATCTAATCCATCTGCCGTCCGCCTTGCCAAGTAAAGACCATCATTCCCATCATCAAAGAGACACATTCCTATTTACAATAATTAAGTTACCAAATATATTTTTTATATTTTATAAATTTTTGAAAGAACCTCATTGTAAGCATGTTTTTATGAACAATAATAATGTGAGAGGAACTGGTTTCTAAAATACAGGTGAAAACCTAGTTTAGTTGCCAGGATTGACATTTAATTTTGTAATTTATGATTTGGTGAAATAAACTCAATTTCATTTCATTTCATCATCATCAATTTACCTACATTCACCCACTGCCGAGCATAGCAATCTACTTTACTACACCATTCACTCCGGTAAGAGATCAAAGAAGATTATTTAATAATGTTGATAAATGTTTCTTAAACCTACCGCTGTCTCTCTCACTCGTTAGGTAACTACGACTTCTATCTCGCTCACACACTCCCGCGACACGCCGACGTCTGCAGTTGCAGTGGGCTACAAACTTGCAACTTTAATGGAAATATCGCCGTCTCTCTCTCTCTCCAGAACCGTCAACGCCTGCTCCTCGAGCCGCTCTCGGAACTGTGCCAGGTGCGACACTGCGACGTGCGAGCGAGACAGCTAGAGTGCGCCGCGCGGCTACTGCACTCCCGGGGGGAGCAGCTGGGCGCGGCGTGGCCGCTCATGATGAACATCATCTCCGCTATATCCGAGCATCATAGGTAACGTGTGTGCGTGTGTGTGTGTGTGTGTGTGTGTGTGTGTGTTTGTGTGTGAGAGACAAAGAGAGAGCTAGAGTTCATCTAATAATAATAATAATACCTTGGACACTATTTACCCACATTGATCTAGCCCCAAACTAGGATTCCCTGTATTTTGGGTACTAGACATCGATAGGCATACTTATATAGATAAATATTATACTTATATAGATAAACATAGTCATGGTCTATGGTACAGACATCCGTTCTCATCAAACAAATATTTGGGATAATCCACTGGGACTCGAACCCGGGACCCTTGGCTTCGTAGGCAGGGTCACTGCCGACTCGGCCATTCGGGTCGTCAAATCTCTTTTTTCGTCGGGGGGATAACATGAATAAACACGTTTTCCGAGTATCGAGACCTCGGTTCATCGATTCCTCGTCCCAAAAAACCACGATATAGCCAAAACATACATTCTAATCGTCTAATTCGAGATTGCCGTTACCTCCCACCGCTCTTACCGGCACTCAACTCAAGCTAGACCCCCTTCAGTACCGATAGCATCGTTGCTATGTATGTATGTATGTACGTGTATGTGTTGTGTGTGTTTGTAATTGTGTATTATTTTGTAACAGTCTAAAAATCACGGGAAACAAATATTGCCTGTTTAATAGTATTGGTTGGATTCATCTTTAGCTTGCGTCGCCACTCGTGAGCGATCTTATCAGTTACTCTTTACTCGACTTTATATATTGTATTCCTCCTGCCTGACCCTAAGCACCTTTTCCAGTGAGCAGCTGATCAGATCAGCCTTCCAATGCGCCCAGCTGGTTGCTGGAGATCTGCTGGGCTCTGCCGGCCCCAGATGTCTGCGCAAGGTACGTTATACTCTGTCCATACCTTTATTTAACTTTTGACGTTTCTTTATTGCAATATTTTACGTTGCACTTGTGAAAATTTATGGGATTTGAGCTGTCAAAAATTAAGCCATTCGCTGAATAAACTGTAATAAATGCTATAAACCGTGATCGGAAAAGGTAGAAGTATTTTTGACAATTGCGATACGTGGTAATAACATGGACATGCCCGAAACAGAAAGTAAGGATGTAACAGAAAGGTGAGGATATTTTAGCGGGTTTGGCTTGGATATCATCTAACTTTCACTATGAAACCGATTTGATCAGAGCAACGTAATTTTAGTACCGACTCTGTAAGATGATGCTTAACCCGCATTCTGATTCTGATGCGCGAGTACCGCTAGACCACAAGTGTTTCATTGAAATATTTCTTTACTACTTTAAAATTCATTTCTATTCAATCACATCCCGGGATTGTTGTCAGAATTCCACGGCATGTCTATATTAATATCTATGTTTGACGTCAATGAACCAAAACAGCTCTGCATATTCCGACAACGAACAAAAATATCTAGTTATCTATAAACCATTTATTAATACATCACAAAGGTTCGATTCTGCTTTTTGTAGCATGAAACACTGTCTTATCGTTTGCCTGGGGCGTCACTCTCACTGCCCAAAATGGCGGTTTGTTTTATTAAAACATTACAAAGCTTATATTAACAACACTGATTATGGTAGCGCCACATTATTACAATGTGCAAACAGTGGCTGATCACTAGCTTATCTTTATCATATTGCTAGCTCACCACCTGACATAACTCTAAGCTAGAACAACATCTTGATTTCAGGTATTATCCGCTGCGGCGGCTTTTGCGCACCAAACGCGCGAACTAAACATCAGTCTAACAGCCGTCGGACTTATGGTAACTATATGTAACAGACATTTAATAATCTGTGCTTTTTAATGTAACGCAGTCGGAGTTTTTGATATTTTTAGTAACGTTTCCTGCTTTTTAAGACCACATTATGAAAAATCTTTAGATGCTTAAGTTTACAACAAATGTGTATTATTCATGGCTTGTGCAAGATAAGTATGACGGAAAACAGAATCGTACAAAATCAGCCATTTTTTAAATTGAATGTACCTAGTGACACTCGGGCTAACATGACGAATCTAACGACGTATCATTTATCAAAATGGCTTCAGCCGTTGAGAAGTTACGAGGGAATCCAGGAACAGACATACAGTATACATGCAGGTCAAACGCATAACCCTCCTTTTATCGCTGCGCTGCAGCCGGGTAAAAACATTGTTGTAGAGGCAGGAAAGTGAGCAAGCGCTGGACGAGTGAGATGGCTCGGCCCTCTAAGAGACGAGTATTGCACTTTTGCCCGAGACAGTCATAATTGTGCTTCTACGACTTCGCGAGGAAATTATCATAATACATATTCTTACGAACCCTTTGCAGCCTCAACAGCAGTCAACGCGTCCACACATTACTGTCACCAGTTGAATCCGTGGCTATCAAACCTTGGTTAACTTTCGTTATCATCGAAAATTAGAGCATCGAAAATTTTACACAACACAATTTTCATTCTCCCTTCTATTTCTACTGTATAAAAATATTTTTGGAGCTCAAAACGGGAAGGCTTTCCCAGCAGTGGGACACCGTATATCATCATCATCATCAATCAGCCCACACCTACCCACTACTGGGTATAGGCCTCTTCTCTACTACGCCACTTCTCCACTCCGGTCCTGTGCCTCCCGCATCCACTGCTTACCGACTATGAAGGTGATGTCGTCCGACCACCTGGCTGGCGGTCTGCCTACTGGGCATTTTGCTCAGTTACCGCTTTCGTCCACCAATCGGCAACCCTCCGTGCCAAGTGTCCTGCCCACCCCCACTTCAGTCTCGAGATTCGCTTGCCGACATCGACGACCTCAGTACGACGTCTTATTTCTGTATTGCGAATACGATCCAAAAGTCTGATGCTTAACATAGAGGGCCATGGACACCGTATAGCCTATGTAAAATAAGATTTTTTTAACGAGACCGTTCTTAGTGGCCAATCATTCTGATTGGTCGATTTTGTTTTATATGCAGCACAAGTCGTGTTTTGTTTAGTCGAAACAGTGAATAGAGGGCCGATGTGATAGATCGACTTGCTCTTTGAACAAGCCAACTGATTTTCCTTTTGTTGTCCTGGTTTCATTATTTTGTGCCACTTTACAGTCATCTTTTGCCAAATTTCCGAGCAGTGGAATGAAAAATCTTTATCAGGGGTGGCGCATAGTTGCGCAAACAAACACATTTACAATCTAGCTAGTCCCTGTCACACAAAACAACAGTGAACTATAGAAACAGGAAGTAATACAGTAAGGAATTGTTCTGACTAATCCGTGCCTCTGCCAACCCGTATAGGGAAAGGCATTACGATATGTTAGCTGTCAAAATAATTAATTTGATGTATTATGAGCCTAGTATGTCCCACTGCTGGGCCTTGCACCCCGTCTTTCACTATATTCGGTCCTGAACGGTCTCCCTGCAGTCTTTGTCCCATAGACCCAACTCATCACTCCATCATTGGTCGGCCACGATTTCTCTTTACATTTTCTGGGCGCCAGTCTGTGGCAAAATAATAGAAAACTAATTCACATGATGAATATTAATGGCATACTTAACTTGCCACAGTGGAACATATCGGACTACCTGTACCACAACCGCGACAAGCTGACGTCGGCGCTGGCCACCGAGCCGGCGGTGTTCCCCGAGCTGCCGCACCACAGCGAGCTGCCGCATCTCGACAAGCTGTGGATGTGCCTTTATATACGACTCAGTGAGTACCTCGTCTCCCTCTAACATCGCTAACTGACTCACAATCCCGACTGAAGTCTGTCTCACACGAGCTGCCGCACCACAGCGAGCTGCCGCATCTCGACAAGCTGTGGATGTGCCTTTATATACGACTCAGTGAGTACCTCGTCTCCCTCTAACATCGCTAACTGACTCACAATCCTGACTGAAGTCTGTCTCACACGAGCTGCCGCACCACAACGAGCTGCCGCATCTCGACAAGCTGTGGATGTGCCTTTATATACGACTCAGTGAGTACCTCGTCTCCCTCTAACATCGCTAACTGACTCACAATCCCGACTGAAGTCTGTCTCACATGAGCTGGCGCACCACAACGAGCTGCCGCATCTCAACAAGCTGTGGATGTGCCTTTATATACGACTCAGTGAGTACCTCGTCTCCCTTTAACATCGCTAACTGACTCACAATCCTGACTGAAGTCTGTCTCACACGAGCTGCCGCACCACAGCGAGCTGCCGCATCTCTACAAGCTGTGGATGTGCCTTTATATACGACTCAGTGAGTACCTCGTCTCCCTCTAACATCGCTAACTGACTCACAATCCCGACTGAAGTCTGTCTCACACGAGCTGCCGCACCACAGCGAGCTGTCGCATCTCGACAAGCTGTGGATGTGCCTTTATATACGGCTCAGTGAGTACCTCGTCTCCCTCTAACATCGCTAACTGACTCACAATCCTGACTGAAGACTGAAGTCTGTCTCACACGAGCTGCCGCACCACAACGAGCTGCCGCATCTCGACAAGCTGTGGATGTGCCTTTATATACGACTCAGTGAGTACCTCGTCTCCCTCTAAAATCGCTAACTGACTCACAATCCTGACTGAAGTCTGTCTCACACGAGCTGCCGCACCACAACGAGCTGCCGCATCTCGACAAGCTGTGGATGTGCCTTTATATACGACTCAGTGAGTACCTCGTCTCCCTCTAACATCGCTAACTGACTCACAATCCTGACTGAAGTCTGTCTCACACGAGCTGCCGCACCACAACGAGCTGCCGCATCTCGACAAGCTGTGGATGTGCCTTTATATACGACTCAGTGAGTACCTCGTCTCCCTCTAACATCGCTAACTGACTCACAATCCTGACTGAAGTCTGTCTCACACGAGCTGCCGCACCACAGCGAGCTGCCGCATCTCGACAAGCTGTGGATGTGCCTTTATATACGACTCAGTGAGTACCTCGTCTCCCTCTAACATCGCTAACTGACTCACAATCCTGACTGAAGTCTGTCTCACACGAGCTGCCGCACCACAACGAGCTGCCGCATCTCGACAAGCTGTGGATGTGCCTTTATTTACGACTCAGTGAGTACCTCGTCTCCCTCTAACATCGCTAACTGACTCACAATCCCGACTGAAGTCTGTCTCACATGAGCTGGCGCACCACAACGAGCTGCCGCATCTCAACAAGCTGTGGATGTGCCTTTATATACGACTCAGTGAGTACCTCGTCTCCCTTTAACATCGCTAACTGACTCACAATCCTGACTGAAGTCTGTCTCACACGAGCTGCCGCACCACAGCGAGCTGCCGCATCTCGACAAGCTATGGATGTGCCTTTATATACGACTCAGTGAGTACCTCGTCTCCCTCTAACATCGCTAACTGACTCACAATCCCGACTGAATTCTGTCTCACACGAGCTGGCGCACCACAACGAGCTGCCGCATCTCGACAAGCTGTGGATGTGCCTTTATATACGACTCAGTGAGTACCTCGTCTCCCTCTAACATCGCTAACTGACTCACAATCCCGACTGAAGTCTGTCTCACATGAGCTGGCGCACCACAACGAGCTGCCGCATCTCGACAAGCTGTGGATGTGCCTTTATATACGACTCAGTGAGTACCTCGTCTCCCTCTAACATCGCTAACTGACTCACAATCCCGACTGAATTCTGTCTCACACGAGCTGGCGCACCACAACGAGCTGCCGCATCTCGACAAGCTGTGGATGTGCCTTTATATACGACTCAGTGAGTACCTCGTCTCCCTCTAACATCGCTAACTGACTCACAATCCCGACTGAAGTCTGTCTCACTCGAGCTGCCGCACCACAGCGAGCTGTCGCATCTCGACAAGCTGTGGATGTGCCATGCTATACGACTAAGTATATAATAAAATCGAGTAAGATCGAGCCATATTTAACCACGCTGGCTCATTTCGTATTAATATTGATTGAGGCAGTCGGGCCAGTGGCCGACCGTCGGAAATTTTAAGAAAGAAGCCTCAAATGTCTTTTTGACAGTAACTGGGACTAACAGCTCACTACACAGAAACACTGCCATGTTTTTCATTTAGATAACGGGCTATTCTATACATTATCATCCTTATCAGCTCATGCTGTCTTAGGTCTCCACTCTAGCGCCAGTCCTTCGTAGGTTATGTTTTTTTTTATTTCTCCACAGGCGAGCTGTGCACGGAGCCCCGGGCGCCGGTCCGTCGCGCCGCTTCCCAGACCCTATTCAGCTGTATATCGGCGCACGGCAGTCTGCTGTGTCCGGCGGCCTGGCGAGCGCTCACTATGCAACTGTTCCCCATGTTGCACAAGGTACCATCATCTTCTAGCTCACACTACACTTTGCTTCACTGTACTTCACTTACCTACACTTCACTGCGTTGCACAAGGTGGTACAATGTGTAACATAAGAAAAGCCTCTCAGACGCATTTCAGTTGTATATCGGCGCACAGCAGTCTGCTTTGTCCGGCGGTCTGGCAAGCGCTCACTATGCAACGGTTCCCCATGTTGCACAAGGTAGCATATATAACGCTTCGATTCTTAAGTGGCATTCAAGAGAAACTATTCTAACACACCGTAAGGCGGTCTAAATTCTCTGCGATACATTTCATTACTCTTTACTCCTCTGCACTTGTCAACAGCAAAGTTCTAATGATGTTGACAATTCATTTATCTGATTAACGAAACTCTTTGCTTAAACTTGCTTTACTTTCTTCATTTGGAACCCCGGATGAACGAAACTATTTGCTTACTTATAGTGTGTTGGTCTCAGACACTGAGCGCCCTCTACGTGGGACTAAGTTAACATTTTCATTCTCCATATTTGCTTAATAATTTATTACTTCATTCTGGTTATAAGATAAGATGGTACAATATGAGGTCCCGACAATGAACCCTGTTAGGGTAACCTTACTTAACCTTACTTTATCTACACTTACTTTATGTTCACTACACTGTATTGTTCCTCATTTCACTTCAATACACTAAACTACACATCAACTTCGCTACATTTCACTACTCTTTACTTGACTGCACTACACTTCACTTTTCCATATTATATTGAAAAAGAAATGAAAATGAAATTTATTCACAATACTACCGTATTGTGAATAAATTTGGAGTGGAGAAAAAATACAGTGGTACCTTAAACTAAGTTATAAAACCTGTGTTTTAAGGCCCATAGTGGCTTCTCACATTTTTCATTACGATAAATGGGTGAATAATTAAATCAAATACATATTATCAATTAAATTTGATTTGGAATTAAATAAGCTTATGAACTAAACTTAAACTTTTTTTTTTTTTTGTTTGTAGAAGTTTGTACTGAATGATTTATTGATAGGTTAACACTTAAACTAGGTCAACTCCATATCATTTAGAAATATGGGTTCGTAATTTTATATATGAACTTTAATTTAAAATAATATGAAGTTGAAGAAATAAATAAATATATAAATAAATTAATATATAATATAATAAAATATAAATAAATAATTAGTTACCTACTCGTATCACAAAAATATCATTTATTTATTAAGGTGTACATTACACAACAGTTTCTAGAACTTTTTCAATTTCATCATAGTTTAGCTTTATTAACCAATTTCGAACTAGAGCTTTTTGTTAAGGGGTAACATTCAGTACTTTGTTGATTTTGTTGTAGATGCGACTTGATCTGCCCATGTACTGGCTTTTTGCAAACGTCGTTTTTAATTTTTGAGGTTAAATGACAATATCGTATCTCCTTTTGAGTAGTTGCTCTTGCTCAAAGATTGTGGCTGAGTGAGTTCTTAGAACTATTCGTTCAATGTATAGTTGCCGTATAGTGTTTAGTTCGCAGAACTCATACAGTTCTTGTGTGGAGGAGCGATAAGGTTTGAATGTTGCTACCTTTAAGAGAGACCTTTGAGCTCTTTCCAGTTCAATCATGGTAGTCTTACCTGCACCTCCCCAGACTGTTATGCAGTATGATAATATGGATTGAACAAGTGCGAACTATAGTGTTTTTAGCAACGGTGGAGGTGCAACATGTCGAAGTTAAATAGTGTGAATAAATATTAATAGTAAGTATGACCCCCAGGTGCAACAGCTGTCCAACGCAGCCAGCGGGGAGAAGGTGGACACGGGAGACCACATCCTCATCCATCACACCAGGAACACGGCACAGAAGCAGTGGGCGGAGACACAGGTCTGTAGAAGCAGATACTTTGGTACCAGTCTCGCAAAGATAGACTAATACATCATTTATACGTTCAACTCTCTGCGACATACGCCAGGTGAATCTGTCATAAATATAAGGGGCGTTGAAAAATATAAATCCTATCTAGTTCTCATCTTTAAAATATTTGCCCTGTTTAAAAATGGAGTGACCTTTGGGGGGGAATCACCAAACAGAACCCTGTATTCCTTTTATATTCGTATGTCTTTACGCCACCCTAAACAAAGCGCCAAGTTAAGGTCAGGCGAATAGTTCGCTGGATTAGAAGGACGGGGTACCACAAATGGTGGTGCAATAAGACAGGCCTACGATGTCCTTCAATAGACTGATAGAGGCTGAAATGATGATGTCGATGAAATAATTGGTAGATACATTAATTGTTCGTTGATAGTATTTCGTGTCCCTGCGGTAGGCAGTGAGTTTTCGCTACGCCTAACAAGCGATACTTTAGTCGGGTGCCACTTACCGTGGAATGAAACCTATTCAGTCATACGCTAGCGGCACTGCGGTTGTATAGGGGTCTGACTGTGCCTCTGCTCTGGTGAGGGGTAGGCAGAGACTAATGGCCACTTGCTACGCCTGCAAAATTCTCTTCATACAAGCGGTGGTCACCAATTCGGTCTTTGTCGGACCTTCTTGGGCGTCCCCGACACACCTCCTTTCACACCCGGTGTATAAATCTGCCCTCCCACATATAAAGAAATGTTACTTCCTCCCAGGTGCTGACACTGTCAGGCGTGTCGCGCGTGTTCCACTCGCGCTTCCAGTTCCTCACGAAGATCGGAGACTTCCAGCGCTCGTGGGCGGCGCTGCTCGAGTTCATCACTGACTTCGCGCTCAGAAGGAACCATGAGGCAAGTGCACGGCGGCGGTACAATAATGCGGATTTTGTTTATCTTCCATCCCGGCCAGGTTTCGAATGCGGAAACTCCGGATTTTGAGTCAGATACCCTCGATCGCTGCACCGGAGCGATCGTCAATCTGTGGAATTGTGAAGTTATCAAAACTATTTAACTATTCTAGTGTCTTGTAATAGGTAATATTTGACCCTTCATAAAAATTCAACAACGTAAGCCGGTAACGAAGCGCACACAATATTATTTATTTCTTGGAAATTAGAACTGCAAATTGTTGAACTTTTTTAAGTTAAAAGTACATATTTATTGTAATAATGACAAAAGAAGGCAATTTCACAAAGTAGAATAATAAGCACCGTCGCGACTTTGGCATGCGCCACCATTGCCAGTCCTTTTCTCTTTCTGAATGGCTTATATAAGTCTATTAGAACGTATATCACACCTGGAGCTAATATCCTGGTATCGCTGGCGACACAGGTGTCCCTAGCAGCCCTAAAGTCGTTCCAAGAGGTGGTGTCGGCGGCGGGGCGCTGGGAGACGGAAGGCGAGGTGGGCGCCCTGCACAAGAAGGTGTGGGCGCTGGCCTGGGCGGCCTGGGCCAACATCGCCGAGCCAACCGGGCAGACTCAAGGTAAACAAACGAACAAACCTGTAGTCTGAAGGGTGTCAAACGGGACCCTATTGATAAGCATCCGGTGTCCGTCCGTTTGTCCGTCCGTGTGTCACCAGGCTGTATTTCATCAACTGTATTAGAAGTAGGTAGAGTTAAAATTTTCACAGAATTTGTATCTCTGTTGCCGCTGCAGCAACAAATGATGAACTGCGCGAGATTTTATAGATGAAAAGGGGACCCATACATTTTTTTTATTTATTCAATTTAAAGTAATTCGCTCAACATTACAAATATATACTTCCAAATCGTTTTATAAATATCATGGTAACCATTAAAAAATATCAAAAAAAATGTTTTTTAGTAGTAGTTGCAAAGTAGTTTATGAAACTATTGCATAATGAGGGGTATTAAAACACGAGCGTGTGTTTAAAAACCGCTAGTGTTTTAATATCTAGTTATGTGTAGTTTAATACACTACTTTATCTACTCTCTTAAATTAGTGTATGAAATATCAAAGTTAAAGGAGTAAGAAATAATTTATTACTTATAATAATTATTTAACATTTAGTATTTAGAACATAATGAGGAACACTTGAACTTGTCAGGCAATACCTGAAAATAAGCCAAGAGCACGTTTTCAGAATACTAAGTAGGCTTTTTGCATTTTTCATTCCATATTATAGCATTATGAGGTATTTCTTTATGAGGTATTTCTTTCGCCGCATTTAAAATACCGGGAGGAGTCAAATTTTCTTCACAATCACTGCTACCAGATATTTTTAAGCAAAATTAACAATATTTCCACGAAATTCCGTACAACAAAACGTATGATTGGCCCTAAAACCCAGCATATCACCGCGCCGCGCATGCGCTAAAGCAGGCGCTGCCACAGACAAGTACTTCGGTATCGTAATGAAAATGATAAAAATGTATAAAAGAGATCAAAAAAGGCGAGTGGTGTGGGTTACGTCGTAAAGAAAGAGGCCACGAGCGTTTTTTGACTTAGTTTTACAATGTTGCATACAATACTTTTTTCACACCTGTCATTCGGAAAAGTAAGTTTTGCTCCACGACGAGAGGGCAAAATGCTACTTTTCTGTTTAAGGTACCTACTTTTTTAATTTATTCATTGGCATCTAGCATTTATGCAATGTGAAAGTTGAACACAGATCTTAATACAATAATCGACTATAATTTCAGCGTAGTCGATTAAAAATGAACATGTTTCAAGTTTTAACTTTAACAACGTTATATGAAAATTTATGAATTTTTCGTAATACTTAAAAAAATGTCACAATAAATTATATGTTTTACTGAAATCAAAACAATTGATAATCATCAAGAACAATCTTCTTGTGATATAATGAATATTGATATCCGACGCCATTGTAAAATTCGAGTCGATTATTTTTAAACATTGGTAAAAGTAGCACAGCAATACTTTTTTTTTGGGGTGACCTTTCCCTAATCCTTCACAATCCGTTTTCGTTGTTCGTTTACTGTAAAAGTGGGGAAAGTAGAATTCAAAGTATAGTTATTTCATTATTATAGTTATTTCATTATTATAGTTATTTCATTATTATAGTTATTTCATTATTATAGTTATTTCATTATTATAGTTATTTCATTATTATAGTTATTTCATTATTATAGTTATTTCATTATTATAGTTATTTCATTATTTTTAGAGCATTAAGTCTTGGGTCGAACACCGCCGCGCGCGCATGCGTGTTGTGTAGCTGCATAGTGAAACCGTGACTAACCAGGGGCAATGGCCTCTCAAATAGTGAAATGTAACTCTTGTAACATTGTGATTAATGAAGTGCTTGCATTTATTCAAAATAAATGTGATGTAATGGATGAAGTTGGCCTTGCGAGACTCTGCATCACTTCGTTGACGAGAACGAAATAAGCACGGCGAAAAATCTGTTGTTCAGCTGCGTGTCCAGGAAGAAAACAACTAGAAGACGCGAAGGAAAGTCACAAAGAGACATCGATGACATAATAACACTCATCAAGGAAACGAACCCCGAGGTTCTTCCGACTTTTGTCGCAAGAGACCTACAGAAACTCCCTCCTGTGACATTTGACCATATTGATGTCACAAGATTGCTCAAAGATATTATTGTTATCCAGAAAGAATTAAGGGATATACAAAGTAAATTTGAAACAGACTCAGATTGCCGATACGTAACGGTGGAGGATTTCAACAAACTGAAATTCGATTTCGAGAAATTTTCATCGAAGCCGACCGATCCACCAAGTGTATACGCCCAAAACGTTAATACTAAAAGAGGCGCTCACTGTCTTCATGATAGTTTTCTCTACAACAGTGGTCCTATGGGATTGTTCCCTATTTCTAATTGTTCGCCGCCTCCACCGGTGTATGATGAGGGTAGTACCACAAAAGAAATAACGGTCGATCAGCTGGCCATCGAAACTTCTAAACAAACCTACGCAGCGAAAACAAAAACAACTGGTACTCGGAGTGACTCATTGTGTAGCCTCAAGGAAGTTGAATGTACCGCAGCAATCTCGCCTCTATGCGTAGACAGCGTAGTTTCACAATCGCACGCCAACCGCAACAGTGTACAGGTCACCAGTAAAGGCATTGCCGACACGAGCAACCTAGCCGTCTCGTCACAACATACAGCTGAAGCTGGTCTGCGATCGTCAACAACTCCCAAGCATATAGAGGTCACCAGTAAAAGTAGTGTAGTTACAAGTGGCACCTTAGCCGTCTCGTCGAAACATACAGCCGAAGCTGGCCCGCGATCTTCAACAACTCCCAAGCACATAGAGGTCACCAGTAAAAGCAGTGTGGTTACAAGTGGCACACTAGGCAGACCCGAGGCACCGTCTGCGCAAAGGACTACGCAAAGGACTACGGACCCGGAATGTGATGATGACTGTAGCAACAACAATGCGGATGGATGGATTCGGGTACTGAGTAAGAAAAGCAACAAGTTTGTTGGCAGGAAGGGAAAAGCTATTGTCGAAAAACATTGCAAGTTCAGAGCCGCGGAAACTAATGTCCCCATTTACATCTATAATGTAAACAAAGAAACCCGTACAGAGGATATAGTTGAGTACATCTTCTCAAAAACCCGACTGAAGGTATACCCGACTAAGGTACCCGTGCCTGAGAGTAAAAACTACGACTCGTATCGTATGTATGTGCCGAGAAGCAAGCTAGCTTTGTTCGATGACGACTCACTGTGGCCGGAAGACATCTTCTTTAGGAGATATTACATATTCAGGCGTACGTCGTCCAACAGTCTCCTGTCCAATGAAAAGCCTGAATATAACTATAAATATAAAGATGGATAGTACGAATAAAACACAAAACACAAAAACACAAAAGATATCTATGGTAACGTTCAACTGTAAATCTGTTAAACGTTCAGTCCAGTGTATCCGTAACCTATGTGATAAGTATGACGTCATAGCACTGCAGGAGCATTGGTTGCTGCCTCATGATATACATTTCCTCGGCAATATTCACCAGGAGTTTGAATACAGCGGAAAGTCAGCGGTCGACACGTCAGCGGAGATCCTGCAGGGCAGGCCTTACGGAGGCGTAGCGATCCTGTGGCGCAAAAATCTCTTCAAATCAGTGTCGGTTATACAGTGTAATAGTGTACGTATATGTGCAATCGAGACAGCAATTGATCATAGTTCAGTCCTGTTAATTAATGTTTACATGCCGACTGATTCCTATAGTAAAAAAGGTGAAAGCAACTTAGTGGAATTTACAGATTGTATGGGTGAAATTAGTGCAATTATTGAAAACTGTGCCACCGAATTCGTTTACGTCCTGGGCGACTTTAATGCGCATCCAAGCGGACGCTTCGGTAAGGAGATGGTGAGTTACTGTGCGGAACAGGACTGGATGTGTGCGGACCTTCAATATCTGGGTATGGACTCTAATACTTATACTTTTTTAAGTGATGTGTATGGAAGTACGAGTTGGCTAGATCACTGCTTAGTGACAAAGGCAGCATGGCCCTCGGTTGTAAAAGTGTATGTATTGAGCAATGTATACTGGTCTGACCACTACCCATTAGTAGTGGAGTGCATTCTAGATTTGACAAAGCCAAAGAGATTTGTAAGTAAGCAAGTTAGAAATAAGGTGTTATGGAAGGACAGAAAGCCCGAACAAATCTTTAAATATAACGCGTTATGCTGTGAAAGACTAGGAGCTATAACTTGTCCCCCAGCTTTGAATGCTTGTAGCGACACTTATTGTGCAAACTCAAATCACAGGCTTTTAATAGATCAACTATACTGCGATATTACTCATACACTGATCGACGCGTCCGTGGCTACGAGTGAGTCACCAGCGGAAGCTAGGAAGAAGCGAGTAGTAGGGTGGAACAAACATGTCAGTCAGGCTCACAGGGAAGCTAGACTCAAGTTCCAAATGTGGACATTGAATGGTAAGCCCAGGGCGGGTTTTTGTATGATGAAATGTATAGTAGCCGAAAATTATTCAAATCACGGTTAAAATGGTGCCAGCAACACCAAGAACAGATTAAAATGGATATAATTGCTTCTTATCATACAAAAAAGGATTTCCGTCAATTTTGGAAAAAGACCAAGGTGTTAAACGGTCAACCTAGATTGCCTGTGAGTGTGGAGGGTATGTCTTCACCTAAAGATATTGCAAATCTTTTTAAGGACTCGTTTGCTGTAAAATCGCCTCTAGGGCCTTCGACCACGGTGATTGATGCTCAGGTGTCAGGAACTGTGCTGGTGACAAAATTTTCTGCAGATGACGTCATCCACGTGTTAAGCCATATGCAA
The DNA here is from genome assembly GCA_949825045.1 of Argyresthia goedartella. Taxonomy (NCBI): domain Eukaryota; kingdom Metazoa; phylum Arthropoda; class Insecta; order Lepidoptera; family Argyresthiidae; genus Argyresthia; species Argyresthia goedartella. The sequence goes on from OX463834.1 coordinate 21,552,254, forward strand.
AGGGGAAAATCTCCAGGCCACGACGGACTGAGCATCGAGCATTTGCAACACGCTGGTCCCCATATTTACAGAGTTTTGGCCATGTTGTTCACACTATGTATGGGCCATTCATATCTTCCTCAAGATATGACTAAAACCGTAGTAGTTCCAATTGTAAAAAACAAGACAGGAGATATGTCGAGTAAGTCTAATTATAGGCCCATCTCATTGGCCACTGCTATTGTCAAAGTGCTCGACGGTCTGTTGAATTCAGTGCTCGATAAATACATAAAACTGCAGGATGCACAGTTTGGGTTTAGGCCTGGACTGTCAACTGAAAGCGCGATACTGAGCCTAAAACATACCGTCGGGTACTACGTTGACAGAAAAACGCCAGTCTACGCCGCCTTTTTAGACTTATCAAAGGCGTTTGATCTGGTAAGTTATGATGTACTATGGAACAAACTTGGGGAAGCTAATTTGCCCTTAGACGTTATAAATATCTTTAAATTTTGGTACCAAAACCAAACTAACACTGTCAAATGGGCAGACGCGATATCTGAACCATATAAGTTGGAATGCGGAGTGAGACAGGGTGGGCTTACTTCTCCTAAGCTGTTCAATATTTATGTAGATCAGCTGATCGGGGCGCTCAGTGGCGCGCATGTTGGTTGTTTTGTTGACAATATCTGCCTAAATAATATTAGTTACGCCGACGACATGGCTCTGCTGAGCCCGTCGATCAGGGGACTTAGAGTGTTGCTACACGTCTGTGAACAGTACGCGCAAACACACGGTCTCAAATATAATGAGAAAAAGAGCGAGATGTTGATTTTCAAGGCTGGTAAAAAGTGTCCATCTTATGTTCCACCAGTTTACTTAAATGGAACAGCCTTGAAAATAGTGTCGTCCTTTAAGTACCTCGGTCATATCATTACCGAGGACTTAAAGGATGACTTGGACATAGAGAGGGAGCGAAGGGCGCTGGCGACCAGGGCAAATATGATAGCACGTAGGTTCAGTAGATGTACAGCCGAGGTAAAAATAACTTTGTTTAGGGCTTATTGTACAATCTCTCTATACGTGCAGCCTATGGACTAATTACACGCGAAAGTCGCTTAGCGCCCTTCGTGTCCAGTACAACAACGCTCTGAGGGTGCTGTTGCGGCTGCCGCGCTGGTGCAGTGCGTCGGATATGTTCGCGCGTGCGCGCGCCGACGGGTTTCATGCCACGCTGCGCGCGCGCTGCGCCGGTACGCTCGACAGGCTGCGCGCCAGCACCAACGGCATCCTGCGCGGAATAGCGGATCGATCTGACGGTCGATTCTTGGCGCATTGGACTCTGATCCATGTAAATAGTAATGCTAAGTACTAACATAGTTAAGTTTATAATTGTTACTAACACCCTTTTGTTTTTGTTTTTGTTTTTGTTTGTTTTTATATGGACCTAAATTGTCTGAAATAAATGATATTATTATTATTATTATTATTATTATTTTATTTCAATTTTCCTCATAGTCGGTGTGAAAAGTTGTATGTGTCACTCAGTAGCAAAATTATTTTAATTATGGGCGTTAACGCTTGAATCCTTCATTACGCTCAGGATTCTAACTTAGAATCCCTCGCTACCCTCAGGATTCTATCGTAGAATCCTTCGCTTCACTCTGGATTCAATGTACTGCCCTCGCCGTAAATACATCATTTTGCTCCCTTGTGACACAAATAACTATTCTACGACTAGCTACTTTGAAATAAAATGCAAAATTAAACAAAGAAACATTTAATTATGAAAATGTAGATGTAAATTTTTAATACTATTGTGAGATATAGTTATGGTTGGAATGCTGGTCGATGCTGCGGTATTAATATGTATATCAGAGTTTTACTGGATTATTTGTGATAAAGTTGTATTTGATCTACCAATTAGGCTTTGGAAAAACGCTAATAAAACGTTTTCCGAAAATGATGAAGTTTCGTGTTCCGATCTCCACGCTATATAAACTATTTATAAGCTTGGTTGTATAGTTGCCGAGATTTAGTAGGCAACACATTTTCGGCCACTGCTTGTGCTGCCGCAAATATTTCTTCTGCTGTAGAAGCAATACTTTCCTCTTCATCCATTTTTATTACTTTTGAGAAACACCAACTATTATAGCAAACACAAAGGTCCCACAAAGTCAAACAATAATTTATAAAATGAGCGGAATTTCGGTAAACATGAAAATGAGACAAATGTGTGTCTTTGGTTAACTTTGTTTTGATTAATGTCAACTTGCCAGTACTGCCATATTAAGAATAAGCTTTTTGCTAAGTTGGCAGCAATGCCTTTAGTTCAAAAATGTATTTAAAGTAAAATCATTCAGTGGTTTGTTATTTTGGTGGTACCTAATGTATTTTGTTGTTAAATTAGTGTTGATCACGTAATACTACCTAGGTTTAGAAGTGTATGCTTATTGTTTTGGCGACATAACAGCACGGCTGTGCCATGCTGTTATGGGGAATAGAGTATAGAATTTTCTGCAAACTTATTTTTAAGTCTTTCTAATAGTGTTCGTGACTTTGTAAATGACAGATAAAAGTACAGAAGTAGAATAATACATTTTATCTACACACGTATCATAAATCCTCTTTACTGCGTACAAAAACCGCACGTTACGATCAGCATAATGTTAAACTACTTGGTAAAAACTCATTTCTTATCTGAAATATTACACATTATGACCATAATGTGTAATTTTTCTACATATTATGACATTCAAATTGCGAACGCCGACGCCCGCCTGCGTGCCGCCCTACTTTGTTTGTGAAGTTGGTACTACTGAACAAGCTAAACAAGTGTAAAGGAATTATCAATGCCACCATGCCGGTCGAACATGCGGTTCCTGAAAACATTAAAGAGAGCTTATGATACTCGCCTTCGGCTCGAGTATTGATGCGCTCCATTATGTAGCAGTCACATAAACTACTATTATAGCATTTTTTTGTTTGAGAAATTTGTAATAATTTGATTCTGTTTTTAAATTTCGGTATTGTGTTTATAAAGTATGTCAATATTCAAGTCATTGGGTTTTGTTATTCGGAGTAGTTTCCCATTCAAGGACGTACACTGCTTCAAAGCTCTTTATTATGCGTATGTCAGAAGTGGTTTAGAGTTTGGTGCCGTTGTCTGGCGACCACTCTACGCCCAATATCGCACCCAAATAGAGCGTAACCAGTGTCTGTTCGTGAAGCACCTCAACTATAAAGCTAGGTTTCTATCTAACGACTATGCTGAATCTTGCTTACGTCACAAGGTAATGTCATTAGAGGACAGGCGCGATCTCATCGATATGATGTTTTTGTTCGACCTATTAAATTGTAAATTTGACTGCGGTGACTTACTCAAACATATAAGGTTCAATATACCCAACAAACGAACCCGTCGTACACCACTTTTGTACGTGCCCAAATTCGCAATAAACTACGCTCAAAACTCCCAATTTATTCGCTTACCCACACTTTATAATAAAAAAATCTCATCTATTGATTTGTTTGGCCTATCACGTAACACATTTAAAAGTAAAATTCTGTCTCTCATTAACTTACATGAATGACTTTCTATTGTATATCGTTTATCGCTTATAAAGATACTTTACCCTACTCCATTCCTTCACCCGCCCGCCACCCTCCCCCCTCCTCCTACGTCATGAAATATGGACAAGTACATAATAAAAATAGTATTTACAATCTTAATTTAAATACCCACTCACTATAACTTAATAACATTAGACATAAGTAACTATCATTCTTTAACACTGCTGTATTGAACTGTATATTTGAGTACCTTGTAATTGGCGTAATATCTTTTATCTATCAATCAATATATATGCAATAAACGTTTATCTATCTATCTATCTATCTATCTTATAATGTCACTTGTATATAATACTAATAGCTGTAAGGTTTACCTAAATAAATAAATAAATATAAATTAGTTTTGAAATTTGTAATTCGAATTTTACGATACGAATTTGTGATACATCATACATAAAGTTGTCGTGTGGCGTAAGTGGTGTGACATCGGTTCCTTAATCTGTAGGGACCGGTAGCAAAACCACATTCGGTAATTTTTGTTTTATATTTTCAGTCCATTTGTCTCCTAGTGGAACGGGAACCCTTCAAGAGCGAGTGCGACCCGCACTTGACCGATTTGGATAGAAGGGTCATTTGCTATATCCTCAAACTACCAAAAAAAAATGGCTCTACAGCTTTTTTTTTTCAAAAATCCTCAAGTTCTCTATGATTTTTTATTAAACTACCCACCAGAATTGTTGGCAGAGGTGCCACTTTTCAATGAAGACGGTTGTCCAGTTGTGTTGCTCTCTGGAGGAATGGACTATGCTTTTCCAAATTCGTGGATGGGAGGGATGGACTTGTTTCATGGCCTCCACGTTCCCCAGAGCGGTCTCCGTTGGACTTTTTTACACCTGGGGACGGGCAAAAGAACTTGTGTGCATAACGAATGTCCAATCAAGGTTTATCCTAAAGAAAACAATCGGCATTCGTCGCTATTAAATAAGAAATTCGCTTACGAACATCTACGGTACAAAAATAGATGTTACGCGTGCATACGCAATGAAGGTCGGCAATTCGAGCAAGATTTAATATAAAACAATATAATTATGGTTATTGGTTATAATGGATTTTTATGATTTGTACCTGCTTACAATATTAGTTTATCTACACACATATCATAAACCCTCTTTACTGCGTTCAAAACCCGCAATTTACGGCCAGCTTAATACTATGCCACTTGGTAAAAACTCATTTCTTATCTGAATATTGATTTCAGCCCCTAGTTTGTCTGTGAAGTTGGACTACTGAACAAGCTAAACAAGTGCAGAGCAATTATCAATGCCACAATGCCGGTCGAACATGCGGTTCCTGAACACATCAAAGAGAGCTTATGATATGTGTGTAGATAAACTAGTGTATGTAACTGTACATAATTAGGCATTAAAACTCTCGAGTGATATTATTATGAAACTCGCCTTCGGCTCGTTTCATAAACCCACTCTCGAGTATTAATGCCCTCCATTATGTAGCAGTCACATAAACTACTATAATGTATGGCGGTCAAAAGGTTAAAAGACCATAGATAGACCAAAGAAGTTATTTAAAACTTTCAAGTCTTGTGTTGTTTTTTTATTGCAAGTCAAAGTTGATTCTTAACGGAACTTTAACTTCTTGAAAACACTTTTGTGAGTCATTAAAAAACTAGATGTTACTTTCAAGTAATTTTGATTTCGATAGAACCGCAAAACATTACACATTCTTTAAATATACTTATAAAAATGAATCGCTATGCTATAATCTTACTAAACCTCTAAACTGGCCCGCACCGTTTTAATAATCACTTTTATTTCTATTCACATTTATTCTCCTCACTCCGGAGGAGGTTTAAGTAAAAAGAAAATAAAAAAAAACTCAGAAAAAAAAACATCCGAAAAACAAAAAATATTTTGTATGGTAAGTGGAGAAGTCTTAGCTTCCTATCGCTAGATGGCGTTGGTAGCCACAGATCATTCAAACTACTTTGTCATTAATTAATTATAGAAATACATTTAACCTCTTTGTTGATTGTCCACCAAAAGTTTTAACTAAACGTAGATCTAAATACAACATATTTTACCTACGTGTAAACTACTAACGACTTTTATTTAACGATATTATTAGTAATTTTTCGCCAACGCGACACTTTAGTGTACCATGGATGTTACGAATATTCACAAAAATATTGGAATCATTCGCATATGCGAATGCGAATGATTCCAATATTTTTAACACTCGCATTCGCATTCGTATTAAAAGATGCGAATGTTATGCGAATGCGGATGTAATGCGAATGTTATCCTTCGTATTAGGTTAAACATGTAAGAACAACAAAAATACTGAAAACATAAAAAGTGTTTTTGCTGAGAAAATCAGTATTTTTGATGTGAGATTAAATACTAGCTATCATTAGCTTTAAGATTTTCGAGACTGATTGATAATTATATCAGTTTTGACGGGAGGGTTGCTTGACAAGCCGCTGATGATGATGATGGTAATTACAGGTCACTGATTGCAGGTTTATCAGAAGACGGCAAACCCGCCGAGGTGTATACGCCGTCGCTGAGCTTCCTCACCACGCTGGTTCAGATCTTCCCCCTCATCTTCCAACATATTCGACCGAGGTAAATATACTCGTTTATTATTATGAGTCCAATGTCCTACTGGCGGGTAAAGGCCCACTCTTCCACTCTATCCGATCCTAAGCGCACTCCCTCCAGTCCTTGTCCCATAGAATAGACCTGACTCATCATTCCATGTCTTCGTGCTTTCTGTTTTTCTTCCGTGCTATCTCTTTTCGTCAGCCAGTCTGTGGCTCTTTTGGCTCAAACGAATCCGCTGCATTCGAGAAATGTGGCTGGCCCAGTTCCACTCCAGTTGTGCGTAGTTACGACGCGAGAGAGCGAGACAGCACACCTACGTAACTATGCTCGCTGTCTCGCTCACTTACCACGGCGACACGACGTCTACAGTTGCAGTCGGCTATGGAAAACGGCATTTGACTGCTTATCATAATACATATACATAGTCAGGTCATAAGTTCTGTCACATGTGCAATATGAAATAATTTAGACATGTTTATTATTTATGTAAACATTTATATAGCAAAATGAACTTAATAAGACATAGATTCTTATGGTAATAAAGTTTATTCAAAATGACCCCCGCGATTTTGAATACAGGCCTTTATTCTGCGCGGCCAGTCGTCTATCGCAGCACGAACGAGGTCCATGTCAATATCGGCGGCTGCCTTAATCAAGGATGCCTTGAGTGACTCCAAATCAGGATGAGGCTTTGAGCAGGCCTTTTCCTCCAAGTGTTGCCATATCTTGTAATCTAACGGACTCAAATCTGGACTGGAGGAGGGCCAGTCTTCGTGCCGAATGAAGTCGATTTCACGCGCCGCCAGCCAGTCTTGTGTGCTTTTCGCTCTATGAGCTGGCGCAGAATCTTGTAGGAATACCCAGTGCCTGTTATTAAACATGGTATGAGAAATAGGTTCCACAAGGTTCTTGAGGACTGTATTTTGATATACAACTGCATTCGTTTTTACGCCTTTCTCACAAAAATGTACCTCAGTTAAGTCCCAATAAGAGACTCCCAACCAAACCATGAGCGAGGATGGAGAATGACCTCGTTGGACACGCGGAATACGGTTGCTCGCTTCTTCACTGCTGTGTGCGTACACCTTATCATTTTGTTTGTTGTAGCTCTCTTCCACGGTGAAAATTTTTTCGTCCGAAAAAAGTATTTCCCGATGCTTTTTTACCGCGTACCGCTTCAACAAGGCGCGGCATCTCTTCAGTCTCAGGTCCATTAAACGAGCGTCCAAACGATGTCCTGTTTTTCTTCGATATGCCCTAAGCCCTAAGTCTTCATTTAACACCCTTTTCACCGTGGTCCTGCTTAACCCCATCTGAAGGGCCAACAGTTTCTGCTTACGTATGGGATTTCTTTGAATTCGCGCCTTCACAGCTTTTATCACTGCTGAAGTCCTAACAGAGCAAGGGCGACCACTTCTTGACCTGTCATCTACACTAGAGTCTTCATTGTATCGTTTTATGGTACGATAAACGGATCTTTTGGTTATATTCAAATTTTTCAGTAAGTCGAAAATCTGAATTGGCGCGTAACCGCAACGATGCAACGCAATAACTGCGACACGGTCTTCTTTAAGTGTCCACTCCATATTTAAAAATGAGGAAAATTCTAAAAAGTACACATTTTTATTTTCATGAAAAATTCGAAATTCGAATTCAATATACTTTTTTGTGGCCAGCGTTCTAAATTCAAAAGTTTTTATTGTGTGACAGAACTTATGACCTGACTGTGTATACTTTTTAGGAACTGTCAAAAATGTCATTTTGTTCACGAGTTCTATGAAATACGTGACGTCTTAGTCAAATGCTGTCTCTTTAACATAAAATTAAGTTTATAAAATCCAACTGCTGGAAATATACAATTCTGATATTGTTAAACGTTTTAATAGGTTCAGCTTGAGACAAGTTTCTACATTTATTGGACTACCTTGTCAAATACCGTATTGCACCTACAGGCTTCATCTATTTGTGACGTTCGCGTCAGGTCCCAAGAACGCATTAAAAGTAATGTATTATCCTCAGTTTCACGCCAGTCGACGTCACGCGACTCGGCGTATGCCTGCACGCGGTGTGCGCGGTGGAGCCGGCGGGAGGCCTGGCGGACACCCTGGGCGGAGCACCCACGCCGGTGGGGCTCCACGCGTTGCACTGTTTACACACGGTGCAGAAGGTTTGTATAAACACAATGGCCCCACAATAGGATAAGTGTAGTGAGAGTCAGATCAACATCTTAACCATACAAACAATCGGAAGACCCGAGGACCTTTCCCCTCCCCGGGCAGGCTGCATATAGGCTGACCCTGTGTATGGCTGAACGCTGAGGGCGTTGAGCCCGCACCTTTTTTTGCACTTTCGGGAACAAAATCTGTGAACCTGTCAACTCAGCCTGCGGAAGGTGAAAGATTTCATGTGTACTCGTTAACTGTTCGTGTTTCAATGATAGTTCGGCGAAAAATCCTTTTCGCGTATAGTATCTATAAAGTTGTAATAAAATCTCTTTTTCTTTACCATGTCAAAAAAGGAAGAAACTAGTAAAATGTTGTTCCCAGCTATTTTTCATTTATTTTCTTTGTGTCAAAGTGAGTGAGTCTAATGGAGAAATTCGATACATTTTAAAACTTTATTACAAAAAAGGAAAAAATGCAACGCAAACCGCGAAAAAATGTGACTTTTATGGACCTAATGCAGTGTCAGTAAGAGTAGCACAAAATTGGTTAATGCGTTTTCAATCCGGGAATTTTGACGTCAAGCATTCACCTCGCCCTGGTTGCCCTGTTATGGACGCCATTTTTGAAAAAGAGGATCAAGATCGGCATATCTGTAGTTACGATACAGCTGAAGAACTGGAAATTGACCACAAAACATTTGAAAAAACCCGATATTTGGGTGCCGCACGGGCTCACTGAAGGAAACCTAATAAACCGTGTACTCATTTGCGATTCTTTATTGAGACGTAATGAAAACGAACCGTTTTTGAATAACTGGTGATGAAAAGTGCATCACGTAAAAAGGTCAAGATTATGGAAACTCTCCATTCCTCAACCGCCCCTCTGTTCCTATCCGATAAGCTCTAACCCTATCCGAAACTATGAGTGTTATAATCTCCAATGACTCTTCTTACTAGTGCTCGTGTTATCGAAGTTGTGTGGAGCTGTGAAGTGAAACGAGTGGTTTGGGGGCTTATGTACGGACGTTGCAGTAGTGACAGAAAGTTCTACGGTCATCTCGATGTCATTATCTTCTGACAGATGGGCGGGCTACACGTGTATGCCGGGTCTATTAAAGAGTGCATTGCCATATTGATGATGCGGTTGATCAATGATTCGTGTCATTTCAGGTATTTCCGGCTCCGGATTATCTGGGCCTCGGTGCGTTTCTTGTACGGCTACAATGTCATACTTGTTTTTATGGTACAGCTCAGCAAGTAACGTTGCTTTGTCTGATGAGAAGCCCTCGATGTTAATAGAGAGCACTGTCAAGGTGGGCCCTAAAAAGGGCCTTTTATCTACACACGTATCATAAACCCTCTTTACTGCGTTCAAGTTTGTCTGTGAAGTTGGTACTACAGAACAAGCTAAACAACTGCAGAGAAATGATCAATGCCACAATGCCGGTCGAACATTAGAGTTCCTGAACACATCACAAAGAGCTTATGATATGTGTGTAGATAAAGTAGTTTATGTAACTGTACATAATTAGGCATTAAAACTCTCGAGTGATATAATTATTAAACTCGCCTTCGGCTCTTTTCATAAACCCACTCTTGAGTATTAATGCCCTCCATTATGTAGCAGTCACATAATTTACTATTATAGCCTGCTGAATAATTAAGAATTTGATATCAACGACCCCTTTTGTATATAAGGCCTCAACGCCAGACATGTATCTTATATTTTTGAACTACCTTATCTAGTAGACAATAGTGAGTTCCTTAGCTGGCAATTTGCCGCTGTTTTTATAAATTTAGCCGCTGAGTTATTGATTTAGGTAAGTGTTAGAGTTTTTTTAGATGTTCAATTAAATATATCCTTATTGATGTTCTATTCCGTGCCCCAGGAGGCGCTGATCCGGCGCGAGTTGCTCCCGCCCACGCTGGCGGCTCTGACGTCACTTCCTGCCCGGGACGCCGGCGGTGCAGTCTCCGCCGCGCGGCTGCGGTGCCTCGCTGCCGGAGTGCACGCCATGCCGCCCACCGCCGACTTGCTGGCGCAGCTAGTGCAGGTCGGTTACCCAGTCCCACTGCCGGGCCCGCTTCGCATAAAGCCAAAAGCGGGTTAATGACTCAACGGTGTTAGGTGCTAAACAGTTCACATACTGTGCCCTTCACTTATGGGGATACCAATTGAACAAAATCTGTGTACACCTCAACGCCTAATGTTGTTAATGGTTGATATATGTTACTTTTTGTCGGAATACTAAAGTTGTGTTAGGTCACAACTTTAGGACCCGAGTTGTGCGGGCTCAACACCTTCAGCGTTGAGCCACACACAGGTTCTGGCTTAACGCGATCCGCAGAAACTTGTCCTTCTGTATGCGTTTCTAGTTCCTACTCTACCTTAAGCAATGGTCCTTCAAGCCGGATGTCACGTGTTTATTTATTGTTCGCTTTGAACAACGCTTGTTCTGCTCAGGCTCTACACTCCGCGGTAGTGCAGTGCGGCTCGCGGCAGCGCGCGGCAGCACCTCGCGACACGGACACGGACCTGCAGGAGGCGCAGCAGATAGCCGCGCTGCTGTTGCAGGTGCGTGCACACCTTTATCTAACTTGTACTGTCCGTCCCTCTCTAACTTGTAATGTCCGTCCCTCTCTAACTCGCCCTCGACGCGGTTGTGACCGAGCGCTATGACATCATTAGATCGAGGTGCCAAGATAACTTCGGTGTGTAGTAGGCACGGAACAGGACTATCCAGTCCTATAATTTACAGTCGTCACCAAGAGTACTGAAGATTCTACTGTGGGGGAAGAAAATATTATTTATCATAATGCTTTTGAGTTAAAATTCCTTATATTCCAATATCATATAGTTTCATTTTTACCTCTTCAAAATAGCCGGAATATTGCCGATTACATATATATATATATATATATATATATATATATATATATATGTTAACGAATTAATAATGATATAGATTATCCGGTCCTCCGGAGTAAAGTTAATTTTATTGTTTCACAGAGGACACTCAGATTCAACCCTCCATTAAATGTGCCTAGAGCCTCAACTAACTATAGACAGAATTAATTAATGGTACGAGCGAGCAGGACTGTCAACTGTTTCAGCAAGTTGGACAGTGACATATTTCATACCACTATTGTCAAGGCAAGGCGATGCCTAACCCTTAACTTTTTTAGCGTATAGTTTTTCTCTTTTTAGGGTACCGTACCCGAAGGGTGCCTAACGAGACCCTATTACTAAGCCTCCGCTATCCGTGCGTCCGTCTGTCACCAGGCTGTATCTCATGTCATGAACCATGATATTTAGACAGATGAAAGTTTCAGAGATGATGTATTTCTGTAGCCGCTATAACAACAAATATGAAAAAACAGAATAAAATAAAAATTTTAGGGGGTTCCCACACAACAATTCTTTCAATTACACATACAAACTTATGAATGCATCTGGTTACGTAAATGGAGTGTGAAAATAGCTGCACCAATAACTTTTTAAACAACATTTTGCTGTGAAAAATCCAAAATATTCACTCCACACCATCCCTACCATTGTACGGTGTTACGGAACCCTTCGTGCGCGAGTTAGACACGCACTTGACTGATTTTTTTCGTATCGTTTTTATGCCAAAATCTCACTGCATGTCTTAAGTGGCCAGTGTAACAAATATGATGAGTGTTTAATTTTTGCTCTATTTATATAAATGCATACCTGTAATCGGCTTTCTATTTCTATTTTAGCTTTTAAGGAAGTCATTTTTGTAATTTTTGGTTTTCCAAATTTTAATAGTAGTTTATGTCACTGCTACATAATGAAGGGCATTAATACTCGAGAATGGGTTTATAAAACGAGCCGAAGGCCCGTTTTCATAATAATATCACTCGAGAGTTTTAATGCCTAATTATGTACAGTTACATACACTAGTTTATCTACACACATATCATAAGCTCTCTTTGATGTGTTCAGGAACCGCATGTTTGACTGGCATTGTGGCTCTGCAGTTGTTTAGCTTGCTCTGTAGTACCAACTTCATAGACAAACTCGGGGCGGCACGCATGCGGGCGTCGGCGTTCGAAATTTGAATGCGACCATAATATGCAGAAAAACTACACATTATGGTCATAATGTGTAATTTTTCAGATAAGAAATGAGTTTTTACCAAGTAGTTTAACATTATGCTGATCGCAACGTGCGGTTTTTGTACACAGTAAAGAGGGTTTATGATACGTGTGTAGATAAACAAATTTACATCAAAAATCTTCCTGGCCGGCTAGGCAAGCAACCTTTTATACAATACAACAAGAAATTGTCGAGGCCGCTGATGACTAACAGAAGTAGAAGGCTATTAGGGCATATGCTCAAGCAGATAGAGAACCCAAGAAGAAGATAACAATTATCCTATTATTTAGTACTCGGCGGTCAATAATGCATTGACAGTTCTTCCTTTTTATTCTTGGCTCCTGATTTTCTTTCAACCGTGGCTGTGACATCCCTATACGGTCTTGCAGCACAGCTATTTGAATGCGTGAGGATATATTTTATTGGGACTGAATTAAGATTGGAAATGAAAAGAAGTCATTTACCGGAATCGTAATAAGCTGTGTCAGTCTGTTCGCAGACTAAAATAACCGGGGACCTCTGTAGCAGAAATTACGTGAACTTGTAAACGTATTTCCGGCTGCTGCTTTCCATTTATGTATATTGGCAAATATATGCTCCACAGATTCTGGCAACGGGTCTGCCACTAGCGAGAGAAAAGCCCATAGAGTACGAGGACTTCTGGCAAACGCTGCCTACAGTGCTCGAGTGCTTCCTGTTTGAACAACCGTAAGTATTGTTTATTAGAAAGAAAGAAAGAAACATGTATTATAAGGACAGTAAACACACTACAATTGCAACAAAGAAACAAAACACAGAGATGAAAAATGGCAATGACACATGATATAAAATGAAATGACAGTCGTGGCGTCACTGTCATTCTGATGTCCACAAATTCAAAGATATTGAGGGTGGATGGATGACTCCTTCATGTTAAAACTGCTGCTGTTTTGGTTCTATTTGAAAGATCTGTATAAACCCCTCCCGTGCCCTCCGCCCCAAACTCGCTTCTAGGGTCTCTTGCCTTGGCGCAGATCGGGCGCTCCGCGGGTCTAATCTAACTCTAACTCTAACTACATCATTGTAAGAAATGAGCGATATATATTTGAAAACTATATTAAATCTCTTTTTCCACTGATGTAACAAACGGCAGGATCTATATCAAAGAATGTATTCTCAGAATAGGGAAATTTACCGTACAAGTTTAGATCATCGATAATATTACAAAACCCCATGCAAAATAAATGCTATTTACTTACAATTCTATCCTTTTAACACTAAAACTTTTAACCACAAAACAATAAACAGTGCAGCCATCAACGAGCGATGCAGCAATTGCCGATTGCAAGTGCTGTTTTAGGCGTTGGGTTCATTGACTTTTACCTAGGATTGAATACGGTCTGAAGTTTTTAATATACCTATCTCGTTTCGTTACGTAACGAATGAATATGAATTCCTTTGTCACACCGCTCCCTATAGCAATACATTAATTCATAAGTGCCAAACGTGCCTTACGGTCTTTAAAGACCGGAGGCAAGTATGAGTTTTTGATAATCGGTCTCTAAAGACCGGAAGGCACGCGGGGGGTTAGCACTTAGATTCATCTGGGAAAAATAATAAACTGTAACTGGATATTTTCGGAAGCTGTAAACAAATCTCTAACTAAGAAGCGTTTTGAAATTTCATAAAACTTATCAATTTTGGCTACTCTGTCAAATAGTGTATTATATGACGACTTCTGCGGGGTTGCGGTACGGGGCTGCCTCCCAAGCGAGAAGCCTCGGGTTGGAATCCCGGCTGGAGTGAAAGAAAAAACCTTAGGTCTTGGATGTTTGTACAGCGTGACATTTAATTAGCTGACCAAATTTTTGGGAATGGTTATGAAAATAACAACGTGCCCCAAGAAAGGTCGCAAATGAAAAAGAAATTGGGTCTCCCCTAATAAACTGTAATCAGTTGTTAGGGTCCATGTACTGAGGATCAGTAAAAAAAAGTGCTGCCATATGGTTCTCTGCGAAAGTTGTTCTTAGTGATGGGTATACCTCGCGCCAGGAATTAGAGCGCTGGGCGACGTTGGCGGGAATTACTGCGCATGTGTACAGGTATTGAAAAGTGACTACTGCGCATTCAATGCCACCGCTCATAACGTGTGGCGCGACGTATAATATCATGCCCCAAAATTAAATGACAGCCTGTATTATGTGAGTGACGTCGCTGCTCCTAGTTCCCACGACACAGGTATCCTATCCTATACTAAGTAATGTATGGGGCTGTGTATAAAATCTATCGTTTATAATAGTAAAAGTTTTGTTTTTGCAGCGTCGGCGGCGGCAGTACGTCTCGCGAGCTAGTCCTCCTGCTCCGCTCGGAGCTGCTCGCGGCGCCGCGACCGCCTGCCGCGCACGCCGCCAAAGTGCTCAAGCTGGTGAGACGCGGCGCCTGGAGCCCCGGCAACGCGCAACACGATACAGGTCCGATTCAAGGCATAAATCAATTGTTGTTAACGTGGGTTAGGTTTATATGGAAGTTTACGTTTGCACAGTAGCGACATCTGTTGTTGGATGAATTATTTATTTACTCGTTATCGTATGGAATTCGAGTTCTGACTCAGTAGGGACATCTGTTGCTTGTTAGATGAGGGACTGTAGCTATTGCAGGTAATATCATCAAAAAGGGCAACACGACACAGATCCGATGAAGAATGAAAAATGATCAGTTGAACACAGTGGCGAACGTCCCATACAGGCATTGAAGCACTGCCTAACCATGGCTACTACCCTAGGCACAAATCCTTTTAAAATTAAGTTATTTAATCAAACTATTTATTCACAAACAATAGAAATCTAAATGTAGCTAGGTATACAATCCCACCGCGCGAATTCATAACGCTCAACCGCTCGACTCCGACTTCCCGCACACCCCTGTCCGCTCGCCGTCTTCGTCCGTTGACCAAAGGCAGTTTCAGTTCGTGCCTTCAAAATCTTCATAAATCCTATGACCGTCCCCCGTACCAAGCAATATTTCGATTCCCGGGTCTTACGGGGTTTAACGCCAGAAATAGGCTGTGCCTATTTTGAAATTTTGATCAGGTATGACTTTCAATGCTCGCTCACAATAGTGACTAAGGTAGGAGTTACAATCGAACGCGCAGTGGACTTTGCGCTATTTTATATTGTTACTTACTTACTAGTTTAGTTTACGCTCGCAGTCAAACGCTCAGGGGCGGAGCAAGCAACATTGCATTTCCCGAATCATTTACGAAGACACCCGACCAGCATAGTAGTAATAGAGAAGGTTCGACATTTCAATTTGGTTAGGTTAGTTTCTCAACAGTTTTCTTTTCGTAAATAGTGTTAGCTTGTTTTGTTTAATTAATTTGTGAGTTATGAGTGTAAGAACTGAGTGGAAATATGAGTTTATAATGAATGTGTTTAAATGTGAAACGTGTAAAGAGGATGTGTGCTGAAAAAAAGTAAATTTCATTCTTTGTTCTTTTGCGGTAAAACGAAAGATTATTGAAAAAGGGCGGTGTACGCCGGCAATCAAATTAACACAAAAAAGGGAATACTACTAGACAGTTTCAATGCAGTAACTATGGTAAACATAGTTGGCTAGCGGGCTGTGCACACACCAATAGGTTATTACTGGATGAGGTGGCAGAAATTCGTCATGCACGAAGATTGTTTGAAGCCGCTGGAAACCAATTTGGAGGTCAGAAATAGTTTTTTTCATACATTTTATTACTGTGCCTATCCTATAAAAAGTCCTGTGCACGCCATTGGTTGAACACGTGTTAGGTTTATATTGAAGTTGATGTTTTGCATAGTAGCGACTATGTTGTTTGTTGAATGAATAATTTACATACTCGTTAGCGCTAGCTAGGTACGTTTGTATGAAATTCTAGTTTTGGTTCAGTAGCGACATCTGTTGTTTGTTGGATGAATGACTTAGATAAGGTAGGCGAGGTGGTGCTGTTACTCCACTCGTAGCTGCTCCTGGCGCCGTCAAGTGCTCAAACTGGTGAGACGCGGCGACTAATGCCCGGTTCCTATATTTAAAAAACGATCCGTTTTAGTTACAAATGGTAGTTAATTCTACGAGGCGTAAGCTAAAACCGTTCCTATAACAAACGTCTCGTTATGCAACCAACCGACGGCTGGCTACTAACGGATGGGAGGGTTACCGGCAACGGAGCGTAAGCGTATCGTATGGAGATGTCACTTGGTTGCGTTCCTATAAATATTTTAAACGTCAGTAGACTTTCCAGATAACTATTCGTAATGTCACTTGGTTACCCCTCACTCTCGGTCGGTTAAAGTTTATATTTCACTGTTTTCGCTGTAATTTTGAATTTAAAATGTCCAGTTCATCAAATAGTGACAGAGAAGTGATCGAAATTATATCGAACTCCAGGGAGACTGACTCAGCAGAAGATAATAGGTAAAACATGCAGCCCAGGACAGAACAAATTGGAAATCACTGAATAAGCCCCGTACCAACAACCATGACGGTCACGATCCTCAGCCATGAGGGAGCGACTAGAACGAAAGAACCGACAGAAATATCCCTGATTCTTAGCCCTGGCTTGGCTAGGCAGACAAGTAGATAAATCAAATGGGAAGATGATAGGTACTCACCGGCGTAATATACATTTCAAACCACCAACAATTTGTATTATTTGAAGAATTTGTCGACTAGAAGAAGACTCAAACTTTTTGCAGGATATATATTTCAATTGATGGATGTCAATGTCGAGTCAAATGTCTTTTTCGCGCGCTGAACGTTCCGTTCTTGTTATGTATTCTATGCATTCTATTAAGTTTGGTAAGGAAAAAAATATGTCACGGAGATGCCTGCGTTCGTATAGCTCTAATAAACATCATAAGTTTAGAGAACTCTAAGATCAATTCGTATGTAAATATAATTAGTATCGGCTTGAACTTTATCTTATTACAAATTTCAATCCTGCATATAACGAAACGCACATCTCTGAGTGAAGAGGGCGCGTCGGTATTTCAATGACATCTATGACCAACGGACGTCCGTAGGTAAAAGGTACAGAAAGTAAATTGTGGAACGGTATTAATGACTCGTAGTTGGTTAGGGAAAAACGGACAGTTAATTTTACGGATGACGATCCGTTAAATATAGGAATCGGGCATAAATGGAGATTAGTCGTTAACGTGTGGTAAGTTTCTAAGGAGATTCTGTTTTGTCACAGAAGCTACATCTTTTAGGATGAGTGACATGGATACTCGTTAGTGCGAGGTAGGTTTGTATGGAAATCGAGTTTCGCTTTAATAGCGACATCTGTGGTTTGTTGGACGAATAACGTAGGTACGATACGAAGCTATAGTCTAGTCACGACATGATTCACGCACCCGCAGCACGCTCCGCGCGACTCGCATTTCTCGCGCATTTTTTGCGTTTAAATGTCAAAATTCACGACTCACTTGAGAAGTGTCCTCAATGTGAAAAATGCAACATAGACATATAATATGACAGATAATCAACAATGGTCGATAGCACGCACGTTGTATGTAAGTTGGGTTTTGGCTCAGTAGCAACATCTAATCTAGCAACACAGATGTGTTGGTGAGTCCCTGAGTGACATCGATTGTCTTTGGCGCGAGGTTGGTCTGTAAGGATGAACAATATTATCGCATTACCGCCATCTGTTGTAAGTTGATTGAACAACCACTGTACGATTTTACTTGCGATTCTAGTCGTAGTCATTCACATCACAATTCTTATATATATTTTCAGATAACGAGTTAGAGCTGAGAGAAAGGGAAGAATTTGCGAGAACGTGTTTCGAGACTTTACTACAATTTTCCATGTTGGAGGACATCGATACTTTAAGTGATACGCAAGGTACGCACAGTTATAAAAATTATGTTTTTTTTTCTTCTAACTTGGGTTTGTTGCTCACTCAAATACAAATACAAATACAAAATTGTTTATTTCATAGTAAGAATTATCGTTTGACAGACATGGGATCTCCTTTTAAGTATTATAATACCTGTATCAGGAGATTCCTACCTTCCACAATGACATATATCTTTTGAAATAAACACTATCACACATTTACAGTCTACTTGATTATTATCAGTTTGATAGTTACCTTACTTAGTTAAACTCGTCACTCGAAGTTCATGTTTTTCCACCATTCAATTAGTTGTTAGATTTCAACTGATTGTGTATTTGTCTTATATTTCATGGTTGGCGTCAGGTTGGGATAGCACTCGGGAAGACATTATAAATTATGATTTAAGCAAGTTTTGTTTTCCATATCGTCCTAAAAGATCACAGTGGGTTAACATTCTTATGAAATGGTCGGGTAATCCGATAGGCAATTGGGGGCGACAAACACTCTTGTACCTTGTCTTCCCCGAGTGCCATCCCAGCATGTCGCGAAATATAACTTGTACTGTTTGTAAATACAGCATACCTACTTAAGCGTGCAACAATGCCTCTGCCATCTCGAATGGTAAGCCCTTTTCTGGTGAGTGGGAAATATATTCCCACCAAATATTCGACTTCATGTCTTGGTGATAAAGTCCAAAACCAATGAAAGAATGTGTATGCTTATGATCGGAAAGGGGCTAAATGAATGATTGATGATACTTTTTTTAACCTTTTTTTTTGGACTGAAAGATTAAACATCCCACCAGATTTTCAACCTTTGCGTGGGATAAATGCGAAACCAATGAAAAATTCTGCATGCTCAGTCCCTGAGATATGATTTAGTAAAATGTTAATATCCACCCAGAGGCATGTTTGTCTACATATTGATTGTTCTGCTTGTACATGGAGCCAACACATTAAGTGAAGATGAATGATATGAATGTGAATACATTGACAGATGAGTCGGAGCCGCTTGCTGTGGCGACCCTCATCGACCGTTTCCAGGAAATGATAGTTAAATACAATCACGACGACTCCAGCACGGCACCTCCTACTAGGTAAGTTTTTGCTTGGCAAAAATACTGGTTTTGCCTGACCGATTTAGTGAATAGCGACAAAATGTGAGCGCGACTACAGTCTTCACAAAATAAAAGGCCCGGAGGCCCAAACTAAATTCAACCTTATTGCATCTGTGACACGGACACTGACACCGGGCCTTTTATTTTGTGAAGACTGTAAAATTACTGGCTTCGTCTGATAATTCTAAACGCGTACGAATAAGAAATCTAAAAACAGCAATTTAAAAACCATAATTCGACTAACGTAAAATACAAAACGACCGTTGGATTTTGTTGTTATTATATGTTCAACCTAACACGAAGGATGAAGAGGGTGAGCGAAGCGAAGCTCCCTTTATCCTTCACCTACCATGACCCACCACTTCGCCCAGAAATTCTTTATTCAGCCAATAAGCGGTGGCTAAACCATTCTCAGTAATTTAGTCGCGCAATTCAGTATTTTGATCGTTCATTTCAGGAAATTCCATTGTTCATGGTCATTCACTTAATTAGGTTACATTCGTTCGTTTTATTAATTCCCACCATAACGCGATGTGGGGGCTGGGGCTCGACCAAGTACAGATGTAGGTTTGTTTAATCAACGTTTGTAATTTTCCTTCATTATATGATAGTGAATCCTACGACGGATGTACGTGCTTTTACGTCTACTTCATATGTTTCTTCTCTCTCGTGTAATGTTCGTGTAAACATGAATCGTCCTTAAAATTTTATTCGCAATCGCCTATCGGTTAGTGACCCTGCCTGCGAAGCTGACGGTCCTGGGTTCGAATCCCGGTAAGGGCAAATATTTGTATAATGAGCATGAATATTTGTTTCTTAGTCTTGGATGTTTTCTATGTATTTACATAAGTATTTATCTCTATAAAATATATCGTCGCTAGTACCCATAACATAAGCTATTGAGCTTACCATGGGCCTTGTTCGATTTGTGTAGGATTGACCTCTAATATTTATTTATTTATAAAGTTCTCGTCTTTTCCGAATCGCCGCCGCCTAATAGGCTTCACTTCAAAAATTACAGCATGCTAACTCTGGCCTCTTAGACAAAACTTTACAGACTTATTTTTTTTTATCTACACACGTATCATAAACCCTCTTTACTGCGTCCAAAAACCGCACGTTACGATCAGCATAATGTTAAACTACTTTGTAATAACTCATTTCTTATCTGAATAATGAACAAATTATGGTCATAATGACCATAAATTGTAAATTTTCTACATATTATGACATTCAAATTTCGAACGCCGACGCCCGCCTGCGTGCCGCCCCTACTTTGTCTGTGAAGTTGGTACTGCAGAACAATCTAAACAACAGCAGAGCCACAATGCCGGTCAAACATGCGGTCCCTGAACACATCAAAGAGAGCTTATGATATGTGTGTAGATAAACTAGTGTATGTAAATGTACATAATTAGGCATTAAAACTCTCGAATGATATTACTATGACATTCGCCCTCGAGTTTTAATGCCCTCCATTATGTAGCAGTCACATAAACTACTATAAGATGTCAACAGAATGACCATCACAATAATTAGAAATTAATGTATATGTCACCGGAAAATAATACGATCCGCAAGTTTATAAATTTCCTAATTTTTTTTCCGCAAGTTTATAAATATACTAACCTAACCTAACCTAACATAACCTAACCTAACCTATCAGTCTTCTGTAACTCTGCGAAGTTATTAATAGCAAATTAAAAACGCATCATTAATTAAACAAAAAATTAACAGTCTTAAAAAGGGTACGGACAAGTAGTGTCTGTAGAAATGTAATGTATACTTTAAAAAAAAAAAAAAACAACCTAACCTAACCTAACCTAGCCTAATAAAATCTAGAAGGAAGTTTATAAATTTCCTAGGAAATTTATAAACTTGCGGATCGTATTATTTTCCGGTGACATATACACCTTATAAATTGGACGCCTGTAAAATTTGTGTGAAAGGAGCCTTTAAAAATGGTATTACTAAAGATTTTGTGTCTAAAACAAGCCCATCAATTAAAAATTGCTACAAGGATGGGGGCCATATTGGATATAAAGCAAACATGCCATCAGAGGTCGCGCACAAGTTGCCTGCGGTGGTCTCCAAGACCATACCAAATTTCAAAGACTTGCCACAAAGTGCACGATTCTTGTGAATTCCCCTTCCCAGCTAACTGGCCTTGAGTGGACTATGTTCACAGATGAGTATCTTGTCCCAACAGGGTCCAGATATCGGAGTTGTCGTTCGTGCTAAAGGCGCTCGCGACGCTCACGGAGTCCATGAAGCGAGCGCCGCCCGGCAAGATAGACGCGGCGGCCTGGCAGAAGCTGATAGGTGAGGACTTCTATTTATCGTCTATTATCATCAGCCTCTCAGGGGACCCACTGTTGGGTATAGACCTCATAAACACTCCATTCAGAATCGTCCTGCGCAACCCGCGTCTATTGCTTTCCATCGTCTTTCTATCTATCTAGCTGGTACAATCATGCATCTGTTGCTGAGTAAAGGCCTCAGAACACATGTAACAGAATGGTGTAGAGTAGGTGCTGAAGGCGCTTGTGAAGGCTTTGCATCTATCTTTCTTGGTCTAGTGTTTACACGGTCACCTGCCACGCAGAAGATGCGGATTTGAGCCCGGTGTACACCAAGTACCAATGAGTTAGAAGTTATGTACGTTATTGTGAATCCACTGACTTCTGTCTTTTGACAGATAATTTATCCTAAGTACCTGCTTTATAGGGACGTTCTAACGGTGATGGAAAACATCACTTGGAAACAGCCAAATGTCCATAGCTGCGGCGATGGGCTTGCGCTGATCCGTCATGCAAAATGTGCCTCTGCCATCCCGTATGGGAGACAGCGTGACGCTATACTGTTTTTGTATGCTAATATGAATTGATCTATACCAACAGATGTATACCCGGCGCTAGTGTCGCTGTCGTGCTCGCGAGCTTGCTTCGGCGTCGGCGCCGCGCTGCGCCCCGCGCTGCTGCAGTACGCGGCCCTGTTGCGTGCGCCCGCGCACCACGCCTCCTAAGTGACGTACTCACAGGTTACTCTGACTCGCCGGTTTGGTACAGTTCGACCGCTGGATCTGAGCGAGTTATCTGTCTCACTCTCTCTCCCCCCACCTTACCATATAGGTCACAGCTCGCTCAGATACAAAGCAACTTGGCGCGGACTGTACTAGGGCTGCCCTATTATTCTCTGACTCATTGGAGTTATTGAACTGAAAATTACAAATAGAGGCAGTTTATGTCATTTTGACGTATTGAAAACTGTCACTTTTCTACAATTTTCTGTCGACTGGAGTTAATATTTATATTCTGCTCTTGTGTAAATAAAAATAATGTTATCTTATGTTACAAATCAACATTCCGATATTTGTATGTGTGTGTGTTAATGTTTGTTTCTAGCAAAGAGGAGATTTGTATTTATTTCGAGTCAGGAGTTGAAAGGCCAATTTTAATGTCTAGCATAAGTTTCAATCAATCTTTATGAAACCAGAGTTACATATGTATTTAGTGCAATGTAGATTTGTTTCTCACAATCTTCCATATTATAAATATATGCACATTGTAAAAAATATTTAATAAGAAGTAGCATTGTAATATGAATTAAATTAGTAGCTTATGTGACTGCTACATAATGGCGAAGGCGAGTTTCATAATAATATCACTCGAGAGTTTTAATGCCTAATTATGTACAGTTACATACACTAGTTTATCTACACACATATCATAAGCTCTCTTTGATGTGTTCAGGAACCGCATGTTTGACCGGCATTGTGGTTCTGCAATTGTTTAGCTTGTTCTTTAGTAACAACTTCACGCAGACGGGCGTCGGCGTTCGAAATTTGAATGTCATAATATGTATAAAAATTAGCCATTATAGTCATAATGTGTAATTTTTCAGATAAGAAATGAGTTTTTACCAAGTAATTTAACATTATGCTGATCTTAACGTGCGGTTTTTGTACGCAGTAAAGAGGGTTTATGTTACGTGTGTAGATAAAAATAATTAAGCCTGTGCTGATGGATTCCAAGAACTATTTAAGCATAGCACATATTTTAAATGAAATAATTTTCAAAACCTGAAAATTAACAATTGTGTGCAATTTTATAGTATTATTATAGCCATATTTGTTAGCTTTATTGTCAGTTGAAGTTTTAATAACTACTCAGATTAACTTTAGCAGTAATATTCTGTGGCTGTTTTGTAATCATTGTAACGGCTAAGTTCAGTATTTAAAAATACCGAAAATATGTTTTTGTAAGTATAGTTAAAAAGAAGTTTTATGTTGTTAAGTATGTATATTTTAATAAACGAATTAGAACTGATATCCTTTTTCTTTTATTTTTAGAGTTGTGCTCATTTTTAGGCGCTACAAAATATTCTAACTAGAGGACAATAATTGCGCAAAGAGCAATGATTTCACGGCCATATTTGTAAGTAAGCAAGTTTTATTGTATAATTGGCGTGTTTCTGAAGGCATTTCCATAAAAAAAAAAAAACCAAATGAAGTTTTAGAAAATATGTAGATGAGTTATATTTTCCAAAACAGAGACATTTGATATTGTCCCCATCTTGTTACATAAACTTGAAATACTAGGCGTGAGAGGTACTACTCATCAATTGTTTAAGAGCTATATGAGTGATCGGCGGCAGTGTGTTAAAATTGATGAGGAAACAAGTTCCGAAGCAGCTGTATCGCTTGGTATTCCCCAAGGTTCAGTCCTTGGACCAAATTTCTTTCTTATTTACAAAAACGATCTATGCTAACTAACTCACGAAATGTTAAATTGTAACCTTTGCCGATGACACTATACTGATTTTTAGTGGTAAATCATGGAGGGATGTCAACGGCTTGGCTGATGCGGGTTTTAGAGCAGTTATGGACTGATTAAACGGTAATTTTAGCATGAGGAAAAATGGTGGGGTATGGAGCCTTCCGCCCCCTTATCGACACTCTGACCATGACGATTGCTAAGTTTATGTAAATATCTACAGTAATAAAGACATTTGTAATTTGGTCATAATGTAGCGATATAGTACATTACTGTCGCGGCCTGTAATGACTGCGTTGCTGGTCGAACTGTTGGTGGCCGAAAGCGCAGCTCAAGGCCTACATAGCGTGACCAGCTTTGCAGCCTTTGGTGGACAAGCTGCAATTAATGCCGAGACCGAAGGTCGAGGCTTTTATAGCGCGAACATCAAAGGCTGCAATGGTGACCAAGCTTATAGGCCGAGAGCGTAGCTGAGCTGAGCTCAAGGCCTTCATGTGTGGCCAGCAGTGCAGTCATTGCGGACCAATACTTGTATAGTACTTTACTCATATAATGCGAGTAATTAAATAAAACCAGCTTAATATAAAATTGAGAGTGAGTTTTTTTTTGGCTCACATAACCAAATTATGAATAAAGCCTTTTTGCAATACCTTTTTTAGTGGCAAGAAGATCTCCCGTTCTGTTTTTTTTGTCACACAACCAAATTCTGAATAATGCCTTTTTGCACTAGGTACCTTTTTTACCATTTTCGAAATAATCATGGAATTTGACAGGAAATTGCCGGTCGCTAATACACGACAGTAATGGATTCACAGGAAATGCCGGCACCTTTTCTGGCTCCTCCAAGTAGCGCAGCAATGACGACTTTGCTCAAAGAAGGTTGTCAAAATAATGAGCACATTACTAGCTTTATTTGAGTAAATCAAACAAATTATAACAAATGAGTTTTTACCAAAAAGTTTATCGTTATGCTGGTCGTAACGTACCTATGGGTTTTGGACGCAGTAAAGAGGGTTTATGATAATAAACTAAAACTTCATACTCGTCTAACCATAAAAGATCTATCGTTTAGTTTTAGCTGTAGATAAAATATTTAAAACAAAAAGTGTTTTTGCTGATCGTTTTTTGCTGCGCAAATCAGTATTTTTGATGAGCGATTAAATACCAGCCTAATAAAATTAGCAGTACTATTTTAACAATCAAACATTGGTATGAGGTGAATGTAAATATTTATAACTAGGTATTTGTAACTATATATTAAATATATATATACCTAAATAATATGCATCATGTATTTGAACAATTACTATATATAATACAACACTATAGGTATATACTTTAAGCAATATCATATAATAAGTTTAATTTAATATAAATATGTACATATACCATATAATATAATTTTGATACTTAGGTGAAATTTACTTAATTTTCATAGCACTACTGCTACTTTTAATGCCTATGTTGTATAAACCTAGACGATTCTTTTCCATGTTCGTTCTGTGAGAGGAGCAATGCCCTGCCGTCATACATGCACTAGTACGGAGGAGCACACTACACAACTCAATACCTACTAATCGAATACATGCAATTATTTATGAGTTCTTGTAATTTCTAGAATTAAGTTTATTTGAAAATAAATAATTTAAATTTCAATGTATAATATATATGTCGCAGGGATATAATAAAATCAGAGACTTGGCCAAATCCCTAAGTGATTTGATCAAATCCTGGGAAATGATAAAATAATGATTAGATTTTAACATATAAACATAAACATTTACATACAGGCACATACATTGTTTCTGGCCCCACACTAGGATACCCTGTGTCGTAGGAACCAGAAACGGCGACGTCACACACATATAAACATCCAAGACCTGGGGGCTTTTTTTTCTTTACCCCGGGCATCGAACCCGGGACGGACCTCCCGCATGGTAGGCAGAGCCACAACAGCTGCGCCACAGAGGTCGTCTAATATCCCTAAACTGACCAAATCCCTGAACTAAATCTAGTGAATTGGTCGAATCCCTACATGATTTCAGTGAAATGTCAAAAATACATGTCAGTCCTTTTTTTGTCCTGTCCCCATCTTCACCGCGCCTAGTTTATACTTAAATTTAGAGCCAAATTGAAAGCTATAGGTCACTTTCTGTCCAAATACTTTAGTAAGGTTGGGTTAAGTCACATATTTATGTACTACCTGGAGCTGAGCGAAGCGGAGCGGAGCGCCGCGACCCCATATAGTTTCACAGAACCATATTGGTGGGTTAATTGGCATTTATTTTCGACCAGCAGTTACATACAAACTTTGTTATTGTCCTCACTAAACCAATTTCGGGATTTGATCAAATCCCTCGATCTGTTTAGGAATAAGTTAAAAAAATGTCATTATTTGATCATTTCCCGGGATTTCATCAAGACCTTTAGGGATTTGACCAAGTCCCTGATTTAATCATATCCCTGCAACGTAAGTATATACTATATTTCCTACAGTGTTGCTATCTGCCGGTTTGCTACAAATTCCAGAAGATTTATTCAGCCCGATTATTGAAAGGACACACACTCCTAATAGGACGGTTTCCCATGAGTTAACTGATCCAGATCTCGACCTATGTGGAAGCACAGATTAATTAAGAGTTATGGAAGCGCAAATGTTTATCTTACATCATAATATAATTGTACGAAACCCGACATCACCAGACACATTCCAAAGCCGAGGAACCGGCACGGATCAGTCAGTACAGACTTAGCTCGACCCGGTCAACGACACCAACATAACTTCCTGAAGATGTTATAAATAGCAGAATATGGATGGGGGCACGGGCGGCCTACCTACGGACTTTTGTATTCTTCAGAGTTTATTGAAAGATTTGACACCTAGGTATACCATCGATGGATATTCCAATTAATAAGGTAGATGGTAATACATACACAGCGTCACGCCGTTTCCCATACGGGGCGGCGGCAGAGCCACAATTGTGCCCAATTTTAGCCAGCTATTCAACACTCCATTTTGCGTGACAGGAGGTCAGCCCATCGCCGCAGCTATGGAGTAAGGAGGTTTCCTCACCTCCGTGCAACTTAAAATAAATTACTTATCTCATTGGTACATGGACAGCACCTGGGATTCGAACCTGCACTGAGGAGGGTGAGAAGCAAGGCGGAGCTCGGATGATCGATACGTCCTTTAATTTTACCAAATTACAAGCTTTTTTGATTGTAAACCACAGAACATTATTATTAATAACTAAACTTATTTTTTCGGATATATTCGTACAATTTGTGCTAGTTGATATGTTCAGCGATTGAAAGCACAAGAAAGATCGATTAGATATCTCATGTGTATCTGAGGGCAAGAGGGTGTCTGTTGCTAAAGGTCATTTTGGCTATCTATAGCCTATATAGTCATTTTATCTATGACTGTGTCCGTCCTCACAGCTTTCGTCACGTAATAATAACGTTCGACTCCATACAAAACATATTGAAGCCAGCGTTCTGTTTACCTAACGGGAACTCTACATAGATATAAATAATACCTTCTAGCTGTGAATGTATAAACTCGCCTTTAAGAAATAGATACCCCTGTGACAATATAGCTTTAGCTTGGAAATATTAGCCGACATTGAGAGGCGATAAGTGATTATCGTGTCTATCAGAATTACAGTCCGCGACTTTTCCTTATGCGAAAGAATGATAGGTCATACGTGGGTTTGTAATGTAGTAGGGACGAGTGGGTTAGGTACCTACCTCATTTTTTAATTATACGTATATTGTACCTACAACTGCCTTTTTACGGGATCTGACCATACTATATCATGTAACATGATTATTAGTTTTTTTTTCTATAAATTAGTAGTTATTGCTATCTTTAAATGCTATCGTGCGTGAGTAGAGCCTACATTACTCTATTTAGGGGTAGGTGAATGGATATGGTATTTAGGGGGTGCTGGATAACCCCTAACGTCGACAAGTCAGGCTCAGGTCGAGTTACCCTGATTTTAATAATAATAATAATAATACCTTGGACACTATTTAAACACATTCATCTAGCCCCAAATTAGGATTCCCTGTATCTTGGGTACTAGACAACGATACACATACTTATATAGATAAATATTATACTTAGATAGATAAACAACTATGACTAGGGTACAAACATCCGTTCTCATCAAACAAATTTTGCCCCCACCGGGACTCGAACCCGGGACCTTTTGGCTTCGTAGGCAGGGTCACTGCCGATTTTGATTTGACTGTAGGCATATGTTGCTAGTACGAACTTATATCGCACAACACAATACAAAATAAGCGTGCTACATAGTCAGAACCATGGCCCCCACCTTGCGCAGCGCAAAAATATCAGATCCCAAACCTAACCCGAAATCGAAAAGAACTTGCAAAAATGTCTCGACATATTCGCCTCAGTTTCTCTCGCCATACAAGGCAAGATATCTGGCTCCATGTGGGTCGATGACGAAGACCCTATAAGGTAACTGGTGATGTCATCTCGCCCACTGGTTGTCGGTCGGGTCTTGTTATTATTTATTAGTGAACGTTTTGTGTGGTGGGTGTAAAAGGCGCCAAGGATGGTTGTAGGCGGTTTGCCTTTCTTGAAGAGAAGTTTATCGCGCGGTTTTTTTTTTTTTTTTTTTTTTTTTTTTTTTTTTTTTTTTTTTTTTTTTACTGTAGATATTTACATATACTTAGCAAACGTCATTTTTTGCCTCTTCTCTACATTGGACCACTGTGGGAGAAGAAGGGCGTAGAAACTCCCACAGATTTATTTTTAGATCTCTTTTAAAAATAGGTTGTGCTTAACTAATACAAATATGAAAAATTTAATTGTTATGATTAATAAATAAAGCAGGAATAAATAATTACAAAATTATTAACAGCAAAGTCTGTGTTGAGCCAGATTAACCCCATACAGTCCTGTCATTTAAGTAATCTTGAACATTGTAATATCCCTTTTTCGACAAAGTTGCTTTAACATGCTTTTTAAATTGCTCAAGTGGCAATTTCAAAATCTCCAGAGGTATCCTATTGTAGTAGAGAATGCACTGACCCTTGAAAGAATTGCTAACCTTCGCGAGTCTAAAACGGGGCGCACATAGTCTGTGATTATTTCTTAGGTAAACATTACAGCTATCGCTAAGTTTGGAAAATGTTGTAAGGTTCTTGCGTACATACATTATATTTTCGAAAATAAATTGACTAGCTACTGTTAGTATGTCAATTTCTTTAAAAAGCTCTCTTAAGGAGTCTGTTCGTTTTAAATTATAAATTGCTCGAATAGCTCTTTTCTGTAAAATAAAAATAGTTTGAATATCCGCTGCTTTCCCCCACAACAAGATACCATAGGACATCACACTATGAAAGTAACTAAAATATACTAGCCTAGATGTAGCCACATCCGTGCTTTGTCTGATGTTCCTAACAGCGTAAGCCGCAGAACTTAATTTACCAGCCAATTTATCTATGTGGGGTCCCCACTGCAATTTGCTATCAATGGTTATTCCAAGAAACTTCGTATCATTTACTAATTCTAACGTGCTGTTGTCTAACACTAAACTGGTCTCAACTTGCCTGACATTTGGAAGTGAGAATTTGATACACTTGGTTTTACCAGCGTTTAACAATAAATTATTAACTGTGAACCAATTCCAATGTCTTGTAGGAGGGAGCCCGATACAGAACATAGCGTCTTTAATATTTTTATTATATGAGGTCACATAGGCACCCACGTTGTATTATTTATGCTTTGCGTGATAGAGGGCCAGCCAGTCGCTTAGCTAAAACATGGCTCGTCATAGAATTAAAAAACCCTGTGGATTTCGCAAAATGTAGGTACCACCTCTTAGGATACCAATGAAAGTATCCCATACATTGACTCACTGTAAGTTTTGCGCAATTCCTTCCGTAGTCTAGAAATCTAAGTATTCACTTGAAATACTTCCATAGTTATTTAACTGTTTGGCAACAAAGTGTGGCTCTAGGTGGGACCTGGAACTATTCAATAGAATTAAGTTTTGATTTATACATATTTGTTCATTATTCTATGGTGTCTTGGGTGAAAATCCTAGTAAAAAAAATAATAGCAAAATCTATTTCTTTTCAAACTGAGCTGTGGTATCGGTTCACGCATCAGAAGATAATATTTTATAGTTAATGATTT
Source organism: Argyresthia goedartella (assembly GCA_949825045.1). Taxonomy (NCBI): domain Eukaryota; kingdom Metazoa; phylum Arthropoda; class Insecta; order Lepidoptera; family Argyresthiidae; genus Argyresthia; species Argyresthia goedartella. Next base: position 21,582,629 of record OX463834.1, read on the forward strand.
TATGCCTACATATTTACATCATTTTAGTATTTTTCAATCAAGTGTTAAATACCATGAAATATGTAATAATAAAAAATATATAATGAACAATACCAACTTCGTCATTTTGTTTTCACATGTGATTTCATTAACTGTCAGACACTCCTTGCCAAAGGCGGTTTGCTTCGCGCGAGTGTGGGGAGGCTGAAGATGGGCACTCACGATGAACATATGACAAATGGACTGATGAGATTGGACTGACGACATTTTGATGAAGCCAAAATATTTCCCCACTCACTGGGGTCCAGCGTTGGATTTCGTACTATAACTATAATTTCATGCTTCATACTATACATATTTAGGGATAGTACAACGAAATACTATAATTTAATTTCAGACCATACTCCTCTTGTTCGAACATTAACTTTGCATATTGCACTTACATTGGCAATCAACACCCACCAGCAACTCAGTTCCTGAAAATGGAGCCTACAATACCATAGTGTACTCAGATCAATTAGGAGTAGGTTTAGACATCAAGCTGCAGAATAAGTCACGGCGGCATGTAGAAAACATTTGTATGCCTGATGCATCTTACATGCAGATAGTAAACTGCAAGCCTAATAGGGAATATGACAGTAATACGACTATTGTATTACAAATGGGGACTGTAGTTTCCTAAATGGCAGTTAAAGGACAGGAGTTCAACAAGACGATTTCATAAATTATTTTGAATCTCTATAGATTCAAAATAATTTATGAAATCGTCTTGTTACTACCTACGTCTTTTGTCTATTGTCTACTTGTAAGAGATACTATTATCTCTTTGCGCAAGGAAAATTATTCTATGTGCTTTTCCCTATTCCAAATAAAAGCTCTATCAGAGGCACAATATGAACAACTTGCTTACGTATAACTTGACCCTTGGTCAACGGGACCTATATATAATAATATTTTGATACGAATAAGTTTATTTGAAATTGTATACTGACTAGGGATACTATGTACTTATGTAGCTGCGTAATCTTAGCGACAGATTGCCAAATTATTGGCATTCAATATCTATGACCCTGTTATTGTCGAGAAAATACCTAACTAGGGTGCCAGTAGAAAATGGCGAATGTAGAAATTATTCTACCTACCCTACCTACAAAATTAATTACTTTTTACAGGACCGCGACTTCTGGCATTAAACCAGTTCATTGCACCCTTATTGCTCCCTATATATTAGGTCCTTACATAAGAAATTGGCGTTTTGCATGGGAGGAACATAAAGTCTTTTTACCTAATATTATGTACTAATAATTAGGCCTACCTAATGTTTTATTATGCTTGCTTGATTATGTTATTTAAAAAAATATTTAAAAGATTTAAAAGATTTATTTGCACACTGTGCCACACTCACAGTCCTTAGACCAAATCGTGTGACCGTCACATTTTACAAAAAGTAGAGTACTTACACAAACTGACAGAGAACATAAGAGTATTTACACAGACTACAGAGAATACTTACATAAACATTAACACATTATAAACAATTATTTAAAAATATATTCACAGTTTATGACATGACTTTATGACGTTCATGAAGTCTCAATTTTTGTGCTAATATAAATAAAAATCTTTGAACTTGAACTTGAACTTGAACTAATGTTTTACCGAATAGAGTCCATAATATTGCGACTTATTTATTATTCAGTTGGTACGAGTGTGCATTGTGGTAGACTCGTGTCTCATCTGTGGGTTTGTTTGTGTGTGAGGGAGAAATTGAAATGGATAAGTGAAGTGATTTTTTGTGTAATATAAACCGGGGTTGAATTTGCAACAGTGACATTCGGCTGTGGAACGCACTTCCCTGCACTATTAGGGACAGACCCACTCTCTTCACCTTTAAGAATCGCTTGAAAGAGCACTTACTTTCTCTTTCATCATAGGTATTGTATATAATAGGTATGTAATTGTATTTATCTGTATATTATTATTATTTGTTTATTTTTATTTTATCTACTATTTATTTTTATATGTATTTTTATAGTTAGTATTATGTATTATATATAGTGGTATTTGGTAATTTTATAATTACACCTTTTTGAGTTTATACGTATCCTATCCTGATAGGTTTGCTGGAAGAAATCTCTGTTGAGAGATTTAAGCTCGCATTTGCCTTTTAATTTCGTGCATATATGTATGTTCTGTTCGGAAAGGACATAACCGTCGCTGTGCCGCCATTTTGTTTTGGGCATAGTCATTCCGTTTCTGTTTGGGCTAAAATTTACAATATTACCGTCTTTATGATAAAATATCACTGAAATTTTATTTTTTTCTTTTAAGAGCATTTAAATAAAACCGTTTGTTTTAAATATTTTGTACTTTTAATTTATTTTCTATTTTTAAGTTAACTATTTATATCTATTCGTGCTATTTTATCTAGATGTTCCTTAACCTGTCTATTTCAATTAAAGCTTCATTGTTGACTGATCTTTTACCCGTTAATTTTGTCTTTTTCTAGTCCTTCAATTAGGAGACCTTCTAGTGATTTCACACTACCTAGGGCCACGTATGCTTGACCAGCGAAGAGCTTTGATCCTAAAAGCCACCACCACAAAACTGTTAGAGGCTAGGTAAACTTGGAATATACAACTTTTTTAATTTGAGTGCTTTTTGATGGTACAATGATATTAAGTCACGCGGGGCGATGAGTTAAGTTAGATTTGAACAAAAACTAGAAGTATTTATCAGAGGAAAACAAAATATTGGGGTTTCTCGTTAATAGTGTGACTCATTTAAAGTTTTCATATTAAAACGACTCTAATTATTTTTACTACATACTTACAGTTTACAGGAGAAGCAGAAAATTATGGGGATTATTATTTGCGAATAATCTATGCTATGAAGAATAGATAGAGACGAGCAATTTTTAGACATCAACATAAGGAAAACCGTGTTTTTTGATAGTACAATGATGTAATCTCTTGCGGAGCATTGAGTACAGCGTTCCCCTGGCCAACTTCCGGCTTCAGCATCAGATCAGCTCCATGTCATTAAAAATATTCTAGGACCAAAGTACTTGTCAAGGCGAATCGAATGAGCCCAAACTTGTTGGGGTTACGTCGTTTTATGACAGAGTTTCCCTGGCCACCTTCCGGCTCCAGTTTCAGATCAGCTCCATGTCATAAAAAAAGAAGGACCAAAAGTATTTTTCAAGACAAAACGAAGGATCCCAAACTTGATGGGGTTGCGTTGTTTTATTATACAGTTCCCCTGCTAACCTTTCGTTTCCATCATCAGATCAGCTCCAAGTCAGAAAATTATTGCATTTTCATCCAACTTACATACGAATGCAAAATTTTAGCTCAATCGGATAACGGGAAGTGGGTCAAATTCAAGCCAACTGTTTTGACACACAACATACATACATACATTGCAAGTATTTGCAAATTAAATAAAAGTTTTTAAAAATGTATAAAGCATACTTTGTGCCCAAAGGCACTAGTACTAGTAGTTTATGTATGTGACATAATGGAGGGCATTAAAACTCGAGAGTGAATGAATCGTTTCCGAAATCGTCGGCTTGCGATCGAAAAAAATTATGAATGGAGATCGCTAGAGTAAAATTGGCATTTTTTGGTTTTCGACGGAGATAAGCATCTCGCCTTATATTTCGACTATGGAGATGATCTCCATATCGCCCGAATTGGCCTCCAGTGAGTGGGGAAATCGAACGACTTTTCGATCTAACAAACGTCTCTGTTCGAATCAGTCCTATCGTCGATGAAACTGACAGTGAATGTCCAGCTTTAAAGAACTTGTACTATTTCATCTTAGATATATTATAACCAATATCGTTGCCTTGTTCCCTTCTGTTACACCCTGTATTGTACCTCACACCCTGAATTATGTTTCCCTCCCCTCCCCTTCCCGTAACGCTCAGTAGTATTTTTGTCTATGGTGGGGTAATAACCTCCAATATAAACATGCAGTAGTAAAAGTAGCTCTTAATTCATTTGGCTAAATGTTGTTTTTGAATGGTAAAATAACACCCGTCATATATCGTCAGATATCCCGCTCTCAAAATGTTACCAGTTTGAAAATGTATATACTGCGTTGGTGGAATCAAGGTAGAGTACGAAGCTAATGAAAGAATTTTGAATACTTATTTGTGAATTATTTTATCACTGTGTCACGAATTCACGATCATGCTCGGGTTTCCCGATCCTAATCTTATCTTACATACATGTAAAGGTATATTTACAAACAGCGTAAATTCATAATCTCGATGATTTTCCGAACTTAAATACATAGGTAATCTGAACAAGTTTCATTCTGCTCTTAAAGTATAGGTAAGGAAAAAATAAAGATGATCTGTGATCAAATAATTTCTCATTGTTGAAGTAGAACTTCTTGGTGGCGCATGGCGTTGTGAATAGATAAAGATAAAGATAAAGATATAGATTTTTATTTGCTAAGATAAGGGTGGGCAGATGATGGTCAGTTATAAATACATTATGAACACCTTATCTGCTATTAATTTTAGCATGCAAATATTAAATAGTCCACATTACACTGAAAAAAATAAATCTTACTGTTAGTATTGCTCTAGCTTATTAAATTATTTTATATGTAAGTTTTATATTTAATAAATTCATCGATGAATAAAAACATTTCTGTAGAAGCCATTTAAACAGTTCAGATTTAAACTTATTAATTGAATATTCTTTTATCTCTTAGGGTATTTTGTTAAATATTTTAACGCACAATTGTGAATTTGTGATGCGGGGTAAAATTTATTTAACATCTCATCAGTGGGTAATTCATAAGATTGCTATTCAATTGTTATCGGAGTCCACACTTCCCACATCCTAGGGGTTAAGAATAAGTGGCGGACGAACTGTTGAAGGGTATACATGTACTTAACTAAATGATTAAAATATTTTTTCTTCAGATCTGAATACAGACAATTCTTATTTATTTCATTTCTTCGCTTCGAACGAAAAGCAGAGTCAATTTATTTTAACAGTCCAGCGAGACTCGAGACAGTCTTCATGAAAGTATTATGCAAAGTAGGTACCAAGAAAGTACTTACAAAATTTACATCGATATTAATGTGATATTAAAATGATGTGTACGTTTCGTAAGAAGTAGGTTTTTTTTTCCGTACACTGGCAAACTCAGTAATCAGAAAACTGCACGACACTTCATCGGAAAACAACGTTCGTGGCTTGCATGCATTGCATTGCAGAGCAAAACCAAACCAATCGTTCGTTCGTCATCGTTAACCGCAAGCAACGCGCGACAGTCATCAACAACCTAAGTGGATTAAATATTTCAATTCAACGCAGGTGAGTCCTAAAAATCACCCACACCTAACTACTTTGAACATTATATTAGCTGTCTCTCTAGTTCTTTCAAATGACTAATGAGTATGATGATGCCTGGCTTGATTTCTGGAGCCGCCATTTTGTCTGCTGAATTTGACCCCGTTGTTCAACAGCATTTTGGTACCTTAGTTAAAGGGGATTTACACGATCAGTTCTACCGCATCCGTTCGCAAGCCAACGCATGGTGTAAACAGTCAACGACGCGCCGCCCTCAGAACGTATCGGCGACCGGATCGGTCGCCGCGCTAGGTGGCGGCGGCCGATTCGACGTCGCGTCGGTCGCCGATCCGTTCTGAGGGCGGCCGGATGCTTACTCGTTTACTTACTCATAGGGTAAATGCGCCTAATATCATAGTTTTTAGTTTCATCGTCCATTTTTATTAGTATAGAGTATCAAATAATTATGTAATTAGAATGTGGTTCAATGTACTGTCTGACTTTCGGTTGGAGTGTAGATAAGGGGGCGCCAAGCCCCCTTATCGACACTCTGACCCTGACTTTCTCTTTTTAACCAGCTTAATAAGAGTACAGTAAATAATAATAAACCCTCCATAAATGCCATACAAAAATGGCCCGCGATGTTGAACCTTATTGTTTTGTAACAAAGTTCAACACCTATGAAAATATTGTCCGGCTCCCGATCGCCGCCGGTCGCTTGCACTGTCACAACTTTCCACAAGTGAAATGAGTTAACAACTTTTATTTTTATGGAATCTTTAGACCCCTCGCTAGGATTCCCTGTGTCGTGCTGACTAGTCTCTTTCGCTTATGTAGGTACTCCTAAGTTACACCTATGTATAAATTTAAATTAAGTTATAATAGTTTATAGGAATGATACATAATGAAGGGCATCAAAATTCGAGCGTGGGTTTGAATTACAACATCATACGAGTATTTTAATGCTTAGTTATGTACAGTTACATATACTACTTTATCTATACATATCATAATAAAAACTTTTCGCTGAGAGTGCGAATTCGCCTTAGTGTTGTGAGTTTTAGGGCTACGTCAATGTTTGGGGTGTCAAAAGATGCGTATCGGCAAGGGTCAGAAGATATTAATAATACATACAAAACTTTTTGGTAGAGGGCACCACTGTTTGTTTGTAGCATAATTGTGTCCTGTGGTTTGTAACAAGCGACACGTCACATTGTCAACAAAGTCTGTGACAAAAACCAGTTTCTTGATGTCGTGGATTCGAGAAATTGTAGTACCTGAACCCATTTAATTAGGTTTCTACGAGGATATATTAGATAGGTTGAAGGACGAGCTCAGAAAACGTTGGATCTGCCATTGCCATTTGACAGGTTTGATCCTCATTATCCAGTATAACCAATGGAAAGGCCCGTATTAATATAGGTACTGCGCTCATCTCTGAGTAAATGACAGTTTTGACATGGCGTCATTGTGACATGACAAGATAGCTGAGACAACTCTCAGAGCTGAGGACTGTTTATTTTTAGTGGCTCTGTGAGCTGCAGACATCGCGAGCGATACATGAAATTTGCGTTTTTCTAAATTATTTTCCACCGCCTCACACCCCCGACCCCTTGGAGTTTATAGGATAAACAACTGAAATTACTATAAAATACAAATATTCCGACTGCATTTTATTTCAATACCACATACACAAAATTATGAATGCCTGAGTATGAAAGAAGCCGCACCAGTAAATGTGCGCTTTTACCCTACGTGGCGGCGGTACTTCAAAGGATTGTTTGTCGGAAACACACTCCAATCAGTCAGGGTGCAAGTGTTGCCAACTCAGTGGATTTTCCACTAGAAATGGTGGTTTAGACTTCCATTTTAGCGGTCAAAAAATAGTTTTAGTGGCTAGTGGATTTTCTATTGGATTTGGTTGATTCAGTTAGTTGTCGCTAGGCGACGTTGGCGTGAGTTACTGCGCATAATTACAGGTATTGAAAAGTTTTTACTGCGCATTCAAGGCCACCGCTCATAACTCGTTGCGCGACGTATACCACATTCAACCAACTAGAATATTTTTCATAATTATTCTAGTTGGAAAGATCGCACTCATAAAAAGGTGCAGAATTTTTTATTGTGTTGGCAACACAACAAAACCATTCCCCGAAACAAGTTTTTCAATTATTCTATGATTTCGATTAGACTTTATTTGTATGACTACTAGTTCGAGTTTGATTAATGTTCGTTTGATCTTCGCCGCGTTCTGTTTGCGAACGCGGCGACGATCAAATTTACCTTACGCCATCTTCTGTCTGCATAGTGCCTATGATATGCATGTTCGTGACCGCTTTTTAGGGTTCCGTAGAGAAACCCAGCAACTGTATGCAGAAACTATTAGAACTTCACAGTTGAAACTTGGTATGTAGATGTATTCTTTGAACCACTTTACGATTTTTTATACAAAAATTGAAAAATTAAAATAATTAAAATACATGAAACTGAAAACATATTTTTTTCATCAAACCTATATTGTGTGGGGTCTCTATAGACAGGTCTTTAAAAATGACGTAGAAGTTCCTGAAACCATTTTTCCTCAAAGTAATTCGCTGAAGAGACAGACCCTTCCAAAGTGGACAATTGTTCCCCCCCCTCCCAACCCCTTTAACTTTTAAAGTAAGAGAGTGAAAAATTTACAAAAAATATTCTTACAACGAAAATTGGTTTGAACAAAATAAAATAAGCACTTTTTAAGATATAAATGTATTAAAAACCGCAAAGATAACTTTGTCATTCATATAAACTCTATGAAAATCATAAGTAAATGTAACTCAATGATGAAAATCAAAGTTACATTCCAACACAAACATCCAGTCACATAATTACTTGCTACAACGGAACCCTTCAGGGGCGAGTCCGACTCGCACTTGGCCACTTTTTTAATTAAGGTACAAATTGCATGCTTTTTCATAATAATTAATTATAAGCTTTCAATATCGTTCATTTTGATACCTACTCCACTTGATAAGAGATTAGAAGTTTTTTTTTTCTTTGTCACTCAATATAGCATAACAGAATCTGCTATATTGTTCTTATCATGACGTCATATTTATACCATCCTATGACACTTGGGAATACTTGGGATAACTTCGATTCTAACGATACGTAAATACCTTGGTACGTCTAAATCGGTTTAGTAGTTTAGAAAAAATCGTGGATGTCAAGAATCTCACTCAGATTTATGTGTAGGTACTCATACTTTTACGACATACATGTACCTACCTACCCGTTTCTCATTATTACACACCCATTACATACATGTACGTACCCTGAAAACATTATGGAAAACCAGTCAAGTGACTCATACTTTTACGACATACATGTACCTACCTACCCGTTTCTCATTATTACACACCCATTACATACATGTACGTACCCTGAAAACATTATGGAAAACCAGTCAAGTGCGAGTCGAACTCGCGCGCGAAGGATTTCGTACCCCCGTACAATGGTAGGGATGGTGTGGAGTGAATAGTTTGTAATAACTGTGCCTTTACCACTTCAAAGGGGAAAAGCCATGACGCTATTTATTTATTTTTACCCGAATACAGCGAAGCCAAAAGAAGGGTTATGTGTTTGACCGGTATGAATGAATGTTCATTTGTTCCACCAGAACATCTTAACTACTTATCAGAATTTGACAATTAAGTTATCATTAGAAGCATATTTATTGTTCACAGGCTATGTGACTTCACACTTAAGTTAATATAGCGGCCTCTAGAAGGCATTATGTATTTTAGATAGCAAAATGTTTTTTCTAACAAAGTTATTAGTGCGGCTACTTTCATACTCCATGTACGTAACCAGATTCATTCATAAGTTTGTATGTGGTAAACAGATAGAAAAAAACCTTGGCAATTCCGGGTAATTTTTCCTGTAATCTTTGGCTTAAGTTATATATTCTGTACTTTTTTCATCATTTTAGAGTCTGTAGTTTCGGAGATAAGGGGAGGGGGGGGGGGGTAAGGAAAGATAATTTTTGGCATTTTTTGATCATAACTTCTGAAGTTATCGAAACTTAAAATATCGAAACCTAGGACCTTGTAAGCTGCAGCCAACGCATCGGCCGCCGGATCAGCCGCCGCAGAAAGCAACGGTCGCCGCAGAACGCAACGGCGGCCGATGCGACGTCGAATCGGTCGCCGCTGCGATGGCAAGAGTAGTGTAAAGACCCATCGGGTGGCTGATCCGGCGGCCGTTACTAGGTAGTACCGCTGTGTGAATGATCCTTTAGTACTTACCTATTTAAGGGTCAGAGTGTCGCTAAGGGGACGGAACAAGCTCCTTGTTATTTTTTTCGCTTTAGGAAGCCGCCGCTGAAAATATTTTTTGAATTTTGATATTTTCACTTGCGCATCGTTTAGGGTGCCCTGCGGCCATCATTTTATGTTATACGCATGTTTTCCCTAGGACCTTTATTTATAGAGATATCGATATGTCAAACATCGTTATGACGCATATCTCGAAATCGGTGAGGTGCACGAGGAAAATGTATATGACCAAAAGTGATGGCGAAGAGCAGCTCTACACGATTCCGAAGTAAAAAGAAAGAGTAAAAAAAAAATCTGTCGCTGGATAAGTCGAAATTTTGTCTTTTTACCGAAAAAAAAAAATTTTTTTTGGGGCGCTCTTATTTTTGCCCCCTTATCTACACATTGACCCTGCGCTTAAAAGTATGCAACCAGTATAGGCAGAATTCACTCGATAGGTATACTTTTGGGCAAAAGCGACTGTACGTCTTCGGCATGTCGCATCTGAGCGCAAAGGTTTTTATCTATGACAACTGACACGCCCGCTCTCGTCAAGAGGCCGAGCACATATTTTGTTCGAGCTAGCGTCTCTAGTATTTACACATGATTACTCAAAGATAATGATTTTATTACGTTTAGTTTTTTGACAGATATCCTCCTTAAAAGACAGTCGGAATAACCAAGTTTTAGGAAAAATTTTGAGGGGGTTTGCAAACCCCCGTTTTTTTATGTTTTTTTTGTTTTTGGTTATGTTGCCTAAACAATTAATATAACCACATTTTTTTAGTAAGTAATATACATACTTTACAGCATCTATCAAGTCTAGAAATGGATCCTTTTGCTCCCTGAAAATTTAGAATGAAACAGTTTATTGAATCGAATCCACCAAAAAATCGGTTGGATATGTTTTTGAACGAACTCCTATGGTGTCAAAGTCGTCAATTAAGTTAAAATTTATGAAACTTTGAAAGCTTAAATCTCAAAAAGTAAACGTTTGCTCGGAAAAAAAATAACACCAATGGAATGCTCATAATTTTCTTAATCTAACAGTATAATTCTTATTATGAAATTCATGCCGCAGTATATATGTTAAAATTTATAAAAGTTTGAAAGCTCAAATCCTCAAAAAAACGTTTGCTCAGAAAAAGAATAATACCATTGGAAAGCTGATAATTTTCTTGATTTAACAGTACTTATATCTCTTATTATCAAATTCGTGCCGCACTATTCTAAAGCATAGCCAAATTTTATCATACAATCTGTCTTTTAAATTAAAGTTCAAATAGCTTTGTTAAAGTTTGATAACAATTTAAATGACCACCAAAATTATGGATTCCTACCCAAAATGGGTAAATGCTACCCAAAATGGGTAAATGATCACCAAAAATTGCAAACAATATCAGGGCAAAATACTGCGGTAGCTTAGGTGAAGGGTATAGGGGGTGAGCGAAGCGATCCTTCGTGTTAGGTTGAACATGTAAGAACAACAAAAAATTCTTAAAACGTACACAAAACAAGTTTGGTGATCATTTATCCAAAAACAATTTGGTGATCGTTTACTAATTCTGGCGGTCGTTTCGAATTTATTGGTAGGTAGTAAAATAGATGCTTTTTGGTGATCGTTTACATAAGCCTTATAGATTCAAGATTTTCAAGATTCATTTTTTATTGAGAATAAATAAATAAATTATCTTATTCAACTTCAAGATTATACTTACTTAAAACTACAAGTAAATTTTTTGTATAAAAAAGAGACTACATCGTTTCGGAAGGTGGGCCTCGGGTTATTTTTACCCCGGACCAACCATAACCATCGCACTTCTGTATGGAGCAGCAGTGTTTTATGTTTGCTGCCATAACATTCACACAATAATGAGAACAATCGGGATTGTAGTGGTCTTGATTTGATAAACTTAATTATTTTTACCGCTTCAGCCACAACTAATTTTAGATTTGACGGCATTTGCTTCATCGCAAGTGTTTGTCTATGCAGGATACAATGCTTGGAGCCACAATTAGGCGCTTTAGTTTTTATACGTGACACTGCTCCTGCTGTTTTACCTGTCATCGCCTTGGCCCCATCTGTACAAATGTCAGTGCAATCGTTCAAACTGTGTGTTTTTCTTAAAAAAAAAAAAAACTTCTCCGTTAGTGTTTGTGGACAGCGGTGAACACATAAGTTTGTCTTCTTCAAAAGAACGTTCATATGGATATCTCACGGTAACCAGCAAGATAGCTAGACCAGCGACATCAGTCGACCCATCCATTTGCAAGAAGAGTTGTGTTTTTTTGTAGACGTGTTACTATTTGACTTTGACATTCATATTACACTTTAAGTACTGGAAAATTACAGTTCTTTGTTTACATTTCTGGCCTCAAATTAAAAATGCTAGTATAGTTCGTGTTTGACGTAGCTTGCCAGATCATGAATTCGCCGTGAAAGAGTATCGTTTGATAGCGTCACAGTAGAATTTTATTATCGAGCATACATTTTATTATGTCTAACACACATGGTTCTATTAAATTGTCAGCGATAGGTCTGCGCTTCACCTACTTGTGCAATGCGAAAGCTAACTAACTAAATACGATGCCTCTGTGGCCTTTTCATTGACAGTTACTGTCTTTAAACTCGGGGTGTACTGTTTCTAAATGTCGTCGGCGCAACTTGGCAGGTACCATGGAAATCGATTAGTCGGAATATTTGGAGGTTAAAATCTACTATGATCGTCACTAAATCTTTATTGATTAACGGTAACTCTAGGCCTCTTCGTTGTGGAGAAATCAAACGCGAATATTTGGAGGTTATAAATGAACTTTTCCACGATTATACTCTAATGGGGCTGTCACAATTCAACGAGATCAACAAAACTTCGGGGACTTAATAATAACTTATGGGAATTCATAAGTTTATAGCTACAATTGCGACATTGTCTAATACATTTAGTATTAGAATAAAATGAAGTTAAACATTTTTACACATCAAATCAAAATATATTGAAAAAAACTATGAAATTAAGACTTATTCTTATAAACACTCCAATATCATTTTGTTAATAGTCGTAAACAGCCTTAAAACAAAACACAGTAAAACAATATAGTTTAATATTCAAAATTGAAAAGCCAAAAAAGCAGTTTCTCGTCATCCGCGCGATGAGCACATGTCGCAAGCGCGCCGGCCTCCGTAGTAACCCAACCAGCTCGTGGCGGAGACTGTCGAGCCCACCCGATAACTGACGAACGTGAGTTTCGGCAACGCCGAAATTTCGGCTGATTTCTGACCGAAACCGAAAAATGAATATTGCGCCGAAACTGGCCGAAACCGAAACCGACATTTCGGTCGGACAGTCAGTCACTTAATCTTTATTCAGTTACAGTGTATCTAGTGTCTTTAGTTTTGAAGATTCAGGTTGGCCGAGGGGCCTGATATCACGCCCCTCGGCCAGGCAGCTTATAACATTCCAACCGTTGAGTCCCTAATTATCTGGCTGGCATATTTATGAGTCACCAATTAGTCACTGAATCCTGGAGTAGCAACCAGCTCCCTACATCAATTGGCCATACGTTCTGATGTACAGATTAGATATTTACATATACTTAGCAAACGTCATTTTTGCCTCTTCTCTTCATTGGACCACTGTGGGAGAAGCAGGGAGTGGAGCTCCCTTGTCCCCCTAGTATAGTTTTTTTTGCGAGGAAATGTATAGTTTTTGACAAATAAATTATTTAATTTAAGCTAGGGGGACAGGGGAGTTCCAAATAAACCCCGTTCATCAACATAATAATAAAAATCGTGTGAACGATATCTAAAGCCAACCCAAAAAATGTTCTTAAATAGTGCTATTTGGTGTTTTGAGAAGAATATTTTATTATGATCTAGTTCACTTGAGAATTTGTCAAAAAGTCCAAGATTAGCTTCTTAAACTCGCCCGGTAGTAAGCACGTTAGTGCGGCACAGCTAGGGATTGTTACAATTATTTATAGCCTAGCTTCTAGCTTTTGTTATTATTTTAGTAGTAACACCACAGATACAAAATATATAACACGCACAATCTTCACATCCACAGTTGCCATCCACGATGGGTTTTTTCTCGGCTCCCGTCGTGAACGTCATCGGAGGCGCAGCTATCTACGCCACGAGGGGCCTGGCCACCGAACTTCTAGCTTTTGTTATTATTTTAGTAGTAACACCACAGATACAAAATATATAACACGCACAATCTTCACATCCACAGTTGCCATCCACGATGGGTTTTTTCTCGGCTCCCGTCGTGAACGTCATCGGAGGCGCAGCTATCTACGCCACGAGGGGCCTGGCCACCGAACTTCTAGCTTTTGTTATTATTTTAGTAGTAACACCACAGATACAAAATATATAACACGCACAATAACTGTAACACGCACAATCTTCACATCCACAGTTACCATCCACGATGGGTTTTTTCTCGGCTCTCGTCGTGAACGTCATCGGAGGCGCAGCTATCTACGCCACGGGAGGCCTGGCCACCGGGTTCGTGGCCCCCCTGCTGGGCTTCGGCTCTGCTGGCATCGCGGCTGCCAGCACCGCCGCTGCCGCGCAGGCTTACTACGGGAACCTGGTGGCAGGCAGCATTATATCGCAGCTGACCGCCGCTGCTATGCTGGCGCCTATCCCGTGAGTTACCACCTACCTGCCACCGTTAAACAAATCATTTATTAGCCGTTCGCTTCGAGTTTGCCGTTACATCCCGCCGCTCTCACCCGCTCGCACCCCGCACGCTAGGGGATGGATATGCGTGCAGGGTGCGAGTGAGTGGCTCCAGCTTGACCGCGCGCGGGTGGCAACTCAACCCTCGCAATGGTCCGCGGGAGCCTGGTGCCCGTAACACGAGGCTCGAGTTAACGGTGACCAAACTATAGAACACATACACAGGCAAAGTTGTGAACAGGCACATATATACATATAACTTATATTCTGTGTCGAGAGAAGAGAACAACAAACAGCGACGACGTCATACACAAACTTATAGTTACAGGGCTTTCCTACAAAAAAATAAACTGTTGTTCAAGTCCTCTCGAGTGTCAAAAAAACAATAGAGAATTCTCCGGAAGGAGAGACTTCGAAAACATTCCTATAATTTATTGCGATATTTAAGCAACATTTTGATATAAAATTGTTGAAATAGAATGTTTTCAGAGCCGGCTCCTTTTTTAAAATCCTTTTTTATTCTGGCGCATGCTGAATGTGGCAAAAATGGATAGGACACTTAATTAAACAAACAATGTCCGCTTGGTTACAGACAAGTCTCACGTTATCAAGATAATTGGAAATAAAGATAAATATTTGAGATCATCGATTCTCTAATTCCAATTATTTCGTCCATCATATTCATGGTAGTGATAGGGATTACTTCTACGCCATCTATCGGATTTAGAAAAACCCTGCTCTGAAAGTACCTACCTACCTATCCAGTTGCTCGCAATTGATGAGCGTAGGGAAACAACTTCCAAATAATAGATCTATTATTTATTTGTTTCAGGTGAATGGATCGTCGGATACGTACTGAAATGCAGTCATATTTTAATTATTCTAAGTTTGATAAAGCGATGAAATCTTCACTGTATTTTTCCGACATTTTTCTGTTTTCTTAATATATAATCCTAAGACTGCTAAATAAAAATGTGGAATTATTAAATAACTCGTGACCTTTTTATTTTACTTTAGGAGAATGTACTAGGTACCTTACCATAATCGTCTAAAGCAGTGATTCCCAAAGTGGTCCAGATGGACCCCCAGAGGTCCACGAGAGTAGAGACTCGACGGGGGTGGCTTATTCCACAAATCCCTTTCGCAGGATACAGACTTTTTGACAATTTTTGTCCTTAAGGGATGAACAAGGGCCAATGGCATTGAGAATTAGACAAAGAAAACAAATACCCGTCGCATCGCGTCGAAGCAGACTGACGCATGTTCCCGCGCAGACCCCCCTCGGGGCAGCCAGGGCTCCGAGACCAAGAAAATTATAGAAAATATTACTCAACTCCTGTAATAATAACATTAATAATAAAATAAAACAACTAAAAATTTCCCTTTTTTTACCTATTTTTACGTGTAAGTTGAGACGAAATCAGTTTCCTATATGAATATAGGAAACTGATTTCGTCTCCGAGCGCTTGTTCATTTAGTTCAATACTATTGCATTGCGAAAAATATTTTTAAGTATTAAATATAACATATGGCCGGTAATTTGAAAAGTCCATTCTTATCTCTAATAGACCTTTTATAACATATATTTATCCTACATTTTTATGTTGTCTAGTTTAGCCTGGAATTGAGGCTAAAGATGCATTTCTTTGTTCGCGCCCCCTGGCGCTGGCCAGTATCTAAACACACTAAGGCGAAGATAAGCGACCGAAGTTCGGCATGATTCCGCGGCTGATTTTACGTTACGACGTATTCGGCTGATATGTACCTGTCACACAGCGTTGGATTTCGTACTATAATTATAGTATTTATGCTATAATTTCATGCTTCGTACTATATACTATCCATATCCAGGGATAGTACAACAAAGTACTATTAGGTATGTCATTAAAGACGATACTCCTCTTGTCCGAACATTATCTTTGTAAATAGAGTCCATAATTCTGCGGCTTATTATCATGTTGGTACCACGTGTCTCATCTGTGCGTTTGTGTGAGTGCATTCATTTCATTCTCATTCGAAATAGAAACGGATAAGTGAAGTAATTTTTTGTATATGAAACCGTCTGTAGAGCTCAATTATTATGGAAAGTGGCAGTAATGTCATGAAAATTACGAATAACTGATGCTGATAAAAAAAAAACATTATTGTTAAATTAGTATTAGAGCGTACCTACTACACTTTTTTTACAAAATACTATCCTTTTTGTATTTTTGTGCTATCCTTTTAAACGCATCTAAATCCAACACGTCACACACCATAAGTGCCAGAAATTCAGTTGCGCAAGTTTGTGTGTCTCGTTCAGTAGAGGTCTCGGCAATCGAAGCGAACTTCGGTCGCGTATAATGTGTGCTCTACAGAATAAGTTGCCGCTGATGGAACTTACGCCCAACCGAAGTTGGCTGTACCACAGATTAGTTAATAGTTACTAGCTGTACGCTATAATGCAACGTAATTTCGGCATATGTGTCGTCAGTAATTCAAAACGAGCTGCAATCCTCACCGTTGACACCTTCATGAAAATGAAATTTGACATTGCAAAAAAAATTGTCCATAATAGTCCACATCTCTCCGTATCACACCTGTCAAGGATTGAGAGAACACCTATTCATTTAAATAAGTTTCTGTATTTGTCTTTTGATTATAGAAAAAAAAACATCTCATAGTATTACGTATTCCTGCAATAGTTTGATGATACCATAACATTAAATCATTCACGTCTCAAGTGTCCTCTTGCAGTTGTTGGATTACACACCATGACAAATCGAAGTCATGAACCCTAGAGCACGTTATCATTTCAATAGGAGTTAATCTCCGAGGTCTAGTGGTTTCATGCCTCGATTCTCACGCAGGAGATGCGTGTTCGAATTATGTGCTAGCCATATACCAATGAGATAAGTAATTTAACCAATGTAGGTAAGGTAGATACAATATAAAGACGCAGGCGTGATCATGCCCAACTACGGCGCGCGTATTTGACACCCCCCCTTCCGCAGTTACTCAAGGTCGAGCAAAGGGGATTTATTTCCCATTTATTTATATGGTTTTCTTTTTTAAACCGAATTTAAAGAACTAATTAGATAATCAGTCATTATTTTGATACACAGGTAGGCGCCTGTGTATCAAAATAATCACCTCCTAGTAACGCCGGAAGGGGTTTGTGCCGTGTAGCCGCTTGTTGGCAACTTGCAACAGCAGTGGCAGGTCCTTTCAACAAACCTTCGAGAGATTGCCTATTTACACTCGTTAATAAGTAATAGTATGAACTCTCTCAATGATCTCATCTAGCAATAGCATTAGCAAGTAATTTTATCATATGACTGGAAAGGAGGAATAAAAAGACATCAGTTCTCATTGTTAAGTGTATTATTACCACCGGAATGTCATAAATACAGTCGCGGAGTGCGCCAATTTAATTAAACAAAGTTCACGCATCATTTAATATTCTTCGGCTCCCTCGCCCTCTCCCTCGGCAGAGTCCATGCCAACCTCTTCATAATCCTTCTCTAGAGCGGCCAGGTCCTCGCGAGCCTCCGAGAACTCGCCCTCTTCCATACCCTCCCCCACGTACCAGTGCACGAAGGCGCGCTTCGCGTACATCAGGTCGAACTTGTGGTCCAGGCGCGCCCAGGCCTCGGCGATGGCCGTGGTGTTGCTGAGCATGCACACGGCGCGCTGCACCTTGGCCAAGTCGCCTCCTGGAACCACCGTCGGCGGCTGGTAGTTGATCCCCACCTTGAAACCGGTCGGGCACCAGTCCACGAACTGAATCGTCCTCTTGGTCTTGATTGTTGCGATAGCCGCGTTGACGTCCTTAGGTACGACGTCCCCGCGGTACAGCATACAACAGGCCATGTACTTCCCGTGTCTGGGGTCGCATTTCACCATTTGGTTGGCAGGCTCGAAGCAAGCGTTGGTGATCTCGGCGACGGAAAGCTGCTCGTGATAAGCCTTCTCGGCGGAGATGACTGGTGCATAGGTGACCAGCGGGAAGTGGATACGTGGGTAGGGCACCAGGTTGGTCTGGAACTCTGTCAGGTCCACATTCAAAGCGCCGTCGAAGCGCAGCGAAGCGGTGATGGATGACACGATCTGGCCGATCAATCGGTTCAGGTTGGTGTAAGTGGGGCGCTCAATGTCAAGGTTCCTGCGGCAGATGTCGTAGATGGCCTCGTTGTCGACCATGAATGCGCAGTCAGAGTGCTCCAGGGTGGTGTGGGTGGTCAGGATGGAGTTGTAGGGCTCCACCACAGCGGTGGACACCTGCGGGGCTGGGTAGATGGCAAACTCCAGCTTGGACTTCTTTCCATAGTCGACAGACAGACGCTCCATAAGCAAGGAGGTGAAACCGGAGCCAGTGCCTCCTCCGAAGGAATGGAAGATGAGGAAGCCCTGGAGCCCCGTGCACTGGTCGGCCAGCTTCCTGATGCGGTCGAGGACCAGGTCTACAATCTCCTTGCCGATGGTGTAGTGGCCGCGGGCATAGTTGTTGGCCGCGTCTTCCTTACCAGTGATAAGTTGTTCTGGATGAAACAACTGACGGTAGGTGCCGGTTCTGACCTCATCTGTTGGCAAAACAAAATGCTTGTTACTATTATTCCGGAACTATTGGATGAGATGAAATCTTAACAAATGTATGCTAAATGTTTAAACTTGTACAGTTAAAACTAGCTTTTAGTAATATTGAATTGAATAAAAAAATAATACACACCAACTACAGTTGGTTCCAAGTCAACGAACACAGCCCTGGGGACATGTTTCCCTGCTCCGGTCTCGCTGAAGAAGGTGTTGAAGGAGTCGTCACCGCCTCCGACGGTCTTGTCAGTGGGCATCTGGCCATCAGGCTGGATGCCATGCTCAAGGCAGTACAGCTCCCAACAGGCGTTTCCGATCTGGACTCCGGCTTGACCGACATGAACGGAGATGCACTCACGCTGTGGGGAAATGGACAATTTAGTATTTTTGTTGATACTGGCCGGAAGATGTGACAGTGAATTGACAGTCCATAGATATTTTGTAAGGAACGCGCTCCTTTAACTATACTCCAACCGGACCGTCAAATGTAAATAATTAATACCAGATTAGTGAGCTAACGCGCTATCTTTATTGGGGATGGTTAGTTATCTCAGAATATGTATGCAGGTATTTTCTAAATACAGGTAAGTAGCCTACTAACGAATCAATTACCTGTTTTTAATAACTCGTGTATTCATGATAGATTAACAATTGATGCTTTCTCAATTATACGCAGACGCATTGAACAAAGAAATGTGAGAAATCAGTGAAAGGTGAAAGTACCGCATTAATTTCAAAATTACACGACTGTAGGTGTAGATAATTGTTGAGTATCTACTCTGGAAGTTGATGTGGAAACTTGAACTTTATCTCCACATTATAGTCGTGATTGCGCCAAAAGCACAAGATGAGATCATCGTACCCAAACGAGGTCAGACACACGTCACCGCATCAAACCAAGAATATCAGGAAAAGAACCGACAAATTTAAATGAAATCATCATTGTATTCAATGTTCAGTTTCACCAAAAACGCCAGTATCATGTTCTTTGTTCTAAAATTAGATCCAAGTCACTAAAAATCGATCTAACACGTTGGGCGTGGCTTGACAACCGGCGCGGCTACCTTGATCTTGACCACGATTTCAGCCTCGCAGAGTTTTCAGGAGAAAACGAACGAAGAAACAAAGGAATCATCGGAAAAGAACATTTTCAAAAATGTAAAGCGATGAAGTTCAGAAGGAATAGCTTTTCAAAAGAGGGAAGGGGTGACACAGAAAACGGTCGGTTTCTCGCCGACATGAAATGGCGGCGTGGCCACCCGGCACTTTGTAACGTAAAAAACCTCGCAAGAATTGGGATAAAATAAACGGATAAGTAAAAGACACACTTACCATTTTGATTGAATTAAGTTTTTGTTGAACTTAGCGTAAAAATAAATTAATTTATTATCAGCCGTCGTTCAGCGTGACCGGTTAAGAGGTTTGCCAAACTGTAATGAAGGAAAAATTCCGTTAACGCAGTATTTATAGTGACGGTGTACTGAGGCATCGACTTTTGAAATACAGGGACGTGATTGGTCAATGTAAATGCCGCATGGCCGAATGGACCAATAAGGACAAGCTGTATTGTAGCTCCATATTACGGGGGAATGTGCAAGTGTGTGTAGACGCGTGACTCAACGAAGTAATTCGTCTCAAGTGATGTCATTATTTACTTCTATCGATATCTAACTAATATCGATAAAATATCTCCTGTCCTGTTTCTACTTCTTAGCACTTAACTTAATTCCATGCCCCATATAACTACTTGTACCCGTAGGTTAATAAAATAAGATCAAAACAAGCATTTTGAGGAAGTCCGTGTCAAACGTGTTTACATCATCCATCCCCGGAGGTCAGCCCAACTTTTAGGAGCCGAAAAACCGAGAAATTTTCGCTCTTTTTTAAAACAGTACGTCAAACGTTTTTTTTTGTCATGTTCAATATTAAAGAAGGTTAAATGTTGTCTTGATTGGACATCTAAAACCTAAATTGAGTGTAGTGGTAGTAGCCTTAATCAAATGTTAGAAACCGTAAAATTTTGCAAAGGTCATTATAATAGGAGAATACACCGTCCTATTAATGGCTGATTTATGAAGCTGAAATTTTGTAGGTGTAGTTTACAAGTGCAAGACGAAACTTAACAAAAGTTTTTTTATTTTATTTAATAATAATAATATTTGCCCCCGTTAAGCGGGGGAGTTGTGGGGGTGGGTTTGTAATTTGCGTGACTGACGGATAACGCTCAGCCCAAACCGGCGGAGCTAGAGCGATGAAACTTTTGTACATGGGTTCTTTAAAGCTTAATTAATTTAAGTCTTAATTATGGAGCGTAAGATAACACTAAGAATTTCAATTTAAGACGAAACAAACACAAGTTCAGTTTTTTTTCCTCAGGGGAGGAATTGCGAAATTCCTCTCCTGAGAAATAAAAGACCTTTGTAAGTAAAAAAACTGGCCTATTGGAATCTGCATTGTCGCAGACAGGAAGCTTAAAAAACCAGGACGTTAGTAAGTTCAGTGTATTTTTTTTAAATTCTAGCCTTTTCCCCCTTGTGCTTATAGTTAAGAGACCCATAAATGTAAAGTACATTGCACAGTTGTTTATACCTACGTATAGGTAGATACGTGACGTTATCGACAGTATATTTCTTAAAGGGGAGATAAAGGAGCTGGGGAATATATTTGAATGAATATCGAAATCTTCTTGACTTATGAAACTGAAGGTAGGTAGAATAGAGGAAGGCAAGAGATATGTGTAAACGACTATGAACATACTAAGCCACAGGGCTGTATTAATAATGGGGGATATAAACAAGAAAAGAAGAAACGTGTTACTTTCGACGTTTTCGCTGATGATGTGGTTATCAGATTAATGGATAAATATTATAAAATATGGATCTTATAAATGTACATCAAAATGTTGCTCACCCTCAAAATACATTAAATTTAGGCCTCACACCTCATGTTTACAGAACATATTCAATTTTTTTGTATTTCGTATTTATTTTTTGGGTCCAAAAGTTGAGCTCACCTCCTAGGATGGTGCAAACTCAGATAACACGAATTAAGGGCCAAATTATATTTCTGGCATGTGCTCGAAGGTGACTTGCAAAGCCAAACTTGGTTTTGAACGTGCGGCTATATATTTTGCACTGTAACATTCCGCTTGTATTGTAGGTGTAAGACGGAGGAGGAGGAAGGAGACCTTGGGAGGTGTCTTTCGATCGTGGTGTTTGGCGTCGAGTTCTTCAAGAAGGGCATCTTAAAACTGTTTGGTTCCTTTTTTTGCTTGAACTACGCCACTCCGGTCTCATCAAGGCATCTTCCTCCCACGTATTATGACATATGCCACAGGACTTTAGAGGTCGTTTCAGGACGTCCTTGTCTCGGAGTTACTGCCCACCAGGCTTTTGTTTTCCACCGGAAATTTCTGCGTAGAAAACGGATTTGGGCAAACGTGACGCATCCATGAGGTGTCCACACCATCTTAACTATACCTTCATTATGATATTGGTACGACGTAGAAACTCGGAATTCGGGACACGATCCTGCCATTTTACCCGTAATATTGCACGAAGATATTTTAAGTGTTCTGAAGAACGATTAAGCTGGGCATTCACGGTCAGTTTGAATAGAACTGATTCGATCTATCGATACGTTCGATCAGTTCTATTTCCCCACTCATTGGCGTAAAACTGGCTTTCAGTTCTCGGTCAACGTCAGAGCTGCTAGATCGAAATCCCATTCAGCGCTAACAATGCTTAAAAAAGCGCTAGATTCTATAAAATTCAGGGATCAAAAAAGGGCTAGATTTAGCTGCAATTTTCAACAGTAAAAGGCATAATAAAAATACTCGCATTTATTTTACTTGAAAATGTATCTCATTGTAACTAAAGAATTTAACTTATAATAAAAATATAAACCGATAACTGTTTTCGGTTTCGATTGATGTAAATGGTGATGGTGATGGTAATGGTGTTGACTGTTTTGGGCACAGTAATTAAAACAATCACTAGAAATGGCTCATAAAATTGTTCTTTGTCCATTGTTCAACCATGGGTGTGCTCTCTTTACAGATCTGGTATTATGGTTTAACTGCAGTTACTTCGAAGCGGCTTGTTTTATGCGTTTTGCTTGCGCTCGTGCGCTCTGAACATTGCACTGATGATTTCAATTAATTGACTTCCAAAGCCGCCACTGAAGGGCAATCCGCGATGTGCTCCCATCCATATTTAATAACATGGGGTTTAAAGATTTTATGCGATCTTCTTATTTTCGGTTTTATATAATATATATTATCGACATAAACTATATTCTAGGAAAAAAATCCCCACTTAGAGGTATCCGGCCTCTTAATTCAATAGAGCTTCTCTTGTCTTTGCTTTATTTTATACAACCGAACTCATTTCCTGTATTGCGATGTAAAAAGTTAAAAAAGCGCTCTCCATAATGCGCAGTAAACTTACCAAAAATCCGCTAGATCATGCGCCGAAAGAGCTAAAATGTCAGCACTAGCTCCACCTGATTGAAAAAATGGGCACTCATGGTCAGTTTGATTATTGATCGACGATGCGCCCGGAAATACGTGGTTGGCATCCGTTAAAAATTTCATCTTATGATTTCACACTCATGGTCTGATGGTCTGATCGTCGATAGATTGAATCAGTTCTATCGTCGATCGAACTGAATGTGAATGCCCAGATTTACACCAATAGGTTTAAGATTTAACATAATGAATTGCGACTCTTGTATTCAATTATCGACAAATGACGCCATACACCTACAACGACGTGAACATCACTATTACAGCCGTTAACTATTTGAGTGTGTGAGTTAGTACATCTATGTTATTATGGAACGTATACACTGCACACTTATGGGCATCGGCACACACCGGACCGGACGCAACGGCCGCATCGAACGGATCGACCGCGTCGAAGGAATCTCCCTCGCTGCTCTTGCACGCTACTTGCGTGTTGCTCTGTCGCACGCAACAGATCGCAGAATCTGCTGACGTGGGAGTGTGGGAGGATTTCGGGTGAGGACACTTGATACGGTACGGCAGCGAAGCACGCAGTACGATAAAGGACGGGATAGGGTGGGGCGGCCCTATGCAGAGCCTGCATGGAGGTCGAGGAGACAGCCACCCACCCCACGTCCTGTTGGAATGTTCCGGCGTGGCCATCTACCGGGCAACACACCTTGGGACGCCGAGGTCGCTCCAGGAAGTCGTCGGCAACATCAAGGGTCTGCTAGGCTTCCTACAGGAGCTGGGTTGGCAGGAGTAGTGCCCCCAACCCACGTCATGCAAAATAGGCGCAAATTTAAGATGTCGAGTTGCGGAAAAGTGGCTCGCGCGCGATAAACTATAGGGCCTATGGCGGGGGGTGGAGGGGGGAGCTACGCCCCTACAATTCCAAAGCCGCAGTGACGCCGCACCGCATCGTGTGGCCTGAGGTTCTCCGGATGATAAGTGTGCGAGGTTTCATAGGAATTCATGTAAAGAATTCTAAAACCTGATCCGTCCGGTGCGTCCGCTACGGGCGATGGCGATAAGTGTGCGTTCCCTCTATAGTACTTGTATCAGCAAGGCAAGCAGGCAGCACCAAAGTACAGTACACAACATTCAAACAAATACAACTCTGCATCTGCAAATACAGGGTCGATTTTGCGGATTATGACTGTCAACTAAAGTCTATGGGGCTGTTTATTTACTGATTTAATCATATTCATTAGTGCAGTCCTTCAATACTTAGTTTATTTTGTACATGTCATGGACGTATATTTTTATACGTCCATGACATGTACATGTAGGTACATGTCTACGTTCTTGAGTAGGCATCCAGTTAACCAGCACCCACAAACACAAAATTGTCACCTACATACACTATCCCAAACGCCTACTTACACAGATGGCTAACGGAAATTCCATATATGGTCATAAAAGGAAGATAACTTAGAAAAGCTCAATGTTCATTTTAAGCTGAACAACAGATTATTGTAGAGGATGAACTATACATTTCATGTATTGATTTTCAGTGATTGCTGTTTCCGTAAAGTTTTAAATTGGAAATTTTGTTTTGTTACTAAATATGATGGCGCCATCTGTTGGGTCTTGCGTTGACTACGTTGCATTCTAAATTTTGATGGCTTGGCTTTGTAGATAGCAACGCCATCCGTACTTAAATTTTCAATTTAGTCGGACAGTGCTGCTCTCTAAGGGACTTCCTGTGTAAGCAAATCGTTTTTCATCCCCTCTATGCGTAAAGTGTTGTTTTGGGAGCAAAGTAGCTCTTTTCTCCACTAGACTTTATAGAGGGCGGGAATGAGGTTTGAATTTAGAATATGAATCGTCCATAGAAATTTAACGCAAGTTGTATGAATTCTTAGCTTTACGTTGCCATTGGCAGTAAGGCACGGCGCGCCAATATAATAATAATAATTTTAAAAAAGGGAGCGAATAACGTTCAGTTCATCTGTAACACGTTTGTTCATATATTTACAAATGTCTATGAAAAATGTGTTGGTGATTCAAAATAAGTATGTATTATTTTGTCCAGAATTTATTAAAATAGAAGCTGTTTACTCACAAAAAGCCCGGAAAATATAAATAAATCGACAACAATATCGCTCTCAAATAAAACGGTGACTATAAATTTTCAAAATTGCGCTAGTATGTCAAATATAAATATAAGTTTGTAATTGGTGTTGGTACCATACATTTTTGCGTTCAGTTGTATTTTTTTATGAATTAAACTTATTCATTTATTACTTTAAAGTGTTTAAAGCGTCTCTTACTCATTTTCTCATAAAAGGAGATGAAAAGTTGAGTATATCTCTCGGGAGCAAAATTAGTTTTTTCTCGGGCGAAGTACATTGAATTCTTTGCTTACTCACGATTCTATTAAAGAACCCCTCGCTGATCGCTCAGAGTTCTACTATACATTTGCTCGTTTCGCTCTGAATTCATAATAGCGACCTCACTGTAAAAATATTATTTTGCTCCCTTGTTATACAATCTACTACTTCATATCCGCTTCCGCTGATGAAGTAGGAAAGGAACGCGAGAAGCTAATGAAGAGGGAGGAATACTCCGATAACACTGAACTTTGTGGTCACTGTGTTTACTTCATCACAACATGACTACAATCGACTACATTGTTGGGATAAGACAACATGCATTCATTATATTACTTAAGATGTATTCATTGTACGAAATCGTATTTCCATCCATTGCAGTTCATTATCTAGGTGCCTATTTCTTTAAGTTTCCGAACCACTCGTACGGCGCACGGGACGGGACTTGCTTGACCCTTATTCACACGTAACAACAAATCAAAATGACAGTTACAGTGTTACCGCTTTTTGGTAGACAAAATAATAGTGATGAGGTTAAGAATTATTTAGTTCATTCTATTGTCTCAATTATATTTAATTTACATAATGTTTAATTATTATTAGGTTGTGTGTGTGGTAATCAGTTAACACGTTCGTGTAAGCAAGAGCAATTGACGGTTATTTTTGTTCTTGGTGTTGTCGAACAACGTCTATACACGGTCGGCTTTGAACAGTGAAATAGTCACAACGTTGAACGCCGGCAAACTCACCATACATTTTATATTACGATCAAATATTGTGCTTAACTTTGGTAAGACACCGAATTCCTAGTGCGTCTATGAGCGAATTTATCACTAAGTTAACAAAACACTCACACAGGCAAACAAGTTGGCACTCACACACACACAACGTCATATAACGATCATTTTGTTCCGCTCCCCCGCACTTCAGTGACCCAGTGCTTACCTAACGGGACGCACACTTGTTCGTACGGCCGCGCACTTTACTACTATTCACGTTTTTGGGACAGATTATCTTCAAATTTAAGTACTTTTACATAACCGTTTATTTGTAAAATGTTTTCCATATTCTTACTTAGTAGTAAAAAGCTAAAATTACACTGTTTACGTTCATAGATGGACAAGTATAATGAAGAAAGATCGCGTATCGATAAATTGTTTGAAGATGTTACCGACACATCTTCAGGCGGAATATCATCGTCAACGAGCTTGAATCATGATCCTTTCAGCGACAAAGATGGGGAGTACGGTTCTGACTCTAACTACGAACCTAAGAATGATGACTCCTGGTCTTCTGATTCGTCGTCTAATACCGCGATGATACAAAATGCTCCAGCAACACGCCAGCGCAACAGAATCGACTCTGATACATCATTTGATAGCTCTGAAGAGGCCTTACACAGCACTGTTGCAACAACCGCAACTGTTCATACACCTGCATCCCTAAATAGACATGCAGTTGCGCCCTCCGAACCTACAACGCGATCTTCTCACTAACTTGAAGCTGAAATTGAGGTACCTCCACCATCCGTAAGTCGATCTATACTAGATGCAAATAATATGAGTACTGAGGCATTTCATAATAGCCATGATTCACTACAACCCCCAAAATTACCACTTGCATTACCATCTGGTTTCTCCAGTACATCTAGACCAGAAGATTCTTCAGAAGAAAATTGGCAATCATCTACTAAAGAAATACCTGAATTCAACTTCGATACCAGTTCTGCAGGTTCTTAAATCGATGTTGGGGATCATGTCAGTACCCTTGATATGTTCAATAAACTGTTTCCACTGGGAATAACAGATTACATTGTGGATTCTACGAACAAATATGGGAAAGCTCTTTGTGAATCGGCTGGACGGGCAACAAGAAGGAAGCGTGCTATAACATTAAAGGAAATAGATGCGAAAGAGATGTTGAAGTTTTTGGGTTTGTGTCTTTTACAAGGACAAATGAAATGAAAGATTATACAAAAAAGTTTTCTTTCATTTGTTGGACGTTGCAGTCTGAAACAGCTACTACATTTACAAGAAGTACTGCCAGAAAAATACAAAATATGAATTCATTACATTCAGAGACGATTTGATACAGAAGATGATCGGTGCAGAAAACCTGAAACCTACCGACATTACTCATTTGGCTAAGCACGATAATAGAATGAAAGAGAGAACCAATTTTCCAGCACCCACACCTGCTAGTAGACGCAGCTATTCAGGATCAGGTCATTGGCCCGAGAAAATCCCAGTAAGAGAGGGATCAAAGAAGAAATCCAACTTCCTGAAATGCAAAATGTGCTGGGAATCCAAAAAAAGTAGAAAAGAGATGAGCTTCAGGTGCAAAGGTTGCCCGGAAAAGCCACCACTCTGTGCCCTTTGCTTTGAACAAAAATTTTGGGCTAACTTTTTTGATTACATATATCATTATTAGAGAAGACCATTAAATTGATCTCATATCTAAAGTATGTTTTACGTCTTAGACGTCTTGTAAAACAATGTTGTTTATTTTATTCCTCTATCTAGATATGTACAATTAAAGGAAAGACTGAAGATAACATGAATTTCTCAAAATGATATAAGTGCCTACTTAATTTAGACATAACCTATTTAGACTGATTTTTGTGCCATTACCTCATTATTTATGTTAATAAATATATATAAACGTATGTGATAAAGATTATTATTTTAAGAGTACCTCTATTTTCATAAAAGACAATGAAGGTACTCTAAAAATAATATGTTTTTATCAAATGACACCGTAGTCTGAAAAAAAATATGTTAAGATTAAAAGAGTTAAGAAAGAAACAATTTTTGTTATATCGACTAGACTTTGATTCTATATTCTTATTCACAAAGCTTAGCAATGACGAGTTGGTAGCTTAGTAATTGCTTATGACGGGGTACCTATAAATTATTGTGATTCATGTACTTAATATACCTACGTAACTTAATATTGTAAGGAGAGATATTTTTTTGCTATGTACCCACACAATAAAACGAAATTGATTTTTTCTGTGTTTTAATGTAGAACCGTTTATCGACGATGTGCATACCACAAAGAATCTACAACCCATGTGACACCTAACAACGTCAATACACGATTAACGTCATATGTCACTCTGCGGTATCAAGTATGTCACAGATCCCTGTAAGTATGCACAACGTCGTAACACGTCATGATTTTTTGTATGGAGAAAATATGTGCGATAACACAAGGGAACGTCATATGACGTTGTTCACACGAACGTGTTAAGTCACGTAAGGACACCGGCTGAGCAAACTAACAAAAGAGAACAATGACGGTTAACGAGAGGGAGAATAGCATTAGTCAGTGCATAGGTTTTCTTACTCATTATTACTATTACTCACAAAAAGTGGACACAATTTGCTTCTGCTACCTCAAATGGACATAAAGCGTAATGCTATCTAACATTCATTACTAATTCTGATTTTAAAGAATCACTCTATTCTAAATATAGAGCTTTTCATTCTATTTAGAATGAAGGAGAACATCACTACCAAACTGTAGTTTTCTTTTTAGAACATGAATATTCACCCGAGTTTTTTCATTTCACCGGAAGAAGAAAGTCCAAATCTTTAACATCTTCACATTATTCTGAGCCTGGTGGATAGATATAGAGATTTGGAACACAACGAATAAAAGAGAGAGGATTATTTCATGACTATTCCTAAACGGCTTGGCAAAAGCACAGCTGCAGCCTTACGCAGAATCGGCAAGGTCCTTCGATCGAGCTTCCACATCTCGTTCGGCCATTTTTGTTTTCCCGCGTTAATCTGTCAGTCTGCGCGCGCCGCGAAGCGATTCAAACGCGCGCTCCGTTCCGAATTCGAAAAAGTAAACCGAACTTTTCTACCTAGGTACTACTAAACTAGTGAAGTTATTAATTAGATTAATATTAAAAGTGTTAGAATTAGTATTGTGTAGTGTTGTGCCTGGAAAATTCTAAAATCATTCGTTGGATTCGCTTTTTATAACTATTGTAAGTATTTTCCGCATATTTATGGTGATTTTTACGACCTTGGCAGAGTTTTGTGACGATGTCATCTGTCGGTAAATATAAACTAGAATTTACTGAAAAGTTGTCATTTACTTTATGTCCTTAGCTACGAATGGATGCATGAGCCGTTATGTTGGACAGATATGGTCATAGTCACAGTTCATTCCTAGGATGAAGTGCGGATCTAGTAGCTAGTCTGTGTAAGGTCTAGGTAAGCTATGTAGAATACTACCTTAGATAGCCTTGGATACTTACAGGGTGCAACATAAACTTAGATTTATAAGGGTAGGTACGATAAGAAACAGAAATAGCTGGACCGGCCGAGTACCTATTAGCAACTTTTCCAAAAGAGCAATATTAAATATGCCTTTCTGCCCTGTCATCTTAAAATAAGATTTCAAAAATTGTTTGTGTTACAGTTGTGCTGGCAGGAGCACAGATATGGGTAAAATTTTACTTAAGCGCTACCTTCATTTTGTTGTAATGAGGTGTGCAAACGATAGCTGGTAGTCACTTTTCTTAACAAAGTGTTTTTATTTCTGCGAGAAAATGCGTAGTTTTTCTGAAAAATCAAGTTGGAAATTGCCAAATATTTGTTACCAAAACGTAACGTTATGCCAGAAGCCATTGGCGTGCACAGTTTTTTTTTCTCGAAAATCAATCTGAAGGACAAATCTAACATATATAGTAAAAATAACTTAAAAAGAAATAAAAAATAAAACAACACAAAAAATAAGGTTAGTAAAAAAAAACACTGTTCTAGTAGGCAGTGCCTACCCTAGCGGCATCCTTTTTTTTTCAAAGTTATATTTAATTTTCTTCATACGTTATTGCTATTCCAGCAAAAAGTCTTATGCTATATACCTGGCGCCACGAGTTATGAGCGGTGGCCTTGAATGCAGTAGTCACTTTTCAATTTACACCTGTACAAATGCGCAGTAATCCCCGGCAACGTCACCCAGCGCTCTTAATTCGTGGCGCGAGGTATACCAGACAACACACTACAAGACACATGACACTACCAGAAGTGCGAACTGTGGGCACACGGACCCGAACGTCCATCATTTCAAGATGCGATCTAAAAAGGCCATTTGCCGGAATATAACTTGACCAGATTTTGATTTGTGATTTTGAAAGTTTGCGCGGGGAAACTCACCTACAATAATGTTATGACGAAGCGTTTGGCGAATTTATGTCATTGTATTTAATTTAATTGTTCACTGCGTTATAATTATGATTGTTATAATTCACCGTACAATGAAACATAAAGACTGTTATCAACGAATTAGATCTATGTGTTAAAAATATTTTCATCTATCAAGACATGACATGTCATGTTTTTTATGGATTGTGTTTAACCGATTACCAAAAAATTCAAAAATTTACTACCAATAAATTCGAAATGACTACCAAATGATCACCAAATTTTGTTTGGATAAAGATCACCAAACTTCTTTTTATGTTTTGTTTACTTAAGTTTATGTTTTAAGTATTTTTTGTTGTTCTTACATGTTCAACCTAACACGAAGGATAAAGGGGGCTTCGCTTCGCTCACCCCCTTTACCCTTCACCTAAGCTACCGCAGTCTTTTGCCCTGATATTTTCTGCAACTTTTGGTGATCATTTACCGATTTAAGGTAAGAAAAAATATATTTTGGTGATCATTATATTTGTTGCCGTTTTGCCAGCATTCCGGCCAAGTTAAATGCAACTGTGCCTACCTTCGAAATTTCAAGAATTTCTTCGCAAACCTTGCCCTTTAACATTACATCCAATGCAGGTCAAGGAATATCAGAAATATTACTTCTTCGCCCAAAAATAATAACTCTAACTACCTTACAGAAACCCTGAAGTGCCCGATAAAAATGTCACAAACGGGACGGCCATCTTGTTACCGTCCGCCTGTGTCGTTTCCGAAGTGCGAGTACCCTAAGGCCACGGGAGTTTCACTATGTTAGGTTGGCTTATTTATGGTATTTATAATGGCAAATGCGCCCACGCTTCTAGGCCTTCCATTCATCTTATTTGACATTACCGCTGAATCTCCGATAATGCCTCCGGCTGAACTGTGCCCACGTTTATAACAGTCCGTGCCCTGTTCCCTCGAATCTCAGCGAGCTGTGTCCTCTTTTTCTCGTATGGGGTTAATGTGGGATGAGAGAGACAGAGAGAGGTGACAGCTCGCTGAGCGCCAAATAAACTTGGCGCGAACTGTGTTACTGTGACACGGACATGATATCCCTGCCTACCTCTCATACTCCAAGACTACGGTGTTATTGTATCTAGGTATTACTACAATAGGTAGTGGCTCTGTGAGGTGTAGACCTCGCGAGTCGTTGGTGGAAAGCTGAACTTCTAACATACAAACTTATGAATACACCTGGTTACCTACATGGAGTAAGATCTGTGAGTAAGAAAGTAGCCGCACTAACTTGTAAACTACATGTCTCGATCTAAAATCCAACCTATCGACTGTTCACCAAAATTATAAAGATTATGTCATGGATTTGTGGAGACTTCGTTCGTTAAAATCGGTCAAGCCCTTTAGGAATGTGTTATTTTTTTCATTTTTAACCCCCATGTCATTTTTATCTCCGCCATTTTGAAAAAAAAACATAAACTGTATCGACAAAAACGCCATATAGCTATCGAACGGGCTCACAAAATTTCACGAGAATCCGTTGAGAAATGCAACTGCAGATGGTGGGGACAGCCGGACAGACATATGAAAGCATTTTTGTCCAAGCTGAACCGAAGACTTTAGGTCACAAGGCTACAGAGATTTGTCAACCTATTTTGATGTGTTTTGTCCGGAGATGAGACACCAACTTGTCAATGCATCTTTTTTTCTAAATGGTCTGTCGGATGTGAACGACATAGGTGATTTTGCAGCCAAAGTATAGGTCAGGCTGCAGGTATTCCAAGGATAACAGGGAATTTCGTCCACAGCACGAAACATATTAAATGACTTCGATATATAGTTGAAATAAGTAGTATATGTGTTTGTCTGTTCAGATCAGGTCAGATACTTGTACCTATAACCTCGATGACAAATGCCCTCAAGGCTTTGACTGGCTAGCCTGTGGTTTAGTTTTGCAGTATTGATTTTGCATATACCAGCATATATCTTGTATCTATTGCATGTGTTCACGAACTTTTTTCAAGTTTCCTCAAAAATTTACCGAATTCACTCCTCGTTTTTCTACACCTTTTATAGGGTTATTTTCTGTGACAAAACACTACGAAAATAAGTGTGAATCAAACGACGACGCGAGCGAGACGAATATTGAAATAAAATAATTAATAGAGATGTGCGTTGATCGCTACTTTCGGCTATTCAGATACTGCTGTATTGGTTGCGGCTACAATGCCAATTTGCTACTAGATTGGGTCTAGTGAAATGTATAAATCATATCAGACTTTGAAGGCCTAGAAACAAAAGGGCACTCCGATATCGGAATAAATTGTGTGTGTAACCATTTGCCAACAATGTGCACGAACCAAAGTTCACATACAACTGACGGACAATAAACGTTTTGAAAGTTCATAAAAAGTATGTATTCTGCCTACCCTTGTTAAGTGGCCAATTCTTGAACATCAATAATACCTATGCATTGCGTGCTTGCGCCATTTCAATAAATCCACATAGCTTTAGTATCTAGGCCGCTTGTGATGTTAATTGGTTGCAAAACTCACAGGCAAAGTAGCCATTTGCAAACTAGCTAGCACAAGATGGACAATGGTCCTCATTGGCTCTTATCTCGATGTGTATAAATTGTCCGTAACATTTACACGACTTGACCATACTAAAACAGTCACCGGTTCCAGAGGCGTGAAAATAAATTTAATTAACAAACGGCAACCGGATGAGATGTTGGATTTCAAGTTTAGTTTTTTAGTCAAATAGTTTTGATGCCTTCATAATTCTACCATAAATATGTATGCATATCCATTTACGGACATCTATCCATTGTGCAATATTACAGTAAGTAAATTATTCACGCATTCTTGTGAACGTAAAATAATGGTAAGTTGTTTTCGCGGTGCGAAATGTTCTGTTTCTATGATTTTTTCCCTCTTTAGAGTTGTTATGTGGTGTTTCTGTTGCCATTATATGGGTTGGCTATAGATATCGTTCACACGATTTGTATTATTCTATAAACGGGAGGGGGTTGTTAGGAGCTCCCCTGTGCCCCTAGGAAATGCACAGCTTTTAAGTTATGAATTATTTAATTTTGTTAAAATTGACTACTCCCACCCCCCTAAATTAATATGAACGATATATATAGTTTACCCCATTATACTGAAGGAATCAATGAACATAGAACTACCATAACAGAAGTCCACTAAGTGCGTGGCTTTTGGGAGGCTCCAGGCAAGATAAAGACAAAATAAATAACAATGTCCTGGAACTTGGATCATTGATATCATAACTTATAAGAGATTTAAAATTTAAATCACCCAGACAAAAACATTTGGTTCACTTGTTTCCAATTTAGTCTAATAACTGTTGAACCGCTGAACCAATTTTAATTAAATATATCTGTAGCTTGGAGCTATGAGACTGATATGACTGAAAGACTGATTAAACTGATAGTAAAACTGTATTGAGACTGGTGAAAGTAGGATGGATGATGAAGTGAGTAAATGAGTGTGAGAACGCGACGCTCGCTCGCGAAATTACAAGAAGTGCAAAATTGACTGAATTAATATAAATGCTAATTTTGCTCATGCAAGTTTTAGCTCGTACAATATCTAAGAACCAATGCGATATAAAAAATGAATTAAAATCCGCCGACAGACGGAATCTTCAAACTAGAGCCCTCTTTTTCGTTGGGTGTTAAAAATACTTAACAAGGCATCAGCATCCGACTTGACACAAACTCCAAGGAATCAAACAGCCTTGTTCTCAGTCGGTATTCGGTATTCTTGCTCATTGCTATTTCGGTGAGGTTATCGAAAGTGATCTTGTACAGCGGCAGCATGCGTCAGCGCATCAGAACAGCGCGAAATTATCAATCGATTACCAACTTATTCAAGTAAATGAGGAAGCAGTTAGGCGCCTCTGAACCCACCCTTTTTCAGACGATAGTTTGGAAAAGGGTTCATTCAAGCGTTCAACCTTGGCTTAAATGGAAAAGTGGTAAAGTTTAAAACCGAGACCCAATTTTCAAAACACCCGTAGTATCCAACTCCAGCACCCTTATGAATATAAGTTTTTCTGGTGTCTTTAGACTCCGGAGGCAGAATTGGGAATAACTGTCACTTAAAGCCGTAAGTAGTATCAGTATAAATAAATAAATATAGGTACAGCTATTATAAAATTCTTCCAAAAGTACATGTACGTTTTCATTTAGAGGTAGGTAGGCAAAGTGGAGTGTAAGTACCCGATTGGTGGTAAATACATGATCGTGAGATGAAGGTAATGACTCATATCATAAGCCTTATGGTTTAAAATACATACAGTCACCCCTTGTTGCGCAAATTGAAGTATTAAATAAATAATGGGCTAAAAGTGGGCAAAGTTGTGCTACTGCCACACCGTATGGGAAACGGGTGACGCGCAGCAACACAACAGAGCGTGTTGTGTTGTTGTTACAGAGACCGTTGTTTGAACCGTCCCCCAAATCTCTATGAACTCGCCGTCACCACCGCCGCCCCAAAAACCAAAACACACAACCCACTAAAAACAATACAGTTTTAATTTCAACAGCAGCAGTGTAAACAGTGAGCGAGCGATGACATCAGCACTGGTCGCTGCTAATATTAACACTTGGCACCTCTCCATCGCGATATAGATGTGGATCATAGCAATGCTGAATCGGCAGACTGACTCTTTGGTGAACACGGGTCCTTCTCCGAATCGTTAGGGATAGCTGGTAATGTGGAGGGTGATGATAGCAAAGTACTCTTGTTACAGTTGTGCAAATTAAATTTGTACAGTTATTCAGTTTAAATAAAATTATTGATTCAGTCACAAAACAATTTACAGGTACAGGTACGAACTGAAAAAACAGAAGTTACAGTCACATTATTTTTTTCACGTATTTCTTATTCTAATCACACCAAACTCTTGTTAGAGTTACTAAATGTCAAGTCAAGAATCTTCTTCGTTCTTTTCAAAGTTGTTCTTGTTTTGTAACATTCTGAAAAACATCCATCTTATTCTGAGAAAGTAAACAAATTAATTAGTCAACAAATTAAAAGTGGCCATTTCATCCGGCATAAAGTCATTCAAGTGGCCATGACATATTTAATCCAAAGGACTTGGGCGTGAGGATAATGATGACGCATTCTGTATTCCAAGTAAAATGTATTTTCTGCTAAGTGCAAAATGAAATGACCTTTTGGACAACTTCTGTCTAAACGGACAAGGTTTGAGGATACATACATAGCTTCTATGCTCACAAAGTTAGATAAGGCAATACAAGGCACACATTTGGGGGGTTCTTCTCTATTCTTGTCTACACCAAGTCCTTGACATCAGCATTTAAATATTTTCACGTCAAACATTAACGGTTTCGAGTAAAACCGTGATTGACGTGTCCACTATAGTGTTACTATTGGTTATAAATAACATTACCTGTCTGGTTGGCGCTAACCCAACTGGGCTTCTGAGGAAGTTACAGCATCGGTCGGAGCCCTATTCCTGTTTGACGACTAAGTTGTGTTGTGTAGGTACTAAATGTGGAGTCGTAATCTCGTCTTTCTTTTATGTTTGTTAGCTCTAGGACCACCATGATTATTAAGGCCGTACGATAATGTTAACTCAATTACTACTTTAATATATTTGTGCTTGTTCTTGGGCCTCAGAAAAAATAGTTGTCTTATATTCATTTGGAAATTCAAAAACTCTCCCTGCATAAAATGTTAAATAATGCGATATAATTTGTTAACCAGAGAAATCCGGAAGGGCTGTAATCATATACATACAAATATGTTAAGAATTCGTATTGTTAAAAGTAAATATTGTTCAGTTCGACCAAATCGATAGTGTTAGCACAACACTACGAGTATTTCGTGAAGAACATCTGACATACCTAGCGTCATGACATGTCAAAGCGTCGTCGTCGACTATGTTGTGATTATGAATTTGCACGGAGGGCTAGCCTATAGAAAGACGGCCGTTTCAGATGCTTTAGCTGATTTTTTGTATGCTTCATTAGGGGATTTATAGATGATTTCAAAATACTCGAACCGTCGGAAATAATTAGTTTACGTTATTTTTCTTTAAATAGCCATTTCTAGCAATCTGGACCGTGGGGATGTGTGAGTATTAGGGTGGAAAAAAGGCCAACGTGAACGTTCGATGTTGTTCAAACTTAATTGACCTCGAGGTCGTTGGCCTTGACCTTTCGTGTATATTTCACGGAAAATTCTCAGTTTCGCCGTTTCGGAATAGAAAATCCGAATCAGGGCACCCCACTACCTAGGCAGTCTTGTGGCTAGACTCTAGAGTGTTTTTTATGAGGTGGAGGCCCCGTAGCAGCCGGAGCTAAGGCGATTTCCAAATAATAATGTGATATAGGTCACTTTCGTAACGAAAATTATATAACTGTAAGTATCTATATATACCTACATAGCTGACCTTTGTAAATAAGTAGTCAGAAGCAAAAGAGCAACCTTGATTTCGTTCAATTTTATTTAAATATAATATAGTAATATAGTAATTAATGGTCCACATGTGGCTTGACTGCTCTCTTCTATCTAGCCTTGGGTACAGGAGAGAGCCCCCTCCTCTTCATAACTATTAACTCAAAAATGAGGTTATAAAAAGTTATTTTCTCAAGAACGATGCTTTACCTTTTCATCACGGTGAAGGGGCAACCCCTCAAATTTTCTAGGTGACTTTCAAGGTTAAAGTCAATGAATTGCGAATGACATCAAGCGTCAAAAAACGGCAAAACTGAGTTTTTTTTTGCGAAACATGCACGAAAGGTCATGGTCAATGATCTTCAGTTCAATGAACTTTGCACGAAATCGAACGTAAACAATCGCAAAACAGAGAATTTTTGCGAAATATTCACGATAGGTCGAGTTCAAGGTCAAGGTCAATGGCCACGAGGTCAATGAACTTTGAACTACATCTGACGTTGAAAAAAGGGAAATTCGTCGTTTCCCCACCCTAATACTCCCACATCCCCACGGTCCCGAATGCTTACAATGGCGATTTAAAAAAATTGTAATCCGAAAACGAATTATTTCTGATGGTTCGCGTATTTTGAAATCCTCTATAAATTCACTTATTAAAGCATAGACAATCAGCCAAAGCATTTGAAACGGCCGTCTTTCTAAAGTCCTTCCGCGCGGGCACAGTATAACAATATTTTGTAATACTGTGGCACGGGGTTGTGTTGGTATCGTGTGTGAAAAGTTAAGAAATATATTCTATTTAACTTACGAAAGCTTGTTTGGTTTTAATACCTATACATACCTAACTTTGTAGGTACCAGCTCTTAGGAGAACTTAACAACTAATCTGAGTAGCCGACTTAAAATGTGCATAGAACACTTTTCATTTGTTGGTGGGCTTGTTTTGTGATGTCTAGGTGGTAGATTTAGTTCGTGTGTTGCTAAGCGCTACCTTGGAAAGTAGGCAGACTTTTGGTTATTCAGTCATTTGTAAATTTGCTGGCATTTGGCTTATAATGGATATTGGAGGTTGGAGATCATCAGCCCATCCTCCTATCTATTCTTCGCATGGCAAAGGCTATGCTGGCCTCTCCCGTCTATTCTTCAGACGTTGCAAAGCCACTACGACTTTCTTGTTTTGCCAGCGCGCTTTTTCCCTCTACATAGTCTTGTAATTTTTACACCAAGAGATGTTTAGTTAGTGCCGAGAACAATTTTCCGGTGTGAAATTGCGTTATAGATTACCTCATGTCGACGGCAGGCAGCCCAACTACTCACTGTTCTGTAAACTCTCGCGCCCATGGTTGACTCAGTCGCTCGACTTGTCATCTCCAGGTGAATGAGCCGTTTTTCTATTTCCGTCGTTCACTATTCTTGGAGACGCATACACATTAATCATACTGCGGTGCGACAGTGTAATTTATGAATTAGGTAATTCTGTTATGGTACCATGCAACGTCTTTATTAATTAGTATTGATTGAAAGTTTTCAGGATTTATAAAGCATGGGTAGTGCTGATCATGAATATTCAGGGTCTGATTCAGATGAAGTTATCTTAGAGAATAATCGACTGTACAAACGTTTAGATTATATTGAAGAATTTTATCTCAGCATCAAAAGGTTACATCATAGACTAACAGTTACCAATAATATTCCCTTGAGATGAGATGAGATGGATCCTAACCTAAGGTGAACAAAAAAAGCATCTGTGTAAACATTCTCACACCATTTCATTTTAAATATATGTATTTTTATAGACATATTGTGGAGAAGATAGGTATGATATTTTCGCAAACTTTTGTACTGGCCCAAACTCCAAAACAGGTTAGATTAGTTAGACCTCATATTAGATCCATATATGTATTTCCATTCCTGTTTTATTTGCTGGTTTTATGAGTTTCCGACCTTCGGTCGCCCGAATTTATCTTTCCGTCTGATGTTTTATTAGATCTATTTGTCACCCCTGCTCAGCAATCGACCATTCCCATCCTTATTTGGTTTGCTGGAAGAGATCTCTTATTAGAGATAAGCTCGCCTTTGTACACTATTTTTATGTAAGTCTTGTTGTCCATATACATATTAGTTGTGTGCAATAAAGAAATTATTATGAAATCTATGTTTTGTACTCCTCCTATACTCCTGTTATAGATACTTTTGTTCTCCCAACTTGTGGGAGATTTAGATTTACAAATATGGCCAACCATAGCAACAACTTTAAGTTTAAGTGCGTTATGGCTCTTAAATTTTAACACCCATTCATAAAACTTAATTTATGAATATATTACCCTTGAGCTAGCAGAAGTGTAGGCGCAAATTGAGGAACAAATACGATAAACCCCAATAAATAAATACTCATTCGAGTGCTAAAAGGCTATTTGGCTATTGCTAAGAAAATACTGAAGAAGATAAATGCTCTACACTCAAGCGTCTTATGATTTTGAGAGTAGATTAGACTTCTCACTCCTCTCCTCAATAGTACCTCGCAACGACCCACGGTATCATATCACTCCTCTCCTCAATAGTACCTCGCAACGACCCACGGTATCATATCACTCCTCTCCTCAATAGTACCTCGCAACGACCCACGGTATCATATCACTCCTCTCCTCAATAGTACCTCGCAACGACCCACGGTATCATATCACTCCTCTCCTCAATAGTACCTCGCAACGACCCACGGTATCATATCACTCCTCTCCTCAATAGTACCTCGCAACGACCCACGGTATCATATCACTCCTCTCCTCAATAGTACCTCGCAACGACCCACGGTATCATATGATGCCAATTTCCCGTTATAGGTTTTGAATTTTATGAAGTCGCAGCATTTCGCCGCTCTCAGAGCGAAGACATGCGGCATGTCCCGCGACACGCAGATGTCGGGCGATGTCCCCCGCGACGTCGCCCGACCCGTAGAATTCGTGTCGGGCGACAAGGTCGCGGAACAAATGTCACCTAATGAATACGAGGCTTATGAAGTAGTTGTTTCTTTGGCGACACCTCGACTTGCGTGGGGTGCGCGTTCGCACATCCGGTCTCCGGCTATTTCGGCTTTCGGCCGCTTTCTTGGTTATTGTTCCTCTAGCGACTAAACTTGGTCAAGCGGTGCTATTCTACTGTATCGCCTACATTATGGTCTATCTATCTGGTATTTAGGACTTTATAAATGAACTGAACATATGTACATGACCATAATAAAAAAAAACGATATTTAACTCTGTACCTAAAAAAAATAACTTGGTAATGGTAAGAAGTTAATAGTATACTCGATTTCTTGATTTAAGAAACTTGGTTCCTACTACAACAACCTGTTTTATGCCATTTACTGCAAAATGTGTTTTATAGGCGAAATAAATTAGATAGGTACTGCTTGTGAAGGTTCTGCATGTGATCCTTCTACTATTAGCAGAAATATACCATTATGACTTGATATGTTTATGACTTCTAAAATACTACGAACTCAAAGTGGATAGAATAACAGATGAGTATCTTGTAAGTCGAAAACAACCCGGATGTATAAAATTATAAACATAATATTGTCGACTTGGAAGGAACAACACAAGAAATAAGAATAACACAAGAAATGGAAGAGATCAGTACATAATTACAAATTACAAAACAGAACCATAAAGTCAGCCTGCTCCCCCTGCGGAAATACCGAGGAGGACATTTTGAGCTGATTGACAACCTCCAGCGGTGGAGAGGCACTATATAAAGAATAAGAAGAGCAGGGTAGTTAGGAGTTAGTTAGGACAGCAGGATTAGTCAAAACTGGCAAAAACCTAATGCCTGAGGAGGTGCTATGAGGGAGAGAGTTAGAAAGCAAAGTAAAAAATATAAAAAATACTCATTCATCTTATGTACGCATCTTAATAAGCTTGATCAACGTCAAATATCAAAATGAAATATCTAATTAGGTTGTATCATCTGTGACAACGTGCTGTTCTATCAGCTTTAAACGGATCGCAGAGAACACCATCGTTTTTACAACAAACAATTTACAGCAAAAAACTGTTGTTCCGAATAATTTCGAACATTGTGCAATCTGGAAGTACCTATGGCGTGTAAGCGTGGGCGGGCGCGCGCGGGCGGCGTAAAGCCAAACCCTGTGTAACCTCGTTCAATGGAGAAAGGAATCTAAAATGTCGTCCATTAACATGCTTTCTCACTTGCGCGCTATCGTTGTCATTACTCACACACGGCCGTACTGCTTGCAAAAAAAGTAATCAGTCTGGATTTTATCTCACGCTGTCTCGACGCGCCCGTTACTATCGAATTATCGTTATTAATTTTGTCACTTCGTTGTTGTTGTTATTATTATTGCATTTTTTTATATTGTTACGCATGTGTTTAACCCGGAACTTTAGATTATAATGACCCGGGAAAGGGCCATCAATATCAAACCAATTATTTTTCACCACTGCTGTAAATTTGTATCTGTACGACAACATTTTCCATCTCTTATTCTCTGAATACATCACGTGTTAAACATTATTTTCATGTATACAATAATATTATATGTATTAAAAATAAACCATCCATCTATATCTATGTCTTGTTATTTTCTTAGATTCTGTATATAAAGCACAAATAACTACCTAATGATAATGGGGCATATGAACAATGATCATACTTTACTTTTCACTCTGGTAATTATTATACGTGCTTCCTGTGCCAAGCGCGCTCTAACAAAAATCCAACATTCAGTTCATACTTTAACGCTTCCAACTATGTATATCTATACTTATAAAAATGAATCGCTGTTTGTTAGTCTCATTAAACCTCTAAAATTGCCTGAACAGTTAGAATAATTTATATTCACATTTATTCTCCTTAGTCCGGAGGAGGTTAATGTAAAAATAAAATAAGAAAAAACACAGAGACACCACCAAAAAATCAAATAATCTTTTGTATGGGAAGTCGAGAAGTCTGAGCTTCCTACCGCTAGATGGCGTAGGTAGCTACAGATTATTCAAACTCCTTTGTCATTGATTAATTATTAGGTAATACATTTAACTGCTTTTTTGATTGTCCACCAATGTTTTTTTAGCTAAGCGTAGAAGGCTGCGGACATACGTAGACAGCGCGAGTCCAGCCATGGTGGTGACATTGAAGCACCTCTGCCGCTTCAGGGTTCGGGGTCCAGGTTACCTGCCATAACTATGCCTACTTTTGACGGCGTGTCCGGTGAATGGATGAGCTTCATCAATCTGTTCGACAGTTTGGTGCACATGCGATCGGACATTACCAAGTCTGTCAAGATGGCTCAGCTGGTGGCAGCATTGAGGGGTGAGCCTAGGGAGCTGGTCGCTCATTTGACAGTTACGGAGGGTAACTATGAAACGGCCAGACAATTGTTGGTCAGACGTTACCATAACAAACGGAGGTTGGCCGATGCCCAACTGAACCGTTTGTTTAGTATCCCGGTTGTGAACAAGGTCGGGGCCATACAGACGGAGGTTTTGAACCCATTGTTGTCCGTCACCAAGGCTCTAGAGAATCTTGGACTTCCGGTTGGTGAATGGTCGTACCTACTGTTGTACATTGTACTTTCCCGCCTACCCGCTGACGTGCAGACTCGTTTCGAACAGTCTCACGGGAGGTCGGCCGACTGCCCGCCTTCTCCGACTTGGTCGGATTCTTGGAAGAGGAGGCTCGACGGGCAGAGAATTTGGGGTTGACGGTCACCCATCCTTCGGAGTCACAGAGAGCTGCCGGGAGCGCTGTGAGTAGGGGCCCTCCGACGAGGAAGGACCGCACCAACCGGCAGTCGTATGGGACTGTGAGTGAATTGACCCCACATGGTGAGACCTGCCCATGTTGTAGG
The DNA here is from genome assembly GCA_949825045.1 of Argyresthia goedartella. Taxonomy (NCBI): domain Eukaryota; kingdom Metazoa; phylum Arthropoda; class Insecta; order Lepidoptera; family Argyresthiidae; genus Argyresthia; species Argyresthia goedartella. The sequence continues at coordinate 21,625,790 of OX463834.1, forward strand.
CAGATTGGCCATGCTGTGGCCAATTGCAATAAGTTCGGGGAACTTAGGGTTCAGGGACGGCGCCGGATGGCCAAGCAGCGGAGCTGGTGTTTCCTGTGAATCGGGCCACACATGGCTAGGGACTGCACGCGCACAAAAATGTGCGGATATTGTGGTGGGGCCCACAACAATCTGTTGTGCATGAACCGGTCCGGTCAACAGCCTCCACAGGGCCGTATCCAGGGTGACACGGCATGGGGCCCTGAGAATTCGTTTGCGACTCGGAGCGCAACTCAGGGGCCAACGTCCCCACGTCCACAGGGCCGTACCCAGGGTGACACGGCATGGGGCCCTGAGAATTCGTTTGCGACTCGGAGCGCAACTCAGGGGCCAACGTCCCCACGTGCACAGGGCAGTACCAGGGTGCAGGGCCGCACTCAGGACCATTACATGGGGGGCCCTGAGTTTTCGGTTGCGACTCAGCATCCGACCCAGCGGGACATTGGGTGTGTTGAGCAGGCCGTAACGGGCGGGTGGCATGGGACACCTTCGAGCTATGCGGGTGCGGTTCGGACGCCGCCTCAGTTGTCGCCCCGCTCGTCGCCCCGTCCTCGTCGGTCACATGTGATGTCCCCCCCGCTCATGGAGCGGCCACGGTTGAATTCACGCCCACCCCCCTTTACGGGGAATCGTAGGTTGGGAATGGAACCGGCGCGTGGGCCATTTGTACAATGGGACCCTCTGGCGTATAGCTGCATACCTGATCGGTTACAGGCACAGTGGGGCCCCGGGGGTCCTCGCTAGGAATTTGCGGCCCAACCATTGGTTGCCCCCCAACCGGAGACGGTGGTGTTACCGATCGCCTCTGTGCTTGTTTGGGATTTGGCGGGCAACCCAACATACGTTCGCGCCCTATTAGATTCTGGAGCTCAGGGCTGCATTGTATCGAATGATTTAGCAAAATGGTTGGGCCTCAAGGTAAATAGGTATAATAAGGCAATACAAGGCGTACCTATGTGTGTTTGTTTGTTTATCCACCAAGGCGGTACATCTCGAGCTCGTTGCTGATCTCTCGACAGAGGCTTTCATTGCTTGTTTGGATAGGTTTGTTTCTCGAAGGGGACTTCCAACTTTGATCCGCTCTGATAACGGCACTAACTACATCGGTGCGGAACGATACTTACGAGAGATAGTCAACTTTTTGAATGTAAATAAAGTGGATATTGGAACGGCCCTCTCCCGTCGGGGTATACAGTGGACCTTCAGCCCCCCGATTTGCCCCCACTGGGGTGGGATTTTTGAGGCCGTAGTTAAGTCAGCTAAGACGCACTTGGGGCGTATAGTAGGTCAGACCGCGCTGACTTTTGAGGAGCTCGCGACATTGTTTTGTAAGATCGAGGCCGTTCTCAATTCGCGACCGTTGTGTCCGCTCAGCTCGGATCCAAATGACCTGGAGGCTCTGACCCCAGGCCATTTCTTGATAGGACAGCCACTTAACGCGTTGCCCGAGCACCCCTTCGAGGCAGTGAAATTGTATCGGTTGTCAAGGTATCAGATGTTGCAGCAGTTTACTCAGAATTTCTGGAAGCGTTGGTCGCTCGAGTATCTGCATATCTTACAACAGCGCCTTAAGTGGACTGACAAAACTAGCCCCCCTAGTGTTGGTGACCTCGTTCTGGTTAAGGATGCTAACCTACCGCCACTACGTTGGCGCAGGGGGCGCATTGTTAACTTGTTCCCTGGCAAGGACGGGACCCCCCGGTCTGCAGAGGTTCTAGTAGGAGGCTCGGTTCTAAAACGAGCGGTAGCAACGTTGTCTCGGCTGCCCGTAGATTAGGGGACAGGTGGGTGCCTGTCCGGGCGGGTGATTGTTCGATTCCAAATCGATATTCGATCGATGGTTTCTGAACGGCCATTTTGAAATTGACGTTAGCTGCCAACCTGGCAGTTTGACAACTGACAGACGAAAGCCCTCGCAATGTAAACGCGTTTTGGTTAGGGTATTGAAATTAAATCGCAGGCCATCTGGAATGTATTCGGGTTTCCCTCAGGATTGTCTATATAGCTGAGTGTGTTGTGGTTCCCCGAACCAGATAAAGTTCGCATTTACGTGGCCGATTGGTTTTTACCACGTAACATAACCTGTGTTGGAACACTGTGCTCATTGAAGCTGGCCCGCAGTCATACCTGGTTGGCTGAAGAACCTGTCTACCAAGAAGAGCCTAGGGTGCACCCGGGCCTTGCAGAGAGACAGGAGGTTGACGGGACCGAAGCACAGACCAGGTTAGATCGACCCCAATTACTTCAGCTCGGTGAATCGCCGACGTTCACACTTCTTGGCAACTGATCGTTACGCTACCTCGTAGCTGATGGGCCCCTACGAGGTCATTAGGTGCTGAGAAGCCTGAACAGATGGCTCGATAGTACCTACACTCGCGAGTTGTATGCACTCCAAATTCAGGTACCGACGGGCTGCAATTGTGTGAAAGTACCATAGTAGTCACTCGTACCCCGAACCGCTCAAAGTATACCGACACAGCTTGATTGACACTATTCACCATTTCACAATATTCATGCTACATTTGTGTATCGAAATGCCATTGCGTGGCACCTGATCGCAGATAGATAAACACTGACGGACTGAACAAAACAAACAAAAAGCTCCCCGCAATCCCGCACTTCCCCTTAGCCCTGCCCCTTCCGTGATTTGCACTCGCTCACTCGATGTATCCGCCCCGACTGTCTCTTTTTTTACATACGGATGAAGAAAGTAAAGCGAATCCTTGCGTTTTGCTTAGAAAAGAAAACGAAATCAGGTTTTATTTTGGCAAAGATAAGCAGGCGGGCGCCAGGCCAGCCGTATGAGCTTCTTTTCAGCGTCAGTAGAGTATAGGCAGGGGTCAGTTAAACTGGACGTTCGCGCCAAAGTTAGCTTAGCAACAAATAGACAGGTTAACAAAAATTACCTTTTTCTTCAAAAATATGACCTATATTTAAGTTCAGTGAAATCGACTCTGCTCATTATGTGTTTATTCATTGATACGTTGTTTATACAGGCTTTGGTTTTAAACCGTCTCCTATTTTTGTGATGATAGTAGCCATCAATATGACCTACATTCCCTAAGAAACATATGGTCGCAAATGAAAAAATATATCGTCCCTCAGTACATTGACCCGATCAGCTGATTATAAGTTACTATGGGAGAACCATTAGGGAAAGTTGTTCATATTGTATACATATACTATCATACCCCAATATATTAAGACTTTAAAACCACAGCCTTATACAGCTTTATAGTGTCATGATAATAATATAAGCTTACTTTATAGTAAGGTTAGTTAGGTTGTGGTCACAGATATGGTTGTGGTTATCCACAACCGCTTTTTTGTTGACCATATCAGCTGTCACTGCAAGTACAAGATGTCATTTTAGATTCCTTTCTCCATTGAACGGCGTAATATACAACACTGTTAGGTGATAACAGCAGTACACAGAATGTGGCCTTCACTCACGCACATGTGTCTACATCGATTGAACATAATCTGTGTACGCTTCAACGCCTAATGTTGTACAATTCGTGCGCGCGTTTCTTCGCAACATAGTTTAGTTTGGTCACAATCAAGAAGGATGGAACATCATGCTATTAACGCTTTTTTAAGAGAACGCTTTGCAACGCAACATTATAGTCCCCTAAAAATCTGTTGCGCATTGACACGCGTGAGCATGCTGATACAGGAAGAGCGAAACAAAGAATGGAGGTGCTGAGTTGACATGTACACAGATTTGTTCATGTTAAGCAAAAAATGGTGGATATTGTGCGGACTCAACACCCTCAGCGTTCGGCTTTATGCGAGCGGGCGGCTGGCATTCTGAACCGAAACCGATCCGCCCACGGTTGAAGCTGGTTGCAAAGGGCTGCTGAAATTTTTAAGCTACTTTCTAAAATTAGTACCTATTTATGAGTTTTATTTATGCCGCTAAAGTGATGCAACTGTACAGGCACCCAATTCTACAAAGTGCAAGTCTAAAGTGGCACAAATGTTATGACAAATGTGTAAAAATAACAGAAATAATTTATAAAAAAAGGGAAACCGCCTTCAAAAAACTCAAAAATATCGCTTCTCCAGGATGTAACAAATATTTTCTGAAACAGCAACAAATTCGGTTCGGCCAAAAGCGAAATAATCGCGGACAAACATACGGTTCAAACTGAGAATCTTCTTTTTTTGAAGTCGGTTTAAAATGGCGTACATTCGACTTCAGTTTATTTATCCAAAAGGTTGGAGTGGCTGTCGAGTCGGAATAGTCATCAACAGTTCGTTATTCCGCACCATTATTCGACACAATTCAATACGTCGTCAAATTAATGGATCACACTTCACACATAACCGTCATACTACTAAGTGTCATAATTTCATAACTCAAAATTATTGAGTCAAGAGCTTCTGAATTATCTGATACTAAGTAGGTGCTTATTTAACGAATGCACAAACGATTACTCTAGTTGACTGAAGCTTAAAGTGCATCCTATAGGCGCCTTCTCCGTAACATCACGTTTCGCGTTTTTTGTAACAGCCGCTGTACACATCTTTTATTGAGTTACTACGACTATTTTTTGACTCTCAGGTTGGCAAATACGACCATGTATCACAGCATCACAAAGAGTTCAAGAGGCTGCCGCTCCGTATTCGTTGGAATTCTCACGTCCTCAATTTTCTCTTCAAAATATTACGGAATCCACGCTATACAACCTTCCAATGAGACCGTTTCCAATTTCTATCTTCCAGCAGGCCTCGGAGAACTCACCCAGTTTCCATGCTCACAGATAACACCGCATCCTATGAGCACGGGTTTAGACTCCGGGCCATTCGGTTGTGAGATACTTGCACTCCGCTGCACCATCATTATTACTATAATATATTACTAGATAATAACTAAACACACACAGCACAAAATCTTCTTTTAAATAATAGCGTTTAGGTTTTTGAGGTTAATTCTATTAGTGACAAGAGTATTGGAAAGATCACAATTTGGTCGGTTCCCTCTCGAGAGCCTGGAAACTATATAGAGTCTTGACAATATTTTGTTGCTCGTCAGCACTACCCAGGGAGAACGTGCTGGGCGGTAGGATCCAAGTATTTCCTGTGGGCGTGAGCAACTGTCCCCCGCACAAAATCTTCCCCCTTTCCTGTATACTCAGTGATGAACTACTCTCCAGTCTGCCCACAGAGAAAACATTTCGTATAGTGTAAGAATGAGATACATTATGATTGCAGCTAAACTTGACCCGGTTCAAGTTGCCATATTTAGCATATCTGTTGTGTATTACGGCTTTACGACAACTTGCTGACGACCTTATAACGTCATTCTGACATTCCCACATCTGGTTCTATAAGCACTTTTTCCGGCTACTGGAGGGTCTGGAGGTCGAATTATTTCTTGTTTTTAATGTACTTATATAAATAGGAAATAAATGGGTTATTGAGTCTTCATGAAACATATGGGTATTTCATAATACCAAATAGCTTGGACCAAAATGTTGCCTCGCCTGCTCATGTTGCAATGGATACCTAAATGTATCGTGTCCAGATCTTCACTTCCACATATGGCCGACCAAGCTTTATTGAAAGAAGAGGGTGAAACATTGCTGTAGCTTAGGTAAAGACTAATGAAAGAGAGGTCCTATTTTTATTTTTAAATGGATTTTGTGCTCACTGATATTTCGTACGAACTTTGACACGCTATAATTTCGATATCCCATGAGTTAGCAGGTTATAATATAACTTATAAATTCGCTCGGGTTATTTCTTACATTCTAAGGAATCTTTTTGTACGCTATTAGTTCGTATCGAATTCTTAGTTGATAAGGGGTCAATTCTGATACCTTTGCGAATAGTCTTCGTGTCAGTTCGACATGTTTATCACAAAAATAACTCGTAGTGCTGAATAAAAATGCATTTAAAACCGAAAACGACGTTTTATGAAAACCAAACATTTCATAAAATGGCCATCATGAAGTGGTCAATTTGGGCTACGGCGCAGACAGAGATACGCAGACTTGGGACGTCTTTTTACGCAGCGTACGCGCAGGTCCGAGTTGTTATGCCGCTAGCCTGTCTGTTGTGGGTACAGGTGATCCAAGCGAGCTAGATTAATCAAATAGGAAGTAAAGATATCCGGTTGACCTGCCTGTCGATTTAAGTGTGAGGCTGTGATAGGTAGGTAGATACTTAACATGGTAGATACTAGATACCTAAGTAGTTTAGTTAGGTAGGTACATATTTATTTTCGGCAACAAATATAATGATCACCAAAGTAATTTTTTCTTACCCAAAATGGGTAAATGATCACCAAAAGTTGCAGAAAATATCAGAGCGAAATGCTGCGGTAGCTTAGGTGAAGGGTAAAGCGGGGGAACGAAGCGAAGCCCCCTTTAACCTTCGTGTTAGGTTTAACAAAAAATACATAAAACATAAAAAGAAGTTTGGTGATCATTTATCCAAACACAATTTGCTGATAATTTACTAATTCTGGCAGTCATTTCGATTTTTTTTGGTAGAAAAATTTCGATTTTTTTGGTAATCGTTTAAAACACAAGCCTTTATTTTCTATACCTTGTTTGTTATTGTAAGCGACTACGTATATCTGAAGAATCGATATGCTTTATTTTCTGCCTTCTGGATACAGCTGTGAGTATTTCTATGTGTAGGTAGGTATTTAACCTTTTTCTTAATAGTTATATGACTTCATTCTCGCCCACACATCTCCTACAAGTTCCATTCATAAACCGCAACTAAAGTTTGTATTGCGAGAAAAATGGCTGATTCGCGTCTTGTAAGCAATTAGTACGATTAATCGACCATGGTCAATTTGTGTGGAGAGCTTCTAGTCTACTAGTCTATAGCAATGCCTAGAAAGGCTTTCGCCGATTCGGGGACTTCACAAGTTGACCTAAGGGCTCTTTATTAATCTGTGCTAAGGGTTAGATTCGGGCCCGCATGCATCATTCCGTTAATGCGGAGGTAATAAGATAATTTGAGAATGTTGACCTTCGAACGGTGGAACCAAGGGAATAATAATACAGATAAAGACAAGGATAGTTGCCAACATTCTGAGACTAAAGAAAGAGAGGGATAGATAGACTCGCAAAATGATCAAAACAAACGCATCCGAATCTGCAGCGATGATATCATGTTCACAGACGAACAGCGGTCAAGGTGTATCTGTAAACGATAAAACATATTCTTAGTTGCGGGTGCTGAATATTTTTAGTACAGAAGCCATTTCCAGATGAAGGTGGTGGATAAAGAATGTGAGTAGGTAGTGCTGGTACCTACAGTTAGAGCACGTTTAGAAGTTAAACCAATATACTGTCCATGTCAAGTTTAATGACCATTTTTAGTGAGGTGGTTGATGTCGATAGTTACTAAAAAGGATACAACAAAATGAAGGTTGAATATTATCACCTTTTTAGTTGAAATAATATTATTTTCATCACAATCAGCGCAAGATTATCTTCGTTCTTCAGTGGTAGCTCCCTTCTATGACTTCTATGATAAAATCATCCATCTCTTTTTCTATTCCTACATCATCTGATGCTGGGTTATTCTAAAAAGTACTTACAGGGGACGGGGATCTGCTGGCTAGCTAACTTGCATTAGCGATAAACATGGAGCACGAAATTATAAACCCCTATCAACTAGTAGGTATACGTGAACCAACATCCATTAAATTGCCAAATAAAAAGTAACATACAAACGAAACAGGTAAACTAGAGTTTCAAGGTTATTTTAATAATACACTGTTAGGGCAGCGCTACACGATGCGGTGCGGCGCCGCTGCGGTGCCGCACTTCATTCAAATGTCCAACCAATATCCATGGGCGGCCACACGGTGTACACGCACCGCATGTACACCTGAGCTCAAACAAGCGGGAAGAGGCGGGGGAGGGGTTGTGCCGCAGCGGCGACGGAGCGGCACAGCTGCGACGCCATGCCCCGGCTACACGATACGGCGCGGCACCGTAACGTGTAGCCGCACATGGATATTTGTAAAAAGGATGCACCGCTCAGGCGTCGCAGCGGCGCCGCACCGCAACGTGTGCCCACTATTCTAGCACCGCTAGAAGCTAGGATGGAGCTGAGGAAGAAGGGAGGGTACGCCCATATAATTCCCACACCGCAGCTAAGCCACACCGCATCGTGTGGCCTCACCCTTACAGTTACAGTCGTAAAGGTCGTTAGGGAACCCACGGGCAAAATTAACTCACATTTAATTTGACCTCATTGGGGATTCTTGGTGATAACTGGGAATTATTAGAATGAAGTAGGCAGTAGGTACATATCTATATAAGATATTTTGTATTTTACCTACTTAATTTTCGTAGGCGACCCGCGTCCTTGCCCGTGCCCGTGCCCTGATCTGGCAGAAGGCCTCTTTACACGACATGCCCTTTGGGCCGCCTAATTCTTCTTTCTAGTCGTTCCTCATGGCTGAGGATCGTGACTGTCATGGTGTTGGTTCAGGCTTGACCAGGGATCTCCATTTTGTCCTGTTATGGGCTGCGTGTATTGCCTCGTGTAGACCAAGCTGCAGTATACCTGCATTTTTTAATAAGTTTGAGGATGTCGAATATTTGTTCGCGCCTGCAACAATACCGGCTTGTTCTACTGGAAAAGGCCAATGAATGTAGTTGGAAAGACGGTGGTTTAGGATGAAGAGTAGAGCATTACCTTGCTAGCGTGTTTGTACACCTGTATTGTATAGCGTATGATAAGTAACAGGGAAGCGAGACCGAAGAAGAAAAATCTCTAGTTTATTTTTGTTAAAATGTAAATTATGCATATTGCAAATTGAAATTAAAATAGCAAATTCTCAGGGCAAAACGCTGCGGTAGCTTAGCTGAAGGGTAAAGGGGGTGAGCGAAGCGAAGCCCCCTTTATCCTTCGTGTTAGGTTGAACATGTAAGAACAAAAAAAAATACTAAAAACATAAAGGAGTGTCAATTTGCCTTCGGCATATTACATAGCAGCGCGCGTTTGTAAACGGACTACGCCGTTTGTAAAATGCTGAATCATACAAATTGCCTGCAACATATATATCGTGGTCTAACATCTAATCAATCATACCAAGCCAGCGTGTTTAACTGTTTAAAAGTGAAACAAACAGCAATACCGAATGAACCGGTGAGTTATGTCGCGTTGTCTCAAGCACAAGGTGTTTACCTCTCTGCGTGGGTCGCACACCTTCCACAACCCGATGAAAATTCAACCTTAAGGTTCTAGTAATAAGCTCACCGGCGAACAGATGTTTTTACGAGCAAAGGTTTGCGTAACTCATTGATGCGCCTACGCAGCCAACATCGATACTTAACAAATATGGCGTCGTTCCAAGCCTGAGGATCGTGAGTTGGACTCTAAATATAAGATTTTCTGTGAATTACAATGATTCATTTTTGTAAAGTTGATAACAATAACAGATCTTTGTAAGGAAATGTGGGTGGAATTGATCTTGTTTAATAAGTATTAATAGTTTTGGTAAGCTTGTAAAAGGGCTCTCATCTAATCTCATGGCCGAAAGCAAAGACAACAAACCAAATAAAGCTGTGCTGGCGCTGTCATGTCCCTAGCGAAACAGACACTTACAGCATGACTTTGAGAGTCCGTTGGCGCTGTCTTATCCCTAGCGAGACAACCACTTACAGCATGACTTTGATACTCCGTCAACTTATCCTCCGTCCATAAAATATTATTAATTGACTATTTTCTTGTATGCTATTTAATTGTACATAACTATGACCTGTATATGACATATTCGACTTAAGTTACTCTTTAACTCCTACACAATCAACAGTATTTTCTAATCCGTCATCATATCAGGGTCAGGGACAGCCATTTCAGGTTAGCATCATCACCATCATCACATCAATCATGTCATGTCCTTATCTTTAACACGATCTACCGTCAACAGGATATTATAAACTACTTATGCAGTTAATCTCTATAAATCTAAACATATAAACACAGCGTCACGGGTTTCATTATACGAGGAGGCAGAAGCACAGTTCCACCTACTTTTCTCCAGTTATTGGTCTCCATTTCTACCTGTGGTCTGTCGGTGACGTAGATCGGCGCCGGATATTTTAATATAGCTTCCGAAAATAGTTTCGAAAACCGATGTTTTTTATGGTTTGACACATGACAAGGCTGATTAAGACTCCGTAACATGCATATATTAATTACTAATTCTAATAAGATAAAAAATGATATTTGTTTTAATTATAAAAATAATAACGGAGCCCTTCGGTGCTTAAGTCTAGATTTAGCGTCTTAAATCGATTGAGTATCTGTAAAAATGTATGAAATAATTCAAAGTTAAATCGATTAAAGACGCTAAATCTAGGTTTAAGTAGATCTGCAAACCGCCCTAGGTGTGATATGATGTGGTATGACTATATCAAGCGGTGGAATTGATAGATCACAAATATTCTAAGAATAACTATGAACTGTATCCATATACGTTGATAATTTGTAAACATACACTGTCATAGAGCCTGGCCCAGCATTATTTTACTACTGAGCTACCTAGTCTATCAAACAAATACATACCTACCCTATGTTGGTATAGGTATGCGGTGGACATTTGTGGATTATCATATAACTTGTATGTAAATGAAACGGTGTTTTTATTCGGACACCTCCTCGTTCGAGACCTTGCTGAGTTACCAAAATAGGCAGCATTCGCGTAGCGCGGCACATCGATCATTAATAGTGATCCAAATTATCACTTCACTAATAATCATTATTATTATAATAATAATTGGCAATGTAAAAAAAATACGTGCTTTTATTTTATTTTATGAAATTTGAGGCTATTTTAAGAAACTTATTTCAATATTTCGAGTAATGGATGTGTTATTCAAAACATAATAAGACAACCATTATTATTTTTTAATAATTTTTGAAACGAACGACGAATCAAGATCCTGAGTTTTCATCTACCTAAGAAGTGAAGTATTTATATTTAGTTGGGTTTACATATACTTGATCAATTCATATCTATAAGTAAGTAATGATGGCCATAACTTTAAGTTATTTCAGTTTAGCTCTCACACTTCAACCGTGCAAAACAACTCCACGCCAAACAATACGGTTTCATTAAGGGTAAATCGACTAAAGATGCAGGTATTACCATAGGAGGCCGCTCAGGATGCTATCAGAGTTTTTTTCGATCTGCCGAAGGCATTTGATTGTGTTGATCATGATACGCTACTAATGAAATTAAATCATTACGGAGTTAGAAATAAACTATTGGATCTGCTAATATCGTACTTAAGCAATATTATTGAAAAGTCAACGGTGGCGTTAAATCTAATAGATTGGGTGTAAAAATTGGCGCTTAACAAGGTTCCATATTAGGCCCTTTCTTATTCCTGGTATAAAATGAACGATCCGCCTTTCATGGTAGAGAAATTGACCGACATAATTTTGTTTTCTGCTGACACTTCACTGGTCTTCAAAATCGGAAGACAAAAAAAAATTTTGATGATGTTAATGGTGTATTGTTTTAAACCTTGACTGGTTCACAGTTAGTAATTTATTGTTTAACGCTTGTAAAACCAAGTGTATCAAATTCTCACTTCCAAATGTCAGGCAAGTTGAGACCAGTTTAGTGTTAGACAGCAACATGTTAGAATTAGTAAATGATAAGAAGTTTCTTGGAATACCCATTGATAGCAAATTGCGGTGGGGACAACACATGGATAAATTACCTGGTAAATTAAGTTCTGCGGCTTAAGCTGTTAGGAACGTGTTACGTTTGTTTATATCCTGTTTTCGTTCTACATCATAGTTTGAGTTCTCATGACGATTAGTTTGTTTGACTCTCCCCAGCTCATTAGTTAACGTGTAAACAAATGTAATATTTAAGTCAGTTTCCAATACGGGTAGACATTCTAATTCTATCTCTTGTCGTAATCGTTACTCTGTATCTCTAAATCTCTACAAAATAAATATATATTTTAAAAGAAGTCATTTTAGTCTATTGCTACATAACAATTTTGGCGCAGCCGGTAGGATAACTTCTTTGTGGAAATATTAACGAGCACGGAACTCACCAGGAAGGACAGCATCGCCTTAACCCTAGTGCGGTACCTGAAGGTTTTTAAAACGTCTTCGCCGGACCTACATCGAGGATGATCCACATTATGGTGTTACTGTGGTGAGTGGCCAAATTGATTGCTCAAAATCTCTCCAAAAAATTCCTATTTCTAATCTTCTTATCACTCTCGTGTTATTATACTCGTATTACTATATTTATAATCGTGTACTGACCTAAACCCTACATAAACACACCATGCCTGAAACTAAATTTGATATCACTAAAATGCCTGAAGTTAGCGAAAGATTCCTTAAACCGTTTAGCTGGAAAATTCCAATCAGTTTCAACCAAATAAAGTCCTTTCTTAACATAAATTTGAACAAAATTGAAGATAAGCTTTCTGAACTCAACATATACCTCGGACAAAACACACGTCAGAAAAGAGAGTTGATTGACGGTCTCGGTTCTGTTTTAAAATGGCTTATTGGTACCCAAGATGCTAAAGATGCCAACTGAACTAAACGTAAGGAAATAAAGACCTGGAAGATTATTATATCGGTAAATCAAATGTATACGAAAAATACGGATTGAGAAAATAAATGCGTAGTAAAATATATGTCTGGCAAAAAGAAACTAGACATCAAAGTGCGTGGAAAAGAATACTACTAGTAAAAAAATTGTATGTAAAAATAAATCGTGGGAAAAAACGCGAATACAGAAAAAAATACAGGGAGAATATTATTTCGGACAAATTATCTATACACTCAGAGAGAGGAAGAGTTGTGTCATCCATTAAGGGAAAAAATCTGAATACTTTTAATTAATTTACGATAATAATTTAAAAAAAAGCCGAGAATTGTCGAGCGGTAATGTTAAAAAAGATCGTACTGTACCTACCCACTTAAATTCATGACATTGATGCTTGTTGATGATTACTTAACAACACAATGAAACCCATTGATTTTTGATAGTATACAAAATACAGGCACACAATATACATTATGCATCCCACATCACATGTGACCTGCCTGCATTGTTAACAAGCTGTTATTAACACCTTGGCTAAAATTTTATTTGTAGGTTACCTCGCGCCACGAATTAAAAGCGTTGGGCGAACCTTAGATATATACAAAGTAAATAGTCTAAGGGGCGAACTTAGCGGGAATTACTGCGCATATTTACAAGTATTAAAAAGTGACTACTGCGCATTCAAGGTCACCGCTCGAAACTCGTGGCGCGAGGTATACTTACGACTACCTAGGTATTTAGTTCCATCTGCCTGTAGGTTAGTTCTCTAAATAACAAAGCAGAATGCAAGAATCGTATAAGACCACTTACCTATGCGATTCTTGCATTCTCTTCATTATGAACAATATGGTACACGTATGGAACCAATTTGATCTGAGCAACTTTAATAAGTTATTCAGCTCCCTATCCTCTCTACCCCTAAATATCATGCACAAGACGTTAGATTTACCAAAGGCGTTAATGATGGATGACAGATGGTAACCAGTTATGCCCAACCTGCGGTCCGCAATCCAAACAGAAATAAACCGCGACCACTTCAAAAGAGATGTTGTAATGCGCAGCTGCTCAGCGCTCCGGATCTGGTCGTAGCGACCTTATTTCTACTAAGTAGTTGGAGGTGATCCTTGTTTACAAATGAAGCGGAAAAGAGGAGGATTATGTTTGACCTATATGTATGTATGTTCCTGTGTCCGATCGTAACTAATCAACGGCTCAACCGATTTTGTTGACGTATTATTATTACATTCATCTTGATGGCGCAAGTGTCACTGGAGACTTAAATGTGCGGTTATGTAGCAAACGACTAAAATTACTTTTTTTAATATATATTTATTTTGTAGAGATTTAGAGATACAGAGTAACGATTACGACAAGAGTTAGAATTAGAATGTCTACCCGCTATTGGAAACTGACTTAAATATTACATTTGTTTACACGTTAACTAATGAGCTGGGGAGAGCCAAACAAACTAATCGTCATGAGAACTCAAACAATCATGTAGAGCGAAAACAGGATATAAATAAAACTATTAGCTGATTTATGTGTAAACAAGAAAGGTACAAAGTTTATGACTGATTGATAGAGGTATTACGAGTATGTAAAGGTTCAGTACATAGTATTTTTTAGCAAAGGCTAAAAAAAAGACCCTCAAACACTCGTGGAGTATCAAAATAAAGAGCTTCAAATATTTACTAACCTTGCACACAATATGAAAAAACCTTAGTTTGGAACCAGGCATTTCCAGATTTTTCGTAATTTTTTACTAAAAAGCAGACGACGATGATCGATATTATTGAGATTCGATAAAATTATCAATCTATAGTATCTACAGTGTTTTTTTTTTAAAATGTATTTAATTAAATTTAAATGCAGGTGGGACCAATTAATATAGTGGGTTCCGCTTGCAATTAAATTAAATTTAACACAGTACCACGAGTGTAATAATTTCATCGAATTTCTTTAATCATGTTAAGTCATGGCTGCAAGTTTTTATTCAATTTAGTATTTATTTTCAGCATAAAATAGGAATTCAAAGTAACGTCAAACAGCAATTGTTTTAAAACACCCCATCAGAGGAAGTGACCTAATTTGTAAAACTAACTGTTGACAGTTTGGCGCGAAAACGGACCTACAATGATGTACAGATGTAGTGAATAATCCTTTCCTCTCGGCAAAACTCGGAACAACGTTAACACCCGAATGGTGCCGATGTGTCTATGAATTACTGTATTATTAAATTACGTGTAGGTATCAAATAAATCGCATACTTTATTTATCAATGTCAAATGTCAAATTGCCCGTTTGACGTATATTACACTGAGATGTTAAAACCACCACGATTCTATCATATAAAGAATTCGTTAGGTAAACAAAAATATAACTAGTTACTGAGGACGTTTTATTTCAATAAAACGCACTGATAAAAACCAAATTCCGGTTGGGATGACCTAATGATTCTATAAGGATTGGAACCCCAAAAGTCTAACTATAAGTCAAAACTATGCGATGCGAAACAATACTTCCAACTTCCATATCACAGTCAGAATCAGAACTATTTTCTGGTGTATCATCGTCAGAGTTTTCATGAACGGTGATTACAAAACTAGCCATATAATTTTCCAACTCAGGTTCGTGTTTTCGGTACTCGTTTTCGCATTTGATGGCGTGGTCACATACTTTGGCCCAAACATCGGAACCAATCTTATTAACCTTTTCCTGTACCACAGTAGTCATATTCATACTGATGTTTCTTTTGGATACGTATCCCTTTATTTGAGATCATATGTTTTCAATCGAATTGAAATGATATGGTTCTAAGAATTTTTCTTAGCGTAAAGTCACATCCCTTAAAATTTATGGCTTCGGATAACTTGGACTTCAGGGCTTTAATTGTAGGTACTTGTTTGTATATCAAATGGAAATTATACACTAATCGGCGTATAACGTTGTAGTCAAAATCGTCAAGACCTAGACAAAATAATTTATTTGGTCTACCCAACTTTGCCGACTTCGGACTATTGGAGGTGGATTGATTTATGTATTCTTTTTGCAATATTTTATTTACTGTTCGTTGAGAAATTCCACTGGCCTCCGAAACTCGTTTTTGGACTTTACAAAAGTAAGCAGTATAGTTGGTATGTTTGAATTTATCATTTTCAGTTAAGAAATATAAATAAATATTGAAAATAACTTCGCAGGCTTGCCGATCTAAACGTTTCCCTTTTCTTAGTGCTTTCGGCATGTCTGTTATAAATTGTTAATGTGGATCGAATAAAATCAATGTTTATTATTTACAAAAATGTTTGTGACCCAGTTGTTTACAGCTGTTGACACCCCATGCCTTGTTAGAGATGCACTTATACTGCTATACTGCGTCTTGTCAAAGGCACCTTCTATATCAATAAAAGTTCCAAGACAGATGCATTTGTTTTGAATCGCCTCTTCAATTGTGGATACAACTGCATGGAGAGCCGATTCAGTAGACTTACCCAAACTATATGCATGCTGATTCTTGTGTAAGGGTATATGTTTTAACGCTCCATCTCTCAGGTGTCTCTCGCACAAACGTTCGAGAGTTTTAAGCAAGAACGAGGTGAGACTAATCGGCCTGAAAGATTTAGCGTTAGTGTAGTCGCTCCTTCCTGGCTTCGGTATGAAAATTACGTTTACTACTCTCCACCTTTTGGGAACGTATCCGAATCTAAGACATGCTTTCATGATTCGGACCATTATATTGATGACGGGTTCCCCACCCCACTGTAGAAGTGCTGGGAAGATTCCATCTGGTCCTGCTGATTTAAAAGGTTTAAAGCTATTAATGGCCCATCTTACCTTGTCAGCAGTGATAATATTATTAGTTATGTCTAAGTGGTCGACAGCTTCATGGTGAACCTCTTCCGGCCACACAATCTCTTGAATAGTTCTACTTCCGGGAAAGTGAGTTTCCAACAAGAGACTGTGTGTTTCTGTGGTGGAAGAGGTATATGTTCCATCGGGTTTTTTAAGCGACCCTAGCCTGGAGTTGCCTTGTTGAGCTAGTATTTGCCTTACCCGATTTGCTTGATCAACGGTTTCAATGTCGCTGCAGAATTTCCTCCATGAGTTGCTGCTTTTGAACCGTAGTCGTTTCTTGTACTTGGATTTGGCATCTTTATAGTTGTCCCAATCCTCATCAGCACTGGTGTTCATCGCCCTGTTTAGCAGTCTTCTGATCTTAGCACGCATCCTATCTAGATCAGGACCCCACCAAACTTAACAAACGTATCGTGCGTCTAGCTGGAGAGTCCCTATCGGCGGAGGTAGTACGGGGATGCCCGCAGGGAGGAGTGCTCTCCCCGCTTCTGTGGAATCTGGTCATTAACGACCTGATTACCAAGCTTAACGCTAATGGATACTACACCGTAGGATACGCCGACGATTTGGTAATCCTCATCACAGGTAAATTTGCGAGCACAGTGTGCAACCTTAAACAAACAGCTCTTCGCATCGTGGAGCGCTGGTGTTTAGAATATGACCTGGCGGTTAACCCAACAAAAACGGTAATGGTCATGTTCACTAACAATAGGGCTCTTGGTAGGTATACCCTACCTAAGCTCTTTGGAACGGAACTCCAGCTAGCAACTGAGGTGAAGTACCTGGGCATAACCTTGGACAGCAAGCTCAACTGGAGTAGCCACATCGACAACAAACTAAAGAAGGCGAGTATTGCTTTCTGGCAGTGTCGGAGAATGGTGGGGAAAAAGTGGGGACTTTCTCCCAACATCATTCTTTGGCTGTACGTAACGGTGATCCGTCCTCTTGTCTGCTACGGAGCTGTGGTGTGGTGGACCAGGACCAAACTAACCACAATGGTAAGCAAACTCCAAAGCTTCCAAAGGCTGGCCTGCATGGCTATCACAGGTAGTATGAGAACTACTCCAACAGCAGCAATGGAGGCCATGCTGTGTCTTCCGCCACTCCAGCTATATATTAAGCAGGAGGCCGCGTCATCTGCGGTGAGACTCAACACCTTAGGACTTTGGAGGAAAAACAGGACCTCACACACCGCCATCCTAGGGGAAGTTTACAAAAAATTTCCCATCTCTATGGCTTGCAGTGACAGAATCCCTAAACAATTTGTTTTTGACAAAAAATACAACATACAGTTACATGAAGACCATCGGGTTGAGGGGCTCGACGTTAAAGAGCTCAGAATTTTTACCGATGGTTCAAAAACTGAAGCAGGCACTGGTTCAGGCACCTTCTCGGAGGACCTAAACATCAAGATGGCCATTCCACTGGGTGCCCATAATACTGTCTTTCAAGCTGAATGCATGGGCATCATCTCGGCCGCTAATGCCATAGCATCGAGAAAGGTAAGAGATTCCTCCATTCGAATCCTCTCGGATAGCATGGCCGTCCTACAAGCCCTAAATAGCAACACTATTAACTCAGGGCTAATCTACGAGTGTCACAAACGACTAATGGAGGTATGTCAACACAACCGCGTAATCCTTCAATGGATAAAAGGACACAGCGGATCAAGAGGTAACGATGCAGCGGATGAGCTGGCGCGTAAAGGATCTAGCTTGACAGCGTATGGTCCCGAACCTATCATCCCTCTTCCCTTCAAGATGGTACGCTCATTTCTGAGAGAGTCGACCAGGAATGATCATGCCACTCTTTGGACAAACCATAAGGAGTGCAGGCAGGCTAAGCTGGCCTTGCCGTCCCCTAGCGCTAGGCTGGCTAAGACCTTGCTTCGACTTAGCAGGCCGCGCATGCGACTGGTAACTGCAGCACTTACTGGCCATGGTTTCTTTAACAAACATCTATATGTCCTAGGTGTTACCGACAGCCCCCTTTGCAGAGCCTGCTTGGAGGCAGAAGAAACGGCTGCTCACGTCCTCATGGAGTGCACAGGAGTAGCGGACTACAGGGCTAAACACCTCGGTCAATCGAGGGACCTTCCAGGGATAGTCGGTAACGTAAAGGGCCTACTGGCGTTCCTGGAGGAGTTGGGTTGGCTCGAATGATTCGCATTCCCACCCACACGCAAAATAGGCGCTTTCGTCGTCGAGTTGCGGAAACCAGCCCGTCTTACAATTGACAATTGACATATTTACAAAAATGACAAACAAGAGTGAAATGTAAAGTCAAAAAAAAATATATAGGTGGCCTGCATTAATACACGAGTCCATGAAGTTTATCACAAAATCTAACATAAATATCAACAAAATATTTCTGTGGTATTAACTACTCTATATAGATACTTCCTCTTGCAATGCGACCGTTCCCTACGTTGTCTCGATGGGTACTGAGTGCGGTGAAGTAGTAAGAAAAAAACGAACATTTCCGAGAAAATACGAAAGGAAAGGACTACATCTGTAATAACTATAATTGTCAGTAAGCGACAGAGCTATGCGTGAGTCTACCTTTCCCTTTCTATTCGAAAAATTGAGAATATGAGAGTATAGCTCTGTCCTTTAATAACAACAATTATTGTACCCTAGTCATGGTTGTTTATCTATCTAAGTATAATATTTCTCTATATACGTATGTGTATCGTTGTCTTTTTATATGTCATTAAGTTTATGTTTTAAGTGAATGACAAAGTTATCTTTGCGAGTTTTTAACTTTGTGAATTATAATCACTACCATTTGCAAAGATTGGGTCACTGCTTCAATTTAACCCTATATGTTAGAAATTATATAATTATATATCAAAAACAGTTTCGTCATTTAAAAATAAAACACGTGAAAAAACAACTGACATAAACAATTACACAAACAAACCGCCCCAAGAATCTCCCGGCCCAAAGGTGCCCATTACACTGGCAGCGTTCCCGCGCTGCACAGCGAGTGAGATTCTCTGGACCAGGAAAGCCCCAGAGCGGTTGTCAAACCCTCGGTCCCTCAAGCGGCGCCCAATGTCCCTGACAAAGGCCCTACCCTGCGAACCCCATACCCCTGTAGTCTCGACGGCCAAAGGAACGAACAGATAACAGTAGTACCCAAGTAGTACCCAAGATACAAGGTACAGATAGATACAAGATATACCCAAGATCGTACCCAAGATACAGGGAATCCTAGTTTGGGGCTAGATCAATATAATGTGTAAATGGTGTCCAAGGTATTATTATTATTATTTATTTATTTATTACATCACTTCCGCTGTAGGTCCGTTTTCGCGCCAAACTGTCAATAGTCAGTTGGGACCGCGATTTTTGGCATTAAATATAGTATTTTAATAAGCTCGTTGTCTATTCGACATGATACACGTAAAAGTGAATCCAGAAATAAAATTAATTCATGTGTTCAGGCCTCTCGGCACCCAATGACCTCGCAGGGGCCCATAGCTACGAGGTAGCGTAGCGATCGGATGCCAAGAAGTAAGAACGTCGGCGATTCACCGAGCTAAAGTAAATAGATTCTATCTGACCTGGTCTGTGCTTCGTTCCCGTCAAACTCCTGTCTCTCTGCAAGGCCTGGGTGCACCCTAGGCTCTTCTTGGTAGACAGGTTCTTCAGCCAACCAGGTATGGCTGGCAGGCCAGCTTCGACGCGCACAGTGTTCCAACACAGGTTATGTTACGTAAATGCGAACTTTATCTGGTTCGGGGAACCACAATACACTCAGCTATATAGACAATCCTGAGGGGAGCCCGAATACAATTCCAGATGGCTTACGATTTGATTTCAATGCCCTATACCAATACGCGTTCCATCGCGAGGGCTTTTCGTCTGACAGTTGTCAAAAAACTGCTAGGTTGGCAGCTCCGTCAAATTCAAAATGGCCGTTCCGAAACCATCGATCGAGTATCGATTTTGAATCGAACAATCACCCGCCCGGACAGGCACCCACCTGTCCCTTAATCTACAGGCAGCCGAGACAACGTTGCTACCGCTCGTTTTAGTACCGAGCCTCCTACTAGAACCTCTGCAGACCGGGGGGTCCCGTCCCTGCCAGGGAACAAGTTAACAATGCGCCCCCTGCGCCAACGCAGTGGCGGTAGGTTAGCATCCTTAACCAGAACGAGGTCACCAACACTAGAGGGGCTGGTTTTGTCAGTCCACTTAAGGCGCTGTTGTAAGATATGCAGATACTCGAGCGACCAACGCTTCCAGAAATTCTGAGTAAACTGCTGCAACATCTGATACCCTGACAACCGATACAATTTCACTTCCTCGAAGGGGTGCTCGGGCAACGCGTTAAGTGGCTGTCCTATCAAGAAATGGCCTGGGGTCAGAGCCTCCAGGTCATTTGGATCCGAGCTGAGCGGACACAACGGTCGCGAATTGAGAACGGCCTCGTTCTTACAAAACAATGTCGCGAGCTCCTCAAAAGTCAGCGCGGTCTGACCTACTATACGCCCTAAGTGCGTCTTAGCTGACTTAACTACGGCCTCAATAATCCCACCCCAGTGGGGGCAACTCGGTGGGCTGAAGGTCCACTGTATACCCCGACGGGAGAGGGCCGTTCCAATATCCACTTTATTTACATTCAAAAAGTTGACTATCTCTCGTAAGCATCGCTCCGCACCGATGTAGTTAGTGCCGTTATCAGAGCGGACCAAAGTTGGAAGTCCCCTTCGAGAAACAAACCTATCCAAACAAGCAATGAAAGCCTCTGTCGAGAGATCAGCAACGAGCTCGCGTTCAGGAGCCCGACATCCCCTGGATGCACAATCAGACGGGTTCAATTCTCCTGGTACATGTCTCCAGGTCAGTGGGACCTCAGACGACACAATCTGGGAGACACGGTTCGCAACAAAAACCTCTAAGTTATGGACCGATGCCTTCAGCCAGCACAAAACAATCTGGCTGTCCGTCCACGCGTACACCGTATCCTCCAAAACCACTGACCCACGCAACACCGTTAGAGTGTGACTCAAAAGTTTGGTCAAAAGAGCAGCCCCGGACAGTTCCAGTTTTGGAATCGTCATCCTTGTCCGAATAGGCGCTACCTTGCTTTTTGCCAAAGCCAATCGCACGTCGACCTCCCCGGTGGAGGTGACGGTTCGCAAATAAACCGCTGCCGCAAACCCTCGTTCAGAGGCATCACAAAACCCGTGAAGGGTTGCCCTGTAATCCCCAGCAGGGACCAATTTCCTCGGCAGCGATACATTATTTATATTGAGGCCCAACCATTTCGCTAAATCGTTCGATACAATGCAGCCCTGAGCTCCAGAATCTAATAGGGCGCGAACGTATGTTGGGTTGCCCGCCAAATCCCAAACAAGCACAGAGGCGATCGGTAACACCACCGTCTCCGGTTGGGGGGCAACAAATTGTTGGGCCGCAAATTCCTAGCGAGGGCCCCCGGGGCCCCACTGTGCCTGTAACCGATCAGGTAGGCAGCTATACGCCAGAGGGTCCCATTGTACAAATGGCCCACGCGCCGGTTCCATTGCCACCCTACGACGCCCCCCGAAGGGGGGTGGGCGTGAATTCAACCGTGGCCGCTCCATGAGCGGGGGGGACATCACATGCGACCGACGAGGACGAGGCGACGAGCGGGGCGACAACTGAGGCGGCGTCCGAACCGCATCCGCATAGCTCGAAGGTGTCCCATGCCACCCGCCCGTTACGGCCTGCTCAACATACCCAATGTCCCGCTGAGTCGGATGCTGAGTCGCAACCGAAAACTCAGGGCCCCCCATGTGATGACCCTGAGTGCGGCCCTGCACCCCTGGGTGGCTGCGTGCTTGTGGCCCCATTGCCCGCTGAGTCGGATGCTGAGTCGCAACCGAAAACTCAGGGCCCCCCATGTGATGACCCTGAGTGCGGCCCTGCACCCTAGTACTACCCTGTGCACGTGGGGACGTTGGCCCCTGAGTTGCGCTCCGAGTCGCAAACGAATTCTCAGGGCCCCATGCCGTGTCACCCTGGATACGGCCCTGTGGAGGCTGTTGGCCGGACCGGTTCATGCACAACAGATTGTTGTGGGCCCCACCACAATATCCGCACAATTTTGTGCGCGTGCAGTCCCTAGCCATGTGTGGCCCGAGGCACAGGAAACACCAGCTCCGCTGCTTGGCCATCCGGCGCCGTCCCTCAACCCTAAGTTCCCCGAACTTATTGCAATTGGCCACAGCATGGCCAATCTGCCTACAACATGGGCAGGTCTCACTATGTGGGGTCAATGCACTCACAGTCCCATACGACTGCCGGTTGGTGCGGTCCTTCCTCGTCGGAGGGCCCCTACTCACAGCGCTCCCGGCAGCTCTCTGTGGCTCCGAAGGATGGGTGACCGTCAACCCCAAATTCTCTGCCCGTCGAGCCTCCTCTTCCAAGAATCCGACCAAGTCGGAGAAGGCGGGCAGGTCCTCGGCCGACCTCCCGTGAGACTGTTCGAAACGAGTCTGCACGTCAGCGGGTAGGCGGGAAAGTACAATGTACAGCAGTAGGTACGACCATTCACCAACCGGAAGTCCAAGATTCTCTAGGGCCTTGGTGACGGACAACAATGGGTTCAAAACCTCCGTCTGTATGGCCCCGACCTTGTTCACAACCGGGATACTAAACAAACGGTTCAGTTGGGCATCGGCCAACCTCCGTTTGTTATGGTAACGTCTGACCAACAATTGTCTGGCCGTTTCATAGTTACCCTCCGTAACTGTCAAATGAGCGACCAGCTCCCTAGGCTCACCCCTCAATGCTGCCACCAGCTGAGCCATCTTGACAGACTTGGTAATGTCCGATCGCATGTGCACCAAACTGTCGAACAGATTGATGAAGCTCATCCATTCACCGGACACTCCGTCAAAAGTAGGCATAGTTATAACGGGTAACCTGGTCCCCGATCCCTGAAGCGGCAGAGGTGCTTCGATGTCACCACCATGGCTGGACTCGCGCTGTCTACGTATGTCCGCAGCCTTCTGCGTGATAGCAGCAGCCATCTCCATACACTGGTCGACATCCCCTAGCAACCGTGACAGCCTGTCAGGTGCGCAACCATCAACTGATTCCGCCTGCGCGGACAATTCGAGCACCCTGTTGTAACGTTCCTTAACGTCCATAGACCGCTCCAATACCACATCATGCCTATCTAAACGGTCTATCAGACCGTGTGCGGAGGAAAACCATCTGAGTTCCTTAGAAACACCCTTCTGTATTTCAGATAAAGACATGATCGGAACGATACTTACTCACAATTTGCAGTAACTCAATTTTATTGGACCCTCCAGTCTATAACCCAAACGAGGGAACCCTAAACTATAACTTAAACAATGCTGATTTCCCCAAACAATAGAAACCGAGTTTTATATCTACACAAATTCTGTAAACAACAATTTAGTTTCCCTATATCATATAACACACACAGATAGTCAATATTAGTTCAAGTTATAAATTGCTATAAACTGAAAACAATGTCATAGCCTGCTATCAATAAATGTAACTACCTATGTTAACCAAACATTCATTAGCATTACTAGACCACTAATAGATTGACTAACTGGTAACTGGTACTTCAATGCAAATTTCAATTCAAAACTGTAATATCTGTCTGTCTACTACCAGCAATAAACTTATAACTTACAATACTACCAATCTATGTGGATACAGGAACAACACCAAGTAAGCTAATAACCGCCTATACCTACAGATTGATAGTCCCAAATCGTGGGTTCCTGGAGCCCTTGACGGCTGCAAATCTCAGGAAACCACGCTCTGCTACCAAAATGTTCAGGCCTCTCGGCACCCAATGACCTCGCAGGGGCCCATAGCTACGAGGTAGCGTAGCGATCAGATGCCAAGAAGTCTGAACGTCGGCGATTCACCGAGCTAAAGTAAATAGATTCTATCTGACCTGGTCTGTGCTTCGTTCCCGTCAAACTCCTGTCTCTCTGCAAGGCCTGGGTGCACCCTAGGCTCTTCTTGGTAGACAGGTTCTTCAGCCAACCAGGTATGGCTGGCAGGCCAGCTTCGACGCGCACAGTGTTCCAACACAGGTTATGTTACGTAAATGCGAACTTTATCTGGTTCGGGGAACCACAATACACTCAGCTATATAGACAATCCTGAGGGGAGCCCGAATACAATTCCAGATGGCTTACGATTTGATTTCAATGCCCTATACCAATACGCGTTCCATCGCGAGGGCTTTTCGTCTGTCAGTTGTCAAAAAACTGCTAGGTTGGCAGCTCCGTCAAATTCAAAATGGCCGTTCCGAAACCATCGATCGAGTATCGATTTTGAATCGAACATCATGATTCCTATTTCGTTTAGCCAGTACGAACTACGATATCATGGCGCGCAAATGAAAATACTCTCTCTGACTTGGATATTAAATGACATTCGTCGGAAATTCGGGCGCTTATTTACCTAAACTTGGCGAAAAGACATAAAATGGAGCAGTTAAAACCACCTCGTTCGAAAATGTGGAAGAATTCCCGGGATTTTCTGTAATGTTGATGTATTTTTGCCGAAATCTTATTTATAGAAGACATATAAGATTCTTACGCGATTTTCAATAAAATAATATTTTAGAAAAAAAACGGAATTCCCGTGATTTCCTACGAATACGCAAGGTGGTATTGATTGCTTCATGTTATATCTTCTAGGAAACTTTAGGTCGATCACTGGTAATAACATTAATTAAATAACACAAGGTTCATTTCCTATTGAGACGCGCGCCATGTTATCCTAGTTTATCTCTACAATGCTGTTTACTTCTTTGCAAGCTAGAGGGCAAGCCCATGGCCACTCTGCTAGTCTAGATAGGCAACTACGATATCGATAAATTTCGATTCAACACAGCAATATCGATCTCTCAAGTGAGTGCAATTCTCAAGGTGAAAACCAAAAAAAAAGACGCGTGTTATTTGAGATTCCCATCCTTTTTAACCGACTTCAAAAAAGGAGGGGGTTCTCAATTTGGTTGTATTTTTTTTATTTTTTGTTACCTCACAACTGGTACTATTTACGAACCAATTTCAATTTATTTTTTTACATTGAAAGCTTGAGCCCATTGGTCCCATTAAAAAAAAAGAAATCGGTCTAGTAGTTTGGTTTCTAAAGCAAAAATACTGGAATTATTATCCAGGTAAACGTAATTGCGTATTAATTGCTTTACTGTGACTTATCAGTGGTGGTTAAGGTCGTTGTCATTAGATGAATTCTGTCTATAAGTACCGTATCTTTGTTTATAATGTCGTGCAATACGTGTGGACTTGGCTGTCAGACAAACAGATTTCGTAGCCTTGTTTTTGTGTATTTTGACGACATTCGCATCCTAGCTTGTTTTTTTTTAATTTTAACTTGGTGAATTATACATAGTCAGGTCATAAGTTCTGTCACACAATAAAAACTTTTGAATTTAGAACGCTGGCCACAAAAAAGTTTATTGAATTCGAATTTCGAATTTTTCATGAAAATAAAAATGTGTACTTTTTAGAATATTCCTCATTTTTAAATATGGAGTGGACACTTAAAGAAGACCGTGTCGCAGTTATTGCGTTGCATCGTTGCGGTTACGCGCCAATTCAGATTTTCGACTTACTGAAAAATTTGAAATTAACCAAAAGATTCTTTTATCGTACCATAAAACGATACAATGAAGACTCTAACTAAAACTCTAAAAACTAGTGTAGATGACAGGTCAAGAAGTGGTCGCCCTCGCTCTGTTAGGACCCCAGCAGTGATAAAAGCTGTGAAGGCGCGAATTCAAAGAAATCCCATACGTAAGCAGAAACTGTTGGCCCTTCAGATGGGGTTAAGCAGGACCACGGTGAAAAGGGTGTTAAATGAAGACTTAGGGCTTAAGGCATATCGAAGAAAAACAGGACATCGTTTGGACGCTCGTTTAATGGACCTGAGTCTGAAGAGATGCCGCGCTTTGTTGAAGCGGTACGCGGGAAAAAAGCATCGGGAAATTCTTTTTTCGGATGAAAAAATTTTCACCGTGGAAGAGAGCTACAACAAACAAAATGATAAGGTGTACGCACACAGCAGAGAAGAAGCGAGCAACCGTATTCCGCGTGTCCAACGAGGTCATTTTCCATCCTCGCTCATGGTTTGGTTGGGAGTCTCTTATTGGGGCTTAACTGAGGTACATTTTTGTGAGAAAGGCGTAAAAACGAATGCAGTTGTGTATCAAAATTCCTCAAGAACCTTGTGGAACCTGTTTCTCATACCATGTTTAATAACAGGCACTGGGTATTCCAACAAGATTCTGCGCCAGCTCATAGAGCGAAAAGCACAAAAGACTGGCTGGCGGCGCGTGAAATCTACTTCATCCGGCACGAAGACTGGTCCTCCTCCAGTCCAGATTTGAGTCCGTTAGATTACAAGATATGGCAACACTTGGAGGAAAAGGCCTGCTCAAAGCCTCATCCTGATTTGGAGTCACTCAAGGCATCCTTGATTAAGGCAGCCGCCGATATTGACATGGACCTCGTTCGTGCTGCGATAGACGACTGGCCGCACAGAATAAAGGGCTGTATTCAAAATCGCGGGGGTCATTTTGAATAAACTTTATTACCATAAGAATCTATGTTTTATTAAGTTCATTTTGCTATATAAATGTTTACATAAATAATAAACATGTCTAAATTATTTCATATTGCACATGTGACAGAACTTATGACCTGACTGTATGTTGTGTTCACGTTATTTTTTTTGCATTTTTTCACTTATGTGCTGTATATTTATATTGTATTAAGCTCACTTTTCGCTGTGGGATATTATATGTAGGTAGGTATAACATTATATACCATAGTGAAAAGTGCTTTATTACATTATTGATTATCGGCAGACAGATTTTGCAGTCGCGTTATTTCCGATAACAATCTGTCATCATGTGGTCGATTTAATAATTTGTTGGCGTCCAAATCTGACAAGACTATGCCTTCCAAACTTCTGGCTCGGCTTAACGCAACATACCTGTATTTGTCCTTTTGCAATTATTTTTTTGCCAAGATCAATCACTGCTCTTTCGAGGGTCGCACTGTAGTTTATGAGCTGTGACCGCCCAGCTTAATAGAAGAGGCAACATACGACGCTCCACATCTCCGTCACCCCCTGCTGCCTGAGACGTACTGCTTGATGGTGGTATGGTATGCGTGTGCAACCGCTTCTATCTTTTAGCTTCAGACCAATAGTTTCATCATCATCTTGTACAAAGACGACATTCGCTTCCCGACTGGGGAGAAGGACTAGGGCTTGAACTTGAAGTCGGTTTTATTAAGTTTTTTTGGTGATTATTCGAAGTCGGTTCAAACAATAATTTTTCAAAGTACGCCGCCAGTTTCAAAATACAAACCATCAACCAGTTTCCCCAGTTTTCGTTACCTGATTTTGTGAAGTGTTTACGCCTTGAGAAGCGCAATTCTCAGTGCCTCGTTGTATCGAGTTATAAGCTTATAGATCCCATTGTGAATATTATGAAAGTGGTTCGTCCCACGGTGCAACTGGATTAGGTTTCTCCGCCCGATATGGAGAGGATATCCGCAAAGCTATACTTATCGGTGTCATAGTTATCGTAGGCTGTGCCTTGTTACCTAGATTAGATGACAGAAAAATAACTGGAGGCGGAAGTAAGTTATTTTGTACGGGATCTAGGCGTGACTTTTGAAGATAATTAAAGTACTAGTACTAGGCTTAGTATTATAAAATAAATAAATATAGCCTGTTGAGCCGGCCTATATCCGGATACGTATTGAGCCACTCTTACGAGGTCACTGCTACTACTTTGTCAAAAATACTTTCATGGAGAGTTTACGAATATATAATTGCCACATTTTGAATGTAATACTGCAATGCAATTACTTAGGATTTCAGAATTACAGGAAAAAATTAAACACTTTAGAGGGATTTTTTAAATAAAAACTATTGAGAAAATTTCGTCCAATCGCGTTTTCCTTCAGTGAGAATCTGGATAAAATACTCAATAAAAATTTACTCAAACAAATAAATCCGTGGATGTCATTATAGTGGAGTAAATCAATTCGTTAAAAACCCATTTCATTTTGGTATTGTCATAACGTGTCATCCGAAACACGGAGCGTCCGATAATACAATACATATCCCATTGTTACAAGGTCAACACTGGATTCGAACCTGCTTCACGTAATTTGTGGATAGTGCCTGTGGAATCATTATATGCTCCTGAATTTCAGTTAGAGATATTGCATAGGCACCACGATGCAGATTTGCAGACTCTTGTTAGATAGATCGTCTCGATATAAGTGTATTTGTTTATGATGTAATACTTAAATCAACAGCAACAATTCACTAAAAAACCGATTGTTTTGTTCCAGATAACGAATAATCGAAAATGGCAACAAAGTCATACAGTAAGCACAAAGAGTTTAAGGAGTTCAAGAGCAGCGGCAATGTAGCTCCTTACACTGACGAGCAGTTCGGTAAGTGGACGTAGTTTCTACAGAATTAGCCCATCGATGTTATGGGACTTTTGCTGCTTTGCACCATCATAGTAGGACTATCTTAGCACTTTTTGAGGCAACTGCAACTGCAACTGATATGCAACTGATAATCGAGTTTGTTATAATGCGCGGCGTATAAGTTGAACCAAAATGGCGGCATCTGCGCAGGTAAAAATGTCTGTTTTAGATACATTTTACCCTGCACAGACGCCGCCATTTTGGTTAAACTTATACGCTTATTATTAATTATTAGGTGACTATCACCTAATAATTATTGTTTCACTTTACATTCTTACCTAAACAAGTATAGGTAGCTTGTTTAAGGTAACAGTCTTACAACAGGTGACATATATTAATCTAAGCAGCAGAGGGAGGTATTTTTTACAAGGTGACATTTAATAAATTTTTTAATTAGCTGATCATATTTTAGGGAATGATAGTACCTGTCATTATGAACAACTTTCCCCAAGAAACATATGGTCGCAAGCGAAAAAAAAAATTGGGTCCCCCATAGTAATTTGTAATCAGCTGATCGGGTCAATGTACTGAGGGACATTTTTTTTTCCATTTGGGACCATATGTTTCTTGGGAAAAGTTGGGAATGATGAGTACTGTCATTCCCCAAAATATGGTCGGATAATTAAATGACACCTTGTATAGAGGGACGGATAGACAGAGCTGAAAGAACCCAATCCCATCGCAATCAGAAAAGCTTGATGTAAAAAGAAAGAATGAATGATCTATCTGCTTGATAGTGCAGATATTATAATGGGTAGATGGCAGATATAGTATTTAATTAAACGTATGACTGTAAATCCAGTTTTTGCTTGGCAAAAATACTAGTTTTGCCAGACTTTATGACTGAATAGCGAAAAATTAGCGCGACTAGAAATCTAAAAACAGCAACTTGAAAACCTTGATTCGAGCATATTTGAGTAACATAAAATACAAAAGGAGCGTTGGATTTTGTTGTTCTTACATGTTCAACCTAACACGAAGCTTCGATCACCCCCTTTACCCTTCACCTACCCTGACCCACTACATCCCAGCGCTGGCTAAACCATTCAGTAATTTAGCCGCGCAATTCAATATTTTATTCGCTCATTTTAGAAAATTCCGCTGTTCATGGTCATTTGCTCAATAGTTTTTTTATCGGTCGTTTTTTTATCCCCCAATGTGCCACCAAATGGTGGAATATTATAATGGAAGATAAATACAAAGTAAAATTTAAGAAAAAACAGACTTCAATTAAAACCTATCTGATACAAAACATATCGTGTCTTCAATAATTAAAGAGTTCCCTTATATCTCCATTATCCCATCATCTGATCCTGATCGACGTTGATAAATTGTTGAGAGGCTCTCCTGGTGCGTCACCGTGACATCCATTTCACCATTATGCATTATGATGCATGATGGTGAAATGGATGTCATTGTATGCATGTCATGGAGCAAATGACCATGAACAGCGGAATTTTCTAAAATGAGCGAATAAAATATAGGAGCATACATTACAGACCAACCTTAATAAAGTTATCATAACGCAACCTGCATGTGGGACATCTTCTATTGAACAGTCCTGGTGGCCATCTGTGGTCTTCATCACCAGGTACACTTCACAAAATGATGCTCCCGAGAGTAAATGCACGTGTGAAAATTACAAAAACCGCCATTTCTCCAGGATACCATCATCAGGTGCTGACCTGGTGTCAATGGCACCAGTCGGAAAGTAAACACTTTCAAACAAAACAAACTATTTTCCAAATTGGTCCACCCATCTTGGAGAAATCGATGAATATACATAAAACAACCTCATAGTTCCCGATTAATTATAAACCTCCTTTGGTGAAGTCGGCTAAAAATAAAAAAAACATATGATGATGGAGTATTATTTACTGTAACTTCCAGATATGCTGAAATCGGAGCTGATCCCCAAGAGTAAGCTGGCATCATCCCTGGACCACAACGGAGGGCACAGAGAATATCATTACGAGTACAAAGAGGAGAAACATCCGTCGGGAAAATACGACAGGAAGGATCTGCATACTGTTGAGGTGAGATTTGATGAGATATTTTAATTGAATTCCTCTAAACTAAATGCGTGTTTTAAGCATAAAACTGTTTTTATGAATGATTCGATGACTGTAACTGCAATAACGCATAGCAACTGTACATATTGAAAAAATATTAAGTTGTGTTTTAGTTTGATTTGATCAAGTTTTCACTAACATAGATCTTATAGGTCCACATGTTGGAGTTCGATCTGTCGTCATATTATAAGAACCAACTAAACGAAATGTAAATCAGAATCTTAAAGGCTCAGATACACTATGGGACAAAAGATCCCCCAAAATGTCGCGCAACGCTCAACACGCTATGGCACTGCACAGTATATCATTATCATTACTATAGTATAATGTCGCGGGCATGTTTTGGGAAACTGTGTAATATTGCAGGGTCATGACGATTGTATCTGAGGCTTTAAAGTAACAGCAGTGTTACTAAGATTCTGAAGCCAATGAAAGAGACCGTAACATCTCGTATTAACACAGGTTCATATAACCGTATCATCAAAACATTGTAGTTACCATAAAGGATAGGTAGGAAACTAGGAACTAATCAGTTCTTCATAAGATCCAAAAACTAACCCCAGCAGAGGCAGAAAGATCCACTCAGCAAGTTCGGATCTCTGGAACGTAATGGAGGCCGCAGGGAGTACCACTACCAATACAACGAAGACTTGCAGCCATCGGGGAAGTATGATCCGAGATACACTGTCGAGGTGAGAACCTATCACGCTTGGTTCTCTTCTTCTGCGCTTGCTTCCTTCTGCCTTTCTTGGAGATGAAGAGTTGACAGTCTAGAACTCAATCTTGCTTACCTAGGTTTCCGATTGATTTAAAACGACTAGTTCCCAAAACGTTCTCTTACCGAATCATTGCTTTGGATCTAGGAATCTGGACAATAACTGTAAAGTTGTAATTCGCAATTTATTCGGGTAACAAACTAACTATTACATTAGCAATCTTTACACAAATATCGATGCACAATAAGTTAGTTACGATTAGATTAGATAGGTAACTACATAAGTTGTTACTTATTTATCATCCATGTTCGTTGTTGTATTTATTGGAATAAGCGGACCTTCTGGTAAGTGATTTGGGTTTTACAAGGTTCGCAAATTAGTCCCTGAAATCTTTAATGAACCACCTACATTAATATCTGTATTAAGTTCTTGTCTCTGGGCGTGGGTTCTCTTGCCTACTGGTAATGGGCTACATGTGTGTGTCTGACCAATTTGAAACTCGGTCGATGGTGCTGGTTCCATTTGCCTTTGGCATATTTGTCCGTCTTCCTGTTACTCTAAAGATTGTGGTTGGATAACGTTTCCTGTGCTGGCGAGGGCGCCAAAAAGTGATTATACATGATGTGTATATCATACCTTATGTGTTATAGTAATACCAAGTTTTATCAGCTTGCGGGTATTCCTTTGTGTTTGCAAACGAGCTTTTGTTCTTCGGTGGAAGTGCCTGCTTATGGGAATATAGTGTCAAGCACGAGCACTAGTTATGTCAACAAAGTACCGTGGTAACTATTGTACTTACTTTGTTGCAATTACCTACCTACTGGATGCAATTTATCCGCTTTTGTCTTCAGTTTAGGATTTCTACTTTGAAATTGATAGATACTTATTATTACTTATGAGAAAATCTAAAACGAGAAAGATATATTAGAACTAGATTTCTCTTTTGGAAACTTTTATACCTACTCTCAGTATATTAAAGTTAGGGGTCGCAATCGACCGAATTGACGGTATTTTTGTCATACAAATCTAATCACTGATTCCATCTTCCAGGAGTTCACGGTGCCACCGAAATCCACTCCCAAGTCTAAAGAACATAGCTCCTATTTCTACGAGCGGGAAGAGAGAGAATTGCCTGTCTTGAACACCTCGACAGCAGCCAGGACTTACAACTACGAGACATCGAACAGCTCCACACCTGGTGAGTGATCATCAGAAACATCATTAGGCAACACTCAAGAAACTCTTTCATCCAGTCCCCTATTCTCGATCCCGATCATTTTGTTGATGTGTGTTACTCGAACTAAGATTTTATGTATTTGTAAAAAAGGCTCCCGGTTAACAATATAGTGAGAACCACATCTTACCCATCCTCTTTCCGTTTCTCGTTTCTGTATGTTGCAATGCGATATCAAAATAGAGATCGTATCGTATCCAAAACAGTAAGTTCTTTCCCGAGGATTAGGATTAGGGTTTTATGATTTTATGTATAAAATCAACCAACAACGGTCTTTTAATCGATCAATTGGCTATCTGACCTATGATGTTAAATAGGCCAATTGGTATTCATAAGTACCATCTAGGAGTAGGTGTGCGAATATTTTACAAAGACAATTAAATTAAATGATTTAAATTTTATTATTAAATTGTTCAAATAAATCGATTAGTTGTGAATATGTCATTTAAACACTACTTATGTGATATTAATATCATTTGTTGATATTAAATGTAAAGAGATTTAATATCATCAGGAATTATTTTATAAATTTTGATCAACATGCCCAAAATTTTACCTTGTGGTAAACCATAGTTATTCACAGATTAGTAGGTTGAAATGTTTGTTTCATTCCATCAATAATCCTGCTTACTTCGGAGCATTCAGTCCGCTGACTAAGATACCAGCTTTTTAGCCATTCTAGTCATTTTTCTCGGATTCCGCACTTGTAGAGTTTATCCATTAGAGTAGGATACGATACGAAATCAAAGGCTTTGCTCATATCTAAGAATATTGAGGCAACAGACTTCTTATAATTATTACTTTGTACGAAATTTTCCATAAGAGCAATCGTAGCCTGTAGAGAGAGACGCATAGCACTTATTAAGGAACTTTTTTGATATACATCTTACTTACTTACTGAAGATTCTATTGTGGGCATTTGTGGGGCAACAACATAAATTTGCCTTCATCGTTCTCATATTTTTTTCTTTTCCGGCCAGCAGAGGAAGTCGTTAAGGAATTTTATTACGAAAGCCTGTTCTTTTGGTATGTTAATTTGTGTCGCAAAGCTATATGTAATCTTGTGTACAACATCCTTTCAAGTACTTTAGAATGACAAGCATTAAGGTAACAGGTCTGTAATTATTATTTTATGCATTACCAATTGACTGTTTAAATTGCAGGTTATTCAAAGGTGAGGAGCTCCACAGTAAAGAAAGACCTGTCTCAGAACGTGGAGGAGCTGGACTCACTTCTGGACGACCTGCAGAAGGACCAGGACAGACAGCTATACAAGAGTGAGTTACCTACACGTAATTCTTCCTGTTCTTTTTCTTCGATGTATTCTTTCTTGTTCACTGCTAGACATGGGGAAGATTACGGAAAAGTTTTTGTTAGAAGACACTGTATGATTGTAACATAAAAGAGTTTCATTCATCAAAAGTGGCACAGCTCTGTCCTCAGTTAGCCATTTACTCAATACTTCATTTAGCGTGACTTGGGGCAAATCGAGATTTAAAGGTTCTTAAATAATTTTATTTAGCTTTCAGTTTAAAGATTGATTTATTATTTCAGGCGGATACACCTCTGATACTGCCGAGAGCACCTCATTCGACTACAGGAAAGGGTAATTTTTTCAACTTATAATATAATCTGTATAACTTTTTTGACTTTTATTAAACTTTAGTTAATAATAATAATAATAAGGATCGTCCGCAAATTCATGGGAAATTCATCTTAATTATTCATTCATCACTATGGACTTGGCTTAGCCCATAATAATTAGCATAATAATTTTATTTCATCATCAAAATAGTTACAAGAGTTACCAACTAATTCCTTACAATAATATCACAATAATAACTGAACTAGGTATAAATAACCTGTATTTCTGGCCCCAGCGCAACTTCCGGATTAAGGTTGGATGCTAAATTTATATAGAGTTGCGACTATCCGATGGAAAAATTAATGGAAAAGTTAGTTATTATAAGATTACAATATTTCGAAATTAGCCTAATCTTGATGATTATCTTGTTACCGGTTATCCCGCAGCAGTTAATGGCCCCACCCCACACTAGGCTAACTTAAATTCCGTCCCCAGCATCCCAGCCAAAGCGCCCTCCTCTGGCTACTCAACCCTCAAGAAGGAGGAGCGCTTGGAGACCTCGTCATGGGGAGGAAGCCCACCGCCCACCGTGTCCAGGGCAGCGGAGATCCGACAGCAGCTGTATAGGGAGGAGAAGACAGGTAGCCTTACCTTGCTTGCATACTGAGATAGATAGAGATAGATAATGCATTCATTTACCGTTAAAATACACACATATGCAGTTTAGAGGTAGGTAATTAGAGTTTGTGGGGTTGCGGTTCGAGGCTTCCCAACCGAGAGGTCCGGGTTCGAATCCCGGCTGTGGAGAAAAAAAAACAGGTCTTGGATGTTTATATGTGTGTCACGTCGCTGTTTCTGGTTCCCAAGACACAGGGTACCCTAGTGTGGCGCCAGAAGCAATTAATTGCCTGTGTGTGTATAAATGTTTTGTTAGTACTGGACCGGGCGACATACCGAATATGCAGGTCGACCCCACTAGTTCCGTTACTTACTGTACATTATAAAAGTTCAGCAGATAATTTCGGGCCCCTGATACTGCAGTTAAATTAATTGGCACCAAAAATATGAAATTGATACCAAATTGATATCTTGTTTACCATACAAGCATATATAACAGCACTTAACATTACTGCAATTTGATAACTTGAAAATATAATATTCACCATTGAAACCACTGGACCAAGGGAGACTTACTTATTAATTCAAATTCAAACTCAAAATTGTTTGTTTTCTATAAATATTAACAAAAGATTAGAAAACGTATTTTTTATCCACTTCT
Organism: Argyresthia goedartella; assembly: GCA_949825045.1. Lineage (NCBI taxonomy): Eukaryota > Metazoa > Arthropoda > Insecta > Lepidoptera > Argyresthiidae > Argyresthia > Argyresthia goedartella. The sequence goes on from OX463834.1 coordinate 21,661,667, forward strand.
CTACATCGGGCCACTGTGGGAGAAGCAAGGGCGAACAACTGCCACAGATTGATTTTTAGATCCCTTTTAAATATAGGTTTTGTTTAACCAGTACAAAATTTACATATTATAAATATTACGTATATAAATAAAATGCAATTTTTATCTTATAATTATAGAGTCCCGCGTAGTCCCGTCTCAGATATCGCCGGCGATCGCTCACCCTGTGCCGGCGCCGGTCTGTGCCAGCTGCCATCACTCCACGCTGAACTCTGTCAACACTGTCAGCAACACCGGGACTGTGAGTTACATTTACTGGAAGAGATATTTTGTTAGATAAGCTTATGGCCTTGTTACCTTGAATAACAATCAGTTAATTGCGAGTTGGACTCACACAAGACCCTTCGTGTATTGCTTGTACCATGTTACGGAACCCTTTCCGTACCATCGTATACGAAAAAAAGACGCCTATTGTATGGGCACCAACGTTAATTTTTTTAATTGCATGCAATTCATTGTAATTTGACATTAACAGAAACACACATTCTGTGAAAGTTTCAACTCTCTAGTAGTATTACGGTTCATGAGATACATCCCGCTTACGGGCATATAGGATAGGAGGCTTAGCAATAGGGTCCCGTTTGGCACCCTTTGGGTGCGATACGGAACCCTAATAATAATTTGATTTATTATTGAGTCCCGCGTATATCGCGAACGCGCACCCTGCTATTTACTGAAAAAAAAGTTTTTGTCGCGGCAGTATACCTAATCAGAGTTTCCCAGAAATGCAAGAATCCATAAGGATCCCATAGGCCACAGATTTCAGTATTATAATAATAATTTATTCAAATAACAATATATACATAATCGCAAAAAAATATTTATTATCTTCCTCAACAATAAAAATAACTATTGGGTGGTTCTTGATACCTAAACTAAGATAAAAAGGCTGTAAGATTGGCATCAAGAGCTCTTCCTAAGTATACTCCAGGACAGAACACTGGGCTCAAAAACGACCTTAACTGATTAACCCCTATATCCCAGCTCACCCGCTCCGGCACACCTGGCATGAACAAGGTCACTACGACTGTCAAGACCTACACGTACGAGGTGCCCGCCGGAACTGAACCTGGGGCCGTGCCGCTACCCGCCATCGCTGACTACGAGCATACCTACCACAGCGCAGCCGACAATCGCACTATCAGGTAAGTAAGAAATAGAAGAGCACAACTCATACTCAAGATATTACAATAGATATTTTCAAATATTCTTAGTGCATAGCTTACTGACCCGGTGAAGACGTGAATTGCATACGAATGACATTTCATACTAGAGACTTAAAAATCGTTTTCGCGTTGGGCTGGTTCTGGTCTGGTCTAGACCTCTAAAACCAGGCCTAAAGGCCAAAACGATCACTAGGCGGTCTAGCCTAGCTAGACCGACTAGCGATAATTATATTTTTATAAGCCATATGAAATTTTAAGTGATATATTGATAATTGCTCATTAGTTTGCTTCCCTCGTAATAAATCTAAGCAATAAGATGTCATCATTCTCGACTTGCACGACTTGCTGGTTATGAGAACTTCAGGGTCATATAAGGGTCATGTTTCTTCCTAATTTCTGGGGTGGCTTAGCGATCACTCCTAAATCAACTTGTATTGTCGGGGAAAGGCGTGTTAATATTGTATTATTCCTCCCACAGCACAACAAACCAACTGGTGCCACCGTCCCCGTCACTGGGGTGCCAGCACTGTGCGCACTGCAACTCGCGCATCACCACAACCCACGTGACTAGTGCAACTACTGCGCCCCCCGCGCCCGACACGCGCCACTACCATCAGGTTATTACTAGCGACGGTGAGTACAGTGCTGAGTACGGGGAGGTAAGGTGAGGCTTACAAAAAGGTGTATTTACGCCATACCTAACAGAGCTTCGAGGCCGACTAGAAAACATGCCACATCTTACATAGGTGAGAAGCGGCAGCTCAAGCTATGCGTCAAAGCCCATTTTTACGATGAGGACAACATTCTGGCTGCGGAAAATAAATATAGCAATACCATATATTCAAATTAATATAATGAAAGGCTATTATGGAGACTTATGGGTTTTCACCCATAAGTCTCCATAATAGCCTTAATAGCCATAATACCATATATTCAAATTAATATAATGAAAGGCTATTATGGAGACTTATGGGTGAAATTGTACTTGAATTTGGTTATTTTGGCTTTGTTGCAGACCGTACGAACGAGCGCATCGTATACCCGAAGCCTGTGATCGAAACCAAGCTGGTACCCGGAGAGCCCTACCCGAACGGACACGCCCCTTATGTAAGTGTACACTAAATATGTGGGACCACATCTCAATATTCCCATATAATCATATATTTTATTGAATTTACTAAAAAAACGCCTATATAAATATGTAGATTAATAAATGAAACCTAATCGTTACTGTCCTCCAGGGACCGACCAACTACAAGTTCTCCGAGACCACCTACTCGGCGCACAACACGACGGAGCGCTACCCCCTGTCCCCTGCCCCCGCGGCGGCGCCCTTCCCCCGCGCGACCACGCCCTCCCCCGGCGACCAGCAGCCGCCGAAGAGACTCGACGACCTGATGGCGGACTTCCCTGAAGCAGTGAGTGTCGTACATGGTCATTATGCTCAGCCCACATCGACCCACTGCTGTGCATAGGCACCTTCTCAATAACGCCAATTCTCACGGTCCTATGACAACCGTATTCAGCGAGATCCCTCCGGACGACTTACATCAAGGCTGGTACAGATATCGTACCGCAAATTTTCTTAGCGTATGAGTAAGCTGTCACCTCTCTCTCGCCCATAAAAGCAACTATGATTTTTTTACAAATGCGCTAATCCAGGCGGTACTCAACAAATTAGCATCAGCAGTTATAAAAATCATTCTTAACTTCTGGAGCCCTGGCGTCATCATATGATGACATTTTCCCGCTATAGGATTTGATTTTATTACCATGGCATGAGGTTCAAAATCGCGATGCCTCATAACCAGGTCTTGTCAAGTTAAACAATTAAGTTCCTAGCCATGATTATCGCTTATTAAAAACCCTCACCAATAGCAACGCGCTACAAGCACGTGTGTGCTTGCAGGAATTAAAAGGTGTTGGCCAAACGTCTAGATTGCCACCACTAAGTTATGATCTTTGCAATCAAAACGTGAAGGGGTTAAGCTTCAGCTAGCTATCGTCATTGCTATGCTCGGAATCTCGTTAAATCTAACGATTAAAGTGGCTAAACGTGAATCCAACTGTGACTCTCGCATCCCCGTCGTGACGCTATGTTTGTTTTGTTTGATAAATTTGCCTTTTGTCGTCCCAGCGCTTCCCGACCCAACCCGACGGGGTGACCCACCGCAAGATCCAGGTGTCCCACGAGAGCTCCACGCAGGCCTCGAAGCCAGCGCCCGCTGTCGGCAGCAGCAAGAACGTGGCCGGCCCGGCCGTGTACTACCCGCCGGGACACACGCCGTTTGAGAAGAAGGAGTCTGCTGGATACCAGTCGGCGGTGAGTCAACCAACTAGAGTTCAATAGGATACTTTCTGAGCAGCCCCCTTTTTCAGTTACTCAAATGGACCGAAAACTGTGGAAATGTTTATGTGTGCTCTACCCATAATTTCCACATTCATCATGCGCCAAAGGTAAAATTGGAAGGCTATTCGCGCCATCTGTTGGATTTATAAAAAACAGCTCAGAAAGCATCTCATTCAACTAAAATCATCATCATCATTGTCAGTTTGTCCCGCCCACAGCTAGGTATAAGTGTCCTCCTTGTAGTGCAAACTTCGCTAAACCCCTTTTCACACTGCCCCAGGCGATGCAATCAGGCGGCGCGTACGCATCGGGCCGCGGCATGTACGAATACGAGTCTGGCTCCAAGAGCAAACAGAAGCACTCGGAGAAGAAAACGGCAGTGCCCATCTGTCTGCCGCTGTGCTGCGCTATGCCTTGCGTCATTATGTAAATTTAGGGTTAATAACCTCTTCAACCAGCCATTGTTGTATGTTAATTTTAGAAGTATATAGATATTGTAATAATTATGGGGACGAAAACAATATCAGGGTCCAGCTCTTATTCACTAACTTTAATCCACAGCAAAGTCGATAGGTTTATATGTCAAATTTATGTTTAGTGTATGGGAACTGTCGCTTTTCCACAGTTTCCATTCGATTTGAGTTAGTGATTAAGGTATTAAATTTCAGTTCAAAATAAAGCTAATACTTACGAGTATGATGGTATTTAAGTTGTGGGGGTTTGTAAGTAGATAGCGCTAGTGAGCCAGTACTTGCCGGACATTGGATACGATTAGTTATTTGGAAACAGCTTAATTATTTTAATTGTTTCCAGCTTATATTCTTTTGTGAAGGATTCAGCTGAATTTATAACCGTAAACGGATGAATATGTGGAGATTCATAGATTTGACTGTTGTTGGTTGATAAGTCGTTGGTAAATGCTGAAGCTACATTAGCGCGCTCTATCATTATTATAAATACGTTGGAGACAAACCTGAAAAAGAATGCTGCATGAACGAGAAATTGGCTATATTCAGTAAATCTGTGCCATGTAACTGTTTATTGTATATGGTTAGCCTTAGTCAAGTTAATATTTTTGACGAATTAAATGATACCTACGTAGGATTAAAAATAAAGCCTCAAAAATTCTCTAAGAGAATGTACTTGAGGGCTTGCAAGTTTAGTGAAAGATGCCATTTTAGTAAATAATTGACTTTTAAGTTTTAACTTGCAAGTAACATTGGATTAAAGGTGGGTGGCTTGTTGTGAACTAAATCATATGGTTATATTTTTTCTGTGGTCATCGATAATTGTGAATATTATACATCATGCCTCTATTTAGCTCGGTCCGGTCATCGCCTTGAGTATAATTATCCAAACTAATTTAAAATTACCTTTCGATGTGTATATTACTGATATTAGATAAGAATCTCAAAGAAACTAAACTATTTTTAAGTTCAAATAAAATTTAAAATAGTATTGACTAACAAGTGCCATTAATTGTTAACGAAATATGTACTTTATGTGCCTAATTTTACATTTAACAATTACTTCCAGTGACATTTATTACGATAGAGTATTTGAAAGGGAAATGTAATTTTGATATTTATAATAAACGATTAACTTTTTTTTTAAATAGTATTTTTATCATGTCACATTTTAGGGTTCCCTACCCGAAGGGTGCCGAACCGGATCCTATATTAATATGAGCGTCCGTCCGTCTGTCTGTCACCGGACTGTATCTCAAAGACCATAGTTGGGAGAGCTTACCATGTTGTTTGTATAGTGCAAAGGTTCCCAACCGTGGTCCACCGCTGTTATATTTATAGGTACAACGAATACTACAACAAATATTAAGCCGTTACTATATGCTTTGCTCAGCGACAAAACCAGCGAAACATGTGACGCTGTTTAATTTATTGAAGAAGCAATTTCCAGATTGGGAACCCAGAAAATACCACTGCGATTTCGAACTTGCTGCGTTAAACGCCATTGAGGACGTTTTTCCTTCTATTACTGTTGTTGGTTGCTATTACCATTGGTCTCAAACACAGCATTGAATATTAATATGTTGAGATATCTGTGGTCTCACGCTATGTGGCGAAATGGGAAAAAGATATTTGGGCAAAGAAAACAAAATCAGCTAAAATATTAGTTGGTTTGTATTCGGCGTTACCTCTACTACCCAATGAATATCTTCAAAGTGGCTGGGATTAAAATACAATTACAATACGATAGCACAGAAAATATAAAAATAAAAAAGTTTTTGCGGTCTACGGGAAACAAATAGCTGTGGGACCACGGTTAATACCTCTTATCAGAAGAATGACCCGTGGGCCCACAGAAACTGCCAGATTGAAAAGGATAAATAAAAACTAGAGTAGTGGGTCTACGGGGGAAAAAAATACCCGTGGAGCCACTGTGGGTCAATAGCAGTGGGACCACGGATAATAAATCCAAAAGAGATGTGTGTGAAGAATTGACGGACTCTGGTCAAACAAGATCTCACGAAGAGATTCCTTCGCGAAACTGAAAATACACACAAATACAGCTCTGTACGTAATAGAACTTTGCAAACTGGTAAGGCGATATCCAATGAGGTTTCCAATGAGACCCCTTGGAGTCAGTGATCGGCTCAACCAGCGACATAAGGGCGACCTGGAGGTGCCGGCCTCTAGAACTGTTGTATACTCACGATGCGCAAAGATGGTTGCCATAAGAGTACATAATAAGCTCCCCGACGAAATAAAAATAATGCCCGACACAACTTTTTTTTTATAAACTCAGACAGCATTTAATAAAAGTGTGTATAATTTTAATGAATTTTAATACGGTATGACGTTCTGAATTGCTAATTACGCTTTAATCTTATGAAACACTTGATTGTCATTATCCTGATTACTGCGAAATTATTTAAATTCTTGATTGTGTGTCATGTGTACTATTTCCATTTATTCCTGTGATTGCTATGCCCCGAGGGTAAAATGAAATTGATTCGTAACTATTAAGTATATCTGTAAGACCTTGTGCATGACATTTATGGCAATAAATATACTGAATACTGTAATTGAGACAACTAACGAGATATGTGACAAGCAAGACTGTTGTGACGTATCACATGGCATACAAAGTCGAGTGACAAGCAACCAATAAAATCTGGAAAGACGGAAACAAATGCATATTCTACAATCTTACAAAGAATATTTAAAAAGTTTTTCTATGAGGGCCAGCACCAGCGGATTCTAATAAATCCAGTCCCGAAGCCGTCCGCCGCGCCCCTCTTTGGATCACTCCGCTGCACTGGGGCGGCGCGGCCCCCTGGTTGGGAGCCCGTGGTATAGTTTTAATAAAGCAGAATGGGCTTTATTGACCCTTTGCCCCAAAAAAACATGTCACCAGATAGCCCACTAAATAAATAGCAATTTTCACTACGACAGAAAAAGAAAAAAGCTTCAGTTAAAAAAGTTAGGATCGCATGAAACGTCCATACAAAAAATACTATAACAGCGCAAGGAGAGGCGTTGCTGACCGCCTTAATGCTGAAGTCTGAGACATGGAAGAGCCCATAACAAATACCACGTAGAAACGGTCACCCATCTAGTTACCATCTGGGTCAGGTGTTACTTAACCCGCATGGTCGATCGATCGAGGACGATTTCCGATGTGATTCTAGTAGCATTGTAGGCCTAGTGGCACTCCCACATCAGAAGCAATCGTGCGGGTTAAGCAACACCTGTACGATTACAAGAATACGAATGAAACAGGTTGTCGTAATAAAAACACATATATTTTGCTTTTATCTTTTACCAAATATTCTGGACCTTTCCCAGCAAGGCATTCCGTCTCACCCTCTGCACACAAGCTCGAGTGCCGAGATCGTCTCACTACAATCACGCGCTCCTATACCACATACTGTGCAATAGATGAGGAATATTTAACAGCACATCAAAAATACTGAGTTACACAATAAAAAAAAAATATATAAAACTCCGCTGACTCGTGCAAGCCCTCCTCCCATACGACCGCGCTTGCCGCAAGGCGCCCCGTCTGGAAATATTGACCCTGTGCGAACCCCGTACTATTTTTTGTCGCTGGGTTTACTGACCGGAAAAGGAATAATCTACATTCTCTATGGTGCATCATACTTGATTGCATTGGTGCACTCTCACTCGCGCAGGGACACCCTCAGTACAATGTTTTTTTTTTTGGCTTTTTATCGCCACAACGGTTGTGCTATGTACTGCAACGGAAAGAGTAAACATATCAGGGCGAAGAGGTGGGTCCGAGTTTGGTTTAGATTAATGTGTAAGAAAAAATAAGTTGCTAACTGACGAGTTTAAAAAATTGCAATTCAGTATTTTTTAAATTACATATCCCAACATGTAATTTTTGATGTGCGTTTAAATACATTCTACGCTATTCTATTGTGAATTTGGCGGAGGGGCGCGTCATTGGGTTAAGACGAACTCTACTTAGACTGTTCCATGTGATAATAGATTCAATGGCTGTGCAAGGTACCCATTTACATGTCGATTGGAGATGTACATCTGAAGTTCGGGTCAGTTTTCACATTATAACATTGAATAACAACAAATATTAAAATTGGGCGTCTTTTATCTCGCAACATTAGTTCTACAGGACACTTGTAAGTAAAGGACATAGCTACGAGTCGGTCTCCTTCTCCTTATTTATGTTAGTGAAAGAAAGGGAGCATGAAGTTAGTCACACGACAATTGTCGTGTGACTAAAAAGAGACATTGACTACAAAAACTATAAATAACATTTATCTCACAGAACAGTCTAAGAATTTTAATTAATTTCTCATCTATAGGTATAAGGCCTTTGATATCTAGTAGCGTTTCTGTTTAGTGAATATTATAGTCTCTATAAATTAGTCGCTAATTTAATATTATACACGATTTAAGTGAAAATAATTAACTTTGTGCCGACTTATTACATCCCGTTTCACGTTCAAACATTTAGTAATTGACTGTTTAAGAATGTCTGTCACAATTATTATTCTTATCTCATCCACGTGGATTGGCATAGATGGGTTCAAACACCATTAATTAATTGGATAACATCAACTGGTACAGATAGCCGTCGACACATGGTCGTCCGAAACATGAAGAGAGCATATGTATTAGTTTGGTGAAACTAAATTATGTGTAATCTCACTTAAAACTGTTAAAACACAATATAACATGAAGATTTCCTTTCCTAACAGATTAATTAATTTATTTACATTTACGAAATAACAACATATTTGTACGGGAGGATTGATCAACCACAACTTTCAGGCACACCTGTGAATTATTACGGTGCAATGAAATATGTAACTTATTGCCGCGATAATATTCAAACTCTAACATTCACTCAATAACTAAAAATAAACTACATCTGGAGGCTCATTCTGAGACCCAATTCCGCTAGCACAATGATGGCTCACACAATTTTAGGTAATCATTATTTGGTGGAGTTTCTATTTTTAGGTAATTAATGGTAGAAATTCAGGTAATTGCTAATCATATGAATTAGTCATAAAGCAAAGAGACAGGGATTACAAAACCGTTAGATAAAAGATAACTAAAGTCGAGCCTCGTCGCCGCGTCATCGACACTGAGTGGTCATTGTTTACCAGAATTGGGCTCCTGTACTGCAACATCTATCCGATACCTTTGATATAGATATTCGCCAACTTCAGAGCGCAATTATTTGACACAATTCCTTTAAAAAACTGCAGTCTTATTAGCAATACTTACCAAAGGCATCGGGAAAGATGTCAAGAGATACAGAATCGAGGTTCTGTGCTATAGGGCGACCACTTAACTCCTCGCTTCATACAAATTAGTATGTAGGGAGGGTCCAAGTGAAGTGGTTGGACTACAACAAGGTCGAGACGGATTACAACATAGTAACAATAGAAAATAAACATGATTCCGAATAACTCGACTTGAGAAATGTTACAGAAACCGATAACTTGCTTACTCGAACTTGAAAGTTGTTTTCACTCATTTTATATAGCCTGAACTAACTAATGCTATTGAGTGATTCTCAATTTATAAAGTCCAGTAGAACTTTGAGTGTCAATTAAACTCTGAGTTGGCTATTAAGCAGTCGGGCCTAAACGTCTTGCTGGATGACCACTTACTTATGTGGCAATTATAAATCGGTAACGATATGAGAGTTACAAACGATGATAAATTAAATCTGAGGCCTTATTCAGCAGTTTATATGTCAAATTCAGGTTAATAGGAAACCAGACATTTTCCACATTTGTCGGGACGGTTTAAGCTACTGAATATGGTACAGTACAGACAAGTAACAACAATAACGGAATGTTACACAAAACAATCTATATGTACATTCGACAAATGCACCGGTTACCCTGGTACGACACGTTCATCATACTTCACTAAACAGAAAACGCTTTTACCCGCAAAATCCTACAATTTCTCACAAACCAGCGTCTTGATTCTATAACTCTAACAACTAACCGGGTTTCGCTCCAAACTAACGTTTGACTAATCAGAACACAAACTGTCATTTAACGCTATTGTCATAGGTGAAACGACAGTGTGAAATCGATGTTTGAGATACAGAATAAGACCCTCGGTGTATCAACCAATGTTGGCTTTTGATATTTACAGAAAATGTATAAACTTGCAACATTGAAAAATTTGTGCACACATGAAATACTGGTCTTAATTTTGTACTAGGAACATTGGATAGTAAGGGCTGATATGAAGATGTGGCTCCTAACTACTTGGCCATAAGGGTGAAAGTAACAGGTGGTAGCTCCAACATTTCATGTGTTCACAAAATAAAAGATTTCCATGATATATTTATTATAGCACTTTCCACTCATATATAAATTGATATTTGGAATATTTTGGAACCAGACGATATCTGCAGCAATAATATAAGTATAATCATACAATTGGAACTCCTATTATTTATAATTATTTAATTACCTAATTCTCTTTCTCTTTTTAAATCACAATCGGTAACAACTCAACTCAATATGAAACAGTCTAAGAGATTATTTTTGTCGCATTTGGGAAGTTTTAATCCAAATAACTATAATAATATTGACGGACCACTAGAATGTAGAATGCACAGCAACTCAACTGGGATGCAGTTGTAATATGAACCTTATCGTATGATAATAAGAACGGGTCCGCCAGATACAAAATTAGTATTTTTTCCTAAATAAATACATGACTAAACGCTCTTTTGGACTTTTCCGGACAAGTAATATATCGTAAATAAGAATGGACCGCAGTGAAGTTAGCGCGACCACGCCCCCTTGCGCAGCGTTACAATTTAACGTTCACTGCGCAGCTAACTTCACGTTGCTCAATATATCGCGTGGTATCGCAGCTTTCCGCGATTTGACGTAAACTTTAGAAGTTTAAATAAAAGTGGATGATTTTGACTGAGTGACAGAACATTCGTCATTAGACTTTGGATCGAAAAGGCACAGGCACGCGCTGACTTCAATCCCTGCGTGGCAGCGGACGAGTCGAGACGCAGGCGTCAAACGGAACCAAACCTATTGACAATATCATCTTTGAGCGTTCTCTGTTGCCAGCAACAAAAATCAAAGGTTATTCCCATTCAGGCAAGACACCCCTCAAAAAAACACAAACAAAACAAAAACAACCATTGCAAATTCCTCCCCGCGTAGCAATTTTCGTTCCTACCTACATTCAGCTAACTTACACTGTATTTACAGATTCGAGCTCTTAACACTAGCACTCCTATTTACAGGTTTAGCCTTAAGCCTAGGTTTATAATCTAGAGTAAGGACACTTGGTACACATAGTCGATATACGCGGAAGCTTTGGTCGGTCGTCCACACAACTGCGGCCTTAGTCTCTAGCTCCAACATCGATGACGATACCTTTGTAATCGACGTTTGTAGGATATTCGCCAAATTACAAACAACAATAATTTATCAATGGCTGCCATTTCTTGCGGCAATTTATTTTTTTGATCACGAAGCCATCAATAAGTTGGATTTAGAAATTAAGGCTGCTTGGCCCCTAACGTGAGACTCAACTTCATATTTTTTATATGCCACATCATCTGTAGCTGTCTTATCCCAGGATAGTGATATAGTTACAGTAGGGTGATTCTGTACTGCAGCATCTGCCCGATACCGTTGAAATCAACATTTTGAAGGTAATTCGAAATTGCAGTCACTATCACATCGCAATGCCTTAAAGAGGAATCGGGATACATGTCAAGGGATACTGGTTGTAAACGCATTTGAACCAGTAACCAATATCGCTATCCTAAACAGAAATACAGAGTTGAGTGCTCACGGGAACCGGGGCCAGGGAAACGCCTAGAATTTTGGCACTTCACAATGCACTTTTAGTACAAAAAAACTTAACCAGACAGGTTAGTGACTTAGCGAGGGCCGCTCGGATTCGCTATCCGCAACGCCATTCATTTAGGAGCCTCGCAACAACTACAAATGTTTTCAGTCGATTATTTCCAGACTACTGATGTGCCGCACGGGTTTTATCATGGTAAATTCCTTAAAGCCGGTAATGGCCGGTTGCGTTAACTGGTAAACTTCTAATGCCCGGATGTAGAACCGACAACTACGAACAATACAAATACTCACTTGACTGAGTCTCGCAGACATTAGTCGGCTCAAGTTGAGGTGTTGGTCCTTCTGCGCCGCCACGCCGCCACCTGAGCGTGCGCGCCAACTTTGACTGACACTCCAAAATATACTATAACCACAGAATATGTTCAGACTTAAATCAATAGCTACTCTCACTGCGTGGCAATAAAACGCAATCTAGCTCGCATCTGCGCTACGTCAAATAATCGCATAACACAGAACCCGTGCAGGCTATATTGCGCCACATCACCACGCCCGAGAGCTTCTTTTACTCTGACATCTCAAGGTCGTCTTGTCATCTCATGTCTCGCTCGCTCACGGTAGGTGTGCTCACTGTGTGTAAAAGAGGTGTTATGATAAATTTATTATAATAATGAATGATGCACTAACCTTTTCGGTATTTCACCTTGTGCTACCTTTTATTAAGACACCCTTTTACACAAAAGTATGTTTTATACGAACTACCTTTATAAGATTGTTTCGAAGGCATCGTTCGTTGCAAACATCAGAGAAAAGATATTTACAGGAAGCGGCTAACGTGCAACGCGACTGCGAGCCAAACGAGCAACCTAATTGAAATTCCTGCGGATGGGTTGGCCGGACACATATACCTAAACTGCGGAGTGAGAACCCCCATCACTGTCTCCCGCGGGAAACGACACTTCTTCGGCCATAGACTACCAGTAACGGCACACCAGTATTCCAATCAAAACGTTCCCAAATATACAAAAACTTATCGAGTAGCGAATCCCAGCTCCGGGGCACAAAAGAGTATCACAGGGGACAGGGGGTGGCCGGTCAATCGATGACGACGTACGGCAGCGCGATGAGATCGCCCAACTGAGCGCACTCGTGCCACTCCGTGAAGTTCGTCGGTCGGACCGGCCTGCCCATGTCGTCCCTCTCCGTGTTCTCTACGACGCCTATGAGGGAACTTTCTAGAACGTCGGTGGCCTCGACGATGTCCAGAGGAAGGGTGACGACGGGAGTTGCGGATACTTGGGCGTACTCGTACGGAATGGCGTCGCGGGTGTCGGAGCAGAGCGCGCATATCGCGCTGCCGTCGGCCTCGAACGCTGGAGGCTTCTCGGGCTTCTCTTTCGTGCGCTCCACAGTACGGTGCTCCTGCTGTTCCGTCTTGAATTCGTTTGGAACACTCGCCTCCTTCTTAATCTCGCTTGCGCTCGTCTCCTCCTCGTCGAACAGCCGCGGGCGCAGTCTGTCGCTCGGTTCCAACTCGGGCACGGTAACCATCTCGGGTTCGATCTTGGGGCACTCGAACTTCGAGATCTCCTGCTCGACGTCCGCCCCCATGCCTATCAGTATCGAGCGACTGTTCTCCTCGCTGCTGTCGTCCCCCTCCGTCCCCTCCGCCTCCAGCTTCACCTCCGCCGGCTCCGTCGGGTACGGTCGGAGCTCGTGCGGCGGCGGTGGCGGCGGCAGCGACGGCGGGTCGGGCGCGAACTCCGTCCAGGGCAGGTGCGGACACAGCGGGACCCGCGACATGTTCTTGACGCAGTAGTCGTCCGCGTAGTCGCAGTACTTGTACAGCGGGACCACGCTGTTGAATAGTCCGGGCTTGCGGGGGTCGGTGGCGGGCCGCACGGCGTACCTGTGCGGCTGGGGCGGGGCGCGGGTGCCGTTGACCCCGGGCAGGTAGGCGTGGTGCAGCGCCAGCACGTGCAGCGGCGTCACCTCGGCGGGCGGGCCGGCGGCGCGGCAGTGCGGGTCGGGGAGCTCGCCGCAGCTGCACACCTCGCGCGCGCGCGGCTCCTCGAGGGGGGGCAGCGGGGCGCGCGGGGGCGGCGAGGGGGGCGGCGGTGGCGGGGGCGGGGGCGAGGCGCCGTTGCGCAGGGGGCACTCCAGCTCGGCGGGCGGCGCGGCTGGAAATTTGAAATATCAAACATTACCTCTGGAAAAAGCTGACAAAAAAAAACCTGCCACTTTGGCATTTCACATAAGCCGCGTTCACACTAAACGGTGTACTGTAGTTTCAAGCGATTTTCTTAATTTCCGTCAATGTATCTTAATAGTGTTTTGCGAGTTTTCAGCGGTTACTAAAAGCTGTGGCAAGCGCGACTGACTAGACGGCTTGTGATCGCGAACTTTTGAGTGTTTAGACGAATTTGCGTGCAGGTGGCGCAAACCATAGTTATATTTCACTAATGGGTTATATGGATGGCGTATATTTTCCCAAAATCGATTTTTCGCAAAAGAAAAATTTCTACCCAGCAATATTTATAAAATTTCGTCTTTCTCTATTTTATTTGGCCAAAATAAATTTTTGCAGCGAGTGAATTTTTCATTCTTATTATTTTTTCGTATTTTTGTCCGAATAGTAATAAATACCTCCATTTCCTTTTATAAGACCGTTACCACAACAAAAAATAAACCACGCACTTGTTAACGCTATTTATAGCGTCACGCGTTTTCCCATACGGGGTGGCAGGAGGCCAATTGCCCCCCCCCCCCCCACATTACGTGTGCAGCCAGAATGCAAGTATGGAAAATAAAATGCCGGAAATGGGCTGGTGGGCCTCACAGCATAATGTAGATGTAGATAACACGATGTTGAAGTGAAATATTGAAGTGGATAAAACACTAGCAGCAAAAATTAATCTCGGTGAAATTACCTAAAAAAATAAGTTACAGAGAAATATGCAGTATGGTAAATTTCGCGAATGTTAATTTTGCGGATGGCAATATATCTTCAATGAAGTCGATTTTAGAACAAAACACGCCTTACTCACTACCGTCACGGCAAACCTATTAAAACCTGCCATCATTCGATTAATTTTATCGATTATACACAGAGTTAGTTAAGTTAGTTAGAATAGATACAGTTAGGTTAGTTAGGTTAGATAAGTTAGGAAGATAGGCAAAAATGTATGAATCCTGCTGGCCAATAAAATCCAATAAAAATGAAACATATTTAGTTTTAAGAACTAATTCGATTTAAAACAATCGGAGTTGTTAAGACATGATAATGACTTAAACGTATATTTATAAATTATGATATTATTGTATTGTTATTCTATAAAAATATTAAATTAAATATATGAAAATACTATCATTACTTGAATCGTCCAGCGATATTGCATTAATCGCCGCAGTGTACAACACTATTTAGATAAATCAACAAATATTAGTAGTTTCACGCCAGCAACAGGTAGCCTCAAAGAGAAATGACGGGTCAAGCTACATATCGAGGAGCGTCATGTTTGATCGGGGGGTGCCTCAAGGTTCCATTCTGGGGCTTTGCTATGCATTATGTATAAATGCTGAAATCATTAATAGCATAAAGCATTGTAAATACCACCTCTACGCCGACGACCTACAATTGTATATTCACATGAATAGGGAAACCATTGATGGGCGTGACCTTAATGCAGATTTGGATTGCGTCTCTTCTTGGTCGTCCAGAAGTTCTTTAGTTCTAAACCAATAAGTCTAAATACATGACACTGGGCTCTAGACACCAAGTTGCGACTCTTACATATCTAGAGCCACGCCTTATAGCAGGAGTTCCCATCCCAACCCAAAAACAAAAACGCCCTTTCGAAATAAAGAGGTCTTATTAAGACGAATCAAATGAGCCCTAACTCGATGGATTTACAAGTAAAAAGCCTTGGGTTCCCTCTCCCACCTTTGAGCTCCATCATCCTACTATTCTATTATAAGGAAGAAAACATAGTTTTCCTCAAATTTAAGCCAACATTTTTCTTTTCTGCCCAGCAGAAGATGGGAAAGGTTTGGATACGTCCTCTTGTTCACACTAAATTATCTTACTGATAGGGGCACGAGGACACCCATCTCTTCATGCTCCTACTGCAAAGGGAATTGTGAAGTGACAAGTAGGAGCCTTTTTTATATAGCCAATTCTGTGTCCCACGGCAGGGCACAGGCCTCCCTTGATCGTACCCACAAATTCCTGACGGCCGTCATGCCGACCCAATCCCAGTCCCAGCAGGAGGACGAACCCGGAATTTAACTGACTGCAGACGACAAATTCAACTGTTCAAGATAACATACTTCGACTTGCTCGCGTTTCTGTCCACAAAATTGACAACTTAATGTCTCATTATTATTTCCTGTATCATCCACTACGAAATGCTGATATCTGACGATAAAAAGTCATTCTGGAGCGCGTATTTCCGTTGTATACAAAGCCAATACGTCTGCAACTACGCGGTATACACGAGTTTTGCGGTGTATAGTTTGAGTGCATGCGAAAGTTTAATTCCAAACTATACAGTGTCACTTACGCACCCAATCAAAGGTTATAAATGAGTGTTATTTAATCGCACATCAAAAATACTGATTTGCACAGGAAAAAAGGTTCAACAAAAAAACCTTAGCTACCGCAATGTTCATTGATGAACACTTCCTTTATCCTTCGTGTTGGGTTGAACATGTAAGAACAAAAAAAAACATAAAATAACTTATACATAAAATATAAAATACAAGAGTATTTACCTTAAGTAATAGCGCAGTATATAACAGAACCATAAAATTGGCGTAGACCATTCCGAAGAATACACGATTGCGGCGTAATGCTGATGTATAGTTTGGAAGACGTTAGTGAAAACATTGCGTTCCAAAGTACAAAGTATACGCGATAATGTCCGAGTGCAGTGACCCTGCCTCCGAAGCCAAGGGTCCCGGGTTCGAGTCCAAGTGGGGGCAAATATTTGTTTGACGAGAACAGATGTTTGCACCCTAGTTATGGTTGTTTATCTATCTAAATATAATATTTAGCTATACAATTATGTGTATTGTTGTCTATTACCCAATATACATGTAATCCTAGTTTGGGGCTAGATCAATGTGTGTAAATAGTGTCCAAGGTATTATTATAATGTGCAGACCCCTGCGCAATGGCCTTGTATATTACGGAAACACGCTTCTGGAGCTGGCACCGGTATAATTTCTGAGTACCTACTCCAAACGTCGAGCGATCTAGATTGGAGTGGATACTCACGCTCCGGTTCGATGAGCATGACGTCGGGCGAGCCGGGCGACGCGGGCGCAGGCGGCTGCTTGGTGCCGCGCGACTGAATCTCCTCCAGCAGCTCCTTTGTCGTCTTCACCTGCGACACGTAAATATCATGCTCACGACACTTTGCTTCTGAATGGGGTAGGGACTTCATCATCAAAGCAGACAACGTCACGCATTGTACCAAACGGGGTAAGGTTTCCACACACGTTTCTCCCACGTTTCCCCCCCCCCACCCCACCAAAAAATCAATCTGTGGGAGTTTCTTCGCCTTTCTCTCCCACAGAGGTCTAATGTAGAGAACAAAAAATTAACGTTCTGAGTATATTTGTTAGTAACTTAACTACAGATATCAATAAATTTTATTTTGATATTGTTTATCGTGACAGGGGGCTAGTCCTTTGCTGCAACTATTGCTAGAGATATGAGTGAAATGTGTTGCCATTTCAGCAATTTAAAATGCATATTAAAGTGACTTTGTCGAAAAAGGGATATTACAATGTTTAAGATTACTTAAATGACGGGACTTTAAGGGGTTAATCTTACTCAACACAGACCTTGATGTTAATAATTTGAGTTATTTATTTCTGCTTATTAATTATAATTAAAATTATTGTAATATTTGTATTAGTTCAGCACAACCAATTTTTAAAAGATATCTAAAAATCAATCTGTGGGAGTTTCTACGCATTTCCCACAGTGGTCCAATGTAGAGAAGTGGAAAAAAAATACGTTTGCTAAGTATATGTAAATATGTACAGTAACAAAGACATTTGATTTGATTTGTGTATGCAATCAGCGGCAGAATTAGAACGATAACTATTAACTTAACAAAAAACTTCTGTGAAATCTCGGTCGTGGCACCAGTCCCAAACCAGGAGCCAGTCGTTGACCATTTTCAACTTTAATTTAAAATACTAAGGTCGTGTCGAATTTCCCGCCACTTTTTGTGCGGTTGGCAACCTTGTGTGTCCTTCACAGATCAACCAATAGCATTTAACTGTGAATATGGCGCCGCATATGTCAGTCAGATTGATTTACCGGAAACACCTCTTGTTCACTTCGTTCCGGGCGGCCATTGTAACTAGGCGTCGCGTGCAGGTAAGATTTTTTAATCGCTTTGAATCTTTGACTGGGGATATTGTAATGTGTTGTTTTTGTTTTAATACATAGCTTAGGTGGATAAACTTACAAGAATACAAAATATTTTTAGTATATTTGGCCATTTTCATAATAAAATTACGCTGGTTAACTACTGGAACTCAAACTCGATATTTTGCCAATAGTTGACCAATTGGACAAACACTGGTGAATTTCATTTTTTTGCAATATCAATTATTTTCTTTTACACTAATCCTCGCTTACTTTAAGTGATAGATCTTGCATTCTGAACACTTGACTAACTCACACAAGACCAATGGTTGACCACTGGTTAAATACTGGTGCTTTTCATACTACGTGTTCGATCTAATAGTTGACCATTTTTGGTTTTAACAGACAAAATGCCGCCAGTAAAACGAAAGGTGTTTTTCAAGTATAGTGAAGAGGATGTGACAAAGGCTATAGAAGAAATAAGTAAGGGTGCTAAAATACGAGAGACATGCCGCAAATATGGAGTTCCTCACTCAACCATCATAAACAAAATTAAGTTAAGACATCCTGTTCAGAGAAAGATGGGACCACCAACAATATTGACGCCTAATGAAGAAGCACTGCTAAAAACATGGATTTTAGCAATGGCCAAGAAGGGATTTCCAGTCAACAAAGATATGGTTCTGGAAACTGTGAAGAATATCATGCAATCAGATGGAAGACCGAATCCCTTCAAGAATAACAAGCCTGGCAAGAAATGGTTTTGCAGCTTTTTGAAAAGGCACCAAGAAATCTCTGCGCGACACGCTGAAGCTGTAAATACGGCCAGGAGTCTGGTTACTGAAGCTGCCTTAAGAAAGTGGCATGCTGATTTAAAACAGTATTTGGTCTCTGAAGGAGCTGAGGATATATTAGAAGATCCAGATAGAATAATAAATACAGATGAGTCTGGATTTCAATGTAGCCCTTCCTCTGGATTGGTTTTAGGTCCTAAAGGATTCAAGAATCTGTATGAAATCAAGGAGAAAGAAAAAGAAAACATCACGGTTCTCGGAACTTTTTCAGCATCTGGTAGAGTATTTCCACCGGCAATAATATATCCATATGAGCGAATCCCGGCAGAAATTGTAAGGCTGGTAAATGATAAATGGTGCATCGGGAGGTCTGAGAAGGGATGGATGACCTCCAAAGTGTTTTATGGATTTATAGCGAACACTTTCATCCCTTACTTGAAGCAGGAAAATGTGAAGCTTCCTGTTTTGCTCCTGATAGATGGCCATAAGTCTCATATCAATCAAGAGGTATCCAAATTATGCAGTGACAATGGCATAATTTTGTATGCTCTGTACCCAAATGCGACTCATATTTTACAACCCGCCGACGTGTCTGTATTTCGCCCTATGAAGAATGCATGGAAGAAGATTGTCAATGACTGGAAGCTTAAGACTGGCCACCGACACGTCACCAAAGCCTTGTTTGCACCTCTTATGGAGTGCACATTTAACGAAATCACAAAAGATGTCATCCGCAATGCTTTCCGAAATGTGGACTATACCCGTTTGATGCTGATGCAATCAACTACAAAAAGTGCATTACCAACAATTCACGCCATGAACTAGTAGACAAGCCAGCTGTCATTGGTCCAGAACACTTGCTGTACTTCGAGTCCTTGCTGTCAGGTTCACGTGCTCGCCAGTTCCGAGCTAGTAAGGATTCATGGACTGGAGATGAATCAGCGAAGGAATTATTCTACGTGTGGGCGAAGATAAACAAAAAGGTCAACGAAGGAGCATCTCAACATGAGCTGGCTGAAAATTCTCAGCCTGAAGTAGTGCTCGATAACCAAGGTTTGTGTTATGAGAATGGCCCAAGTCAAAAAGAAAATCCCTCTGGCGAAGAACGTTCCACTAGGTCAGACTCACCGTCGATATTAGAAACTCCCATGAGCGAGAAACACTCATCTCAACATGAGCTGGCTGAAAATTCTCAGCCTGAAGTAGTGCTCGATAACCAAGGATTGTGTTATAAGAGTTGCCCAAGACAACAAGAAAATCCCTCTGGCGAAGAATGTTCCACTAGGTCAGACTCACCGCCAATATTAGAAACTCCCATGAGCGAGAAACACCGTGCAAGTCAGCCAGAGCTAAAACTAGCTCCCAGGCATGAAAAAACTCCTGTAAAACGATTTTTGCAACTACAATCGCCTTGCTCGAGCAAACAGGCTGCTGCTCCCATTAGTCCTGCTTTTTCGAAAGTGCTTGTGTGGCCTTCTGAATCCCCCATTAGTAATAAAGTAAAGTATGAAGGAGAATACTTCCCTGGGATTATAGATAATTCAGACGGTGATATGTACGAGATAAGTACTATGACATTTTCCAGCGGGAACACATTCCGGTGGCCAGAGCGACCTGATAAAATATGGTACCAGAAAAACGACATTGTAGAAATGATTGCCGTCCCAACTTTAGCCAATGTAAGGGGATTTTATAGAGTTCCTGAAATGGATAAATTTATGCCTAAAGTCTGAACACAGTACCTAAGAATTTATTGATGTTATCTAATTGTTTGATTTTATTAATAGTTTTCATAAAGTCGTACAACATCGGCAAGATCTCCTAGATTTTAAGTGTGTTGCTACGTAGTTATTTTGTAGAATTTTTATACCAAGTTAAACTTCTTAGTAAAAAAGAAAAATGTTAAATTATGAAAATAACAAATTATAAAGACTGAAATATGATTAAATAGTTTGTAAGTTGATTGTCATAGTCATCTAAAGAAACGTGAGATGTTGTGAAAATCGATCTAAACTTATTTTCTTAATGAAACAAGACTTCAAATTAAATAGGAACATGTAAAATTATGGACACGAAAATTTTCAAGACTGTTACCGTCTTACCACAAAAAACTTTAACCATTGTTTAACACATGATTATAAAAATCGTTACCACAAAACTGATTTTAGCGTCTTAGCAGGGGTAGGCATGGCTTATATTATGTGATCAATTTAGGCAACCGAGAAAGCTTGTTTAGTGAGTGTCTTGTTTGTCAAGATGGCGGAATTATTGACCAGCTGTTCTGCTGTGTTGGTTTTGTTTACGAAAAAGCGGTTTTTACTCCATTAAAGTCCAAGTTTTATCGTGAGGAAACCTTCATATCTCCATAGGACATCGTGGGGAAACCTCCTTAGTGGCCGCGATGGGCTATCCCCCTGTCATGCAAAATGGACTTAATTATCTAAAAGTGGGCACAACTGTGCCTCTGCCACCCCGTATCGAAAAAGCATAAAGCTATATATCATCCAATGATGAAATTTATGGTGGGCTACTGGGAGACAGTGTATACGTCGCGCGATACGTTATGAGCGGTGGCCTTGAATGCGCAGTAGTCACTTTTCAATAGCTGTACATATGCGCAGTAATTCCTGCTAACGTCGTCGCCCAGCGCTCTTAACTTACTTATACTATGGGATGAAATTTGTACATCTGCTACCGGTGTGCCCATCCACTATAAAAACCATACTAGCTGCAAGCCACAGCAATCTTGGGAGAAGTCTCATCTGCCTGAGATCTACTCAACCATCCAGGGTGGTCGCTGAAGCTGGAGTTGGTGCAGGAGTTAGGCCAGTTTGTGAAGGAGATAAGCCGGCTTTTCACTATGGGATGTAATGAATTATGTATTAAGATGCAGGCAGATACACGAAGACAGTGGCGCCGGTGCCAGTGAGACTGGTAGCCAGTACTGCCTCATGTAAATCTAGCTAGACGGGTGCTCTATTCACCCCAGCACTCGCAGACAGCACGGGACTGGCTTGATTTTATAAGGCTTTTACAAGACCAACCACCAAGCCAGCCAGCACTGGCCTCGGGTAAACCAAGCATAACTTCTCAAGTTGTGAAATAAATATTGCTTGCCAGTCTTTCTAGTGCCCGTTCAGCAATATTTATTTTACATCTTGAGATGTAATTTATATTAGATTATATCCCATAGTGAAAAGCTGGCTTTATTCATTAAGGACCCCTGGAATGAAAGGAAATAAAGCGAAGCAGTAATAACACCACATTTTGATATCAACATTTTTAATTTGTTTATTAACAATTTCATTAATATCGCCAATTCCTTGAAAGATTTTCTATCTCCAAAATGTGGTAGAGGTGGACTCGACACTTGGTTAGAGGGGATGACGGACAGTGGACCGTAGCGATAGAAAATACAAGGGGAAAGATAGTGGGCATTGTCCGACGATATTATCAAGTCAACATCTCTCTGCATGCAGTTGGCAAAGAACTTTGGAGAATGGCGCGATAGAAGAAAACGATTATGAAGATTTCTTACCTTTTCTGTTTCGAAATCCTGGAAAATTAGGTGTTGTTTTGTTGATCGTCATCACTACCCAGGGTAAGTGCAGGGCGGGCAGTATGATCCAAGAATTTCCGTTCCTGAGCAAGGGATAAATAATAATATCCCGAACCAAAACAAACAAATTGTCTGACGAACTATCAGTGACAGTTCCGTGTGTCGTTCCGTTCCCTTTCGCTGCTTATTTTTTAGTCGTGTTTGATAAAAGTACTAAAGTGAACGGTTTTTCTACACAAAAATAAGGATTTACCACTACTTTACCTAACCATGTTCTATTACTAAGTTAGGAATTACATTAAGCATACAATTTTCCATAAAATTATGTATTCATTCATATGTTATTCGCGTAAAATGAAACTATGAACGTTTTTTTAAATATTTTTTCGTATTGTGTTGTACGGCCCTGGAAATTCAGTCCTTTGAGGCTAGTTGATGAACGAACGAAATTAACTGAATGATCTAGCCGTTTTTTAGTAAGATACTCACTAAACACTTTTTTGTGGTAACGAAATTTAGAAGCTTGCTAACCATTTGTTTACTGATAGATGATGATTTTGCTAAACAAGTGATCATACCGTGTTTTTATTATTTTTTGTAGTAAGACGGTTAATGTTTCAAATACTTTGTAAGTTGACTGTCGTACGGTCCTAAAGTAAGAATGTATGTATGCCACAAGATTGATCTCAAAATAAACATTTTAACCATTAATTATTCGATTTTATTAGCTGGTCAACTATTGGCAATTTCATAGGTCAATTACTGGACCTCGTTGGTCATTCTAGGAACTTTCCGACTTTTTGCGTGTATATATTTTTTATGAATGAAGTATTATATATACTGGATTTTTATTTATTCTTATCAATGACCCACTAAGTAGGGAATATGAATACATTTCACTCATTAAATTGGGTGATAAAGGCTAGGAGCTAGCAGAAATTACATCTGAAAATTTCTCTTAAATGGTTTGGGACTGGTGCCACGACCCTATGACTAAGAGTTGAATTTAAATTCTTAAGTCCCAGCGAGTGATGTATTCGACAGCCTTTTCCTGAGTTGTCGGTACTGCAGCGGTACCGTGCTCGGTTTCAATACCTTCCCGTGCGCGATTGTATGGCGCGCGCGCGGGAGTGGTACAGCTATGCTGATGCTATGTTGATGTGAATGGTTCCGTTCAATGTACTGATAGCAAAATGTGCGAGTTGATTGAAAGAATGAATAACACTAGTTTACACCACCATAAACCAGTGAACCTATCTTTAGAGTAAGTAGCCCTTAATCCCATACTGAAGTCGAATAAAATTTAGGACGACTAGTTTAAAAATAAATACACTGAGTTTCGGGATGTATATGTCACCGTAAGATTGTCGAAACCGTTAGTTAGTAAACTATCGATAAATTGTAAACCAGACCGACAGTGTTAAGAATGGTTTTTTTTTTTAGTTACCGTTAGTCGATAGACCATGTTTTTTTTTTTGGTAAAATATCGACAGATAGTTATCGATAAATTGTAAACCAGACCGACAGTGTTAAGAATGGTTTTTTTTTTTAGTTACCGTTAGTCGATAGACCATGTTTTTTTTTTTGGTAAAATATCGACAGATAGTTAACTGTAGCGTACTGCTTACTTTTTTTTTTTATTTATTTATCAAATTACAGAGTTTTAAATAATTATCTAACTTAATGCACTACTTAAACCACTAAGGTTTGTATGTAGCACAAAATTAGTCTAGTGTATTATGTAGGTAGGTCAATAAAACAATATGTATAAGCATGAAGTCAGTTGCTGGCTAAAAGGCAAAATACAGTTTGTGTACGACTATGGAAGTAATGATATAAAGTGTGATTTTAATTTGTGATTGATATTTTTGGGATGGATTGATGATTTGAGTTCGGGACAGAGACCGTTAAGAAGACGAGGAATTAGATAGCTAATTCGACCATCAACTATATGACGCGTTAGTTGATAAACTAACGATTAAAACCGTTAAATAGTAAACTGGTTTAAACTTGAATTGCAAACGAAATACCAGGGCAGACACTGCGGTAGCTAAGGTGAAAACTAGAGGGGGCAAGCGCAGCGAAGCCCCAGAATAGTCTTCGTGTTAGGTTGACATGTAAGAACAAAAGAAACGTAAATTCTAAGCCCTGTCGGTCTGATTTACTATCTGTCGATAGTTGATCAACTAACGGTTTTGACTATCTTACGGTGATATACACATTATATGTTATACTATATTTTGTTTGTTCCATAGTCTAGGATCGATATTTCATGGTTTGGTTGATGGCCGAAAAAAATAGGCACCACTTTTAGGCATTGGTTTGTCACCCTCATTCTCGTCCACTTTTCGATTTCCAAATCACGGCTAAATTAAGTTATTCGCTTCAAAAGTTGCTGGACGTGGTTATTTCCATTATATTACTGATTGCAGTTTTCTGTCTAGCTTGCTACAGAATAGAACATAAATTTCAAAATTCCGCTGTCAACTTCACATTCAACCTAAAAATACAGCTTTACATAATCTTCTTTTACCATCTTTCGGCCACCGCTCGGTCAAAGATCAAAGGCCCTACTGGGGAGTTACCACAATCTTTTTCCGATTCAAATTAGGTTCAAAACAAGAACATCACCATGGCATTTCCATTCCAATTCCCCATAATGGGCTTTATTTACCTAAAACCAAGATTTATTTTAAGACGGTCACAGTAATTTTGCGGATCAAATTAGGTTCCTAATTTGAATCGGCATAGGACGTTGTGGCGACCCCCCTGGACTCTAAGCAAGACCCTTCTCACCTTCTTCGCCCCGACAGCGGGCATTCTGTTGACCATTGCCGAGTACGCGTCCGGCGGCTTCCTGCAGCCGTTCTTGCGCACCGACGTCACGGGCGCCGGCGTGACGGGCGCCGGCGTCACGGGCGCCGACGTGACGGGCGCCGGCGCCGCGAGGGGCGCGGGCGCGGCGGGAGGGGAGGTGCCGTTGCGCGTCGTCCAGCCCTCCGCCGCCGCTTCGCTGCCCGAGCCGGCGCGGCTGTGGCCCCTACAAGATAATTACATTCATCATGTTAATAATAAATAAGAAACTTTATTTGCGTATTATGGTTTACATTTGGTCATTTGTAATTTTTGTTTCACACGATGTAACCCTAAATATAGTTAAGCAAATGATTTATTTAAGCAACCTAATTACTAGTGGCCTTGTGAGTTGCAGACCCCGCGAGTCTGACTTTGCATAGCTTAAAACTGGATTTTCTTTCAATACCACATACAAACTTATGAATGCACCTGGTTACGTACATGGAGTATGAATTTGGTTGCACCAATTTTTGCGATCCAAAATACAATCTTTTTGACTTTATAGCCTATGTCAATCTCACGGTCTCCACGAATCTAACGAACGACACCTCATTTGTTAAAAGTTGGCGTTAGGGCTGTCGCGTTTTTTTTACATGTTCATTCCTTTATCTCTTATCTATATTAAAGGTATTGCCTAGTAAGTAATACCTTTTCAAAATCCATACTAAAAAGGCCAATTTTTTAATAAACTTGCCGGGGGTAGTCCATTATCTTTTTCCGTTATGATGAGTCAAAGTTGACTTAAGTACAAGATTTTCTCAAACCACGACACAACCAAACTACGAATCTTTTATCAATTTAACTAAAAATTCTGCTCAGTTTGTGACTGCTACAGTATTATAGTATCAGTAGCTACCAATAGTATGATTGATTAGGATCATGTACGTAAATAAATCGTAGGAGAATTGCTAAGTTTGTTGACAAAGTAACTAAATATGTGATATAGGATCGATAAGGGATGTTGATTTTAGTTAGTTTTCAAATAAGCCAGTATTTTTTGAACCGAATGTTTGAGTTCTATATTTCCCTGTACCTTATTCATGTGTTAGTTTAAGATTTAACATTCTCCAAAAGTTACCTATGTGTTTCTTTTGGAAATAAACTATTTTTGAATTTGAAATTTGTATTTTTTATTTTACCAGACCGCCTAAAGGCTCGGCTTTCACCTGGTGCCCGCTTAACGTTGAGTTTCGGGACACCCTGTACAATTATCGAACCTGTTCACAAAATTTCACGAGAATCGGTTGAGATCAGCCGGAAATCCGGACATGTCACAATGACGGTTTCGCCATATAGACTTTTCAATATAGAAATTCTGTTCGTCATTGCACAGCTTTGATGCCGAATGTAACCTTGATATCAGAATTAACTTTCTCTAGAACTTTACTTACGAAGTAGGCAAATCATTTCTGTGGTTTCAACCAAACAATGCCAAGTTCAAAACAGAATGGCTTCTTTCATAACTTTTATTTCCACAAAAGTTGACCAACTCTCTTATAATCCGTTCATCCTAAGTTGGCCAACTTGGCAAATAAACATGGCGTACAAATAAAATGTGTATTTTTTTAGTGTTGGGAATTTCAGAACGAACTGCCGAGATTTGATATTCAATTAGTTGACCACATTTTGGGGAATGATAGTATCCATCATTATGATCAACTCTCCCCAAGAAACATATGGTCGCAAATGGAAAAAAAAATGTCCCTCTGTACATTGACCTGATCAACTGATTACAAGATACTGTCGGGGACCCAACTTTTTTTTTCGTTTCCGACCATATGTTCATTGGGGAAAGTTGCTCATAATGACGGGTACTTTCATTTCCTGAAATATGGTCAGCTGATTAAATGTCACCTTTTATTGTTGAATGAATTAAATTAATTCTGTTGTCCTGTGAGAACAGTAAATCTCGCTTGTTTAAAATTTCAAGCAAGCAAGCAAGAATTTTGATGATTTATGATGAGCCAGTCAGTGACAAAATTAAGGAACTTTGAACGGCTGCTGAATTTCCAATTTAATGGTTCAAATTGACTGAAGTTTGGGTATTAGCCTATTTAAATTGACAACATTTCATTTTTGTTTAGGTAAAAAGATTTAATGTCCATTGGATATATTTGAATGCTTAAAACGAAACACATTTAAATATATTTTTCCATTCATTCATTTTAAAGATACTTTGAAAATAATTCAGATATCGAGGATGTAGGCAGAAGAACTACAAATACCTTTGCCTAGCTTTAAAAAATACTAGCTGACACTCGTTTCGGTTCGGTTTGTTTGTGTTTTCAGAAATAAACACCTGCATAAAACTAACAGAAGTATTCTACTATAGCACTATAAAATTTCTACGCCTGCAAAAGAGATAGCATGTAAGGTGGGCTCAACTGGCGTTCAAACCGAACGCAGCCTTTGTTTTTTTATTAACTTTCTGGGACAGGCAAAGACAAAGCCTTGACAATTACATTTTGCTATGTTCTGGCAAAGGTAACATAGTCCATTATGCCTACATCAACTTTTTCCAAACTTTTTCCTCAAAATATAAAAAAATATTTATCTACACACGTATCATAAACCCTCTTTACTGCGTTCAAAAACCGCACGTTACGATCAGCATTATGTTAAACTACTTGGTAAAAACTCATTTCGTATCGCAACAAACTCTCCCTCTGTTCCTAATGAAAAACCGCGATCTACTAAAATAATTAAATAAATCAAGGAAATTGTGTGCCAATTTCCTTCGGTTGAAAAATGCGAACTGTAGGCAACAACAGACGGACGGACAAAGGCATTTTTGCCCAATCTCGAAACTGGTTCCTTCCTCCAATAAAAATACACTGATTTTGTTTGAACTAATTAATGAGGCATTAAGATAAGATAACATAGATAATGATCTATTTAGCAAAATAGAATTTACAGATTCACATATCAATAACGTAGTTACTTTGAATCACAAAGATAGTAAGATAACCGGCGGCGGCCCTCACACTAGGTTAGACGTGTTTCGTGAGTATCCAGTTCTTTGACACTTGAATTACAACTTATGTTTGATTTACGGCAAGAGGTAAATAAACTGTGTACATATTTGTTTTCGGGTTGATACTGGGCAAATATGGAATTATTATTATTAGTAGTGGTAGAAATTAAATCATTCTTTTTGATAAAAATTAAGTTAAAAGGGTAAGTACTAAATAGAATTATATAAATTTAATAAATGGGAAGGGCGGGACAGGGATATGTGGTTATTTTCAGGAGATCCTCTGTTTCTAGGTATGTAAGCGATTTCAACGACTTTACTATAGAGAGCTTTGAAACATTGCTTTATGTCGCAGTGTCCGAGATGTCCGAGATGTCCGAGATGTTAAGGACGAAAGGCATCGTGACATTGGGGAAGCGACGGGCAAATGATGTTTTGGCTGCAGTTCGCAGTTCGCAGTTCGCAGTTCGCGGAAGACGGAACATTTTTTCAACCGACTTCAAGTTCGAGGTTCTCAATGCGCATGTTTTTTGTGTATTTGTTACGCGATTCTTGTTTTGATTGGTAGGTCATAATTCAGAGGTGGTCCCATACTAATTTTATCAAAATTGGCTGAGCGCTTTTTGAAAAAATCAACAAATACAAAAAATATATACACAGATGACGTTTGATTTGTGGTTCCGTGAAGCAAAAGTTTTGATGAGACCTTTCATGTACACAGACTTCATACCGACCGGGGAGGAAAAAATAGCTTGAACCATGGACAAAAAAGATTAGAGGACCAACAACCATAGTACTTTGAAGCGTAAATCGATTTTAGTTTAAATGTATATTGCTAGATAGAGCTACTAGTTAATAAGTTCTTTCTAGTATAGGTAGTATCGTGGTGGCGCGCTTAATTTAGGAAAGATGGCGATATAAGCGTTCATTTCCTAAGAAGAAACAAGGCTTACGCTTACGCCATCTCTGATTTTTCGTCGATATTACGATGTATTATACTACGCCATCAGCCTAAGCACAAGGATATATTGCATGGTATAGCGACATCTAGATATAATAATATAGGATTTTAGCTTTCTAGCAGGGTACGTTTTTTTGTATGACGTTTTGCTAGTCCTCTAGTCTTATTCGTCCATGCCTGAACTTGAAGTCGTTTATTTTATGTTTTTAACTTGGTGAATTATTTATTCAACAAATTTTCATAGTTGACACTACGGATTGTCATACCGTGCACATGATTATGTCCGCTTCAGCATCCGATCGGAGTTATACCATGTTGAAATGTAAATCTTACTTACGAAATCTGTCTTATGACAATCAGTGCCATACATAATACTAAACGAAACTACGGCACTTACTGCCAGAATACATCTCACGACAATGACTCGGATCTCGGAATCGGTGTTCGGATTTTCATCGAAAGTACAATTTTGAGAAATAATTATATTTATAAGCAGAATTTACACCAGTTTCCAGTGAATTTTTGTGTCTACTAACTGAATGTGGTAACCTACATCGAGCCATCCATTCCATTTTGGAATATCGAGTTTTGTGATCACGTGACATTTATTTACCTTTCTGGCCACGTAAAGGAATTATAGACTATTTAATTTACGGCCGATTTTACCATCCTCGGATATCGTTTATCTGCCAAGAGGAATTTGGCAGAATTTGTACGCATGAAATGTCAAATTAATTTATCTGGGGATGGAACGATCGCCCCTTACCTACGTTAATTTTGGCCGTCTGCACACAGAACTACTGAAAATAAACTGATCTATTGAGTCGCTTCCTGACAGCGCTACTCGTTGAAGTCTCGTTTGTGCCTCGTCTGCGATTCAGTTAGTATGTATGTGCCAGTAATCTGAGTTACCAACTGGTTTAGTTACTATGCAGTAGCTCTGTATGCATAAGGGCCTCCGGTCGGTTAGGCAGGGCGGTTGCTTACCGTTTTTTCTTAGGTTTCTTGTCACGCTTCGCTTTCTTCTCGTCAGGCACTAAGGCTGCGGGGGAGAGGGGCCTCTTTGAGGCTGAAACAAATACACTAGTTAGAGATAAGCCCGCCTCTGTAAATTATTTATCTACCACAACTACTTTGTATGTCCAGAATAATAATCAAAATACAATTTCTTTAACAAAGAGATCTCATTTTCAAACAGCACTTATTTTAAAACTGCCCACCAGATGAAATAAATGCAGTAGTTGTTGTCAGTAAGGGATAAAGCTATGCATCAATCTCCTTTTCTTTTTTTATGCGAAAAAAGGAGAAGGATATTGAAGCATCGTTCCGTCCCTTACTGACAACAACTAGTACATCACTTGTAGGTTGCAGGTCCCTTTTCGCGCCAAACTATCAACTGTCCGTTTGAACTTGCGGTTTTGGTATTAAACTATGCTATTTCAATGTTTCAATATGCTTGTGGTCTATATTCAACGTGATATAAAAAATAACTAATTCATGATTCCTATGTTAGAGGTGGTATCCTGGGACTGATAAGTATTATTTGCTTAGTTAGCGTATTGTCACTCGCACTTTTGTCTCAAAGGCGGCTGGTTGAGCAGACATAGGACAGCCTCTTCCTCCGCAGAGTCCACTTTTTGTCCGCCCTCGACCAACCCCAGACAACAGTCATCCGTCAGGTGGGTCATGCTTTTCGCAGGAGCAGAAATTGTTCTTCGTACCCCAACTTGTGAATGAGTCCGGGGTCGGTTCGGCCAGTCCAGCAGATTCGTGGATGATTGAACCCACGTGGCCGGAGAGAATGCCACCGAAGTGATGAAAATGTTACTCACTCGAATTGGACTTGGGCGGCGCCACAGGAGGTGCTGCCAGCGGCGGCGGGGGGTCGTCGTCCACCACCACTATGACGTCTTGGGAGTCCGACTCGTAGCCCCCCCACGCTGTCATGAAAAGGAGACATAATGCTTATCCAACAAATATTATAAACGTGAAAGTATGGATGTTTGTGTGTGCCTTAATCACGCTGAACGGATTTGAATGAAATTTAGCAGAGATAGTTTATGAGCTAGATTAACATATAGGATACATTTTATCCGACTGCGCCAGAAGGAGGGTAACGTTATCTCGGTAAATGATAATTCCTAGGAACACGCAGACGAAGTTGGGGGGGGGGGCATCAGCTAGTGTTTCAAATAAACGAGAGTGATTTATCGATAGCATCTTTTTCACAGAGGATCCATTATGGTATGAATCTGTCACCGTAAGATAGTCAAAACTTCAAAACCGTTAGTTGATAAACTACCGTTTTTTTTCGTCTTTAGTTGGTCAACTATCGACAGATAGTAAACTGCAGCGTACTGACGCGTTAGTTGATAAACTAACGGTTAAAATCGTTAACTGGTTTAAACTTGGATTGCAAGTGAAATACCAGGGCAAACACAGCGGTAGCCTTAGGTGAAGACCCGGAATAGTCTTCGTGTTAGGTTGACATGTAAGAACAAAAAAAAACGTAAATATCTGGTTTACTATCTGTCGATAGTTGATCAACGCGTTAGTTTATCAACTAACGGTTTTGACTATCTTACGGTGACATATCCATCGGAAGCAGACTCTGTGCCCGGTACAATGTACGAATGCAAAACATTACTCCAACACATCGATATAAATACTAAGGATAGGCCTTCCCGTACTAAATTTCTTACCATTTTGAGGCTAAGAAAAATAGCGCCCCTGTCGGAATTCGTCGGAACCAAGACAGTACGAAAAATTGTAACGGCGTCACGGTCGGTCACGTTCCGATTTATGGTGTATAGACACAATATTAGGAAAGTTGATCTACGGATAACTCTCAAATACCCGGTGACTTTTAATCGGTGATTAGGAGTAGAAATAAAATATATCTAGCTAAAATTTTACTTAAGGGGCGAGGTCTCACGCAAATAGCTCATGTTTAATTAATAAAAAGTTGAAAAATAATTAAATAGGCATATTAATTTTTTGACTTTGCCGTTAAATTATGAAAGAGGATGTAAGCTCACAGATACACATTAGTAGCGTGACTTGGAATTTAAGATCTTGATTTTGATTTATAAGTAATAAACTACCTAATCATAGAAAAAGTTATGAATTAGTTAGGGGGGGGGGGGGGGGGGTAACCAAATGACATTACGAATAGTAATCTAATGACATTACGAATAGTAATCTTGACATTACGAATAGAAAAATAACCAAATCGGATCGTTTTTCAAATATAGGAAGCGGGCAGTTTCACTGTGCGTCGCGCGTCGCTACAAAGTTACGTCAGTCGAATGGTTGATTTTCGTTTGAGGATTTTTTCGAGAACAATATTTTATAGATAATCAATTTAAAGCCATTAGTAATTGAAAATATAATATTTACTTGTGATAAGACACTCCCTGTTTACACCTTTTTACGTCGCAGGTCACCATTTTTGTTTTTGCTGCCGATATGTCAATCGGCTGTCACCGTCCAAGCGCGGCTGATTGCAAACAGTACAATTTTCCCGATTTTATACTGTTTTTGTAGCGACACTTTCAAGCGCTCCGTGCCCTGTCCCTACTATTCAAGTCTGTGCTCCAACATGACTTTACTCTGACAAGACACTAACATCAACAGGAAACATTATCCGTGTTACCACAAAAAATATTAAACAGCGCTTAACCTCAAAAGAAACGTCAAATCCCAAATGTTTTTGTTTTTAAACAAACCAACTTTTTTGTGGTAAGGCCCTATTTCTTTTGTTCTCACCTGTCAATCTAACAATTCGCTTTGCTCATCCCTTTTATACTTCACCTGCCTTGGCCCACTGCTTCGCCCTGATATTCTTGTGCGTTTGTCACGGATAGATTCTCAGAGTAATGTCTTGTCGGTGTAGTGTTTTCGCACCCTTTTCCAATGTAAAACCTTACTCCAACAAGACACTTCTTGGATATGAAACATTATTTCTTTTCTTCCTACATGTCAACCTAGCAGGAAGGATAAAGGTGTTTGCTTTGCTCACTCCCTTTATCTTTCATCTAACCTGGCTCACCGCTTCGCCCTGATAATTCGTGTGCATTTACTTGGATAGTCGTTGGAATAGTTGAATGTGGTGTCAGAGTAGTGTTTTCACACCCATTTCCTTTTCGACCAGTGTTTTTTTCACATATTCACTCAAACCAAATCAAGGGGATCACTCCAAGCTGTAGGTAGGTATTCGCCGTTACGATTGTGGGCCACAAACTATGAGTCGAGATGTTAGATTTATTTGACCTCACAGCCGCCACAGCATATTGAACTGTTGGTGGGCTAGGAGACGGATACACTCGTGGGTATTTCCAGATTCAATACAAACACTCTCTCTCATCTCTATGGCAGAACTAGAACGTCTCCATACAGATAGAAGTAGTCGGTTTTAGGTCTCACCTGGCCTGGAGGTCGGTCGAGGGCTGTTCACCGCCGGACTCACCACTTGCTGTGAACACAGAGTGCCACATCAACAAACTTGCTTCGTAGCAATTGTTACCTCATACATATAGTATCTTGCGAAAGATATTTTATAGCCATATATTACCGCTTATTGTGGAACACAAATTACAGATTTAGATCTCTCAGTTAATATTTTCACGTTTAGTGGCTACCGTCTTCGCCACACGTGAGTACAAACCCCGCCAGTTTCTAGGGCCTCTCTCTCTCGTCCATGATTGCATCTCTCTTGTACCCTACCTAGGCGGCACACAGAGGCCACCTGGCTGTAGGTTGGTATAAGCCCTGCAGTCCATTTCAGCTGCTTTCATTAGCAGGACCCCCATACCAGTTATAGCTATCGCGCGGAAGCATGTCGCATTATCGACTAGCCTGACGAGGAAGGAACGGCCCGGAACTCACCCGTGCGAGCGCCGGTGACGTCAGCGGAGTCCCGCCGAGCCGCCGCGTGCGCTCCGCCGACGAACGGTTCGACACCGGCACACCTGCGGAAGGGGGAACAGATATACATCACAGCATCAAAATTATAATATAGCTTGTGGCTCTGTGAGCTGTAGACCTCGCGAGTGGCGCAGGAAATTTGCGTTTTTCTCCCTTATTTACCAGCTGGTGGCGCCGGGTATAACCAAGTCACGCCATCGCTTCACCAGGATTGGCGCGATGACTAGCGTGGGTTCTAACAAGCTGAGTTACCGGTATGTGCGAGCGAGCTGGAGGCGCCGGTTATGACCAGGTCGCGCCATCGCTTCACCAGGATTGGCGCGATGACTAGCGTGGGGTCTAACAAGCTGAGTTACCGGTATGTGCGAGCGAACTGGTGGCGCCGAATATGACCAGGTCGCGCCATCTCTTCACCAGGATTGGCGCGATGACTAGCGTGGGGTCTAACAAGCTTAGTTACCGGTATGTACGAGCGAACTGGTGGCGCCGAATATGACCAGGTCGCGCCATCTCTTCACCAGGATTGGCGCGATGACTAGCGTGGGGTCTAACAAGCTGAGTTACCGGTATGTGCGAGCGAGCTGGAGGCGCCGGTTATGACCAGATCGCGCCATCGCTTCACCAGGATTGGCGCGATGACTAGCGTGGGGTCTAACAAGCTGAGTTACCGGTATGTGCGAGCGAACTGGTGGCGCCGAATATGACCAGGTCGCGCCATCTCTTTACTAGGATTGGCGCGATGACTAGCGTGGGGTCTAACAAGCTGAGTTACCGGTATGTGCGGGCGAGCTGGAGGCGCCGGGTATGACCAGGTCGCGCCATCGCTTCACCAGGATTGGCGCGATGACTAGCGTGGGGTCTAACAAGCTGAGTTACCGGTATGTGCGGGCGAGCTGGTGGCGCCGGGTATAACCAGGTCACGCCATTGCTTCACCAGCACCGTGAGCGAGCTAGCGTAGGATCTGTATTTTAACAGCTGAGTTACTAGTATGTGCAGGCGAGCTGGTGGCGTCTGGTATGACCAGGTCACGCCATCGCTTCACCAGCACCATGGCGCGATGACTAACAAGCTGAGTTACCGGTATGTGCGGGCGAGCTGGTGGCGCCGGGTATGACCAGGTCGCGCCATCGCTTCACTAGCACCTTGGCGCGGCGAGCTAGCGTGGGGTCTGTGGTCTTCCGTCGCAACTCGTTCACATGCTTGCCCAGTCGGGTGGTCTGGAAACGGAAATGATGATAAGCGAAATGCCATTGGTTATACTAGAATCGGCTACTGTTCGACATGGAATATGTTTTATGATTCATTACCATAAGGCCAAACGAACCGAGACCGTATATTAAGCCTCCTATGTCCGCCCGTCCGTCTGTCGTAGGCGTAATAGGTATGTATCTCATGAACAGCAACAGAATGTATATCTGTTGCCGGCTTGCCGCCATAGCACCAAATAGAAAACTACATGCGTTTTTTATTTATTGAAGTCTTGTGTGGGTCCCCATACAAGAGACATGGTTTTTATTGCATGTTCTTCTTGTACGACGATACGGAACCCTTTGTTTGCGAGTCTGACTCGTACTTGATCGATTTTTTTATTCCGGTCCTGCCATGTAGTACACTTATTAATTTTATATCTATCTACGAAATTCTACATACATTTGTGGTGATACACACCTATTTAGGTGAAAATAATTAAACGAAACAAACAAAGCGTCACGCCTTATCTCATACGGGATGGCAGAGGCACAGCAGTTGAGCCCACGGTTAGCCAGTTATTCCATGCCCCATTTTACGTGACAGGGGGCTAGCCCATATCTTTTCCAGGCCCGTTAGATGATCCATTGATATTAGGGAATGAAAATTTTTTTTTTTATTAATTTTAGAGGAGACTCAGTATTATGTCGAAATAAAATAAAATAATTCTTACCTCCAACAGTTCTTTTGTGATATTGAATCGCTCCAAAATGGATATGATTTCGTTGACGGCATGCATGTCGACAACCTGAAACAGGAAAAAACCAAATATGTATTGGTGAAAAAATATGTTATCCTAACTCTAATACAACCTATACACACTTAACCTATTGCCTCAATTTTTTGGTGGCAGAAAAGAACAGCGAACTATGTATAGTAAGGCAAATAAGACTTATTTCTGTCCATACCCAGCTCATGGTATTAATTTTGGAATGGGCAGGCAGGATTTGATATCATAGTGACTTCTTGTCCCATCCTGCTTTATTAAGGGCCACATTTTATAACACAAATAAATCAGTTACCTAATTATTATTAACATTAATTAAGTAGTGGTTTAGTAATGGTTCTCCTAGCATGAAATATAAATTATCATGCCAGTTGTATGATTTGTTGTTGCAAGGATTTGTCTTAAGAACTTCTTCATGAAATGATCACAACGCTAAGACTGTCACATTATAATCATATCTTAATCATCAAATTAATCAATTTCACAGATTGGAATCGAATCTACAAGCACTTAAAACCACCACTCAAACACAGCTTCGAACTCAGATCATAATGGTCAGATTTGTTCTTTTATTGTTAGTTGTGCGCTATTTTATGACTTTCCGCAATCTCAGTTCATACAACTTGATATTGGAGTAAAAAAAGAAATATGCTGATTAGAAGTTTGCTACGTTTGTAGTGCTGATTCATGGTTCCTCGTTTGGTATTTTATAAGGATGGGAGACTGGACAGATTTCCATGGTAACATTTTAGTCCAGAAAACCAGTTCATTTTAGACCCATCTATTCCGTTTACTGTAGATTTAGACCCGTAAGCACAGATTTAATATCATGAAAAAGAAAGACTATAACTAAGTTGCAGAAACAATCTTTAAATTTTAAAGCCCCACAAAATGCCAATGGGCATAATGTCAAGGCGAGTGAAGGATCATGAGCAATATGTACATGAAATAAGAGCCATGTTTTATCCGAAAACGAAATTTTAAGGAACTGCCACCCCATAACTGTTTTGCGGGGCTTATAATTCAAAGATTGTTTCTGCATCTAGTCAACCTGCCAGATTGTCTGATGATGACCTAGAGAGCATAGTAGGAAATTAATAGATGCTGGTTGTGTATCTATATGAGGAGGACTACAGTCATCAGTGGATTCCCTGACAGGCAGGTTGATGATGATGATGAAAGGTACCTTATTGCTTAGTTTAATTTAATATAACACCCTCAGAAAATCAATTGCAATATCTCTCACATATTAATTTTCTAATCAATAAAGTTTTATTGATGCAAAGTTTTAGAATACAAAAAATCTTTTGTGTAAAAGATTTTGATGTATTTTGCCTGATGGTAATATAAAATTGTAAATAAAATTATGTTCCTTCCTATTTGTTGATAATATCAAGATGCTCTTGTACCTATACAGGAAGTGATAATTAGGCATTCAGTTAGATAATTGTCTGATTAGGTACTTCTTATCATTCCAGTTATGTGTTGGATGGCAGAATTAAGGCTTGTTTCAAGACAATGACAGATGAAACTGTCATACAACGCTTATTGGGACTTCTTGAAATAGGCCATAAGTTAATAATTAAATTCTACTGAATTTAGTAGTAGTATAAAGCTGGCAACATGATGATAGTAAGTTTTATCATCAATAGACTAACTTTAGGCTTATTATGTTATTTTGAAATCTAGGAATTTCTATCAGAATCCCTTTGAAATGGACAAATAAAAAAATAAAAAGACAGATCGTTTAAAATAATCACATTCAGATTATTTGATTTAGTTTTAAAGGGATTTCAAGAAAAATATATATATATATACAGAATAAAATAATAAGCCTACAGTTAACTATATTGATGATGAACCTCACTATTAACATGTTGTATATGATAAGGCTACTTCATCATTGTGACTCTGCGAACTTAACCTAACTGGACATACATACACTTTAACATTCCATAAACTTAGTAGGAATTTAAAAGTGTATGAAAAGTTAAATGTAATATAATTAAGGACAGAATTGTAGATTGTGTTAGGGCTTTGTATATAGAGATAGAAGTAAAGCTAACAGATACATTACCATGAGGGTGCTAAATCATTGCGAAAATTTAGCAAACATTACTTAGCATTGCAACTGACCTCCTAATATTATGCTTAGCAATATGAAATAGGGTGGTGGCCGGACCTCTAAACTGCCCCATCCACACGAGGTTCTCTTCATAGCTAAGTACTCACGGAAGGTCAAAAGTAATGACAAACTACATATTTGCTCAGCTCCAGTTTAGTTTCCCTGTCAGACGAAGGCGCGGCGCCGTAAATCGTCAGGAGAGGTCGTGCGTGGCACAATTCCGCACTTTCACATTGCAAAACATTTGGCACTGGGAGCTCCGGAGTAGAGGGCGAGCGAGGGGCGGCGGGGACGTCAGTGCCCCCTCGCCTCGCACTCGAATCGCTCACGTATACACCTTATTTTTTCTCGCGAAACCCTCACTTCACGACACCTCCCGGCCACACACCGCCAGGAGCATTCTTACAGTGCTAAATACCACCAGGAAACCATCCTAGACCGCCTGGGAAAAGCCAGATTGTAACAAGAGTCGGGTGTCATGAGCTCGTGGGGACCCTTTCCGTAACATCCACTCGAATAACCGACTTTATCTGGTGTAAAACTCGCAAACTTACATTGTAACTGTTATCCAACGCATTCAGAAGTCGTTTACTTAGATCATGAGCGTTATTACTCATTTATAAACGAAAATATTCAACTAAATACGACAAACGTGTCCTCGGCTGCGTCGTAATGGCGGACCGACGACTACGTATGCCCGTGCCAGGGCATTTTAGCCGAATAATTTCAGCTGATAGCTGCCCGAGACGACGCGAGCTCGTGTTTTTCCGTTTCTTTTGACGGATGCAAGGAAGTTTACTAATTTTTGCCACTAGATAGAGCTGACTGTATCCCGAAGTATTTCAATTTTACGATACAACAGTGGGTTTGTAATTTTTTAAATTGAGATATTTTTTGTAAAATTATATTAACAACAGAATCAGAGTTATATTTTTGGTTAAATAGTCAAGTAACGTTTATTAAACTGCATTCTTGCCAGCTTTTTCTTATTTCTTATGGCAACATTATACTGCACATTTGCGGAAAAGTTTATTTTATTCCTAATAGATGGCGCTAAATCAATATTTAGAAAGAGATGGAAGAATCTGTATTCTTTTCATGTCTTGCCAGTAATCAAATTACCGCTATTATATATTGTCGATGAACAATATCATTGATATATTGACATTGAAGACTATTGAGTATTTTGTAAAATTGGAAGAAAATAGTAAAAAGTGGGTGAATAAACCATAATGCGACCCTTATAGCAGCATTGCATTAGGTTATGTTTTATTATGACAATGAGATAATACGAAATAATGTGTCAATACTAAGTCAATTTGACACGGTTTGAAACCGGTAGACATTAAAATATATAAGTTCAAAATATTATACAAACAGAATGTTTGAAAGGTACATATTTTATGTTATGTGTAAAATTCGAAACATATACTGACAAATTGCATATGCTTACAATATTTATAGTTCAAAGTTTCAACTAACAAGACGTCACGTCAAAAAAATATTATTTATATGTCTATTTCTATTTTATGGTATTGTATTGTATGGTATTGTATGTAAGTATAAGATATAAGATATTTATTCATAATTGTCATTACATGTCCAGAAATTAAAATAAGATAGTTGAAGAATGTCATAGTACATGAATTAACAATGCAGATTGTAATAATGTCAATAATTAATTAATATAAAATGTCAAAGATATAAATAAAATAAAATGTCATACGTTTAGCGTAAATAGTTCATTATAATTGTAAAACGTTTGCTCAACTAGCCAGGCCTTCAGTCTGGATTTAAATATGGGTGTGTTTGGAGCGGAGGTGACCGTTTCCGGTATTCTATTATAGACGGTTGGGCCTGCAACGTGCGTGAGTGTGGCGGCTTTCTCTGATGAGTGGGGTACGGTGACAAGTTTCCCCGCCGGCGCCGCGTTGCGTGTGCCGTGTCTGTAGACGTCCGCGTGCGTTCGGTACGAACTTAGGTTCTCGCGCGTGTACACTGCGATCTGGAAGATCACTATGGATGGTAGCGTTAAGATTCCAAGTTTCTTAAAGTGGGGTTTGGCGTGAGTGTCGCATGGGACCCGTGCCACTATACTGACA
The DNA here is from genome assembly GCA_949825045.1 of Argyresthia goedartella. Classification (NCBI taxonomy): domain Eukaryota; kingdom Metazoa; phylum Arthropoda; class Insecta; order Lepidoptera; family Argyresthiidae; genus Argyresthia; species Argyresthia goedartella. The sequence goes on from OX463834.1 coordinate 21,702,203, forward strand.
GCCCTTTTTTGCAATTTGAAGACACGCTCCCAGTCGGCTGAGCGACCCCAAAGCTCGGCGCCGTACTGGAGGAGTGAATGCACTGTTGCAAAGTAGCACGAGCGCACGACATCGTCGTGTAGGGTCCTAGCTAGGCGGCTGAGCGCGAAGCATGCGGCACCAAGACGTCCGCACAACTTGTGGATGTGGTGGTCCCAGGACAGTCCTCTGTCCAGCTCAAAGCTGAGAAAGGTATGGCGTATTTACCCAATTATTTCTCGTGGTGTACCTCCTCAGCAACACGGGTTTCTCAAAGGCCGATCTACCATGAGTAATCTTGCGGAATTCCTACAATTTGTTCTTCATAAGATGGACAAGCGGAAGCAGGTTGATGTTGTCTATACGGATTTTGAGAAGGCTTTCGACCGCGTAGACCATATCATCCTGTTGCGCAAATTATTTCATCTGGGGATTCAGGGTGACCTCCACCGTTGGATTACTTCTTATGTTTCTAAGAGAAGTCAGGCTGTGATTGTTGGTGGATATAACTCGAACTTTATTGATATCCCGTCGGGTGTTCCTCAAGGTTCTCACTTAGGTCCTTTACTGCACAACGCATATCTCTATGATATTTATACTGCATTTTATGACTGTAAATTTTTACTATATGCTGACGATAAAAAGGTCTACCTTGATGTAAACAGTGCCACCGAATGTGATAAGCTACAGGCCGATATTAATCGCCTAAGTCAGTACTATGAAAAGAATAGGATCTCTGTGAATATTAGTAAATGCGTCCAAATCTCGTTCACTAGAAGTCCCACCCCTATTATATATGACTACTCCATTAACAACAAGCCATTAGCCCGCGTCAATACTATCCGCGATCTTGGTGTCATTCTCGATAGTAAACTATCATTTGAAAAACACATTGAACACATCACGGCCCGTGCGTTTCGAAATCTGGGTTTTGTTCTGAGAATCTGCAAACCGTTTAGCGACCTGGGTTGTATAAAACAGATATATTATGCTTACTAAGGAGCATTTTGGAATACGCTTCATGTATATGGTCTCCAAACTACATTACGTACATTCAACGCATTGAGCTTATTCAATCAAAATTTATAAAGTACCTGAATTTCAGGTCTCACACTCTTGGGCGCTCTTACGAGGAGTCTTGTCACCAGCATCACCTCATCAGTCTTGAGGATCGCAGAATTTTGCTTGATATGATGTTACTCCACGATATTCTATCGGGCCGCCTTGATTCTTCACCTCTTCTCTCTGAACTATCTTTCTGTGTCCCATCGCGCCGTACTCGTCAAACTTCCAAAAGGCTTTTTGCTATCCCCCTCACGCATACCAGTTATGCTCAAAATTCAACAATGGTTCGCCTTACCAATCAATTTAATAAACTTTTTAACAATTTCGATCCGTTTGCATCGTCTAAGGCGAAATTCCGTCAGGACATTATTAAAAAATTACACAATATCAAGGAGGAATAAGTGAACCTCACACATGCACTCACACACCCTCTCACACTCATTCATACACTCACACACAAACACGTCATAAATCTTACATCATTTATTTCTTTATTCTACATATACCTTTAAATAAACATCATAATAAACATACCTGTCTCTTAGCTCTATATACATGTAAGAGATCTTATTTATTAAGTTTGAACACTGTTCTATCTGTTTAAGTTTCTCAATTTAAATTTATCTCTTGTATTTTTGTGAATATCTGTTACTGGCTTTAATTTTGTATCTTTGTTCTTTGTAATTTGTTTATCTATGTGCTGTTGATGTACCAAATAAAATAAAATAAATAAAAATAAAATAAGTATGGTATGTAACTTTGTATGAGTAATTCAGTTTGAATTTTGTGATGAAACACAAAATTCATAGTGAATTACTTATACAAAGTTACATGTGGGAGTTTCTACGCCCTTCTTCTCCCACAGTGGTCCAATGTAGAGAAGAGGCAAAAATGACGTTTGCTAAGTATATGTAAATATCTACAGTAATAAAGTACTTTGACTTTGACTTTGACATCCCGGAAACAATAATGGATGACGACGACGCTCACGAAGAAGACGGTGCTGATATATCATCATCATCATCGCAGTAACATATTTTATTCATGCGACAAACATCAATAGCAATAAAAGAATCATGCCCGGTTTGTAAACAGGAATACACAACACGAGGTCTAAAGAGACATATCCTTGCGTCGCACCCATATTACGTCCATTCATCCACCCACCACTCCTGCTCAAAATATAAGCCAAACCACTGAAACAACCAACGAACTCCACAACGAAGCGAAAATACAAGACGAAACAATCCCTGAACACACACACTCCTTGCCACAGAAATAAAAGAACTCACAAACAACCTACCAGGAGAAGGACACTCTGAAAAAATATTCATCTTATGTAGTAATTAATATACAGGGACCATTTGGTTAAATCAGGCCAGGATATTAGTCGAACACTTTAAAGAAGATTGGAGATGTTTAACTCAGGTTATTATGATGAATTGATTGCAGAATCTCTAATGTGCAACTCAAAGCTACATCGAAAAACAAAAAGAAACAAGATATTACAAGGACAAATCAGACAAGCAAATAGAAGGATAACGAAATGATCAGGGGGTGGAATCTGGGACCCGTCTGAAAAACTGATTTTATAGACAACAACAACTACCATTATGATGAATGACGATATCACCTCAAAACATATAGGAAAAGTTGCTAGACAACTACCTGGCGGAGCTGTACCGAGCGGCATGTACAAAGGAAATCACTCCTACTTCGATTTGGGAACCAAACCACAGCTCCGAACTGACAGAATCAATGGCTAAACTAACTAGAAAACCCAGCAGTGGAATTGTCGTTTGGGATTGCATGATAGCTCTATTAGCTAGAGGAGGTATAGCACTGGATAAATATCCAGGCGTCCGCCCTATCGGCATAGGTGAAATATTACAACATATCATTGCAAAAGCCATGGTGACCACAACAGGGCTAGGTGTTCAACCAGCATAGGGGCTCTGATCAGCTATATGCAGGTATGAAATCGGGTATTGAAGGAAGGATTCATGCCATAGCCAAATGTTTTAATGAAAGTAAAGATGATGAAGGCCTCCCCCTAATAGATGTTGCGAATGCCTTCAACGCGTTGTGTCGCCCAATCGCTCTCTGGAATGCTAGAATCTACTGGCCGCGCTGTGCAATATTTCATTTCAACACACATAGAGCTAACGTAGTCATTTGCCTATGAGGCTCAAACGATTTCATCTTAAGCAAGGAAGCAACAACACAGGGTGGTATATGGTATGGTAGCAACTAATGTATGCAGTCAGAATTCTTATCTAACCAAAGCTGCAAAGACCCTGAAAAAATGAACAAAACTGGTATTCTGATGATTCCGCCTGTTTTGGCGGAACGTAGTCATTTGCCTATGAGGCTCAAACGATTTCATCTTAAGCAAGGAAGCAACAACACAGGGTGGTATATGGTATGGTAGCAACTAATGTATGCAGTCAGAATTCTTATCTAACCAAAGCTGCAAAGACCCTGAAAAAATGAACAAAACTGGTATTCTGATGATTCCGCCTGTTTTGGTAAACTAAAAAAAGTAAAATAATGGATAGAAAACTGATGAAACTCGGTCCAGAATACGGTTATTTCCCAGAAACTTCAAAAAACCACATCATAGTCAAAAAATAAATCAACCAAAGAAGCTAACAGACTATTTAGGAACCTTGGAGTGAAGACCGTACTTTTACATCGGTTTTTGCGCGGCGTCATCAGAGCCGGGAATGGACGAATGGACTGAATGTATAAGACTATTATTAAAAGCAAGTAAAAACACTCACAACTCGTTCCTACATACAGTCTTTACAAAATCACTCCAATGCAAATGGAGATACTTACAAACAGTCGTGGAAACACTTGTGAGGATTTTACACGTTAAAACAAATCATCATGACAATACTGATACCATCAATCTTAGAGAGAGAAATAACGTTACTAGAACATGAACTATTCAGCCTACCGGTGAAACATGGCGTGCTAAGCATTAAAGACCCAAAGAATGCATCAAAGAATAAGTTAACGAATGGATTGAATGTATAATAATAAGACTACTATCAAAAGCAAATAAAAGACATCCACAACTAGTACCTATATACAGCCTTTACAAAATCTCTCCAATTCGAATGGAGATACTTACAAACAGTCGTGGAAACACTTGTGAGGATTTTACACGTTAAAACAAATCATCATGACAATACTGATACCATCAATCTTAGAGAGAGAAATAACGTTACTAGAACATGAACTATTCAGCCTACCGGTGAAACATGGCGTGCTAAGCATTAAAGACCCAAAGAATGCATCAAAGAATAAGTTAACGAATGGATTGAATGTATAATAATAAGACTACTATCAAAAGCAAATAAAAGACATCCACAACTAGTACCTATATACAGCCTTTACAAAATCTCTCCAATTCGAATGGAGATACTTACAAATAGTCATGGATAACAATTGTGAGGAATTTCACACTTAAAAACAAAACATCATGACAACACTGATACCATAAATCTTAGAGAGGCTAATAACGTCACTAGAATATGAGCTAATCAGCCTACTGGTGAAACTTGGGGTGCTAGGCATTAACCACCCCATAAATAACAACGACTCTTACAAATCATCCGTAGAATCAAATAGTACATTAACGCATGCTATCAAATCTGACGGAAATATAAACTTACTAGCATATCAAACTCTTGCTACAAATTCTATCAAAGAAGAAAAACTATCGCGGCTAACTACTAAACTAACTAAAAAGAGACACTCCGAAAAAAGTAATGTCATAATATCTTAACTACCAAATAAAATGAAAAGATGTATCCAAAGAGTCGTTGAAAATAACTCTTCACAATGGCTAACTATCATCTCGACCACCGCTAATAACACGATCTCATAGCTACCAAGTTAAGGGATGCTTTAGCTATTAGATACGCCCACGAACCTGCAAACCTCCCTCAGGCCTGCGACGGATAGGAAGAGAATAATTTTGATCTAAACCACGCACTAAACTGCAAGAAAGGAGGATTAATTAAAAAAGGCCATGATCAACTCAGAGATGACTGTAAAAATTGGGCCAAACTAGCCTGGAGTACTGGCACTATAGAACCCATAATGTAAGACGCAAATATAAATCAACCGGCACTTAGGTATAGGTGATCTGCTACTAAACATTGTGTGGGAACCTGCAAGGAAAGCTTCCTTGACGTACGCATAGTAAATGCTGACGATTTCTCTTACAGCAACCTCACCTGTCAAAAAAAACACAGATAGCCGAGAGAAACACTCAAAATACGACCGAGCAGCTGAAGACGTAAGAGCCTCATTCACCCCTGGTAATTTCATGCGATGGAGCCCTAGGAACTGATAATAACAGTTTTTAAAAAACCTTACTTTTTTTTTCGTTAGATGTCATTCAAAGTTCATTGTCTCGTGGCCAAGTCAAGTCAAGTTCAATGACCTTGGCCTTGAATTGACCGTTCGTCTATATTTCGCAGAAAATTCACAGTTTTGCCATTTTTAACGCTTGAAGTTTATTGACCTCGAGGTTATTGACCTTAACCTTGACCTTTCATGCATATTACACAGAAAATTTTCCGTTCGGGATATAAAATCCGAATCAGAGCACCCCAATACCTAGGCAGTCCTTCCTAGTAGCTAGACTCTATAGTGGTTTTTATAACGCACTACTGCGCACCGAGAGAGACGGAGAAGCCGAGCCTGGTCGGCGAAGCCGAACATCAAGCCGAAACTATGGAGGCAAGCGTGGGTGCACTGCAGTATGGGGCATCGCCGCAGCCCCGTAGTAGCCGGAGCTAAGGTGATTTCGAAATAATAATGCAATATTGGTCACTTTCGTAGCAAAAATGATGTAAATATTACTCGAAATTAAAAATATATATATATTTCTCAAAAACCAAATTGGCTAGCCTTTAGAAAGGCGGCCATTTCAGATGCTTTTGCTCATTTGTCATATGCTTCATTAGTGGATTTATAGATGATTTCAATACGATTTATAGACACGAACCGTCGCAAATAATTAGTTTTCGAGTTTTTTTAAGCCATTTTAAGCATTCAGGAACGTAGGGGTGTGGGAGTATTAGGGAGGGGAAACGATGGACCTTAACGTTAGATGTCGTTCAATGTTCATTTTTTAAGTTCAAGTTCATGTTCAGGTCAATGAACTATGCACGACATCGAACATAAACGATCGCAGCACTGTTTTTTTGCAAAACAAACACGAAAGGTCGAGTTCAAGGTCAAGGTCATTGGCCCCGAGGTCAATCAACTTTGAACGACACCTAACGTTAAAAAAACGGGAAATTCACTTCGTTACCCACCCTAAAAAAAATAACTCGCAAATTAATTATTTCCGACGGTTCGCGAATTTTGAAATCATCTATAAATCTAACTAAAGCATATAAAAAAATCAGCAAAAGCATCTGAAACGGCCGTTGTCTAAAGTCCTTTCACTACATTTCCTCGCAAAAAAATAATACTAGGGGGAGGAAGGAGCTCTATAAATCAACTAATAAACCATAGAAAAAATCAGCAAAAGCATCTGAGATAGCCGGCGGCTTTCTAAAGTGCTTCCCTTTTCTATAAGTAAACTTCTAAATGCCACTTTGTGTGAGCAAAACAAATCAAAGTGATAATGTGCGAACTTGAAACATAACCTACAAAGGCAACTCAGTAAAAAATCACTAGATGTCATTCTATATTCACTGGCTAGCCGTGTTGCTGTCGCGATATTTGTAGCAAAATAAAATGCAAAAATATTTTGTTGATTTGACGAAATTAGCGAATGCGTTTAGTGATTCCACTAAAATGTATGGTACCGTACCGTCTTACTTGTAAATCGTGGACGCTGTATATACAAGAAGTGTGTTAAATGGCGGAGATTTTAGTGCATTTGTGTGCTGAGTTGTAAGTTGAAATGGATAGGCGCTGTTCTCAGTCGGTGCGAACGCTTGTATTCGACGATTCGGATTCTGATCCACCGAAGAATGGGCAGAAGAAGCTACTCACATCTTCTGGAGGGCCAGCATCCCTAGGCCCGGCTGTAGAAGGTCAGTCCATACATTCATTCACTATTCACCAGTCAACCCACATATGTATACAATGTTTTCAAGGTTTACGGCTGTCAATGTTAACATTATATCGAATGTGTGAAATGACCGCTATGTATTGGGTAGGCCTTGTTGAATAAGCATAGTATTTTTATACACACTTATCTACAGTTAGTATTGGTACTTGACAATCATGAAGAAAGTGGCAAACAGAGATGCAAAATGGGTCAGAGTGTCGATAAGGGGGCGGAAGCCCCCACTTGTAAAATATTCGAAAATTATAACTTTTTGAGGGGGCTTCCGCCCCCTTATCGACACTCTGACCCATTAATTAAGTGAGACATTTTTGTTGATTTTCTGGTGGGTTTTTGTGAGTTTTTTTGGGCATAGCTGCACAACTCTGGTTTACAGCAGGGCGCCTTTCTCAAAACATTACAGCCTTAACAAAAAAGGTGCTAGTCAGATTTACATGAGGGCCATTCCACGGAAAAAGGGAAAAGTAGTTAATTTCAAAATATTATCTAATCAAACCAATTAGGTGTTGACGAAAAGTTCATTAAACAAATTTATACAGGGTGTCCAGTAGGTCGTTGCAAAGACTTAAACCGAAGTTAGTACAGACCATTTAGAACCATTTCAGCCAAAGATACATATGGCGAAGTCTAAACTTGGCTTTAAATTTTTATTGATGATTTAGTATTTTTGAAGAAAATTACTAGATTATCACAGTTAAGTGATTATCATTACAAAACTAAACAATAATTTGATTATTTTACAATTTATTCTAATAAATCACTTAAACCCTGGTCATTGAAACAACCTGGAGGTGGTGGTTAAAAAAATATGCCTACACAGTGAGCCGATCTGGAGGCGGTGGAAATGAGTAGGTGAAAATGAGTAGGTGCTATTTTGCACAAAACTACTTTTTAAAATGGTACAAAAAAAGGCTATACTGTTGGACTTAGTAGCGTCGGTGTAAAATGACCAAAGCACATATATTTATATATATGAAGATAACCTGTGTTTAAGTTTATTATAGTTTTTGACATGATAAAGCATAATTAAAACTAAACTTTAACCTCTCCGAAACCCAGCCGCCCGGCGCCAACCAGCTCTAATCCCAGGCACACATGAGCCCGCGCGGCGCGCGCGACTTGACTGACATATCAAGTGATTATGTCTGAATGGTAACTCTTAGAACTATGAGAGTTGTACATCTGAGTAGCTAATGAAACCCTCTCTTACTCAATGCGAAGAAATGTCACTGTGACCTTAGTTTATTTTTGTACCGACATCAGAATCACAGACTTCTAATAAAATGCTCCCTCTCGTCACAAATGTAGTCGACATGAGTAAAACACAACAAAATACACATTTTGTTTGATACTTCATAATCTACACAAGATTACCTTTTGAAAACAATAAAAACATTAGTATGTTCTAATAGAAATTTTTCAATATTTCAGCGTTCGAAGATTTCATGAAATACCGGTTACGAAAAGTGATTTTTTCGAGTCACGTTTGCAGCGTCTTGAATGAATGAAATGAACAAAAGACCATACCAGAAATAGAAGATTGGCTCATTGGCCGTTTTTACACACTAAAACCTTGCCAATACAAACACAATTGGCTAATTCATTCCGGTCAAAAAAAGGTATCGAGTGCATGTCGGTACGCTTGGGTCAATAGTGTTTGTTAACGTTGACGTGTCGGTATGGTTGGGTCACGGAGAGGTTAAGGCCAAATATAGCTTTATTTTTAAAATATTTCAGTAATTCAAGTGTAATTTAGGGCACTAGATATTGAATAACAAATATTTGCTAAAAGTGAATTGGAATCAGGAATACTATTCCAATAAGAAAAAACCACAATTCTAACTAGAATTAGAGAATCGGCACTCAAAAACGCCTGTCAGTGAATCGTCCTAAATTGGATCGCACAGTGTGTGTGAAGAAATCCAAAATGGCGCCCACTGTTGACAGGTTAATATGCATTCTAATAAAAATAAAAAAATGATTTGTGCATCTGTTACGTCAGACTTGGTTTTTACAGGCCTTTGAAGAGCACAGCAAATTTCAATCATCAATAATGTAAGTTTTTCGGACTTAATTTAACAAAAACAAGTGAAAGCTTTTTATGTGCAAATCTTTATAAAAACATTCTTAGTTAATGATCTTTCATTTAAGGTATTATTGACCTAAATACCTCACGTACCTAGATCTTAGCACCCGCCATAGGTGGAATCGCACAGGCCTATATGAGGATGGAGCGGCAGTCCCACACGTACTGTCTTGAACTAGAATAAAAATATCTTATTTATATTCTCTGTACTTATTTTCATGAATCTTTTGCTTAATAAATTTCTTATCTGTTACCTAAATACCTCACACATTCTTGAAGTTATGACCTACTAACCAGTTTGAGGGCGGAAAATATAATTTTTAGACAGTCTCTTTACTTAATTAAAATGCTATACATGCTCGAAATGAGATCCTTTGTTCCTCACACAGACACGAGCCCGTCTTAGGACTTCTGTGGTCATGATTTTGAGCATCATTTCATCTTTCATGGTGTCAAAAGTCAAAAGCCATTCTTATTTTTGAAATCAACTCTTCTTTTGTGTTGATAGCTATGTTGGAATTGACCAGTTCTTTGGCTCTGCCCCACACAAAATAGTTCATTGGGATCAGGTCCGGTGAACTAAAAGGGCAAGGAATAGGCCCATCTCTGCCAATCCAGCAATTGGGAAAAAAGTCGTCAAGATAGCTTCTCACCGCCTAATGCATCTCCTATGCACTAAACAGCCTATGAAATTGAAATTAATTGGATTGCACTAAATTAAACCTCTTTATTTTATTATTATTTTTCGCGATCTTCTTTTATTTGCATAATAGCGATAATAGCAATTGAGATTTGACATTTAGATGTCAATTGCTATTTCACTGGGATAATTTCAAACATTGTTCTTTACTTCTTGGATTTTCTTCAATATGTTCGGGGCTCTGGGTCGAAAGCATCCCGTTAGGTTAGTTTTTCTAATGAAGAATATGCTGACATTGTTTTTATTTATGGCAGGGCAGACGGCAATTGTCCCACCAGTCACATAATTTTTATACCTTGTTATTGACTGTTTCATTCAAGTGCTTTGTAACCTATTTCTAACCCTGTCATATATTCTTCTCTATGCAATACCTTCTCCAGTACTTCGGTCATGTGGCCAGACGTGAGCCAGATAATTTGGAAAAGCTCTTTATGTGTAGGCCCGGTGGACGGGAAAAGAAGTTGTGGGCGGGCACCGACCCAATGGACCGACGCCGTCAAGGAAGTCTGCCATACCAACTTGCAGACTTGTATGGATGGCGAGAAACAGAGCGGCTTGGAGAGCTCTGGTGAAGAAAGTGGCAGACACATGTTGTCACGACCCCCTGCCATGGGGACACGAGGAAGAAGACATACATTCTTGGTTGCTTTTTGGATTGAGTGTGATTGCTTTTTCTGCTTCCTGGATGAAAACCGCAAAACGAAAACGAAAATTGAGTAAATAGATGAAAAACGACGTAAATGGGTGGAAGGTAGCAAAAAAAACGAAATAAATGGGATAAAAAAGAAGAAGCAGAAGTAGAAAAAGAACAGAAAAAATACATAAACAGTGAAGACACAAAACTGCATCAAAGTAAGGATGAAAAAGAGGAACAATAAAAAAGACAGAAAAACACATAAATAATGGAATGTTCGTCATTGTCAAATTGGAGGTAGAAGGAAAAAAATATGTTAAAAAACTCAGATTGTACATAGCAGTCTGCGCAGACAGATAAAGAAGAAAAGTCAATGCAAGTTACTTTTTTGAAGTCGTCTTCAGGAAACCCCATTTGTCATGGATGAATCGAACACTTCATTTCATACCACATTTCCTTCATAGGTTTTAGGTTCCTTCCTGTTTAGGTTTTTCCTGAACCACCAATAAAACTTTGTGGTAATAGAAATTTCTACCAATTTTGTGGAAGTATAAAAATATTTGAAAAGAATAATATGTTGGTTGATATTTTTTTGTAGATGACCTGAAAGGAAAAACATTTATTATTTTCAATGATTTTTAAGTAATTGTTTTTGTCATGAGTGGAACTCATGACTCAATCACGAATCTAATGATGCATCATTTATTAAAATCGGTTGAGCTGTTGATTATTTACGAGCGGTCATAGGAACAGACATACATTCATATACACATAAAATATACATGCAAGTCAAACACCCCTCCTCTGTTGCGCTTAGCCGCAGTCGGGTAAAAAATGCTCTTAGCCGATTTTGAGAGGAGTAACAGGGTACAGATGTAGTGAATAATCCTTTCCTATCGGCAAAACTCGGAACAACGATAACACCCGAATGGTGCCGATGTGTCTATGAATTACTGTATTATTAAATTAAGTGTAGGTATCAAATAAATCGCATACTTTATTTATCAATGTCAAATGTCAAATTGCCCGTGAAGTAGTAAGACAAAAACGAACATTTCCGAGAAAATACGAAAGGAAAGGATTATTCACTATATCTGTAACATAATTTAATATTTTTTGCGAAATTGTATTTTTTTTAATGTGACAAACAGATTTTGTGATAACTTCGGAAGAGTTTTCTATTGAGTAAAAATAATCAAATTACGTTTATAGGTTAGCTGATGCAAGCTGAGAATCATGATCAATAAGCTAGTATAAAGAAACAACTGCTTTACTACTCTTATATTGCGCAACTTGAGATTTACAAAAGGCCTAACACATCGCCATAAGTCCTATAGTTGAATTCCCAGTCGTCATCTGCGTGGGTATACTGCCAGATCTAGTTTTCTACAGCCAGTATCTAGGCCAAGGCACACACTAGCTAGAACATGGTCTCTCAGACCATATCATACCAATAGCCATTTAGTACACGCGTGAACGAACATTATGCAGATAATCAAATCATATTACTGCTTTAATGAGGCGGATTCCATAAAAATCACAACACAATTAATCTGATAAATAAAAGGTTAGTTAAGTGCGAGTCGGACTCAGGCAATAAGGGTTCCGCACAAGAGAAAACGCAACAGAAAACGTCTCTTGTGTTCTTTTGGGGAGACCCATGTAGTTCATTATAGCGGCATTCATTTTGCTGTGAAAATTTCAAGTCTATAACTTATTCTTCTATTACTGTTCGTGAGATGCAGCCCGCTGACGTACGGACGGACGGACAGAAGAACAGACACACGGACAGCGGAGGTTTAGTAATAGGGCCCGCTTGGCACCCTTCGGCACGAGGTTCAAGATAGAACCTATGACAACCAGACAAGAGCTGCCGGAGTTCAGTCTGTCAGTTCATTTTTTTAGTTTCCCGCTGCCGCTGGTAATGGCGTCACCTTTGGAATTCCACATATTAGTGCTTTAATGTCATTTGATTATCGACAATTAGTTGCATGATGCAACTGGTATTGAATTACACTATACATACATCATAAATCAGCGTTCCGTGTCTGATTAATATGTTATGTCATTAGTATTACCATAAATCATACATAAGCAACCTTGACTGTGGTCGATCGTGATCTACCTACAAGAAACACTTATATTATTCAATCTTGCTACAACTATACTGTTGGCTTATGTCACTCAGTACTTGAGTGACGGTTTGAAGGTATATCTTTCTAAAACCTTTGATGCATTCTTCAGCAGCTACTGAGACCCGAATTCCGAAAATATAATTCATCGCATAGGGCAAGGAGGGTGGGAGGGTGACAGCCAGCTCAGAGCCAAATAAACTTGGCGCGAACTGTATCAGCGACGAACTATGAATGCGGCGATTCGATACTTTAACGAGAGTTACATTGGTGGAGCATTTATCGGTTTCACGTTCCGAGTTCGGCTACTGTTCATGGGTTGGACGACTTTGACGTACATATAAGGAACTGTAGGTTCGCCGTAATAGGCTTTTCCGCTTCCCGAGAATCACGAACCCACCAGACCAGACCCAACGCCCCAACAGGTCACTAACTTACATTGTGTTTTTGCATCTGGTACGCGAAAATATCAATGTTATGTTTACACCGGTTTATCGCGTGACCCCAACATAGCAACATTCAAACGGTGCATTGTAATTGGTCTCGTTTACAAGCACCACTTTAATTGTTTCCTTGCTTGTTTACCGGCTCTTGCACCTGGTTTCTCAAATACCGCTTATTTGTGAGAGGCTGTTAACCTACCGTCGTTGAGGCTATCGCTGGGCGGAAAGATATGCACGCACCAATGCCGGGATAACTTTGACACTCCTTATATCAATGGAATGATTCGAAATTTGTACCTCGCTTTTTAGGGTCTCAGAACCTGTCTCTCCGTCAGCAGGCTGTACCCCGTGAACCTTGATTGATAGAGAGACGCAATTTTCACAGATATTGTATTTCTGTTGCCGCCGCAGCAACGAACCACTCCTGTTTTTAAAAAATAATAAGGGATATCGCCGTACAAGAGACTTGTTTTTTGATTTATTTATTGATCGATAGCACTGAGTCGTCGTGTGGAAGTCCGACTCGCACTTGACAGATTTTAATTATCTTTCAGGCCTAACTTTATTTTTTAGCAAATAAGCTACTTGCAGTTTACTGCAGTCAATCAGTCACTTTTAAAGCTCAATTATGGCAGTATTAAAGTCACTCAAATAAGTATAGTGTGGGAATACAATGATTGATTTACATTTTACAGTGTGCAGTGTGCTGTACATTCATGCATACATTTTTGAATGAAATCGTTATCGTAACCATAATGCCGTCTGGTCTTGACAATGTACTTACATGCATAATCAGATTATTGGATGTTTGTGAACATAATTTATATTGATGTATCGAATACCATATCCTTTCCAAGCCTTTCGCTGCTCTGCTGGCCGGAAAAGCAAAAAAATTGACATAATAATGAAGGCAAATTTTATGTTGTTTCCCCACAAATGCCCGCAATAGAATCTTCAGTAATCTAGGTGACGTCTGTCATAAATGTTCCGTTTAAGGGTTTACCCTTTAATACTGTAGATATTTACATATACTAAACGTTTTTTTTGCCCCTTCTCTACATTGGACCACTGTGGGAGATGAAGGGCGAAGAAACAGCTATGAATTGATTTTTAGATCTCTTTTAAAATGTGGTAGTTTTTAACTAATACAAATATTAGAATATTAATTATTATAATATGCAGGAATAAATACTTATAATAGTAGTTTATGTGACTGCTACATAATGGAGGGCATTAATTTTCATTTCATTTCATTTTATTTTCCACTTATATCTATCATAACAGGCTAGGCCCAATTCGATGGGTATGGTATGTATCATACAAACATTATATTTTACTTAAAAAATAAAATAAAAATAAACTATAATAGGTGCTCACTGTAGCACAGTACAAGCAACGCCATTCTTCTGAATTCACTCCGAGCAACATGGAATAGGTCGACGTGATCCGAGATAAGGTTTAGAGCGTGTGCGGCGCGTGTGAGCGGCGCCTGCGCCAATAGGTTCGTGCGCGCGCGCGGCACCAGCAGCAGCGGCGGCCGGCGCCGGCGGCCGACGTACCCGTCCGGCACGCACACTCGCAACTCCCCCAGCACTACGGGGTTGCAGATCCTGCCTACCAGGACGCTGTGCACATATGTTACCAGAGCCAGGTCCCTCCTTACGCTCAGCTCATTGTACCCCACCATTCCTAAAATAAAGAGTGTAGGATACATTAAAGGATAAAATGGATAAACTCCATACTGCCGCATATACAAATATCGCATAAATTTATTTTGGACGCGTTCGACCATAAGCCGATATTTTGTATCATGGGGTGCCCATATTATTGCGTTTGTTTTTTTTTTTTTAGGTTTTAGAATTTTATTTCTCAAAAGAACAATAATGTAGTTCACTTATAGAGAAACATTAATCTATACATTAAAATAATGTTTGTAAATATATATAACACACTTATGCGAGCTATTATAATATTATAATTTCTTTCTTTTTTTTACGTGACTATGACTTTTAAACAAAATCGACTATACTAGACAAAATATGCTTTTTTAAAAGTGATTTAAATCCAGGAAGTGATTCTGCATTTGTGATGTTTTGCGGTAGTTTGTTAAACATATGCGCTCCCTCAAACAATATACTAGTTTTGCCGTAGTTTGTTCTCGGTGCTATTAATTGTATCTTATTGCCACCTCTAAGGTTGTGCGTGATATTTTTCTTTGTGAAGATTACTTCAGAGTGAGTTAAGTTATTTAAAATTTTATAAACCAGGATACATGTTTTGTATGTATACAGTTGTTTTATATACATTAATTTAGTTTCTTTATATACTTTCACTGTTGACGTTAAAAAATCCATTCCAAATAGTACTTTTATCGATTTATTTTGTGCTATTTGTAATTGCTTTAAATGTGTACTGGCTGCACTTCCCCAGACTTCTATAAGATATTCAAGCTGCGGTTGGATTAATGAGTTGTAGATATTGTACTTAACTATTTTATGTAGACATCCAGTAATTCGTCGTAACATACCAGTGAGCGATGATATTTTAGAAATCATACGTTCAATTTGTAACTGCCAAGTCAACAGTGGATCCAGGGTAAGACCCAGATATTTTTCGTGGCTGGATATACAATAGACTCCCCGTTAAGGAGAAGTGGAGCGTGGTTCGGAATTGGTTTATTCTTTGCTGCAAATATCATGTAGCTTGTTTTGTTAGCATTTATTGTTAGTAAATTATATTGAAACCAATCGAAAAGCTTATCAAGATCCTGCTGTGCTTGTTGTATTAAGTCGTGAATAGATGATCCAAAGTAAAATATACAGGTATCGTCTGCATATAGGGAAATATGACCGTGTAGATTAATTTTGCAGATATTGTTAACATAAACGGAGAATAAGAGTGGACCGAGTATAGAACCTTGAGCGTTTGACTCTAGCTTACTCCTAACCAAAGCATTATAGAGACTCACACTAGCTGTAATGTTTGTGAACCTAGGGTTCATCCTTCGAATGGGGCGTCCATTCGAAGGATGAACCCTAGGTTCCTAAAAGCCTTTTTGCAGATATTTTCAATATGCTTACTATAGTTGAGGTCAGGCTCAATACTCGAGAGTGGGTTTATGTTTCATAATAATATCACTCCAGAGTTTTAATGCCTAATTATGTACAGTTACATACACTAGTTTATCTACACACATATCATAATCTCTCTTTGATGTGTTCAGAAACCGCATATTTGACCGGCATTGTGGCTCTGCAGTTGTTTAGCTTGTTCTGTAGTACCATCTTCACGCAGGCGGGCGTCGGCGTTCGAAATTTGAATGTCAGTACCAACTTCACAGACAAACTAGGGGCGGCATGCAGACGGGCGTCGGCGTTCGAAATTTGAATGTAATAATATGTAGAAAAATTACACATTATGGTCATAAGTGTAATTTTTCAGATAAGGAATGAGTTTTTACCAAGTACATAGTTTAACATTATGCTGATCGAAACGTGCGGTTTTTGTACGCTGTAAAGAAGGTTTATGATACGTGTGTAGATAAAATGATTAACAGCATGTCGTGCGTTAGATTAACCCTATACAGTCTTGACATTTACGTTAATGTAATTGTACATACAAACATTGTAATATCCCTTTTTTGGTAAAGTGGTTTGTACATGGTTTTTAAATTGCTCAAATGGAATTTTCAAAATCTTCTGAGGTATCTTGTAGTAGAAACTGACCCTTGAATGAAATGCCCACATTCGCGAGTCCAAACCGGGGCGTATCTAGTCCGTGATTATTTCTTAGGTTAAAATTACAGCTATCGCTTATTGTGGTAAAATTTTGTAAAGCTCTTGCGTTACATTATATTTTCGTTAATTAATTGATTAGCTACAGTTAGCATGTCAACTTCTTTTAAAAGTTCTCTTAGGGAGTCTGGGCGTTTTGAATATATATAAAGATAGTTTGAATATCCGCTGCTTTCCCTCACAACAAGATACCATAGGACATGCATGACACAATGAGAGTAACTTAAGTACACTAGCCTAGCTGTAGCCACATCCGTGTTTTATCTGATATATCTCTGATATCGAGTTAGCCACTAGAGAGACAGACATACATTATATGCACATAAGTACGTATAATGTATGTCTGTCTGTTTTTATAAGCATCTCATTATTGAAGTAACAGTCCCATTGTTATTTGGTGCCGCATAACACCGCGGCCCACGTATGGGTGCGCGCGTGGTCTGCGGAGTGTGTTCGCGCGAGAACCACTTCGGTTGCGGGGTCGAGGACTTATGGTTGCCTCATGCCCGCGGCGTCAACTCGAGGGGTAACGTACCCCCCGGTCTTGGGTGGCCCCTACTTGTCAGGGGCCTCAACGTATGGGTTAACCCACAATCATGGCTGGTCGAGTGATCCACTTTATTTGGTGCCGCATAACACCGCGACCCACGTATGGGTTAACCCACAATCATGGCTGGTCGAGTGACCCACTTTATTTGGTGCCCCATAACACCGCGACCCACGTATGGGTTAACCCACAATCATGGCTGGTCGAGTGACCCGCCCACTGCCCCCATGAGCTATTCTATAATTTGGTCGCAGCTAATTTCACTGACGTCTTTCACTTTAATTGGCCTTATACTAATTAATGTTGAATTACTCTGAAACTTTTCACTATGTACGTAAATAATTTATGGGCGAGAACAGAAAAAAAGGGGAAATATTAAACTGCAAATCAAAAATACTGATTGCACAGCAAATATCATGGCAAAATGATGCGGCAGGTACCCTTAATCCTTCCTGTTAGGTTGAACATGTAACAACAACAAAAAATACTTAAAACATAAACTTAAGTACACATAATAGTAGTTTATGTGACTGCTACATAATGCCTAATTATGTACAGTTACATACACTAGTTTATCTACACACATATCATAAGCTCTCTTTGATGTGTTCAGGAACCGCATGTTTGACCGGCATTGTGGCTCTGCAGTTGTTTAGCTTGTTCTGTATTACCAACTTCATGCAGGCGGGCGTCGGCGTTCGAAATTTGAATGTCATAATATGTAGAAAAATTACACATTATGGTCATAATGTGTAATTTTTCAGATTAGAAATGAGTTTTTACCAAGTAGTTTAAGTAATGTGCGGTTTTTGGACGCAGTAAAGAGGGTTTATGATACGTGTGTAGATAAAATATTTAAAACATAAAAAGTGTTTTTTTGATCCTTTTTTGCTGTGCAAATCAGTATTTTGATGTGCGATTAAATACTAGCAAATAAAAAGGCCCAAGATTTGGAGGTTTCGTAGCTGCCAAACGTTGTCCCGAGATATCTCGCGTTACGATTGTCGATATTTTCTCAGTTGCACCCATGTCTACAAGTTACAAATAACGAGACATTTAAGAAAATCCCGACATAACTTTAGAACTACTGAACCGATTTTCAACCGACTTCAATCAGTCTGTTTTTTTTTTGTATATTTGTTATGCGTTTTCTCCGTCAATTATGAACCGATTTTGATGCTTCTTGTTTTGATTGGTAGGTCATACTTCAGAGGTGGCCCCATATAAATTTTAACAAAGTCGACTGCGCTTTTTGCAAAAATCAACATATACAAAAAATATAATAATAATAATCCTTTATTGCACAGAAAACACAATGGAAAATATAAAAAGAACTATATCCAAAGGTGAGCTTATTTCTAAAAAGAAATTTCTTACAGCTAACCTATGAAGAAAGGAGAAAAATAAAATATAGAGAGGTATAGTCCTTGTGTACAATTAAGAGTTAAAAGGAATAAATAATATATACACAGGTAACGTTTTGGTTTGTGCAGCAAAAGTTTTGATGAGGACTTTTCATGTGCACAGACTTCAATCGCATCACGACCGGGGGGAAGGAATAGGGCCTGAACTTGAAGTGGGTTTTTTAAGTTTTTAACTTTTAAGGGTTTAACTACCAAATACATAAAACCACATTAAAATCCATCCGTAGATTTGACCACTATTCCTTGTTAAGCTGAAGACTTTCGAGCTACTAAACCGATTTTAACAAAACATATATAAGAACCATCGCAGTAAAGTCTACTAGCAACTACAGGAAACCGCAATAACTAAAACTAAATCTCAAAAAAATATCAATAGTCAATAGTCAAAGTACTTTATTACTGTAGATATTTACATATACTTAGCAAACGTCATTTTTTGCCTCTTCTCTACATTGGACCACTGTGGGAGAAGAAGGGCGTAGAAACTCCCACAGATTTATTTTTAGATCTCTTTCAAAAATAGGTTGTGCTTAACTAATACAAATATGAAAAATTTAATTGTTATGATTAATAAGCAGGAATAAATAATTACAAAATTATTAACAGCAAGGTCTGTGTTGAGCCAGATTAACCCCATACAGTCCTGTCATTTAAGTAATCTTGAACATTGTAATATCCCTTTTTCGACAAAGTCGCTTTAACATGCTTTTTAAATTGCTCAAATGGCAATTTCAAAATCTCCAGAGGTATCTTATTGTAGTAGAGAATGCACTGACCCTTGAAAGAATTGCTAACCTTGGCGAGTCTAAAACGGGGCGCACATAGTCTGTGATTATTTCTTAGGTTAACATTACAGCTGTCGCTAAGTATGGAAAATGTTGTAAGGTTCTTGCGTACATACATTATATTTTCGAAAATAAATTGATTAGCTACTGTTAGTATGTCAAATTCTTTAAAAAGCTCTCTTAAGGAGTCTGTTCGTTTTAAATTATAAATTGCTCGAATAGCTCTTTTCTGTAAAATAAAAATAGTTTGAATATCCGCTGCTTTCCCCCACAACAAGATACCATAGGACATCACACTATGAAAGTAACTAAAATATACTAGCCTAGATGTAGCCACATCCGTGCTTTGTCTGATGTTCCTAACAGCGTAAGCCGCAGAACTTAATTTACCAGCCAATTTATCTATGTGGGGTCCCCACTGCAATTTGCTATCAGTGGTTATTCCAAGAAACTTCGTATCATTTACCAATTCTAACGTGCTGTTGTCTTACACCAAACTGGTCTCAACTTGCCTGACATTTGGAAGTGAGAATTTGATACACTTGGTTTTACCAGCGTTTAACAATAAATTATTAACTGTGAACCAATTCAAGGTTAAAGACAATACACCATTAACATCATCAAAATCTCCTTTTTGTCTTTCAATTTTGAAGACCATTGAAGTATCATCAGCAAACAACACTATGTCAGTTAATTTCTCCACCATGAAAGGCAGATCATTAATATATAACAGGAATAAGAAAGGGCCTAATATGGAACCTTGTGGAACGCCAATTTTAACACCCGATCCATCAGATTTTACGCCGTTAACTTCTGCCTTTTGAATTCTATTGCTTAGGTATGATCTTAGTAGATCCAACGCTTTATTTCTAACTCCGTAATGATTTAATTTAATTAATAGCGTATTATGATCAACACAATCAAACGCCTTCGACAGGTCGCAAAAAATTCCGATAGCATCCTGTGCGGCCTCCCATGCAGAATAAATATGAGATACAAGGGTAATACCTGCATCCGTAGTCGATTTACCCCTAGTGAAACCATATTGTTTAGCGTGGAAATGTTTTGTACGGTTGAAGTGTGAGAGCATTTGATTGAGTATAATCTTTTCAAATATTTTACTTAGTGTTGGAAGAACAGATATTGGTCTGAAATTTGAAGGATCGCCCTTATCTCCCGATTTGAACAGCGGTATAAGTTTACTGTGTTTCATGAGGTCTGGAAAAGCCCCATCGTCAACACATTTATTGAATATATAAGCTAAGTGTGGGGCTATAACTAGAATTACTGAACCAATGACTTTGACTGATATACCCCACAGGTCTTCATTTTAAATTTAGGCACGTAAATAATGAAGACATTGTAAAAGCGTTTAAATCCCTGGAAATGAAAAAGACAGCTGACGCCCATGGTCTATCAGTAAAAATTATTAGTTCCATTGTAGATTGTATTGCACCTCACCTTTGTTGTATATTTAATCAATGTATAGATAATGGTGTGTTTCCTGACTTGATGAAACTAAGTAAAGTTATACCTTTATTCAAAGCTGGTAGTACATCAGACCCCACCAATTTTAGACCCATATCGATACTACCAACGCTTAGCAAAATATTTGAAAAACTCATACTTAATCAATTGCAAAGTCATTTTTATCTCAATAATTTAATTCATATTGCTCAGTTTGGTTTCACAAAGGGTCGTTCAACAGCCGATGCTGGTGTTGAACTAATCGACAATATTTTTGATGCCTGGGAAGACGCAATGGATGCAATAGGTGTCTTCTGCGATCTATCCAAGGCTTTTGATTGCGTCCATCATGACACTCTTGTCAGGAAGTTACGCCATTATGGTGTAAAAGATCAGGCCCTTGGCCTTCTGGAGTCATATCTAACAGATAGGGTTCAGATGGTCGATGTTAATGGGAAAAGATCACCTGGGTCTTCAATAAGTATGGGCGTACCGCAAGTTTCAATTCTTGGTCCTTTCTTGTTTTTAGTATATATTAATGATTTACCTTACCTTGTTAAAGCAAAACATGGGTTAGTATTGTTTGCCGATGATACTTCTTTGATATTTAAAGTTAAAAGACAGCAATCAAATTATGACGAGGTAAACAATGCTATCTCTAGTATAGTGAACTGGTTTACTGTTAACAATTTATTACTTAATGAAAAGAAAACTAAATGTATTAAATTCGTGTTACCCAATGTGAACCCGGTAACTACAGACATATTTATAAAAGGACAGAGATTGGACCTTGTGCAGTCGACTGTCTTTTTGGGCATTACTTTAGACGCCAAACTACAATGGGATCCTCATATAAATAAATTGTCGAACAGACTGAGTTCAGCAGCGTTCGCAGTTAAAAAAATTAGAGCTCTTACCGAAGTAGACACCGCTAGACTAGTCTACTTTAGTTACTTTCATAGTCTAATGACCTATGGTATTTTATTGTGGGGTCACGCTGCGAATGCTAATAGTATATTTATTCTGCAGAAACGGGCTGTTCGTGCAATTTATAGATTAGGGCCTAGAGTGTCACTGAGGGAAAAGTTTAAAGAAATCAATATTCTAACATTTGTGTCTCAATATATCTATGACAATCTTGTGTATGTAAAAAAAAATATAACTAATTTTCAGAAGTACAGTGATATACACAATTTTAATACTAGAAATAAAGACAAGTTGGTTGCTTATGTAAGCCGACTACATAAAATTAGTAATTCTTTTAAAGGCAATTGTATACGCTATTACAATAAGGTCCCTACTGATATTAAAAACTTACCTTTAGACAAGTTTAAAATAATAATAAACAGAAATTGTATAAAAAAGGTTACTATAGGATATCTGATTACTTAGAGGACAGATGTCCATGGGAATAGATTGTTTGAGTAACAGGCTGTTTCGATATATAATTAGCATTCATTTTGTAATTTGACAATATTTTATTTAAAAAAGGAAACGCAAAAGATGCGACGACTGTGGAGTTTCTTCGGTGAGCTCTTCTCCACAGATTCCGCCATTGTGTTAGTGAACTCACCCAAAAAAATGTAATGACGGATCTAAGTGATGTAACAACATCCTATGGAAATAAATGATTTTTGATTTTGATTTTGAAAAAAATCAGTAATTTCATATTAAAATTATTGCATCTCCCTTTTAATATAGACAATGTTCAGGAATTTTTACGATCGAGACAAATTAATCCAATCGCGTATCGACATAGTCCCGTCGGTCTTTGAGATTTCCGTTGGGTAGTTGGGTGTCTCATGTCAGTCATGTCAGTGCCGGCCGGCCTACCCCCATTAGGAGATGCCGGTCTGAGTACGTGTGTAATGTTGGTCAGAAAGGATCGATTGTAGTAGGGTCCACCACCATCTACGCCCTTCTTCTTCCACAGTGGTCCAATGTAGAGAAGAGGCAAAAAAGACGTTTGCTAAGTATATGTAAATATCTACAGTAATAAATTACTTTGACTTTGACTTTGACTTTGATTCATCACAACAGGGCGGCCTTTTTGGTGGATTGGTCAATAACTATGCTATCATAAAAGTTCTGGTTACGGAATTTCTTCGTATGTCATTCTAAAAGTTCCAGGTGTAAGTTTTAGGTAGGAACGGTCGAAAGAAAGTGAGTTACCCTAATCACGAGTCTACATTGATATTCCATATAAAACCGAAATTTCTAAGTCGCTTTCTACACACAAACAACAACCAGAAATATCTACAGAGCGAAAGTCTCAAAATGATGCCAGCATCCATGTTGAGTCACATTATTTACAACTAACCTCTTCAGAAACAGACAAAAACATTATATAGGTGATATTTAATCAGCTGCCCAAATTTTGGGAATTATAGTATATATTTCCCATTATTTTAGAGAACTTTCCCCTAAAAACCTTTAGTCGCAAATGTAAATATTTTTTGGGTGTCGCGATGAGCTGATTAGAAGCGGATCGGGTCAATGTACTGATTATCAGTATTTTTTTTTGCGACCATATGTTCTTTTGGGAAAGATGTTTATACGTTAGGTACTATAATTTCCTAAAATATTGTTAACTAATTAAATGTCACTATGTTTAACGGATCTTGGCTTTGAGTAGAGTTTCCGAATTCAGCGTTCCATAACTTAAGACATAAACGTTTACATACCGGCACATAATTGCTTCTGGCCCCACAGTAGGATACCATGTGCCGTGGGAACCATACTCAGCGACACCACACACATATAAACATCGAAGCCCTGGGGTTTTTTTTCAACACGCTTTTATTAGGTTCACCTTAACTAAGGAAGTAACCATGTAAACAAATTGCAAGTTAAATTTGACCCAGTTCTCGGTTTCCGGTCGAGCTAAAATTTGTAATAATTATGTAGGTTAGATGACAATGCAATATTATGATACCATCGAGCTGATCTGATGATGGAGCGGGATGGTGGTCACAGGAACTCTGTAATAAAATAAGGCAATCCTACCTACTCTTTGGAATCGTCTCGTAGTTGAAGGTTTAGTGAGGGTATCGAGCTGATCTGATGATGGCATCTGAAGGTGGATAGTGAAACTCTTCAACGGCTACTAGTAAACCCCTCGAGTTTGGACTCGTTTGATTTGTTTTAACGTCATAAATACATGCGTGTTTTTTAGTTTTTAAACTACCTAATTATTTCCTGAATCCCCAGCCGGGGATCGAACTCGGGAACTCTCGCCTGATAGGCAGAGCCACACCTGCAGCGCCACTATCTAGCTATCTTGACTGTACACTGAATAACATAGTTATCACATCGTACACTGAATAACATAAACACGTAAACAAAAAGAATGTAGCGTCACGGATTTGCTCATACGGGGTGGCAAAGGCACATAAACATAAACACGTTAATTGAGATGGTGACGGAAGCATATGTATCGTTTAATATAGAATGGTTTGCCTCCACGGCCCCTTTGCTCAATGGACTTTTGATAGGATTTGCACGCTATTGCCATGGCATAAGGTTGAAATTCGCGATGCATTTTTCATGGTCACCGAGCGAAAGTGCTTTCTATCGCCGTTGAGAATAGGGATGCAACAGATACGATACCGATACCGATATATCGGCGATATTTCGGGTTTGTATTATATATATGGCCGATACAACGATACTTTTCAAATTTCGCGCTTTCAAAATATAATTTAAACGCGCGTGTTGTCTCGTCTATTTCGTTGCAAACGAGGCACGAACTATGCTCGGAGAAACCCCGAGCTCTATTTATAAGTAAAAATCTGATTAATGTTAATTTTAATTACTAAAACTGTATCAACCTGTCTATATTTTTGGTATAACGTAATAATAAAAAACTTGACTTGTATTTTATCTATTTAACCTTCATTTTCTAATTCAATAAGAGAATCGGTATCGGTATCGCCGATATTTTTATAAGCGTATCGGTATCGGTATCGTATCGGCAAAAAGGCGTATTGTTGCACCGCTAGTTTAGAACGTCCGTTTAATGTATGAGGAGTCCGAACAGTGGATTTTTGAATAACAGAGAATCTTCAGCGTGAATATACAAAAGTTGGGTAACTTTTAGGGATATTTTGTTTACAATATTTTTTTAATAAAATTCGTACAAATTCGGGTACATAAGATGCTAATCTAATGAATATATTGTCAGTCAATTTTTGAAGTAGATTCTGAGATATTTATATTTTTCTGAATGTGACTGCCAGGGCACTGACGCGGGTGACATGGTACTGACAAAACTAAAGTTTTTCATACTGTCCAGTAGATATCTTTTCTGTTTTTGACCGAGCGAGCGAAGCTTTGCTTTCGTATGTCTGTCTATACGGTTGTTCTCCTCTACAGGTCGCATTTCTCAACCGATTCTCGTGAAGTTTTGTGAGCAGGTTGGATAATTAAATATGATATTTTAGTCGAATGAGTTTTTGGATTTTTTTCAAAATGGCGGAGATATGGGGTTTGAAAATATAAAAAAACCGCTACAGCCCAAACGGCTGGACGGATTTTTACATATGATACGTCGTTGGATTCTTGGTGATCGCGAGAGTGACACAGACTATATAATTTTAGTGAAAAATTGCAAAATATAGCTTACAAAGTTATTGGTGCGGCTACTTTCATACTCCATGTACGTAGCCAGGTGCATTCATAAGTTTGTATGCTTTATTAAAAGAAAGTGTCACCTGCGAGGTCTACAGCTCACAGAGCCACTAGTTTTATTTGTTTAAGAGTCAGAAATTCCTTCTTTCCTTCTGCTTGACGGCTATTAGTCCTTTTCAAAAATATGCTGATCTAAATCTTGCATTTAAATTTTGGCATTAATGTTTTTTTTGTTTGGTAGGTTATCTAGTTTTTGAAGGCACTGCTTTGTTTTTTATTCTCCAAAATCTGTAATTGTCTACTACATATCCAGATATAGCTTGTTTGATGTTTTTTTATCTTAACGACTCTTTATTTTAGTGTTATTTTCCTCTAATTTAATTTTCATAACTTCGCTCCGAAAAGGGCCTTTTTCACTGATCTTCCTTCTTGATCACTTCCTTCATTTTAGTAATATCTTCACTCATTTCTTCAATGCTGTTTATTGCATTTTTTTCAACAGATTTTTCAACCCTCTTTAATTGCTTTTTAACTTGTTTATATTTTTGACAGTTTCGAAACCATTTCTTCCTTCATTTTAATTGTTTTTTTAAGGATTTTCTTGTCTCTTGCTTCTTTTTTTACCTGTTTTGCTCTTTGGTCTTTGTTAATCTATATATCTATCTATCCAGCCTCGTAAACCCCTGTTGAGTAAAGGCCATGGCCAGGCTTCATCACGCCATTTATTGCGGTCCTGGGCCAACCTCCACTGCTGCCCGGCAGTTTTGGCGTTGTCATCCGACCATCGGGCGGGTGGTCTGCCTCTCAGTCTACGCGCGTCCCTCGGCCACCATTCCGTCACCGCGCTGGTTGGTGCACCTGCCCTCGTCCCCCTAGCCAAGACTCACGCCCATTCCACCTTGCGATTCGCGTACCCATGTCTACGACCTTGGACCTTGTTGCATCAGGACGTTGGGTATGTGATCGCGAAGGGAGATTCCGAGCATATCAAGCTCCATTGCCCTTTGTGCTACTCGGATTGTAGGCATGGATTCCTTTGTGAGCGGCCATGTCTCGGATCCATATTTGAGTATAGGCAGGACACATTGGTTAAACGCCTTGGTTTTCAGGCATTGAGGGATTTTGGACTTCAGGACGTCTTCCAATTTACCAAAGGCGGCCCAATCCAGCTGTATGTGCCTAGAGATCTCCTTCATTTGAGAATTTCGGCAAAGGATAAACTGTGGTCAAAGATTGGTCATAATCTTAGTTTTGGACACGTTCATCCCCAGGCCAATTTCAAGTGAAGCTTTATGCAGCTTTATTTATTCTTTGTCTAATATGTCTCACTTATTCACCAACTATTGGTTGTGCTTCATAACAAACCGTAACCGTGGGCTAAGACGAGAAAGAAACGGTAAATGTTGTTTTTCTTTTAATTTATAACTTATTTCATCAAAACCACTGATTACTTCTTGATTTTAAACACAAACATTTAAGATATTTCGAATAACTATTTGTTGACGCAAGAACTGTATCAATATTCTTTTCAGATCCTTAGAAATCACTAATTTTAGGTGAAAAAGATCTATTAGTTTCATATCTTCTCGCTTAGCTCCCTTTGACATGTATAATGTTTTTAAATACATACATTGAAGGAAGAGGATGTCTTCATAACATATATTTTTTCGGGCTTTGAGAAGTGTCTCCTTATAGAGGAATAGCGCTTTAAAGTTCGGCATTTGACAAAACCCTTCGCCTTAGTAGCTCTCGCTGTCCCACTGTCCACTTCTTGTGGGAAATATTTTTTTCCGCCTTCTAACTTCAGAATAGCACCTTCGCCGCTTGATTTTGGGCTCTCTGGCGGAAAAATTCTATTCGTAACTCGTTCGAAAAGGCTTCTTTACGAACCTCGCTACGAGCCCGCCTTCGGCTCGTGCCGTAAACTTCTCGGTTCGCTTTGCGAACTCGTAGGAAATCTACTATTTAATCATGTCAGTTTATCCAGGCCACAATATTCTCATTAGCTGATAAAACAGTAAGTACACCACAAAAAATAAACCCGCCGTAGAAATCACTCGATGAAAGTCATGTATAACCCGTTAGGTCAGATCGAACCTTTCCAGCATCGATCGATTGCTCGAATCGATGCCAAAAATCGGGGACACCACCCACATCGGCGCCTCGGCTATTCACCAACCAAACGAGGGCCATATCTCCCTTCATTACAAACCTAACGTATGAATGCGGTGTTTGACTAGGTAGCCAAGAAATTCATGCAAACGGGACCCTATAATAAGCCTTCTCTGTCTGTCTGTCCGTCTGCGGGCTGTATCTCGTGACCCGAAATAGGTAGAGAATTGAAATTTTCACAGAATGTGTATTTCTGTTGCCGCTAAAGCGATGAACTTCACGCAATTTTAAAAATTAAGGGCATACAAGAGACGTGTTTTTTTAGTTTTCCTTGTACGATGTTACGGAACCGTTTGTGAATAAGTCCGACTTACCGATTGTTGACCGATTGTTATGAATACTAGAGTACTATATGTAACGTCGCAGTAATTTGGAGACTTTGATACACAATGCTTCAACTTAACATAACATTTTTATATTTATTTATTTGTTTGACTAATTAGTTAAATACCGGATTACCTGAGAGACTTCGTACGAGTGATTTTTCACACGTGTATATCCTTATTTGCATGCCATAAGGTTCAAAATTGCGAATCATACCCTCCATTCGAGTGATTTTTCATTTAATAATTTTATTTTTTCCATTTTTGTATAAAAATCGTAAAGCGGTTCACAGAATACATCTACATACCAAGTTTTAACTGTGTAGTCCTAATAGTTTCTGCATAAAGTCGCTGAGACATACGGACGGACGGACAGACAGACAGACTTGACGAAACTATAAGGGTTCCTTGTTTCTCTACGGAACCCTATAAAGGCCTTCCTTAATGATTTGATACTTCATAATTCTGAATCCTTCGCATTTGATATAGTCCAATCGAGCGTGGTGAATTCTATCGATAATAGAAACTCATAAGCCCATGGCCTTGTGATACTAAATTTCATACGCCTCTGCTGTGGTCGTGAGAATGCAACCAATGGTCACGATTAAGATTTTTTTTAACGACCGTGGCGTCGTTTTGATGAAGGTGGTAATGCAATAATTTACCTGTGTTCCAAATTGCAGTCAAATTGTCTGGACAAATTCAGATTGAGATTTTTGTTTTTTGCATATAAATAAATAAATTATCTTATTCAACGTCAAAATTATACTTACTTATAACTACAAGTCTATTTTTTCTATAAAAAAAGACTACACCGTTTCCGAAGGTGGGCCTAGGGGTTAAGAAGAAACGGCAAAAAACTCCCCCATACCTTCTTTTAAAAAAGTGACTTCACAACAGGTACTGGTTTCGGTCTAAGGAAATTCGCCGGCGAGTGATAGACTTGATCCATCGCCCCTCGTCGAATTTCTGTGCGCTGAGATGGTATGGACCATGCAGTTTTGTCATCCAAGTATTCCTTAATACTATAATAGGACTTTCTTATCAGCTAATTTTTAACAGTTTTTGAACCTCTTTTCAGGAAGGATCAATGATTTCTGTGGTATTTTATTGTAGAAGCGAATACAGTGCCGGGTGAATGATGTGCCTACTTTACTTAGTCTAAATAATGGTAGTGCTAACCTATTTCTATTTATAGAGTTAATTGTACGACTATCACCTACAGTTTTAAATAAATGAACACATGGAAACACTTTTACAAACTGTAGTTCTAAATGTCAGCTTTAAATAACAGATCGATTATATTGCGCACTGATTTGTCAATCTTTGACGATCCGAATGGCCGAGTCGGCAGGGACCCTGCCTACGAAGCCAAGGGTCCCGGGTTCGAGTCCCGGTGGGGGCAAATATTTGTTTGATGAGAACGGATGTTTGTACCCTAGTCATGGTTGTTTATCTATCTAAGTATAATATTTATCTATATAAGTATGTGTATCATTGTTCAGTACCCAAGATACAGGTAATCCTAGTTTGGGGCTAGATCAATGTCTGTAAATAGTGTCCAAGGATTATTATTATATATTAATCGTCAATTTGAAGTAAGCGAACATCCTTCAAACAAATTTGAATGGGATTTTCATAGAAATTTTCCGGATGTCAATAGACAATAGAGCTACTGTTGTCTTAGGATAAGTTTCACCAAGACTTTGGGTAAAAAAAAGGTACCAAACTGAGAAAACTAAACTACTAACTACTAACTAAATTCCGTTATTCCCATCAAAAAATATTGCATGATTACTGAAATATTCGTCAAACATAATCTTCATTTGACCTCTACGGCGTAGTTTGTTCATTTCCCTTCGCCGTTAAGTTGGCTGTTCTGTAAAACTGTCAAGTATCAACAGTTTTCCTGTCAGTCGATAACGCAGATGTCAGTCGGAACGTAAACAAATATTGATATTGTGTTTTTTTTAGATTATAGTCGGAAACAACCAGCCTCAAGTATGTTGTTACAAAACTGGGCGCTGAGCCAGTGACGTCACGAGGGTTGTTATGTTAAAAATTATTAAAAAATATATAAGACATCCATTACCCGAAATATTCAAATTAGTTTCTTAAAATATCCCAAAATTTCACGTATTTTTTAGGGCTAATGTTTAAACCATCACCAATTACTACCAATAAATTCGAAACGACCGCCAGAATTAGTAAAAGACCACCAAATTGCGTTTGGATAAATGATCACCAAACGTATTTTTATGTTTTGTGTACTTAAGTTTATGTTTTAAGTATTTTTTGTTGTTCTTACATGTTCAACCTAAGACGAAGGATAAAAGGGGCTTCGCTTCGCTCACCGCCTATACCCTTCACCGAAGTGACCTTTTGGTGATCATTTACCCATTTTGGGTAGGAAAGCATTATTTTGGTGATCATTATATTTGTTGCCTTTCTTTAGCATGACCATTGCCGTTAAGTTAATCAAAAGTTACAAGAACCATACTAGTAGTATGTATGTAGGTGATATTATGAAGACTTGCTTCTTAATTCGTCACACACATTTTTTCATTTCGTTCTCTTGTGAATCTGCCAACCCCTACCCAACCCCCTGAGAAAACAAACGGCGTGGTGATACGTATTTGGATTGAAAAAAAACCTACAAACCTTAAATTAATTGGAAAGTAGACCATAACAACAATGAGCCATCACAACAATATAAAAAAGTGTATTGTTATCGTTTTAAGGTTAATTAATACATCGACTAAGTGCTTTTGTTTGGCGTATAGTCCACACCCACTCACAACATGCTATGCTAATCTAATCTACTATAAAAGCTGGTCAAGTGCGAGTCAGACTACCATGCGAACGGTTCTTCCGTACCAAAGTCCATTACTCTAGGTATTCTCTTGGCGCCTGAGCGAGGCCTCAGGCCACCGTCTCTCTCTCGCACGTGTATGCATCTCTCTTGTCCCCATGCGCCGCCCGCTACCCCCTCCACGCGGCACTCATGCGCTCAGAAACTTGGCGCCGGGTAGTCAGATATAGACGCCGAAAATGCACCTACTTTGCGTATCATACGTTTGGTGCATTGCAGAGGCGATACTGGACAAGTTCGTCCAGAGGCTGGCGACGAACATGTTCGCACGAGCGGACGGCTCTCAATACCCG
Organism: Argyresthia goedartella; assembly: GCA_949825045.1. NCBI lineage: Eukaryota > Metazoa > Arthropoda > Insecta > Lepidoptera > Argyresthiidae > Argyresthia > Argyresthia goedartella. The sequence goes on from OX463834.1 coordinate 21,733,690, forward strand.
CTCGTGCGAGACCTGGCGCCATACCACGCGCGCCCGCCTGACCGTCGCCGCCTACCCCGAGACCTGGTTGCCGAGCCGGCAGCACCCCTGAGGCCGACGAACACCTCAGCCACCCAATGACCTGGCCGTAGTCACCAGCGGAAGACTCCGCGGAAGGGGGCCATTGCCCCGGGACCGCAACCCCGCACCCTGGAAGGGGTGTGAGAAGATCACCAAGAAGAAGCAGAGGTCCCCGTCCGTGCAAAGGTCCCCGTTACTCCAGGCGGAAAGACCCGCAGTGTGAGAGGGACGGAATCGGGACAAAATGAAAAAACGTAGCGCTAAACCACAGAAAATTTGTTTAAAAATAAACAACGCTATTTTGTTAAAAAGTTTTTTAAGGAGATTTTCCGAATACGTAATATTTAAATTTTTAACGCATTTCCACAATGAAATTAGTTGGGATTTCAGAATTGAAGGAAAAAAAGACTATTTAGAGGTGTTTTCGTAATTAAATTCTATCGAGAAAATTTCATCCAATCGCGTTTTCCTTTAGTGAAAATCTTAATCAAATACTCAATAAACGTTAACCAAAAATCAAATCCGTAGATGACTTCATGGTGGAGTAAATGGATTCGAAAAAAACCCATTTTTTTTTCGTAGCACCTTAACTGGTGACATGGTTTTTGTGTAAAGTAACTGGTGACGAGGGGTCTGAGAGGCCCACTGCGGTATCTGGTATAAATCATAGAAATTAAGTGTGGTAGCTAGCCAATGTATTTAAAAACTGCGTAATAATATATAAAAGGATATAATAAAACAAATAACTATACTCTGAACATATTTTTTTGTTACGATCTTGCAATTTTAATGTATGTCGTCTTTACAATCGAAAAACTATAGATGAGATGACAAATTACAAAATCAAAACATTAAATCAACATATTTCGACAAAAAACACCTTTTTCTATAATATTGAAGTAATAATGAATTTAAAAAACCGGTCAAGTGCGAGTCTAAATCGCGCACGAAGGGTTCCGTACCACCGTTCAATGGAAGCGATGGTGTGGAGTGAATAGTTTGGATTTTACACAGCAAAATATTGTTTACAAAGTTATTGGTGCGGTTACTTTCACACTCTATGTACGTAACCAGGTGCATCCATAAGTTTGTATGTGGTATTGAAAGAATTGTTGTATGGGAGCCCCCTTAAATATTTCTTTTATCCTGTTTTTTAGTATTTGTTGTTATAGCGGCAACAGAAATACATAATCTGTGAAAATTTCAACTCTCTAGCTAGCTAGGTTCTTGAGATACAGCCTGGTGACAGACGGTCGGACAGCGAAGTCTTAGTAATAGGGTTCCGTTCTTACCCGTTGGGTACGGAACCCTCAAAAAGGCAACAAATATAATGATCACCAAAATATTTTTTTCTTACCCAAAATGGGTAAATGATCGCCAAAAGTTGCAAAAAATATCACAGCAAAATACTGCGGTAGCTTAGGTGAAGGGTGAAGGGGGTGAGCGAAGCGAAGCCCCCTTTATCCTTCGTGTTAGGTTGAACATGTAAGAACAACAAAAAATACTTAAAACATAAACTGAGGTACACAAAACACTAAAAGAAGTTTGGTGATCATTTATCGAAACACTATTTGGTGATCATTTACTAATCTGGCAGTCATTTAGAATTTATTGGTAGTAAATTTTCGAATTTTTTGATCATCGTTTAAACACAAGCCAAAAAAAATACAACTTCAATCAAAAGTGTAATTTCACGAAATTGACAATGGTCAAACTTTGGCAATTTTTATATGCAGTCTGGGCATACTTTTTTGCACGCCGCAGCACACACGTTTTGGACACGAATCACACTGGTAATTTGATTTGCGCTTTAATCCAGGAAGACAACTGGTGCAGGCTTTCCTGGTGTTTGGCCTGTTCTCGGTGTAGACAAGTGAAATATTGTATCAGAATATTGGTAAAATGAGATGATTTTGGCAATATAATTGTGTGAACTCTATCACAGGGAACGTCTATAGAATTCTACAGGCGACCACGTGGCGATTTGACAGCCTTGATTTGAGAGGTGATCCATTTTGTATTGTATAAATTTCCTTGGAATAGTGTTTTATGTGAACAACTTTTACTATAGTTATTAGTTCCTCGTTAAGCACTTTCGGCGTAAGAGGGCCAGTTAATTTTGCACTATTTTTTAGGCAATTATTTTGAAATCTAAGTAGGTATGCAATAACCCTTTAAGTTTTCCAACATCAGATTTTTTTTCAATGTGGTCAATAAGTGACTCTCCTGACATACATTCACAACCATCTCATCTTCGAGTATGGATGGAATTGGCAGCTTTATTTCTTGTTCTGTGTGTTGAAAATTTGGACAAGCTAGTCCTTTTGGGCCGTGCCACCACAGTTCCTTGTGGTTCACAGCCTCTTGACAGTATGTCTGCAGGGTTGCTGTCAGTTCTTACATATGACCAAAGAAAATCTTCGGTTAATTCTTTTATTTCTGAAATTCTTTTCAAAACAGGGATCTGATTTTAAATTTTGTGACTTTATCCATGCCAAGACTATCTGTGAGTCACTTATAAAAATACATTAAATTGCAATCTATCATTTAAGACCTTGCTGGCTCTACTTGTGTCTAACTTGGGTATATTTAAACTTTTATTTAAAGGAACTATTCGCGGTTTTGAACAAATAAGATTTGTAGAGATAGTTCCGTTTGAGTTGAACACTCTTAGATAAAGACAACAGGCAAATGCTTTCATTGATGCATCAGCATAGCCAGCTAATTCAACTGATACTATGTTGAGAGACTTCAATCAAGGCTCTAGGGATAGTAAGAGTTCCCTCTTAATGTTTATAAACGCGCGTGGTTTATTATTGGTACTTCAACTCTCTAACTTTTACGGCACATGAGATACCCGCTCGCCTAAAAGACAGACGTACAGCGTAGGCTTAGTAATATTATAACGGTCCCGTTCGGAACCCTTCGAATACGGAACCCTAAAATTTTGCCGTGTCTTCTCGGTAACATTTAATTATTAAACTCTCTGTTGCTACGACTTCGATCGAAACTCTTAGCAATACGTCAGATTTGGCTCAGTTTTCTTGGCTTTTTGGAGTGCCCACTATATTTCTATGTGTTGTTACGTGCTCAAGATGCGTACATAGTGACGCCATGTATTGTTCCGTTTGCGATCCGTTGTTCTACGGCGCACGCGCACAACACGTCTTGGCAATCCGACAACAACTTTTAGGTAACTCTGCGGCTATTTCAAACCGACTTTATTACCATACTTGTTTCGTTCAATGATGTTTCTGTAAAACTGTGGAATGCTGAATCTTTACTTAAAGTTAGTTGCAAATTCAAGCACCAGGTATGTATTCTGCGCCGTAAATAGCCAAAAGAGAGCTCCGTGGTCTAATGGGTTACACGCTTGCTTCTCACACAGGAGATACAGGTTCGATTCCTGACCATGTACCAATGCGATAATTAATTTATCTTGAGTACATTGTACGGACGTTCTAACCGGTGATGTAAAATATCGTGAGGAAACCTGCATTACTCTTCTTACTTACTCTAAGAACTACTTACTCTTCATTAACTGGCTCAAAGTGGGCACAATTTTGCCTCTGCCACCCCGTATGGGAAAAGGCGTGACGCTATGTTATGTTAAATAGCCATAATGATAGACGACCTCCAAATTCCATATACCAAATGTCTTTATTGCTGTAGATATTTACATATACTTAGCAATCGTAATTTTTTGCGACTTCTCAACATTGGACCACTGTGGGAGAAGAAGGGCGTAGAAACGTAGAACTGTGTTGAGCCAGATTAACCCTACAGTCCCGTCATTTAAGTAATCTTGAACATTGTAATTTCCCTTTTTCGACAAAGTCGCTTTAACATGGTTTTAAAATTGCTCAAAGGGCAATTTCAAGATCTCTAGAGGTATCTTGTTGTAGTAGAGAATGCTCTGACCCTTGAAAGAATTGCTAACATTCGGTTAATATTACAGCTATCGCTAAGTTTGGAATATGTTGTAAGGTTCTTGCGTACGTGCTTACATTATATTTTGGAAAATAAATTGACTGGCTACAGTTAGTATGTCAATTTATTTAAAAAGCTCTCTTAAGGAGTCTGTTCGTTTTAAATTATAAATTGCTCGAATAGCTCTTTTCTGTAAAATAAAAATATTTTGAATATCTGCTGCTTTCCCCCACAACAAGATACCATAGACCATGACATTATGAAAGTAACTAAAATATATTAGCCTCACATCTGTGTTTTGTCTGATGTTCCTAACAGCGTAAGCTGCAGAACTTAATTTACCAGCAAATTTATCTATCTACCAACAACCTACTACCAACTACAATTTATCTCCGTTAGGAGATGGTAACCCAAAGTAGAAGATATTAGACTCCATTCTATAATTAGCTGAGGTTTCGAATAACATTTGAGATGCCGCTGCAAACTTTGAGTGGAGGTTATGAATTGTCACCATCTTGCCTCATGCAGTACCCATCAGTGAAGTGGCAGTTTTTTACGACAACTTCTGTGGTGTTCCGGTTCGAAGCACCGCCTCCCAGGCGAGAGAAAAACCCCCGGGCCTATTAGTTTATCAAGTACGGGATCAGAATAAATGTATGTGCCTGTATATGAATATTTATAAAAAATATCTTTATCCAAATTCCAAATTCCAAATCTCTTTATTACTGTAGATATTTACATATACTTAGCAATCGTCATTTTTTGCCACTTCTCTACATTGGACCACTGTGGGAGAAGAAGGGCGTAGAAACTCCCACAGATTGATTTTTAGATCTCTTTTAAAGATTGCTTGTGCTTAACTAATACAAATTTTATAATATCATAATTAATAAGTAGGAATAAATAATTACAAAACTATTAACAGCAAGGTCTGTGTTGAGCCAGATTAACCCCATACAGTCCCATCATTTACGTAATCTTGAACATTGTAATATCCCTTTTTCGACAAAGTCGCTTTAGTCGGTCTGTTCAGTAGTTTTGGCGCTGGGTAACAAACACTGAGTTTGAGCAACGTTCTTTAAATTTTAAAGCTCCGAAAAACGCTAATGGCCTATAAGTTCCATAAAATTTTGTTCTTATTTCTGAATACATTATCATGTTCATGACGTCAAAGTCAAAGTCAAAGTCAAAGTACTTTATTACTGTAGATATTTACATATACTTAGCAAACGTCAATTTTGACCCTTCTCTACATTGGACCACTGTGGGAGGAGAAGATCATAAAGCCTTTAGAAATGTTTTTGTTTTACGATATTGCTTAAGGGCCAGACTATGTGACTAGGGAATTATGGGTATGAACCCACGAGACCCAACCCACGACATTCGATTGACCCCATCACGAATTCATGACCGACCCCGCCCGATGTCAACAGGGGAGTGGCGAAAACGTAAAGCTGCAGCAGGTTTTTGTTGAATCAACTCGTGAGAAATATCGAGTGATCTCTATGTACCAATAGGGTTTTTTATTTTTATTTTAACTGTCTCTGTTCCGTATGCCGAATTCTCGCTATCCTCACAAGATGCAGGTTCCGACACGAATTAGACCATAGACGTGCCATAAAAGCTGCTTCCTATGTGTGTTAAAATTTACAACGAAATACCGGTAAACATAAAATATCTTCCACTGCCTTCCTTTAAAACTAAACTTCGTGACCTATTGATTAATGAATCCTATTATAGTTTGAATGAATTTTTTGACAGAATATTAACTTGACATGATTGGGATGTTGGATGATTCTTACCTGGACATTTTTACACTTGACATAAGAATGAATGTTAATGTAATAACAATTTTGCATACCTGTAATCTTTATATAGGTATTATAATTTGGAAACAACTGTCTGTACCATATTTCTTGCAAATAAATATCATTTATCATTATCATTTATCCACGATTTTATGTAGGTTTTTTTGCGTTAGCGAATAAGGTGCCGTCGACCTAAAACGAGTTCTTTGTCAAAGTACGAGAAAACTAGACAACTTCCCTTTCTGCTATTGCAGCTTAGAAACAATTTCTCGCATAAAAATAGAGTAGGATTATTTACTTCAGACTAGGATTGTTGACAGCAAAGCCGCTGGGAAAATGTCACATGAATTCCAAGATTTCCTCTGGAATTCACTGGATATTCTCGGATCTAATTTTACAGTTAGCACAATTTCATTTCGCTTTATGCACTTGGTCAAATCTAAAATATTGGCAACACTTTCCTTACATAAATTGCAATGAGCAAAAAATTGTCACAAAAACTTACAATATTTCTATAGAAGTTTCGTTTTTCCTCGACAATTCACAATAGAGTTTTTAACATTGGCAACAGATTACAATGATGCATTTTGCGTAATACGGTTATGCAATTTGATCAGATTATATCCAATTGGCTGGAACAGTGGCGTCGGCTGGCCTAGCCAATCAGATTGCTATATTTATAAATCTATCTCTAAAATGTTAACTCACATAGGTACCGAATATATATGTAATGATGATGATGATAGTATAGAGATGATACATTAGTGTCAGATAACTACACTAATCCCTGAAACGTGCCAAGTTCGAACATAGATACTGGCAACGCACAAGCTTGTGTTATTACGAGCTACTTTTGACCTCTTGATAACGCAAAAACCGGTTAAACCTACACTCATGAAATTTGGCCTATAGATTAAAAGCCCTAAGGGTACCAAATTTCAGATTTGTAGCCCAAACCGGCCATGTTTTATTAGAGTTCCGTACCTCAGAAGGTAAAAAAGGGACCCTTACAGCATCACTCGCGTGTCCGTCCGTCCGTCCGTCTGTGACAGGCACTTTTATCAGGAACTATAAGAGATAGAGTCTCTAAATCTTTTGTAAAAATATTTATCCTGATAACCGCAACAGAATTCAAGTCTAATATGAAAACAAAATTGCCTACAAAAAAGTGGAGGGGGTAAAATGACAAAACTTAAAAAAAACGCCGTAATCGTTAATCGTTAAAAAGGGCTCTTATAAACTTTTCATTTTTTATTTTAGTTTTGATAACTTCAGAAGTTATGAACCAGAAAAATTACTTTGCCTCCGAAACTGCAGTCTAAAATTATGAAAAAAATACCGAATATAAAACTTAAGCCAAAAATTACAGGAAAACGTATCCGGAATTGCCAAGTTTTTTTATTTATCGGTAAACCACATACACACTAAAAATTGCACCTGGATAAGTACATGGAGTAATAAAGTGGCCGCACCAATAACTTTGTAAACAATATTTTGAATTGTTAAATCCAAACTATTCACTCCACACCATCCCTACCATTGTACAGTGGTACGTGTACGGTGTGTACGGTGGTATTGGGGTTAATCTGGCTCAACACAGACCTTGCTGTTAATCGTTTTGTAATTATTTATTCCTACTTATTAATTATGATATAAAGATATTATAAAATTTGTATTAGTCAAGCACAAGCAATTTTTAAAAGGGATATAAATATCAATCTGTGGGAATTTCTACGCTCTGCTTCTCCCACAGTGGTCCAATGTAGAGAAGTGGCAAAAAATGACGATTGCTAAGTACACAGTCAGGTCATAAGTTCTGTCACACAATAAAAACTTTTGAATTTAGATCGCTGGCCACAAAAAAGTTTATTGAATTCGAATTTCGAATTTTTCATGAAAATAAGAATGTGTACTTTTTAGAATTTTCCTCATTTTTAAATATGGAGTGGACACTTAAAGAAGACCGTGTCGCAGTTATTGCGTTGCATCGTTGCGGTTACGCGCCAATTCAGATTTTCGACTTACTGAAAAATTTGAATATAACCAAAAGATTCGTTTATCGTACCATAAAACGATACAATGAAGACTCTAGTGTAGATGACAGGTCAAGAAGCGGTCGCCCTCGCTCTGTTAGGACTCCAGCAGTGATAAAAGCTGTGAAGGCGCGAATTCAAAGAAATCCCATACGTAAGCAGAAACTGTTGGCCCTCCAGATGGGGTTAAGCAGGACCACGGTGAAAAGGGTGTTAAATGAAGACTTAGGGCTTAGGGCATATCGAGGAAAAACAGGATATCGTTTGGACGCTCGTTTAATGGACCTGAGACTGAAGAGATGCCGCGCTTTGTTGAAGCGGTACGCGGGAAAAAAGCATCGGGAAATTCTTTTTTCGGATGAAAAAATTTTCACCGTGGAAGAGAGCTACAACATACAAAATGATAAGGTGTACGCATACAGCAGTGAAGAAGCGAGCAACCGTATTCCGCGTATCCAACGAGGTCATTTTCCATCCTCGCTCATGGTTTGGTTGGGAGTCTCTTATTGGGGCTTAACTGAGGTACATTTTTGTGAGAAAGGCGTAAAAACCAATGCAGTTGTGTATCAAAATACAGTCCTCAAGAACCTTGTGGAACCTGTTTCTCATACCATGTTTAATAACAGGCACTGGGTATTCCAACAAGATTCTGCGCCAGCTCATAGAGCGAAAAGCACACAAGACTGGCTGGCGGCGCGTGAAATCGACTTCATCCGGCACGAAGACTGGCCCTCCTCCAGTCCAGATTTGAGTCCGTTAGATTACAAGATATGGCAACACTTGGAGAAAAAGGCCTGCTCAAAGCCTCATCCTGATTTGGAGTCACTCAAGGCATCTTTGATTAAGGCAGCCGCCGATATTGACATGGACCTCGTTCGTGCTGCGATAGTCGACTGGCCGCGCAGAATAAAGGCCTGTATTCAAAATCGCGGGGGTCATTTTGAATAAACTTTATTACCATAAGAATCTATGTTTTATTAAGTTCATTTTGCTATATAAATGTTTACATAAATAATAAACATGTCTAAATTATTTCATATTGCACATGTGACAGAACTTATGACCTGACTATGTATATGTTAATATCTACAGTAATAAAGACATTTGGAATTTGGAATTTGGAATTACGGAACCCTTCGCACTTGACCAGTTATTTTACGGTAGTTACTGAACTCTAATAATCACTTTGAAAGCCTACAAAATATCTGCGCTAACTGCACGACAAACGACACGACATTTTTACGGATCCACGATTTGAAAGGGAAGCATTTTTATGAGATTTGTGGCAATGCTTCTAAAGATATATTGTACTATGGCAGGATATCGCTGGTGGTACTTTAAAATGATCATTATTTAATGGTGTTATTTGATGCAGCTATTTTAATATATCAGCTTCGTCTTCAAAATTTATTAATAGGTCAGCATTAAATTTAAGTGCTACATAATTTTCAAGCAAACTATTATATTGTAATATAAGCTACGGTTAATATAAATCAGTACAGTACCGTGATAATTCTATTGCAACTTTTGTAATGTAGACATACACCTTGCCAGATTCTGCTAATTGTATCAACTGCATCTGTAAAATAATTTCATGACCTTAATTTTTATACGTTATTTTATACATATATCATATATATATTATCATTATGAGAATTATATGATGTAATACATACAATTATTTAATAAAAGGCTAGTATGTAATCGCACATCAAAAATATTGATTTACGCAGCAAAAAAGGATCAGCAAAAACTCATTTTATGTTTTAAATATTTTATCTACACACGTATCATAAACCCTCTTTACTGCGTACAAAAACAGCACGTTACGATCAGCATAATGTTAAACTACTTAGTAAAAACTCATTTATTATCTGAAAAATTACACATTGTGACCAAAATGTGCAATTTTTCTACACATTATGACATTCAAATTTCGAACACCGACGCCCGCCTCGTGCCGCCCCTAGTTTATCTGTGAAGTTGGTACTGACATTCAAATTTCGAACGCCGGCGCCCGAAGTTGGTGCTACAGAACAAGCTAAACAACTGCAGAGCCACAATGCCGGTCAAACATGCGGTTCCTGAACACATCAAAGAGAGCTTATGATATGTGTGTAGATAAACTAGTGTATGTAACTGTACATAATTAGGCATTAAAACTCTCGAGTGATATTATTATGAAACTCGCCTTCGGCTCGTTTCATAAACCCACTCTCGAGTGTTAATGCCCTCCATTATGTAGCAGTCACATAAACTACTATTATGTGTATTTAAGTTTATATTTTAAGTATTTTTTGTCTTCGCTCCGCTCACCCCCTTTACCCTTCACCTAAGCTACCGCAGTATTTTGTCCTGATATTTGCTGTGCCAATCAGTATTTTTGATGTGCAGTTTAATATTTCCCTCAATAACACAGCTATTTTTTGTACCAAATTTAAGAATATCAAATGATAAATAAATTAAAACAATGCCATCAAAACATGCCGAATTTGTGCAATTTATGAAAAAAAAACTGCAATTTCAGACGAAATAAGGAAGTCCCGATATTAATGTCGGAATTCCGATATTGAGATCTAATATCGGAAACCAGTATCGGAATTGAAAATCTTCCGATATTACTTGCCATTTTACGGTGGTACGGAACCCTTCGTGCGCTAGTCCGACTCGCACTTGAACGGTTTTTGATATAATAATAATAATAATACCTTGGACACTATTTACACAAATTGATCTATCTAGCCCCAAAGTAGGATTCCCTGTATCTTGGGTACTAGACAACGATACTCATACTTATATAGATATATATTATACTTAGATAAATAAATAACCATGACTAGGGTAAAAAACATCCGTTCTCATCAAACAAATATTTGCCCCCACCGGGACTCGAACCCGGGACCCTTGGTTTCGTAGACGTGTACTGTACACGTATATCGCGCGTTAACAAAGTTAAACACTGGGGTACCCCATAAAATATACAATTATTATTAAAAAATAGTAATGGGCTATATGTATTTCTTTGTTGTTATTTTATGGCAACTAATAGCAACCCGAGTTTTATATTGTGCTCTAGGACCTCTCCTGTTGCATTCATAAACTTTTCTGCTGGAAGAAATCTCTCTTAAGAGATAAGCTTTGCGCATAAATTATTATTGTTATTATTATTATTAGCCTACATGATCCCACTGCTGGGCAAAGGCCTCTCATCCCCTCCTCCACTCTTCACACCCCTGGACTACCTCGACCACCACCACCACCACCAGTTGTTGTTGTGGTACCTCAATTCTTCACTCCAATGCTTCCTGGGTCGAATACGTCCCCCCATAGCGCATAAATAGTCTTTGAAAAAAATTATATTATTTTTATATTTATTTACAAAAAGTAATGATATCTCACAGAGCACTGAAACATCCCGCGCGCGCGTGATGATTCAGTGCTCTGTGAGATATCTCAACAAAACAGTCTTATGACTGTAAATAAATTGGGGCCAACTTCCAGAGACATCACCGACAAATGAACTGAGATCTCAATAAGTGCCAAGTTCTATCGATAATCCTGATATTCAATTGGGTGAAAAAGTATGGCTTAGCCCTTGCACACACTCAGATATCGCTAGTTCCATGAAACGGGCAATCCAAAGCTTTTGTTTTAATATTTATTGAATATTATCAACTTGGCACCACCACCATTTAGATCGCAGTTCGGCAGTTCGGCAGATCGCTTTTGGCGGGGAAGTCTCTCGAAGTTGGCTCCATTATTACAGACATCCAACTGTTTTGTTGAGATATATTGACCTCGGATTTGTTGTGAATCGTGATAGTGTTAAATGACATTTGCGGTTAAATATAAAACGTCACAATAACAGGTATACGCTGTTTATGTTATTGTCTTTTTATAAGTTTTTTAAGATCGTATCTGGTTATTGCGGAGTTAAAAATATTCGTTCCGGTTTTGTGGATACAGCGAGTTTCTTTTCTTGTGCAAAAATCCGAACTAATATTATAAAGGCGAAAGTATATACAGGGTAATTGGTAATTCGACCTATTCGACCGACAAAAAATCACATTAACTGTATCCACCATTTTCAAGCTATGGTGTTTTTAAAAACATGAAATCCCATATAATTTATCATGGAAATAAACAAACCTCTTTTTCTGACTAGCCTGCGAATAACCTTAATTGAGGTGATGCTAGAGGTTTACAGATCTCTAAACATGCAAAAAGATGGTAAATTTCCGAAATAGAAAATTCATAAAAACTTTGAACTTGTATACAGATGCGCCTTTTTAAGAGAAATCATTATTTTTTGTTATAACAAATTTGAATTTTTGTTAAAAAGCTGTTAAAATGAGAAAGTTTGTTTTGTACTATGCGGGCTTACTGTAACTTTTATTTTTACAAAATCACGATGAATGAATCACGGCACTGCGGCTGTGACTCTGCCTACCATGCGAGGGGTCCCGGGTTCGATCCCCGACTGGGGATACAGAAAAAAAAACAAGTCTTGGATGTTTATATGTGTATAACGTCGCTGTTTCTGGTTCCCACGACACATGGTATCCTAGTGTGGGGCCAGAAGCAATACATGTGCCTATATGTAAGTGTATATGTTTATATTTATAATTGAGTTCTCCATATAAAATTCTACAATTAATTCGCCATAACTCAAAACCATTCATTGAAACCAAATGAGATGTTGTTTTTTGCTTTGTCGAGGGTACAGGGTGATTGGTCGAATTACGAATTACCGAATTACTGTCTGTCTGTTAGCACTATTCTCGGGTTTACTTTGACATATACTTTAAGTATCGAGATTAAACCAGTTGATTCAATCAATGTGTTGACTATAGTGAAGAGGCAGGTGGAGTCTTGGAGAAGACGTCAAAGTCAAAAGTCAAAGTCAAAGTTCTTTATTACTGTCGATATTTACTGAAGAGACTTATGCATATTGAGAAAGCGAGAGACGTATGCCAGGATCGTAGCAGGTGGAGGTCTTTGGTCTCTGCCTACCCCTATTCCGGGAAATAGTCCTGAGCATATGTATGTATGTATTTACATATACTATTATACATATATATTTTTTGCCTCTGCTCTACATTGGACCACTGTGGGAGAAGAAGGGCGTAGAAAGTTTGTTATTTTTAGATCTATTTAAAAATTGGTTGTGCTTAACTAATACAAATATTACAATATTAGTTATTATGATTAATAAGCAGGAATAAATAATACAAAACTAATAACAACAAGGTCTGTGTTGAGCCAGATTAACCCCATATAGTCCCGTTATTTAAGTAATCTTGTACATTGTAATATCCCTTTTTCGACAAAGTCGCTTTAACATGCTTTTTATATTGCTGAAATGGCAAATTCAAAATGACGCGGAGGAAGTCGCGGGCACCAGCTAGCAGCTTCGCCCTCTGCAGGCGAACCTACTGAAAAGAGACCGATCAGTCATCAGTGACACTAGCTTAACGTGTCATCCGAAACACTGAACGTCCGATAATGTACTTGAGATAAATTAATTATCTCATTGCCACAAGGAATCGAAACTGCATCTCCTGTGTGAGAAGCAAGCGTGAAACCCATAGGCCACGGAGCTCTTAATTAATAATAAAAACATTCAAATCCGGTGCGAAATTCTAGAAAAAATATTGTAAAAAAGAGATTTTGTGAGAACTTTGGGAGACATTTCTGGCGAGAAGAAAATATCAAATTACTAACTTTAAATTAACAAAAGGCTGTTGTGGTCTACTGCGTCGCCTCAGCAAATCCTCATTGGCACTTACCTTATTTTTGTTTCTGAAAAGCAACAAAGTATTTCGCCGCCCAATTCACATGTTTGGTCCCCATCCCAATTACAACTTGAGTTTTTTTTGAATTCCAACATTAATATTATTATCTCGAGTTATTCTACTCACATTCCCGTGGAAGACATAACATCATATGGCATTCCTTTGTGTGTTATGTTATTGTTACTATACTATTATAGAGATGAGTTTGGAAACCAGATGACGTGTTTTCGCGGTTATTTATAGTAAAAAATGTTGATATCAGTATGCCGAGCATGTTTGTAGGTGTGCCAGGCGGTTTCCCTGCCGTGTACCCGCATATCATGGCTTTAAAACATATTTTCACTTCTCATGCTCGAAAAAGTACTACTTTATGCAGGATCTAGGTGACATAAAGTTGAATTTTATGCTCTTGTGCATAAAAGTAGCTTTTTAAATGTGTCTACACTAAGGCAGTGACCATTTAGCCCATACAGCCAAAAACAATTAATTGTACATGGATAAAACTTGCTAATTTATAATATTTCCATCCCTATTTGCATTTTTGATTTATAATAAGATAATACGAAAAAGAAACTAAATATCAAAACGTGTTTACCACAAAAAAAAAACATTATTCCAAAATAATTTAAGAATAGGCTGTATATTTTTTTTCTTTGCCCGAAAATTATGCAGGAAAATTAAAAAAAGTAAAGTAGCGGGAAAGAAGCCGTGAACTTTTCGTATTGAATTTTCTCAAATTATTGTTGAATTGGCTTTGCTCCGTTTATTTTCTCGCAATCGAAGTGAAAAGCAGAGTTTATAACTCGTCCACAAAACCATTTTTATCCTCGACATTACTATCAGCCCTCGCCTTCGGCTCGGGCTGCTAAAAGTCTCGGATAAAGATGGTTCGTTTTGTGCACTTGTTGTAAAATCTACTATTGTTTTGCTTGGATTAGGTATCTTTTTCGGATGTACTAAAATGCGCCCTTAAGACTTCTCTCTCATTAGTATCGTTTCGGTAATATCTAAAGGTAGATGAGATGATAGATTTTTTTTATTTTTGGTAAGTAATCTGATCTTACCTGTGTACTAAGGACCTTTTGAAGAAGTCTCGATAAGCCACAAGAGGGGTGTGAATAGAAAAGTCGATAGTAGAAAGTTTCACTTCGTAACTTTTAGACTAGTTAGTAGAGTATTTTAAAAACCTGTCAAGTGCGAGTCGTACTCGCGCACAGAGGGTTCCGTACCACCGTACAATGGTAGGGATGGTGTGGAGTGAATAGTTTGGATTTGGTGCGGCTACTTTCACACTCCATGTACCTACGTAACCAGGTGCATTCATAAGTTTGTATGTGGTTTACAGTTTTTTTTTGTTTAAGATTAAGTTTGTATGCGGTTTGTGGTTTACAGATTTTCTGTTTTTTAATATTTGTTGTAATAGCGGCAACAGAAATAAATCATCTGTGAAAATTTCAACTATCACGGTTAATGAGATACAGCCTGGTGACAGACGGACGGACGGCAGCGGAGTCTTTAATAATAGGGTCCCGTTTTACCCTTTGGGTACGGAACCCTAAAAAGTACTAGTTTATGCTAGGTTGTACCTATAAAACCTTTATAACACTGAAGGCATTACTATCTATAGAAAGAACTAAACTAAGCTTGAAATACTCTTGTCATCATGTTATAGGTTCTATTTTGAATATCGTTATCTTAATGTTGACGACCGGTTTAGCATAGCGGATAGTGACCCTGCCTACAAAGCTGACGGTCCTGGGTTCGAATCCCGGTTAGGCCAAAATGAGCATGAATATTTGTTTGCTAGTCTTGGATCTTTTCTATGAATTCATATAAGTATTCATCTCTACTAGATATTTCGTCGCCTGGAACCCATGACAGTAGACTTGTTGAGCTAAGTTTGGTATAAGTATTCATCTCTACTAGATATTTCGTCGCCTGGAACCCATGACAGAAGACTTGTTGAGCTAAGTTTGGTATAAGTATTCATCTCTACTAGATATTTCGTCGCCTGGAACCCATGACAGAAGACTTGTTGAGCTAAGTTTGGTATAAGTATTCATCTCTACTAGATATTTCGTCGCCTGGAACCCATGACAGAAGACTTGTTGAGCTAAGTTTGGTATAAGTATTCATCTCTACTAGATATTTCGTCGCCTGGAACCCATGACAGAAGACTTGTTGAGCTAAGTTTGGGCCTATAGTTCGATTTGTTTGTGTAAGATTGTCCTCTAATGTTTATTATAATAATAATTATTAATTCGTTCACTAGGGTTCTTTTCATATTCTTTATTGCACAGAAATCTTAATAGTAAGGTAACAAAACATTTTATGAGCAAAGGCGAGCTTATCTCTAAAGAGAGATTTCTACCAGCAAACCTAGGTAGGACAGGAAAAATTGTGCAACAGGAGAGTCCTAGTGCGCAATAAAACTGTACACATCTAATTGTTTACAACTAAAACATAACAATGTAATAAATTATATATACTAAATAAAATACAAAAGCACAAAAATTAATATATATCAAACATATACTACTTATATATACATATATAAAAGTACCTATCACGAAAGAGAAAGGAAATGCTCTTTCAATCTTGTCTTAAAAGTGAAAATTGAGGGACTATCTCTAATAGCGCAGGGAAGTGCGTTCCACAGTCGGATCGCCGTTAACCTAAACGAGTGTTTGTAAGCGGCAGTGTTATGCCGAGGAGTAGAGAGAAGAGACATCGTGTGGGATCTCCGGTTGCTATGCCTGGAGGAAATAAACTCGAAACGTTCTCGAAGATATGAGGGTAGCCTAGGTAGGTTCCGTACCGGTAGGGTGCCAAACGGGACCCTATTACTAAGCCTCTGCTGTCCGTCTGTCTGTCCCTCCGTCCGTCACCGGGCTCTACCGGATCAATAGGTAGAGAGCTGAAATTTTCACAGAATGTGTATTTCATACTAGCGACTGTTTTTTTTTAATCCGTGCCCCTGCGAAATACCTCATATCAACATGATCACCATACATTTTGCTGCTCTTAATAACTTTGAGATGGTTCAGTTCCGGATTTGATTCCGAGAGAACACATATATTTTTTCTTTTTGTTTTGGTTTATGATTTAGGATTTAGTGTTTTTTTTTCTTGTACGATGGTACGGAACCTTTCGTTTGCGAGTCCGACCCGCGCTTGACCGATTTTGTTTGTATTGTGACACCTTTGAAATCGGTGTCACTTTCCAGATCCATGAAATCGACATACGTACAGATGTAGTGAATATCCTTTCCTTTCGTATTTTCTCGGAAATGTTCGTTTTTGTCTTACTACTTTGATACATTTGACATTGATAAATAAAGTATGCGATTTATTTGATACCTACACGTAATTTAATAATACAGTAATTCATAGACACATCGGCACCATTCGGGTGTTATCGTTGTTCCGAGTTTTGCCGATAGGAAAGGATTATTCACTACATCTGTACATAATGTAGAAGTAAGCGGTGGAACTGACGCGCGAAGTTTCAGGAATTTGGCAAGTTGCGGAGACGTTGCTGCCAGTGTCGTTGCCATTGAAACCGGAAATAACCGGGTTGGGTGTCAAGGCAAAACAGTACTCCGCGTCGATGGACTCATCTCCGATTAAGATTCCCTGGTGAGGATTCATGACAAAATTAATGTTCGTCTACCGAAAATCGCAAAATCTCTTCACGTCACGTCTCAATAACTCCACTAAACAACTTTAAAAAAGGTGAAATATCAGATCTCAAACTAGAAAGTCCGGAAATGTGGTAACTCTAGCTACTTACGAGAAACCCGGTGTCAAACAAAATAGAGTCCAAATTAAAGTGACAACATGAAATGTGACAGCTCTTTTCGTTACACATAGATTCTATGTTCCATCTCGCTTCTTTTAATTATTTTAGAATGTAATTTTAATTGAGAATTTGAGAATTTTCTTTCAGTATGACAACACTAGTTCCACTCATTATAATAATAAATTGACCGATAAAAAAAAATGAGCTAACGATCAGGAACAGCGGAATTTCCTGAATTTAGCGAAAAAAATACTAAAGTTAGGTTGAACATGTATGAACAACAAAATCCAACCCTAGTTTTGTATTTTATGTCTCTGATACTCGAATTAAGGTTTTCAGTTTGCTGTTTTTAGATTTCTAGTCGCGCGATTCAGTAATTTTGTCAGACTAAGCAAGTATTTCTACCCGCGATCATTTTTGTCGCTATTCATTATTTCAGTCAGGCAAAACCAGTATTTTTGCCAACAAAAACTCATATGTTTAAATACTACTTATAACAACATAACTTTAATGACATGTTTAAGTTATGCTTAAATACGCTTAAGGCCTGTTTACGGTCCGTTTATTAATGCTGACAAACATGTTTATTATGTGATCTTTGATGGTTAGGAACCTTTTCACTTTTCACTTAAAAACCGGTCAACGGCGAATAATACTCCCATGCACTAGGTTCCGCTGAGTAATATCATAATCCTAGAAGTTAGTTTTTTACGGGTCCAAGGGACCACAGACGATACCTCCACTATTTCTCAGAGAAATGGGCTTGACAGACGGACAGACAGGCAGACCGATAATGGTAACCTTTTTCCTTTCAACGTACCCTAAAAATGAACTATTTTTAACGAACCAAAAAGGGAGGTGTTCTCAAGTAGTCCCACGGCCAGCCGTGTGCGCGCGCGCAATCGCAATTCTCGGGTCTCGGCCTCGTGCTGTGCTGCAGTATGTAATAGATACGCAATCACACGGGGAAGGGTGCGTATTTTCGCCCATCCATTCTGTAGCTGTTGTGACCCTTTGCTAGTATAAATAAATCACGTTTCCTCTCTTGCTATTTGGGTCACGCAAGGTGCGCTGTTTGCTGACGGAACCCAATTTTCTACACACGCAACGAACTTTGGATGATAAATAATTAATTGACGACCGGTTTGGCCCAGCGGGTAGTGACCCTGCCTACGAAGCTGGCGGTCCTGGGTTCGAATCCCGATAAGGGAAAATATTTGTGTGGTGAATATGAATATTTGTTTCTTAGTCTTGTATGTTTTCTATGTATTTAGATAAGTATTTATTTGTATTAAATATATCGTCGTCTAGTACAGTCTGCATCAGATATGTGTGAGCAGGTTAGCGTTAGTGTTACGTTAACGTGTCAATATTATGTCAACATCCAAGTTAACTCTGAGGTTGTTGACATAATTTTGACACTTTAACTGTATAGATATTTCTGATTTTTTAAGATGTATATGTCACCGGAAAATAATACGATCCGCAAGTTTATAAATTTCCTAATTTTTTTTCCGCAAGTTTATAAACATACTAACCTAACCTAACCTAACATAACCTAACCTAACCTAACATAGCCTAATATAATCTAGAAGGAAGTTTATAAATTTCCTAGGAAATTTATAAACTTGCGGATCGTATTATTTTCCGGTGATATATACAAGGTGACATTTAATTAGCTGACCATATTTTGGGCTTATTATAGTACCCATCATTATAAACAACTTTCCACAAGAAACATGGTCGCAAATGGAAAAAAATATTGTCCCTCAGTACATTGACCCGATCAGCTGATTACAAGTTACTATGGGGGACCCAATTTTTTTTTTCGTTTGCGACCATATATTTCTTTGAGAAAGTTGTTCATAAAGACGGGTCCTATCATGCCCTAAAATATGGTCAGCTAATTAAATGTCACCTTGTAAATCTTTTTGAGTAGCTAACCTGCTCACATATATCTGATACTGATGCTGCCATAACACAAGCCTTGTTGAGATTAATATGGGCCTAGTTCGTGAGATAGGCCTCTAAAATGTATTTATTTCATCATCATCATCATCATCATACTCAGCCCACATCGACCCACTTCTGGGCACAGGCCACTTCTCTAAAGGGCCAATCACCCCGGACCTGTGCCAATCGCACCCAGTGGGACCCCGACGACTTGATGATATCGTCGGACCATGGGGCTGGTGGTCTGCCCACTGGCCTTGTCGCTCCCCGTGGCCACCACTCCGTGACTGCTTTGGTCCACCGACCGTCTTCCCGTCTAGCCAAGTGTCCCGCCCATCTCTACTACACGTATTTATTTAAATAAATAAAATAATAAAAACACCCCTGACACCTTACAAAATGATTTGGGGCTTATGGGCGCCACGGCTGGCTCTAATGAAACATAATCGGGAAGTATTTTTTTTATCATATCTGATTTCATTTCTTCACTTCCGGTTTCAATGAGCAAAGAGTTTCGTTAACCTGAGTACATAGTTCAATACACATACATACTATATACACAAAACTTCTTTTTGAATGTTTCGATGAACGGTCTTGAATGTAGTCCTACCTAATATTTAATATTTTATTATTAAAAATTAAAAAGGTATAGCAATACTTGTACAAAATACTTTCGTATTGCTTTTTCTAAGAGTTTCGTTTATCTGAGGTATGGAACCCTTAGTGTGCGGGTCCGACGACGTCCTACTCGCACTTGTCCGGTTTTATTTATTTCCTCGCATCAGTGATGAAGCGTAGAGTATTGCACTTTTTTTTTTTGGAGGAAAAAAAAATGGAATTACCCATGCCCAGGAGTCAGACCTTGCTATGTCCGGGTCCCCACATATTGAGCGGTTATTACAGTTATCTGTTTGATTTTACTGTAAGCCATGGCCTCGGTATATGCTGAAGGCTTTCTTCTACCTGCAATTTGCCCTTTTGGGCGATGATATATTAGGTCCTTACATATGAAATTGGCGTGTTGTGTGGAGAAATTGAAGTTAACTCAATTTTCTGTACAAACATTTTTGTTTTTTTTTTAGGAATGACAGATCCTAATTTTATAAACTTTGTGTGTATGAATGAGACAACATTTAGCTAACAGAAAATTTTATATAATTTTTGAAAAGTGTCAGCTGTAAAAAAATATTACGAATACTATCATGAAAATGGATGACATTTAGGAGGCACTGATTTCGAAGATAACATTTTAGTTATCAAACTGAAAATTAAAAGAAAATTTAATAAGTAGATGTAAAATATTGAAATTGATTTTAAAACAATAAAAAAAAAACTAGAAATAGCTATTGAATTATGAAGAAAATCTGTAAGAAAAATTCGCCAATTTCATAGGTAAGCACCCAATATATGTGTATATGATATATATGGGAGGAGTTTGCCTGTGTACTTGTGTAGAGTATTACACTCGGATGTAAGTGATCATTACACCCTCGAACCATAAGCACCCTCGCTAGCTTATTTTTTTTTTTTTTTTTTTTGTTGGAGGGGAAAAAAATGGAATTACCCATGCCCAGGAGTCAGACCTCCCTGCTATGTCCGGGTCCCCACCTATTGAGCGGGCATCAGCTCGTGTGGTATACGGACTAAAAACAACCCCTTTGTGTTTACAGTTGTCTTATTAAGAACTGTGAGCCATGGCCTCGGTATATGCTGAAGGCTTTCTACCTGCAATTTTGCCCTTTTGGGCGATATATATGTGTATATGATATATATGGGAGGAGTTTGCCTGCTTACCCGATTTTATGAGCGGGCCTCAGCTCATAGTCAACGGGCATGATAGCGGCATGTTAGGGGGGCCTCGCTAGCTTAGCTCGTCCGTTGCCTTATACATCGCGGGAGCAATTATTCTTGCAACTATTTTTGGCTTAATTACATTGATACAACATCTATCTATCAGCCATATAGATAAGTAGATATAGCCGGGGATATCATAATAAATGTGATGCATGCGTCTGGCACAATAAAGGATCTTGTATATCGCCCGGGCAAGTAGATAATGCTCTGTGCTAGTCCTAATGAAGCATGATGTTCACGAGATGACCCATTGGCTCGTAGGCTCCTTTGTGGAGCGTAGACCTGTATCCTTAGAGCCAGTCTTTGAAAGCTAATAGAATGACTTTACGATCGGGTTAACCGAGTATTCACCGTGAGAAGTTTCATCCGAGTATATTCGCCTTGGCAAAGCGATATTTTTTTTTGAATTCGTTCTCCGTTAAATCTGCCAGAGGGTCGCTGGCAGCACGAGCTTTGGCAGATCGCGATTCATCACATGGATTGCTTGAAGCTCGTCTTGGGTGCGAGCTGTCTCCAGCATCCTCAAACTTCGAGGTCTAAGATCTGTGCCCACACATAACGACCCCAAACACACGCCAGGAAATAACCATGACAAGATATAGCAATCAGGATTCACAGGACTTCCTACAACAAACGGATACGGCGCTCTCTCAAAAACTCAAAACGAACAATATTTGAAAACCCTACAAACAAACAAAGTACAAAATGAACAATTTACTAACAGTCGTCAAAAATCGACGCGCTGACATGTTATGTTACAGTTTACACTATTTGTTTTAGGTTAATTTAGTCGTTTAATTTACGTTTGCGAACTTGAGCAATTCACCATTCGAACGGTCAAAATGTTGACGTATTTATAACTCGCATTCGCAAAATCAGCGTTGTTTCAACAACGCGTTCACTTCTCGATGGTCGCCAATAAATCAAACGCATTCGATCGAGACAAAAAGTGAAAATAGTGCTTTTTAAACTCGCACTCAGAATTTTTATTCTAAATCGTTGCCGCTGGGAGGTGTTGTCTCAATGCCATACAAAACTGAGTTCGCGTAAACGCGTTCTATTAGTTAGAAAAACTCGCACTAACCATACTGCTTAAATATCGATCGACAATCGACATGCCATAGTCTCGCATGGGGTGGCAGAGGAATACAGCAAATAGCACCCACACAAACAAGACACTGAAAGAAATTCAATTTGATGATGAATGATGATATTGGTGGCGTGGTTCAACAGGAATCATGCTTTTTTGCTTTCATTTTCACATATATCATGAAGTATAGACCACGAGCATATAAAAAAAAACTTATTGTTCTTTTAATTAGTCAAGTGTATTTAGAAAGATCATAATTTGGTTAGGTTCTATGTCGAGACTATGGAATTTAAACTCTTGAGAATAATTTGTAGCTCCTCAGCAGTACCCAGTACCCGGGAGGACGTGAACTACAGCCGTTCACGGAACCAAGTATTTCCTTCGGACGTGACCAACTGCTTCCGTTTTAGTTGGCGATTTACTAAGCCAATATGACGACCCGAATGGCCGAGTCGGCAGTGACCCTGCCTACGAAACCAAGGGTCCCGGGTTCGAGTCCCGGTGGGGCCAAATATTTGTTTGTTGTACCCTAGTCATGGTTGTTTGTCTATCTAAGTATAATATTTATCTATATAAGTATTTGTATCGTTGTCAAATACCCAAGATACAGGTAAGCCTAGTTTGGGGCTAGATCAATGTGTGTAAATAGTGTCCAAGGTATTATTATTATTATTGTTATTGATAGAAAACCCCAAAACGATATACAGGATAGCCGTTTGGTACAAGGATATTTTAGGTTAAAACAATCATTAAATCAATAGTTGGGAGGTTGCAGTAATGACTTCATATTTTTTTAGTTTTGGATTTGAATATTGTTTTTCAGAATCCTATTGTGTGTGGTATCAAATGATAGGGCTTCATGAGCCGATTCTGAAAATATACTAACACCAATACCTTTCGGTCACCTGTAATCTAAAGAGCCAAAAAATATTTTCAAAACATACCAAGTTTGGAGCTCCTCCAGGCAGGAGATGGCTTAATCAATTTTTGTAAAACATACGCCAAATGTCTCATAATATAGTCATAGCAAACCTCAAAAAGGCGATTTAAAAAAATAATTTTTTTCTTTATAAAAAAGCTTGAGATTCACATTTTTACAAACTTATCGAACTGTGTTGTAATGTATTATAATTATGTTTAATGGTATTATCTATGATAAATTGATTTTCACACGAAGGCTATGGATTGATTATTATAGATTGAAAGAGCTGTGGATTTTGCATGGGAGTGTTGCAAAAGAACAACTGCAAAAAAAACAACCAACAACAATTTCTGCTTGACGTTCTTTTTTTTTGTTGAAAACCAAACTAAACAAAAAAAAAAGGGGGTACAAGTCTTTTTATGTTTTAGGTCTCAAAATATTATTAAGTAAATGTGATTGATAAAATATCTTAACCGAAACTTTTCTATTTTAATTTCGATCTGGCTAATATTTTAATTTAGCCTATGCCACGTGTTTTTTAATGGAATCCACTGTATTTGGACAGGAAAATTTTGTATAGATTTGTG
The DNA here is from genome assembly GCA_949825045.1 of Argyresthia goedartella. Classification (NCBI taxonomy): domain Eukaryota; kingdom Metazoa; phylum Arthropoda; class Insecta; order Lepidoptera; family Argyresthiidae; genus Argyresthia; species Argyresthia goedartella. The sequence continues at coordinate 21,757,523 of OX463834.1, forward strand.
GCTCGTTAGAGTTAGGTTTTTTGGATTCCAGATTAACCAGCTTAAATAATATTTAATTTATTCATCGTTACTTAGCAGAGAGAGTGTGGGGACACTCGAAAAACTAACAGGATCCGTTGCAAGTGTTTCTCGCATAGTTCACTAACATTTACGAGTTAGAAAGAGATAGAATACTCTATTGGGACGAGATGGATTTATTTGTGTATATTCCAACAGTTAGCGCTACCCAGGAACACCGTGCAGGGCTGTGGGAACCAAGAATTTCCTGCGGACGTGAACAACTATTTTGAGATAACAGTAATTTGTAGTAAATTTTGAAGGTGATACTTATAGGGTATATTTCTGAACAACCTTTCACTTCTCCATACAAATCTCTGCTGACCGCCCTGACGGCAGTGAGCTAAGTGGACGTTGATGTTGATGGCTAAACTGCAACTCTGCTTTGTCAACAGATGGCGCTAAGGCCACGCGCAGCAACCTCGCGCGCATGCGCCGCTCCGCGCTCGGCAAGTCCGCGCCTACGCTCTCTGTGCATGTGGTGAGTCACACACACAACCAACAGACATATGCACCACCACATACGCAACAGGCAACAGTTGGGCCGAGCCCAGAAGCATGCATGGCCATGGGCAGGGGACGATGGAGATGAGTGGCGTCGGCCGCGGTCTAATACCAGCTCTACCCATTAGGACAAGGTTGATGATGACAAATTCAAATTTTCACCACTTCTCAATTCGACCACTTTCAAATTTTACCACTTCCCGTACTGTCGGCTTTTTACTTATTATAGGGAAATATTAAACTGCACATCAAAAATACTGATTTGCACAGTAAATATCAGGGCAAATTGCTGCGGTAGATTTGGTGAAGGGTAAAGGGGGTGAGCGAAGCGAAGCATATTTGAAACCGCATTGTTTGCCAAGTGTGATCTCCATCTTTTTACTTTCATGAAGAGTTAACGCAACCTGGACAAGCTTTGCGCTTACTTACGATAACATCATATTCGGGATCAACACCAGAATATACAACAACTTCCAGAGACATTAAGAGCAATGAATAATTGAACGAGTGAGCGAAGGGTCTCCGGTCATTTCAGGATTGGGCAAATATGCTTTCGTATGTCCGGATGTGTGTCCGGATGTTATGCTCTACAGGCCGCATTTCTCAACTGATTCTCGTGAATTTTCGTGAGCAGGTTCGATAATTAAAGGGAAAAATTAAACTGCACATCAAAAATACTGATTTGCACAGCAGGGCAAAATGCTGCAGTAGCTTAGGTGAAGGATTAAGGGGGTGAGTGAAGCGGAGCCCCCTTTATCCTTCAAGTTAGGTTAAACATGTAAGAGCAACAAAAATACTTAAAACATAAACTTAAGTACACATTAATTAGTATATTTGATGTGCGATTAAATATTATATATTTTGTTATATACCCTTATTATATACCCTCATAATCGTGGGCAGGCATGATAGAGTTATTGAGTATTACTTAAAAAAGGCTCTCTTACAACACTTGTAGTCAATAAACGGCCAAGTGCGAGTCGGACTCGTGCTCAAGGGTTCCGTACACACTTTTAGAGCCCTATTATGAATGATGTCATGTATATGGAAAAGGTTCGTCCGTCACGGAAGTCCAGTCTCGGTAATCAAATTGGTTTCATAGTGAACGTTGTTCAGAATGATGTCCCTTAAACATGACTACATCTTTCTATGACGCCAAGTATACAGGCACATACCTTGCTTTTGGCCCAACATTAGGTTAGCCTGTGTTGATATCGTGGGAACTAGAAACAGTGACGTCACACGCAGACATACAAGGCCGGGATTTAGTTCTACTTCCTCCCCAGCCAATTAATAAGTAGTGGTTCTGTGAGGACAGAAGACCTCGCTTCAATTTCAAAAAAAATAATCCCTCCATATATAACGCTACAGCAAATTTCTCCCGCCCCCCTTTCCTCCCTGGAGGGGGGGAGTGGACTCCCCCCCTTTTTTCCGCAACATCTTGAGTAGAATGAAGTCCTTGGCACCTTGCTTCTGGCCCCACATTAGGTTAGCCTGTGTTGATATCGTGGGAACTAGAAACAGTGACGTCACACGCAGACATCCAAGAACGGGATTTAGTTCTACTTCCTCCCCAGCCAATTAATAAGTAGTGGTTCTGTGAGGACAGAAGACCTCGCTTCAATTTAAAAAAAAATAATCCCTCCATATATAACGCTACAGCAAATTTCTCCCGCCCCCCTTTCCTCCCTGGAGGGGGGGAGTGGACTCCCCCCCTTTTTTCGCAACATCTTGAGTAGAATGAAGTCCTTAATATGCCTCTTAAATCTTAAATGTTATTGAGATTCGTCGATAAATAACGCTACAGCTAACATCCCCCCTTTTCCCCCTATTTTCCCTCCAATAAAAAAATGCGATCGGCTAAAGTTTTTCATTAAATCAAGGAACTTGTGTGCCAATTTTCGTGAAAATCGGTTGAAAAGTGCGACCTGCAGGCGAGAACGACAGCATTTTTGCCAATCTCGAAACTGGACGCTTCGCTCGCTCGGTCGATTAAATCATCATCAGACTGCACACTAATCAGATGCTGTTTACTTATGTGTATGCTGAATGATTGAATATCTGTGCCTAAATCTGGTGACCAAAAAAAAAAAAAGGAAAGTTCGGTTTTAATTTCAACTTTATATTTTGTTTTCTACCTGAGGGCAAAACAAAACAATACCAAACAACAAGGTATTATTACAATGGTAAACACGTATCGAGTACGGCGACCACTTTAAATTTTTGAAAATGCGTGTGGTTCCTTATTTGTTGTTATAGCGGCGGTAGAAATACACGCTCTGTGAAATTTCAGATCTCTGCCTATTTCGGTTGATTCGGTAAAGCCCGGTAATGGATGGACGGACAGACGGACAGCGGAGGCTTAGTAATAGGGTCCCGTTTGGCACTCCTCGGGTACGGAACCCTGAAAATGAAGTATTTAACGTTTATATTAACATTTCTTGTACCACGGATTAAGTTTAGAGAGATGGTTGGTCTTCTTCTTGTCATTATGAACATTGTCATGTCACCGTAAGATACTCAAAACCGTTAGTATTAACTATCGGTTTTGAGTATCTTTCTTTTTATTAAAACTAACGCGTTAGTTGATCAACTATCGATAGATAGTAAATCAGACCGACAGGGTTTAGAATTTACGTATATTTTTTTCTTACATGTCAACCTAACACGAAGACTATTCGGGGGCTTCGCTGCGCTCGCCCCCTCTAGTCTTCACCGTGTTTGCTCTGGTATTTCGATTGCAATTCAATTTTATACCAGTTTACTATTTAACGGTTTTAACCGTTAGTTTATCAACTAACGCGTCATATAGTAAGCAGTACGCTACAGTTTACTATCAGTCGATAGTTAACCAACTAACGAGAAAAAAAACGGTAGTTTATCAACTAACGGTTTTGACAAACTTACGGCGACAAATATACACAGTCAGGTCATAAGTTCTGTCACACAATAAAAACTTTTGAATTTAGAACGCTGGCCACAAAAAAGTTTATTGAATTCGAATTTCGAATTTTTCATGAAAATAAAAATGTGTACTTTTTAGAATTTTCCTCATTTTTAAATATGGAGTGGACACTTAAAGAAGACCGTGTCGCAGTTGTTGCCTTGCATCGTTGCGGTTACGCGCCAATTCAGATTTTCGACTTACTGAAAAATTTGAATATAACCAAAAGATTCGTTTATCGTACCATAAAACGATACAATGAAGACTCTAGTGCAGATGACAGGTCAAGAAGTGGTCGCCCTCGCTCTGTTAGGACTCCAGCAGTGATAGAAGCTGTGAAGGCGCGAATTCAAAGAAATCCCATACGTAAGCAGAAACTGTTGGCCGTTCAGATGGGGTTAAGCAGGACCACGGTGAAAAGGGTGTTAAATGAAGACTTAGGGCTTAGGGCATATCGAAGAAAAACAGGACATCGTTTGGACGCTCATTTAATGGACCTGAGACTGAAGAGATGCCGCGCTTTGTTGAAGCGGTACGCGGGAAAAAAGCATCGGGAAATTCTTTTTTCGGATGAAAAAATTTTCACCGTGGAAGAGAGCTACAACAAACAAAATGATAAGGTGTACGCACACAGCAGTGAAGAAGCGAGCAACCGTATTCCGCGTGTCCAACGAGGTCATTTTCCATCCTCGCTCATGGTTTGGTTGGGAGTCTCTTATTGGGGTTTAACTGAGGTACATTTTTGTGAGAAAGGCGTAAAAACGAATGCAGTTGTGTATCAAAATACAGTCCTCAAGAACCTTGTGGAACCTGTTTCTCATACCATGTTTAATAACAGGCACTGGGTATTCCAACAAGATTCTGCGCCAGCTCATAGAGCGAAAAGCACACAAGACTGGCTGGCGGCGCGTGAAATCGACTTCATCCGGCACGAAGACTGGCCCTCCTCCAGTCCAGATTTGAGTCCGTTAGATTACAAGATATGGCAACACTTGGAGGAAAAGGCCTGCTCAAAGCCTCATCCTGATTTGGAGTCACTCAAGGCATCCTTGATTAAGGCAGCCGCCGATATTGACATGGACCTCGTTCGTGCTGCGATAGACGACTGGCCGCGCAGAATAAAGGCCTGTATTCAAAATCGCGGGGGTCATTTTGAATAAACTTTATTACCATAAGAATCTATGTTTTATTAAGTTCATTTTGCTATATAAATGTTTACATAAATAATAAACATGTCTAAATTATTTCATATTGCACATGTGACAGAACTTATGACCTGACTATGTATAATGTACACGCTTATCTTATCTTAACTTGGAAGTGGAATATTCAGCCTGCCAAATTCCAAATTCCACATGTCTTTATTACTGTTGATATTTCATATACTTAGCAATCGTAATTTTTTGCCACTTCTCTTAATTGGACCACTGTGTGAGAAGAAGGGCGTAGAAACTCCCACAGATTGATTTTTAAATCTCTTTTAAAAATTGCTTGTGCTTAACTAATACAAATATTACTATATCATTTAATAAGCAGGAATAAATAATTACAAAATTATTAACAGCAAGGTCTGTGTTGAGCCAGATTAACCAGCAAACCCACTATTAATTATAGGCTTCCTCACGTACACAGCACTCATTGAAGTCCTGTGCAACCGGCGTCCATTGTTCGCCAGTTGGTTCCTTGTCCTCCCCTTGGCCATCGTTCGATTACCAACACATCCCAAGTAATCCTGTTGAATACTGTCCTCGTGCATTGCTCTTCATCATCATGTTTTCTGCATCATCAGAAGGAGCCATGCGCGGTCTCCCGGCGGCCGTCAAGGCTGCCGCCGCCGCCGCCCCACCATAGACTCTCGCTGGTGGTAAGTTGCCGGATTAAGGTGATACGAAAGAAAAATGGGGATTTTTTCGAATCCATTAACTCCACCCTGAAGTCTTCTACAAAAAGTCTACATATTTGATTTTTAGGTTAACGTTTATTGAGTATTGGACTAAGATCACCCACTAAAGGAAAACGCGATTGAATGAAATTTTCTCGATAGAATGTAATTACGAAAACACCTCTATTTTTTTTTATTTTTTCCTATAATTCTGAAATCCTGACTAATTGCATTGTGGAACTGCCTTCAAAATGTAGTTATTATGTATTCACACAATCTCCTTAAAACACTTTTCAACAAAATAGCGTAGTTTATTTTTAAACAATTTTTCTGTGGTTTAGCGCTACGCTATGAAATTTTTTCCCGATTCCGTCCCTCTCACACTGCGGGTCTTTCCGCCTGGAGTAACGGGGACCTTTGCACGCCTTAAGTATATAATCTCGACTTTGTTCATATTAGGCGGTGGGCAAAACTGCAGGAGTGAGCATATGTAATGATACAGGCCCCGCCAGGTTTGAGCCAGCTGTCACCTCTCTCTCTTGCCCATGTTTGCATCTCTCTTGTACCATTGCCGCTACCCCCTCCAGGCACTCAGATGCCAAGGAACCGGGTGGAGCGTGTACTGCTGCGTATTATACCGTACTTTCCCACGGCATCTACTATCAAGCTCCGGTCCTGAGCCTCCCGCATCCACTGCCTACCAGCTATGGTGATGAAGATGATGTCATCCGGCCATATGGCTTGTATAACGATCTATCTATGTATCCGGCTCGAAGGACTAAAAAAAACGGTCAAGTGCGAGTCTAAATCGCGCACGAAGGGTTCCGTACCACCGTTCAATGGAAGCGATGGTGTGGAGTGAATAGTTTGGATTTTACACAGCAAAATATTGTTTACAAAGTTATTGGTGCGGTTACTTTCACACTCCATGTACGTAACCAGGTGCATCCATAAGTTTGTATGTGGTATTGAAAGAATTGTTGTATGGGAGCCCCCTTAAATATTTCTTTTATCCTGTTTTTTAGTATTTATTGTTATAGCGGCAACATAAATACATAATCTGTGAAAATTTCAACTCTCTAGCTAGCTAGGTTCTTGAGATACAGCCTGGTGACAGATGGACGGACGGACGGACGGACGGACGGACAGCGGAGTCTTAGTAATAGGGTCCCGTTTGGAACCCTTCGGGTACGGAACCCTAAAAAAGAGTTTATTTCCATAAGAAACACATAGGTTACATTTGGAGAATGTCAAATCTTAAACTAACACATATATAATAAATAGGGAAATATAGAACTCAATTTGAATTCCGTCACCTCAATGTTTTAGATGCTGGAGGCAGAGGCGACTAGAAACCTCCAGCTTTATACGTGATTTTTTACACAATTGGAGCAAACACCTTCCCAAGCTTTCTTGTCTTCTACATAATCTGATATTTTGTAGTAAGCCTTTTTACATAAGTGATTTTTAACATTTTTAAATTTATTTACAGACAATTCTTGTAACTCAGTTGGGATTTTGTTGTAAAAGCGAATACATTGCCCTTTAAAAGATACATTAACCTTATGGAGCCTAGTAGTAGGTATAGCTAGTTTATTCCTATTTCTAGTGTTGACATTGTATTATGTACTGACACAGTCACTAGCTGATGACTGATACTCTATTCAGTGGTTTAGTGTAATTGTGCCGCAGGTTCTAATACATCACAAATCGTGGGGTCAAGACAGCACTTGGCCCCGACCTGTCAGTAAGTTTGGCCCGACAAGTCATCAAGTGTTTGACCCAGTATTCGGACTCTTCACATTGTGGCTTGCCTTGGGGTCACTGCTTTTTTCTTTGACTGAGTACCGTTAGCAAAGGGCGTAGGTTGTTGGCTTTGGAATCCAAAGCCAATAACCTACGCCTTGGATATAATGGCAACTATTTTTAGTGTATAACTTTGATTAACTTTCTAGTTAGACAGTTTCGTGTTTTAGTCTTTGGATGGATGGATGGACTACCTAAACGAAGTATCCAGTGTGGCTTTAGAGGGCTCGGATATCTGGTAAAAAAACCAGCTCGAAAGCAACGCCATATAAAAAAGAAAGAGCATTTTCGCTTCAATTCCGCTCCGTCAGAATCCATATTATTTCGGGCTTGATCAAATAGCGTAAAATAACTGTTTCTGCTCAAATTACCGGTTTAGAACAAAAACTAATTCTTTCTCCGCCCACTCATCGGATTCGCCCCAATGGTAAAGGAAAAATGGTTTGCCATACTCGCTAGTTGCTAGTCATCTAGTCAACCGGAAGTCGCGCTTGCACCACGATCAAGTAGAAGAAGGCTCGTCAAATCAAGACATGAATAATAGTAAAAAAACGGTCAAGTGCAAGTCTAACTCGCGCACGAAGGGTTCCGTGCCACCGCAAAATGGTATGAATGGTGTGGAGTGAATAGCTTGGATTTTACATAGCAAAATGTTGTTTACAAATTTATTGGTGCGGCTACTTTCACACTCCATGTACGTAACCAGGTGCATTCATAAGTGTGTATGTGGTATTACAATCAAGAAAATATAGTTCCCAATGCTGAAAGCCGTAATATTGAACACGTGTGCATCACCTTTTTTTTTGCAGCAGGAGTAGGATCTGCGATGTTTAGCCTCGGCCCCGTAGCATATAAGATTAACCTCTCAAAACATTATAAATCTTTATTTCAGGTTAACAAAAACACATATCTATAAATACCTTACAGACAGACGTAATTCATTATAAAACACACAAAATATTATCTAACCTAGCTATGGATTTTCTTCTTCGCTCTCGCTTCCCTGTTGCGTCGGTAAACGATGCCCTCCGGCCAGTAATCTTTGGCCAGGAACATCGTCTTGAGGTCCGCCGGCACCCGAAGTTCGAAGGACAGGAACTCCTTGGGTCTTTCTGACTCCAAATACTCTATCTGCACCTTCGCCTCCTTGAGACCAGACGGCGGGTATTTCTTCAACTTCTCCAGGGTGTGACGTTTAACGTCCTCGCAGGTCAACTTCACGTCGATCCTGGAAATGTATATCTGAGCGGTGGGAGCGGCTGCGTCTGGAGCGGCGCTTCCTGTTTTGTATCAGGGTAAGGCCTTCCCCATCAATGGTCGCGTTCGGCGGGTCACGGGCTGGCCTTCTTTCTGCGGGCCACAGGCGGGCCTTCTTTCTGTTGTTCAGCGGCGGGGCAAGGCGGGAAGCAGCATACGTGTCCTTCTGGGGCTCCAGTATTTTGAGTGTTCCAGAAGAGACCGCAGCCGGTGCTGGTCGACTCGGCTTCGTGACGTCACGAGGCGGTGCAGTATTTGTCTACGCAGGAAATGGGTCAGCTGCAGTAACGGCATATTTGCTGACCGGCGCAGTGTTGTCGTGCGTGACGGCTATTCGCCGCGTCAGCAGCGATGTATCAACCTGACGCAATACCGACAACTCACGTTTCAGGTCAGCGCAGATACCTTCCGAAGCCTCCAACTTGCTTCGGATTTCAGTGACGTCAGCCTGCATCCGCACGATGTCCTTCAGCAGCCGAGTGACGACGACGTGGTCGAATGTCACCGGCGGCCGCTTGTTGAGGTCGCGGGCCACGTAGGCTCGGACGTCATCGGGTTCGGTCTCCTTGCACACCCGGAAGATATCCTGGAGATACTTCTGTCCGCTCGCGAGACTTGCGCCACGAGGCGTATGGTGACGGCGGTCTCATGCAGCACCCAGCCTTCTTGAAGCTGGTCGAGCAGATCTGCTCCAGGGAGTGCTCGTCCATCAGGTCCAGCCTCTGTTGTACGAAAGCGAGCAGCTCGTTCACAAAGATGGTGACTACTAACTAAATGATCTCGACACGCAGAAACTTGGTAGCAGCGCTGTAATTACCTATCAAATGAGCGAGAACTGAGTTACGGCCATCATTGAGTTATAGTTTAATGCTCGTAAGGGGGCGCCCATTTATTACGTTACGTGTTTTTGAAGATTTTCTGAAATAAATCGTGGTCTAGACTCACAGTGATAAAATTTAATAATAAATACAAATGGGAACAGTTACAACAGTTACCTTTTGACTTATTATGGAACCAATTTACTTTAGTTTAACCCAATTTTTCTCACTGTTTTACACTCCTTTTTGAGGGCAAAAAATACGCGAGATTTGCTAGGGACAACCACGCGAGATTTGGTGAGATTTGGCTTGACTTCGTCCCCCCTAAATACCTAACGTAATTAATGCATAACCCTATATAAACCCAACCGACTATTATTAGATCGTAAAGATTCTTACACACCGCGCACGTAAACGGATACTTACGATTTGTAGGGTTTCTATAACATTATGTGGTTATGTCATGATAAAACCTCGCGCCTGTGTGAAAGGGTAAGTCAGAGTAGCTGGAACACATTTATTTTCGTAGCCTATATACAGCGCAGGGCAACGACCTAAAATGTAAACAAACAAAAGCTTTTCGGTATTTACAAATACAAATACAAATACAAAAAAGTTTATTTTGTTCTCTCACATAGCTTTATATGGTGTAACATAGTTTAACTTAGGTGCTAGGCGTTTTGTCTTATCTATGTGAGAGACTGGTATCCGTACTAGGAGGTCCTGTTTGACAGATTACGAGCCAGATTTGACAAGGTAATCCAATAAATAACTCTAGAAAAGTGTCCCAAGCTGAGTGTATCAACAAAAACGTTTGACAATATCAGAATTGTGTATTTTCAGCAGTTGTATTTTATAAAGGGAAATATTAAACTGCTCATCAATAATACTGATTTTCACAGCAAATATCAGGGCAAAATACTGCGGCAGCTTAGATGAAAGGTAAGGGGGGTGAGCGAAGCGAAGCTCCCTTTATCCATCGTATTAGGTTGAACATTTAAGAACAACAAAAATACTTGAAACATAAAATGTATTTTTGCTGATCCTTTTTTGCTGTGAAAATCGGTATTTTTGCTGTGCGATTAAATACTAGCCTTTTATGAACTCAATTTTATGTTAAAAACATAGGATTTAACTATGACGTCAGATGCTAGTAATTTATAGAACTCGTGAACAAAAAAACCGTTTTGACAGTTCCTAAAAAGTCTCTATTTTGACTAACAGTCAAATACCGTATTCGGCCAATTTCGAAAGTAATCACTGCACTTGCGCTTCCCGGGTTCGGGGTCCGGGTTTTTCAAGTCAAGGCAAGTTCGTTTACATTTTGAGGGTTCCGTATTTTAAATAGCTGCGGATTAACTTCAGTGGCTGCTAGATTGACCCACTCCGGTTGGAATATAACGAAGATACCAACGATTTAGTAAGTTGTCTAAACGAGAGTCGCTTGATGAGGAAACCTTCATGTATAACATAGCTGCGGCGATGGGTTAGCCCCCTGTCATGCAAAAACGGAATATTGAGTTACTGGCTAAACGTGGGCGCAACAGTTTCTCTGTCAGTCCTCATGTTTGTTTGTTTTGTTTGATAATCGTTTTGAAATACTACGACAGTCTTTTGACGCACTTTATTTATCATGTGACATAATTTTAGATAATGATCTGCGGTTGAAAATGATATTGTTTATCTTTAGGGTCGTTTACTAACATAAGTTGTTTATGTGTTGTGGTTATGATCACTGGTCGGAGTATCTTGGAGTGCAACGAAATCGAAAGTATGGACATTTTTTTTACTGGAACAAGCCTGTTTAAAAAAAGGTTGGCACCCAAACGCCTCCTCTGTTTTAAAAAAAAACATGCAATAAAAAGAACCTTGTTTAAAATCAGAGGAAATTTTCTGGAACTTCGAAGGTCTGTAAAACCATGTCTCAAGTCGGAGAGGCCTAGAACAAGTTTTGTTAGATTACTTAACCGTTAATGGGTCATGGGAAAATACACAGTCAGGTCATAAGTTCTGTCACACAATAAAAACTTTTGAATTTAGAACGCTGGCCTCAAAAAAGTTTATTGAATTCGAATTTCGAATTTTTCATGAAAATAAAAATGTGTACTTTTTAGAATTTTCCTCATTTTTAAATATGGAGTGGACACTTTAAGAAGACCGTGTCGCAGTTATTGCGTTGCATCGTTGCGGTTACGCGCCAATTCAGATTTTCGACTTACTGAATTTTTTTAATATAACCAAAAGATTCGTTTATCGTACCATAAAAGGATACAATGAAGACTCTAGTGTAGATGACAGGTCAAGAAGTGGTCGCCCTCGCTCTGTTAGGACTCCAGCAGTGATAAAAGCTGTGCAGGCGCGAATTCAAAGAAATCCCATACGTAAGCAGAAACTGTTGGCCCTTCAGATGGGGTTAAGCAGGACCACGGTGAAAAGGGTGTTAAATGAAGACTTAGGGCTTAGGGCATATCGAAGAAAAACAGGACATCGTTTGGACGCTCGTTTAATGGACCTGAGTTAGGCCGCGCTTTGTTGAAGCGGTACGCGGGAAAAAAGCATCGGGAAATTCTTTTTTCGGATGAAAAAATTTTCACCGTGGAAGAGAGCTACAACAAACAAAATGATAAGGTATACGCACACAGCAGTGAAGAAGCGAGCAACCGTATTCCGCGTGTCCAACGAGGTCATTTTCCATCCTCGCTCATGGTTTGGTTGGGAGTCTCTTATTGGGGCTTAACTGAGGTACATTTTTGTGAGAAAGGCGTAAAAACGAATGCAGTTGTGTATCAAAATACAGTCCTCAAGAACTTTGTGGAACCTGTTTCTCATTCCATGTTTAATAACAGGCACTGGGTATTCCAACAAGATTCTGCGCCAGCTCATAGAGCGAAAAGCACACAAGACTGGCTGGCGGCGCGTGAAATCGACTTCATCCGGCACGAAGACTGGCCCTCCTCCAGTCCAGATTTGAGTCCGTTAGATTACAAGATATGGCAACACTTGGAGGAAAAGGCCTGCTCAAAGCCTCATCCTGATTTGGAGTCACTCAAGGCATCCTTGATTAAGGCAGCCGCCGATATTGACATGGACCTCGTTCGTGCTGCGATGTACAATGGTAGGGATGGTGTGGAGTGAATAGTTTGGACTTTACATAGCAAAATGTTGTTTACAAAGTTATTCGTGCGGCTACTTTCACACTCCTCACGACACTCCGCACGTAACCAGGTGCATTCATAAGTTTGTATGTGGTCTTGAAAGAGTTGTTGTATGGGAGCCCCCTTAAATATTTATTTTATTCTGTTTTTTAGTATTTGTTGTTATAGCGGCAACAGAAATAAAACATCTGTGAAAATTTCAACTGTCTAACTATCACGGTTCTTGAGATACAGCCTGGTGACAGACGGACAGACAGACAGACGGACAGCGGAATCTTAGTAATAGGGTCCCGTTTTTACCCTTTGGGTATGGAACCCATAAAAACCTACCTCCAGATGCTTTTAGGGGTTAAATAGTACTTAATTAGAAATGATTGAAAAAGAAATCAATTATTGTTTAAAATCGCAATTATTACAGAACTGTTTACAGTACTCTGGGCTTTTCGTCAAAAATAATAAAACATCGATAAAAACGAAACGGTAAGACTTTGACGAACATAAATTTGGCCTAAATGGTTCTAAATGGTTGTAAATGGTCTGTTTGTTCTACCTTTATTGTAAGATTTTGCATTGATCTACGAAACGCTTAGACATTCGAAATTGTGCACTGCCTACCATTTCATGGTACATTTTCCTGTCATGCCTTGGGTTGCTGGAAGAAATCTCTTTGGAGACAAGCTGGCCTTTGTACATATTTCCCTTAATGTAACTTTATTATTTAAATTTCTGTGTGCAATAAAGAAATTTGAATTATGAATATCCGCCATTTAGAAAAACAACGAAATTTCACGAGACTCCGTTGAGAAAAGCGACCTGTCATAGCCCGAGCCGAAACGGAGAGAAATGGCTCGCTTCGCTAGCTCGGCCAATAGGAGTGGAAGTATCATTTCATAATTTCTTTATTGCTCACAAATAATTATATTTACAAGATATTCATTAAAATTGTGTACAAAGGCAAGCTTATCTCTAACAAGAGATCTCTTCCAGCAAACCATGTCAGGATGAGATAGGTTGATCGCAGAGCACGGGTAGACCGATGTGTACAACATACCTTAAATTACAACTCAATAAACCACATAAATAAAATATACATCCAAAATATAAATAAATATTATATATATAAATTATAAATACATAAATACTACCTATATTTCTAAAGAGATAGGAAGTGCTTCTTCACGCGACTTTTAAAGATATTGAGAGTAGGACTATCCCTGATGGTGCAGGGGTGATGATTGTGACCTGCAGAAACATGCCTACTATTGTAGGTTTTTTGTTCATAAAGGTCATTACCAGATAACTCTTACTAGACAATGTTGCTCAGTCATTAAATTTAGATTTACCACTGCAGTCACTGCTTTTTTTATTTAAAAACTTTATTGATTTCTGTTTGAATAATGTTGAAGAAGTCTGAATAGATTTTGTTCGGGTTCTGTTCATTAAAATGCGGTACTGGCCAATTTATATCTAAGTTTTTCGTTTACTTCTCTAGTCTATGGAATGTAATGGGCCTATAAAATGATGGATCAGTCTTAACCACAGAGCATCGAATATTAGAGAGAGGGCAAGCCGCCGTTTAACGGCTGACCGTTGTATGCCCAGTGTGCATACAGTGCACTCATTTGCTCTCAGCGAGAATTCCCGAATGCACGCGCCGATCGCCTTAGAAAACTGACAATACTTAGCTTTATTTTCTATAATGCCGGCCTGTGCAGTTGTCCTTTGTGAAAATCGCAGTGATTCGACAAATTTCCATAACAAGGGTATAACATTTTACAGGTAAATACTGAAAATACAATATTTCTTCAATAAAAAAACACGATTAACGAAATATTCCGAGGAAGTAATGCTATTGAGTCGCATCCAGATTCCGTCTCTCTCATACTCGTTAGCGTTACCTACTAGCGAGAGAGACAGGAAATAAATTTAATGTCCATGACGCTGTGTGCTGTGTGCGCGCTTTAAGAAAAAATGTGCGCCTCATGCGCACGTATACAGCCACGTAACTTTGCCTGTGTTTACCAATACGAGAGTAGGGATAAATGTGTAAGTGGTTATTATGTGTGCATGTTCGTTGTATTTATTTAATGATAATGGCCGAGTCGGCAGTGACGCTGCCTACGAAACCAAGGGTCCCGGGTTCGAGTCCTGGTGGGGGCAAATGTTTGTTTGATGAGAACGGATGTTTGTACCCTAGTCATGGTTGTTTATCTATCTAAGTATAATATTTCTCTATATAAGTATATATATCGTTGTCTAGTACCCAAGATACAGGGAATCCTAGTTTGGGGCTAGATCAATGTGTGTAAAAGGTGTCCAAGGTTGTGTGCGTGAATTCAGCTTGCGACAAGCGGTTTGCATACAAAATAGGCTGAACGCCCTATCTCCTATGCTGAAATATCTGTGGTCTTAACCTTACTAGCGAATGCAAGAAAAAGGAAGCAGAATATCTTCCCGTAACTGGTGGTGGAGCACAGGACAGTAGTCACAAACGAATACCCTGCGTTAAGTTCTCTTACCTGTCAGCTTTTTGTTTTGAAGGAAGTTCGCTTACTCTCAATTGGCGTTTGACCAGAGCGTGATTATTGGTGTCAAGAGCTGTCATTTAAAGCGATTGTAATTTTTGACACGTCAGTTTGAAAGGGACATGTCTTACCTGTCAGCTTTTTGTTTTGAAGGAAGTTCGCTTACTCTCAATTGGCGTTTGACCAGAGCGTGATTATTGGTGTCAAGAGCTGTCATTTAGAGCGATTGTAATTTTTGACACGTCAGTTTGAAAGGGACATGTCTTACCTGTCAGCTTTTTGTTTTGAAGGAAGTTCGCTTACTCTCAATTGGCGTTTGACCAGAGCGTGATTATTGGTGTCAAGAGCTGTCATTTAAAGCGATTGTAATTTTTGACACGTCAGTTTGAAAGGGACATGTCTTACCTGTCAGCTTTTTGTTTTGAAGGAAGTTCGCTTACTCTCAATTGGCGTTTGACCAGAGCGTGATTATTGGTGTCAAGAGCTGTCATTTAAAGCGATTGTAATTTTTGACACGTCAGTTTGAAAGGGACATGTCTAGAGAGCTTATTATTAGCTCCGTAGTCTAATTGGTTTCACGCTTGCTTCTCACTCAGGAGATGCGGGTGCGATTCCCGACCGTGACCGATGAGATAATATACGGACGTTCTAACGGTGATGGAAAACATCGTGAGGAAACCTTCATTATTCCATAGCTGCAGCGATGGCCTAGCCACCTGTCACGCTAAATGGACTATTGAATAACTGGGTCAAATTGGGCACAATTGTGCCTGCCACCCCGTATGGGAAAAGGCGTGACGCTATGTTATGTCTGTAGAGGCAGATTCGAGCTACACGGACTAATAATATGCGTTTCTTATCGGAAGGCTTTGCACCACCCCAGCGGGACGTAGAATTTCACCTTTAGCCTACTTTTAGGAGGATAGGAAATCAAATGTATAAAACCCGCTTTTAACCGATCTATATAGGATTAACAGAGCAACATAATTTAATGTTGTTTATAACAATACACAACATTAAGTTTCATAGTGTTTTTCATCACTTTAAAAGTTAGAGGGGGGGGGGGGGGGGGGGGCACACTTTTTCCACTTTGGAAGGGCCACACTGTCTCTTTAACGATTTACTTTGAGGAAAATGGTTTCAGGAACTTCAACGTCATTTTTAAAGACCTATCTACAGACAGACACCCCACACATATAGGTTTGATAAAAAATAATTTTTGGTTTTAGTTCGATGTATGGGGAGCCCCGTTTAATTATTTTATTTTATGAATTTTGTAATAAAATTGTAAAACCAAGATTCAACTGTGTAGTCCTAATAGTTTCTGCATAAATTGCTGTGAGTGCTGAGGAAACTATAAGAGTTCCTTGTTTATCTTCGGAACCCTAAAAAGTAAAATCCGGTGCCACGTTGTATAAATTATATTGAGAAAAACTGATTTTGTGATAACTTCGGGAGCTTTTTTAAGCAGCAGAAATAGTCATATTACGTTTACTTCCGCGAATCCCTGCTCTCGTGATCCCTAACTCATGATCAATAAGCTAGTATAAAGAAGCAACTGCTTTAATACTCCTATTTTGCGTAACATGAGATTTGCAAAAGGTTGTTGTGGCCTACTACGGCGTCTTAAATACCTTTATCTACACACGTATCATAAACCCTCTTTACTGCATTCAAAAACCGCAAGTTACGATCAGCATTAAAACTACTTGGTAAAAACTCGTTTCGTATCTGGAAAACTACAAATAATGGTCATTATGTGTAGTTTTTCTACATATAATGACATTCAAATTTCGAACGCTGACGCCCACCCGCGTGCCGTCCCTAGTTTGTCTGTGAAGTTGGTCCTACAGAACAAGCTAAACAGCTGCAGAGCCACAATGCCGGTCAAACATGCGGTTCCTGAACACATCAAAGAGAGCTTATGATATGTGTGTAGATAAACTAGTGTATGTAACTGTACATAATTAGGCATTAAAACTCTCGAGTGATATCATTATGAAACTCGCCTTCGGCTCGTTTCATAAACCCACTCTCGAGTATTAATGCCCTCCATTATGCAGCAGTCACATAAACTACTATTATCATACCCATTGCATTTTATGTTAAAATACCCGTCTTCACGGAAATCAGTATGCTATAGTTATCTTTATACAAACACGTATAATGTAGGTATTGAATAAACTATTAATACAATTTTAATATCTTTGTTTACCAGTTTTTTTACACAAAGAACAGGTTTTCTAAGGCCTAGAAATAGGTGGTTATTACAGTAATTTTCCATACAGCTCAGCTAGTGTCTGTTGGGGCTCATCATCCTTCTGCGGAGGAGATAGGCTAGCCTCCTGTCATGCCAAAAGTGTTGCATTCAAGACAATGGTTCACCTAAGTTGGTTTCTTCTTGGACCTCATAACAACAAGTCTGTTACCAAGAAACCAGAGTTTATGGGCATGCTCACTAAAATGTCTTTTCTTGCGGCGGCTCTGTGTAGCAGGTTGCTCCCCTCCCTCAAATATGGCGATGGGGGTGATGGCTTCGATTTCTTTATCCTGACTCTTTTCGAAGGAGGCTCTCTACCCAAGTAAATATACTCATCGACATAATGTGTTTCCTGCCCATCTACCTTGACCCTACGATTTTCGCCGTCAGTAATGGCCTGGGTATATGAACGGTTCATCTTGAGTCCAACCTCAAGGCTTGCATTGCTGAGTTCCTGTAACATACGCTGGAGCTCGAGTGCAGATGGGGCAAACAGGACAATATCCTCGGCGAAGCGAAGGCTCGTGAGTCTTCTGCCACCATATCCCAAAACACAGGGGATACCTTGGGGAGTATCGACTCTGACGTTATTTTTGCTTACTACAATTTTCAATCATCAAAATCAAAACATTTTTTTCGTTTACGATCAAAGATCAGAGTTTCTTGGGGAAAGTGTTCGTAATTATGGGTACTATCATTTCCCAAAGCTAATTAAATGTCAGCCTGTATATATACACATATAATATAATAATAAACATATTTTCATAATTTTTAAATACTATTTTAAGAAAAGAGACAACATCTCTGTACAATAAACTTGAATATAATAGTTACCATAGTTCTAATTTAAATGTCTACATTTTTTTTTTCCTACTTAAATAATAAATAAATCTAAAATAAAAACTACACAAATAAACCACCCAGGAACGCTCCCGGACCAAAGGTACCCATTACGCTGGCAGCGTTGCCGCGCTGCACAGCAAGTGATAATAAACAGAAAACTACAATAAGTAATAAAATAAAAATATACATCGTCGTCGACACACTTTTGAAGTGAACAACTTCCTAATTTTCCTTTAGTATTTTTTTTCGGCCATACAAGCAAACCATAAAATATCGATCCTAGACTATGTATACGTCGCGCCACACGTTATAAGCGGTGGTCTTGCATGCGCAGTAGTCACTTTTCAATACCGGTACATATGCGCAGTAATTCCCGCCAACGTCGCGACGTTTAAACCTGATTATAAACATGAACGTTCATTCTATATGGCATAAAGTAGTTATTCTCAAACGCATCCAAGCAAAAAAAACGTCACTTAAAAAAAATATGTCTATACCATTTAAAACTAACAAAACACTTTTCGTTTACGTATTGTACGTACCTCACAATTTAGTGCAAAATATTTTCTAGACTTGACGCCCTAAATGTTTTTTCAGTATGTGGTTAATGGTGAATTACTCTAATGATATGCATAGTTACAGCGCAGCGGTTGCGGCTCTGTCAACCATGCGAGAGGTCCCGGGTTCGATCCCCGGCTGGGGGTAAAGAAAAAAAAATCCCCAGGTCTTGGATGTTTATATGTGTGTGACGTCGCTGTTTCTGGTACCCACGACACAGGGTATCCTAGTGTGGGGCCAGAAGCAATGTATGTGCCTGTATGTAAATGTTTCAAATGTTTCAAATGTTTTACATTGGTTTGATGTATGGGTATTTTTTGTTCTCAATACGGTATTTGACTGCTAGTCAAAATATATACTTTTTAGGAACCGTCAAAACGGTCACGAGTTCCATGATATAAGCATTTGACGTCATATACTCCAAAGTCTTATTTAACACAAAATAATCTTATTAATAAACTCCGACAGGTAGTTATTATAGTCTGCCCCTACGACCTTAATGAATTCTTTAATTATACATTTTAATACATTTCAATCCTTAAAAATTGTTATTACCTATATTTTATGACATATGTGACTGCATAATATTGCTACGCCCTATGGGTAAAATGACATTGAGATTAAACTGTACTTATTTAAGAACTTATGACATGTTATTTATTGCAATAAACATATTGCATTGAAATGCTGGAAATATACAATAACAATAATATCTTGGACACCATTTACACACATTGATCTAGCCCCAAACTAGGATTCCCTGTATCTTGGGTACTAGACAACGATACACACACTTATATAGATAAATATTATACTTAGATAGATAAACAACCATGACTAGGGTACAACCATCCGTTCTCTTCAAACAAATATTGCCCCCACCGGGACTCGAACCCGGGACCCTTGGCTTCGTAGGCAGGGTCACTGCCGACTCGGCCATTCGGGTTGTCGAATTCAACAAACAATTCTGATATGGTCAAGTTTTTGTTGAAATAGGTTTACCTTGAGACACGTTTCTAGATTCATTGGACTACCTAGTCAAATACCGTATTGTAATTCATTGATTCATTTATCAATCACCTCTTTTGCAATTACTACATTCACCTCTACTTTCCTGAATGTACCTATACCTAGGGCGGCTTGCGTCAGACTTTTCACAGCCGCCATGTACAGTTTAAATACAACTTAATTTCAACAGCGTCTAGCCGTGGTTGACTACGTAGGTACGTAACTAGTTACGTACCTACGTAGTCAACCACGGCAATTGGTTGTCGGCCAAGTTCCCTTGTGTTATTTTTTTGCGGCTGTCCAAAGTCTGGTGCAAGTCGGCCTAAGTAGTGCCTTTGCCACCCTTTATTCTGATTTGTTGTTGTTTCCAATATCAAAATCTTTAAGTTTCCATACATTCCATGAAAATATCATCACAACGCCATATTTTAGACTCTAACCGTGCTACTACAAAAAATGTTAGACATAGGTTAACCTCAAACCCAACGCCAAATCCTGTTTTAAAATGTTTGTTGTTAAACAAGTGTTGAACAGTAATTTATTTGATTGTGGTAAGTCCATATAATTTAGAGGGTTCCTTTGGACACAACCAGTTTTAAAGGTAAACGTTCACATGTTTGAAAGCCCTTTAGTTCGCCGATGCCGTATGCAGAAACACCGTAGCCTCACTGTAGTGACAGCACCATTGACTGAGACAAGTGGTATATCAGGGGGGTTACCACAATCTTTTTCCGATTCAAATTAAGTTCAAAACAAGAACATCACCATGGCAACCATTCAAATTCGCCATAATGGGCTTTATTTACCTAATACTAAGACTTGTTTTAAGATGGTCAGGGTAATTTTGCGGATCAAATTAGGTTCTTAATCTGAATCGGCATAAGACGTTGTAGTAACCCCCCAGATCACTATTTATGGTCATAACCAGAGGAACTCGGCCTGTCTCAACCAGCAGAAGTAATATAACGTAGAGTTACTTATCTCTTACATACTTGGTTTTTCCATACGGAATGACGGAGGCACAGATTTGTTAAACCACTAGTTAAGGGTCCTGGCTCATCGCCACCTGTCTGGAAAATCAGCGAATTAGTCCCAATGAGAGCCTAAGGAACTCGACTAGCAGGGACTAAATTGTACAGTTCTTTCAAAATCAAATCATCTCTCACAGTCTTAATGCGAGGTAAATTAAAAAAACCCCTCAAATGCGAGTAGGACAATGGACCCCGCACATGAAGGGCTCCATACCATTGTACACGGAAAAACGTAAAACGACAGTCTTTTGTACGAGTACATATACCTATTTAATTTTTAATAATAAAAGATTAAATACCAATTACACGACAATTACGGTCATCTTTAGATGTCCAATATCTGACGAATTTGTAATCCCATTCCCTTTGTTGAATAACTAAATTATAATGCCAATTAAATACATTTTTACCATAATTTCCTCAAAAAATATTCTCCAAACGCCAAATATTGGATATCGTTGATCGTAATTGTCATGTAATTGTCATTGAGCTGTCATTGTGTACCAGAATTGGGCCCCAGGTAGGACTACATTCAAGGCCGTTCATCGAAACATTGAAAAATAGTTTTGTGTATGTAGTATGTAAATATTAAACTATGTACTCAGATTAACGAAACTCTTTGCTCGTTGAAACCGGAAGTGTGTAGAAATTGAGTAACTTATTTACAGAAATAAAATCAAATATGATAAAAAACTTAATATTATTTATGATAATTTGAACGAGCAATTATTAATCATATAATGACAAATAACTAAGCACAAAACTCAATACCTGCAATTAAAAGTCGTTTTCGATAAGATCGGGAGAGTCCATTTTTCACCGATAAAGAAATAAAACAAAATGGCTCAGAAAATTGCCATACCAATAATTTCTTCTATGGGTACTTCTTTTAATTTTTGTAAATCGGTATGTTTCATTATTTGCTGCTGTTGCGGCAACAGAAATGCACATTCTGTGAAAATTTCAGCTCTCTATAGGTAGAGAGCTGAAATTTTCACAGAATGTGCATTTCTGTTATACCGAAATAGGTTTCGGTTGATCCGATAGAGCCTGGTGACGGACGGACGGACAGCGGAGTCTTAGTAATCGGGTCCCGTTTTATGGGTTTACGTACGGAACCCTAAAAAATAACTTAATAGATGTTTTTCACCTAAAAATGGCTATTTCTTGGGATCTAAAATGAATATTGATATGGTAAGAACCATAAGACGCAAGAGCGTCATAAACAGGTATTTCAAATATCTTAAAACGGTTTGTTTGAAATAAAGAAATAATCTGTGGTTTTGGAAAAAAAAACACAATTATCGCACTGTTTACATTTACCCATACAATAAATTATTGATATGACCATTTTCTTAGCCATTTTCTTTTATCGATGAAAACTGGACTCTTATCAGAAAATATCTTTAATTGCAGGTATTGAGTTTTGAGCTTAGTTATTTGTCATTACACGATTAATAATTGCTCATTCGAATTATATTAAATAGCATTAAGTTTTTAATCTTATTTGATTATATGTCTGTGTTAAGTTACTCAATTTCTGTTCACTTCCGGTTTCAATAAGCAAAGAGTTTTGTTAACCTGAGTACATAGTTAAATACTTGCCATACTACATACACAAAACTCCTTTTCAATGTTTCGATGTACGGCCTTGAATGTAGTCTTGCCTAGTACTTAATATTTTATAATAAAAAACAAAAAGGTATACTCGTAGAAAAGACAGTCGTTTACGTTCTTATATTATATTATATTAATGGTATGGAACCCTTCGTGTGCGGGTCCGACGTCCTACTCGCACTTGGCCGGTTTATTGACACTTAAGCTCGTATCTGTATAAGCTGTCTGAAAACCAGCGCTGCAAGCTAGCACTGTGCTAGCTTGTAGCAAACGCTGAGACTGTTCCCTTTTTTGCCTTATATACCTACTTACGCATTCGCTTTCCTCAGTATTGTTTTTTTTTTAGGCAAAATAAACAATTTCTATTTCTATTTCTATCTTAAGAATTTTTGTGTCTAGAGGGAGACAGCGACATGGGTGTTCGCCCTTGACTTACAGACGCAAAATATGGGAAGTGGTCATAATGGACCTATAGGGAATCGAGTTGCTTATTTTTCCGAAACACCTTTCGTAAATTAATACAAAGTCAAATGCAAAATTGATATATTCTCCCCCAAAAATACAGTTTTACCTACATTTAGTAGGAAAAAAACATTTTAGTAATTACTTGTGGAAGACAGGGATTCAAACGATGAAGCGTATAACACGTCGGGGCTAACTCCCATCAGGGAGTATCGAATAACTAGCTATGCGTGGGCGCATATCTTCCCTGCCAGCTCGTACAAGAAACAGCGTGAACCCATGTTTGTTAATGTCATGTTTTAGTATGATAATAATCAGTGTTCTTACTGTAGCACACTAGACCGGTGTTCACGGTGAGTCACTGAACGCTGCATAATGTCAAAGCTCTGCGCCAAGGCGAACGCAGCAAAAACGCCTCGCGCGTCACCTTACACCGGCAGGCATGGAGATCGAGACATTCTGCAATAGATTTATTTAATTTTATTTATTGCAAAACACAACTGACAGTTTACATCTCATTTCTGTATAGGTATGTAAACAAGTGGTTTTAAATCTAATTAATTATACTATAAAGGGATTATTGACCGACATGTAGGTATTTTATTAAATTTAAATTCTTTGTTGTTGTTGTTTTTAGGGTTGCTTTTTAATATGTTGTGCCTATTTACCGACCCGCACACGAAGGTTTCCGTACTATCCTACGAGAAAACATAACCACTAAAAATAATACAAAAACAAAAGAGACTCGAACCCACAACCATGTGATAAGCCGCGAAATCTACGTTCATATTAAAATCATGTTATAGTTTGTTACAGCGCGGGTGGTGTTGAAACATTTAATTTAATTAGAAAATCTTTTCGTGTAGTTCATTATTTGTTTTCGTAGCGGCAACAGAAATACACATTCTGTGATCATTTGAACCTATTACGGTTCATGAGGCACAGCCAGCTGACGGAAGGACAGCGGAGGGTTAGTAATAGGGTCCCGTTTGGCGCCTATTCCTGGGGATTCCGACCTCTTTATCACTCTTACATGTGATGCCACCAACTGGTTAAGCGGATACTTGCTTATGCTTCTGACGATCCTGCACAAATAAGAATAAATAAATAAATAACAAGTTAAATGTAAACTCGTATAGGGTAAAGGCCTGTGTCCCACGGTGGGGACATTAATAGGCTACGTTTAAATAATTATATAGAAGAGAGCAATGAAGCCAGATCGGACCATTAATAACTCTTCATAATAATTATATAGAAGAGAGCAGTGAAGCCAGATCGGACCATAAATAACTCTTCATAATAATTATATAGAAGAGAGCAATGAAGCCAGATCGGACCATTAATAACTCTTCATAATAATTATATAGAAGAGAGCAGTGAAGCCAGATCGGACCATTAATAACTCTTCATAATAATTATATAGAAGAGAGCAATGAAGCCAGATCGGACCATTAATAACTCTTCATAATAATTATATAGAAGAGAGCAGTGAAGCCAGATCGGACCATTAATAACTCTTCATAATAATTATATAGAAGAGAGCAATGAAGCCAGATCGGACCATTAATAACTCTTCATAATAATTTTATAGAAGAGAGCAGTGAAGCCAGATCGGACCATTAATAACTCTTCATAATAATTATATAGAAGAGAGCAGTGAAGCCAGATCGGACCATTAATAACTCTTCATAATAATTATATAGAAGAGAGCAATGAAGCCAGATCGGACCATTAATAACTCTTCATAATAATTATATAGAAGAGAGCAGTGCAGCCAGATCGGACCATTAACAACTCTTCATAATAATTATATAGAAGAGAGCAGTGAAGCCAGATCGGACCATTAATAACTCTTCATAATAATTATATAGAAGAGAGCAGTGAAGCCAGATCGGACCATTAACAACTCTTCATAATAATTATATAGAAGAGAGCAGTGAAGCCAGATCGGACCATTAATAACTCTTCATAATAATTATATAGAAGAGAGCAGTGAAGCCAGATCGGACCATTAATAACTCTTCATAATAATTATATAGAAGAGAGCAGTGAAGCCAGATCGGACCATTAATAACTCTTCATAATAATTATATAGAACAGAGCAATGAAGCCAGATCGGACCATTAATAACTCTTCATAATAATTATATAGAAGAGAGCAGTGAAGCCAGATCGGACCATCAATAACTCTTCATAATAATTATATAGAAGAGAGCAGTGAAGCCAGATGCGAACCATTAATAACTCTTCATAATATTTATATAGAAGAGAGCAGTGAAGCCAGATCGGACCATTAATAACTCTTCATAATAATTATATAGAAGAGAGCAGTGAAGCCAGATGCGAACTATTAATAACTCTTCATAATATTTATATAGAAGAGAGCAGTGAAGCCAGATGCGAACCATTAATAACTCTTCATAATAATTATATAGAAGAGAGCAGTGAAGCCAGATGCGAACCATTAATAACTCTTCATAATATTTATATAGAAGAGAGCAGTGAAGCCAGATGCGAACCATTAATAACTCTTCATAATATTTATATAGAAGAGAGCAGTGAAGCCAGATGCGAACCATTAATAACTCTTCATAATAATTATATAGAAGAGAGCAGTGAAGCCAGATGCGAACCATTAATAACTCTTCATAATAATTATATAGAAGAGAGCAGTGAAGCCAGATGCGAACCATTAATAACTCTTCATAATAATTATATAGAAGAGAGCAGTGAAGCCAGATGCGAACCATTAATAACTCTTCATAATAATTATATAGAAGAGAGCAGTGAAGCCAGATGCGAACCATTAATAACTCTTCATAATAATTATATAGAAGAGAGCAGTGAAGCCAGATGCGAACCATTAATAACTCTTCATAATATTTAAATATCCAACTATAAATACTAATGAATGAATCTGCCTATGTTGACAGATATCAAGGTTGCTCTAGATTTTCATCTGAGTACCTAGATACTAGGGTCATCTATGTATTTAATTTATGTGTCACTTTTATTTTCAAAATTTAAGGGGGAAGCCATGTAGGTACCTATACATACCTAAATAGCTGACCCTTGTAACTTGTAGACAGATGCAAATCTCGAGCAACCTTGATATCTGTCGACATAGGCAGATTAATTCATTAGTATTTATAGTTGGAAATTTAAATATAATAAAGAGTCATTAATGGTCCTATCTGGCTTCACTGCTGTCTTCTATATACCTAGTCTTGGGTACAGCAGAGAGCCCCCATCCTCTTCAAATGTTTACTTAAATTCGTCGCAGCAAGTCGCGCCCGTGTTTGAGATTATTTAATCGCACTTCAAAAATACTGATTTGCACAGCAAAAAAGGATCACCAAAACACTTTTTAAGTTTTAAATATTTTATGTGTGCTCAATTTCATGTTTTAAGTATTTTTTGTTGTTCTTGCATGTTAAACCTAACACGAAGGATAAAGGGGGCTTCGCTTCGCTCACCCCCTTTACCCTTCACCTAAGCTACCGCAGCATTTTGCCCTGATATTTGCTGTGCAAATCAGTGTTTTTTTGGATGTGCAGTTTAATATTTTCCTATAAAAAGTAGCTTGATTGTAGTGGCCGCAAGTGTATCTCGCGCGTTATTCCTTGTCTTTACCATCTTTGTGTGTCGGTGCGTAACAGGTTGTCTAGAATATCTCGCGCCGAATTGAATGGAGTCAAAAGAATCCAAGTCTCCGTTTTGTTGCCAATTTCTCTGTATTGAAATCGATTCTAAATTGATTCGTAGTATATAGATCGAGCACTATAATACTTAGGCTCACTCGCCCCACGCAGCCTGCTTGGGACTAAATAAGTAATATATTTCTGGCATTTCTCATAGGTACTTTATAGTAGTTTATGTGACTGCTACATAATGCCTAATATGTACAGTTACATATACTAGTTTATCTACACACATATCTTAAGCTCTCTTTGAGTGTTCAGGAACCGCATGTTTGACCGGCATTGTGGCATTGATCATTGATCTGCAGTTGTTTGTATTGTTCAGTAGTACCAACTTCACAGACAAACTAGATCGGCACGCAGGCGGGCGTCGGCGTTCGAAATTTGAATGTCATAATATGACAAATTTCGGTACATTATGGTCATAATTTATCAATATTCAGATAATAAATGAGTTTTTACCAAGAAGTTTATCATTATGCTGGTCGCAACGTGCGGTTTTTGGACGCAGTAAAGAGGGTTTATGAAACTTTTAAATATCAGATCGATGGAATCATCTTATTAGCTCTGGACTCTGGATGGAATGGACCTGTAAACACATTTATTTCTAATGATGATGTGGGCCGACCGCTTCAACGTGTCTGTAGACTTCCTCGCTCGTGGGCCGACATGTGGCTTATGTAGCCAGTCCTGCGTGTGAAGAACCTCGCACATGGCGGGCATGTGAGCAACCTATTATTGTAATAGGTTGCTATATAATAAAGCGCAAGACGGGCTTTTATTACGTCGCGTTCGGCGTCATTCTCAGCGCGCCCACGGATATAAAAAATGGCCTTTGTTTCTTCAGGTTGTTTTGAGCATTGAGCGATAAAATTTTTTGGGGAGCAGGGGATATCGTTCTGAACAAATTTTTGCTATGAAACCGATTTGATCAGATCAACTTTATTTTTCACTTTTCCCTGCACATTAGCTGATGACCGCGCGGCCCAAAATGCTTGTATGGTTATTACTGGACCCCTGGCCCCAGCCAAAAGTAAATGGGAAATATTAAACTTCCCATCAATAATACTGATTTGCACAGCAAATATCAGGGCAAAATACTGCGGTAGCTAAGGTGACTTTATCCTTTGTATTAGTTTGAACATGTAAGAACAACAAAAATACTTTAAACATAAAAAGTGTTTATGGTGATCCTTTTTTGCTGTGAAAATCAGTATTTTTACTGTGCGATTAATTACTAGCTAAAGTAAATATGATTTGTGGAAAGAAATAAAAATATTTGTTCTTAATAAGTGCGAGTCGGCCTCGCGCAAGAAGAGTTCCGTACCACCGTACAATGGTAGGGACGGTGTGGAGTGAATAGTTTGGATTTTACATAGCTAAATGTTGTTTACAAAGTTATTGGTTCTCCTTTACTTTCGTTCTCCATGTACGTAGGCCAGGTGCATTTATAAGTTTGTATGTGGTTTACAGATAAATAAAAATCTTAGAAATTCCGGTTACGTTTTCCTGTAATCTTTGGCTTAAGTTCTATATTCTGTATTTTTTCATAATTTAATACTGTAGTTTCGGCGATAAGGGACGGAGTAAATTTTTTTGAAAAGTTTATTAAGACATCTTTTCAACGTTAAACCCTATATGACTTATTACGGTATTTTTTTTCCCCTTTTTCATTTTACCCCCTCCACTTTTTTGTAGGCAATTTTTTTGTAGGCATTTTCATCTTTCATATTAGACTCGAATTATGTTGCGGTTATCAGGATAAGTATTATTGCAGAAGATTTCAAGACTATCTCTTATAGTTCCTGAGAAAAGTGCCTGTCACAGACGGACGGACGGACGGAAACGCGAGTGATGCTGTAAGGGTCCCTTTTTTACGTACGGTACGGAACCCTAAAAACAACAAAAGTTTTTATGTAAGCCGCTGAACGAGACGCCTTTCCGGAAGTGACAACATGCCGGATGATACTGTTCGCGCCAAGTTTCTATGACTCTGAGCTGTCGCCTTCCTCTCTCACCCCCACCTTACCATGTGCGAGAAAGAGAGGTGGCCTTTCTCTTCACAACAACCAATTAAGGTGATATATCGACAAAATCGACACTTTTTGAAGTGATTTCTCTGCTGTTCAAAAGAAGTTCCAGGTTAAATATATTAATATAACAATTTGGGACCTTCTTCTAGATTTTGTTATAACAGAAACGCGATTGAATGAATTTCCCTCAATAGAAGTAATTATTGAAATGAGGTCTAAAATTACAATTTTTTGATTTTCTGACAAATTGGAATAACGGGAAGAATTTAAAAATATTTATTTTGATGGGTTTTGACAATACCTAAATTACCTATTATGGAAATTTTCATAGCTATTTGAGTTAGTTTTGTATCAATTTAAAACCGACTTTTTGCCATTTTTTCCCGATTCCGTCCCTCTCACACTGCGGGTCGTTCCGCTTGGAGCGACGGGGACCTTTGCACGGACGAGATATCCTCTTAACCAAGACCCTCGCCCCCAGGTCGGCAGCGGCCGTTGCAGCTCGCCCGGCACTGGCCCGCTCTCGCCCGCCGACGGACCCAGGTGGCCGCACTCGCACCACGCCCACCCGCTCCACCATGCGCTGCTGAGCTCCAGCGTCAAGCGGACCAAGGATCTGTGAGTTACCGCCTCTAAGGCGACCGGCAACAGCTGGTGCATCTGTCTATCTAGCGGCTGTCAAAAGTCTGGTGCAGGTCGGCCTTAGAATATACTGTGGAATCTCCTGCTGATGTGTCGTTTGGTGTATTCTCACGAGCAGCACAATGGGGCTTTTACCAGAAGGTAGTGGCATAAAGATATATTTTTAAGAGCAACTTAACTCTATAACTTAGTTTTTCCTCAGATGAACTGTTTTAAAGTTAAAAAGTAATGTATGACAAAAATGTGAAGTAAAAATATTTTTTTTCGTAGTTCATATTCTCGACATCGATTGGGAATGGGTAAATAGTGTATAGAATCTTTGTAGAGAATTTTATCCGCTTTCATTATGTGGTACACCAAAATTTCCTATGATGCATCGTTTTCGAGATATAAACAAAAAACGGGACCTTCTCGGTTTCGTTTCATAATTCTTTCGGAGAACAGTCAGCTACTATAGCTACTGCCAGATAAACGTGCAATAAAGTACATTGACCCGCTAAGAAAATGTTTGCGATTTGACGTTTGCCGCGCAAAGTCACGACGGCAAACGTCTAATTGTATATATTTTTTTTCCGACTTCTGAGCTAAAAATAGCACCTTCGCCGCTTGATTTTGGGGTCTCAGCCTAAAAAATGGTATTCCTAACTGGTTAGAGAAGGATTTTAACTTCTCATCCTCGAAAAGTCCTTCTTTATACTGGATGTAGGATGCATAAAATCGCATTTAAGCACTAGTGCATAAAGTGTTGTCATCATCTATAGGTAGACCACAGATTAATAATCTAGACTAAGACAACCAGGCAAGAGCCAGGCTGAAGCCTGCCAGACGAGGTGACTGCATTCAATAAATTTGTTATTTTAATACATTTATTTTAATTTTATTTGCATTCTATGTTGCATAGTTAAAAGAAGAAACTAAAAACTAATAAAAACAAAAACATTAAAAAAAAAAACAAGTATGACTCTGGTAGTATCGCGTACGACCTAAGCTAAAAATGACATGCAGAAAATAAAAATAAACTTTTTTATTTTTATTATTTTTCGGTTTATTTAAAATACAGTGGCGGGAAAGAGACTGGTTTTGACTTTTATTTAGTTGTTTTCTTTGCAAACTTGTTGTTTTACGAAAGTTAATTAATATGTCGTCAAGTGAAGAGGAAATAATACTTACTCCTAACACACTAATGGAAACAAAAGCAAAAGGAGTTTTGAACAGACATTGCCGCCTAAATCCAAGCAAATTTATCTTAAAACGTATGAAACGTATGGTTTGCTGGTAGAAATCTCTCTTTAGAGATAAGCTCGCCTTTGCTCATAAAATGCTTTGTTACCTTACTATTTCTATAAGATTTCTGTGCAATAAAGAATATGAATAAAGAAAATTTCATGCTCTGGAGAAGCGGCATACAAGGCAATACATTCTCAGAAGATATTTTTTACATCATCACTGTTTCATTTTCTCGCAATCGAAGTGATAAGCAGGATGTATAACTCGGTCATAAACACCATTTTACACTCGACTTAACTATCCAGTATCCACCCTTGCCTGCGGCTCGGGTGGATATCAACGTCTCGGGTGAAATGGCGTGTTTTATGCCCTCGTTGTACAATCTACTATGTATACGGTCAATGGACTTAATTGCACGTGTTTATATAATCGAAATGAGATTTTGAATATCCCTTTATGTATCTACGTATTCCTGTGAGCTTTATAATATAAACAAGTAATCAACACAAGTGATACATATTGATTTATTAAATTATCTTATCATATCAGTAACATTTGTTTATAAATAGATCTAATATTTTATCAGTCTCGTGTTTTGGTGATATATTTTCCTAAAATGTATATCGGGTGTATGTAAAATTAGTGGGATGTTCTATCCAATTTTAGCCCCCTAAAGTCTCCTACGAGGGGCACAGGTCTTTACTCAGTGTCCAACAAGTTCGAGCCATACCCCACCACGCTGGCTCACTGCGGGTTAATAATAGTTACATCAGGGAAATATTTATATTCTAAGAATCAAGCGATAACGCTTTATATCCTTAGGGCCTTACTAATAAAAAATATATTCATGGTTTAACTTACAGTGTTTTGTCCTGTTCATACGTCGAGTAAATGTCAATTGTCAAAGCAAGACAAAACATTGTTTAAGTTAAACCGTGAATAACTTCTTTTATTAGTAAGGCCGTGTAACTATGCATACTGAGTAGTTACGAAATTTCCATGCAAACTCAGGAATAAAGACATGTAAGTTGGACAATGATCGACATTTGTCACAATTTGTATATAACTGCTTCATAACACTGCATGTCAGGGGGTTAGCCCATGGCCGTGGTAGATTTGTCACGAATAAGTAAGAATGAAGAAAAAAAAAACGGTCAAGTGCGAGTCTAAATCGCGCACGAAGGGTTCCGTACCACCGTTCAATGGAAGCGATGGTGTGGAGTGAATAGTTTGGATTTTACACAGCAAAATATTGTTTACAAAGTTATTGGTGCGGTTACTTTCACACTCTATGTACGTAACCAGGTGCATCCATAAGTTTGTATGTGGTATTGTTGTATGGGAGCCCCCTTAAATATTTATTTTATCCTGTTTTTTAGTATTTGTTGTTATAGCGGCAACAGAAATACATAATCTGTGAAAATTTCAACTCTAGCTAGCTAGGTTCTTGAGATACAGCCTGGTGACAGACGGACGGACGGACGGACGGACGGACGGACGGACAGCGGAGTCTTAGTAATAGGGTCCCGTTTGGAACCCTTCGGGTACGGAACCCTAAAAAGCGTTCGGGAAAATGTGTTCGTTTTGCAAATCAGCTGATCTGATAATTTATCTGGTTACTGATTTCATTACTTATCTTATTTGATTACTAAGTTGTTCAGAATGTTGAGATATTGTGTACGTACTTACAGTACATTTTAGATCTATGGTCGGTCTTTAGATCAGTTTTAGATTTTTACCGAAAAAGTTGTTGTTACTACTGTCCTTCTCTGCACTAACTTTTACCGGCTTGTCTAAAAAAGGAAAGTCAAGGATAAAAATCAATCCAGAATACGATTTACCACGCATAAACGCCTAAGAAAGCCAAGCCATAAAAGCGATTGATGCAATGAAGTAAAGCTTATTTTGGATTGACTTTAACTTTATAGATTTAACTTAACTATTTTAAACAAGCTGGTAAAAATTAGTGAAGAGGAGGACAGTATTGTTTTCGGCAATAACCGAAGACTGCTCCAAAGACCCATCATAGCTCTAAAAGGAAAAGAAAAACATTGTACAATACATTAATTTAAATATAGGTAGTAGTGTCGCTTACTCCCTAAACACTCTTTAGTACAGCATTCGATGGCATGCTAGTTTTCTGTTTTGTTCAAGTCACATTCATTCTATTATTCATTCTACACAGGGATTCTATTTATTTCTCTATTCTCTAGAGAAATGTCTGGAAGTGAAATTTGTAGAGATAAGTATTTACCTTTTCTTTGTTCTGAATCTTAAATTTTAGTATTCTACTTCCCAAGCATGCATTAATAAAACTGATGTTAAAGATGATGCAAGAAATGTTGCTATTGGCATTTATGATATATATTCATCATTTATTATATTTCATAATATTGTTTCGACAAAATAACACTTAGAATCCGGTTCGAAGGACCAAAACACGATTTCCGTTATCTTTATGAACTGATGATGAATGATGTTTGGTCCGATGTTTCCAGCGATGGCCGGCGATGGTCCGTGGCGTCGCTACCGTCCTCCGGATACGGAACCACACCCGGAAGTTCTAGTCTATCTGTGAGTATGAATGACACTTACAATCTGCGAAACTAAATGAAAACTTTAAATCAGACAGCTCTTGTGCGGTTGCCACAGATTATAGTTTTTAAATAAATATTTTTTTTAATTAGTCCTCTTATGGCACTCGAATCAATTGGATTCATAAGGATATGTTAGATTATTAAAATACTGTAATGCTCGATTCTGAAAAGTAATGTTAGTCGTAATGCCAACCTAAGTGATGTGACGTGACATGGATCTGACAAACGCCGCGTTTGCAACGGCATGTTCTACCCAATCGGTATTGGAGATAAAGATAAAGAAAAAAACATTTATTCAGGAAATTTGCGTACATTTGGAGGTGTCCGCGTCCGTAGCTACACTAGAAATTAGCCTGTATTTACGGCTCGCAGGCCCGTGACTCTTCCAAGCTGAATAAGGAAAGGAGAGGAAAGGATTGGTTTCCCGGGATATGCCGTGCAAACGCGGACCTTGCAGATACATGTCACGTCATGCATCACATTACAATGCAACATTGCAGAAGTAATGCTAGTGCCATATGTTAGGTAAGGTTCGGTTCATATGAATCAGTTGTAATAAAAACTATTATGGATATGGGTTGAGTTTATGACACTTTGTTTTGAATGCTATTTTCGAAGTTGACAATCGAATATTGTCAATCGTATATGGAATTAAGGTAATGGTGATGATGCAATCGGACCATTCGCAAGCCTAACTAAATAAAAACTCGTTTGAAAATATCTGTCCGGTTTTTAAATGTCAGTTTGGTTCCTTAGTTTGTTGGTTGTGACCCCTCTGGAATCTGTATCATATCCATATTACGGGTGCAGAAATGTATGTGCACGTGTGTAAATGTTGAATTAATTCCACAACTTGTGGTTTGGCACTTAAATGTATTTAACTGTCGAGCCAAAATGCACTTTACCACCTTATGTTAGAGTCAATTTAGAAGGGTCAACGGTTTTCACACATTTTGCTCCTCTGCCAAGTGTTTAGCGAAAATAACATTAGTTTACAAGGTGAGAGAGTTAACATTGCATTTTATAGCCGTTTATCTGTTCGGAGCGCTTAGTGTAGTGAGTGATATCAATGTGCATTGATAAAAAATAAATGGACTTGCCATAAGATATTGATAATCACATAATACAGGAGACAAACACATAATTATTGTTGTATCGTCAGCGTTATCACTGGGTGCTTTTACAGTAGCTTCGATAACAGCACGGCCACGATAGATAAAGTACAGTGCCATACGACAATTTCCCTTTCCTTAAGCAAGCAAGCAAAAACAAGGATTTCCCAGCAGGCGTGTTTATATGGGTACCATATATATATAAAGCTTATTTCGTCTTAACTCTGCTACTTACTCGATGCGATAATTACTCCATTTTTGGTCTTTCACTAGACTCCCGTGGCCACATTATACTCAACGTTCGTGTAACGTTCTCCTCCACAGTCGCAATGTTCGTCGCAGGAGCGTCTGTTGGCGGCGCAGACGTGCGAGCCAGCACCGCGGCCGCACTGTACGCACTGTCACCAGCACCAGAATTCGCTCAAGTAAGTGCTGGCTAGTGACGTTCCTCCTGCCTACATCTGTACTACACACAGTACATAGGAAACAAAAAAATATAGTACCGGTTTTTGACATGGTAAGCCCTTAATGTATGAGTGGTGACATCTATTGATTATCTTAGTTTCTAAATGGAGATAAACGTCAAATGCCGCATGCTCTTTTTTCAAAATGGCGATGGAAGACGGACGTGTGTTGATGCGTGCGCGCAAAGGTAAGTTAATCGATTAAAATCTTATTGAAATCTATATTATTATTGGACTTCTTGCGTTTATGAAGTTATTCGAAGTATGAAATAGTTATATACAGTTTTATTTTCGTGTAATTGTGTAAAACATGCAAGATACCGTTTTGTAATTTTTTATGTCCTTTGCAGAGGACAAATGTAGGCAATGAAAGTTTTGACACTTAGACTACCGATGTACTTTGTAAAGTACATTGATAGATTATTTCTCATATTTATGCTTGTTCCAGCTTTGACGGACAATGGCATAGAAGAGGCTTTACATGATTCTGAGTTTGACTTTTCGGGTGATGATTCTGATGAAGATCCGGAGTTTGTGCCGCCAGAACTTACCCAAAGAGCCAATGATCATCATGATGACTCAAGCAGTTGAGATGAAGAAGAAAACACATTGGTTCCTTCAGCTTCTTCCCCGACGATTTCCAGTAGTTCCCTTACCGCATCGACATCATCACGGCCTCGTTCAAGAGGGCGCGGCAGAAGTATTTCACGTGGACGTGGTCTTAGCCGCGGTCGTGGACGTGGTCTCAGTTTGAGCAAGGATACCCTACGGCCCCAGTCATCACATCTGCCAACCCGCCAGATTTCTATCAGAAATCGCCAACATAATGATGGCTTTCAAGACACATGGACCAAGGATACCTTAGATGCCGAGGTTACTGAATTGATGCAGCCAGCATATATTCACAAAGAAACCCAGGATTGGCAATGGAATCAATTCTACGATCAATATATCGAAGATGATATTTTAACAACTATCGTCAACTGTACGAACAGGACACATATATTAGAGACAGGAAAATCCATGGGGCTAACTTTGAGAGAACTTAAAATATACATAGGAATAACAATGATAATGTCAGCACTGCAGTATCCCCAAATTGATATGTACTGGTCAGAAAAGTGGAAAGTTCCACTAGTTGCAATGTCTATGACAAGAAACAGATTTTTCTTTATCAGACGACGGCTGAAATGTGTCTATGATGCTGAAGTAACAGCAGAACAGAAGATACAAAAAGTTTGGAAAATACAGCCACTGTTCAATCGAATCTTGGAGGGGTGTCACGAACAAAACCGGCCTAAAGAAATGAGTATTGACGAAATGATTATTCCCTTTACTGGAAAATGTCCGATGCGCCAATACTGTCCTAATAAACCGAACCTTGTTGAGCTGAAGGTGTTTGTTCTTGCTACGCCACAAGGTGTTGTTTGTGACATGGTGATATATCAGGGTGATACAACATTTCCCCATCTGATCAGCCAAGGATTCGGTCTAGGCGAGGCTGCAGTCTTACACCTGACTCAAACTTTGGTCCCTGGTCACTATCTGTTCTTTGACCGGTACTTTACCTCGGCCAAACTGTGTGACGAACTATTGAGACGCGGATACCATGGGACAGGTACCATAATGAAAAACAGAGTTCCGAAAAATTGCGTTTTAACAGAAGAAAGAGTTTTCCGAAAGAAAACAAGAGGAAGCAGCGAAGTTAAAGTTAGAGAAAACGGTAAAGTCGCTGTTACGATGTGGCTAGATAACAAACCAGTCTTGATGATGTCTACTTGTCATTGTGATCAAAACCAAGATGGTCAAAAAAAGAGAAACGGTATGAAGGAGTCAGAAGACCTGTAGTAATAAAGACATACAACCAAAATATGGGTGGGGTCGACCTCACAGACCGAATGCTTTCTGTTTGCCCATCACGTAATCGGACAAAAAAGTGGACAATACGTGTTATCTCACATCTCTTTGACCTGGCAGTGGTAAATGCATGGCTGCATTTTCGCATTGTGCAAGTAGAAAAAGGTACGCCTAAGAAAAATATAATGCAGCTGCGCGAATATAAGTTGGATTCAGGCACAAAGCTTAGTTCGGATAATGAAGGGAATGATGACGAAGGCGAAGGTGATGTTTATGAAGAAATGGAGCCGAAACATAAGAAACGCAAAGTACTCATAAAGCCCATACCGTCAAAAGAATGCCGTACAAAAGCTGCTAAACATTTACCCGAATATGGAACAAAACAGTCGCGCTGTAGAAAAAACGGATGTGCTAAAAAAACAACAGTGTTTTGCAAACAATGTGATATATATCTTTGTCTTACGCCAAACAGGAATTGTTATTCCGATTTCCACCAAAACATAGAGTAGTATGAGTGTTCAGGCCTCTCGGCACCCAATGACCTCGCAGGGGCCCATAGCTACGAGGTAGCGTAGCGATCGGATGCCAAGAAGTAAGAACGTCGGCGATTCACCGAGCTAAAGTAAATAGATTCTATCTGACCTGGTCTGTGCTTCGTTCCCGTCAAACACCTGTCTCTCTGCAAGGCCTGGGTGCACCCTAGGCTCTTCTTGGTAGACAGGTTCTTCAGCCAACCAGGTATGGCTGGCAGGCCAGCTTCGACGCGCACAGTGTTCCAACACAGGTTATGTTACGTAAATGCGAACTTTATCTGGTTCGGGAACCACAATACACTCAGCTATATAGACAATCCTGAGGGGAGCCCGAATACAATTCCAGATGGCTTACGATTTAATTTCAATGCCCTATACCAATACGCGTTCCATCGCGAGGGCTTTTCGTCTGTCAGTTGTCAAAAAACTGCTAGGTTGGCAGCTCCGTCAAATTCAAAATGGCCGTTCCGAAACCATCGATCGAGTATCGATTCTGAATCGAACAATCACCCGCCCGGACAGGCACCCACCTGTCCCTTAATCTACGGGCAGCCGAGACAACGTTGCTACCGCTCGTTTTAGTACCGAGCCTCCTACTAGAACCTCTGCAGACCGGGGGGTCCCGTCCCTGCCAGGGAACAAGTTAACAATGCGCCCCCTGCGCCAACGCAGTGGCGGTAGGTTAGCATCCTTAACCAGAACGAGGTCACCAACACTAGAGGGGCTGGTTTTGTCAGTCCACTTAAGGCGCTGTTGTAAGATATGCAGATACTCGAGCGACCAACGCTTCCAGAAATTCTGAGTAAACTGCTGCAACATCTGATACCCTGACAACCGATACAATTTCACTCCCTCGAAGGGGTGCTCGGGCAACGCGTTAAGTGGCTGTCCTATCAAGAAATGGCCTGGGGTCAGAGCCTCCAGGTCATTTGGATCCGAGCTGAGCGGACACAACGGTCGCGAATTGAGATCGGCCTCGATCTTACAAAACAATGTCGCGAGCTCCTCAAAAGTCAGCGCGGTCTGACCTACTATACGCCCCAAGTGCGTCTTAGCTGACTTAACTACGGCCTCAAAAATCCCACCCCAGTGGGGGCAACTCGGTGGGCTGAAGGTCCACTGTATACCCCGACGGGAGAGGGCCGTTCCAATATCCACTTTATTTACATTCAAAAAGTTGACTATCTCTCGTAAGCATCGTTCCGCACCGATGTAGTTAGTGCCGTTATCAGAGCGGATCAAAGTTGGAAGTCCCCTTCGAGAAACAAACCTATCCAATGCATGCAAGCAATGAAAGCCTCTGTCGAGAGATCAGCAACGAGCTCGAGTTCAGGAGCCCGACATCCCCTGGATGCACAATCAGACGGGTTCAATTCTCCTGGTACATGTCTCCAGGTCAGTGGGACCTCAGACGACCCAATCTGGGAGACACGGTTCGCAACAAAAACCTCTAAGGTATGGACCGAAGCCTTCAGCCAGCACAAAACAATCTGGCTGTCCGTCCACGCGTACACCGTATCCTCCAAAACCACTGACCCACGCAACACTGTTAGAGTGTGATTCAAAAGTTTGGTCAAAAGAGCAGCCCCGGACAGTTCCAGTTTTGGAATCGTCATCCTTGTCCGAATAGGCGCTACCTTGCTTTTTGCCAAAGCCAATCGCACGTCGACCTCCCCGGTGGAGGTGACGGTTCGCAAATAAACCGCTGCCGCAAACCCTCGTTCAGAGGCATCACAAAACCCGTGAAGGGTTGCCCTGTAATCCCCAGCAGGGACCAATTTCCTCGGCAGCGATACATTATTTATATTGAGGCCCAACCATTTTGCTAAATCGTTCGATACAATGCAGCCCTGAACTCCAGAATCTAATAGGGCGCGAACGTTTGTTGGGTTGCCCGCCAAATCCCAAACAAGCACAGAGGCGATCGGTAACACCACCGTCTCCGGTTGGGGGGCAACAAATTGTTGGGCCGCAACTTCCTAGCGAGGGCCCCCGGGGCCCCACTGTGCCTGTAACCGATCAGGTAGGCAGCTATACGCCAGAGGGTCCCATTGTACAAATGGCCCACGCGCCGGTTCCATTGCCACCCTACGACGCCCCCCGAAGGGTTGTGGGCGTGAATTCAACCGTGGCCGCTCCATGAGCGGGGGGGACATCACATGCGACCGACGAGGACGAGGCGACGAGCGGGGCGACAACTGAGGCGGCGTCCGAGCCGCATCCGCATAGCTCGAAGGTGTCCCATGCCACCCGCCCGTTACGGCCTGCTCAACATACCCAATGTCCCGCTGAGTCGGATGCTGAGTCGCAACCGAAAACTCAGGGCCCCCCATGTGATGACCCTGAGTGCGGCCCTGCACCCCTGGGTGGCTGCGTGCTTGTGGCCCCATTGCCCGCTGAGTCGGATGCTGAGTCGCAACCGAAAACTCAGGGCCCCCCATGTGATGACCCTGAGTGCGGCCCTGCACCCTAGTACCGCCCTGTGCACGTGGGGACATTGGCCCCTGAGTTGCGCTCCGAGTCGCAAACGAATTCTCAGGGCCCCATGCCGTGTCACCCTGGGTACGGCCCTGTGGTGGCTGTTGGCCGGACCGGTTCATGCACAACAAATTGTTGTGGGCCCCACCACAATATCCGCACAATTTTGTGCGCGTGCAGTCCCTAGCCATGTGTGGCCCGAGGCACAGGAAACACCAGCCCCGCTGCTTGGCCATCCGGCGCCGTCCCTCAACCCTAAGTTCCCCGAACTTATTGCAATTGGCCACAGCATGGCCAATCTGCCTACAACATGGGCAGGTCTCACTATGTGGGGTCAATGCACTCACAGTCCCATATGACTGCCGGTTGGTGCGGTCCCTCCTCGTCGGAGAGCCCCTACTCACAGCGCTCCCGGCAGCTCTCTGTGGCTCCGAAGGATGGGTGACCGTCAACCCCAAATTCTCTGCCCGTCGAGCCTCCTCTTCCAAGAATCCGACCAAGTCGGAGAAGGCGGGCAGGTCCTCGGCCGACCGCCCGTGAGACTGTTCGAAACGAGTCTGCACGTCAGCGGGTAGGCGGGAAAGTACAATGTACAGCAGTAGGTACGACCATTCACCAACCGGAAGTCCAAGATTCTCTAGGGCCTTGGTGACGGACAACAACGGGTTCAAAACCTCCGTCTGTATGGCCCCGACCTTGTTCACAACCGGGATGCTAAACAAACGGTTCAGTTGGGCATCGGCCAACCTCCGTTTGTTGTGGTAACGTCTGACCAACAATTGCCTGGCCGTTTCATAGTTACCCTCCGTAACTGTCAAATGAGCGACCAGCTCCCTAGGCTCACCCCTCAATGCTGCCACCAGCTGAGCCATCTTGACAGACTTGGTAATGTCCGATCGCATGTGCACCAAACTGTCGAACAGATTGATGAAGCTCATCCATTCACCGGACACTCCGTCAAAAGTAGGCATAGTTATAACGGGTAACCTGGTCCCCGATCCCTGATGCGGCAGAGGTGCTTCAATGTCACCACCACGGCTGGACTCGCGCTGTCTACGTATGTCCGCAGCCTTCTGCGTGATAGCAGCTGCCATCTCCATACACTGGTCGACATCCCCTAGCAACCGTGACAGCCTGTCAGGTGCGCAACCATCAACTGATTCCGCCTGCGCGGACAATTCGAGCACCCTGTTGTAACGTTCCTTAACGTCCATAGACCGCTCCAATACCACATCATGCCTATCTAAACGGTCTATCAGACCGTGTGCGGAGGAAAACCATCTGAGTTCCTTAGAAACACCCTTCTGTATTTCAGATAACGACATGATCGGAACGATACTTACTCACAATTTGCAATAACTCAATTATATTGGACCCTCCAGTCTACAACCCAAACGAGGGAACCCTAAACTATAACTTAAACAATGCTGATTTCCCCAAACAATAGAAACCGAGTTTTATATCTACACAAATTCTGTAAACAACAATTTAGTTTCCCTATATCATATAACACACACAGATAGTCAATATTAGTTCAAGTTATAAATTGCTATAAACTGAAAACAATGTCATAGCCTGCTATCAATAAATGTAACTACCTATGTTAACCAAACATTCATTAGCATTACTAGACCACTAATAGATTGACTAACTGGTAACTGGTACTTCAATGCAAATTTTAATTCACCTACAATGTACCTGTAATGTAATTACTATTCTGAGTCACATCTCAGTAAAACTGGTCATTTAGGGAAAACTGTTATATCTGTCTGTCTACTACCAGCAATAGACTTATAACTTACAATACTACCAATCTATGTGGATACAGGAACAACACCAAGTTAGCTAATAACCGCCTATACCTACAGATTGATAGTCCCAAATCGTGGGTTCCTGGAGCCCTTGACGGCTGCAAATCTCAGGAAACCACGCTCTTGCTACCAAAATGTTCAGGCCTCTCGGCACCCAATGACCTCGCAGGGGCCCATAGCTACGAGGTAGCGTAGCGATCGGATGCCAAGAAGTAAGAACGTCGGCGATTCACCGAGCTAAAGTAAATAGATTCTATCTGACCTGGTCTGTGCTTCGTTCCCGTCAAACACCTGTCTCTCTGCAAGGCCTGGGTGCACCCTAGGCTCTTCTTGGTAGACAGGTTCTTCAGCCAACCAGGTATGGCTGGCAGGCCAGCTTCGACGCGCACAGTGTTCCAACACAGGTTATGTTACGTAAATGCGAACTTTATCTGGTTCGGGAACCACAATACACTCAGCTATATAGACAATCCTGAGGGGAGCCCGAATACAATTCCAGATGGCTTACGATTTAATTTCAATGCCCTATACCAATACGCGTTCCATCGCGAGGGCTTTTCGTCTGTCAGTTGTCAAAAAACTGCTAGGTTGGCAGCTCCGTCAAATTCAAAATGGCCGTTCCGAAACCATCGATCGAGTATCGATTCTGAATCGAACAATGAGGGTGTAAGTATTGATAAAACGGTGTATTCCCGTTGTCCCCATAGCCCGTGTCCCATGATTTGTGGACATCAAAATTGTAATAAAATAATTAACTTTTAGTCCTGTCTACCCCAACACCTTTGACAGAGGCGATGGGCCGATGGATACAACGGGAAAAAATATTATTATTTCATTACGCTTTTGTTGCCCAAAAATCATGGGGACACGGTCTATGGGGGGGGGGGGGGGGGGGGACTACAGGACTACACGGATAAAACTTGATTGATCTCATAACGTGTTCCTAAGTAACGACTGATTATTAATGTTAATTTTATGACAAAAAAATATTATTTTTAATAGTTTTGTTTGGAAGAAGTTTTCCCTTTTGTTTTATTTAAAAACTTTACGAAACCTTAATATAATTCAAAGGTTAAAATATACAGTTTTGTGTTTTATTACTTTTCCAGTAGCAATTTATATCCTTGAAGTATTCTATGTTCTACACAAATCACATAGTAATATCGTCACTTTGTCCTACATATAGGACATAGTGAAAACTCGTTTTTCCAGGTGAAGGTTTTTTTTACTATTTTTCCAGCACATCATATCCTATGTTATACCAATGTTATATTAAAATTTCAACTGCATACTCCAGAAAAAGTGTCTCCTGTAGGCAGGTGGTTATATCTAATAAGGGTGGTTGGGGGGCTCATCCCCCCATTATTCGTCTGTAGTAACACTTCAAGTACGTCAACAGTAGAGGTTAGTGCCAAGTAACCAATACTAATGAGTAACATATATTTATAAAGAGGGGAGCTCACCCGCTAACCCCCCATCCTTTGTCGCTGTGCTATTACAGTAATTATGTTGTTAATAATAGCACTTAGAGATATAAGATTTCAATAGGGGGATTTCAACCTCCTGTCATTTCTAGTAATTCAAATACGTGATACAGGCATACAGCAGCTATTTAGTCCACGAGGCAAATTTGACATAGTTTTTTGATGAGGGGGCTCTGCTCCCTAACCCCTCATGTTGTTAATTACACCATGTACCTATAATTAACAATACAGTTGGCGCCAAGTTTCTTTGACTCTGAGCGGGCTGTCACCCCTCTATCACCCCACCTTACCCCACGCGAGAAAGAGAGGTCACAGAGGTTCAGAGCCAAAGAAACTGGATCTAGATTTGTTTATCTGTATGGGCCACATCTCACTACGTGTTGTGTTACCCTTTGCTTGCAGCGGGTCGCTGGGCAGCGGCATGAGTCACTGGGCGTCGCTGTCGGACAGCGGCGGCTCGCAGGCGGCGCGCGCGCCCTCGCCGCTGTCGCCGGCGCGCCGCGTGCGCAGCCGCAGCCTCAGGTGAGATACTTTTTGCTTGATAGCAGCAGACTTCTTCAGTGGCCGTTTCAATCCACAGCCCACAGTGTTCAAATTGACGCCCAGAATAGAACCCGGCAGACTTCTTGAGCATCGACCTTGACTGCGCAAGCGAGATAAATGCGTCAGTTTGGTAGTGAGTGACAGAGCGAAAGAGTTCTCCCACTACGTCAAAGCATGCTCAATAAGTTTGTCGGGATCTGTACATGTATTTAAAAACTGACCGTTTTCCACTATTTTCGATCTTTTTGAGTTAGCGTATAGGGAAGAACGACTTATTAAATCTGCAGTGTGTCAGAAAGAGATGAATGCAGTCGTGGTCGTTTACAGATACAAAACGAATGCCTATATTTACTCTTCGATTGTTTTTCAGTGCCTCCAGTAAAAAAGGGATTAAGTCGAGTTAATACCTTTCCTTTTTATTACACCATTGGAATCAGTGCATCAAGTTACATGACATATCAAAAGGACATAACTTTATCTTAACTCCTTCGTTGATTTTATAAATCACCTAAAGGCATAGTTGGAGTTGCCCCTTACTTAAGGTGATACTTAGCACTTTTTCTGATTAAAATGGATTAGCGCAGCTACATCGTTAGATTCGCGTGTTACTAAGGATATAATTGCACTTAAACACAAATAAAAGGGCATAACTAGCTTAGTTACTATATATTAACTTAAGAAAAATAGTAGTTTATGTGACTGATACATAATGGAGGGCATGAAAACTCGAGGCGAGTTTCAAAATAATATCACTCGAAAGTTTTAATGCCTAATTATGTACAGTTACATATACTAGATTATCTACACACATATCATAAGCTCTATTTGATGCGTTCAGGAACCGCATGTTCGACCGTCATGGTGGCATTGATAAATTGCTCTGCACTTGTTTAGCTTGTTCAGTAGTACCAACTTCACAGACAAACAAGAGGCGGCACGTAGGCGAACGTCGGCGTTCGAAATTTTGTCATAATTTGTCGAAAATTTAAACATTATGATCATAAAGTATCAATATTAAGATAAGAAATGAGTTTTTACTAAGTAGTATAACATTATGCTGGTTGTAACGTGCAGTTTTCGGTTTTTAGTTTATTTTTTTTAGTTTAGTTCTTAATCTTATTTAATTTAGTTCTTTTCGTTGTATTACAATAGACACAGTTGACAGTTTG
Organism: Argyresthia goedartella; assembly: GCA_949825045.1. Classification (NCBI taxonomy): domain Eukaryota; kingdom Metazoa; phylum Arthropoda; class Insecta; order Lepidoptera; family Argyresthiidae; genus Argyresthia; species Argyresthia goedartella. The sequence goes on from OX463834.1 coordinate 21,801,900, forward strand.
TCAAGGGATTAAAGGTAGGGCCAGACTGAGCTCACGTATGCAACTTATGCAACGCAACGTGGGAGAGTTGATGTGTACACTTGTCCCACGTACACAACGCTTGACATCAAAGACTTGTCTACTATACTATACTATACTGTCTATACTTCGTATCGCCTAACCAAATCGATGAGTTGTTCGTCTCCCATTTTCGAATCGCAGCAGCAGCGTGCAAGCCCAACGTCTATTCGTGCGCGACTGACGCGTTGCGAACGTAAGTTCTAGAAACACCTCCTCACCTTCCACCACCTCCAACTTCCCACGCCGATCTGGACGGACAGGTTGAACGTTGCGTCAGCGTGGGACGCATGGTGTAGCGTTGCGTATGATAAGTGTGTTTCTAATTCAAAGGTTTTCATACAAATTTAAGAGTCCAGATATCATAATGCGTTGCGTACGTTGCGTACGTGGGCTCAGTCTGTCCCTACCTTAAGTCGTCTCATTCTTTGCATTTTTGTCATTACCTCGGGACTACCCGCGCTTCTATCTGTCACCGTAAGTACGTGAAAACTGTTTGTTTATAATCTAACCTTTTTTATCTCGTTAGTTTACAAACTATCGATAAATTGTAAACTGTACCGTACCGCTTACGATATGACGCATTATTTTGTTATAAAACCGTTAAATTGTGTATTGGTTCAGACTTGAATTGCAAACGAAATACCAGGACAAACACTGCGGTAGCTTCCTCTTGTTAGGTACAAATGTAAGAATAAAATAAACGTGAATTCTAAACCCTGTCAGTCTGGTTTACAATTTGTCAATAGTTTACAAACTAACGCGTTAGTTTTATAAACTAACCGGTTTTATAATCTCTAGCTGACACATCCAACAGACATTGGCTGACTCGGTGAATCATAGATCTTAGTCATTTAGCTCTTTCACCTAACATGTTCACTAGGGTCAGAATTTACATGAAAGGGTATGCAAAAACCGTATTGTTTCGATATTTGGTGAACGTTTGCTTCTCAAAAAGCAACAAAAAAAGGTTCTGCAACAGGAACCCTACCATGCATTACACACCTCACTGTCAATAACGAATGGAGGCATGAAGATTTCGATAAAGATCGTGAGCAAATTTTACCATTTCCACAATATGTAAAACTAAAAAGAAAATTTTGACGGATACTTTGAACATGGATACTATCTATTCCTTGTACTGCGAAGTCCGGCGAAAAGAGGAACAAGTTTGTAAGACTAACGCGTTAGTTTAGTAACTAACGGTTTTGACTATCTTACGGTGACACATATAAGCATAAAAGTAATGATAAGATATTAGACGATGATTCTTTAGAAGGTACTCACTTTCGACCTTCAACAAATAATACCTTCCCACTCCGTTGCTATCGTCAGTTATGGCATTTTATAAAAGAAGTCTTTGGATCATTAATATGACAATTCATGACTGCAAACCAAAACAAGCTACAAGCTACATGGTCCGTGTGGCACGAAGCAACCAGTAAACGCGGTGGAAATCAAATCGCTTCCTGCCTCTATGACTAGATCAAAAAGAAGCCGGTTCATGTCACGGAAATCATATTATACTCTGACACTTGTGGGGGTCAAAATAAGAACTCATAGGAGTTTGCCATGTTTTAGCACTCATAAAAGAATGTCCTCATATTGAATACATAGTGCACATCCTGGTCCCGGGTCATACTCATCTGGAGTGTGACTACGATCACTCCGTCATTGAGAGAGCCAAGAACAAGATCAATAATATTCACCACCCAAGAGATTATTACCAGTTGGTAAGAAACGCTGGAAGGAAAGGGAGGTTTTCCGTCACGGAAATGGCAGAAGAAATGTTTTAAGATTTCGAAAAACTCCTAAAGGGACCAATGATTCTAAGAAAAACCATCACAGAAAAAGAAAAGGTGTACTGGCCGGACATTCTCTGGTTTAGGTATATACCAAATAATGAATTTGTGGTGAAATACAAAACGAATTTGAGTGGAGATGAAGGTTTTAAAAATATCCCTTTCCAAAAAGCTGGGCGATCGATACTCTCTACTAAGAACAATATGATCACTCTAGAAGTAATATCTGAGACACAAATAACTATTAGCGTAGAGAAGAAGAAAGACCTTTTAGCACTCCTTCCGTTTATAGACAGACAGACAGAGATTGTCTTATATTCTACCAAGCATTAAGGGACCAGACCACGATGCCGGTTGTGATCATGCATAAGGTTTTTTATAATTCTTTCTTAATAAATAATAAAAAGTACTTTGTATTTTATTTCATTCCAATCCATCACAATACATGAATTAATGACTTCTTAAATATACATTTACTTTTTCCTAACCCATGGGATTGGGTTTGATCTTATTGCTGTGATAAAATATTTTTTATAGGAATTTACTTAGAAGTTAGTCCTTTTATGACATAGAAACTAAACAATCTGATGCCCGCACACGAAATCAATTTAGTTTTAATACATTTATTTTCTTAGGACGTAAGAAAAATACTTTTTAACTGCAGTAGGGCCAAAATTATGTGGTAAGAAAGGGAATAGTTAAAATAAAACAAAATATATGATTTTATGCACATTATATGAACATGGTATATATCAGTTGAAAGGTATGAAATGTATCTATAATATTACATACTTGTTAACTGCAGTTATGCCAAAATTATGCGGTAAGAAATGGAATAATTAAAAAAAAAACATAAAAATATATGATTTTATGCATATTATATGAACATGGTATATATCAGTTAAGATTTATGAAATGTATCTATAATATTCCGATATCATTAAACTGTATGAAATACATAGGGCGCACTGTAAGTTTCCGGAACTGGCCACTTACATAAACAATATTTAAAAATGTATTGCAACATTTGAAAATAGAACTCTTTGGCTGTAGAATGCAGTCTGTTTCATCTGACTGCCTTTTGTTTTTACCTTGTGGCGCCATTTAAAAAATTGTGTGTCTGCATCAACATGGATTTAACTCGGGAAAATTTTCGTAGTATGATTTCTACGATTTTAAGTGTAATTTGACAGCTCAACAGAGCATCGCTCGGCTTGAAACAGCTTTTGGCAATGAAGCACCATGCAAGACAACTGTTTATAGCTGGTTTGCAGAATTCAAGCGTGGTCGTATCAATCTCAGTGACGAATCTCGCGATGGTCGGCCGTCCACCGCTGTGACCAACAAAAACATCGATGCTGTGCGCCGTATGATTGAAACAGACAGGCATGTGACCTACCATGAAATTCGCGCATCCTTAGAAATAGGCATGAGTCAAATACAATTAATCCTACACAAACATTTGGGTGTGAGAAAGCTGTGCTCGCGGTGGATCCCACACAACTTGACCGAGGCTCAAAAAACGGACCGCGTCACTTGGTGCAGTGCCATGCTTACCAGATTCAACGAAGGTGCGTCAAATTTGGTGTGGGACATAGTAACAGGTGACGAAACATGGATTTATTGCTACGATCCCAAAACAAAGCATCAATCGAGCGTATGGGTCTTTCAAGATGAGCCGAAACCAACCAAAGTGGCGCGCGTGAAAAGTGCATCTAAGCGGATGATTGCTTCTTTTTTTAATAAAACTGGACACGTGGCTACTGTTGCTTTAGAGAATCGTCGTACAGTGAATAGTGACTGGTACACGACCATTTGTTTGCCGGAAGTTATTGACGAACTCCGTAAAAATAACCGTAAACGCCGTATCATCCTGCACCACGACAATGCTAGTTCTCACACGGCCAGACAGACAAACGACTTTTTGAAGGCGAAAAATGTAGAACTCATGAGTCATCCTGCATACAGTCCCGACCTGGCACCTTGTGACTTTTTTCTGTTCCCAAAAATTAAGAACCAATTACGCGGTCAACGATTTTCATCACCAGAAGAGGCTGTCGAGGAGTATGAAAAACACGTTTCAGAGGTCACCACAGAGGAGTGGCACAAAAGTTTTCAAAACTGGTTTCATCGAATGAAAAAGTGCATAGACGCCAAGGGAGATTATTTTGAAAAACAATAAATTAATTTTGTACCTTTAATAGTATTTTTTCATATTCATTCCGGAAACTTATAGTGCGCCCCACGTAGAAGTTTTGTTTTGTGATCTGACACCTGAATCAAACTTAATACTCATGTTTGGAAATAGGGGTGAGGTAAACAAATGGGACCTAATTAAATATTTTGAAACACTTTGCTCACTGAATGTTAATAAAATTGTTATGTTTACATTCCCATACAGTAAAAGATTGCCACAAGCTGAAAATGATCTTAGATAGAAGCTAAATATGACATTACATACAATGTCATATAATAATAGTTTGATTCATTTGATTGACTCTAACAATTATGTTAGTAATAATGTTTATTTGACCAAAGGTAGTTACTACCTTTCAGAATTTTACAAACGACAGGTAGCTGTGTCGCTATCTTATTTTTTTAAGTATTACAGCCAAGAATTTGGCTAACCTGACTGCTTCCATTGAGCACAGACAAGGGATATTGGAAGACATTCCAAGTAATTTAAATTAGTTTTTAAGACAATAGAGGAAATCTCTAGCATACATAAGCCAATAAATATATCACGCAAGCATAGGAGATCAAAAATGTGTAATATCGTGCCCGAATGAAATAAGTCAAAAAAGTCTAATAATATCCCAATATTAAATAATATTCAGACAAAGGGTAAACCCCACTTAAATATTACCCATCAAAACATGCAGGGGCTACCTGGCAAAGAACTTGTATTAGAATTATTTCTTTATAATTCGGACACTGATGTTATTTGTATTACAGAACATTGGTTAAAGGAAAATATGATGTCTTTTAACATAAATAATTACAAAATTGTCAGTTGTTACAATAGAAAGACTGCTGATAGAGGTGGTTCTTTAATCTTAGTAAAAAATAATATTAAGGTGAAACAACGGAAAGATATTCTTACACTTACTGTGGAAAGACAAATAGAGGTATCTTGTGTTGAGTTGGATAGCCATATTATTGTTTGTGTCTACAGACCTCCGAGAGATGAAAAAGGCCATGGCAATTTTGAAATATTCGAGAAAATTATGGAGGAATCATTAAACTTTGTAATAACAGAAAAAAGTTAATTATTTGTGGCGATCTTAATGTAGATCTGCTTGTAGAGAAAACACTGAAGCGACAATTAATAACTCTGTTCAAATCATTTAATTTATGTCATGTATTTCTAGAGCCGACTAGAATTACACTTACCAGCCAAACTTGCTTAGATAACGTTTTTTGTAACTGTGCATTCACAAGTAAAAATGTAATTAACTGTTTACCATCCGATCACAGTGGTCAAACAGTTTCATTCCAAATTACTAGTGAAAATAAGACTGATCCATCATTTTATAGGCCTATTACATCCCATAGACTAGAGATATATATAAAAAACTTAGATATGGGTTATTCTGACTTCTTCAACATTATTCAAACAGAATTCAATACAGTTTTTAAATTAAAGAAAGTCAGTGCCAACAACGGTAAATCTAAATTTAATGACTGGGCAACATTTGGAATTCGTAAGAGTAGAGCTGTCTTGTATGACCTTTATGAACAAAAAACCTATAACTTTGATATAAAATTTCATGACTATGTTAAAAAATATTCCAAAACTTTCAAGTTGGTTTGTAGAACTGCAAAAACTTTACACATAGATAGAAAAATACAAAATTCAAATAATAGAATGAAAACGGTTTGGCAAATCATAAACCGTGAAACTGGCAAAGTTATACCAAGGGATAATGATTTCTGCTTAAAGATTCTTCACCAGTGCACCCATACTCACAACAGAGCATCTAAATTAATCTCCATATGAAGCAGAGGTTTTGTTAAAAAACAGCAACTCTCAAAATAGACGCTTACGGGCTAAACGTGGCCGCGACTGTGCCTTTACCAGCTCGTATGGGAAAAGGGGTGACGCTCTGTCGTTATATGTAGGAATTGGCACCCTTCGGGTACGGAACCCTAAAGCAGTAGGTATTCACCTTACCTACCTACAAGTTAACTGTTATCAGTAATGTAGATTTTAAATTTTATCATGTATGTCCCCAGGATATTGTCAAAACGTATAGATTACTTAACTTAAAAAATACTGAAGACCTGTGGGGTATGTCAGTCAAAGTCATTGGTTCAATAATACTTGTTATAGCCCCACACCTAGCTTATATATTTAATAAATGTGTTGATGTTGGAGCTTTCCCAGACCTCATGACACACAGTAAACTTATACCTCTGTTCAAGTCGGGAGACAACGGTCATCCGTCAAATTTCAGACCAATATCGGTTCTTCCAGCACTAAGTAAAATTTTTGAAAAGATTATACTCAATCAAATGCTCTCACACTTCAACCCTACAAAACAACTCCACGCCAAGCAATACGGTTTCACTAGGGGTAAATCGACTACGGATGCAGGGAAGACGCACAGGATGCTATCGGTGTTTTTTGCGATCTGTCGAAGGCATTTGATTGTGTTGATCATGACACGTTACTAATGAAATTAAATCATTACGGAGTTAGAAATAAAGCGTTGGATCTACTAAGATCATACCTAAGCAATATAATTCAAAAGGCAGAAGTCAACGGCGTTAAATCTGATGGATCGGGGGTAACAATTGGCGTTCCACAAGGTTCCATATTAGGCCCTTTCTTATTGCTGGTATATATTAACGATCTGCCTTTTATGGTGGAGAAATTGACTAACATAGTGTTGTTTGCTGATGATACTTCACTGGTCTTCAAAATTGAAAGACAAAAAGAAGATTTTGATGATGTCAATAGAGTATTATCTTTAACCTTCAATTGGTTCACAGTTAACAATTTATTGTTAAATGCTGGTAAAACCAAATGTATCAGATTCTCACTTCCAAATGTCAGGCAAGTTGGGACCAGTTTAGTGTTGGACAGCAATACGTTAGAATTAGTAAATGACACGAAGTTTCTTGGAATAACCATTGATAACAAATTGCAGTGGGGACCCCACATAGAAAAATTGGCTGGTAAATTAACTTCTGCGGCTTACGCTGTTAGGAACATCAGACAAAACACGGATGTGGCTACATCTAGGCTAGTATATTTTAGTTACTTTCATAGTGTCATGTCCTATGGTATCTTGTTGTGGGGGAAAGCAGCGGATATTCAAACTATTTTTTATTACAGAAAAGAGCTATTCGAGCAATTTATAATTTAAAACGCACAGACTCCTTAAGACAGCTTTTTAAAGAAATTGACATACTAACTGTAGCTAGTCAATTTATTTTCGAAAATATAATGTATATACGCAAGAACCTTACAAAATTTCCCAAACTTAGCGATAGCTGTAATGTTAACCTAAGAAATAATCACAGACTACTTGCCCCGGTTTAGACTCGCGAAGTTTAGCAATTCTTTCAAGGGTCAATGCATTCTTTACTACAACAAGATACCTCTGGAGATCTTGAAATTGCCATTTGAGCAATTTAAAATCCATGTTAAAGCGACTTTGTCGAAAAAGGGATATTACAATGTTCAAGATTACTTAAATGATGGGTCTGTATGGAGTTAATCTGGCTCAACACAGACCTTGCTGTTAATAATTTTGTAATTATTTATTCCTGCTTATTAATTATGATAATGACTAAATATTATATTTTGTATTAGTTAAGCATAAGCAATTTTTAAAAGGAGATCTAAAAATCTATCTGTGGGAGTTTCTATGCCCTGCTTCTTCCACAGTGGTCCAATGTAGAAAAGTGGCAAAAAATGACGATTGCTAAGTATATGTAAATATCTACAGTAATAAAGACATTTGGAATTTGGAATTAAAAAAAAAAAGTTTACATTTTTCGCTCTCCTGAAAAGTGCCTTTTTTAAGTAATCCCTTTTTTACTGGAGACACTGTTTTCGAGCTCGGTACAGGATATCTGTACGAATCGCCAACCGCGGTCTCAAAGCCAACGACGAAGTCAAAATATTGAGGGCGTGTCGGTTCTCTAGCTGCAAACATGCAATGTATGTGTTTAACACCACCTCTCTTTTTAGTTCCCCTTCGCGGTCGCCAGGCGGCACCAGCAGCGCCGGAGAGGGCGGGGTGAAAGAAGATGCGGTCAGTCAGATGTCGTCGTTGTTCGCGTCTCGGTTTCCGCAAGCACAGCGCGCCATGGACGACAAGTAAGCTATATATACGTGATAATATCTGGCTCCGCAACTAGGTGGCGCTAGTAGCATTTTGTCACACGGATACTGTCAAGTTTAACTATTGTTTTGGAGTCCCGTGCGTAGTATTACATATTAGGATATAACTGACCGCGACGGCGTCCATAGAACATGATTTAACTGAGAATCACATTGTGGCACACGATCGCCCAAGACGGTGTCCTAGGAGCAAGGCTTGATTCAATGAAGGACTGGCTGAGAGTTTTTTAAACATAAAGCAGCGTTTTCAAATACAGATAGCATAACAATGAAAATTGATCGGTCTTTCCATAGTACCTTTATAAAGTAAATACCATGTTAATTTGGATTAACAAATACAAACTATCTGTCACTGTCGTAATTCTCTTTCAGGCTGCGAGCCCTCACTGAGGAGTTAGTCGAGCTCGACTCGAAGCCGGATCGGCAACCGATCGAGCGATTTGTCCAGCGACAAGTGTTGGAGATGGCGCGAGATTGTCTACACAAGTCTGAGTCGAAACAAGTGACGAGCAGCTACTTTTACGATATGGCGGACAGCCTAGACAGGCTGTTGGCTGAGGTAATGAACTAAACTTTAATTCATTCCACATATTCGTCTTAGATTTGTTTAAGTATTCACTCATTCGTTCATTTGTTAGTTTTTCCATTAATTCAGTGTCATATCAGGCTCGGGGAGCACAAGGCAGCTCCTCGTCACAAGCCAACTCGTTAGAGTTCTAGTAACCTTTCGTGAATATATAAAAACTATATAATTAGATGAAAACAGCCAAATAAAAATAGAAAATTCACTAACAAAACTTATCTTAGCTTTGGAAAATGTTTACTATACATTTCGCCCGCAGACCCGCGAAAAGTCAATGGAGGCGGGCAGCGCGTGCGCACCGCTCGTGACGCGGCTGATCCTGGCGATGGCGCGGCCGGCGCGGCTGCTCGAGTGCCTGGAGTTCGACCCCGAGCGCTTCTACCGGCTGCTGGAGGCTGCCGAGGGGCACGCGAAGCACCAGCAGGTACGGTGCCAGGAGTTGCCCAGCGGTTCCGGGACTTGGTTGGAGGGGGAGAGGCTTCAGGCGCCGCAGTGGGCCAAAACAGCCTTTTGTTTATATTAACTTACGCAAAATAGGAGTTTAAAAATAGTTGATCCTTTAAGCTAGCTTGATCATGAGCTTGCATGTGCTAACGTGTAAACGTAGTTTGATTATTTCTGCTCGATCTCCCCCAATGTTACCAAAAAATATATTTTAAATATATTTTTTTACAATTTCGCACCGGATTAGAATTTATGCCGTTCTAAAAATAAATAAATAATGTTACTATGTTAGTCCTCTATGCCTTACTATTTATGTTAGTCCTCTATGTCCCAAATTTTGAATTCGGATAATTATAATATAGAATGACAGTCGGTGAGGTTTTGGTGGGGGTCTCGTACGAGGGGTTCACTGAGCTTCATTTTTGCAAGCAAGGTCTCAATGAGCCTGTTGTCAAGCCACAGATCCAAGGTTTATTTCCCAACCAGCATTTGATATTCCAACTAAACTCAGCACCGGCACACTAAGCGCAAACCATGCAACGCTGGTTTAACGACCATTAGCCCGATTTTATTTGCCGCCGAAGACTGGCTTTCAGGCAGCTCCAATCTTAACCCACCGTACTACCGACTATTGGAAAGTTTTATTTGAGAAAGACAGCTCAAAGCTCATAAAAAATTAAGTCGCAAGTAAAGCGTGACTTGGTGGCAGCAGCGGCTTCCATACCTCTGATAACAGTGCGTGCTACGACAGAGGTGTGGCCCGAGCGATTGATGCAGTGTGACAGGCAAAAGAGCGGCATTACGAATATTTTGTATGTTTATCTGATGAATAGGAAATAATGAGTATTATTGAATATATTTTGGTTATTTTTTCACTTCCAAGTATGATTTAGGTATAGGACAGAATTTATGGCTAGACTGGATACATCGGCTAAGAGCTTTTTTAACTTTAAAATCCTATTCCTCTAAGGGGGGTGCCAGCACACGATGAGTTGCGACACCGCGCCGGAGCGACACCGTCCAATTGTGTGACCCTCCTACTACTGTAGTCCAAAACTTCTCCTTTAGTTAGTGATTTGACCTTGGCTTGCCATACAAAACCTCATTATTTTTCACTGAAAGGGCATGCGCTACATATACTCACTATACCTATCAAAATGGCAAGCGAAAAAGCAAAAAGATGAAAGCACTTTTAGAAATGCGAGGTCAAAGACCAAATTATATGCTCAAAATGTGCGCGAGGCCGAGACAACCTCTACGATACTACAATATATCTAACTGTGGAGCGAAGCCGAAGGCCGAGACAACCTCTACGATACTACAATATATCTAACCGTGGAGCGAAGCCGAAGGCCGAGAGAATCTCTACGATACTACAATATATCTAACCGTGGAGCGAAGCCGAAGGCCGAGACAACCTCTACGATACTACAATATATCTAACCGTGCAGCGAAGCCGAAGGCCGAGAGAATCTCTAACGATACTACAATATATCTAACCGTGGAGCGAAGCCGAAGGCCGAGACAACCTCTACGATACTACAATATATCTAACCGTCGAGCGAAGCCGAAGGCCGAGAGAATCTCTACGATACTACAATATATCTAAACGTGGAGCGAAGCCGAAGGCCGAGAGAATCTCTACGATACTACAATATATCTAACCGTGGAGCGAAGCCGAAGGCCGAGACAACCTCTACGATACTAAGTACAATATATCTAACCGTGGAGCGAAGCCGAAGGCCGAGAGAATCTCTACGATACTACAATATGCCTAACCGTGGAGCGAAGCCGAAGGCCGAGACAACCTCTAAGACACTACAATATATCTAACCGTGGAGCGAAGCCGAAGGCCGAGACATATCCTGCAAAAAAATACTGCTCAACGTTGTTCGTTTACTCCGCAGGGCATAACAACGGACATCCCTCAGTACATCATTCACAAGCTGGGCCTGTCCCGAGACCCGCTCGCCGAGATGAACGTGCCGCCGCCGCCGCCGCCGCCCTCCAACTTCTCACCTTCCAAGTAAGTCTAAAGCAGTTATTCAACATCATCATCATCATCATCAGCCTCTCAGGGAACCCACTGTTGGGTATAGGCCCTATGTAAACGCCATTCAACACCGTCCTGTGCGACCCGCGTCCATAGTTTTCTTATTATCCTTGATATGTCACCGGACCATCTAGCAGCTGGTCTGTCGACTGATCTTTGGCCTCCTCTGTGCCATCACTCTGTTACCGAATTGGTCCATCTGCCTGCCGTCTTCTTGCATTTCCTTGGGAATGTGTTTTCCCTAGCTGGAATATAAATGATAACGCATTTTTTTTGTTTTAAACGACCTGATTGCGGGTTCTTGCCACCTAAACTAAGCTAAAAGAAGCCTGTAATATAGGCGACAATCACTATTATAGTAGTTTATGTGACTGCTGCATAATGGAGGGCATTAAAACTCGAGAGTTTTAATGCCTAATTATGTACAGTTACATACACTAGTTTATCTACACACATATCATAAGCTCTCTTTGATGTGTTCAGGAACCGCATGTTTGACCGGCATTGTGGTTCTGCAATTGTTTAGCTTGTTCTTTAGTACCAACTTCACGCAGACGGGCGTCGGCGTTCGAAATTTGAATGTCAGTACCAACTTCACAGACAAATTAGGGGCGGCACGCAGGCGGGCGTCGGCGTTCGAAATTTGAATGTCAGTACCAACTTCACAGACAAACTAGCGACGGAACGCGGGTGGGCGTCGGCGTTCGAAATTTGAATGTCATTATATGTAGAAAAACTACACATAATGACCATAATGTGTAGTTTTCCAGATACGAAACGAGTTTTTACCAAGTAGTTTAACATAATGCTGATCGTAACGTGTGGTTTTTGAACGCAGTAAAGAGGGTTTATGATACGTGTGTAGATAAAATTATTTTATATGCTTGGTTGACAATTATCCAATGAGTTATTAAACAAAGAAAGATATTCACAAAAATAAAATAAAAATAATAACAGTCAAAATTGATTGATATTATAAAATCGTTAATCTAATGTAAAAATTAGTTTAGATTGTTTTAAAAATTTCTTCTTTTTTATGGATTTTTTATTAATAATATAGAAATACAGTCAAAGTTCAAAAATGGTAATAATAATAATGATGATGATGATGCATGATCTCATAATGTTCCGTTTGTCATCATCATGCTCAGTCCACATTGACCCACTGCTGGGTATAGAGCCCTTATCGTAAAGTTGCAAGCAATTGTGTCTTCGATTTGATCGTTCCCCCTATTTGTGCAGATCGCGCGGCCGCACCTCCCCCCCCGGCGGGTCAGGGGGGGCGACCCCCTCCGAGAGCGACTACCAGGTCATCAAACTCATCTCCAACGGAGCCTACGGCGCTGTTTACCTGGTGAAGCACAAACAGACGAGGCAGAGGTAAGACCTAACCTGCTCAATTGAGGACTCAGGACATATCCCACCTCCACCCAACCTCATTCCGACTTCATGTCATAATGAGGCAAACGCGGGGGAGCAAGACAACGGGTTAGATTAATAATATAATAATACCTGGGACACCATTTACACACATTGATCTAGCCCCAAACTAGGATTCCCTGTGTAAGGATCGGCCTATAGGTGGTGAATGAGACGAGTCATTTGTTCAATAGACAGGCGTTTAATGATCCTAGAGTGATACATACATACTGATTATATAGGGATAGGGTAAAGGTGTGTTCGCACACTACACCTTCCCCCTTTTTTTCAAAGAAAATATATAGTATCATATTTTTTAAATAAAATTTCATGAAAACAATTGATATTAGACATAAGATAACATCACAATAATGATATATCAGTCACATTTACTTCCATAATCTGTGTAACTCAAATCATAATAATAACAAATAACATTTTACAAATAAACACTTAAATTTAGCACCAGCTCTATAATTTTTTTTGTCAATTTAATGTTTAGCAAATTTTATCATCTAATTTTTTACACATTCGGAACATCTGTTAGAAAATTTTTCATAAGTATAGACCTGAGTATACAGATATTTGTTGTATGTATACAAAACACTTTTATTTTATTTTATGTAAATTTTCAACAATTTCTATTTCGATAAAGCATACACTGTCATTGATATAAAATGTATAAAGAAAACGATATATTGTTTCTAACACCATTAAAATAACATGATTATATAGAAATATTATCTCCTCAGTCTTATTAAACTAAATTAAAACTCATATAATATTATAAAATCTTATCACATAAAACATCAAATAAAATTTAGAAGATGTAGAGTTGCATAACAATAAATGAATGTAGAGCAATACAATATCAACTAAATTTACGGTTGTACAATAACATAAAAATATAGCGTAAAAAAATAACAACTAAATGTTACTAGGGTTGTACTAAAATCAGTAAATGTACCAAGGGTTGACGACATGAATCATTATTTTGTTTAACCACATTAAATAAAATATTACTAAATCAAAACTTTGTAATTGCCATGTTTAAAATCTCTCATTATTTTCTGGATCACCCTTTTACTTCTTCATTTGTTGATTTATTCAACTCTTATTTCTTCAATCACAAACTTACTTTATTTACGTATTTTATTTGAGTTTATCATATCATGCCTACATTCTCGAAACCATTAAATTTACTTTGTGTATAAAATATATCATATGTCATAATAACCCTTCATTCCTGAAACCAACAAAATATACTTTCTTTTCATAAACAATCTCAATCAATCAGTCTTTTATTTTTAGTCCGCTTCAACTTCATATAGGTACTTTTTAAGGGTATCCGGATCCCATATTATTTCACATTATAGTGAGTGCACTTGTATAGGTACTTTCATTTTTTATTTATTTATAGACGTCTTATGGTACTTTTATTATAACAATATTTAAATACATAGACTATTAGTACCTGGCTCCAGGTCTACCTGCCTGAGCCTGCTCGCGAGCTTATTAGGTCATCGAGATCCCACCTTCTCACAAAGGAAACTCGTTCACGTCATGATCGAAGAGGAAGGATTCGTGCCTTGTACCTTGTACCTTTGAGACTGATGAAAATACAATAACATATCGGACTCGCCAATAGTTAAGTACCATACTAAAAACATAACTTATACTCAATCAATACGAATCCTTCGAATTTTAAGACAATCTGCAAATCTTGGATGATCAGTCCAAATTTTTCCGAAAGCTTACTAAATGAAGTGTTCCCAGCTGTCTTACTCAGTGCACATGAGTTCCTATCTCAACATTCTAAACATTCTCTTTTTGTTTCGTTCTAGAAACAAATCCATACCTAATTCACTATACTCTCTATATAACTCACAACACCAACATTCTAAAATCAAACAAAAATATAACTTTCCTATGTAATGCGAAATTACATAACTTTACTGGCAAATAAAATATATAGCGATCTTAAAACTTTACTAATCCCCACTTCTTAAAACAATTTGCATCTCATACCACACATATAATAAAATATCTCATATCAACATAATTGTTATCCTTTTAAATCTTCCTGATCAGATCAAACAAACCTAGGTATACGTAGCCATAAACAAAACATATTTTATCTCAATCATCAACATAACGTATCCCTTCATGTATCTTCTGTCATTCAACTTCTCACAACACTAACTTATTTCCATTTCAAACACAAGGTACATATTACTTTTACTTCCTTTCATAATTTATTTATACTCTTTCCATCATACACTTCACGCAAATAATAATGATGTAAGTAACATAAGCAATTAAGCATACTAAACATATTACATCGACAAGTACTTAAGTAACAACCACAATACATATTGTACTATGTCGGCTTCACTACAACTCTTGTAACTAAAAAAAAATATATAACCTATCGACTTTCGACAAAATAAACTGATTGTTATTCCCAACGAACAAAATAATTTAAAAGTTATATGTAATATCTATTTACTAACTGAAGATTTCACAAGATCTAAGTAATTACCAAAGTGTTATCCTTTCATTTTATAATCTTACTGAATCATCATAACGACAGTTTAAAAAATAACATAAAATTTTCAAGTATTTTACAGTAATACTATTCTGAACATGAGTTTTCTTTGTCATGTAATTTTTTAAAACCATATAAAACAAAATTATCTTACTTCTATGAAGAGACTATATTCGCTGATCAGACTATAATTCTATAAAAAAACTTAGTTGCACATTGCATTGCACGAAAGTTAATTACTGAAACAAACTTTTAATTCATGTAACTAACTTGGTTCCGTTGCTCATATATTTTTGTTATTTGAGGATATACGGTATGTCCTAAACTGAAAATTTATCTGAAAAACTTATAAATGAATGCAAGTTTAAGCCAGAACCTGAAAAAAATATACATACCTTATTTTTATAATCTGTTTTTTTTTTTTCATAAATCAAATATATTCGTATATATATCGCAACATACACGTAATAAATACTCTAATGTATTTATATGTCTAAAATTAACTAAAACTGAAATAAATACATACTTTTTTCAAATTAACTACTTGTTATAATGGTTCTAATATACTTCGCTGCGGTACCCTAATTTAGGCCACAAACATCCATCACCATTTATGTATCTCTCATATCAGTCAGCAGAAACTAATATCTTTATCTTTATTTAGAAGTAGCAGAAACATGAACTGCTATTTCTCATATGAACAATTATTTTACTCTGCAATCAAAACATGTGCTAAGGTTGCTTGCATGTACATATTTGTAAACACTGTATCAAATTACTATACCTTTTGGTTTAACTGGAACTGTTACCAAGTGAACTGAAACATTTTGGTACTTGCTTTGTACAATAGGTGTACATGATAATTATTATTTTATAATAAAAATAGCTTTGTATTTTTACTGAATACATGAACGGCTGCGAGGCATTAATACTTTATTCTTCACATTTTACACTTTATATCACATACCTTCCATACACTGAATATTCTCATTACATTCCTTCCATACACTGAATAGTCTCATTACATCAAACATATTAAAGATACACAAACAAAAAGACAATAAAAAACCACATACACACTTTCTACTTCCTTCAAAATGATAACTTTTCTGTAGCAAATTTTTATTCAATTTTGTGATAACTTCTAATCTAAATCGTGAATATTTCTTTTAATTTGACCTCAAACTCAGTTATTTTCTCTATATAACAATAATAATCACGCACATTTTCAAAACGTAACTACAACACAAATTACTTTTCCGGTAACATACATCTCTCTATTCACAATAAAAAAATCAATATAATGTATACTTCACCAACTATACTTATTCAACTGCGTATTACTTTCACTCACTAGGATGCTCTATTTTAACATACGGCGCAATACTTCATTCCTCCACTGAACCCTATAATCTCGAACAACATCCATCACCAAATACGGTTTCTAATAAAGTTCTCTGAGTCATTTATTCATTATATTAAAACTTCATCATTACTTTTATAGTAGTGCAGCTGCAATAAGAGCTGCTAGGTATTGTTACGATCCATTCTCGTCAGAACTTCTAAGCGAATTATCGGTATTATCTTAATTTGGCAACTGCTAAACAATTTCTAGGTGGTCTCCTAATTTGGTTTTCTGTTGTTATCTGTATTGTACTGCATCGCGTCACATGCATTATTGGTTTGAATTCTACACCTTTGGTTATAACTGGGACTGAATATTTTTCTATCCTACACTATTAGGTACACTTTGAATTCTAAAATTTACTTTGAATATGTGCATTTTAATTACTTAAATGAAGTAAAATAGGTAATTTACTATGAAAAACAATAACAAAAATTTAACGTATCTTTTGTACAGTATAAGTAGATATAATCACACAAATCATCACACGTCACATCTCTTTTACTAATTCATGCCACATTCTATGAAATCATCATCATCATCACCGTTTTACATACATCATCACAAAACTTATTTTAATTCATCATTTAAAATGAATATCACTTGCTATATCGATTCTCATCGCCTTCGTAAATTTATTCCATCATCCATCAACACTTGCCAAATAATATTTCCTCAACTTTCACACAAACAACTTTCTTCTCGTTTTTTTTTGTTTATACCTATATTTATTCATACATGATGTTCTTACTCTCATACGTCAATTAATTCGTTAAAAAAAACTAATAAAGTTCTTGACGTCAACCCCTTACAAATTAATCTGAATTATTTATTACACCATATTCGGGGAACTAAAGCATACACATACAAAACAATTTTAATTTCTTAAATATTCAATTTCTAATCGTTCAATATGTCTTTTACATTTACAAATGAACAATTATGCCGGTAATTGTTTACTAATCAATTGTCTCAAATAAAATATCTCACGAAAATCACTAACCAATTAAAAAAAAAAACATTACTGGTTACGACTCACGATCACGAAGACTTCGCGTGGCACCTATCGTTTCTATTGCCTTAGTGCTGCAGCTCGCTCCGGGACACATCTCCCAGCTGCTCCTCATCGGACCCGTACGGTTACGCCCGGCGCCCGGCTTTCCACATCACTTAGGCTTGAAATTCGCCCGGCACCCGGCAGGATTCCTTTATTTTATTTTTTAAGCACACATTTTACTTTTATTCTTCTTTTCTTTATTAATTTAATTTTTATTCTTCATTATTATTTTTATTCCTCATTTTTATTTTAATTCTTCCCTTAGTTTTCACTCTTCATTTTATATTTATTCTTCTTGCTTAATTTTTAGAAAACTATGTATTATTTTAACATTTTAATTAAAATTATGTTTGCATTCTATGCATTTTATAGTTCTTTAATTTATTCACTTTTTTTCCATTTCTTCATTATTTCTCACTTTTTATTAATTCTCCACTTTTTCATCTCACATTTCCACTATTTTATATTTCACTGGCCATTCGGCCCAGCGCTACCCCGCGAGAGGTAGGCTGGCCTGGCAAGGTCGCCATGTAAGGATCGGCCTATAGGTGGTGAATGAGACGAGTCATTTGTTCAATAGACAGGCGTTTAATGATCCTAGAGTGATACATACATACTGATTATATAGGGATAGGGTAAAGGTGTGTTCGCACACTACACCTGTATCTTGGGTACTAGACATCGATACACATGCTTATATAGATAAATATTATACTTAGTTGGATAAACAACCATGACTAGGGTATAAACTCCGTTCTCATCAAACAAATATTTGCCCCCACCGGGACTCGAACCCGGGATCCATGGCTTCGTAGGCAGAGTCACTGCTGTCTCGACCATTCCGGTTGTCGATTTGCATGGAGCTCTTGTAACCCGCAGCTTTCTTTACCGTCCGCCTGTCCCCTTCCCGCCTCCCCGCCGTTCAATTAAGGACTGTGGCTGTGGATGTAGTTGAGTGGGTACTGAAAATAATTTATTAATAGCTTCCTAAACAGCCTGTGAAAATGGAGCTCAAATGTCTATTCGCGTGTTAAAAAAATTGGTTTATGTTATAGATACGCAATGAAGAAGATTAGCAAAAACAACCTGATGCTGAGGAATCAGGTGGAACAAGCGTTCGCGGAGAGGGACATTCTCAGTTTTGCTGACAATCCTTTTGTGGTGAGTCGCCGTATTCTTTCATTTTGATTTTCATACCACTACAGTTTTGTCAATTTTCATGACTTGACAGCAAAGATGAAGCTGCTTTGGTTTGGAGAGGACCCCAGACAGGATCCTATTATCTGTATTTTGTTTATGAAGACTTCTTTTACGAAGTATTCGCCTCTGGTGCATATAAATTCATCGTCTGAACTCGCTGTTAATAATTTTTCAATGATTTATTTTATGCCTGCATATTGTTTGTAATAATTAATACCTATTGTAATATTTGTATTAGTTAGACAAAACCAATTATAAAAAAGATCTAAAAACAATCTGTGGGGTTTCTTCTCCCTTCTGCTCCCAAAGTTTCATATGTAGAGAAGAGGCAAGAAAATACAGTTCACTAAGTATATGTTAATATCTACAGTAATAAAGACATTTAGATTTTGATTCCCACTAATTGACCGACGGAAGCGACTCCGTTCAGTCCGGGAAAAATGCTTTCGTCTGTTCTGTTCGGATTTCTCCTCCTCTACAGATCGTATCTCTCAACGAAATTTTTTTAACAAGATTTGTAAATTATATGGGATTTTTTAGATTCAGTTTTTGAATTATTTTCGAAATTGGGGAGATATGGGGTTACACATTTATTGGTTTTTCTACTTTCATACTCCATTTACGGAACTAGGGTGCATTCATAAGTTTGGATGTGGTACTGAACGAAAATGCAGTCGGGTTTTTTGTTTTTTGTAATAATGAAAACATCAACGAGTCGTGGGTGTTAGGAGGCGGAAAATAATAAAAAAATCGCAAATTTTCCGCTCGCGAGGTCTACAGTTCACAGAACCACTAGACTCAATCACGGAATTATATAAATTTGGCACAGAGGTAGTTTATGAGCTAGAACATATAGGATGCTTTTGACTCAAATAGTCGCTCATATATTCGCTCATTCATTAATTCTTCAGGTGACAATGTACTGCTCGTTCGAGACGCGCCGCCACCTCTGCCTCATAATGGAGTTCGTCGAGGGCGGCGACTGCGCGACGCTGCTGCGTGGCGGCCCGCTGCCTGCCGACATGGCGCGGCACTACTTCGCCGAGGCCGTGCTGGCGGTGGAATATCTGCACTCTTACGGGATTGTGCATCGCGACTTGAAGCCTGACAAGTGAGTCGCTATCTACTCTATTTCCCCCTTTTTTCTTTTCCCCCTGTATCTTTTCCCTCTTCGCTCCCCACCATTCTCCACTTTCCTCCTTCCCCCCATCTACCTAATTTACCCGCACATGTTTCCTCCCTGTCTCCATTCCCCCCTCTACTTTTTCCACTCCGTCGTCTCTCTGTCGCTTCCCCCCCCCAACTCTTTCTCTTTGTGCTGACTCTAATGGTATAATCTTGTTTCAGTTTGCTCATCACTGCGACTGGCCACATAAAGTTGACAGACTTCGGACTCAGCAAGATGGGTCTCATGTCTTGTGAGTACTTTTAAATTATTCTTATTTGTGATTGTGATCGATCTCAATAAAAATCCATATAAATCTGCCGCCTAGACAAGGGAGGTGCGGTTTGTAAGAGGGCAGGCCTTGGACCAACAGTTTAAATACTCGAGGTCTGGGGCCGAAATAGGCCTTCTACCCCTGTCCATTGTCATCTCGGGGAGCTCATCCCCCAGGTTTCTGCCGTCACAGTCCTTTTGCATGTACGTGTTAATCGCCCACGACGCTAGCAGTGAGACTTCCGATGCTCGTGCTTTTTTATGGGTCTAAAATCTTGATCAATATAGGTATGTGCTACGACTGCATGATCGTTTAAACTAGTGACTTAACTAATACTGCTACGTTCGTTCCGCAGTGGCTACGAACCTCTACGAAGAGTACGCCGACAGGGAGGCCAGGCAGTTCTCGGATAAGCAGGTTTGCGGGACGCCAGAGTATATCGCGCCGGAAGTCATATTGAGACAGGTACGTGTCTACATCTGTTTAATTTCTGCTACAATCGTAGCAGAAATTAAATAGAAGCGTCCCTAGTCATAATTACGTCATTGTGTTGAAGCACAGTGTGCTTATTCCACACAGATTAGAATTAGTGAACCTTCACAATTCACGGATGGTAGCGATTGCAATTTAAACGCCAAAGCTTCAGTCAACATGCTTCTGGATGGCGCTAGGCACTAAATTAATAAGAATAATAATATTTTATTTGAGCTGAACCAGTGAACTTCGCACCACCCAAAATTTGATTGCTTAGTAAATAATATGGCACAGGTACGGTATGGTATGGTAGGGTATATACCCTATCTAAAGCATCGCATTGGCGCGAAAATTTGTAGGTAATAAAATTGTTGGTCGTTCTCGCCGCTGTACACTCCCACGCGAGACATCCTGAGGTAAATGTACTATCCGATTAACCCAAGTTTGCACCTCGCTTGAATGCAATAATGTTAGAGCGCAGTAATGACTTCAAAAATCCAGGTTACAAATTTCAAGCTGATCTTCAATTGATGATCTGTGAGTGAGTCCGTCAGTGAGTCAGTGACAGAATTAAGCAACATTGATTTTATAAATCTGCTGGTTCAAATTGAATGTAATTTGGGGATGTACCTAGGTATGTTGAGCTCTCTTTGCCATAAAAAATAGCTTTATCCACAACGAAGTTAATGGGGGGTTGAAAATTCCCTGAATGGCTTCCAGTAAAGGATGGTAACGGCTGTGCTCGACGCTTCAAAGCAAAATCACGTCGTCCCGCAAAAACAAAATCACAATATTTGACCAAATGTTGTAGTGTAAAAGACAAAGTTTAGTTTAAATCTACTTTACTTTACCAGGAGTGATAAAAGTATTTATTTTGATAATGATCAATTTGTTACGACAAATTTTAATGTACGTTAGAAATAAGATATCAATTTTTATTACATTTATGGCAGAATTTTGTCATACTTACTTGACGCTCATGAATATATTTTGGACAATTCACACAATATCTTTATAAATAATACCTTGGACCTTGGACACTATTTACACACATTGATCTAGCCCCAAACTAGGATTCCCTGTATCTTGGGTACTAGACAACGATACACATACTTATATAGATAAATATTATACTTAGATAGATAAACAACCATGACTAGGCTACAAACATCCGTTCTCATCAAACAAATCATCAGGACTTCAAAACAAAACAGTGTTTTGTTGTAAAAAAATTGTTTTTTGTTTTTACGTTCCATGAGATAAAGGAAAAAATCTTTTTCTGTAACATTAAAAGAGGTCGAAAGCAAATATTTGCCCCCACCGGGACTCGAACCCGGGACCCTTGGCTTCGTCGGCAGGGTTACTGCCGACTCGGCCATCCGATTCGTTGTATAAATTATAGCCTATGTGTTATTCTGATATTTAAGCTATATTATTGTAAAATTTAATTAAAAACCATTCAGTAGTTATTGCATAAAAGAGTAACAAACATCCATACATAAATACTCACAAAATTTCGCCTTTAGTAGGATACTAAGTAAATGCAAGTATCAAAAAAATAATCGGTTGTTCTCTTGATTTTTAATCTCCTAGCGCCATCTCGTGGTATGAAATATTATAAAATTTGATAGTAAATAAATAAATAAATAAATTACAATAGTGCTGTACCAAGCGCTATAAGCCTCGAACTAGAGATGCTTTCGTAGCACGTCTGTTTGTTCGAACAGATTACGCCGGTGACATATTTTATCCTACGTGGTCTATCTCTATAAGTATAATATTATACTATCTGTGGTTTATGTCAAATTTTTTTCTTCACTTTCGTCTGTCGTTTAAGTGTGTGTGTTATCATCAAAACGCTCAGTCCATATCGCTGCTGCACATTGACCCCTTCTATATAGCGCCAAACTTCACGGTGTGGAGTTGTGTGCGTGTACTCAACAGTATGTGTCCCTACAGGGCTACGGTAAGCCGGTGGACTGGTGGTCAATGGGCGTGATCCTCTACGAGTTCCTAGTCGGTTGCGTGCCCTTCTTCGGTGATACCCCGGAGGAACTATTCGCTCACACCGTCAATGGTGAGTCTCTGTCTCTATAAACTAGCAGAAGGAGCAGCTTTGTAAGGACGCGCGAAAGGTCAAGGCAAGATGTCTCTTGAGAACCTTGTCAACGAACTGCAATTATTGTACTGAAGTGCGAAACACCATAACCATAACGCAAATCGCTCGTTTCGCTCGCTTAATTGTACATCGTCTATGATGTACAATTAGGCGCATTTAAGTACCCAAGTAAGCATTTAATGTAAGCAAACGACGGCAATCCGATTGAAACTGGAAACTTGGCTTGGCGGTACGGATATAATACATATTTTTGACCTAAGACGGGCTAGCACATACTCAAAGGAAAGAGTAGGCATAAAAAATATTAATTTGTGTCTCTGAAAAAGCAAACCTGCTTTATTTTTCATGAGATTTTGTTTTCATAGAGAATCTTTCTGTCAATCTATCAAATGGCTACTGAGTAGTCGAGCTACCGACCAAACCTTAAATAACAATAGTCAAATAATGAAGTCCGCTACAGAAAAATTAATAATAATATAGAACCATAAAGTCCCTGTATAAAGGCGAGCTTATCTCGAATAAGAGATCTATTCCAGCAAACCAAGTTAGGACATATGTCCATTTATTCCACAGACGACATCGAGTGGCCATCCGAAGAAGATTTCCCCATAGCAGTCGAAGCCCGCGCCATCATCACTGAGCTCCTTGCAAGAAACCCTCGCGACAGACTGGGCACCGGCGGAACCCACCAAGTGAAGGAGCACGGTTACTTCTGCGGCCTCGACTGGAACAACCTGCTGAGGAGGAAAGCGGAGTTCATACCACAGTTGGAGAACGATGAAGATACTAGCTATTTTGACAGTGAGTTTGATTTATTTTTACGCGATGCAGGTTTATTTGGATATCGGGTTTGTGGATTGTGGCGCCATCTGATACAATTGTTCAACACTCCTAGGAATAGAAGGCATTCAGTAGAGTATAATAAATCGGGTGTGCATGTCGTAGAGTTGGAGCAGGGTTTTTTGAGTTCCAGACTCGAAATATTTTTTGTAATTGTTTCTGATTACTAAATTATTCAAATTCTTATTTTGAATACAGCTATGATTATTTAAACATCAAGCCACCTGTCGCTCCTGCCACTTGTCAACTATGCCTCTATGTGTGTGAAGAGAGGTAGACAGAGACAAAATACCCCCACTTTCTACGATCCTGGAATACAACCTGGCCTGACATTACATTTTTAACCGATTTATAAAAAAGAGGGGTTCTCTGTTAGGTTGTGTTTTTTTATGTTTGTTACCTCGAACTTTGGTATTTGACAAGGTAGTCCAATAAATCTAGCGACGCATCTCAAGCTGAACCTATTTCAACAAAAACTCTTGACAATATCAGAAATGTATATTTCCAGCAGTTGTATTTTATAAACTCAATTTTATGTTAAAAAGACCGCATTTGACTATGACGTCACATGCTAGTATTTCATAGAACTAGTGAACAAAATTACCGTTTTGACAGTTCCTAAAAAGAATCTATTATGTCTAGCCATCAAATACCGTATTGGAATTGTTTATGAATTTCTAAATAAATAAAAAAATATATATACAAAATTGCTTATTATTGCTTTCCTACGAAGTTTCAGTGGTATTAACGGTCATCATAAGATTAATTCTGGCTATATGTACTGTATATTCGTTTATGTCGTGTATAGATGTCGGCAAATTTAATACGTGTTACCACAAAAAATGATGTTACACATGATTTAACCTCAAAACAAACGTCAAATACATTTTTGTCTTTAAACAAGTGTTGAACAGGAGTTTTTTTTTGTGGTAAGCCCCATTGAGTTCAGTATGACGTACTGGGGAAAAGTTCTCGCTTCTATACTTAAGTGCAAAAGAAATTAATTGGTGAAAATTGGTGAATTATATTTTTTATCTACACACGTATCATAAACCCTCTTTACTGCGTTCAAAAACGGCACGTTAGGATCAGCATTATATTAAACTACTTGGTAAAAACTCGTTTCGTATCTGGAAAACTACACATTATGGTCATTATGTGTAGTTTTTCTACATATAATGACATACAGCAGTCACTTAAACTACTATTAGTCACTCACAAAGGCGGGCTCTGTAAAAAGTCACTTCCCCAGGCCGCTGCGAGCGCTACAACCACAGCGAGGTGGAGACGGACGAGGCGGGCGCGGACGAGACGACAGAGGAGGGCGCCGTGTTCGCGGCCTTCAGCAGCACCTCGCCGCAGTGGCGCCGCCACTACCACTCGTCCGCGGTCGACAACTCGTCCAGGGTGAGTTCACAAATCCATAAATCTAAATCATATCAGTGATTATACCGACAGATGTCAAAATAATGGCGTCTAATCTGAGTCTGGTGGCGCAAGTGTTTGGAGACCTATCAAAGTGTTGATGGGTTTATTTTGGCGCTGTTTTAATAGTCTAAAAGTAGTCGTAGGTCAATCAATTGTTTGACAGACCTACACGTAAAGTATTCTTCTCAATCAGGTAATACAAGACCTACACAGACCAGACCTTATTGACACCTGTGCTACAAACAATTATGTGTGGTCAGAGATTTCTTGGTAGAAATTGATGCGCGTGAAAAGTTAAAAGACATGACAACTGTCAAAATAGCCAATTATGCTACTAGTGCGAAAAGTAGGTGGGTGTGATCAAAGTAATAATATACTGTTTTTCACTGGATTAAGTAAGTTTATTAATGGGAAGGCGAGTTTTTACATTTGAATGTGCATTTTAATTAATTTAACCTACCTTTTTTCTTTCCTTCTTTTCTTTTTCTCGCAGTCATGGTGTCGTATGCAACTCTTGAAAAAAACATTTATATCGAGGGCCATGAATCACTCGCGTCGCTCAGGATTTTAACTACTTAGAATTCTTCACCTGCTCGTGATTCATCTACGGCCCTCGCTTTAAATCCGTCCTATATTCCCTAGTTGCATAATAATATACTATTTCACCACAGCAGCTCGAAAAAGGCGCTTTTGCTGCGAGTAAACAGTGTGCAAAGTTGCATTGTGCTCACTGAGTGAGACAAAGTAGCTTTTTAACAGTTTTTTTAATGTTATTGTTTATCTCACTTCATTTTCTTTTTCACAGAGCACAGACAGTTGGCCCGGGACTCCCGACAGCGCCGGCCCTCCGACCACCCCCACAGCCCCACTGCACCACCATCCTAAATGTCCGGTAAGCTATCGTCTCTATTTAAAAGTGGCTAAAGTTGTCTTGGGAAATTTTGCAGGAGTTCGCATTAAAACGGTTTTTTTGATAATAAAATTGATATTTTAATCGCTGAAAGGTTGAATTTTTGCTGTTCAGTGCCTAAACCTAATTTAAAGACAAGTTATACAGTTATTGGAGTTATGGGAAGTGATTAGCGGCTGAAACCAGTACAAAAAGGTCCTCAGATAACGTGCAACTTAGTTGACATACCATTGTCGTTTTAGTAACGGAGACAGCTATATTGCCAATGTGATTCAAAGTTTAAAGTATGCCTGCTTTGTGATGTGAGATTTCTTGCAAGTGTTATTTTTCTTGTGTCAGGATATTGTTTTGACTGTGGCATTTGTTACTCGGATAGCCGGACTCGTTCGATATCAGGGCGATGTCAGCAAAGAGTCGCAAATATCAGGTAATGACTCCCTAACCTTTTCCTTTTAGATATACAGATTCATCCTTATCTATGCAACTTCGTATTAAGTAGGGGTGACAGGGCGATCATTACAGAAAATGAACGAAAATGTATGTCACGTACAATGGACAAAGACACCTTTATCAGATGGCATGGCCACGAATCCAACTCTCTATCATCTTGTAAATCATGTAGTCGATGCCGCATTTCCTTTAAAGGTATTCCCTCTGCATCTTCTCTTTTAATTTGTCCCGCCATCTTGCTCTCATAAGGTACATTTATTACTAAATAAGTGAAGAATGAATGAATGAACGGACGAAAGCGCGAATGAAGGAATAATTAATTTAATTTTGCGTTAAAATTGGTGTTGACGACAACTGCACTCGTCTAGTCTCGGGTAGTCTCGGTGTTCCTCACTTTCTCTTGCCACTTGTTGCATGGGCTTCATCCTCCTTGATAATGGCACCTATGCCCACTTTGCTCCCGCTTGGTGGCGCTGGCGTAGTTGAAGGCAAAGAGTTTCATTCATCTAAGGTTACGTTCAAAAGCACGTCACGTGATCTTTCAAATACACTTCACACAGAGAAAATTGACCTCAAATGAGGTTAGCACGCCTTAAATTATGAAGAGTAAATAAATATAATTTGACGACTCTGACAACTACAGCAACGCCATCTGCAATGAGCTTTTGAGATTAGGTGCCATTGTTTGAGGGTATAGGGTTTCGTGTATTGCCGCCAGGGAAGTAAGTGTTTGAGGAGGGCAAACCGTTGCCCAGCAGTAACATCGTAACAGACAACTGTCGTGGCGTAGCAGACGAGGTGCTGCCTCATAACCAGAGATCGGATAATCGGATGCTTATTTACCTTCTATATTTCCTTTGCAATTCAAGCTTAAATTTCAGTTCACAATTTAACGGGTTTATTATAAACTAACGCGTCATATCGTAAGCAGTACGGTACAGTTTACAATTTATCGATAGTTTGTAAACTAACGAGAAAAAAAAACGTCACTTTATAAACGAATGGTTTTGACAATTTACTATGACATATACACAGAATCGGAATTCATCGGATGCATATTTACATTGCCCCTCTTCTTACACCCTGCACACATAAATATGTGCATCGGGAATTAAACATTAAAATTATTTAGTAAATATGCACCCGGAACACCAGTTATACAATCCCGGAAAACCGTATTTTTTTAAATATATATGAAGCGTAAAGAACACCGTACTGCGCTCCATAACTGGCATCGCAGATGTGGGTGTGCAGACCGCCAAACTGAAATGTGTCGAATGCGCCCAGACAGGTGGGCGAGGATAGCCACTGAATGGGTGCCTATAGACGGACACCGGCGCAAAGGAAGGCCCAGATGGCGGGACGACCTGGACACGTTCGAACCAGAGTGGGGCAATCTAGTCACGCCAGGTTCAGTTCAAACAAATCAGCGAGAACAGCCGCACACACACAGCTACATTGCATTCCGTATAAGCACGCGCCGCCACACGCACTCATTGCCGAAACTCGCGTCCTTCGCGTGCTACGAGACAGGGCTATGCAAGCAATACATGCGACGAGACAACGTCATTCGTCCGGCCGGGCGGCACGTGTTAACTTGTTTTTGTTTACAAACAAGTGTGATTTCCGCGCACAGATATTCTTATTTTGCAAGATGGTTAAACATTGTGCGTGTGTATACGGTTGCCTCAATAAGGATTCCACAAATAAGGATCTAATATTTTTCAAAGTACCCCAAGATAACGAAAAGTGAGTATCCATACCTAATAGTACCTATATATTGTTTGTAAAGTAAGTTTTAGGTTTTGCATCGGTGAAAACACAAAAATGCTACTTACTTCACTTACTCTAATCGCTAATAATAATAACTTATTGGTATACGACCTTGTGTTTACAATAGGTAGGTATACATTAAAAGCTTTTATTTAACTTGCAATGTATGTTGTCCTATGTAGGTATGTTTGGTCGGGTGGATTCTTGCAACTTATTTTTCAAGCAGATATTTTTTTAACCGATTGAGCTGTAATTTTGCATTAATATAAACTCGGGTAACAGACCCAGAAGGTAACTATAACTGCCTATAGCGTCCTATAACACCAGAGTATTTTTTTCAGTGATTTTCTTTGTGATCACCTGTAAGTAGGTACTTGTTTTACCGCGCAGCGAGCGACGAGCGACGACGCAACAAATCCGCACCGCAACCCGCGGCGCTAAGCGACAACCCTAGCCGTTTGAGCAAGAGTAGGTAGTTATTATGCGAACAGGGGCCTAGTGAACTTACTATTTCTTATTTATACTATTATCTAGCTCTGACTAGAGATGTGTGGGCTCCAAATGGGGAGGCCTTTTTCCCGGCAGTGGGACACAAATATAGGCTATGTATTTTTTTTTTTTAATTTTTCCAAAATATAATAATCAAGAAAAAATAACTTAATGTATGCATCCGAAAATCCGAGCGATCTCTACTCATAAGCGAGAAGACTTATGTTGAAATCCCAGCCGTTGAGGAAGTAAATACATCTTCAGTTCTTGGATGTTTATACTAATATTCGTGTTTCGTCGTCACTGCTTCTGGTTTCCGCGATACTAGTTACGCGATATGCCCAAGTTAACTAGGCACCTCGCTGTGATGACGTCATAGCGTCCGGTCACTATCCTAGCAAGCGAGAGAGGGAGAAGACATGGCAATCCTCGCGGGTGTCTTGTAAACTTTGGCGGATAGTATTTGTTAGACTTTATGTTGGCTGTCTGCTCTGCAGATGGTGGTGAGCAGCGTCAGTGTGCACACGTGCTCCGCGGAGTCGTCCCAGACAGACTCGGACGACGTGTCGCCGCGCCGCCCGCCGCCGCCGCCGCGAGTCCGCGCCACGCCGCCGCAACTCGCGTGAGTGTCGCATTTTTTTCTTTCGTTCTTTAATCAACTGAACAAAAGGAGGAGTTTTTTTTTTTGGTATGTTCGTTAAGCGATTACTCCCTCAATTATGGGCCGATTTTGATAATTCTTGTATTGATTGGTAGGTCATACTTCACAGGTGTTCCCATATAAATTTTATCAACTCAATGGCTTCAATTGCCGCCATTTCTGAAACTTTACGCGCGCAATGTTGCTGAGGTTCAAAACGGATATGACATGTATTTTAGGAGTTTTAAACAGGAAGTGAGCTATTTGGGGCTAATTATGTCGCACCGGAAAGGAAGTCAAGTATGCTACTCTCAGTATTAGGCTTAAAGCCAGGTAACGTCAGGTATAATGAGCGCTTTTTGAAAAATCAACGAATACAAAAAAGATATACACAGATGAAGTTTTGGTTTGTGGTTCCGTGCAGCAAAAGTTTTGATGAGGACTTTTCATGTGCACAGACTTCATTCGCATCCCGACCGGGGAAGAAGGAATAGAGCTTGAAATTGAAGTCGGTTTTTTAAGTTTTTAACTTGGTTAATTATTCAATCATTCATTCAATAGATATTTTTTTTTCATTTGTTCGTTCCTTCATTCATCCAGGCCTTAGCGGACTTTACGCCAATGTTGGCCGCCGCGGTACGCTAAGGTTACTATTTTGCGATGTTGGTTTGAAAAGAAATTAGAATTTACCATAGCGACATCTGTTGAGTTTTAAGAGAAATAAGAATTTACCATAGCGACATCTGTTGAGTTTTAAGAGAAATTAGAATTTACCATAGCGTCATCTGTTGAGTTTTAAAAGAACTTAGAATTTACCATAGCGACATCTGTTGAGTTTTAAGAGAAATTAGAATTTACCATAGCGACATCTGTTGAGTTTTGTCAGCAACATACGGGTTGGCAGTGACACAATTGTGCCCACTTTGAGTCAGTTATTCAATACTTCATTTTGCGTGACAGGGGGCTAGTACATCGCCGCCGCTATGGAATAATTAAGGCTTCCCCATGATGTTTTCCATCACCGTTAGAACGTCCGTATAATGTTCTTAACATGAAATTAATTATCTCATTGGTACATGGTCAGTAATCGAACCTGTATCTCCTATATGAGAAGCAAGCGTGAATCCTATTAGACTACGGAGCTCTTTTTGTTTTACTTGTTTTGATTCATATTATTATAAATTCATTCTTTATTACACATAATAATAAAAGTTAGGTAACTTAACATTTTTGAGCAAAGGCGAGCTTATCTATAAAGAGTGGTTTCTGCCGGCCAACCTAGGCAGGACAGGAAAAGCTGTGCTAAACTACATGTATATCTCTAATTATTTACGAAACTAAAACAAAAATATCAAATATGAATAAGGTTTACTTACTTACTTAAAATTGATATTTCTTCATCAACAGAATGGAAACCCCGAAGAAAGAAGACAAAGGTGTCGACATGCCGGACGGCGTTGAGCGATCGGAAAAGCCGGGCAGGCCGGAAAAGCCGGAGAGGCTGGAAAAGCCGGATAGACCGGAAAAGCCGGAGCGTAGCAAGCCACTGCCGCTAGTGGCTAAGTCAATGCGGAGGTCGGCTAGCACTTCCGGTCTTTCGCTGGTTATACATCCAGGTGAGCTAGTTATAAACAGAATATTTAGCATAGTCCTATTCGGGAGTTCCACTAAACCCGAACTTTTCCAACTTGAAAATATAGTTCTGCTGTCAAGCTGCAGATTACCCAAAATATGGTCTAGGTTTGGCTGTGTCTGTATCTTGCCGGTAACATCTCGTTGAGAAAGTCGTCTCGCAAACTTTTTCCGCACGAGCGTAGCGAGGGTCTCATCATACAAACAAACACACTGGGGCGGCTGAGGCACAGCTTTGCCCACGCTTAGCTTATTTAACCGGTCTATTACCGCGCCTACGCTCGAGGTATCGCGATTTTTAACCATATGCCATGGTAATAAAAGTCAAAGCTTAAATAACGGGAAATGGCATCGGCATTTCTAGAAAACCTCCACCAAGCCGCACTGAACCAGCGTGGTGGAATATGGCCCAAATTTAGCCGTATCCGGGTAAATGCCTGTCCCCTCGGTAGGGAAATAAATGGACTAAATGAATTAACTTATTATACTGGGGGCTCTGTGAGCTGTAGACCTCACGAATGTGTTGGCGAGAAGATGAACTTCCATATAGACTTATTAATGCACCTTATTATGTACAATGGAGTATAAAATCAGCTTCACCAATATCTTTTAAAACTGGATTTTGGTATCTAAAATACAACCTTTATACAACAAAATTAGAGGTCAAAATCCGTCAAGCCGTTTGGGAAAATGATTTGTTTTTACTTTTGCAACCCCTTATCTCCGCCATTTTGGAAAATTTTCAAAAACTGAATAGACAAAAAAAACATAATAATATAATTATCATACCTTCTGCTCCCAAAATTTCACGAGAATCGGTTGATAAATGCGGCCAAACCTTGTCGAACTGATTGACTATCACGCTTTAACACCGTTAACACCAACTACGCACAAAACTCCCCTTTACTCCGTACCGTATTCTAAATTTGTATAATAAACGCTTCGGTTCTGTTGACACATTTGATTGCACTAACAACACATTCAAAAGTCATCATCGAAATCATCTCACGCACCCCTTCTGGGGCGTGGGGAGTCGTGGTCAGGTCGACGGACCTCTTTGGCCCCTGCGGGCGGTGGTCTTCATGTGGCGCTGGTGTGCAGTGGGTGATCGCCGGCTAGGCAGCCAGGTCGCGTGGCAGGCGGCGGCGGTGGGGCGGGCGCGCGTGCTGCGGCGCCAGTTCGGCGATGTGCGGGGATTCAAAAGTCGAATAATAGCACTTAATATTATACCCCCATCCCCTCCCCTTCCCTCCCTCCACACCTTCCAAAAAACACTGGGGCCACATCTCACCCTTCCTCCATCACAATATCTTATATACTCCACACACATCCATCACTCTCAATACATTTCCATAGGTACCAACATAACTTATCTGTTTTTTTTTTCATATAATTATTTTTAATTAGATATAAGAAAAACGTCATAGGTTCCTTATACTTATGTTTGTATTTCGGTGGACATCTCTATTGGCCTGCTTCACTGTTCTAATTTTAATTGTAATATTTTAACTGTAATGTGCTGTTGTTGTCCCTAATAAAATAAAATAAACAATAATAAAACAGCCGGACAGACATTTGTAAGCGGTTTTGCCCAAGCTGAAACGGAGATGCTTAGCCACGCTTTGCGCTCGCTCGGTCAAATAAAGGTTTATTATCATCTCCGACAGCGGACGACAGCACGTTGAGCGCTGGCGCGATCTCGCCGTGCGCGGGCAACATCTCGTCGAGCAACTCGTCGCGCGACTCGTCGCCGTGCCGCGACCCTCCGTCGCCGTTCGCGCTCGCCAACCACGAGTTAGTACCACCCATATGCGCTTGATGGCTGCAGGAGTCGTTGAGAGAGTACCGCGTCGCTTCGCTAGATGGCGGTAGTATTAACCGGTCCATTACCGCGCCTATGCGCGAGGCATCGCGATTTTGAACCTTATTTATTAGATTTTAGGAAAGCCATAGACTATCACCAATTGAATACGAGGCAACTTAAGAAACAGAAAACCCCTTATAGCTACATAGTATTATATGAAAACCACGTAGAAAATGTTTGCTGCCAGAGGGGTATCTGCCTCATTATTCTGACAGGTTGCGGTATTTCAATATTTTATCCCTGCAAGACAGACGTCATAACGCTGATCAAATATTTTTATATAACATTTTTAATATCAAAGTCAAGTGTCCACAGCTTCTTTCTAAATTTAGTTTTGTTATTCCTCGTCGTGGTGCCCGGGTCGTGTACTACCGTCCATTTTACCTTCGTCGGGCAAGAACCAATGTGGGGAAATTTTCTATCATAAATAGATTGTGCAGGCAACACAATGATCTTTTAGTAAAACACCCTGAGGCTTTTGATTTGTTTTCATCTTCGATTGGTAGATTTAGGCACAAACTGTTTCATGATAAGCTATCATTATCTCATGAGTCAAACTTAACATAAAAACAAAATTGTTGTTATATTCTTGCGAGACTGTGAGTTTAGCTAAGTTTTTACTTTATTTTGTTATAAAATTTGGTCCAACTAGTACATAAGTCTCACACGACCATTCGCTCATGATGTGTTTTCCTATAATTGGATGTGGCTTGTTGTTTTTTTGTTAAATTATGTGTAACTGTAGAGTGTTTCTGTTGGAAAACCTAATAAATAAATAAAATAAAAAAATACAACAAAATTATAATGATAAAAAAATAAAGGAAGAAATTCGCTAGCTCACTACTCACTCGCCTCTATAGAAGTTCAGTGATAGTCATCGACTAATCGTTGCAATGCTTTCATGATTCATGTCTATGTCGGTGTCCGGGTCAGGGATTAGGATGTTGAAAGCGGAACAGGCTCGTAATAGTCACGAGTTGGTTCTATAGCTTCTTGCAGCCTGCGGTACGAGGAATGTTTACTTACGCCTGAGGGTTATATTAGGTACTTGGAAATTGATTCGAGATAGCAAATCTGGACAGTCAATAATGCCTGTGGTAATCTTTAACAAAACACTATATCATCAGAGATATGGCGTCTCTCGATCAGGGGGGATGCCGTGGTAATAACATTCAAAACCCATAACGGGAAATGGCATTTCTAATGCCATGGGAGGGGACTCCTTAAGCTATTTCAAATAGTGTTTCAATGTGAAATTTAGAACGCCTCAAAACTAACTGACATACTAAACCACGAATTAGTACCGCGGATACTAAACACTAGATGGCGGTAGTAATCTTAAGTGACACAGCTTAACCTTTCAAAAAATAACACATTAATTGGTTTTGAACTCTGTTACCAACCTGAGGTTGAACTTACTCGACGCAGAACTAATTTCCGACAGACCAAATGTCTGACTACTACCGCCATCTAGCGAAAACTTTCGCTTATGCCTTCCAATAACAGGATTTGGAACAAGTGTTGAATCAATTTGGGGGTAGATAGATTCGACGAGATCTGTGGCGTCGCGGCTGTTCTTCTGCTTTGCAAGTGGGAGGTTCCGGGTTCTCATACCGTGTCGGGGAGAGAAACATTTGTGTTTACCAGCTACCTCGTGCTTTAATCTCTATAAATACCTAATCACTATCTGTTTTCCCTCCCCCAGGTTGATACAGTCGTCAAAGCCGCCGATCGTGGTTCGTCGCGGGCCGCGCGGCTTCGGATTCACGATTCACACAGTGCGCGTCTACTACGGCGATACCGACTACTACACTATGCATCATTTGGTTTCTGTAAGTTATAAAATTCAATACATTGATTCTCTCTAACCGTGAAGGTAAATGTGGAAACCTTCATATTACGCAACATGTAAATATACAAGGTGACATTTAATGAGCTAACCATATTTTAGGGATGGATAAGTGTACCCTTTATTATCGACAACTTTCCCCAAGAAAAATAAGGTCGCAAACAAAATAAAATTTTGGGTCCCCCATAGTAACTTGTAATCAGTTGATCGGGTCAATGTCCTGAGGGCCAAATATTGTTTTCCCTTTGCGACCATATGTTTCTCGGAGAAAGTTGTTCATAATGATGGGTGCTATCATTCCTCAAAATATGGTCAGCTAATTAAATGTCACCTTGTATACCCGGGAATACAAATGCTTTTTACTTGCACAAAAGCTACGAAGTACTAGCTACTAGCATGTGTATCGAGATTCTGCCACTAGATCGCAGCTCGTTAGATTTTTTCCCCTCGCGGGGAAGTGGGGAGGGAGGCTCGCGTGCCAGCTACAAGCACGCCAAACACGTATTAACGTGTTCGCTAATTGCTCGCAGCCCTTTTGTCAAAAGTTTTGTAGTTTTTGTTATTTTGTTGTTGGAGTTTTCATATAACGTTGTCTTATACCAGGTGATCATCTACCTGAAGCAGGGCCATTGTAACATTTGAAGCATCATCAAAATTCAACAAGTTAACCTTGTAACGACACACTATATTATTTATTTTTTCAAAGTTGGAACTGCACTATTAGTAAACAAATACTTACAATAGGTAGCTAAACTTTTTTTTTCCAGTTAGAAATATATATAATTCTTAACATAATAAATATTCAAAAATAATTGTGTGCAATGTTGACTTCATTCAATTCACAAATGTTTGAAGTCTGTATCGATTTATTCAATTTAATCGAAGTTTTTTAAGCTGGCTGCCGCACTATGAAAGTAAGACTGACTGACAAATGTGACCTGTTCAAATGGCCCTTCTTTATATTCCAAATGTCATCCAAATCTCATCATCAGTTAAGACGAGATTGAGTAACAAACATACTTATACAAATACACAAACGTGTGCTCCCTATCACCCTTACAATCCTCGGGCCTTACACCGTTACAGGCGGTGAGCGAGCAAGGCGGCGCGTGGGCCGCGGGGCTCCGCGCAGGCGACCTCATCACACAACTGAACGGGGAATCTGTGCAGGGACTACTGCATACGCAAGTTAGTATAGTGCCTAATTGTTTATAGCGCTCGAGCATGGACGAATACAACTAGAGGACAAACAACCGTAGTTCTTTGAAGCGTAATTAGATTTTTAGTTTAAATGTATATAGCTAGATAGAGCTACTAGTTCAAAAGTTCTTTCTAGTACAGGTAGTATCGTGGTGGCGCGCTTAATTTAGGAAAGATGGCGGTATAAGCGTTAATTTCCTTCCTAAACAAGGCTTATGCTTACGCCATCTCTGATTTTTCGTCGATATTACTATGGATTATACTACGCCGTCACCCTAAGCACCCAGCATCTATTGCGTGGTACAGCGACATCTAGAAATAATACAGGATTTTAGCTTTCTAGCAGGCTACGTTCTTTTGTATGTCGTCAGTCCTCTAGTTTTATTCGTCCATGGCTCGAGGTTGTTTTCGACAAACTCTAGGGCCCGGTCGCTTAACCGACAACTCCAAGTCAAATGCTATGCAAAGTTGCTCGGAAAATGACAGGGACAGTTTGAGTGTAAGTCAAACTTTGCGTTATCGTTTGTGCCCGGGCATTTATTTGTCAAAGTTTGAGTTTGGATTTGGGATTTCGTCTCCAAGGGCGCAACTCAAAATGGCTATGGCGACAGAAAACAAAAGAAACTGCATTTTCGATTTAGCCGGTGTCCTAAGATAAGACGAATTAGAGTTGGTAATCATGTAATTGTTTGTCTAGTAACGAGTTATGTCAGTTGCTCTAGATTAACGGAATGGCGTAATTGATATTGAAAAATGACTTGCAGAAAATTTAAAAAAAAGTGAAGAGGAAATAATACTTACTCCTAACACACTAAAGGAAACAAAAGCAAAGGGAGTTTTGAACAGACATTGCCGCCTAAATCCAAGCAAATTTATCTTTTAAACGTATGAAAATTTCATGCTCTGGAGAAGCCGCAAACAAGGCAATACATTCTCAGAAGGTATTTTTTACATTATCACTATTTAATTTTCTCCCAATCGAAGTGAAAAGCAGTGTGTATAACTCGGTCATAAACACCATTTTACCCTCGACTTAACTATAAGTGAAATGGCGTGTTTTATGCCCTCGTTGTACAATCTGCTATTTTGATTTGATTAATTTGATTCGAGCTGTCGTTTGCAGCATTTGTGATTAGAATTTGGTAGGAACCGGGATTTGTCAACGAGAGTTACATAATCGAATCACTAGCTATAGGAATGTGAAGTAGGTATTTAAAATATTGTGGTCAAAGGTGACAGTTTTCCGATTCCGGTAGCAACAAACAAAACTAGAATACCCTATGAAAAAGGAATCTATGGTTAGTTTCGACGCCTCAGAAATGTTGATAACATCAATTTGTTTGTATACATTATTTTATCTACACACGTATCATAAACCCTCTTTACTGCGTCCAAAAAGCGCACGTTACGATCAGCATAATTTGTAAAAGATCATTTCTTATTCAGATTGAACATTACGACCATAATGTGTAAATTTTCTAGATATTATGACATTCAAATTTCGAACGCCGACGCCCGCCTGCGTGCCGCCCCTACTTTGTCTGTGAAGTTGGTACTACAGAACAAGCTAAACAACTCAATGCCACAATGCCGGTCAAACATACGGTTCCTGAATACATCAAAGAGAGCTTGTGATTGATATGTGTGTAGATAAACTAGTGTATGTAAATGTACATAATTAGGCATTAAAACTCTCGAGTGATATTATTATGAAACGAGCCGTTTCATAACCGAAACCACTTGTATATAATTAGGCATTAAAACTCTCGAGTGATATTATTATGAAACGAGTCGTTTCATAACCAAAACCACTCTCGAGTTTTAATGCCCTCCATTATGTATCAGTCACATAAACTACTATTAAAAACCTACTTGTCCCTGCTATAGTCATTGACCCATCTGGTACTAATACTGTATGTGTTATGATAGTGGTGTGCTGAACCCCCTTCTCCCCGTGTTGTTGTAGGTGCTAAGGTTACTGCTAGCGGGCCCCAACGCGACTCTTCGAGCCACGCCGCTCGACCAGACTACTATCCAGGTGAGATTGGTAACTTTACTGTGCTTGAAAATAATATTAACCCATTATAGACACTTAACTTTGGCTCCGATAGAGACTCTCCATACGAGAAAATAAAATTTATAATCACACCCACCTGGCTCTGATGGAGACACTTTACATACGAGCAGATACGCATTATATTCCACCCCGCTGATTCTGATGAGAGACTTTGTATAGAAACTCGCGAGCTTCTTTTTTCTGAACAACTAGTACTTTGACGGCCTATAAATATTCGAGACCTAAGAACATGAGGCAATGCATCACAAAATGGAACATAGGCATCAATAAATCATAAATCAATGATTGACTTTACTTCAGATTATAATTCTCATTAGTTTTAAAGTCTCATTTGGCAAACATCGTCGAGTATTATCGCTGGCCGCCATAACACCTCGATTTTTATCGCCATATCAAATAGCACGCAGCGGGCGTCAGAGCACGGTCGGGCTCTGACGCCCAAGCCAACAGGTTAATTTGATTGTAAAACCATTGTAGATTTTGTGTGTGACGTCATTCATACATGCAAATATTGCCAGAACAAAAAGGCCCATTTTCGCCCAAATTTACTGAAAAAGTGGTAAAGTGCCCCAGAAAAGTGTGACAGGAGCCACCATACATAATTCAATGTGACAAACGTAAGAGCGTTAGGGAATAATAGAGTTGGTGTACTCAGAACTGATGATCATTTATGACGGGCCTTGCGGGAGCTAAAGAGATGCTCTCCTATAGAACGTTTGACATTACTACTCCAACAAGCCAACTACACACCTGTCAGACATCTTCCGTCTCATATCATACACGCCTTGAAGCATGTTTTGTTTCACAGTTTGACTAGGAACGGAAGATGCTTTTATATATATATAACCCTATACATACATTCTATATACCTATACAGTACACTCGATATATAGTAATTTACAAGAAACTATTACCTACATATAAAGATAAGAAATATATGCTCGCGCAAAGCCTTCGACAACTCAAACGAGCTCGTTTTGTGGTCTAATTCCATGTGGATAGTAGGGGGGGGGGGGGGGGGTTGTGGCACTGGCATAGAGTTGGATGAACTTGGATTTACCTTTTGTGAAGATTATTGTTAGTACCACTTATTGGTGGTATCCGCCGTTCCTAGGTATCTAAATGCCGCGCTCTGCGACCTTCCAAAAGGCACAATTCTTCACACGCCGTTTCTCACCACAATTATTATTTATATAACGTAAATACAGTCCGTGAGTCCAAACAACCGTTTAAGATGATTTATTTTCCGGGAGCGCGGTCAAACCGTCTTAATATATAGCCGACCAAGAATTAAATGACTAGAATGGGCACATTATCGGCGCATACATCAGATACAAAGTACCATTTTTTTTTTTTTTTTTTGTTGGAGGGGAAAAAAATGGAATTACCCATGCCCAGGAGTCACACCTCCCTGCTATGTCCGGGTCCCCACATATTGAGCGGGCATCAGCTCGTGTGGTATACGGACAACCCCTTTGTGTTTACAGTTGTCCTACTAAGAATTAACTGTGAGCCATGGCCTCGGTATATGCTGAAGGCTTTCTACCTGCAATTTGCCCTTTTGGGCGATATATATGTGTATATGATATATATGGGAGGAGTTTGCCTGCTTACCCGATTTTATGAGCGGACATCAGCTCATAGTCACGGGCATGATCGCGGCATGTTAGGGGGACAGATAGCCCCCGCTACCAAGAGGTGGTTATATATAATTTTTTAGAAACCTATCCTAATCCTAAACTACTTTATATTTGGGTCATTTAGGGGGCTCTGACCTCAGTCCGGGAGGTTTAAAGGGGCAGGGGGAGATTGTGTGTTCATCGAATCAAGACGGCGATCTCCGATCTCGATACAAAGTACCACAACGTCCGACCAATATATATATGAAAATATTGTGGGTGTGCACTGCTGGAGAGCGTGTAGTTGCTAACTCTTTGTAATATGTCAGGCGGGCGGCCGCAAGCGTGCCACCACCGGCCGTCGGGCGTCCGCACCGCCGCGCCCGCGTCCGCGGCAGCGACGCAGCTCCCTGTTCCGACGTATATCCAGCAAGCGCGCCAGCCAGGAGATGCACCAGGTAACCATCGTCCGCACCGCCGCGCCCGCGTCCGCGGCAGCGACGCAGCTCCCTGTTCCGACGTATATCCAGCAAGCGCGCCAGCCAGGAGATGCACCAGGTAACCATCGTCCGCACCGCCGCGCCCGCGTCCGCGGCAGCGACGCAGCTCCCTGTTCCGACGTATATCCAGCAAGCGCGCCAGCCAGGAGATGCACCAG
Organism: Argyresthia goedartella; assembly: GCA_949825045.1. Classification (NCBI taxonomy): domain Eukaryota; kingdom Metazoa; phylum Arthropoda; class Insecta; order Lepidoptera; family Argyresthiidae; genus Argyresthia; species Argyresthia goedartella. The sequence goes on from OX463834.1 coordinate 21,842,284, forward strand.
GTAACCATCGTCCGCACCGCCGCGCCCGCGTCCGCGGCAGCGACGCAGCTCCCTGTTCCGACGTATATCCAGCAAGCGCGCCAGCCAGGAGATGCACCAGGTAACCATCGTCCGCACCGCCGCGCCCGCGTCCGCGGCAGCGACGCAGCTCCCTGTTCCGACGTATATCCAGCAATCGCGCCAGCCAGGAGATGCACCAGGTAACCATCGTCCGCACCGCCGCGCCCGCGTCCGCGGCAGCGACGCAGCTCCCTGTTCCGACGTATATCCAGCAAGCGCGCCAGCCAGGAGATGCACCAGGTAACCATCGTCCGCACCGCCGCGCCCGCGTCCGCGGCAGCGACGCAGCTCCCTGTTCCGACGTATATCCAGCAAGCGCGCCAGCCAGGAGATGCACCAGGTAACCATCGTCCGCACCGCCGCGCCCGCGTCCGCGGCAGCGACGCAGCTCCCTGTTCCGACGTATATCCAGCAAGCGCGCCAGCCAGGAGATGCACCAGGTAACCATCGTCCGCACCGCCGCGCCCGCGTCCGCGGCAGCGACGCAGCTCCCTGTTCCGACGTATATCCAGCAAGCGCGCCAGCCAGGAGATGCACCAGGTAACCATCGTCCGCACCGCCGCGCCCGCGTCCGCGGCAGCGACGCAGCTCCCTGTTCCGACGTATATCCAGCAAGCGCGCCAGCCAGGAGATGCACCAGGTAACCATCGTCCGCACCGCCGCGCCCGCGTCCGCGGCAGCGACGCAGCTCCCTGTTCCGACGTATATCCAGCAAGCGCGCCAGCCAGGAGATGCACCAGGTAACCATCGTCCGCACCGCCGCGCCCGCGTCCGCGGCAGCGACGCAGCTCCCTGTTCCGACGTATATCCAGCAAGCGCGCCAGCCAGGAGATGCACCAGGTAACCATCGTCCGCACCGCCGCGCCCGCGTCCGCGGCAGCGACGCAGCTCCCTGTTCCGACGTATATCCAGCAAGCGCGCCAGCCAGGAGATGCACCAGGTAACCATCGTCCGCACCGCCGCGCCCGCGTCCGCGGCAGCGACGCAGCTCCCTGTTCCGACGTATATCCAGCAAGCGCGCCAGCCAGGAGATGCACCAGGTAACCATCGTCCGCACCGCCGCGCCCGCGTCCGCGGCAGCGACGCAGCTCCCTGTTCCGACGTATATCCAGCAAGCGCGCCAGCCAGGAGATGCACCAGGTAACCATCGTCCGCACCGCCGCGCCCGCGTCCGCGGCAGCGACGCAGCTCCCTGTTCCGACGTATATCCAGCAAGCGCGCCAGCCAGGAGATGCACCAGGTAACCATCGTCCGCACCGCCGCGCCCGCGTCCGCGGCAGCGACGCAGCTCCCTGTTCCGACGTATATCCAGCAAGCGCGCCAGCCAGGAGATGCACCAGGTAACCATCGTCCGCACCGCCGCGCCCGCGTCCGCGGCAGCGACGCAGCTCCCTGTTCCGACGTATATCCAGCAAGTGCGCCAGCCAGGAGATGCACCAGGTAACCATCGTCCGCACCGCCGCGCCCGCGTCCGCGGCAGCGACGCAGCTCCCTGTTCCGACGTATATCCAGCAAGCGCGCCAGCCAGGAGATGCACCAGGTAACCATCATCATCAGAGTGTTCTGTGACGCTGCTCCATAGCTGTCAGAAACTGTGGTACCTGTCCAAATACGGTATTTGTCAAGGTAGTCTAATAAATCTAGAAACGTGTCTCAAGCTGAACCTATTTCAACAAACACGTTTGAAAATATCTGAATTGTATTTTTAGGCTAGTTGTATTTTATAAACTCAATTTTGTGACGTCATTGTGACGACTATGACCTCACATGCTAGTATTTTTAGAACTCGTGAACAAAATTACCGTTTTGACAGTTCCTAAAAAGGATCTTTTTTGACTAGCAGTCAAATACCGTATTGATGATAGTTGCCAAATCTGTCAAAACATGGTAACTGTCAAAGAACGAGACACCTGTCCCAATCTTTGACACCTGTGAAAATCAATGATAGCTGTAAAAAATGGAGAGTGTCTGATTACTCGATGGAGTAAGCGTATCAATGGCGCCGCTCAGCTGCTCCGACACTACATATCCAGCAAGCGCGCCAGCCAGGAGATGCAACAGGAAACCATCATGACGACCCGAATGGCCGAGTCGGCAGTGACCCTGCCTACAAAGCCAAGGGTCCCGGGTTCGAGTCCCGGAGAGGGCAAATATTTGTTTGATGAGAACGGACGTCGTACCCTTGTCATGGTTGTTTATCTATCCAAGTATAATATTTATCTATATAAGTATGTGTATCATTGTCTAGTACCCAAGATACAGGGAATCCTAGTTTGTGGCTAGATCAATCTGTGTCAATAGTGTCCAAGATATTATTATTATCATCATCATCATCAGATGACCCACTGATTAGGGCACCTCACGCACCGGTCCTCAACCCGCAGCCATTGTTTGCCGGCCCCGTCTTATGACGTCATCGTCATCGTGCAACGTACACCGGAACCGTCTGCTGGATTCTTCAAGTAGCTTTCACTACTGGAGGTGGCTGTCATCTGATTATCCCTTCCAAAAGACACATCTTTCGCCAGACAACAGTATGGAAAGCACAAATTATTACGCATCGAAAACGTTAGCGAGTTGAATTTTGACTCTTTTGATCAAAGGTATATGCATGGTTTTTCATTCTGGTAACAATTAGTGCTTCCTATGCTAATCTTTGACGCCGGCTATGCTTCAATAATAATTTATTCTAACAAAATGTCTGTTTCTACCAACAGATGGCGCACGGCGTCTCGTCAGCGGCGGGTGCGGAGTGCCCCACCTCCCCCGCCTCACCCTGCGGGGACGGGCCCCTGGCAACTGCACACCTACACCAAAGGTATGTATAGAAATTAAGTTCCCTGCGTAATAATGAATATCTCATAAACAACACTATGTACAGTACTCCAAAACTAATAATGCGCATAGATATCTACATAGAGTGGATAAAACCGTCATTTAGGATCAGAAGGAACTTGAAGCAAAACGTTCTTGGTGACATATCGTCCGCTATATGAATCGCCCTGAGAGCATAACGTCCGCAAATTAAAAGGCATGCTAGTTTCTATAGTTCTACTAAAGAGTTCATAATACTGAACGTTCGCAATGTAAAATGTCGAGGGAGTAAAATGTCCGCAATTGAAAAGGTTTGCTAGTTTCTATAGTATGACATTGCTAGACATTTTCTATCACGTATTCTAAAGAGTATTATCATATATGGAACGGACAATAAATAGAGCTCCATACGCGCTGAAGTCATTTTAATTTTATGTCATTTTGCGCTAAAATTCAATTGCTCTAAGGGCTTTATGAATTGAGTACGACTTTCTCCTTGGCCGTTTTCACGTTGTGGTCATATTGTTTTAAAGGACATTATGACTGGCGGACTAACTAATTCAAAAGACGTTTTGCTTCGAGTACCTTCTGCTCCTAAATGAAAACTGTTTGAAACCGAGTTTGAAAAGGGTTAAAATTTTGGATAAAAATCGTAAAGTAATGTTTTTGGTATTACTAGAATAGTTTGTAATGATTTATTATTTTTGAGTTAATCGACTTCCCACGTAAAAAAAAACTATCCTGGAAGAAAATAGGTATTAATTACTTACATGATCAAGACACTCATGAGTTTTGATTGTGTACCCAACATAATTAAAGTTGAAATTAAACTTACCTCTGAAAACAAAACCAAGAAGGGTGTGTAATATGAGCTCTATATAATTAAACGTACAGAGAACACGTGCAGTCGGCGTCAATGCTCAAAGGCAACTGATTGATCGGCGGGTGACCGCCAACCGCCGGTAATTGCTTTCGATTGTTACACGTGACATTGACTCCTATTTGTTTGTTTGACGACCCGAATGGCCGAGTTGGCAGTGACCCTGCCGTCGAAACCAAGGGTCCTGGGTTCGAGTCCCGGTGGGGGCAAATATTTGTTTGATGAGAACGGATGTTTGTGCCCTAGTCATTGTTGTTTATCTATCTAAGTATAATATTTATCTATATAAGTATAAGTATCGTTGTCTAGCACCCAAGATACAGGGAATCCTAGTTTGGGGCTAGATCAATGTGTGTAAATAGTGTCCAAGGTATTATTATTATTTCATTCGAACAAAGTACAAATTGAAAATTCAATGTTTAGGGCTCATACGATTATATGATACGGGTGTCTTCTGGCGAATATTTCTATGCTATCAGCTTTGGAGTACTGTATGTAGCTGATTTATGTGTGTTTGTGCTGATACAGCAAATAAATGCCATTAAATTCATCTGTTTCCAGGCCATCTTCGCTCCACGGGCTCAAACACAAGCTGGTGCTGGGCGGCGCGGGGGCGGGCGGCGAGGCACGGCGCGCGTCCCTGCAGCACATGCCACTGTCGCCGCTCGCGCGCACCGAGGAGCACAGTCCCACCGGGTACGAGACGATATCAAAACTGTCAAATACTATGATAGCTGTTAAAAAGTCCATAACTGTTAAAATGGCTCTAGGCAAAAACTATAACAGCTGTAAATAAAGTTTTCGAAACGGTGACAGATGTCAAAAACTATAACATTCTGGTTTGGTTTGTCAAGGATCTTTGACATTGATTTTGGACCTTATGGCTTGGCAATAGAGTCCAAAACCAAAGAAAAAAAAATTCAGGGGCGGCCCAAGCCGCCCCTGAATTTTTTTTTACTTACTAGACTTACAGTATTGTAATTTGTATTTTTTTTACTTACTAGACTTTTTTTACTTACTAGACTTACAGTATTGTAAGTCTAGTAATGATTAAGGATTAGTCTCAACAAGACCCATTATGAAATATAAATAATGTAAAAGCAAGCGATGATCTGTTAGCAAGTGTAGCAAAGAGAAACTATCAAGTCAAGTCCTGCTAAGAGGGACGGCATAAGCAGCTTTTGAACGTTCCGTCCGAAATATTAACTTTCATAAGTATCTATTCAGTTTAAACCTCACGCTAGCAGCGGCCGTTACTAGCTACTTTCTAGTGGCGATAAAATTGGCGGGTTGCGAATTGTCTTGTTTCCGTAACGTTGTCTTGTTTGTAATCCGCCGCCAGAGAAATAAAAACAAATTACCTTATTTATTACTCTGGCGGCCGCTTGCTTTGAGTGAGTGTCGGCGTTATTTAAAAAGAGCAGGCACGGGGAAAAGTGGCGCGATCAAAGGTGATTCTAACAAAATGAATAACCTTTACCAAGGGGGGCGGCGCGTTGAGAAATAATAATAATAATACCTTGGACACTATTTACACACATTGATCTAGCCCCAAACTAGGATCCCCTGTATCTTGGGTACTAGACAACGATACACATACTTATATATAGATAAATATTATACTTAGATAGATAAACAACCATGACTAGGGTACAAACATCCGTTCTCATCAAACAAATATTTGCCCCTACCGGGACTCGAACCCGGGACCCTTGGCTTCGAAGGCAGGGTTACTGCCGAGGTAGTTATACCCCCCTCTCCCTTCCCCCCCCCCCCCCCCCCCCCGCAGACGCTGCGAGGCGCGCTCGCCGTCGCCGCTGCTGGCTCGCGAGTGTCGCCGGGCCTGGCCGCGCCGCGACCCCGCGTCGCCGCTGCTGCGCCGGGCGCTGTCCCCTGACAGGTCTGTACGGCTCAAGATTACGTCACTACATATAAACATTTACATACAGGCACATACATTGCTTCTGACCCCACTCTAGGATACCTTGTGTCGTGGGAACAGCGACAATGCATATAAACATCCAAGAACTCTTTTTTTTCTTTAAACCCAACTGGAATCTGTCCACAATAATGTCTCCACCGAGGGGTACTGGCCTTTACCTGTAAATGAGTAAGATTGAGCTTCCACCACGCTGGCTCAATTAATGGAAACAAATATATTGACCACCAAAATATTTTTTTCCTACCCAAAATGGGTAAATACTACCCAAAAGTTATTTTCTGCAACTTTTGGTGATAATTTACCTATTTTGGGTAGTATCAGGGCATAATACTGCGGTAGCTTAGGTGAAGGGTAAAGGGGGTGAGCGAAGCGAAGCCCCCTTTATCCTTCGTGTTAGATTGAACATGTAAGTACAACAAAAAATACTTAAAACATAAACTTAAGTACATAAACATAAAAACAAGTTTGGTGATCATTTAGCCAAACACAATTTGGTGGTCTTTTACTAATTCTGGCGATCGTTTCGAATTTATTGGTAGTAAATTTTCGAATTTTTTGGTGATCGTTTAAACATAAGCCATAATTAATTGGCCTATACTCGGCTCATTATATAAGTTCTTCTCTAGCTTTTTGACCAATAATCATGGCGACGCATATGCTAAATGAAAAACCTGTAACTGTCTCGGTGTGTGACGTTGCTGTTTCTGGTTCCCGAATCCTAGTATGGGGTCAGAAGTACAATCGATGATGTACGCTGCACTGGGCATAGAGCTTCGTTCGGTGAACTCCAGATCTAGAATCACCCCCCATATTACATTAGTGATATATCCCCCGCAGGCTGCACCCCCGCTCCGCCGAGAGCAAGTGCTCCATCAGCCCGCTGTGTTGCGGCGCCGGAGCCTCCGTCGCCGCCGCCGCGCCGCGCCGCGCGCCCGCCTGGAGACCGCCGCCCGCCGCGCCGCCCACGCCACCGCCGCCCGTACCCGCTGCCGACGAGGGGCTGGGCTTGCCCCGCATCGCCGAGGAGAAGGACTCGCCGCAGCACCACGCCAGGAACAGGGGGTGAGTGTGCCGACAGCAACGGAGACAGGTTAGAATCGTGATACCTATGACGGCTGTAAAGCAGTGCCAATACCGTGGCACCTGTCATAAACGAAGACACATGTCAAAAACGAAACCTGTCAAATACGACGAAACATGTCGAAAACGACACCTGTCAAAAACGACGACAAATGTCAAAAACGGCGACACCTGCCAAAAACAACGACACCTGCCAAAAACAACGATACCTGTCAAACACAACGACACCTGTCAAAATCTAGTACCTTTAGTAACTAGGGCTATAGGTCCCCCTGTATTGATGAGGGGAGGGACTCGCCGCAGCACCACGCAAGGGGAAGAATGTGAGTGCAGTGACACCTGTCAAAATTTATGTCAGCTGTTGAAAACGCTGTTAAGCCGTGATACCTGTCAAAAACTGTAATAGCTGTCAAAAAGCCGTCAAAAAGTGTCAAAAACTATGATAGATAACTAGTTTTTAAAACGATGACCCCTGTTAGAATCTATTGCAGTTGTAAAAACTGTCCTAACCGTGATACCGGACAAAATTATGATATACACATATTAGACGATACAGGTATAGCCAAGAAACTCAAGGAGGAATTCACGATACGTCATCACGCCTGTGTTAGAAAGAGAGGGTATGATTCATAGGTACATTCTAATACAGGCGTGACGACGTATCGTGAAATCGTATTTGAGCTTCTTGGCTATACCTGTGTGGTTCTATAAGGATTAACAGTTGTCAAAATTATTGAGTCAGCTATTAAAAAGTAAAACTGCCAAAGCGAAAACAAAAGAAGCCTTAGAAGTTTACCACGTTTATGACTTACATTACATGTATGTGGGGCCAGAACTGGTATGTGCCTGCATAATAATGCCCGTGTTTATCCACAGGCCGCCGGGCAGCAAGCAGACGCCCGTCATGCTGACGTCATCACCCATCTCACGTGATACGTCGCGCGTGTCACGTGACGCGTTCGACTCGTCCGCCTCGCTGGCATCTCTGTCGATGAGCGACGACTCGAGGGACAATGGTAAGTGTTCAACTCCTTCTTAGTACGTGCTTCTGCCGTTAGATGGCAGTTCGAGTTCAGATAAAATGAACCTTAGAGTATAAAAGTGTTCGAGTTCTGATAAAACGAACCTTAGAGTGAAAAAGTGTTCAGATAAAATGAACCTTAGAGTTAAAAAAATTTCGAGTTCAGATAAAAATAAACTTAGAGGGAAAAAGTGTTTGAGTTCAGATAAAAATAAACTTAGAGTGAAAAATTGTTAGAGTTCAGATAAAAATAAACAAAGTGTTCGAGTTCAGATAAAATGAAACTTAGAGTGAAAAAGTGTTCGAGTTCAGACAAAAAGAAACAAAGTGTTCGAGTTTAGATAAAATGAAACTTAGAGTGAAAAAGTGTTCGAGTTCAGATAAAATTAAACTTAGAGTGAAAAAGTGTTCGAGTTCAGACAAAAAGAAACAAAGTGTTCGAGTTTAGATAAAATGAAATTTAGAGTGAAAAAGTGTTCGAGTTCAGATAAAATTAAACTTAGAGTGAAAAAGTGTTCAAGTTCAGGTGACAGTCCGATTCGCATACTTATTCGACGCGTAATTGTTTCTGCTTCCTATACTGGACAGATTTTAAAATTTCCGAAAAGCACAGTTGTGCCCATTTTAATCCAGTCACTTGCCCATGTACTAGGGTGCGCTCAAATTTCCGCAGTTTTTTCACAAATTGCGCGCGCGAACCCGGCAGCGGCGACGTACTCGACAAACACTTATATTGCTGGCCAAGTACTCATGCCAATATACAATTAAATGCAGTGTTGGAAAGCTGAAGAAATGCAGAATTTAGTATTGTAAATATTTAGTTACCTGTTTAATGAACAAAGCACCAAGAAGGAATTAACTATGTATAAATGGAGGAAGTTGGCTAGCCAGTTCTGGACAAGAATCTAGTCGCATCGTTTCTACTCATCCATGCCTTTTATTTCCCCAGTAATCCTCCTAGACGACAGCCGCTCCAGCACAGACACGAGCATGCCGACATCGGAGGACAAAAAGAAGCCCACTCCCGCAGAGCCGGCGCAGCCGCCGACCTCTGAGCCTGCTAAGGCGAGGAAGAAGTCCGACTCAAGTCTCAAGGATGAAGATTTGAGGGGGAAAGAGAAAGGTATAACTAAGCGAGGAATGTGGTTTCCCCTCGCTCGCTCTCGTCCTCGACGTGTCACTAGGTCAGTGACCGGACGCTATGACGTCAACAGAGCGAGGTGCCTTGTTGGCGTGTAGTGGGTTCTTGCGGTAGTGCGGGTGGTGCGGGAGCGTTGTGCTGTCGTGATGTCTGCATGGTACAGTACATAATGTTACCCCTCCCGCACCGAACATCTTCCGCAGGTATTTACTCCGCTAGGCGCTAGATGTGGAGTGTTGCCTTATATGTTTGTGACGGAACTTTAAAAAGACACCTTAGAAACATTAGGATTCCTTCATCTTTCGAACTTTTCTATTGTTCATGCTTGTATTTTTAAAGGTAAGAAGAGTGACAAAACTGAGATGAAAAAGCAAGAATTATTGAAGAAGCAAGAATCAGTGAAGAAACTGGAAAAGGCCGACTCGAACGAAGAAAAAGGTATGATGAATATATCAAGAAACGAATTCCTTTTTAATCTTAAAAGTATGCCAGTAATGACATATATAATTATATAATTTCGATATATAATTAGCATTAATTTTGTAATTTGACAATATTTTATTTAAAAAAGGAAACGCAAAAGATGCGACGACTGTGGAGTTTCTTCGGTGAGCTCTTCTCCACAGATTCCGCCATTGTGTTAGTGAACTCACCCAAAAAAATGTAATGACGGATCTAAGTGATGTAACAACATCCTATGGAAATAAATGATTTTTGATTTTGATTTTGATTTTGACAGTCTACATGGAAAGCTTATTAAAGGAGAAATATCTGGTTCACCGGGACTGAAGGCTTCACGTGCTCTCCGGCGAGCTTGGCTTAACATTGGTCACCTAATCATGTATGTAGCCAACTGTTGCTTAACCCGCTGAACTCCACTTTCGTCGTCTACAGGTACGAACGAAAAAGCGGAACCTCCCAAACCGGAAGTGAAGCTAACGAAACAGGAACAAAAGATGGAGCGCGCCGGTTCCGTGAAGAAGACTGAAGCCAAGCAAGAGAAGAAGTTGGAGAAGCAGGACAGCAAGAGACTGAAGGAGGAGAGAAGAGAAGAGAAGAAGGAGACGAAGAAAGAGGCGTTGAAGCGGCAGGAGTCGTTGGAGGCGAACAAAGTAAATATGCGCCCTTTTTCCATATGAAGTGGTAGAGGGAAGACATTTGTAGGGTACAAATTTCCTTTATCCACGTTCACTGAACTCTCCTAATTGGAATCACAAGCTTTATAAACATTTATTATACAGGACGATACATTGCTTCTGGCCCCACACTAGGATACGATACCATGTTTCGTGGAAACCAGAAACAGCGAGACATTACACACATATAAACATTCAAGACTTGGGTTGGCAGAGCCTCGAACTGCAACGCAACGAAGCTTTTGGGATCAGAAATAGTTTGGATAATAACCACCCTTGTCCGATTTCTTATTTCAGTCAAATTTCAAAGGTACAAACTTTGTGAAGCTAGGACACAATCACGGAAAACTCAATGAAATGATACGTACCTACCTGAAAATGGGGTTAGTAGAGATCTTAGTAGAGATCAGCGGCTCTGTGTAGCGGGTTGCTCCCCTCCCTCAGATATGGCGAGGGGGGTGATGGCTGGTGCACAAGTCATACTCGTGAACGGGTGCTGTTTGGGGGGACTGGTCAAGTCTGGTTTCTCATGAGTTATGCTCATTACAGCTTGTCTTTGTTCTTATTTATTTATTTTGTTAGATAGTTGTTTTGAGACATCTTATTGGCAATTATGGATACGATGTTGTTATATTGCCATTAGATTACATAATTTTTATATCGTACACTGTGTAATAAAAAAAATGTGACGAAAATGGAAAAAATGACATCCCTGTAAAGTTTCTTGATGCTATCTTCACTGATGGGCGTATTTCCGAAGCAGAGAGTTAATGTTTTTTTTTCCTGAGCGAGATTCAGTCATAAATCACCACTTGAAGGGGAGGTTGCCTTTTTCAAACTCAACCCATATTCAGTTATGTACTCATTAGTTTAGTCGATCATATTTGATTTAATGTAAAAGTGCATTATTTTGCCTACTTGCAATCAATGATTTGAGTTTTGAGATTAAGGGGATGCTTAAGAGATCTGTCTTATTCTCGATTATAGAACAGCCATCCGTCTTCACTCCTGCCCCTGTAGCAAGCACGTTCCGTGTCACTCGTGTTTGTCGCGCATCTTACCCCGTCTAAACGTCACAATTCGCCACTCACCGATACTTCTCAATAGCTTCGAAGCGATAAAATGCGTGCTACAGGGGCTGGGGCTCTAGTCACCCTAAATTTACTGTAATTTTTTAATATTGACGAGTCAAAGTGGTCGTATACTCAATCATCATCATAGTACTTATGTCATCGTGTCTCCCCACCAGTCGCCAGACAGCGTCGACGGCGAAGTCCGAGCCGCCCGCCACCCCAGCAGCATGGTGAGCAAGCTGCTCGGGGTGATGGGACGCAAGCGGGACGATGACGACGCCAAGCAAGGACGCAGGCAGGACAAGCACGCCAAGAAGAAGGTGAAATTACATATTTAAATGTAGCCAATGTGTCGTTGATCTTGGACCTGGTGTAGTGCCGTAATTGTGGGGCGGGGTCGATCAGTCTATGAGACTGAAAGAGTATTTATAGAATTCATAATAGTTGTAATTATTATGCTAAGTAACCGTAATATAATAATTATAATAATAAATATAATAAAATATACCTTGGACACTATTTACATACATTGATCTAGCTCTAAACTAGGATTCTCTGTACCAGACAACGATACTCATACTTATATAGCTAAATATTATACTTAGATTGATAAACAACCATGACTAGGGTACCATACCATAGGGTGACCATACTAAATACTTTTGGACAAAGTAAAAATACTAAAAAATATATCTAAGCACATTATTATACGTATATAGCATCGAAAATGAAACTCAGCGGAGACGTAAAAACTTCAGAGATGACATTTAGTTAAATTAATGCGACGCGTCAGGCCAAAACAGCCTTTTGGAAATCTCAGATTACTTCATGGTTATTTGTGTCTCAAGGGAGCAAAATGATGTATTTACGGCGAGGGCGATACATTGAATCCAGAGTGAAGCACACGATTCTACGAAAGAATCCTGAGCGTAACCAAGGTTGCAAGCATGACGAAAATAATTTTGCTCCTGAGTGACACATACAACTTTTCACACCGACTATGAGGAAAATTTAAATTAAATGCTCTAAAAATAATGAAATAACTATATTGAATTACACTATCATCACTTCTACAGTAATCGAACAACGAAAACAAAACTTTTTTTAATAATGGCGGATTGTTAAGGATAAGGGAAAGGTCACAGATAAAATATTCCTGTGCTATTTTTACCGAAGTGTAAAAATAACGAATCGAATATTACAATGGTATCGGATACCAACATTCATTATATCACAATAACAGTCATCGATAGTTTTGATTTCAATTATAGGAAATTCAAATAGTAGGAAAAATTCATTAATTTTCATGTAACGTTGTTAAAGTTAAAACTTGAAAAATGTTCGTTTTTAATCTATTACGATGAAATTTCAATCGATTATTTTATTAAGATGTGTGTGTGTGTGTATAATGTGTTCAATTGGCACATTGCGTAAATGCTACATGCCAATGAAAAAATTAAAAATATTTGCTTAAACAGAAAAGTACCATTTTGCTCCCGCTCGTCGTGGAGCAAAACTTACTTTTCCGAATGAAAGGTGTGAAAAAAAAATTACGTTGCTCTGTGAGTCCTCTATACATAGGCTATCAGCCTTTTTAAATTGTTTCAATTCCTATTGATCTAAAAGTAAGCTGGCCTAAAGTACAAGTTCCGCTGTCGGGGTGCTTGGTCTTAAAGTGGAATTCCGTAACCAGCGGTAGACTCGCTGTCTCGCTCACTCGCTTGGTAATTACGCTTGCTGTCTCGCTCACTCACCTTGGCGACATGTCGTTTGCCGTTGCGGGGCATAGGCCTATAACAGAATACGAGTAAAAGTAACAATAAGAACCGTACTCCACCACAGCGGGTTCATGGAGGGATGACGGGCTGGTGGCCCGCTCGACTAACAGAAGTTTCCGAGCTGCCCTATTAGGGCCTCTGACACAGCTTTACGACTACTAGCACCGAGTACCTGTAATAAACCAACCTGAAACATGGAAATTTGTATACAGCGTTGTGGAAACCAGAATATATAAGTATATTTTGATGACCCGAATGGCCGAGTCTGCAGTGACCCTGCTTACGAAGCAAAGGGTCCCGAGTTCGAGTCCCGATGGGGGCAAATATTTGCTTGATGAGAACGGATGTTTGTACCCTAGTCATGGTTGTTTATATATCTAAGTATAATATGTATCTATATAAGTATGTTTATCGTTGTCTAGTATCCAAGATACAGGGAATCCTAGTTTGGGGCTAGATCGATGTGTGTAAATAGTGTTCAATTATATTAGTATTATTATTATTAGGTAAAATTCTAAGAACCGGGGATTTTTTTCTATCCTTTCCCAGCCTGGATTCGATTTGATTCCTTTTGATTGTGAGGCAGATTCTCGACCGATGTGCCACTACGAGTCATGAATCTACTGACTACTACGTCAGTCGTGCAGTTAAAGCTGAACAATCTTACAAGTATAATATTTTTTAACTTTCAGGGTAATGTCTCCAACCAACCGCAACAACAGCCGAGCAAGCCAGCAGAGTCCTCAACCTCTACAGAAAAGAGCGAGAAACAAGAGACCGAAGACAAAAAGGGCAGAAAGGGACGGGGCAGGGCCTCTAGTTCGTCATCGGGCGAGAAATGAAAGAGACAGACATATGTCAATTGATACCACTTCAAACGGTAGTCTACAGTCAAAGCGCCCGTATTATTTTTAGTAACGTTTAAAAATGGCCGCTTTTAGAATTGATAGTTCGTTGACGAAAGTGTTGTGCACTTTAATTGTAGACATGCTGTATCCGAAATGAGGTTTTATTCAAGCTTTTGTTTTAGAAAAATAAATCGTATTGAGTAAATAGTTCTGCTAAGTGGGAGAGGGACAAGTATATACATTCTTAGTGAGTAAAGACAGGGATATTATCATGCTTGGCCGTGTTTTTGAAATGTGCGTGAATCGCGTGAGAGATATGGCAAATAATCGAAATGCTATAGGCGATAAGCTGGCGAAATGTTTGCTTTCATAAATTGTCACAGACAGGCAATAAGGTATGCTAAGAATTTTAAAGTAGGTGTTCAGTGTTGTGTATTTAAATATAATTAAAAACTACAAAAATAATATAACTATATAAATCGCTGTAAGCTTTCTCTAGACTGTTTTTAGTTTTAGTAAATTGTGAGAGATCAAGCAAATATAAAATGTAATTTATTATTTTCGTCTTGGTCCGATATTCGCTTATTCCAGTATTACAACGTTTCGGGCGTAAAGTAAAGAGTTTTATTAGTATTTTGATTTTAAATTAAGGCTTAGGCAATGGAATTGTTAAATTTGGTTGTAAAGTATTTGATTTGTTGAACAATCTCAATGTACTGTAGTAAGTATAAGAACGGGGTTGTAGAAGGGAAGAAAAGGCCTTTGACAACATATTTGGAGTAAACCGATGACCGAATGCGCAGACTGCCACTCAAATAAAGCACCACTTTCGCTAGCAGACCATGAAAAATGCATCGCGAACTTCAACTTTATGCCATGGTAATCGCGTGAAAAATCCACTGTACTGAGGGTGTCCTGGGAGACGGTGCCAGCATGGCTCTGACTGGCAGTCACAGTTTGAGTAGTCGGATGTGCATCCGATGCAGTCTAGATTCTCTAGAATCTATATTAAAGAGGAATCTAGATTAATAGTCCGTAGTCTGATTTTTGGATGTCAAACACTAGATGCTTAGAGTTGTTAGAATTTAGAATTGTTGTATTGTGATATATTTTTAAATGTCTCTGTGTTTTTTTAATCATACGTATGTTACTGTCCATGCTTTTCTGGCTTTGTTTTTACCAGTTTGTTATTTTTCTGTTTTTATTATCTTTGCACTGTATTTTTAGTCGTTACTTTTTCTTTACCTGGGATGTCATTTATTTTATTAGTAATATTCTGCGAACATATTTTGAATACTTAGTAGACGTATCCAATATTCCACATTCCTAATATTGTTTTGTAATTCAGTGCCATACATTAGCATTATATGACTGAGGCTTCAAAAAATCATAGTTTTTATCAGGACATTTGTGCAATGCTATTTTATAAATATATCCAGCCCATTGAAACAACATCTAATTTACCGAAAATGTAAACTTCCTGTAGATATCCTAAGTATCGGTCTTCCACTATTCCTTACGTTAATATTGGTTTTGAATACTATATTATGCTTAATTTGTAGACAGCTCAGCTATTGTAGTACCCAACATACATTCCATTTTGCTTTAGAAAATAATTTATAGTAGAAATCTGTCATATAACATATGAATGCGAGAGACATTTGACCTGCATAA
Organism: Argyresthia goedartella; assembly: GCA_949825045.1. Taxonomy (NCBI): domain Eukaryota; kingdom Metazoa; phylum Arthropoda; class Insecta; order Lepidoptera; family Argyresthiidae; genus Argyresthia; species Argyresthia goedartella. The sequence goes on from OX463834.1 coordinate 21,857,731, forward strand.
TATATTTTCCGCCTTATAACCTCAAAATAGCACAGTCGCCGCTTGAATTTTGGGTTCTCAGGCGGGATAATTCTATTCGTAACTCGTTCGAAAAGGCTTCTTTACGAACCTCGCTTCGAACCCGCGTTCGTCTCGTGCCGTCAAGTTCTCGGTTCGTAAAGGTACTTCGTAAAAAAGACTGCGAACTCGTACGAAATGTACTATTGTCTATTAGGGGCCTTGTTCTCTTTCTCCAACATTGATCCCGATAGGTATAGTGATTGCGATCATGAATGAAATTATGTGATGGAATTGTATCAAATACTTGTGCTCTGAAGTTGGTGATTCTTCAAACTTCAATTCAATTCAAGGTTCTGGGATCGATGTTGGATGTAGAGAATAAGGGGGTCAGTCTAGTCAAACAGTGGCTCGATTCCGTATCTATGAAATTAATCCAGATAGCTCTCAAATAGATGTTTGGAGTGATATTCTCCAACTTTAAACTGACCTCGACCAATTAGAACACAATTACTCCACACGGACTGTCATCTAAAGCGATACGGTATTTGACAAGGTAGTGCAATACATCTAGAAACGTGTCTCAAGCTGAACCTATTTCAACAAAAACGTTTGACAATATCAGAATTGTATATTTCCAGCGGTTGTATTTTATAGACTCAATTTTGTGTTAAAAAGACAGCATTTGACTATGAAGTCAAATTTCAGCAAGTATTTCAAAGAACTCGTGAACAAAATTACCGTTTTCACAGTTCCTAAAAAGTATCTATCTTGACTGTAGTCAAATAACTTATTGTTATTGTAATTTGAATTTGGAAGGAATCGGAAAACGTCAAGAGATGCAGAATTGAGCTACAGGATTGAAGCTAACTTCGTGTGGACTCTACATATCTCACGATTCTTTGTGTTTTTAATGTAAGCTGTTTCTCGCTCGCTCTTGTTCATGATAATCATCTATTGCTATTTTTCTTAGACACAAAGAAACGTTGAACATTACGTTGATATACATCTGCAACTAAGACATAGCGTCGCCCCTTTTCTCATACAGGGTACCAGAAGCAAAATTGTGCCCACATTTAGTCATTTAGGTACTCCATTTTGCAGGACAGGGGGCTAGACCATCGCCGCAGGACGGATACACAGATACAGTGTATTTACAGGTATGAGTTGAGTTCGGTCTTTAGAGCAAGCTTCGATTATTGCTGGAAGCATAGTAATTGCGTCTAATGACATAAAAGCCAGAAAACTACGTCAACAATCAGAAAATTATTATAGTGTCTGCTAATAACGGAAGTCTGCTTTAAACTCCGAACTCAACTGTTATCGTAAATGCACTGTCTGTCTGTTGACAGCTGTCCTTGTTGATATAAAGTTATGTTAACTTGGGATATCCTAAAATTCCTGAAACAAGATAATTACATAACATTTGGTTGCTAAGCAGCGTTCATATCAACCCTACACCTATCTGTACGATTACCATTGTATATGTCGTCATATCATAAATACCTAAATAACACTGTTATTATGCAGTTTGATTTAATCATGGCTGTATTTAATTTGTTATTTACAGTATTGTATGCTATTTTATGATTTCCAAGTCGCTCGCTACAATATTACTTTCCATTCGCTTACTATTAGCCGTATTGAATGGCCACTTGTGCTTTTTTGTTTGAAAACAAAAAATATTAAGTGACCTGTAGCCTTAATATGTTATTGTGACAAAAATTAATTCTATCAAATGCCTTTCAAATCGACAAATCAAAAGACAGATCGTTTAAAACTAGTGGTTCTGTGAGCTGTACACTGCCTTGCGAGTGACACTTTCTTTTAATAACACATACAAACTTATGAATTAACCTGCTTAGGTACATGGAGTATGAAAGTAGCCGCACCAATAACTTTGTAAACTACATTTGTGGTCTTAAACCCAACCTATTGACTTTTCACTAATCGTATAGCCTATTTGCTCTTACGGTTTCTACAAATCCAACGACACTTCATTTGTTAAAATCCGTCCAGTTGTTTGGACTGCAGCGGTTTTTTGTAATTTTGAAACCGCCACATCTTCGCCATTTTGAAAAATTTCCTAAAACTGAATCGACATCGCACAAGTTTATAAAAATTCACGAGAATCATTCGAGAAATTCGAGGATAACATCCGGACATACGAAAGCATTTTGGAAAACCCTGAAACGGAGACGGGAGACGCTTCGCTCGCTCGGTCAATAATCGTTTCGTAATTGGTTGTCAATTTGAAAGGTACTCAATAGAAATTTCTAGATGCCAGGGAGTAAGAACATGTTAAGGCTACTGCTTTATAACATTGAAATAAGCGTAAAAATGTGTAGAAAACGAACTCAAAAATTTTCTTCGGAAATCGTTGACGATGTTAATAACAAAAAAAAAGTATGTACTTACTGATTTCATATTACTTTCAACCTACTTCATGTCTATGGCATCATGTGTTATTTTTGTTATCCCTACCCTAAGTTTTAAAATAATTTTTATGCATGGTAAAACAGGGTAACGTGTATTTTTACCCAAGCTGAAGAAAAAGATGTTTTATTTCAAATTCTAACACTTCGCTTACCGTGGCGGAAAAAGAATGTGTAAATCGTTACAATGAATTTTTGTGGATCAATTTTATGCATAATTAAAATACAATTATTATTTTCGGGAGCACCACGGCTTTTGAAGTTAGTTTTGCTTTGCATACTTAATTATCTACGTCGCTTCATGATATTAAAGTAATAATTGTATTGTTTACCTATTATTTGATTGAACTATCGCCTGCCATAATCAGAACTGCAGAAAGTTAAATAGAATAAAGTGTTTAAAATTATAAATGTGATTTATTGAATATAATAATAAACCTTGTCTTTATTGTGTGAATAATTAGAGTTAACTGTCTGGGTAAAATTGAATTAAAGTCATGAATTAACTGTTTGTTTTGTATCTATTAAGCTTCTCCTACATCAAAGAAAAAGTTCAGTACCTAAAGGCCTTCCCAACCTTCAAGAATGTACCTATGAGATCTTGAAATATTCCTCGATTTAAAGACTGTCAAATATAAAGATATTTTTATACTTTTTCAAAATTTATTGAAGTGTCCATTTTGATTCAACAACTGAAAATCAACACACGCTATAAACCCGTAGCAAAGCTATTTTTCTTTCATTAGCTATGTATGAGCTTTGTATAATTAAATTATTACCATTATTATGAAGAGCTGGGCTCGCTTATTTTTACAATTTAAAAAAATTTACTAATATTATTAAAAACTTGGACTGCGTTGGGTTTTGTGCGCGAAATCAACAATAGGAACAGAAAAACTTTTTTACATAATAACTGTTTGAAAAATATTTTTAAATACCTTTGTCAGCATACAGGATACAGTCGGTTTTTACCTTCATTACGTACATACAGTTTGCACTGATTGATTACAATTTTATAATAATTAACCTCATATCATACCTAGGTCCTTACAAAATTACATTCTTATTTTCATTTCTCTAGAAGGAACTATACATTCAATCAAAAGTTTGCAAGTCTCAAGTGGACCATTTAAAAATTCTATAGTAAGATTATCTCACAGAAGATTAAGATAACAGACTAAGCTTAAAAATCTCACATAGAATCTATGAAAAAACAACATTTAGTTTAGGTATTTCTCTACCCTGTTTTACAAACAATATACCTACTTAGAGTATTTTTAAATGAACATTATCTAACAATAATAAAATAAATAATCTGTTTTCTCAAATATAATCAGGTCAAAATAATAAATCAATTAAAGTTGAGTCAGAAATCGCTAAGACCGAAGCATTTTTCTCGAATCCTCTTTATGATATTGTCATCAGGAGTTAGTTTCCAGTCTAGTTTTTTTATATCAGGTTCCTCCAAGTCTTGCGATTGTGATTCAAACAAGTCCCTAGAACTCTGATGAGCTCTTTCTATCGGTCTCTCTTTCCTGCATTTCTGGGCTCTTGAAGTGTCGAAATTTGGCAGTGCGTTACTCCTGGCAGGTTTTTGTTGAGATGTCTTCCACATTTTATCGGGTTGCTTCATCGGATGGTTTAGAGACACATTTGGGGGTGAAAAGCATGAGAAAAGCGGACTGGAACGTTTAGTTTCCTCGTTTTTGGGCGTGTCGAGGAAGGAAAATGTGTAATCAGCATCAAAAACCTGTTCTCTGACATAAGATGTTACGAATCTGTTCATGTGAACATTTTGTACGTTATTATCTTGCTTCAACTTGACATGTTCGTTGCGTGGTTCACATTCGTGTCTTTGGCTGTTGCCTACGAGTTTGCTTTGAGCTTTCTTGACTTGGTTAACAAATTCGTAATACCTCTCAACATTATCCGTGCAGCGATGGCAAATAGTATTCAAACGCTCGTTTTTTTCAATAGACAATCGCAGGCAAACGAGTATTTTGTCCAACAAACTTGTTTTTTGAGAGTAACCACCGAACAACGAAACGTTGAAGTCGGTTTCAGTCAGGCAAATTCGACAAAGTTTTGACGATTCCATTTTACTATCACAGTTCAGTTTTTGGTTTTGATAGACAGTTAATAGAAAGAAAGAAACCGCAACTCAATGAAATCAAAACAATTGTGTTTGCCGCCAAAATAAACCCAAATAAAAGTTTCTTGGTAAATTCAAAAAATAACTCATCATACCTACTTAATGAAATGACTATTAAAAAAAAAAACGAGTAATGAAATAATTATAATTGAGAGCATGTTAATCTCAAATCAAGCAAGTAATAAAGTTGGGTAATTAAATAGGACGGACCAGTTATGTAAGTATACTAACTTTCTTGTTTTAATTACTTTACTTTTTTAACAGCGGCTGACTATTTGTTAGTGACAAAACTGTAAAATAAGTAGTACATTATGATACAAGTGTGTAAAGTTAGTAGGTAATTATACACGCGGCGGCGGTGGTATTATTCGCGCAAGCCATTGGCGAGCGCAAAAAGTTAGCCGAGTGTCTAATGTAACGACGAATGCACACGTGTTTCATACGACATTTTTCAACACTCTTGAGGAAAAAACAGACTTGATATCAATTAATTAACCACACAATGAAAACGTCAAAAAATTTGGGCGCTGGTTTTGTTTTTTTTCGCACGCCGCGCTAGCGATGCGCGCGCAGGTGTAAATAAAGGCACTGCCAAATCCGCTAAACAGCCTTTAAAATAATGATTTGAATTCGCAAATTAAGGTTACTGAAAAAGTCGAATCGGATGAAATATTGATAAAAAATTGATGATTGATTTATGATATTGACGTAACAGAAAGTAGTTTATTAATTCACGAAAAAAAAGTTTGGAGATTAAAAAAAGTAAGGTAGATTAAACATTAAAAATTTACATACAGGCATATACATTGCTTCTGGCCCCACACTAGGATTCCCTGTGTCGTGGGAACCGGAAACAGCGACGTCACACACATATAAACAACCAAGATCTAAGGTTTTTTCCCCCAGCCGGGGATCGAACCCGGGACCTTTCGCATGCTAGGCAGATCCACAACAGCTGCGCCACAGAGGTCGTCGATTATTACACTGGTGTGTTAATGTAAAGTTAAAAGCACTAGTGCGTAACAAGCGCCGTTGTGAACCTTAATGCGATGCTATAAAGGGTCATTTTACGAGCAGGTATGTTGTTGTTTTTTTTATATTTGATAGCTCCAAAGTACATAGTAGGTTTTACTTCTAAAAACCATTCATTAATAAACTTAGGTAAGTATAATTAAATTAGACACTTGCATTGAAAAATCCAGCTTTTAGCATTATTGCAAAAACGCACATCTCCAAATTACTATATTCGGGATAGTTTTTGCGTGGCAAGCCGTAGATGCCAAAACGTTGAACCAATTAGTAATAAATAAGATATAAGTAAACTATTTTTCTAATTAGTTCATATACCCAAGCCTAAAATAAACAAAAATTGTTGAAAGCAATTTGAAGATTTAAACAGCTATTACTTAAAATGATTTCAAATTGTTTAGTATTGTAGTAGTTGATTGTTTAGTACTTCATTCGATATTCCTGAAATATAATAATACAATAAGAAACAAGGGAGCAAAGTTGGTATTAATATACGAGGTTGTTTTACCAGCTCAAGCCGCAGCGCAGCGCAGGCTAGAGCACGAAAAAACCGAGTATGTTATATCCAATTGCTCACGATTCTCATACGATGTTTTTCAACACACTTGTGAGAAAAATTAAAAAATAAAGGTAGTTAAGATATATTTTTCCTAAGATTTCTCGGGTATCAAACGTTCATTGTCATTTTGCGCCTCACTTATGATATCTTGCGGTGTTAAATCTATATCTTCATCGGTACTCGACATTTTCGCAATAAAAACAATGAATGAAAAGTTTAATTTAAAAAAATACATATTGAAAACTGGATGAAAATGGCGCGCACTTTTTTTTTTTGTTTTGCTCGTTGACTCTGACTGCCAGAGGCAATGCCAAACAGCCAAATACATAATTTTATCATAGTAAACGAAATACATCTCTGTTTTCTTAGTTTGCTTTTAATTTGATGAAAATAAATGTTTAGTCATCTTATTTTGACAATAACATGTATTAATCAATAATTAAAGTCAATTAAAGTAATATTTTTCCAGCATAAAAATTATTTGCTACCATTACTTGTCCATAGTTGACATATAAAAACTCTTTGCTGTCATAACTTGTCCATAGTAGATAAATTTAAAACTATATACCATTACTAAACTTGTACGGTAATGTTTAGTACCGCACGCGTGTATTATAGGCAGTATTATGATTCGAAAACCAACGTCATAAGGGTCACTTTACGAGCAAGTGTGTTGAAAAATACTCATTGCGACACCGTTTGCTACTTACTTTCCCTCTTAAGTCAATAATTAATGTCTTCAAAGACCATTTACTACTATCACAAAGCAACACTCCTATTATATAGACAGTGATCGTTTCTTGAACAATATTCTCGAACAAAATTAAAAGTCAAATATAAATAATTTATTATTTAGTCTGTAAGAAGCAAAGCGTTTTATTTAATCAGTTTTTATCTTCTCCTACCCCGGGTAAGCCTTAAATCTGCTGACTTAAGTTTTATCTACTTCCGTCTAATTTCTCCAGAAGCAAATGCTGTAGTAGACTCTGCTAAGTCAAGAATATTGAGTTTTTAGAGAATTTCTCTCATATGACCTAGTCAGCAGACCTTTTAAACATTATCTTCATCCTTTTTGCCCCAGAACTTATCAAATCTGGTGCGGGCTCTATCCAGCACCTCTGATGCTGTAAGTGCCCCAGCGCCAGGGTCGGCCACGACTGTGGTGTCCACAACTCCTGGGGCTACCTGAGTGGCTTCAGTCGACTTCTTCACCAGCTCTTTATCTTTTAATTCTTGGGTTGGATTTTCTGGAGTTATGTCGCTGCTGTTAAGACCATTGACTTCGTTGATGCCGTTGGTCTTTGGAAGGTCTAAGGCTTTAGTCTCGTCGATGGGGGTCAGGCTGACTGGTGTGGTGGGGGTCTTGTCGGTTCTCTTGCTAGTGCTGGTTGGGGATTCGCTCTTCTTCAGCGACCGTATTGGGGACATCTGCTGATGGTGGACGGGCGCGATTTCTGGAACGCAATGTTTATAGCGTCAAGTGAAATTCTATGTAAGTTTTGGTTTGGTAGTTATTGAATATTTCAAATGCAGTGGCAGAGGCACAGTTCAATTGTTTCAGTTTCTTAAGAACTTAAAACTATATATAGCGGCGGATGACGAAGATGCTAAGGAACACCGCTAAATAATCGTTAAGTTAAGTAGGTATGTGGTTTGCATTTGAAATATCCAATGCAGTAACATAAAATTAGAAAGCACCAAACATTAGTAAACATTTAGAACATATTGGACACATTTATATAAATGTTTAAACTAAATGACGGCTAAGATTACCTACTTGTATTCTGGTAGAACCAGTAAAAACTTATATATATTCCATTATTTATGGGAAATATGAAACTGCACATCAAAAATACTGGTTTGCACAGCATATATCCGGGCAAAATGCTGCAGTAGCTTAGGTGAAGGGTAAAGGTGGTGAGCAAAGCGAAGACCCCTTTATCCTTCGTGTTAGGTTGAACAAGTAAGAACAACAAGAATTACTGAAAACAAACTTACACACATAAAATATTGAAAAAAAAACATAAAAAGTGTTTTTGCTAATCCTTTTTTGCTGTGCAAATCAGTATTTTTGATGTGTTTTATTTTTATTTTTTATTAATAAAACCTTTCTGCTTGTTAAATCCTGATAAATCATGCTCTCTTTTGGTGGAATTTGATTACATTCGTTTCTACCTACGAAAAGAAAGAATAGCTCCATAGCCTTATAAGCTGTTTTCAAATTTGTCAAAACATGCACTAGAAGAGAAAATTTCATGAAAATGATTGGTTCAGAAGCTATCTTATCTACCTATGTAAATAAGTTTGATTCAAAAATTATATTTATTCTTATTTTCATCTCTAATTACTTATTTTTTATCCTATCCAATGATCAGTTGTTACAATGATTTTAGTCAGAAAATCTCACTAATTTTTTTAAACTATGCTGAAACTTTCTTATAAATGAAAAGTATAGGACAGGCAGCATGCAAAAGTGAACGACAGATGAGATGATAGAAAAACTTTCGTAACTCAAGTGCCAATACAGTGACAGTGCACGCAAACATCAAAACAGACACACACACAGACAAGTGAAATACATACGTGGTCGACGCCTCAGCAGAGTACGATCAAAATAAATAAAAGCATCTCAATTATTCGATTAACACAATTTTTAATCATGAACTATTCAATAGATATTATATAAAACAGATTATATATTTTTTGTGTCATTCGTGTGTCGTGCTTATGTGGCAGTGACCTCTAGAGTAGACTTTAAGTCATTTAAGCAATTTAGAGTTCACTGTCGCATGACTGTCTGTCACACTCATTAAAACGTGTCATGATGGGCATTGATTGATGGCCGAATGGTCTATGCAGTAGCGATGTTCGTCGTACCTTGGGAAGCCTTCACAGTGGCGACCTCTTCAGCCACGGAGCTGCCCTTAAACTCAGAGCTAGGGCGCTTTACGCTCTCATCTGAAATGTATGGTGAGCGAGTTGTATGGATGAGGTGAGATATGCTACGTTCTCTGTCCACAGAAATTCCAGTTATAGTTTTAAAATCCTCAGGCAAAGATTCTGAGTTGCACTAAAGCCTAAAATTTAATTCCTTTTTGGGACTTGAGTCTTTACAACCTAGTGTTTCTTTTTAGTTAGTTACTGGTGTAATTTTTAATTAGTTACTGGTGGAATTTTTGCGGACGGTCTATTAAATAAAAATAAATGAGAATGCATTCTGTGTACTGAATGATATTGATTTTAATGAGTGTTATTCTGTGCAATTTTGTTTATTAACTGCTGTATTTTGCTTATAATGGTGTTTTAGCAAGCATCTACTGTTGCTTTGCATTTACACTCAAAATAAAACACTTTTATAGTATAATGTGTGGCATGAGTGTATAGCTTAGTAATACTGATTACAAAACTTAGTCGTAGTTCTTTGTAAGTCACAGAAATAGAACTATTGTACTTATTTATACTCGTATGTACTAAACTAAGTACCTAGGCATGTTTAAACTAAGTATATATTAACCAGCGTGTAAAGTCCATGCGGGCATATATTTCGTCCAGGCATCCTTTCAATGCATAAAACCCTATACGCGAAACACCAACATGAGGTTTTGTGGTGTTTTGCGGATTAGTAGAAATAATTACATCAAATAATAACTTTACACAATTACAATACAATTTCACAAACGCAAAACACCAACTTATACATTTTTCACAATCCTTTATTTTTTTTAAAAACTTAGAAAAATCCCTAGTAATGAAATTGATAAATTGGGAAAATACGACATTAAAACATTGAACTTAGTAGGCGGTACGCCATCTGGCGTTGTTCTTTATTTATATTATTCATTATCATTGGCCAGAATTGGCCTTATCATCTTTTCAGATGTATATTACAGCTGCTGTGCATTCTGGGAGCCACATTATTTCTTGTGACCGATCAGACTGATAAGGTCTCTACATTTCTTGCCACAACGTTCGCAAGCGAATTCGACGTTAGGTGGTGGGGCCCTCTCTAGGCGTTTTCTCCTTAATTTTTACAACCACTGTTCGTCATGTCTGGTTTTACCCTGGCGTAGTAGATGTCTCCATCCCGGTCTGTCCAGTGCCAGAAGTTCCCAGCTTCTTGGTTTAATTATAAAGTCCTCCATGTCGCGCTTGCATGAGTCTATAAACCCTAGTATTAGAAGTCCCAAAGGTTTTTTTGCGTCAGCTATTTGGCCGAGCATCACTACGGTGTAGTCTGTCAGCATCTTGTCTTTGTACGTGTTCCAGCCATTGCAGACTTCTCTGTTTCTCTGTCTTCTCTTCTGTGTGAGTGATGTGTAGGACTTCCTCGTTCGTCATTATGTCCTTCCATGTGACTCCGATAATGTGATGGTACTCGCAAGAAGCGCTTGTGAAAGGTCGGCGTTCCTGTTTTCTGTGTATCGTCCATGTATGTATGTCATATTGATATATTATTTATTAAATTAAATTAAAACTTACAAATTAAAGTACGGAAAGTCGGTTCGTCCAATCAGTCGGTTACGAAAAAGTTGGTGTTATACAAACTTGGTATCAAAGTAACAGTTGGTGTTATGCTTAGTTGGTATTTTGCGTAAGTGATGTATTTTCCGAGTTAGGCGTTTTGCGTAAAGGTGGTGTTTCGCGTAAGTATATATGGTTTTATGCGTCGAGTTTTTTTTTTAATAAAGTTCAATAGAGCAGCAATGTACAGCGTCCAAATTGATTTTCACGTCCAGATTGACTAGGATTGACAGATCATGTCAATTTGCTTATTTACGTAGGGTAGGTTATACCTACTATATGCTACATTGCGTGCTCAATTCTTTTATATGAGTATAATACACTGACGAGCAATGAAAAAGTTCCACCCACAAAATGGCGACAAACACCCATCCAATTTTTTAAAACATTTAATTTAAAATTTGAACACAATATTGACGTTTTTACTTGGTAATATTCTGATGCACTGTTAAATGTACTTCAATATTGCAGACGGCGTAATGAAGCTAACCTTTCCCGTTTAGGAGTAATTTGGTGCTATCTCACTGGAACTTTTTCATTGCTCGTCAGTGTATAATTGAGCAATAATATATTTGGATAAGAATACTAGTAAGTACGTTCTATTCTATTGGCTCGATACTTTACGTAGTTAAAATATAATCCCGTATGGAATTTACACGCTGTTTAAGTACGACCATCGTGCTATTTGAACATGATAAGGCCTCTAATTATAATGAAATGTAGTTCTTTGCATTTTAACCACCAGCCTTAAAACGCGGAGCCAAACACTCGTTCAACGTTTATTTTCATATCAAAACACGATGATCAATCAGCCCCATTACTCTTACTAATGTGTTCAGTAGCTATTAAATAAATTCAATAACTGCTATAGTCTGGAAACAGTTAGCAAGGTGATTCAACAAAGTTCAGACAGAAAGGCCCACTAAAATTCAGAGAAAATTAATGAAATCCCTGGTGTATATAACAGTGAGCAAGGACTGACGCCTAAAGCATAGAAGGAAAAACCCAATCACCAAACAACAAGACGATCCCGAAACCACCTCAAAAACCTAACTACACACTTTCCTATACATTTTGCACTCACCGCTTTTCACGTTCTGCGTGACGGTGAAAGTTTTTCCCGTGTCGAGCGGCACGGTCCAGTTGACCGGGTCGGGGGACCGCATATTCATCTGCTCTGGTGACTTGACCCTGGTGGGCTCTGGTGGTGACTTCACCACTGGTGAGTCGTCGAAGAAGTGGTCTTTAGCCACTGACGCGCTGCGGTGAGAGGGGACGACGTCGTCGTCTGTAAGTTTGAGATTTGTTGGTGAATTGATATGAAGCAGATTTGATTCGATTCGAGAACGCTGTTTATCTATTTTGAGCCTCAATTTGGTAAGAACGGCAGCCAAGGTGGGTATTTAGGTAGATAAGTAGTTTATGTGACAATGGAGACAATGAAACGTGAATTTTTAATAACTATGTGTATTTTGTTTGTAGGTAGAAATATCTGCACGAAACGAAAATCGAGTGCATGGAAAAAGGTTCCTAAATTCTAAGAACGTTTAATGTTTTTACATATTTTGTTAGATCTAGGATCAAATCTACGCATTACACTACACACAGAAGAATATCTAGTCATTTCACTAAAACCATGCAAAAATGCTAAACATCAAATGTCGCTGAATATTTTTTCATTTATATTTATTTTTATATTTTATGTCACAAACATAATGTAATTCACTTACAAATTAATAGTTATTAATTAAATATCATTTTATTATAAAACTACTTAAAAATATGCACTTGGGGTAATCAAAAAGGGTGCACATGACTTTTTTAAATATGCCAACAGTTTATAAACATACTAAAGTGTTTAGGTGTTTAGAGTGCACATATGAACTTATTTATAGTGTGTGACACACAAATAGACATTTAACACACCACATGACGAATGAAGCCATTCCCATAACTTTGGTGCCAATGCTTTAATCACGTGACATAGTTTTTGTCGCTTACGCACTGGAAAATAATAATAATACAACAAATAATAAAAAACCCAGAACTCTACGTAGTAGCGATGGAATTGGAAAGACAAACCAAGAGGAAAAATATGAAAAATAAGACAATGAAAACCAAATAATAGCTAACAAACATGAATATTTTGGGTCTAATACATTCAGAATGCAAACAATGGAAACAAAAACATATAAATATTCCAGTGCCCGCAACGTTCAGGAAACAATTTTGTAGTACGCACCCAATTTAATGCCCACTTTCGAGATGCTCCGACTGCGTCGCCCCCGGCCAGGCCCAGTAGCCCCGTTTACAACCCCATTTGCCCCCGTTTGTGTCCCTTTAGGGGGCGCAGAGGGCGATTTGCCCCCCCTTGTGCTCGCCCCCCTACTCGATACTCTATTTGTACTAGCGGGCCTAGCTGGTTTAGTCAACGGCAGACCTAAGACAAAATGTTGCTACTCAAGTTGTGATAAATGAGATCTAAATGTTTGGGGAGGTTTGGGGATGCAGTTGGGCAGACATTTCTCAGAATTTTTGTCACAAATATGGAAGTGGAATTCTCTGAGAAAAGTCCCTTTGTCGTATTGAGTATACCGAAAGGAAAGGAACATTCAGGAAAAATAATAACGAGAGTTACTAGACGAAAATTGTCCACTGCGTATCATAAAGACTGATTACTACAAAATCGTCCTCATCCAAAACGGCTTCAAAGCAACACTCTCTCTTTATTTAACAAAATGTCCGAAACTTTGGTTGGCAATCTACCAAAGTTGTTGTTAGAAGAAGGAGAGGAATAGTAGACAATTTTACATTAAAATGGTATGGTACAGTCAGCAAGCAGGATACTAAAGGTACAACACGATTGTTAACTGACATCGATTCCACAATATCCATACATACATCAGTCGGTAGAGGAATTATTTGTTACAAAAGGTTGTGCACTCGATTTTTGTTTAAGTAAATATCAAATACGGTAAGATGAGTGTCTCCCGACAACTTTTGGCAGACAAAACCTCGAAATACTACAACAAATAGTCGTCCGTAAAGAGCTCCGTAATCTCATAAGTTCCACGTTTGCTTGTCGTGCAGGAGATAAAGGTTCGAATCCCGGTGCTGCCCATGTCTCTCAGCCCCGGGACTCGGATCTGCATCTCTTGCGTAAGAAGCATGCGTGGAACTCACTGGATTACGGAGTTCTTCGCGGACGACTACATACCAGCTATTTAGAACGATGGGAAAATACTTCGATCTTTGACCTTGGTTTTCTAGTTGATGGCTTAACCTTAATATTAGGTTTTGGTTCTCATTAGACGCAAAATGTTATGCTCTTTAATTTGTTGGGCTAGGATGCACCTTATAGTAGTTTATGTGACTGCTACATAATGGAGGGCATTAATACTCGAGAGTGGGTTCAGGAACCGCATGTTTGCCCGGCATTGTGGTATTGATCATTGCTCTGCAGTTATTTAGCTTGTTCTGTAGTACCAACTTCACAGACAAACTAGGGGCGGCACGCAGGCGGGCGTCGGCGTTCGAAATTTGAATGTCATAATTTGACAAATTTTGGTACATTATGGTCAGAATGTACCAATTTTCAGATAAGAAATGAGTTTTTACCAAATATTTTTACATTATGCTGATCTAAACGTGCGGTTTTTAGACACAGTAATAATAGTTATAATAATAATAGCTTGGACACTATTTACACACATTGATCTAGCCCCAAACTAGGATTCCCTGTATCTTGGGTACTAGACAACGATACATACACAGTAAAGAGGGTTTATGATACATGTGTAGATAAAAGAATTTATTAGTGAGAAACCAAAAAAACTTCCAAAATTTCGAGGTTTTTAGGCTGCGAAAAGTAGTTCCAACATGATATTATCTTTTTTTGATAAAATAATGCACCACCTTTTGTAACAAACCCTGCAGCTTTGAATCTCTACCGACTGGCATAACAAGAATGTAACATAGATTACAGAATATGCGGCATATTAAGTTAGTATACAGTGTGAATCTTCGTAAAGTGCACATAATGATCTGGGTTGAAGAACGTCGAGATTCATCGAAATGTACGGCTGCCCAGCCTAAAACTACACGCCTATGAGGACATATTTGAATGAACAATTCCGAAATCGCTGGATTGGACTGCAAGGGCCGGTAGGACGACCTCCTTGTTCGCCAGATATGACACCACTAGATTATTTTTATGGAGCACTTCTTTCTTCATAATCATCTCACGCACCCCTGGGGCGTGGGGAGTCGGGGTCAGGTCGACGGACCTCTTCCCGAGGAAGCGCCTCTGTCCACTCCTGTGGACAGGTCATCGGATGGCCCCTGCGGGCGGTGGTCTTAATGTGGCGCTGGTATGCAGTGGGTGATCGCCGGCTAGGCAACCAGGTCGCGTGGCAGGCGACGGCGGTCGGGCGGGCGCGCGTGGTGCGGCGCCAGTTCGGCGATGTGCGGAAGATGTGACGCATCCGCACGCGCGAACATGCCCTTCGCCAGCCTCTGGACAAACTGGTCCACGGTTTACCATCTTAGGTCCCTCTGGATTGTCGCGTTCCTCACGTAGCGGTGGGCGCCGGCGATGGTACGCAGAGAGAGGTTCTCTTGGGCTCGGAGTCTCCGTTTGTTCGTCTCCGAGCACAGGGCGTACCATGCCGGAGCAGCGTAGGTGAGGCGGGATCTCACATAGGTAAACGGTTATGGAGCACGATGAAACAAAAGAAATATAACGCCCCCACCAACACGGATCTTCTAGATCGGTTTCTAAGTTGCGCCAACGCCATCCGAAACGACCCAGACATGATTAGAAGAGCTACGCAGCAAATTGTGTCTCGCTCAGCATTGTGTCTTCCACAACAAGAGGGACACTTCTAAAACCGAATGCTTGAATATCTTTTTAATGTAATTACTCTGCTTATTTTCCTTTATTTCTGTTATAAATAAATTATAAAATGATAAGGTATAATTATTTATGTTGTTTCATTATCTTCGCCTATTCACCCGCATTGAGCCAGCTTGATGAAGTATGGCTCAAACTTATACATATCCATAAAAGGCTTTTGCTTCTTAGTGGGACGTCATGTGGGCTACATTTATTTATTTACTAACTCATGTCTTCACGGTACATCACATATCTCTAGGTGTCATGAATTGGCTTGGCTCCGAAAAGTGAAAATAGGTTTCAAGTAATGATTTAAAAAAAAAAGTTTATTATTAAGAACAGAATTTCGGTGTCGTCTGAAAGATAACAATATGAAGAATAATATTCCGTAATACAATAATTCCGTTTCGGGAACCAAATTTTGTGGAAATCTGCAATTACTAAAAACTCTCGAAAAAATCACTATTATTTTACTAGTCAGTCAATTTCACTCCGAAAAGCCTTTCCGTTCCGAAATTATATATTTTTTTGCGGTTGGTACCCAGATAGCGCATTTCAATATTAAAATGGTTATAAAAAATTGAGAAGGATGACTTTTTTTTGTCGAAGAATTTCGATGTTCTTCAAGACAGATCATTATGTACACTTTATGAAGATTCACACTGCTTAAAGACGGGAAACACAGCATTTACGAAATAGAATTTACAAAAGTTCTCGAAGTTGAGGAGAATAGGTAAAGACGATAGTGTAGGTGATTAAGTGTCAAGTTTCTATGCATAATTTCTATGAACTATCACCGACTCTATTACTATGCTAAAATATAAACTCTTAATTGTAGACTTGTGAAGTTTCAGATGGATTAACTAAGACACCACTTAGGATTCTCAAATATCTGAAAGGAATCTCACTTCGACTAGCATTACATTACAGATTGTACAATGATGATTGTACATTACATTACAGATTCTACAATGATGATTGTACATTACATTACAGATTGTACAATGATGATTGTCATTACATTACAGATTGTACAATGATGATATTAGTGTACAAAAACTCTCCAAGTTAACTTTTATGTAAGATTTTTCTAGATATTACTGTCCGTCCAAGCTAACATGTCCCCTAAGACATAATATAGTAATATTATGATTCGTAATCGTAAAGTTAGCTGTAACACATACTCCGCTGCATCAAAAGTGACATCAATCCCACAGATTATGTTTAATACTTAGCCTTGAGGACATGATAGTTTCATAATGACTGCACACATCTGTATATCTGTAATGTTTATAGTACAATAAAGAAATTACAAATAACACGGAACACAGCAAAGTCTACATGGATGGCATCATACCAGTAGGTTTGTGCGGGCGCGGGTGCGGCTCGTGTCCATTGGGCAGATGCTTGGTCGCTGGCGTCACGGGGGCGGGGTCCGCGGACCGAGGTCGGCGGCGGGGGGAACGGAACTCACCCTTCACTTCCGGTTTACCTGCAAGTCAGTGTTTTAAACATTCCTACAGGATATTCGAGACTGGAGGGCGATAGTCAACAAGCTCCGGCGAAGGAGTCACCTTGATGAAGAGGATGATCAGTAGATTCAGGGTTAATAATTGCCGTAAAGAATTCGAAATCTAGCTAATCTTACATTTCAATATGAGTTCGCAAGCTGGTCCAAGGTCGACTAGACTGGCAACACCAGCGGAAACAATTTTATTTATTTATTTTATTTTCTTTATTTAGGACATCAACAGCAAGTTACAATGGTAATTAACGATAAAATTAAACAAATGTTAGAATTGCCAATAACAGATATCCCCTAATTATACAGTGTGAAATTGAAGTTGCGGCGGAAATAAAAACCGTCACCTAAATTATAATTATAAGCCAAATCATATAAGAATATAAATACTTACAATATAAACTGTGGATATAAAAAAAAACATATAAATACCTACAGATCTGCATAAAATAAATATCTAAGTATCTAATATATATACATACATATGTACTGAATAAAAATAAACTATAAAATATATAAAAATAAGAGCCTATATTGGACTTCATCAGTTGTCATCGCCGCCTGGAGGCAACAACTTATTCACAATTTTGCGTCTGAAAGATGTTTTGGAGTGTTGAAATAAATCTACAGATTTAAAATATTTGTTGTATGTGTTAGCTATACGAGTTAAAGGTTCGTTATTTGCGTAATTAGAACGATGACTTGGTGCATATATAAGTGATTAGGTATGATTAAATAAATAATACAGGGTGTCTCATTGAAATCGGTCAGTATGGGAAAGTCTGAAACTATAAGACATACGAAGATCTGTTCTTAAGAACCATGTCATCGATTTTAATAAGATGAAAAACTGCATTCATACATTTAAAAAAAACCTTTACTCGGCTCGGGAATCGAACCCGGTGGTTTTGAAAAAAAAACTTAGACTATTTCTGTTTAGATATCGATTGTGTAGGTCTTAAGCAGTAAAAGGCTCTATGAAACATGATGTCTAAAATGAATAAAATGCATTGTTTTCACATACTTTAATTTATTTTAGTAGGTGTTCGAAGTGACCACCGTTTTTTCAATACAATATTCAACACGTTTAGGTAACGATCTTACAATTGCATTTTGTATTTTCATGTGATGAATTTGCGTTAAAATTGTCTCTATGGTTGCTTTTACGTCTTCAACGGTGTTATAGCTTGTTTTGTACACTTCATCCTTAACGTAACCCCACAAGAAATAGTCAAGAGGCGTTAAATCACACCTACTAAAATAAATTTCCCATTCAGTAATCACGTCATAATTTTTTTGTCCTATACAAAAAAATTATGACGTGATTACAATGCATTTTATTCATTTTAGACATCATGTTTCATAGAGCCTTTTACTGCTTAAGACCTACACAATCGATATCTAAACAGAAATAGTCTAAGTTTTTTTTTTCAAAACCACCGGGTTCGATTCCCGAGCCGAGTAAAGGTTTTTTTAAAATGTATGAATGCAGTTTTTCATCTTATTAAAATCGATGACATGGTTCCTAAGAACAGATCTTCGTATGTCTTATAGTTTCAGACTTTCCCATACTGACTGATTTCAATGAGACACCCTGTATAACTAACCATCTTGGGTACGCCCCTCATCAAAACTGCCCCCTCCCATTTTCTTCCGCTGCTTCTGCGGCGACGTCTTATGAGGGGACCGCTCAGTGGCCTTCGTCTCCTGCAACTTGGCGTGGATGGACTGGTGCGGCGCCGAACGGAATGACCGGAACTTCTTGGGCGAGCAGTTCTTGGACTCCTTGCCGTCTTTCTCGTCGCGAGGTAGTGCCCTGCACATTTGATTTAGCGTTAGGTGGACGTCCTCGTCACAAAGGCAGCTTGAGCAGCCCTTGGACAGCCACATTGGATGTCCTATCTATATCCCATTGGATATTTTGAGACGATGTATACTGAAGAAAGGAACACGGGGGAAGGGAATGAATGTGCGAATTGTAAACCTCGGGAATCATTTCTTCGATATGTTTATTTTATGATGTGTATCAACTGCCTACTGCCAAACAATATAAGCCATTCTTGATAGCTTATGCATCAGCACTTCAGCATCAGCCTTACTGCTTCTAAAGTACTA
Source organism: Argyresthia goedartella (assembly GCA_949825045.1). Classification (NCBI taxonomy): domain Eukaryota; kingdom Metazoa; phylum Arthropoda; class Insecta; order Lepidoptera; family Argyresthiidae; genus Argyresthia; species Argyresthia goedartella. The sequence continues at coordinate 21,876,955 of OX463834.1, forward strand.
ACTAGTCTAGTGTATCATGGAAAGACCAGTCCAGAAGTTCTAAGGTTTCCTCTTTTCATTGACGAATTCTTCATAAGCAGATAGGGTTGTGAAACCAGATAGCATCTGGGATAGTAGTCAAATGTATGAAAAGTCTTAGTTTTGTTCCTGGTCTTCCCATATTTCTATGCCACCGATTCTACTATTTTTAATTTATATACTACCCTATCGCTAGTTTTTAAAATGAGCAGACCATCACATTTATTTGGTCATTAAGAGAAGAGCGTCAAACTAGCGAAAGGCATTAAGTAAAATGACTAACCATTGTCCAAACAAAACGAAAATTGATTTATCGCCTTGGCTTAATAGGTGACGACATCATCACCAGAAATATATAAATTCTATGGTGTTACCTTGTTTTGTGTGGACTGTGTTTTTTTTTTCAGGTCAGTGACGAACGTTGTCTCAAATTACAAACGGCAGAATCGAGGGCATTTTCCAGTGCATCACTTACTTGTGATTGGTGGAAGCGAGCGAGAGAGCAGATAACGAAGACCTGCGCGAGACCTGGTACCACAGCTCGATCTGTTTATTGTAAAGCTGCGTGATGTGGTCGGGAGCCAACTCGGTGCCCCAACCGCGGTACTGTTGGAGCAATGGTGGCGTTATGGTACACTCAGAATCGGAATTGGCTGGGCCTGTGCTGTGTCTTCAATGTGTAGGCCGAGCTAATTCTGTTACTCACTGTGCAACTAGTCGATGGGACAGTAGGATTGACGTCTCGGTTACCTTTATCTGTTGTTATCAGGGTCTTTAAATGCAGGCTCTGGGCTCTTTATTATGATGGGGCCACTATGATATGAAAAGGGACCTTGTATATATATTGGTCGGTGATCCGGTAAGAACTAAGGGGCCCATAAATCGCGGGGCCTTGGGCACTTCCCTAAAGTGGCCAATGGAAAAGAGGGCCCTACGCGCCCTGGCAGTGAGAAGTCAATCCTAGTGATATATGACTGAGTAATACGATATAGTTGCAGTACCTTCAGAAATATCATGGAGTATAGACCAAGAAATTGGGAAAGCGTTGGCTGTGAGATCCGATCTTGATGTCAAGTAATACGGTCTGATGATCTAAGACAAGACGACCATTTAACCGGTCAATTGCTTATGACATTCTCAAGATATCCATAGCCATATCGATGGGGTCATATCGATCACTTTTACCTACCTAAACAATAATATTATGATTTTTTGGGTTCAGTTTTCTGATTCGGTGTAAGATTTTTATCGTATGTTTGGTGTATCTTATGTAAGACGTTTTATGTACCGTGTGACATATTTTCAATATCGAGGGTCGCTATTCTATCGACTAATAACAAGTATCCTCGCCTTGTATTCGCCGGCGCGTTTGCGAAGGTCCAGCACCTCTTTGTACCAGGCCTCCCCCTGCTGCAGCCCCAGCGGTTGCAGGCCCGCCGCCCGCAGCGTCGCCCCAGAGTCCTCCCCCCCCTGCTGCGATACCTCCTCGCCACCCCCCTTCAACATCCTCTCGCTCGCCTCTTTATCCCCGGAAACCTCCGTCTTGCCCTTCCCCCTGCATTTCGTAAATGTCCCTTTAGACGCCTCGTACACATACTGGGAGAACGGTCTAAATTTCTTTTTGTACTCGCTTTTGTAACGTTTTTTGTAATCTTTGGAACGATCCTCCCCGTTGGATATGAGGGCCGATAGCGCGCTACGGAACGTCGACTTTCTGCAAAATTTACATTTTAGAGTCTTAGCAATCATAGTTGTTATGGATGATTGCAAATTATATATGCTCGCGCTGAGCTAAGGTAGGTTCATGCTGATAAGCACGCAATGATACAGTCGGATGTTAGTCCTCGAAGAGATTAGAGACAAGACTAGTCAGACAGAGTGGGCTGTCACCAGGGGGTAAGTGGTCACTGTATAAACCAAACCTTACTGTGTTAGTAGAAGTGTTAGGTGATACATTGAAATACAATCTAAATATTTAGATGAACGTTCACATTGACAAAAGTGCATAAGACATCGATATAAACCTCTAGCTGTCATTCCGGACTAAGAAATAAAGGCGTTTATTTTTTCAACTACTCGGCCTACCACCGCCACCGTTAGGATTGGAAGAAGCAAATATCAAAAATGAAATTTAGACTTGTTCTGCAAAACACCCAGTTTTGATTACATCTGAGCAGGAGAATGTTTGGAGCAGAACTTGGATGTAGGCAACTTTGTTTGCTTTTTTGAACTTGGCGACCAGCCAAACACGTAAGTACTCTAGACATTATTGATGCAAAAAGTTGCCTACATCTTCAGGGGTTAATACACAAGCAAGACACAGAGAGGTTGAAAGTAAGGGATCGGAAAGATCTCTTTCCAAGTTTACCTGAAAAATTGGGTTTTGTTATTACATGAACTGACAGTTTTTATTGGCCACAGATGTGTTTTTACAAGTCCGGAATATAACGGATTGAGTGTTGTGTGTCGGAGAAGTGGTTATAAAAAGTGCTGTAACATGTGCTTTTAGTAAGAATAGTTTGTTGCAAGTACGAAAGCGGCTTTAAAGCTGAAGCATAAGCTCTAGTGTATAAGCATTTCTTCACGAAGGCGTTGTGAAAGTACAGGTATTGATCCCAGAATTTCCAAGGCTTTCCGAAAGCTTGACTGTTATGAGTGGTGACCAAGTATTTGGGAGAGTAAATTTCAATGCATGCCAATGGAATAGATGTGGTAGACAAATATGATTACCAGTCGAGTCAATATGAAAGGTCAATTTTGATCTAGGTAATTATTATTGGATAAAGACACAGATGACAAAGCTTAACATGAATCTATAGGTTCAGAACTATTTTTAAAGTAAGGTTTTTCAACTTTTCTTTTAAAAATATTTCTGAAGATGTCTCTATAAACAAGTCTTAAGCAGAATTACTAGTAATGACTACAATTTGATACAAGGACTTTAGAATGATTTTCACCAACAAATGCAGTAGGTAGGTTGGTTTAAGATAAAGAACATCTACAGACTACATTTCAGTGTCCATTGCCTCACCTCTGAACGCCGGGTTTCTGCCCGTTCCAAAGATAATCTTCGATGTATTTTTTCGGAGGTTGGTCGTCATCGTGATGGTTTATTAGAGGCTCTGCTTCCACTGAACCTTGAATGGCAATATCTTTATTAATTTCAATATTTAAGATGTTCCTTGGCCAATTTAGAAAAGCTTTACCTATAACTGCGTTGTGCCTAACTAAGTAGGTGCCCTGCGGTAGTGTAGCGATACGGGAGGGGTGTGTTCTCGTGATATTTCTATGGCGCGAGACTTAAGTGGGGTTCTCAGAGCATGGTAAGCACACTGCTCCACTACCACTGGAACATACTCAGTTAAATGCTATGAGTGAGAGAACGTATTTCAAAACAACCATTTAGTTTCTGCTAACGCTTTGTAGAATCTGTATAAAGTAGAACAAAACCGGTGAATTGCGAGTAGGACGTCGGACCCGCACACGACGGGTCCCATACCTCAGATAAACGAAACTCTTATAAATACAAATAACTAAACAAGAAACTCGATAACCGCAATTAAAGATATTTTCCGTTAAGATCAGGAGAGTCCAGTTCAGTTCACCGATAAACAAATAAAACAAAATGGCTAAGAAAATGGTCATACAAATAATATCTTGTATAGGTGCTACTTTTAATTCTTGACTGTATGTTCCATTATTTGTTGTTATACCGGCAATAGAAATACACCATCTGTGAAAATTTCAGCTCTCTACCTATTTCGGTTGATCTGGTAGAGCCTGGTGACAGACGGACGGACAGACGGACAGCGGAAGATTAATAATAGGGTCCCGTTTGGCACCTTTCGGGTACGGAACCCTATAAATTATTCGCCTAAATAAGGATATTCAAATGAGCCCCAAGTTTACCTACCTTCGCGTCAGACTTCGGGAGAAGTTCTACAGATATTCAGATTGGTTCATAAAGCAAGGCTCTCAAGTAGAGGCTGTAACTTTCCCAAAGATTACAACTGTGCAAAACAGAGTAATGAACTACTTAGGAATTTCATTAGGATACCACTCATGATGATCATGATGAAAATGTGTAATCCCATTGGTTATAAAAGCTAAGAAAGGTATTACAGGTTTGTTATAACTAAGAAGATAACACCAAAGACTATACATACGATAGAGAAAACATTATTGAGAGAATAACCTAACTAAACCCATCACTCTGTCTAAAGTATTAACGTAATAATGTTTGCCGTCATTACGTTTATATACGTGTTACGTATGATTTAACACCGTTTGTCGTCTTAGTTTTTGAAAAGGTGTGGAAAGCTAAATTTGCATAAAGCGCAGTCTCATTATGCATCGTCTTCTGTTTGAGGTTCTTTAACCCACCAAGGAGCTAGTTTAATTATATACATAGATCATTATGACTAATTACTACTCAAAGAGTAATCACCATAATCCTGGTCACGGCACTACTTTTCTTTCTGTTACTATAAACAAGATAATATGATACAATATAACTTAAATACCAGAAATACCATGCAAGTTTTTTGTTAGTTTGATTTACCTTCAGCGGCAGCAGCCTTCTTCAGCGCACCCATGGAGATGCTTTTTCTCGGGGCTGAATCAGTCGAATCCTTCGGCCAAGCGAACTGATTCCGATACTCAGTACTGGTGTGTTCAGGTTCCTTGGGAGGAACCACGTCGCCCAGGGCCGTAGTACCCTGGAATCGTGAAAAGAATTAGAGGTGAATTTTTCGTGGGTGCAACTGTGCCCCGCCACCCCGTATAAGAAAAGGCGTGACGCTAGGTATATATGTGAATTTTGACACACATTTGATGAGTTTCCGGAGTTGGGGTTGGAGTAACCCAAAAAGATTATAAAGATCATACAGACTTTAAGGATGTTGTCAAATGGCCGACTTAATAGCACAACAGCGCAGGCGCACGCTTTCGGATTTGAGGTGACCATGCTTAATAGAGTTTCTTGTATTCGACCTGCTCCCGTCGCGTGCCAAAGCCGTTAGAGCATGGGTTCTTTGCCTTTTTAACTATGCGCTTTGCTTAAATGTCACGCCCCTTGTAAAGCTATTATTATTTGGTTAGTAAGAAAGCCAAAATGCGGAGTTGTGACGGAGAGAAAAGGCTAAGCTAGCAATTCGAGTATTGAGCCAAGACCAACATCAGTAAAAACGGCGCGCTCTCGTTTTGCCTCCCTACCCCGGCGCGGAACCCGTGCTTTCAAGAAGGGAGAATTTGGATCCGAATGTCACAGTAACGGGTAAGTCAGCACAAAAATGGAGGATATTATATCTGTCACCGTAAGATAGTCAAAACCGTTTATCGACAGATAGTAAACCAGACCGACAGGGTTTACAATTTACGTTTATTTTGTTCTTACATGTTGTTTAATATTTATGCTTCGGAACGCACCGGTTTTCGTTGCGCGGATCGACCGCGAGTGATCGGGACATCACTAGCGGAAACGGAACTAGCAGCTGTCACTTGTATCGAAACGAGATGACGAGTTAGAGGTTACTTTCTTGACGTGGAAAAAATGTCTGCTCAGGCGTCGGGCCATGATTGTATTTCGGTGTAACAATTGTCTAATACAGGTGTCGAGCCTGGTCGGAGTGTTAATCATCAACATCGTCGGGAAATAAGTAGATTCGCGTCAGCGGTTGAGTGATCCGTGTTGTGATTGGACATCGTCGTATCGGACGGCGACTCCTCGTGTCGGCAGGCAGCACGCCGGCGACAGCGTCGGGCAGCGAATAGTGAGATTCAGTCCCTATCCTACCCAAACTTGTGCTCCTATCCCGTATTCCTGCCTCGAATCGAGCTTTCGATTTCCGGTCTACGACGGCAAGGTAAAGTAACAATCAAGATTTTCTCTCCCGTGCTGGCAAAAACCCAGCCCCTCAAGATTCCACGCCGTTCGGTTGAGACGTGGAATTAAACACATGTCAACCTAACACGACGACTATTCGGCGGCTTTGCTGCGCTCGCCCTTTCTATTCTTCACCTAAGCTACCGCAGAGTTTGCCCTGGTACTTCGTTTGCAATTCAAGTTTAAACCAGTTTACTATTGAACGGTTTTAACCGTTAGTTTATCAACTAACGCGTCATATAGTAAGCAGCACGCTACAGTTTACTATCTGTCGATAGTTGACCAATTAACGAGAAAAAAAACGTTAGTTTATCAACTAACGGTGTTGAAAATCTTACGGTGACATATCCATGAGTGGAAACAAGACAAATGTTACCTTAGGCTCGACAGTGTCAGTCCACCGCGTCTGACGTGGCCCCTCAGACTTACTTCGTCTCCCAGCACGATCCATATCGTTCCTCTGTGCGCTCTGCATAAAACATATATATTGTACATAGCAATTGACTAGAAAACTAGTTAGATTTTGGTTTGCCATTTACCGGGAAAATAAATAGCCTATTTGCTTTTTATATTTTGGTTTATAGGTCTGTTTATTCATTTATATTTTGGTTTATAGGTCTGTTTATTCATTTATATTTTGGTTTCTAGGACCCGATTTCTTAACCAAATCGTGTTCTCAACCCCTTATTTCGATCGTACTAACTGGAGGACCTTAATAACTGTTAAGTCTATTAGATTCAGATGCAGATTTTACTTGAGTAAATATGGTTAGAGATATATAAATAGCTAGTACATTATGAGTATATGGGTATGTATTCAAAGAGTGACGTACCCTGGCGCGATCGAAGGTCTTGGACTGCTGAGGTCTGATTTCGTCAGCCGGTGCGGGGTCGAAGAACCCGTTGGCCTTGTAGGCGACCCCGGGGTATTTCTTGCGGCGGGGCATCGCTGGCTCCACCGTGCCTATGTTGGATATAGAGGGTTTCAAGTTGGTCACTGATCAGATCAGCAAAGGCCACGCTGGGTGCCATTTAGACTCTCTATAATCCAATTATAACCAAGGTTTTCTGAGACCAACTTTCAATGGAAAGTCTCGCAAGACTAGTTGCGAATGCGTCGGATACAGTAAGTGTAGTGTGGGAGCCTCCATTAAAATATATATGAAATACTTCATAGTAGTCTCCAAAAGTATCGTAGAGTTAACTTCAGAATGGGAGGAGGGTTGTGGACGACCTCTGAGGCGTAGGTCGAGGCTTTACCTCACAGGAAAGCAAGAAGTCAAGGAAGATGTACGTTTATCGCCTACGATTCTGGTTTCCACGTCACTACTAAGGCACCAATGGCGATGTAAGTTCCTGTAAAATATCCCCTTACCCCTGGTGATGACCAGGCCGGAGGGTGGCGGCGGCAGCGGCGCCGGCTGCTTCACCACGCCGGTCACCATCTGCTCCGCCTTGAACTCGTGCCATCGGTACGTGCTGCGGTACTCAGAGTGCAGCTAGAACAAAAGAAAGATAAAACGAGTTATCTTTTATTACAATAATAATAATAATAATAATAATAACCTTGGACACACATTGATCTAGCCCCAAACTAGGATTCCCTGTATCTTGGGTACTAGACAACGATACACATACTATATATACATAGTCAGGTCATAAGTTCTGTCACATGTGCAATATGAAATAATTTAGACATGTTTATTATTTATGTAAACATTTATATAGCAAAATGAACTTAATAAAACATAGATTCTTATGGTAATAAAGTTTATTCAAAATGACACCCGCGATTTTGAATACAGCCCTTTATTCTGCGCGGCCAGTCGTCTATCGCAGCACGAACGAGGTCCATGTCAATATCGGCGGCTGCCTTAATCAAGGATGCCTTGAGTGACTCCAAATCAGGATGAGGCTTTGAGCAGGCCTTTTCCTCCAAGTGTTGCCATATTTTGTAATCTAACGGACTCAAATCTGGACTGGAGGAGGGCCAGTCTTCGTGCCGGATGAAGTCGATTTCACGCGCCGCCAGCCAGTCTTGTGTGCTTTTCGCTCTATGAGCTGGCGCACAATCTTGTTGGAATACCCAGTGCCTGTTATTAAACATGGTATGAGAAACAGGTTCCACAAGGTTCTTGAGGACAGTATTTTGATACACAACTGCATTCGTTTTTACGCCTTTCTCACAAAAATGTGCCTCAGTTAAGCCCCAATAAGAGACTCCCAACCAAACCATGAGCGAGGATGGAAAATGACCTCGTTGGACACGCGGAATACGGTTGCTCGCTTATTCACTGCTGTGTGCGTACACCTTATCATTTTGTTTGTTGTAGCGCTCTTCCACGGTGAAAATTTTTTCATCCGAAAAAAGAATTTCCCGATGCTTTTTTCCCGCGTACCGCTTAACAAAGCGCGGCATCTCTTCAGTCTCAGGTCCATTAAACGAGCGTCCAAACGATGTCCTGTTTTTCTTCGATATGCCCTAAGCCCTAAGTCTTCATTTAACACCCTTTTCACCGTGGTCCTGCTTAACCCCATCTGAAGGGCCAACAGTTTCTGCTTACGTATGGGATTTCTTTGAATTCGCGCCTTCACAGCTTTTATCACTGCTGGAGTCCTAACAGAGCGAGGGCGACCACTTCTTGACCTGTCATCTACACTAGAGTCTTCATTGTATCGTTTTATGGTACGATAAATGAATCTTTTGGTTATATTAAAATTTTTCAGTAAGTCGAAAATCTGAATTGGCGCGTAACCGCAACGATGCAACGCAATAACTGCGACACGGTCTTCTTTAAGTGTCCACTCCATATTTAAAAATGAGGAAAATTTCTAAAAAGTACACATTTTTATTTTCATGAAAAATTCGAAATTCGAATTCAATAAACTTTTTTGTGGCCAGCGTTCTAAATTCAAAAGTTTTTATTGTGTGACAGAACTTATGACCTGACTGTGTATTATACTTAGATAGATAAACAACCATGACTAGGGTACAAACATCCGCTCTCATCAAACAAATATTTGCCCCCACCGGGACTCGAACCCGGGACCCTTGGCTTTGTTGGCAGGGTCACTGCCGACTCGGCCTTCGGGTCGTCAAAACAGCAAGCTATACTTATATAACTATCGTCCCTGAGTCGCGCGTAACTAACTAAATCAACACCTTGAATTGTATGTGTCAACTGTAAAGTATGAAAAGCTTAAAATGAGCAGTCGATATATGAAAAAAAAAACACACTTTACCTTTACAGTTGACCCATTCTATACAATGCCTAAAACGTAATAGGCAATATATGAAATTAGTTTTTTAGATAATTAGGGCTGAAAATTCGGGTGAAAATTAAGGGGGAATGGTAGGTGAAGGCTAATGGGAGGGTGCAATTCATAGCCCTCCTTCTTCTTCTCGTTAGTTTGACGTAAGACATGTAAGAGTAAAAAATATATAAATATCCGACTAAATCCAGCAAATTAATGAAAACATCGATAGTAGAGTATTTTTAGGATTCCGTAAAAAATTAGAAATATATGGTTTAAATAGAGGGGGGGGGGACCATGACAAAGCGAATAAGAAATTTAAGGAAAAGGTTCTTCAACTGTATTGTGTCATATCAAATGAAAGGGTTTGTTGCAAGAATCTCATATTTTTTCATTATTCTAAAATGCTTAGTTAAAATATAGTTAAGAAAAAGGGCTATAAAGGAGAGAAGTCGCTTCTACACTGCACAGGGATAATCCTTGAGTGAGAAGCAGCTCTATTTAGCGAGGCGCTGCTCTCTCCGCTCAGACGGGGAGGGGACTAGAAAAGGTGTCCCGAAAAGTGTTTATCCCAACCAACTAGGATGGTTGAAACTACGACTAGTCCCGCATCAATCCGACGTGGTCAACGCAACAAAGAATAAACAAGTAAACTAATTATTGTAACACTTGGCACGTGGAATGTACGCACTCATCTTGATCGTGATGGTAATTTGTGTGCCGAGCGGAATACCCCCATTGTAGCCCGCGAACTTCGCCGGTATAATGTGTTATTATAGCCACTTGTGAGACGCACCTCCCAGATAAAGGGGAACTGGTAGAATAAGGCCGCGTTCACACCTTTTTCTGGAGAGGGACGACTGCCTCGGAACTGAGGGTTTTGCAATTAAGACAAGCATATCGAGAAATAACGAATGTCCTGTCCACATTTCGGATCGCGTCACCACACTCCGCCTTCACCTGAACAATAACAACCACCTCAATGTGATAAGTGTATACTCACCAACTATGGATAGATGATGACATCAAGGTTAGGTTTTATGAAGAAGTCACGCAGGTCCTCAGCAGAATACGTCCTCAAGATCAAAAATACTTTTGTTGGGCGACTTTAATGCACGCGTTGGGCGAGACTACGAAGCCTGGCCTAAGGCCTTGGACAGGTATGAGGTTGGTAATATAAACTCTAATGGCCAAAACTTATAACGTTCAGACTCTATTCGAAATACAAGACCACACACCCGAGATCGAACCATTAGCACCTTATAGACTACATAATCGTAAGACAGAGAGACTTTTCTCAAGTCCATGTAACGCGAGTCATGCGTGGTGCTGACTGCTGGACCGGCCATAGGCTTTTCATGACTAAGCTGCGGTAACGCCTTCAGCCTCCTCGTAGATCTCATAGAGTGAGCTTGCGTGTGAACACGTCGAAAGGCTCGAAAATCAAGATAATAGGGAGAAGTACGTTGAAGCCTTGGAAACCTTTATCCAGGAGCTTGACAATGAGGATGGTGACCTTCGGGCTGATATATTCTGGGCTTAAATACTAGGATAAGTGAAGATTGGTTCCACGATAACGATATTTATCTGACAGAAGCGCGGGATTTTTGCCCAAAAGCTTTCGTATGTTCGGATTTCGGCTGTTCTCTTCTAGAGGTCGCATTTATCAACCGATTCTCGAGAAATTTTGTGAGCAGTTTCGATAACTATATGTATGTATTTTTGCGATTAAAATTTTAGATTTTTTCAAAATGGCGATGATATGGGATTACACAGTTATTGGTACGGTCCACAGATCGTACCACAGATATCGAGAGATAGGCCCTTGGCGCTAAGCTTGTATCGGAACCAGTGTCGCCGAAAACTAAGACACGCATACATTTACACCACTCGTACATCAATCCCTCCGCTTTTATTAGTCAGTGCACTGACTAATAAAATGTCATGCACCTATCGTCCGAACACACCCACACTACCGCAGGTATACTAGCTAATCGAGCTAGTGTTGGGACAATGCAAGGACAGCGTGTATCATCGATCGATTATAATTTATAGTCACTGGTATAGACAGTCGTATGCAATGCCGGGTTCTATAAATAAAATAGTAAATTGTTTGTAAATACGACATATTTATACGACATACGACATACGAGACCCCTTTGCCTCTCTTCTTTTTTTCAACAGAATCCTTACAGCTAGAAAGAGAGGCAAAGAGGTTTCTGAAGGTAGAATAACTGTGAACTCTTCGGACCTGACTGAAAACATCGGAATATCCGATCAATACTTATAACACCCCATTATCCTTCGTCGGGCGAGGTTTTAAACAAACTTAAAATCTAAACTGCCTGTTTGGCAATCATTGGAATAACTAACAATAAACTTACGTATTATGAGCAATAAAATAACTATATTATTACATTAACTATATTAGTAATTGCGGAATGATAAAATCTATCGATTCAAAAACATAATTCTCCTATCACTATCCCCGCGTGTAACAGTTCGCCTCCGTCTTTGCTTTCGTACTTAGATAAGTGTGAAATATTCATTGCGTGTTAGCTTGGCAATAAGTAGTGAAATTAAGATACAAAACAAGCAATATATAGTAAACTTAGCGAGAACAACATGACATTGTCACTTTAATGTCAATTCGTGACGAATTTTCCGCGAATGATTTATTTTCGTAGTAATGTTTATTTCTTGTGTTTTATGAAGAAATAATAGTTGGAATGAGACTTACAAGTAATATGTGACACCGGCGTTCTTGGAGTTCACAATCTCGCTTCTATTTTTGCACGTGAGTCGGCATTTTCGAAAAACAACGGAAATGAATTCGTCACTGCGGTCGCCCGGTGACTACCGAATTTTTTTAATATCTAACCTGTCGGAGCTACATTTGTTCGCACGTGCCACGCCCCTCAACCTATCTCTCGATATCTGTGGTCATACTCCATGTACGTAACCAGGTGCGTATGAGGTACTGAAAGGAAATGCAGTGAGGTTATTTATTTTATAATAATTCCACTTGTTCATCCGATAAACTTCAAGTTGTGGGGGGTGTGTGTGAGGGGGTTTTCCTCAACATGTTTTCCATCACCGTTAGAACGACCCAATTAAGGTTTTAAAATAAATTACCGTTCTCATTGGTACATGGTCAGAACCGGGAGTTGAACCCGCTTCTCCTGCGTGACAGACGAGCGTTTAACCACGAGACCCTGGACGTAGCGTTTAACCACGAGACCCTGGACATTCTAATAAGTAAAATAATCTAATCTCTAATCAAGATATTTATCACATTCACTAATATTTTGAGACCTAAAAACATAAAAGGCCCATCTTTTGCAAGTTTAAATTTTATTTAGTATTGATTTTTATCAAAAAATACGAATTCAAAGTAACGTCGATAGCACTTTTTTTAAACACCCCTTCAGAGGACGTGCCGTAATAGTTGTTAGTCATTCCCTTCCTTTTCTACGCTAAAAAGGAGAAGATTGACGCATAGCTCTATCCCTTACCGACGAAAACTATTAATTCACTTCCGTTCCGCTGTAGGTCCGATTTCGCGTCAAACTGTCAAATGTCAGTGTGAGAACCCGCGATTTTTTGCATAAAGTTTTAGTATTCCACTTTAGTTACCACAAAAAATATTAAACAGCGTTTAACCTCAAAACAAACGTCAAATCCTATACACTTTACGACCCGATGGCCTAGTCGGCAGTGACCCTGCCTATGAAGCTAAGGGTACCGGGTTCGAGTCCCGGTGGGGGCAAATATTTGTTTGATAAGAACTGATGTTTGTACCCTAGTCATGGTTGTTTATCTATCTAAGTATAATATTTATCGATATACGTATGAGTATCGTTGTCTAGTACCTACCCAAGATACAGAGAACCCTAGTTTGGGGCTGGATCTATGTGTGTAAATAGTGTTCAAGGTATTATTATTGTTACTTTTGTTTTTAAACATGTGTTGAACGGTAGTTTATTATTTTGTGGTAAGGCCCTTAATTTTTAAATATGCTCATGGTTTATTCCATATGATATCCGTGAGAATGAAATTTAAAATAAAATTAATTCATGATTCCTATTACGATGACCCGTCACAGATAGGATTCGACGTTTTTTTTCAGGCGACACAGTATGGCGTACATAATCCGCCATATTGGTTTTATTATGACGTCACATATCCTATGATACTAAGGAAAACGTAAGGATACTCTAACGATACCTAACATGTCTGAATCTGTTTAGTCAAAATCGTGACCTAACGAAACTCACTCAAACACATGAACCATGGAAACTTTATACTCCTTTTAATGGAAGTCTTGTAAAAATCACGACAATTCCCGTAGGGGGTAGCTAAGGCACAGATGTGCCCAGGTTTAGCAAGTTAATAATACATTTAGCGTCCCATCGCCGCAGAAGTCGTGTGTACACGTTCAAGATCCGGTGTAATACCAAACCAAGTCTGAAAGAGCTATCGAATATATGGGCGAGTATATCATCGATAAACACCATCTCGCTCCGCGGTTTGCGATATTAAGCTTTATCGAGTTTATTCTGTTAGTGATGTACCGAGAGCCCATGGTGGTATATCGATAAATAGTTTCATTCATTGACAAAAACAAACAGTTCCCAGAAAACTAGTCGGGTTGTCATTTTATATGTTTTTTTTTTACCGCCATTTGGATAAATTAAGCACTTAGTCAAAATCCCGGGCCTTTAACTAGGGCCAGCATTCCATCAAATGGCTAAAGGTCCGTCGGGCAAATAACTGAACGAAATGTTTAACGAGTTGCCAAAAAGTGCCTAGGCAAAAGACGGATTAGCCGTGCACTATGGGATCGCCTCGCTCCGCTCCACCCAGCGGGCTCCAGGTTGCACATAAAGTTGTGACCTAACACAACCTAACTTTATTATTCGGACAGCAAGTGACCTAAAGCAACCTATTCGTATTTTTGCTAAATTGTCTCTAAAAGAAATCAGCTGTTGCGTTGACGCCATCTTGTAAAAAAGAACTGGGCTGGTTCTCCATTCCTTTACATTTAAAGGCTGACTTTCGGTAAGGCTGGTTGTTAAAGTTTCCAAGGATGTCTTACGTTAATATAAAGACTAGCTATTTGCTTTAACACCAGCCCATTATGGACGGCCCGGGCTATTAATTAAGCACCTCATTTAACCAAATGGCGATGACACATATACCATATACCTACCAGTGCATCCCTTATGGGTTGGCAAAGACACAATTGCGCTTACTTTGAGCCATTCAATACTGCATTTTGCTACTCCAAAAACAGATTTTTTGGAGTGGCAAGGGATTACGTATTATTATTAGAGATGGGCCGACTGTGACTTTGGCCGACTGGCCGACAGGCCGACCAGTCGGCTACAAATTAGCCGACATGTCGGCCGGGCCGACATTGTTTTCGGGGGAGTTCGGGTGACCTCGGCAACGCTCGTGATCACGTCGCGACATGATTTTTTGTTGATGTTGTTATTGTTTACGCACGGACCGGCTGAACTGCGTGTTTTTAAAAGATAAATAATAAATATAAAGTAAAATAGTTCAAAGTAGTGTTAAATAATAAACAAAAGACAGTTTCACAGGTGTATAGTGTAATTTTATCATCATGTCAAGAAGAACATCGCGTATATGGATTTTTTTCGAGGACTGTGAAGATTCCAGTAAAGTTAAGTGCAACCAGTGCTCAGCGATCATTTCAAGAGGCGGAAAAGGTAAATCAGCAAACACAACCAGCATGTTAAGCCATATAAAATACAAACACCCTAACCTAATGTCGCAATTGAGTACCGTCATCAAAAGCAGTTCATCAGCTGATACGCCGTCCAAACAATCGGATCCAATTCAACCAACTTCTTCGCCTATTCCGTCAACATCAGGGCCTTCCGAGGTCAATGTAAGTCAAAAAAGTTAACAGAACATTGAAGAGAGTTTCACTGTTCAGTGGTCACTAGAAGACTCACGATCGAAGGAGATTAGTTTAGCAATTGCCAACCAACCAACCAACCAACCTTTGTCTATCGTCGAAAATACTGGCTTCAGGAACTTGATGAAGAAAGTGAAACCGAAATATAACATTTATTTTTATTTATTAACATAATTTATCTATGCCTTGACAGCCGAGGCCAAATCGACATAAATTACAGATATATACCAATAAAATAAAATATTTACAATCCAAATTAAAATTCACAATATGTCATCAATCATAAATCAATTAAATCAATTAATAAAAAACCAAATTCAATGTTATAATTTGACATTACTGTCATTCCATCATCTCGCAGAACCTGCCACACATTCGCACAATGTCCCTCCATGCATCACCAAACAGATCGTTCAGTGGTGCTACCGCCAACAGAGCATTCAGGCTGTCCCGCGCCCGGACAAGCGGAGACTGCCGGCGCGCCACCGTGCGGTGCGAGCCGCCCGCTAGCAGCTGGTGCCTGCGCCCGCGTACGTAATTGTCAGGCACAAATAACGCGCATACCGCACTGACAAGCGTCGCGCAGTCACTGTCGCCTCGCAACGATCGACACACAGTCAGAAGTTGTTCAGTGTTACGTCTCACCTCTAGTGAGTTATATCCAAGCATACCCAATATAAAAGCGGTTGGATAGAGATAAGGGTAGTACCCAAATTTCCTCTTATATAGGTATCGTAAAAAAGCTTTTTGTACCTTCTCGAGCATAAGGACGTATGAGCTTTCGTGTGGATTCCAAACAACCGAGCTAGATTCCAGTTTGGTTCTCACTAGGGCAGTGTAAAGAAGCTGTACCACACCCAGATTACGGAATCCCTTACTATTCCGAATCACAAACCCCAATCTTTTAAAGCATTCCTTGGCTAAAGTGCTCATGTGCTCATGAAATGTAAGTTTAGGGTCAAACGTAACACCGAGATCTTTCATCGAATACACTCGAGTCAAGGACTCCGCGCCGAGTGTATATGTCACGCTAATAGGCCGAGGAGAGCGCGTGAAAGACATTATGCAACATTTTACACTATTGAATAGGAGTTTGTTGCTCACACTCCATCTATAGACCGCATCTAGATCTTCCTGTAGTAGCCTACAGTCATTTTCTGACATTATGGGAAGTACTAGTTTGAGGTCGTCCGCGTACAGCAGGTATTTAGAATATTTTAGCACAGATTCTAGGTCATTTATCATGATGATAAATAACAACGGACCAAGAATAGAGCCTTGGCTAACACCCGACCGCGTGTGGTACGGCTGGGACTCAAAGCAGCATACCAAGCCGTAAGTACTTTACAAACAACATAGTGCCCCATCTATATGACGAAACTAAATCACAAATCCGTAAGGGCGTCCTAAGTGCAGCCGCCATTTCAGTCACAACGGACTTGTGGACAAACTTAAACAACATGGAAAGTTTTTTGAGTTTTACAGCGCACTGGTTTGATGACAGTTTCAATTTTAAGCACGCAGTCCTACAAATGAAACATTTTCCAGAATCGCACACAGCATTGAATGTCAAAGACTGTTTAGAAGAAATTCCAACGTTGTGGGATATGAACCCCAACAAAATTCACGCCATCGTTCGCGACAACGGCCGAAATGATGCGAAAGCCATTGAAGACTCAGTTTTTGATGGAGTGCCATGTTTCATACACACATTGCAACTGGTTGTCAATGCTGCATTAAAACTTGTGAATGCTGCATTAAATCTGGCTGAATCAAGCGTAAATTTTGAAAACTTGTCTACTGAGGAGTGGAAGACGCTCGAAAAATGCCTTGAATTATTGAAGCCGTTTGAAGAGATAACGAAGATCATAAGTTCTAGTTGCTCTTCGATATCTGAAGTTATTCCTCACCTGAAAACTTTGCAGAAATATTTGGAAGACTAATATGATGATGACAACCAAATCATGCAGGTTAAAAAAGTTTTAGAAAATCAATTGAAAACCAGGTTCGACATACAGCGTAACAAAATTTTTACTATAGCCACTTTATTGGACCCAAGATATAAGCTGCAGTTTTTTGAGGCCGAGCATCTAGCCACTGTGCGATCACAATTTCTACTGGAAGCTCTTAAAACTAGCCTGAGCGATGACGACAGTGATGACACTGAACAAGGGCAAGATTGTCACTCCACCACACGCGACGAGGTCAGAACCGAAGCAGCAATTCACCGAAACTTCTGGAAATGCTACCAAGACCTAGCAGCTTCAAGAAAAGTCAAAGATGTTCATGATAATGACAAGTCAGTTGTAGCTCATGAGCTGCACTCCTACTGTTCACTGCCAATAATTAAGCGCACTGATGACCCATTTAAGTGGTGGAGCGATAACAGAACTAGATACCCTGAAATGTCTCGCATTGCTAAGGTTTACCTTTGCTGTCCTGCCAGCTCCGTTTATAGTGAGCGTTTATTTTCCGAGGCTGGAAACATTTATGAAACAAAAAGAAATAGACTTTTGCCAGATAGGGCAGAAACACTCGCTTTTTTGCATCACAATCTCCCTCTTATTAAACATTACAAATAGTTTTTTCTTTATATAATGTTTTAGTAGATAAGATCTTTCAGATTCCTAATCGAAACTTATAAGACTGATTAAATTCGTTATGATTAAGCCTAAGAGCATAGAGGCCAGCTTCTAGGGTTTGACTGTTGATTACTTTTATACGTGTATAATTTTATGACTGATCTGATCTCGTAAGAATCTTAGAAGTGGAATATCTTTAATATGGTACAAACTAATAAACGATTACATAACAGTTAAAATAAATACGTATTTCAGTTACCCTAATCCGTCGGGAGTTTTGGCCGACTGTTCGCCGACCAGTCGCCGACTGCAAATATGGCCGACTAGTCGGCTTAACCGACTGGTCGGCGAACAGTCGGTGCATCCCTAATTATTATGTTTCTTGAGAAAAGTGATTCATAATCATAATCCTTTCTCCAAAACCGATCTTGTTTGATCATACAGAATGATTACATGTTACTTACATACTTACCTACTTACTTACTATCATCTAGGACCAAAGTACTTGTTAAGAGGAATCAAAGGAGCCAAAATTTGATGGGGTTGTTTGTGTTTTGTTACAGAGTTCTCTAAGCCACCTTTCGGCTCCATCATCAGCTGAGCTAGCAAAATTTCAGCTCAATCGGTAATCGGGGGTCAAATTTGACGCAAATATTTTTTGGAACATACATAAAGGTACATAACGGTAAAGAGTCAAATAAAAACTTCTACAGAATGATTACTGGTGCAGAAAGTATAAATTACCTAGTTCAATTAATCCCACGTGTGCCTTATAATGACATTCTGTCTGACACCTTGATCAAATATTCAGCTCGCGGCAACTAGGGCGCTGCACTCTACCTGAGAGAAAAATCAATCTCACTTTTATCACTGGGAAGAGAGCTGAGAATGGACACTCAACAGCAAAACAGGTTATACAGCTAAATACAGGATATATCGGAAATTGGTGTATTACAACTTTAACTTTACGACCCGAATGGCCGAGTCCAAGCCAAGGGTCCCGGGTTCGAGTCCCGATGGCAGCAAATATTTGTTTGATGAGAACGGATGTTTGTACCTTAGTCATGGTTGTTTATATAAGTATCTAATTATAATATTTATCTATATAAGTATGTGTATCGTTGTCTAGTACCTAAGATCCAGGGAATCCTAGTTTGGGGCTAGATCAATGTGTGTAAATAGTGTCCAAGGTATTATTATTCTTGTTATTATTATTAAGGAGTTGTTAAGAACACTATACTTAACGTAAATTCAGTATCGTAAATATACTGATTTTACGTAAATACAACATGCTAGCCGAGTTTATGACCAGACAAATCTTTCAATTTAAAATATTACTTCTTAGACTTAATGAATTGGACAACTCTATTAAAATTAAGATTTGAAAGATTGTAAAGAGTATAATTTAGATTTGTAAGAATGTAAAGAGTTTGTTCTATCTACAAGGGACCATCACGCAACCAATGAAAATTAGCTTCTTAACTACACAAATAGGCACCATAAGAAACTAAAAAAGAAAGGCGAGAAAAACGATCGGCTAATCATAATAGTCGCTGTAGCTGTAATAGTAATTGCATACAACGCATCGCTGCGCGCGCACAGTACTGAACCAATAGCCTAGATCACGTGCAACACATATCTAGAGTAAAATATGCAAGGAGATAGTATTTGTGGAGCCAGATAGGAACAAATGTACTGTTTAACCTTTTGAGCCCTGGACCTGGTTATGAGGCATCAAAATTTTGAACCTCAGGTCATTTTAATAAAATTCAAAACCTATAACGGCCCAGTGGCGCTTTAGTGGCGTCACCAAGCCTTAAAGAGTTAAAGGGCTGTACATACGACTGTAGTATTTTTGACGCCATTTTGTATTTCGTAAAGAAAACAATAAATGAAGGATCTTAGAGCAAATAATGTTTGTAACTTTAGAAATTGTAGTAGTTTTGAAGTCAAACGTAAGTGTCAAAAATGGCTTCTATCCCTCACATACGATACCACTGAAATGGTCTTAGGAGTCCTTCAATAGGAATTTTCGTCATTATGCAAATACTGTCGATATGTCCCACATGATTATATGCTGTAGTACTCTTAAGTTTTAAAATAATGTACTGTCTTTGTTTTGTTAGTCTGTGTTTTATCTTTTTGTTTATATTTTCGGTTATAATACCCACTCTTTCCTGTTGTTTTTGTGTCCTTAATAATTAAATTGTACCCACGCTGAACTCCCATCTCCTATCTGTGAATCATAATTATGGTACCCACGATACAGGCTCAGCCTGGTGTGGGGTCACAGTTAATCATACTTGTAGTGTTTAAGGTTTTTATTTCTTTATTAATGTTCTTTTGGAAACCTGCTTATTTTTATTTTTTTAAATAAATATTTCTATTTCTAAAAAAAAAAAATTTCGTCATCTGAGATCAAAGAGACTACCGTAGAAAATACAAAGCTAACATCTAGAGCCACAAGTTTAGTTATCAATGTCAAGGTAAATCCCTTTATTGAGCTTTGAAAATGGCCCTTATTGAAAGACAAGCAAAAAAACGCGCGCCAGAAGTTTGCCTTAGCTTGAGTATTTTATAATGGCCGCTCCATGTTTACTAACTGCGTGAAAATATGTGACCAATTATGTGGTTAGGATTCTTCGGCTTTTCTTTTCTTCCGATAATTTGCAAGTGGTATGTGAGATTGCGTGGTCACAGCATCACCATATTTTCGTGACAAAATGCAATACTGTCTCATAACTGCAATTCGGTATTTGACAAGGTAATTCAAAAAATCTACAAACGTGTCTGAAGTTAAAACGATTTGTCCAAAAAGGTTTGACAATATCGGAATTGTATAATTCCAATAGTAATATTTTATACATTAAATCCAAGGTACAGCATGTGACTAAGAGTGAGACGTCACACGCTTGTATTTGTAACATGCAAATAACTTACCTACCAGAAAATAACACCATTTGTGAAGTGTACTAATTAATTTATGAATATATCATGTATGATAGCGTAAACTAGGATCCACACACAAACCCAAATCGTTTCCGTGGACCTTTTTAAGATGTTATATTATTCTTCAGTTTATAGTTAATATGTTTTTTTTTCATAGATATCACGAACAAAATTACCGATTTGACAGCTCATCATCACCCTCATCATCATCATCACCGGATTATACCCAGCAGTGGGCGAAAACAAGCTTTCCGACAACTGCTGGTACATAAGCGTTCTCCTCCTGAGAGTTCAAAAAAAGTATTTTTTTGACTACCAGTCCAACAGCGAATTGTGTAGAAAATTGCGTTTGTTAGTACATTCTCCCATTTTAAACATATCCAATTAGGTGCGGTAAAAAGTATGTAGTAACAACATATTTTTTTCTGTGTCTGGAGGCTAGCCGTTCGCTGCCGCTCCAGAGATATGAAGTGCGATCCAAATGTCCACTGACTAAATGAGCTAAATAAAAAGAAATCATCGTTAATCTATCGACAATTTTGTGTTATATTATATGTCCCATCCCTAGTGAATATGAAATCACTTGCACGGGCAACCAATTTCGCCGCCAAAGCCGTGTGATAGACTTTACAATTTTACATGCCCTAGTAACACCACGAATGAATATTGGGAGTTTAATAACTGAAGGCTTGGATGATAAATCCAGGTGGAATGAAGGGCTGATATATTATGGATTTTATCTACACACGTATCATAAACCCTCTTTACTCTAAAAACCATACGTTAAGACCAGCATAATGTAAGACTATTTGGTAAAAACTCATTTTTTATCTGAAATTTTGTACATTATGACCATAATGTACAAAAATTTGTCAAATTATGACATTCAAATTTCGAACGTCGACGCCCGCCTGCGTGCCGCCCCTAGTTTGTCTGTGAAGTTGGTACTACAGAATAAGCTAAACAACTGCAGAGCAATGATCAATGCCACAATGCCGGTCAAACATGCGGTTCCTGAACACATCAAAGAGAGCTTATGATATATGTGTAGATAAACTAGTGTATGTACATAATTAGGCATTATGTAGCAGTCACATAAACTACTATTCCACATTAACTTTTTAAGGCGATGATGGAATAAAAATGCGCTGTCGAGTGGAAGTGAGATGCAATAATTACTCGCGAATAAGAAAAAGCGGGATGCCAATAATGCACTCGCGACTAATCTGAAACAACGTAAGCGCCAAAACGTAAAAAAAAATCATAAAAAATAAACTATTTCAGGGAATTAACTTTCAAATTGAAAATCGTTAGAAATAACAATTGTTCATACATTGCAATTATCAGAGAGTCATATTCACTTACTACTGCGGTGTAATAGGATAAAACCATAAAAAAAGGGTTGACTTTGTATTTATTTTCTATCGAGAAAATTGTATCCAAACATGTTTTCCAATTAAGAATCTCTAGATTATATAGTCAAATTACATATACCAGAAATTAATTACGATTTGCCCAGTATTTCCTGAAAAACACATGAAAACAGCACCCCATATTTATTTAATCAGCGTCTTAAATGGCTTTTATAATATTCCAACCTCAAACACCAAAATTTAGTTTGTCCACACCCTTGTTCTCACAACTCATTTTTTATTAACAATGAAAGTAACCAAAATATATGAATTAAAAATAAAATAGAAACACTAAAAGAAACAACTACGCGAATAAACCACCCCGGGACATTGCCGAGGCTGAGGTTCCCATGACGCATGCAGCATCTCCCCGCTGCACCGCCAGGGAGATCCTTTGCATCAGAAATGCCCCAGAGCGGTAGTCAAATCCTCTATCCCTTAGTCGGCGCCCCAGATCCTTAATAAATAATTTCCCTTGTGTCCCCCAAACCCCAGTCGTCTCGAGCGCAAGAGGCACAAAGATGTAGCTTCCCGTGAGTGCGGCATACTTAAGGCACTTCTGTCTTGCGGCACACTCGGCGGCTGCACCAGCGCGGGCCGCCGTCGACCCGACATGGGAGGCTGCAAAGGTGCAGACGCAGGTCGCATCCCATAGCAGGGAACGTCCTCTCTCCCAAGGTACCAGGGTCAAGCCGTCCGGACGCTTCCCATCCGACCGGCACAAACCTGGCGGCTCCAACACACTAGGAGCGTTGGCCGATACCAAAGCCCTACGAACGATGTCGTTTATTGCGTGGTGCCGCGAAAACCTGCCAGCGCTCCTGGTACAATGTAGGCCATGGCGACCAAACTCATTGACCCATGCCCCACAAACGCATCGATGCGGCTGGCAGATAGTGCAGCCCAAACGCAAAGCGACTGCCACGCGCAAAGTGTCGTTTGGTGTCCAGGAAAGTTCCCAGCTGGGGAGAAGGCATTGCGTGCAGCCACAACCCCGAGTCGGACTGACAAACGGCACGCAGGCGCGCCAATTCCGGCCCCGAACTATGAGCGAGGAGGTCATCACGAATGACTTCGCACAGGACCTCATCCCAGGAGCGCTGACTACATAGCCTTTCCGGCATTTTGTCGTGGCTTTGTGCCAAATTACAAATATGGTTCCTCCGTTCATCGATCCATTTTGGTACCCTGGTAGGGTTCTAACATTTTGGAATTACGTTGAAAAATCTTGATTTTTGCGGCCAGAGACGAAACCGACGTGAATCGACAGTTATTCCAAACAAAAGTATTTAGTTATGAATTTCGTACTTTGCGAGAAATCTGACAAAGTTAAAGTTTAAAAAACAGGTCAAGTGCGGGTCGGACTCGCGCACGAAGGGTTCCGTACCACCGTACAATGATAGCGATGGTGTGGAGTGAATAGTTTGGAATTTACATAACAAAATATTGTTTACAAAGTTATTGGTGCGGCTACATTCATACTCCATGTACGTAACCAGGTGCAGTTATAAGTTTGTATGTAATTTACAAATAAATAAAAAACCTTGGCAATTCCGGGTAGGTTTTCCTGTAATATTTGGCTTAAGTTCTATGTTCTATAGTTCATTCATGACTGAGCGAGCGAAGCGACAAACAGTCTCCGCTTCAGGATTGGGTAAAATGCTTTCGTTTGTCCGGATGTGTGTCCGGATGATCTCCTCTATAGGCCGCATTTCTCAACTGATTCTCGTGAATTTTTGTGAGCAGGTTCGATAATTATATAGATATTTTTGTCAATTCAGTTTTTGGAAATTTCACAAAATGGCGGAGATATGGGTTGAAACTTCTAAAAAAACTGCTACAGCGCAAACGGCTTGATAGATTTTAACAAATGAGGTGTTGTTGGATTTGTGGAGATTGTAAAAATTACATACGCTATTTAATTTTAGTGAAAAGTTATTGGTATGTATGTTGTTTAATCATAGCTATAAATGGTTAATAGTAAATTGTTGCGCCAAGCAGAAAGTAATTTATTATCGCATCGAGTGCATATTGGAGCCCGAGTGCTAGCGAGCCACTGAATCGACTTTGATAAAACATAGCTAAGAACCATCGAGGCAGGGAAGTCTACTTTACAAAAAACCGCATTAAAATCCGTCCAGGCCACGGACCGACACTAACACCATTTAAAGAATTACCGGTGTCATGGGAACCAGAAACAGCGACGTCACACATAAATAAACATCCCAAATGAAACTCACTACGTAGAACATGTAGAAAAACTTTAATCCAACAATTGAGAGATCATTGAAATCAGTCTAGCCGTTCTCGAGTTATAAGTCGGTAACTGATCCGACTTTGATTTATATATTTAGATAACTCGACAACAGCGAGACTGATTTTAATGATCTCTTATTTTTTGAATTTTTCTCCACCCCGAACAGCAGAATTACTATTAAAATACCAAAAATTCACAGAAAAAAATATAGTAATTTAATTTTTATATAAATTAGGTTTGGAACCCCGCAATCTTCCGCAATTGACATTGCGCATATTATTGAATGTTAAGTGATACGAAAAAAATATGGGTTTTTTTTTCGAACCCTTTATCAAATAATCCGCAGATTTGATTATGATTCTCACAGAAGGAAAACGTTTGGATAAAATTTTCTCGATAGAATTGAATTACGTAAAGACTTCAGAATCGTTTTATATTTTCCTGTAATTCTGAAATCCTAACTTATTTCATTGCGGAATTGCATTCAGAAAAGGTTATATATTCGGATATTATGCATTCGTAAACTATCCTTGAAAATCTTTTTGACAAAATAGCGAAGTTTATTTTTAAATAATTTTTATGTGGCTTGGCGCTACGTTATTTTAGTTTGAGTCGAGCGCATTGTTTGCGCTCTCTTTTCTTTCTTACGTTGAAGTAATTCAGTAAGTAGTCGTGGAAGTAACGCTGTCACCTTCGTTTACATTCGTATTCCTTTTATACATATTTTTTTGTATCACCTTAAGTGTTTAGAACTTCGCGGGGTCAACTTGAACAAGAAGCTCGCTTGTTCTTTCCAGCATAGCAAACGTACCTATGTAGGTAGTTCACTGCAATTATTTTCTAGTGTTAGTGCAGGTAAGGTGAGGCGAGAACGTACTACTAAAATATTAAGGCCACTAACTCGTAGCCTAGCGCTTCTACGAAATATTCTGTTCATAACAGAGCAACTAGTACCCTTGTGTAAACAAGCTAAGGCCGACTTGCACTTGTGTCAGCCGCTAAATACAGGATGTAGATAAAAAATACATTGAACTACGCCCCAAACCCTGTCAAATTCCAAATTTTTTTGTACAATACATCGGAGGTAAATGCTTCAACCAAAAAGTAGGTATAAACAAGTTTGGATCACTGGGCAAGACAATAGCGACATGTTTAGAACTCCCCAATCCCCAACTGTACACCGGGCACTGCTTTCGCAGAACATCTGCGACTTTAGTTATATATTCTGGGGCAGACATAACCACCTTAAAGCGACATGGGGGATGGAAGTCGACAACTGTTGCTGAAGGCTACATAGACAACTCTGTGCAAAGCAAAGTGGAAATATCTAATAAGATACTTAACTCCATTAATAAAAATGAAGTAATTAACATAACTATGCCTAGCAGTACAGTGACTTCAAATGAAATCCCAGCTACTGCAGAAAAAGTGCAGTTTTCTCACTGCACAATACAAAATGTTGTAAATAATTATTATTATAAATAAAACTTTAACTGCTTATTATTGTATTTTATTCAAACTGACCTACAAATTGATTTTGTACTAAGTACTAACTTTTACATACAGATTATGTTGGTAACTGTAGCCATATTAGGGTATGAATGAAGATAAAGTTATGTATGTGACTGTACATAATTAGGCATTAAAATACTCATGTGATCCTTTTATGAAACTCACTTCGTTCGTTTCATAAAACCACATTCGTATTTTAATGACCCTCATTATGCAATACCCACATAAATAACTATTTCCTACCCAAAATGGATAAATGAACACCAAAAGTTGCAAAAAAATATCAGGACAAAATACTGCGGTAGCTTAGGTGAAGGGTAAAGGGAGTGAGCGAAGCGAAGCCCCTTTTATCCTTCGTGTTAGGTTGAACATGTAAGAACAACAAAAAATACTTAAAACATTAACTTAAGTACACAAAACATAAAAAGAAGTTTGGTGATCATTTATCCACACACAATTTGATGGACATTTATCCATTCTGGCAGTCATTTCGAATTTATTGGTAGTAAAATAGGTGCATTTTTGGTAATCGTTTAAACACAAGCCGTTTTAAAACAATTTCAATACAAGGGCAGGCAACAACCTTGCCGGCCTGACTACGCAGCTTTACCGTGTTATACTTTAGTTGTGTTTTATCTGTATTTAAGGCTGTCGAAGTCCGGTGCAAGTCGCCCTAAGTAACAACTACGAATACGAGTTACGGTGCATAGTTTGCACATACTTTACATATATAGCGTTTTCCCATATGGGGTGGGGGAGTCACAGCTGTACCCATGCTTAGCAAGATATTAAATACTCCATTTTACGTGACTGGGGGCTAGCCCATCGCCGCACATGCGTATAATATCCCTTAATAATTACATAACAGGGTTCCAACCGAGGGCCTACGGGACGATTGAAATTCAGAGGCCCAGCGTAGCCATACAAGTCACAATAATATGTCTTTTCCCAGGTGAGATGGCAGAGGCATCTTCTCATAATACATGCTAAGTAGGTTTTTGCTGTTGCCATGTGATACTCACCGCAAGGAGTTCGTACTGTATATTTCCATCTTGTTATTGTGTTTTGTTGAATGTACTTTATTGCGCAAAAACAGAAGATACAGATACATCAAAATGGAAACTAGGTGTACAAAGGCGAGCTTCGAGCCAACGGATGAACAGGATACATTAAAGAACAGCTTGACCTACGTGCACAACGTAAATAATTAAAATATATGTTCATAAATACATAATATCAATACAAATAAATACAATTATACTTCAAAATATACATCAATACAATATATACATAAATAAGTACATTAAGGAAGATAAAGATAGTGTTCTTTTAAGCGACTTTTAAAAATAATAAGTGACAGGCTGTCTGTCTCTGATGGCGCTAGGAAGTTTGTTCAGAGCCTGATAGCTCGTAGTCTGAACCCATGTTCACATGCGGCTGTGTTGTGCTGCGGCGTTATAAGCAGTGACCGAGCGTGAGATCTCCGAGGCCTATCCGAATTCCGAAGACAGAAATTCAAAACGATCTCGTAAGAAGCCAGGGTAGCGAGGATTATATGAGAATCCTTACGAAGACTTGCGCAGGCCGAAGATGAACCGAATCCCGAGGTTTTGAAGTCGCTCGCGTTGGTTCAGTTGCTCTTCGTTCGCGCTCACCCAACATACGTCAGCGTAATCGATCAGGGGAGGGAGAAGAGACTGGGCAATCGTTATTTTTGTCTGACGTGGCAGGAAGTTTTGAAGTCGTCTGAGGGAGTGAAAGCTGGCAAAGACAACGCCTACTGACCAGGAAATTTGGCCTACTTGTGTATCTTTTATTTCCCTTGTTTTTATTTATTTACTTCTTTTTGCTGTCTTGTGTGTAGGTATTGCGACTATTGAATTAATGTGCTTTCCATTCTACGGGTATTCTATTCTGCTATTATCATGGTAAAGTCAACAGCACGTCACGTTTCACTCATAAAGAGTTGAACTTGAAGCATCATGTGTATTGATGACACATAATTTGAAAACAATAGCAGAAGAATTTGAAGAATTCGGAAGGCACGAGACTTCCAATATAAAATGGCTACATACTTATATGTTGTATACCAATATATTTTTTTATTCCAAAATATGTTAACTGTTTACCAAATTTCACAACTCAACACAAATACACACTCAGCTTAGTGTGCTGCTTACTGTACACACTCAGCTTGGTGTGCTGCTTACTGTACACACTCAGCTTAGTGTGCTGCTTACTGTACACACTCAGCTTAGTGTGCTGCTTACTGTACACACTCAGCTTAGTGTGCTGCTTACTGTACACACTCAGCTTAGTGTGCTGCTTACTGTACACACTCAGCTTAGTGTGCTGCTTACTGTACACACTCAGCTTAGTGTGCTGCTTACTGTACACACTCAGCATAGTGTGCTGCTTACTGTACACACTCAGCTTAGTGTGCTGCTTACTGTACACACTCAGCTTAGTGTGCTGCTTACTGTACACACTCAGCTTAGTGTGCTGCTTACTGTACACACTCAGCTTAGTGTGCTGCTTACTGTACACACTCAGCTTAGTGTGCTGCTTACTATACACACTCAGCTCAGTGTGCTGCTTACTGTACACACTCAGCTTAGTGTGCTGCTTACTGTACACACTCAGCTTAGTGTGCTGCTTACTGTACACACTCAGCTTAGTGTGCTGCTTACTGTACACACTCAGCTTGGTGTGCTGCTTACTGTACACACTCAGCTTAGTGTGCTGCTTACTGTACACACTCAGCTTAGTGTGCTGCTTACTGTACACACTCAGCTTAGTGTGCTGCTTACTGTACACACTCAGCTTAGTGTGCTGCTTACTGTACACACTCAGCTTAGTGTGCTGCTTACTGTACACACTCAGCTTGGTGTGCTGCCTACTATACACACTCAGCTCAGTGTGCTGCTTACTGTACACACTCAGCTTAGTGTGCTGCTTACTGTACACACTCAGCTTAGTGTGCTGCTTACTGTACACACTCAGCTTAGTGTGCTGCTTACTATACACACTCAGCTTGGTGTGCTGCTTACTGTACACACTCAGCTTAGTGTGCTGCTTACTGTACACACTCAGCATAGTGTGCTGCTTACTGTACACACTCAGCTTAGTGTGCTGCTTACTGTACACACTCAGCTTAGTGTGCTGCTTACTGTACACACTCAGCTTAGTGTGCTGCTTACTGTACACACTCAGCTTAGTGTGCTGCTTACTGTACACACTCAGCTTAGTGTGCTGCTTACTGTACACACTCAGCTTAGTGTGCTGCTTACTGTACACACTCAGCTTAGTGTGCTGCTTACTGTACACACTCAGCTTAGTGTGCTGCTTACTGTACACACTCAGCTTAGTGTGCTGCTTACTGTACACACTCAGCTTAGTGTGCTGCTTACTGTACACACTCAGCATAGTGTGCTGCTTACTGTACACACTCAGCTTGGTGTGCTGCTTACTGTACACACTCAGCTTAGTGTGCTGCTTACTGTACACACTCAGCATAGTGTGCTGCTTACTGTACACACTCAGCTTAGTGTGCTGCTTACTGTACACACTCAGCTTAGTGTGCTGCTTACTGTACACACTCAGCTTGGTGTGCTGCTTACTGTACACACTCAGCTTAGTGTGCTGCTTACTGTACACACTCAGCTTAGTGTGCTGCTTACTGTACACACTCAGCTTGGTGTGCTGCTTACTGTACACACTCAGCTTAGTGTGCTGCTTACTGTACACACTCAGCTTAGTGTGCTGCTTACTGTACACACTCAGCTTGGTGTGCTGCTTACTGTACACACTCAGCTTAGTGTGCTGCTTACTGTACACACTCAGCTTAGTGTGCTGCTTACTGTACACACTCAGCTTAGTGTGCTGCTTACTGTACACACTCAGCTTAGTGTGCTGCTTACTATACACACTCAGCTCAGTGTGCTGCTTACTGTACACACTCAGCTTAGTGTGCTGCTTACTGTACACACTCAGCTTAGTGTGCTGCTTACTGTACACACTCAGCTTAGTGTGCTGCTTACTGTACACACTCAGCTTAGTGTGCTGCTTACTGTACACACTCAGCTTGGTGTGCTGCTTACTGTACACACTCAGCTTAGTGTGCTGCTTACTGTACACACTCAGCTTAGTGTGCTGCTTACTGTACACACTCAGCTTGGTGTGCTGCTTACTGTACACAC
Organism: Argyresthia goedartella; assembly: GCA_949825045.1. NCBI lineage: Eukaryota > Metazoa > Arthropoda > Insecta > Lepidoptera > Argyresthiidae > Argyresthia > Argyresthia goedartella. The sequence continues at coordinate 21,906,969 of OX463834.1, forward strand.
TCAGCTTAGTGTGCTGCTTACTATACACACTCAGCTTAGTGTGCTGCTTACTATACACACTCAGCTTAGTGTGCTGCTTACTATACACACTCAGCTTAGTGTGCTGCTTACTATACACACTCAGCTTGGTGTGCTGCTTACTGTACACACTCAGCTTGGTGTGCTGCTTACTGTACACACTCAGCTTGGTGTGCTGCTTACTGTACACACTCAGCTTAGTGTGCTGCTTACTGTACACACTCAGCTTAGTGTGCTGCTTACTGTACACACTCAGCTTAGTGTGCTGCTTACTGTACACACTCAGCTTAGTGTGCTGCTTACTGTACACACTCAGCTTAGTGTGCTGCTTACTGTACACACTCAGCTTAGTGTGCTGCTTACTGTACACACTCAGCTTAGTGTGCTGCTTACTGTACACACTCAGCTTAGTGTGCTGCTTACTGTACACACTCAGCTTGGTGTGCTGCTTACTGTACACACTCAGCTTGGTGTGCTGCTTACTGTACACACTCAGCTTAGTGTGCTGCTTACTGTACACACTCAGCTTAGTGTGCTGCTTACTGTACACACTCAGCTTAGTGTGCTGCTTACTGTACACACTCAGCTTAGTGTGCTGCTTACTGTACACACTCAGCTTGGTGTGCTGCTTACTGTACACACTCAGCTTAGTGTGCTGCTTACTATACACACTCAGCTTAGTGTGCTGCTTACTATACACACTCAGCTTAGTGTGCTGCTTACTGTACACACTCAGCTTAGTGTGCTGCTTACTATACACACTCAGCTTGGTGTGCTGCTTACTGTACACACTCAGCTTAGTGTGCTGCTTACTGTACACACTCAGCATAGTGTGCTGCTTACTGTACACACTCAGCTTAGTGTGCTGCTTACTATACACACTCAGCTTAGTGTGCTGCTTACTATACACACTCAGCTTAGTGTGCTGCTTACTGTACACACTCAGCTTAGTGTGCTGCTTACTATACACACTCAGCTTGGTGTGCTGCTTACTGTAGGTACAATCTACGATATTCTCACCGTTTATTTTGAACAAATCGATTATATATATCCTATTACTGTGACTCCGCAGTCCGTCCGTCTGTCACCAGGCTGTATCTCAAGAACCGTGATAGTTAGACAAATGAAATTTTCACGGATAATGTATTTATGTTGCAGCTACACCTACAAATACTAAAGAACAGAATAAAATGAGTAAAGAGGCTCCCATACAACCATTCTTTCAATACCACATACAAACTTATGAATGCACCTGGTTACTTAAATGGAGTGGAAAGGTAGACGCATAAAACTTTGTAAACAACATTTTGCTATCTAAAATCCAAACTATTCACTCCACACCATCCTTACCATTGTACGGTGGTACGGAGCCCTTCGTGCGCGAGTTCGACTCGCACTTCACCGATTTTTCTGGTTCCCACGACGCACGGTATCCTAGTGTGAGGCCAGAAGTAAAGTACCCTTGATACTAAGTAGACCGGTACGTAGCTGGTCACTGTGTTTTTAATAAGAAATCGATACTTCAAAATAAACTAACGATTTTCGACAGTGCGTCGACCTTAGCGACATTTCCTGGTATATGGGTCACACGCAACCTCAAATAAAGGAGAGTAGGGTGACAGCAAACTGTCCGTAATGAGGACACTCCCTTACTATTGGCGTACCCTTAAGTGAATTCCTATTGACATATTAAGATACCCTGCTGACATGCATATGGAATGTTTTCCTTTTCATTCAAATCCATAAGATTTTTTATTTTATACTCAATAGTTCCTTTTATGAGCAAGCCAGTTATAGTTATAACTATATTTATTGCGCTCTATTAATTTAGTTTCAACGTAAAAATAAGTGATTTTTTTTCCACTGTTTTATATCGTATTTTTTTTCTACATCAGGATACACCTGAGAATGAAGTGTAAAACTTTAAAAATCGTTTAGTAAACTTGGCCAACGACTATGGGCAAGTGTAACAGCAAAAAAACGCCAATCAATTCACTTCGGTGTCGATTACGCAACGTTATGCAGAAAAAATCTCTACAGAGGGTGAACGAATCGAGTTCAATGTCGTTACGTTACAATGTTGCAAATTCTGTAGCAATAAACCTGACCAGGAAATTTAAAAACTTCGCCATATTGCGAGAAATCGGGGGAACTAATTTCTTTTACTGGCAACACTAACTATAAACACAGCCGTCTTCTATATCACCCATCAATGTCTCCATCATGGGCACAGGCCTTTACCCAGATACAGTATCCTTGAGCCATATTCCATCACTCTGGCTCAGTCCGGTGTGATGGAGGGGTTTTACGACTATTACTACCAATTAGCGAGGGTAGCCGGTACCTACAGCTTAACGTATAGTTAGTAATATTGAGCCATACTCGCGCTACGCTGGCTCAGTGGGTGTTGATGGACGGGTTTTGCGACTCCTACTACCAAGTAGCTATAGTAGCCGGGACCTAAAGCTTAACGTGTCATCCGAAACAGTGTACATCCGATAAGGTACCTGAGATACATTAATTACCTCATTGGTACATGGTCTGGTCAGCCCCGGATTGAACATGAATCTCTTGCGTGAGAAGCAAGCGTGAAAACCACTAGACCACGGAGATTAATTTCCCGTCTTACTACAAAAAAAACATAGTCTAACCAGCCCTATCATGATAAACTGACATCTAAGAATGTCAATGGATTTTGAAAAATTGTCCAATCAGATCATCGTATAAACATGGAAAGTCACAATAAAAGACTTCTTCTTCTTGTAGTGCCTCTCCACGACTGGAGGTTGGCGGTCAGCTCTCCATACTCCTCTCTGTTGTTTGCCAAGCTCATGAGCTGTTTTAGCTGGTAACTCCTGTCCATTCCCTAATGTTGCGCAGCCACGACTTCCTCTTTCTGCCAGCGTGTCTTTTCCCCTCTACCTTGCCCATTACGACGACCTGAAGGAGTTCATATCGTTTGTTATCGTATCATAAAAAAAGGGATATTACAATGTTCAAGATTACTTAAATGATGGGTCTGTATGGGGTTAATCTGGCTCAACACAGACCTTGCTGTTAATAATTTTGTAATTATTTATTCTTGCTTATTAATTATGATAATGACTAAATATTATATTTTGTATTAGTTAAGCATAAGCAATTTTTAAAAAGAGATCTAAAAATCAATCTGTGGGAGTTTCTACGCCCTTCTTCTCCCACAGTGGTCCAATGTAGAGAAGTGGCAAAAAATTACGATTGCTAAGTATATGTAAATATCTACAGTAATAAAGACATTTGGAATTTGGTATTTGGAATTTGTGTCTAAGCACATGTCCCAAGTAACTAATTTTCTCCTTCTTCTTTATAGTCAAGGTGAGATCTCGGGAGCGTTTGGCGCGTCGCAGAACTTCTTCGTTCGTGACTCTATGGACCCAGCTTAAGCTCAGCATCCTCCAATAAAAGACAGCACATGAGAAATCATCGGTTTGTGATTGGTCTAGTAGAGTCTGACTCAAAATAAACGACAGACATTTTTGGTTTTAAATATGTCACAAACAGACGTCTGTATTTAAAGAGCGTTTAACCCTTAAACGATAGCTTATTTAAATTCTATCTCTTGCCAGCTCTCAAATTAATATGTGAAAACGTATTTTACAAAGGTAAATTGTTCTGAAAATAACATTATAAAAGCACTTTGTCAAACCAGTTTAAAGTCCACTTAAAACACTCAAGTCAAAGTAAAACGGCCATAATCCACGCCAATTTGAATAACTACCAAACAGCCATGGCAGATATTTAGAGTTCCGTTCCCGAAGGGTCCAAACGGAGATCTATTGCTGTCACTCACGTGTCCGTCCGTCCGTCCGTTGTTTGTCAAAAGGTTTAAGCTACAGTCTTTAAATTTTCATAGTATAAAGATCTTGTTACCCAAAGCCATACAAGTTGTCTAAAAATAGTTTTAAATGTTTTTAAGAGGGGCTCGCATGCAGCTTAAGGTGAGCACAATGTTATTATTAAACCTACCCCATCGAGAGGGGTATCGTTGTTTAGATTTTGTTGAATGGATAAATACTGTATTTTTTGTTTAAAAAATTTTGGATGACAAAGGAATGAGAAGCCACCAAAATCAGTTTTTTTTTCAAAATGATGTACCGAAGAAATGTTTAAATTTCCATTGACCGATGACCTTAAAATATGGTGATAATGTTTATTAATACGTATAACAAATACCAACATATTGATAAATCAGATTTTTGTTCCTTGAATTTCTTTCATATTTAGATTTATTTTCTACATTTGGTACGGAACCCTAAATGTGCAAAGTCCGACACGCACTTGGCCGGTTTTTTCATTTCGCTTCTTAGCACTCAAGTCGTAATTAAAAAACACTATTTATTTAAACGTTCTTGTGAAACAATAACTTAAAGTGCAGTTTACGCCGTTAAATCCCATATCAATGTTTTTCTAATACTCTCAGGACCACAGCCAATGTAAGTAGTCCCTGTATTTATGGTTTATTTAATCAGAGTTCACAATCAGTACTGGGGTTTGAATGCTTCCGAACTCTTTGCATGATTGTTAAGCCTTACACGACACAGAACCTTAACAGTATATGAATAGGGTTCAACATCATTAGAGTTGTTAGCGTACTAAAAGTTATGACGCCATCATCCGGACTAGAGTTATAAAATGAGCTTTAAATATATACACGAGTATATATTTCATGCCGAAACTACTTGAGGTCGACAGCAATGCCGCGTGTAAGAAAAGGTGTACTGTATGTTATTTAGAATACACACACAACAATAAATAAATGTAGCCCATTGCTTTCCCTACAAAGAGGCACGGACCCTTAACGGGATACGAGTAAGAATGAGCCATACTCCACTGTGCTGGCTCAGACAGCACTCACATGTGCGGTTAAATCTGCACAATTGGTATTTAACCGATCGGTTAATTAACGGGCTTACAACTCTAGTCCGCGGCAGGGCAGGGCAGGGCTCATAAATGGTAGACAGCATAAATTGCTCTATGACCCACAATAGCAAACTCAATTTGATGCGGGCACTAACTATCGCTAGGCAAACTTTTTTTTTGGAGGGCATGTTTTGCATTTGACAAAATTAATACTACTGACCAGTCAAATGTGAACTGTGTACCATGAACATACAATGGTATTACCGGTAAACCATACCGCGAAAAAAATCGGATCAGTATTTTTGTATACCGCTAAATTAATTTACATTTTGCGTATTGCGGTAGCGACAGCATACTGCATACATAGATATGTTTTATATTTAATATTTTTAGGTTAATCAGATGTAAGACTAAAGCATTGTTCTCTTCACGCCTCACAGCCTAAGGTCATAGGTCAACAAACTCTATTTCGGGCTTCAAGCAATAAATAAACCGATGGTATGTTAAAAATGTGTTTTTGTTAAGCAGTTTTTGGGTGCGACTTTTTTGGTCGGCACGATTTGGCCAAACAATAAGTTGTAGGTAACGTTTTTATACTTCACGAAGCGATTGACATGTTTTGATATTTTTAAGTATTTTAAACTAACACCGTGTTACTACGAAAAATATTAAACAGCGTTTAACCTCAAAACAAACGTCATATCCCATACGTTTTTGTTTTTAAACAAGCGTTGAACAGTAGTTTTTTTTGTGGTAAGGCCCACAATTTTTCTATTTCTAAATGTTTTATCACATAAATATTTTTCTATTGAAATGTGGGTGCAAATATATCTTCCACTGCCACTCCGTAAAGGAAAAGCATACTTACGGATACCTATAGAAAGTAAACTCAAATATCTCAGAATGTTGCCACAATAGTCTATGGCAAGGAGCACTTTCAGAACCACTATGTGAATATTGGACCATTTATAAAGGCACGTACATTGCTTCTGGCTCCACACTAAGATACCCTGTGTCAAGGGAACCAAAAACAGCGACATCACTTATTTTCTTTTATCCCCAGCCGGGGATTGAATCTGGGACTCTCGCATGGTAGGCACAAGCCACAACCGCAGCGCCACAGAAGTGTTACCGAAAAGAACCGGTATCAGATACCGGAAGCAGCGGATGTTCCCGGCCTTTGAAATTAACAATCGTACCACTTTACTAATTGGGGGCTCTGAGAGCTGTAGATAGACCTCGCAAGCGACACAAGCGAATGATTTAACCCTAGACGACCCGAATGGCCGAGTCGGCAGTGACCCTGCCTTCGAAGCCAAGGGTCCCGGGCTCGTGTCCCGGTGGGGGCAAATATTTGTTTGATGAGAACGGATGTTTGTACCCTAGTCACGGTTGTTTGTCTATCTAAGTATAATATTTATCTATATAAGTATTTGTATCGTTGTCTAGTACCCAAGATACAGGGCATCCTAGTTTGGGGCTAGATCAATGTGTGTAAATAGTGTCCATGGTATTATTATTATTATATCTCCTGTCCCTTGAAGTTTATCGGATTTACAAGTGGAATCATTATAAAAACCAATAACAACAAACAATCCGACTGCATTTTCTTTCAATACCACATACAAACTTATAAATGCACCTGGTTATGTAAATGGAGTATGAAACTAGCCGCACCAATAACATTGTAAACCACATTTATGATTTAAAATTTTCACTGTCATAGTCTCCACGGACCCAACGACACCTCATTTGTTAAAACCTGTCTGATAGCCGTTTGGGCTGTAGTGTTTTTTTTTACATTTGAGACCCCAAATTTCCACTATTTTCGAAATTTGCTAAAAACTGAATCAACGAAAAAAAAACATATAACTATCAAACCTGCTCACAAAATATCACGATAATCGGTTGCGAAATGCGATATGCAGAGGAAAAACAGCGGTATAGAAATCCAGACAAACAAAAGCATTTTCGCTCGCTCGGTCAATAAACATAACTTCACGCCTTTTCCTATACGGGATGGCAAAGAAACAGATCCACTTTTATAGAAATCTCAGACTTTCGTGACAGGGGGCTAACCCATCGTCGCAGCTATGGAGATAAAATGGTTTCCTCAAGTTGTTTTTATCACCGTTAGAACGTCCATAACTTATGTGAACCTAAGAATATCGGTATAACCCGAAAGAACCGGTGTCCGACACCGGAAGTAAGGACCGGATGCACCTGACCTTTGAAAATGGCGGCTTTTACTAATAGGTACCAGTTAGCTATTCCATTTTCCACCTTCGTCTTGAATAATAGCACAGAATAACTAATAAATAATAGGGAATAAGTACAAAGTAATATGCCTTAACTTTTGCCGTGTTACTGCAATAAAAGTTGAACATACCCTTTCGCTACTCTGCTGGCCGGAAATGAAAAAATAATGACATAACAATTAAGGTCAATTTTACGTTGTTTTCCCACAAATGCCCACAATAGAGTCTTCTGTACTCTAGGTAACGTCTGCCCTAAACGTTCCTTTTTAGGGTTTACAGGTTGAATGTACTGTAACTGTATGGACAATACGCTTTTCTAAACTCTTGGTCATCCTGTTATATACCTTCCTTTACATCATTTACTATTTTATCTACACACGAATCATAAACCCTCTTTACTGCGTTCAAAAACCGCACGTTACGATCATCATTATGTTAAACTACTTGGTAAAAACTCGTTTCGTATCTGGAAAACTACACATTATGGTCATTATGTGTAGTTTTTCTACATATAATGACATTCAAATTTCGAACGCCGACGCCCACCCGCGTGCCGTCCCTAGTTTGTCTGTGAAGTTGGTACTGACATTCAAATTTCGAACGCCGACGCCCGCCTGCGAGAAGTTGGTACTACAGAACAAGTTAAACAATTGCAGAGCCACAATGCCGGTCAAACATGCGGTTCCTGAACACATCAAAGAGAGCTTATGATATGTGTGTAGATAAACTAGTGTTTGTAACTGTACATAATTAGGCATTAAAACTCTCGAGTGATATTATTATGCCCACTCTCGAGTTTTAATGCCCTCCATTATGTAGCAGTCACATTAACTACTATTTACTTACTTGAGATGCCCAATGTACTTCTTTCACATCCGCTAAAACACTTCGTTCCATTATAGAGTAATCCAAACTTTTGTATCACGACACCATTTCACTAGTAAAACACTGGCTTCAATTATTTCGATACCCACCACAGAAATATGAAAAAAAATTAATTAAGAAGGTTCGTTCGGTACCTATATAATATTTTAAAATATCGAAAACTGTTCGCGGGTATTTTAGAATTCGTGTCGTCGTTCGATTTCTAAACAGCGCCGCGCGTTTTGTCGAAGAAACTTTATTTTTCGCAAAATGTCTAACTGACTTCACACTGCGCTGGCGCTGTGCGACTGAGCTATTCCAATTATTATGACGTGACGACATGCAAATTTCCACACACTTTTCACACTGTCACGGACGTAGTTAGCAACTCTGAAGCCACTTGTAAACTGAACTGAAGATAAAATCAGCTGATTTGTTAAAAAATAAATGAATGCTCCATTGGGTTACTGTGTCAATAGAGAGAGTGATATCTTCTTTCACGCTCTACCTAGAGGGGAAGAGATAAGTGTCTTGTTATCTACATACATCTGATAGTGCAGTAACTTACTATGCATGCCAATAATAATGGAGATATAAGAGAAAATATGTAAATCTTTATGAAAATGGAGTTAAAACAACGCGGTAGTTAAGTGTTTAACGAGTTCAATTTGTCCAACTTGGCTATCTAGGTTCCCAATTAGGAGGTATAATTAAACAAATTAGAGTGAACATGTCTGACTGTGTAGGTAGGTACTTTGAACTGTAACGTATGAATCATTGCTCTAGAAAAAGTGTACACCTGAGCCGCTCTAGCCAGGCATTACATTACAAAAAATAAATGAAAGGCAAGAATAATTAGATGTTATGAAAGAATTTTGTAAATTTTACAAACATAAAATGTAAAATTTATAATTTTACTTAGTTATTGACACCATCATGTGAAGCTTACTGCTTGATACTGGCTGGTAACCTCTTTGCTATCAACGCAAAAAACACTGTCAAGTGCCTACTATTTACGCGGTAATAATTTTGTTTATATTTTTAATTGTTTGCTTTTAAAGCAGGAGCAACAAGGCACGGGGTGATGCGATAGACTGCCTGATGGTACGAAGAAACTAAGTGGGAGTGGTAGCCGGGTGGTGGCCTGGTGGGATCGATACTAGTCTGGCGCACCACACGCACTGACCAGTGCTTCTTTCAAGGGGCTAAAATTAGGAATGTAGATTGTACATGGTTTTGTGGGATTGACAAGTAAAAGGTAGTTTAATTAAGCATGCGGCTTTTTAGAAGTTTTGGTAGTCCACTTTCGTATGAACACCTAGTATGGACTTGCATTACATTTCAATTTATCTACCGCCTACTCGCGCATGAACACGTAGTATGGACTTGGAATAATATTTATATTTATTTTTATAAAATATTTTTTACTGGCAATACTGACCGGAAATCGAGGATAAACGTACCTTCTCTCTGGTATCTCACATTTGATTGGTCGACTGACTGAGTTAAATGAAAAAAAAAAACGGTAATGTGGCTGGCGGGCATGACAATTTGGCATTTATTTTTTTAATAGTTTTTTTTTAATGGCTATTGAGAGGGCTAAGCCAAGAAAGCAATATTTGATTTTAAGATGCGAATTAAGGTATTATCTGTTAAAGGGTTAATGACACAGTTGAAGTACTCAAAGATATATGACTATTATCAGAAGCCTAACTGAAACAAATACCGACCTTAAGTCGAGTCGAAAAATAGCACAGTATAGTTTTTGTGGTGGTACATTTGTATACACAAGTAAATACAACAATATCGTTTGCCGACGGGGTTTCTATTCATAAGCATTTCTCATTACGAATTCTTTTTTACCAAGGGTTCCCTTTTAATAAAAAGAATTGCCTCTATACAAATAGGCTCGCAATCAGTTCAATTCAACGTCTTTGACAACAGTTTTAATACGTAGCATGTTTTCATGTTTTGTTCTTGTTTGTTATGTTTTGTTTTCTGGCTAAATGTGGGCCCAGCTGTGCCTCTGCCACCATATATGGGAAATGATCAATATTTCAGAAATGTATGGGACAAAAAAACATTAAAGACTTATTAAAGACATACAATCTCCTGTAAAAGTTAATAATCTCATTTAAGTATCTAATGCAACCTTGCAGCCCAATAGCCAAGGGGCCCTATTCTGTTATGGAAAACGCGTCAAAAGGCGCAAAATGCTGCTTGGCTTGTCAAAGTCAAAGTCAAAGTACTTTATTACTGTAGATATTTACATATACTTAGCAAACGTCATTTTTTGCCTCTTCTCTACATTGGACCACTGTGGGAGCAGAAGGGCGTAGAAACTCCCACAGATTGATTTTTAGATCTCTTTTAAAAATAGGTTGTGCTTAACTAATACAAATAAGAAAAATTTAATTGTTATGATTAAGAAGCAGGAATAAATAATTACAAAACTATTAACAGCAAGGTCTGTGTTGAGCCAGATTACAGACCTGTCATTTAAGTAATCTTGAACATTGTAATATCCCTTTTTCGACAAAGTCGCTTTAACATGCTTTTTAAATTGCTCAAATGGCAATTTCAAAATCTCCAGAGGTATCCTATTGTAGTAGAGAATGCACTGACCCTTGAAAGAATTGCTAACCTTCGCGAGTCTAAAACGGGGCGCACATAGTCTGTGATTATTTCTTAGGTTAACATAACATGTCGGCGGGCAGCCAATTTTGATTGGAAACTGACGGCCAATTGCGGCATTTTGTGCCCTTCGGAGTCATCGATATGCTATCGCTATGCGTTTCCCATAAGAGAACTGATAAAGTGTTCTCTCTGCTTTTCATTTGTGTTGCCAGTTGTTTACCGATTTTGCCGGCACAGGACTGCATCGCTCGAGGCATTTGTTCACCGTGGCTCTGAAAGGCTGTGCTTGTGTGATTTAGATTTGATGGACATTTTAATTGCTTTATATATAGATTAAATCGAAGTTGCGCCCCGTGTTTAGCGAGTTATGCAATACTCCAATTTGCGTGAGTAATGGTTAACTGGGTAAACTCTGCGAACCCATATCGGAAAAGAAGTGACACTATGTTTGGTTTTTGGCATCTTAGAAAGGGTTTTTGGGAGTAGATAAAAAATAAACCGGCCAAGTGCGTGTCTAACTCGCGCACGAAGGGTTCCGTACTACCGTACAATGGTAGGGATGGTGTGGAGTGAATAGTTTGGATTTTACATAGCAAAATGTTGTTTACAGAGTTATTGTTTCACACTCCATGTACGTAACCAGGTGCATTCATAAGTTTGTATGTGGTATTGAAATAATTGTTGTATGGGAGCTCTCTTAAATATTTTTTTAGTAATAGTTAGTTAGTTATAGCGGCAACAGAAATACATCATCTGTGAAAATTTCATCTGTCTAACTATCACGGTTCATGAGATACAGCCTGGTGACAGACCTACGGACGGACGGACTGATGGACAACGGAGGCTTAGTCATAGGGTCCCGTTTGGCACCCTTCAGGTACGGAACCGTCAAAACTGAGGGCAGGAGGGGCGTAGTGAAACTTTCTCTGCTTGAAATTCGGTCCTCAGTTGCACAGAGGTGGCGATATGTTTTTTTTAAGGTTTTCAGAAGACTGAACAATATCTTCCGATATAAACAAAACATTCAGTTAATTATCTATATACATACATATATGTATAACTGTCATAACCAAACTCAAGGTCACCCACCCACCGTCTTGCGGTGACTATCAATTGTGTATGTCAGTCTTCAGGACATGGGACCGCGGCTTGGCCTTGGCCCTGAAAACACTCTTGTTTGGAAATTGGGCCTTGCTAAAAAAGGCTTATGTTTAAACGATCACCAAAAACGTACCTATTTTACTACCAATAAATTCGAAACGACCGCCAGAATTAGTAAACGATCACCAAATTGTGTTTGGCTAAATGATCACCAAACTTCTTCATAATTAATAATTTCTTTATGGCACTCAACTAATATGTGGACAACAATACTGTTTACATAAAAATAGTGTACAAAGGCGAGCTTATCTCTAATAAGAGATCTCTTCTAGCAAACAAAACTTTTTTTCATGTTTTATGTACTGTTTATGTTTTAAGTATTTTTTGTTGTTCTTACATGTTCATCCTAACATGAAACCTAAGCTACCGCAGTATTTTGCCCTGCTATTTTCTGCAACTTTTGGTGATCATTTACCCATTTTGGGTAGGAAAAAATATTTTGATGGTCATTTAAATTGTTCTCCTGAAAAAATTCGTAGTACTTTATATTTTATTTTGTAATTTTTTAGGCTATTTTAAGAAAATAATTTGAATATTTCGGGTAGTGGATTTCTTGTTATTTTTTAAATGATTTTCAAAATAACACAGTTCCTCACAATTTTTGAATGGTTGTAGTTGAGGCTGGTAGTTTCTGATTATAAAACTAAACAACTATAATATCAATATTTGTTTACGTTCCGACTGACATCTGCGTTATCGACTGACAGGAATACTGTTGATACTTGACAGTTTTACAGAACAGCCAACTTAAAGGACAAATGAAGTACATTATGTTTTTTAAGGATATTTCGGAAATCCTGTAATATTTTTTGATGTAGGAGCACAATTATCTCGAAATAGTTTTCTCAGCTTGGTACCTTTGTTTTCATTTACATCGGCCATTCATTACCGTTAGGTACTTAAGTATGGATGTATTGTAATGGCAGATACGAATCGAAGTTCGCACACGCGTTTTAACAATTTAATTCGATTCCTTAATTATCTGCGTTCTTCGTCAATTTTATCGATAGGTTAAGTTATATTTTTAATTTATTCGTGCACAATATTTGTTCAAACAGATTAATTATCTTTCGAGGACCGTTGGACCTACATACTGTATATTTCCTTATGTATACCTCTAGAATTGTTGAAGGCCTTCGATAGGGTATCATCATTATTGCTGCAGGTTTAGAATATACCTGCAACTGACAGCCTTAATTCCTAAGTGATGCTCATAATTAATAATTATTTATTGAGTAAAACGTTCTACATTAAACAATTGTTTTTACATATAGAAGAAGTAATATTTACTACTCCAAAAGAGAGGGCGAAGAAATGTCTAAGGAGACATCAATCGAAGAACAGCTTTTTCCAGCGCAGACTCTACCAACAACCACCAGAAGTAGGCCTGCTTCATCGACCAGATCTGCTGTGGCCTTTATAGTGAACCATTGGCTCCTGCACACGAAGATGAAGACATATTTATATATTTTCTCTGATAAGATAGAGCTAGGCTTTGGTTCGATGACGCAGGATCAGTGAATACCTTACACAGTTTTGGTATAGTATATACAGTGAATACAATACACAGCAAGTATACGTCGCGCCTCACGTTATGAGCGGTGGCCTTGTATGCGCAGTAGTCACTTTTTAATATCCGTACATTAGCGCAGTATTTCCCGCAAACGTCGCCCAGCGCCCTTAATTCGTGGCGCGAGGTATACAATGCATTTTGAATCGTAGTTAATTGCAAAAGGTCTGAAACAAGTAGTCCTAATTAGCTGTTTAAATTCGATGAACAAACTTGATGTAAAAAAGATTATAACTTGTGCATTTCCTTAAATAGGGCCAACACGAAATACTACACTAGTGGTTCTGTGAGAACATTAGACCTCACTTCAATAAAAAAAAAACCGTCCATATGTAACGCTACAGCAAACTTCCCCCTTTTCCCATTTTAAAATGTTGTCGATCGCAATTTTTATTGAGGGGGAAATAGCCTTTTTTTCGCATCATCTTGTGGAAAATGAAGTCCTTTGTGTGCCTCTTAAATTTGATTGAAATCCGTCGATAAAGAACGCTATAGAAAATTTCCCCCTTTTCCCACCTATTTCCCCCCTCAATAAAATTTGCGATCGACTAAATTTTTAAATTAAATCCAGGAACTTGTGTGCCAATTATTGTCGACTGGATTAGCCTAGCGGGTAGTGACCCTGCCTACAAAGCTGACGTTCCTGGAATCGAATCCCGCTCTGGGCAAATATTTGTGTGATGACTTGAAGAGCATGAATATTTGTTTCTTAGTCTTGGATGCTTTCTATGTATTTACATAAGTATAATATATAATATATATCGTCGTCTAGTACCCATAAAACAAGCCTTATTGAACTTACTATGGACCTAGTTCGATTTGTGTAGGATTGTCCTCTAATATTTATTTATTTTATTTTCGTCAAAATCGGTTGGAAAATGCGACCTGTAGGCGAGGACAGACTGACAGACGGACAAAAGCATTCCAGGCCAATCTCGAAACTGGCCGCTTCGCTCGCTCGATCAATAAATAGGCTGAATCAACTTACAGTATAACAGTTCAATATGACAATAATGTTTATCTTGAAATTAACATATATATATATTTCAGACTTTAGGCAGAAAAATGTTAGTCTTCTAATCTAGCAACTACATACTCTAAAAGATAACTTGCTGTGTATTCGAATTTAATTTATTATACAACCCCATCATAAAAAGTATGACAGAGGTTCCTAGTGTAGTATTTAGTAGTCATATTAATATTGATATTGTATAGTATATAGTAGTAATATTAATATAATACTGGTGTTTTTTTTTGCCAATTCCGACTGCAACTCAAATATTACATCAAAACATGCAGGGGCTTGGCAAAGTACTTGTTTTCAAATATATTTCATAATAATATAACGTTTCGATGAAGCTCTCAAAACTTGAGATTCAAATATTCTGGTGCTGATTTATGATTAATTAATTCTAACACCGATGTCATTTGTACTACAGCAGCCTTGTTAAAGGAAAATATTTTGCATTTAAACATAAATAATTACAAATGTACAGCTCTATACTCAATGGGTTTCACGCTTACTTCTCACACAGGAGATGCAGGTTCGATTCCTGACCATGTACCAATGAGATTATTAATTTATCTTAAGTACATTATCGGAAGTTCAGTGTTTCGGATGACACGCTAAGCTGTAGGTCCCGGCTACTATCGCTGCTTGGTAGTGGTCGTAAAACCCCTCCACTAACCCGCACTGAGCCAGCGTGGTGGAGTATGGCTTATTATTACTCGTGTCCGGGTAAAGGCATGTGCCCCGCGGTGGGGACATTAATAAGCTACATTATTATTATTATTATTATAATTACAATTTTGTCAGTTTTTACAATAGCAAGACTGCTGATGCTGAGTTACGATGTTATAAATTTGTCATTAGATTGGATTATTTTTATGTTGTACATTGTGGAATAAAAAAAAAAACGGACACGTGCAAGCCGGACTCGCGCACGAAGTGTTCCGTACCATTATCTATTAAAATGGCAAAAAAAACCGGTTTGTTGTATGGGAGCCCCCCTTAAATATTTGTTTTATTTTAATTAATTAATTTATTTTTAAAGTGAATATACACAGTCAGGTCATAAGTTCTGTCACACAATAAAAACTTTTGAATTTAGAACGCTGGCCACAAAAAAGTTTATTGAATTCGAATTTCGAATTTTTCATGAAAATAAAAATGTGTACTTTTTAGAATTTACCTCATTTTTAAATATGGAGTGGATACTTAAAGAAGACCTTGTCGCAGTTATTGCGTTGCATCGTTGCGGTTACGCGCCAGATTTTCGACTTACTGAAAAATTTGAATATAACCAAAAGATTCGTTTATCGTACCATAAAACGATACAATGAAGACTCTAGTGTAGATGACAGGTCAAGAAGTGGTCGCCCTCGATCTGTTAGGACTCCAGCAGTGATAAAAGCTGTGAAGGCGCAAATTCAAAGAAATCCCATACGTAAGCAGAAACTGTTGGCCCTTCAGATGGGGTTAAGCAGGACCACGGTGAAAAGGGTGTTAAATGAAGACTTAGGGCTTAGGGCATATCGAAAAAAAACAGGACATCGTTTGGAAGCTCGTTTAATGGACCTGAGACTGAAGAGATGCCGCGCTTTGTTGAAGCGGTACGCGGGAAAAAAGCATCGGGAAATGACTTTTTTCGGATGAAAAAATTTTCACCGTGGAAGAGAGCTACAACAAAAAAATGATAAGGTGTACGCACACAGCAGTGAAGAAGCGAGCAACCGTATTCCGCGTGTCCAACGAGGTCGTTTTCCATCCTCGCTCATGGTTTGGTTGGGAGTCTCTTATTGCCCAAGCAGCATTTAAGCTGTAAAGAAGCTGTATATTAGATCTTTTTTAAACTAAGAGCTGTATTGAAGCTTACATTTAGGCTGTATAAAGGGTAAGAATGCTTATATACAGCCCTTATAAGGGCAAAAGGGCCACAAATTATACAGCCTTAGGCGTTACATGTGCTGTAAAATAGTGCAAAAGCAGTATTAGAGCTGTATTAGAGCTGTTATTCGGTATAAAAGGAAACCATTAGCTGTATTTCAGCTGTTTTTCGGTGTAAAAAGAAACCATAAGCTGTTATTTGGTATAAAAATAAACCATTATATTTATAAGAGCCTATATTGGGTGTAAAAATAAACCAACACTCAGTTTTAGTTTTACAACGAAGTTGCGCCAGGAACTCCGAGCTGCTGATCATAAGGTAAGTAAGATAAAGATTGATGTTATAGTTTATATGTAATATGGAAACCATTTGTAAATAGTACCAAGTAAATATTATTATAGATTAGTTTATATGGTGAACTATACATCATTCTGCGTCAGTATTGACTTGCAGATTTATATTTATTGTATACCTATGTGAGATTTATGGCATAATTTTCACGCCCTAGCATAATAATTAAGAAACAGTAAAACTAAATATTAATTAGCGGGAAGTAGTATTTGATTTTGAGGTTAAAATAATACAATATATTTTAAGTAATAGATATGAGGGCAAAATCATAATTATTTGAGTTGGTAATTATGAAACGACTTGAGTTATTACCTAATATTGTCAAGTATTTATTATATTATCTTTTTAAATATATTTTCATACATTCGAAAATGGCGACAATTTGTTAAACAGCCTTAACGATATTTGAACACCATTATAGTCTAACTAGCTGTACTACGTTATAAGTAGAGTCTTTTATACAGCCTTTGGCTTTTAATCAGCTTTTTAATAGAATATTTTTACTCGTTAGGCTGTTTATTGGTTCATCATGCATAGCCTTGTAATTCTCTTTAGAGATGCTTAGAAGAAATTAAAAACCTTTAGCGGTTAATCAATATTTTAACTTGCCAAGCAATTTATTATACGAAGGCAAAGAAGGCATTTCCTTTATTTTTCTCCTTCGGTATGTCATCGTAGGTAGTCTTTCTTACGTTACTTGGAAGTGGTTAGCAAAAACTTCAGTTTTATTTTATACGGGTTTATGTGAACAAAAAAATATTGCGTTAGAGTGTATCATAATGAGTTTTAATATTTTTTTCAGATAACAATGCCATTTAAAATAATAGAGACGATAGATAAAGGACAGAAACAACTTTGCATTATACCAAGTGCGTGGGAATCAAAAAATGTATTGAGATGGCCAAGAAAACGAATAGATGCCAAACTAGTGAAGGATAGAAACTCGAGACCCGCAAGTAATTGGTCTTATTCAAAATGCACCGTGAAAAGACCGTCAATAGGATCATACGAAGAAGCACTCACAGAATTAGATGTCATGTTGGAAAACAGTGACACTGAGGCCGAATAAACACGGGCAGAAATACCTATACCTAAAAAAGCTACAGACTTCAATGCTTTAGCAGGTCAATTGGTAAGTTATTATATTAAGCTGTGCTTGTCTTCTAAACCTACAAAAAGTTCTGTAATAATTAATAATATCATTAATTAGTAGGTAACAAATAAAATACATTAACTCGATCTTGTGAATTTTTGTTTCTCTCATAAACTTAAACTGTATGTAAAAGGGGTATGAAGTACAATTCATTTTTGTGTTCAATACATACTAGTTTAGTCTTTATATCTTAGGGATAAACAACTATTTCTGTTCGCATGTTAGATTGTAAGTTTGCTTTGACTATATTCAAGTATGATGATTTCACCGGTTTTTCAAAAAGTTCTGTCAAGTCTGTAATTTTATAGCCATATATTTCTATTTCACTGCCAACAACAGTAATTGTTTTTGTTTCCATGACTTCATTATTGGTACATAAAAAATATTTATCATGTGATTTTGATGATATTATACAATCTTTTAAATGTAGCACAGTTAATTTCCTGCTATTAGTAGATAGAAAAGGTTCACGATTTGTGAGTTGTTGATTTTCTCTGCTGCTGCTACTGGTAGTTTTCATGGATGCTGAATCTTCACTTAATCTTTTTGCAACTTGAGCAAGAGGTTTATTGCCGTGCCTAAGCATTCTTTTAATTAAATACAGCTTGTTTTCAAAAGGATAAGCGCTAAATGTATGTAGTGGGCAAAACCGTTGTACTTCATCTGCTACATGGACTATATTATGAACATTACTAGTTACATAATCTTTTCCGTAAAAGTCTTTATATTGTTCAACAAAATACTGGAGGAGTTCTTTTGCCAAAGGAAGTAAGTGCCTATAGTTTTTACTGGAACATATTGTTATACCACAAAAAAACGTTAGAAAATGTAAAAATGCATCCTGTGATAGTACGTCTGGAAGTATGACAATGCTTAAGTAAAGCAAGAAAGATCTATATTCAGATGCTTTCCAATGACTAATACAGTCTAGTCCTCTCACTGCCCTGTGAATTTCTGATGGCAATTTAGATCTGATTAAAAAACTTAAAACTGTTTCGGTATCTGTAGTACGCCATTTGGTTATGTACTTTCCAAAATTGCCACTGCGCCAACCAATAAGTAATCGCTTCATTATTCCTAAATCAACTAGGTGTAGAGAATCTGCTACCGGGAAGTCTTGTATCATATCAACAGGTAGCCGCAGAAAAGGAGAATCTTTTTTATGATGAGCTCCATACTTTGTTTCACGAAATTCTTGGTCTGTTCTAGGGCGGCAATTAGTTTCAGGAAAAGTCACTGTGTGTGAAACATGTGAATACTCTCCTACTGTTACACATTTTAGGCAACCATGCTTTCCGTTAAAATTGCATACACCTGAAAGAAAAAAAAACGTTATTTTTATTTAATCAATTTACACAACAGTAATTACAACGGACATAATCATAATAAATAATAAACTATAGAGTCGTGCAAAGCTAACTCTGCAGTTTGATACAGCAACACATAATATTTCAGATGTAACTATCGGTAGTTTTGGTCACTTAAGGATGTTAAAACCATTAATCAAGGAGCAGGACGCTATAACATCAAATTACATAGGTAAGTAATATGCGTATATTTTTTTTAATTAGGTTTTACTTACCTTTAATGTAAGCTCTCGCAGGTGAATCACATATAATACATCTTATTTCAATGGATATTTTCCTTTTGACTTGTTCAATATATATTCCGTCTTGTATTAAATGTTCCATTTCCTTTACGAAATGATCTAAATATTGGTCTATTTGTTTTGGTTTTCCAACACCAAAGTAGATTCCAATTACAAACGGTTGAATATCGGGTTTTTCATGTATAGAACACAAAATTGGCCAAAACTCTTTATTAGAACTTTTGAATATGGGCAGACCGTCAAAATTGGAATTTAAAGTCACTTTGGTTGGAACATCAATCCATTTCTCTAATGATTTCTTTAGAGAATCAGTGAGGCTATTATGCCAGTATTCACCCTGCTCTATAGTTTCGATACGTATCTCTTTTACGGTACGTAAAATTGTTCTAGCGTCGCGTGGTAATATCTCTGGAAATCTGCTATATAAATAGGAACTTTTTTATAATTGCACTTAATGATTTAAGTACAATTATAAAATTGTACTTAAATCATTAAGTGCTACTTGAGATATATTTTTTTCTATAGCCCATTCTTTTATTCGCTGACGAAACAATATATTTTTTGAAAACTCATCGTCATCATCACTTAAGCTACTTGCGCTGCTGCACGAAGAAACGTCGTCATTAGGTCCGGAACATTCGACATCACTATTCTGTTCATCTTTGTCTACAATTTTTCCTACGGAACCTTCACTGGATGTCGATGGCAACGCTTGACTTTGGTTTGTCCGTACATCGTTTACTTCCTCAATAAACGATGTTTCATCATTGTTATTTGCGATTGCCCTTGCAATCTTTCTCTTCACTGCTCCAATTCTTTTCCTTTTCTTCCACATAATTAACTTTTAACCCGACTGTCTATATTCACACGATTCCAAGCAAATTGATCACCTGTCAGTAATACAGCCTAAAGCTGTATTATAGCTGTAATTTATTGTTTTAGTTTTATAATACTCTCCCTAATAGAAGTTAATAAAGCTACTGTAATTACAAGAGTGTAGAATAACTCCATAAGAATTAGTTCTAGAACGGAGTTGTCTTATACCCTTGTATAGTAACAAGTGTCTATCGATACTATTATAACACTATGAGCTGTAATAAGTAAGTGATTACATGCAAAATACAGCCCATGTACAGCTTTAATGATAAAAGTAGCTTTAAGGTGTCACACAACACTTAAAGTTTTATAGTAGAGTTCGAATATTCAGTTATTGCACCTTAAACCCACGAAAATTCCTTTATAATCTTTTTATACAGCTTGAGCTGTATAATAGCCGACAAAACACTTTTATACGACTAAAAGCTTTTTCTGACACTCTTATACGTTTCATATAGAACTCTAAGTTCTAAATAGGCTGGTTTATGGACGTTGACGACACTTCCGTGCTGCTTGGGTGGGGTTTAACTGAGGTACATTTTTGTGAGAAAGGCGTAAAAACGAATGCAGTTGTGTATCAAAATACAGTCCTCAAGAACCTTGTGGAACCTGTTTCTCATACCATGTTTAATAACAGGCACTGGGTATTCCAACAAGAATCTGCGCCAGCTCATAGAGCGAAAAGCACACAAGACTGGCTGGCGGTGCGTGAAATCGACTTCATCCGGCACGAAGACTGGCCCTCCTCCAGTCCAGATTTGAGTCCGTTAGATTACAAGATATGGCAACACTTGGAGGAAAAGGCCTGCTCAAAGCCTCATCCTGATTTGGAGTCACTCAAGGCATCCTTGATTAAGGCAGCCGCCGATATTGACATGGACCTCGTTCGTGCTGCGATAGACGACTGGCCGCGCAGAATAAAGGCCTGTATTCAAAATCGCGGGGGTCACTTTGAATAAACTTTATTACCATAAGAATCTATGTTTTATTAAGTTCATTTTGCTATATAAATGTTTACATAAATAATAAACATGTCTGAATTATTTCATATTGCACATGTGACAGAACTTATGACCTGACTATGTATAACTAAATATTCTGTGTATATTTCAAGCGTCTCTACCTGTTGTCGTTATCAATATCGAGCAAATAAGAGAAAAAAAAGTTTTTTGTATAGGAGCACCCCTTAAATATTCTGTTTTTAGACCACCATCTGTGAAAATTACAATTGTCTAACTATCGCGGTTCATGAGATACAGCCTGGTGACAGACGGACGGACGGACGGACGGGATGTCCCGTTTCGCACCCTTCGGGTACGGACCCTAAATAAGACGAAAAAAAAAAAAAAAATGATCCCCGTAGAGTTTCTGCTATCTTCTCTGATGGGCATATTTCCGAAGTACTGGTAGAGTTAATGGAGTTTCCTTTTCTTGTGCGAGATTCAGCCATGAATCACCATTTGAAAGGGAAATTTCCTTTTTTAAACTGAAACCATAATCAGTTACTCATAAGATTAGTTGATCATATTTGTTTTTTTTCTCGATTTATAAGTTACTTACTTTTAAAGTGTATTATTTTGGCTAGTATATAATCGCACAGCAAACATACTGACTTTCACAGCAAAAAAGGCTCAGCAAAAATACTTTTTAAGTTTTAAGTATTTTTGGTGTTCTTACATGTTCAACCTACCACGACGGATAAAGGGGGCTTCGCTTCGCTCACCCCTTCACCTAAGCTACCGCAGTATTTTTCCCTGATATTTGCTGTGAACATCAGTAATATTGATGTGCAGTTTAATATTTCCCCATTATTACAATCAAATATTTGAGTTTGAGTTTGAGCTGATAGAGATGTGTAATAATAAATAATATTAAAGTAAATCAACGGAAGGATATTCTTTCACTTATTGCAGAAGGACAAATATAATATAATACAATGAAACATTATTTCATAAAAATCTTAAAAGCTACTCATACATCCCACAAAACCAAATATTCTTGCGTCGTCCGTGGGAGAGCTGCGGGAGATGGTAACTCTCATGAACGAATAATTTAAGAAGAAGGGAATGAAAGTGAATAACGAAGGTCATGGTTTTAGAAAAGGACGAAGAAGTAACTGAATGCGTGATTATGATTGATGATGAACAAGTGGAACAAGTGAATGAGTTTATATACTTGGGAAGTATGTTTACAAGAGATGCGACATGTGAGGGTGACATTTAGAGGAGAGTGAGTGCGGGCAATAAAATCAATGGGGCACTGCACTCCTTGATGGGTAGCCAAACGGTGTCCCAACAGGCATGTTTGGCGATTTATAGTGGTGTGTTGAGTCCAACATTGATGTATGGGAGCGACTGTTGGGTATGGCAGAAGAAGAAGAATGCTGTAGAAATTAGGTCTTTGACGAGTAAGTGTGGAGTAACATTGAAAGATTGATTGAAGAATGACCCTTAATTCCGAAGTGGAAACAATTGTGTCTCCCCCCCTCTAACTTATAAAGTAAGAGAGTGCAAAAAAATAATGTTATCTCAATAAACACTTTTAACGAAAATTGGTTTGAACAAAATAGATTTTAAAACAACAACATAAACAAACCGCAAATATAACTTTGCCATTCATACAAACACTATGAATACAAATGAATTATTTCGGCATGGTCGCATGTGAAGTGAGTACCTTCCTAATTATATTTTTTTGGCTTATATTCTAAATTTATAACGGAACCCTAAATGTGTGAAGTACGACACGTTTTTTTTTTTTAAATATCAACTCGATTCGTGGTGGCATGGCAAAGGTTTTGTGTAGCTGAAAGAACACTATTCCACAATTTTCGGTGCATTTTTTTAATAATAATAATAATACCTTGGACACCATTTAAACACATTGATCTAGCCCCAAACTAGGATTCCCTGTATCTTGGGTACTAGACAAAGATACACATACTTATATAGATATATATTATACTTAGATAGATAAACAACCATGACTAGGTTACAAACATCCGTTTTCATCAAACAAATATTTGCCCCCACCGGGACTAGAACCCGGGACCCTTGGCTTCGTAGGCAGGGTCACTGCCGACTCGGCCATTCGGGTCGGCTGATCCGGTGATGATGATGATGAGGGTGATGATGAGCTGTCAAATCGGTAATTTTGTTCGTGAGATCTATGAAAAAAAAAATATTAACTATAAACTGAAGAATAATATAACATCTTAGATAGATAACAACCATGATATTTGAATTACTGACGACCCGAATGGCCGAGTCGGCAGTGACCCTGCCTACGAAGCCAAGGGTCCCGGGTTCAAGTCCCGGTGGGAGCAAATTTTTGTTTGATGAGAACGGATGTTTGTACTGTAGTGCTCCTAACCACTATACGATCTCTGCCTACTTGCATTTCGTAAATATAAAGACTTTAGTGGTATTAACTTTTCTTTTTATTTGATTTCTAGTTACACTTTGTACAAAAGGGATCCACAACTGGCTCGATAGCCATTACTCTAATCCTCACTATACAATTTAGCTCAGTCGCTGGCCGAAGCCAATGGTGAAGTCTGTCACATTGACTTCTCACATACAAGCCTCTTTCTTTTTTTAAACTACAAAATAAGTAACAGTGTCAAAGTGACACCCACTCTAAAGAGGCCCGTATACAATATAATCGCATAAACAAATATCGAACCTTACAGTACCATAGTCCTGGTTGTTTATCTATCTTAGTATAATATTTATCTATATAAGTATGTGTATCGTTGTCTATTACCCAAAATACAAGTTTCCACAACAACACAAGAATCCTAGTTTGGGGCTAGATCAATATGTGTAAATAGTGTCCAAATTATTATTATGTAAATATTGTTATTATGTATTATGAATACCGGGGCAGTGCTGGCCAGCCAGACCAGCTGTTTCGTTATACATCAAAAATATATCCTCAGTATGCAAAGCAAACGTTTTTCGCAAAGCCTAGTTCGTCGTTGACTTTTTGCTGAGAACGTGATTTGAAAAGTTGGATGCTTTCGCCTTTGAGACCTGCATCTATGAGAGCTTAATAGCCACTACAGCGGGGTGTTAACAAGATCTCGTGGATGGAAGAATTGAGGTTATCTTTAGAAGACAAAGAACACCTAACTTTTTTTGGAATTTCGTTTCGGTGCTATCGTTTCGTTTTCCTAACCGATTTTATCACTTAAGTATACATTTATTGACGACTGACGACCCGAATGGCCGAGTCGGCAGTGACCCTGTCTACGAATAAAAGGGTCCCGGGTTCGAGTCCCGGTGGCGGCAAATATTTGTGTGATGAGAATGAATGTTTGTACCCTAGTCATGGTTGTTTATCTATCTAAGTATACTATTTATCTATATAAGTATGTGTATCGTTGTCTAGTACCCAAGATACAGGGAATCCTAGTTTGGGGCTAGATCAGTGTGTGTCAAGTGTGTCCAAGATATTATTATTATTATTATTTGGTCCTTCGCACCGGATGGAAGTTGAAGTCAGTTTATAGAATATATTTCTGTTCGTTCACCTATCTCTTTTAATCCTTTGGACATTATTTCAACTTTAATAACGAATAACATGCCTACTTAGCTTGAACCTTTTACTTATACTTCGCAAAACCTATCACATTTTCTCAGCTGTCCTACCAACAAAGGGCTAGTTGTGATTTAATGACCCACAACTCGCTAGGGACAATTTCCACGAACCGAGTTTCCACAAGGTTTAATCCTCCTCTAAGTTCATGGCAAACATTGACAGTTCGGTCGTTGGCCTTGCTTTATCCACGAATCACAGCCCAGTACCGCAGCGCCACAATGGTTTATCAGCCAATAAGGAGAGAGCTAAATGCGTCCCCATGGGCCGGAATGAGTTTGACGTAAGCCTGGGGCAGTTCTCGGAAAAATACGTAGGAAAATGTGAAAAGAGATTAAAGCAAAGTTCGTAATCTGGGACAAAGTCTGTGTTTAGTAATGGTAGAGTGGTTGGGTGTTCATGATACTTTCTTGTGAATTTATTATGTTCAATAAAAGTTGATATAAATTCTTGACGTTTTGTAATTTGTATATTTTCCTCGCTGTTGAAATATTAAAGAGGTGCATAGTATACCTAATTACTGGACTATACAGCCATACCCATAAGTGTGAACAACTTTCCCCAAGAACTATATGGTCGCAATCGACAAAATGATTTGGGTCTCCCATAGTAATCAGTTGATCGGAAAAAGAAAGGAAGACTGATAGCTCTATCCCTCACTGACAACAACTAAGTGTTACGTCACTTCCTCTGATGGGGTTTATTAAAACAAGTGCTGTTTAACCTTATTTAAAATTCGAATTTGTGTTAAAAATCAATTCTAAATAAAATAAAAACGTGTAAAAGGTGGTGTAAATGGGTCTTTTATGTTTTTAGGTCTCAAAATATTATTAAATGTGATAATTATCTTAACCAAAGCTTCTCTAATAAGATGTTTCTAACGATAAGTACTTACCTAATTTATCAAATGGCCGATTTCTCCATCCTCGGATTACGTTAATCTGAGGATTTTGACAGAATTTGTAATTGTGAACTGTCAAATAAAGTATCCGACAGTTTATCTGGGAGTGGAAGAATCGAACCGACGAAACCCTGTGCGATAGACCAATTACATACTTCTTGTCACAGAAGCAAGCCAAGTAGTTTGTTCCCTTGGCCGTGGGTATTTGGGGTGCTCAGGGCAGGATACTTGTCAAGGAAATTGGGCGACGCCTGAGGGACCGAGGTTTTGACAATCGTTCCGGAGCGTTCCTGATCCAAAGGATCTCACTCGCCGTGCAGCGCGGTAATGCTGCCAGCGTGATGGGTACCTTTGGGTCGGGCATGTCCTGGGGCGGTTTATTTGTTAAGTATTGTGTTTTTTATTGTGTTCAGTTTTTGTGTGTGTGTAGTTTTAAATTAGTCAAGTAGTGACCAACTAACACATATAGATATATGTAAGAAGCTGGTGAAAATTTACCCTCATCCGTTTTTCAATCAGAAGTAAGATTATATGTTAGCTAATCTAAATATTGATATGTTGCACCTGGGATGCCTATCTAAATCTGGTGCTGATGCTGTCAAATAATAAATATTGTAGATATTTCTTCTATTTCGCCCACTTATAGATCTTCTATCATCACGAAACTTGGTATGCATAATGCATATGCAGTATAAATGACAATACATCAATATGGTTCCATCGACCTGGTCGAACGATAGAGCTCTAAGGTGGGAGACGGAACCCGGGGGTAATCAAGTGACCGTATTGAGCTTGGACTTATCATTTGTTACAAAATGTCATGTTCAAATGAACATAACACACAACTCCTTACGATCATTTCATCATTATCACATCATGAAAGTTTGATTTGACTTTCACCAGTATTTCTTCAATGTATGGCGCTTACACACTTCATCATATTTAAGAGTATCGGCGCCAGAATTAGCAACCCAGGTGCAATATATAAATATTTACATTAGCTAACATATATTCTTACTCCTGAATAGAGTTGTAAAATAACCGTTAAACCCAAAAGTGCACGGCTAAATACCCGCTATTGTGCGTACTATATGGTAAAATCGGTAATATGTATATTATTTATATCATATTTTTTCTAGTATTTTGAGCACAATGAGTTTGTTATTACAGGGTTGAAGAGGATCATAGTTTGGTATATCTATTTTTCCCACTGGCAAAAATTGCTACGTAAGCTTAAGCCGCTTCTCAAGTAAAAACTGGTTCATAAATCAAGTTAACAGTTCGTTAAAACGCATACTCAATTATTATGTTTTATTTAAAGCAGTTTCAAGCAAATTTTTTCCAAACCGAATCGGTTTACAAGCGATTACAGTAAGCCAGTCGTAGGGAACGCATAAATTTCCACGGATCGATTCAGAACCGCCCTTGAATCGAAGCTGTGGAAAAATCTATTGTGCGACACTTTCAACTTTCGACTGGTTTGTATTGTAATCGGTATAAATGTTTCAATAGAGGCAACACACAATCGGTATTCTATTATAAGCTTTTATATAGTTTCACCTGTCCGGGCTCTATATCTGTCTGTCTGTAATCAAATCATGCAAGTTTAATTTGAGCTACTCCTCGATATCTGATTGAGCTAAAATTTTGCATACATATGCAAATCGGATGACAATGCTATATTTTTATAACACGGAGCTGATCTGAAGTACTGAAGACCTGTGGGGTATATCAGTCAAAGTCATTGGTTCAGTAATTCTAGTTGTAGCCCCACACTTTGCTTAAATATTCAATTTATGTGTCCACAATGGAGCTTTCCCAGACCTCATGAAACACAGTAAACTAATACCTCTGTTCTTGAACAGAGGTATTAGTTTATCGACTTGTCGAAACACAGGGGTGATCATTCAAATTTCAGACCAATATATTGTAAGTAAAATAATTACAAAGTGTACTCAAAATGCACGTCAATCTCACAATTCAACCGTACAAAACAACTCCACGCCTAACAATACGGTTTCTTTCAAGGGTCAGTGTATTCTCTACTATAATAAGATACCTCTGGAGATTTGGAAATTGCCATTTGAGCAATTTAAAAAGCATGTTAAAGCGACTTTGTCGATAAAGGGATATTACAATGTTCAAGACTACTTAAATGACAGGACTGTATGGGGTTAATCTAGCTCAACACAGATCTTGCTGTTAATAATTTTGTAATTATTTATTCCTGCTTATTAATCATAATTATATTTTTTTTCATATTGGTATAAGTTAATGTCAGGCGAGTTGAGGCATGTTTAGTGTTAGACAGCAACACGTTGGAATTAGTAAATGATGCAAAGTTTCTTGGACTAACCATTTCTTGGAATAGCAAATTGCAGTAGGGACACGGATGTGGGGCTACATCAAGGCTAGTCCATTTTGGTTACTTTCATCGTGTTATGTCCTATGGTATCTTGTTGTGGAGGAAAGCATTTATTATTTTACTACTATTTTATTTTATTTTACAGAAAAGAGCTATTTAAATGGTTAACCTAAGATTATTAAGGCTAGTGGCGCCCCCGCTTAGACTAGCGAAAGTTTGCAATTATTTCAAAATAATGTAAAAGCGGCTTTGTCAAAAAAGGGATATTACAATGTTCAAGATTACTTTAATGGTGGGACTGTATGGCATAATCTAACTCAACACAAAACTTCTTTTCACTAATTTTTTATTATTTATTCCTGCTTATAATTTAAAACTTAATATTGTAAGAATGTTATTACTTAAAGCATGGACGAATAAGAATAGAGGACTGACCGCCGCATATAAAAAAAACGTATCCCGCTAGAATGCCAAAATCCTATATTATATCAAGATGTCGCTGTACCATGCAATAGATTCTGGGTGCTTATTCTGACGGCGTAGTATAATCCATCGAAATATCGATGAAAAATCAGAGATGGTGCAAGCGTAAGCCTTGTTTCTTCTTAAGAAATAAATGCTTATATCTTATATCTTTCCTAATTTAAGTGCGCCACCACGATACCATCTTTACAAGAAAGAACTTTTGAACTAGTAGCTCTATATAGCAACATACATTTGAACTAAAAATCGAATATCGCTTCAAAGTACTACGGTTGTTTGT
This sequence comes from Argyresthia goedartella, assembly GCA_949825045.1. NCBI lineage: Eukaryota > Metazoa > Arthropoda > Insecta > Lepidoptera > Argyresthiidae > Argyresthia > Argyresthia goedartella. The sequence goes on from OX463834.1 coordinate 21,935,881, forward strand.
CCTCTGGTCTATTTCGTCCATGGTTAAACACAACCAATTTTTAAAAGAGATCACAAAATCAATCAGTGGGAGTTTCTTAACCCTTTTAGTGAAGAGGCAAAAAATGACGTTTATTGTATGTAAATATCCACAGTGACAAAGATATTTGAATTTAAATTTGTGACGGTGGATAGTGGCCATGGGAACTCTGTAATAAAACGTCGCAACCCCATCGACTTTGGGCTCGTTTAATTTGCCTTGATTAGTACTCTGGTCCTAGATTAGTTTCATACTTTTTAGAGTTACGTATTCATCCGTTCTATTCTACAACGAATAAAAGCTTATTACAATATCGCTTTTTTGTTTATCGCTTGTTTTTTTCTGTTGTTTATCGGTTATCTATACAGATCTATAGTAAATTCTTGATCGAGTTATTGGTATTTTATTGAAACCAAAAATTAATATTTATAAATGCTAGTCACCGTTGAAGAAGGACGTTTCAAGACTTCATTTCATTTAATTTATTTTCAATTCCTTAAATAACAGTGGTATAAGGTGTTTAATTTTTACATAAGTAAGTACAGTGTAATTTTACCAGTAAACGGCATAGCAAATTACTTACTTAAGGAAAAAATAATAATATTTTTTCACTTGAAAATTTAACAAATTATTAGATTTTTATTTAATTGCACAATAAATAAATAAAAAAATCATTTAATAATAGTATTTGTCAACATTCGATAAAAGTTCAATATTCTCTTCAGCCTTAACCATTCTTTAATCACAAACTATATACCTTAATAAAGAAAGTAACTAACATAGTGTCTTGTCTTTTTCGTTAAGCCAGTTATACGGAATCCATTTTACGTGATGGAGTTGAATGTTTCCTCACAATGTTTTCCATCTCCGTTAGTACATCCGTCAGATGATTTTCTTGAGGTAATAATGACGCCATAATCCCAACGCCACAGCTTGTCTCCAGAATATTTAAACAGAAAGCTGATCCCTTTGACCGAAGCCCTAAAACTGTCCTTCAATAAACGTGCGCCCACAAAATGAAGGTTATTGACCGATCAATAGGTTTTGGGCAACCCGCCGGGCAATACTTAGGACCTACGCTTGACACTGAAGTAATCTGGATGAAGTGCTCCGTAAAATTTATGTGGGTTTTGGGGTGAGTGTAATAGTTTACGTGGAATACGTCTACGCCGAATATCCCAGCGTAAAAAACAGATTTCCATCATTACATAGTGTGTTAATGGCGAATATTCTTTTGTAATATGAAAGTACCACATCATTTGGTTCTTCGAGCCCGTTGGAATTTTATTTTCAATTTCAGCTTTTATCAGTTTATTATCCTTTGTTAGATATGTACCCAAACTCAATTATATACCCGAAAAGTAAATTTTCCTATATATAATAGGAACTAACCGTCAAATTGATGGAAACTGCGTAGTTACTTAGCTGTTGATGTTGTCTGAGGAACTGCGTTAAGCTGTCTATAGTTTACAATTATAACAATAAGTCTTCTATCTTGTTCAATTCTCTTTAGGATACTGCTTAGTTTTGCCGTAGACTAATTCAACCTTCAACCTTTCGACAAAATGAATCTGTCATTTTGCACTTAAAAGCAAATTAGAATTAAAACTGTCGATCACCGGCATAACAGTGATGGATGACGACGTCACAGGACATCTCTATCGCCTTTCCAAGCTTTCAGGCAGTTTAACATCTATTCTTTTATTATTTTCAATGAAATATTAGTATCTTGTTTCACTATATGTCCTTGTTTAAAGGGATGATGGGTGAGGTGACCTACAGTGTCCAAGTCAAGTTTTAGTGGCCATTTTAGTAAGGTTATAAAATAAAATATAAAGATAATATTTTGTTGATAACGATCAATCTAATGCACCTATTCTATCATCGCAAGAAACACTAAAGGAATCTGCGTTCGTCAATGGTTACTCCGACTTCTACGATGAAACCCAACCATCTCTTTTTCTATTCCTACCTAAATATCATTTGCTACTGGTTACCAATTCATTTCTTAGTTTCTAGAATATGGTTTTCAAGATATTTTTTCCGTTCAAGGTCACAATTTCAAGTAATGTTCTAGCTAGTTATCGTACTTGAGTATGGATTATAAGACGAAGAGGCAGCCGATGCCATTTTAAATACACAATTACCAGTTCAGCTTTAACATGAACAAGATCAAAGTCGATAAGCAGGTCCGATGCGGAGCTGCGCAGCACTATGGCAAAGGGTATTTGCGGGTGTGCGAGAGGTGTTCGGGACGTCACTCCCTCGGCGATTTCCTCTTCCCCCTCTGCCCATCAATTCTGACATGGACTGTTTCGATTATGTGGTTTTTGTTTCGAGCCCTTCAGCATTTAGGATAGCATGTCTTTATTTATAACTACATGTCAATTTTGTTATATAAAAAAAGACTACACCGTTTTGGAAGGTGGGCCTCGGGGTTAAGAAGAAACGGCAAGAAACTCCCCTATATATTCTTTTTAAAAAAGTGACTTCACAACAGGTACTGTTTTCGGTCTAAGGAAATTCGCCGGCGAGTGATAGACTTGATCCATCGCCCCTCGTCGAATTTCTGTGCGCTGAGATGGTATGGACTATGCACTTTTGTCATCTAAGTATTCCTTAATACTATAATAGGACTTTTTATCAGCTCATTTTTAACATAGTTTTTTAACCTCTTTTCAGGAGGGATCAATGATTCCTGTGGTATTTTATTGTAGAAACGAATACAGTGCCCCATGAATGATGTACCTACTTTACTTAGTCTAAATAATGGTAGTGCTAACCTATTTCTATTTCTAGTGTTAATTGTATGGCTATCACCTACAGTTTTAAATAAAGCTACGTTTTTTCTTACATGCATGATATTCTCGTATATATATTGACAGGTAACCGAAAGTATATTAATTGCTTTGAATTTATGATTTTCTTAATGATTGTCTAGCATCTAATTGATGATCTAATCTTTATTGTAAAACAAATATCGTATTTATATCTGCTGCTCTCCCCCAGAGCAGTATTCCATAAAACATAAAGCTTCGAACTTGACCACTAAACCTTCATTCATCATCAAACCGAAAGGCTGAGCGACTGTGGTGGAGTTATAGCATATCGATAATTTCACTGCAGTAATTGAAATAAAAATTTTGCCTTATAACAGGCCTAATAATGCAGATATTTCATTGGCTTGCCTCTTTTTTATGTTATTTTCAAAAGTATCTGAGACATTAGAGAAAACCAAGGCGACACAGACAAAATTATAATTATATACCACAATTAAATTACAAATACATCATAGAATAACAAATACAAATGACATCAACATCATAATAATTTAATACAATTGAGAATGGGAAATATTAAACTGCACATCAATAATAATGACTTACACAGTAAAATATACTGATTTTCACAGCAAATATCAGGGCAAAATAGTGCGGTTATTAGGTGAAGGGTCAAGGGTGTGAGCGAAGCGAAGCCCCCTTTATCTTTCGTATTAGGTTGAACATGTAAGAACAACAAAAATACTTAAATCATAAAAAGTGTTTTTGCTGATCCTTTTTTGCTGTGAAAATCAGTATTTTTGATGTGCGATTAAATACTAGCCATTGAGAATTACAAAATTCAATAATAATCAGTTCCAAATAGAGGCCTTACAATCATGCACCCTTCGAACCTACCACCCTCTCGCACACTATCCCTCCACGCCTCATCAAACAGATCATTAAGTGGTGCTGCAACCAACAGTGCGACGAGGCTTACTGTTATTATCAAGCCATAATGTTGAAAATGACGTGGGAAGCATACATCCGTTGGTCGGCTTAAGGGTTAACTAACTTTTGATCTAGAGCATGTCGATTATCGATAAGAAACAAGGACAGACGAAATAGTACGCCAGTAGGACATTGAGCGTCACATCCAGGAAAGGATAAAGAAAGTCCAGGTTCCGCCGTGCTGTCAGAAGACGATGACGATGCAGATAGGTCCTTTAGAGTCAGAAAGACCAAAGGACTTCCTGTCGTTTAAACTTCGGGTGCCGGCCGAACTCAAGAAGATGTTCCTGGCCAAGGACTACTGGCCGGAAGGCATCGTATACAGACGCTATAGGGAGGCGAGACCGACGAGGAAGAAAATCCCTAGCTAGGTTTAAGTTAAGTTATAAAAAGATTTATTGAAATAAAAAGATTTATTATTATTATTTTCAAAGTGGTCAATGAAAATGTTTTCTCGTAAATTTTCGTGGCTTTGGTTTTTGACAACCGGCCTTCGGAACGGCGACAGAAGTAGCGATGGGTTTTTTGGCCTCATTATATAGCCAACATCGAGCCGATCCCGATCTTCCAGGTAATTTACATTGGCTTATGTTTACTGTTTCCCAAATTGAGTAAAAAAATAACCCTGATTTACCAAATGTGTATCAAAATTTTACACCTTTTATACTAAGCTACACGGGGTCGCCTCGGCTCCAGGTTTTACATAAAGTTACGACCCAACACAATCTAACTTTAGGATTCGAACAGAAAGTGACCTTCCTATATAGCAGCCAGCACAATACTTAAACAACACGCGCTGCTCCCATTCAGCAGTGATTACAATAACAAGAGAGGTAATGATCTATTACATCTCGTTCACACGAAGATTTTTCGCCATTCTCGGTCCATTTCTAAAAACAGACTAAACTCAAAATTGTGTACGTTTCCCCTAAAAGACTCAAGCTGCAAAATCAAGTTGCAAGAGTACTTGCAGTGTACGTATGACGACACTGAGATTTTACTGAATATCTTAAGTTTAGTAGTAAATTAAACATTTATAAGTATTAGTTTAATCTCAAGTTTAATATGTTAAAATTGCTACCTACTGACATTATTTTTTCGTATTATTGTAATAATGAAGATCTTTTTTCACAACTGTAGCTCAGTTACTGCCTAAAATGTAGGTTTACTCCTAGTTTAGGCTATTCTTTAATTTATCTCTGTTATCATTAAGTCACGTGTAATTTATTTCTTGTAATTACCGTTTTATTGAATAAACTTTATTATTATTATTATTAATATTAGTAAACACTTTTAACTTAACTTTCAAAATGATTGATAAGACGACCCGAATGGCCGAGTCGGCAGTGACGCTGCCTACGAAACCAAGGGTCCCGGGTTCGAGTCCCGGTGGGGGCAAATATTTGGTTGATGAGAACGAATGTTTGTACCCTAGTAATGGTTGTTAATCTATCTAAGTATAATATTTGTCTATATATGTATGTGTATCGTTGTCTAGTACCCAAGATACAGGGAATCCTAGTTTGGGGCTAGATCAATGTGTGTAAATGGGTCCTAGGTATTATTATTATATTATTATTATTATGTAAAAAAAAAACTCATATTTGTAAACAATATATTTCTTTATTTGCCTCTGCTACACCGTATGTTCGAGGGCGAGACGCAGAGTTCCACTTACCTTATCTGTCGGCATCGAAGGGCACGCGCGGCACAGGTTCCAGAATGAGCCGATCATCTGTGCGTAGCCCCGGGCTCGTCGCGTGCGCAGGTCGGACGGTCAGCGGCGCATGTAGGCCTACGGTATACTGTGGGAGAAACAGCGTGCATAATGATAATGATAGAGTAGAAGAGAGTTTCTCTGCGGCGGGCAGAGGGCAGGGTCAGAAAGAAACTCTAATAACTATAATAATAATAATCGTTTATTTACAGAAATAAATGTACATTACAAGCTTGTTTAGCAGGGTAAACAAGGGATGTATCGCTACTCCCTAAAATAGGGCGAACCCTGTGTTTTAGGATAAGTTGCTGCTACTTCCCACAAGAATAAATGCCTCAGATTTAAATACTACATAGTGTATAAACAATGTGAAATTTAAAATAAAAACTAGTGGCTCTGAGAGCTGTAGACCTCGCGAGCCTGTTGGTGGAAAGCTGAACATCTGACGTACAAATTTATGAATGCACTTGGTTACCTATATACATATTACGCACGATAAACTTTCAAAACTGATCGAAAAATCCAAATATTATCAATATGCTAACCCTCTATTCAAAGTATTGTTAAACTTACGATCAATATTACTGATTCAACAAATTACAATTTACATGTTATAGATATATACTGATATGAAAACTAAACGATAGCGCGAGGCAGACTACAACTAACGCCATCTAGGGGTGACAACAAATAACCCGACTGCATTTTCTTTCAATAACACATACAAACTTATGAATATACCACCAAAATAGTTTACTTGGGAGATCAACAGCAGAGTAGCACATTACAATTATACAACACATTTATTACAAATAAAATCAATACGTAATACCTGATTACGTACATGGAGTATTGAAGTAGCCGCACCAATAACTTTGTAAGCTACATTTTGCAATTTTTCATTAAAATTATATAGTCTGTGTCACTCTCACGATCACCACGAATCCAACGACGTGTCATTTGTGAAAATCCGTCAAGCCGTTTGGACTGTAGCGGTTTTTGTACATTTTCAAACCCCATATCTCCGCTATTTTGAAAAAAAAAAAAACAAAAACTGAATCGCTTAAAAAATTCTATGTAATTTTCCAACCTGCTCACAAAATTTCACGAAAATCGGTTGAGAAATGCGACCTATACAGGAGAACAACCGGACAGACAGACAGACAGACATATGACGAGAGCCGGGAGACGCTTCGATCGCTCGGTCAATCAGGTACGCCTGGCGGGGTGTGGCGCAAGTAGGCCGGTGGTGTACTGTGCGAGAAATTAGGTGGTTTGTCATGGATAGAATATGCGAGAAGAATTCTGTGCTGGCCCAATTGGTGTCGCGTCATTTAGCTTCAACATTATGTTTTCCAGAGGGATAGAGAGGGAGAGAGAGAGAGAGAGAGAGAGAGAGAGAGATAGTGAGAGAGAGAGAGAGAGAGAGAGAGAAAGATTATGTTTTTTGACAGAGATCGTGGCAGTCAAGTTTTATATTAACATCCGCTGCACGGCTCAAAGAGTTTCCTCGCGAACAGGGACTTTTAGATACTGGGTTTAACTAAATTAATTGATTACCTATCCAAGTACAATCATAGCCAAATGATGCATAACCAGTGATCTGGGGCCACGGAAGTGCCCCCGCCAAGACGGGCAAGCGAAGCGCAAGGGCACAACCTACCTTTTCTCGAAGCGCTTCGTCGATTTTTTGAGCCCTCACAACTTGAGTTTGGATTATAGCAGTTGAACAAAATTTTTAGGATATGCTTTCAGTAGTAGGCCTAATATAGATTGAAAGATTCAATATCATCTTGTATCTTAGATTCATTGATATCTAAAATACCCCGATTTTGTCACTGACTCACTGATGATCATCAAAATTCTTAGGTACTTCTTCAAGTCCTAGAAAGCTGAAATTTGGTACGAAAGCTAGTATTAGTATACCAATAACAGAAAAAAATTAAAACTTGTAATTTTTACCCCCCAACCCCTTAAACTTATGAGACTTCCGCAAATTTTAATGCTAGAGGTCTGAAAATTTATAGGGCTCCTTGTTATAAATAATGAAATACCTATATCAGGATTTTAAGAAAATCAGCCTCCATACTTTAAATACGGGGATGGAAGTTTGTATACGTTTTCCCTTTCATGCTAGGGATCTGAAATTATACAAGTACACAGACTTCTTATTATAGTATATTACAAATAAGAAAATACGTGTTTCAGGCTTTACAAAAACATCCCTCAACCCCTTAAAGTAGGGGTTAAGGTTCTCGTCAGGTTTCAGAACATTAGTACATAATTATACGCATAATATTACTCCACTTTTGTGCTTCGTTAATTAGTACACAAACAACAAAAAAAAATCTAAAACTTGGAATTTTTACCCCCTACCCCTTAAAGGGGGTAGAAGTTTGTATGAGACTTCTGTAAATTTTGATGCTAGCGGTCTGAAAATTGATATAAGGACTCTTTGTTTTAAATAATAAAACACACATATTTCAGGATTTTTAGGGTTCCGTACCCGAAGGGTTCCAAACGGGGGTCCCGTTTGGATTACTAAGACTCCGCTGTCCGTCCGTCCGTCTGTCACCAGGCTGTATCTCAAGAACCTAGCTAGCTAGAGAGTTGAAATTTTCACAGATTATGTATTTATGTTGCCGCTATAACAACAAATACTAAAAAACAGGATAAAATAATTATTTAAGGGGGCTCCCATACAACAATTCTTTCAATATCACATACAAACTTATGGATGCACCTGGTTACGTACATTAAGTGTGAAAGTAACCGCACCAATAACTTTGTAAACAATATTTTGCTGTGTAAAATCCAAACTATTCACTCCACACCATCGCTTCCATTGAACGGTGGTACGGAACCCTTCGTGCGCGATTAAGACTTGCACTTGATCGGTTTTTAGTAATTGGCCACCCAGGTTTTAAATTAGAAAATGGAATTAAGCGCGCGCAAAACGCCTAATGTTAACACAAACTTCGGGCTAAGAATGATTTCAAATCACGAGTGCCGTGCGTTAGAGGCCAGTGATACGTTGTTGGGTATCCCATTGTATGCCACTGCTTCCTAGACGACGATTAGGTGGCTAGATGTCAACATGAACCGCAATCGAAGAGTCAAGTCTAAAACAGAAATGACAATGATGAATCCCGATTCCACAAACATATATTACGAATCGAGAAAAAGGCAAAGATAGAAAAAAGGCACCACTGATGTTCAAGAAATACACCCCAAGGAAAGAAAGACAAAATGAACAAAATAAAAAATATGGTCTTAAGCAACTTACAAAAAGAAGTGTAATCCCTCCAAAAACATTTTCATGTAAAATGTTGCCAAGACGAGACCATATCCGATATGGCTGAAACTGTCAAAAAGTTATCAGATCTCATATATAAACCAAGCTTCTATGTCTATTGACACACCCTAATTCTAAAAGCCCAACTTCACAAACTCGTGGCTTGGACGTTATGCTACTGTCACACATGGGCGTAAGGTGAAAAATGTATTAAGGTACTACTCTCGCCTTTGTACACATATCGCCATTCTTATGAAATTCTTGTTGTGTGTATTATTGTATGTATTATTATTGGCGTGAATTTAAGAAATTTTGAATTATGTATTACTAATAGGAAAACCTCTGGTCTTTTAATCATAGTTTTGTTTGCTTCATCTGACCCGTAAGCAACTTTTCACCGCTAATATTAACCTCTTGAATACCACCGTACTTTTCCGGTATAGGTTTTAAATTTTATTACCTTGGCATCCCAACTGCCCTCGGTTTTTGAGAGGTTAAACTCTTCATGCCAAAATTACCGCAACGACATTTCAACCGGTCAGATAGGTTCTCTCAGGTCGGCGCAAACCGTGCCAAAACTAGGTGGAGCCAAGCATGACACAGCCTAAACCAGTGACAGATCCAGTTTCTACAAAGTTATAGGTATAAAGTTAAGAATGATTGATGTCAATTAAGCATTAACAATTATTTATTCCCTCTGAGCGTTATAAACAGAGACTCCATACAACCAAATTTTCAATAAAATAATATCTACAGCTAAGTATATTTCGCTATTTGCAAATTAACTGGTTTACTAGCTGTTATGGGATGTATATGCCACCGTAAGATAGTCAAAACCGTTAGTTGATCAACTATAGACATCTGTCTATAGTTGATCTATACTATCTAGTAAACCAGACCGAAAGGATTTAGAATTTACGTTTCTTTTGTTCTTACATGTCAACCTAACACGAAGACTATTCGGGGGCTTCGCTGCGCTCGCCCCCTCTAGTCTTCACCAAAGCTACCGCAGTGTTTGCCCTGGTATTTCATTTGCAATTTAAGTTTAAACCAGTTTACTATTTAACGGTTTTAACCGTTAGTTTATCAACTAACGCATCATATAGTAAGCGGTACGCTACATTTTACTATCTGTCGATAGTTGACCAACTAATCAAAAATAAACCGTTAGTTTATCAACTAACGGTTTTGACAATCTTACGGTGACTTATACATGTGCAACCTATTGAAACCGTCAACATAAACAATTTCCAGCATTTTATGTCGATGGAATGACGAGCACTTCCTCTCTCTTTCATGATAGTAGTTATAGTATGTATAATATTACTATTATGTATTACTTACTACTACTACTACTACTTACTACTATGTACTTATTTAGTAGTTTGGTATATAGATATTTTATTTTACATATTTTATAGATATTTCATTTATTTTTTTATTATAGATTAGTAGTTTATGTGACTGCTACATAATGGAGGGCATTAATACTCGAGAGTGGCTCTCTTTGATGTGTTCAGGAACCGCATGTTTGACCGGCATTGTGGCTCTGCAGTTGTTTGGCTTGTTCTGTAGTTCTAAATTCACGCAGGCGGGCGTCGGCGTTCGAAATTTGAATGTCAGTACCAACTTCACAGACAAACTAGGGGCGGCAAGTAGGCGGGCGTCGGAGTTCGAAATTTGAATGTCATAATATGTAGAAAAATTACACATTATGGTCGTAATGTGTAATTTTTCAGATAAGAAATGAGTCTTTACCAAGTAGTTTAACATTATGCTGATCGCAACGTGCGGTTTTTGTACGCAGTAAAGAGGGTTTATGATACGTGTGTAGATAAAGTTATTTGATATTGTGCACTTGCTACCCTTTCATGGTAATTTTTCGCATAATTTTACGCAAGTTTCAATAAAACTTTGACCCCTCGCTCACCATCACATTCATAATTTCATAATTCTTTATTGCACTAAGATAAAAAAAGTTACATTTGTTGAAAAGATATGTACAAAGGCGAGCTTATTTCTAAAAAGAGATTAGAGACAATATCTAATAACTTATCTATAATAGATAATAAATAAATAAATTAGTTATCTATAAAATATGTAAAATAAAATGTCTATATACCAAACCACTAAATAAGTACCAATATATAAGGTGACTGTACAATAGCGATCAATACTTTGGGGAACGATGGAGCCCATCATTATGAACAACTTTCCCCAAGAAACATATGGTCGCAAATGAACAAAAAATTTGGGCCTCCCTTAGTAAATTGAAAACAGCTGATCGGGGCAATGTACTGAAGGAAGTTTTTTTTTTCATTTGCGACCATATGTTTCTTAGGGAAAGTTGTTCCTAATGATGGGCACCGTCGTTCCCCAAAGTATTGATCGCTATTTTACAGTCACCTTATATACATAAACCTGTACATATAGAAATAATATACGTACTATAACTACTATCATGAAAGAGAGAGGAAGTGCTCGTCATTCCATCGACAGAAACTGCTGGAAATACCTGGAAATTGTAACTAAGGGGGGATGGACTTGTGCCATTAGCCCTCTCCTGGGTCCGCCACTGGCCTAAACCCAAAGTTACAAAAATATATTTCATCGCAGTCCCACTCAAGTTGGGAAACTTGATAATTGGGTACGGAACTCAAATGGATCGGTGAACGGAGGAACCATATTTGTAATTTGGCACGATGCCACGACAAAATGAGTTGTGAGAACAAGGGTGTGGACAAATCAAATTTTGGTGTTTGAGGTTGGAATATTATAAAAGCCATTTAAAAAGTTAATGTGTAATAACTATGTACTGTTACATACACTAGTTTATCTACACACATATCACGAGCTCTCTTTGATGTGTTCAGGAACCGCATGTTTGACTGGCATTGTGGCATTGATTATTGCTCTGCAGTTGTTTAGCTTGTTCTGTAGTACCAACTTCACAGAAAAACTAAAATTGAAATTGAAATTTGAATGTCATAATATTACAAATTTTGGTACATTATGATCATAATGATCAATATTCAGATAAGAAATGAGTTTTTACCAAGAAGTATCTTATTATGCTGGTCGTAACGTGCAGTTTTTGGACGCAGTAAAGAGGGTTTATGACTTATGATACGTGTGTAGATAAAAGTTACTAAATTACAAACATACTTACAATCATGTTATTATGTCCGAAAGTATAGCGACTGTAGCGAGTATAAAACTGCAGCATTTTTTTGAGTGAGATCAACTACTTGCAACCGATGCTCAACTTGTGACCCTAGAGTCCAAAACTGTTGGTAACTTGTGACCCTAGAGTCCAAAACTGTTGGTAACTTGTGACCCTAGAGTCCAAAACTGTTGGTAACTTGTGACCCTAGAGTCCAAAACTGTTGGAAACTTGTGACCCTAGAGTCCAAAACTGTTGGTAACTTGTGACCCTAGAGTCCAAAACTGTTGGTAACTTGTGACCCTAGAGTCCAAAACTGTTGGTAACTTGTGACCCTAGAGTCCAAAACTGTTGGTAACTTGTGACCCTAGAGTCCAAAACTGTTGGTAACTTGTGACCCTAGAGTCCAAAACTGTTGGTAACTTGTGACCCTAGAGTCCAAAACTGTTGGTAAGCGAAAGTTATACAATATCAAGCTCATGTACTATACCTTATACCTATAGGCCTTGTTTGAACTTAACTGTCAAGTGACTGACTCAACAAAAAATATATTTTAATTCAAGGAACACGTGTGCCAAGTTTCATAAGGATCGCTTGAAAACTGTGGCCCCTAGACCGGAACTGACAAATATGTCTTTATGTATTGAGAGAGACGAAAGCAAAATCGGCTTCGCTCGCTCGGTCAAAAAGTTACAGCAATGGAAAACATATGTACAAAGACGAGCTTATCTCTAAAAAGAGATTTCTTCCAAAAAACCAAGGCATGATAGCCATATTATGTTATTTTACCTTAGTTAGCTTTCGTGAAACTGTGTATAATGAATTCAGCGAGTAAATCACATTAGTGGTGTAAAGAGACCGAAATAATTTTACTTTTGTGAACCTAAAGCTTTACTGAGATTTTATGTATTGTTTAATTTTTCATTCTCCTTTCATAAATGGTAATACTCAGTGCATTTCAGCACTAAACTATGACAGACTGTCAGTGCTTTCAGGCATCACGAGGTAAGTTTCACTTGCATGGCGGCATTCGTTAAACCAGTGTAGCGTGATAAATTGATTTAACTTTGACATATTTTATACATTTTGACAAATTCAAGCAGCTTCTGCAAGCCGCCCTTATTTTTTGGGATAAATCATTCAAAATTGAAATCATAAGTTGTAAGTAATATTTACTTTAGATATTTATTTATATAAGTACCGTATAGTCAAAACCGTTCGTTGATAAACTAACGCGTTAGTTGATGAACTATCGACAGATAGTAAACCAGACCGATAGGGTTTAGAATTTACGTTTCTTTTGTTCTTACATGTCAACCCAACACGGAGACTATTCTGGGGCTTCGCTGCGCTCGCCCCCTCTAGTCTCCACCTAAGCTACCGCAGTGTTTGCCCTGGTATTTCATTTGCAATTCAAGTTTAAACCAGTTTACTATTTAACGGTTTTATCCGTTAGTTGATCAACTAACGCGTCGTATAGTAAGCAGTACGCTACAGTTTACTATCTGTCGATAGTTGACCAAGATTAAGTTAAAGCTCTTCACTTGTACCTCTGAGGGAGAAGAGGGATAAAGAAAACTATATTTATTAGAGAGGGATAAAGAAAACTATATTTATTAGAGAGGGATAAAAAAAACGATATTTATTAGCAGACTAACAAAAGACGTTTTACTCAGTGAAGGCACAGTAAAAGGCAAGTTAGTCAATACTCAGATTGCCAAATCAGTTGCCAACTCTTTTCATTGGCAACAAATATAATGATCACCAAAATATTTTTTTCCTACCCAAAATGGATAAATGAACACCAAAAGTTGCAAAAAATATCAGGGCAAGATACTGCGGTAGCTTAGGTGAAGGGTAAAGGGGGTGAGCGAAGCGAAGCACCCTTTATCCTTCGTGTTAGGTTGAACGTGTAAGAACAACAAAAAATACTTACCTATAACATAAACTTATGTACACAAAATATAAAAAGAAGTTTGGTGATCATTTATCCAAACACAATTTGGTGGACATTTATCCATTCTGGCAGTCATTTCGAATTTATTGGTAGTAAAATAGGTGCGTTTTTAGTAATCGTTTAAACATAAGCCCTTTTGATTTGCTGAAATCAAAGCGTACTCTGAAGTGTTTACCCAAAACTGTTATGTGGCCGGATCCCTTTGACATTGTTGGAGTATAGGTATAATCGATAAAACCTTGAAAACTCATCTCAGATATGGAACCCTTGCTTTAACAAGTAAAGCGGTTCAGAGAAAGTTTACTCGGTATCTCGGATTTAAATTCAAGCTGCCTAAATTAGAGTATGAGCCGTGAACATGGAGTAAGACCGATGTTCACGGCTCCATCTGCTTCCACTGAATTTTCGCAGGGATATTGCAGACGTAGCATTCCTCATGAAAATAGCTAGGGCTATCGTAGACTGTCCAAATCCTCTCAACAAATTGAATTTTAAGGTCCCCAGTCGAAGTACTCGTTGGCGTCCACTATTTCAGCTACCCTTGGTACATAGCAACTACAGGGAAAAGTCATTTCTCGTCAGAGGCTCGAAATTTAACCGTCTCTTCAAAACTAATGTCGATGATGATCAGCAGCCTCATGGCGTAACTCTCTGCAGTTCATAGCGTGTGTCTATGGTTCATCTCATGCTCATACAATTTCATCGATTGCGGGGTATCACCGAAGGCTTCTAGGCTTCATTCAATGAGCTTGGGTTTGGCCTCCATTATGATGCTACTTGCGTGATACCAGTTTGACAGATGAAGCTGGTGCAAGGTGTCAAACGTAAAAGTCTATATGAAGTTCATAGCTCAGAGGACTTACGCCATAAGGCTGCAGGACATTGATATTTTAACGGCAGTGTTCATTCACTATGCATTACTATCATAAGGAGGTTTGTAGCAAGATGGAGGTTACGTAGATGGAGGTGTGCATGAGCAGTAAGATCCTTAAAATCTTCCCTTCTATGTGAATTGATTTAATTTGTTTTAAGAACTGTTATTATTTAGACGAAAATAAAATAAAAATATATATACATATATGCCTTTATTGTACTACGCATTTGCGACATGTGAACCTTAGGTAGAGACTAACTTTAGTTATACCTTTATTTGACAGAGAGTATATTAAATCCCCAGTAGAATAGTCGTATCCAACCTTAAAAATTCTACTTCACAACTAAACTATAGCAAATGAAAGGTTCTTATGAGAATACATACAAACTGCCTTCAAAATACAAATGAAATCCTCGAAGCACGCACCACTAACTCCCCCCAAGCAAATAGCAATTCCTTCATAATGTCTCTAATGACATGCCCATGCTCTCACGTCTTATGGATGTGACGTCATCACTGTCAATACCATGGGGTCTAACGATCGGTGACGTCATACCATCAAGGCAAAGGAAAGAGATTAGATGGATCTGCAGGCTGAATACTGCAAGTCAGTGGCTGGCTGACGGCGACAGGATTGAAACGTATTGTTTTGTTTTAATTAAGAAAAAGAAAATTAAAAATGTCGCGAAGTGTCGTTTATTGGGTGGTGAAAAGGAATAAGGTAAGGAAAAGGAGAGTTTTATTCAAATAATTATTGATTGTTTGATAAATGCTTTTTGAAATACTGCTCTTTAAGAATTTATCGACTTGCTAAATATAAAGCAATTAAACCTTTCTTTGGTACTAACTTTTCAAGGCTGTGTTTTCGTCTGACGTATTATTAATGGGGTGTGGTATGCCAGTCAGCTGATGATGATTTATGCGTCAAAATTCCATCAATGAACGTTTATTTTCAACCAAATGCAAAAGATTAGAAATGAGATGCAAGGAAAGCGTGAAAAAACCACCCTGGCTTGATAAAATTGATGAGAAAGTAACACAAATGATATAAAGTGACATTTGTAGAGATACTCACGATTTTTGAATCCCAGCTGTGGAATGTGGCACAAGATTAACAGATTTATTGTTATTTTAATTATTGGATTATTGTGACATCACCAGGGACAAAGATAATGAAAAGTCTTTTACCGTAACACGATACGCGAGCGGGATGCTTTTTTCGCGGTAGTAAGCCGGCTAGTTACGAGACTGCCGCAAACTCTACAGAAAAATCAATAGCTACCCCCAAGCGGTTGTCCGCATGCGGAACTCTTCACGGGTTAACACTGCTCACCCATTTCCGTATTATGTAATAGAGTGCGAGCGAGATGGCTTCATTTCTGTTCGTGCAACGTCGAACAACCCTTGAGCGGAGGCGAATGGGAGCGTTCAAAATGGCGGCGGGTTTTGACGTTTCGGCGCGAAACTGACGTTTGAAACGCTTTTCTATAGTTTATTACGTTTTTATCTCAGTTTATTGGTTTTCTTTCATCGATAACTCCAGTTTTTTCAAACTCTACTTCTTATCACGGCCAAACTACTAAGTTAGGTACTTGTTTTTAGAAAATTCCGGGGTAATTTTCTAGAATAATATTTTTAAGGCTTAGTAAATACCCATTGAGTTTAAACAAGGTTATTGTCCTCCCATGTTGTCATATTCTATTCAAGGTAAAAGCGAGCTTGGCGCAATGCAGCCTACTCGAGGGAACTGCAAGGATTTATTCTAAGGCGGCCTGCACGAAAAGTGCATTTTAGGTCAAACACTGCACATTAATAAAGAAACCAAGAATTGAAATCCGCCCGCAAACTTGAGTATTATATGCTAAACAGTACAATTACGGAACTAGGTGCGGTGAAAAGGGCTTTCAACGAATTTTGAACGTTTTTTTTTCACTATGCTGATAATTGTGGTCTGACATTTTGATCAATCAATGATATTTTCAATTTAAATGTAAGTACTATAATGCGGATATTTGATGTGTCCGTATGGTTTTTCGTAGACCAATCTTTAGCTAATAAAACATAAACCATTTATGTACATTCCTTCTGGCCCCACATTGGCATACCCTGTGCCGTGGGAATCAGATTCACCGACATCACACACATTCAACCATCCAAATAAAAGCAACAAGAACATACATGCCAACCAACAATACCTTAGATGTAACCAAGTATCAGAAGAATATTAAACCGAAGTAACATAGAGACCATACATGATCAATGATTCTGAACATCTTTCCTCAAAAAGCAAAGGTTAATCGGTCCAACAGATTGGGCGGTCAAAGACCTTTACCAGCCAGGCTTTGTTCACACCTTAACCGAAATCATTTTAATACTATACAGAAGATCACTCCCTCTATCAATATGCAGCGGAGACTCTACCCTATTTGTGTAAGATTGAAGATAGACTACTAAAACGTATGACGCCACGTCATACCAAGAGATGGCGCTAAGTGTTGGAATTAATAAGATTATTTGTAAGCAGATGGCGTTAGTTTGAAAGGGTGGGCCCGGTGACTTTGGATGGGTACATTCTCGTAATTTACAGCCAGATGCCGCTTTGATGTTCGGAGCCAGAAACTAAACTGACCCGGTGGCGAAAACGAGAACTAAAGTCGTCGGTATGAAGTGACATTCGTTTGCCATTGATGCTAGCGACACCGCCACGGGGTCTGTAAAAAAAATCATGTAAATATGGGTGTTGGGTTGCGCTCTGTAAATATACTATTGAGTGGTACGTTTGGGGGCAAGCTTGCTCTGTTTGCTCAGTTACGTCAACAATGTAAAGTATACTTACAGAGCACAACCTAAAACCTATGTTTGAATGAACATTTTTTGACTTGGGGGTGTCGTAGTCGCTATGAGATTATGATTGTTTACCGTAGTCTAGTGGTTTCAAACTCGCTTCTCACGCAGTAGATGCGGGTTCGAATCCGGTGGTGACCATGTACCAATAAGATGAGTGAGATGATGATGATCATAAGTACATTATAAGGATTTTCTAACGGTGATGGAAAATATCCAGAGGAAACCTCCAATGTCATATAGCTGCGGCTATGCGATAGCCCCGTCACGCAAAGTGGAATAACTGGCTAAAGTGGGCACAGTTGTGTCTCTGCCACCCCGTATGTGGAAAGGCGTGACGCTATATTGTTATTATTATATTACTGGCTGATGTCTGCCGCAGGCCATGGCTCACAGTTAAATCGACTATCGATAACTTTAAACACAAAGCGGTTGTTTTTAGTCCGTATAGCACACGAGCTGATGCCCGCTCAATATGTGGGGACCCGGACATAGCAGGGAGTTCTGACGCCTGGGCATGGGTATTTCCATTTTTTTCCCCTCCAACAAAAAAAAAAACATGATGCTCGCAACTTTGTCTGAGTGTTATCATTTACCGAGATAACGTTACGCTCATTCTGGTGCAGTCAGAGTATCATATATGTTAATCTAGCACATAAACTATTTCTATGCTAAATTTCATTCAAATCAGTTCAGCCGTTTTAGCGTGATTGAGGCACAAACATCGAAACATCTAAACATCGCTACTTTCACATTTATAATATTAGTTGGATTAAAGGCCGATTTTTCCATCTTCAGATAATATGACTGTTTATCTGAGGAATCTGACAGAATTTGTACGTGTGAAATGTCAAATAAAGTTATCTGACTGTTTATCTGAGGAATCTGACAGAATTTGTACGTGTGAAATGTTAAATAAAGTTATCTGACTGTTTATCTGAGGAATCTGACAGAATTTGTACGTGTGAAATGTCAAATAAAGTTATCTGACTGTTTATCTGAGGAATCTGACAGAATTTGTACGTGTGAAATGTCAAATAAAGTTATCTGACTGTTTATCTGGGGAATCTGACAGAATTTGTACGTGTGAAATGTCAAATAAAGTTATCTGACTGTTTATCTGGGGATGGAACAATCGTCCCTAAGTCTGTAATTCTCAAAGTATATCCCACATTTCGCCAACCGAACATTACTATTAGCACCTGGGGACCAAGCTCTGCACAGTGGTTGGCTGGTGGTCAATGGGGTTGGCAACTGTCAAACCGCTAGTATCGGTTGGTTGGTTCTCCTAACGTCTTTTTTTTTATTTTATTTTTTTTTATTTATATATTTTATGGCCTGGTTGCAAAGACCTTTGGGCCATCCTAACGTCAATGTCACGCTTCTGGGTTACCAGTACGGTGTGTTCAATTGCCGGTCAAGTGCTGTTTATTGTAAAAAAACGCTGCCAAAAAATACAAAATGAAGTTATATAGTAGTTTCATCACGTTAAATTATATCATAGACACGAAACATAACTTGTGTTGTGTAGTAAATACATTCTGACAACCAATTATCACAGGAAAAGTCCCAGAAATTAGTCGATCGTTGAAAGTGGCAACTGGATGAAGGTTCCAAATACACGTGGCGCCACCTATGATAAGCTTTCACCGGCCAACCCCGTTTTCGCGCCGGAAACAAATCATCTGACTGCAATCACTCATCATAGGCTGTGCTACCAGATTTAGTTAACATCAAGAAGTCCTTGTTATACCACCAGTGGCTCTGTAAGTTGTAGACCTCAAGAGCGTCACAGGAAATATGTTTTTTTCCATCCCCTCGCATCACATCCGCGACCCCTTGAAGTTTTTTATAATCCGACAGCATTTTCTTTCAATAGCACATACAAACTTATAAATGCACCTAGATACGTACATGGAGTATGAAAGTAGGCCCTGACCGTAGGCCCGGCTTCGCATACGCGTTTTTAGGCTTCTTATAGATTACGACCAGAAAATTCTACGTCCCTTTAGAGTACTTAAGCATCACCATCATCAACTTAGTTCATATCGATATAATCCTGGTCTTGGATGTTTATGTGTATGACGTCACTGTTCCTAGTTCCCACGACATCTCCATCTCCACTTCAATCTCGTTATCCGTTTACCTTCATGTGCGACCGTCGTTTTCCGTTGAATTTCAACGTTTGGCACACAGTCAGCGAGAGAGATACCCAACATGAAACGCCCCATCGCTCTTTGTGCTGCTTTTATAGTATGCACTAACTGAAACATGGACATCACAAAGTATTATTGCTTTCAGCGCCCATGTTGCAGCTCCATAGGTGAGGATGGGTGGGCAACACATATTGGTTATATACCTTGGTCTTTAGGCATTGTGGGAGTGAGAACATGAGTCATCCGCAAACCTGAGCTGCGACATACGTGCCCCGTTAATGTTGACGCCTCTCTCACTCCAATACAATGTCTTCATCATGTCATCCAGAACGTTGGTGAACAGTTTAGGTGAGAGAGTGTCCCCCTTTTGGACACCTCGGTCTATAGCCTCGGAGGCGGTGTTTCTATGCATGCGAACCTGCATTGTCATAGTCCTGTACAGCTCCCGGAGGATATCGACGAATCGCATGTCAACGCCGCAGAGATGGAGATAGGACACGGCCAGGCGCACGACGCTGTCGAACGCCTTCTCATAATCGACAAAGGCGAAACAAAGGGGTCGGTTGAAATCTCTGCTTTTTTCAATCAGCTGCTCGACCGCATGGATGTGATCCATTGTAGAGTAACCCGTCCGGAAGCCAGCTTGTTCGACGGGCTGATATTCGTCTGGGGTGGTAATGAGGCGTACAGTATGGTCAAGTTTATGTTTATAATGCACCGGCAGCTGAATAGTATTATTTATTTATGAATTCCGTAAACGATATATTTTGCCAGAAATCTGAGTACTTCGGGATACAGAACTTTAGGTTTTTGAATTTCGATGTTTTATGATTTCAATAGTAGGTTATATGAGTTTTCGGTATAATAGTACGGCTAGAATTTAATCGCACATCAAAAATACTGATGCACACAGTAAAAAAGGATCAGCAAAAACACTTTTTATGTTTTAAATATTTATGTGTACTCAAGTTTATGTTTAAAGATTTTTTGTTGTTCTTCAACCTAACACGAAGGATAAAGGGGGCTTTGCTTCGCTCACCCCCTTTACCCTTCACCTAAGCTACCGCAGCATTTTGCCATGATATTTTCTGTGAAAAATCACTATTTTTGATGTGCATTTTAATATTTCCCTTATAATACCTACCCGTTTGTATGTAGTTTTGGCGTAACGTAGCAAGCAAAGTATTAGAACCCTTTTAAATATATCGTTATGTACCCATTTTTGAAACACACCGACCAGGCAGTAGAAACTCTTGTTTTAAAATTGTGCACGACAGAACCTGAAACGACTACTTTGTACATAGCTTTTATCTTATTTTGTTTTTTATACGTTTTAGGATAAGCTAGATTGAGTTTTGGTAACGAAATAAAGTTATATTTTCTCATTAGGATTAGGGCCTAGGATGTAAGTTTGTACATAGTTTAGAATAGGATTGTATTTTATTATATATGTGTTTTTGCTAGCGATTCCACCCCCGGTTAGGTAGGTACACAATTTCCAATAGGAAATAGCCCATAGTTTCAGTAGATTTGCAAGTAAATAATCAAATTAGAGCACATAATTACAATTAGAGTTCACACTAATTACACTCACTATCTCATAAGGGGAGGAAACCTAGCAAGAACAAGCGAGAGAAAGAGACAGTGCAACTGTCCCTGTCGGCGCATACAGGCGAGCGAGGGGGGCCCCGACTCCCGCAACCTGCTGCATGGGGAAGCGGGGGACGGGGTCATATAAATATTGAAATCTGTCACATGCGCTCCTCGCTCTGTTTTGCGCGTGCGGACAATGCAAATTGTATGTTTAGGTCTAGAAAATAAGTAAGTAAACGAATGTATATTGTTTTGTACATGTAAAATGTAAATTTGACATGAAAATAAAGAGATTTGAGTCCAGGGGAAGAGTGCGGGGTGAGGGGGGGTGGTCGCTCGAGAAATCGTATATAAGAGACGCCGATTCGGCTCGGAATCATTCCGGATCCAGCACTCAAGAGGAAAAGTCATCAAGAGAAAAAAGACTCTCTGCGACCACCAGCCCTCTCTACCCCACCCTCCAGCCTGGCTCAACAGTGAAGAATTATCGGCATCTTTTATTTGAGAAAAATCCTATCACAGTCCACGCTCCACATTTTGGTCCTTCAGGAGCCGAATAAAGAAGAATCAGCGTGAAATTTGAAGAGCTCCTGTTTTGAAGAATCGAAAGCGAAGATGCCGATTACTACACGTAGCCAGTCTGGTAGAGAAGGCGACGGGTCGCAGACCACGTCCAAGAACACGAGCGCCGAGACAAGCGCCACCGGGTCCGGAACCACAACGACGGCAACAAATACGACGTCGTCGGGAACCGCCGTCACGTCACAAGAGACAACGAAGCCGCCGTCAAGAGCACCGTCGAGAGCGCCGTCACGTCGCTCTAACGCCTCCCGCAAGAGGCTCCTCGCGGAGCTGGAGGCTAAAGAGCGCGTGGCGGCTCTAGAGCAAGAGCAACTACGTGTTGCTACAGAAATTGCGAGACTTCGTCTGGCGAAGCTCCGCGCCGAAGCAGAGTCGTCAGACGAAGAAGAGGAAGAAGAGAACCGAGAAAAAGAAGAATCCTCCGTTCGAGTTGAAGACTGGTTGAAGAAACAAGATGAAGAGAGAAGAGCGACGTCACCCCCGCCCCGCGTGCTGCGGGAAGCGCCAGGGAAGGATGGACGAGGACAGGGCGATCACCAGGGCAAGGAAGAGCCCCGGCCTGCGCGTCAAGACATCTCTGAACTGGCGGCGGCCATCACCCAGGCCATGAGATCCGTCACGAGGGAGGCGCCGAAGTTCATTCAAGAACTACCCATCTTCAACGGACAATCGAACGCGTGGCTGCCATTCAAGGCAGCGTATGAAGACACGTCAAGAGGATTCTCCGACACCGAAAACATAGCAAGGTTAAGAAGAAGTCTCCGAGGTATCGCGCTAGAAGCAGTCCAGAGCCTGCTCCTATCCAACCCGGAGCCAGGCGTCATCATCGCCACGCTCGAGAGAAGATTCGGTCGCCCTGAAGCTATCGTCATGGGCGAAATGGAGAAGATAAGAACACTGCAGAAGATAGGAGACAACCCACGTGATCTCCTCGTGTTCGCTAACAAGATAGCGAACATCGTCGCTACCGTAGAAGCACTGAAGAAAATCCAGTACCTGTACAATCCCGAAATGGCGCGAAACGTAATTGAAAAATTGTCTCCGATAATCAGAAGCAAATGGTTCGATTTCGCCGCCCGAAACAAAGAAGACGTTCCTGAGCTGAAGCGACTGGCCACCTTCCTGAACGAAGAAGCAGACAAATGCGGCGCCTACGCTTCACTCGAGAACGTCACAGAAGAAAAGCCGAAGAAAAGGCAAGAAAGAACATTCAAAATGAACACGCTACGCTGTCCAGCCTGCGACGGACCACACAACCTACCCGACTGCAAGAGATTCGTAGCTGCCAGCACGGACGAGCGGTGGGAGATAGTGAAGAGAAGTCGAGTTTGTTTCCGATGCCTGCGAAACAATCACCGCCACGCCGACTGCAGAGCCAAGGTTTGTGGTCATCAGGGCTGCACCATATCGCATCACAAGCTTCTTCATCAGTCAAGACCGAAGACCGAAGAACCACCGCGTAGCGAAGAACCACCTCGTCGCGCACAAGAGCCGCCGCTTCGCGAAAAAGTCAGCTCTACGTACGAAGACACGAACAACACAGCGAGCAACGGCACCGCACGGCGCGCTTATTTGAAAATCGTTCCTGTAGTTCTCACCGCCGCCAATGGAAATGAAGTAGAAACGTTCGCGCTACTCGACGAGGGCTCCACGATCACCATCATCGACGAGAAAATTACGCAAGAACTCGACGTCGACGGGCCTACAGATCCAATGCGCGTCCGCGGTGTGAGCGGGACAGAGCTACAGTTCCAGAAAAGCAAACGCATCGACTTGAAGATCCGCGGCAAATACGCAGACGACACATGCGATCTACGCGGGGCGCGCACCGTAAGAGGGCTCGACTTCGCTACTCAGAGGGTCGCTAGAGGAGACGTTGAAGATTGCCCGCACTTGAATGAAATTCAAACCGAGCTCGTATACGAAGAGGCGCATCCGAAGCTGCTCATCGGTCAAGACAACTGGGATTTAATTATCTCAGGCGCGGTGCGAGCGGGACGGAAAGATAAACCCGTCGCATCGTACACAAAGCTGGGATGGGTTCTTCACGGCTGCCGGTCATCTATGGCGTATCCAGTCACCTTCTGCGGTCACATCAGCCTCGAAGAAGACAGCGAAGTCACCATGGAGAAGATGATGAAGAATTATTTCGAGTTAGAATCCATCGGGATAGAAAAACGAAAACAGAAGAGCGATCCAGAGCAGCGCGCATTGAAAATATTGGACGATACAAGTCGCCGCCTGCCCGACGGACGCTTCGAAACAAGACTTCTATGGAAAGAAGACGACGTGAAGATTCCAAATAACTACGAAAACTCACTCAAACGGCTGCACAACCTAGAGAAGAAACTAGACCGAAATGAAGACCTGAAAATGAAATATGAAGAAAGAATGCAGAACCTCTTCACTTCGGGCTACGCCGAGGAAGCTACCTCACCACCGGTACCAAACAAGACATGGTACCTACCACACTTCGCGGTCATCAACCCCGCGAAGCCGAAGATAAGGGTCGTGCACGACGCCGCTGCAAAGACCGCCGGACGCAGTCTGAACGACATGCTGCTCTCCGGGCCAGACCTGCTGCAATCGCTGCCGGGAGTCGTGATGCGTTTTCGTCAACATCAACACGCCGTGTCAGCTGATATAAAGGAAATGTTTATGCAAATAAGGATCCGTGACGAAGACAGAGACGCGCTGCGATTCCTGTGGCGAGGCGACGAGAGAGGCAACGGACGACCGCGAGAGTACCGCATGACGTCGGTGATCTTCGGAGCGACGTCATCACCATGCACAGCGCTGTATGTGAAGAACAGAAATGCTTCAGACTTCAAGGAGAAGTACCCTGCGGCCGCGCGAGCCATCGAGAAGAACCACTACATGGACGACTACATAACAAGTTTTCCAACCGAAAATGAAGCAAAAGAAGTATCGAAAACGGTCGACTACATACATCGGCAAGCCGGCTTCGAGCTACGCGGATGGGTGTCCAATACGACTTCGGTAGTACAGCAGTTCGCCGCCAACCCGGGCGGCGCCACCGTCGCTATCGGCGGGAGCGAGACGGAGAAGACACTTGGCCTCTTGTGGGACGTCAAGACAGATTGCATCGGTTTCAAGCTAAACACACTGAAGACACCTAAAGAAGTACTCGACGCCGAGCGACCACCGACGAAGAGAGAGGCATTAAGCATAATAATGTCTTTGTTCGACCCGCTGGGACTCGTCTCGCCTGTCACAACCCCGGCGAAACGAATAATGCAAGAAACGTGGCGCTACGGGACGGGCTGGGACGAACCGCTGCCGGGCGAACTACAGAACAAATGGTACGAGTGGCTACGAGTACTACGAAACATAGAAGAGCTACGAATCCCGCGCTGCTACGACATCGAGCCGGCGAGCGCGCGCGACCTGCACACATTCGTAGACGCGAGCGAAGAAGCCTACGCCGCCGCCGTGTATTGGCGGATCGAACGAGCCGACGGGAGCGTGCAAGTGGTCCTGGCTGCGGCGAAGAGTCGAGTCACACCACTGAAACCCATCTCCATCCCTCGACTAGAGCTACAGGCCGCACTGCTGGGCGTCCGCCTGGCCGAAACCACCGCACGCGAGCACGAGTTTGACGTGAGAAGAAAGTACTATTGGAGCGACTCGCGGACGGCGCTAGCATGGATTCGGTCGGAGCCGCGCGCGTACAAAACGTTCGTAGCGCACCGCCTGGCCGAGATAGAAGATCTCACGAAGAAAAACGAGTGGAGATGGCTGCCTACGGCTGACAACGTAGCTGACGACGCTACGCGCGCGACGCCGGCCGGTTTCAACGCTACGCACCGATGGCACAACGGGCCGAGCTTCCTGCGCAAACCCGAACAAGAATGGCCACAAGAAACGAAGACAGAAACACCGAAGACAGGAGAAGAGAGGGAGACATGTCACGTCACCCACCAGCGACCTGACCACGGTCACCTCCCTCGAGTCGAGCGCTTCTCGTCGTTCACACGCTTGCTACGAGCTACGGCGCGCGTGCTACAGTTCGTAGACCTATGTAGAAGAAAGAAAAATGAAACAGTATTGGCTACAAAGCGAAACCGAACGCGAGAAAACAAGAAAAACGACTCTGATTGGAAGACTGATAAGAAGATTGACAAGAAAGCACGCAAGAACGAGACGTCGAACGCGAAGAAAAGAGATAGCAATATCGTCGGAATCGAGGCGCACTATCTCATTCGCGCCGAAAAACTGTGGTGGAAAGCTGTCCAGGAAGATTGCTTCTCAGAAGATCTACGTCGAGTGAGGAGTGGCTCGGCGCCTCAGCCTGGAGATAGGCTATCGGCGCTATCAGTAGTGGTTGGCGAAGATGGAGTTCTGCGACTCAAGGGAAGAATCCACGCTTCGCCCGAAATCGACGAGGAGACAGCGAGCCCGACCGTACTCGACGGGAAACATCTGTTTACGCGACTGTACATACAGCACGTACACGAGCGATTACACCATGGCGGCATCGAAACCGTAGTGAACGAACTACGGCAGAGACTGTGGGTACTGAAAATACGGCCTACGGTGCGTGACGTCATCAAGCACTGTCAGCACTGTAAATTGAGAAGAGCGAAGCCTACGTCCCCGGCGACCGGAGACCTGCCCCCGGCGCGTGTGACTCACCATGCGCGGGCCTTCAGTTTCACCGGTCTGGATTATTTCGGGCCCGTGGAAGTCACCGTCGGACGGCACCATGAAAAGAGATGGGTCGCGCTCTTCACCTGCATGACGTCACGAGCCGTACATCTGGAAGTCGCCGCCTCGCTGAGCGCCGACTCAGCGATTTGTGCCCTGCGGAGGTTCGTGGCACGGAGAGGAGTACCTAAGGAGCTATGGAGTGACAACGCGACGTGCTTCAAAGCGGCAGAGAAGGAGCTCGCTGAGGCTGCGCTGGCGGCGGTCAGCAAGGAGGCGACGGCGCGGCGCATCACCTGGCGCTACGTCCCCCCGGCCTCCCCTTTCATGGCCGGCGCATGGGAGCGCATGGTGCGCACCGTGAAGGAGGCACTACGCGTCACACTCCACGAGCAGTACCCTAGCGACGAGACACTGCTCACCCTGCTCGCCGAGGCAGAGAACACCGTGAACTCCCGCCCACTCACACATGTGGCGGTGACTCCAGACGAACCGGAGGCGCTTACACCCAACCACATCTTGTTGGGACCCAACTCTCACGTCCCACCACCTGGCGAGTTCACCGCAGACGACCTCACCGCACGCAAGCACTGGCGGCGCGCTCAACGCCTGGCGGACGTCTTCTGGAGCCGCTGGGTCAAGGAGTACCAGCCGCTACTCCAACACCGGCGGGAGCCTCGCACGACCGGCGCGCCACCCGCTGTCGGCGACCTGGTTCTCATCTGCGACCCCAACCTGCCGCGCAACACATGGCCGAGAGGACGCATCATCGCAGTCTACCCAGGGCGAGACGGCGAGGTGAGGATCGTGGACGTCGAGACCAGCAACGGGCACGTCCTCCGGAGACCGACCAAGAGAATCGTCGTGCTACCTGTTGGATCGCAGAGCTGCGACGGCGGGAGAAATGTGCACGACAGAACCTGAAACGACTACTTTGTACATAGCTTTTATCTTATTTTGTTTTTTATACGTTTTAGGATAAGCTAGATTGAGTTTTGGTAACGAAATAAAGTTATATTTTCTCATTAGGATTAGGGCCTAGGATGTAAGTTTGTACATAGTTTAGAATAGGATTGTATTTTATTATATATGTGTTTTTGCTAGCGATTCCACCCCCGGTTAGGTAGGTACACAATTTCCAATAGGAAATAGCCCATAGTTTCAGTAGATTTGCAAGTAAATAATCAAATTAGAGCACATAATTACAATTAGAGTTCACACTAATTACACTCACTATCTCATAAGGGGAGGAAACCTAGCAAGAACAAGCGAGAGAAAGAGACAGTGCAACTGTCCCTGTCGGCGCATACAGGCGAGCGAGGGGGGCCCCGACTCCCGCAACCTGCTGCATGGGGAAGCGGGGGACGGGGTCATATAAATATTGAAATCTGTCACATGCGCTCCTCGCTCTGTTTTGCGCGTGCGGACAATGCAAATTGTATGTTTAGGTCTAGAAAATAAGTAAGTAAACGAATGTATATTGTTTTGTACATGTAAAATGTAAATTTGACATGAAAATAAAGAGATTTGAGTCCAGGGGAAGAGTGCGGGGTGAGGGGGGGTGGTCGCTCGAGAAATCGTATATAAGAGACGCCGATTCGGCTCGGAATCATTCCGGATCCAGCACTCAAGAGGAAAAGTCATCAAGAGAAAAAAGACTCTCTGCGACCACCAGCCCTCTCTACCCCACCCTCCAGCCTGGCTCAACAGTGAAGAATTATCGGCATCTTTTATTTGAGAAGAGAAAAAAAACCCTACTACAGTCCACGCTCCACAAAAATATAATATGAAACCACCTTTATGTTCAAGGCCCAGCCCAAAGAGGTTTAGATGCGATATCGTTTTGTTAACTTTTTGTCAGTGTAACTGGCCAGCTTTTTGTTGTTTCTGATAAACGCTTAGCACTTTCTTTATTTGGCACCACTTTGCAACTTTTCTAAAGTTTTGCCTGAATCGAGAAGTTTTTTGAGTTTCTTATACTATTTCGGTTTTGTTTCCTACATATTCTCAGTTTGCAGATTTGATATATTCTAATTTCTGGTTTAGTTGCTTTTTTTCTTTTTTTTTTACCGTAGATATTTACATCACCAGACCACTGTCTCTGCTCTCTACAAGTGTGTACGGAACCCTTGGTGCGCGAGTCTGACTCGCACTTGACAGTTTATTGATTACGTTATTTATTCATTTTACGGAACTAAGATTATTTATAAAACCTATCGTGATACACAGCGGAGGGATAAGGTAATAAATAAATAAATATAGCCCAATAATGTCCCCACTGAGGGGCACAGGCCTTACCCAGATCGAGTAAGATTGAGCCATACTCTATCACGCTGGCTCAGTTCGGGTTGATGGAGGATTTCACGATAAATACTGCCCAGATAGCGATAGTAGCCGGGACCTACACCGATATTGTATGTATACATATAAGATAAAATCCCATTGGTACATGGTCAAGATAGATAGATAGATAGATAATTCATTTATTCATTGTTCGGTACAAACACAAACATATTTGTTTAATTCCACGCCTCAACCGAACGGCGTGGAATCATGAGGGGCTGGGTTTTTGCCAGCACGTGAGAGAATTGTGAGTGATACCTTACCTTGCCGTCGCAGACCGGAAATCGAAGGCTCGATTCGAGGCAGGAATACGGGATGGGAGCACAATTGGGATAGGATAGGAACCGAATCTCACGCTGTCGCCGGCGTGCTGCTTGCCGACACGAGGAGTCGCCGTCCGATACGACGAGTCGGGGACCGCACAACACGAATCACTCAACCGCTGACGCGAATCTACTTATTTCCCGCCCTTACCTTGCCGTCGCAGACCGGAAATCGAAGGCTCGATTCGAGGCAGGAATACGGGATGGGAGCACAATTGGGATAGGATAGGAACCGAATCTCACGCTGTCGCCGGCGTGCTGCTTGCCGACACGAGGAGTCGCCGTCCGATACGACGAGTCGGGGACCGCACAACACGAATCACTCAACCGCTGACGCGAATCTACTTATTTCCCGCCGATTATTATGCTCAACACTCCGACCAGGCCCGACACCTGTGTTAGACAATTGTTACACCGAAATACAGTCAATGGCCCGACGCCTGAGCAGACATGTTTTTTCTCCCGACAAGAAAAGATAACCTCTAATTTTTCATCTCGTTTCGATACGAGTGACAGCTGCGGTTCCGTTTCCGCTAGTGATGTCCCGATTACTCGCGATCGATCCGCGCAACGAAACCCGGTGCGTTCCGAAGCATAAATATTAAACAGTCACCCGCCCGGACAGGCCCGAACCTGTCCCTAATCAATAGGAAGGCGAGAAAGTGTTGCGACCGCTCTCTTGAGGACCGAGTCCCCCACCTTGACTTCTGCTGATCGAGGCGTGCCATCCCGACCCGTGTACAAATTGACGATCCGTCCTCGTCTCCATCTCAATGATGGCAGGTTCGCATCCTTAATCAGCACCAAATCACCGACTTGAGGGGGGCTCGTCCGGTCAGTCCACTTAAGGCGCTGCTGCAAGATGTGCAAGTACTCAAGGGACCACCGTTTCCAAAAATCTTGAGCCATCTGCTGCAACATCTGCCACCTAGTTAAACGACTTAACTTAACATCACCGAATGGGTATTCTGGCAGGGCGTTAAGGGGCTGACCTATCAGGAAGTGAACCGGCGTCAACGCTTCCAAATCATTTCGATCCGAACTGAGCGGGCACAACGGACGCGAGTTCAGTGTCATTTCAATTTTACAGAACAGCGTCGCAAGCTCTTCAGAGCGTAGAGAGGTCTCACCGATGATCCTCGTCAGGTGCGACTTAGCCGATTTAACCGCAGCCTCAAAAATTCCTCCCCAATGAGGACATCCCGGCGGACTGAAAACCCATTCAATCCCTCGTCGGGAGCAAGCCGTACCGATGGCGCCCTGGTTACCGTTCAGGAATTGAGTGACCTCCTGCAGATATCGCCTGGCTCCGACAAAATTTGTGCCGTTGTCCGAACGGATTAATGTCGGGAGGCCCCTTCGTGAGACGAACCGATCTAGACATGCGATAAATGCCTCTGTAGTGAGGTCACTGACCACCTCCAAGTGGACTGCCTTCGTGGCCAAGCACACGAAGACGCACAGGTATGCCTTCACTAATCTGGCGTTCCGTAGCTGTGAAGACTTGACCATGAATGGTCCCGCGAAATCCGTTCCGACACCCGCAAAGGGCCGGATTTCGTTAACCCTATCCGAGGGCAAATCGCCCATCTGGGGCTGCATCGTAGCCGCCTTGGCCCGACAACAAGGCAGGCACCGAAATACGACGCTACGCACTAAGCGTCTTCCCGAAAGAATCCAGAACTCGCGCTGGAGAAACGCCATCAAGGCGTGGCATCCGACATGCCCATTCCGAATGTGTCGATCCTGTATCAACAGTTCGACCAACTTCCCTTTCCTAGGGAGTAACAACGGGTGGCGAGCCGCATAAGGCAGGTTGGCATTCCGCAGCCGACCTCCTACCCTCAGCAATCCTTGAGGGTCAATAAACGGGTTGGGCCGAGCCACAGCTCCCTTCAGTTGGACGCGTCCGCGTCTCAGAGTGTCCAATTCGGACTTAAAGTGCACCGTCTGCACGTTCCGTACCAATGCGAATAACGCATGGTTCCGTTCCCGTGGTGTCAGGACCTGTGTCCGCACTCGTTGCGCCTCAGAATTCCGACAATTCCGCGCAAATCGGCAGATCCAGGCGGTCACATTGACCAGCTTGTCGAGCGAGCTGTACCGTTCCAGCAGGCTGAACTCCTCTTCCGGCTGTGGTTGCGTCGTACAGACACCGACTGTCAAGGCGCCGTTCGCCGAGGTAACGCGTGGACTCATTGGCCAATCCGATTCGGCTTGAGTCAACCATTTTGGACCCCACCACAAGGGATGTCCAACCAACTCTGGAGCGTGACACAATGGACCTGACCGAAGGCGACCAGTATTGTTCCGATAAAACTGTTCACACTCTTCTTCAACCGGGTCCAACCGGCGGACCGTAGGTGGTTCCTCCACCTCCCAAAACTTCTGTATCACCTCCGAGAGTACAGAACCGAATAAGGGACTACGAGTCGCTAGGCGTGGGGCAGCCGGCATGACCGGACCCATTACCGCATGGCCCAGTCTGGTGTTGACCGAAACCAGACCAGTCGCCTGCTACACGTGGACAGCTGGCACTGACAGGTATCCCAAGGCATCGACACCCAATAAAATGTCTACTGGGCCCGGAATATCGAACTCCGGGTCAGCCAGTGACAACCCAGCGACCAACTGTCGCACCGAGGGCAACAACCGTACGTGAGGGTGTGAGCCCATCACATTAGGCATGACTAATGCCGTCACCGTCAGATTCACCGATGAATCCACCCGTGACGAGAGAGTAATCCGACATACTCCCTTAACGGAACCGACTTCCGTGTTCCCAATTCCCCGAATGGAATGTGGATACTCCCTTACCGAAATGCCCAACCGTCTTACAAGGTTGCACGAGACTAAGCACCCCTGGGCCCCCGAGTCCAATAGTGCTCGTGCCACACAAGATTTGCCGTCCGAACTCCACGCTATCACCGAGGCGGTGGGGAGCATGACCGTCTGTGGAGTGGCGGTACCCTGTAAGTGGGCGGCGTGTCCCTAGCGGGAA
Source organism: Argyresthia goedartella (assembly GCA_949825045.1). NCBI lineage: Eukaryota > Metazoa > Arthropoda > Insecta > Lepidoptera > Argyresthiidae > Argyresthia > Argyresthia goedartella. The sequence continues at coordinate 21,968,185 of OX463834.1, forward strand.
CCTCCGCGGGATCCGAACCCGCTGGGACCACCGTCGGCCTGGTAACTCGGCTGCTGATATGCCGGTGGCATATCAGACCGTATGTACATCAGGGAGTCCCAACCCGCATAATAGGCCCCTCGCTGTCCCGGTATCCGACCATACCGGACTGTGTACGGTGTGCCCGGAGGCCACCGTGGATGGAGGGGGGAGAGCGGATCCAACCTGGGGCGCTCTAGGAATGGGGGCGACATCCGACTGTTCGCCTCCCTGTTCGCCTCCCAGAGCGACGGGCAGGGTGGCGCAGAAGGTGGTGGGCTCCCAGCCTTCGCGCCACTCATAGGTGCCATCTGACACCCGCCCGTAACACGCGGTGAGCCAGCGGCCCGAAGTCCTCGCTGACCCTGGACAGCGGCGACCGAACCTCGGCTATCCCGCCTGTTACCCCCCGCGCTGCCCCCTTCCCTTCGGGGAGGGTCCCGTCCGCGGGTACCCCAGTCACCCCTTTGGGGACTCCCGTTGCCCGGAGGGGGATTGGGTCCGGCCCTGGTTGGGCCCTGTGACCGACCAACCTGAGTCCGGCCCTGGTGACCGTCCGAAGGGCCTCTCCGGTACAGGCACAACACGATGTGGTGCTTGCCACCGCAGCACTCACAGGGGAACGCGCGTGAGCACTCGCTCAGCGGGTGCGGCCCCAAACAACCGAAACACAATCGGTGGCGGAAGACTACCTTCCTGCGGGCAGCTACCCCGAGCGCCTTAAAGTTGGCGCAACTGGTCACTTCATGACCGGCACTGTCGCAGTGCACACAGCCGTCATCCGACGGCGCGGCATTCAAAACGCCAAACTGTTTTGACCGCCCACCCCCCCCGTGGGGGCGGGGGGCGCGGCCCCTCCCGCATCCGCGCGGGTTGGCGCTGCACACTCGCCTCCGTATCCAATGTGTCGCATCGCCTGCATTCACCCTCCAAAAAATCCGTTAATTGGACGAGCGTGGGCAGTTCCGAGCTACTGCCCCCATGCAGCTGTTCAAACCGACTTTGAACAGCTGCAGGCAACCGTGACAAAACCATATACAAAACGATATATGACCATTGGTCTACCGGCAGACCAAGGTTCTGAAGGGCCTTAGTGGCCACCAGCACAGGGTTGAGCACCTGTACCCGGATGTCAACATCCCGGGTTACTCTTGGTATGCTTCCCCAGCTGCGCATCAACCAACCGCCGTTTGTGTTGGTAGCGGTCAAACAATATGGACCGGGCTATATCATAATTGCCCGCCGTGACCGTTAGGTGACCGACCAACTCCTTCGGTTCACCCCGCAGTGCCATCAATAGTTGGGCCAACTTGTAGGCGTTGTCCAGGTCGTCCCGACCGTGGACCAAACTATCGAACAAATTGATGAATGCCGGCCACTCATCAATTGCCCCACCGAAGGCCGGAATCTCCAGGTGTGGCAGCCGTCCAACAACACCCTTAGGGGGCGGGTCTCCGCTACCCTCCCCGCGGTCATTCCGTCGCGACCGCTTAATTTTTTCCGCGCGACGCTCGATGTCGCCCAAGCACTCCATCGCTTGGTCAGCATCCGCGCAGAGCTGCTTCACTGCAGCCACCGAAGCCTCATCCGTAAGCCCGAGGGCTTCAGCCTCCTCGTGTCATTGCGTCCTGCACACGCTTGAGCAGGACATCGTCCATGTCAGGTCGCTCCACATACTTGTGAGTATGGGCGAGCCATCTCATCTCCTCACGGACACCATACCGCAGTACCATCAAGGGTGAAGGTGCCATGGTTACCGATTCAATTGTTTCTGGTCCTATGCTTCACTACCGAACTAAGCACAGCCAGAGACCAGCACTTGCCCGTCAGCGCTGGGCACAGAAATTAAAACTAAGTTGTAAAAATCAAGGCAACCACTAAAACAATTAAATCCTAAACAATATTTAATATGGTCGCCCTGTGGACATACACCTTATAAATATACACTCTAAATCAATTAGAGAATGCCACCATAAAACACAATACAAAAATAACCCACAAAACTTGATAATGAAAACAATACAAAATAATAAGTGGTGGGCTCCGAGACTATAAACCTAAACAATATAGCACCCTAAACCACACTGGATTCCGAAATCCAAGCTATTTTTAATATAATGAAGGTAGCTGTGACCTTCTAGAAGTGGCCCCTCCGATATGACCCACACTTCTACTGAGGTCAGCAAAATCAGCTTAATCCCCTTAAATAGCCTGACCCTGCTCTGTAAACCGAAATAACACTGCAGTACTATAGAACCCGACGTTCTACCACAAGTAATACAATCTAGTTACTTCGCAGAATGACTGTTCAATCCTTTATGCGCACAAACAGTAGTTTCCGACTACAAATTTATAATAATTGTTAACTAAATTGACAATTATACTTTCACTAACCGAAAGTGAACTTTAATTGTGGTATACCGACCACAGACTCATTGCCGACTTGCCGGCCAATCTGAGATATTCTTTTCTCCCAACTACAATGTGGCAAAAAAACAACCCTACAACCGTCCGTGAATCGGTGATTTCCCACTAGGAAACCGCGCCTGCTACCAAAATGTTTAATTCCACGCCTCAACCGAACGGCGTGGAATTATGAGGGGCTGGGTTTTTGCCAGCACGTGAGAGAATTGTGAGTGATACCTTACCTTGCCGTCGCAGACCGGAAATCGAAGGCTCGATTCGAGGCAGGAATACGGGATGGGAGCACAATTGGGATAGGATAGGAACCGAATCTCACGCTGTCGCCGGCGTGCTGCTTGCCGACACGAGGAGTCGCCGTCCGATACGACGAGTCTGGGACCGCACAACACGAATCACTCAACCGCTGACGCGAATCTACTTATTTCCCTCCGATTATTATGCTCAACACTCCGACCAGGCCCGACACCTGTGTTAGACAATTGTTACACCGAAATACAGTCAATGGCCCGACGCCTGAGCAGACATGTTTTTTCTCCCGACAAGAAAAGATAACCTCTAATTTTTCATCTCGTTTCGATACGAGTGACAGCTGCGGTTCCGTTTCCGCTAGTGATGTCCCGATTACTCGCGATCGATCCGCGCAACGAAACCGGTGCGTTCCGAAGCATAAATATTAAACATATTATTGGTAATTAACAAATTATAAACAACACAAAATAAATTATGACAAAAAAAATCAAAGAAATTAAATAAAACAATGAAAATAATTATAATTAACACATCAAAATATGAAAAGTAAGGAACACTATGTGGCACTGTGACTGCACCGCGACAATGAAATGGCCCTGACTCAGCAATGTCACAGACGAATCTGTGACGCTGACATTCTGCCAGAGCCAAAGCGGATGAGACAGCAATAGGCTCAAGTACGCAAAATTATTACAGCAATAAAATAAAATAAAATATACTAATATATGGAATTGAATTAATAATTGGAATTGAATTTAAATTGAATTAATAATCTATAGAATAGTATTGGAATTGAGTCGTTAAAATTAGATAAAATTTCAGAATTGTGTAATATGAATAGCAAAAGGATAATGTAATGTCAATGATTATGGCGTATGGTAGTCGAATAAAATGAACTTTGTAAGGTTGGAGATAACTTCAAATTAAAACCAAGGGCATAACAGTGATTTCAAAGTGCCTCCTCAGCCTTCTGCTGGAACCTGGTGGCTGTTCGTTCACACATATCATTAGATTCGCCTCTAGATTATTTTGAATATGGCACAATGAAGCAACGGGTGTATAGCACGTCCATCAACACGAAAGCAGATCTTATAGATTGACACAAACGACCCAGAAGCGATCAGAAGTGTTTCGCTCAGCTTTGTGCCTTCAAACGAGGGGGACACTTTGAATATTTAATGCAATAATCTGTTTTCGGTGTAGTTATGTAGATTGATTTCCCTTGTTTCTGTTATTTTAATAAAATAAATGACACAAAGTATACGTTTTTTTTATTACCTTGGAGATTCACGCTTGCTTGATCAATGATTACTATCCAGTAAATTCGATTACGACAACTTTTCCATTTCGAAGTTATATGATTTTTTGCAGTTGGAACATAGTAAACGAAAAAGATGATACCAATGCTTTCTGTTGATAAAATGGGGTCCTCATCAACTCTGGGCACTTTATAAAGACTCACACTGCATAGCAAATTTCATCGAAAACTTTAGAGCCTTTCACGAGAACCCTAAGCATCAAATTTTCCTCGCTTAATAGTAGAAGGCACGTGGCCTACGGAACCGCGCACCTATAGTGGCTGTTTACTAATGTTTACATTAAAAAGTAACGTTGCGGTCAGTATTTATCCATCGTAAATACCTTTAATCACGTCGATGACGTCAGTGTACGCGTTAAATAGGCAGAGAGTAAATATAATCACTATCAATCACTGAAAGAATAGCTGAGGTTTAGACCGAAGGGAATCTCTGTACAAAATGTAGAGGTGACAATAGATACAGATGAGAGATGTGGTCATATCATGCAGCGATATAGCGGCTGATAGTTATTAAAACTCAGTTGACATGAAATGCTTCACTGGTGACTTTGCTCATATCATATTAATAATAATGATAAATATGGGGTGGCTGCCGATTCGTCGTCGCCGAGGCGCTCATATTCTTTTCACACCTTTCATTCGGAAAAGTAAGTTTTGCTCCACGATGAGAGGAAGCAAAATGCTACTTTTCTGTTCAAGCTACTTTTTTTATTTATTTATTGGCATTTAGCATTTCCGCAATGTGCCAATTGAATCAAAATAATCGAATGTAATTATGAAATTACATTACGATTGGCTACGATGACGTAGTCGATTAAAAACGAACATGTTTCAAGTTTTGACTTTAACATGAAAATTTATAAATTTTTCGTAATATTTAAAAAAAATGTCACAATAAATTATATGTTTTACTGAAATCAAAACTATCGATGACTGCTATTGTGATATAATGAATATTGATATCCGAAACCATTGTAATATTTGATTCGATTATTTTTACACATTAGTAAAAGTATACAGGAATATTTTATCTGTGGTGACCTTTCCTTAATCCTTCACAATCCGCCATTATAAAAATAAGTTTTGTTTACGTTGTTCGATTACTGTAAAAGTGGTGAAAGTATAATTCAAAGTATATATATTTTTTTTAGAGCATTTAATTAAATTTACCTCATAGCCGGTGTGAAAAGTTGTATGTGTCACTCAGGAGCAAAATTATTTTCGTCATGGGCGTTAACGCTTGAATCCTTCGTTACGCTCAGGATTCTAACTTAGAATCCCTCGCTGTACTCAGGATTCTATCATAGAATCCTTCCCTTCACTCTGGATTCAATGTACCGCCCTCGCCGTAAATACATCATTTTGCTCCCTTGTGACACAAATAACTATTCTTATCTTTTTAATACATTGAAAAATCCGCGCTTCCCTAACCTTCAGTGTCTTTTCGAAAGATCGTCACCGGAAGTCTCACTATTATCCACTCCAAGGCACAACACCTCGGCGTATGCGCACACCTTCAGGTTGCAGGCGGTCCGACTGTGGAACGCACTTCCTTGCTAGATAAGAGACAGTCACACTCTTTTCTCTTTCAAAAACCGGATAAAAGAGCACTTCCTCTCTCTTTCACGAGTTATAGTATGAATATTATTACTACACTGACGAGCAATGAAAAAGTTCCAGTGATATAGCACCAAATTACTCCTAAACGGGAAAGTACTTAATGACACCGTCTGCGCATCAGAATATTACCAATTAAAAACCAAATATTGTAAACGTAATATTGGTTCTAAGTCTTAGGAGACATTAAGGTGTTTATCGGAATTTTGTGGGTGGAACTCTTTCATTGCTCGTCAGTGTATATGTGCAGGTTTATGTATATATTGATACTCATATAGTAGTTCGGTATATTATTTTCCATATTTTATAAATATTTAATTTGCCTTTAAGTATTTTGTTATGGATTAGATATGAGACTGACAGCCTATCCTTTCATGGAATATATTTTCCTGTCATGCCTTGGTTTGCTGGAAGAAATCATTTTTTAGAGATAAGCTAGCATTTGTACATATATTTTCCATTAATGTAACTTTTAATATATCTGTGTGCATTAAAGACTCATGAAAATATGAAATATCATTTTCCCGCAAATATTATAATTATGTAAGGTTATCTTCTTCTACAGAGATAAATAGATAAACGTTTATTCCATCAAAGCAGCACGGTGATACGGAGGTAGGCAACTATAAAAGAACTTAACTGACAGCAAAATAATCAAAACAATAACACATACAATTATTACACAAAACAATAACACAAAAAGAAGAATATATGTAGGTATGTAGGCGCGCTGCATTGACGCGAAAAGGTCAAAGCTCAGTGTTTATTGCTCATTAAGAAGAGCACTGGTTTGCAGACTGCAGAGGAGCATAGGGCCTTAATTACAGCCTTCCACTTCAGCAGGTCATCAGCGGCCTCAGCGACTTCTGGCCGGCTGATTCCGCTTGACTTGGCTTCGTCAGCCATCCTCCCCCTCCAGGCACACTTTTGTCACTTTCTCCTACGTTTCTCTTCAGGGTAGAACAAAAGAGTTTGAGTCTGAGTCCCCAATCCACCGCTATTTCCGTTCTATGATCTCAACTTTACAATGTTGCTTTTAACACGCTTTTATTAGGTTCACCTGTAACTATGTTCACCTAAGTAACTATGTAAGCAAATCTTGCAAGTCACATGTGACCCACTTCCCGGTTTCCGATTGAACTAAACTTCGGAATGACTATGTAAGTTCGGTGACAACGCAACATTATGATACCATCGAGCTGATCTGATGATGGAGACGGATGGTGGTCACAGGAACTCTGTAATAAAATAACGCAATCCTAACGAGTTTGGGCTCTTTAAAATCGTCTCGGTAAGTCGTTGATGGATTAGTGAGGGTATCGAGCTGATCTGATGAAAGGATCTGAAGGTGGATAGTGGAACTCTTCAACGGCTACCAGTAAACCCCTCGTTGAGGAACTGGATGGTGGTCACAAGAACTCTGTGATAAAATAGCGCGATCCTACCAAGGTTGGGCTCTTTAGAATCATCTCGGTGAGTAGTTGATAAGCGTGTTTTTAAGTTTTTAACTTGGTGATTATTTGGTCTGTCGCCTTCAAAAGATCGAGAGAAGTATCGTTTGTGGCCAGAATATTCTTAAGATCATTTGCAGGCAGCTATTAATTAAATCTTAATATTTTTGGGAGATGTCTTTATGCAAGAACCACGTCTCTCAGCCATTAAGAAAGAACGGTTTCACGTTGGATTTTTGTTCAGCGAAAGGTTTAGTCAGCTGGCCGAATACTGCTCTTGCTTTATTTATACGGGCTTAACACACCTTAACCTTAACCTTAACCTTAACCTTAACCTTAACCTTAACCTTAACCTTAACCTTAACCTTAACACCTTTGGAGCCCGGGACCTGGTTATGAGGCATCGAGATTTTAAAACTTATTCCATTTTAATAGAATTCGAAACCTATAGTGGCACCGCAGTGGCGTCACCAGGGCTTAAGGGGTTAAGTCAGGTTATAATTGTAGTACATTAATATCCCGACCAAGGGGCACCGGCCTTTACCCGGATACTAGTAAGATAAGGGTATCCACCACGCTAGTCCAGTGAGGTTTGACGGAGGGGTTTTACGACCTCTACCACATAGCGACAGCAGCTGGGACCAACACCGAAACACTGAACGCCCTATAATGTACTTAAGATAAATCTCATTGGTACATGGTCAGGCTTCGAACTTGCTTCTCCAGTGAGAAGAAAGCGTGAAAACCATTACACCACGGAGCTCTTTCTTTATTAATTCGGCTCCTATATCTTTTACTATCGTAAAATTAAAATGACAGCACGTAACTCGACGCTCGAACAAAAATCGACCGAAAACTGTGGAAATGTGACCTTATCCCCCATACACTAAACTTCAATTTGACACTAACTGCGTTGAATTTGCTTTGGATTTGAGTAACTGGATAAGCGGCTTAACAAACGCTCCTGTACTCTATAACCCAGATGCACAACAGTCCACTCAAAGTCTGACGGAAACTCAAAGTCACGCTGTCTCTGTCCCGCGCTCGGGAACAAACAGTGCCAGTAAGACAAGCTTTGTTTGAGCAGGAGTTTGTGTATTCGGCAGTGTTATGTGTAGTTACAGAGTGACACTTTATTTTAATAACACATACAAACTTACTAATGCACCTGGTTACGTAAATTTAGTCAGAAAGTAGCCGCACCAATAACTTTGTAAATTTGTTCTGTAATTGACATTGACAAAACATTTGTATTCAAATTAGTTAATTGTTTCCTTGTTGCTAGTATTAAGTACCTAGTTTTTTTATAATCTTTCAGCCGTTTTCTTTTTTCTTTTTTTCTTTCTCTTTCTCTTCTTTACGTACCTTACTTACTACAATCCTTTTTTAGTGGGTAGATTGTCCGTGGCATCACCGACCGGCTCTGACGGAAGACCAGCGCCGGTTGTGAACCAGCCAGCATCATGCGGTGTCAGGGTCCGTTTGCGACACACAAGCTCGATATAGAAATTTAGTATTATATATAAGTGCCTGTCTCGCAAATAAATCATTATTCTATTCTTATCTATTCTATTCTAAACTACATTTTGCGGTCTTATACACAACCTACTAACTTTTCACTAAAATTATATAGCCTGTTACTCTCACGGTCTCTAAAAACCAATGACACTGCATTTGTTAAAAATTGTCAAGCTCTTTGCACTGTAGCGGTTTTTTGAAACTTTAAAACCCCCACATCTCCACCATGTTAAAAAAAATCCAAAAACTGAATCGGCAAAATAAACTACTTAATCATGAAACCTGCTCACAAAAGTTCACGAGAATCAGTTGAGAAATGCGGCCTTTAGAGGAGATCATCCGGACATACGCAAGCATTTTTTCCCAATCCTGAAACGGAGACACTTCGTCCGCCCGCTCGGTCAATGAACGTCTACGTATGGAAAACATTGTACAGAAAATGCTTTCAAGCATAATTGCTTGTATTCGCTGCGGGATAGCACTATATGAGACACGGTGTGGCTAGATAATAAAGTTAATTTGGCTGTGTATATGTCACCGTAAGATAGTCAAAACCGTTAGTTAATAAACTAACGTCTTAGTTAATCAACTATCGACAGATAGTAAACCAGACCGACAGGGCTTAGAATTTACGTTTCTTACATGTCAACCTAACACGAAGACTATTCTGGAGCTTCGCTGCGCTCGCCCCCTCTAGTCTTCACCTAAGCTACCGCAGTGTTTGCCCTGGTATTTCGCTTGCAATTCAAGTTTAAACCAGTTTACTATTTGACGGTTTTAACTGTTAGTTTATCAACTAACGTGTCATATAGTACGCAGTACGCTACAGTTTACTATCTGTCGATAGTTGACCAACTAACAAGAAAAAAAAGACGTTAGTTTATCAACTAACGGTTTTGACAATCTTACGGTGACATATACACTGTTTCCAGAGGCGTCACATCTGAACAAAAAAAAAAACGAAAAAGCCAAGTGCGAGTTGAAGTCACACACGAAGGGTTCCGTACCATACTACAAAAAAGTAAAAAATACACTCTCTTCTATGGGGAGCTTCTTTGTTTTTACTAATCGCGTGTAGTTTTAACTTGTTTGCTATATTCTGTGAAAAATTCAACTCTCTGCCTATCACGGTTCATGAGATACAGCCCGCTGACTAAAAGACAGACAGACGGACAGAGGACGATTAATAATAGGGTCCCTTTTAGCACCCTTCGGGAACGGAACGCTAATAATGTTTTTGAAAATAGAACCTATGGCAACCGGTGAGTTGTCGGATTTCGAATGGCTGAGTTCGTTAGTTAGTTATTTTTGACGCCTACACTAAACGAATTAATCTTTCAGCCGATCTAAACTAATAAATCTTTCAGCACATCTTGTATTAAATACTTTCCCGCATTCAATTCTACGTGCAAAAACACAAAACAGACGTTTAAGTTTATTTACATAATTGCACTGAAAGAAAGCAATATTCTTCAATATTTAGACAGATCAGCACGTACAAATGTAGCCCATTAATGTACCCAACGAGGGGCACCGGCCTTTACCCGGATACAAGTAAGATCAAGCCATACTCCACCACGCTGGCTCAGTGCGGGTTGGTGGAGGAGTTTCACGACCACTACCATGTAGCGATAGTAGCCGGGACCTACAGCTTAACGTGTCATCCAAAACGCTGAACGTCCGATAATATACTTAAGATAAGTTAATTATCTCATTGGTCAGGATTTAAACCTGCATCTCATGTGTGAGAAGCAAGCGTGAAACCCTTTAGACCAAGGAGCTCTAATTTGATGATCTATCTAATTTAATCATCTGCAGCATCTAATAACTGGTAATTACAGACCTGCAATCCTGGACAGTTGAATATTTTACGAAATCCTTGCCGAAATACGGTATTTGACTACTCAAAATAGATACTTTTTAGAAACAGTTAAAACGGTAATTTTCTTCACGAGTTCTATGTAATACTAGCCGGTGACGTCATAGTCAAATGCTGTCTTTTTAACACAAAATGGAATTTATAAAATACAACTGCTGGAAATATACAATTCTGATATTGTCAAACGTTTTTGTTGAAATAGCTTCAGCTTGAGACAAGTTTCTGTATTTATTGGAATACCTTGTCAAATACTGTAACATAAGTTTCCTTAGCCGATTTCCTAACAAGGGTTTCTAAGGATCATCACAATGATCCCAACCGTATCCAAAGAAATCAAACAAACTGAGCGTCACTCCATTTTCCATACAGGTTGGCAATGGCACACTTGCGCCCACTTGTCCAAAGAAACGTGGCGAGTAGTGTACGTCGACGGCGTGTCTACCGGCTGAGCAGTTATTTGTGTATGTGCGTGTGTGAATGCACAGATTTGGTCTTGTTTGTAGAAGTGACAGTCGGTTGTAGATGTAGCATTTTCAGGACTACAAGAATTAAATGCTGGTGAATAATGGATGCTCCACCGATTCATACTAAATAATGTAATTACATAAACACAAACATTTACATACAGGCACATACATACATACATACTTCTGGCCCTCTGTTGTGGAATCCAAGAACTGGGGTAGTTTTTTTTTGGGTATTCCCTGCCGAGGATCGAACCCGGGACCTCTCGCGTGGAGAGCCACAACCGCAGCGCCACAGAGGTCGTTGCCACAGAGCAAGATAAATAATTTATTCATGTAACATTTTCCCTTGTTTATGTGGGCAGACCTTTTGGAGGGAAAAGTAGATGGGATAGATAATACGTTTTATCTTTAAAAGTATCTCTTATCTTCACGTAATAGGGGGCACAATAAGGGGGGATATATTATGTGAACTGTTGCTAACTTAAAAGACCGATTGCAAAGTATAATACGCAAATAAATTTTCATATTGCTTAATTCTAGCAGCTTCACTTCTGTCTCTACGCTCTTTGCCTATCCAGACGGGCGTGCGTCTGTGTGCGTATGGCGCCATGACCCGCGGATTCTAACCTAAATCCGAATTCCGAATTTTCCGCAGGCAGAGAGAACGCGCGCCCGTGCCGCGCTGCCGATTTAAAAATAAAACTAAATTTTTTTCCCACCGGCCAGCAATTCTGCATAAAAATAAAACTTTCGCGCTGTTTTTAAATGAACTCCATGGTGGGTTTTGAGATTTTTATGGTGTTTCGTTGTGTTTTGTTTAAAAATAGTGTGTGCACGTCATTTGCGAGACCGTGGTCAGACGGAGCGAGTTGTATTTTGGTGACACAGCGCCCGATTTCGTCCGGTGCGTGATTTCGGCAGTTTTCGTGAAAATGACCCAGTTTTTCCCGCCCCGGTGATATTTAGTGATGTGATAATAGATAAATGTGATTCGTAATTTGTAAGGTGATCATGGAGTCTAAGGAAGTACCGGTAATTATTTTTTTATTTAATTTTTCAACGGGATAGACAATTTCGGTCCACCTTACTGGCTCTAGGATTGAAAAAAAAATGGAATTGTTCCGAAGGATTTGAAAGATTGTGTTATCAATGTGAGGTAAACAAGTCAACAACAAACAGGGGTGGATAAGTCTTCCCCTTTTATTGGTTAGGGGTTGTGGGGGGAATGTTTACGAGTAACATCTATCACTTGTCTATGGCTCTACATTTTATCTGTTCACTTGGTGTGTACTGAAGCTTACGGACACTGACTTATTAGGGGTAAGTATTTTTACATGCCTTCAAAAAGGACGACTGTATTTATTAATTAATTAATTCGACTGTATTTTTTTTTTGTATATTTGTTACGAAATTATTTTTTCAATTTTATATATTTTTATAATTAAAATTAAAATTCAAAGACTAACGCGAAATGAAACAAAATTCTGCCGAGTATAAAAAAAATAAACACTGGGTAGAGTGAGTTTAAGTAGCATTATTTTTATTGGGTTGCTTTATGTCACTTTTGTCGCGAAAATTGTGTAAATATTACCTCAAATTTAAAAATAAAATAATTTATCTACACATATATCATAAACCCTCTTTAAAACCGCACGTTAAGTCCACCATAATGTAAAACTATTTGGTAAAAACTCATTTCTTATCTGAAAAATTGTACATTATGACCATAATGTACCACAATTTGTCAAATTATGACATTCAAATTTCGAACGCCGACACCCACCTGTGTGCCGCCCCTAGTTTGTCTATGACGTTGGTACTACAGAACAAGCTAAACAACTGCAGAGCAATGATCAATGCCACAATGCCGGTCAAAAATGCGGTTCCTGAACACATCAAAGAGAGCTTATGATATGTGTGTAGATAAACTAGTGTATATAACTAACTGTACATAATTAGGCATTAAAACTCTCGAGTGATATTATTATGAAACTCGCCTTCGGCTCGTTTCCTAAACCCACTCTCGAGTATTAATGCCCTCCATTATGTAGCAGTCACATAAACTACTATTATTTCTCAAAAACTATACATTTCCTTGCAAAAAACCTATACTAGGAGGACAAGGGAGTTCCTCCCTACCCTCCCCACCACTTTTCCTTTCCCAAATTAAGATGCACATAGTCTATACTATAGACAATGGGTAAACTATAGACTCTATAGTTTACCCATTGTATTGATTGTGAGGTCATAATTTGGAGGTATTTTATCAAAATAGAAAAAAATCATCAAAAATAAAAAACATATACCTACACAAATGACCTTTTGGTTTGTGATTCCCTTCAGCAAAACTTTTGATGAGGACTTTTCGTGTACAGACCGGGGAGGAATAGCAGCCTAAGAAGAATTAAAAAAAAATGTTGCCACCAACAAATCAAAATAACACATAACATAACAGAGCGTCACGATTTTTCCCATACGGGGTGACAGAGGCACAATTGTGCCCTCTTTGAGGCAGGTTTCGATACTCCTTTTTGCATGACAGGGCGCTAGCCCAACGCCGCAGCTATGGAGTAATGAAGGTTTACTCACGATGTTTTCCATCACCGTTAGAACGTCCGTATAATGTGCTTAAGTTAAATTAATTATCTTATTGGTACAATGGTCAGGAATCGAACCTGCATCTCCTGGGTGAGAAGCAAGCGTGAAACCACGGAGCTCTTTCACACAAAATATACATATACATGTCACCGTAAGCTAGTCAAAACCGTTAGTTGATAAACTAACGCGCTAGTTGATCAACTATCGACAGATAGTAGACCAGACCGACTGGGTTTAGGATTTACATTTCTTTTGTTCTTACATGTCAACCTAACACGAAGCCTATTCGGGGCCTTCGCTGCGCTCGCCCCCTCTAGTCTTCACCTAAGCTACCGCAGTGTTTGCCCTGGTATTACGTTTGCAAATCAATTTTAAACCAGTTTACTATTAAACGGTTTTAACCGTTAGTTTATCAACTAACGCGTCATGTAGTAAGTACGCTACAGTTTACTATCTGTCGATAGTTGACCAACTAACGAGAAACGTTTATCAACTAACGGTTTTGACAATCTTACGGTGACATATACAAATGGGTTTTACAGTGAAAGTTGTTACGAATAATTTACCTAATGAGCCCTTAAAATACAACTATACCTCTCTGATACACCCTAGAATTATCGCTACAAGTAAACAGCGCCATGGAGGGTATTACTACAAAAAATAAACTCCTGTTCAACAATTGTGTCAAGACAACAATGTACGAGATTTGACGTTTGTTTTGAGGTTAAACAAAGTCTAACATATTTTGCAGTACCACAGTATGTTGTTGTGTCTTGTTAGAGATCAGTGGCTCTGTGAGCTGTAGATAGACCTCGCGAGAGACATTTCTTTTAATAACACATACAAACATATGAATGCACCTTGTTGCGTACATGGAGTATGAAAGTAGCCGCACCAATAACTTTGTAAACTACATTTAGCGGTCTTAAACCCAACCTGTTGAGTTTTCACTAAAATTATATAGCCTGTTACTCTCACGGTCTCTACAAATCCAACGACATCTCGTTTGTTAAAACCCGTCAAGCTTTTTGGACTGTACCGGTTTTTTGAAATTTTAAAACCCCCACATCTCCGCCATTTTGAAAAAAAAAAAACAAGAACTGAATCGCCAAATAACTACTTAATTATCGAACCTGCTCTCAAAAATTCAAGAGAATCAGTATAGAAATGCGGCTTGTAGAGGATAACATCCGAACATACGAAAGCACTTTTGCTCAATCCTGAAACGCTCAGTCACTGGCCTCTGTACTTCTATTGTATGTAGTCAATCCACGTCTTCCGCGCCTCTGCTGACATACCACGCGATTCTTTAATTCTATGGCTAAACTACCGATAAAAGAGATTTACTGGATTCTGTGTTCAGGTAAAAATAGCCTGTATTCAGAGAGCTTTGGTAAGGCAACTGGTAATTGAATAAAATCTGGGTTAAAAGTTAGACAGGGTCCGGCATTGTGAGTGTTTTTAGTTGATAGAAAACTGCTGCACGATTATAATGATACCTCTCTCATTACAAGGTCTCGTCTAAGTCCAACTCAAACTCTGTTAATTGAATTCAAGTTGCTACCTTTAATATATGTCGGTTGCAGCGATAATTGAAAGTTTGATGGACATTCTAAGTCATGTTTAGACTTCATCTTAGCAACAGTCTGCAGTCTGTTATATTTGATTAGCTGGCCAAATGGATGTGGATGATCAGGATGACGGTATGTCAGTACC
Organism: Argyresthia goedartella; assembly: GCA_949825045.1. NCBI lineage: Eukaryota > Metazoa > Arthropoda > Insecta > Lepidoptera > Argyresthiidae > Argyresthia > Argyresthia goedartella. Next base: position 21,983,440 of record OX463834.1, read on the forward strand.
CATAATTATGAAAAACTTTCCCCAAGAAACATATGGTCGCACACGAAATAATAATTTGGGTCTCCCGCAACTTGTAATCATCTGATCGGGTCAATGTACGGAGAGACGTTTTTTTTTTCATTTGCGATTTGTTTCTTGGGAAAGATGTTCATATTGATGAGTACTACCATTCCCCAAAATATGGTCAGCTGATTAAATGTCACCAGTTTAGTCCGTGCCAAGTGTATTTGTCTCTGAGGGATCTTTGACCTCTCTTTCTCGCTTAGGGTAAGGCGTGGTGTATTATAGAGAGAGGTGACAGCTCGCTTAGAGGAAATAAAAAAAAATGGAATTATGTATGTTTTATTTCTATAGTTCTGGTTAAGGCAACATACATAAAACTTGTACAGTCTAAATTACCGCAACGCAACCATCTGGTCTGGTATAACCTCAGTAATTTAGTACCAAATTGAACATAATTTCACTGGGGAATATGTTTATTATCGCAACGAAAAGATCTGTTGATATTCGAGCGGTCATTCCTGTCTGTTGATATGTGAGGACTTCATCTGTTACTTTTCACGTCAGTTGCCTCAGAACCACTAAAGCTTTCACTTGGCACATAATAGCGAGCGAACAATCTTAATCCTTTCGTATAGAAACGTATTTCGGGGAACGTACATAGATTATCTCAAGCTGCGGCGATCGGCTTATCCTCTGTCACGTCAATGGAGTGTTGTATTACTGAACTGAATGCAACAATAAATCCACCTCATCTTAAGAGAAACGCTGTAAAGATATGTTGTTGCTGTAGTCTGAGTAGTCTCACATTTAAATAAAGGCTCATACATTCCTTCTGGCCATGGAATAGATACCCTGTGTCGTGGGAACTAGAAACAGCGACGTCACACTTATGAATATCCAAGAACTGGGGCTTATTTCATAGAAATGTTAGTCTCATAATAATAGCTTTTAACCTAATGAATTTAGTAGTGTAGCTCTTTTATTAATGTGGATAAAAGCAACTATTATGAGACTGATATCTCTATGAAATAGGCCCCTGGGGATTTTTACATTCCTCGCTGCCCAGCCAGGATTCAAACCCGGTACCTCTCGTTTGGTAGGCTGGCCCTAATGCCACAGAGGTAGATCGTATCGATATCACGTTTTAACTGTGTTTTTCTACATCCTTACCCTCAAGATACAACAAAAATAGCATCCTCCGCAAGAAACACTTGACCGTTTGACCCGAATCGGTAGAGCTCTAACCGGACATCGACACCGCGTACGTTGCGCCACTGTTTGCTATTGCTGGTCTATTTGCGTCCCCCAAAAGCTAGCCATAGTCGGAATCTTTATTGCCACAATGATAAAATCTTTGAGTGTAAGGGACGTATTCACCGGGTCTACCCATATTATGACTCATATTTACTATTAACTAGCTGACCCAGTGAACTTCATACCATCTAAAATTTGACTGTAAAATAAGTTATATGGTACTTACCCCACAGTGTCGCGCTGACGAGAAAATTAGTAAGAAAATAGTTGGTCGTTAAAGTTTTACAGTATTATTTATAAATATATTTTTCTAAAACACTCATATTATGGAGTAAAACAGTCTTTTAACCCGTTCTCAAAAATTGTGATTTATAAAATAAAATCTGTATTTTAGTTTCGTTATAAACCTTCTACAACTTAAAGTAGCTCAGACCCTTCTATAACTGTCCGATAAGCCCATTTTCGGTACTGTAACACATTATAATCTCCTTGGCATACACCAAATGCCAAAAGCAAACATCAGTCAGTTGTCAATGTATGAATTTAAGCAAAGAGTTTAGTTTCTCACTGAGAAATTATGCTGATTGCTTTTTTTTTGTTTTTTGGAACACAGAGTAAAATTTGACACATTTACAGATCTTTTAAAAAAATTAAGTTTACGGATTTGTATTCTCTTTCTTTAGCCGACATCCACAGTCCCTAAGTGTGTTATATATAAAGGTTCAATTTCTCTAAAACACTCATACTATGGAGGTAAAACAGTCTTTTATACCGTTCACTCAAAATTGTGATTAATAAAATAAGATCTGTATTTTAGTTTCAATGTAAACCTTCAACAAATTAAAGTAGCTCAAACCCTTCTTGATCTGCCCATTTTAGGAATTCTCACAAAGTATATTTTCTTTTGTGTACATCAAATGCCAAAAGCAAAAGTACAGTTAGCTCTCAATGTATGAATTTAAGCAAAGAGTTTCGTTAATCTGAGAATTTATGTCGGATGTTTGATTGATTTTAGGGTTCCATACACAAAGGGTAAAAACGAGACCCTATTACTAAGACTCCGGTGTCCGTCTGTCTTAAATATTTAATTAATGTCATGTATTTCTAGTGCCGACTAGAATTACACTTACCAGCCAAACGTTTTTTGTGACTGTGCATTCACAAGTAAAAATGTAATTAACTGCATACCATCCGATTACAGCGCTCAAACAAATTCATTCCCAATTGCTAGCAAGGATAAGACTGATCCATCATTTTATAGGCCTATTACATCCCATAGACTAGAGAAGTATACGAAAAACTTAGATATAAATTTGCCAGTAACGGATTTTAATGAACCGAACCCAAACAAAATCTACTCAGGCTTCTTCAACATTATTCAAACAGAATTCAATAAATTTTTTAAACTTAAGAAAGTCAGTGACTACCACGGTAAAAGTAGAGTTATCTTGTGTGACCTTTATGAACAAAAACCTATAACTTTGCTAGAAAATTTCATGACTACGTTTACAAATATTCCAAAACTTTTAAGTTGGTCAATAGAAAAATAAAAATAAAAGAATGAAAACAGTTTGGCATATAATAAACCGTAAAACTGGCAAAGTTATACCAAGGGACAATGATTTCTGCCTTAAGATAGGTGATGATGTTGTTAAATCCAACGCTGAGGTTGCTTAAGATTTCGAAATATTCTTCACTAATGTACCCTTACTTACAACAGAGCGTCTAAATTAACATCCATGAAGCAGAGACTTTATTAAAAAACAACTCTAGCGTCAGTAATGTATATTTAAAATTTCATCATATATATCCCCAGGACATTGTCGAAACGTTTAGATTACTGAACTTAAAAAATAAGGAAGACCTGTGGGGTATATCAGTCAAAGTCATTGGTTCAGTAATTCTAGTTATAGCCCCACACTTAGCTTATATATTCAATAAATGTGTTGACGATGGGGCTTTCCCAGATCTCATGAAACACAGTAAACTGATACCTCTGTTCAAATCGGGAGATAAGGGCGATCCTTCAGATTTCAGACCAATATCTGTTATTCCATCACCAAGTAAAATATTTGAAAAGATTATACTCAATCAAATGCTCTCACACTTCAACCGTACAAAACAACTCCACGCCAAACAATACGGTTTCACTAGGGGTAAATCGACTACGGATGCAGCTATTACCCTTATATCTCATATTTATTCTGCATGGAAAGCACATATCATAAGTTCTATATCAGGCCCTTTTTCATTTCTGGTATATATTAACAATCTGCCCTTCATGGTGGACAAATTGACTGACATAGTATTGTTTGCTGATGATACTTCAATGGTCTTCAAAATTGAAAGACAAAAAGAAGATTTTGTCGATTTTGAAAGAAGATTTTGATGATGTTAATGGTGTATTGTCTTTAACCTTGAAATGGTTCACAGTTAATAATTTATTGTTAGAAGCTGGTAAAATCAAGTCTATCAAATTCTCACTTTCTCATATCAGGCAAGTTGAGACCAGGTTAGTGTTAGACAGCAACACGTCAGAAGTAGTAAATGCAACGAAGTTTCATGGAATAACTACGGAATGATAACAAATTGCAGTGGCTTTAACATGGTTTTTTAATTGCTCAAATGGCAATTTCAAGATCTCCAGAGGTATTTTGTTGTAGTAGAGAATGCATTGACCCTTGAAAGAATTGCTTACCTTCGCGAGTCTAAACCGGGCCGCAAGAAGTTTGTGATTATTTCTTAGGTTAACATGACAGCTATCGCAAAGTTTGGAAAATTTTATAAGGTTCTTGCGTACATACATTATATTTTCGAAAATAAATTGACTAGCTACAGTTAGTATGTCAATTTCTTTAAAAAGCTCTCTTAACGAGTCTGTGCGTTTTAAATTATAAATTGCAATTGCTCGAACAGCTCTTTTCTGTAAAATAAAAATAGTTTGAATATCCGGTGCTATCCCCCACAACAAGATACCATAGGACATGACACTATGAAAGTAACAAAAATATACTAGCCTAGATGTAGCCACATCCGTGTTTTGTCTGATGTTCCTAACAGCGTAAGCCGCAGAACTTAATTTACCAGTGAATTTATCTATGTGGGGTCCCCACTGCAATTTCCTATCAATGGTTATTCCAAGAAACTTCGTGTCATTTACTAATTCTAACGTGCTGCTGTCGAACACTAAACTGGTCTCAACTTGCCTGACATTTGGAAGTGAGAATTTGATACATTTGGTTTTACCAGCATTTAAAAATAAATATTAACTGTGAACCAATTCAAGGTTAAAGATAATACTCCTTTTTGAAGGCCAGTGAAGTATCATCAGCAAACAACACAATGTCAGTCAATTTATCCACCATAAAAGGCAGATCGTTGATATATACCAGGTGTTTAATATTTATGCTTCGGAACGCACCGGTTTTTTGTTGCGCGGATCGACCGCGAGTAATCGGGACATCACTAAGCGGAAACGGACCGCAGCTGTCACTCGTACCAACGAGAGGAAAAAATTGGAGGTTATCTTTATCCTTTTCTCATCGGGAGAACAACATGTCTGCTCAGGCATCGTGCCATTGATGGTATTTCGGTGTACCAATTACTAAATACAGGCGTCGGGCCTGGTCGGAGTGTTAATCATCTACATCGTCGGGAAATAAGTAGATTCGCGTCAGCGGTCAAGTGATTCGTGGTGAAGGTTGAAGTTGTACGGTCTCCAAGTCGTCGTATCGGTAGCGGCGACTCCACGTGTCGGCAGGCAGCACGCCGGCGACAGCGTCGGCAGCGACGGCAAGGTTTCGATTCCTCTCCTATCCCAAAACTGTCTCCTCTCCAGCATTCCTGTCTCGAATCGAGCTTTCAATCTACCAGTCTGCGACGACAAGGTCAGTAACAAATTCATTCACTTCTTTTCTCCCGTGCTGGCAAAAACCCAGCCCCCTCAGGATTCCACGCCGTTCGGTAGGCGTGGAAATTAATCATTTTGGTAGCAGGCGCGGTTTTCCTAGTGGGAAATCATCGATTCACGGTTGTAGGGTTGCCTTGTGCCACATTGTAGGTGGGAGAAAAGAATATCTCAGATTGGCCGGCAATCTGTTTGGCAATGAGTCTGTGGTCGGTACCACAATTAAAGTTCATTTCGGTTAGTGAAAGTATAAGTGTCAATTTAGTCAATAGTAAATTTGTAGTCGGAAACTACTGTTTGTGCGCATAAAAGATTGAACAGTCATTCTGCGAAGTAACTAGATTGTATTACTTGCGGTAGAACGTCGGGTTCTACAGTACTGCAGTGTTATTTCGGTTTACAAAGCAGGGTCGGGCTATTTATGGGGTATTAAGCTGATTTTGCTGACCTCAAAGGAAGTGTGGTTCATATCGGAGGGGCCACTTCTAGAAGCCACTTATTATTTTGTATTGTTTTCATAATCAAGTTTTGTGGGTTATTTTTGTATTGTGTTTTATGGTGGCATTCTCTAATTGATTTAGAGAGTATATTATAAGGTGTATGTCCACAGGGCGACCATATTAAATATTGTTTAGGATTTAATTGTTTGAGTGGTTGCCTTGGTTTTTACAACTTAGTTTTAATTTCTGTGCCCAGCGCTGACGGGAAAGTGCTGGTATCTGGCTGTGCTTAGTTCGGTAGTGAAGCATAGGACCAGAAACAATTAAATCGGTAACCATGGCACCTTCGCCCTTGACGGTACTGCGATATGGTGTCCGTGAGGAGATGAGATGGCTCGCCCATACTCACAAGTATGTGGAGCGACCTGACATGGACGATGTCCTGCTCAAGCGTGTGGAGGACGCAATGACACGCGTCGGGAAGGTGTGTCGGCTGACCGCGGAGGCTGAAGCCCTCGGGCTTACGGATGAGGCTTCGGTGGCTGCAGTGAAGCAGCTCTGCGCGGATGCTGACCAAGCGATGGAGTGCTTGGGCGACATCGAGCGTCGCGCCGAAAAAATTAAGCGGTCGCGTCGGGATGACCGCGGGGAGGGTAGCGGAGACCCGCCCCCTAAGGGTGTTGTTGGACGGCTGCCACACCTGGAGATTCCGGCCTTCGGTGGGGCAATTGATGAGTGGCCGGCATTCATCAATTTATTCGATAGTCTGGTCCACGGTCGGGACGACCTGGACAACGCCTACAAGTTGGCCCAACTATTGATGGCACTGCGGGGTGAACCGAAGGAGTTGGTCGGTCACCTAACGGTCACGGCGGGCAATTATGAGATTGCCCGGGCCATATTGTTTGACCGCTACCAACACAAACGGCGGTTGGTTGATGCGCAGCTGGGGAAGCTGTTTAGCATCCCAAGAGTAACCCGGGATGTTGACATCCGGGTACAGGTGCTCAACCCTGTGCTGGTGGCCACTAAGGCCCTTCAGAACCTTGGTCTGCCGGTAGACCAATGGTCATATATCGTGTTATATATGGTTTTGTCACGGTTGCCTGCAGCTGTTCAAAGTCGGTTTGAACAGCTGCATGGGGGCAGTAGCTCGGAACTGCCCACGCTCGTCCAATTAACGGATTTCTTGGAGGGTGAATGCAGGCGATGTGATACCATGGATTCGGAGGCCAGTGTGCAGCGCCCACCCGCGCGGATGCGGGAGGGGCCGCGCCCCCCACCCCCACGGGGGGGTGGGCGGTCAAAACAATTTGGCGTTTTGAGTGCCGTGCCGTCGGGTGACGGCTGTGTGCACTGCGACAGTGCCGGTCATGAAGTGACCAGTTGCGCCAACTTTAAGGCGCTCGGTGTGGCTGCCCGCAGGAAGGTGGTCTTCCGCCACCGATTGTGTTTCGGTTGTTTGGGGCCGCACCCGCTGAGCGAGTGCTCACGCGCGTCCCCCTGTGAGTGCTGCGGTGGCAAGCACCACATCGTGTTGTGCCTGAACCGGTCAGGCCCTTCGGACGGTCACCAGGGCCGGACTCAGGTTGGTCGGTCACAGGACCCAACCAGGGCCGGACCCAGTCCCCCTCCGGGCAACGGGAGTCACCAACGGGGTGACTGGGGTACCCGCGGACGGGACCCCCCCCCGAGGGGAATGGGGCAGCGCGGGGGGTAACACGCGGGATAGCCGGGGTTCGGTCGCCGCTGTCCAGAGTAAAGTAAAGTAAAGTAAAAAATGTATTTATTGCACAAAAAATACACGAGCAGATATCTTAAAACAAATAAAATCTGTGCATAATCTGAACTTAAATCTACAAAATTACCAGGGGTCCTTGCACTAGGCTATGCCTGTATCGCGAGGAACCAATTAAATTGTAAGAAGCAACAGTTAAGTATAACATAGAATAAAATAATTTAGTTAGTAGTAGCAGAAGTTGAGTTCTACCACATCTATAACATTAATTATAATTACTTATATTCAAATTAAACTAATAGTATTTCTGTTTTATTATAATCTAGTGTTAGTAGGAACATTGTTAGTTTTCTTTTGGCTTCCATGAATGAGTTAGTCTTAATATCACAGAGTTTGACGAGGTTATTGTAAATGTGAGAGCTTACGTAAGGGTCGAATCTACTTGCAAAAGATGTATTTATAGTGGGAATTGGTATTCTGTAAACGCGTCTTTGTAGTAAGTGGGTGTAGGAGCTGGAGTTGATTGTAGCTTTATGAGCCGTTAGGGAGATTTTAAGTATGAAAAGTTGACGGACTGTTAAGACTTTGGCATCTTTGTACAGCTCTTTGGTTGGGTATCTGAAAGTTTTTTTCAACATTACTTTTAAAACGGATCGTTGGGCTCTTTCTGCGCTAGTTAGGACAGTCTTTGCTGCACTCCCCCATACGGTGATGCAGTATGTCAGTAGGGACTGACATAGCGCTGTGTAAACGTGATTAAGGATGTCTCTACTGGCTGCGTTGCGAAGTTTCTTCATCACTCCTATAGTCTTTCTCACCCTTTTAGACAGCCCAAATACATGCTCTTTGAAATTGAGCTTTTTGTCAACTGTAATTCCTAAATATTTGATAGTGTTAGTTCTTTCGATTGTGTTGCAAGTACAAGTTATAAGGGAATTTTTGCAAGTGTGGACCTTTAGCTTAAGTGTCAACGGAGGCTCAGATGCGGAGGTTTTTTGGAAACATAGATATTTTGTTTTATCGTTGTTTAGCGTTAGCAGGTTACTTTGAAGCCATTCTGAAATAGAAGTTAGACCATTTTCTGCAGCTTTGAAGGTGTTTTCCCAAGTCTTTCCACTGTAAAGTATTGCGGTGTCGTCGGCATAACATAGAATTTCAGCACTGTTTGAGTTAAGTTTATGGATATCATTCATGTAGATTATAAAAAGGGACGGGCCTAAAATACTTCCTTGTGGAACACCGAAGCGGACTGGAATTGTGTCGCTTTTGTATGTGCTAACTTTAACGAGTTAACTCGTTAACGAGTCAGCGAGGACTTCGGGCCGCTGGCTCACCGCGTATTACGGGCGGGTGTCAGATGGCACCTATGAGTGGCGCGAAGGCTGGGAGCCCACCACCTTCTGCGCCACCCTGCCCGTCGCTCTGGGAGGCGAACAGGGAGGCGAACAGTCGGATGTCGCCCCCATTCCCAGAGCGCCCCAGGTTGGATCCGCTCTCCCCCCTCCATCCACGGTGGCCACCGGGCACACCGTTCACAGTCCGGTATGGTCGGGTACCGGGACAGCGAGGGGCCTATTATGCGGGTTGGGACCCCCTGATATACATACGGTCTGATATGCCACCGGTGGCATATCAGCAGCCGAGTTACCAGGCCGACGAGGGTCGCAGCGGGTTCGGATCCCGCGGAGGTTCCCGCTAGGGACACGCCGCCCACTTACAGGGTGCCGCCACTCCACAGACGGTCATGCTCCCCACCGCCTCGGTGATAGCGTGGAGTTCGGACGGCAAATCTTGTGTGGCACGAGCACTATTGGACTCGGGGGCCCAGGGATGCTTAGTCTCGTGCATCCTTGTAAGACGGTTGGGCATTTCGGTAAGGGAGTATCCACATTACATTCGGGGAATTGGGAACACGGAAGTCGGTTCCGTTAAGGGAGTATGTCGGATTACTCTCTCGTCACGGGTGGATTCATCGGTGAATCTGACGGTCGCGGCATTAGTCATGCCTAATGTGATGGGCTCACACCCTCACGTACGGTTGTCGCCCTCGGTGCGACAGTTGGTCGCTGGGTTGTCACTGGCTGACCCGGAGTTCGATATTCCGGGCCCAGTAGACATTTTATTGGGTGTCGATGCCTTGGGATACCTGTTAGTGCCAGGTGTCTACGTGTTGCAGGCGACTGGTCTGGTTTCGGTCAACACCAGACTGGGCGATGCGGTAATGGGTCCGGTCATGCCGGCTGCCCCACGCCTAGCGACTCGTAGTCCCTTATTCGGTTCTGTACTCTCGGAGGTGATACAGAAGTTTTGGGAGGTGGAGGAACCACCTACGGTCCGCCGGTTGGACCCGGTTGAAAAGAGTGTGAACAGTTTTATCGGAACAATACTGGTCGCCTTCGGTCAGGTCGATTTCTCACACGTCTTCCATTCCGGAGTGATCGCCCACCGCTGGGCAGTTCACACCATGCAGCCGAGACGCGGCTTCTGTCGATGGAACGACGCATGAAGCGTGACGGGATTTTCCGGCAGAAGTACGTCGACTTCATGCGGGAATACGAGTCGCTCGGCCACATGTCGGTTTCGGGTATCGACTGGAAGCGTGAAGACCACTGCTTCCTGCCCCATCACGCGGTCTTGAGGACCCCGGAGGGCAAAATACGGGTAGTGTTCGATGGATCGGCATCAACATTTAACGGCATGAACCTGAACCAGTGTTTGCATTCAGGGCCGAAGTTGAACCATGACATCGCGGATTTTATCACACGGTTCCGTCGACACAATGTTGTGTTTGTAGCTGACATCCGGATGATGTTTAGACAGACGGTCATTCACCCTGACGATAGACGGTATCAGCTGATACTGTGGCGAGAGAGCCCAGATCAGCCCATCAGGGTGTACGAGCTGAACACCAACACGTACGGGCTACGGTCTAGTCCTTATTTGGCGATTCGCACTCTGCGGGAGTTAGCGGATCGAGAACGGTTAAATTTCCCTAGAGGAGCAGCGATCCTGGAGCAGGACCTCTACGTGGACGATATCTGTACCGGTGCAGATTCCGTAGAGGAGGCGCTCGCTCGACGGGACGAGCTAGTTGAGCTCTTACGGGGTGGAGGTTACGAGCTCCGGAAATGGATGTCGAACTCTCCAGAGTTACTGACTGGTCTACCGGATGTCTACCAGCAGGACCCCCCACCTTTTTGAAAATTTGGAAAACCCAAATATGTTGTCGGTATTAGGCGTCCAGTACCAGCCGGTGTCAGACATGTTTTCGTATCGGGTCGAGTTGGACTCCCCGAAGGTCTGGACGAAACGGAACGTCCTTTCAACGGTGGCTAGGACATTTGATCCAAACGGGTGGATCACCCCGGTAACATTTCAGCTCAAGTGTTTTATGCAGCAATTGTGGTCTGCTGAGATGAAATGGGACGACCCGATCGGCGGGTCATTGAGCTCGGAGTGGGACTCGTTCTTTTCGACCCTCCCTGGCATTAATCGGATTTCACTGCCACGGAGGTTGGTCCCCACCAAACGATACACCGCCACCCTGCATGGGTTTTGCGATGCCTCGGAGAAGGGCTACGGAGCTGCGTTGTATCTGCGTACGGTCGACTCCTCGGGGGAGGTTGATGTGCGGTTGGTCATTGCCAAGAGCAAGGTTGCGCCGTTGCGCACTCGCCTGACCATTCCCAAGTTAGAGCTTTCGGGAGCGGCTCTCCTGACTCGTCTGCTCAACCATACGATGACGGTTCTTCGTGGTTCAATAGCGTTGGAAGATACGGTCTACGCTTGGAGGGACAGCCAGATCGTGTTATGCTGGCTGAAGGCTTCAGTTCACAAGCTGGAGATTTTTGTGGCGAATCGGGTTTCGCAGATTCTGAATTCGGAGGTTCCCTTAATCTGGAGACATGTTCCAGGGGAAATGAACCCAGCAGACTGTGCGTCTCGTGGGTGTCACGCTCCGGAGTTGGTTGGACATCCCTTGTGGTGGGGTCCAAAATGGTTGACTCAAGCCGAATCGGATTGGCCAATGAGTCCACGCGTTACCACGGCGAACGGCGCCTTGACAGTCGGTGTCTGTACGACGCAACCAGAGCCGGAAGAGGAGTTCAGCCTGCTGGAACGGTACAGCTCGCTCGACAAGCTGGTCAATGTGACCGCCTGGATCTGCCGATTTGCGCGGAATTGTCGGAATTCTGAGGCGCAACGAGTGCGGACACAGGTCCTGACACCACGGGAACGGAACCATGCGTTGTTCGCATTGGTACGAAACATGCAGACGGTGCACTTTAAGTCCGAATTGGACATTCTGAGACGCGGACGCGTCCAACTGAAGGGAGCTGTGGCTCGGCTCAACCCGTTTATTGACCCTCAAGGATTGCTGAGGGTAGGAGGTCGGCTGCGGAATGCCAACCTGCCTTATGCGGCTCGCCACCCGTTGCTACTCCCTAGGAAAGGGAAGTTGGTCGAACTGTTGATACAGGATCGACACATTCGGAATGGGCATATCGGATGCCACGCCTTGATGGCGTTTCTCCAGCGCGAGTTCTGGATTCTATCGGGAAGACGCTTAGTGCGTAGCGTCGTATTTCGGTGCCTGCCTTGTTATCGGGCCAAGGCAGCTACGATGCAGCCCCAGATGGGCGATTTGCCCTCGGATAGGGTTAACGAAATCCGGCCCTTTGCGGGTGTCGGAACGGATTTCGCGGGACCATTCATGGTCAAGTCTTCACAGCTACGGAACGCCAGATTAGTGAAGGCATACCTGTGCGTCTTCGTGTGCTTGGCCACGAAGGCAGTCAACTTGGAGGTGGTCAGTGACCTCACTACAGAGGCATTTATCGCATGTCTAGATCGGTTCGTCTCACGAAGGAGCCTCCCGACATTAATCCGTTCGGACAACGGCACAAATTTTGTCGGAGCCAGGCGATATCTGCAGGAGGTCACTCAATTCCTGAACGGTAACCAGGACGCCATCGGTACGGCTTGCTCCCGACGTGGGATTGAATGGGTTTTCAGTCCGCCGGGATGTCCTCATTGGGGAGGAATTTTTGAGGCTGCGGTTAAATCGGCTAAGTCGCACCTGACGAGGATCATCGGTGAGACCTCTCTACGCTTTGAAGAGCTTGCGACGCTGTTCTGTAAAATTGAAATGACACTGAACTCGCGTCCGTTGTGCCCGCTCAGTTCGGATCCAAATGATTTGGAAGCGTTGACGCCGGGTCACTTCCTGATAGGTCAGCCCCTTAACGCCCTGCCAGAATACTCATTCGGTGATGTTAAGTTAAGTCGGTTAACTAGGTGGCAGATTTTGCAGCAGATGGCTCAAGATTTTTGGAAACGGTGGTCCTTTGAGTACTTGCACATCTTGCAGCAGCGCCTTAAGTGGACTGACCGGACGAGCCCCCCTCAAGTCGGTGATTTGGTGCTGATTAAGGATGCGAACCTGCCATCATTGAGATGGAGACGAGGACGGATCGTCAATTTGTACACGGGTCGGGATGGCACGCCTCGATCAGCAGAAGTCAAGGTGGGGGACTCGGTCCTCAAGAGAGCGGTCGCAACACTTTCTCGCCTTCCTATTGATTAGGGACAGGTTCGGGCCTGTCCGGGCGGGTGACTGTTTAATATTTATGCTTCGGAACGCACCGGTTTTTTGTTGCGCGGATCGACCGCGAGTATTCGGGACATCACTAAGCGGAAACAGACCGCAGCTGTCACTCGTACCAACGAGAGGAAAAAATTGGAGGTTATCTTTATCCTTTTCTCATCGGGAGAACAACATGTCTGCTCAGGCATCGTGCCATTGATGGTATTTCGGTGTACCAATTACTAAATACAGGCGTCGGGCCTGGTCGGAGTGTTAATCATCTACATCGTCGGGAAATAAGTAGATTCGCGTCAGCGGTCAAGTGATTCGTGGTGAAGGTTGAAGTTGTACGGTCTCCAAATCGTCGTATCGGTAGCGGCGACTCCACGTGTCGGCAGGCAGCACGCCGGCGACAGCGTCGGCAGCGACGGCAAGGTTTCGATTCCTCTCCTATCCCAAAACTGTCTCCTCTCCCGCATTCCTGTCTCGAATCGAGCTTTCAATCTACCAGTCTGCGACGACAAGGTCAGTAACAAATTCATTCACTTCTTTTCTCCCATGCTGGCAAAAACCCAGCCCCCTCAGGATTCCACGCCATTCGGTAGGCGTGGAAATTAATCACCAGGAATAAGAAAGGGCCTAATGTGGAACCTTGAGGAACGCCAATTTTTACTCCCGATCCATCAGATTTAACACCGTTTTCTTCTGCCTGTTGAATTATATTGCTTAGATATGATCTTAGTAGATCTAATCCTTTATATCTAACTCCGTAATGATTTAATTTCATTAGTAGCGTATCATGATTTGCTTATTTAAACTGTGGCCTATTAGTCTCAGAAAATTCTCCTTTTCTATAGCAAGTTACAGGGGGTCAAAAATATCCCGAAGAGTTTCCCCTTCCACTCCGCCCTTTTGGATTTTTGTTCGCAACATCTAATGAAGAAATCAGTCCTTAGTGTGCTTCTCAAATTTGATTGAAATCCGTCGATAAATAAGCAAACTACCCCCTATTTCCCCCATCCCCAATAAAATCGCGGCTACTATGAAAAAACAATGAATTGGCACACAAGCCAATTTTCGTCAAATTGGTTGATGAATGCAACATGTAGGCAAGAACAGACAGACGGGCAAAAGCAGTTTAAGATAATCTTGAAATTGGACACTTCGCTCGCTTCGCTCGCTCGGTCAATTTTAAAGAGATCGGATAGACATTGAAAAGGCTACAGATTAAAGCTATAGGCTTTAGTCAGAAGTACCGTGGAAGTTAATTCGTCACCGACCTGAAAATATCATCATAGTTACGCCTGACGTCCGCCCTTATCTTATCAGATAGATAATCCTTCATAACTACTAATTCGTATTCAGAGGACGAATGTATTGATCGGTGATATCTTGTGTATCCAACATATCCAGCCGATCTGCCAAAAGACGCCAATAACTATGAATAAATAAAAATAAAAACCCCGCACCCGCACAATTATGAAATCGTACGGCTAAAATTTGGTTTACTATTTCCTGGTTAGGCTGACCTCTGAGCCGATTTTAATAAAATATAAATCAAAAATCAAAATCTTCATAAAAAATATTATTGTATTATACATTTGTTTAAAAAACGTCATTTTTGCCTCTTCTCTCCATCGGACCACTGTGAGAGAAGAAAGGCGAAGAAACTTCTGTAGATTGATTTCTAGTACTCAGATATAGGTTCAATTAGTACAAATTATTATTACATAAATAATTGACCAAGCGAACGAAACGACTCTGTTTTAGGATTGGGCATAACTGATTCTTGTGAACGAATAGGTTCCATAATTAATTAGACTTTTTTTTTGTCAATTTGTTTATCGTTTTCGTTTTTCAGTTTTTCGAAATTTAAAAAAGGCGGGGTTGTGGGTATTTTAAAATTTCAAAAAACCTCTACAGTCCAAACAGCTTGACGGATTTTAACAAATGAGGTGTCCCTGAATTTGCAGAGACCGTGAGAGTAATATAGTTACTATATCATTTTAGTGAAAAGTCAATAGGTAGATTTTAAGACCGCAAAATGTAATTGACAAAGTTACTTTCATGCTCCTTGTAACTAACCAGGTGCATTCATGAGTTTGTATGTGTTATTAAAAGAAAGTATCACTCGCGAGGTCTACAATAACTAACCTAACATAAGTACCTATTAGACCTATTTCACTATAAGAGGATGTACCTACCTACATTATTTGCATGCCACAAGTTGGCTGTATGTGCTGTTTGTTGTTTCTGGCTACTTGTTTAATATAATTAATACTTACTTAAGAGACTATACCACATCAACGCAAATAGATTATTTCTATTTATAAAAATTAAGACAAAAGAGACCCCGACACCTATACACACATATACATACCACCTATGTAGTATTAATAAAATCTTATACTAAAGTCTAGTCACGTCTGCACCTAGACTAGACTGCAGTCTAGAATTCTAGACGGATTATAATATGGTCTTAATTTCGAGATTTCAATGCTGCTTTCATTATATGAATACCATACCGTATAATAGGCATAATCATAATATTCATGATAATTGGTTTGTAATACGTGGTATTACCTTATTAATATCAAATAACATGAGCTTTACAGTGTAACTATACCCGTAGTGTAAGTATCTTGGCGCCAGACTGCCGCCAGGAGGAAGCAGCGGTGTATGGGAACAAGAGGGATGCCTACATGGGCGAGAGAGAGATGGTGGCCTCGCTTAATACTTGGCGTCAGGTAAACCGACGACGACCGGTTTAGCCTAGCGGGCTGTGACCCTGCCTACGAAGCTGACGGTCCTGGATTCGAATCCCAGTAAGGGCAATATTTGTGTGATGAGCATGAATATTTGTTTCTTAGTCATTGAAAACCAATGTATTTACTTAAGTATTTATCCCTATCAAATATATCGTCGTCTAGTACCAACAACACAAGCCTTGTTGAGCTTACTATGGGCCTAGTTCGATTTGTGTAAGATTGTCCTCTAAAAAAAATACCTGAAATATAGTAAAACCAAACGAGATAAAAGCTGCACCAAGATGGCTGCCGGGTGTTAGGGTGCCCAATATGCTGGCACCATTACTTCAGTGCATCGCTAAGCTGATTAAGCTAGGTAGGTGCTAGCTCTACGGTCCCCCAACGTTTCGAAGAGTCATTTAGATTTGTCATTAACGACTCGCCGAGCGTCAGACCCCTACGACACAAGGTCTCAACGCCGAATGGCACAAACAAATGTTTATCGGCGAAGGTTCCATATATGCGCCATTTGAGACCCTCGGTCGCTGCCTTTGTAGGTCGCTGGTAAGTAACACGGGTCCAGCGTGTCCACGCAAGTCGCGTCCCAAACCAGCGAGCTCCCGTTTGCCAGGGAATGAGCGTCATTCCGTTTGACCTCTTGCCATCATCACGCGCCAGGCCGCTTGGTTTAAGAACAGCTGGCAAGGGCCTGACGGATGACATCATTGAGGCTGGCATGACGAGACCATCAACCGGCACAGCGCTGACAGGAGAGGCTGTGGTGTCCGAGTTGGTCGGCCCTGGCACCACAGTGGCAGCGGTGGGGCTCGTTAATTCTTACGCCGAGTCGCAGGCAGACGGCAAGTGCAGAGTTGCTCGATCGAGCAAGGAGCCGATGTGCTTCGACATGATTGCGTGTAGCCCGTGTCCTGATTCTTTCTCCTTTATTGCGAGGAGACAAACATGCTCTGCTAGACTATGGCTGTGAGTAATTCATCCCCCGATTTGATGGAGAGCGGCTCGTCCCACAACCTTTGGGAGTTCTTCTTCTTCAGGGGGTGGTAGTGCCTGCACCAGGCCGACTTGAGCTGGGCCTTAGGGTCTTAGTATCCCCTGCACCCACTCTTCTAATTCAGCCATCTCAACCCCTGCAGAAACTGGAGTAGGAGGCCTGGATGTGCTAGGGGCTCCGAGGGCGTTGTGATTTCACCCAGAATTGCCATCCTGGTTTCAATGGCGGATGGGCGCGCAAGCAGCATGTGCTCCACGGTCATCCACTTCCATGCATCCCCTGTATAGGGAGCTGTCTGCTGCACCTGTAATTTTCAAGAGTTTGTTAAGTGTACAGTGGCCTGTAATCAGGCCAGTTAGTTTTTATTTGCTGCGTGGTAATCTCATTACGTAGTTTGTGAATTTATGATTAATTTCCTTAAGAAATAATTTGGTGTTTTTGCGAGTGGCGTTTGTGTTGCCGGACCGAAAGGACGTGTCCCCCCGAGATCTCGCAAACGCATATAAACAAACAATAGTTTTCATCCCCGGCGCGCGCCTTTTGTTCCGCCTCCGGAGACCCGAAAACGAGCCTGGCTTATAGGCTGGCTTATACCGCGTGTTTCTGTAAGGGTTACCTGGGGAATGTGCGCGATCCATCTAGGCACCCCATCTGTGCAATATGTGTGTATGCCTATTAATTTAATTATGCTAAAATTGAAATTTTATTTTGTATATGTTGTGTAAAAATATGGATTATTTATATCTGAAATAAATTGATAAATAAAATAAAACATAAATAAATACCGCGCATTTCAGTGATTGTTTAAATGATGTCAATTATACTAAGTGTTTAGTTTTAAACCACACCACTAGATGGCGTTGGTAGTACTTTGCCTCGCGGTATCGTAAGGTTTTCATCTCAGCTTATATTTCTAACATGTAATTTGAATTGTTGAGTTTTAATTAAGAGTTTAACAAGTACTTAAATACAGTGCAGTGAGTAAAGTAAAGTGAAGTGTTTTAGTTCTCCATAGTGGTCCTTCGAAACGGATTTGTATTTGGGACAGTGCGAGTGCGAAATTTGACCTTGAGAATTTTACAGTTGTGTTCTAAAGACTTAGAAAAATCACGATCAATAAAAAGACTTGTAAAATTTCAAGAGTGTAATCTGGACTTAGAAAAATCACGATCAAAAAAAAGACTTGTAAAATTTCAAGAGTGTATTCTGAACTTAGAAAAATTACGATTAAAAAAAAGACTTGTAAAATTTCACACTTCGAAAAAAAAAAAAAAAATTTTTTTTGAAGAATTTAACTACGTCTACAAATCAGTTATATCAAGATGGCTGAACTTTGCATGTCTCAGATTGATCTTAAAGAAAGAATTGATAAGATTTTAACGAATACTAAAAAGACAAGTAAGAGTTTACGTACACTCGGATTTTATGAGACACGCTTAGAATTAGCGGAAGGTTATTGGAAAGAGTATAATACACAGAAGACACATATTCTAAGTACCGTTTCTGACAAGGTCGTTAAAGAAACAGGATTTAACATTCGAGAACATTTCGATTTAACAGAAGAAAGTTATTTGGCACTCAAAACGTATATGAAAGAGGCGATCAACGAGTTAAAAAACGCTGACAAGAAACAACAGAATAATGAAAGCAGTGTATCGGTAGTGAGTGACAATTCAGAGGGAAAGGTTAAGCGGATGAAAGCTAAGCTTCCACCCATAGCCATACCTACCTTTTCAGGTAGTTACAGTGAATGGATGAGCTATAGAGATTTATTCACCACACTCATCCACAAGGAACCAGGTCTCTCAAAGATTGAAAAACACCATTACTTGAAGTCAAGTTTGTCAGGTGAAGCCGAACAATTGCTGAGACATTTTACTCTTACGGAAGCTAATTATGAAAAGTCTTGGAAGACACTAGAAGAGAGATACAATAATAAAAGAGTTATTGTGAGCAACATCCTTAATCGCCTACTTAACCAAAAGAAGCTGACAATAGAATGCGCAAGTGGTCTGAAAGAATTATTGGACACAACAAAAGAATGCCTTAATTCTCTGGATAATTTGGACATCGACACTTCTGCATGGGATGCGATTGTGGTACATATAGTAGTCTCCAAGTTGGATATCGAGACACACAAACTTTGGGAACAATCACTTGGATCCACAACAGAAATACCAAAGTTTACCACATTAGCTCAGCATCTGGAGAATCGCTTCCGATCGATGGAGATGATTAGCGTCACACAAAGAAAAGAGTTTGCCAAACCACCACCACGTCCTGCACCAAAAACTACAACTGTAAAAACTTTCGTCGCAGAAATAGAAAGCACCTGCACCTACTGCAATCAGAACCATTACTTATGCCACTGTAAAGATTTTGCCACACTAGATATTCCACAACGTCAAGAATTTGTAAAGAATAACGGAATATGCTTCAATTGTCTTGTAAAAGGACACTCCGTTAGTCACTGCCGACAAAGCACATCCTGCAAAAAGTGTTACCGTCGTCACCACACGTTGCTCCATGCTACGCACACGCACAAGACAGCTGTCACACCTGAGAAACCCGAGGAAACACAAGCTATAAGCATGAAAACTGAATTCATGAATTCGCAAGTTTTGCTAGCTACAGCACTGGTTGCAGTTCAAGCTATAAACGGAGAGACACACATTCTCCGAGCCCTCATTGATCAAGGATCTCAGGCCTCCTTTGTTACTGAAGCTGCTTCTCAACTACTCAATCTCAAGCGCACAAGTGTTAATGGCAAAATCTCTGGAATATCTGACACATCAGTGATAACTACAAAGTCTATGGTCACACTATCATTCCACTCTCTGCACAATCGAGAAATGACACCAATCACAGTCAACGCATATGTCCTAAGGAGACTTACCTCATTGCTACCCTCCCATGAGTTTCCTGTGGATGCTTGGCCATCACTTGAAAAATTAAACCTTGCAGACCCACAACTCCACAAACCTGGCTCCATTGACATTTTACTTGGTGCCGAAGTGCACGCACAAATCATGCTAGAAGGATTAAAGAGACACGACACATTAATCGCACTAAATTCACGTCTAGGCTGGTTGATATCTGGCAAAATAGAGAAAACTCCAACCACCCAGCCACACAATATAGTAGTTGCTCATGCGAATTTTGAGGTTGATCAATTGCTAAGAAAGTTTTGGGAGATTGAAGAATACTTACCACACACGAAGCCTATGGCGAAATTAGAGACGTTGTGTGAAGAGCATTACAAGAATACTCACACTCGGAACACTGACGGTCGTTACATCGTGAGTCTCCCCTTCAAAGATGATTCAGACACCAACTTAGGTGATTCCAGGCCACTGGCAGTCAATCGTTTACTTCAAATGGAGAGACGTACTGCACGCCAACCTGAATTAAGAGACGATTACTGTAAGTTCATGCAACAGTACCTTACAGATGGTCACATGGAAAAGGTACCTGAAAAAGAAAAGAAAAATGAATATACACAAAGGGATAAAAGGATATATTACTTACCTCATCACGCAGTCGTTAGAGAATCTAGCATCAGCACAAAACTCAGAGTGGTCTTCGACGGAAGTGCCAAACCTGAAAAAGGAAATTCACTCAATGACGAATTGCTAATTGGTCCTCCTCTACAAGCAGACATTCGAGATTTAGTTACGAGATGGAGACAATACAAATTTTGCTTAGTAGCTGATATACAGAAAATGTATAGACAAATACTTATATCCAAAGAAGACACCGAATATCAAAGAATTCTGTGGCGGGAAGCACCGAACAAACCAATAGAAGAATATCGGCTACTTACTGTAACATACGGTACTTCTTGCGCACCGTTTTTGGCGATTCGAACACTGCATCAACTTGCTATAGACGAACGTGAAGAATTCCCTGAAGAAGTCGAGAAGCTGAAAGTCGATTTATACATGGACGATCTGATGACGGGTGCGTCCACTGAAGAGACTGCGGTTCAACTGCAGACACGCTTGACAGCGCTACTGTCTAGAGGTGGCTTTCCTTTGCACAAGTGGGCTTCGAACAGTGAATTAGTGTTGAGTAATATCCCAAACTCTAATAAAGAACCTCAAAGCTCGGTGAATATCCAAGTTGATGAATCAGTGAAAACTTTGGGTATAATGTGGAAACCTCAAAATGACAATTTCGAGTTGAAAATACAAATCGACTGTAAGAATACACACTTTGCCACAAAAAGAAATGTTTTGTCTGCAATAGCTAAGACTTTCGACCCCCTGGGTTGGTTAGCACCAAGTGTCATAGTTCTAAAGATGTTTATGCAAAAATTATGGGCTGCTGGCTTAGGTTGGGATACAGAACTACCAGATGAACTCAAAAATGAATGGTTAACTTACTTAGAGAAATTTGTTAACATGAAACCCATTCAACTACCTCGATGGTTAGGAATTTCTGTCGCCACAATTCATGTTGAACTTCACGGCTTCAGTGATGCTTCTGAAACCGCATATGCTGGGGTGGTGTACCTCAGAGTTTTGGATGGCCAAGACGTCAGAGTTAGTTTGATTATAAGTAAAACTAAAGTTGCCCCCGTAAAACAAGTGTCTGTGGCTCGCCTTGAACTCTGCGGTGCCGTGCTATTATCTAAGATGTTATACGATGTAAAGACAAGTCTAAAAATACCTGACGATCGTGTTTTTGCATGGTCCGATTCTACCATAGTTCTGTCGTGGTTGCGAAAAACTCCAAATACCTGGACAACGTTTGTTGCGAACCGTACCACAGAAGTGTTGAATGTCACTAACAGTAGCCAGTGGAATCATGTAAGTTCCTCTGAAAATCCAGCCGATTGTGCTACACGAGGTGTTAATCCAGAGGAGCTCCCAAACAAAGAACTATGGTGGCATGGCGCACCTTTTTTGAAACAGAAAGATATTTGTTACCAACAATTTGTAGCTATTGCCGAAGACGAGTTACCTGAAAGAAAGAAACTTACAAAATTTACTTATCATTGTGTAGATGATGATACTGAAGAACATCTTAATAGGTACTCTACACTGTTAAAATTGGTTCGAGTCACTGCGTACTGCATTCGATTTGTAAACAAATGTAAATCTCACAAAAACCAAGACAATATACAACCGCTGCCTTCCTATTTGACAGTGAGTGAAATTCGAAATGCCTCCAATATATGTATACGACTTTCACAAGCTAAACATTTCACAGCGGAAATTGAACTGTTAACACATGGTAAATCTGTAACCAAATGCAGTAAGATATATGCATTAAATCCATTTCTAGATGATTCGAGAATTCTGAGAGTGGGTGGACGTCTAACCAATGCTGATATAGCGTTTGATTTGAAATTTCCAATTGTTCTGATGAATAAAAGTAAGCTTGCGGAGCTTATAGCTACTGAAGCTCATCACAAAACTTTGCATGGTGGCCATCAACTCACACTCAATTATGTTAGACGTAAGTACTGGATAGTTGGAGCTAAACAACTTATAAAGAAAACTGTAAGAAAATGTATACCATGTTTTAAGCAGTATGCAACACCAATCACTCCATTCATGGGCAATTTACCCCAGTGCAGAGTCACACCAACCCGACCATTTCGCAGTAGCGGTGTAGATTATGCTGGTCCTTTTACTCTAAAGCTGTACACAGGTAGATGTGCGAGAACTTGTAAAGCATATATTTGTTTGTTTGTTTGTACTGTGACAAAAGCCATTCACCTTGAACTGGTGAGTGATCTCACAAGCTCAGCCTTTTTAGCAGCATTTAAAAGATTCACGTCGCGTCGTGGCCATTGTAGCGACTTGTGGAGCGATTGTGGAACCAACTTCATAGGAGCCTCACGCGAGTTAGATCTTGCTTTTAAAAATAGAAAATCACAAGTAGTTGCGGAAATTGCTGAATTGTTATCCAATGATGCCACAAATTGGCACTTCAATCCCCCTAGTAGTCCCCACTTTGGCGGATTGTGGGAAAGCGGTGTAAAATCCGTAAAAGGTCATTTGAAACGTGTTATCGGACAAACTTGTCTCACTTTCGAAGAATTTGCAACCTTTTTGACCCAAGTTGAAGCTTGTGTTAATTCTCGTCCTTTAACTTTAATATGTTCATCTCTCGATGAACCTCCACTTACCCCTGGACATTTTCTCATAGGAGAACCTCCAATTACAATACCGGAAGAAGATTATACGAATGCCAAATTGAATTCCTTAAAACGTTGGCAAACTGTTCAGCGCTTGGTGCAATGTTTATGGCAGCGATGGCAAATTGAATATCTGACTAATCTGCAGCATCGTTACAAATGGAACAAAAATGTTCCAGACATTGACATAGGTACTATCGTTTTAGTAAAAGATGAACATTTACCTCCGGGAAAATGGCTTTTGGGTAGAGTTGTTACAAAACACCCGGGAACAGATGGTATAACTCGAGTTGTTTCACTACGGTACAAAAATTGTATATTTAAAAGACCTCTTACTAAGTTATGTCCTCTGCCCCTGGATGATTAATAGGGTAGATATTTCTATAATTTGTTGTTATGTGCGATTTGTTTAAGGACCGTATTGTCCTTAGGCGGCGATGATGTTTAAATGATGTCAATTATACTAAGTGTTTAGTTTTAAACCACACCACTAGATGGCGTTGGTAGTACTTTGCCTCGCGGTATCGTAAGGTTTTCATCTCAGCTTATATTTCTAACATGTAATTTGAATTGTTGAGTTTTAATTAAGAGTTTAACAAGTACTTAAATACAGTGCAGTGAGTAAAGTAAAGTGAAGTGTTTTAGTTCTCCATAGTTTTACAAGTCTTTTTATTGATCGTGATTTTTCTAAGTCTTTAGAACACAACTGTAAAATTCTCAAGGTCAAATTTCGCACTCGCACTGTCCCAAATACAAATCCGGCTCGAAGGACCACTATGGAGAACTAAAACACTTCACTTTACTTTACTCACTGCACTGTATTTAAGTACTTGTTAAACTCTTAATTAAAACTCAACAATTCAAATTACATGTTAGAAATATAAGCTGAGATGAAAACCTTACGATACCGCGAGGCAAAGTACTACCAACGCCATCTAGTGGTGTGGTTTAAAACTAAACACTTAGTATAATTGACATCATTTAAACAGTGATTGTGATGATACTAGTGCGGTCAAGTGTAATAAATGCCCAGAGAACTGCGCGGTACTCTTAGGCATTCCATCTGTGCAAGCCCTAGAATTCTAGGACAGGCGCACGTCTGAGCCACGCAGCGACAGGCCGGCAGCGAGCGACGCCTACGCAACACACCCTCAACGCTAATGCCTCCACCACCACCGCCGCTAAACACACCAACCTGGTGAGATCATTCCGATTAGGACATCATTGATAGTGATTACCTATCTCTAACTTTATTTCCCTCAGGACCACTCGCCGCCTGAAAATAATAAACCACCACTTACCGCGGCCGCGGTCGCCCCTATTGACTAAGGCATAATCACATTTATAGGTGCGTCATAGGAAAAAATAACTTATAAAACATTATTATAGCTACATATACTTATATTACTTTGCCTGAAAATAAATTCGAGATAATTCTCCTCGAGATTTCTTTTCTCCTCATCTTCGAAAGACCATTCAAAACAGTCATTAACAATAACCTTCCACTAAACCCTGAAACTCTGTGAATAAGCCAACCCAAAACTCAACAATCCTAGAGTTATTTTTACGTAGCTAAACTGCAAATATACTAAACCCGACAATAAACAAAAACTAAACACGTGCATGCCATAAAAAGGCCATCTCACCAAATTCCCAGAAACTAGACAAAACAATTGACTGCTATTTAGGAACAATTGAAAAAGCTTCGAAGCACAAAAGGCCCACAACGTTCCCTCACACATCTGGCATCCATTCTATGGTGTCAGCCCATCTTGGAAATACCGGGAAACATTAGAATAAAAATAGTTCGTAAAAGGCCAAACCGCGTCTCTCATCATACCGGCCGTACACCTCTTAGAAAAAACCCACACACACATTCATATTAGCTAAA
Organism: Argyresthia goedartella; assembly: GCA_949825045.1. Classification (NCBI taxonomy): domain Eukaryota; kingdom Metazoa; phylum Arthropoda; class Insecta; order Lepidoptera; family Argyresthiidae; genus Argyresthia; species Argyresthia goedartella. The sequence goes on from OX463834.1 coordinate 22,008,167, forward strand.
ACAGCATGAGGCTCTCTCCTGTAGTAATGTCTTACAATGGAAACTCTACCAATGCCCAGAGATGGAAACGGCCTGTTCCATGCAATTGCAGACCAAATCAACCATCTATTTGGAGCGACATTCAACCATACCCACATCAGAAGCGACTTAGCTAGATACGTGGAAGCTAACAGCAATTATCCACACATCAAACTTGCGATCGACGCACCAAACGCAGAAGCTTTCACTGAGTACATAAAAAATATCCACATACAGGGCACGTGGGGAGGTGAAGAAATTATCATAGCAGCCGCGAAGTGTAGCGATCCATCAATAAAATGGCCCATCAATCGTATATAGCCCCCAACAAGAATATAACGCAGTCGGAACTATTATCTTGACCTTTTCAGACAGCCACTACGACAGCGCATACATAATAGAGCACCAAAACGTAATCAACAACCAGTCAAATCTACAGCATCTTACTTTTCCCATACCAAAATACAGCGCGACAACCAAAGTACACTCAAGTTCCACCCGCCCCAAAAACAGATAATATGATAGCGGTAAATCTAAACACCTTCCCCCGGCCTACCCAAAATGCACAACTCAAGATAAGATGACCAATGACTTTGATACTTACCGTAACGACACATACACTCACACGCCACAAACACATGCATCCCCCTCCGCCGGGTCAGATACAACCGGGTACTTCATCTTTAGGGCCTTGTTCACGGACTGAACCTCGACCCGAGTCACGGACCTAACTAATATGCACTAATGAAGTGAATTGAAGTAGGTGATATCAGTGCAATGAGTCTCACTAGCTGAGCAACAACCTGGTGAGATCGCTGCGATTATGATAGCCCTAACTCAGATCAAAAGGCAAAACGAACTCTATATCTGGCAGGTACCCCCTTCGTAATGCTAAATACCATTTCATAAACAGATACCACGCTCGCTTCAAATTACTACGCCAACTCCAAACTATCCCACAGGCACAGTGCCGTACTAGTAGGTAGGAGATAGGTATACCTAAATACAAAACTAGGCAGGAACCTACCCAATAACAGTAAAACAAAACTTAACTATTTATAACTTTATCCGGTCCGACAAGCCCACAAAAAAAAAACAATAATGCAATACCGTCTACTACATAACTGCATATTCTGAGAAATAGCGAGAAACAGCCAAAAATTGCACATCATAAAAGGATCATTTCACCATTTTCCAGAAAACAGGCAATTAACAAAAGACTTCCACTGATGAACAATAACAACAATAAAATCGGAGACTTTTTGTCCTAAGCGGCTCTCTACCGAGAATAAGGGCGCACGAAGATACGCACAAACTTTGACAATCGCAACCCGTACGATCTGTTAATCGTAGACAAAGGTAGTTCAAATAAATCACGCTATCTCTAAGTTCTTTCTTTCAACAACATCCCAAGAAGATAACCTAATGGAAGCCTTACCAATGCTGAGATGGTAACTGCCTATTCACCGCAATTGCTGACCAAATTAATCACCTATGTCAATTAACATGCAACCACACTCACATTCGTAAGGACCTAGTTAAATATGTAGAAGAAAACGGCGATGAACAGAACAAAGCTCGCAATCACTGAGCCTGAAATCCTCAACTACTCAACATTGAAAATCTGCGCAATTACGGTACTTGGGCTGGAGAGGAGATTATAATACCAGCTGCCGAATACTTTCTAGTTAACGTAACAATCCACCAGCAAAATACACCATCGCTCACATTCACGCCCAAGAATCCAGCGGATGCAGTGAAATCTATCAACCTCAACGACACAGGACACCACTACGACAGCGTATACTTGCTTGAATCGCCAAATTTACCCACGGATCAAGCAACCTATAACCAAACTGATAACACCATACTTTCCCCGATACTTAATGCAACACCCATGACCTCCTCAGGGTCAACCATAACATCAACAGAAGACATCCCAGACAACACCGGATATACAATGATACGAAACAGCCCCATATTAAAACCACAAGTCACATGCGAGCGTATGCGCATTGCTACTTGGAACGTTAGAGGATGCGCCGAAATAACTAAAAGACTCAACATTGATGCGGAATTGACTAACAGAAACATACACATAGCCTTTATATACAGGAAACAAACATGATACATATGTCAAAACACTATCTCTGGTATCTGTATACACGCATCGGACAAGACGCTATAAAGAAATACAGGAAAAAGGGAATTATAGGAACAAACCTCCTTCACAATATTGCACACAAATATTTTAAAAGTTGCATCAAAGGAAAGTGCATGTACGGGGGCGAGCTTGTCTCTAAAGGGAGATTTCTTCCAGCAAAACAAGGCATTACAGGAATTGCTATCATAAAAGGGTGGGCAGTGCACAATAGTTACTATAACTAAAGTGCCTAGGAATAATTAAAAATATCTGTAAAATACAGATAGCAAATACGAAATAATTACCGATATATACATAAACTTTATATATAATAATATAAATACAATAACTTTTACGAAAGAGACAGGTAGTGCTCTTTGATATGTTTCTTAAAAGAAAAAAGAGTCGGACTGTCTCTTATAGTGCAAAGAGGTGCATTCCAGAGTCGGACCGCCCGCAACCTGAAAGAGCGTTTATACGCAGCGCTGCTATGCCGCGGAGTAGCTAAAAGTGAATAATTAAATATCATCGGAGAAATGCTTATGGCAAACATAAAAGTAGAAAGACGAAAATTCTTATAAGAGACCCCATAAACAACCAGTGTATTGGACGGAGTTCCAATACGAACCGTAAACGAAATCAAATATCTCGGCACATATATTACGGCAGTACATAGGACACAATAAAAAGAGGTGCCGGCAAGCCATATGCAATTCCAAGGCCCTAATGCATTTTATAAAGAAATCCAACATGGACTGGAATATAGTGCGCCTGATTTACAAAATGATCATTGCACTGTTTATAAAATACAGACAAAAAGCGGCAACCCTCACTAAAGCAAACAGTTGAAAGTCAGTTCTTGACTAAGAAAATATGAACGCCTGACCCTCAGTGACATGTTTGAGAACGCCAGAAGCTATCCAAGATACCACAAAATTCATGACTGACTACAGGGCAAAACGATAACCAAACGAATCAAAAACCACCGGATGTGTTACAATACATATTCTGCGACGCCCACAACAGCACTTACTACACGCTCCATTCAAATACGAAGCGAGGAAGAAGAAAGACGGCCGACTTATATACACCTGGAAAGATTTCCTTAAGCATGACATCAAATACTACGGTGACGAATACAGTTACTGGACAGAATCATCACACAACAGGGACGAAGTCAGGATGGCCTAGAGGCAAATATACCGTATTCCAGAAACAGAGAGCGAAAGCGAAATTGGGAACTTACCGGATAACCCAAACGAACACGACTCAGGAAACTCAACTAATAACAATTACTGAAAATAGAAGGAAAACAAGAACTTGAAGAAAACAACAGCTCTCCAAATCCCACATCCTCCCCATTCCACATATCCTATATTGGCTTCAGGCTGAAGAGTCGGTCGATTGAATTCACTATCCTTCCCCTCCTATAGAGCAGGTCATTCCGCCCCCCCCTCAAAATTTGTGCCCTCTGGTATGCCGGCCGAAAGACCGGAACAGGTTTAGAACCCTGGCTGGAGAAGCACCATTCATTCATTCATTCAAGAAATAATTTGGTGTTTTTGCAGTCTACTCTTTTCGCCAATAATGGATTATTTTGGTCGGCTGTGGCTGCTCTATGTTTTATCCTTGTGGTGACTTTTTACCCACTGCAGTTTAACTTTGTTGTTCTCACCCAGTCTGTTGAGTATCTCGTAACACTCTAGAATGAGTTTGGATATTGTTAGTGGTTTTGTCAATACGCAGAGTAGAGATGGACAGTCAACCTCTTTCTCCTCTACGCTTCCTACTACTTGCAATGCTCCATGTAGGAGACTAAGTGTTTCTGCCTGAAACTCTGTTGTGTCTCCTCCGAAGCTTAGTGAGCCGTCGCTATGTATTGTTATTTTGATGTACTGAGTCAACTCTTCTATATCTACCCTTGCTTCATATTTTTTGTTAAAAAGAAAGGCTTTTTTATGCGGTCTGTCCCTAAAGTGGCTTCAAGGACTTCTTCGAGTGCCTTTGCCAAAATGGTGCAGTGACCATTGTCCACTGGTTAACCTTTCCATTGTCCCGTATTGTACAGTCTTAGGGCCGTAGATTTTGCTTCCTGTTGCACAAAGAGGTTCAATGGTGGTATTCCCAGTATAATTTCCAGGGCTGCTTATGGTGTTGTCCTCATGCAGCCTGCGATGGCTATACATGTCATCCTCTGGAAGTGTTGTAGTTGTGCTTCGGTTGTGCTTTGCATTGTGCGTTGCCATCATACTAAGCAGCCGTATGTGACTAATGGTCTGACTGATGCCGTGTGCATCCATCGACATATCTTCAGTTTTAGTCCCCATTTCTCATCCACCATCTGTCTTCATTGGAAAAGTGATATGGTGGCTTTCTTCCGAGTTGCGTCAAATTGTTTATTCCAGCTTAGTTTGTTGTCAAGCCATACGCCTAAGTATTTAACGTCCTTAGTAAGGGTTAGTCTTTTATTGAAGAGCTTAGGCAGCTTGAAGTTGCCAAGTTTGATCTTTTTTGTGAATAGTACCATCTCAGTTTTTTTTGGGTTTACTGAGAGTTTGTGTTAGTCACACCATGTCTCTATGCTACGCAGTGCTATTTGCATGCTTCATACAATAATCGTCACGTCGTCAGCGTAAGCTATCATGTAAAAGCCTTTCGTGCTTAATTGGACTATGAGGGCGTTGGCTACTATTACCCATAAGAGGGTAATTCCCCCTGAGGACAGCCCTTTGCCGCTCTGCATTTGATTTTTTCGCAGATGGAGAAGGAGATCATTCTAGATTCCAGCATTTTGTTTATCCAGTGTATCAGGTGCGGACTAGTCCCTAGTTGTTCTAGCCCTATTTTGATACTACTAAAGTTGGTTTTATCAAACGCGCCCTCGATCTCTATGAACACCGCTAGGCATGATTTTTGGTTTAAAATAGAGCTTTCTATTTTGCTAACCACCGCGTGTAGTGCTGTTTCCGTTGATTTCCCAGCTTGTTGGTTTGGGTGAATGGGGTTTTTATCCATAGGTCCGTCCCTTATGTACCTGTCACATAGTCTTTCTAGCGTTTGTAGAAGGAAAGATGTTAGGCTTATTGGTCTGAAGGATTTTGGTTCTGTGTAGTCGTCCTTTCTAGGTTTTGGAAGGAACACCACTTTCACCCCTGTCCGGCTTTTTGGTATGTAGCCAATTGCTATACCCGCCCGGTATATGGCTACCAGTCGCGACCTGACCAGCTTTTTCCCCCATTGTAGGAGGGCGTTTCCTTTTCTCTCCATACTCTGCTGTGTGCATGTGCATCGCATCCTACCAAGGGAATGTTGTTCTCTTCACATTCTTTAATAAGTGCCTCCAGTCTACCGTGGGCACCGCACCGTCACCTGGTTGATATGCTGAGGCGAGGACCCCATCTTGTCCCGTTTTGATGCTGACCCCAGTGAGATCTGGTGAGCAAGCTGTGTTATTATTAGGGTTGTATTTTAGTAGTTCGGGACGAAGATGGCCGCCCTAACCTTTGTTTTATTTGTATCGTGGGAGTATATAGGTCCAAATAGGTTATTGACGCTACATACCCTTCCTCTATGTATTGCTGGCTCTTGTATGAGTGTTATCGCCTTATTGTATGGGAGCTACTATTTTTAGAGTTTTGCGGTAATAACCGAGTATGCCATGTTATAGATTAGTCTTAGATAGCTTGTTATAAAATTACCCGTTTCCATACACCACTGCTCAAAGAAATTGCTAAATTATTATCGTGTTGACGCTAATATTTCCCGACTGAGAGACAAGTATAACTATGAGTGATAGTTAATCATTGAGTGGTCAGCAGTACATAGAGGAGTGAAGTTCAACATCTTAAAAAGGTCTTCGTACACATTTGATCCAGTGGCCAAAACTTAACGACTGTACGTAAATATACTTGACATTTAGCTCAAAGAGACACTCAGTCATAAATGAAGCCATAAAATAAAATGTGTACCCTCCTTAAAATCTCCATAAATCTATTAATGGCGTTCGACTTGAGCAGAGTGCGAGATTGTTCAGGGAAGATCATAAAATTTATATCAGTCACACCACCCTAGAAAAAATTATTTTCCGGGAAAATTATGTAACTGGTAAAAACTTCCTTTATTAACGATCTGCTTTTTATGGTGGAGAAATTGACAGACATAATGTTGTTTGCTGATGATACTTTACTTTACTGGCTTCAAAATTTAAAGACAAAAATAATATTTTGATGATGAATACCTTGAATTGGTTCACAGTTAACAATTTATTGTTAAACGCTGGTAAAACCAAGTGTATAAAATTACTACTTCCAAATGTAGTAATTTGAGACCAGTTTAGTGACAGACATTCTTGTAAATAATACGAAGTTTCTTAGAATAGCCATTGATAGCAAATAGCAGTGGAGACCCCATATAGACAAATTAGCTGGAAGATTAAGTTGTGCGGCTTACGATATTAGGAACATCAGACAAAACACTATTGTTGCATCAGAAAGGCTAGTCTATTATTCTCTCTCATTATTATTATTACAAAAAAGATCTCTTCGAGCAATTTATAATTTAAAATGCACAGACGCCCTAATAAACCGAAAAAAATGTACTACACACTAACTATAGCTAGTCAATTTATTTTCGAAAATATAATGTTCCGCAAGTACCTTAGAACATTTTCCAAAATTTGCGATGGCTGTAATGTTAAAATTCGAAAATTTATTACCAATAAATTCGAAACAACCGCCAGATATCAAAGTCAAAGTCAAAGTCAAAGTACTTTATTACTGTAGATATATACATATACTTAGCAAACGTCATTTTTTGCTTCTTCTCTACATTGGACCACTGTGGAAGAAGAAGGGCGTAGAAACTCCCACAGATTGATTTTTAGATCTCTTTTAAAATAGGTTGTGCTTAACTAATACAAATATGAAAAATTTAATTGTTATGATTAATAAGCAGGAATAAATAATTACAAAATTATTAACAGCAAGGTCTGTGTTGAGCCAGATTAACCCCATACAGTCCTGTCATTTAAGTAATCTTGAACATTGTAATATCCCTTTTTCGACAAAGTCGCTTTAACATGCTTTTTAAATTGCTCAAATGGCAATTTCAAAATCTCCAGAGGTATCTTATTGTAGTACAGAATGCACTGACTCTTGAAAGAATTGCTAACCTTCGCGAGTCTAAATCGGGGCGCACATAGTCTGTGATTATTTCTTAGGTTAACATTACAGCTATCGCTAAGTTTGGAAATGTTGTAAGGTTCTTGCGTACATACATTATGTTTTCGAAAATAAATTGACTAGCTACTGTTAGTATGTCAATTTCTTTAAAAAGCTCTCTTAAGGAGTCTGTTCGTTTTAAATTATAAATTGCTCGAATAGCTCTTTTCTGTAAAATAAAATAGTTTAAATATCCGCTGCTTTCCCCCACAACAAGATACCATAGGACATCACACTATGAAAGTAACTAAAATATACTAGCCTAGATGTAGCTACATCCGTGCTTTGTCTGATGTTCCTAACAGCGTAAGCCGCAGAACTTAATTTACCAGCCAATTTAACTATATGGGGTCGTCCCCACTGCGATTTGCTACCAATGGTTATTCCAAGAAACTTCGTATAATTTACTTATTCTAACGTGTTGTTGTCTAACACTAAACTGGTCTCAACTTGCCTGACATTTGGAAGTGAGAATTTGATACACTTGGTTTTACCAGCGTTTAACAATAAATTATTAACTGTGAACCAATTCAAGGTTAAATACAATACACCATTAACGTCATCAAAATCTCCTTTTTGTCTTTCAATTTTGAAGACCATTGAAGTATCATCAGCAAACAACACTATGTCAGTTAATTTCTCCACCATAAAAGGCAGATCGTTAATATATACCAGGAATAAGAAAGGGCCTAATATGGAACCTTGTGGAACGCCAATTTTAACACCCGATCCATCAGATTTAACGCCGTTAACTTCTGCCTTTTGAATTCTATTGCTTAAGTATGATCTTAGTAGATCCAACGCTTTATTTCTAACTCTGTAATGATTTAATTTAATTAATAGAGTATTATGATTAACACAATCAAACGCCTTTGACAGGTCACAAAAAACTCCGATAGCATCCTGTGCGGCCTCCCATGCAGAATAAATATGAGATATAAGGGTAATACCTGCATCCGTAGTCGATTTACCCCTAGTGAAACCGTATTGTTTGGCGTGGAGTTGTTTTGTACGATTGAAGTGTGAGAGCATTTGAATGAGTATAATCTTTTCAAATATTTTACTTAGTGTTGGAAGAACAGATATTGGTCTGAAATTTGAAGGATCGCCCTTATCTCCCGACTTGAACAGAGGTATCAGTTTACTGTGTTTCATGAGATCTGGGAAAGCCCCATCGTCAACACATTTATTGAATATATAAGCTAAGTGTGGGGCTATAACTAGAATTACTGAACCAATGACTTTGACTGATATACCCCACAGGTCTTCCGTATTTTTTAAGTTAAGTAATTTAAACGTTTTGACAATGTCCTGGGGATATACATGATGAAATTTTAAATATACCTTACTGACGCTAGTGTTATTTTTTAATAAACTCTCTGCTTCATATGGAGATGAATTTAGACGATCTGTTGTGAGTAAGGGTACATTGGTAAAGAATGTTTCAAAAGCTCGAGCAACATTAGCTCTGGATTTAACAATATCATCACCTATCTTTAGGCAGAAATCATTGTCCCTTGGTATAACTTTGCCAGTTTCACGGTTTATTATTTGCCAAACTGTTTTCATTCTATTATTTGAATTTTGAATTTTTCTATTAATTTGTAAAGTTTTTGCAGTTCTATAAACCAACTTGAAAGTTTTGGAATATTTTTTAACATAGTCATGAAATTTTCGATCAAATTTATAGGTTTTTTGATCATAAAGGTCATACAAGATAACTATATTTTTACGAATTCCAAACGTTGCCCAGTCATTAAATTTATATTTACCGTTGTAGTCACTGACTTTCTTTAATTTAAAAACTTTATTTAATTCTGTCTGAATAATGTTGAAGAAGTCTGAGTAGATTTTGTTTGGGTTCTGTTCATTAAAATCCGGTACTGGCAAATTTATATCTAAGTTTTTCGTGTATGTCTCTAGTTTATGTGATGTAATAGGCCTATAAAATGATGGACCAGTCTTATCCTTAATAGCAATTGGGAATGAAACTGATTGACCACTGTGATCGGAGGTAAGCAGTGAATTACACTTTTACTTGTGAAGTCACAAAAAACGTTATCCAAGCAAGTTTGTATGGTAAGTGTAATTCTAGTCGGCTCTAGAAATACATGACATAAATTAAATGATTTGAACAGAGTTATTAATCGTCGCTTCAGTGTTGTATCTACAAGCAGATCTACATTAAGATCGCCACAAATAATTAACTTTTTTCTATTATTACAAAGTTTAATGAGGGCTTCCTCCATAATTTTCTCAAATATTTCGAAATTGCCATGGCCTTTTTCATTCCTCAGTGGCCTGTAGACACAAACAATAATATGGCTATCTAACTCAACACAGGATACCTCGATCTTTTGGCGGGAGTTCCTCAGGGTGGTATTCTTTCCCCTCTCTTATTCTCTGTCTTCATCAACTCCATCTCCGATGTTATCTCCTCCCCATATCATCTCTATGCTGATGATCTTCAGATTTATCGTCATTTCCTCTTTAGTGATGTGAACCTGGCTATAGACACACTGAACGCTGACCTTGAGAACATCAGAACCTGGGCTTTGTCATACGGATTGCTGGTGAACCCCAGTAAGTCCCAGGCGATTATTATAGGTACTAGACACTCCTTAAACGTATTACAACAATTGCCCATACCGCCGGTTACCTATGACGGTACTCTAATCGCCTACAGTGACAAGGCCAAAAACCTGGGTGTCATGTTTGATAGACAACTCTCCTGGACTAACCATGTCAGCGAGGTCAGTAGGCGCGTCTTTGCCACCTTTCACTCACTAAGACGGCTTCAGAACTTTCTGCCCCATCAAACAAAAATTACTCTTGCTCAATCTCTTCTTCTCCCTTTGATCGATTATGCCGATGTTTGTTGGGCTAGCGCCAACGAAGAGCAACTGAACAGACTCGAGCGACTTCAAAATCTCGGGATTCGGTTTATCTTCGGACTGCGCAAGTTCGACCACGTCTCGCAGTATCGCAAGGAGTTAAAATGGCTGCCGATCCGTCTTCGTCGGGACACACACATCCTCACTCTTCTATTCAACATCTTAACCAACCCTCGATACCCTAGCTTTCTCCGTGAGCTTTTTCAATTTCTCCCTTCGGCTCGTCCACGTAGAACTCACACGGCTTCCCTGCTCTCTATACCTCATCACAACACCGTCGCATACAAGCACTGTTTTCGATTGCGGGCGATCACTCTCTGGAACTCGCTTCCCTGCACTATCAGAGATAGTCCATCTCTGCCCGTCTTTAAGAATCGTTTGAAGGAGCATTATCTTTCTCTATCCTAGATTTGAGCTTTGTATATATTAGTTTATTTAGGTGTATTTATATTTTTATATAATATTTATGTACTTGTGTATGTAGTGTATCTAGCAGTTAGTTCAATAGTTCCGTAATATATGTATGTATCTTATCAGAGCACATAGGTCTATCCTGTATATTAAATTATTCTTATCAACCTTGGGTTTGCTGGAAGAGATCTCTATTTAGAGATAAGCATGCCTTTGTAGATGTCCTTTCTGTTTATTATATCTTATGTTGTTTTATGTGCAATAAATATATACGAAATATACGAAATACGAAATACCTCTATTTGTCTTTCAACAGTAAGTGCAAGAATATCTTTCCGTTGTTTCTATATATATTAAACTATATATTAAACTATCACCAAATTGTGTTTGGATAAATGATCACCAAACTTCTTTTTATGTTTTTTGTACTTCAGTTTATGTTTTAAGTATTTTTTGTTGTTCTTACATGTTTAACCTAACACGAAGGATAAAGGGGGCTTCGCTTCGCTCACCCCTTTACCGTTCACCTAGGCTACCGCAATATTTTGCCCTGATATTTTCTGCAACTTTTGGTGATAATTTACCCATTTTGAGTAGAAAAATTTTTTTTTGGTGGTCATTATATTTATGGCCTTAATTAAAATTACAATGTTTAAGATTACATATAAATAATAAGACTGTAACTTACGTTAATGACAAGGGGTAATCTAATAATATCTACTACAATAAAGAAAATTAGATTTTGATTGATTTTTTCCTTATCTCCTTTTGTAATTATACTTTGTGAAGCTATGAAATCGGTCACTAGAATAAAGGATCAAACCTAAAATTATTTTACTACACATACAATCCGAATGTATATGCAGTAAAAGTATCACCATGTCTATTCGATGAGAAGAGTACGACGTGGTCAAATATCTTGCCTCCCCTTCTGATGACGTCATGTAGAAACATACCGATTCCAAATTGCATAAATTCAACACATTTCCTTTCATCGTGTGACGATAAAAATCGGTAGGCGAAAAAGTCCTTATGACATTGTACATAAGTGTCACCGACAGTTCAATTCGAATACTTTCGATGAGTTATCATTCGTGCTACCTGGTTACGATTCGGAACGTGAGAATATTAATTTTGTAATGAAAATTACCCTGGTCTGGGTAATTTTCATTACAAACAGACCAGGCACAGACCAGGGAAGTGTGGACGAAAGAGGGGGAGGCCTTTGCCCAGCAGTGGGACAACTTAATGGCTAAATAAAAAAAAAATACAAACTAACGCGAATTAGTTCATTCAAATCCTTAGACAAACCAATTAAAACCACAAACACAATCGATTCAAATAAGTAGCTTGTTTCAAATAATCAAACATAAACATTGACATACAGGCATATACATTGCTTCTGGCCCCACACTAGGATACTCTGTGTCGTGGGAACCAGAATCACCGACGTCACACACATATAAACACACTGACCTGCGGATTTTTTATTTTCTTACATCCAGCCGGGGCTCGAACCCGGGACCTCTGGCATCGTAGGCAGAGCCACAACCGCAGCGCCACGGCGGTCGTCTATGCTCTGAAATTGGACAACATTCTTAAAAATGACGGCCAAGTGCGAGTCTGACTCGTGCAGTAAGGGTTCCGTCCCACCGTAGAATGGTAGGGATGGTGTGGAGTGAATAGTTTGGATTGTACTAGCAAAATGTTGTTTACAAAGTTATTGGTGCGGCTACTTTCACACGGTTGTATGTGGTATTGAAAGAATTGTTGTATGGGAGCCTCCTTAAATATTTATATATTAGTTGTTATAGCGGCAACAGAAATACATCATCTGTGAAATTTTCATCTGTCTAACTATCACGGTTCATGAGATACAGCCTGGTGACAGACAGACGGACGGACAGCGGAGGCTTAGCAATAATATCCCGTTTGGCACCCTTCGGGTACGGAACCCTAAAAGTCAGAAATCAAATACGATCGGGATTGATCTCAGTGAATCGATTTAACTAGCCACTAAAATACACAATCTTTCCCCGATTGCTGAGAAACTATTAGCAAAACTAGTTTTATGAAGTCTATAACAGTTCTAGCATTGAGTGTTATTTTTAATTTGGACACACGCCAGTATACAACAATAGGAAATGGAACCGAATCTACGTGCAGCTAAGAAGTTGGTCCAAATCAGACTTTCTACCTGTTAGGTTTGAGGATAGGAGCCGGAGGTCACCACGCAAGCATAGTCTGTTGCTAACTGATTTTAATTGCCTTCTCACCCTATACATACATATACCTACACATATAATACATGGGCATCTATGCATAGCTACATTGCTTCTCCGTAGAACAAACTATCTACGTTTGTTATATTAATCCTAACACTACCTAAATATGCTAAAGGTACTTCGAACATTTGAGAACTTGAGTTCCGTAAGAACGAAATATAATTAGAGGTGTCAGTGTCAAATAATGGATTCTGCAAACAATCGATGAAAAGCCTTATCAACTTTATTATCACATGTGAGTACTATACATCACAAGATAGGTAATTTCATAAACTTTATTATGGTACATAACATGTTAGGAAACTAATAAAATAACCTAACAAACTTATCAAATTCCTAACGCAAGACGATTGAAAGTTTATTTTCGCCAGAACCTTGGACGCGTTAGGGTCTACGAGATTCGCTGTACAGGGACATTCCAGAGGTTAAACATGTCTATTCAATCTTTAAGGTGCAAGTTTTCGCTTACCCTCCACTCTATATGTCTCGTCGCTTGCAGTTCGCTTCAGCCACGTAATTTGACCTTTATACAGCAAGTTCAAAAAAAAATTCGCCTCAATCTATTTACCACAACTTCCGTTATTATATTCACTTCAAACGAGTTGTGTAATAAACGGTAAATAAATAAAATGTGATTTTTTAAACTGGGAAACCTTGTTATTCGTTGACTGGTTTGTGTACACGAATATAAACAACAGAAACACATTGATTCAGTTTTAGTCGAATGCCCTAAATGCTGCTTTCGAAAGTGCCGCTCAGTCAGTTATTACGTTACCGCAGACGCCGGGAAAGAATGGCTAGGGAGGCCGGATAGTGATACGAGGCCGGCAAGCCCTTTTCACGACCAGGTATGTTTTGTCAAATATATGCAATGAAATAAAAATACACCACACAAAAAACAAATATATTATTCGTACATTACTGCAGAGACCAGTAAGTAAGCCATCCTGGATACGAGGCCATAGGATAGCACTTATGGACGTGGCGTTTATAGTGCTTTTCTCAAAAATAAAACCATTTATGTTTATTGTGAATATTTTATTTTGTTCGTCTTATTCTTCTTATTCTTCTTAGATAGATAGATAGATAAATTGGCTGGTAGGTTAAGTTCTGCGGCTTACGCTGTTAGGAACATCAGACAAAGCACGGATGTGGGTACATCTAGGCTAGTATATTTTAGTTACTTTCATAGTGTGATGTCCTATGGTATCTTGTTGTGGGGGAAAGCAGCGGATATTCAAACTATTTTTATTATACAGAAAAGAGCTATTCGAGCAATTTATAATTTAAAACGAACAGACTCCTTAAGAGAGCTTTTTAAAGAAATTGGCATACTAACAGTAGCTAGTCAATTTATTTTCGAAAATATAATGTATATACGCAAGAACCTTACAACATTTTCCAAACTTAGCGACAGCTGTAATGTTAACCTAAGAAATAATCACAGACTATGTGCGCCCCGTTTTAGACTCGCGAAGGTTAGCAATTCTTTCAAGGGTCAGTGCATTCTCTACTACATACAATAAGATACCTCTGGAGATTTTGAAATTGCCATTTGAGAAATTTAAAAAGCATGTTAAAGCGACTTTGTCGAAAAAGGGATATTACAATGTTCAAGATTACTTAAATGACAGGACTGTATGGGGTTAATCTGGCTCAACACAGACCTTGCTGTTAATAATTTTGTAATTATTTATTCCTGCTTATTAATCATAACAATTAAATTTTTCATATTTGTATTAGTTAAGCACAAACTATTTTTAAAAGAGATCTAAAAATCAATCTGTGGTAGTTTCTACGCCCTTCTTCTCCCACAGTGGTCCAATGTAGAGAAGAGGCAAAAAATGACGTTTGCTAAGTATATGTAAATATCTACAGTAATAAAGTACTTTGACTATTGACTATTGACTATTGACTTCTGTTAGTATCGAATTCCTAATTTTTAATTAGTATCAAAATAGCAAAAAATTTAAATGAACTGAGCTGAATATAAGTGCAATTCGGACACGTCAACCTCTATGGTAACTCCTTTTTATTAAAGGCCTTTAACTGCCAATAACCTCCTTAGTTTATCTTTGCAGAAAAAAAAATGTATTCTATATTTAAATATTATGATATGTAATGGGATTTCATATTTACTTAATATACACTTATAGTTCTATATTTAAATATTATTATATGTAATGGGATTTCATACTTACTTACTGGACACTTTTGCGTTTTTCTGGACACTTATAAAAATTGTCCAGGATGAGTCACTTTCGGATACTATCTTCACAGATGTTATGGGAACATATCATACTATTTTTGAGAAAACTAAGCCTTCAATTTTGTATGAAATTCCTTTACAGATCTCTCGAGTTGTTCCGCCCGAAACATGGTACTTTGAATAACGCACATAATGACGATATTTCATTGTCATTTCCCTAGCGAAAGACTGTGACAGCATGTCTTTGAGAGTCTGTCAAAATTTGAGTTCCTGGTTGTGTATCGAGTGGTCCTAATATTCAGGTTATTGCAGGACGGCTCGATGGCCCAATACTGAAACACTGGGTGAGTGTTGTCAGAGGGACTCTGACAGTATGTGGAAAAATGAGGCGGGCTACAGATAGGCCCATTTATATGAATTAAGGTTTTTTGGTTTTCTATATATAATTGTGTATAGTATAAGAAACTAACATAGCATTAAATTAATTTGGTAATACTAACGATATATGGATCTACTGTTGTCCGAAATAAATGTTTTATTATTATTATTATTAATATACATTTCTCGAATCAATCGCAACACCAGCCAAAATAATAAATCGGGAATCAGAACATTAACCCTCTCAATAGCCATAAAAATGTCTATAAAAAGCCAAATTGTCATGGCGGCCAGCCACATTACTGATTATTTTATTTTTTTCATTTACTCACTCAGTCGACCAATCAAGCGTGAGATACGAAAGAGAAGGTACGTTTACGGGGAGGAAGATTCCTCCCCGTACTTGAACTTTGAGTCGGTTTTTAGGGTGCCGTAGAGAAACAAGGATAGTCCCTTATAGTTTCGTGATGTCTGTCTGTCCGTTTGTATGTCACAGCAACTTTATGCAGAAACTATCAAGACTACACAGTTTAAACTTGGTATGTAGATGTATTCTGTGAACCGCTTTACAGTTTTTACAAAAAAAATAAAAATAAAAATTAAGGGGGCAAACCATTATTTTTTTAATTATCAAACCTATGTGTGTGAGTTGTCTTTAGATAGGTCTTTAAAAGTGACGAAGAGGTTCATGGAACCAATTTTCTTAAAAGTAAATTTTTAAAGAGACAGACTTTTCCAAAGTGGAAAAAATTGTATCACCCCTCTAACATTTAAAGTAAGAGATTGAAAAGTCTAACAAAAATATATGTTGTGTATCTCGATAAACACTTTCAACGAAAATTGGGTTAAACAAGTAGTTTATGTGACTGCTGCATAATGCCTAATTATGAACAGTTACATACACTAGTTTATCTACACACATATCATAAGCTCTCTTTGATGTGTTCAGGAACCGCATGTTTGACCGGCATTGTGGTTCTGCAATTGTTTAGCTTGTTCTTTAGTACCAACTTCACGCAGACGGGCGTCGGCGTTCGAAATTTGAATGTCAGTACCAACTTCACAGACAAACTAGGGACGGCACGCGGGTGGGCGTCGGCTTCGAAATTTGAATGTCATTATATGTAGAAAAACTACACATAATGACCATTATGTGTAGTTTTCCCAGATACGAAACGAGTTTTTACCAAGTAGTTTAACATAATGCTGATCGTAACGTGCGGTTTTTGAACGCAGTAAAGAGGGTTTATGATACGTGTGTAGATAAAAAATAAAATAAGCAGTTTTTATGATATAAAACATTTATTAAAAAACGCAAATATAACTTTGTCATTCATACAAACACTATGACAAACAAAGTAATTATTTGCTGGTGAAGAATGATTGTGGTATTTTGGATAGGTGTATCAGGTGTATATGAAGTGAGTACCTTGATAATTTATATTTTTTGGCTTGTATTCAAAATTTATTAAGGAGCCCTAAATGTGCCAAGTCCGACACGCAATTAGCCGTATTTTTTTAAAAATTTTAACTTGGTGAATTATTGAAGCTACTGTGAACTTGAATCTTAACTGTGAAAGATAACATTCGGATAATCTGCCTACCTACTCTTTAACCTTAGCTCAATTTTGTATCCCTGATAGGTATAGCGATTCGGAACGTGATTGCAATTTTGAAATGACAATGTAAAAGTAAACACCTTCGTCTTTGGCCGCCATCTCCTATCATTGCGGCTATTTGTGGCCGTGATGATGCGGCGAGCCGCAATTTTCCGAGGAAAATATTGCTGGTGGTTGAATTTAACCATTCAGCGAGGCTTTGAAGCCAGGTTCTCCTGCGGCCAGGCCTTCGGCGGCCGGGTTCGTTTTTGAATTGTGCCCCTACTTTTTGTGAGGAAATGCATAGTTTTTCTGAAAATCGAACTTGAAAATTGGAAAATGCAAAATTGGAAACGAAACGCAATTTATCACAAAAAAATACGTATCTTACGTCAAAAATACCATACATGAGCAATATTATTAATTTTATTGCGAGTTTGTGAGCGAAAAATAACCAAAATGGCGCACGATGTTAAGACGTTTGTTGTTAATTAATGCGATAAAATATTTGTACAAAGTTTAATAAATATACTGTTACGCCGGTAGGTTAGGTCAAAAACTTTGAACGTCAATTTCAGTGCTTTAGAGGCGTTTTCAGCAGGCTGAAAAGTCATTTCAGGCCGTTTCAGAAGTTACTCTATCACATATCTAAAGATCGAAATTTCACCCAAGTTGCCGTCGTTTTCAGGCGCCTGAAACATGTTTTCAGTCCGTTTCAGGGCACCCTCTATCAGATGACGCCATAACCTGAAAACCCGTTTTCAGGCGTTTTCAGGACCCCTTATGGGCCTCTGAAGCACAAATCGTTATATGGCGAAATATCCGGTAGGAGTGACAGAGAGAGTGCACCATTAGAGAGAGACATATATGGTCTCGAATGTTCTCGGCCCGCACGCTGGTCCTTACTAGAATATTCGCGATATGTGTGGACAATGTGTCCAGAGCGGCTCCGCGGGATATAAAAGGCGCCGACGGCCGGCGCGAGTTAGTTACATTTTAACTGCGATCGAGTGCTAGTACAAGGATAATCGGAGAGAAAGACTCTTCGTGTGAATAGTGAGTGTGTTTTAATTAGTGGATTTTAAGTACAGTTCGTGTGAATTGTAAGTGCGTAATTTGGGTAATAAAGTGAGTGTTTTATTTAGTGGATTAATTCGTGTTTTTCTATCAAATACGAACCCCCACGCTCGTAACATTTAGTGTCAGAAGTGGGATAAAAATGCCGTTAATGCCACGAGAAACCGAGCCAAAAGGAGTGACGACGCGAAGCCAGCTCCAGCTGCACAAGGAGTAGACCTCAACGTTATCTTCGTCCTCCTAAAGGAACAAGCGAGAGAGCTAAAGGAACAGTCGCGAAAACAGGAGGAACGGGCCAGGAAACAGGAGGAACAGGCCAGGAAACAGGAAGAACAGACTCTAATCCTCCAGAATGAGCTTAGGGAACAAAAGGATCACCAGGAGGTACAGGCACGAATGCTTCGTGAGGTACATGAGTCCACGACCGAATGGAAGAGAGAGTTGTCCGAGGTCCAGGAAAAACTGGCCGATA
Organism: Argyresthia goedartella; assembly: GCA_949825045.1. Classification (NCBI taxonomy): domain Eukaryota; kingdom Metazoa; phylum Arthropoda; class Insecta; order Lepidoptera; family Argyresthiidae; genus Argyresthia; species Argyresthia goedartella. Next base: position 22,026,871 of record OX463834.1, read on the forward strand.
TGGATGAAAAACTGGAGAGTCGAGTCCATGATGTCGATAAAAAAATTTAGACCTGTGAGAGCCGTCTCCAAAAACTTGAGATCAAAGTGGCTAATGGTCCAAGTACCTATGTACCCGACGCATCGGTGTCCGGAGGCGGCAGGTTCAAAGTGCCCCCCTTTGACGGTAGCTCATCGTGGACTGCCTATAAGCTGCAGTTCGAGTCTGTTTCCCAGGCTAATGGTTGGAGTAAGGAGCAAGCCAGGACAGCACTGACGTTGGCGCTGCGCGACGAGGCTCTTACCATACTAGAGGCTCTGGGAAACGACCGGACGTACGACCGCCTTCTAGAAGCCTTGGAGGCACGATACGGTGACAGTCACCTGGAGCACGTGTACCGAGCTCAGTTAAAGGACAGGACACAAGGACGTAACGAGTCCTTACAACAGTGGGCCCTGGAAATCGAGAAGTTGGTTAGGAAGGCCTATCAACGTACGTCAGCATCCTTTGTGGACAGTATGCTGGTGCAGGCCTTCATCGATGGGATCCGGGATCTGGAAGTGAGGGCAGCCGTGCGATTAGGACATCATGGCAGCCTAAAGGATGCAGTAGCCCACGCTCTCGAGGTGGAAGCTGTACGACAGGATTCATCCAGGCCTTTCAGGGTGCGAGAAGTGTCGACTACAAAGCCAGTAGATTCCCGCCGCGAATTTGGGCCACGTTGCTACCATTGTGGAGAACGTGGTCACCTGCAGTCAGGCTGTCCAAAAAGGACTAGGAGGGACAGAGACCCCGCTCCAATGGCGAGGAAAATAGGCTCTGTGGAGTCAGAGCCCCAACAGGGAAACGAATAAAAGCCAGGACTATGGGACGAGTGCTGGCTGGCGGTCGAAATGTCTCAATTATGATATCACAGGCAAACGACGGGAATAGTCTGGTTGTCAATGGAGAAATCTGTGGAATACCATGTCTCCTTACCATAGACACTGGAGCTTCTCGGACTGTGATCAGCTCTCGTCTACTGAGACACCTGACCAGAGATCATCTAGTCCGACCTAGGCATCTCCAGCTGCAAACTGCTACCAGCCAGTACATTTCCGTCCAAGGAGAACGAGAGTTAGCTGTGAAAATAGGTGAAAAAGAATACTGGCATAAAGTGATCGTTGCTAACATCGTCGACGACTGCATTATTGGATTGGATTTTATGAGGAGACATGACTGTAAAATCGACTTTAAGGTTGGAGTTCTAAAGTTTGGAGTTGATGAGATTCCTATACAAGGTGGAGTAAATGGAAATGTTTACTGTACCAGGAGAACCATTCTTCAACCAAGGTCACAGGTTTTAGTTCCAGTGAAATTGCCGAACTCCACAAGGCCGCAATCTCACCGCTGTGTGGTGGTAGAGAGGTTGGATGCTGATAAACCGTGGATAACAGCCCGTACATTGGTAACCACGGCATATACAGCATTTGTAAGGATCCTTAATCCAAGCAACACGGAATGCGTCCTCAATAAAGGAACGCTGGTCGGATCATGCCAAGAAATTTCTTGGGTAAGAGGCTGCCGGGAATCTGAGGTAAACGTGAAACCTGGGCATGTTAAGCCTTCAATGGATGTTGAAAAACTACTAAATTACTCCAAGGAGCACCTTACCGAGGAGGAATTCCTTAAGGCGCGTAGCTTACTGCTACGATATCGCAACGTCTTTTCTTCGCATGATGATGACATTGGAAGAACTGGAGTGGTTCAGCATGAGATCGACACTGGGGAAACTATGCCTATCCGACAGCGCCCTCGGAGAGTTCCAGTAGCTCGGGAGAAGGAGGTTGAGGGCATGATCGAGGAAATGCAAAGAAGCGGCGTTATTGAACCTTCAACAAGCCCGTGGTGTTCTCCCGTAGTTTTGGTTAAGAAGAAGGACGGCACCATGAGATTCTGTATTGACTACCGTCGACTTAATGATGTAACCAAGAAGGACAGTTATCCACTTCCACGAATCGACGACACTTTAGACACATTGAACGGAATGAAATGGTTTTCAACGTTGGATCTGAAAAGTGGCTATTGGCAAGTCGAAATCAAGGACAAGGATAAGGAGAAATTGGCCTTCTCTACTGGCAAGGGACTCTGGCAGTTCAATGTTATGCCATTTGGACTGTGTAATGCACCAGCCACATTTGAGAGATTAATGGAACAAATATTAGCTGGACTTCTAGGAGAAACTTGCTTGGTCTATTTGGATGACATCATTATCGTTGGTAGAGACTTCAACGACCACTTGAATAAATTGGAGCAGGTGCTAGGCAAACTACGAGGGGCAAATCTGAAACTCAGTCTGAAGAAATGCTCGTTTTTCAAACGTAAAGTGAATTACTTGGGACACGTGATTTCGAAAGACGGCATCCAGACAGATCCTGAGAAGATAAGCGCCGTGAAGGATTGGCCGACGCCAAAAGACAAGACTGCAGTACGTGCCTTTTTGGGGCTTTGTTCATACTACAGACGTTTTGTGAAGAACTTCTCGGATATAGCAAAGCCTTTGCATCAACTAACGGAAGAAAAGCGATCATTTGACTGGAACGAATAATGTGAGTCAAGTTTCAACGAGCTTAAAGGAAGACTTTGTGAAACGCCAATATTGGGGTATCCAGACCCGAATGAGGATTTCATTGTGGATACAGATGCTAGTAATACTGGAATTGGAGGTGTCTTGTCGCAAAAGAAAGGAGATAACGAAGTTGTGATTGCATATTTCAGTAAGTCATTGTCAAAACCAGAGAGGAATTACTGTGTAACTCGAAAGGAATTGCTAGCAGTTGTCAAGACGTTACAACATTTCAGAAAATACCTGCTGGGAAGAAAGTTTCGTATCAGAACTGACCATGCTGCTTTAAAGTGGTTGCTAGAATTTAAAAACCCCGAGGGACAAGTGGCGAGATGGATTGAACAACTGCAGGAGTATGATTTCATCATCGAACACCGTAGTGGGAAATCACATGGAAATGCTGACGCCCTATCACGTAGACCTTGTGCGGACAACTGTAAACATTGCTCAAGACAAGAAGGCAAGGAATGTGTTCGAATGATAAGAACTGATACGGTTAGCGACGAGTGGAGTGATGAAATCATGCAGCAAACGCAACAAGAGGACCCTGACGTGAGACCCATTTTTGATTGGATTAATGCTGGCGCACCTAAACCAAGATGGTGTGATGTAGCTCCTATGAGTGCGGTAACAAAAAGCTACTGGGCACAATGGGATAGCTTGGTTATGCATAATGGCGTTCTATGTAGAAAATGGGAATCAACAAATGGGAAGGATGCTCATCTGCAAGTCGTTGTCCCAAAGAAAAGGGTGAAAGATGTTTTGAGAAGCTTTCACGATGGAACATCCGGTGGACACCTTGGAGTAAAAAGGACCCTAATGAAAATTCGGCAACGCTTTTATTGGATTCACTGCCGAGAAGATGTTGAAAATTGGTGTAAACGATGCACTAACTGTGCATCAGTCAAGGGACCGCATACCCGTAGCCGAGGAACACTCAAGTTGTACAACGTGGGAGCCCCTTGGGAAAGGGTTGCATTAGATGTCGGAGGACCATTCCCAGCATCGGACTCCGGAAACAAGTACATTCTTGTCGTGATGGATTACTTCACGAAGTGGCCTGAAGCATTCCATTGCCATTCCTAATCAAGAAGCGGTAACCATAGCTGAAAAGTTAGTGAACGAAGTATTCTGCCGGTTTGGGGTACCACTCGAAATCCACAGTGATCAAGGAAGAAACTCCGAGTCTGCGGTCTTTCAGGAGACTTGTCGCATAATGGGAATTCATAAGACGAGGACTACGGCGTTTCATCCACAGTCAGATGGAATGGTTGAGAGATTTAACCAGACACTGGAGAGACATCTAGCCAAGGTCGTTGAGAGCCATCAAAAAGATTGGGATCGGCATATCCCCCTCTTCCTGTTGTCTTATAGGTCGGCAACTCACGAAAGTACGGCGGTTACTCCATCGTATGCGAATTTTGGAAGAGAACTCCGTCTGCCTGCAGATCTCCTGACTGGACGTCCGCCCGATACACCAAGGACCATCACGGAATATGCAAGTGATTTGCGGGATCGGATTGATGATGTTCACAGCCTGGTACGTGAACACGGGCTCCACGTTAGCATAAAGATGAAAACCCGATATGACCGGAAGTCTTATCAAGTGGGTTTTGAGGAAGGTTCGTTGGTGTGGCTACATAACCCTATGCGACGAGTAGGAAAGTCCCCGAAACTATCTCCGAATTGGGAAGGGCCTTACAAGGTAGTCACCAAAATAAACGACATCACGTATCGAATCCAGCGGAATCCTCGTAGTCCGAGCAAGATTGTTCATGTTGACCGGCTGGCCAGATACCACGGAAATAATGATGCTCGGGACGAGCATGTCTTAGGAGGGGGTAGTGTTACGCCGGTAGGTTAGGTCAAAAACTTTGAACGTCAATTTCAGTGCTTTAGAGGCGTTTTCAGCAGGCTGAAAAGTCATTTCAGGCCGTTTCAGAAGTTACTCTATCACATATCTAAAGATCGAAATTTCACCCAAGTTGCCGTTGTTTTCAGGCGCCTGAAACATGTTTTCAGTCCGTTTCAGGGCACCCTCTATCAGATGACGCCATAACCTGAAAACCCGTTTTCAGGCGTTTTCAGGACCCCTTATGGGCCTCTGAAGCACAAATCGTTATATGGCGAAATATCCGGTAGGAGTGACAGAGAGAGTGCACCATTAGAGAGAGACATATATGGTCTCGAATGTTCTCGGCCCGCACGCTGGTCCTTACTAGAATATTCGCGATATGTGTGGACAATGTGTCCAGAGCGGCTCCGCGGGATATAAAAGGCGCCGACGGCCGGCGCGAGTTAGTTACATTTTAACTGCGATCGAGTGCTAGTACAAGGATAATCGGAGAGAAAGACTCTTCGTGTGAATAGTGAGTGTGTTTTAATTAGTGGATTTTAAGTACAGTTCGTGTGAATTGTAAGTGCGTAATTTGGGTAATAAAGTGAGTGTTTTATTTAGTGGATTAATTCGTGTTTTTCTATCAAATACGAACCCCACGCTCGTAACATAAAATAATAATGGTGTTTGTTCCACTACTCTCTAGAGTGTTTTTATGAGCCGGAGACACTGAGGGGCGTAGGCGACCACGCACTGCGCACACCTAGTGAGATGCCCCCCCCCCCCCCCCCCCCCCTGCACCCCCTCCCCCCAATTAAGGGGGCACGATTAGAACAAGACTGACCTGACTCCATCCGTTCCAGATACTTTAAACATTCTCCCGCACACCCAAATTTCGAAGGCTTCCAAACGATTACATAATGTTTGGGTTAGTGTCCACGCTTCTACACCGTACAGAAGAACTGAAAATATGTAACACCGAACTAGGTGGCATCCAGTGGAGAGTTTGAGACTTTGGTTGCAGAGAATGGCATTTTGATCAAAACACCTGGCCTGTGCGATGCTACATCTGACTTCTACACTGTGGCAATCTTGTTCGTTCACATCACAACCCAGATATTCACAAAAAACTAGGTGGGCAATCAACAGCTTAACTCGTTTAAATCGTCGAGACTGAACGGCATGATGGGGACGGGATGGGAGGAGACCAACTAGTTCTGGCATTAACCAATGCCATGCTTGCATGTCTGGCACACAGATATATACCGAGACACTGGAGAGACTTAAAAGGAATTTTTACACCCAAGCCCGGTAAGAGCGACTACTCAGATCCCAAATCCCATAGACCAATCAGCCTTACCTTGTTTCTGCTGAAAACAATGGAAAGGCTATGTGATAAAGATGTACGAGAGAAGGCCCTGAGTAACATACCCTTGCATCAAAATCAGCACGCCTACAGTCAAGGTGTATCTACAGAATTGGCTCTTCATTCCGTTGTTTGTAAAACTGAAAAAAAAATCAACAGCAAGTCTATGTGCCTAGGAATCTTCATTGTCAATGTAGAAGCCTTCGACAAGACTACATTCACAAGCATAACAGCGGCACTTGTAAAACACGGAGAAATGCAGTTATGGTGGAGTCGATAGGTAATATGTTGAGTAAGAGAGCTATTAAACTCACTTCAGCCGAATCCCAACACGCATTGATGGTGAAGGAATGCCCCCAGGTAGTTGTCCTCTTGCCGCTGCTTTGGAACCTGGTGGCGAACGACCTGATCACCAAACTGATCACACAACACTATCATACGGTAGGATATGCCGATTATATAGTGATACTAACAAGTAGAATCGTCACAAGTACTATATGTGATTTCTCCCAAGCAGCACTGCGGATCGTGTCAGTCGACCCAAATAAGATGGAAATGGTAATCTGGGCAACAATCGCCCACCTAGGTTGTTTGGTAAAGAGCTAAAATTTGTGTAAGTGAATAAATTGGCCACGAACCAAATTATCTACTATCGAAGCTAAAGCACAACGACTCCAGAAGCTGGGTCGCTTGGCAGCAACAGGATGCATGCGGACCACACCCACTGCGGCCTTAGAAGTCATACTGGACCTGCCTCCGCTTCACCTCTTCATCAAGTTGGAGGCGGCTGCAACAGCGGTGCGTCTTGAAGAACTCAACCTTTGGAGACATGCTAGGGTACCACATACTGAAATACTCGATGAGTACATAGGTAAGGAGTCGCTATTAGAAGCGGCAACTGACAGGATACCCAAGCAATTTTTTTTTTGACAAACGGCATAAAATACAACTGCATGAAGACCCTTGGCAGGGCCTTAACCAAAGCGAACTAAGGATTTTCACAGATGGTTCTAAAACAAACTCAGGTACAGGCACCGGGGCATTCTCGGAAGATCTTAATATGAAGAAATCAACACCATTAGGTGCCCACAACACCATTTTCCAAGCCGAGTGTATGGGCATCATAATGGCTACTACAGCAGAAAGAGAGCTAAAGGATTTCCCTATCCGCATACTATCTGACAGCAAAGCAGTTCTGCAAGCCCTACAAAGCAACACCACCAGCTCTGGGCTTAAATACGAGTGTCACCAAGCCCGGTCAGAGGTATGTAATACTATTTCCCTGCAGTGGATAAAGGGACACAGTGGCTCGCGCGGCACGATGCAGTCGACGTACTGTCAAGGTTGGGTTCGGAACAGATGGTAGAGGGACCAGACCCCATAATACTACTGCCATTCAGCTTTTTGAGGAAAACCCCACGACAACACACAAAAGTAACTCACCAACGTTATTGGTCAACCTTGGATATCTACAAGCAAGCCAGCCTTCCCGACGATCAGACCCGGATTATCGCGTAAGCTTCTGAAGCTCAAGTGGCCACAGCTTCGCTTGGTAACCGGAGAGATAACTGGATACGATTTGCTAAACAAACACTTCGAGGTGTTACGGACAGCCCCCTGTGCAGAGCCTGCATGGAGGTGGAGGAGACATCCACCCACGTCCTGTTGGAATGGTCGTGGCCATCTACCGGGCAACACACCTCGCGACGCCGGGGTCGCTCCAAGAAGTCCTCGGCAACATCATGGGTTTGCTAGGCTTCCTACAGGAGCTGGGTTGGCAGGAGTAGTGCCCCCAACCCACGACACGCAAAATAGGCGCACATTTAAGACGTCGAGTTTCGGGAAAGTGGCCTTCGATAAACTATACTATATAACCCAGATATTTATCAGAGCGAACTCTCTCCAACAGTTGGTTCTTGACGTGGAGATTACCAGCTGTTTGCGCACGATCAACGATCATGAATTTGGTCTTCTTTATATAAATGTTATCATTTTGGGCACTGATCTCCTCGACCCGATTTAGCAGTGGTTGTAGATCCTCAACTGAGCCGGCAAGGTGAATAATATCATCGGCGCATCGGATGTTGTTGAGGGTCTCCCATTTACTAAAATAAACACATAAACATTTATAAATTAACAGATACATTGCTTCAACTGTTACAACTACAATTGTTACAACTTTATAGTCAACACACGTGTAGCTCTTATGCGCTGGGAATAGCGACTCGCCCCATGATTCTACAGCCCACCATCTTTCTTTGTAAACTGACGGCATTTGCTATCTTATTTTTCATCTAATGTCTATTTTTCATTTGTTAGCAAATAAATATTTATCGATGTAACTTGTCGGCTTTCTAATATGTTATCTATGTAGTATTTATCAAATTATAGTTAATCCTTGAACTGCATGCGTAAGGTCCACTTCGCACACAATATATATGCTTCTAACTGCCAAAACTGCTAGCGTATGTGGCAACAATTTTTGTATATCACAATATTACCTTCCTCTTGCAATATGTATCCCTTGTATAGATACTTCAACTCAGTTGGCGCGTGGCGCTATGTGTGGGTAAACCTTGTACATATACAGTGACTTTGTGTGCGTGACAAGAGGTACAGTCGGGTACAAATACAAATACAGTTATCGTGTGCAGGAGCGCTAACTTGTTGTGTTTGATAATATACGGGTTCTTAAAAAAACAATAATTTGGTATTGGCACACTGTAATTTAATGTTTATCTATTGAACATATTACTCATTCTGAATCGCTACTTGAAAAATCAAATGATGAATTGTCGGATTCGCTGCTCTCACCAAGGTTGATTACGATATCTGACTCCATGTCAAAATGTCGATAGTATTCTTCTTCTTTCTTTTGTACATGTCGACAAGTATTACCCCATATCTCTCCATCAATTTGGCTTAGACTTTCATTTATTAGTTCCATTATTCCCGTCACATTTTGGTCGACGTTATGCGAAGCAATATATATTTTTTTAATTCCCCACACATCTTCTATGGGGTTTAGATCAGGATGATATGATGGCAGTCGAAGAACTTTTATGCCATATGGCTGAAGTATGGTCATCAATCTTATAACAAATATGTTTTTTTTTGTTTTTTTTTATCAAATCATACAGTTCAATTTTTTTCATATCTAGATTAAAAGCTATATGTTTTTCTGTCAGCCATCTCTGCACTTCTGTTTTTTTTGGAATTAGAATTTGGAGCTCTGTCATTTTGAACATTATGGTATGAATCATTATCAAGCACAATTACAGAGTTAGGTGGCAGATTCGGTACAAGACGTTCTTTTAGCCACTTTTCATAGTTTTCTGCGTTCATATTAGAGTGATAATCACCGGAAACAGTATTTGCTTTGAATGTCAGTAGTGCGTTAGGAACGAAACCTTGTTCTGAACCAGCATGCACAATGATAATTATTTGTCCTTTAGACATGTTTCTCTTTAAAGGTGGTCCATCTTTATTACCCCATCCTTTGTTTTGCACATGACTAGTTAAGATATAGCTCTCATCTGTATATACGATACACCGATTTTCTTGACGGAATCTGAGCAAGTTTTTCAGGTAAGAAAACCGTAGTTTTTGGATGTCATGCCGCTCTATAATAACACGTCTGTTATCCACAGTTTTTCGCCATTTGTATCCCAACTTTAACAAAGCTGTGCGCAGAGTCGAAATACTTCCATCATAATTAAGTTTCTCTTGAAATATTCTTTTCAACTTTAGCAAGGTAGGTAACTCGTGATGTTCTAAATGGTTATTTTGAATAGTTGAACGTATAACCTCAACGTTAAAGTTGTCTAATTCTAACTTCTTTGAACGTTTTTTGCGGTCTTTTTTGCGGATTTAAATTTAGAGTCAGATTTTTTTCCTTCAGCCAATATATTAGTTATTGTTCTCTCTGATACCCCCACTGCCATTGCTGTTCTTTTCCGTAAGCTGTTTAAATATTCACTTAATTTAGATATTAAAATTGGACTTGCACTGCAAACTGGATCACTTACTAGTTGCAATATATCTCTCGCATCTTTTTTCAGAAATTCGTATACCTTAGCAACGGTTTCTCGAGTTTAAAACAATAATACATAAACGTCAACAAGGATATAATATTTCATTTCATTTAAATATTATTTAATTTTTATAAGAAATAGAATCATAATAAAAATTTATTATATCTAAATTTAAAATTAACAAATATTTACCTGACTCCTTAAACATTTTCTCCGCGAAGAACTAGACATTTTTGTTAACGACTGAACCCGTAAAAAAAAGCGATAAGAACTAGGGTTTGCGATCCGGATATCCGATTATCCGGTTATCCGTACAGTTTTTGGATCAGGATAATTTCTGTCGTAAAATGCGGATATCCGGATCTCAAAGTTATGTCAAATTGACATGAAAACAGCCTAAAAAATATTTTTTTTTTTATTTTTTTTTTGCTATATCTACGTACATATGTATACGTCTCTTTTTTGCTTTTGCTTTGTATAAATTAATGACAATTTCAAAGAGTTATTTAATGTAATGTTAAATATAGATAGAGATTTTAATTTAATTTCATACATTACAGTCGGACAAAGTTATTAGGTGCCATTTGACGTTTAAGTTATCCATAGAAAAATAATCAGCTGCACACACAACATTGAACCATATCTTCATGACTTAAGTAAACGTCAAACGGCACCTCTTAAATTTGTCCAACTATAGCAATTAATAATTACCACGCAGTTGCTACCTGCGCCGTGCCCGCATTGTAGAGTCATTGTGCTAAACGGGCCAATCGCGTTGCAGTAGCGTTTGAATAGGTAATCAGAGGGGGTCTTTGTCTCAGTCTCAGGTAAACCCTTTTGCGAAGTGACAGTGTTGTTGTTTTTTTTGGTGACGCATTACACGCGAATAATTGTGTTACTATGAGGTAAATTTCTAAAAATCATCGTTTATTTTTCTTACATGTAAATTATATATTTTATTTATTGACATAAAAAAATAACATTTGTGAAAAACAGTTGTAGTTTGAATAAATGAACTGCAATGTGCAATCAAAAATACCACGTGAGTTTGTGTTGTAGTTGTAGCCTACTACTACAACACAAACTCACGTGGTATTTTTGATTTGATTTGAAACTTGTAGGCAGCATGTTTTTATGTAATTCAGAATTTTGAGTAAAATATTAGTTGATTGGTATAAGATCAGAGCGAAAAAATATGCGGTATATTATCATTAAAGTTAATAGTAATTGAATAAGACTGGATTATTTAATTTGAAGCTATGGCTATGACAAACGTAATAGAGATCGCGCCACGAAAGAAGTCCCGCGGATTTTCGGTCTCTCTCTTTCACTCCATGGACTTTAGATTCTAGAGTGAAAGAGAGAGACCGAAAATCCGCGGGACTTCTTTCGTGGCGCGATCTCTAGGTGCCATTTGACTTTTACTTAAGTCATGGAGATAAGGTTCAATGTTGAGTGGCGCTGTTTTTTTTTCCAAGGATTTCTTAAATGTCAAATGGCACCTATTACGTTTGTCCGACCATTGCTGAGATGTAGATTTAAATAGTTATCTATTAACTGTCGTCTTTGCCTTGCTTGTTCCGTTTTTTAAAAAAAAGACACTTGTCTTTATTTTTCAGATTGTAATTCAATATTACAAATGCAGTAAAATGACAAGTAAAATTGATTTTAAGGAGTAAAAGAAGTCAACGGACTCAATTTCCGTCTGGGAACATTTTTTGCGCAGTACAGATGGTTTGCAAGCACAATGCAAACAATGCAAAAAAATACTGAAAATAGCCGGCTCTACTTCACCTTTGCACAAGCATCTTAAACTTCACCCGACGATTTCAATCGCATCTACTCAGCAAACTGCATCAACATCAACTGTAGCTTCAACTCGGGAGACTGAAACGATTTCCGAACCTCCGACCAAGAAAGTTAAGATGACTGACTTCTTCAAAAGCGAGGAGAGTGCTGAAGTTTTAGTTTCACAATTAGCTGCATTAGATGGACTTTCGTTTAACAGTATTTGCAGATCAACCTCAATCAGAACGCTTTTTAACAAAAGTGGACTCAAATTACCACATTCTCCCCACACTATAAGAAAAACTGTGGTTACCCGGAGCGAAGAGTTAAAGCAAGAGGTTAAAAATTAATTAGAAGTACTAAAATCGCGTGATTTCAGGTTCACGGCAAGTCTAGATGAATGGACTTCACTAAGAAACATACGTTACATGAATGTCTACATTCATTGTCAAGAATTGAAAGACAAACATTTCAGAAACCTGGGACTCGCAAGAATAACAGGAAGCGCTAATGCAGACAACTGCTATCAAATTCTTGAAAACAGACTGGCTGAATACGATTTATCCCTAGAAGATGATGTTTGTGGTTTAGCTTCGGATGGTGCATCCGTTATGAAAGCTATGGTTCGGCAAAGCACGTCATTTCATCAGCTTTGTCTAGCCCACGGAATTCAGTGTGCAGTACTTGACGTGCTTTATAAAAATAATCAGCGATTGGTAGAGCGCATCCCAGAAACAAGCGACGTAGAGTCATATCATGAAGACAGCTCTGACGAGGAAGATGATAATGAGGGTTTCATTGTAGTACCAACGCCTGCAAATGTTTCCCCTGAGAATGCTCCAGAAATAACTAAGAATTACAAAGATTTTATCGCAAAGGCCCGAAGAGTTGTAAAATTTTTCAAGTCTCCACTTAGATCAGAGCGTTTATACAAATACGATACGAAAAGGCTAATATTAAATTATCGTTGGACGTCAAAACAAGATGGAACAGCCTCGCTGTAATGATTCAAAATTTTCTGAAACTGAAGAACAGTATTCAAAAAGCACTAATTGACTACAACAATGAAATACGTTTCACTGATGAAGAGATACAGCTATTGGAAAACCTATCAAGTTCTTTGTGCATTATAAAAGCCACCGTGGAAGCAATCTGCAAACAAAAAGTTGATTTATTGACAGCAGAAGCTGCATTGCAGTTTATGATTGAAAAACTTGATCAAGAAAACTGCTGCGTCAGCGAAGAGCTCATGGTGTCTTTAAAGAAAAGGATCAGTGAACGACGAATTCCTATATTAAGTGGCACACTAAAATACTTGCACAACTGTGCCAATTTTTATAAAGAAGGTCCTTCAAGTTACCCTTTCCAGAATCCTGATAGTGAAGAGATTTAAAGTTCATCGCTAAAATGAATACGCAATACTTTTCGCCAAAACCGCAGCCAGAGCCGATGGAACCTACGCTCGATGACTCAACAGCACAATCCCAATCGCATACTCAAGAAGGTACTGCTAATTTGAACACAACCTTCTCAATAAAGGAACAGTTGCAGAAAAGAATAAATGAAGCTATTTCAGCAACACAGTCAACTTCATCAGCACATAGTGATTCTTCTAGTCAACTAGACATGGAAACGAAGGTCCGAGTTGAGATGGCTCTATATGACAGTGGCGGCGAACGGGGTCTACATTTGTTGCGAGTGTACAAATTACTGAAGACTGTACCACCAACCAGCGTAGAAGCTGAGAGAGTATTCTCCGCCGCAGGCTACATGTGTAATAAAATTCGTAGTTTAATGCATGATTATACTCTCGATGCTTTAAGTTTTTTAAGATCATACTACCAAAAGAGTCAGGTGAATAAATAATAGTGTTCAATAATTTTACAAAAATAATTTATATTTACGTGCCTTCTCCTCATTCCACAAAGAAACATCTTTGTATCGTTTTAGTTTAATTTTAATAATTTCAAATAATAACAGTTTAACGTTCAATAAACAACAATTTCCATGCATTTTATTTTGTTTTTTATTTTTTTAAATATTCCATTTAGTTAAATAAACAACTATTTCCATACATTTTACTCTGTATTTTTATTTTTTTACAATATCCGGATATCCGGATGATCAAATTTCAAAACGGATAATATCCGGATAGTAAAACGTTCCGGATCTTGCAAACCCTAATAAGAACACGTCATGCTCGGACGACGACTGCCGCGTCACTGCCACACAAATGAAACCTGTATATTTACAAGCGCACGCGCACATAGCGCCGCGCGCACAACTGAGTTGAAGTATCTATAGCTATCTATTATATTCATTTTGTCTATCCTCCCCTACAGTAACCAGATAATGACCGAGCTTTTAATGTTTACGAAACTACCCTCCAGTGAATTCAATTGTAGTGTTCAAATATCATCGTAATACTTGAGCGGAAAGTTCGCACGTCGGTTTCACTGGCTACTACTACACAGGTTTCCTAGAAGCGTAGTAACCAGGGCACCTGCTGACTCTCACCAACATAGTGTTACTTCTACTGTGTTACTTCTGAGACAACTTAAAGTGTAACTTTAAGTTTAAGTGTAACTTTAAGTTGTCTCATGTGATTACTAGTGATTAGGTGCCCGAAGGGTGCCAAACAGGACCCTATTACTGTATAGTATTATAGTATCTGTGCTATTACTAAGCCTCCGCTGTCTATCTATCTATCTGTCCGTCCGTCCGTCCATCCGTCCGTCCGTCAGCGGGCTCTATCGGATCAACCAAAATAGGTAGAGAGTTGAAATTTTTACAGAATGTGCATTTCTGTAGCCGCAACAGCAACGTATTTTTGAAAATTAAATTTTACCCATATAAGCGACTGTTTTTTTTAAATCCCTGCCCCTGCGAAATACTTCATAACATCATGATTCAATATCACCATAAATTTCATTTCTCTTAATAATTTTGAGATCGCTCAGTCGGTTTCGTATCGGTTTCCCAATCTTGAAGTTCCGGGTTTGATTCCCAGAGAACACACTTATTTTTCTTTTTGTTTTGCTTTTATTAGGATTTTAGAATATAGGATTTAGTGATTTTTTGCTTTTACCATGGCACGGAACCCTTCGTGTGCGAGTCTGACCCGCACTTGACCGATTTTTATTATTTTATGTTATTTTTTGTAATATTGAAATAAACAAATTTGAAATTTGAAATTGCTTCCGGCGCCACCCTGTGTGGCGAGCAGAAACAGCGACGTCACACACATTCACACATATAAACATCCAAGACCGGCGGATACATTTTTCTTCCACCTCAGCCGGGATTCGTACGCGGGACCTCTCGCTTGCGAGGCAAGTCCTCGAACAGCAATGCCGCAGAGGTCGTCTAGCGATTTAGTTCATTCAAATCGGTCGACAAACAGTCGCAAACACAATCAAAATCGCTTTAAACGACATCTCGTGTCAAATAATTGTCAATTAAAAATAAATAAAAAGGAGTTTATTGCCATAAGAAACACATAGGTTATATTTGGAGAATGTCAAATCTTAAACTAACACATATATAAGGTAAAGGGAAATATAGAACTCAATTTGAATTCTTTCACCTCAATGTTTTAGATGCTGGAGGCAAAGAGGCGACTAGAAACCTCCAGCTTTATACGTAATTTTTTACAGAATTGGAGCAAACACCTTCCCAAGCTTTCTCGTCTTCTACTTAATCTGATATTTTGTACTAAGCCTTTTTAAATAAGTGATTTTTAACAACATTTTTAAATTAATTTACAGACAATTCTTGTAACGTTAGGATTTTGTTGTAAAAGCGAATACCTTTAAAAGATACATTAACCTTATGGAGCCTAGTAGTAGGTATAGCTAGTTTATTCCTATTTCTAGTGTTGACATTGTGCCTGTCGCTATTCTTAGGAAATTTATCAATATTTTGTGGACGTACATTAGGTTTTCATAAATATACTGACACGGCACTGTCATAATGTTAAGAATGTGCAATGAAGTCGAACATCCTTAAAACCGATCCGGATTAAATACATTGCTTCTGGCCCTACACTGGGATACCCTGTGTCGCGGAGACCAGAAACAGCGACATCACACACAAACATCCAAGACCTTGTTTTTTTGTCTTCATCCCCAGCCGAGGATCAAACCCGTGACTTCTCGCATGGTAGGCTGAGCCACTACCACAGCGCCACAGATGTCATCATTATCGTTCAAATGCCGATTTCAAATGGATCGCCGGATCGATGTTGAATAGATAAAAGGGGGCTGATAAGCCTAGGCAGTGACACCACGTGACACCTTATGTCTGATTGGCTCATAAATAATTCATATCTTCAGATGTTCTGGAAGCGTCTACCACTCAGCAAAATATATGAAGCATAAATTATATGAGACAACGCACTCATGATTAAAGTTGAATTATAAATTTGAGGCCAGAAATCTAAACAATGAACTGTCATTTTCCAGTACAAAAAATATAATATGAATGTCAAAGTCAACTGTTTTGTTCTAGAATATGACAGTTGTTTGTTTACATTTCTGGTCTCAAATTAAAAATAGTACTTTAGCAACAAGCAAGTTTAATAGCCCGCTGATTCATATATCGTCTGGGGTGTTCGCAACACCAACACTAGCTATGTAATACGTAATATTTAGGTATTTGTTTATCAAATCAAATCAAATAAGTTTATTTGCATGATTTTTGGTAACAATATTGGATCTTAATTTTATACATTTTCATCGCAAAAATCTGCCTTTTCAGGCGTACAAATATTGATTTTAATAAATTAATTTTATGTCATCACATTATTCAATTAAATTAAATAGTTTAGTTATTCAATTAATTTTTTTGAAAAATATATAATTCACACTTCACTTAAATTAAATAGTTCTAACATTTTATCAGAAAAATACATAATTCACACTTCAATGTCATAAGTAAGTAAGTTATAGTTCTATAAATAATTTGTAATTATTTACACTATTTCTGAGTTGACATTATTTGTCTCAATTAAGATACTCATTGATAGAATAGAAACAACGACAGATGAGCCAATCACGTAATTTAGTTTTAAACAAATTAAATTGTAGATCTTTCAATTCTGTTGGTAGGGCATTGTATATTTTTATGGCCTCAAACATCCGTGGTCTGATATTTACATGCATAGATAGGCATGCATGTAACTATCAGACCACGCAGGATGCTTCAAATGCTCGTTCCTGATCCTTTGTACCAATGAAATAAGTTATTAATCTAGTACAGTGTACGGATGCTCCGACGGTGATGGAAAACATCCTGAGAAAATCTTCATTTCTCTATGGCTCTGGAGACGGGTTCCCAGTCACCAAAATGGAGTTTAGAGTCTGGGTTTATGGACGCACTTTGCCTCAGCCACAACAAGTGGGAAAAACTGAGCCATTGGCCACCACACTGTCTCAGTGCGGATGGAGGGATGTCGGGCTAGTCGCCAACGTGACAGTCAAAAGTTTTCAAGGTGCCACATTGTGGGATCTGACCACGATCTGACGCAGCCGACTATATTACCGAGAAGCGATATTTTTTAGGGTTCTTTATCTTAAAATGAAAAAAGCAACCCTCATAGAATCGCCTTGCTGTTCGTCTGTCCGTTCTGTGTGTCTGTCATGAACCTTTTTCTAAGGTACGCGTTAAAACATCAAGTTGAATAAATTGTTGATTTGATTACTCACGTCTGAGAAAATCAAACTTTATGTCAACGCATTCAAAAGATACCACCATAAATAAGCATAAACATAAATATTTATATACAGGCACATACATTGCTTCTGACCCTACACTAGGATACACTGTGTCGTGGGAACTAAAGACAGCAACATCACACACATATAAAAATCCAAGACCTGTATTTTTTTCTTTATCGCGAGGGTATCAAAACCTATAGGGTACAGGATCCTTCCTGTTGACCCATAATCATGATATTTGGTACGAAGCAAGGCCTTATAGAACCTCCGGTGCGCGAGTCTAACACTGGTCCAGTATGGTTCGTATCCCACTTCTGGAAAAAGCCCCCCCCTTCTCTTAGACCACTCATTTCTATCTTGTGCTGCCCCCACCCAGTCCGGCAGAAACCTGCCTAGGTGATCCCGGCATTGACGTCATCAATAAACTTATAATATCATTTCTCATTCCAGGCAGCCATGGCCGACACGACCACGATAGCCGGCAACGCCACCCCGGGCGGTGACGTAGCAACCGGTCCTGATGGCCAGCCACTCTTGGCCCCGAAGAAACCGAACCGGGGGCGCGGCAAGCCTGAGGTGGTGCGGCCGAAGAGGAGCTTGCTCTGTCTGGACTTGAAGAATCCGTTGAGGAGGATGTGCATTGCGATTGCTGAGTGGAAGTATCCTTTTGAAGACGGTTCCTTAGTCTCCTAGTTTACGCTGTACGCTACGGACTTCAGCGTCAACGTTTGTGTGACAAGATAACAATACGTCGACGCCAACATCTGAATGAGACCACGTCAGTAGACTTCTCTAAAAGCATTGTGATGCTCTTATCGGTCTACGGAGACCAAGGTCCATGTCCCCAGACCCGTTTCCATGGTTACCTGTTACCAACCACATTAGTTTCGTGTGTCTAGCTTTAGATTAGATTGTCTTCGTGTTTACCTTTCTAGTAGCCCAAGAAAACGAAACGGAATTGGTAACCATGCAAACGAGTCACAAACGAGTGATCAACCAGTAGCGCCGTGTGTGGCGTCCTGGTTGATTACATAGGAAGTGACTCAAAGTAAACTATGCAGTTAGTAACACGCGTCAATGAACAGTTCCATTTCAGTAGCTCCGTATACATATATATGTATGTCGTGGCCATATTGTAGCACGTATCATGACGTGGTTGACCATTTCACGAAATAGTCAACTCATACTGACCAAACATCAACGTTTGACGATATGGCCATGCACGTTTGGCCATATCGTCAAACTTTAATAATGTAGGGTATCTGTCGTGGCCAAATCAAACCAAATGGTCAGAAAGGGTTAAATTTGATGAAACATGTATTTTTAAAAGCATTTTTATTAAGTACTACCAGAATTTTTTTGGGATATTCATGTCGAACTAACAGGAAGACTATTCGAGGGCTTCGCTACGCTCGCTCCCTATAGTCTTCACCTAAGATTCCGCAGTGTTTTGTCCTAAAATACTTTTGCGTTCAATGAAAGTTCTATTTCAACCTTGGTTGGCCATTTCATAATACGGTATTTGACATGCGGAACCTATTTCAATAAAAACGTTTGACGATATCATAATTGTATAGTTCCAGTAGTTTTACTTTATACAGCATTTAAAATACAGCACATGACTATGACGTCACATGCTAGTATTTCATAGAACTTCTAAAAAATATCTATTTTGACTAGCATCCAAATACCGTATTATCGGCCGCCATCCTCCATCGTGAAAATCAACAACAAATCGACATCAGCGCCTCTAACGGTAGTTAATGTAATGATTATACAATATGATCTCTAAAGTTTAACCACATCATGAAATAGTCATGTATTTTGATGTTCATGTTATCAAACGCTGAACATCCATTGATCTGCTCAGGCCATTTCATGATGATCAGTTTGAGGTGGCTATATAATGAAATTGTCGTATTTCATGAAATTGTGAATCACATCATGATAAGGTAAATTATCGTATCGTTATGTTTACGACATATATACATATGGGCAAAGAGTAGAGTAGTTGAGTCTCTGCTAACCCCTCTCCTGAGAAAAATACATTTAGATTTTGATACCATCATATCCTTATATGCATAATCTCTCGAACGATCTCTTAATTGCAACCTTTTCCACACCAACGGGTTATTCAAGTGACGGGGTGATTACAAACCCTGTATAATTAAAACAAAATGTCTTTCGGTGCCATGACAATATTGTGTCGCCATGTTATGACGTCACTTCGTACGCCCAAAAGCGGAATACGCTAGATTTTTATGTGTGCGATGCTTTGTGGAAAAGGATACTTCAAGTACTTCAAACACGACTCAAAACCCTATCCTCTCTCGTGTTTGAAGTAGAAGGCCTAAAGGATAACACGACAGAGCACATGGCATCCTCGTATCGCGTGGTGTTTGTACTATCTTTGGCGCGTAGCATAAAGGTCAGAGTGCTACGAAATCGTATTCGCGTAGCATCGAATGCTACGCACGATTGTTTGCTGCCAGTAGGCACATGCTACACAATGATAGCTTGGTAAATACATGTATCAATAGAATGCCCTCGCAGTTTACAAAACATGGTAATGTAAATGGAAATATTAACTATTAATTAGTAGATTTTAACGTGGGAGACCCCATAAGTGACAGTGGTTGCAAGAACTAGTTGGTCTCCTCCGCACTTTACAAAGCCGGGAAAATGCCATCCAGTCCCGGCAATTTAAACAAGTTAAAGTTGTTGATGTTTCTTGTTTTTTGTGGGTTGATTACCTCGAGTGCAAGTTCACTTTGCCCCTCGGTCGGATTTATATCCTCCTCCGTCCAGTTGACCGTCCTTAATAGTTGACAGACAGGGAAGTGTGTCTGTACTAAGGTACATTCTGCTTCTTCTGAAGTGTTGGTGGGTGTGTTATGTAACGGTGATGGAAAATATCGTGAGGAAACCTTCATAACTCCAGAGCTGCAGCGATGGGCTAGCCCCCTGTCACGCAAAAATGGTGTATTGACGTTGTCCTTTATGGGATGTTAGTTGTGTGTGCACGTGTGCTCCAAACCTGCATCGGTTCTACTGTGGCAACCTCGGGGTGCTGCTAATGAGTCAGCGGCGCGAAAGAAATGCATCTAATACGTGCAGCTACGCGAGATGCAAACCAAGAGTGGAAGAACACCAAAGACTGTAGGCAATCTAAGATGTTTATCTTAAGAAAAGACCTCAAAAAGGCTAAGTATTTACTCAATCTTAGTAGGGAAAACTTAGCAATACTGGTAGGTGTGGAAACAGGTCACTGAAAACTAAATAGACACCTATCATTATTAAGGCTCGTACAGGACCCATCATGCCCTCACTGTGGCTTGTAGGAAAGTAGCCAGCGCTTCTTGGGAGAATGCGTAATGTATTCAAACATAAGATGGCGAACACTACGGATGGATAACATTAAAGCAGATGATTTATCAAACTTAAAGTTTAGCGACATCCTAGAATTCATTTAGCGAATAAGAGGATTTGGGGAGGGATATCTGTTGAACCAACAGTAATCAGTGGCCAAACACTGGGAATCGGGTGAAATAGTCACGATAGAGGACCGATCACCCGCCAGTGGTTCATCATCAATACGCGCAGCTAATGGGATGTTATCTGTTTGTTCCTAAGGCTGTCGAGACCATGACTGTATGTTTTTTTTTTTTTGCAGGCGAAAAAAATGGAATTACCCATGCCCAGGAGTCAGACCTCCCTGCTGTGTCCGGGTCCCCACATATTGAGCGGGCATCAGCTCGTGTGCTATACGGACTAAAAACAACCCGTTTGTGTTTACAGTTGTCTTACTAAGAATTAACTGTGAGCCAAGGCCTCGGTATATGCTGAAGGCTTTCTACCTGCAATTTGCCCTTTTGGCGATATATATGTGTATATGATATATATGGGAGGAGTACTGTTTGGGGTTCTCAGTGTAGGGCCTTTTAAAGTCATTGGGCGTCGCTTGAGGCACCGAGGATTTAACAAGCGCTGTCCTAGTCCAGAGGAACTCTGACAATGGGTAGTGTGATACGGGCGATTCGATTGGGGCGGTTTGTTTTTGTAACTATGTTTGTTTTATTTATTATGTTGTAATCAGGTTTTCATTATGAATTGCGATGATTTTCTAAGCCTCTCCTTCAGACCGGTGGAGTATTTGATTTTGACGACAATCTTCGCGAACTGCATAGCTTTGGCTGTATTCACACCATATCCTTCGGGGGACACAAACCATACTAATTTTGTACTGGTAAGTGGTTAAAGATATTGCCATCGTTATCTCTTATCCGCTGTTTCGCGACCACTGCAGGTTGCCTACCAAGCGATTGGTCCCGGTTTCGAATCCCGGCTAGAGAGAAAATAAATTCCCCAGATCTTGGATGTTTCTATGTGTGTGATGTTTCTGATTCCCACGACAAAGGCTGTTGCTCTAATAAAGAGCCACTTAAATGTAGAACCGGTGCTATCAGTACCCACGAATGTGTGGAGCGTCTTGTGGGATTTCCCGCTTCTGTAGACTGCCCTTGGCTGATACAAAGTGTTAATCCCTAGCCAATATTTTCATGTGTGTCATCTGTTATTCAGAAAGCTTCAATATGACGCAAATGGGAGTATTATTTATACTATAACTCAAAACTAACTACCCACCGCTCGGTCTGAGCAGTTTACGACGTTTATAATAACTTGTTGCACTGTAGCATTCTGGCAGGACAAAAATACATTGTATACAGACGTGCAGTAGACAGTAAGTACTGAAGCACACAAAAGTATTACTTACCTATGGAATCTGAAATGAAACTTTCATATATTAGAAGTTGCTGCGATGGGACAGCCCGCTGTCATGCAAAAACGGAGTACAGATTAACTGGGTAAGCGTCGGCGCAATCGGTCAAGTGCGTTTTGGACTCTCTCCTGAAGGGTTCCGTACCAACGTTGAAGAAAGCTTGAGGACATATAAATATTTGAATGATGATGATTTGGTAATTTGCAGGGGCAGGGATATTGAAACACTATACAAGGTGACATTTAATTAGCTGACCATATTTTGGGGAATGATAGCACCGATGATTCTGGATTTTTTCCCAAAGAAACAATTGGTCGCAAATGAAAATCATTTTTCGTCCCCCAGTACATTGACCCGATCAGCTGATTACAAGTTACTATGGGAGACCCAATTTTTTTTTTCGTTACGACCATATGTTTCTTGGGGAAAGTTGATCACAATCATCGGTGCTATCATTCCACAAAATATGTTCAACTAATTAAATGTCACCTTGTATATACAAATACCATATCTATTGTATGGGGACCTTCTTTGATTTAAAAAACCTCGTGTAGTTAATTATTTGCTGTTATAGCGGCAACAGAAATACACATTCTGTGAAATTTTCAACTCCCTAGCTTCTACCTTGGTTTTCCTAAGATAATAAAATAAAATAAAAATATAATTACGCTTCTATGAGATACAGTTCGCTGACGGACGGATGACGGTTGGAGAAACGGACTGACAGCGGAGACTTAGTATTAGGGTCTTTCGAGTACGGAACCCTAAAAAACCCGTCTTTTCTCACAAGGGGTGGCAGAGGCATAATGTAGTCCACATTTAGACTAACTCCGTTTTGCATGGTGGGGGGGGGGGGGGCTTACCCATCGATGCAGCCAAGAAGAAATTAAGGTTTCAACTTATTTTTTTCCAATTCCGCTTTCAGGAAAAAATAGAATGGGTCTTCATGGTCATCTTCACCGTTGAATGCATCACTAAGATCATCGCACAAGGTTTCCTGTTCCATGAAAAGGCTTATTTGAGAAACACATGGAACAGTCTCGATTTTACTATCGTCACTATAGGGTGAGTCCTTAGTTGCACACGAGAGACTAATTAAGTTTTAAAGGCTGGTTATACAGTGGGAGCTGAAGTTATCAAAATTCAAAATTCTTTATTCTCTGTAAATATTAAAATATGCTTAGATAGCGTCATCTTTTATCCCCTTCTCCACAATGTACCACTGTGGGAGTAGGAGCGCGAAGAAAATCCCACATATTGATTTTAGATCTGTTTTAAATGTAAGTTTTGTTTAATTATTACACATATTTCATAATTAATAATATACAGGAATAAATAATTACCAAATTATTAAGCGACTTCTGTGTTGAGTTAGATTGACCCCTTAACCCGAAATGGGGCGCTATTTTCAACCTTATTGCTGCTTGTCAATAAAATTCAAAACGTATGAAACCCATAAATGGGTTAGTATGTGGTAAAGGGTTAACGTTAATAACATGCACTCTTGTCATTTATTTGATTTTGAATATAGTTATATTTTATTTATTTATTTATTTCCAGCTCTGTGGATTTCCAGCTCTGTGGATTGTGGTTTAGATAAACTGTTTTTTACATAGTTTTGGGAAATATTAAACTGCACATCAAAAATACTGATTTGCACAGCAAATATCAGGGCAAAATGTTGCGGTAGTTGGTGGTAGGTGAAAGAAGGTGAGCGAAGCGAAGCCCCCTTTATCCTCCGTGTTAGATTGAACATGTAAGAAGAACAAAAAATACTTAAAATATAAACTTGCGTAGGCATAAAATACTTAAAACATAAAAAGTGTTTTTGCTGATCCTTTTTTGCTGTGTAAATCAGTATTTTTGATGTGCGATCAAATGCTAGCCGCTTTTGAATTGCTCATATGGCAATTGCAAAATCTCCAGAACCTACTATCAATTACAGCAGTGCATTGGGTATAGTGTGACCACATACTGGGAAAGCAGCGGATATTCAAACTATTTTTATTTTACAGAAAAGAGCGATTCGAGCAATTTATAATTTAAAACGAACAGACTCCTTAAGAGAGCTTTTTAAAGAAATTGACATAATAACAGTAGCTAGTCAATTTATTTTCGAAAATATAATGTATGTACGCAAGAACCTTACAACATTTTCCAAACAGCGACAGCTGTAATGTTAACCTAAGAAATAATCACAGACTATGTGCGCCCCGATTTAGACTCGTAAGGGTTAGCAATTCTTTCAAGGGTCAGTGCATTCTCTACTATAATAAGATACCTCTGGAGATTTTGAAATTGCCATTTGAGCAATTTAAAAAGCATGTTAAAGCGACTTTGTCGAAAAAGGGATATTACAATGTTCAAGATTACTTAAATGACAGGACTGTATGGGGTTGGGGGTTAATCTGGTTCAACACAGACCTTGCTGTTAATAATTTTGTAATTATTTATTCCTGCTTATTAATCTTAAGTTCATAACATTTATTTTTTCATATTTGTATTAGTTAAGCACAACCTATTTTTAAAAGAGACCTAAAAATCAATCTGTGGGAGTTTCTACGCCCTGCTTCTCCCACAGTGGTCCAATGTAGAGAAGAGGCAAAAAATGACGTTTGCTAAGTATATGTAAATATCTACAGTAATAAAGTACTTTGACTTTGACTCTGACTGTCATGAATCTGTCATATACGTGTAGAGCACCTACTGTCATTGTGCAGTTGCTGTCACATCAGCAGTTTGCCCTGTGTAACAATCCCATAAAAAAAAAACATT
Source organism: Argyresthia goedartella (assembly GCA_949825045.1). NCBI lineage: Eukaryota > Metazoa > Arthropoda > Insecta > Lepidoptera > Argyresthiidae > Argyresthia > Argyresthia goedartella. The sequence continues at coordinate 22,051,752 of OX463834.1, forward strand.
AGTCTTGAGTCAAAATAACAGCCAGGATCATTTAACAGAGAAAAGCTCGTCTTTGCACATGTAACTTCTTTTTCTATCATAGTTTATCTGTATGTCTGTTTTGTTTAGTACAGTAAATATATTAAGAATTACGAAAGAACGTTAAAAAGACGTGAATCGTGTTAAATTCTAAATAATGTTTTGGACCCAAAAGAGAGCCTTGGGCTACCCAGAGATCTCAGGACAATCCGGTGGTTCCTCTCCTAACTAAAAGTCATTGATTTTTTTGACATGCACATTGTGTCAGTGTGCGTAGTCTCTGGCTGATCTCTCTAAAGACTACGCACACTGACACAATGTGCATGTGTATGGCTAACAACAACCAAAGTCGCACCTTCGTCGTGAAATAGAACATCTGTACCCGTATCATGTAAATATGATATCTAAGCATTTCAATCGCTTTTGAATATTTTACCTATCAGGATATCGCATAAACAGGCAACGTCGCAATAAAAGGAAGCTTGTGTGAAATAATCGTGTTGTAACCGGTAAATTACAAGTCAAGTCAAGTTAAGTCAAGTCAAGTCAAGTCAAATTTCTTTATTACTGTAGATATTTACATACACTTAGCAAACATGTTATGGCTAGAGTAGTTCGATTTTCTATCTCTGCTATCAATCCGGACTATCGACTACTACCGACGCCTTCAGCGCAAAATTGATTGCAATGACTGTTTTCTAAGGATTTGAATGAATTAAATCGCTAGTTTGTGACAGTTGTCATTACAAATTTGCAATCACATTCCGAGTCGCAATGCCTATCAGAAATAGAGAATCGAGCTACCATATTGTATGATATTTAGCTTATTATACAATCAATACATTATATCGTTCCAGTATTCTAAGTCAGTCGCTGCAGTACATTCTGAAAGACTCATTCGACGTGAAGGCTTTGAGAGCGTTTCGTGTGCTGCGGCCACTTCGACTGGTCTCAGGTGTTCCCAGTAAGTACTAGTCATATCTCATCAAAACAGGCATGACTGCGATAACAGGAGCCAAGTTCGATAGAAAAAATATGCGTGTTTGTCGACTTTGAGATTGAGATCTGGGCGCCAAGGTATTTAGATGATTCTGATATTAAATTTAAACAATTCTTGTACCTCTGCCACGCCATATGGGAAACGTTGTGATTGTTTGTCAAAAAGCTTAGCCGATGCCTACTCAGATATAGGTAGATCTACCGGCCAATAGCTCTTTTAATCAATTGATTGCCGCTATAAAGCTATTTTCATAAACCAATTATGGAGCAGCTATCATGGCTTTCATCTTTGGGTCCCTGGAACACATCGACACGCATCTTAGCTGTTGGAAGGTGAGTACAGGGTACATACAAAAGATGCTATCAAATTATGGTAGGCTATTTTGATAGCATGCGTGCGAGTCAACTACGAAAAAGCAGTTAATTGGCGTCAGTGTTAGTTTTTAACCTTGCAAACTTACAATTAAATTTTTGCATTACTTTGCACATTTCTATTTCATTCTCAACTTCGTTCTGGCAGGTCTCCAAATTGTGCTGAACTCGATCCTCAAGGCCATGGTGCCGCTGTTCCACATCGCGTTCCTGGTGCTCTTCGTCATCATCATCTACGCCATCATCGGGCTGGAGCTGTTCTCCGGCGTGCTGCATACCGCGTGCTTCTACAACGTCACTGGTGAGTTATTTATTACATTACATTAACTACTTAATTTTGCGTGACAGGGGGCTAGCCCATTGCCAATACTAGTTCGTCCGTTTTTTAGGGGTTCGTAGTGTAAAAGAAAAAAATCCCTTATGGTATCACTTCGTCATCCGTCCGCCCCTGACAAGACCTTTTTTATTATTAGGAACGCGTAAAGTGGAGTTTTTAATATAAATTAATATATAATATTAATATTACTCAAATCTATCTTAAAAATGAAGACGAATGTTTACAGCCACATAAGAATATTTATCTACACACGTATCATAAACCCTCTTTACTGCGTTCAAAAACCTGAGGAGGGGGTGAACCTTTCTCACGCCACGTTTATTTTGTGGAAAAAAATAAATAAAAAATACGCCACAAAATATTATTGACGAAAAAATTATGGCAATGTCGACAATTTTTAAATCAGTCACGATTTCGATAAAAAAATACTTAGAAAGTCCCATTCGTCGAGATTACAAAAATATAAGATGCAATGGAACGATTTATAAAAAAATAGAGAAAAAAAAACAGCGCGGCAGAACCCTTTGACGCGGTTGAAAAATATTGACAACAAAAATTACTTTTTCACTCCTTTCATTCGGAAAATAAGTTTTGCTCCACGACGCTCTCGTCAGCGAAATCTATTAACAGTGGTGTAAGAAAAGATATTCACAATATATCGAAATATTTGTCGGATAGAAAGTCTGGATTTGACTCTATTCCTCTAAATAACAACACCAGCCATGTAGTCAACATGACTGGTAGGTACATCATATAGTATGTGCAATGTGGATTGGCTAATTTGTAACTATTTATAAGTAAAATATTTTGTTGTATTTTAGGCATATCCCGATCTTCCGTAATGAAAATACAAAACGAAGGTGGGACGTCAGCTGTATTTTCTACGCCTAAGAAAAATAAACCTAAAACCAAAAAGAAAACAATCTGGATGATTTTGATACGTGCAATTGCATTACATGTATTTTATGCCTAATTAGGCATACAATACATGAATTTTATGCGGTCCGAAAAGAAGTACCGAGTTTGAAACGGATGCTTGCAGATCTTAAATAATCCATACATTTTGTTGGTGGCAGATAATCTCTTCGTTCACTCCACCTACTCTTACACAAATAAGGTTATAAATATAAAAAATGTAGAAATCAAAGGACAGTACTTATGGAGCACCATAATAAAGTGGCATCGGGGGACAGATACCTACATGAAGTCAAAGATGTAAGGGAGAGTGGTATGCATGCTCTATACCTTAATGAGTGTTAAATTCATACTTCGCTCAATCATGTCAATTTTACCACCTGCCAGCAATTTTTCTCTAACCATTCGTCGATCAAGAACCCGACGATGACGCGCACGGGTCATAGCTTTGTTTTGCATAGAATCATTCCCAATCGTGGCGGAATGAGACTGAGCATGGTTTCTCTGTACCGCGGCCATTACGAAATCATGACCCGTGACGTATACAGCTGAACTTACTAAAGCCATAGGGACATTAATATATTGTAAACTTCTAACCCCTAAAGTAGGTTAAGAAACTGTACCGTAGGGATTGTAGTGTAGGTCCTTTAATCAATATTAGATGGTGTAACAGCGTAACGAATTAATGTAATGTAGGTAATTAGAAACATGTTTAGTAAACAGATCAAAAAAAATCTTAGGTATGTACCTACATATTTTTATATATTTTTTTATATTATATGAAAACTAACTTTCCAAAAGTCATTCAGCTAAGAAGTTGTTCAGTGTTTTTATAATCAAGAGATTCAAAGTCAAAATCAAAGTACTTTAAAAAGTCAAAGTACTTTATTACTGTAGATATTATAGACTTAGCAAATGTAATTTTTTGCCTCTTCTCTACATTGAACCACTGTGGGAGAAGCAGGGCGTAGAAACTCCCACAGATTGATTTTTAAATCACTTTTAAAAATAGGTTGTGCTTAACTCATACAAATATGAAAAAAATAATTATTATGATCAATAAGCAGGAATAAAGAACTACAAAATTATTAACAGCAAAGTCTGTGTTGAGCTATATTAACCCCATACAGTCCCATCATTTAAGTAATCTTGAACATTGTAATATCCCTTTTTCGACAAAGTCGCTTTAACATGCTTTTTAAATTTCTCAAATGGAAATTTCAAAATCTTCAGAGGTATCTTATTATGGTAGAGAATGCACTGACCCTTGAAAGAATTGCTAACCTTCGCAAGTCTAAACCGGGGCGCACATAGTCTGTGATTATTTCTTAGGTTAACATTACAGCTATCGCTAAGTTTGGAAAATGTTAAAAATAAATTGACTAGCTACAGTTAGTATGTAAATTTCTTTAAAAAACTCTCTTAAGGAGTCTGTTCGTTTTAAATGATAAATTGCTCGAATAGCTCTTTTCTTTAAAATAAAAATAGTTTGAATGAAATGTTTTCCCCCACAACAAGATACCATAGGACATGACACTAGGAAAGTAACTAAAATATACTAGCCTAGATGTAGCCACATCCGTGCTTTGTCTGATGTTCCTAATAGCGTAAGCCACAGAACTTAATTTACCAGCTAATTTATCTATGTAGGTTCCCCACTACAATTTGCTATCAATGATTATTCCAAGAAACTTCGTATCATTTACTAATTCTAACGTGCTGTTATCTAACACTTAACTGGTCTCAACTTGCCTGACATTTGGAAGTGAGAATTTGATACATTTGGTTTTACTAGCGTTTAACAATAAATTATCAACTGTAAACCAATTCAAGGTTAAAGACAATACACATTAACATCACCAAAATTTCCTTTTTGTCTTTTGATTTTGAAGACCAAATGAAGTATCATCAGCAAACAATACTATGTCTGTCAATTTCTCCACCATGATTGGCAGATCGTTAATATATACCAGGAATAAGAAAGGGCCTAATACGGAACCTTGTGGAACGCCAATTTTTACACCCGATCCATCAGATTTAACTCCGTTAACTTCTGCCTTTTGAATTTTATTGCTTAAGTATGATCTTAGTAGATCCAACGCTTTATTTTAACTCCGTAATGATTTAATTAAATTAATAACGTATTATGATCAACACAATCAAATGCCTTCGACAGGTCCCAAAAAACTCCGATAGCATCCTGTGCGGCCTCCAATGCAGAATAAATATGAAATATAAGGATGATACCTGCATCCGTAGTCGATTTACCCCTAGTGAAACCGTATGTTTGGCGTGGAGTTTTTTTGTACGGTTGAAGTGTGAGAGCATTTGATTGAGTATAATCTTTTCAAATATTTTACTTAGCGTTGGAAGAACAGATATTGGTCTTAAATTTGAAGGATCACCCTTATCACCCGACTTGAAAAGAAGTATCAGTTTACTATGTTTCATGAGGTGTTTCATAAGCTAAGTGTGGGGCTATAACTAGAATTACTGAACCAATGACTTTGACTGATATACCCCACAGGTCTTCAGTATTTTCTAAGGTAAGTAATCTAAATCTTTTGACAAAGTCCTGGGGATATACATGATGAAATTTTAAATATACCTTACTGACGCTAGTGTTATTTTTTAATAAAGACTGCTTCATATGGAGATGAATTTAGACGATCTGTTGTGAGTAAGGGTACATTGGTGAATAATTCTTCAAAAGCTCGAGCAGCATCAGCGCTGAATTTAACAACATCATCACCTATCTTTAGGCAGAAATCATTGTCCCTTGGTATAACTTTGCCGTTTCACGGTTTATTATTTGCCAAACTGTTTTCATTCTATTATTTGAATTTTGTATTTTTTTATTAATGTGTAAAGTTTTTGCAGTTCTACAAACCAACTTGAAAGTTTTGGAATATTTTTTAACATAGTCATGAAATTTTCGATCAAAGTATATAGGTTTTTTGTTCATAAAGGTCATACAAGATAACTATACTTTTACGAATTCCAAACGTTGCCCAGTCATTAAATTTAGATTCACCCTTGTAGTCACTGACTTTCTCTAATTTGAACACTTTATTGAATTCTGTCTGAATAATGTTGAAAAAGTTGAGTAGATTTTGATTGGGTTCTGTTCATTAAAATCCGGTACTGGCAAATTTATATCTAAGTTTTTCGCATGTCTCTAGTCTATGGGATAGGCCTATAAAATGATGGACCAGTCTTATCCTTAATAGCAATTGGGAATGAAACTGTTTGACCACTGTGATCGGAAGGTAAGCAGTTAATTACACTTTTACTTGTGAATGCACAGTCACAAAAAACATTTTCTAAGCAAGTTTGGCTGGTAAGTGAAAATCTAGTCGGCTCTAAAAATACATTGTAATCAATTAGCAACTTTGTTTTTGACTTCACGGTAACTCAAATTGTAAACTGGAGATTATTTATTAACCCTAATATATAAAAATTTACTTATAAACTAGCGACTTGCAAAGGCAGTTAGGCAAAGAATTCCAGCACAAATTAAAGTTCTGGGCCTTTTAAGATAGATTTTTGGATCCAGGGGTGTGAGGCAGTGTCTACGGAGCACTTCTCGTAGTATGTAGAGTTATCTCACGGTGAGAACATCAGACCCGGAGTGGAGTCTGGCAGTTGGATAACACACACAACGTTTCACAATATTCTTATTTATTTATTTATATATATAAGGCACGTCAACAATACAAACACAAACACGGAAAGACCATATTACGAAAACAATACAAGAGTTTGCAACAATTATAGATGCGCAGAGCATTGTCAACAATATATTTAATAATTTAATTTAATTTTATAGTTTTTAAAATGATTTGATAAATCATTTTAAAAACTACAGTGGTAAAATTAAAATAAATTATTTTAAAAATACACAAGAAAGGACCTAAGTTATGTTATAAAACACAACATAAACAAGAAATGGTTACACAGAAAATTTTAACAAAAATATTCACAGAAAATTTAAATAAAATATTTGACGACCCGAATGGCCGAGTCGGCGGTAACCCTGCCTTCGAAGCCAAGGGTCCCGGGTTCGAGTCCCGGTGGGGACAATTATTTGTTTGATGAGAACGGATGTTTGTACCCTAGTCATGGTTATTTATCTATCTAAGTATAGTATTTATTAATATAAGTATGTGTATCGTTGTCTAGTACCCAAGATACAGGGAATCCTAGTTTGGGGCTAGATCAATGTGTGTAAATAGTGTCCAAGGTATTATTATAGGTATTATTCAAACAAAAGTAGATAATGTAAAATAACAACAAACAATCATAAACGACGCGACTATGTGCGTTGGCCAACGATAAACTTGCGCTTGAAACACCCTATGCTGTTACAGAAGATATCTTACTTTGATTGTACTTATAGGTTACATACTCGGGCTCGTCGTACATTCTTTTAATGCTCTTTTTATATAAATAATCCCATAAAGCTTATCTTTTTGTAGTCTAGATGATTTTTTGTCAATAATATTTTAATGATTGAAATTGAAAATGATTGGCCATACTTAATTCATACGAAAATGATACCACACTTGCCCTAATAGATATAAATGATCAGATATGAGGCTCAGAACCCCGTAATGACCCCCGCTGAGACCCGGGCGTCTAGCCACTCTGGTAGACTTAAGTAATAACTATGACAAGTCTCATGTTTTAATGGATAAAATATTGGGTCTCATACATTTTTTTTCCATAAAAAAGCTGCTATATAAGTCAACTCAATTTAAAGACACCACTGATTCTGCTGTCACGATTTTGCTGAAATTTCTTGATATTCGCAAGGGAATCACTTCCCTTCGACCTTAAATTAGAAAATTTTGCTCGGAGCACGGTCTTATAGCACAAATAAAGGAGAAATATGAAAACTGTAAATTTCTGTCTGTCTGCCTGTCTGTATGTCTGTCCGTCTGTGAAGGCCTCATTTCCCAGGAACGCGTAGAGGTATCAAGTTGATATCGAAAAATCAACGTTTAATGATCTCTGTGGCGCTGTGGTTGTAGCTCTGCCCACCATGCAGAGCATACCATGGTCCCTCGTTCGAGCCACGGCTGGGGACAAAGAAAAAAATCGCTAGGTCTTGGATGTTTTTATGTGTGTGACGTCGCTGTTTCTGGTTCCCACGACACAGGGTATCCCAGTGTAGTCTCTTGAAGTTTCGAAAAAATCAAACTTATAGGTCTACACAATCACTAGATACTCCGTTTATGTCACATTTTTTCTGAATTTGATGATGATATCAAAGTCACAAGGAAATCAAAACCTATAGCAAACTTGCTTATCGACTTAAGATCATGAAATTTAACAAAAAATTACAATTGGAGAAAAAATATGAAAATCGTAAATTTATATTTCCTTCACAAAACATAATATAAACATAAACATTTACATAAAGGCAAATACATTGATTCTTCCCCACACTAGGATTCCCTGTTCCCAGAAACGTCACACGCTTATAAATATCCAAGACCTGGGGTATATTTTTTTCTGTATCCTCAGCCGGGGATCGAACCCTTACCCCTTACTTTACCTTGTCCAACTCGCACTTTCCCGGTTTTTCTTGTTATTCTTCAGCTTCTACCTCTTATATACTTGTACATATATAAGCTTGCAAGGTCATGGAGGGTCATTTGGCAGGGAGCTAGCCCATGGCCGCTAATATTTCATCATTTTCTAATTCATCTGTGACTTTTTCTCGATATTTTTTCATTTTTTTTATTTTTCTTCTGTCTCTTTTATCCCTGGCCATTTTTCCTCTTACTTCTAAGTTTCTTTCTTGTACATATGTTTTATAATTTTATTTTTTTACGTCTCCCACATATATTCATACTTCTCCTAATACCACTTCTTATATTTTTACTACGAGTATTTCTGTCACTAGATGTGTAGCCCTTTAATTTAATTCTGTTCTAATAGGTGAAGTGACAGTTCCAGTCAAATTCCTATGAAAATCCTAAGGCTAAGTAAAAACTAAACAAAGATATTTTTTCCTGGAGTATTTAAGGTTTGTTTTTGCCTGCGGAATCGGAATTGTTTACATAATTACTTGAATAGACTCCTCGTATGTTTGTTGGATTGGAGTTTAGGGATTCTTAAATATAACCGTTTCCCCCCGAAGATTTGAGATGACGTTTAATGTTCTGTCAGTATTACGTTCTCCTTCTACCAATCCGTTCAATAAATGGCGTGTGCGAGTAGCCCTCCCGATATTGTCGTCCTTGTCTTGTCCGCCATGACAGTGACGCCTGGGCACCGCGGGTCGCCCATTTTGCCAGCACTATGAGCCGGTATGGATGTGTCAGACAAAACACGGATGTGGCTACATCTAGGCTTGTATATTTTAGTTACTTTCGTAGTGTCATATCCTATGGTATCTTGTTGTGGGGGAAAGCAGCGGATATTCAAAATATTTTTATTTTGAATATCGGCTGCTTTCCGCTGGATAACGCAATGCCCTCCGTGGGATTATATTAGCTACAAGAAACTAATTGAACTATTGACATTTCCTTATTGCGTACAGAATAAGACATTTTTCGTTGCAGCTGTCAAAATTGTAGGGATCAAATCAAATCAAATCAAAAATCATTTATTTCCATAGGATGTTGTTACATCACTTAGATCCGTCATTACATTTTTTTGGGTGAGTTCACTAACACAATGGCGGAATCTGTGGAGAAGAGCTCACCGAAGAAACTCCACAGTCGTCGCATCTTTTGCGTTTCCTTTTTTAAATTTAAAGGTAAGTTTTTAATATCAGTAGGGACCTTATTGTAATAGCGTATACAATTGCCTTTAAAAGAATTACTAATTTTATGTAGTCGGCTTACATAAGCAACCAACTTGTCTTTATTTCTAGTATTAAAATTGTGTATATCACTGTACTTCTGAAAATTAGTTATATTTCTTTTTACATACACAAGATTGTCATAGATATATTGAGACACAAATGTCAGAATATTGATTTCTTTAAACTTTTCCCTCAGTGACACTCTAGGCCCTAATCTATAAATTGCACGAACAGCCCGTTTCTGCAGAATAAATATACTATTAGCATTCGCAGCGTGACCCCACAATAAAATACCATAGATCATTAGACTATGAAAGTAACTAAAGTAGACTAGTCTAGCGGTGTCTACGTCGGTAAGAGCTCTAATTTTTTTAACTGCGAACGCTGCCGAACTCTGTCTGTTCGACAATTTATTTATATGAGGATCCCATTGTAGTTTGGCGTCTAAAGTAATGCCCAAAAAGACAGTCGACTGCACAAGGTCCAATCTCTGTCCTTTTATAAATATGTCTGTAGTTACCGGGTTCACATTGGGTAACACGAATTTAATACATTTAGTTTTCTTTTCATTAAGTAATAAATTGTTAACAGTAAACCAGTTCACTATACTAGAGATAGCATTGTTACCTCGTCATAATTTGATTGCTGTCTTTTAACTTTAAATATCAAAGAAGTATCATCGGCAAACAATACTAACCCATGTTTTGCTTTAACAAGGTAAGGTAAATCATTAATATATACTAAAAACAAGAAAGAACCAAGAATTGAACCTTGCGGTACGCCCATACTTATTGAAGACCCAGGTGATCTTTTCCCATTAACTACGACCATCTGAACCCTATCTGTTAGATATGACTCCAGAAGGCCAAGTGCCTGATCTTTTACACCATAATGGCGTAACTTCCTGACAAGAGTGTCATGATGGACGCAATCAAAAGCCTTGGATAGATCGCAGAAGACACCTATTGCATCCATTGCGTCTTCCCAGGCATCAAAAATATTGTCGATTAGTTCAACACCAGCATCGGCTGTTGAACGACCCTTTGTGAAACCAAACTGAGCAATATGAATTAAATTATTGAGATAAAAATGACTTTGCAATTGATTAAGTATGAGTTTTTCAAATATTTTGCTAAGCGTTGGTAGTATCGATATGGGTCTAAAATTGGTGGGGTCTGATGTACTACCAGCTTTGAATAAAGGTATAACTTTACTTAGTTTCATCAAGTCAGGAAACACACCATTATCTATACATTGATTAAATATACAACAAAGGTGAGGTGCAATACAATCTACAATGGAACTAATAATTTTTACTGATAGACCATGGGCGTCAGCTGTCTTTTTCATTTCCAGGGATTTAAACGCTTTTACAATGTCTTCATTATTTACGTGCCTAAATTTAAAATCTGTTTTACATTCCTCAAAGTTTTGTTTAAGTATAGATTCAGCAGCAGCGGGAGATGAATTTAAAGACTTGGTTGTTGAAACTGGAATGTCCGTAAAGAAATTTTCGAAAGCTTTTGCTACTTCTAGGTCTGTACTTAGCAATTGATTATCTATCTTAAGCTTGAAGTTATTATGTGTAGCTTTAGCCTTTCCAGTCTCTCTGTTTATAATTTGCCAAGTCGTTTTCATTACATTGCTACTAGATTCAATTTTGTTTTTAATGAAATTAGATTTAGCTACGGCACAAACGCATTTAAACATTTTTGAATAACTACGAACATAATCTAGAATGGCCGTATTTTTGTTATATAATTTCTCTTCATAGAGTTCATATAATCTTCGTCTGCTCCTATGAATTCCAACTGTCGCCCAATCACTAAACAAAGCTTTGTTATTAACTTTTATAGTTTTTGATTTAAATACCGTATCATATTCATTTTTGACAAGGTTAAATACTGAGTTGTACAACAAATTTGGATCGTCACTGTATGGTATTTCCCATAGTTTATCTAAAATATTATTCCTGTAGTGTTCAAGCCGAGTGTCACTAACGGGCACACATGTAATATCCTCTTTTTGGTCATGTAATATTGGTGTCTATGAAATGAAATTTTTCAGTCAGGGATTTTTATCTGTCAAAAAACCAATAATAGAGTGGACAAAGAGAGAGAGTAACGGTCATGTCGTTACCCGATTGGTGCAAAATATCCACCAATCAGGAGTGAGTAACAATCGCGCACGAGCTTATTAAAAGGAAATGCTGAATTATGAATGAATGAATAAGTAGGTTTTACATAGCAATTATGTGAATTATCTAACAAAATTAATCAATATGATATTTACTTACATACATACAAACATATGCTCACGCCTATATCCCGGAAGAGGGGTGGCAGAGACTAAAGACACCACCTGGTACGATCCTGGCATACATCTATTGTTTCCTCAACATTCATAAGTGTCTTCATGCAAGCTCGCCGGTTACGAGTACTTCGTATTTGCCCCTTCATTATCAGATCGCCGATTTGGTCTTTATAGAACTTTCTTGGGCGTCCCCGTCCGACGGGTCCTTTCACACCCGCTATATAAATCTGTTTCGTCGATCTCCTATAATTTTTCCTATCTTGATATTTACTTATCTTAATTATTATACATAAAAGTAACTGGGATATACCAAAACGCTAACAGCTCGAGCATAGCAAACGGAAGTATGAATTGCTAGATTTTACATTATAAATATGCTTATTTAGAACCATAAATCAATATGATATTTTAATTATTTCCTACGTATAAAAGTAATTAGAACATGTTAACAACATCCGCCAATCAGGTGCGAGTAACCATCGGGTGTGAGCGTATTAAACGGAAGTGCTGAATTATAAATCAATGAATAAGGGAAATATTTAAGTAAAAAAAATATGAATCAGTTAAATATTCCCCAAAATAAATGTTGTAAAAATGAAAAAGAAAATAATTACTAAGTAAAACCATGGTTTTTCTTAGTAATTATCTAACAAAATAAAGCAATATGATATTTACTTATTTAATAATTATACACAAAAGTAACCATGATATACTAATATGCTAACGCTTGGTAGGACGTACTTCAGAGTCCAATATAAATTTTATCAAAATTGATTAAGCACTTTTTCAAAAAATCAACATTTACATAAACCGATGACGTTTTGGTTTGTGGTTCCCTTCTGCAAATGTTTTGATGACTTTTCGTGTATATAGACGACATTCGCAAAGAAATGGGGTTTGAAATTGAAGTCGGCTTTTTAATGTTTTTTACTTGTGAGTTTATTTTGCCTCTTACATACATTGGCTCACTGTGGGGGAAGCAGACATTGGAAATATTATTACTAAAGAATTTTGATTTCCCAACAACCCAGGTGAAATTGTCGACGAGCCTGCGCCCTGCAGCCCAGAGTTTGGTGTTGGCTCCAACTGTGATCCTGGCTTGGTATGCAAACGAGCGGAGATAGAAGACTATCCTGGTCCCAACGACGGCATCACCAACTTTGACAACATAGGGTACGCTATGCTGACGGTCTTCCAGTGTATAACTCTCGAGGGATGGACGGACATTATGTATGCGGTAAGTTATTTTAGCTACTCATGAGAGTAAAATCGTTAAATTCTAGTAACAAACTTCGAAACGAATTTATATTGTCGTAATTTATAAACACTATATCAAAATTTAAAATCATAATTCTCATCATCATCATCAATCATTATTCTCAAACAAAATAATGTAATAAAAGATTTTTATTCTTCATTATCATTCAATCCATCAAGGGTGCGTTTTCAAACCAAGTGAAAATTCACTTGGAGAAAGAAAAAAGATGGAGATAATGACAGAAAGAGAGATGAAAAGCGATTATCGAACGCTAGCGCGAGAACCGTGTTTCTGAACGGGATAACTTGTCAATGTCAAACCATACCGATTTGTATAAACCCGCCAAGCACAGTTTGACATCTGTCAGGTGATTTTTAACCACGCTGAACCAGGGAGAGAAATCGCACATAACATTGCGAAAACTACTTTATCTGAACAATTAGAAAACGCTTATCGGCAAGCAGTCGGGTAACAGTTCGTTTACCTTCGGTTTCACTCGGGTTGTTTCCGAACGTTCTGGAGTAATTTTCGCATTACTCAGAGTAATTTTTAAGCGATCTCGAACGCACCCCAAAATATTCTTTATTCTGTTGGATAATTATATATAATAACATATCTCTGAGAGAGAACACGTCATTCACTCACTCACTCGCGTCATTAGGTGTTCGTTCCAAAAGCAGACTGATACTTCTCGAGAAGAACGCGCGAGGAATCTCTGAGGTAGCTCTTTTTTAAAGGAAATAAGTACTTATAACTAATAATAACATTGATTTCACTTATGTTTATTTTTAGATAGCTAATAGAAAAACAAGCGGTTACGTCTTCTAGATAATTTGACGCTGATTAATATCTCCGCAAACATGCAGTTTTGAAGATATCTACAGTTTTTCTTGTCTGTGGCAGCGCCCACTTTAGGCGCATGCGCGGTGATATGCTGGGTTTTGGCGCGCCATTGCCATACGTTTTGTTATACTGAATTTCATGGAAATATTGTTATTATTGCCTATAAATGTCCGATAACAGCAATTGTTAAGAAATTTGACTCCGCCCGGTATTTAAAAATTTGCTAATAATAATTACTAGCAGTATCGAGAAAATTATATGATACAATAAATAAATAATACCTTGGACACTATTTACCCACATAGATCTAGCCCCAAACTAGGATTCCCTGTATCTTGGGTACTAGACAACGATACACATACTTATATAGATAAATATTATACATAGATAGATAAACAACCATGACTACGGTACAAACATCCGTTCTCATCAAATAACTATTTGCCCCCACCGGGACTCGAACCCGGGACCCTTGGCTTCGCAGACAGGGTCATTGCCGACTCGGCCATTCGGGTCGTCGAGTTAATGTTACTCTGGTTCGAGTAAAGGCTTGTACCCCTCGGCGGGGACGTTGACAAACTACATTTTTATTTACCTCACTTTAAATAATATTTGGTTTCAGATCGCGGACGTACAAGGCAACACTTGGGTCTGGATCTACTTCGTGTCGATGGTCATTTTCGGGAATTTCTTCGTTATGAACCTAATTCTCGGTGTGTTATCTGGGTACGTTTCAATCATATAACACTGTGACTATAATACCATCACCATCATACTCAGCCCACATTCTTCCCATAGCTGATATACAGGATGGCCCATTTCAAAGGGTCAGCAGGACTATATCGGAAAATCTACGAGATAGAAGTTTTTCGTGTCAGGACCCACGATATCGATTTTAATAAAAAGCATAACTGTATTATTGTATTTAAAAATTAAACGAATCGAACTACTATTATTACTATCCGATATTGTTGCTATTAAGGATTAATTTCTGGGAAGTAATGTCATATGGCATACCACCCGCCCGGTGGTCGGATGACATCGCCGAAACAGCCGGGGAGCAGTGGATCAGGTAGGCAAAGGACCTCAATAAGTTGCCTCATGAAGAGGAGGCCTTTAGTCAACAGTGGGTGCAGGAGTCTGGATGGATAGATAGATGCATATGCATGCAAGGCAAAACAGTGGACAATGTTCTTTTTCTAAAAAAACATCATTCGACACTGGTTACAATGCTGATGTACACTAAGAAATGTTTTATTTGAGTATTGCACTAAAATAAAATAGGGTAGAACCTAATTTTGCCACCCCTCTAATTATCGACACCACAAGAAGATTTTAAAAATAAAACGTTTTATCTAATACTTTTATTCAAACAGCAAAAACTAAACGCAACTTATATTTGTCTATTTAATGGCAACACTGTCAACGTTCTTTCTGTCAAGATGGCTGTGACATCGGTGGTGTTTTTGTGAAGGCCGTACGATTTTTCTACAAAATCCTTACATTCACAGTGATTTTGATAGTGGTAAGTACTCACAAATGTCGCTAAATAATCGCAGTTTCATGTTTTTTATGAAGAAACAAGGCTTTAATTAGTCGTTTATGCAGTTAGGTGCCTAAAACGTAACTTTATTTTCATTGTTTTTTAACGGTTTTTGTGAAAATCCCAGTGTCAATAATTGGTGTTCGTTTCTATGTATTTGCCTAATTTGGACATGGTGTGTCAATAATTGACTTGAGGGTTTTACGTTTTATATAGGATTTTAATCGCTGAAACTTTAAAAAACAACATCAGTAGCCCTATTCCAAATATTGACTCCATGTCGAATGTGTGGAAATCTATTTTTGACACCATGTCCATAATAGGTTTTAAGGGTGTCAATATTTAGGGATGTTATGCTTATTAATTTTATATGTTCATCTGTTGCAGGTAACCACGTACTACTACTACTTACTACTAACTCCTACTACTACCTACCTAACCGAATATAATGGCAAAACCAAAACCCAAAAGTGATCCTCCGAAAAAAAGGAAAAAATATAGTCAAGAATCTGTAAAATTGGCTCTACAAGAAATAAAAAAGGGAATGAGCAAAAAACTTGCCTCAAAGACATACAACGTACCTCGATCAACATTGATTTTTCAAATAAACAATCCTAATAGTAAAGACAGACCAGGTCCACCAACAGTCCTAACAGTTACAGAAGAGAACGAACTCGTTGAGTGGATTGAAATAAATAGCCGAAAAGGATTTCCAAGACGAAAAGAAGATCTAATAGCAAGTGTTGCAGACTTTTTGAAAAAAGTAAAAAGACCTAATCCATTCAAAGATGGAATACCAGGAAACAAATGGTATGATTTATTCATGAAGCGTCATCCTGAGCTGACTATGAGAACACCAGAGAGCGTCACCGCCGCAAGCTCATGTGTGGCAGAAAATGATATCAGAAAATGGTTTTCTGAAATAGAAACATATTTAAAAGATCATCAGTACATGGAAATATTATCAGACCCTGGAAGAGTTCTAAATGGAGATGAAACTAATTTCTTGCTTTGCCCGAAGAGTGGAAGGGTTATAGCTATAAAAGGAGAAAAAAATGTCTACGAAGTGGACCAGGGCCAATCAAAATCATGTCTAACAGTCATGTTCACATTCAAAGCTGATGGAAGCCAAACTCCACCGCTAATAATTTACCCGAATACAGAAATACCTATAGAGACTAAAATGGAAACAAATAATACACCAAAGACTGATCTCAAAGAAAAGACTGAACAAGTTCGTGCTAAAGCTAAAAGGAAAGAGACTAAAGAGAATATTATAAAAAAGCGGACACAGTTTGTAGAAGAAAAGCCTAAAATACTGCAAACAAAAGAAATACCTAAAGAGAATAAAACGGAAACAAAAAATACACCAAAGACTGATCTCAAAGAAAAGACTGAACAAGTTCGTGCTAAGGTTAAAGACAGTAATGATAACTCTCGAAGGCAATTACTGGGCCAAGCTATTGAAGCAATATTAAGAGAAAATGATTCACAGTAATTGATTAAATTTGTAGTGATAGACACTTATGATAGACACCTATACCTACCTATTCAGATTGAAATAGTAAAACAAATTACTATTTTGTCTCAAAGTTGCATAATATTGCTTCACTATTTATTGTTTAAGTGAGATTCCTAATTGATAGCTGAATATAATACTAAATAGAAATATAATAATACCTACCTTAAACATCGTTTTTATTTCGTTTTACCCTCCTCAGGTGATTTAAGACTAGGTATATTGATGTATTTTAAAACTAGGTGTCAATATTTGGAGGTTTCACTGTCAGAATTAGGGGTTTCTGTGTCAATATATGGTAGAAACACTATTATTTTTATTTAATCTTTTTTTAATGACTTACGATGAAAAATATGTAAATAAATGTTATCACGGTATTCCCAAAAGTCTAAACAAGTGGATTTGGAAAACAAAAAGGCGTAATTTTATTTTTCAAATATATCAAAGAGACTGTTTTTCTAACATACCGCTAAAAGTGTCAATAATTGGGTAGTTTACCCTATTTCTTCTTTTGAGCTCCGTGGTCTGTTTGCTTCTCACACAAGAGATGCAGGTTAGAATCCTGACTATGTACCAATGAGATAATTAATTTATCTTAAGAACAGTATCGGACGTTCAGCGTTTCGGATGACACGTTAAGCTGTAGGTCCCGGCTACTATCGCTACGTGGTAGTGGTGTCAAAATCCTGGAGGGATTTTTGATATGACAATCCCTAAAAAGTATCTCTTTTACTAGCAGTAAAATACCGTATTTCGGCAAAGATTTCGTAAAATATTCAGCTGTCCAGAATTGAAAGTCTGTAATTACGAGTTATTAGATGCTGCTTATGATTGTATGCAGGTTTAAAACCTTTAAAACCAATGAGATAATTATTTTATCTTAAGTACATTATCGGACGTTCAGTGTTTCGGATGACACGTTAAGCTGTAGGTCCCGGCTACTGTCGCTAGGTGATAGTGGTCGTAAAACCCCTTCATCAACCCGCACTGAGCCAGCGTGGTGGAGTATGGCTTAATCTTACTCGTATCCGGGAAAAGGCCTGTGCCCCTCGGTGGGGACCTTGATGGGCTACATTTATTTATTGCACTCGAATGGAGTACAATACTCAATCAAAGAGTGTATGGACATTAAGTCATTTTATTAACACTCTCCACTCTTTTGCCATAAACACTTTCACTCATTTGCCGTATGAAATTACTTCCCAGAATTAGATCCTTTAAATAAACAACACTTTCGGATGGTGCAATAAAATATGTTGACCTTTTTTATGTTTCATCAAAATGATCATGGTTCCTAACAACAAAAACTTCCATCTCCTATAGTTTCGGACTGCGCCCTACTGAACCGTCGAAATGGCCCACTCCGTATAACGCCAACTTGCACGGTCCTCTGCCAACCACCACAACCTCTCTCGCAAAATGGGGAATTGAATAACCGACTAAATGTGGAAGTAGGCGTGCCTCTGCTATCCCGTGTGGGATATGGAGAGACACAAAGTTTAGATTTATTATATTTTTAACGCGCTTTTATTAGGTTCACCTGTAACTAAGGAACAAAGTAACTATTTAAACAAATATTGCAAGTTAAATTTGATTTCTCGGTGCTAAAATTTTAAATAATTATGCAAGTTCGGTGACAATAGTAATATTACGATACCATCGAGCTGATCTGATGATGGAGCCGGATGGTGGTGACAGGAACTCTGTAATAAAATAACGCAATCCTACCGAGATTGGCTCTTTGGAATCGTCTCGTAGTTGATGGATTAGTGAGGGTATCGAGCTGATCTGATGATGGCACCTGAAGGTGGTTAGTGGAAGTCTTCAAGTAAACCTCTCGAGTTTGGACTCGTTTGATTTGTTTTAACATGTCAAACACATGCGTGTCTTTTAGTTTTTGAAACTACCTAATTTATTATGGCAACAAATATCAAGATCAACAATAGTTATTTGTGTCACAAGGGAGCAAAATGATGTATTTACGGCGAGGGCGGTACATTGAATCCAGAGTGAAGGGAAGGATTCTACGATAGAATCTTGAGCGTAGCGAGGGATTCTAAGTTAGAATCCTGAGCATAACGAAGGATCAAACGTTAACGCCCATGACGAAAATAATTTTCCTCATAGTCGGTGTGAAAAGTTGTATGTGTCTCTCATGAGCAAAATTATTTTCGTTAAAATTATTTTATATATATATATATATATATTTAGAGCATTTAATTTAAATTTTCGTCATAGTCGGTGTGAAAAGTTGTATGTGTATAACAATGTCAAAGTATATATATATATATATATATATATATATATATATATATATATATATATACTTTGAATTATACTTTCACCACTTTTACAGTAATCGAACAACGTAAACAATTTTTTTTTTATAATGGCGGATTGTGAAGGATTAAGGAAAGGTCCACAGATAAAATATTCCTGTATACTTTTACTAATGTGTAAAAATAATCGAATCAAATATTACAATGGTTTCGGATATCAATATTCATTATATCACAGTAACAGTCATCGATAGTTTTGATTTCAGTAAAACATATAATTTATTGTGACATTTTTTTTAAATAATACGAAAAATTCATAAATTTTCATTTAACGTTGTTACAGTTAAAACTTGAAACATGTTCGTTTTTAATCGACTACGTCATCGTAGTCAATTGTAATGTAATTTCATAATTACATTCGATTATTTTGATCTGTGTTCAATTGGCACATTGCGGAAATGCTAAATGCCAATAAATAAATTAAAAAAGTAGCTTGAACAGAAAAGTAGCATTTTGCTCCCTCTCGTCGTGGAGCAAAACTTACTTTTCCGAATGAAAGGTGTGAAATAGTAGATTGTTAACCGAGGGCTGAAAGTCACCCATTCCTGACGAGATGTTTTGGCGCTCGAACGAAGTGAGAGCGCCAATAGTTCGAGGCAGAAATGGGTGCTATCACCCGAGTAAAACACTCTACTTTTCATTACGAATACGAGGAAAGTAAAAACAAGCCAGTTAAAATCAAAATTATTTTATTAAAAACAAAGTCACTTGAAATCAAAATTATTTTATTAAAAAACAAACAACAAACTCAAGTTTAAAAATTCTACTCATAAAAAAAGTAATTTCGGTGCCCCCGTTGATGTCTTTTACTTTGAGCATAACATTAAAAAAATACTTCCGTTTTATGGCTGTATAGGTTACTACCATTGCGTTGTTCAATATAAACTACGATTCATATATATATTTTTTAATTCTTTTCTGCTTTAGAGCAGGCATGTACCACTTTCAGCACGGTGCCTGGATGAACAATGACCCCCTTTCAGAGTATGAGTAATGAAAATATTTTTTTCCTACCCAAAATGTTCGTTGATGATGAATTGATCACCAAAAGTTGCAAAAAATATCAGGGAAAAATATTGCGGTAGCTTAGGTGAAGAGTAAAGGGCGTGAGCGAAGCGAAGCCCCCTTTATCCTTCTTGTTAGGTTGAACATGTAAGAACGACAAAAAATATTACAACTTTAACTTAAGTACACAAAACATAAAAATAAGTTTGGTGGTCATTTATCCAAATATTGGTGGTCGTTTACTAATTCTGGCAGCCGTTTCGAATTTATTGGTAGTAAAATAGATGCGTTTTTGGTGATCGTTTAAACATAAGCCTTTTATTAATTCGTTCCGAGGTTTTTGATTACCATTTTGATATGTTGCAGAGAATTCTCCAAAGAAAGAGAGAAGGCAAAGAACCGTGGCGACTTCCAGAAACTTCGGGAGAAACAGAATGATGAGGATGACTTCATCGGATACCGGAACTGGATCACCGTCGCTGAGGAGTTGGACCTGGAGACAGACCCCCTACAGCAGGAGGGGGATCAGGATTCACTGGGTATGCCTGGCTTTGTTATACTCACCAGTGAAAGGTGGACTGTCAGAACATAGCAACTTGTCGATTTATTGGTAATGTTTCCTTTTTAGAAGATATGGATCTTAAAAGGAAATCAAAATCGATCAAGTGCGAGTCAACTCGCACACGAAGGGTTTCATACCATACCATCGTACGAGAAAACTTAAAGACTAAAATATATATACACAGTCAGGTCATAAGTTCTGTCACACAATAAAAACTTTTGAATTTAGAACGCTGGCCACAAAAAAGTTTATTGAATTCGAATTCCGAATTTTTCATGAAAATAAAAATGTGTACTTTTTAGAATTTCCCTCATTTTTAAATATGGAGTGGACAATTAAAGAAGACCGTGTCGCAGTTATTGCGTTGCATTCAATTCAGTTCAGATTTTCGACTTACTGAAAAATTTGAATATAACCAAAAGATTCGTTTATCGTACCATAAAACGATACAATGAAGACTCTAGTGTAGATGACAGGTCAAGAAGTGGTCGCCCTCGCTCTGTTAGGACTCCAGCAGTAAAATAATAAAAGCTGTGAAGGCGCGAATTCAAAGAAATCCCATACGTAATCAGAAACTGTTGGCCCCTCCAGATGGGGTTAAGCAGGACCACGGTGAAAAGGGAGTTAAATGAAGACTTAGGGCTTAGGGCATATCGAAGAAAAACAGGACATCGTTTGGACGCTCGTTTAATGAACCTGAGACTGAAGAGATGCCGCGCTTTGTTGAAGCGGTACGCGGGAAAAAAGCATCGGGATATTCTTTTTTCGGATGAAAAAATTTTCACCGTGGAAGAGCGCTACAACAAACAAAATGATAAGGTGTACGCACACAGCAGTGAAGAAGCGAGCAACCGTATTCCGCGTGTCCAACGAGGTCATTTTCCATCCTCGCTCATGGTTTGGTTGGGAGTCTCTTATTGGGGTTTAACTGAGGTACATTTTTGTGAGAAAAGAGTAAAAACAAATGCAGTTGTGTATCAAAATACAGTCCTCAAGAACCTTGTGGAACCTGTTTCTCATATCATGTTTAATAACAGGCACTGGGTATTCCAACAAGATTCTGCGCCAGCTCATAGAGCGAAAAGCACACAAGACTGGCTGGCGGCGCGTGAAATCGACTTCATCCGGCACGAAGACTGGCCCTCCTCCAGTCCAGATTTGAGTCCGTTAGATTACAAGATATGGCAACACTTGGAGGAAAAGGCCTGCTCAAAGCCTCATCCTGATTTGGAGTCACTCAAGGCATCCTTGATTAAGGCAGCCGCCGATATTGACATGGACCTCGTTCGTGCTGCGATAGACGACTGGCCGCGCAGAATAAAGGCCTGTATTCAAAATCGCGAGGGGTCATTTTGAATAAACTTTAGTACCATAAGAATCTATGTTTTATTAAGTTCATTTTGCTATATAAATGTTTACATAAATAATAAACATGTCTAAATTATTTCATATTGCACATGTGACAGAACTTATGACCTGACTATGTATAAAACAAAAACAAATTGCGACAGATTGCGGATCCGTCGACGTCATGATTCCCGGTCCCGGGTTCGATTCCCAGCTGGGGATACAGAAAAAAAGCTCCAGGTCTTGAATGTTTATATGTATGCGACGTCGCTGCTTCTGGTTCTCACGACACAGGGAATCCTAGTGTGGGGCCAGAAGCACTGTATGTGCCTGTATGTAACTGTTTATCTTTATGTTTGTGTTAAATGATAAATCGCGAATTCTTCGAAGATATTTGAATGAATATTATTTGGTAATTCGCAGGAACCAAGTTGTTATAACTCGTTTTTAGTATGGGGACTTTTAATTTATAAAATCGCGTGTAGTTCATTATTTGCTCCTCTAGCGGCAAAAGAAATTCACATACTGTGAAGATTTCAGCTCACTACCTTTTACGGTTCATGAGATACAGCCTGGTGACGGACAGACAGACGGATGGACAGACCAACGGATGGACAGACCAACGGACGGCTTAGTAAAAGGGTCCCGTTTGGCACCCTTCGGGTACAGAACTATGGATATGAACACTTATAGAGAATCCTTCGTTGTCCGTCTGTCAAGACTTCTCAACTCAGGAACGCGTGGACGTACCAAATTGAAATTGATATTGATTACTCAAGTCTGTTGTCTCTTAAAGTTGCAAAAAAATCAAAGTTCTAAGTTAACGCAATCAAAAAATACCGCCGTTTATGTTGCTTGACTCAATTTTCTTGATACTTACATGGAAATCAAAACCTATAGGGTACCCGTTGGCCTAAAATCATGAAATTTGGTAAGAACCAATGTTTTATAACGCAAGTGAAGGGCAAAATCCGAAAACCACATTCACAAAAAAATAATGTTCAGAACCCTCGGTGCGCTAGTCCGACACCACTTGAACCCTCGGAGCGCTAGTCCGACACCACTTGAACCCTCGGAGCGCTAGTCCGACACCACTTGGCCGGTTTTTTTGGCAAGAGATGTGAGATATCTAAATCGTAAATGTAGGACTGGACCGTACGGATTTGCGCTCTAGAGTGCATGGCCTTACTTTGCTAAGATGCGATATTGCTAATTGCATAATTGAGAATAATTCGACCCGAATAGCCGAGTCGGCAGTGACCCTGCCTACGAAGCCAAGGGTCCCGGGTTCGATTCCCGGTGGGGTCAAATGTTTGTTTGATGGGAATGGCTGTTTGTACCCTATTCATGGTTGTTTATCTATCTAAGTATAATATTTATCTATATAAGTATGTGTATCGTTGTCTAGTACCCAAGATACAGAGAATCCTAGTTTGGGGCTAGATCAATGTGTGTAAACAGTGTCCAAAGTATTATTATTATTATTATTATTATATTCAATAACTATATGGCCAAAGTATGGCTCTATGACGGATAACTCCTCGTACGGGCAGTCTGGCTAGCGTCTACTAGCTTGTACCTTGTACCTCGAACCTTAACGTAGACCTCGTGTTCTGGGTTACCAAATTGTTAGAAGTATCGCAATTTCGCAGAGGTAATTTAGATTCCTTGTTCATTAGCTGATATGGCACACCAAAGCCTGCCACCACTACTAGTAAACGAGGATGGATAAAATCCGTCAATCAATGCAATCATCTCACGCACCCATTCTGGGGCGTGGGGAGTCAGGGTCAGATCATCGGATCTCTTCCTGAGGAAGCGCCTCTGTCCACTCCTATGGACAGGTCATCGGGGGGCCCTCGCGGGCGGTGGAGATCTTCTCACTTGGGGTGTTCCGTTGGATGATCGCCGGCTAGGCAACCAGGTCGCGTGGCAGGCGGCGGCGGTCGGGCGGGCGCGCGTGGTACGGCGCCATGTCGCGGATATGCGGATGTTGTGAGCTATGCGCACGCGCGAACATGCCCTTCGCCAGCCTCTTTACAAACTGTTCCACTGGTTCCCATCTGAGGTCCCTCTGGATCGTCGCATTCCTCACGTTGCGTTGGGCGTCGACGATGGTACGCAAAGAGAGGTTCTCTTGGGCTCGGAGTCTCCGTTTGTTCGTCTCCGAGCACAGGGCGTACCATGCCGGGGGCGCGTAGGTGAGGCGGGATCTCACGTAGATAAAATCCGTCCTAAAGCTAGCAGGAATTGATTCTACTGCAGCAGCCTTAGCATACCGAGCGCGGGGGGTTCTGTCGCGAAGGAGAGAGACAGCTTTATATATAGAGCCTAGCTCTGTCCCTGACTTTCCCGCGTCATCACCCTCCTCTGTCTGCGTGCTTCGGGTGCTGATAGCGTTCGGCCAGCAGTTGTCCTGCTAGTTGGCTGGACCACACACCTATTGATCGAATTTTAAGCCGCGGCAACTGGATATCAGCAAGGATTTTTCACAAACAAAAAAATAAAAAAATTGCCCGTCCGATAGCACTGCTTCAGCAAATCTATTTCCATCAATTTAATGAATGTATTTTTGTTTTGAACTACTTTTGTATTATCAATTTATGCAGAACACTTATGCGCACCATGTTGTACGTATAAATATATAATTTCTTGTATATTTGATGATTTTTAACATCTTATACAAAATACTGGCGTTTTTAACTCGGCAGCCGATACTAAACACTACTCAATATTATAGGCTCTTAGCGAGGTACCGTTAAGTATAATATAGCAATTACCTGAAAATAAAATTGTTTTTATACATACTTACCTCAAATCGCTGCCTGCTGTGCACATTCAGGTGTATCGCACATTCGCAAGATCTAAGCCAGTCATTTAATTGAGTAGCAAATGACCAGTAAATCGAGTTCGCTGCATGGCACTAGCTTTGCCTTCGCACCATTTCAGAAACTTTTCAAAACGGATATGATATGACTTTTTTTGTCGATAAAATGTGGTTCTCTTCAACCCTGTCCTGCAGCGTGATTCTGTAAAACCTCATATTAAACTTCTGAATCCGCTGTGAGTATCTTGATTGGCATTCCAAAAACTCGGTTGATAATTCGAATTTACATTAGCGCTACCCTGCGAGCGTGGCAGCGAGTTGAACTAAATTGACAGATTTTGGCAGATAGAGTATGCGATGACGTAAGAAGCGGCACTTTCGATATATGCAGATTCAAATTCAAAAATAGTTTATTCACATAAGAAACACATTTGGAGAATGTCAACAAACACATATATAAGGTATAGGTAAATATAGAACTCAATTTGAATTCCGTCACCACAATGTTTTAGATGCTGGAGGCAAAGAGGCGACTAGAAACCTCCAGCTTTATACGTTATTTTTTACAGCATTGGAGCAAACATCTTCCCAAGCTTTCTTGTCTTCTACATAATCTAATATTTTGTAGTAAGCCTTTTTACATAAGTGATATTTAACAAAAAGAAAAAATTTATTTACAGACAATTCTTGTAACTCAGTCGGTATTTTGTTGTAAAAGCGAATACATTGCCCTTTAAAAGATACATTAACCTTATGGAGCCTAGTAGTAGGTATAGCTAGTTTATTCCTATTTCTAGTGTTGACATGCACTTTAAAAAGACTCACACTGCATGAGCTATGAGGTATAACATTCTGATTTTTCTCAGGTAAAAAGGACAGAAACAGTAACGAAGGATCTCAAAGCAACATCCAGAATTCAGAAGCTACGAGCACAACATGCAAAATGTACTGCAAGCGTTTTGATAAAGTAAGTAAATCTCTTTTTATCACACCTGCTCTGAAAATACATACTAATTATACCAATTAGAGGGAAGAAACGCCTTTATCCCGCCCTTCAAATCCTTTCATCCCAAGGTATGGAAGTTTGTATGAAAATCCTTCCGACCCAAGGGTGGGAAGTATGTATGAAATTCCATTACATACCCGGTTGTTTTTTTTTTATTTGTCAGCAGTCATACTGCAAAGAGACTTTAACTGTCTACTAATTAAATTTCAAGTAAATTGTTACTGGCCACATACAGTTTTTTTTTTACCAGTTACCAACCTCCTTGGTGCATACAGAAAATTAAAAACGAAATTATTTTTGTATATAAAACGCGCGGAATCACGGAAGAAGTGGCTGCATGACCTTATGATCTTAGCCTACTCCAGAAACGGGCGAATAAAAAAAGGAAAAGCCCGCGCATTTTCGCAAAAACTTCGATTGATTTAGCATTTACGGAAGACCTGGCTTCGGCCTTTCGAAACC
Source organism: Argyresthia goedartella (assembly GCA_949825045.1). NCBI lineage: Eukaryota > Metazoa > Arthropoda > Insecta > Lepidoptera > Argyresthiidae > Argyresthia > Argyresthia goedartella. Next base: position 22,078,234 of record OX463834.1, read on the forward strand.
TCGGAAACGGAATAAGAAGATGTAAACACTGAAGACATGGCTGTACGGCTTTGATTGCTATTGCCTTTCCTTAGGGATAAAGACGGAAAAAAAAAAATGATTTAGCATTTATCTTTGTGTTTTTTGTAAAATATGGATGCATTTATGTCTATAATTTTCCTCGTAGGTGTAATAAAAAGCACTATACATACCTCAGGATAAAGTACAGTTCCATACCTCAAATGGTTTGCGCCCCTCGCAAGCTCGTGGCGCAAATGCCATAATCTCGGTATGGAACTGTCACTTTCTTCCCTCTGAAGTAATGTACTATTACATACGCGCAATATTTCTACCTACTTACTTTGGAAAACATCCTGAGGTAACGACCTGACTGTCGGCGGGCTGCATCACAAGGAACCTAATAGGTGGAGAATTACAATTTCAAAGAGTATGTAATGAGTTTTGTTAATCTAAAAACTAGTTACATAGGAAGAATAGAAAGTACTTTCTCGTAATTCATCTCAACGCAATAAGGAAATTTTCCTTCATAGAAACTCAGTTTCGTGTAAGGAAAAAAACCTCTTATTTGGAAACTAGTATCGTCCAAAGATATTTTCTTCTTCTTTCGTAACTGGTTACGAACCTCCGGTTACGTACAAGGCCGAAGGAGTTCATTTCTATTGCCGCTATAAAAAAAAATATGAAGCACAAGCGTTTAAAAAAAAAAAACACGTAACTTTATGAGATTTTTTTTTTGCGTTTTGTGCTCCATATTGGCAATACGTATTGTGATGGTACTAATCCCATAGTGTGCGAGTTATTTTTTTGTGCAAATTACATTTTCTATTGGAAATTTGCACTTTCTGTAATGTACTTATCAAAGGACTTCGTCATCGATCATATTTGATTTCAGGTAAACCGTCGCATGCGCCGGTCTTGCAGGAAAGCTGTCAAATCCCAGACCTTCTATTGGCTCATTATCCTGCTGGTTTTTTTGAACACAATGGTCTTAGCCACAGAACACTACGGGTACATATATACTTGATCCTGATCTTTATCGAAATATTTACTGACCATACATAAATTATGGTCTGTAAATATAGTTTTATTAAGAATGCATTGTGACTTTGTACCACCCAGTCCGCTCTCACTACTATAGCAGCGACACCACGTGTGCGGCGCATGCGCTCGTCTCTGCCTCTCCAGAACTGCATCTATATAGCCGCAGTCGCCTATATGGACGCAGATATCTACCAAAATTCCAAATGTCTTTATTACTGTAGATATTTACATATACTTAGCAATCATCATTTTTTGCCACTTCTCTACATTGGACCACTGTGGGAGAAAAGGGCGTAGAAACTTCCACAGATTGATTTTTAGATCTCTTTTAAAAATAGCTTATGCTTAACTAATACAAAATATATACACTAATGTCATTATCATAAGCAGGAATAAATAATTATAAAATTATTAACAGCAAGCTCTGTGTTGAGCCAGATTAACCCCATACAGTCCCATCATTTAAGTAATCTTGAACATTGTAATATGCCTTTTTCGACAAAGTCGCTTTAACATGGTTTTTAAATTGCTCAAATGGCAATTTCAAGATCTCCAGAGGTATCTTGTTGTAGTAGAGAATGCATTGACCTTTGAAAGAAAACGAATTGCGAGTCTAAACGGGGCGCAAGTAGTCTGTGATTATTTCTTAGGTTAACAATAGTCAATAGTCAATAGTCAAAGTACTTTATTACTGTAGATTTTTACATATACTTAGCAAACGTCATTTTTTGCCTCTTCTCTACATTGGACCACTGTGGGAGAAGAAGGGCGTAGAAACTCCCACAGATTGATTTTTAGATCTCTTTTAAAAATAGGTTGTGCTTAACTAATACAAATATGAAAAATTTAATTGTTATGATTAATAAGCAGGAATAAATAATTACAAAATTATTAACAGCAAGGTCTGTGTTGAGCCAGATTAACCCCATACAGTCCTGTCATTTAAGTAATCTTGAACATTGTAATATCCCTTTTTCGACAAAGTTGCTTTAACATGCTTTTTAAATAGCTCAAGTGGCAATTTCAAAATCTCCAGAGGTATCTTATTGTAGTAGAGAATGCACTGACCCTTGAAAGAATTGCTAACCTTCGCGAGTCTAAAACGGGGCGCACATAGTCTGTGATTATTTCTTAGGTAAACATTACAGCTATCGCTAAGTTTGGAAAATGTTGTAAGGTTCTTGCGTACATACATTATATTTTCGAAAATAAATTGACTAGCTACTGTTAGTATGTCAATTTCTTTAAAAAGCTCTCTTAAGGAGTCTGTTCGTTTTAAATTATAAATTGCTCGAATAGCTCTTTTCTGTAAAATAAAAATAGTTTGAATATCCGCTGCTTTCCCCCACAACAAGATACCATAGGACATCACACTATGAAAGTAACTAAAATATACTAGCCTAGATGTAGCCACATCCGTGCTTTGTCTGATGTTCCTAACAGCGTAAGCCGCAGAACTTAATTTACCAGCCAATTTATCTATGTGGGGTCCCCACTGCAATTTGCTATCAATGGTTATTCCAAGAAACTTCGTATCATTTACTAATTCTAACGTGCTGTTGTCTAACACTAAACTGGTCTCAACTTGCCTGACATTTGGAAGTGAGAATTTGATACACTTGGTTTTACCAGCGTTTAACAATAAATTATTAACTGTGAACCAATTCAAGGTTAAAGACAATACACCATTAACATCATCAAATTCTCCTTTTTGTCTTTCAATTTTGAAGACCAGTGAAGTATCATCAGCAAACAACACTATGTCAGTTAATTTCTCCACCATGAAAGGCAGATCATTAATATATACCAGGAATAAGAAAGGGCCTAATATGGAACCTTGTGGAACGCCAATTTTAACACCCGATCCATCAGATTTTACGCCGTTAACTTCTGCCTTTTGAATTCTATTGCTTAGGTATGATCTTAGTAGATCCAACGCTTTATTTCTAACTCCGTAATGATTTAATTTAATTAATAGCGTATTATGATCAACACAATCAAACGCCTTCGACAGGTCGCAAAAAACTCCGATAGTATCCTGTGCGGCCTCCCATGCAGAATAAATATGAGATACAAGGGTAATACTTGCATCCGTAGTCGATTTACCCCTAGTGAAACCATATTGTTTAGCGTGGAGTTGTTTTGTACGGTTGAAGTGTGAGAGCATTTGATTGAGTATAATCTTTTCAAATATTTTACTTAGTGTTGGAAGAACAGATATTGGTCTGAAATTTGAAGGATCGCACTTATCTCCCGATTTGAACAGCGGTATAGGTTTACTGTGTTTCATGAGGTCTGGAAAAGCCCCATCGTCAACACATTTATTGAATATATAAGCTAAGTGTGGGGCTATAACTAGAATTACTGAACCAATGACTTTGACTGATATACCCCACAGGTCTTCCGTATTTTTAAAGTTAAGTAATTTAAACGTTTTGACAATGTCCTGGGGATATACATGATGAAATTTTAAATATACATTACTGACGCTAGTGTTATTTTTTAATAAAGTCTCTGCTTCAAATGGAGATGAATTTAGACGGTCCGTTGTGTGTACGGGTACATTGGTGAAGAATGTTTCAAAAGCTCGAGCAACATCAGCGTTAGATTTAACAACATCATCACCTATCTTTAGGCAGAAATCACTGTCCCTTGGTATAACTTTGCCAGTTTCGCGGTTTATTATTTGCCAAACTGTTTTCATTCTATTATTTGAATTTTGAATTTTTCTATTAATGTGTAAAGTTTTTGCAGTTCTACAAACCAACTTGAAAGTTTTGGAATATTTTTTAACATAGTCATGAAATTTTCGATCAAAGTTATAGGTTTTTTGATCATAAAGGTCATACAAGATAACTCTACTTTTACGAATTCCAAACGTTGCCCAGTCATTAAATTTAGATTTACCGTTGTAGTCACTGACTTTCTTTAATTTGAAAACTTTATTGAATTCTGTCTGAATAATATTGAAGAAGTCTGAGTAGATTTTGTTTGGGTTCTGTTCATTAAAATCCGGTACTGGCAAATTTATATCTAAGTTTTTCGTATATGTCTCTAGTTTATGGGATGTAATAGGCCTATAAAATGATGGACCAGTCTTATCCTTAATAGTTATTGGGAATGAAACTGTTTGACCACTGTGATCGGAGGGTAAGCAGTTAATTACACTTTTACTTGTGAATGCACAGTCACAAAAAACGTTATCTAAGCAAGTTTGGCTGGTAAGTGTAATTCTAGTCGGCTCTAGAAATACATGACATAAATTAAATGATTTGAACAGAGTTATTAATCGTCGCTTCAGTGTTGTATCTACAAGCAGATCTACATTAAGATCGCCACAAATAATTAACTTTTTTCTGTTATTACAAAGTTTAATGAGGGCTTCCTCCATAATTTTCTCAAATATTTCGAAATTGCCATGGCCTTTTTCATCCCTCGGTGGTCTTAACATTACAGCTATCGCTAAGTTTGGGAAATTTTGTAAGATTCTTGCGTACATACATTATATTTTCGAAAATAAATTGACTAGCTTCAGTTAGTATGTCAATTTCTTTAAAAAGCTCTCTTAAGGAGTCTGTGCGTTTTAAATTATAATTTGCTTAAATAGATACAAAAAAAAATGGTTTTAATATCCGCAGCTTTCCTACACAACAGGATACCATAGGACGTGACACTATGAAAGTAACTAAAATATACTAGCCTAGATGTAGCCACATCCGTATTTTGTCTGATGTTCCTAACAGCGTAAGCCGCAGAACTTAACTTACCAGCCAATTTTTCTAACAGTTGATTTACAACTGACACAAATGATAAAAGGCCTTATGATAACCCTCTAGATAATCTATGACGTCATGTCGTTTCATATAAACGGCTAACGCCCGGTTTCTGAAAAGAAAATTAGCTGTGACAACTTGTTAAACTCTTGTTAAACGCATTTCAGCCAATCACATGCCGCTATTTTGAATAAAATGATCGATTAACCGCTTGTTACATTTGATCACACTTTCGGAAACTGGAGGGTTAGCCTCGCATTATCTATGATACTAAATCTGAAAGAAGTCTAGTGTCTATAATATTATATTTAAATGTAGCACATTGATGTCCCCATCGAGGGGCACAGGCGATTACCCGGATACGAGAAAGATTAAGCGGGTTGTCGGAGGGGTTTTACGACCACTACCTAGCGATAGTAGCCGGGACCTATAGCTTAACGTGTCGTCCGAAACACGGAACGTCCAATATATGAATATGAATTAATTATCTCATGATCAGGATTCGAACCTGCATCGCCTGCGTGAGAAGCAAGCGTGAAACCCATTAGACCACGGAGCTTTACTACTGGTTTCCTACTGCTTTACTATTCTCGATATGCAACCTGTAGTTTTAATCTAAGCATTTTCATGATAATTTGTATTTTATTTTCAGCCAAGCACAATTCCTGAATGACTTCCAAAACTACGCCAATTACTTCTTTGTAGTCATGTTTACTATGGAGATGTTGGTCAAAATGTACGCTTTAGGTCTTCAGGTGAGTGTCAGTACTTATTTATTTCGCTATTGGACTTAAAGAATCCACAACATAATACAGATTATATAGTACTTACTTTATAATCTTCGTCACTACATACGTAGCTACATCTACATCAACGAACAATGCAGACTTTGGATTTATAATAAAGGTAAAGATAGGTGCATCTATCCTTCTACCGCCACATACGGGATTAGACAAGACTATAACCTAAAATTACGTGCCTCAGAGGTATGCCCAGCAGTGGTTGATGTGGGCTGAGTATGATGAAGATGATGAAGATATTCCCCAGGTCTACCTTCTCCCTTTTCAACCGGTTCGACGTTTCCATGATTGTGCCCGATCCTGGAGCTGAAATCTGGCAACAAAGAGGATAGTCAAAAGTCAAAAATATTTTATTCGAATTGAGTTTTTACAGTTCATTTTTCGACGTCAAAGCTAATTATGGATGGCACGTTCACTACCAGTGTACAGATGTAGTGAATAATCCTTTCCTTTCGTATTTTCTCGGAAATGTTCGTTTTTGTCTTACTACCTCACTCGCACTCAGTACCCGTCAAACGGGCAATTTGACATTTGACATTGATAAATAAAGTATGCGATTTATTTGATACCTACACGTAATTTAATAATACAGTAATTCATAGACACATCGGCACCATTCGGGTGTTATCGTTGTTCCGAGTTTTGCCGATAGGAAAGGATTATTCACTACCAGAGTACCCACGTTGTGGAGAAGAACGGCCAAAAGACACTCCGCAGAAATCGTATCTTTTGTACTTTTCTTTTAAATATTGGGTGCTTACCTATGAAATTGGCGAATTTTTCTTCCAGATTCAGGAGTTCATAATTCGAGTAATTCAATAGCTATTTCCAGTTTTTTTTTATTGTTTTAAAATTAATTTCAATATTTTACATCTACTTATTAAATTTTCTTTTAATTTTCAGTTTGATAACTAAAATTTTATCTTCAAAATCAGTGCCTCCTAAATGTCATCCATTTTCATGATAATATTCCTAATATTTTTTTACAGCTGAAACTTTTCAAAAATTATATAAAAATTTCTGTTAGCTAAATGTTATCTCATTCATACATACAAAGTTTATAAAACTAGGATCTGTCGTTCCTAAAAAAAATACAAAAATGTTTGTACTGAAAATTGAGTTAACTTCAATTTATCCATACAAAACGCCAATTTCATAGGTAATGTAACGGCATAAAAGGAGGCTAAGGTCGAGCCACCGCTATCAGTAGCTATGATCGTCTATTCTACCTACCCCAAAAGAGATGTCCCGATTCAGCTGTAAGATTTGTAAGTTAAGAATGATAAGTCCGAATTTCTCGTTCGTTGAGAAGTTCGTTAGGCGTACAATAGTCGAACGGAAGATTGATTCAGGAAGTTACAGTTTCAAGTTAGACAGAGAAAGCATATATGTCCGCAAGCCAGTATTTCGCATCAGTTAGCGGTGTATTGCGCCAGATCGATCGTTGTTGTATTTTGTGTGATGGTACCATTTTTTTTTTTGTATATATGGGCGCTTGGAACTTCTTTTAGTGGTCGAACACAATTTATAATATTTGTTTGTGATATCGTATAGATATCCGTCGTAGTTTTACGACGTGAGTACTCAAAGATATTTCATGTGCTCGCTAGTAGCGGCTAGTGGTGGTTCCAATTATATATTTAGTTCACGGCAATAACGATCCGAAAAGACCGGTTTACACAATTGCGATTTGATTTTCCGAAATGGGTTTGAACTAGCGGTTACCTCAAAAGGTCCGTAACGTTTTGAAACCTTCAACTCTGCGCAATTTGAGCTGGATGTTATCGAAACGTTGTCATTAGCGCTTTGGGAGATCTAACCCTCACCATAGCGAAGTGCATAGTTCGGTAAATACCGAACTATGAATTCCACTGACCTCAGCACGACCTCGGCCAAGCAAAATCATAAATATTTGACTCAGCCTACACATTAGACCTCCAGCGAAATTTACATTTAATTTAAAGATGCAACTTGAATCCAAACTGACCCAAGGCGAAGCAAAACAAACTACCCGGTCCTAAACAATGAACTTTAGACTGTAATTTGATCTCTTCGCGCGTCCCCGACAACACTCAAATGTCAAAATATCAACAGGATAGGTTATCTGTGTTGACACCGGTTTAACTTTGTTCTGAATTTGTTATTTCCATCCGCGGAACCTCATCGATCAAACAGTCTCCCTATGCCCTGCCAACCTAGGTTTAGCCGCAACTAAACTCCTGTCTAGCCTAGTCTAAAATCCTAGTGTTATACCATGTCCATTATCGACACCACTCGAAAATGGTTGAGTTTGATTTGAATGTGCTTGTATGTTTAATGACTGTGTGTGTGGGAATTTCAAAACTCGCTACTCGAAAGGAATGAGGAGAGAATTAGCCCGCGAATATCCTAAGAGCCAATCCAGGAACCCTATGGTGAAGGAAAAGAGAATTTAGGGTCGCTCCAAGCCCAGACTCAGACTCAGATCAGTTACCTACAAGTTCTTATCTAACGACCCAAGGATAGTTTTGGAATTTGGGGTAGGTTGATATAAAGGATAGGAACCGAGGTATATCTCGGCGCTTCAGACACTCACGAAAATCCACTGTAACTTCGCAATCACAATTCGTCCAGTTCTGACGCGTAACACGGCAAACCAAAACTGTTTAGAACTTCTGAAAGACGACTGTCACAGTAGCTTAACGCCGAGACTGAATGCTCTCCCTTCCCCCGCAATCGTATTTATAGTCCCCACATGTCTGAAAAAAAATGGCGTCCTTTGCGAACACGCTCTGCCCAAGCGAAGCTTCTTATCACTAACTACACAGGGTCTAATTTCAATCATGCCATGCAGATCCGCCGTTCTACAAATTGTGTGTACGCATATTCACTATGATCAACCGTAGGTTATCACTCAATTCATTCGGTATGGCCGATACACAAAATCTGTTGATCGCTGACCATAAAAGCTTGTTGCAATTAATTTAAGCCTTCCCGACCGCTAGTGCGCTAGACAAAGATCACTAGAATGATATTCAGACTCGTGATGTCAAACTCGCCATATCATACCAACCAAACGCAATTGTATATTTGCAGTCAACACAATAGCTTTCTCCGTATCGTTCCATAATAACCTTCCATTATTTAGTTATTCATAATTTATTCAGCGCGCAGCCAAATCGGCTCTGATCCCTACACATTCCGCAGGAATGCGACAAAAAAACCTGACCTGAACTCTGTTCCTGGAACCAACCCCCGCGCTCGCCTCATTGTTTTTTGCTAACTTAACCCTGAGCTACTCAAAACCCCAAACGTTATATGAACCGACTCTCGTATTCAAAACAGCGCGGCGATGGGCTAGCCCTCTGTCACGCAAAATGAAGTATCAAATGTACTGACTCTCGTGTACCATTACAGTAAGGACCTAATATATAAAAAATCGTACATAAAACATAATTACAATCTATTCCACTGATTTAGAAACAACAGTTGCGTCTTGTCAACTGTTGTTGTTTTTATCGTCTAAGTAATCATTTATCGTATTGTAGGCCTTAGAAAATAACATATTTTTAATATTAGTTTTAAATTGGGAATCGGACAGATTTACAATATCATCTGGTATTTTATTATAGAAACGAAAACAGTTCCCCATGAACGAATAGTTTCCCTTACAGACTCAAAATTTTGGGTGCACTATTTAATTTTTATTTCTTTATTCTTTTGCGTTTTGTTCTTCCGGACATACAAGGTGTTTTCAAATATGTGAGGATACCGTGAGGATATGTATTTTTAAAACAATTCTCTAAGGGAATCGTGACAACGCATTTTATATATGGAACGTTTCGCCCTCTTCTGTAACACAAAGATGGGAAGATTTATGTTAGCAGCTTGACCCACAACAGAATTCCGCAGGGCATAATGCAATAAAAATATCTGAAATATACAAGTCTAGCAGTAGCAACGTCAGTCAGTTGACGAATCTTTCTGACTACGTAGGCGCAAAGCTGAACTGTTATACTGTTTCATTTACATATACCAAAGTTTCGTTATTCAAAACAATAGCTACGTTGCTGTTCCTAACATTAGGCAGTGAAACTTTTACACATTTTGCTTTCTTGGGATTCAAAATTAAATTATTTACTGTAAACCATTTATGGATCTGTTTATTCTTAATTAAAGAAGTATCATCTGCAAATAACACTATACTAGACAGGTTTTGTACCATAAAACGCAGGTCAATTATATACACTAAAAATAGGAATGGTCCAAGAATTGAGCCCTGTGGCACGCCAATTTTGACTGTAGACCCAGTGACTTCGTGCTGTTTATTTGAACTCAACATTACATCGTAACATTACATAGAGGTATATGCCCAGGAATGGGTTGATGTGAGATAAGTATTCAGGATGACCCATTTTTGATCAGTAGGCTGACATCACAAACTATAAGAGTAAGAAGTTTTTCTTGTTAGGAACCATGACATCGATTTTGACAAAAAGCATCCATCATTCGATTTAAAAAGATATTATCCTAGCCGGAAAGCCGCGCAGATTTTGAAAAAAAATACACCTTTTATTATTATATAATTCGATAGTGTTGGTGATAAGTATACATTTCTGGGAATTAATGTCATATAAAAATACCAATACAAAATCGTTCTTTAACTAATTGAGTTACAAAAAATTCAGGTTGCTTGTGGACACCACACTAGGTTTAACCTGTCGCGTGGAGTCCTTGCTAAAGTCAAATTAACAATATAATTAGTTGCTGACCATACGTTATTTCATTAGTTTAATTAAGACGATGAGAAATATTTTAATTTTAGTTTTATAAGGAATTATAATCTATATATATATAAAAATGAATCGCTGTTCGTTAGTCTCGCTAAAACTCGAGAACGGCTGGGCCGATTTAGCTGATTTTGGTTTTGAAATGTTTATTGTAGACCAGGGAAGGTTTAAAAGTAGGGTAGGATAGGGTATGGGTAGGGTAGGGTAGGGGTAGGGTAGGGGTAGGGTAGGGGTAGGGTAGGGGTAGGGTAGGAGTAGGGTAGGGGTAGGGTAGGGGTAGGGTAGGGGTAGGGCAGGGGTAGGGTAGGGTAGGGTAGGGGTAGGGTAGGGTAGGGTTAGGGTAGGGCAGGGGTAGGGTAGGGGTAGGGTAGGGTAGGGGAAGGGTAGGGGTAGGGTAGTGGTTGGGCAGGGGTAGGGGTTGGGTAGGGGTCGGTTAGGGGTAGGGGTAGGTTAGGGTAGGGATAGGTAAGGGTAAAGTAGGGGTAGAGCTACCCGCAGCGAAGCGAGAGCGGGTCAGCTAGTAGAACATAAAAAAAAATGCGTTGTGGTCCGAGCCCAAAATTAGCTTATGATTGTACAATGCTAAGAATATATAATTGTCTAACAGACAGGACTTGGCATTCTCGTAGAATTTCTGCAGTGGGATAAATGAATGGCTTTTTCATCATTACCCTAATTAGAGACCGCTGCGCCCTTTCCAGGTGATCATATCAGTTTTGGTTGCGCTGCCCCATGCTGTGATGCAGTATTGCAAGAGAGACTAACCCAGAGAGATGTAAACAAGTCTTAGCACCTCCCTATCAGCACCCTGTCTGAGAAGTTTCATAACAAGTATGAGCCTTCTGATACGTCCCGCCATGCTGTTAATATGGGGTCAAAACTTAAGGTTTTCGTCGAGTGTGAGACCCCTAGATGTTATATTTTATCAGTTCTGGTGATTACGGGACAGCTGCATAGACCTACTCTGTTGTGTCCTACTACGCTGTTCGTTAGTCTCGCTAAAACTCGAGAACGGCTGGGCCGATTTAGCTGATTTTGGTTTTGAAATGTTTATTGTAGACCAGGGAAGGTTTAAAAGTAGGGTAGGATAGGGTATGGGTAGGGTAGGGTAGGGGTAGGGTAGGGGTAGGGTAGGGGTAGGGTAGGGGTAGGGTAGGAGTAGGGTAGGGGTAGGGTAGGGGTAGGGTAGGGGTAGGGCAGGGGTAGGGTAGGGTAGGGTAGGGGTAGGGTAGGGTAGGGTTAGGGTAGGGCAGGGGTAGGGTAGGGGTAGGGTAGGGTAGGGGAAGGGTAGGGGTAGGGTAGTGGTTGGGCAGGGGTAGGGGTTGGGTAGGGGTCGGTTAGGGGTAGGGGTAGGTTAGGGTAGGGATAGGTAAGGGTAAAGTAGGGGTAGAGCTACCCGCAGCGAAGCGAGAGCGGGTCAGCTAGTAGAACATAAAAAAAAATGCGTTGTGGTCCGAGCCCAAAATTAGCTTATGATTGTACAATGCTAAGAATATATAATTGTCTAACAGACAGGACTTGGCATTCTCGTAGAATTTCTGCAGTGGGATAAATGAATGGCTTTTTCATCATTACCCTAATTAGAGACCGCTGCGCCCTTTCCAGGTGATCATATCAGTTTTGGTTGCGCTGCCCCATGCTGTGATGCAGTATTGCAAGAGAGACTAACCCAGAGAGATGTAAACAAGTCTTAGCACCTCCCTATCAGCACCCTGTCTGAGAAGTTTCATAACAAGTATGAGCCTTCTGATACGTCCCGCCATGCTGTTAATATGGGGTCAAAACTTAAGGTTTTCGTCGAGTGTGAGACCCCTAGATGTTATATTTTATCAGTTCTGGTGATTACGGGACAGCTGCATAGACCTACTCTGTTGTGTCAGATGTGCAATTGAGGAGATGGGTGAGACGCCGCTGTTTTATGGAAGCAGACGAATTTGGTCTTATCTAAATTAAGGGTTAGGAGATTGTCATCAAGCCATGCTACTACCTGTGATATACATTACCCTGCACGAGCCTTTGCCTGATCCTATTTGTCGCAGCTAATCATCAAGGCAGTATCGTCAGCATGGCAGAACACCTTTACATCGTTCCCCCTTTCTGCAGTGTTCCAGATGTCATTAATGTAAATGATGAAGAGGGTTGGACCGAGGATAATCCCTACTTTCGGCTAACTTGAAGTTATGGTATTGACTCTTCAGTTTCTTCAAAATTACATTACAATAATTGTTGTACCTGTTGTAAGCTATTTGTAGTTCTTCATTTTTTGGCTCTTTACGGGTACTCATATGCAGCATATCTCTTTGCTTAATGCAGCGGATGAGACCTGGTGTGGGCTTCCGGGCGTCAGTTTGCACTTACTACGTCTGATAGTTACAGTTTTGGAGTGGGCACATATTACTTGAGTAAGAGTATCCGAGAATATCCTAGCACTCGGCGAGGCAACATCGTATCATATGTCAAGAGTTGTTTTTTTTATAGAATATGATTATGTCTATTAAAATATGATGAATATGTCTATCAAACACGATACTCAATAAAAAATATTTAGCTTCGCATTGTAACCAGTAAAATGTAAAAATTTAACACTTTCCACTGCGTTGCCATATGATATTACTTCCCAGATACTTCCCTATAGCAATACTATCGAGCAGTTAGGGACTTTTTTTTCAAAAGCGGTTGAATCGATTCCCGGTTAGAAAATAGTTAAAAAAGAGTATAATGTTGCAGTTTTGTTTTTTCTCAAAATTTATGTCATGGATCCTAACACTAAAAACTTTAACCTCTTATAGTTCTTACTCTTATACATCCTACTGACCCTTCGAAATTGGCCACTCTGTATATAATGATGACATTTCTCAGGACTACTTCTTCTCCCTGTTCAACCGGTTTGACTGCTTCGTGATGTTCTGCTCGATCCTGGAGCTGGCACTGACCATCACCCACACGATGCCGCAACTCGGTATCTCAGTGCTGCGCTGTGTGAGGCTGCTCAGGGTCTTCAAGGTTACCAAGTGAGTTGGAGAGAGGAAGAGAGGGAGAGGCAGAGATCACCAACACGATGCCATAGCTCGGTATCTCGGTGCTGCGGTATGTGGGGCTGCTCAGGGTCTTCAAGGTTACGAAGGACGTTGCAGAGAGATAGAGAGAGAGAAAGGGAGATAAGGAGAGATGGGGAGAGGGAGAGGGGGTGAGAGAGAGAGAGAGTGAGAGGGAGAGATCACCAGCATGATCCTGCAGCCCGGAATTTGGTTGCTGCGGTATGTACGGCTGTTGAGAGTCTTCAAGATCACCTGAGTGAGTTATACCATGGCATCCCAGGTAGAGATTTACACGTACGCATCCCAGAGTAATAATTATTATTTGACCCTCGTTCTTTACCACACGGTAAACATACTTTATGATTTCAATATACTTTATTGCATAAAAACAGAAGGCGAGCTTGTCTATAATAACTGCATTTTTTTCCAAAAAGCTATGACACCTGAATGAATGGGAGTATGAATGGCCAAGGAAGAGCTTAAATCTAAAATTTGATATCTGATTTGAACCTCTTTGACTTCGACGGCACCGGTTCTGGCTAAGATTTACATCATGGAGTTCCATGGTTGGCGAAATAGGCTACATATTTTCTTCTATTCTTTCAGGTACTGGCGCTCCCTCTCTAACCTAGTAGCATCACTCCTCAACTCCATCCAGTCCATCTTCTCTCTCCTCCTGCTGCTGTTCCTCTTCATCATGATCTTCGCGCTACTGGGCATGCAGGTCTTCGGGGGGAGGTTCAACTTCTCACCGGACAAGGAGAAAGACCAGCATAACTTCGACTCGTTCTGGCAAGCGGTTTTGACCATGTTCCAGGTAAGTTGTGCTTATCGTCACGCTTTTCCCCATTTGGGGTGGCAAAGGTACAGAGTTACGCCCGTGTTTTAAGCAAGATAAAGTTTCTAAGGTATGTGTTGTTTTTGATTTTATCTACACACGTATCCTAAACCCTCTTTACTGCGTCTAAAAACCGCACGTTAAGACCAGCATAATGTAAAACTATTTGGTAAAAACTGATTTCTTATCTGAAAATTTGTACATTATGACTATAATGTGTAAATTTTCTACATATTATGACATTTGAATTTCGAACGCCGACGCCCGCCTGCGTGCCGCCCCTTGTTTGTCTGTGAAGTTGGTACTACAGAACAAGCTAAACGACTGCAGAGATAAGATCAATGTCACAATGCCGGTAAAACATGCGGTTCCTGAACACATCAATGAGAGCTTATGATATGTGTGTAGATAAACTAGTATATGTAACTGTACATAATTAGGCATTAAAACTTTCGAGTGATATTATTATAAATCCTCTCTCGAGTTTTAATGCCCTCCATTATGTATCAGTCACGTAAACTACTATTATCTACAAACGTATCATAAACCCTCTTTACTGCGTACAAAAACCGCACGTTACGATCGGCATAATGTTAAACTACTTGATAAAACTCATTTCTTATCTGAAAAATTACACATTATGACTATAATGTGTAATTTTTCTACACATTCAAATTTCGAACGCCGACGCCCGCCTGCTTCCCGCCCCTAGTTTGTCTGTGAAGTTGGTACTGACATTCAAATTTCGAACGCCGACGCCCGCCTGCGTGAAGTTGGTACTACAGAACAAGCTAAACAACTGCAGAGCCACAATGCCGGTCAAACATGCGGTTCCTGAACACATCAAAGAGAGCTTATGATATGTGTGTAGATAAACTAGTGTATGTAACTGTACATAATTAGGCATTAAAACTCTCGAGTGATATTATTATGAAACTCGCCTTCGGCTCGTTTCATAAACCCACTCTCGAATATTAATGCCCTCCATTATGTAGCAGTCACATAAACTACTATAAGAAATCTGTTTTTTTATCTATTATTTATTTTCAACTTATAATACTTTATTAAGTTAACGTCATACAGCACTTGTTTTAAAACACCCCACCAGAGGAAGTGACGTAATAGTTGCTATCAGTAAGGAACAGAGCTATGCTTCAGTATCCCTTTCCTTTTCTATGCGGCAAAAGGAGAAGGAGATTGACACATATCTCTGTCCCTTACTGACAACAGCCTATTACGTCACTTCCGCTGTAGTTTCCTTTTTAAGCGGGGTTTTCACTATAAGAGTACTCTCGGACCGACAGCCTTATGGCGTAAGTCGTCTGAGCTATGAACTTCATATAGACTTTTATGTTTGACACCTTGCTCCAGCTTCATCTGTCAAATTGGTATCACGCAAGTAGCATCATAATGGAGGCCAAACCCAAGCTCATTGAATGAAGCCTAGAAGCCTTCGGTGATACCCCGCAATCGATGAAATTGTATGAGCATGAGATGAACCATAGAAACACGCTATGAACTTCAGAGAGTTACACCATAAGGCTGTACGTAGCTCGTATCAGAGCCCACTCGGAATTTGGTTTTCACACGGTTTTGGTTTTTAGATCTAAGTACCATTTGTCTCCTTGCACAGTCAAGTAATCGACGACTGATCTGTTACTCCGAGGTGTAGAAATTGTGGCAGATATGTTAATGACTGAAGTAGAAAACCATAAAAGGGAAAGAAGAAATAAAATAAATCTGTGGACTGAAATGGATTTAAAAACGTGACCAACTGGGTGCTTTGATTTTGTAGTCATTTAGCCTAACGTCCCACAATCCTTCCTCGGCTTCATATAATTCCACAAAGCTCATTGTTTCATGTTCTGTCCACTTTTTCTTTACATCCGTTTTATTTGTCTAAGTTGGAGCCATTTTCACTCTGATCGGATGTCGATGTCCGAGTACACTCGGATCACTTGTTTACGAGTACTTTGTTACGAGCAGCATCCGAGTAGTCATCCGAGCGTAGTCGGAGAGTTCTCGTACAGTGAAAACCCCGCTTTACGACAAACTGTCAACTGGAAATTTGAACCCGCGATTTAGACTCGCGAAAGTTATCGCATTTCCTACTGCAGCAAGATTTCTCTGGAGATTTTTCAAAAACCATGTCAAAGCGACTTTGTCTAAAAAGAGATACATATTGCAATGTCGATGATTACTTAAATGACGAGAATATATGGGGTTAATCAAAATTATTACAGAACTCGCTGTTAGCGGTTTTGTAATTGTTTATACCTGCTTATTATTTATGTCTAAAAAGGATGTTGCAATGTTCAAGATTACTTAAATGACGGGACTGTATGGGGTAAATCCAACTCATTACAGAACTCGCTGCTAGCGGTTTTGTAATTGTTTATACCTGCTTATTATTTATATCTAAAAAAGATATTGCAATGTTCAAGATTACTTAAATGACGGGACTGTATGGGGTAAATCTAACTCATTACAGAACTCGCTGCTAGCGGTTTTGTAATTGTTTATACCTGCTTATTATTTATATCTAAAAAAGATATTGCAATGTTCAAGATTACTTAAATGACGGGACTGTATGGGGTAAATCTAACTCATTACAGAATTCGCTGTTAGCGGTTTTGTAATTGTTTACAGCTTATTATTTATGTCTAGAAAGGATATTGCAATGTTCAAGATTACTGAAATGACGGGACTGCATGGGGTTAATCTAACTCATTAAAGAACGCGCTGTTAGCGGTTTTGTAATTGTTTATACCTGCTTATTATTTATGTCTAAAAAGGATATTGCAATGTTCAAGATTTTTTTAATGACGGGACTGTATGGGGTAAATCTAACTCATTACAGAATTCGCTGTTAGCGGTTTTGTAATTGTTTACATCTGCTTATTATTTATGTCTAAAAAGGATATCGCGATGTTCAAGATAACTTAAATGATGGGACTGTATAGAGTTAATCTAACTCATTAAAGAACGCGCTGTTAGCGGTTTTGTAATTGTTTATACCTGCTTATTATTTATGTCTAAAAAGGATATTGCAATGTTCAAGATTACTTAAATGACGGGACTGTATGGGGTAAATCCAACTCATTACAGAACTCGCTGCTGGCGGTTTTGTAATTGTTTATACCTGCTTATTATTTATATCTAAAAAAGATATTGCAATGTTCAAGATTACTTAAATGACGGGACTGTATGGGGTAAATCTAACTCATTACAGAACTCGCTGCTAGCGGTTTTGTAATTGTTTATACCTGCTTATTATTTATATCTAAAAAAGATATTGCAATGTTCAAGATTACTTAAATGACGGCACTGTATGGTTTAAATCTAACTCATTACAGAATTCGGTGTTAGTGGTTTTATAATTGTTTATACTTGCTTATTATTTCTGTCTAAAAAGGATATTGCAATGTTCAAGATTTTTTTAATGACGGGACTGTATGGGGTAAATCTAACTCATTACAGAATTCGCTGTTAGCGGTTTTGTAATTGTTTACATCTGCTTATTATTTATGTCTAAAAAGGATATCGCGATGTTCATGATAACTTAAATGATGGGACTGTATAGAGTTAATCTAATTAATTACAGAACGCGCTGTCAGCGGGTTTGTAGTTATTTATACCTGCATTTATGTCTAAAAAGGATATTCCAATGTTCAAGATTACTTAAATGACGGCACTGTATGGGGTAAATCTAACTCATTACAGAATTCGGTGTTAGTGGTTTTATAATTGTTTATACTTGCTTATTATTTCTGTCTAAAAAGGATATTGCGATGTTCAAGATACCTTAAATGATGAGACTGTATGGGGTTAATCTAACTCATTACATAACTCGCTATTAGCGGTTTTGTAGTTGTTAATACCTGCTTATTATTTATGAGTAAATAGGATATTGCAATGTTCAAGATTACTTAAATGACGGCACTGTATGTAATCACAGATTAATCAATCTAACTCATCAAAGAACACAGTGTTAATGGTTTTGTAATTATTTATTCCTGCTTATTAATATATAATAATTCATATTGTAATATTTGTAATCGTTGTTTATCTAATACAATTATTACAATATTAATTATTATACATTAATAAGTGTAGGTATAAAAAATTACAAAACCATTAACAGTGAGTTTGATTATACTCCCAAAGATTAATTTTTACATCTTTAAAAAAATGTTTTTCGACCAATTTTTAAAAGAGATCTCCAAATCAATCGGTGGGAGTCTCTGCGCCCTTCTTCACTTCCAGTGGTCCATGGCAAAAAATGACGTTTGCTAAGTATGTGTAATTACCTACAGTAATAAAGAAATTTGAATTTATTAATATGCTCGAGGTCTATTCGACATGATATACGTAAAAAAAAAAAAATTCATGATTGATTACTATTCTATCAGGCGAGTAACAACTTGTCACTAATACTCTCCCATCCAGTTAAATATATGTTGCTACCCCTCACTGAAGGCTTACTGCTGCAATGTGGCTATAGTTCCAAAGCACTGGCTATTCTTCTGTCAGAACTACAATTATATTATGTAGTGATATGTCACTATATTTGAAGGATTATGTATATCTTGAACCAAGTTGGCCATTTTTGGCCACTTCCTATTTGGATCCATGGAGAAGCGTTGCCAAATAGTCGTTATTTGTACAGATATCCTTAAGGCATTTGACAAAGTCAACCATCTATTACTGCTCCGAAAACTGGATTTTAATGGATCCGTAGCAACCTTTTGCGATGGTTCGCCTCCTACCCTAAGCTGTTGTTATCAATGGCCACACCTCAAAGGTCGCATGTGTTTCCTCTAGGGTGACCCAGACATCTTAAGACCTTTTAAATGCATCCTTTTTGTTAATGATTTGTTATTGTATCCATTATACTCAAACCTCCATGGTTGCAGACGATCTCAAAATTTGCAAAAAAAAATATTTCTAATAAGGATTGTATCCTTTTTTAAGAAGACCTTAATAGATTCTCCCAAACCTGCTCAAAAAACAAACTATTTCTAGCCTTTGACCATTGTAAACATGTTACTTTTACAATAAAAACATTTGATACCACACGTTTCAAAATCTATGAACACACTATAAGCAAAACTGACACCATTAGGGATCTTAGCGTGATTTTAGACAGCAGATTATATTCATATTAAAAGTAAGGAAAAAAATAGGAGTACGGAGGATTATATTACTCTTTGAAACACTCTTGTTCGCTCCCAGCTAAAATACACCTCTGTAGTCTGGGACCCGTTCTATGTTATACACCGGTTCTATCGTCAGATGCCTCCACAGTAGAATGACCCGCTACCACTTACACTATCAAGAAAAGCAAACAAATGCTCGGACAAAAAAACTCTGTAAAACATGCAATAATTTGTACAACTGCCTGGCTCCTAGAACAAATTAAATTTAGAGATCCTGCACGTCAAACTCGTCTTCAAAACCTTGCGAAGGATCTGTGACAACCCTTCATGTTTGATTAATTCCACGCCTCAACCGAACGGGCGTGGAATCTTGGTAGGGTTGGTTTTCACCAGAAGTATCACAAGTGGTACTGACCTTTCAAAATCAAAATCAAAATCAAAAATCATTTATTTCCATAGGATGTTGTTACATCACTTAGATCCGTCATTACATTTTTTTGGGTGAGTTCACTAACCCAATGGCGGAATCTGTGGAGAAGAGCTCACCGAAGAAACTCCACAGTCGTCGCATCTTTTGCGTTTCCTTTTTTAAATAAAATATTGTCAAATTACAAAATGAATGCTAATTATATATCGAAACAGCCTGTTACTCAAACAATCTATTCCCATGGACATCTGTCCTCTAAGTAATCAGATATCCTGTAGTAACCTTTTTTATACAATTTCTATTTTATTATTATTTTAAACTTGTCTAAAGGTAAGTTTTTAATATCAGTAGGGACCTTATTGTAATAGCGTATACAATTGCCTTTAAAAGAATTACTAATTTTATGTAGTCGGCTTACATAAGCAACCAACTTGTCTTTATTTCTAGTATTAAAATTGTGTATATCACTGTACTTCTGAAAATTAGTTATATTTCTTTTTACATACACAAGATTGTCATAGATATATTGAGACACAAATGTCAGAATATTGATTTCTTTAAACTTTTCCCTCAGTGACACTCTAGGCCCTAATCTATAAATTGCACGAACAGCCCGTTTCTGCAGAATAAATATACTATTAGCATTCGCAGCGTGACCCCACAATAAAATACCATAGGTCATTAGACTATGAAAGTAACTAAAGTAGACTAGTCTAGCGGTGTCTACGTCGGTAAGAGCTCTAATTTTTTTAACTGCGAACGCTGCCGAACTCGGTCTGTTCGACAATTTATTTATATGAGGATCCCATTGTAGTTTGGCGTCTAAAGTAATGCCCAAAAAGACAGTCGACTGCACAAGGTCCAATCTCTGTCCTTTTATAAATATGTCTGTAGTTACCGGGTTCACATTGGGTAACACGAATTTAATACATTTAGTTTTCTTTTCATTAAGTAATAAATTGTTAACAGTAAACCAGTTCACTATACTAGAGATAGCATTGTTTACCTCGTCATAATTTGATTGCTGTCTTTTAACTTAAAATATCAAAGAAGTATCATCGGCAAACAATACTAACCCATATTTTGCTTTAACAAGGTAAGGTAAATCATTAATATATACTAAAAACAAGAAAGGACCAAGAATTGAACCTTGCGGTACGCCCATACTTATTGAAGACCCAGGTGATCTTTTCCCATTAACATCGACCATCTGAACCCTATCTGTTAGATATGACTCCAGAAGGCCAAGTGCCTGATCTTTTACACCATAATGGCGTAACTTCCTGACAAGAGTGTCATGATGGACGCAATCAAAAGCCTTGAATAGATCGCAGAAGACACCTATTGCATCCATTGCGTCTTCCCAGGTATCAAAAATATTGTCGATTAGTTCAACACCAGCATCGGCTGTTGAACGACCCTTTGTGAAACCAAACTGAGCAATATGAATTAAATTATTGAGATAAAAATGACTTTGCAATTGATTAAGTATGAGTATTTCAAATATATTGCTAAGCGTTGGTAGTATCGATATGGGTCTAAAATTGGTGGGGTCTGATGTACTACCAGCTTTGAATAAAGGTATAACTTTACTTAGTTTCATCAAGTCAGGAAACACACCATTATCTATACATTGATTAAATATACAACAAAGGTGAGGTGCAATACAATCTACAATGGAACTAATAATTTTTACTGATAGACCATGGGCGTCAGCTGTCTTTTTCATTTCCAGGGATTTAAACGCTTTTACAATGTCTTCATTATTTACGTGCCTAAATTTAAAATCTGTTTTACATTCCTCAAAGTTTTGTTTAAGTATAGATTCAGCAGCAGCGGGAGATGAATTTAAAGACTTGGTTGTTGAAACTGCAATGTCCGTAAAGAAATTTTTGAAAGCTTTTGTTATATATTTAGCAATTGATTATCTATCTTAAGCTTGAAGTTATTATGTGTAGCTTTGGCCTTTCCAGTCTCTCTGTTTATAATTTGCCAAGTCGTTTTCATTACATTGCTACTAGATTCAATTTTGTTTTTAATGAAATTAGATTTAGCTACGGCACAAACGCGTTTAAACATTTTTGAATAACTACGAACATAATCTAGAAAGGCCGTATTTTTGTTATATGATTTCTCTTCATAGAGTTCATATAATCTTCGTCTACTCCTATGAATTCCAACTGTCGCCCAATCACTAAACAAAGCTTTGTTATTAACTTTTATAGTTTTTGATTTAAATACCGTATCATATTCATTTTTGACAAGGTTAAATACTGAGTTGTACAACAAATTTGGATCGTCACTGTATGGTATTTCCCATAGTTTATCTAAAATATTATTCCTGTAGTGTTCAAGCCGAGTGTCACTAACGGGCACACATGTAATATCCTCTTTTTGGTCCTTTTTTATTTTAATATTGAATATACCTATCTGACCAGAGTGATCAGAGGTTAATTTATTGATGACCGATTTGAAAATGGGCGTAATGTTAGTAAATATATTGTCAATGCAGGTAGCAGATGTTGCAGTAATTCTAGTAGGCTCCAAAAACAGATAGTTCATGTTGTGACATAAAAATAAAGATTTTAATCTAGTGCAAATATTATTATCCTCTAACAGATTAACATTAAAATCACCACAAATTATAAAAAAATTGTTTTTATCGCTGATTTTAATCAACACTTCATCCATTTTCTTTTCGAATAAATCAAAGGATGAATCTGGTGGTCTGTATACGCTCATTACAATAAGTTGTTCAAGTTCAATACAGGCTATTTCCATGGTACGCTCAACAGACAGGCTCACTATGTCAACTCGTTCCTTATATTTAAAACTATTATTTACAAGTATTAAGGAGCCACCGCGATCAGCTGTTTTTCTGTTGAACGAACTAGAAACGTGGTGGTTATTAAAGTTGAACATGAACTGATAACTCTTTAAAAAGTGCTCTGTTATACATAAAATATCAATATTATTACAGTTCATGAATAACTCAATTTCTAGTTCTTTACTTAACATGCCCTGTATATTTTGATGAACCACGTTTAAAATATTCTTACTTTTACATTTTTCATTACTAGTAACTTGATTTAATAGGCAAGATGAAGGTATATTTATACAAATATTAATATTACTGCCAGATTTACTCTCTGTTGTCCTATCCCGACCCATCCCGACCCGTGTACAATTTGACGATCCGTCCTCGTCTCCATCTCAATGATGGCAGGTTCGCATCAGCACCAAATCACCGACTTGAGGGGGGCTCGTCCGGTCAGTCCACTTAAGGCGCTGCTGCAAGATGTGCAAGTACTCAAGGGACCACCGTTTCGAAAAATCTTGAGCCATCTGCTGCAACATCTGCCAACTAGTTAACCGAATTAACTTAACATCACCGAATGGGTATTCTGGCAGGGCGTTAAGGGGCTGACCTATCAGGAAGTGACCCGGCGTCAACGCTTCCAAATCATTGAATCCGAACTGAGCGGGCACAACGGACGCGAGTTCAGTGTCATCTCAATTTTACAGAACAGCGTCGCTAGCTCTTCAAAGCGTAGAGAGTTCTCACCGATGATCCTCGTCAGGTGCGACTTAACCGATTTAACCGCAGCCTCAAAAATTCCTCCCCAATGAGGACATCCCGGCGGACTGAAAACCCATTCAATCCCTCGTCGGGAGCAAGCCGTACCGATGGCGTCCTGGTTACCGTACAGGAATTGAGTGACCTCCTGCAGATATCGCCTGGCTCCGACAAAATTTGTGCCGTTGTCCGAACGGATTAATGTCGGGAGGCCCCTTCGTGAGACGAACCGATCCAGACATGCGATAAATGCCTCCGTAGTGAGGTCACTGACCTCCTCCAAGTGGACTGCCTTCGTGGCCAAGCACACGAAGACGCACAGGTATGTCTTCACTAATCTGGCGTTCCGTAGCTGTGAAGACTTGACCATGATTGGTCCCGCGAAATCCGTTCCGACACCCGCAAAGGGCCGGATTTCGTTAACCCTATCCGAGAGCAAATCGCCCATCTGGGGCTGCATCGTAGCCGCCTTAGCCCGATAACAAGGCAGGCACCGAAATACGATGCTACGCACTAAGCGTCTTCCCGATAGAATCCAGAACTCGCGCTGGAGAAACGCCATCAAGGCGTTGCATCCGATATGCCCATTCCGAATGTGTCGATCCTGTATCAACAGTTCGACCAACTTCCCTTTCCTAGGGAGTAACAACGGGTGGCGAGCCGCATAAGGCAGGTTGGCATTCCGCAGCCAACCTCCTACCCTCAGCAATCCTTGAGGGTCAATAAACGGGTTGAGCCGAGCCACAGCTCCCTTCAGTTGGACGCGTCCGCGTCTCAGAATGTCCAATTCGGACTTAAAGTGCACCGTCTGCACGTTCCGTACCAATGCGAACAACGCATGGTTCCGTTCCCGTGGTGTCAGGACCTGTGTCCGCACCCGTTGCGCCTCAGAATTGCGACAATTCCGCGCAAATCGGAAGATCCAGGCGGTCACATTGACCAGCTTGTCGAGCGAGCTGTACCGTTCCAGCTGGCTGAACTCCTCTTCCGGCTCTGGTTGCGTTGTACAGACACCGACTGTCAAGGCGCCGTTCGCCGAGGTAATGCGTGGACTCATTGGCCAATCCGATTCGGCTTGAGTCAACCATTTTGGACCCCACCACAAGGGATGTCCAACCAACTCCGGAGCGTGACACCCACGAGACGCACAGTCTGCTGGGTTCATTTCCCCTGGAACATGTCTCCAGATTAAGGGAACCTCCGAATTCAAAATCTGCGAAACCCGATTCGCCACAAAATTCTCCAGCTCGTGAACTGAAGCCTTCAGCCAGCATAACACGATCTGGCTGTCCGTCCAAGCGTAGACCGTATCTTCTAACGCTATTGACCCACGAAGAACCGTCATCGAGTGGTTGAGCAGACGAGTCAGGAGAGCCGCTCCCGAAAGTTCTAATTGGGGAATGGTCAGGCGAGTGCGCAACGGCGCAACCTTGCTCTTGGCCATGACCATCCGCACATCAACCTCCCCCGAGGAGTCGACCGTACGCAGATACACCGCAGCTCCGTAGCCCTTCTCCGAGGCATCGCAAAACCCATGCAGGGTGGCGGTATATCGTTTGGTGGGGACCAACCTCCGTGGCAGTGAAATCCGATTGATGCCAGGGAGGGTCGAAAAGAACGAGTCCCACTCTGAACTCAATGACCCGCCGATCGGGTCGTCCCATTTCAGCTCAGCAGACCACAATTGCTGCATGAAACACTTGAGCTGAAATGTTACCGGGGTGATCCACCCGTTTGGATCAAATGTCCTAGCCACCGTTGAAAGGACGTTCCGTTTCGTCCAGACCTTCGGGGAGTCCAACTCGACCCGATACGAAAACATGTCTGACACCGGCTGGTACTGGACGCCTAATACCGACAACATATTTGGATTTTCCAAGTTTTCAAAAATGTGGGGATCCTGCTGGTAGTCATCCGGAAGACCAGACAGTAACTCTGGAGAGTTCGACATCCATTTCCGGAGCTCGTAACCTCCACCCCGTAGGAGCTCAACTAGCTCGTCCCGACGAGCGAGCGCCTCCTCTACGGAATCTGCATCGGTACAGATATCGTCCACGTAGAGATCCTGCTCCAGATTGCTGCTCCTCTAGGGAAATTTAACCGTTCTCGATCCGCTAACTCCCGCAGAGTGCGAATCGCCAATTAAGGACTAGACCATAGCCCGTACGTGTTGGTGTTCAGCTCGTACACCTTGATGGGCTGATCTGGGCTCTCTCGCCACAGTATCAGCTGATACCGTCTATCGTCAGGGTGAATGACCGTCTGTCTAAACATCATCCGGATGTCAGCTACAAACACAACATTGTGTCGACGGAACCGTGTGATAACATCCGCGATGTCATGGTTCAACTTCGGCCCTGAATGCAAACACTGGTTCAGGTTCATGCCGTTAGATGTTGATGCCGATCCATCGAACACTACCCGTATTTTGCCCTCCGGGGTCCTCAAGACCGCGTGATGAGGCAGGAAGCAGTGGTCTTCACGCTGCCAGTCGATACCCGAAACCGACATATGGCCGAGCGACTCGTATTCCCGCATGAAGTCGACGTACTTCTGCCGGAAAATCCCGTCACGCTTCATGCGTCGTTCCATCGACAGAAGCCGCGTCTCGGCTGCATGGTGTGAACTGCCCAGCGGTGGGCGATCACTCCGGAATGGAAGACGTGTGAGAAATCGACCTGACCGAAGGCGACCAGTATTGTTCCGATAAAACTGTTAACACTCTTCTTCAACCGGGTCCAACCGGCGGACCGTAGGTGGTTCCTCCACCTCCCAAAACTTCTGTATCACCTCCGAGAGTACAGAACCGAATAAGGGACTACGAGTCGCTAGGCGTGGGGCAGCCGGCATGACCGGACCCATTACCGCATGGCCCAGTCTGGTGTTGACCGAAACCAGACCAGTCGCCTGCAACACGTAGACACCTGGCACTAACAGGTATCCCAAGGCATCGACACCCAATAAAATGTCTACTGGGCCCGGAATATCGAACTCCGGGTCAGCCAGTGACAACCCAGCGACCAACTGTCGCACCGAGGGCGACAACCGTACGTGAGGGTGTGAGCCCATCACATCAGGCATGACTAATGCCGTGACCGTCAGATTCACCGATGAATCCACCCGTGACGAGAGAGTAATCCGACATACTCCCTTAACGGAACCGACTTCCGTGTTCCCAATTCCCCGAATGGAATGTGGATACTCCCTTACCAAAATGCCCAATCGTCTTACAAGGTTACATGAGACTAAGCACCCCTGGGCCCCCGAGTCCAATAGTGCTCGTGCCACACAAGATTTGCCGTCCGAACTCCACGCTATCACAGAGGCGGTGGGGAGCATGACCGTCTGTGGAGTGGCGGCACCCTGTAAGTGGGCGGCGTGTCCCTATCGGGAACCTCCGCGGGATCCGAACCCGCTCAGACCTCGAAATTACTACGCCAACTCTAAACTATTCCACAGGCATAGTCCCGTACCAGTAGGTAGGTGATAGGTATACGTAAATATAAAACTAGGCAAGAATCTACCCAAGCACAACTAAACAAAACTAAACTATTTGCCATCATCCGGTCCGACAAGACTCGGCTGCTGATATGCAACCGGCATATCAGACCGTATGTGCATCAAGGGGTCCCAACCCGTATAATAGGCCCCTCGCTGTCCTGGTATCCGATCATACCGGACGGTGTACGGTGTGCCCGGTGCGCACCGTGGATGAATGGGGGAGAGCGGATCCAACCTGGGGCGCTCTAGGAATGGGGGCGACATCCGACTGTTCGCCTCCCTGTTCGCCTCCCAGAGCGACGGGCAGGGTGGCGCAGAAGGTGGTGGACTCCCAGCCTTCGCGCTACTCATAGGTGCCATCTGACACCCGCCCGTAACACGCAGTGAGCCAGCGGCCCGAAGTCCTCGCTGACCGTGGACAGCGGCGACCGAACCCCTGCTATCCCGCATGTTACCCCCCGCGCTGCCCTCTTCCCCTCGGGGGGGGGGGGTCCCGTCCGCGGGTACCCCAGTCACCCCGTTGGTGACTCCCGTTGCCCGGAGGGGGACTGGGTCCGGCCCTGGTTGGGCCCTGTGGCCGACCAACCTGAGTCCGGCCCTGGTGACCGTCCGAAGGGCCTGACCGATTCAGGCACAACACTATGTGGTGCTTGCCACCACAGCACTCACAGGGGAACGCATGCGAGAACTCGCTCAGCGTGTGCGGCCCCAAACAACCGAAACACAATCGGGGGCGGAAGACTAACTTCCTGCGGGCAGCTACCCCTAGCGCCTTAAAGTTGGTGCAACTGGTCACTTCATGACCGGCACTGTCGCAGTGCACACAGCCGTCACCCGACGGCGCGGCATTCAAAACGCCAAATTGTTTCGACCGCCCACCCCCCCGTGGGGGCGGGGGGCGCGGCCCCTCCCGCATCCGCGCGGGTTGGCGCTGCACACTGGCCTCCGTATCCAGTGTGTCACATCGCCTGCATTCAACCTCCAAAAAATCCGTCAATTGGACGAGCGTGGGCAGTTCCGTGCTACTGCCCCCATGCAGCTGTTCAAACCGACTTTGAACAGCTGCAGGCAACCGTGACAAAACCATATATAGAACAATATATGACCATTGGTCTACCGGAAGACCAAGGTTCTGAAGGGCCTTAGTGGCCACCAGCACAGGGTTGAGCACCTGTACTCGGATATCAACATCTCGGGTTACTTTAGGGATGCTAAACAGCTTCCCCAGCTGCGCATCAACCAACCGCCGTTTGTGTTGGTAGCGGTCAAACAATATGGACCTGGCTATCTCATAATTGCCCGCCGTGACCGTTAGGTGACCGACCAACTCCTTCGGTTCACCCCGCAGAGCCATCAATAGTTGGGCCAACTTGTAGGCGTTGTCCAGGTCGTCCCGACCGTGGACCAAACTATCAAATAAATTAATGAATGCCGGCCACTCATCAATTGCCCCACTGAAGGCCGGAATCTCCAGGTGTGGCAGCCGTCCAACAACATCCTTCGGGGGTGGGTCTCCGTTACCCTCCCCACGGTCATTCCTTCGCGACCGCTTAATTTTCTCCGCGCGACGCTCGATGTCGCCCAAGCATTCCATCGCTTGGTCAGCATCCGCGCAGAGCTGTTTCACTGCAGCCACCGAGGCTTCATCCGTAAGCCCGAGAGCTTCAGCCTCCGCAGCCAGCCGACACACCTTCCCGACGCGTGTCATTGCGTCCTCCACACGCTTGAGCAGGACATCGTCCATGTCAGGTCGCTCCACATACTTATGAGTATGGGCGAGCCATCTCATTTCCTCCCGGACACCATGTCGCAGTACCGTCAAGGGCGAAGGTGCCATGTTGACCGATTTAATAGATTCTGGTCTTATACTTCACTACCGAACTAAGTATAGCCAGAGACCAGCACTTGCCCGTCAGCGCTGGGCACAGAAATTAAAACTAAGTTGTCAAAACTAAGGCAACCACTAAAACAATTAAATCCTAAAAAATATTTAATATGGTCGCCCTGTGGACATACACCTTATAACTATACACTCTAAATCAATTAGAGAATGCCACCATAAAGCACAATAAAAAAATAACACACAAAAATTTATTATAAGAAAAAAGGCTATTTTTAATATAATGAAGGTAGCTGTGAACCTTCTAGAAGTGGCCCCTCCGATATGACCCACACTTCTACTGAGGTCAGCAAAATCAGCTTAATACCCCTTAAATAGCCTGACCCTGCTCTGTAATCCGAAATAACACTGCAATGCTATGGAACCCGACTGCAATACTATAGTCCGACCGAATGACTATTTATTATGCACACCGAGTAGTTTCCGACTACAACTTTATAATAATTGTTAACTAAATCGTCAATTATACGTTCACTAACCGAAAATGAACTTTAATTGTGGTATACCGACCACAAGACTCGCTCACAAACTGGTTGCCGACCAATCTGAGATACCCTTTTCTCCCAACTACAATGTGGCAAAAAAACAACCCTACAACCGTCCGTGAATCGATTTCCCACTAGGAAACCGCGCCTGCTACCAAAATGATTAATTCCACGCCTCAACCGAACGGGCGTGGAATCTTGGTAGGGTTGGTTTTCACCAGGAGTATCACAAGTGGTACTGACCTTTGACGTCGTGGACCGGAATTCGAAAGCTCAATTCGAGGCAGGAACACGGGGTAAGGAGCACAAGGGGGGTGAGGGGAGAGGAGTCGAATCTTACTCTCGTCGTAGCCCGATGCTGTCGCCGTCGCTGCCGAACGCGAAGAATTGGGGACCGAACCACTTCAAGCTTCACAACACGAAGCACTCACTCCGCTGACGTGAATCTACTTATTTCCCGACGATTGTTCCGTGCTTATTATAATTAACATTCCAACCAGGCCCGACAACTGTGTTAGACAATTATTACTACTAAAATACAGCCAAGGCCCGAACGCCATGTGCCGAAATTTTTCTCATGTCAAAAAAAGTAACCTCTAACTCGTCATCTCGTTTCTATACAAGTGACAGCTGCTAGTTCCGTTTCCGATCACTCGCGGTCCGAGTCGCGCAACAAAAAGAGGTGCGTTCCGAAGCATAAATATTAAACAGTCACCCGCCCGGACAGGCCCGAACCTGTCCCTAATCAATAGGAAGGCGAGAAAGTGTTGCGACCGCTCTCTTGAGGACCGAGTCCCCCACCTTGACTTCTGCTGATCGAGGCGTGCCATCCCGACCCGTGTACAATTTGACGATCCGTCCTCGTCTCCGTCTCAATGATGGCAGGTTCGCATCCTTAATCAGCACCAAATCACCGACTTGAGGGGGGCTCGTCCGGTCAGTCCACATAAATATTAAACACCACAAGCATAAATATTAAACAATTTTGTAAAATCTTAATATAATAATATTAATACTAAATAAATAAACAGATAAATTTGTTAGTGAAAACAAGAAGTTCCAAACCAACAGCTATAAGTCTCTTCATAGAAGAGATTTTATGAAGATACTTATGGCTGTTGTGGAAGCGAGAGATGTATGCCAGGATCGTACCAATTAAAAGACTTTAGTCTCTGCCTACTCCTCTTCCGGGAATAACTTTTCTTTTTATCTATACACGTATCATAAACCCTCTTTACTGTGTCCAAACACCGCACGTTACGACCAGCATATTATGAACTTGCTGAATTTGCTTGATACTCGCAAGGGAATAAAAACCTCTATGGTACTTCCGGTTGAATAACGATCATGAAATTTGACAAAAAGCAAGGTCTTATATCTCTCATCTCAACATAGGTAAAGGGAAAAATCCGAAAACTGTAAGTTTCCGCCTGTCTGCCTTTACGTCTGTCGAAACCCTTTTTGTCAGGAACGCATGGAGATATCCAGTTGAAACTAATATCAATTGCTGAAGTCCATGGTCTCTTAACCTCTCAAAAACCGAGGGTAGTTGGGACGGGTCGTGATGTTGCACCATATAAACGTTTTGAGTTTTTTTGAGTTTTTTTTTATGCCATGGTAGTAAAATGTATAACCTATAACGGAAAAGTGGCGCCTGTGGTATTCAAGAGGTTAAAGTTGTGAAAAAATCAACCTTACAGGTCAAAACGATAGAAACATACCGCCGTTTATGTCACAATTTCATTGAATGTGCTTGATACTCGCAAGGGAATCAAAGCCTATAGAATCATGAAAATTGGCAAAAAACAAGGTAGCACAAATAAAGGGTAAAATTCTAAATCTGTAAATTTGTAGTTTTGATCCCAAAACAATATTTTTGGTGAAAGTACATATGAACCTACTGTAGTGATAAATGAAGTAAGTAAAAACATTCACTAACAAAACACGTATAATTTATTTTAATAATAAAATCAAAAGTATACAACTAAATATTGAATGACAACCGTGTCCAAAACCGAAAATTAAACCAGAAAAGAGATCACAAACTGAATTTGTCCATGTCACAAAAGAACACCGAAATTGCTTTTGACGCTGTATGCGCACTTTGATCAGGACTTGACGTGAAGATGAAATGATTGTATGAGGAGGATATGAAGTGCGTTTGGAATGAACGAGGGGTTATATGAGCGATTGCCCAAAAGTATGCCGAAAATATCTTTAACGGTGGCGTGCAAATGCCTTTAGGAATTTAAATGAAATAATGAACAGACGACCTAATCCTGTTCAAAGATTTAAAGATGTCGAAAGAGTGAAGCTGCGCTATGAAACGAAATTTAAATTAAAATACATATGACAGTTCAAATAAACAAAAAAATATGAATTGGGTAAAAAAAATACGTGATATCCTGATGCGGCGTCCAAGTTCCTCCTTCATGTACGCCTGCCTGCCTGCGTCTGCCTGCTCCAAAGCACGCCTTGGTGAGGTCTACGCGTCCGCGGTGTCGGTTTCGAAAATTTGGGTTATGGCTCGATACGCAGCTCTCCACCAAAAGCTACAAATAAGACTTGTACCAGAATAACGCTAACACGACCAAAATGCCACCACGGAATATAAACACCAAATACATACCGACGACCCGAATGGCCGAGTCGGTAGTGACGCTGCCTACGAAACCAAGGGTCCCGGGTTCGAGTCCCGGTGGGGGCAAATGTTTGTTTGATGAGAACGGATGTTTGTACCCTAGTCATGGTTGTTTATCTATCTAAGTATAATATTTCTCTATATAAGTATATATATCGTTGTCTAGTACCCAAGATACAGGGAATCCTAGTTTGGGGCTAGAACAATGTGTGTAAAAGGTGTCCAAGGTATTATTATACCCAGATCGCTTCCAACGTCTGGCCTTTGATTTCAGATGAAATATCGGAGAAATATCGGGAACACGCCAGAAATTATTTATGCCGGCATCAATTATTGCCCAAGGACAATTCTTTTTGCGTCAAGGCTGCCCAAAACACATTAAACGACCACTCCCAACGCGAACAAAACTGTACAAAACTGAAAATGTGCACCAAAATGCTTTCGACTCCAACAGCTCAATGAAAATGTTTTTTTCCAGTCCTGTCAAAACTGACAACTACCAATAAGAATCTAGAATAATTCGAACTTTCAAATTCGCATAACCTTATAAAACATCAACCAGCCTGTATCCCAATAAAATCTAAATAAAAATTAGCATTACAAAGGAGTCTTAAAACGACGTCTGCGAGTTCACGCTGCAATACCTATAGACCCTATCGTTAACGTATCTAAGAACTTCCGTAGTCTAGTGATTACACCCTCACCTGGTGTCAGGAAATGCAGGTTCGAATCCCGGTGCTGACCACGAACCTATGCCTCTGCCACCGCTTATGGTAAAGGGGTTGCGCTCTATATGAAACTGTACAATTGCCTAACTATTATATTAATACGTACTTAATTTATACTACGCGTTTTAAGGCTTATCATAGTTTACGACAAGAAAATTGGACCTCATTTAAGGTACCTTAGCATCATCATAATCATCAACTCAATTAATTTCGATTAAATTTTGTTGTATGTTAATAGCCTATGATTAATGTGCAGTCTGATGATAATTTAATTATTAATTGGCTAGGGACTTAGAAGAATAAAATCACGTTCTTGGATCTTTATGTGTGTGTCGTCACTGTTTTTAGTTCCCACGACATCGACACAGGCTATCCTAGTGTGGGGCCAGAAGCAAGGTATGTGCCTGTATACTGGGTGTAACAGAAAGTTGTAGTCATGTTTTAGGGGATTGTTAGGGACATCATTCTGAACAACGTTCACTATGAAACCAATTTCATTTCCGAGACTGGATTCCCGTGATAGACGAACTTTTACCATAATCATAACAAACAGAGGTCTCTACAAGTGTCTACGGAAGCCTTGGTGTGCGAGTCCGACTCGCACTTAACCATTTTTTTTATTTGTTTCCTATAATGGGCTCATAACTTTCGAACCACTGAACCGATTATGATACAACATACATAATAACCATCGCAGTAAAATAAACTACCAATTAAAAAACAACTGTATCGAAATTCGTTTACCTGTTTCAACGCTAGAGTGCCATGGACAGACATACTATACATTTCAAACTTACAATACCTCTCTTTTTTGTCGGGCTTTAAATAGGGCTGATCATATATATGTATATTTGTATGTTGTGTGACTTTCAGGTGCTAACCGGTGAGGACTGGAACATGGTAATGTACAACGGTATCAAGGCCTACGGCGGCGCCGGCTCACCTGGCATGCTGGCTTCTATCTACTTCATCATCATCTTCATCTGCGGCAACTGTATCCTTTACCTCCGAATGGAAAATGGGCTAGGTCTTTGGAACGCGAGCTGGTGGATGACCGCTCAGGATCTCCAAGAGAGAATAAAAACCGGTCGAGTGCGAGTCGGACTCGCGCACAAAGGGTTCCGTACACTGACAGTACCCTATTATATTAATTTCAAATTCAAACCTCCATGCGTTTCTGAGAAAAAGTCTTAACAGACGGTGACACAGACAGACAGACAGACAGAGAGACAGAAATTACAGTTTAAGATTTTTCCCTTTACTTGTGCCATAAGACCATCCTTCATTTCAAATTTCATGACCCTAGGCCAACAGGAAGTACCCTATAGGTTTTGATTCCCTTGCGAGTTCCACGCGAGTCCATACAAATTCAGTAAAATCATGAAATAATATCGCGGTATCTTTTGATTGCGTCGATCTAGAAGTAATTTTTTTTTACAGCTCCAAGGGACCATAGACCTGACTAATCGATATTAATTTCAACATGATACCTCCACGCGTTCCTGAGAAAAGGGGTCATGACTATACGTATAAGTGTTCCTTTTTTCCTTTTAAGGTACGGAACCCTAAAAATGAGGAGAGAAGCCTCTGCCCAGCAGTGGGAAACCACAGGCTCAAAATTTACGAAATTATTACACTTTTCATTTATCTTTAATAAGTTGATGGTTATATTAAAAAAAAAACAAATGAATTAAATAATGAGACTAGTTTTGCGATTCCATAATGAAATTTCACACCTTCACATACACGGAATGGTAGGACACGGTCCACCAGTGTCTAAACAGTAATTTAATTATTCTTAATAGGAGACCAGTCTCTGGAGATTATGATGATCTCATCATCATGACAACCATGTTATAAATTTAATTAAATCCGTAGCTACCTACCTAAATTGCTATGTTTTAATTGTATTATAATATTCCTTATCACAATTATGCAGATATTTTACTAAATGTGTTCTTGGCTATCGCTGTCGACAATTTAGGTGATGCTGATGAAATGGACAATGAACCAATTGAAAAAACTACAGAGGTAATGTTTTAACTAAGTTTTTGTTAAAATACTACTAAATTAAAAAAATATAATAAGTTTGGGTGTTAGTCTGAATGACTTTCTTCAAGTTTGACTCACGAATCTGATTATTTATGAGCAGGTTGAATCTAAATGAGTCTTTCTGTCCCGTGAAATGACGATGTCGAAGTCATATACAGTGTATAAAAGTTATATACAGTGTATAACTATACAAAACAAAAGTATATGACCATTTAGTTATATTTCAGGGTGCTGATAACCCAGAAGCAGGCAATCCTGTACTAGATGAGGAAACAGACAAAGGCGAGACCGATTGTGAAGAAGAGGAGGGATATTCCACTGAAGGGTATAACTAATATTCTTTTACCAAATATCTAACAATGAAGATTATGTTATTAGCATATTTTGTAGCTATAATGATTTTCTGAAAGTATCCTATCATTACAGCCGGCCTTATAAGAAGGTACCCAGGTAAAGGTCAAATGATTTAGGTATATTTTACTGTTGCTGTTTTATTCGTAAACAAACTCCAGTTCAGGTCACCCTCAATTGAAGAGTGCCGCTAATTAGAGACGCTCAAATACAAATATACAAATACATATTTTTTTATTTGTTCATAATTATTTGTACTAGGTTTTATATTATTTACAGTGTTTCAAATGATGGTACTCTAATGAGTACTAATAGTACTGGGTGTACAAATATGAACCTTACAATATAAACTCTTAAATCTAAATTAAATTTCTCATTATAACACTACTCTGATTTAGGCGACTAATTCGGTCATAGAGCGATCCTAGGAGCGGCTGGACGTCATACCACCTAATGAACAAAGTAAATGTAGCCTATTAATATCTTTACCGAGGAGCACAGGTCTTTACCCGGATACGAGTAAGATTAAACCATACTCCACTTCGCTGTGTCTAACAAAAAAAGGCTGATCAGAATAATTATTAAAGAAAAGATGAGAAGAACTAAGATATCGTTGAAGGAATGTTTAAAACTTCGGGAAATTCATAAAGAAATACCATACACGATAGCTGCCTGCGCACCAAATGAGTGCCCTAACTGCTTAAGTATTATTGCATTGCCCGTTGATAAGTGCTCTGAGGGAGTTTCACTTAATCCTTAGGCCTGGCCCACATTAGGCGGCAGCGGGAGCGTCTGTCGGCCGCAGTGCCGCAGGGGCGTAAAAAAGAAATAGTTATTTGTGTCACAAGGGAGCAAAATGATGTATTTACGGCGAGGGCGGTACTTTGAATCCAGAGTGAAGGCAAGGATTCTACGATAGAATCCTGAGCCTAGCGAGGGATTCTAAGTTAGAATCCTGAGCGTAACGAACGCCCATGACGAAAATAATTTTGCTCCTGAGTGACACATACAACTTTTCACACCGACTATGAGGAAAATTTAAATTAAATGCTTTAAAAAAATTAAACAACTATACTTTGAATTATACTTTCACCGCTTTTACAGTAATCGAACAACGTAAACAAAACTTTCTTTTTATAATGGCGGATTGTGAAGGATTAGGAAAAGGTCACCACAGATAAAATATTCCTGTGCTACTTTTACT
Organism: Argyresthia goedartella; assembly: GCA_949825045.1. NCBI lineage: Eukaryota > Metazoa > Arthropoda > Insecta > Lepidoptera > Argyresthiidae > Argyresthia > Argyresthia goedartella. The sequence continues at coordinate 22,114,518 of OX463834.1, forward strand.
GAAGTGTAAAAATAATCGAATCGAATATTACAATGGTTTCGGATTTCAATATTCATTATATCACAATAACAGTCATCGATAGTTTTGATTTCAGTAAAACATATAATTTATTGTGACTTTTTTATATCACGAAAATTCATAAATTTTCATATAACGTTGTTAGAGTTAAAACTTGAAACATGTGCGTTTTTAATCGACTACGATGAAATTACAATCGATTATTTTATTAAGATCTGTGTTCAATTGGCACATTGCGTAAATGCAACATGCCAATGAATAAATTAAAAAAGTAGCTTGAACAGAAAAGTAGCATTTTGCTCCCTCTCGTCGTGGAGCAAAACTTACTTTTCCGAATGAAAGGTGTGAAAAATAAATACCGTTTGGATACATCCATTTATATCATATAGGAAAATTAACGGAAGGTTTTATTGTGATTATGAGAGCATGAGAAGAAATCCCAAGAAATTCTTTAAATATTTCCGTATGACTATTGGTACATTCATCCAAATGTTAGAATGCTTCCATAATGGTTTGCAGCTCAAGGGAATATATTTCAACTCCTGAAACATTAATGGTGACATAAACGTAAATAAAAAAACTGTAGATATTAATAAAATGAAGGTTTATTCTATAATAAATCACGTGAGACACAGAGTTTGAGTACATATTTATGAAATCAATTTTAATACCTATATATTTCATGTACGGCACAAAGGTAAAGGGTATATTTATGAATTCAAGTTTTAAAAGTTAAAGAACGTATATGCGGTAGAAACGAATTCCCCCTATTTTGACGTTTTTCAACGCGAAATTATGCAATGATCTGCTCGTTTTTATACACAAGATTGTTACGAAGTACTTATCATTTGATTTGTTGCTTGGTAATATGTTTTTTTTTTACATTTTCAAACCCCATATCTTCGCAATATAAAAAAACTGGATGGACTAAAACATTCCCTCTAGGTACTTAATTACCGAACCTGCTCGCAAAATTTCATGAGAATCGGTTGAGAAATACAACCAGACATCCTGAAAGACGGACATACGAAAACATTTTTGTCCAAGCTGAAACGGAGACACATCGTCGCTCGGTCAATTATTATTAATCGTTCATTTCATTCACAGGTCAGACCGTGAATACGACGAGACAGGTTCTGAAGAGGAAGTGGATGAGAATGACGCGTTAGACAGTACCAACGTTGAAGATGCTCTAGTCTCTAATGAGGTGAAACAGAATGGTGAGAAAACTTGAATAGATGAACTGGATAAAAATGGTCGAATAAAGAATCAGGCGAATGGTTAGCGCAGGACTGCATTGAAAAGCGTTATAAAGAGACCTTTACACAACAGTAGGGTAGCTGGATAGATATAAATAATAAAGTAATTACGAAAAGCTGTGTGTTGACTAGGAAGTCTAATAAATACAACAACATTTCTAAAATAGAAGCTTACAAAGGGCTGATCAAAATCATGACCTTGACAGATGGCTCAAGGGCCGTTTGTGTGAAAACAGTTTTTAAAGTTTTATTTAGTTTCACCTGTCCCGGTGCCTGTAATGACATCTTGCATCTTGTATGTAATAAAGTTAAATTTGAACCACTTCAGAACCACTTCTTGAACAATATTTGTAAGCATATGTTAATCAGATGACAATATGATATTTCGATAAAATGGAGCTGATCTGATGATGGAGCCGGAATTCTGTAACAAAATGCTATGATCTTATCGAGTTTCAGCGCGAAATTAAACCCATCGATAAATTATATAACACAATTTGTATGATATAAAAGCTTGCTGCGAGATTCACTTGTGTGGGTAAAGTAGGTATTTTTTAAGTCTTCTTGCAGTTGAGTTGGCGATCTCAGAACCAAAACGAACACTGTAACTTTACCGACATTTTATCATCAGGTGATATAATCATTGAAGCAGGGATGAAACGACAACCAACGATATCGGCGAGACCGCGGCGCCTTTCCGAGATAGAGATCAAAACTCAGGATAAACCGATACCTGATGGAAGCTCCTTCTTCATATTCTCCAAGAATAATTGGTAAGTTACTATTATTCGTTTTCAGCTGCACCAAATATTGATGATTATATTATAGTAAAGCTAAAAGTGGAGTTTCTTTATTATACATACATCAGATTGAAATGTATCTGCAAGGTAATATTTAAATAACGACTATGAAACATAATCGTGAACCTCTATAACCAGAGGGCCTGGATTTGACTCCCGGCCGGGCAGAGTAAAACAAAATTCCCGAGTCTTGGATGTTTTGTTCTTGACATCGCTGTTTCTGGTTCCCACGTCAAAGAATATCCTAGTGTAGGGCCATTAGCAATATATGTGAATGTTTATGCATGATTATCCAGGTTTCGAATCCAGTGCTACAAGCTATCCAACAACTCTTACTTCCGTAACCTGATCCTCATCTGCATTCTATGCTCCTCTATCATGTTGGCTCTAGAAGATCCTATACAGAAGAAAGAGACCGAAGGCATGTTAGACGTAAGTATTTTTATCTACACAAGTATTATAAACCCTCTTTACTGCGTCCAAAAACCACACGTTACGACCAGCGTAATGATAAACTTCTTGGTAAAAACTCATTACATATCTGAATATTGATACATTATGACCATAATGTATCAAAATTTGTCAAATTAGGACATTCAAATTTCAAACGCCGATGACCACCTGCGTGTCGCCCCTAGTTTTTCTGTGAAGTTGGTACTACTGAACAAGCTGAACAACTGCAGAGCAATGATCAATGCCACAATGCCGGTCGAGCATGCGGTTCCTGAACACATCAAAGAGAGCTTATGATATGTGTGTAGATAAACTAGTGTATGTAACCGTACATAATTAGGCATTAAAACTCTCGAGTGATATTATTATGAATTAATGCCCTCCATTATGTAGCAGTCACATAAACTACTAATAATGGGTAAATTCTTCAAACTTTTTACCATGTCTTATATGTTCTGTATAATGTTCAGCCTACAGCGACCACTGTAAAAGTTATAGTCTCATTTTAAGCCTCTCATTTATAGCGCTGATCCTCGCTGTCCTGCGACAACAGCATCCAGCGGGATTCCGTCTACTTGCAAATCTATCTAGATAACTCAAAAGAAATATTTCAACATCATTAGAAATATATTATTTCATATTCCTTATTTTTCATATTCCTTCTCGAGAAGCTGGGCTAAAATTTTTTCACTATTCATCATCATCATCGTCGTCATCAGTCATTCAACTCGGCCCTGTGCAACCCTCGTCCATTGCTTTCCTGCTATCCTCGCTACATCACTGTTAATACCAACTTGTTATGTTGCAGGTACTCAAGAAGCTTGACTACTTCTTCACCACCGTGTTCACTTTGGAGCTATTGCTCAAACTGGTCGTGTTCGGACTCATACTCCACAAGGAATCGTTCTGCCGGTCCGCCTTCAACTTGCTGGATCTGTTGGTCGTGATAGTGTCACTTATTTCTTTGACCGGGTGAGTTGATTTACTTTCATGTCTACCGGTAGTAAATTACCTACTGCTGAAAAAACATGGTATTTACGTGTAACTGTTTTTTCACACTCAATGTTGAGTTGGCTTTGTTGAGATCTGAGATTTTTTTTAGGACGACAAAAAAATATGGTTTTGGCATGAATTGTGTTGAGTTAATTTTAAGTTAAGATTGAATCTGAGCAAATATGAGGAGATTTTGAGTTTACATTTGATTTTTATTTCAAAGTCAAAGTCAAAGTACTTTATTACTGTAGATATTTACATATACTTAGCAAACGTCATTTTTTGCCTCTTCTCTACATTGGACCACTGTGGGAGAAGAAGGGCGTAGAAACTCCCACGGATTGATTTTTAGATCTCTTTTAAAAATAGGTTGTGCTTAACTAATACAAATATGAAAAATTTAATTGTTATGATTAATAAGCAGGAATAAATAATTACAAAATTATTAACAGCAAGGTCTGTGTTGAGCCAGATTAACCCCATACAGTCCTGTGACGTTTTCTACACATACGTACTTCTACACATATGTATTTTATCTACACACGTATACCCTCTTTACTGCGTCCAAAAACCACACGTTACGACCAGCATAATGATAAACATCTTGGTAGAAACTCATTTATTATCTGAATATTGATTCATTATGACCATAATGTACCAAAATTTGTCAAATTATGACATTCAAATTTTGAACGCCGACGCCCACCTGCGTACCGCCCCTAGTTTGTCTGTGAAGTTGGTACTACTGAACAAGCTAAACAACTGCAGAGCAATGAGCAATGCCACAATGCCGGTCGAACATGCGGTTCCTGAACACATCAAAGAGAGCTTAAGATATGTGTAGATAAACTAGGGTGTGTGTGTGTACATAATTAGGCATTAAAACTCTCGAGTGATATTATTATGAAACTCGCCTTCGGCTCGTTTCATAAAACCACTCTCGAGTTTTAATGACGTCTATTATGCAGCAATCACATAAACTACTATCACATTTCGATTACAACAGTCTTTGTTCGAATTTAATAATTATGTATTTGTTGACAGTAACAACAACGTGTCTTTCATTAAGATCCTTCGAGTATTCAGGGTTTTGAGACCTTTGAGGGCTATCAACAGAGCTAAAGGCTTAAAGGTCAGTATCACCTATCCATATATTTTATTTAATCATTCATACTTATCAGGAATTAAAATTACCCATGTGTTCCAAAAGAGGCAAAAAAAATTTGTATTACCTTTAACTTATATAAGTTTAGGTGTATACCTAAATAATATTTTAGAGTTTTTTATAGCTAAGGGACTAAAGCAATATGATTTATTGTTTATAAAAAATATAAAAAAATGTTGGTGTTTGTTTCTAGCACGTAGTCCAATGTGTGATCGTTGCGATAAAAACGATCGGAAATATTTTGTTGGTGACAAATCTTCTACAGTTCATGTTTGCCGTCATGGGAGTGCAAATGTTCAAGGTAGGGAAGTCAAATATATAAAATAAAAAATATATTGTAAATATATAAAATATGTTCTTGTTTTACGACACCTTTGGGTCAAATCATGTTAAAGAAGCATAATTTGTGCACTTTACTAATTTAGAATTGGCGTTATTTACCGAGTTTATTGTTAGCTCCTTTTGCATTTGTTTTACTTTCTATTTCGTATCGCACCTATAACGATAATTGTTTATTTTTTTTTAAATCCTGCTCGTGTATTTATTTTACGAAGACTTGATATAAATTGGCTGTGTTTTCTTTAAGAATGAAAAAAATTACATGAAAAGAGTATTTGTTTACTTTTATTTTGAATATGGTCTTCGCAAAATAATGGCTTTTTCTGATCCTTCAATATCACCCGCTTCTGCCTCTGCCCTAGTGGGTCCAAAAATATCTCACGTTTACAAAAAGCATTTTTTCATCTACTTACTTACTTTAATTTTTAAACTGCCCAAAGGTGTTGTTTGTTTTCGGGAAAATCTGCGTAAAGATTTTTTTGGACTCAGAACGACTCTATAGCTTTTTTCTTCTTTTGCATACTTTGCCCTACCTTGACATTCCACTCAATTAAAGAAGTGAGATACTTGGTACCTACAATTTTAGTATATTTTGTGTGGGTCTTTGCTATTCAACGTCAAATGAGACATTGACCATTTTTTTGAAGAAGTTTTTGTTTTTCTTATAAATTGCAATGATTTTATTTAGCGTTTTACTAATTTGCTATGATTAGGCTAGTTGTTTGTTTTTGGATTTAGGTTTAATTAATATTTTTGGTTTTATTTTCTGTTTTTGAAACAATGGACCAATCAAATGCCACACACAACCATCAACAAAACTGTGGACGATTGGTTGAAAAAATAATAATGATTTTCGATTGGGTAAACTAAATGTTGGGTGTTGTTTTTAATTCGCACATTGCTTGTTTTTTTCTAACAGTATGTTGTGAAATGTGTTTTTGCTTCTATAAAATCAATTGGCAATATTTTTATCATAAATCAAGTCTTACAATTTATGTTTGCTGTTGTCGGTATTCAACTTTTTAAGGTAATTTCCAAAATACTAAAGATTTACGTTTCGAAAATTATTTATTAAGAACACCTTGAATTATTTCCTCGTTACAATATTGACTTATCAATATTTTTAATGGTTTTATCATTTTATTTGTTTCTTATGCCAGCCGCCATTCTTATATAATGACCTTATTATTCTGTGTATAATGTTACCCTGAATTCTATGCATTTACACCTGTGATAACTTAATTATTTGCAACGCTTGTGCATATTATATTAATACAATTTGTTTATCTGTATTTCTGCTTTTATGGAAAAGATAACTAAGAACAGGTAACTCATAAAGTTATTGAAAATTTCCATTATTTATGTTTGTTTCTTCCTAATAAAACTACCACGATTTCAGGGCAAATTTTACAAATGCAACGATGTGACGAAAATGACCAGAGATGAGTGTCGGTAAGTTTTTTTTATGCTAAAATTAAACTAAGCTATATTTAGGTAATTTTCATCATCATCGAAATCATCTCACGCACCCCTTCTGGGGCGTGGGGAGTCGGGGTCAGGTCGACGGACCTCTTCCCGAGGAATCGCCTCTGTCCACTCCTGTGGACAGGTCATCGGATGGCCCCTGCGGGCGGTGGTCATCATGTGGCGCTGGTGTGCAGTGGGAGATCGCCGGCTAGGCAGCCAGGTCGCATGATTCCAAATTCTGACTGCTAAGTGTTGACTCATACACAGACTCTGGACTACACCCTCGCGCGCAACGTTTGAACAAAATCTATGTATGCATCAACGCCTTAATGTTGTACAGTTTTTGCGCAACTTAGTTTGGAGTGGTCACAATCGAGAAGCGATGCGACAAACATGATCGCTGTCAACGCTTTCCTAAGAGAATGCGTTGGAACGCAACATGATTGGCCCCTAAAAAATTCAAAATGTGTGAGTATGTTGTCCAAAATCTGTTGCGTAAAAACGCGTGTGTAAAACATTGCCTATGCTTGCACTGGGCGTAGAGCGAGACAAAACTGTCGCGCAAACACGCGAGTGCATGACTGAAACAACAACAATGCAGACGCTTTGCTTGCAGTGCGTGTAGAGCGAGACAAAAGTATGAATGTATTTATGTGCGTAAGGTGTGAAAGTGCGTGCGAGTAGGTAGAGACTGTTTGATGAGATACATTTTGGTTCATGCAATTTACAAGCGTCCTTATGTATGGCGAATAAGGTTTTTTATTGCCAACTTACGTGAGTTGTGTTATTTGTTGAATTATGACTTTCAACCTTGGCGCGTGCCAAATATTGGGAGAAAGAAAACATAACCTATAATTAAATTACTGTTTGTTATTGTTTCTTGCGCGGAAGTTCTTGTAGTTTATTGAGAGTTGATTGATTAGTTGCTGTAATTGTGACTGTGATCTAAAACTATGAAGTTGTCGGAGGACGAAAACTTTAAAACGTTTTTGGAAGCTTTGTGTGAATCGTATAAACTGATAAACTATGAGGCAAGTGGAGCAAGTTTTACTGCGAAAGTTCAATGCAAGTGGAAAGAAACTACAGGAGCGCCGTTGCTTGAATGTAAGCATTTTATTGCCTATTTGTTATCGGTCACATGTACCAATTGGATAGTTAAGAGCAAACCAGTGGCAACAAGGTATGCGTTTGCGAAGTCCTACGTTTGTCACCACACCTCTCAAGGTAAAAGAGACATGCCGCGAAATCTGGGATGCAAGGCCTCTGTTGATTTTAAATACAAAAAAATCAACAAAGATACAATGAGAAATAACGAGAACTTAAAATCTGGATTAAATGTCATCATAAAAATTATTTTTTGTCATAGCCATAACACGGAAGTGGCAAAGGCATACAGCATACAATATGTTGCGCTGCGGAGAAGACACAAGAAATAAGTTTTATGAATACTTCAATCAAGGAATGACACCCACTGTTGCAAAACGCTACAATGAGCTAAATATAATTATTTAGAAGAAAATTTGTCCGTAAAATCATTGGCAAATTCACAAATTAACCCCACTCTTCGCCAGATAAACTATATGTACGATCTATGGAGGCGTGAAAACTACGGCGGTTGCTCTCAAACTGATATTTTGAACGTACTAGGATATGTCCCTTAATTAAATGAAAAAGGCGTACTGCTTACTGTCAAGGAAAACCCATTTGTGGGAGTTATTATCACACCCATAATGAAACGATTTTTCTTGAGTGATTTCGGGAATGAGATGATATTTGTGGATTCGAGCGGTTCTTGTGACCAAAAAAATACCAGAATTACTTTGTGTTTGCCGCACATAAAGTTGGTGCTATACCCCTTGCTTGCGTACTCCACACCCAGAAACTGAGGCTAATTATACTCTCGCCTTTTCAGTAGTGAAAGAAGCATTAGAAAAAAACACAGATAAGGTATTTTCACCAAAAATCATCATGACGGATGATTCTGCAGCAGAACGCAATGCTCTGCAATGCGTTTTTCCAAATTCGACGTTGCTTCTTTGCACGTTTCATATTTGCCAAGCATTTTGGCGTTGGCTGTTTGACACGAAACATAAAATTGAAAAAGAACAAAGACCTGCAATAATAAAGAAATTTCAAAAAATATTATATGCCGAAACTGAAGAATTGGCAAAGCTGGCATTCGAAGAAATGTCCGAAATACCAAATCAAGAGTTGCAAGGTCATTTAGAAAAGTTGTGGCGTAGACGTGATGAATGGTGCTTGTACAAAAGAAAAAAATTGCTAACAAGAGGCAACAATACTAATAACTACATCGGATTTTCAAAGATGTTGTATTGCAACGATCTAAAGTATTCAACACTTGCGCATTGGTGCTTTTTATAACTGACAAGTTTGAAATGTATCACAAACTTAGATTGCTTGATTTTGCCAATTCCAGGAAAAATAAAGACTTAATTTATTCAAAGTTTTTGAAAAAAACTGTAAAGTGTTGCGAATTTATAGAAATGAATGAGAACCAATTCAAAGTTAACTCTGAGACATATCCAGACGTATACCATACTGTTCACATACTGACATTGCTTTCTGTGACTGCCCTGAAGGAAAAGGCGGTTCATTCTGCATGCACCTTTGTGCACTAGAACAGAAATGTAATATTGTATTTAAACCCTCGCCACGGATTACCAAAACCGAAAGGATTGAGCTAGCAAAAATTGCGCTCGGGACCGAAGATCTCCCAGAGTCATTCTTTTCTGAAATAGATGACATGCAAGACAAAGGTGTTGCGAGCACATCTGCTGATGTGCGTCATCATCCTGCAAGTGATAATAATGATACAGCCGTCGCTGTAATTCAACGTAGTGACAATCCCGAAACTAAAGAAAAATTTGAAGAAAACATTCAGGAAACGAAGTCAGAATTATCCCGAATTTACGATCTACTGAAAGTAAACTACACGCCAAATAAAATGATACTTATGAAAAAATTCTTAAATACTATAAAATCGATCGAAACCGAAGATCAAGCAGTTGCGTTTACTACGGTAAAAATTCAAGCCCTGCGTTCTAAAAAAATCAAGGTCCAACCAACAGCCATTTCAAGACGCAAAAACCGAGACATGTCAAATATAATAAGATAATAAAGAATAATAGAATTCAAAGTGGACTTCCAGCGAAAACAGAAAAGAAGAAACATGAGCATTGTCTTTCCCAAAGTGTCTCACTTAATAGACCCAATGCCAAAAAGCACTAGATTGATGTAACTCAATAAATTTTGTTGATTTTAGTAACTCAATAAATGATATTAAATAAATTACAATGCCTTACTGTTTTCTTCTATAGGTAAGTAATGCTTACTTCAATAACATGCCTCATACGGCAATAGAAAGCAATCAATGCTATAAATAAGTTGCCAAGTGCGAGTTGGACTCGCGTTGATAGGGTTTCGTACAACGTACGCTAAAATTAAAATTTTCATAAAAATTGCATCCCAGATTTAGGGAGTTAAGGGGTTAAAGTTGTAGATTTTGGAGGTTTTTGGGATATGGGTCTAAACATGTGCTTATATACCAAATTGTAGATTTTTAGAACTTCGGTAAGTACCCTAGAGGTTTTGATGACATGCAAATCGGTCATACTATTAAGGATTACTTTTTCAAAATAAGCGTTAAAATATTATAAAAATACATTTAAGATGCTCTCACCATGTGCTTTCATTTGATATATAACACGGCGTATATGAATGTCTAAAATTTTATTTTTCTCATTTGGCCCCCCAAAAGTGCCCCCAAATTCAATATTTCTATATGTGTACCCATTTTCAACTTTATCGGTCTAATACATTCCGAAGTAATTGCCTGTGACGGACGGACAGACAGACAGACAGACGCACGAGTGATTCTATAAGGGTTTCTCTCTTTCTGAGATACGAAACCCTAAAAATGGCAACATAAGTGACTACTGCGAGTTCTATTAGAAAACCAAATTTTTCGTTTAAAAAAACACGCAGTAGTGTGCAAATGAATTTATTTTCTAGGATTTCTAGCCAATGTGTAAATTGTGTAGTTATTTCATGAAAGCAAAACTAACATAACAAGTGTATAAAACGACCCTAATTTGTTACCAACTCGCACTTATTCCGAGGACAATAGTCTCTCTCTGCACACATATGTATATGAACAATCTATCTATACTCGCATTACCTATCTACTGATTGTGTTATTTTTTGTTAAAAAACTGTCATTCTTCATATTTGAGAATGGCACTTTTGTTTGTAAATAATCTACACAATTATACTCTGTTCATTCCTTTTAGTTTTGACTTAATAATTCCCTTAGATTGTTTTCAAGTGCAATGAAAAATATTGCTTTATACGTCGGTAAAGGTTTAAAATGAATGAACAGAGTGTAGACATGCGAATATACAGATAATCCAAAAATCCAGAAAATGCTCTTAAATACATGCAAATTCCATTATCATCTATTACATCTTTATTCATTAACTATAATCAATTCATTAATTAACTACAAAAAGACCTGATTTAAAAAAGGAAGAGTTTATTTGCATTGTTACATGTTAGGTTACACAAACGGCGATACTGTACTTCGCGTATTGTAAAAACATCACGTCTGAAGTTGGCAAACCCTTTTACGTGCAAAAAGCAACCTTAAAGCGACCACATAGTGCGAAACTCACTGCTGGCAAAATTCAGACGTGATCCTTTTACAATACGCGAACTTTACCTATAAATTACTGTTAACTCGGGATATATCTAATTCTGCGAACGAACTAGTGGGCCTAAGAAATTAAAACCTCCCGAGGTACCTGCAAACCTAATATATAGCAATTGTTATTATTTAGAAAATTATATATCGTATCAGTATTTATCGAACTAGAACAGTACCTAATTAGATAAATACATATTTAATTTAATAACTACGGTCAGTACAACGTACATATTTGCTTTCAAAATAACAACTTTGAATAACTGTAAATAAACATCATGGCAAAAGAAGGTACCTATCTATTTATTTATAATTCACTCAATAGATAAAAGGTCACGTGGAGTCAACAAATACACATGACATTATTGGCTTCATACTTAGGTCTACTACTTCGTACGCAGAATTACGCCTTCCGTACGCTGAGTTGACGCATACACAGATTTTGTTCATGTTAAATTCCCGAAAGACCAAAAAAGGTATGACACGAACTGTGCAGACTTAAAACCTGCACGCAGAGTTTACTCATACACAGAATTTGGAATGGCATGGACAGCGAAAGATCAAAAAATGGATGACATGAACTGTGCGGACTCAACATCTGCAGCGTTGACTCATACACAGAATTTGGAATAGCGCAGCCAGGTCGCGTGGCCAGTTCGGCGATGTGCGGGAGTTGTGACGCATCCGCACGCGCGAACATGCCCTTCGCCAGCCTCTGGACAAACTGGTCCACGGTTTCCCATCTTAGGTCCCTCTGGATTGTCGCGTTCCTCACGTAGCGGGGGGCGCCGACGATGGTACGCAGAGAGAGGTTCTCTTGGGCTCGGAGTCTCCGTTTGTTCGTCTCCGAGCACAGGGCGTACCATGCCAGAGCCGCGTAGGTGAGGCGGGATCTCACGTAGGTCTTTTAGATCCCGAGCTTCGCCCTCAGAGGGAGGCTGGAGAGGTAATTTTACCGTCACGTGTCCCGTGATATAAGCCCAGCAGAAAGGTGATGCGCTTGTCAGTTCCCTTCAAAATTGTTATTTGACGTCATCGGCCAGAGAAATAAATGTAGACCGTGTGAAGAAATTACGGTTAGCAGTGATGTTGGTCGAGAGAGAGAGAGAGAGAGAGAGAGAGAGAGAGAGAGAGAGAGAGAGAGAGAGAGAGAGAGAGATAATATTTTATGAATTTAGGCTTTACGATCTCCATATTTTTTCGTCTCAAACTTCTAACTGACGGGCCGAAGATACATTTTTAATTTATCACAGATCCAAACGTAGGGTGCGTTCCGACTGTGGTTCCGATTAACACTAATCGTGACGAAACCTCAAATAGGCCCGTTTGGTTCTAAACATTCACAAAGTGGTTAGAGCAAAAACTTTTGCCTAATATTCCGCGGAATCGCATTATAGTAATAGATATTAATATAATTACATCATATCATTGTTATGAGGAAGACTGGCCTCCTAACATGGGTCCAAAAAAAGCAGTGATGGTCGATTGGCCAAAGGCACATGTCATATTTTTCCAAAAAAGTGTACGAATGAAACTGATTTTCTAATGAGAGACTACGGAAAGCAGCACTAACTCCGAAGCCAAAAGCAGTAGATGAGTGGAGTTGATATTTAAGATTGAATAATAAAATTAAACATGTATGGAGTGATGGCGTAAACGAGGATCCACATACAAACCCATATGGTTTCCGTGGACCTAATGAAGATTCTAATGTTATTTTCCTTTATTTCTATATATATTTTATTTAAGTGTAGTCAGCAGACAAATACAAAGTATTTCTAAGTAGGTCCAATAATATATTTGTAAGCAGTATTTCTGCTTATGGCGGGAGCAACCACGGAAAAGTTCAGTATAATAGGTAATACCTTTGATTAATCGGGATATACACATAAATACACCCGAATGGCCCAGTCGGCAGTGACCCTGCCTACGAAGCCAAGGGTCCCGGGTTTGAGTCCCGGTGGGGGCAAATATTTGTTTGATGAGAACGGATGTTTGTACCCTAGTCATGGTTGTTTATCTCTCTAAGAATAATATTTATCTACATAAATATGTGTATCGTTGTCTTGTACCCAAGATACAGGGAATCCTAGTTTGGGGCTAGATCAATGTGTGTAAATAGTGTCCAAGGTATTATTATAATAATTATTATATTGCAGATTTATGCAAAGGTAGTACCTATTTTCCGTGGTTGCTCCCGCCGTAAGCAGACATACTGCTTACAAAGATATTATTGGAACTACTTAGAGCTACTTTGTATTTGTCTGCTAACTACACTTAAAGGAACTGACGCCACTATGACGACACTTGACGTTACGCGCATTACTATCCTGCAGGGCTTTGAAGCAGTTAATTTAATGATTTGCCACAACTTAATTCTAAACAAATAATAATTTAGTAACTATACTATACTCAGCAGTTGACCAATCGAAAGCCATTTAATGATCAATTGCACCTCCTACGATGGCAGAGAGAGTCTTGACAGACAGCAGAATTATACCTTACTACTTCAGAAAATGGTTATCTTATCTCCCCTCTTCACATACTAGAGGAGAAGGAGAAGGAGGGAGACCGACAAAAAACCTTTAATACGGTTATCCTACTACTCATTAAATTTCACTTTAGGCGGACGATACCAAACAATAAACCACGCGTCGTCGTGCGGCCGGTGCTGTATTCAGATATGAGACACTCACTGTATCAATAAACCACGCGTCGTCGTGCGGCCGGTGCTGTATTCAGATATGAGACACTCACTGTATCAATAAACCACGCGTCGTCGTGCGGCCGGTGCTGTATTCAGATATGAGACACTCACTGTATCAATAAACCACGCGTCGTCGTGCGGCCGGTGCTGTATTCAGATATGAGACACTCACTGTATCAATAAACCACGCGTCGTCGTGCGGCCGGTGCTGTGTTCAGATATGAGACACTCACTGTATCAATAAACCACGCGTCGTCGTGCGGCCGGTGCTGTGTTTAGATATGAGACACTCACTGTATCGCAAATCGCCATTCGGACCAGCCCCGATTCGAAAGCAATTAATTATAACGTGCTTGAAAAATATAATTTACGCCCATCACGTTAACTTAACCTGAGGTAGTTTTTATGTCGACCTATATCTAAACCCTAAAACTTACCATTACATACCTTACCATTACATACCTTACCATTACATACCTACCTGCTACACGCAACCCACATTAAATATACATTGCCTTGTATTATTATATCTAATTTTTCATACTCATTACATAACCACAACATAAACATATAAACATAAGTACAGCGGTGAAATCTAGTTTTATAATATAGTAAGATTCACATAAGTGAATATGTTGTTAGTTTTAAGTAGAATTTACATAAACTGTACTACTCATTTATTTATTTATTTATTTCCAGCTCTGTGGATAACCAACAGCTTATAAAATATGATAAAAGCCAAACAAAAGCTAAAAAAGCCAATAACAGGTTATCACTTGTAGCAATAAAATATAAATAATTAATAACTAGTCAAAGTTAGAATCAAAAACAGTTCTTATGCGCCATCACTGCAAATTTACTAATTAGATATAAAAACCAAGTTGAATGCCTAAGAATTAGAATTAATCTAAAATTACAGATATAGCTCAACACCAATAATGCTAGAATGCTACAGAATAAAAATAACTAAAAAAATTAAGAAAAGTACCTTTTGTTAATGTGCCGCCCAACAGCAGCTACGCTGCTGCTGCCAAATAAGTCAAAATCAAGTTCAGTTATTTATACATGTTCCCTTATGTGTTATTCTGGTAGAGCCTAGTACCCACGACACAGGGAAACCTAATGTGGGACTAGTGTCGCTTTTGTCCTATGTATTTTTCATGTATAAATAAACATTTTCATTTCGTTTTTGCATTTTCACCTGTAGCTCGTTACTCAATTTTTAAGCCTTCAGGATTCCCCAGAATATATCATCATCATCATCATTCTCAGCCCACATCAACCCACTGCTGGGCATAGGCATAGGAATATACTTATACATACTATTTCCCAGAGGTACATACCTGATCGACCAGAGCGAAGAGAACTACAAAGTGGACGATCGCGAATGGGTCAAAAACAAGTTCAACTTCGACGATGTGTTCAGCGGGATGCTCGCGCTTTTCACTGTCGCCACGTTTGAGGGATGGCCAATGTAAGTATACGAATAAAGCAATCAATCCTTCTGTATTTTCTGTAAATATTAACTTATGTCTATAAAACGTATTTTTTGCCCACTGTAGACCACTGTGGGAGAAGTAAGGCGAATTAATCTTACTGATTGATTTTTTAAAATACTTGTAGCTGGCCAGCTATTTAAAGACAATACCAATACAAATAAATTTATTACGTAAAAAGAATGGTACACATTAACATGAGTAGCAGTTACAATTAAGCATAAGTACTAGACTATAATCCATCTTTGTGTAAGTTAATAGTAGTAACAGTGACCCCACACTAGGCAAAGCCTGTATCGTGGGCATCACGACAACATTAAGCATAGTTAAGGGTATTGTTAAAATGCGGAGTATCTAAGCAGACTGATTATAGGATAACTATACAATAAAAGCTGCGTTCTAAATTTAAAAAAGAAAACAAAAATACATTCTGTTTTTCTTTTTTGATTGAGCAATACGTGGTCATAGCACGACCACGGGTTGCTCACACCCTACGCTGAGTTGTTTGAAACAAATTTAATCACGACAATCCATAGTGTTCTTGTGATTAAGTTAGATTTACCGTAATTTTGTAGTTGTGTGGTTTAAATTATTAATTAATGAGTTAATTTCATTATTCTACATCTTACTCATCTGCAGCGATATGCTGTCACCCAAAATGTAGATAGACATTATTGGATTAAAACGGTTAACTAGTGTTGTTCCACAAGGCAGAATTCTTGCACCACAGAAACAAGCAAAAGGCAAAACGCCTTTACACTTACAGTGGTGGTCACATAATCAAAGACACCTCCTTATTGACTACCAAAAACTTAATTATGGTAGTACCATTAGCTGAAATAGGTATTTAATCTAGTGTAATTGTTATAAAACAATACACGACGTTGTATTCTTAAAATATGGGATAAAAAAAGTTGTGTTCGTTAGTAGTTTAGACACCGCTCACTGTGGGAACGTAACACAAACTTTTTTAATGTACTTGTAGCTGGCCAGCTATTTAAAGACAATACAAATATAAATACAAATAAATTTATTACGTAAAAAGAATGGTACACATTAACATGAGTAGCAGTTACAATTAAGCATAAGTAGTAGACTATAATCTATCTTTGTGTAAGTTAATAGTAGTAACAGTGACCCCACACTAGGCAAAGCCTGTATCGTAGGCATCACGACAACATTAAGCATAGTTAAGATTATTGTTACAATGCGGAAATCTAAGCAGACTGATTATAGGATATCTATACAATAAAAGCTGCGTTCTAAATTTAAAAAAGAAAAGAAAAATACATTCTGTTTTTCTTTGTTTTGCCGCGTATTTTTTATGACATGTCGATATTATATCTAACCTAACTTTTTTCATTAAAATGAATACATTTTAAACCAAATAATATGGGGAAAAATAAAGTTGCGATCCGTCCACTAGGAATATTATTTTGAACTTTCACCAGGAAGGTTGGTCAACCAGAAAAATAGCAAACCACTTAAAAAGTTCTACGTTCATGGTTATGAATGCTATAACACATATCAAGAAGTTCAACACGACAAAATACGTACCTAGAAAACCAAGACCAAGGAAAACTACTCTGCGGGAAGACTGAAAGGAAAAAAAAGATCCGTCCGAGGGATCAGAACCGATACGCTCGGAGTTGTTTGGTGCAGGAGGGTCGAAGGGTGTGTCTGCAAGAACAAATAGACGGAGACTATGTGAGGCAAACTTGTACGGAAGAGTGTCTCGAAAGGTGCCACTTTTGGATTGGAAAAGGATTGGCGTTGAGTAAAAAATATGAACACTGGACTGAACGGACGACAATATGTTAGATGCCCCCTGAAAAAAGAAATGGATCCAAAGTTACCAAGAAAGAAGTCAAACATGGGGGCGGAAATATCAAAGTGTGGGGCTATTTTTCTGGACTCGGTGTTGGACCTGTCAGGGATATAGAATGGACAGCATGGACAAATTCCAGTACAAGAATATATTAGAATAAACCATGCTGCTCTAAGCCGAGCAAAATAAATATCGTAAAAAAAACGAAATACCTGGGTATAGTAATGGACCAACGGTTTTCTTGGTTCCCCCAATTTGAAATGTTAAGTGCTAGTGTAAGAAGACTGATCTGGATTTTAAAACACTAAGACATATAGCTACACCTATTCTGTTAAATAAAATATACATTGCCTTGACACAATCAGTACTTAACTATTGCATGCCAGTAGGGGGTGCTGCAAAATCGAAATTCGTACAATTGGAGAGGTCTCAGAGATCGCTACTAAAAGTCATGTATTTCAAGCCATATAGGTACCCAACAGATGAATTATACTCTTTGTGCCAACTATTAACCGGAGAGCTGTACGTCTTAAGCACTGTCCTTAAAACTCACAGTACAATTACTATTGGCCCAAATATCCTCAACAAAAGAAGTAAACATAAAATCAAAAATATTCCGCACTACCACTCTATGTTTCCTAGGAGACAATACAACTATCAGATGGCACACCTATAAAACCTTATAAATAAAAGCCTAGACATATATAAATATATAAAAAATTATGACGTCACTAATTTAAAAACATGGAGAAACAGAAAATCTAATAATAAAAGCTGCTATATAATAATTAAAAAGTAAAACCAAACACAAACAAAATTTATAAAATAAACAAAATCAAAACTATTACAATTCCAAACCATACAAACAAACACAGACACACAATTATTATTTGACTTGTTGCATGCTATTATGATATTGTTATTTTTTGTTATTGTTTAACTAACATGGACTGAAGGAGCGGAGTCTCTTTTCTTAAAAGGACGCTCCTGCTGTATATCTTTTGTAAAATAATAAACATTTTTGTTTTAAAATTTTGTATAATGATCCGAAACACACTGCAAAATTAGTGAAGTAGCCGGATTTTAATCCAATAGAACTTTTGTGGTACCAGGTAAAGAAGACAGTGGCGATAACGTGGATATCAAACTTTACACAGCTTTAACAGAAGCATAGAAGCAAAACCCGGTAGAAGCTTCTACAAAATTTATCGTTTTCAAGCCTAAGAGATATTGTGGTGGCATTTATGCCAAAGGAAAAGCGCCCAAATATTGATACGTAGTGGAATATTTTAGAAATGTGTTAGGAATTTAGTTGCAAAAAGATAATTTAAATAATATGTATATATTTTTATTTCTTCTAAGCAAATTGAGTGTCTTTAATTATATGGACAAATATTTTTTAAGTTTTATTCTGCTTGCAATTAGGATAAACCCAATAAAAGATTAGGAACAGACAAGTTTTGTTGATAATATTTCGTTTTAACATTACACAATAATTACACAAGTATTTTTAAATTGTATAGCAAGTTCCAATAATAGTCTGATAAAAATATAGAGAGGAATCGCTTAGTTATTTTAGTATGCATTCAATGTCTGGAATTATAAGACCACACGTATTTCCTTCAATATTTCAACCATTTCACGCAAAATGGGGTATTATAGAGAAGTTTCTACTACTATTTCTTCTACTCGTCAATTAATCCCCCAATATTATATTTTTATACTTTTATTTTATATACTTTATATTTTATTTTAAAGTAGATTACCCGACTTACGTCTTTCTGCCTAAATGTCATGACCACCAATGCCATCTATTGCAATAAAGAGGAACTGAAAGATTTTTCGATATTACGGCTGTTCCCTTTCCGTTTTTCTAAATTTTCAGTTCGCAAGAACTTTCCTGAGCCTTCAACGAATGGTTTGATACAAATTTCATCGAATTCGGTCATACCGTTTGCTAGTTTTGCGCTAACCAACACATTTAGCAATCCATTTTTTGATTTATAGATTGGAGTAAATCTAGTAGATATTTACTAATGTTAGTTTAATTTGCAGCCTGCTCACCGTGTCAATGAACTCCAACGAGGAGGACCACGGGCCAGTTGATAACTCACGACCGCTCGTCGCGTTCTTCTACATCAGCTACATCATTGTCATTGCGTTCTTTATGGTGATTGATTACATTGACTTTGCTTTCATGGTTTGATGGGCATAAACTCTATAAATGGATAAATTCTTCGAGACAAGGAGACATCCTTGTCTCGAAGAATGTATTACTGGCTAAAAGTGGGGACCTTTGTGCCTTTGCCACCCCATAAGGGAAAATACGTACCCATATATTTACTCGAGTTCAATTAAGAGTAAGCCATACTCCACAGCACCGACTCAATGCGTGGTGATGGACTTGAAATTAATCCAAAGGTTTCTTACTACATATCAAAATTAGCACTAATAAATATAACTGTAACTTAAATAATAATGTAACTTGTTAAGAATTAATTAATTACCTTAAAACTATGATAAAATAACTTAAACCTTACAATCTGTAAAACAACTTGTCACTTTTATTACAACATACTTTTTTTAACTAAGTAAGGTAACTATCAAACTGATAATAATCAAGTAGATTGTAAATGTGTGATAGTGTTTATTTCAAAAGATATATTTAATTTTGGAAGGTAGGAATCTCCTGATACAGGTATTATAATACTTAAAAGGAGATCCCATGTCTGTCAAACGTTAATTCTTACTATGAAATAAACAATTTCGTAATTTTATAATTTTTGTAATTTTGTAATTCTTAAAAAAAACAAAAAATTCACAATTTTGCAGATGAACATCTTCGTAGGTTTCGTCATAGTGACATTCCAGAAGGAAGGAGAGCAAGAGTTCAAGGATTGCGAGCTGGACAAGAATCAGCGGAATTGCATAGAGTTCGCGCTGAAAGCAAAACCTGTTAGAAGGTTTGTAAAATTAACATAACATGATCAAAAAAATCCACTTTATATATTCAGACATATACAGTAAACAGTGTTCTAACGTATTGAAGAAGCAAACATAAATATTCATAAATTACTACTTAAATAACTTTTGACTTGATTCTCATCCTGTTACCCCTCAGCATCAGCAGGTATATGGGCTCTCAGTTTTCCATCTGGTCCAATCTTGGACCTTGGACCCTAGTACTAAGTCTCCGCTGTCTGTCTGTCCATTCGTCTATGTCTGTCTGTCTGTCCATCAGCGGGCTGTATCACATGAACCGTAATAGGCAGAGTTCATATTTTCACAGAATAAGTATTAGGTACCTACTTTTGCCGCTAGAGCAACACATGATTTACACGAGACTTCATAAATGAAAGGGTCCTGCAACAAGAGACGTATTTTAATAAGTCTGCGAATTAATATCATATCCCAAATTTAGCGTTCCTCTTATTCCGTCGTTGGAGGCGCAATTGAAGCTCTTTTTTTTTTTTTTTTTTCTATTCTTATGAATTTCATAAGCCATATGATTAAGTCGGCTTAAAAATAATTAACAAAGTTGCAGTGCTAACGGTATTACTTTAACAAAATATTATAACGTTAAATAAAAAAAAACTTTGGGCATCTCTTTTGTTTTTGTTTTATTATTTTTTCTTTGTTAAGTTTTCTTGTAAGATTGAATGATTTTTGTTAAAAACAGTATCTGTGTTTGTTTTACAGATACATTCCAAAGCACCGTATCCAATACAAGACGTGGTGGTTCGTGACGTCACAGCACTTTGAATACGTGATATTTTTTTTCATCGTCATGAACACTGTAGCGTTGATGATGAAGTTTCATGGCGCGGACGCTTTTTATAAGAGTGTGAGTTGGCTATATTTTGTTCTTAGTTACCCCAGCGAACTTCGTACCACTTAACAGTCAATGATGAGTGAGCTGTTATCAATCGCGGATCAATCGCGGAAGATGGCGGAGTTCCAAACCAAATTTATTCAAAAATCAATATTCTGTATATTTTTTTCGTGATTTCCGATATTTATAAAGATTTTCTGCTATGCGGTGCGGAGAAGAATCCAACGAATTACAGACGATTTAAATCAGTCTAGTTGTTCCTGAGTCAGAAGTGATGTAACCGACCCGACTATGTTGTATGAATTTAGATATCATGAAACTTAGATATACTTTTTATCGTATGGCAGTATTTCTTATAAGGGTAGCCAGTGTTCATCCAATGCCGATACAGTGACGATAAAGTCGCAATGATATGCGCTCACGTTCTGGACCGTGATCTACATGCATAAATGTTACCGTGGGTGACCGCACATATAATTATGGGATCTTGAATACTTTCTCCATAATATGAGTAATTAGTCTCTTATTGTATTCCAATTAAAAATATCTTTATTTCCTGTAAAATTAACATATGTTTAGAAAACGTAAATTTTCCCTCTTCTCTACATTGGGCCACTGTGGGAGTATAAGCGCGAAAAAACTCGCACAGTTTTGAGTTTTTGTCAGTTGAAACAGATAAATCAAACTCCAGTGTTGATACCGACATGGTCTCTTAGCACACTCTTGTTACTAATGCAGGAATTATTCACAGTTGGAATAACAGTTTATAAGTTCACGAGTACTGTTGATTACAAATATTACGCGGCAATAAATACTTACAAGATTATTAAGCGAGTTCTGTACTTGGTTAGATTAACACCATACAATTTGTTGATCTTGAATATTGTAGTATATATTTTCAGATAAAATGGTTTTTAAATTGCAAGTTAAAGTGGCGATTTCAAAATCACCAGAGGTATCCTGCTGTGGTAATTTATTTGAATGTAGAATTTATCCTTTACCCTTAAAAGAATTGCTAACTTTCGACTCGCCTAAACCGGGGTGCAACTAGTCTATGATTATTTCTAAAGTTAACATTAAAGCTATCGATAATTTTGGAAATGGTTGAAAAGCTCTTGCGTACATACGTAATATTTTTGAAAATGAATTGACTTGCTACGGTTAGAACGTGAATTTCTTTTATAAAGTTATCTCATGGAATATGTGCGTTTTAAATTGTTAATTGCTCGAATAGCTCTTTTCTGTAATAAAAAAAATGTTTAAATATCCGCTTTTCCCACAACAAGATACTATCGGACATGAAACTACGAAAGTAACTAAAATAGACTAGCCTTGCTGTAGCCCCTCATCCATGTTTTGTCTGATGTTCCTAATAGCGTAAGCAGCAGAACTTAATCTACCAGATAATTTATCTATGTGGGCACCCCACTGCAGTTTGCTATCAATGGTTATTCCAAGAAATCATGATATTGAATATTTTTTTTACAGATTCTGGATGTTCTAAACATGGTACTGACCACAATATTCATGTTGGAGTTTGTTTTCAAACTAGCAGCGTTTAGGTTCAAGGTAAGTTAAAATTTCATTAATTTAATATGTTTAATTTGATTCACCAGATTTCACCATTTACTCGGGCGAGCTAAGTTGGCACCTGGCTTGAGCGACGCTTGTGCATAGTACAGTGTATACAGTACGGTTTTACATATTGCTTAATCAAAATTCGATAACCGAAATGAGATTTACTCACAGACATAAGACAACTCAAGCACGGATAAATATATGAAAACCAAGCGTGTTAATTTTCCACTACCTACTGTGACGTTACGTGCGTTTTAAATCTGTAAATGGAAACTATTTTTTTGTATACACAAACCATTTAAGCCATTAAATGCTTTTTTTTGCGTGGCAGGGGGCTAGCCCATCGCTGCAGCTATGGAGATTAAAGGCCTCACGATGTTTTCCATCACCGTTAGAACGTTCCATCATCGATGTGATCTGCTGAATGCACCCATTGGTGTAACACTCTGAGCTGACTGACAGTGAGTGACAGACAACACACAACCAAAACCTAATATCGATTATGTACATCGAATTTCGATTTTGTAAAATGTAATACTGTACTGTAGTTTGCCGAAACGTCATTCGAGTCAGGTGCCTACTTAGCGCGCCCGGGTAGTAATGTTGTTTTTATTTCAGAACTACTTTGGAGATGCCTGGAACACAACTGACTTTATCCTAGTAGTTGGCAGTATCATCGACATCGTGGTAACTCAAGTAAACGAGTTTACGGTAAGTGATCTCTAATTTACACAATAATTGAGGATTTTTCGGGAATATTCCCTCGAGTAAAAATGGAAATTATTGCCATCTGTAAAGAATATTTATATACAGGGTGTTTAGTAGATCGATGCAATGCCTTAAAACGAAGGTAGTTCAGAACATTTAGAACCTTTTAGGCCACTTGTGTTAGCCTATTTATTTTTTAACGATATTTAATGGCTTTGATGAAAAAATACCGATTTTTTGTGAATTTATTTTTTCAATAATGTCTAATTAATAATGTTAACGTTATCTTACAAAACTTGTTCTAGACATCTGTGACTAGAGACTTGGTTTTTACAGATCTTTGAAGTGTTAGAAAACTTCCTCTCCTTTAAAGCAAGGGTTTTTTGACTGCATTTTTAAAAAGGACAGGAGGTTTTTGTTTGCATACCTCTTTTAAAAACGTGCAAGGCTCTTTTAAGGATACCTTTGAAGATATTGTTTCCAACGTTATTTCATAAACAAACTAAATTGAGGGAGAAAAATTCCAACTTTATTTTTTTCTTAAAGTTGGATCAAACGAAAAAAAAGCACTATGTTATGTGTTACGTTTGCGAGAAATTAGGTAAAATAAAAAACAACACTTCTTTTTACTTTTACTGCATATTATTAATATTTATTTTACTTATGAATATTTTTTGTATTTTTCAGGGCGCCAAGGGTAACAAGGTACGTACATATGGTAGAAGAGATATCATTATTATCAGAAACATTACCTCTTAATTGTGCTGTATCTGAAAAGGGTATCTAAGTAAGTATCTACTTATCGAAGCTCCTAAGACCCACTACTACAAATGTGAGCCAGAACTGATCTCTAAATTGCTTTGACAACTTCCTATATCTTATTATATGTATGTGCTTCCTATTTTCTACCAATTAAAAAAAAATAGGAGGTTCTCAATTCGTCTTTATTTTTGTATGTTTGTTACGCGATTATCCCAATCTTGATGATTCTTGTTGTGGTCAAACTTCAGAGGTGGTCTGATAAGAATTTTATGAACATTACGAGTTTTTTTGAAAAAATCAAAAAAATGCTGTGACGTTTTGATTTTTTTTGCTCCCTTCAGCAAAAGTTTTTGATGAGGACTTCTCCTGTATACAACCGGGGAAGAAGTAATAGGGCTTGAACTTGAAATGTTTTTTTTTAAGTTATTAACTTGTTATATTATATATGGAGTTGTCAAAGTTATTCAGTAAATAGTGTTGACTCGCGTTTACAGCAGTGGACCTAAATCATCTTGTTTTAACTAAGGCCTTCCACAAATGGAGCTACGCGACGGGGACGGAACTGTGACTTCCCATACTAAAAAGTTGCATTTTGAGTCATATGAAACTTTTATATGGGAATGAGTAGAGTTGCAGTCGCGTCTCTGTCGCGTGGCGCCATGTGCGGACGGCCTTATAATAATATAATAATAAAACATTTATTTTCAGAAAACACGGTTCCATAGTATTATTAGTACAAAAAGAGAATTTCCTAATCTATGTTACACCTTAAAATAAAATTAAAATAAATAAGTAAGCAACTTATGGTGGATAGCGAGGTAGAGAAGAGGCCTGTACTCAGCAGTAGGTAGGTGTGGGCAGATTGAAGATGATGATGAGCCTATTTATCCGGCGAGGTGCCGGTCACCACCTTGATCCAGTGCTTTAAAATAGGTCCTTCGACCCTATCTGCTATAACAGTCAGGATACCGCTGGTGCTGCCGCGAACTCTGTGCATTAGTGAGGCCACGCGTTTTCTTATTATTGCATGAAACCCGTCCGTGCTTCTGCAAACATGCCTGACGCACTACAGAATCGCGGCAACCCCAGCAGCATCCTAAATCCGTTATTGTACTGGACTCGAAGGGCGTTTATGGACTTTTGAGTATAGCTGACCCACAGGCTGCTCGTGTAAAAGGATTGGCAGTAAGCCTTAAACAAAGTAATTTTTACTTGATGTGTGCAACGAGCAAACCTGTGCGCCAGCATGTTCACCCTCACCGCCAACGCCCTCCGTTCCCTATCAATGTCCAGGTCGTCTCTCAGGTCATTGGTTACAATGTGTCCCAGATATTTAAAGCTTGTAACACTCAATAACTCCTGACCGTACAATTTTATAGGAGGCACATTACTAGGTGACTTAGTTCCCTTCTTAAATATCATTACTTCAGTCTTTTTAACATTATATCGTAATCCATGGGTCTCAGCATATGACTCACAAGTACTTAAAAGATTTCTCAATCCTCTCACTGATGGACTCAGCAGCACCATGTCATCGGCATAGCTTATGTTATTCGCACTTTTTCCACTTACATAGCAACCCGCATGCATGCTGCTGAGCCCACCAATGAGATTATTTACATATAAGTTGTAAAGCTTCGGAGACGTGAGTCCCCCCTGTCTCACTCCGCATTCCAATTTGTACTTTTCAGAGTAAGCACTCCCCCACCTGACTCTGTTCATCTGATGGCCATACCAATATTTAAGTATATTTACAGTTTCCATCGGTAGGTTTGCTTCTCGACACTTATCCCACAGGATATCATAAGAGACTAAATCGAAGGCCTTCGAGAGATCTAAAAAACATGCATATACATTAGTGTTTCTTTCAGTATAGTATCTTACAGTGTGCTTGAGAGCCAGTATCGCACTTTCTGTAGACAATCCAGACCTAAACCCAAATTGTCCATCATTAAGCTTGTTCGATTCCAAATCGATATTCGATCGATGGTTTCGGAACGGCCATTTTGAATTTGACGTTGCTGCCAACCTAGCAGTTTTTGACAACTGACAGACGAAAAGCCCTCGCAATGTAACGCGTATTGATTAGGGTATTGAAATTAAATCGCAAGCCATCTGGAATGTATTCGGGTTCCCCTCAGGATTGTCTATATAGCTGAGTGTGTTGTGGTTCCCCGAACCAGATAAAGTTCGCATTTACGTGGCCGATTGGTTTTTCCCACGTAACATAACCTGTGTTGGAACACTGTGCTCGTCGAAGCTGGCCTGCCAGTCATACCTGGTTGGCTGAAGAACCTGTCTACCAAGAAGAGCCTAGGGTGCACCCGGGCCTTGCAGAGAGACAGGAAGTTGACGGGACCGAAGCACAGACCAGGTTAGATCGACTCATAATTACTAGCTCGGTGAATCGCCGACGTTCACACTTCTTGGCATCTGATCGCTACGCTACCTCGTAGCTGATGGGCCCCTGCGAGGTCATTAGGTGCCGAGAAGCCTGAACATTTTGGTAGCAAGAGCGTGGTTTCCTGAGATTTGCAGCCGTCAAGGGCTCCAGGAACCCACGATTTGGGACTATCAATCTGTAGGTATAGGCGGTTATTAGCTAACTTGGTGTTGTTCCTATATCCACATAGATTGGTAGTATTGTAAGCTATAGGTCTATTGCTGGTAGTAGACAGACAGATATCACAGTTTTCCCTAAATGACCAGTTGTACTGAGATGTGACTCAGAATAGTAGGTACTCAACTTAGGTACATTGTAGGTGAATTGAAATTTGCATTGAAGTACCAGTTAGTCAATCTATTAGTGGTCTAGTAATGCTAATGAATGTTTGGTTAACATAGGTAGTTACATCTATTGATAGCAGGCTATTACATTGTTTTCAGTTTATAGCAATTTATAACTTGAACTAATATTGACTATCTGTGTGTGTTATAATGATAAAGGGAAACTAAATTGTTATTTACAGAATTTATATAGATATAAAACTCGGTTCCTATTGTTTAAGGAAAATAACATTGTTTAAGTTGTGGTTTAGGGTTCCCTCGTTTGGGTTGTAGACTGGAGGGTCCAATAAAATTGAGTTACTGCAAATTGTGAGTAAGTATCGTTCCGATCATGTCGATATCTGAAATCCAGAAGGGTGTTTCTAAGGAACTCAGATGGTTTTCCTCCGCACACGGTCTGATAGACCGTTTAGATAGGCATGATGTGGTATTGGAGCGGTCTATGGACGTTAAGGAACGTTACAACAGGGTGCTCGAATTGTCCGCGCAGGCGGAATCAGTTGATGGTTGCGCACCTGACAGGCTGTCACGGTTGCTAGGGGATGTCGACCAATGTATGGAGATGGCAGCTGCTATCACGCAGAAGGCTGCGGACATACGTAGACAGCGCGAGTCCAGCCATGGTGGTGACATTGAAGCACCTCTGCCGCTTCAGGGTTCGGGGTCCAGGTTACCGGCCATAACTATGCCTACTTTTGACGGAGTGTCCGGTGAATGGATGAGCTTCATCAATCTGTTCGACAGTTTGGTGCACATGCGATCGGACATTACCAAGTCTGTCAAGATGGCTCAGCTGGTGGCAGCATTGAGGGGTGAGCCTAGGGAGCTGGTCGCTCATTTGACAGTTACGGAGGGTAACTATGAAACGGCCAGGCAATTGTTGGTCAGACGTTACCACAACAAACGGAGGTTGGCCGATGCCCAACTGAACCGTTTGTTTAGCATCCCGGTTGTGAACAATGTCGGGGCCATACAGACGGAGGTTTTGAACCCATTGTTGTCCGTCACCAAGGCTCTAGAGAATCTTGGACTTCCGGTTGGTGAATGGTCTTACCTACTGTTGTACATTGTACTTTCCCGCCTACCCGCTGACGTGCAGACTCGTTTCGAACAGTCTCACGGGAGGTCGGCCGAGGACCTGCCCGCCTTCTCCGACTTGGTCGGATTCTTGGAAGAGGAGGCTCGACGTTCAGAGAATTTGGGGTTGACGGTCACCCATCCTTCGGAGCCACAGAGAGCTGCCGGGAGCGCTGTGAGTAGGGGCTCTCCGACGAGGAAGGACCGCACCAACCGGCAGTCATATGGGACTGTGAGTGCATTGACCCCACATAGTGAGACCTGCCCATGTTGTAGGCAGATTGGCCATGCTGTGGCCAATTGCAATAAGTTCGGGGAACTTAGGGTTGAGGGACGGCGCCGGATGGCCAAGCAGTGGAGCTGGTGTTTCCTGTGCCTCGGGCCACACATGGCTAGGGACTGCACGCGCACAAAAATGTGCGGATATTGTGGTGGGGCCCACAACAATCTGTTGTGCATGAACCGGTCCGGCCAACAGCCACCACAGGGCCGTACCCAGGGTGATACGGCATGGGGCCCTGAGAATTCGTTTGCGACTCGGAGCGCAACTCAGGGGCCAATGTCCCCACGTGCACAGGGCGGTACTAGGGTGCAGGGCCGCACTCAGGGTCATCACATGGGGGGCCCTGAGTTTTCGGTTGCGACTCAGCATCCGACTCAGCGGGCAATGGGGCCACAAGCACGCAGCCACCCAGGGGTGCAGGGCCGCACTCAGGGTCATCACATGGGGGGCCCTGAGTTTTTGGTTGCGACTCAGCATCCGACTCAGCGGGACATTGGGTATGTTGAGCAGGCCGTAACGGGCGGGTGGCATGGGACACCTTCGAGCTATGCGGATGCGGTTCGGACGCCGCCTCAGTTGTCGCCCCGCTCGTCGCCTCGTCCTCGTCGGTCGCATGTGATGTCCCCCCCGCTCATGGAGCGGCCACGGTTGAATTCACGCCCACCCCCCTTCGGGGGGCGTCGTAGGTTGGCAATGGAACCGGCGCGTGGGCCATTTGTACAATGGGACCCTCTGGCGTATAGCTGCCTACCTGATCGGTTACAGGCACAGTGGGGCCCCGGGGGCCCTCGCTAGGAATTTGCGGCCCAACAATTTGTTGCCCCCCAACCGGAGACGGTGGTGTTACCGATCGCCTCTGTGCTTGTTTGGGATTTGGCGGGCAACCCAACATACGTTCGCGCCCTATTAGATTCTGGAGCTCAGGGCTGCATTGTATCGAATGATTTAGCAAAATGGTTGGGCCTCAATATAAATAATGTATCGCTGCCGAGGAAATTGGTCCCTGCTGGGGATTACAAGGCAACCCTTCACGGGTTTTGTGATGCCTCTGAACGAGGGTTTGCGGCAGCGGTTTATTTGCGAACCGTCACCTCCACCGGGGAGGTCGACGTGCGTTTGGTTTTGGCAAAAAGCAAGGTAGCGCCTATTCGGACAAGGATGACGATTCCAAAACTGGAACTGTCCGGGGCTGCTCTTTTGACCAAACTTTTGAATCACACTCTAACAGTGTTGCGTGGGTCAGTGGTTTTGGAGGATACGGTGTACGCGTGGACGGACAGCCAGATTGTTTTGTGCTGGCTGAAGGCTTCGGTCCATAACTTAGAGGTTTTTGTTGCGAACCGTGTCTCCCAGATTGTGTCGTCTGAGGTCCCACTGACCTGGAGACATGTACCAGGAGAATTGAACCCGTCTGATTGTGCATCCAGGGGATGTCGGGCTCCTGAACTCGTTAGACACCATTTGTGGTGGGGACCACCCTGGCTTGCCAGGAGAGAATCGGACTGGCCCCACAGCCATGTAGTAGTATCTTCGGATCATGGCCCCAGAGCGGCCGTGCATGTTACCCAGAAGGCTGAGGACCCTGACGCCGGGTTTCTGCTGGACCGGTATAGCTCATGTGTGTTTGTTTGTTTATCCACCAAGGCGGTACACCTCGAGCTCGTTGCTGATCTCTCGACAGAGGCTTTCATTGCTTGTTTGGATAGGTTTGTTTCTCGAAGGGGACTTCCAACTTTGATCCGCTCTGATAACGGCACTAACTACGTCGGTGCGGAACGATACTTACGAGAGATAGTCAACTTTTTGAATGTAAATAAAGTGGATATTGGAACGGCCCTCTCCCGTCGGGGTATACAGTGGACCTTCAGCCCACCGAGTTGCCCCCACTGGGGTGGGATTTTTGAGGCCGTAGTTAAGTCAGCTAAGACGCACTTGGGGCGCATAGTAGGTCAGACCGCGCTGACTTTTGAGGAGCTCGCGACATTGTTTTGTAAGATCGAGGCCGTTCTCAATTCGCGACCGTTGTGTCCGCTCAGCTCGGATCCAAATGACCTGGAGGCTCTGACCCCAGGCCATTTCTTGATAGGACAGCCACTTAACGCGTTGCCCGAGCATCCCTTCGAGGGAGTGAAATTGTATCGGTTGTCAAGGTATCAGATGTTGCAGCAGTTTACTCAGAATTTCTGGAAGCGTTGGTCGCTCGAGTATCTGCATATCTTACAACAGCGCCTTAAGTGGACTGACAAAACCAGCCCCCCTAGTGTTGGTGACCTCGTTCTGGTTAAGGATGCTAACCTACCGCCACTACGTTGGCGCAGGGGGCGCATTGTTAACTTGTTCCCTGGCAAGGACGGGACCCCCCGGTCTGCAGAGGTTCTAGTAGGAGGCTCGGTTCTAAAACGAGCGGTAGCAACGTTGTCTCGGCTGCCCGTAGATTAAGGGACAGGTGGGTGCCTGTCCGGGCGGGTGATTGTTCGATTCCAAATCGATATTCGATCGATGGTTTCGGAACGGCCATTTTGAATTTGACGTTGCTGCCAACCTAGCAGTTTTTGACAACTGACAGACGAAAAGCCCTCGCAATGTAACGCGTATTGATTAGGGTATTGAAATTAAATCGCAAGCCATCTGGAATGTATTCGGGTTCCCCTCAGGATTGTCTATATAGCTGAGTGTGTTGTGGTTCCCCGAACCAGATAAAGTTCGCATTTACGTGGCCGATTGGTTTTTCCCACGTAACATAACCTGTGTTGGAACACTGTGCTCGTCGAAGCTGGCCTGCCAGTCATACCTGGTTGGCTGAAGAACCTGTCTACCAAGAAGAGCCTAGGGTGCACCCGGGCCTTGCAGAGAGACAGGAAGTTGACGGGACCGAAGCACAGACCAGGTTAGATCGACTCATAATTACTAGCTCGGTGAATCGCCGCCGAGATGCTTATCCAGTTGGTCGTCAAGCAAGCCATCAAATACTTTAGCCAGTACCGTTGCAAGTGAGATAGGTCTGTAGTTGTTAGTATCTGATACGTCTCCTGTCTTGTTTTTTACTATAGGTACCACGATAGTCTCCATCATATCCTGTGGGAGATATTCATGTTTCACACAAAACGTATAGAACATTGACAACATTCTGGGGAGATGAACTCCCGCGTGCTGGATTTGTTCAATGCTGAGCCCGTCATGCCCGGGTGATTTTCCACGTGTCATGTTGTTTACAATGAAAGCCACTTGTTTGGTTGTAAAACTAGTCTTATTGTCCCGTTCACAACAGCGCTCAACACTGATCACACTGTGCTTTAGCACTAAGGGCGATTCCACTTTAAAATGTTTACAGAATAGGTCAGCTATATCCTTCGGTTCTACTATACCATTTACAGATACTGGTAAACTAGTTTTAGGGTTTAACCTTTTAGTACATTTCCAAAAATTAGAAAAGTTTTTTGCCTGTCGATGTGTAGCTATTAGGTCCATTTTGATCTGTTCCTGATTATTTTGGCACCATTTGAGCTTGGATTTGAAAACTTTTCTACTGTCACACATTTCTTGGTAAATAGGCCCTAATTTAGGCTTGCCGTAGTCAATCCATTGTAGAAACTTCAGTCTGGCAAGTGAATGTGACTCTCTAACATGTCTATTCCATCCTGTAACATACTTTTTCTTAACTGGATTTTTATTACGGCTGAGCATTGCTGATTCACTTAGAACATTTACAATTAAACTATACATATCGTCTATAATATTTCTATGACTAATGTTATCACAAATGTTATCACAACCGTTATCACAACATTGCCTAAATTCCTCCGGAAAGTCAATTTCCCGTAGTTTAGTGTGACACAAACTAGAATATGCACTTATCTCCCCCGGTTCTCTGCTACCCCATCTTACCCCAGTGCACTCATCATAACTATTATTAACTAGCTTTTTTCTTATCACACCTAAATTACAATAGAACATTATAGGGAAGTGATCAGAAAAAAACACATCTTACTTCACTTCAACTTTAGTAAAAGTACGGTGAGCTGATTGCGTCGTTAAACAGTGATCTAACCACCGTCTGGTCCCGTGAGCCTCACTGATATATGTATAAGTTCCCGAGTCTATACCTAAGTACTCAAAGTCCGCACAAAGCCATTTTTGTTCGGTACAAAATGACAGCATTTCGTTACAGAAGGATGTATAAGGATGCGCGTTAAAGTCACCTAAGATAAATACTGACTCACTTTCACAACTTTCTATAATTGCACTAAGTTCACTTAAACAGTCGCTAAATTCCGCTAGGTTGTCCGGCGCCTCATACGGCATATACACACACAATATTACTATTGACTGGTTACACGTAGTTATTTTAATACCGGTTATACGCACATTATTACTGTTAATTACTTGAACATGATGAAACATACTTTTTCGCCATAAAATTGCCACACCACCGTACAGTCTTCCTTTCAGTATGCCTGTAAATAAGTCGACCGCCGATTTCCCCGTAAATTCAAAATCTTCGTCTATGTTACCTAGATAAGGTATATCGTACGGTAGCAGCCAAGTTTCTTGTAGCGCTATTATATCTGCCTCCTTACATAGCGATTGCAGACAAAACAACGCGCTTTTGGCCGATTTGCAGTTATAACTAATTATCCTGGTCTGGCTTAATTCCGTTGTTGTTGTTACTGTGGTATTGTTACTGGCCATTTTTAGCTTCGTTAATTATAACCGTGCCTTCATCTACGTTGTCATTGACTACTTTTCTGAAAATGAAATATCTTCGAAAGAATATATCACAGGGCCATAGTTCATCTTCGTCAAACAAAGACAGTTTTTGGTGAGGTACATAAATTTTATAAGAATCATAGTCCTTTGACTCTTTCGTATCTACTTTTTCCGGTCGGACCACAACGTTTGTCTTTTCAAGTATATATTTACTAATATGCTCTGACTTTGTCTCCTTGGAAACGTTGTATATATACAAGGGTACTCTTTTCTCTGCCGCCTTAAACAAACACGTCTCATCGACACGAGCATTGCCTTTTCTACCAGTGAACCGTGACTGATTATTAGGCTTCTTTCTATGCCTCACGACCTGTATCCAGCCTCCACCACACTCACTGTTTTGAGTATTTAGCGTCGTCGTCTTGCTATCAGTGCATGATGATGATGTCCTGGCGGCGCCAGCCGTGGTTCGCGTAGTGATATCATAACTCGCTTGCTTAGAAACAGCTGTTGGAGCGAGCGAGACAGACTGCGACGCCGCTGACGCATAGGTAACCGGCGGCGGCGGCACGGGGAGCGACGGCGGCGGCGGCGGCGGTAGCTGCGCCGGCGGTGATCGCCTACTCTCGACACTTTGTTTAGATGTTATGCTCTCGGGTGACTTAATATTTGCAGTGTGGGGTAGGCCCTCCGGTCCGCTAGAATTATATACAAAGCTGTCCTGCATGCAATAAGCGCCTCTTTTTTGATTGACAAAGGGCGCACTATTGGGGGCTTCGTTCTTCTTTAGCAATTCTATTTCTGCTTTTAAACTGTCAATGTCGGTTACAGTTGCATATTGAGTCTGGATTGATGCAGTTCTCCTGTATGTCACGAAGATCTTTTTGAATGACAATGATGTCCTTCAATAGCCTGGTGACATCCACATGATCAAAAAAAACAGGCGGCAATTTGTGTAGTTCCCGCGCCACAAATATGGGAAGATCTTCAGGATCCGTTTCTTTTATCAGGGTGATTATGTCATCCAAATCTCGCTTAGTTTTACCTCCTCGTTTCCTGATTGTCTTGCGTTTTGACACAGACTCGAATAGCAATACTTTTGCCTGGTTTATATCATCCTCCGTGAAAGCAGTTGAGCAAATGCGGACTAGACTCTCCTCGTCCATGACGTCCACTTTATTTATCACAAATGCCAACACTTCATTAATAACGATGTTACAGCTAGAACATTTTAGCAGGTTCGGCAACATTGTTGCTTCCGCGCAGTCGCGTATCGCACGCGCACAAAACGACCCTTCCGTAGCACGATCCGCGCGGAACTGAACTTCAGTTATAATAATGTACTCTGTGCTGAACTTATACCTAGTTGAGTTGAGTTTTGAGATTGAAGACTCTGCAGTAATTATTTGACTAACAGTCCGTTTAATAACTTGCAGGGCGGCAACAAGATCCTGAAATACCTCACCTTCCTCCGCCTCTTCCGAGCAGCGCGTCTCATCAAGCTGCTCTCGCGCGGCGAACGCATC
This sequence comes from Argyresthia goedartella, assembly GCA_949825045.1. NCBI lineage: Eukaryota > Metazoa > Arthropoda > Insecta > Lepidoptera > Argyresthiidae > Argyresthia > Argyresthia goedartella. Next base: position 22,149,023 of record OX463834.1, read on the forward strand.
CGGACGCTGCTGTGGACCTTCATCAAGTCGTTCCAGGCGCTGCCTTATGTGGCGTTGCTGATTGTGCTGCTGTTCTTCATCTACGCCGTTGTTGGGATGCAGGTACAGATACAAGAACGAAAGAATGAGTGAACGAAAACCGAAGGAATGATAGGACGAAAGGACGAAAGGACGAAAGAAGGAAATGACATAATAAGTGAAATCATGATAAAATTAATGATTGAATGAATCATTCAATTGGGACTGATATAGCAGTTCTCTCGCGGCGAACAAATCCGGATGCTGCTGTGGACTTCCTTCAAGTCTTTCCAGGCGCTGCCTTATGTGGCCCTGCTGACTGTGTTTGTGTTCTTCATCTACGGTATTGTAGGGATGCAGGTACAGATACTAGAATGACACAAAGAATAAACTAAAGAACGAAAGGATGAAAGAACGAAAGGACTTTATGACGAAAGAACGAAAGAACTTCAAAACGAAATAACGAACGAGTGTAATAATGAATAATTAAATGGTTGCATGAATAATTGAATCATGGAATAATTGAACTAAAAGATAATTAATTTATCTTGAGTACATTACCGGACGTTCGGTGTTTCGGATGACAAATTTAAGTTGTAGATCCCGGCTACTATCGCTACGTGGTTGTGGTCATAAAACCCTCCAGTAAACCTCACTGAGCCAGAGTGGTGGAGTATGGCTTAATCTTAATTGTATCCAGGTTAAGACCTGTACCCCTCGGTGGGGACATTAATGGGCTAAATTTATTATTTTACTCAGAAACCATAGGGCAATGACCTGCATTATAACACATCGATGCGGATATGGCAATTTACAGTCAAACGAATTTTACTTTAACGCATCGCGTAATCGTCAAAATTGACACTTGTCTTGACGTCTGTACAGTGCTACCAACATAACTGTTCAGGTGGCTAAAACACGAAACTAATGCCCTCTCAGTATGAAATTATATTAGTGTGAAATAGGCGCTAGCGACGCTTTCAACTGAACAGTTTTGCGACATTGCTTTATCGACACGAAACATTTACCGACCGTTTTACCGACTTTGGTGGTACCGCCGTGACAGTTGTCATTTATTTATTTGTTTGTTGTTTGGTTTTACGAATGTTTTCTGAACCGATTTTAGAGCACTAATGATATATGTGTTGATAAAATAGTGTATGCAACTGTATATAATTAGGCCTTAAAACACTAGTGTGATGCTATTATGGAACTCGCTTCGCTCATCTCATAAAAACACACTCGTGATTTAAGATCCCTTATTATACGATGGCTGCATAAACTACTATTATTACCCGCATTTGTGTGAAATAAAACATTTATTTAATTTTTCTAGCTCTTCGGCAGGGCAGCACTGGGAGACGTCCTTACTTCCAACAACAACTTCCAGAGTTTCACGAGCTCTTTGATGGTGCTATTCAGATCGGCGACAGGTATATTAAAAGTTTAAACTATATTTTTTCAATCTAGTAACCCCATTATCTATTTTTATCTACACACGTATCATAAACCCTCTTTACTTCGTTCAAAAACCGCACGTTACGGTCAGCATTATGTTAAACTACTTGGTAAAAACTCGTTTCGTATCTGGAAAACTACACATTATTATCATTATGTGTAGTTTTTCTACATATAATGACATTCAAATTTCGAACGCCGATGCCTGCCTGCGTGCCGTCCCTATTTTGTCTGTGAAGTTGGTACTGACATTCAAATTTCGAACGCCGACGCCCGAAGTTGGTGCTACAGAACAAGCTAAACAACTGCAGAGCCACAATGCCGGTCAAACATCTGGTTCCTGAACACATCAAAGAGAGCTTATGATATGTGTGTAGATAAACTAGTGTATGTAACTGTACATAATTAGGCATTATGTAGCAGTCACATAAACTAGTATTACGTGACGCAAATGCTGCTTTTATAGTAGTGTCGTATCGTGTTATGTCGTGGGAAAGTGAGGGACAGAGCTATACGCATTTTATAGCTCTGACCCCTCTTACACAATACACAACACAACACATCATCGAACATAAAAAGGCCATACTTGTCGCTCTTGAGCGCGACGAACGTTGAGTCTATCGCACTAAATATTTTGAATGGAATTTGGAATGTTAGTGTTTTTCCCCACATGCCGGCTACGTTTTGTTTACTTACCTGATTGACTGGTCATCAGGTGAAGCCTGGCAGGAGATCATGATGGCACTCTCTCCCAACGAAGACGATCATCCAAAGAAACCGCTCCTCTGTCTTAAGCCGGGCAGCCTGGAGCCAGACGAGAAAGAACACTGCGGTACCTTCCTGGCGTTCCCGTACTTTATATCGTTTTCGCTGCTGTGCACCTTTTTGGTGAGTGGATCATCAATACCTTACAGCTTATTCACTAACCCCAATTAACAGTAAAAGCGACGAAGTATACTAACTTGACAACATCTGTGGTGTTATGGTTAAGGCTGTGCCATGAATACATCGGCAGTGACCCTGCCTACGAAGCCAAGGGTCCCGGTGGGGGCAAATATTTGTTTAATGTGAACGGATGTTTGTACCCTAGTCATGGTTGTTTATCTATCTAAGTATAATATTTATCTATATAAGTATGTGCATCATTGTCTAGTACCCAAGAGACAGGGAATCCTAGTTTGGGGCTAGATCAATGTGTGTCAATAGTGTTCAAGGTATTATTATTATTATAATTATTATTATTATTTCCACACCACCATGCGGTAGGAGTAAGTGGCGCATTTAGCAAGCTTCCATAGCCGAAAGGTGCCTAATGCTGCACGTCCGTCCGTCCGCCCTCCCGTCCGTTCTTCCGTCAGTCTATCAGCGGGCTATAGCCCCATGAACCGCAATAGGTAGACAGTTGTAATTTTCACAAAGTTGAAGGAGGTCACCATACACCATACAAGAGATGAGTTTTTTTTTTGTATATTTTCTCGTGATGTTGTAGCAACGAGGGCGGCTATATATAGATGAGGTCCGGTGGCTGCGTCCGCTGTGGATATTAGTTCCGTAAAAGGAAGTTCTCCGCTTAAGGTTGCTACGCCTGGGGACCACTGGTCCTACAGCTTATGCTTGGACGTTCTAAATACATCTAGTTAGTAACCGAAGAAACTTCTCTTGTACGATGCAGGATCTATTGCCAATTGTTTCTGCGATCCGTGATGACATCTGTTGACAATTCTGGCAATTGCTGCGTTTATTTGCTTTCATCCATCTTGTATGTTAGTATCTGGGTCGCCTGATAGGTGGCGCCACAATATCACTATAAAACAGTTTTCGTATGCTTTCATTACTTGTGTTATAAACCTTGCTTCTTGTTGATTGATCGTTGATTTTGTTGGTGATGATGATACTAGGTTCATGGAAAGTATCTACATTGTGGTTCCTTAGGGAGGTCCCGGGTTCGATCCCCGGCTGGAGATGAAGAAAAAAAGACCCCATGTCTTGGATGTTTATAGGTGTGTGACGTCGCTGTTTCTGGTACCCACGACACAGAGTACCCTACTGTGGGGCCAGAAGCAATGTATGTGTCTGTATGTAAATGTTTATGTTTATGCGGCAATATTACGACACATATTTTGCTTGCGTTGACTTAGGAGCTTAATTTTGTCACAGTTATTCTCCTTTATATATTTATATATCCTCTTATAATGTGTAATTTATTTTAACCTTATTGTTTGGTAATAAAGTCAAAATCCTATCAAAAATAAAACATCATTATTTGATCATCCCACAGATGAAAGGATATGCAAATAATTATATTTTACTTTACTTTATTCATTTTTGATTTAATATCTTCTATTGTTTCTGAGAAAGGTCTATTCTACAGTTATCAGTGTCATAGGCAACATTAGTGAAAAGTCAATAGGTTGAATTTTAGTTCGCAACATTAGCTGCACCAACATTTACCAATATTGGTGCAGCTAATTTCATACTCCAAGTATGTAACTAGGTGCAGTCATAAGTTTTTTTGTGCTATTGAAAGTTTTTTTTATAATGATTCCTCTTGTTACTTTTAAGATACCATTAGTGCCCTAAAGTGTCCATCTCCAAATGTAGAAAATAGGCCTGTACCCAGCAGTGGGTCGATGAAGTCTAATCATAATGATGATGCACCATCTCCACATCTATATGCAAACTTTACCCTTTAGATCATCAACCTCTTCGTAGCAGTCATCATGGACAACTTCGACTACCTGACCCGAGACTGGTCGATCCTGGGCCCCCACCACCTGGACGAATTCATCCGGCTCTGGAGCGAATACGACCCTGACGCTAAGGGTCGGATCAAGCATCTGGATGTTGTGACGTTGCTGAGGAAGATCAGCCCTCCTTTGGGTAAGCCTCTTTCTCATTCTGAGCCTATTTGATAATTTCTTTATTGCAAACAAACAACTTAAGGAAGAAATGATAACATAAAAATCGTGTAGTCGCTCAGCAACCACCAACTAAGTGAAATCCGTCGAGATGGTCTCAGAGAGTATGGATCAGGGATTTCAGGCAGACATCGCCTATCTGGGCTTCCGTAAGGTGTTCGATAGAGTCGATAACGACTTTCTCATGAAGAAATTATGTGCCATTGGATTTTCCCCACGGCTGTTGGTTTTCTTCGCTGACTACCTGAAGAACCGCCTACAATAAATGCGACTCGGCTGTTTTGAGTTCCAGCCATACCACACACGGTTGGGCGTTAGCCAAGGCTCTACTCTTAGTCCGTTGCTATGTATCATCATGATAAATGACGTTGAATTTAAGCTCAAACAAGCTTAATTCCTCCTGTACGCGGACGATCTGAAACTGGTACTTCCCGTTAAGTCAGAGGATGATTGTAGGCTACTCCAGGAATATCTAGATGCGTTTAATAGATGGAGTGTGAACAAAAAACTCCTATTCAATAGTAATAAGTGTTGCATAATGTCCTTCGCGCGCTCTTCTTGGTCTTTGACTCGAGACCCTATTTTATTTTATTTTATTTTACAATTTTAGGGAAGCTTACAGCTATCTTAACTATTTAATAACATCATATTGCAGACTAAAAGCTAATAACAAGCATCCACATGTAGATTGGGTACCATATAACTAGTGATAATGTATAAAATTAAGTTTATTTTGTCGCTACTCACTCACGCCATCACCGTCACAATACTCCTCCTCAACAATCCCGTCCTCGGTATTAAGAAGTGCTAGAAAGTTCTTTATTATGGCTTTCCGCAATGAGAAAAAACTACTGCAGAAGATATCAACATCATTGTCGCCATCGCTGTTGGAGCTGAAAAGTCGGTTGAATAGTGCGCATGCTCTGTTTATAAAGGAGTTTTGTCTGTAATTGCTGTGAGCTAAAGGAGTCTGAAGCAGTGGACGCCTACGGACACTGTGTGTTGGTACCTTAATTTTTAAATTACATAGCAGTTCAGGACAGTCAATAATACCCCTAGCCACCTTCATCAGGAATGTTAAATCTGCAATGTCCCTGCGCAGGTTCAACGGAAGTAGATGTAGTTTAGCACATTGGTTATGGTATTTGAGTTTAGGCATTTTAAACTTAAAGCCAAGATATCTGATGAACTTCCGCTGAACCCGCTCAAGTCTTCCTCTGTAAATGTCATAGCAGGGGTTCCATATTTGCGATGCATACTCGAGGTGGCTACGAACATAATTCGTACGTGATAACGAACGTGATTCGGGGTACGCGGTTCCGCACGCGTCACATCACTCTCCCCGTACTAAATTATTTAAAAATCTATAATGACTGTAAAAGACCTCGAAAGTAACATTCGCGATCTGACAACGACAATATCCGTGCTAGTGGAAAAAGTTGGTGCTCTAGAAGCTAAGATTGAAGCACAAAATACAACAATCTTGCTTCTAACTGGTGCAAAAAGTGGACAAGCTATTCCTACGGAATCTCCATCTACCCGACAAGTTCCGCGAGCAACTCCGTCGGCACCAGCAGCGCCGCAGCGCCCGCGCAAACCAGCCCGTCTAGCCGAGACAGGTGAGAGCGCTGCAGCAAAGCGAGCTGCCGCCGCTGCCCGGACATCGCGCGCGTCCACTGCCAAGCCGGCCGCCATCACTCCACAAGCTGATCAGCAACGGACATTCAGTGCGGCCACGAAACGGGCGAACCTGCCAAAAGCGTCGCTTCAATTATACCCCCAAGTATCCTCACAGCCACAGCCTACTAAACCGGTAGCTGATTGCGTCACTCATAACGTCGTTGCCTCGATTGATGATACCTCGATACCTCCAAACAACGACGAAAAAGACAAACTATAATTACAGACTATAATGTTACTGTTGTATGTATTTATACTAATGGTAAAAAAACACAAGATTTCTTGAATTCCTTAGATGGTTTGCTCGATAAGATCTGCGATTCAGACTTAGATTGTATTATTATCGGAGACATCAACATTAACTGGATCGAGGCGTCGCCCGAGAGAGACCGACTCCGCGATATACTATCGGCCCATGACGTGAGGAACGAGGTGAGCTTCCCCACCCGAGTGACGGCCACCACCGCCACCTGCCTCGACCAACTGTACACCAACCTGGACGCAGGAGACGTGTGCTGCGCGCCCGTCACCACGCACCTGAGCGACCACCTCGCTGTGCGCGCGCGCGTCTCGTTGCGCCGCCTCGCGTGCCCCGCGCCCCTCACCCGCCTCGCGCGACAACACACACAGGCGAACCGATGCAACTTCGTCGCGTCTATTGAGAGCGTCGACTGGCAACACATTTGGCGCCGAAAAGGTGAGTCAATTGAGGAACTAGCCGCGTCCGTGATTTATGTCATAACTAACAAATACGACAGCTGCTTTCCCCTCAGGCGAAAGCCACAAACTAAAAGTCAATCTTGGGTAACACATGAGCTCAAAAACATCAAATCACAATTATTTGACGTGCTTGAAATCGCGACTGCTCAACCTGACAACAATGTAATCATAGAGGTCCAGAACAAGCTATTAAACCAATATGACAACCTGGTTAAGAACAAAAGAGCACACTTTTATACAAAGTCAATTACATCCAGCACAAATGTGAGCAAGGCCATGTGGAATGTGATAAACCGAGAGCGAGGGAAGGGCAGTCGTGTTTGTGTAGATTTCACGGACGTGGCTGTCGACTCAAACGGCGTTAAATTCAACAGCAAGCAAGATGTGGTGGACGCCATGAATGCGAGATTCGCCGGCGCCGCCGCCGCGTGTGGAGCCCCGCCGGCCGACGTGCCGCGCGCCTGTCGCGCCCTGCAGGCCGCCCGCCCTACCGCCGACCGCTCACTAAGACTACATCTATTCACTCCGAGCGAAGTTTATCGCATTATAAAATTCCGAATCGCGCATAAACCCACCAAAGATATTTATGACATTTCGACGGAACTTATACATTGGGCCGCAGAGCCTTTAGCACCGATACTAGCTAAACTCTTTAACGAGTGCGTCAGACGAGGCATCTATCCGACAGCGCTAAAGAAGAGCAAAATAGCACCGATATTCAAGGGGAAAGGAAAGAGGGGGAATATCGATGGGTACAGACCAGTCGCAGTCGTGCCCATACTGTCCAAGATCTTAGAGAACGGCCTTAGCTCCCGACTCTTTGAATTTCTAGCGTCGACTGAAGCGCTGTCGGACCGGCAATACGCGTACCGCGCGGGACGCTCGACGACTGCGCTGACGAGGGTCGTGGTGCGACGCGTGCTCGAGGCGAGAGAGAAAAAGCTCCAGGTGGCAGTGCTCTGCTGCGACCTCTCGAAGGCCTTCGACGTGGCTGATCACGGTGTTCTCGCCGTCAAACTCCGGCATTACGGTATCGATGGAAAGCCCCTATCTCTAGTAGCGGATTTTCTGAAAAACCGTACCCAGATCGTTGTTGGTGATGGAGGCAGGACGAGATCAAAACCAGTGATGACACATATGGGGGTTGCTCAGGGCTCTTCTGTATCCAATATTCTGTTTTCGCTCTTGCTCAATGACCTGCCACAAGCAATGACCTCCAGCGAACTATATATGTACGCTGACGATGTGGCAGGAATTATAACGAACAAAACGATTGGAGGCCTTGAGCTAAGCCTAAACCATACAATAACCGAACTGTCTCACTGGTTCCGCGACAACGGCCTCGTCCTTAACTTGAAAAAAACCCACTTTCTCCACTTCGACCTGTCAGGCCGCCATCCCGTCCCGCTGAACGTCCATGTGGGCGGAGAGCGGGTCGAGCAGGTGGAGGCGACAACGTTTCTGGGCTTCGAGCTGGACCGCGGCCTCACGTGGAGTGCGCACGTGGACAGGCTGTGTGCGCGGCTCAGCGGCGCGTGCTTCGCGCTGCGTCGGCTGGCACGCACGGTGCCGCGCGACATAGTGAAGTCGTGCTACTTCGCTACAGTGCATTCGCTGGTGCAGTACGGAGCCGAACTGTGGGGATGCGCAGCAGATTGGGAACGGGCATTCAGGATGCAAAAGCGAGCCGTGAGAGCTATAGTCCAGGTCCGCTGGGACGTCTCCGCGAAGCCTCACTTCAAAGCGCTCAGGATCCTGACGTTGCCGTCCGTCACCATTCTGCAAGTGGCCGTCTACGTGCGCGAAAACCTAGACTCATTCCGCACGCTCCGCAAAACACACCGCCACGGTCACAAACTCGCGACGGTCCCCCACACATTGGGGAAGTCATCGAAGATGACTCACGTCATGGGTCCGGCAGTATATAATCGTCTTCCCGCCAACGTAACCGATGCTCCCAATCCAAGCATTTTCAAACTGCGACTGAAGCGCTGGCTTGTCGAGCAAACCTTCTATTCTTTTTCGGAATTCCTAGACCTACCCAACTAGGTAGACAACATTTGTGTTAATTAAGTAATTTATTCTATTTTTATATTTTTATATAATTCAATATAATTTATTATTATTATTTTAATTTAATTTGACACAATTTAATTTTAATGTAATTTTATTTGACATTCATGAACTAACTATATTTACAAAATGACTTGTAACTGACGTTATCAATAAATAAATATGAATATGAATATGAATATGAATAAGCACAGTAGAGAATTTTGACGGTTTTCATTTTCCTGAATGATTTAGACGACCTCATGACAAAACCAAGAGCCTTCGAAGCCTTACCGACAACGCTGCCTATGTGCTTCTCAAAAACTAGCCCACTGTCATGGATCACCCCAAGGTCCTTACTTTCATACACTCGAGTCAGAGGAAGGTACTTTATGCTGTAGTTAGATATATATGGATTGAGCTTGCGCGTGAATGTCAGAAAGAAGCACTTTGAAACATTAAGATCTAATTTATTGGTAGTGCAGTAGCCGTCAAGTCTTAGCAAGTCTTGTTGCAGCAGAGAAGCATCAGAAACGTTATTCACAACTCTAAATATTTTCATGTCGTCTGCAAACAACAGCACGTTAGAGTTTATAAAACACGAGTCTATATCCTGTATAGATATAACAAATAACAGCGGGCCGAGTTGGGATCCTTGGGGTACGCCTGAAGGAATACTCATCCATGCTGATTCGTAGCCATTCAAGACAACAGCCTGTTTACGGCCTGCAACGTAAGAACTTAACCATTCCAACAGACTGCCCCTAACACCGACACCCTTGAGCTTACCTAACAGCATACCATGGTCAATTCGGTCAAAGGCCTTGCTATAATCAGTGTAGATGGCGTCTACCTTGTCACCACCATCCATACGCTGGGATACGTAGTCATTAAATAGTACAAGGTTTGAGACAGTAGATCGACCCTTTAAAAACCCGTGCTGTAGCGGGCTAAAGCTCATTTTGAGAGCACTGTAAAGCTGCGAACATACAATACGTTCAAGAACCTTGGCAATTAAACATAGCTTCGAAATAGGTCTGTAATGTTCAATACTGCCACGGGTGCCTTTTTTATGAATGGGAGAGATAAACGCTAATTTACAAAGGTCTGGCACTGCCCCCTCATTCAGCGAGCGCCTGAATAGTATGGAAACCGGAACTGAAAGCTCTTCGGCACATGAAACTAAGAATATAGCTGGTATCATGTCAGGGCCAGCTGATTTTGAAAGATCCAAATTCTGCAGGAGACGTTGGACAGTCGAGGCGTCAACCTCGACACCAGCAATGTCACACAGCAAAGCAGCAGTGTCATAAATCTGTTTGTTAGCATCCGGAGCGATACCAGATGCAGCTGGTATCAAGAAGGTGGAATGAAAGTACGCGGAGAAGAACTCACATATCGTCTGACCGGAATCTGAGGAGTTACCATTGTAATTCATTGTGGAAGGGAAGCCAGCACTATTTCTTTTTGACTTAACAAATGACCAGAACGCTTTAGGGTTTTTAGCTATAGAATCCTCAATATTTGAAATATACTTAACATAACAGGTCCGTTCCATTCTGCTAACCCTGTCACGTAGGATTGAATATGACTGTTTATCAGAAACATTTCCATAAACTTGCATTCCATGAGCACATGAGCACTTTAACCAAGGAATGCTTCAAAAGATAAGGGTTTGTGATTCGATTGAATAGTATGGGATTCCATAATCTGGGTGTGGTCCAGTTACTCTACACGTCCCTAGTGAGAACCAAACTTGAATCTAGCTCATAAGCTTGATTCAAGTTTGTTTCTCACTAACAGTTGTTTGGAATCCACACGAAAGCTCATACGTTCTTATGTTCGAGAAGGTACATAAAGATTTTCTACCATATCTACACAAGAGGAAATTTGGATATTAACCTTACCTTTATATACCCGCTTTTAAATTGGGTATGCTTGGATTCAACTCACTGGAGTTGAGACAAAACATTGAATGTGTGTCAATTGTTGCGAGGCGACAGTGACTGCGCAGCGCTTGTCGGTGCAGTAAGCACGCTATTCGTACCAGGCACGAGTTGCTATCGGGCAGCACGCACCGCACGGTGGCGCGCCGGCAGTATCTGCTTGTGCGGGCACGGTACAGCCTCAACGCCCTGTTGGCTGCATCACCGCTGAATGATCTGTTTGGTGATGCATAGATAATTTGCATGTATATTATTGAAACTGAATTGAAGTTAATCTGTATTTATATGACTGAATAGTAACTATCTATCTTATAAATACTTTGTGTATATTTTTAACGATTTGGCGTCCCTAGTAATGGCACAAATATTTAATGTAAAAAATAGAACTTTTCACACTTCGGCCGTTTATAGAAAGAGATAATGACATTTTATGAATGCGTACATAAGAAGCAATATTTTAATTGCAGATGTCAAAAAAATATGGGTTTTGAGCTGTCAGGATCGCATTCTCTCAGCGGCCAGACGTTAGTAAGAACATAGATGACTTGAATAATGGCGTGCTTTCCGAGGGGCATACACTCATTCGGCTTGGGCGTGTTTTGGGAAAATGGGGGCGTAATTGTGCCTACGCCACCCTATAGGTGGAAAAGCGTGTCACCTTGTTTGTTTATTTTTAAATGGATATGTTCTTTTGAAGGTTTCGGCAAACTCTGCCCGCACCGCACCGCCTGCAAGAAGCTGGTCTCAATGAACATGCCACTCAATTCGGACGGCACGGTCAACTTCAATGCTACGCTGTTTGCTGTCGTCCGAACTCAGCTGCAGATCAAGACATCAGGTGAGTCAGTCCTTAGCCGAATACACATACACCTACTCAAGTTAATTGCAACCAAACTGTAGAACTGGTATCGTTATTGCTTTAACTAACGGAAAACTGCACTGAAATATTTAAAAAAATAAGCGGCCGAGCGAGCAGATCATGGCTTGACATTCCAATGATATTTGAAATTTTGTAAAGGTAGAGAACGTCATTGGTAGCCCGAAATTAGAGATTTTCTCGCATTTTACACTCACATTGCCTTGTTGGGCCTGTGTGTCAGAAAATAGTGTGAAGTATGCCACAGTTAATGTTGACGCGAAATCTTACATTTGTTTTCGCTGCTCCTCGCTGGCTGCAGTCGCAGGTAGCTGTGGCTGAGCAGTATTTCCTGTTGTTGGTGGCCAGTTTCATGATGACATTCATGCATGATGAGAAGTAAAGACTAGGAAGACTCCAGAACGTCTTGCCACGTGAAAAGAAAATTACCCTCGCTCAATACCTTCTGCTTTCGCTGCAATCCGCTGATAATAATCAATATTATCAGCGGAAGGAGCAACTGAACACACTAGAGTGACTTCAAAATCTGGGGATTCGGTTCATCTTCGGACTGCGAAAGTTCAACAGTATAGCAAGGAGTTAAAATGGCCGCCTTTATGTCTTCATCGGGACGCTCACATCCTCACTTTCCAGTACAGCATCTTAACTAAACCCGACATCCCAGCTTTCTGCGTGAACGATTCCACTTCCTTCCGTCGACTAGACCTCGTAGGGTTTGCTGGAAGAAATCTCTTGTCAGAGATAAGCTCGCCTTTGTAAATATCATTTCTATAAGCTCGTTAATGTGAATTTTCATGTGCAATAAAATATAAGAATTATACGATGATGACGCTGATTCCAGGTGTAATCGACGAATCCAACACTGAGCTCCGCGCGATCATCAAGAAGGTCTGGAAGAGGACGTCTCCCAAACTGCTGGACCAGGTGGTTCCCCCGCCAGGAGACCCTAATGAGATCACAGTCGGGAAGTTCTATGCCACTTTCCTTATCCAGGACTACTTTAGAAGGTAGGTGAAGACCAGGGCCAGGTCGAGCAAGAGTACCACAACCGTACCATCCGCTTCTCGTACTATACAGGGTGATTGGTTAATCGATACAGATATTGTGAGGGGCTAAAAAAGACACAACTTTCCGCAAATTTAACCATATAATACCCTATTCCGTCCTAGGTTTTCGATTTATTTAGGTATTGGGTAAAAAAATATTGTCATAAAGTTATTAATTACGCAGAAACTAAATTATTTTAGTGTACTCTTTGAGTGACGTTTGATAGCTAACACATCAATGATTATATGGAATAGCTTACAGTTTAAAAAAGACACTTTATTTTGATGCAGTAAGCCCGTCAATTGCGGTTGTGGCTCTGCTTACCATGTGATAGTTCCCGGGTTCGATCCCCGGCTGGTGATACAGAAAAAACCCAGGTTTTGGATGTTTATATGTGTGTGATGTCGCTATTTCTAGTTCCCACGACACATGGTATCCTACAGTGGGGTCAGAAGCAATATATGTGCCTGATATAAATGTTTATGTCATGTTATGTATGTTATGTTAACTCACGTGATGGGAAAACTTAACTGATTTTCAATTTTATAACAGCGATTTTGTCAAAAATGGAACCGAGCAAACAAATTTATTGATTAAATCACCCTGTATACAAAGAACGATACGATTTTTTAGTCGGTGATATTCTGAAGGCGTGAGAACTAAATATCGAACTGACTGACAGCTTTAACTTCAACTTCAAACCGATTGCTCTTGTCTGTTTGTCTGGTTGTCTGGCATATATACATATATACTATGTATACAAAGACCGATAGGTATGGTGGGTAAGGGTTTCATCGACTCGACCGTTACCATGGTTAGAGAACTATGGTCACCATGTATGATTCAGTCGGGTGAATGACCTTTATCGCAACACTAACGCGTAACGACTACATCTATTTATTCAGTCCGTGAAAAAAAAAATAAGGGGTGGCTAGGGACATAATTCTGAACAACTGTTACCGTTAAACCGATCTGATCAGAGCAACTTTATTTTTTACTTGTTCGTTCATACAAATCAGCTGACCGCCCGGGCCGGAGGAGTGAAAAGTAAACTTGATACTGGACTAAAATCGCATTACTAAACCTGAGATTTTTTTACAAAATTGTCTATAATGACTTTTTCAAAAATTTACTTTGACGGTCATATATTATATTTTTCTGTCTTCTGAGTTAAAAGTAGCACCTTCGCCGCTTGATTCTGGGTTCTCAGGCGGAATAATTCTGTTCCTAACTCGTTCGAAAAAGCTTTTTACGAACCTCGCTACGACCCCGCCTTCGGTTCGTGCCGAAAACTTCTCGGTTCGTAACTGTAAGCTGGTCGATGACATTTCTTTGTTTACAAAAAAAACACAAGATTAGTAATGCTACACCATTCTGTCACTCTATTTATTCTATGTATAGGATATTTTTCGACGCGTTTTCTTAATTACTTCAGGTTTTAGTACAACAGACTATACTAGAATTTTTATTTTAGTCTGTTTATTTATTTCCTACCATTTCACTACTCTGCTAACAGAGTTTATTAAACAGTCCTGTTATTGATAGACGTCACCTAGAAAACTGAAGATTCTATTATGAGCATTTGTGGAGGAACTACATAAAATTGGTCTTAATTTTTATGGGCTTAAGTTTAAACGATCACCAAAAACGCACCTATTTTATGTTTCTATTTTCTTTTTATGTTTTGTCTACTTAAGTTTATGTTTTAAGTATCTTTTGTTGTTCTTACATGTTCAACCTAAGACGAAGGATAAAGGGGGCTTCGCTTCGCTCGACCCCTTTACCCTTCACCTAAGCTACCGCATTATTTTACTCTGATATTTTCTGCAACTTTTGGTGATCATTTACCCATTTTGGGTAGGAAAAAATATTTTGTTGGTCATTTAAATTGTTCTCATTTTTATGTCAGTTTTTTCCTTTTCCGGCCTGCAGAGTGGTGGTAGGAAATAAATAAACTGACGAGTTTTTCGTGAATTCTTCAGTATTCTAGGTTACGTCTGTCATAACAGGACTCTTTAGGGCTAACGCGTGCTAGCAGGGAGCTCTTTCATACGAGCAGGATTTCGTGTATATTTTCGTGTATAAGACAGAAACTCTTGTGTTGTTTTGACCATAAGAGTATATTTAAGTTGTGATGTGACAGGTCTGGACTCGGTTTTGGAACAAAATTTATTAACGTCATGTTTAAAGATGTTGAAATAATGCCCGTAACATGAAAATATAATGCCCGTAACATGAAAATATATTCTATTGATGTTCCTATCTACTTACTTTTAAAGTCTTAGTAAACGATACGATTACATTTTATTTATTTGTATATTGCTCATTATTTAATATACTAACACCATACTTTTTTTTCATAGGAACCATGCGTAAGTCAGTTTAGTGTTTTTAGCAACTAGTTTTTTTATTATCGCATTTTCTGCTGTAATTATGCTTCTCAGGTTTTATCAGGCATCAAGTTACAACATGCCAAGTTTTAAAAAGTTTTTAGCTTTTACTCTTGTTTGAAAATAGTTTGATGACTTTTTCCTGTTCATTTGGTCGTGTTTACAAATCACATTGTTATAGAAGAAAAAACACCACATACATTTTATACTTCACCGTTTTTTTTTATCGCATGCGTTTATTTTAATTGAGTTTTTTTATGTTCAGCTCCGTAGCATGTTTTCTCCGTGGTTTTGGTTTTGTTAAAATTTTGGCGTTGGTGTCACCATGATTGCAAAATTGGCTGTTAATAAAATATGCATGATTGGTTCTCGCAAATTTAATGTCTCAATATTAAAAATGGACCTGTATTTTACCTACACAGAGAAAACATGTTTATTGCATACTATTAAATATCACTATACCATCCCCATACTATGGATGGATCTCTATCAAATTTCCCGTAGCACCATTTCCAGCCAACGCCATCTATCTCCCCCCCCCCCACAAATCTGATTCCCACACAAACAGGATCCACAACAACGCCATCTATCCGCTATCCACCAAACCACGTCCCCACACAATTCACTAACGCCATCTATCCGCCCGCCTCTTAATTACATCTCCTCACAGCCTACCAATGCCATTTATCCGTCCATGATCCGTCCACCGCTAAAACACGTCACCACACATCCCACCAACGCCATCTATCCGCCCGCCGCTAAACTACGTCCCCGCACAGGTTCCGCAAGCGTAAGGAGCTGGCCGCCGCCGCTTCGGGCGCGCAACCGCAGATGTCTAAACTGCAAGCGGGGCTGAGGCAGACGCATGAGAGGGGCCCGGAGCTGAAGAGAGCCATCTCGGGGAATCTGGAGGAGGTGGTGACAGATATTGTCGAGCCTGCGCATAGGGTAAGACCTTTAAAACTATGGAATCATTATGTCCATAATAATATCATAAGATTTTGCTCATCTTTCCCCCATAGTTTACACCTATTTTCAAATAACAATGTAGGATAATCCACACCGTGATTATAATACCTTGGACACTATTTACACACATTGTTCTAGCCCCAAACTAGGATTCCCTGTATCTTGTGTACTAGACAACGATACACATTTTTGTTAGATAAATATTATACTTCGATAGATAATCAACCATGACTAGGGTACAAACATCCATTCTGGTCAAACAAATATTTGCTCCCATCGGGACTCGAACCCAGGACCCTTGGCTTCGTAGGCAGGGTCACTGCCGACTCGGCCATTCGGGTCATCGTCGATTGTACACCATACACCTATTGACCATTACGTTTAGTTCCATGCAGACTATTTTATAAATAAAGTATTCGGTGAATGTGGAAGGACAGGGTTTCTTATTCGTTATTTAGTAACTACAAAACATTTATCTATAAAAGTAACTCTTTAGGGGCCTATTTCAAGAAGTCCCAATAATAGATAAATAATGAATTATGAATTATTGAATAATAAAATTATTGAATAGATAAATAATGAATTATGTTTGTAAAATGACAGATAAAGCTGTCCCATAAAGCTTATCGGAACTTCTTGAAACAGGCCCTAAGGATAGAAGGGGTGGCAGTGTTTTTGGATTTTTTTTATTTATAGTTTTAAAGGATATTGAAATAATTTACTATTGATCCGTTAGGCAATAAAATCCTACTAGTTACCACAGAAAAATAATTGAGGTTAAAACTATAAGAGTTATTATGAACAATCCCGATGCAGTTCCTAAACTGGGTAATAGGCTATCTGGATCTCCTTGCATCACAAATTGTTCATGAATTGTTATATTTTCAGCGTGACCATACTTTATTCGGTGCTGTATGGACAAGTATCAAGAAGCATGGTCGCGAGAGTTTCTACAGGCATGACAAGAAACCGAAACCAAAGTCGAAGAATTCAAGTATAGGTGAGTTTCTGTAGAAGAGTATAGAAGGGAAAGCCATGGCTGCCAGGCCACACAAGGATAAGGGAACCACCAGGTGTAAACTCAGGGACTAATGTGGAATCAAGATTAGAGGTATCATTTGACATTTCATCAATATTCATCAACGTTAACTGTTCACGGAGGAAATACAATATTATATCTCACCAAAAACGTTTGCATGTAAAATGTTGTCAAGACGACTATAGGTGAGTTTCTGTAGAAGAGTATAGACTAGAAGAGTATAGAAGGGATAGCCATGGCTACCAGGCCACACAAGGATAAGGGAACCACTAGGTGTAAACTCAGGGACTAATGTGGAATCAAGATTAGAGGTATCATTTGACACTTCATCAATATTCGTCAACGTTAACTGTTCATGGAGGAAATACAATATAATATGTCACCAAAAACGTTTGCATGTAAAATGTTGTCAAGAAGACTATAGGTGAGTTTCTGTAGAATAGTATAGACTAGAAGAGTATAGAAGGGATAGCCATGGCTGCCAGGCCACACAAGGATAAGGGAACCACCAGGTGTAAACTCAGGGACTAATGTGGAATCAAGATTAGAGGTATAATTTGACACTTCATAAATATTCATCAACGTTACCTGTTCACAGAGGAAATACAATACGTCCACCAAAAACGTTTTCATGTAAAATTTTGTCAAGACGACCATACTTTCAAAAAGTTGTCAGATCTCATGTAGCTACAAGCTCTAACTTCACAAACTCCACACCTTAGTCAAAATATGTAGCTTAGGCGTTTAGCTACCGCCACATGGGCGTAAGGTGTTTTTTTTTTGTTTGTATACTAATACTCGCTTACATACCAAATTTCAGCTTTCTAGGACTTCAGGAAGTACCCTAACCCCCAGTTTCCGAAAGAGTGGTTAAATGTAACAAGCGGTTAATCGATCATTTATTCAAAAGAGCGGCATGTGATTGGCTGAAATGCGTTTAACAAGAGTTTAACACACAGCTAATTTTCCTTTCAGAAACCGGGCATAAGTATTTTGAGTCAGTGTCGAAATCAGGATTTTTTGATATCAATAAAATCTAAAGTATAGAGTATACGGCTCATCTTGGCGGGGGCACTTCCGTACCCCAGATATTTTTTCAAAGTTGAAACTAACTGCACGATGGATAAGCTTTGGTTATGATATTTATATATTTATACATTATATATATCTGTATATATATAAATCTCATGTAACAGTGTTAACGAACTCCTCCGAAACGGCTTGACCGATTTTAATTAATTTTTTTTGTATATTTGGTAGGTTTGAGAATAGGTTGTACATTATATCCCTATGTGATAAGAGTGGCCCCCATCTAGATTTTTTTTTATATTTTGTGTTTTTTTTTATTTATTTGGCATCAATAATCCTTTTATATAAAAGGACCCTCTTATGCACGTTTATATTTTATTTAGTATATTATATTTATTTCGTTATTTGACAAAAATACGAATGTGAAGTAACGTCAAACAGCACTTTTTAAAAAAAGAGGAAGTGACTGTTGTCAGCAAGAGACAGAGCTAGGCGCCAGACTCCCTTTCCTTTTCTATGCGAAAAAAACAGAACATTTAAAGAAGAACATACAGAGTGTTTGGTAGCTCGATTCAAAGACTTAAAGCCAGACTAGTACAGACCATTTAGAATCATTTGAGTCAAATATGCCTATGGCGAAGTCTTACTGTTTATTTTTTATTGATGATTTTTTTGTTTTTGGCAAAAATTCTCCGAATTAAACAATAATTGGAATATTTTAAAATTAATTCTAGTAAACCCCTTAATAAACATTCTAATAATTTTTATTTGTGCATACTTACTTTAGGCTTAGTTTTTATAGACCTTTGAAGATCACGACAAATTTTAATCATCAAAAAAATAAGTTTTTCGGCCCAATAAAAAAAAACTGGTGAAAGCTTTTATGTGCATTTTAAAAATCATTTGAGGTACATATTCGTTCCGTAGATACCTTATACTGTGGAAATTAAGACTATAGAAGAATAGTTTTTTTAGACAGACTGATATTTTCAACTAATTGAACTTATTTTAATCTTGCTCAAAATGAGAACCCCTCATCCTCCCACAGGCAGGGATCATCTCCTCTCTCATGTTATCAAAAGTCAGTCTTATTTTTGAAACCAACTCCTCTTTCATGTTAATCGCTTGGTTTGAATAGACCAGTTCTTTGCGAAGTTGGATAATATCCTTCAAAGGTCAATTTCAAAGATATCGGATCCATCAAAAAGGCGAGCTTTGTTCTTCAAAATGTTCAAATGGTTGAACTTTATTGTTTTTCTGCAGATGATACAGAAGCGCAAACATTGAGCACGATGTTGAGAAGAGAAATGGGTTATGACGGGAAAATACCCGAAGAAGACATGTAAGTATTGCAACAGTTACGCCGTCTTGTGTCTTGGGCCTAAGAAGCCCTAACATGGCAGCTTGAAAACTTCGGACAGTCTCTCTCTCTCTTTCTCTCGCGATCACACTCAACCAACATCGTTGCTAACCGTACTAAGGTTTTCTTCCCACGGTCTTCATGTCTCTGGGCGATGACGTCAAAAAACAACTTTGAAGATAACTGTCAAGCGCATTACCTTTCTGCGGGGCTTATAGATCTGTTTGAGTACTTTGCGTTCTCACATATATGTCTGATGCTGAATGTCCCTAAAGTAATCGTTTGCTTGTGTTCTATTCAAGGAAATATGACGAGGATAACCATAGCGATGAAGAAATCGCAATGCAACCGTTGCTGCACAGCAAGAGGGATTCCGAAAAAATATTCCAGGCTATTGAGTGAGTAACAACTTTGCACCCTTAGGCCTGAATGATCAAAGGAGAAACATGCACTAATGGTTGGTTCAACGATGACGTACTATGTGCTAGACAACTTCTATTTTTAAAGCTACTCTGTACTATAGTTCGTTCGCGTTAAGAATGTTACGTACCC
This sequence comes from Argyresthia goedartella, assembly GCA_949825045.1. Lineage (NCBI taxonomy): Eukaryota > Metazoa > Arthropoda > Insecta > Lepidoptera > Argyresthiidae > Argyresthia > Argyresthia goedartella. The sequence continues at coordinate 22,169,078 of OX463834.1, forward strand.
TGTCTACGAAGCTGACGGTCCTGGGTTCGAATCCTGGTAAGGGCAGATATATGTGTGATGAGCATTATTGAGCATGAATATTTGTTTCTTAGTCTTGGATGTTTTCTATGTATTTACATAAGTATTTATCTCTATTAAATATATCGTCTTCTAGTACCCATAACACAAGCCTTGTTGAGCTTACTTTGGACCTAGTTCGATTTATGTAAGATTGTTCTAGAACATTTATTTATTTAATTAATGCAGAGAATGCAGCGACCAGGGAGGTTACCACAACGTCTTATGCCGATTCAGTTTAGGAAGAAACTTATGCGCAAAACTGGTATCAGTACCAGTCTTGGTACTATGTAATTAAAGCCCATTTAAGGCGTATTGTAATGTAAATGGTCGCCATGGTGATGCTATTGTTTAGAACCAAATCTGAATCGATAAAAGGTTGTGGTAGCTCTCCTGATTGGTTACGGGGTTTGGCTAGGCCAGTGGATAACGATGAGTGCTGATGAGTGCACTGCATTCGTAACGCGAACGAACCATAATATTGAGTTAACTTTGGCATTCCATAGTTATTTTGGCACATTGGGATTAGTACTTGATTATCTTTTGACCCTTATCTGTTACTTATAATCCCTTTAGGTCCATTTCGACCACTTCCCTATTCGACATATTCCCATTTCGACGACATTTCTGCTGTGAGTCAAGGGAGAATACCCACTTTACTTAAACAGCTTTCTCTCTCAAGACCTTATAACTCTGGGGCTTGCCCACGAGTAACGAAGTTAAATGTAAGTAGAATTTTGTCAAATTGGGTAGTGGTTGTGTTGGGAAGAGGTTATAATTGTGAAGTGGTCGTATTGGGAAGTGGTCAAATTGGGAAGTGTTTAAAATGGAAACTTGTTATTATGAACATTGTCATAATAGCCTTTACGTTCATTTTGACCACTTATTACTTCCCAATTTGGCAACATTTTACTTTCATTGAGAGCCTGTTTCAAGAAGTCCCGATAAGCCCTATTAAACTGATAAATCATAATTTTTGTATGTAAAATGACAGATGATTCCGTCACATAGAGCTTATCGGGACTTCTTGAAACAGGCCCTTAACCTCGTGACTACCCATAGAGTTATTAAGTCTAGAGACAGAAAGTCATTTAAGTATAGTGGGTATTGTCGAAATGTTGTCGAATTGGGAAATAGGCAGACTAAAAAGTGGTCAAAATAGGAAAAAATATATTGGCACAAAAATTAAAAGTTGTGAAATCGGAAAACGTCGAAATTTACCTAAAGTGTCTCAGAGCATTTTAATAGTGGACTTAGAATACTGTCCACATACAGATAAGCCTCTCAGCTTAACCAATATTATTTTCATCTCGATTACTGAGAATTCTTGTCGAAAATACCGTAATACCGTTACAGAAAAACATCCAACGATATAATGCGGACAATGAGACAGAACAGTAAGTTTAACTTTGATTGTGTGAGAATGTTCGAGTTTGAGATTCTGGCATGGAATATTATTTTTGAATATCTAAGTCTAGCTTTTTAGAGTTTGGGAGAAATCCCTGATCTTTATAATCTTACTATCAAACAGTCTGAATTTCCAGTGATCTGGCATTTATTTTAGTACTTTTGTTATTTTATTATGCTTTGTTTCATTTAAGCTCTCTTTTCAGTCTGGAATATAATATAATTTTATTACACAGGATGACATTTAATTAGCTGACCATATTTTGGGGAATAATAGTGTCCATAATTATGAACAACTTTCCCCAAGAAACATATGGTCGCAAATGGAAAAAAAAACCTCCCTCAGTAAATTGACCCGATCAGGATTACATGTTGTTATGGGAGACCCAATTTTATTTTTCGTTTGCCACCATATGTTTCTTGGGGAAAGTTTTTGTTAAATTATAGGTACTATCATTCCCCAAAATATGATCAGGTAATCAAATGTACCCTGTACTGTAATACACAGTGCGAACGGGCTGATAGACAAAGCTTGCCATACTTAATCTATGAGCCTGTTAATACTGTGAACTGGAAAGTTGTTGAATAGATAAAAAGAGTTGAGTTGTTGTTGTCAATATTGAAATGGAGCAATGTTATCTTAAGGACGTTGCATATTCAAAAAAAACACGAGGTGCTAAAGAAAACGTGCATTGTTGCACTCATAATTTCCCTTAAAATTTAACACGTTCAACTGTTTGTGACTTTTTATTTCCGGTTAAGTTCCGGATATATTTAAATATATTAAATGGGAGATTTTTTAATTCGGTTGGCAACGCATTAATAGTAGTTTATGTGACTGCTGCATAATGGAGGGCATTAAAACTCGAGAGTGGGTTTATGAAACGAGCCGAAGGCGAGTTTCATAATAATATCACTCGAGAGTTTTAATGCCTAATTATGTACAGTTACATACACTAGTTTATCTACACACATATCATAAGCTCTCTTTGATGTGTTCAGGAACCGCATGTTTGACCGGCATTGTGGCTCTGCAATTGTTTAGCTTGTTCTGTAGTACCAACTTCACGCAGACGGGCGTCGGCGTTCGAAATTTGAATGTCAGTACCAACTTCACAAACAAACTAGGGACGGCACGCAGGCAGGCGTCGGCGCTCGAAATTTGAATGTCATTATGTGTAGAAAAACTACACATAATGACCATAATTTGTAGTTTTCCAGATACGAAACGAGTTTTTACCAAGTAGTTTAACATAATGCTGATCGTAACGTGCGGTTTTTGAACGCAGTAAAGAGGGTTCATGATATGTGTGTAGATGAATACTTTTATAGCCATATGAAAAACATTTTGCTCGACTACGGTTAATTTTGCTCCGGGTACAAATAGCCTATCCTCCATGTTTGTTCTCTGAGTCCTTTTCTTTACATCTTTTTTTTTGGGAAAGTATGCAGGATGTTTTCTTACAAAAATGGCAATTTGGCTTATATATAGACAAGGTAGGTTAGGAAAAATGCTTTATTTTAAATCGAATTATGTCATGGTTCCTCACAGCAAAAACTTCTATTTCGCCCTACCGAAGCTTTCAATTTACCCACGCTGTATACATGGTGACATTTAATTAGCTGACCATATTTTGGGAAAAGATTGTACTCATCATTATGAATAACTTCCCCCAAGAAACATATGGTCGCAAATGGAAAGAAAAAAAATGTCCTTCAGTACATTGACCCCATCAGCTGATTACAAGTTACTATGGCGAACCCTATTTTTCTTTCGTTTGCGACCATATGTTTTTTGGGGAAAGTTGTTTAAAATGACGGGTACTATCATTCCCTAAAATATGGTCAGCTAATTAAATGTCACCTTGTATTAATGCACAGTATAACCTGGCTCATAGACAGAGTATGGCAAGGGATATATTAGATTATATCCCATAGAGAAAAGTGAGCTTAATCTTCTTGGTTTATCTTTTTATTCTTCTTTTTACTAGTTTTTTTTTAATTACCCGTTTAACACAGTATTTTTTGGCGATGAGGTTTTATTCATTTCTTTTTGTTGTTATTGTGTGGCCATTAACATACAGGTAGTTATTCTGACCATTTGTTATTTCCACCTGAGCTCTCCCTCTATTCTATCAGATCGTGACAAGACGCCGGTTGCTGTCAACAACAATGTGCCTTATTGTGTGAAGAATCCAGCGGAGACTCTTATTACACGAGTAAGTGACTCTTAAAATTAATTCTAGTCAAAGACATTTCCCAGATGATCAAGTATTTTCGGGTAAAGGTTGATAGCGGTCATTGACTCCCTGTCTACCTCTGTATGCTCTCGATTGGGTTAGCGATAGTAACTTATTGCGTGCAAACGTTTCGGAATTTCTGTCGTTTAGCGTATCATGGTGGCCGGCTGTTACCATGGCTACCGATCGTTACCTTGGTTACCATGTATGATTAGGTTTGCTAGCAGTCGTGTCAATGACTGCCATAGCAATACTAACCTTAAATCTTATTCATATTCATATTCTTTATTGCACAGAAACTATAAAGGTACCGACGGTCACAAGAAAGGCTTCCAGCAAACCTAGGCAAGAAAGGATAGTTTATGAAACAGGACAGTCCTAGTGCGCAATAAAACTGTATATATTACTTTCAAAATATAAATAAAATACGTGATAAATGAAAAATAATAAAAAGAAAAAAAAATCTCAACTTTATAAAATACAATAAAGAAATATAAAAATAATTATATTTATATATGTGCATATATAAATATAATAATTATAAATAAATAAAATAAATGTAGCCCATTAATGTCCCCACCGAGGGGCACAGGCCTTTACCCGGATACGAGTAAGATTAAGCCATACTCCACCACGCTGGCTCAGTGCGGGTTGGTGGAGGGGTTTTTACGACCACTACCACGTAGCGATAGTAGCCGGGAACTAAGTACATCTTAATGGGTCATCCGAAACACTGAACGTTCGATAATTTACTTAAGATGAATTAATTATTAATATCTCATTGATACATGGTCAGGTTTCGAACCTGCATCTCCTATGTGAAAAGCAAGCGTGAAACCCATTAGACCACGGAGCTCTTAATAATATAATTATTATTTATTTATTTTTAATCATTATATCTCTATAGATCCAGAGGTACTAACTGTAGGTTGTGGTGGGACACTTGGCTAGACGGGATACCAGTCGGTAGACCAAAGCAGTTACAGATTAGTGGGCGAGGGGCATACCACCTGTCCGATGTTCCGAAGATATCATCAAGTCGATCTCTCTCAAGACGATGTCTCTGGATGCAGTTGGTACAGGACACAGGTCGATCGATGTGGACAGAGCACTATGATGCTGATAATGATGACGAAATGAATGTTTTGTTGCAGGTGTTGACTGGGCAGGGTCTCGGCAAGTACTGTGACCGCGAGTTCGTACAGAACACTTCGAGGGAGATGCAGGAGGCGTTGGACCTTACCGCGGAGGAGATGGACTCGTATGACTTTATCCATCTTCCATCTTCCGTCTTTCATAATTCATAATTTCTTTATTGCACACAAATAATTATATTGACAAGATATAATACATTAAAATAGTGTACAAAGGCGAGCTTATCTCTAACAAGAGATCTCTTCCAGCAAACCATGTCAGGTTAATCACAGAGCACGGGTAGACCTATGTGTACAACATACCTTAAATTACAACTCAATAAACTACATATATAAAATATACATCCGAAATATAAATAAATATTAAATATATATACATATATAAATTATAAATAGATAAATACTACGTATATTTCTAAAGAGATAGGAAGTGCTTCTTCACCAGACTTAAAGATATTGAGAGTAGGACTATCCCTGATGGTGCAGGGGAGTGCATTCCACAACCGAATGGCCCGGAGTCTAAACCCGTGCTCGTAAGATGCGGTGTTATGTTGTGGGGTCGTGAGTATAGAAACTGTGTGGGTCCTCCGACGCCTCCGAGGTCTTTCATTTTCCGTCTTCCGTCTTACGTGTTTCCTCTTCCGTTATCCTTCAACCATCTTCCGTCTTCCTTCGCCCATCTTCCACCTTCCGACATCCATTTTCCGTCTCCCGTCTACTGTATTCTGTCTTCTATCTTCCGTCTTTGGTCTTCCGGCTTCTGTCTTCCGACTTCCTTCATCCGTCTTCCGACTTATGTCCTCTTTATTCCGTTTTCCATCTTTCATCTACCCAGTTCCATCTCACATCTTCCAAGTTTTTAGTGTCGCTCAAATCAACATGTCCATTGGACGTTTGTGTTGAACTTTAATTCATTATATTTTTTGTCGACAGCGCCGCAAACCAGGTCATTCTTCAAGAGCAAAGTTCAAATCACGGACGAACTGACAATGTGGTTAGTATGTAATAAAATGGTTAACATACGTACAGGGAATGTTATATCTAACTAATATTATAAATCTGAAAGTAGCGATGTTAGTATGTTTGGATGTTTAGATGTTTGTGTTTGTGCCTCAATCACGCTAAAACGGCTGAAAGGATTTAAATGAAGTTTAGCACAGAGGTAGTTTATGAGCTAGATTAACATATAGTATACTTTTTATCCGACTGCACCAGAAGGAGGGTAACGTTATCTCGGTTAATGATAATTCCTATGACCACGCAGATGAAGTTGCGGGGACCAGCTAGTAGATAAATAAAACAGTACAAGTGCGAGCAAGATCTAAGGAAAGAGGAAACCGTATCTAAATAGAAGTAGAGAGTTCACCAGGTTGTATTTCCGCAGGAGAGCATCCTGGCTCGCCAGTACCATCCCTTCCACCAGCCTCCAATGCAGCCTCGACGAAGATACGAATGAAAATAAACGTTTTTAGAAACTTTTGGATTAGCCTCCCCATTTCGGTTGACACCCGAAACTGGGTTTTTAAAATTCGCGATTTTACGCAAATTTTGTAAAAAAAATGCTGGCCCCGAGTTGTAAGGGGTTTTTTAGAGAAATTTTGTTTTATTTTTATGATATTTATTTTAATGTAAATAAATAGGTTTTGCAATGGAATGTTTTGCTCTTGCTTGTGTGTTGATTATTATGAATATTTAATTATTACGGATTATGTCAAGTCGTCGATAATGAATGCTATCTTACTGTTTAACTTATATTCTATGTAAAGTGGTGTTTTATGTTGTGATGACGCCCACTTCTTATTAGTTATTTGATAATCAAAGTTGTAGGAACTTCGGGAAGCAAGGTTTTTAAATTTTATATTTAATCAAGTGCCAATGAAATAAGACAAATATATCTTGCCGTTATATTCTTCTCGAGTCGATGTTCATCTCAGATACTGGCAACCCCACGATAGCTCTTTTGGTAGTAACAAGAATTTTCATATTTTTAAAATGTATATTTTCAGTACTTGTGTAATATATAAACAGTAAAACGACTACAACTAAATTACTTTATACAAATATTTGCTAATTTTATGAGAAAACCTCAAGTTTAGATGTTTGTATACTGTTTGCCTTTGCTTTATTTATCAAAAAGATGCCTACCTGAGAGACTTAATAATATTATAATATTATGGTAAATTTATATTTTGTATGGCATATTGCTCGATTTCGAGTGAAGGCCTCTGCTCCTCGGCGAGGAAGTTAATAGATAAAAGAACGATGGGTAAATAAAAATGGAGCTTGGGCTAAATGCTCAACAGTGATAACATACCGCCATTTGAATGCTTTTGGGTTTTTTTAATTCATATAAATGTCAGACTGTACGAAATCGAGCGCGACTAGAGTTTTTAGAAGATTCCCGATTATGGAATAATGAGAAATAAAATAGCTCTGATAAATCGATTTATCAGTGAAAGTTGTTCACCATACAGCACCCTCAGGCCGGCGCCAGATACAGCTTCCAATATGACTTTGAATATGTGTTCAAAGCTTGAATAAAGATTTGCAATTTGCTATGCGGTATCGGTTTTTAGCCCATACGAAAGCGTTCAAAGTTGGAATGTGTTCAAATGTTTGCGTAGCCTGCCACACTTGCGCAAAGTCATTTGCGTCTTCTACTCAGACGTTATGGTAGATTTTGCACATGTAATAAATAATTACGAGCACTTAAATAATAAAAGCATACCGCGTCCACAAAATCTTCGTCCCTCTTGTTTTTCGTCTACCAGGGTACTGTGGAGAAAAATGTTTGCAAAGCATGTCTGGCAGGTTGCGGCAATATGTTCTCAAAGTCTTCAAAGAAGTGTTCAAATGTTTGAAGCTGTATCTGGTGGCGGCTTCAAATATAACTACATCTTTCTGTTATTATTATTATATACAAACTATGAGGCATCGAATAATCATAGAATAGGGAAATAGAATGTGGTACTATGTTATAACCAGAAACATCAGGGTGTTTCCTCACCACGACCCAACCCCGTTATGAGGCATCGCTATTTTGAACCTAAAGTCATGGTAATAAAATTCAAAACCTATAACGGGAAAATCGCATCATATGATGCCGTGGGTAGTTGTAAGGTTGGACATCATTCTGAACAATTTTCACTAAGAAACCGATCAGCAACCAACAACCAACTTGATCAGACCAACCTTGTTTTTTACCTCTCCGTACGAATCTGTCAGCCGCTCTGCCTAAAAATACAAGAAACACTGTTCGCGCTCGACTGCAATTTAGCTGCCATAGTATTAAAATGATTTATATCCTAAAAGCAATGAAATGGCATTGGAGTCATGAGTGTGGAGAAGTTAGACCAAAGTTACGCGTCGTCCTATATGATGTGTAGCTGTTATTGTGGATAAATAAATATTGTTGCAGTATTAACTCTTGTATTATTTGTTCAGTCGCACACCTGGGTAAATCTATCTTTCTGTCTCTCATTCTCTCAAAAAGAGGCCTAATATCAAAGTCTCTTCAAATCCTATGAAAAAAGGATAAACCTGCCGTGAAATAAGAGGCGTATGTTACAAGCCCCGTAGAAAGGTAATGTTTATGGCAGTTCCCTTCAAAGTTGTTATTTGACGTCATCGTCCAGAGACAAGTAGACCGTGTGAAGAAAACGTGGTACGGTTAGCAATGATGTTGGTCGAGCGTGATCGCGAATGAAAGAGAGAGAGAGAAAATGATTTATGATTTCATTAGGTATGTACCTATTTTATCATCTATGAAGTTCTTAAATATTGCGTAAGCATTTTACATTTTTATCCTTTACTGTATCCAGGTTTCTTTCGGGATGCCACCTTATCCTACTGCCGACAGAGTTATAACTTATAACTCTGGAAAGAAATCCTAGAAAAAAATAATTTTTAATATAAGTTACTTATTAGAAGTCTACTGCGTGTTTTAATAGACAAAGAAATTTTTTCATTAATAATTCACCAAGAAAAAACTTTAAAAAACCGACTTCAAGTTCAAGCCCTATCCCCGGACGGGATGTAACATGACAATGACATGAAAATTCCTCATCAAATGTTTGCTGCATGGAACCACAAACCAAAACGTCATTTGTTTTTTTTTTGTTGATTTTTTCGAAAAGCGCTGAATTATTTATTATTTGAATAAAATTTATATAGGATCACCTCTGAAGTAAGGCCTACCAATCATCATCGAAATCAGTTCATAATTGACGGAGAAATCGCGTAACAAACACAAAAAAGAAACAGACGAATTGAGAAGTCCTCCCTTTTGAAGTTGGTTGAAGTCACGCAGTAGTCTGCAAATGTTGCCATCATTTATTTCCTTGGTCACTGACAGGAACTGACGTCACTATGATGACACACGCCGTAAACAGATAGAAACGCTGCTGTGGGTGGCCGAGTACGGGTGACAAAGACAAAATAGTTGTGGCATCGTGACAGTGACAGTGACAGAGTCTTCCTTCCTTTTCAAAGCGAAACAATGAGAAGAATATTGACGCATAAAGTGCTCGCCGGATAAGTCTGCGCGCGATACTATCAAAAATAACGGTAATACGACTAAACTTCAAACTTCAATTTTTTTATTTAAAATAGATTCTTACGAATACGAACACTTCTTCAACGTCATTTGAATCTATATAATGCAAGAAAAACTACTACCGCTTCGGAAAGTGTTATGGCAGCGGAGAAGAAGCGCAAGCAAGAAATTCGTACACTGTAACACGGCCTACTTTTCTTTTCTGTTTCTTTTTTTGTTTAAAAATAGGTCTTGTGTTACAATCGTGTGCGTGGTTCTCGTGCTGCGCTAGAAAATCAGAGCTCCATATCTCCTTGTCATTAATGTAATCATCTAACCTATAATATGCTTTATAAAATAATGTTTTTTTAACAATGCCTTTAAATTTCTTCTCTGACAATTTAATATCTCTTCCGGTATTTTGTTATAGTATTATATACTTAGACCCACAAATGAAGTTCTAACTTTAGCTAGTCTACAGTAAGGATGGTCAATTTCAGTTTTGCTTCTTATATTATTTCGCTTGTGCCTCTCAACATTTTTAGTGAAGTTATTTATGTTCTTCCTAACGTACATGATATTTTCATATATTGTCATGGTATAGTCATAATGCTAATTTCTTTGAACAGTTCCCTCAGGGAAGGTTATAAATTGCTCTAATAGCCCTTTTATGTAGAACAAAAATTGAGTCAATATCAGCAGCACGGCCCCACAGCAAAATTCCATAGGACATAATGCTGTGGAAATAACTAAAGTTAACAAGTCTCGCCGTAGCTACATCCGTCAGCTGTCTGATGTGTCCCACAGATGTCGATCTACTTTAAATCTAAGAAATGTATCATCTGCAATTCTTTCTTTGACATATTCTGAACCATGTAGGCAAAATCATTAGTATAGACCAAAAATAACAAAGGACCTAATATGGTACCTTGAGGAATGCCAATTTTCACGCGAGATCCTAATGATTTGGTTCTGTTAATCTGAACCTTTTGAATTCTAATATCTAAATAAGAACTCAAAAGTTCTAGAGCTTATTTTTAATACCGTAGTGTTCCAGTTTTAACAGTAAAGTTTCATGATCTACGCAATCCAATGTTTCAGAAAGGTCACAGAAGACACCAATGTCATCTTTTGATTCTTCCAATGCATTAATAATATGTTTTAATAGTTCAACACCAGCATCTGTGGTACAACGTACTTTTGTAAAGCGGAATTGCTGGTTATGTAATATATTAATGTGATTAAAATGGGAAATAATTTGATTGAGCACGTTCTTTTCAAACACTTTACTAAATACCGGTTAAACTGATACAGGCCTATAGTTACAGAGATCTTTTTTGTCACCAGCTTTATATAGACAGTATCTGCTCGAGAATGATAAACAGCATCCTTGATTTCCTCCTACCTGCCATTACACACATTGTTAACTTCTCTCTATCTCAGTGTTCTTTTCCTAATGTGTGGAAAAAGGCGTTAGTTATCCCTCTTCCCAAAACCTCAAATCCATCTTCATTTAAAGATTATCGTCCAATATCTATCCTGCCTTTCCTTTCCAAAGTCCTTGAATCGATTGTCCACACTCAACTCTCCTCCTATCTTTCCTCTAACAGGCTGTTGAATCAATTCCAGTCCGGATTCAGGCCGGGACATAGTACCGTCTCGGCCTTACTTAAAGTGACCGATGACATTGAATCAGCAATGGATATCAAGCAGATCACTGTGTTAGCGTTACTAGACTTTAGCAGTGCCTTTAACTGTGTTGATTTTGACATCCTCGTTGAGATACTGAAGTCCCTGAATGTCTGCTCGGCCGCTGCCAGCTGGTTCGGCTCCTACCTGAGAGGTCGTCAGCAGCGTATTAGGTCCGAGGAGACTTCCACGGAGTGGTGCGACCTTTCTTCTGGAGTTCCTCAGGGTGGTATCCTTTCCCCTCTTCTTTTCTCCGTCTTCATCAATTCCATTTCGGATGCCATTTCTTCTTCTTACCATCTTTATGCCGATGATCTGCAAATCTACCGCCATTTCTCTCCAAGTGATATGATTTCTTCTGTGGGTGCATTAAATGACGATCTCGAGAACATCAGGGGCTGGGCTCTGTCTCATGGACTACTTGTCAATCCCAGTAAGTCGCAAGCCATGATTGTCGGCTCCAGACACTCCCATAGTGTATTACAGCATCTGCCTCTTGTTCCTGTAACTTATGATGGAACCATAATTCCGTACAGTACTAAGGCAAAAAATCTAGGAGTTATCTTTGACAATCAGCTTTCATGGTCTGCTCACGTCTGCGAAGTTAGTAGACGAGTCTTTGCCACATTTCACTCCCTCAGGCGCCTTCAAAACTTTCTGCCTCGTCATACTAAAATTACTCTGGCCCAGTCTCTTCTCCTTCCTCTCATTGATTACGCAGATGTCAGCTGGATCAGCGCGAACGAAGAGCAACTGAACAAACTCGAGCGACTTCAAAATCTCGGGATTCGGTTTGTCTTCGGGCTGCGTAAGTATGACCATGTCTCCCAGTGTCGTAGGGAACTGCAGTGGCTTCCAATTCGTCTTCGCCGGGATACCCATGTTCTCATTCTACTCTTCAATATTCTGCACAACCCTCGCTACCCCAACTTCCTGCGTGATCGGTTTGAGTTTCTTTCTTCGGATAGGTCTCGGAGATCAAACACTCGGTCGCTGCTTGCAACTCCTCAACACAACTCAGTCGCATATGGGCAAGGATTCAGGATCAGTGCTATCAGGCTCTGGAACAAGCTCCCCAGTGCCATCAGGGACAGTCCGTCACTTAACGTTTTTAAGATTCGCTTGAAAGATCATTACCTCTCTCTTCCATAGTATGTATATATAATTTGTATATGTATTTTATGTATGTATATAACTTGTATGTGTATGATATGTATGTATGTATATAATATTATATAAATTAGGTGTAGTAGTAGTATTAGGTATATGTACCTACTTATATTATTATTGTGTATGAATAATTTTGTTGTGCAAATAGGTTTTACTCTCACAATCCACTTTCCTTTCCTATCTGGGTTTGCTGGTAGAAATCTCTTTTATAGAGATAAGCGCGCCTCTTGTACATATATCTTTCTTTGTATATCTCTGTATGTTTGTTTTGTGCAATAAAGTATTCATTCATTCATTCATTCATAGAGGAACTACTTTGCTATTGTTCATTAAATTGGGAAAGGTACCGTGATCAACACTTTCATTAAATATGTAAGCTAAATATGGTGCTAATATCTACAATTGAGCTACACACTTTGACTGACATCCCCAAGTCTTTCTTAACGTGCTCTTAACTTTGATGTCTTTAAAAGTCTTAATAATATACTAGGGTCTGACATGACTAAATTGAAATTCAGGTCCGCAGGCGTCCACGTTTTCCTTAAGCAATCTAGCTGAAAGGGATGGTGAGGATTTTAGAGGTTCAGTAGTTTTCAAGGGTATATTAGTAAAACAGTTCTCGAATTCCTGAGCTACTTCTGAATTTGCACTAAGTAATAATACCGTGATCTGTCTTAAGTAAAAAGTTATACTTGCGTGGCTTTGTACTACCTTTTTCGCTATTTATAACTTTGCACATGGTTTTTATTTTATTGTCTTCAGATGTAATTTTACTACTTATGAAATTTGCTTTGGCTTTAAGGCACACTATCTTGGAAGTTTTTGATTAATCTTTGAGATATTCTTTAAACCTGTCACGATTGGTCATGAATCTTTGTTCATAAAGTTATAATATAAAACATCTCTGCTAATCCACAAACCTGTGGTCGCCCAATCACTGAACTTAAATCTAGTATTAATTTATTTTAAATTAATTTTGAATATAAACTCAAATTCTTCGAACCAAAGAAAAAAGTCTCTATATATAAATTATTAAATTGATTGCCAGAATACCCTTGAATATTTTGTAAAATTATCTTATGTTTAGAGGGGTCCTCTTTTGTCGAACAATCTAGTTTAAACCACTACTATTAGTACTAATACTAACTAAAACTGAAGGCGACTGTCTTATTAGTATTTACAATTGTGTCGCATATATTATACGGTAACAATGTAGCTACTCGTTTTTTTGTTTTATTAGACAGTTACATCGTATCCTGAGCTAAAGTAAAGTTATAAATAAAAATTATTCTGTCGAAATATAACATAGCATCACTATGATGACACAATATATTGTATAGGTGCATGTTCATTGTATGCACTGATATTAAAGGTTTTGACCCGCGCCAGCTTATCTGGCGTCACACACTCTAGCTGCATCACTGTCACGGAGAAAAAACCTCAGATAAACAAAACTCTGCTTTAAAAAACTGTTTTGCCTTTTTACCCGTGCGCGGAAGCCAGTGTCAGCGGTCCAGGCCGTGAGGGCTTAATGTCACATTACCGTCTTTCTGTAACACCCGAAACTCATATTGTCTTAGTCCCAAAATGCCTGAAATCCATATCGACTTCTTTCACTAATAGCAGGCTCCACACTGAGCCTCACGCCAGAGATCTAGAAATCTGATCACGCTAGAAATCTGAAGATTTCTAGCTCTAATGGTTTCGATAAAAACTGTAAAAACATATCAATTTAATCTATCTAGATGATATTGTTGTGTAAATGGTTTTTATTTTTTGTCTCGGAAACTACGAAAGTTAGAGTTCTGATTACATTCTGGGAGCTCAAAATCATGCTCAAATACGCTGCGAGTTTCCCTCTCTACTCGGACTTTGTAATGCTGGTGTTTTAATGCGTTTTTTTTTTCGAAAACCGCTTGAGCTAAAATTCTGAAACTTCGTATTATGGGAGCTGAATATAAGCTCGCAATGCCCTGAATTTGAGCCCCGTTTTCAATGACTTTCAAGGTGTCATATTCAAAAATACAGGTTCACGGATACCTTCAAGTACCCTCTAGTTGAAAATGTTGCGAGTTGACAGAACAGAGAGTTGAAATTTGCAGCATATATATAAAAAGCTTAGAGATTTCATAATACAACATTTCAGATTTCTAGCTTTAGTGGTTTAGATAAAAAGTGTAAATCATCTATCTAAATGATATTGTTGTGTAAATGGTTTTTATCCTTTTTCTCGCAAACTACGAAATTTAATGAAGTTCTGATTAAATATTCTAGGAGCTCAAAATCATGCTCAAATACGCTGCGAGTTCATCTCTCTACTCAGACTTTGTACTGCTGGTGTTTTATTGAGTTTTTTTCGAAAACCGCTCGTGCTCAAATTCTGAAACTTCGTATTCTGGGAGCACAAAATAAGCTCAAAATCCACTGAATTTGAGCCCCGTGTTCTATGACTTTGTACTGCTAACTTCGCAGAGTTGATTACTATCAAGCTCATGTCAAATAGTTGTGTGGAAAAAGTTGTACTTAGTTTTAAAGCTACTTTTTTCTGTGGTTTTCCTTTAAATAATTATATTGGAACTCGCCACTTCAAATACAAGTATTAAATATAGACATAACATTTATTAGATACTTACTTCAAAATAGTATACTTCATATAAAAAGGATATCATTTTCATTGATAATAAGGGGAAGCCTTGACTTCTGTATGATGTCAAAGTCAAAGTCAAATTTATTTATTTCTGTAGATTTATAAATATACTTAGCAAACGTTATTTTTTGGACCACTTTGGGAGAAGTAGGGCATAGAAACTCCCACAGATACATTTTTAGATCTCTTTTAAAAATTGCCTGTGCTTAACTAATACAAATATTATAATATAAATTATTATAATTAAATAATATAAATTATTATAATTATAAATAATACTTAATAACAAAATTGTTACCAGCAAGGTCTGTGTTGAATTAGATTAATCCCCCATACAGTCCCGTCATTTAAGTAATCTTGAACATTGTAATATCCCTCTTTCGACAAAGTCGCTTTAACATGCGTTATATATTGCCCATATGGCAATTTCAAAATCTCCATTGGTATCTTATTGTAGTAGAGAATGGACTGACCCTTGAAAGAATTGCTAACCTTTGCGAGTCTACACCGGGGTGCAACTAGTCTGTAATTATTTCATGTTAAGTTTGGAAAATGTTGTAAGGTTCTTGCGTACATATATTACATTTTCGAAAATAAATTGACTAGCTACAGTTAATAGATCAATTTCTTTAAAAAGCTCTCTTACGGAGTCTTTTCGTTTTCGATTATAACCTTGCTCGAATAGCTCTTTTCTGTAAAATATAAAGTTGAATATCCGCCGCTTTCCCTCACAACAATATACCATAGGACATGACATTATGAAAGTAACAAAAATATACTAGCATAGATGTAGCCGCATCCGTGTTTTGTCTGGTATTCCTAACAGCATAAGCCACAGAACTTAATTTACCAACTTATGAACCAATTCAAGGTTAGAGACACAACATGGCTACCATTAACATCATCAAAATCTTATTTTTGTCTTTCAATTTTGAAGACCAGTGAAGTATCATCAGCACAGGGTCTATGTCAGTTAATTTCCCCACCATGAAAGGCAGATCGTGGATAAATACCAGGAATAAGAAAGGGCCTTATATGGAACTTTGTGGAATGCAAATTTTTTCATCCATCAGAGTCAATACCATTAACTTCTGCCCTTTGAATTAAATTGATGTAAGTATGATCTTATAAATCAAACAAACCAAAAATAAAAAAGCTCGGGTATTGACGAACTCCCGCCATGTCTTATACGATTCTGTGCAGATGAACTTACCTTACCCCTTGCACTAATAATAAACCAATCATTCAATGACGGCACCTTCCCCGAATACCTAAAGAAAGCAATTGTCAAACCAATTCATAAGAAAAAATCAAAAAATAAATTAAGTCACTATCGCCCTATAGCCAACCTCCCGACATGCTCCAATATTATAGTAATAATAATAGAGTTTACCACTTTTGTGAAAAATACAAAATCTTCGATGACTACCAAAATGACTTCCGAAAAAAGCGATCCACTATAAGCGCAGTATTCAAGTACACTCAAGAAATCATTAAAATATTAGAACATAAGAAGAAGAAGTCCAGTTCAATATATTATTAGATAAACTTTACGGCATAGGAATCCGCGGGGAGGCCCACGATTGGTTTAGGTCTTACCTAGCAAATAGAGATGCAGAGCAATATTTAAATGAAAATACTAAACAAAAAATCCGCGTTTGCTCTAACAGACAAGTACTAAACTCATCAATTCCCCAAGATAGTGTCGCTGGATGACTTCTGTTTCTTGCTTACATTAATAATTTGCCTAAAACTATTGAAGAGCCATGTGTCCTCTTTGCTGATGATGTTTCCTTAGTAACTACCTGCAAAAACCAAATACAACTAGTGTTGTAGACTGTATGTGGTTCGGGTTCAGGAAAACTCAGTTCGCTCTTGAGATGTTTATTCTTCCAATGCTCGTATCCGAATGAATTAAAATGAATCATGCAATCTTCTCACGCACCCATTCTGGGGCGTGGGGAGTCAGGGTCAGATCAACGGATCTCTTCCTGAGGAAGCGCCTCTGTCCACTCCTATGGACAGGTCATCGGGGGGCGCTCGCGGGCGGTGGAGATCTTCTCACTTGGGGTGTTCCGTTGGATGATCGCCAGCTAGGCAACCAGGTCGCGTGGCAGGCGGCGGCGGTCGGGCGGGCGCGCGTGGTACGGCGCCATGTCGCGGATGTGCGGATGTTGTAAAATCTATCATCATGCAATCTTCTCACTCACCCATTCTGGGGCGTGGGGAGTCAGGGTCAGATCAACGGATCTCTTCCTGAGGAAGCGCCTCTGTCCACTCCTATGGACAGGTCATCGGGGGGCCCTCGCGGGCGGTGGAGATCTTCTCACTTGGGGTGTTCCTTTGGATGATCGCCGGCTAGGCAACCAGGTCGCGTGGCAGGCGGCGGCGGTGGGGCGGGCGCGCGTGGTACGGCGCCATGTCGCGGATATGCGGATGTTGTGAAGTATCCGCACACGCGAACATGCCCTTCGCCAGCCTCTGGACAAACTGGTCCACTGTTTCCCATCTGAGGTCCCTCTGGATCGTCGCATTCCTCACGTAGCGGGGGGCGTCGACGATGGTACGCAAAGAGAGGTAAATTACAAATGTAAAATTACAAATGTTCCTACTTATATACATTGAAATAATAAATGTAACTCAATGCTTATATACAGTCTTATGCTAGCTTAACTAGTCGCGGCGGTGCGAGCGAGACAGCGCTAGCGGGTTGGAGCAGGACAGTGTCGCGGCTTGCAGTCTTGTTTCTTGCGTGCCCGGCGTCCATAACAACTAGAATCAAAAATAACCAACGCTTTAGATAATGTGAAAACCTAGCTCGAAGACCACAATCTGGATATCAATGTAACAAAAACAAAATGAATAAGCTTCTATCCGTGTAACAAGGCCCCGCTAGATATAGATATAAATTACAATGGTTCAAAGCTTGAAGTAGTTGAGTCAGCAACACTATCAGGAATCACAATAGACAAGAACTTAAATTGGAAATATCATATCAACAAAATTAGAAACAAATTATCGTCTTTTAGTGACGCACTTTATTAAACGAAAAAATCAACTGACACAAATACCACTATCACTACGTACTATGCCTATGCTCACGCGTGGTTAAGCTATGGAGTTTTACTTTGGGGAGGAAGCACTGATGCATCGAAATTATTAATTATGCAGAAGAAACTAATACGAATTATAGCGAATATTGAAACAACACACAGTTGCTGACCTTACTTCCAAAAGTATATAATCGTAATCCCATAACCATAACCTTCAATCTACATCCTGGAAGCATGTAGGTTCGTTCGAAGCAATACACATATATACAAACTAAGGGAAGAAAACAATGCTATTTCACTAAGACATCATAATAATTTATTGTACCCACAATCTAGATTAGCGTTAAAAACCAAAAATGCTTATGTTATGTCAAATGCTTATGTTTCAGGTAATTTGTTATATAAAAATATATAACAAATTACCTGAAAACATAGAAAATGAAACCACATTCAAAAAACAATCAAAACACTTCTTGGAGGGCAAGTGTTATTATTCAGTAAACGAATATATATATGAATGATAAACTATAATGCTCATCAGCAATATAGTTCTTGTTTTAATTTAATGTTTATGATGTTCCTATCATATAATTATAAGTAGGCCTAATGTGGCTTTTAGTTTAGGTTATTTATTGTTTTATCTACACACGTATCATAAACCTTCTTTACTGCGTACAAAAACCGCACGTAACGATTAGCATAATGTTAAACTACTTGGTAATAACTCATTCCTTATCTGAAAAATTACACATTATGACCATAATGTGTAATTTTTCTACATATTATGACATTCAAATTTCGAATGCCGACGCCCGCCTGCGGGCCGCCCCTACTTTGTTTGTGAAGTTGGTACTACTGAACAAGCTAAACAAGTGCAAAGGAATTATCAATGCCACCATGCCGGTCGAACATGCGGTTCCTGAACATATTAAAGAGAGCTTATGATATGTGTGTAGATAAACTAGTGTATGTAACTGTGCATAATTAGGCATTAAAACTCTCGAGTGATATTATTTTGAAACCCACTGTCGATTATTGATACCCTCCATTATGTAGCAGACACATAAACTACTATTAAGTAAATGTTCTTAATGTGTACTATATTAAAGTTGTGCAATAAAGTAGAGTAAATTAGATACAATGATATAATACTTATATAAGATAGAATATTGCTTGTGCCCACCAGGGTCCATAATGATCTACCACTATGTTATAAGACCTTACTGTTATTATGGATTGCAATAAACGAATATGAATATGAATAGAAGATCTTTAGTAGCGTATCATGATCAACACAATTTTTATTGTGTAGTGTTAAAGCATTTTTGCTTTCGACAGATCGCAAAAAACTCCAATAGCATCCTGTGCGGCCTCCCATGAAGAATAAATATGAGATATAAGGGTCCGTAGGAACTGCATCCGTAGTCGATTTACCCCTAGTGCAACCGGACACAAACATAACTTTGGGAATTCCAATAAAAGTGGCAACTCTTTATCGAGATGTTTTAATGTTAAGTTAAAACGTTTCCTTATATTTACGTACTTTATTTATTTATTTATTACCATGGATTAATCTTCAATTGAATTAAGAATTGTATACCTACCCACTTTTGTTAACAGAAATTAAGGTTGTGTTTGTTTTACCACAGAATACTTAATAGTACTACGTACAGAAAGATTACTCCTCAAATACACTTAAATAAATAGCTACTCTCCCTGCGCGACAATAAAGCGCAATCTAGCTCGCACCTGCGCTACCTACAACAATCGCTAAGCACCTACAGAATCGGTTGCCCCGCCCGTGCAGGCTACATTGCGCCGCATTACTACGCCTGAGAGCTTCTTTTACTCTGACATCACAAGGTCGTCCTGTAAACTCCTGTCTAGCTTGATCGCGGTAGGGTTAACTACGTGCGATTATTTGTGTTTTGTGAATTTTAGTCCACTCTATCTAAGAGAGGTGTTATTAGTACTTATTCAGGCTATTGGTAAATTCTAAGGCTACGTAGGTAACTACCTTCTTACTTATGTAATTGTCATTTGTTTAATACTGGCTCTAAAGTGTTTATCTTTAGTTAAACAAAAATGTATTCAATTAAAAAGGAATCGAATTTTATTTGTGAACAATTCCTTTAGACAACCTAAAATTCTGTTGTTGCTTAAGTCATTGTTGTTGCAAAAATAACAGAAAAGTTGCTTTTGAGGAACAGCTAGCGCGCGACGCAACTGCCAACGAGCAAAGCGAGCGGCAACATAACTGAATTCCCGCCCGTCGGGTTGGACGGTCGATTGTACCTAAATTGTACAGTGAGACCCCCCTGGTTTTACTCTGACACAAGTTTTTTTCTTCCAACAGGTAGGTTCAAAGTAGGTACATGCAAAGTATTTTTGTATACGACTGTACATAAATTGATTGTTATTTCCTTTATCAGACATATGGAAATTAAGGCATACTATTTCAGGCATTTTGGGACTAAGACATGGGTTTCGGGAGTTATATAAAGACGGTAATTTGACATTAAACCCTCATGGGCCGAACCCAGTGTCAATAAGGAAACAAAACTGTCGGCCGCTGACTGGCTAAATGTTGGCTGAGAATATTCTTTTCTTTTGCACATACATTGCTTCTGGCCCATAATAGTTGTGGGAACTAGAAACCGCGGAGTCACAACATGTAAACATCGAAGACCTGGGTTAGATATCTCGGCCAATTAAGCAGAGGAACGGCGAGACCGTGTCTTTTTCTGTCATGCGGTAACTGATGTGATTATGAATAACGATGAAATGAAGAACCTACAGAATATTTTTATCAATCAGTTCACATTCACCCACTGCTGGGTAAAGGCTTCTTTTCTATACCCCGCCATCTACTACGGTCCAGATCCTCATGTATCTATTTACCTACATTAATTTAAAGAAAACATAAAATATTTTATCAATAGATGTTTTATTAGACCCGTTGTGAATTTTGAAGCTAAAGTCTATTCCGGATCATCATTGTCGGTAGGTTGCAAAGCTACTGTGTTACTGTTCTGTCCAAAAAGACTTGGGAAGTTTTCCGTAATATCTTGAACATTATTCGAACTTGCTTCTTGCGGATTCTCCAGATTATTTTTTTCAGTTAAATGTGACCCATCGTCAGCATGAGAGAAGGGCCCGTTTTGATGCCAGGCGACGGAGTACGTTTGTCGTGTTTCATCTGGCTGGAAAAGGCTCTGCAAATCTGCGTTGGGGCCAGAATCTGGCATCTCCTCCGACTCATCATTCGTTCTGGGGTTATTATGAGACATCTCATTTATTTCCAGTTGGAGCTTCTTGATCAGGTTTTCCAAGTCGGTTATCTGCTGGTCCACTACGGATCTGTATTTATTGACTTCGACTCTGGCTACACTTGCCGCGGTAGGCACTGGTGGCTCTGATGTTCTTGGCCCATTTGAGGCGGAGGCAGGGTATACTCTATCCATTATCGCTTGCTTAAACCAATACAGCCAACTACTCATACCAATGTTTGTGATTGTCCAAACACTTTCTTTTTCTTTTTCTTATTCTGAATTTCACAAGGTGTTGGCTCGGTTATTGGCTCTGGTGCAGGAAACGGGCTGTAGCCCCGAGGGAGGTCTGGTTGCATAACATTTGGGGGTTTTATTCTATCGCACCTGGCTGTACCGGGTAACGGGCTAAACCAAGCACCTTATGGGGTCAACAGGGTGGAATTGGGAAGTTTTTAATCTTTTCGATGCAGAGTGCACGGCCGCAGTCTGGTGGATTGGTTGGTACTGGGATGGGGGGGCAGGATACACTGCTTTCCTGCTTTCTTGAGTAATCGGATCCGCTGTTCTCGACAGGGGTCCGGTGGCGGCGGTTCAGGCTTAGCTTGTTTTGCGCAAACTGTGGTTTTCATAGTAGTTTGGCCCCATTTGTTGAATTCTTCTGGTCTCTACGTACCCATCGTGCACTATTATGGTCCTGCTGTTCGGAATTAATTCATGTTTTGGATGACTTGTCAATTTCGCACTTTATTTGCTGTTTTATTTTTGAAAGGTGATGTCAAATTATTTATGGAATTATTTTGTTTTGAAAGAGATTTTCTTAGTTATGGCGCAGAACTAACCAGTGATATTCATTTAGTAAAAGTTTCGATTTGTCCGCCTTACAGGGTGTCGTATTTTCAGTGTTCTTGGTCCATGGAAATACGGAAGGTACGGCACCCTCACGTAGACACTTGTCCTGGAGGTCCAAACCTGTAATTAAAATATTCAGTAAGTATTACATAAAGCTTTTATATTATTTTGATAAACCAGACGATCATCTTAGTAGTCTAAGGTAACTTGCCTGAGAATTTTCCCTGTGTTAGTCTGATTCCACGACATGATTCCCACATAACCTTGTTCCATGTTAAGGGATTAAATATGGCCAGAAATGCATTTTTAGCTTCAATTCTAGGCTAAACTAGACAACATAGAAATGTACGATAAATATATGTTATAAAAGGTCTATTAGAGATAAGAATGGACTTTTAAAATTACCGGATATCTGTTATATTTAATATCTAAAAATATTTTTCGCAATGCATTATTATTCAACTAAATGAACAAGCGCTCGGAGACGAATCAGTTTCCTATATGAAACTTACAAGCAAAAATAGGTAAAAAAAAGGGAATTTTTTTGGTTGTTTTTTTTATTTTTAATGTTATTATTACAGGAGTTTAGTAATATTTTCTATAATTTTCTCGGTGTCGGAGCTCGGGCTGCCCCGCGGGGCTCTGCGCGGGAGCATGCGTCAGTCTGCTTCGACGCGATGCGACGGGTATTTGTTTTCTTAGTCTAATTCTCAATGCCATTGGCCTTTGTTCAGCCCTTAAGGGACTAAATTTTTACGACGTGTCGCCTTCATATATTGTTGTAATAACTTTGGGCCTTACCACAAAAAAATAAACGAGTGTTCAACACTTGTTTGAAAACGAAAACGTAGGAGATTCGACGTTTGTTTTGAGGTTGAATGCTGTTTTTTTGTTTTTTTGGTCAAAGGTTTTTATGTCTCTGGGAAAAAATAAGTTCCAATTTCTGAGTGCTAAACAAACAGCAACGTGTGCGTCATTATTAACTGTTTTGAGAAAAATGTTAATAATTTCCACAGACTTGAATAGTGTCGATGATAATTTCATACAAAATCTGTTTGTTATGGATGCCAGCGATGCAAGGGCCAATTTGACAGTTGTCCTTATTTCATTTCAATCTAAAAATCATTCAAAAAGTCCGGAGATACACAATCTGACAGCTAACGAGTGAAACCTGGTACCCCCTCCAATAAGTACACACGGATTTTGTTTGTAGGTCTAATTCAAGAGGAACAGTCATTACTTACTATGTCATTGGCTCAAAACATTGGTCCGATCGTAGTTAAACCATATTATATAAATAAATAAATAAATGTACTCCATTAATGTCCCCACCGGGGGGCACAGGCCGTTACCCGGATGCGAGTAAGATCAAGCCATACTCCACCAAGCTGGCTCAATGCGGGTTGATGGAAGGGCTTTACGACTACTACCACGTAGCGATAGTAGCCGGGACCTAGAGCTTAAGAAGCCGGCGGACAGCTGCTCAAGTGCCATTCGAGTCGAGCGCCAATGTTCGTTCGACATATCACTATCTCTCCTGACGCGTGCGGGCGGGAAGCTAACCTTGCGCCGCGCGGTAGAGTTGGTGTGTGTGTGCGTTTATTTTTTGGTGGAAGGGAATAAAATGGAATTACCCATGCACAGGAGTCAGACCTCCCTGCTATGTCCGGGTCCCCACATATTGAGCGGGCTCGTGTGGTATACGGACTAAAAACAACCCCTTTGTGTTTACAGTTATCTGTTTAAGAATTTACTGTGAGCCATGGCTCACAGTAAAGTCCATGGCTAAGTGTGTGTGTGCGTGCGTCTGGGTGTCGTTATTTGGAGCTGCCGCCGCCGCCACCGCCGCCGGCCGGAGTAACAAGAAGCGTATAGTCCATTTGTTCCTAGATGGCAAACCTCAATAACAAACCATAAAATCTGACATTTATAGTGAAGGGAATAAGTGAATGAACTGCCGAGATCTGATAGAAGTGAATGTTGAATGAACGAAATTTATTCAGGAATTTCATGATTGAGTTTTCAATTGATTTTATTGATTTCACTAGCGGTTGTATAATAGTGATCCGATATATTGTTTAAAAAAAGCGATTTCTATTGAATTTCTGTTATTAAACATGGAACGAAATAAAACTAACTTCGGGTTTGCTTAAAATATTATTACATAGGTAAATAATAAACACAGATAAACTATATCATATACATATTAATAAGTTAAATAAATAAATTAAGAAATACTCTGCCTCGTGCGTGTCATATCCGAAGGTCTTCATTTATTGCCTTACGTTAATTATAATGATAATAAGATACTTTCGCGCTCTGTTCGCCCCTAGATTTTCTCTTTTGTGTATTATGAATATGGTAAATATGGATGGTGGTTTAAAATTGAGATAAATCATTTATCTTAAGTAAATCATACGAAAATGAGTTAGGAGTTGCTTTGACTCCCATGGGCATACGCGTCATCTGATATTGTCCTGAAGCAAAAGCAGTATATTTTCTACAACTTGGGTCTAAATTGGCTTGATAATAACCTTAATACAAATCTAAATGGCTAAAATAGGCACAACCTGAAAGTGAATCTATAATTTCAGTAATGTGGGGCAAAGGGAACATATCGTCATTAATGCAGTTATTTAATTTTCGGTAATCGATCACTAATCGCCATTTATTCTCACCACTTCTGTCTGATTTCTTGGGAACTAAAAGAATAGGACTAGACCACTCACTAGTTGAAGGTTCGATTATGCCATCCTTTAACATTTTTTCTATTTGTCGATTCACTTCTTGCTCTGAGAGTGGGGAAGTCGGTATGGCTTTACTTAAACGGGTTCTGTATTTGGTTTTAAAGATATCGACTGCTCATAAATGTCGGTAGTAGACAGCTTGTCATTAGGTAATTAGAAAATATCAGGAAACTTTACGCACACATTTTTAATAGAAATGTCCTTATTTAAATGTTGTTACTGTAGCTACGAAAATAAAACGACTGCTTAACTCGCTCCAAGTTCTTCTCACTTTTATCAGACACACATACATCATAGTTGCGAAGCTTCTCCAAAGTGAAATCAATTTTACTCAAAGTCAATTCCTTTTCAGGCGTATTCTTTCCAACCTCGCGGGCTCGCTAATACGCTAGCAATAAAAACTCCCTTCGTAATTTTCGATGCACAAACTAAACATTCTTTAGTCACATTTGTCTCAACATAATGAATAGACTCCGATCTGGGCGGAATATGCACTTCTGTATTTGGAAACCGTTAATGTCAACACTACTTTGTTATTGTCGTCAGTCCAAAAAGTTAATGTTTCATGATTAAAGTCTAGTATGGACTTGTGCTTCCCTAGAAAGTCTTGTCCTAGAATGCCATGTGCCCTACAAGGCAATGAATCAATAACATAAAACATATGAGTCAGATTATTCTAAAAGGTGATGGAAAAATCGAGGAAACCTTCATTACTCCATAGCTGCGGTAATGGGCTTGCCCCCTGTCACGCAAAATGGAGTATTGAGTCACTAGTTAAAAGTGGGCACAGTTGTGCCTCTTCCACCCCGTATGCGAAGAGGCGTGACGCTATGTAATGTTTTTTCGAAGATATAAAAAGTGCGTGATTGTGGGGTGCAAAAGGGAGCATGTCCAGTGCCTCTTATATGCCGATCATTAATATTGGTCTTGGTCTTATTTACATTCACTTTAATTCGTGAGACATACTATCATTTGCATTTTATCCACCGACGATGCAAAATTGGCTTGATAAGTATCACTCCTATTTGCAAAAAGAAACACTAATAATAAACTAAAATAACTAAAGGGTATTTTTATCCATACATTATATTTTACAATATTTATTTCCTCGATAAGTATGCACCCTACAGATTTTTTCTACATAAAAAATGTTGTTTGTATAGTTATCTAAACCTGCCCTAAAACAAATTCTCAGATTAAAATTCCAAGTTTAAAAAATGAAGGTACCTCTGTCTCTAAACCAAAAAAAACATTCACTGTGTCACGTGGTACGTGCCTGCGATGACAAAGCCCCGCTGCACAGGAACTCGGCATGTGCTGCGGCGCTAACGCCTACTTTCCTTTGGTTTTTTGACGTGATAACGTCTTTAAAATCGTTTTAGTCGGGTGACATGTTCAGAAACTTGTGTCACACCAAAACCTCACGAGCGCGATCGCAGGTATAACGAGAGAGAGACGGACCGATCTCCCGTCTCATCTCGAGCGCTGCCAGTCATTCCGTGAAACTTGTCACGCGGAATCCTCACGAGCGGAGGCTTATCACGTAAACATCTCGATCGTAAACCTACTTTACAAACAACCAATTTTTTACATAAAATATTAACACAACCTTCGTTGCCTTGTATTTCATTCATTCGTTCAATTTGTTCTATCATTCACACTAGCCCTTCACTAAACATAACTATACTAAATTGTGTGTAATTTTTCTCGTAATTAGAAATTTGGGTAAATAATGTTATTTCTAAGCTTAATTTCGACAAGTTTTTAGTGAAATTTAATGTATTTATGTTTAAAGTAGTCTTTGGGAGTTTTTGTGAAAACCGTCATCGAGTGATCCTTGGGAAATATCGAGTTTTTGTAATCACATCATCTTTGTTTACATCTTCAGCCAGTTAAGGACAAATAGAGTGTATAGATGAACTTTCCTAAATAATATTTGCCTTGTATTTTTTTTCTATTCGCTTATTTTTTTCTACGTTTTTTTAGTAGTAGTATAATTTTCATGCTTTTATTTCTACTGTTTATTTTTGCCAGACATATATTTTCCAAAGCTTTTATTTTCTCAATCAGTATTTTTCATTAACATATGTTTTACTGATATTTATTTTATTTTTATTTTATTTATCAATTTATTTCAGATATAAATAATCCATATTTTTACACAACATATACAAAATAAAATTTTAATTTTAGCATAATTAAATTAATAGGCATACACACATACAAACATACCCTCACACACATATCTCTACCCTCACACACAACCACTTACACACACGTATTACACATCATATTTACATGAAGCAATCAGGAAAAACACAGTTAGGTACATCATTTTTTATTAGGAGCTAGATGTACACCTACCCAGTGTCTCATAATAGGGCTGTCGATCCTATTTGCCAACGTATCGAGAATTGTATTCGGGCTGCCGCGTGTACGAATCATTATTGAAGCGATTCTTTTTCGCAGAATCGCAAAAAAGTCGGCGACTTTCGCCTCTGCGAACATGATTGAGGCGCTACAGAATCGCGGCAGCCCCAACACAATCCTCAACGCGTTATTGTATTGAACACGCAGAGCGCTGTAGGTCCTCTGCTTGTAACTAACCCACAGGCTGCAGGTGTAGAAGGTTTGACAGTACGCTCTGAACAATGTGAGTTTCACTTCTCGAGTGGACCGTGCAAACCTGCGAGCCAGCATGTTACATCGAACCGCCAGCGCCCTGCGCTCCTTTTCCATGTCCAGGTCATCTGTGAGCCTGTCCGTGACCACATGGCCCAGGTACTTGAACTGCGTGACCCTGACTAAAGGAATACCACAGAGCTGGACAGGTGGCACACACGATGGTACTTTACTGCCGGCCCTAAATATTAGCAGCTCGCTCTTTTTAGCATTGTACCTAAGACCATGTGATTCGGCATATGACCCACAGATCCCCAGCAGCTGCCTAAGCGCTCTGATTGAAGGGCTCAGGACTACCATGTCATCAGCATAGCTAATATTATTGACAATGACGCCGTCAACCGAGCACCCTACCATGGCGTTGTTGCTGAGTTCCCTAATCAGTTTGTCTATAAAAATATTAAACAATTTAGGAGTATAATACCAGGTGTTGAATTTCTCATACACTTAATGCTTGATTTAACTGACATCCAACACGTCCTTTAAGCGTGACAGAAGGCTAGCTCATCACCGCAACGAAGGAGATATAAAAGTTTCCCACGCTCCGATGTTTTCCATCAGCGTTAGAACGTCCACATACTGTACGTACTAATAATGGACTACCATAGTGGTTCCGTAAGAACAGTAGTAGACCTCGCAAGCCCTTCGACATATACTTATATATTACCGGCAATCCGTATAATGCAGGAATTCTATTAAATACCTAGACAATGTATATAATACTTGGGGCGTTCAGGCAATGTATAAAATATTATTAATATTAATGTCCATTACAATTATTACATCCTAGGTAATATACAATATACAATAAACAAATTGTTTATGCAATGCCTAGGGATTATATTGAATACCTACTTGGACATCGGCAATGTATAAAGTACTGATTTGCCCAGAAAATATCAGGGCAATATACTGCTGCAGCTTAGATGAAGGGTAAAGGGGGTAAGCGAAGCGAAGCATCCTTTATCATTCGTGTTAGGTTGAACATGTAAGAATAACAAAAAATACTTAAGTTTTAAGCTTTCTTTGTTGTACTTACATGTTCAACCTAACACGAAGGATAAAAGGGGCTTCGCTTCGCTCACCCCCTTTACCCTAAGCCACCGCAGTATTTAAAGTTTTACATACATTACTGGCTGCGCATTGGGTATTACATATAATACCTAGACAAAGTATAAAATAAATAATATTTCATACATTACCTGCATGTTTTAGGCATTCAATATATTACCTAGGGAGTATATATAATACCGGATTATACAGACTATTAGACTTATTAGACGTGCTATTTATTATAGTAGTTTATGTGACTGCTACATAATGGAGGGCATTAATACTCGAGAGTATCACGCCTAATAAGTTACGGTTTATCTACACACATATCATAAGCTCTCTTTGATGTGTTCAGGAACCGCATGTTTGACCGGCATTGTGGCTCTACAGTTGTTGAGCTTATTCTGTAGTACCAACTTCAAAGACAAACTAGGGGCGGCACGCAGGCGGGCGTCGGCGTTCAAAATTTGAATGTAATAATATGCAGAAAAATTACACATTATGGTCATAATGTGTAATTTTTCAGATAAGAAATGTGTTTTTACCAATTAGTTAACATTAAGCTGATCGTAACGTGCGGTTTTTGTACGCAGTAAAGAGGGTTTATGATACGTGTGTAGATAAAATAATTTAAAACTGTAATTATATGCACAAAAGAATTGCTATATTCGTGATCTCGGTATTATTTTTTTTCCTTTTACCCTCCGAAACGGGCTGTCGCATTCTGGCGAGCTCCGCACATTTTATTATATATTTTCAGTATAATTACGATAAACATATCTATAAAAAAGATATTGCAAGTCAGCTGTGGTGCATGCAATCTACTAAAACCCTGGCGGATTTTCATCCAAAAACATCCAAGAAAAGTGCACGCCTCTCGATCCGACCGTTGAAAAAGTACCTGTCAACGCTATTCGGAAATATGCCAGGATAGTGCAGTGTTTCACCATTAGAGGCGGGGCGACTTTCAAGACGAATGTGGTGCTTGGGACCACTTCAAATGTTTCAACCTGAGTTTAGAAGAAGTCAACGCAGCCAAAGCGCAATCCCAAATTCTGGCACTGCCTTGATTGCAAGATGAACAGCACCATCGTGGAGCTAAATAAGGCAGACAATGACTACCCTGAGGAGGATGCGGAGAATAGGGACAAGTGTTCTTGTTCCATCCTCCTGCTTCAGAAGAGCGTGACCTGCTCAAGTGAGGGGGAGGAGTTAGAATAGAACCGACTGATTAATGCAACCTTTAGTTAATATAGGAAGTTTTGGACAGGGGAGGATATGTGATGGGAGAGAATTTTTTTTCGTGTTTCCTGATCTTCTGTTTCATGTTCTGTTGGTTGATTTTCTGAGTTCTGTTCTTCTGGGTTGTCCTATGTGCTTTCAGTTTTGCTGTCTGTTTCCGGGATCTGGTATATTTGATTTGAGGCGACCCTAACATCATACCTATTCTTTCCGTAGTATTTAATATCGTATTTGAGGGAGTCTTTCCAGGTGTATATGGGTCGACTGACTTTCTTCTTACTAGTTTCGTAGTTCAGGGTGGCGTGGAGTATGTGTCTTCTAAAATACTAGCCTGTAGAGGAATAATGTTGGTTTCATGCGTTAGGACACTGAATTGGAACAGGCTCATCGGGTAATACTCATTTAGTTACTCTGAGGGCGTCGTCTAGTGTCGAAAACTCAAAACTCAAACTCAAAAGTACTTTATTACTGTAGATATTTACATATACTTAGCAAACGTCATTTTTTGCCTCTTCTCTACATTGGACCACTGTGGGAGAAGAAGGGCGTAGAAACTCCCACAGATTTATTTTTAGATCTCTTTTAAAAATAGGTTGTGCTTAACTAATACAATTATGATTTATTTTTATTTAATAAGCTGGAATAAATAATTACAAAATTATTAACCCCATACAGTCCTGTCATTTAAGTAATCTTGAACATTGTAATATCCCTTTTTCGACATAGTCGCTTTAACATGCTTTTTAAATTGCTCAAATGGCAATTTCAAAATCTCCAGAGGTATCTTATTGTAGTAGAGAATGCACTGACCCTTGAAAGAATTGCTAACCTTCGCGAGTCTAAAACGGGGCGCACATAGTCTGTGATTATTTCTTAGGTAAACATTACAGCTATCGCTAAGTTTGGAAAATGTTGTAAGGTTCTTGCGTACATACGTTTGTGTGTAAATAGTGTCCAAGGTATTATTATTATTATTATTATTATTATTATACATTATATTTTCGAAAATAAATTGACTAGCTACTGTTAGTATGTCAATTTCTTTAAAAAGCTCTCTTAAGGAGTCTGTTCGTTTTAAATTATAAATTGCTCGAATAGCTCTTTTCTGTAAAATAAAAATAGTTTGAATATCCGCTGCTTTCCCCCACAACAAGATACCATAGGACATCACACTATGAAAGTAACTAAAATATACTAGCCTAGATGTAGCCACATCCGTGCTTTGTCTGATGTTCCTAACAGCGTAAGCCGCAGAACTTAATTTACCAGCCAATTTATCTATGTGGGGTCCCCACTGCAATTTGCTATCAATGGTTATTCCAAGAAACTTCGTATCATTTACTAATTCTAACGTGCTGTTGTCTAACACTAAACTGGTCTCAACTTGCCTGACGTTTGGAAGTGAGAATTTGATACACTTGGTTTTACCAGCGTTTAACAATAAATTATTATCTGTGAACCAATTCAAGGTTAAAGACAATACACCATTAACATCATCAAATTCTCCTTTTTGTCTTTCAATTTTGTCGTACACGGTGGCTGTGACACCGGCGTAGCGTGGTAGTTTGTCTCGTCAGCAAGCTAGTGCTGCGATCTTAGACAGGGCGTAGCTCAGAGCCTACCTAATTCACACTTCATGCACTGCACTTTCACACTTGCAGCTAGCTACCTAAAACACACACTAGAGCTTGACGTTAAGGCACAAGTAAGTTATCGCTTTTTCCGCTCGTCGATTATCTTTATTCGTGGCTTGAGGCATTTATTATTTTCTCTAAGAAGCACGCTGAGTCCTTCCACTAGCGGTTATGATCGCTTTTTTTCTAAATGAAGTTTGCCTTCGTCTTCTTGTCTTTACAATATGTCTTGTCGCTACTCGCTATGCTAAGAGTATTTTCAATCTCATTTGCATTGTTTTCTTGCGCCCATCTGCTTGCCTTGTTTTGGACTGAGCTGGAATCACCGTTGGACTATCTAGATAAGTTTGCGCGGACGTAAACGACGTTTTAAAAAATAAAGATTTAATTGAGATAAGATCGATTACAATGTTATCTTAGAGCTCTAAATACGACTATTTTACTGAATTACTGCCTCGAGACTGAGGGCAGAAAGCAGAGAGGTCTCCCGGCTCATGCTTTTTCAGCTCCTCATCATATCGCACTTCTTCGGCTTAGCAAAATATGGTGTCATTGGTATGTGAAAAGCCGTGAGACGTAACTCCTTCCTCCTTAAGTTCGAAGTTCTCTTTCATAGAAGCAGAACTTCTAAAATATACCTTTAAACGGTAATAAGTATAATAACAAGTAAGGATACATAGAGCTAAAAAAATGTAATGTAGAGTCCGATCGTCCCAACACTAATGCTTTTCACTGTTATAATTGGCCTTACACTTTCATTGTTATCACTAGGATTTTTCTTCAGGGCATATGTTAAAAACTTGATGTTGGTGAGGCCATTATCTTCCAGGTTCACAGGTTCCGGTACTGATGCTGTAACGGCTAGAGGATGTACTATATGTAAGTCGACAATTGGCATTTTATCCATAATCTTGTTAGGATATTCTATTGTATCTATTTTTAAAGAGATATTTCCGATCTTAGCTTCACATGGATCATTTAGGGCAATTATGTAAGTTCCATGGATCTTTTGGCGGAATATCTCGTCGGTGCAGGTTCTGGTAAGTAAAGTGGTATTTCCACTGTAGAGTATCCATCTATTAATCTTTATGAGGTCAAGTTTCAGTGTTCCAATCGAAATGGGTATTTGAGTGCGTGACATCACATTCTCTGCATACGTCATTAGCTCTGTTATGCAGTGATCCTGTAGAATCTACCTTTTTCCTTTTAAAAAAAACTTTCAACGTTACAGTTTGTTCTATCTTAGCCAAGTTTTCTAAAGTAGGTGGAAATACAAATTTTTCAACCTTGTTTATCTTTTCCAAAAGTTTCATTAAGTTGTCGATTTCTAATACAGATTGATGCAAAATAAATAATCTACTTAATGTTAGGCTAGTCTCCATCTCATTCAATTTGATACGAATAGACTGAAAGTTATGTATCAGTAAATGGTAAGAGTTAATGATTTGGATTTCGATATGAGTATTCCATCTTTAGTACTGCTATGATGTTTTTTTTAATTTTCTTAATATCGTATCAATTTGAATGATATTCTTATCTAACTTGATTGTAGAGTTGGCAAGGTTTTGCGCAATTTCGGTGATCAACGTCAGTTTCTTATTATAATTGTTCTTGATTTACTTCATTAATCACTTTTTCATATCTGATGGCTTCATCGTTATCCAAATTTCCTGTAATTACCTTAATTAATGAACCAAGGGGGTTAAGTATACCTCGTTTAATACGAATCTAAGGTGCTACCTGTTGCAACTATTTTATAACTACTTTCTTAATATCCTTTAAAATCAAAAGTAATATAATTTTTATCAAAACTGCTAATTAAATTGTTTAATTCGGATGCTCGTAGAACATTCCTCGACAACGAGTCTGCGAGGGGTTGTAAGTCCACGTGTTTTGCGACCATCCAATAGTCTTTATTCAATACAGCCATTCCATTTTTTACTAGAAGTATTCCTGGGTTATTTTGTATCTCTTGAAGTTGAAGGCTGAGCTGACTCTTGGATTAAAAGGGCTAATAAAAGGTTAATAAGCACGATTAAACTGGATTTATTCCGTAATATGAACTCTCTTCGCCGGTGGCCATAGACAGAGAGAGTTGACAACTCGAACGTCATCAATGACATAGATTGGTGTGTTTACGAATACAGCTTTAGCTCCAACACTAGGCCTTAAACAAAGACAATCTTATTAAACTAAACTAGCTAGGCCTTAAGTTAAACGAGTACCTTAATAAATACCAACCATAGTTTCATACTAAGGTATAAACTCAATAGTATACAACACTAATGTGAGATCACAATAACAGTTCAAATCCTAAAAATTAAACACACCTTTAACTCACATGTTTCATGAAAATAGTTACAACAAAAATTAGGTTTTCATTAATTTAGTCACAAATTTCAAATGTTTCTCACATGTTAAAGACTTTGTAAGTACAACGGCCAACATTTCCTCAGTACAAAGATAACTTAAATTAATAACCGTTCTATTAACTAAGTCCCTGATATAATGATTGATGTCTTATATCAATATGTTTTGTTCTTGAATGCGATGCTAAATTGTTATATAGTTTATGGCCAGACTGATTATCATTCAGTATACCAATTTTACAAACAGTATTATTACATTCTTTTACAAATGTTTGCAAAAATAAAGCCCCTTTGCAGGAGTCAGATAGAGCCATGTACTCAGCCTCAGT
Source organism: Argyresthia goedartella (assembly GCA_949825045.1). Taxonomy (NCBI): domain Eukaryota; kingdom Metazoa; phylum Arthropoda; class Insecta; order Lepidoptera; family Argyresthiidae; genus Argyresthia; species Argyresthia goedartella. The sequence goes on from OX463834.1 coordinate 22,203,206, forward strand.
ACTAGATAGTGCTATGGTTCGTTATTATCCAATTTCCCACGACACTAGAGATTTACCTAGGAAAAATGCATACCCTGTGTAAGATCTGCAATCCAACTAGTCTCCTCCCCAGTCCGCGTCAATGTAACCTGTAATTTTCAAATTATCTTTTTGAAACACTAGACAATATGCTAAAGTGCCCTTCAAGTACCTCAATACTCTTTTGGCTGCTTTCCAATGGCTTTCACCAAAGCAGTTGTTGAATTGACTTAGATAGCTGACACTATGAGCGATGTCTGGCCTGGAACATACAGCTAAGTACATTAAGCATCCTATTAGACTTCTATAATCAAAGTTACAATTACTATTTCGCTCCCTTTGTTACTTGATTCCTACTTCCATTGGAGTTTTTGCTTCTTTGCAATCAGATATCTTAAATTTTTCCAAAACCTTCCTTATATGTGCTGATTGGTCTAAAGTGTAGCTTCCATCAGGTAATCTAATAATTTTCATACCCAAGATGTAATGTAATGAGTTTGACCCAAATCCTTCATTTCAAATTCCTTCATTAATTTTTCTTTGATTAATATCTTCTTCTGTGATGTTGGTGAACTAAATAGCATTATGTCATCATTTCCTTCATTGTAGATATAAACACACGGTTCTGAAGACAGCCGCTTGAACTGCAATTTGTCAATTAAAACTTCATTCATACTTTCATACCATGCCTTTGCAGATTGTTTTAATCCATAAATTGCCTTGTTTAATTTATAAACTTTCTTTGCATTTTCATTCACTTTAAAACCTTCCGGTTGTTCCATATAAACATTCTCTGTTAGAATGCCATTGACAAATTGCTGTTTTCACGTCAAGATGCTCAGCCACCATTTTGTTCTGTGCTGCTTATGCTAGCAGTACTCTTATAGTTGAATACCGTACAACTGGGGAAAATGTCTCGTGGTAGTATATGCCATGTTTCTGAGTGTACCCTTTAGCCACTAAACGCGCCTTGAATTTTAACAACTTTCCATTCATGTCTCGTTTCTTGCTAAATACCCATTTACATTTTACAGGCTTACAGCCTTCCGGCAGATCTACCAACGTCCAACATTTGTCAATTAGAAATTATCCATACTCATCTTCTATAGTTTCTTTCCACTGATCTGATTCAGGACCTTTTAAGGCGTCCTCCACCGATCCAGGTAGGTCTTCGTCACCCATGATTTCTGCTAGTCCAGCAAACTCTGGTGATTGAGCATCCTCGAAGTCGAAGGACGTGTTAGAGTCCTCGGGGTTGATGCTTAATCTTCCTGGAATGTAAATAGAGTCCGACGAATCATTTGTACTAACCGAATTGTTTGTACTATCCAGACTAAAAATTGTATGTCTGTGTGGATTTCTTGTGCCATCAGAAATGAACTCTTCATCTATTGACATTTCTGACTGTTGACTGGCTGGTGGGGAATGATCCAATAATTGTACTAAAATAGGTTTTTCAGTACAGTTACCATTCATACTAGATGAATCTAGAAAGAATCTAGAAATCTTTACCTTTTTATTTTTCATCATGTGACACATTTTTACTAATGAACTGACTTTCCATGAAAGACCTATTAACTGTGTACAAAATTGATCTACACATTGCTACCCCTAACAACCCTAACTCAATGGAACTAATAGAAAGATTTCACTCCACAATAATCGAAATATACAGATTGGCTAAGTACGAACAAAAGTACACCGATGCTGCTACAATTATACATACGCAGTAATGGCATACAATCACAGTATACATTCCGCTACTGGTATGACTCCGTTAGAAGATCTGTTAGGACACACCGACTCTAGAAACACTTTTGGCGCCGATTTTGATAAGCTCTACCAACAGAAATTAGTAGAGGACCATGCAAATCGAACAAAATATTTCTACAAGCATTTAGCCGACAAAATAGCAAAAGGAAAAGGAAAGGTAATTAGACAAAGAGGCGGCAAACCCGATTCCCTATAGAACCCGGAGATAAGGTATTCGCAAAAGGAACAAATAAAAGAAGTATGTTCCCGTCCTTGCCAGGGAACAAGTTAACAATGCGCCCCCTGCGCCAACGTAGTGGCGGTAGGTTAGCATCCTTAACCAGAACGAAGTCACCAACACTAGGGGGGCTAGTTTTGTCAGTCCACTTAAGGCGCTGTTGTAAGATATGCAGATACTCGAGCGACCAACGCTTCCAGAAATTCTGAGTAAACTGCTGCAAAATCTGATACCTTGACAACCGATACAATTTAACTCCCTCGAAGAGGTGCTCGGGCAACGCGTTAAGTGGCTGTCCTATCAAGAAATGGCCTGGGGTCAGAGCCTCCAGGTCATTTGGATCCGAGCTGAGCGGACACAACGGTCGCGAATTGAGAACGGCCTCGATCTTACAAAACAATGTCGCTAGCTCCTCAAAAGTCAGCGCGGTCTGACCTACTATACGCCCCATGTGCGTCTTAGCTGACTTAACTACGGCCTCAAAAATCCCACCCCAGTGGGGGCAAATCGGTGGGCTGAAGGTCCACTGTATACCCCGACGGGAGAGGGCCGTTCCAATATCCACTTTATTTACATTCAAAAAGTTGACTATCTCTCGTAAGTATCGTTCCGCACCTATGTAGTTAGTGCCGTTATCAGAGCGGATCAAAGTTGGAAGTCCCCTTCGAGAAACAAACCTATCCAAACAAGCAATGAAAGCCTCTGTCGAGAGATCAGCAACGAGCTCGAGATGTACCGCCTTGGTGGATAAACAAACAAACACACATAGGTACGCCTTGTATTGCTTAGCGGTTCGCAATCGTGAACTCTTCACCATAAACGGTCCTGAAAAATCCGTACCAACGCCTGAAAACGGTCTGACCTCATTCACACGATCAGGGGGCAAGTCCCCCATGAGAGGTTGCATCGTGGCAGCCTTAAGTCGATAACAAGGCATGCACCGAAACTCGATGTTCCGTACGGCGGGCAGATAAGATCCAAAACTCCCGCTGGAGCGTGGCCAAAAACGCGTTACAGCCGGCATGCGCGTTTTTAATATGACGATCAGTCACCAGCAATTCAACTAACGGCCCCCCCTTGGGGAGCAGAAGTGGGTGACGAGCCGAATACGACAGATTCGCATTGCGCAATCTTCCTCCTACCCGAAGTAACCCGGTCGAATCAACAAAGGGGTTGAGACGCGCGACGGCTCCCTTCAATTTCGAACGTCCACTTCGTATAATCTCCAATTCTGCCCCAAACTTCGAGGACTGTACCAACCGGACCAAATTCAACAGCGACTCGTTTCGCTCTGCCGGAGTCAGAATAGGGTTCAACGTTCGCTGATCGCGAGGAGTACGACAATTTCGAGCGAATCTCCTAATCCAAGTGGACACGTTTATCAACTTGTCAAGTGAGCTATACCGGTCCAGCAGAAACCCGGCGTCAGGGTCCTCAGCCTTCTGGGTAACATGCACGGCCGCTCTGGGGCCATGATCCGAAGATACTACTACATGGCTGTGGGGCCAGTCCGATTCTCTCCTGGCAAGCCAGGGTGGTCCCCACCACAAATGGTGTCTAACGAGTTCAGGAGCCTGACATCACCTGGATGCACAATCAGACGGGTTCAATTCTCCTGGTACATGTCTCCAGGTCAGTGGGACCTCAGACGACACAATCTGGGAGACACGGTTCGCAACAAAAACCTCTAAGTTATGGACCGAAGCCTTCAGCCAGCACAAAACAATCTGGCTGTCCATCCAAGCGTACACCGTATCCTCCAAAACCACTGACCCACGCAACACTGTTAGAGTGTGATTCAAAAGTTTGGTCAAAAGAGCAGCCCCGGACAGTTCCAGTTTTGGAATCGTCATCCTTGTCCGAATAGGCGCTACCTTGCTTTTTGCCAAAACCAAACGCACGTCGACCTCCCCGGTGGAGGTGATGGTTCGCAAATAAACCGCTGCCGCAAACCCTCGTTCAGAGGCATCACAAAACCCGTGAAGGGTTGCCCTGTAATCCCCAGCAGGGACCAATTTCCTCGGCAGCGATACATTATTTATGTCCGATAGCGAGGTGAACATTCGCGTCCAATCAGTCAACAAATCACCTGAGAGGTGGGTGTCCCAGGTCAACTGAGCCGCCCATAGCCTTTGCATAAAACATTTGAGAGCAAAGGTGACTGGAGAAATCCATCCATTCGGGTCGAACGTTCTCGCAATCGTTGACAGTACTGACCGCTTCGTCCAGGTCTTCGGTGTTTCTAAAACCACCCGATAGGTAAACTCATCATGGACGGGCCGGTACTGAATTCCAAGCACTGACAACATGTTAGGGTTGTCAGGATTCTCAAAAACGTGCGGGTCTTGTTGAAACTCATCTGGGAGACCAGCCATCAACTCAGGGGAGTTGGACATCCACTTGCGTAGTTCATAGCCGCCTCGTTCCAGCAATTGAATGAGCTCGTCACATCGGTCCAGAGCTTCCTCTACACTGGCTGCCCCTGTGCAGACGTCATCGACGTACAAATCTTGCTCCAGGATAGCGGCGGCTCTAGGATAGCTCACACGGTCACGCGACGCCAACTACCGCAGGGTACGCATCGCCAAATACGGGCTAGACCGCAACCCATACGTGTTCGTGTTTAACTCATAGACCTTGACTGGCTCGGCCGTGGTCTCACGCCAAAGTATCAACTGATATCTTCTGTCAGCCGGATGAATTACCGTTTGCCTAAACATCATCCGAATGTCTGCGACAAATACAATCTGGTGCCTCCGAAAGCTCGTGAGAATATCCGAAATATCACGACTCAACTTGGGTCCCGAATGTAGACACTGATTCAGGGACATCCCGTTCGAGGTAGGTGCTGACCCATCACAAAAAAAACTCGAATCTTGCCGGTAGGGGTTCGCAGGACGGCATGGTGTGGAAGGAAACAATGATCCTCAGATCTCCAGTCCACACCCGATACCGACATGTGTCCTAACGACTCATACTCCCTCATGAAATCGACGTATTTTTGTTTAAATACGGCGTCCCTTGACATCCTACGCTCCATCGACATCAATCTCGTCTCAGCCATCTTCCTAGATTCTCCTAGTGGCGGTCGATCGGCCCTGAAAGGCAGTCGAGTTACAAAACGACCAGAACGAAGGCGACCAGTACTATTCTGGTAAAACAACTCGCACTCTTCTTCGTCTGCGTCGACTCGACGAACGGTGGGAGGTTCCTCTATCTCCCAGAAACGTTGGATAGCGTCTGACAACGCTGAGCCAATAAGTATGCCATCTGACTCGGCAGGCCTAACCATTGGCAATGCCGGACCCATGATCACGTGACCAAACTTAGTATCCACAGCAATCAACCCGTCCGGCTGAAGAACTCGCCGATCCGACAACAGAAACCTACCCAGAACGTCTGCTCCCAGTAGCAGGTCGACCGGGGCTGGAGTGTCAAAATCGGGATCCGCCAACTTGAGTCCTGATGTCAGGAATCGAACGGCCGGATTCAACTTCACCAAGGGGTGTCTGCCCATGACATGCGTCATTACTAAAGCTTGCACGGATGTTTTTGTCAAAATGTCATAACGTGGAGAGAACGTGATCACCGATTGACCAACTACATTCGTAACCGTAACATTCCCCACGCCCCGTATTGATTTATTATACCTATTTACCTTGAGGCCCAACCATTTTGCTAAATCATTCGATACAATGCAGCCCTGAGCTCCAGAATCTAATAGGGCGCGAACGTATGTTGGGTTGCCCGCCAAATCCCAAACAAGCACAGAGGCGATCGGTAACACCACCGTCTCCGGTTGGGGGGCAACAAATTGTTGGGCCGCAAATTCCTAGCGAGGGCCCCCGGGGCCCCAATCTGCCTGTAACCGATCAGGTATGCAGCTATACGCCAGAGGGTCCCATTGTACAAATGGCCCACGCGCCGGTTCTATTGCCACCCTACGACGCCCCGTAAAGGGGGGTGGGCGTGAATTCAACCGTGGCCGCTCCATGAGCGGGGGGGACATCACATGTGACCGACGAGGACGAGGCGACGAGCGGGGCGACAACTGAGGCGGCGTCCGAACCGCACCCGCATAGCTCGAAGGTGTCCCATGCCACCCGCCCGTTACGGCCTGCTCAACACACCCAATGTCCCGCTGAGTCGGATGCTGAGTCGCAACCGAAAACTCAGGGCCCCCCATGTAATGATCCTGAGTGCGGCCCTGCACCCTAGTACTGCCCTGTGCACGTGGGGACGTTGGCCCCTGAGTTGCGCTCCGAGTTGCAAACGAATCCTCAGGGCCCCATGCCGTGTCACCCTGGGTACGGCCCTGTGGTGGCTGTTGGCCGGACTGGTTCATGCACAATAGATTGTTGTGGGCCCCACCACAATATCCGCACATTTGTGTGCGCGTGCAGTCCCTAGCCATGTGTGGCCCGAGGCACAGGAAACACCAGCTCCGCTGCTTGGCCATCCGGCGCCGTCCCTGAACCCTAAGTTCCCCGAACTTATTGCAATTGGCCACAGCATGGCCAATCTGCCTACAACATGGGCAGGTCCCACCATGTGGGGTCAATGCACTCACAGTCCCATATGACTGCCGGTTGGTGCGGTCCTTCCTCGTCGGATGGCCCCTACTCACAGCGCTCCCGGCAGCTCTCTGTGGCTCCGAAGGATGGGTGACCGTCAACCCCAAATTCTCTGCCCGTCGAGCCTCCTCTTCCAAGAATCCGACCAAGTCGGAGAAGGCGGGCAGGTCCTCGGCCGACCTCCCGTGAGACTGTTCGAAACGAGTCTGCACGTCAGCGGGTAGGCGGGAAAGTACAATGTACAACAGTAAGTACGACCATTCACCAACCGGAAGTCCAAGATTCTCTAGAGCCTTGGTGACGGACAACAATGGGTTCAAAACCTCCGTCTGTATGGCCCCGACCTTGTTCACAACCGGGATGCTAAACAAACGGTTCAGTTGGGCATCGGCCAACCTCCGTTTGTTGTGGTAACGTCTGACCAACAATTGCCTGGCCGTCTCATAGTTACCCTCCGTAACTGTCAAATGAGCGACCAGCTCCCTAGGCTCACCCCTCAATGCTGCCACCAGCTGAGCCATCTTGACAGACTTGGTAATGTCCGATCGCATGTGCACCAAACTGTCGAACAGATTGATGAAGCTCATCCGTTCACCGGACACGCCGTCAAAGGGTAGGCATAGTTATGGCAGGTAACCTGGACCCCGATCCCTGATGCGGCAGAGGTGCTTCAATGTCACAATGGACTCGCGCTGTCTACGTATGTCCGCAGCCTTCTGCGTGATAGCAGCTGCCATCTCCATACATTGGTCGACATCCCCTATCAACCGTGACAGCCTGTCAGGTGCACAACCATCAACTGATTCCGCCTGCGCGGACAATTCGAGCACCCTATTGTAACGTTCCTTAACGTCCATAGACCGCTCCAATACCACATCATGCCTATCTAAACGGTCTATCAGACCGTGTGCGGAGGAAAACCATCTGAGTTCCTTAGAAACACCCTTCTGGATTTCAGATAACGACATGATCGGAACGATACTTACTCACAATTTGCAGTAACTGAATTTTATTGGACCCTCCAGTTTATAACCCAAACGAGGGAACCCTAAACTATAACTTAAACAATGTTGTTTTCCTTAAACAATAGGAACCGAGTTTTATATCTATATAAATTCTGTAAATAACAATTTAGCTTCCTTTATCAGTATAACACACACAGATAGTCAATATTAGTTCAAGTTATAAATTGCTATAAACTGAAAACAATGTAATAGCCTACTATACTATCAATAGATGTAACTACCTATGTTAACCAAAACATTCATTCAATAGCATTACTAGACCACTAATAGATTGACTAACTGGTAATTTAATGCAAATTTCAATTCAATATCTGTCTGTCTACTACCAGCAATAGACCTATAGCTTACAATACTACCAATCTATGTGGATATAGGAACAACAACCAAGTTACCTAACCGCCTATACCTACAGATTGATAGTCCCAAATCGTTCCTTCCTGGAGCCCTTGACGGCTGCAAATCTCAGGAAGCCACGCTCTAGCTACCAAAATGTTCAGGCTTCTCAGCACCTAATGACCTCGTAGGGGCCCATGAGCTACGAGGTAGCGTGACGATCAGGTGCCAAGAAGTAATGAACGTCGGCGATTCACCGAGCTGAAGTTATGTGGGGTAGATCTAACCTGGTCTGTGCTTCGGTCCCGTCAACCTCCTGTCTCTCTGCAAGGCCCGGGTGCACCCTAGGCTCTTCTTGGTAGACAGGTTCTTCAGCCAACCAGGTATGACTGGCGGGCCAACGTGATGAGCACAGTGTCCAACACAGGTTATGTTTCTACTGGTAAATACAAATCGGGCACGAAAATCCGAACTTTATCTGGTTCGAGAGACAACGGCACACTCAGCTATATTAACAATCCTGAGGGAATCCCGAATACATTCCAGATGCCCTGCGATTCAATTTCAACACCCTAATCAAAACGCGTTTACATTGCGAGGGCTTTCGTCTGTCAGTTGTCAAAACTGCCAGATTGACAGCTAACGTCAAATTAAAATGACCGTTCAGAAACCATCGATCGAATATCGATTTGGAATCGAACAGTCTGTGTCCATTGATTTTTCAGATGCAGTTATTGTTGAACTAAATGGGCTGGCTATTGAGTAAGGGGAAGTCGTTTTATTTAGTCCAGTTCTTTCTGAGTCTGTGTCCGAGTTAGTGACAATTGGTACAGGTTCCTTTCTTTTGCTAATAACGCACACTCTTGCTCTATTTCCTTGATTATTTTTTGAATTTTCTTTTATTCTTCAGGATCAACATTTACTAATACAGAAACGTCGTCCGTTTAGTCTAGTGCATTTAACCGTATGTTTAATGGCCCAAACTATTGCAAGTAATTCCTTCTCTGTTGTACTGTATCTAATTTCAGCGGGATTCAGTGTTCTGCTAGCATATGCTACCGTCTATCACTTTCAACTGTTCCTTGTGATAGAACGGCTCCAAGTGCAAAATTAGAAGCATCTGTCGACAATATGATTGGTTTGTTCATGTCAGGGTACTGAAGTATTGGGGCGTTAACAAGGATTTCTTTGCATTTTTCAAAAGCGGCTATGTATTTTTCATCTTCGACAATGTAACATCAACTTTTCTTCCTAAGTCGTACTGTCATGGGTTGCGTGAGTTTTGCAAAATTATTTATCAATTTACGGTAGTAGCCAATTGTAGCGGGCCCAGGCAAAGTCGTAACCGCCGCTAACAGTAGCTATGATCGTCTATTCTATCTATCCCAAAATGAGAGGACCCGATTCGGCTGTAAGTTTTGTAAGTAAGAATGATAAGTCTGAATTTCTCGTTCGTCGAGAAATCCGTTAGGCGTACAATAGTCGAACGAAGCTTGGTTCGGAAAGTTACAGTTTCAAGTTAGACAGAGAAAGCATATATGTCCGCGAGCCAGTAATTCGCATCAGTCAGCGGTGTATTGCGCCAAAACGATCGTTGCTATATTTTATGTGATGGCACCATCTGGTTTTTGTATATATGAGCGCATTGGAACATCTTTTTTTTGTTTTAGTTTTAGTTTTAGTTTTAGTGATCGATCACAGTTATAGTATAGATATCCGTCGTAGTTTTACGACGTGAGTACTCAATGATATTTCATGTGCTCGCTAGTAGCGGCTTGTGGTGGTTCCAATTATGTATTTTGTTCACGGCAATAACGATCCGAAAAGACCGGTTTACACAATTGCGATTTGAGTTCCGAAATGGGTTCTGAACTAGCGGTTACCTCAAAAGGTCCGTAACGTTTTGAAACCTTCAACTCTGCGCAATTTGAGCTGGATGTTATCGAAACGCAAGCATTATTGTTTTAGGATATCTAACCCACACCATAGCGAAGTGCATAGTTCGATAAATACCGAACTATGAATTCCACTAGCCGCAGCACGTCCTGGGCTGAGCCAAATCATATATACCGACTCAACTTACACATTAGATATCCAGCGAAATTTACATTTAATTTAAAAATGCAACTTGAATCCAATCTGACCCAAGGCAATGCAAAACACCTACCCGGACCTAAACAATGAACTTTAGACTGTAAATTGATCTCTTCGCGCGTCCCCGATAACACACAAATGTCAAAATATCAACAGGATATGTTATCTGTGCTGACACCGGTTTAACTTTGTTCTGAATTGTTATTTCCATCCGCGGAACCTCATCGATCAAACAGTCTCCCTATGCCCTGACAACCTAGGTTTAGCCGCAACTAAACTCCTGTCTAGCCTAGTCTAAAACCTAGTGTTATACCACGTCCATTATCGACACCACTCGAAAATGGTTGAGTTTGATTTGAATGTGCTTGAATGTTTAACGACTGTGTGTGTGGGAATTTCAAAGCTCGCTAGTCGAAGGAATGAGGAGAGGATTAGCCCGCGAATATCCTAAGAGCCAATCCAGGAACCCTATGGTGAAGGAAAAAGGAATTTAGGGTCGCTCCAAGCCCAGACTCAGACTCAGATAAATTGACTTAAAAGTTCTTTCCTAACGACCCAAGGATAGTTTTGGAATTAGGGGTAGGTTGATATAAAGGTTAGGAACCGAGGTAAATCTCGGCGCTTCAGACACTCACGAAAACCCACTGAAACTTCGCAATCACCAATTCGTATAGTTCTGACGCGTAACACGGCAGACAAAAACTGTTTAGAATTCGTGAAGGCGACTGTCGCAGTAGCTAGACGCTGAGACTCAATGCTCTCCCCTCCCAGACTCTGGTATTTATACGCCTCACATGCGTCCTTTGCAAATACGCTCTGCCCAAGCGAAGCTTCTTATCACTAACTACACAGGGTCCAATTTCAACCATGCCATGCAGATCCGCCGTTCTACAAATTGTGTGTACGCATATTCACTATGATCAACCGTAGGTGATCACTCAAATCATTTGGTACTGCCGATACACAGAATCTGTTGATCGCTGACCAATAAAAGCTTGTTGCGATTAATTAAGCATTACCCGACCACTAGCTGCGCGTAGCAAAAGACCACTAGAATGATATTCAATCCAGAGGTGTCAGACCCTCCATATCATACCTCAATCGCAATTGTATATTTGCAATCAACATAATAGCTTTCTCCGTTCCATAATAACCTTTCATTATTTAGTTATTCATAATTTTATTCAACGCGCAGCCAAATCGGCTCTGATTTCTACACATCTCGCAGGAATGCGACAAAAAAACTTGACCTGAACTGAAATTCCACGAATGAACCCACGCGTCTTTTTTTTGCAAACTTTGCCAGTAAGCTACACAAAACCCTCAAACGTTATCTGAACCGATTCTCGTATTCAAAACAGCGCGGCGTTGGGCTAGCCCTCTATCACGCAGAATGAAGTATCTAATGTACCGACTCTCGTGTACCATTACACAATGAGTCCAAAAAGCTTTTAATTTCAATTGATGTTTGGGGCAAAGAAAAGTTTAGAAAGGCCTTTATCTTGTCATCATTTGGTTTTAGTCCTTCACTCGTTATTGTGTGACCTACATACAGTACCTCTTTTCTTTAGTTTAGTTTTGCGTAATCTGTCAAAAATGAGTCTAAGTTTGGCTATGTGGTCCTGTATACTGGCTGAATGTACTATAATGTCGTCCAAATACACTAAACAATGCATCCCTTGTAGTCCTCTCAATACATTATCCATGGTTCTTTGGAATATAGCAGGTGCTGTCTTTAGGCCAAATGGCGTTCTTGAAAATTCGAAAAGTCCTGCTTGTATTGTGAAAGTTGTATTTGGGTTGGTCACGTTCAGCTACCTCTATTTGATGGTAGCCGCTAGCTAAATCTAATGTAGTAAAGTAGCAGTATCTGTCGTCGGTATTAATCTCATTTTGTTTCCTAAAATCAATTACTAGTCTATACTTCTTTTCATTTGATGCGTCCGGTTTTTTTGGAAGTAAATGCACTGGGGCACTCCAGGGTGAGAATATACTATAATGTCGTCCAAATACACTAAACAATGCATCCCTTGTAGTCCTCTCAATACATTATCCATGGTTCTTTGGAATGTGGCAGGTGCTGTCTTTAGGCCAAATGGCGTTCTTGAAAATTCGAAAAGTCCTGCTTGTATTGTGAAAGTTGTTTTTGGGTTGGTCACGTTCAGCTACCTCTATTTGATGGTAGCCGCTAGCTAAATCTAATGTAGTAAAGTAGCAGTATCTGTCGTCGGTAGTAATCTCATTTTGTTTCCTAAAATCAATTACTAGTCTATACTTCTTTTCATTTGATGCGTCCGGTTTTTTTGGAAGTAAATGCACTGGGGCACTCCAGGGTGAGAATGATTCTAATGGTTTACTGATGTCGTTGTTTAGCATTTTGTCTACCTGTTTATTGATTTCTTCCTTTACTACCGGTGGTTATCTATAGGGTCTGATGTAAATGGGATCTTCATTTCGGGTTCTGATGTGATGTTTCACCTCATTAGTGAAAGTGAATGGTAGTTCTTCTGTATAAAATATGTCTCTATATTCATGGCAAAGTTTCCGTCAGTATTTGGTCTATTTCGGTGTTGTCTTTAGTGTAATTATTGGGTACTCCATTGTCATTGCATTTGGTTACTTTTTAAAGGTCTGGTTATCTCAGATCCTGTGCACTTTCCAACGTATTCTGTATAAAAGTCGTTGCTCAACATTCTCACATTTAACATAAGCGCTGGGCATCCTCATATAAAAATGGGTAAATGCTACGAAATTCATTATCGCGTCTCCGTCCTTCAGATCAGTCGGTAATTTTACTCTTTTCTCACACCTAGGTGGTATCAGAATTTTATCTGTAGGGTTATATGTCATACGTATGACTGCAGATTTTGTATAGATCATACCATTCTTCATGTCTATTTTTGCATCAAGTTGTTGTAAGTGGTCACTACCAATAAGTCCGTCATATCGTCCATCTATATATATATATATCATGCATGTAAGATTTGTGTCATTCTGCCACCCCATATATGGGAAAAGGCGTGAAGTTATGTTATGTTGTTAGGTAGGTAGGTATTTGAATAATATTGATTTGGTAGGGGCTATTAAAATACGTCGCTTTTTTATTTCATCTCCCGCCCATAATTTTATAAAATCTCGTTTACCTACCTACCTGGTTATTATTTGGTGTAACCTATAGCGGCAACCGAAATAGGACATTCTGTGAAATTGTAAATCTCTATCTAGGTATAGATAATTACGAAAATGAACCTTTTGTGATTGTTCGTAAGATACATTTTTACTGTCATTTGCGCGCCAAATTATCGTAGTATACCTTTAAAACATAACCAATAGGTACAGGAAATAGGTAGAGCTATATAAACAAGAACAAGTGAAACATGCAAATTATAGGTTGTTGTTGTTAATATATGCATGTTGACACAAATATTCTTTTCTGAAAACGTATCGCATTGGGCTAGAATATCGTCTCTTCGTAACCTGTTGGGGTGGCTATTGGCAAATAATATTTTGAATAACTTATCACACTGTTTTTCGAACATTCCCTTTTCAGTTTCCACCGCAACCCGCACGAGAAAATCTGTTCTTCACTATTGTCATCGTCAAATCTAATCAACTCGAAATCCTCATCCGAGAATAATAACAGGTAGTTTATTGTTTCGCACAACTCTATTACGATACTAACAATAACTGCATCAAAACAAAATCACCACAAATCACCGGTGAGAAGTTGTGACCTTGCGCCGCACGCGCACTTTCTCTTTCCCGTGGGGCACAACGCGGTTTCAGAAGACGCGTCCGGTTCACTGCCGCAGAGACACACTTATCAAAGATATATATCAAAACATAGATATCAAAAATGTATGGCCTTGGGACTGTCAAAAGTAAAGTGATATGCTGTCAAAACTAAAGTGATATGAAGATAATTAAACTCTCTATTTTAGGTTCAATAATCATATAAGTAGATATAATAAAACAATAGAACCGGTGAGTAGTACATTGATGATTAGTAATAAAAAATTGAATCAGCGATGTTTAGAATTCGTTTCTGTCTGAACAGATGTCTGTTTGTTCGAGGACAACGTCAAAACTAATATTTTTCTTGTGGTTTTCCCAGGTAGATAATTAGGAACAAACTTTAGGATTTGTTTATTTTCATCAAATTCAGATGTGTAGTTTTTTCGTCATTTAAATATTTTTGGATATTACTTTATTTAAAAAAAATCGAAACTGCGTTTTGATAACTGTATATGGGTTAGGTATTATTATTACGATCTAGCTAGGGCACTTCTCACTAAAACGCTATTTACCAAGTTTCACGAACATCGTCTTTATTCGCACAATAAGATCGAAGAACAATATTAAGATGTAAAGTGCATGCATAAAACAATATAAAGCGGTGGATCATTGGGTTCATATGCGGTATTCATGATATAAAGGTTTAATTGCTGCTGGTGCTGCTGGTATGAAGAAAAATATCAAAAGAAACTAAGTTGAGTCGACATGTCTCTTACATGAATGCAGATGCATTTTTGCCAAGTAAAAGATAGTCTTTAACTGCCTAAAGCGGGCCACTCATTCCAGATTTAAGGTAACGGAATATTAGACAAATCGGGTTGAAAACCGTTTCTGGCGTCGGGAACGTAATCAGTACGGAGCAAAAGACGGGGGTTTGAGGGGCGGAGCCTCACAATTGAAACAGAAACAACGACTCCTAGGTAAATAGAGAAATTTTAGCTGTTAACCTTTTCTGGAGTAGTGAACATAAGCCGTACAGAGGACGGGGCTTCGCTCCACCCCCACATTCAAAAAGAAACAACGCATGCTGCTGACTAAAATAGAAATTAGAACTGTGAGCCCTTTCTGGCGTCGAGAACGTAAAACAGTTTTTTTTAAACAAAAACAACGACTGTTGCAGAACAAATAGACAAATTGGCGATAATAAACAAGGTCCAGGGCCATACTCTTATGGCTGCTGCTAGAATAGATTTAAGGTTTCGATTGATTTTCCCACGGCTAATTATAAAGGTATGGTACATGTTGCGGGTAAAAATGCAGATAACTTTTTTATATATTGTCACTGGAGGAAAAACCATTCAATATGTTCTTTAAGGAAATTCTTTCATCATCATCATTAACATCACACTTAATTCATAAATATACATAAACGTAAACATTTACATACAGGCACATACATTGCTTCTGGCCCCACACTAGGATACCCTCATGCTGGGGTATCTTAGAGTATGGTTGTCAAAAAAGTTCGGTCGCGCTATCTACCGGCTAGGCATTTATTTATTTCATTTATTCAGGTATAAGACATGTAGGTACATAGTTATATGGCTCCCTGTCTCCTAAACTAGGTTCATCACCTGTATTTCAGGGGGCAGGCCTCTTCCATTATTTGATCCTTTACCTTAATAAACTACTGTTTATCTTCTATACTAATAAGGTAATTAATAAATCACAAAAATAATTTACAAAATGGGTAATAGAATATGTATGTAAAGTGTAAATGTGAGTGTGTGTGAGGAGAAGGATTGGGAAAGAATGAGGGATGTGGGTTATGTGAGTATGTTTCGTTGAGGTTTCGTTACCAAGTTAATCTATAGGTATGAGACTATATGAAGTTTCTGTTAGGTACACAAAATGATTTAAAAAATAGTTGGGATTAGCGGTGAAATTTGTGATTTGGGATGTTTAAGAAACTATGTGTAGTAGAGCCTCAGTATCCTCATAGGATATTTTTTTTAGCCACGTGGAGATTGTTATCTTGCAGGCCACATATTTCAAAGAGTAAATTTTTAGTAGGTTATTAGCTTTATTATATAGAAAAAACCCGAGGAAAGGGAAAAATCTTTGGACAAAAGCTGTTTTAAACGGCGTCTCGTACGGGAAAACGTAATCCCTTCTTTTTAAAAGACCTAATGAGGGATCGCAATTGAGTTGGCTATGTTTTTTAAGGATGCACTGTTGTATGAATAACTGTCGTACACTGAGAACCCCGCACAACTCGAATAGTTCCTTTGTAGGGAACATAAACGGCCGAAATTTAGATACTTTAAGGACAGACTTTTGCGCCCTCTCGAGACCCAACAATGTAGTCTTGTGCGTTCCATCCCAAACCGTGATGCAATAAAGCAAGAGTGATTGACAGAGTGCATAGTAGACTGACTTTAGGAGGTTGGGATCTGCAACATGACGCAGCTTTCTGAAAACATAAATAAATTTTCGAACTCTACTAGTTATATTGGCCACATGAGAACCAAAATTAAGGTTTTGGTCAATAATTATACCCAGGTATCTAATAGATTCTGTTTTCGCTAGTATTGTGCAGAGATAGTTTGCATTGAGGTTATTCAAGCATGAATGAGCTTTAAGGAGGAAATTCGAATCCGGCTGAGTTTTGTTTCTCATTGTTAACGTCATATATTTAGTCTTATCCGCATTCAATGTTAGGATGTTTAGATTCAGCCACTGCGATACAACGTCGAATCCCCCCTGTGCAAGGACAAATACCTCATCCCAGGTGTTGGAGGAAAAGCACAGTGCTGTGTCATCGGCAAACGAGACAATTCTGCCCTCCGCTAGCTCAAGCTTTGTCAGCTCATTGATGTATACAAGAAAGAGCGTGGGTCCCAGTATACTACCCTGTGGAATGCCGTAAGTTATAGGTAAGTCTTCGCTTGTATAGTTATTAATTTTTACAAATTGAGTACGGTCAGATAGGTATTCCTTAATAAGGTCCAGCTGGAGACCCCTGACTCCCAGTTTTTCCAGTTTCTTAAGTAGGAGCGGGATGGAGACCGTGTCAAAGGCCTTGGCGAGGTCTAGAAATATACAAAGACACTTTTTACCTACATACAGATTTTGCGTTATGTGGTCGGTAAGGTCGTGCACAGCATCTGCTGTCGATTTATTAAAACGAAAACCATATTGGTGTTCGGATAGAAGTTTATTTTTCTCCAAATAATTAACTAGCCTTTTGTTTATGAGTCGCTCTAGTATTTTGGATAAAATAGGCAAAATTGATATTGGTCGATAGTTAATAACACAGCCTACATCACCACTCTTATGAATTGGGCGTATTAAGGATCTTTTGAAGACTACAGGAAAGACACCTCTAGATAGGCAAAGTCTACAAATGTGAGTTATAGAGGGAACCAAAATGTGTCTATATTTCTTCAGGAAGGATGAAGAGATAGAGTCCCATCCAACTGAGCACTCACTTCTGAGACCCAAGACAAATCTGATTATCTCGCTCTCATCGGTATCTAATAGAACAAACGAATCAGCCTGCGAGGTGGATGGGATATTCTTTGAGAAATCATTTGAAGTAGGCTGATTGATTTTATCTGCCAGATTTTTCCCTATGTTAGCAAATATCTTTGATTGAGAGTTCATGGGTATTGTTTGATTTAAGGAGATCGCTGGCCATTGATTCCGGTTTACGCAAATTAGCTATATTTTTGATTGCTGACCATATGTTTTTGCTATTTTGTCCTGCTTGGTTTAAGAGTTCTCTTTCGTAGTTTATTTTTATTTTTTTCAAAAGTTTGTTGCAGAAATTACGGTATCGCAAATATGTAGTTGTAATGATAGAGTCATCAGGGGATTGTTTCGCCTTTTTATGAAGCTTATCTCTATTACGCGTATTATGAGTAAGCCAGGGGTTATCCAGTCTTTAATTATTCTCTTCCTTTTTGCGATAGTACATGTTTGGCTATTAGAGCTTATAGCATGCTGAAGTATAGAGACTAAAGTGGCTGCGGCTTCATTCGGATCATCCAAGGACTTAATTTCAGATAAATCAATTAATTTCATGGTATTCTCGAGTTCCTGGTGATTAATTTTAGTAAAAGTATTTGGAGCGAAAGATCTCTCTTTCCTTAGATCCAGAGAGAGTAAAACCGTATTATGGTCTATGATGGAGGTATCCATGACTAGAGTAATGGCAGGCAATTCACTATTTAGCTTTACACCTTCACATTTTAGAATGACGTGGTCCAAACAATTTCTAAGCCTAGTCGGTATGCGGTGAGCTGGAAGCAGGCCATGAAACGCAGTAACGTCTAGGTATTGGGAAGAGTGTGAGTCTGTGTTGGTCTCTTTAATGTCTATATTGATGTCACCCAAAATTATAACATTTTTGAATGTTGATAGGTTTTGGAGGACTGAATCTAAAGAATCTATGAACTGCTTTGTGTTTTTGTACGACGGAGAGCGATATATCGCCACCACTGCCGTATCTATACCCAGCTTTATAACAAGACAATTTGCATCAAGGAATGGTGGTTCCTCCACTGTACAGCTAATTACCCTCTTCGTGTATACCACAATACCTTCATTTTGGTTGTTATTGCATTTAGTAGAAAATTGATTATAGTTATTGATAGATAGTATTTGGGGACTGGACGCCAGCCAGCATTCTGTTAAAACAATTAGATCACAATCAATATTTAGTCTAGCTGTAAGTGTCAAAAAGCTGGGAAGGTTACAATGAATGCTTCTAATATTCTGTGTAAGGATGTTAAGACGTAAATTAGAACATGGGATAATCACCGCACACTCCTCAGGAGTGCAAACTCTGGAAGTTGATAGCGAAACATTGTCCATTTCGCGGGCAATTAATTCATAGCATAGGCATAGGACTAACATGTCATTGGCACAACGTGGTCTTGCCACTATACAATTATTATTTTCTAGGGTAGAAAATATTATATAAGTTTTTTTTAATGTTTATGTTGTATTTAATAGATCTCTAATCTGAAGTTTATCACAGTTTATTCATGATTATTTATTTGTTTTAGCTAACCATATTTTAAACAAGATATCGTTGAGTAATAAAAGTTTAGGATAATTTAGTAGTATTTCTGTTTTTGTTCCTGCTTGGTTTCATGTATTAGTCAACGAGAAAAAACGGAAAAAGTTTGAAAGTTTTGTTTGGCGATTTAAAATTTTTCATTTCAATTTTATTATTTGGTGTTGAGCAGTTTTTTTCCAGTTCAGCGTTTTGATTGAAAACACTGCAAAAACTCCTGGCGCAAGTAGAGCTAAAACCAGGCATTCAAGCCACAACATTTGACCAGTTAAAACGGAAAGTCGCAAAAATGCCTAGAGCGCACAGGTACTGACTCTAGTTTTTGATGAGATGGTGATAACCTGGACAGGAAAAACGATTTTATAAATGGTTTAAGCGACAATGGAGTAGAGAGGAAAAATACCTTTTGTGACCATGCTCTAGTTATGATGGTTAGAGGCGTTATTAAAAAATATAAACAGCCCATTGCTTACATGCCGCCAAAGCTCAACATCGTCGTTAGATATGAAAAAGATCATACAAGGCTGCATTAAAAAATTGCAGGAGACAGGCCTCAAGGTAGTAGTCACAGTTTGCGACCAAGGGGCAACTAATGTAGCCGCAATCAATTCCTTAATACGCGACACGAAAGAAAAATATCTAAGAAGGGAAGAAGAATACAGAGGAGGGTTCTTCGAAATAAATGAAGAGAAAGTCTTCCCCATTTATATCACCTCATCTCATGAAAGGCATAAGGAATAATCTTCTTACAAAAAACCTCGAGTATAAAATTAATGGTCAAGAAGGTGTTGCAATGTGGTCAGATCTCCTAAAACTCTATAGGAGGGCACCAGGTTATAATGGAGTACGCATGGTGTCAAAGCTAACCGCCCAGCATGTGGAACCTGTAAAAATTCCGAAGATGAAAGTGAAATACTGTACTCAAGACTTCAGCAAGTCCGTGAGAGTAGCACTTGGTTTTATGGCTAGTAAGTATAATAATTTTATGACTAGATAATTATAGCAGCAGTAAGATTTACCTTTCTATGACTTCTAAGCATTGGTCGTCGAAACGTAGGATACTCTTAAACATGAGATTAGACAAAGGGAATGGTACGGCATTGGGTCAACAAGATGCATATAATGTGAACATTTGAAGACTGTAGCTCAAACCGTTTGGCTGTAAAACCTATGTGACAGAATGATGGACAGACGGTGGTGACTAAGCCCAAACTCTCTCTCTCCGACAGAAGGCCTGAGCCCAATGGTGGGACCCATATAGGGCTCATGGAAAAAAGACCCCTTTTTCTAATTTTTTGTTAAGATGTTTTTGTTTTATATTTCAGGTGAGGGATTACTTCCAAAATGTTCTAAGGAGACTGCTGATATACTGCTGTTTTTTAACGATTTATTTGACTCTGTAAATGGGAGTTTTAGTGAGCCAAGAGGAGGAAATTATTTGAAAAGTGCAGTCACTCCACGTTCTCAACACCACAAATTGTGACAAAAAAGCCTGCCCGTCCTAAAATACATGCGGTACATTGCAAAAAATAAAAAAACCGGTCAAGTGCGAGTCTAAATCGCGCACGAAGGGTTCCGTACCACCGTTCAATGGAAGCGATGGCGTGGAGTGAATAGTTTGGATTTTACACAGCAAAATATTGTTTACAAAGTTATTGGTGCGGTTAATTTCACACTCCATGTACGTAACCAGGTGCATCCATAAGTTTGTATGTGGTATTGAAAGAATTGTTGTATGGGAGCCCCCTTAAATATTTCTTTTATCCTGTTTTTTAGTATTTGTTGTTATAGCGGCAACAGAAATACATAATCTGTGAAAATTTTAACTCTCTAGCTAGCTAGGTTTTTGAGTTACAGCCTGGTGACAGACGGACGGACGGACGGACGGACGGACGGACAGCGAAGTCTTAGTAATAGGGTCCCGTTTGGAACCCTTCGGGTACGGAACCCTAAAAAGTAGCAGTGCCTACTTTGTCAAGCTGGGTGAAGACGATTGAAAGTTTTCAATTGATTGTGGAACATTTTCACAAGCTGGGTCACAGATCAATCAAGACCCATTAGAAAACTTTTTTGGTGCTGTAAGATCACATGGTTTTGGCAATATCATGCCCAATTGCCGCCCAGCGGCATTCGAATCTGCATACAAAACGTTGTTAATAAACAATCTCACGTCTGCTCACTCTGAGGGAGCAAACTGTGAAGAAAACGAAACCGAGTGCTTGCATAATTTAAAAATATACTTCAACCGACAAAACTGCGCTCCTATGGCAGAAGCCATCATTTTTGAAGAAGATTTAAACATAAGGTTAATAAATACTGACTTATTGCCAAAAAGCCGAGAACGTAATGACGTTGAAGAATGCGCGGCAGTTGCATATTGCTGTGGCTGGCTTATTAAAAAAGCAAATCAACGCGTCTATAAATCATGCAAGACTTGTGAATAATCAGTGGAGACAGAAAAGCTTGAACGATTTCACTCCTTTATAAAGTTAAGCGAATTTAACAAAGAAAAAAACCTGGCTTCAATACCCAAACAGGCATTTTTTTGACGTCTTCGTCCAAATTGAGATTGTTGTGCAAAACATTTTAGAAACGAAATGTAATATAAAAGGCATTACTAATTACCTAGAGATTGTGGTTTTAACTAACATTGATTTCACCTTTATAAATTGTAAAGTCCACAAAAATGCACTAACCGAATATTTAATAAAAAAGTCAATAGATTTTTTTGTTACCCATTGGTGCAGAGAAATTAACAAATACCTTACCAATAAGGTATTTGTCAGTACAAATGAAATTCACGACGAGATGAAATTAGCCGCAAAAAAATATGTGGACAACAAAAAGGGGAAAAGGCTAAGCAAACGGGAGTTGCACTTGCAGTTTGATCGACTGTATTGTTTTAATTCTTTTTATTTTATTATTTTTATTTTTATTACTTGTTTTGGAATGTGATTGTCTAAATGTTTGGATATTATTGTATGAAATACCTCATAACTTAGATTTGCGTTTTTGGTGTTGTGGAAAATAGTGTCCCAGTTTATTTCTTGTAAAGTTTTTTTAAATGCTTGTATTTTACTGTTTGAGAATATTCTCCTTTCAGTGTATAGAGTTTTATTTTTCTGGTCTTTTATTTACATTTGCGTTTACTGATTTATGATCGGACAGGCCATGATCCTCTACGAAAGACTTGTTTATGAGCGGTTTGTAATTTGTGAATATGAGGTCAATACAAGTTGAGCTTGTAGGTGTAACACGTGTTGGTTCATTTATTAATTGTGTTAGATTAAGG
Organism: Argyresthia goedartella; assembly: GCA_949825045.1. Taxonomy (NCBI): domain Eukaryota; kingdom Metazoa; phylum Arthropoda; class Insecta; order Lepidoptera; family Argyresthiidae; genus Argyresthia; species Argyresthia goedartella. Next base: position 22,225,350 of record OX463834.1, read on the forward strand.
AGCGCATTATGTTTAGGAGCTCTTGAGCACTTGTATGAGATTATCATATTAAAACACAGAAATATAGTTTATTTTTGCTTAACATGGTTTGCAATTTGATCTTAAATATGTTACTTTAGTTTCACATGATACAACCTTAGATGGGTATAAAAATGATATATTTACTTAACTAGTAGTTATCAATAATATTTACATGAGAATTTTGTGCATAAAGTTTAGAATGTTAGAGACCATATCAGTTTTGATTATGTATTAGCTTGCAAACGAGGAAATTAAATTTATATTATCAGGACTGCGATTTAAAAAATGTGTAAATGTGTAACCTTCATAATGTATTAAACTTATACATCTTGTATATATCCAAACCAAATTGTTTTATTAACTAGACAGTTTTTTAGTAATGTGGTGCTACAAAGTTATACTGAGATGATATTTGTAAGAAAGTTTTTAATTAATATCAGTACCTATAACTAGAGTACCATGTTTATAAGTTCCATAACGGTTATAAAGATAAGGAACTTATAAACGTAGTACTCTAGTTATACTGAAAAAATACAAAAAACTTTCTTACAAATATCATGTTAGTGTAACTTAGTAACTAGTTGAAAAAAAAACAAACATTCAAAGCTTCCTTTTCGCTTTTCGCGCAAATTTTTGTTCCATGCCGGTCCGCCGTCAGCAGCACTGTCTACGTACCACTGAAAAATGTCAAGATGCCCATCTTCTTCCTACTATACGTTTTTATTGGATACCCTGTGTCGTGGGTACCACAAACAGAGACGTCACACACATATAAACATCCAAGACATGGAGTTTTTTTTCTTTACCCCTAGCCGGGGATCGAACCCGGGATCTCACGCATGGTAGACAGAGCCACAACCGATGCGCCACAGATGTCGTAATCTCAATCCAAAATTGGGCAAGTGCCTAATCGCTATCTTCAAAGTCCTGTACCAACTATTTCAGTGAGATCCTGACGACTTTATCATTACATTTCGATCAAAGTCGACCCTCCGATGTCACCCCCCTCTTTTAATTCCTAAAGTCCCTGCAGGCTAAGTTGCGGGCATCAGCTAGTAATTTAATCAACTTTGATATGTCAGTGGTAGTATATTCATTTCTGATTGCTTATTTTTAAATATCGTAGGACGAGATCCGGGCCCAGTTTTCCTAGGCAGAAGTTTCCAGACGTACAAGTTTATTCAAGTGGTTGTGGTATATCATACTTATTTTTGATTTTCTTCTGCCACATCTTGTTTTTCTGTGTCTTCAAAAATCTAAGGAAGCCGAGATCGATTCCCTTTAGCGTCTCATAGCTTGAGATTGTCTTCTCTTGGACTTTATCAACAAAGAGTGAAAGAACAGGAGCATATTGAGAGTGTAAATTTTCTGCTGTAGCCATGAACGTGGCAAATGAAATGGCATTGGCATTGGCATTGGCAGGGCATTGGTATCCGTCTTGTGGACGTGCTGTGGGAAGAATCAAGTCACATTCTTTACTGTGGCGTAGTATTGGGTGTGGTTTTGGTGATGGACGTTTGCCGTCCTTTTTCTCATTGTCTTCTGGGTGGTCGCACGGTGCGTTTTCGTCGACAGCCTGTTTTTCCGCACTACCCACATTGCCTTTTTTAGTTTGGTTTCCGTCGTCTGTCTTCTCAATAGATTTGGGATTGCTTGGCTTAGGTTCAGATTCTTCACATTTATCCTTGTCCTTTATGGAAACAGAGGAGTGAGCGTTTTCGGCGACAGCCTGTTTTTCCGCACTGTCTGCAATGCATTTTTCAGCTTTATTTTTGTCGTCTGTCTTCTCAATAGATTTGGGATTGCTTGGCTTTGGTTCAGGTTCTTCACATTTATCCTTATCCTTTTTGGAAACTGAGGATTTTGCGTTATCAGCGACAGCCTGTTTTTCCTCGCTGCATTTTTCAGCTTGATTTTTGTTATCCGTCTTTTCAATAGATTTTGGATTGCTTGGCTTAGGTTCTGGTTCTTCACATTTATTCTCGTCCTTTTTGGAATCTGAGGAGGGTGCGTTTTCAGCTACAGCCTGTTTTTCCGCACTGTCAGAACTGCATTTTTCAGCTTGCTTTTTGTCGTCTGTCTTATCAATAGATTTGGGATTGCTTGGCTTAGGTTCTTCACATTTATCCTTGTTCTTTTTGGAATTTGAGGAAGGCGAGGAGGATGACATGACGGCGATATTTTGATGTATATCAGATATTCATGAAATACCTTTTAATAATTATCTGGAACTTGTATTGATCATATTTATCGCTGTAGATATGCCATTGGCTAGTCTTGTGTTATTATTTTGGCATGATTGCTATTTTTTCATCTTGTTTCATCACAGAAAGTAATCCAAAAGTGGTTTCACCACAACTTCACTCCTGACAAATGACATCAATGCACAGATTATATAGGGATACTATGTCATCAATGTAGTATCCCTATATAGTCCGTGCCATCAATCAAATGGTTTCTTTTTTTTAGGGTTCTGTACCCGAACTAGAAAAAGATATCAGAAATTAAAGGTGGTCTCCAACATAAAAGAGACATGTTTTCACTATTATTATTAAAGTAATTTTGACAACATTACAGATACATAAATCCAAATCGTTGTACATATATCATGGTACTTAACCCTTATCATTTATAAAAATAATATATAGAATTTATTACATTCTTGAAATACAATCAGATAATTTATAAGGCCATGTCAATTCATTTATCTTAATATCAATAACAATTTCATAAAACAAATATTTCATACGTAAAATAATTACAATAAAACACTGTCATGCGTTCTTCTCGCAGAACATTCCACATTCTCGCACAATATGCCTCCATGCATCACCAAACAGATGATTCAGCTGTGCTGCAGCCAATAGTGAGTTGAGCCTGTCCCGTGCCCGGACTAGCGGTGACTCACAGGGCGCTATAATTTTTTTTTGTGTTGGAGGGGCAAAAAATGAAATTACCCCTTGCCCAAGAGTCAGACCCCCCTGCTATGTCCCCCTGCAATGTCACACATTGAGCGGGCATCAGCTCATGTAGTATACGGACTAAAAACAAACCCTTTGTTGTGTTGTGTGACAGTTATCGATAAAATCGAAATAACTGTGAGTCATGGACGGCGGTATCGTGCGGTGCGTGCCGCCCGCTAGCAGCTGGAGCCTTCGCGCGCATAGGTAGTTGTCAGGCATGAATAGCGCGCATACCGCACTGACAAGCGCCACGCAATCAGACGCACAGTCAGAAACTATTCGGTGTTACGTCTCACCTCTAGTAAGTTGTATCCAAGGCGGATGGATAAAGGTAGTATCCAAATTTCCTCTTGTATAGGTATCGTAGAAAAGCTTTGTGTAAATTCTCGAGTATCAGGACTTATAAGCTTTCGTGTAGATTCCGAATAAATAAAGAGCTAGATTCAAGTTTGTTTCTCACTAAGACTGGGTAAAGAGGCTGGACCACACCCAATTTATGGAATACCTTACTATTCTGTATCACAAACCCTAATCTTTTAAAGCATTCCTTGGCCATAGCACCTTTGAACGTAACACCGAGGTCCTTCATCGACTACATTGGAGTCATAGACTCCATGCCGAATGTAAACGCCGCACTAATAGGCCGAGGAGAGCGCCTGAAGAACATTAAACAACACTTCTCACATTTTTAGGGTTCCGTACCCGAAGGGACGGGTTGGACAGCGGAGGCTTAGTAATAGAGGCCATTACTAATCCTCCGCTGTCCGTCTGTCACCAGGCTGTATCTCCGTAATGATTTTATTTCTTTAGCAGCGTATCATTATCAAATGCCTTCGATAGCGTGCAGCCTCCATTGCAGAATAAATATGAGATATAAGGGTAATAGTTGATTTACCCCTAGTGAAACCGTATTGTTTGGCATGGAGTTATTTTGTACGATTGAAGTGTGAGAGCATTTGATTGAGTATAAACCTTTCAAATATTTTACTTAGTGCTGGAAAAACAGATATTGGTCTGAAATTTGAAGGATCACCCTTGTCTTCCGACTTGAACACAGGTATTAGTTTATTGTGTTTCACGAGTTCTGGGAAAGCTTCATCGTCAACACATTTATTGAATATACAAGCTAAGTGTGGGCTATACCTAGAGGTACTGAACCAATGACTTAGACTGATATATACAGGGTGACGGTAGATCGGTGCAAAGACTTAAACCGAAGTTAGTAAAAACCATTTAGAACCATTTGAGGCAAACATACACACAGCGAAATCTTACCGTTAAATTTTTATTGATGATTTTGAAGAAAATTTCCAGATTTTCACAGTTAAGTGATTAACATTGCAAAACTAAACAATAATTGGATTATTAAATAAATAAATTACTAAAATAAATTACTTGATAAGCATTTTAATAAATCTTGAGTTGTGCATCTGCTACGTCAGACATAGTTTTTACAGACCATTGAAGAGTACGGCAAATTTCAATCAAGAAAACTCAGGGTTCGATTTAACAACATCATCACCTATCTTATCATCATTATTGAACACTCAAAACTGCGGTATCCCAAATATTGTTGGCGATTCTTCAGTCAGTCAGCGAAAAAACCATTAGCCGTGGGGCAAATCCAATGGCACATAATTTCTTCACTAGGACGTCGTTATCGACTCTAACATCCCCGATCCATGCTCTCCGATATCATCACGACCATATCAGTAAGTTGGTGGTTACTGAGCGACGCCTGAATCCGTGTTGACGGTCGTACAAATACGGTGTATTCTGCGGACTGATTATACCATAAATGTTTGATTTGAATAATTTTGGCAATGTAGTCAGGATCGCAATCGGTCGATACTGATTTATAGAGGAAGTGTAGTTTATCTTGGGACCATCCAATGACATACTCGAGATAGCTAGGAAGGTTCCTAATAATGATACCGGTGAACCACACCGGATAACGCCTGCTAGGTTGGCTTAGTCTGATCATCTATGGGATCGAATTATTGAATATCTCCTAGACGGTATCGTAGAAGCGAGCAATTGCCGCATCACATCAGGAGCCCCGACAACATTCGCCCAAGATACGCATGAGTTCGTACAAAACTGCATGGTTGCCCTTTGCAAAATTCCAGTCATTGTGTGCGCTAATGTTGCTAGGCTTCAAGCGGCCGGATCGCTCTTCCGCGCTATGCGCCATCAATAGCGGTGCAATGACGTCGAGAGGCAGAAGGTAGGCATCAGTGCTTGGAACTAGGCTGCCTGACACGGAGGTGCGCACGGTTGTAACATGTTCGCTAAATAATAATGCCCCTGAGAATTACCAAATGACAATAATTCGATATTATCTAAATTTTTCTGCTCCCTAATAGGCGTTAATGTACATGGCGTTGTACCGAAACCAACAACGTTTTTTTTTGTTGTATTGTATTATTTTTTGTCCTTATGTTTGCTTCTACAATGGTATGGAACCCTTCGTGTGCCTGCACTTGACCCATTTTGTGTTATTGTTCTGTGACGGTTGAATGTTCTTCAACTATAAATAATGTTTAAAACCTCCTTAGAATCCAAAACAAGCCATCCCAGCATGTAGGTAAACAATAATCGGGGAAACGGTCGGTGAGGTGACTTGATTAGTTATCTATTTGTTTTTAAGTTACTAAGATTTAAGTATATATACCAGTGAACAATAGAGAAAGGATTAATAAAACAAGTAATTTTATAAACTCATATGCCTTTATTTCGTACTGGTGCGTTTCTCTTACATAGACTTAGTACAATTTAAACAAAAACATATTTTTTATTCATCTATTATCATTAAAATGACGTAATTTTTATCACTTAACTCGATATGCTCTCAGAAATAGAAATAAAAAGCGGTAGTCAATAAATATATAGAAAAATATAAATATGCAGGGTGTAACAGAAAGGTGAATGAAACAAGTAAAACGAACATCATGTTAACATGTCGTCAAATGTATATCACATTATGCTTCATAGTCAGCATGACGTTTATAAAGTTTGATTGCAACTTTATGTGCCACCCTTTACAACATAAAGAAAAAAACACAAAATTGGCTGCATATCAAATGTTCTAAACCATCTTGCTTTCTTTGGCGGAATATCATTATTGCTTCAGAAAATTCTACACAAATCATGGATTGTAGGATTCAAGACATTACAATAGTATACAAGTCTTTGGCGTTCCTCTAAACTGTATGTTGTTAATGTCATAAAATAAAGTAAAATATTGCAAAAGATTGCTTTGACGGTACTTACAGGCAAAGAACAAAATATCTATGAGCTAGGTTATTTACAAAATAATAAAAAATGGACGGAAAAGATAAGATTGCAACTAATAAGCATAGTATTATAATAATAGCTTTAAAAACAATAACCTAAAATAATTTTGAACATGTTTTTCTGGCCAGCAATAGGCTTGAAATTACTTAAAAATTTACAACTATTGTGATTTTTTATGATAATTATTGAAAGTATTCCCAAGTATATTGCAAACCAACAAAATTAAACTAAATCTTAGAAAGCGATATAAGTATAATCTCATAGTAATTTCAAAATAAAAATCTGTCTACAAGTTTTTGACTGTCAGAAAGAGCAACAAAAGGTCATTTACTTAATACAAATATCTGTTCTGTAAAAACAATAAGTTACATAGTTCTTAAAATTAACTATTTTGAATTAAAACGCACTATTGTGCATTTCGAACAGCGTTCACAACACAACCTATACATAGAATAACAAAGTATAATCTTGGAAATCATTAACCATATACAATTATACAAAATATGTATAGGTAGGTACTATTCTATTAGTACTACACTGAGGTAAAGGAAATGAAACTAGTAAGTATGCTTATCCTTAATAATTATTAAAGACATCAAATTATATTAAGATTCATTAAAATACTATTATGTACACAGCTTACATTTTACAAAAAGTAATATTTTTATATTAACACTTTGGCTCTCTCCTTTAGAATCCTTTTTTAAATAAGTATAAGTAATGAGTATACAATGCAGTTGGTAATAAAACTGGGAAAGCTTAATTTGAAAATACTGACCAAAAACATGAAAGGAAAACACGTCACTACAAACCCGTATTCAAAATTGCGTAAGAAGTAATTATTACATTTTTTGATCCACAAATTGATTTATAAGGAAAGGTTCACGGTAGATATAAAATGTAAATATAACTGAATGTGTTTAGAAATTGATTTTGTGTTACAGAACTTTAAGAGGCCTTGACAAGCTATGTACACGAAACGAAAAAGTCTCAGTCAACGGAAATCAGGCTGTCAGTTACTCGTCTCGAAGGATCATGCTAGGAACCCAGGTATGAATTAAATACTTTTTAGTTTTGTTATAAGGTCATTTATTTGGAGAGACATTTCATACATACTGAATAGCTGACATCCTGATCATAATACACTATTAACAATCCTTTGAATCCGGATGTTAACACTAGAGAAACAGTTGATGCTCTACGCAGACTAGAGCGACATAAGCCTTGCGCAAGAGTGGCGGAATGGGACTAGCCAGCGTTTGTGACTTGACGTTAGGTGTGCGCTGAGCCTACTGTGTGTGTGTGTGTATGTATCACTTGTCTGTTTGTTCGTTGTGGACCGCCGACAGCTACTGTTGGCCGCACGGCGTCCTTTGATATCTGTGAAAACAAAATGATATGAATAATTTTGAAGTTTTTGCGAGTCTTTACCTATAAGTAAAATGAGAAAAGGAGTAAACTGGGCCGGCATACATAAAATTTCTCATTTAGGCCTGAGCCATAGCTTTAGATGATCACTAGGTATTTATTATAATTGTATTTTTCAAGTGCTACTTTGTCCTTAATTCGATGTATATGTTTTATGTTGGACCATATATACAGTACATGTTTATTTTTGTGTCTACATCATATAGCAAATTATAATATTTGGTTAATGAAAATCAGCTTAAAAAGTCTAATCAAAGGTATTTCTAAACAAAGATAGAGAAACCATCTTAAAAGCCGTTCAAGAGAAAAATAAACTTTTAAAAGTTTCAAAAGTGTTTTCGCAGCGAATCACTTAAACTTAATGCCCTGTAAGTTGTCTAGGTTCCCAAGGGAGGTCTCCGCCCTTTGTCGCCTCCCTGGGGACAGATCTCGGGTATTGATGGACAAATGTGCAAAAATCTATAGTGATTTGCTGATTTGCTCTTTGTCAGATTTCATTTGATTTAAAACGCTTTCGTACTTGCGAAAAATATCAAGAGACGACGAAGGCAGATATTTGAATTCAAAGTCCTTAATTTAGTTAACGTCTTCCAAAAGATTACTCATTATAGCATTCTTGTGAACAAGTCGTACCTATTTTTTTTATATGATTAACAAAAAATCTTTATAAAGAAAATCTAAAAAGGTGAAAACGGATAGCTTCTGTATTTTTTTAAATATCATAGTATTAAATTAATAAAGAGCCGCTGCTGGAAAATCCAATAGTCCGACAAATTCCAAATAAATATCAGTTCCAATAATGTTCACCTACCCATAAAATCAGAGATTCCATTGTATCCACCTGATTCAACACTCGATGACATATGGAATCCTATAGTTATCCTACGAACCCCTCACGATCCCGTAGCTTTGATGCATTGCTATGGGAATTGGGGATTTGACTCTAATTTGATAGTATGCTCAAAACAGCGCGCTCTGTTCCCGACTCTATCCTATAAAAGTACTGCCTTTATTGAGTTGCTATCGATTTAATGTTGTTTTGTTTTTGTTCCTGCATTTCTTTTATTAAAAGTGCGCGGGTTAGCAAACATTGTAAGGATTTTAAAAAGTGCTATAGTTCGCATATTGACTGAAACTTGGTCATGAAAAATTTGTGCGCAAAATGGCTGCCGCGATAGCTCACCATTGAACAAAAGCAGCAACGTGAGGAAGTTTCGATGCAGTGTTTAGAGAAATTTCATAGCAATAAAGCCGACATTTTACGACGATTCATCACGATGGACGAAACATGGGTCTACCACTTCACGCCTGAGACGAAAGAACAGTCAAAACCATGGACTGAAAAGGGAGAACCAGTCCCAAAGAACTCGAAGTCGGTTTCATCTGCTGGCAAGGTCATGGCGTCGGTATTTTGGGATGCGGGAGGATATTTTTTATTGATTATCTTCAAAAAGGCGGAACCATCAACGGCGAGAACTACGTAAAAATATTGCAGCGTTTGACTTCACTCAAACGCTGCAATAGTTTAACGTAGGTACATTAAGATAAAATGGCCACATTTAGCGAAAAAGAAAGTGTTGTTTCATCAGAATAACGCACCGGTTCACAAGTCCGCAAAAAATAATGGTTGAAATTTGAATTGCTTCCCCATACACCTTATTCGCCAGATCTAGCTCCATTGGATTATTTTCTGTTCCCAAACTTGAAAAAGTGACTCGGAGGGAAAATATTTGCCAATAATGAAGAGGTTGAGTCTTCTGTTGATGGCTATTTTTCGGAGCTTGATATATATATATATATGTCACCGGAAAATAATACGATCCGCAAGTTTATAAATTTCCTAGGAAATTTATAAACTTCCTTCTAGATTATATTAGGCTAGGTTAGGTTAGGTTAGGTTATGTTAGGTTAGGTTAGGTTAGGTTATGTTAGGTTAGGTTAGGTCAGGTTAGTATATTTATAAACTTACGGATCGTATTATTTTCCGGTGACATATATATATACAGGGTAACGAAGCTATCGAACATTGCTGGGAAAAGTGTATTGCGGTAATTAGGCCGCTTACTTCTGCGACCACCCTCGTAGATTGGATCTTTTAAATCCGATTTTTAAACAACAACATTTTCCATATTATTAAATACTTTATTATGTGTGACAAAAGTGTGGAGTATTTAACACAAGCCCCCTTGCCCATATTTTAGATAAATGCAGGTTTCCGATTTTTAACTGTGACGGTAAATATCGTGATAAAACCGTCTTATATCTTCATACCCGCCGCCATATACATGTTATGTTTCAATGTGATGCCCGAAAAGTCGGATAAATCCCAAAACCTGCAGTAAATTACAGGTGATACCTGGGCGCCAACATTGTTCCCTGCGGTACGCCCGTGAACGTTCGCATTGGCCAGTGGTTTCAGGTGATAAAACGCTTTAGATTTATTCCCAGCTGGGGCTCATTTGTTTTCCGAGGCTCCCCTAAACGGACGGCTTTTAAAACCGGCTAAATGCGCGTAAATCTTAATGTGTGTTGTATCTACAGATTGGATAACATGTTGTTGTGGATTCTAGGAGCTCCGTGGTCAAATGGGTTTCAAGCTTGCTTCTCATACAAGAGATGCAGGTTCGAATCCTGACCATGTACCTATGAGATAATTAATTTATCTTAAGTGCATTTTCGGAAGCTCAGTATTCCGAATAACACGCTAAGCTGTAGGTCCCGGCTACTATCGCTACGTGGTAGTGGTCGTAAAACCCCTCCAAGAACCCGCACTGAGCCAGCGTAGTGGAGTATGGCTTGTTCTTACTCGTGTCCGGGTAGAGGCCTGTGCCCCTCGGTGGGGACATTAATGTGCTACATTTATTAATTATTTATAGTATTATTGGGTGCTTACCTATGAAATTGGCGAATTTTTCTTACAGATTCAGGAGTTCATAATTCGAGTAATTCAATAGCTATTTCCAGTTTATTTTTTATTGTTTCCAAATTAATTTCAATATCTTAAATCTACTTATTAAATTTTCTTTTAATTTTCAGTTTGATAACTAAAATGTTATATTCAAAAGCAGTGCCTCCTAAATGTCATCCATTTTCATGATAATATTCGTATTTTTTTTTTACCTCTGACACTTTTCAAAAATTATACAAAATTTTCTGTTAGCTAAATGTTGTCTCATTCATACACACAAAGTTTACAAAATTAGGATCTGTCGTTCCTAAAAAAAATACAAAAATGTTTATACTGAAAATTGAGTTAACTTCAATTTCTCCATACAAAACGCCAATTTCATATGTAAGAACCTAATTTATTGATTCTCGATTGCTATGTGATTGGTGTGTTTATGAATGGTATTCAATTGTTATGAGTAGAAAAAGTAAACTGTAGTAGTAAGTATGAAAATGTTGTAGATTGGAATAAGTTTTTTCAAAAATCAAATTACACAAGACAAAGATGGTACGGTAGTGCCTTTGTTCTACAAGCCGGGGGCACTACCGTTCCTCCTGATGAAGGAGTCCAACAGAAAAAGACTAGTGACGAATTCTGAGGTTGATGACCAAGACAGAGTCAAGAAAATAAATAACTTAGGCACACTACTTATTCACTGCGAGTCAACACTAGTATCTCGATAGCTTTGCCAAAACCATATAGCTATCAAATTTATTTAGATAATAGTATTGACTCACGTTCGGAGTAGAGGGCCTTAGTGCGAAAAATTTAAAACAAGTTAATTAAGTTAGGTTAGGACTAATCTAGAGTCAACTTTTACATTATACACGAATATTTGGAAGTGAAAGTTTACTCGACATAAGCGCTAACCTGCGTGCGATCTGTCGAGTCTAAGAAGACACAGAGACACAAAAGTAAACTCACCACTTAGATAACAGTCCCGTGGCGGTGGAATGCGTCGCGTACGGACCGCCGTACGGAGAGTATTGTGAGTACGGAGCTGCGTACGCATACTCGCTGGCCAGGGTTGTCGTACCTGGAATACAAATAATAAATATATGGTAAAAATAAATGTAGCTCATTAAAGTCATCACCGAGATACGAGTGAATGAGACTTAATCCACCACGCTGGCTCCGTGCGGGTTGATGAAGGGGTGTCGGGATGGTGGCCAACCTAACTGACAGAAGTTATCAAGCTGTCCTATTACAAAACTTCACGAATACTACCACTGATAGACTATAGACTGATACTTAAAGATATGTATCCGGCCGCGCGGGAAATGACAGAGCCAGTGGTGTGATATTTAAGGGGCACGATAAGCCTGGGCGTAAGCTGAGATGCAGGTGAGGCAGGTCCACGCAGCGCAGGACAGAGCAGATTTTGTAATGCTTGAACGCACGAGACCTGCGTACGCTACGGCGTAGACATGTGCAAATCGTCTGTTGTTTTTACTAGCTGTATAGGCTATATAGGATGCGTCTTGTCCTAATGGGGAGTTATCGAATTGCCACAAAATTAAATGTTGTTAAAACGGTCTTGAAGGGCAGCTTACTCTCGCGGCCTATATCTGCCTTGCCTGCCCTAACCTGCAAAATGTGAAGCTGTGCTACGTAGCCAGCGTCTCAGCATACGCTTAGTCTAAAGGACGCATGTTTCTGGGTGAGAGACAGACATCACGACATTGGGTGTTTTCGGTTGTTCACCCGAAACTAAGGGTTGCGTGACTGTCGATAAAGATGATATATTATCATCGAGATTTTAAACAATCAACCGTTTGAGTCCCCTCTGACGATGGTTCATTACATCGAAGCAATATCTATCTAAGATCTCACAAAAGCCTAACGACCTTTACACGCGTAACCACCTTCCAAAGCCACCTCCTGAGTGACAGCTTAATATTTATTCCCAAAATATGGCTCAAAACCCGTTTGAAGTACTCAAAGCCACTTCTGTCGCATCACAGTTGTGTCCCGGTTCGTTAACCACTACAGACAAAGCCCGCATGATTTTCCTCTGCGAACCACCCAGAAATTATTTGCATAGAGCCCCCGAATGAGCTATTAAAGATGTCTACCCCCACTTCCCCTTCTCTTGCCACCCCCGGGATAAGCAGATTGTGGTAGATTAAAGACCAAAAGCATAAAGAGAAGTGCCGGTCCCGAGTGGGAGCCCTGCGGTACGCCAATTTGGTGCCTCCCTCTAATATGCATAAGTGCGAGAACTCCCTGCTTGTGCTATGAATTTTATGATGTTATGAGAGCGACGTAAGAGGCGGGGGGTGGGGGCAAATTAGATTTTCCTCAAAGTGGCGTGCTCGACTGTCGAAAGCTTTCCGTAAGTCGTTTTGTTTTTACTCTCGTGATTTCTCAACTGTTTTTCTGTTGGGCAGCTTTTCTTTTCGCTTTCATTGTTTTATTTCGGCTCGTGAACGAGTTTGTGATCTCTTTATTGCCCTTTTTATGCCGCGGATGGCAGTTGTGCGTTTTGTGAATGCGTTTTCTGTTGACCCCCATGTTTCAGGAGAGTATTCCACGTTGTTTTATAGGGACGTAGTTTTAAGTTTGAATGGCGGTTAATGTATGGTGAAAAAAGTTTATATTTATTGAAGGAACCATTTGTAAAAATCTTATAACTATGTACTTTCGTAGATCTAGTCTACGATAGTTAAAGTTCACGAATCTTAAACGTATAACATGATATTGTGTTGCGATGAAGCCAACGTAATTTACCTTGGCTAGTATGTATGAATCAAACAAACTGTACAAAGTAGGTAAATAGGCTAATGTTGGGTAATCAGGTTATTTTATAGTTAGTTATGCGTTTTATTATTTCCTGTTTGGCTGTCTCATTGTTAATTGCACAAACTGTACGAGTTATGGCATCATTGGTATTTTGGTATATTGGTACTGGTCGGTAATTCTTCAATAAGTAATCAACAAAGCAAATTACTGTGATCTATTCGATACCAAAAAGCAACTGTAAATAAGAACTTCCTTGCAAGATAAGAGACAGTCCCACTCTTTTCTCTTTCAAAAACCGGGTAAAAGAGCACTTCCCCTCTCTTTCATGATAGTAGTTATAGTATGTATATTATTACTACTATATGTACAGGTTTATGTATCTATTGGTACTTATTTAGTAGTTTGGTATATAGATATTTTATTTTACATATTTTATAGATATTCAATTTATTTATTTATTATAGATAAGTTATTTGATATTGTGCACTGCCTAGCCTTTCTTGGTAATTTTTTCTATCATGCCTTGGTTTGCTGGAAGAAATCTCTTTTTAGAGATAAGCTCGCCTTTGTACATATGTTTTCAACAAATGTAACTTTTTATTTATCTTTGTGCAATAAAGAATTATGAAGTTATGAAGTACTGTAAGTATGTTTCTTTTTTGTGACTGAAAACTTTCCCCAAGATTACCTTTGGTGATAAAAAATGTTTCGTTTCATTCACAGAAAAGCGATATCCCTAAAATATAAAATATGGCCTATGCGACCAGAATTCTTGTTTGCATCCAGATTTCATTTTGCCAATGTGACCCTTTTTAAGGCTTGGTAATGAAGCCTAAAACCATCCAAACTTTCCCCAAGATTACCTTTGGTGATAAAAAATGTTTCGTTTCATTCACAGAAAACCGATATCCCTAATAAAATATGGCCTAAGCGATCAGAATTCTTGTTTGCATGCAGATTTTATTTTGCCAATGTGACCCTTTTTAATGCTTGGTAATGAAGCCCAAAACCAATGAAAATTCTACATGCTTATGCCGTATGAAGGGTTAAGCTCTCGTGAACACAACAAAACACTTGTAAACAATGCGTTTGTACTGTCTTGCGTGAGATTTAACACGTTTTAGTGCCTCGCGCCGTTTTAGCATCTCACGCGATTGCCGGGACTTGTGGCTTGCTTGGGAAACCCAAGTATCAAAGTATAAATACCGATACATACCATCATAGTGCGCGTAGGGCGGGTAGGGCGGTGCGGGCGGCTGCAGCACCACCAGGGCGGCGGTGTCTGGGCTGGCGGCCGCGGAGGGCGGCTCCCCGCCCGCCCCGTTGTTCGAGCCGGTGCTGTCGTTGGTCGCTGGAAGAGATAGATAGGTATTTATTAGATGGTTGTCGGTGGCCGCCGACTTGTTACTCGCTGCGAAAAAGATACATCTATATTTATTTAATACTAAATCCGATTCCAGAGGCGTTACGAATAAACTAAGTCATCATCATCATTGGCCTTATCTTAATTACGGATGTTTATGACGCTTGCTCTGTGTTTTATGAGCTACGTCATTTCCTGTGAGTGAACAGATCGATGTATACCCTACACTGCTGCCTTCCCACTAAACAGATTAAATAAAAGGGTTTGAATATCGAACCTAAAGAGAAACCGGACGGACAAGGGGACATGGGGTTAATTCACTATTGGATTGGTTGTCTAAATATAATACTTTTTAAGTCAAAAAGGTAATTTTGTTCGTGAGTTCATGAAAATACAAGCGTGTGACGTCATAGTCAAATGCTGACTATTTTACACAAAATTGAGTTTATAAAATACACAACTGGATATACAAAATTCTGAAGCTGGCGAACCTTTTCTTACAAATTATTTCAACTAAAGACAAGTTTATAGGTTTTATTACACTACCTTGTCAAATACCGAATTGTTACCTTTGTCATCCCGTATGTAAAAAGATGTGACACTGTAGTAGTATATCAGATCGATGCAAAGACATAAAACGAAGATAGTACAGACCGTTTAGAACCATTTAGGCTGAACTTGTGTCAGCCGAAGCCTTACCGTTCCGTTTTAATCGACGTTTTTGACAAAAAAATCCTGAATTTTACAGCTGATTGGTAATAAATGAGATTTTAAACCATTATTTATTTATTTTTCAGTCATTTCTAATTAAATACTTATTGAGTTATCTAACAAAACTTTTTCTAGGTAACTGTGAGTTGAGACATGGTTTTAAAGTGCTAGAAAATTTTCTTTGTTTTTTAAGCAAGGTTTTTTGACTACTATAAAACATACGAAGATTTTATGTGCTAAGAATTTCAAAAACATGCTTGGCTATTCTTCTTGTTCTATCTTTTGAGGTATCATGTACAACGGTATCTCATAAATTATTGAAATTAGGACCTACAAAACAATTTGAGGGAGGAAAATCCTTTCTCAAAGTAGATAAGTTTTTAACGGCAAATCAAATTTTAGAAGTGAAGTTACGTTGACCACACCAATATACCATGACCTAAGAAGCATAATAGTAGTTTATGTGACTGCTACATAATGGAGGGCATTAAAACTCGAGAGTGGGTTCATGAAACGAGCCGAAGGCGAGTTTGATAATAATACCACTCGAGAGTTTTAATGCCTAATTATGTACAGTTACATACACTAGTTTATCTACACACATATCATAAGCTCTCTTTGATGTGTTCAGGAACCGCATGTTGGACCGGCATTGTGGCTCTGCAGTTGTTTAGCTTGTTCTGTAGCACCAACTTCGGGCGTTCTAAATTTTATTGTCAGTACCAACTTCACAGACAAACTAGGGGCGGCATGCAGGCGGACGTCGGCGTTCGAAATTTGAATGTCATTATATGTAAAAAAACTACACATAATGACCATAATGTGTAGTTTTCCAGATACGAAACGAGTTTTTACTAAGTAGTTTAACATAATGCTGATCGTAACGTGCGGTTTTTGAACGCAGTAAAGAGGGTTTATGATACGTGTGTAGATAAAAACATTAAAACACTAACAAGTACATTATTAGCCAAATATAATATGTAAAAACTAGCCAAGTCAATTCATTCATTCAATTCAATTTCTGTCAAGTTATCTACTTACTAGACTACTACGTTAGAATTTCAGGATTATCATAGGTACAGAAATTGGAATTCGTTTAGATCTGAAATCTTTTGTCGGCGAAGTTTAGATATTGTTGATATTGAATTTGGCTCCCATCTTCACATTCATGTTTTTGGTGAGATATCATTACTTTTTGTTAATAGCTTATTGTTAATGTTCATCAATTTAATTAAAATCGATCCGATTTTAATGCAATAAAAGCCTCCTGCAGCCTTTAATTAAAAAAACAATACCTCAAAGTTAATAAATCTATTTATTTCCGAGAGAAAAAATACGATCTGATAACCACCAACGTAAAAAAACATTGAGAACTTTCATATACTTGTTATTAAATGCTGTACAACATACTCTAAAATTACCTAGCACGAAATTTAACAAGGAAACTGCATTCACGAATTCATTGAATTTGTAATTGCAGTCAGATAACTTACGGGTTGATAAGTATTGTTCTGACTGAATTTCAAAAACTACATTTTTTATGAATTCGTCAAATTTGGTGGAGGAGAGGAATTTTTCTATAGCTGTAGCGGCAGAATGACATTATTTTTTTACTTACCACTAGTGGCACTATATTAATTTTTATTTATTAGTAGTAATTTTTTTTTATTAAATGGCCACTGGTGGCCGACTGGATACTTCCAAAAATATATACAATGATGACGTTTTGGTATGTGGTTCCAAGCAGCAAACGTTTTGATGAGGATTTAAGTACTACTCTATGTACATAGACTTTATTCGCATCTCGATTTGGGAGGAAGAAATTGGGCTGGAACTTGTAGTCGATTTTTTTATCATGGTAAATTATTTTTAAAACCGTTACACCGATGAACATTATTTTTATTACAAAACGGATAAAATAGCAATTATCCTTCTCTGTAACGTAGGTCTTATTCGATAACGAACAATGGATCTTTAAATGTTTTTTTTTTATAAATTCTACCAAAATGCACAAATATATCCGTTTATAAATATCCGTTTGAGAACGCAACTTTTAGACAAGATCCTGGACTAGTTACGAAGTCAATAAATATGAAAATAAAATTATCATTGGATAGCACCATTAATGCTTGATAAAACTGTATAGTTTTGTTTTTATTTTCTTGCATACTTTTTGTGTGAGTGTCAGAAATATCCATAGTTTGTTAGTTCCTTAGTGTTCAGAATTTTTTTTGGTTACTACGGATACACATCCGTAGTAACCAAAAAATTTTCTGAACACTCCACCAAATTAGAAACGCTATTAAAAATGTTTTATTTGCTATTATTTATTCCAAATTACCAACTTAAAAATATAATATTTGGGGCCTGGCATGACACGCATTTTACACCCCGATTATCAGCTACGCCGCAAATAAATGTCTTTGAGAAATTCTCTCCTCCTTAATTCGATGTTTGGGCTCGTTATTGTGTCGGAATTTCATGTAAAATGATAAACTCGTGGCTCTGTGAGCTGTAGACCTCGTGGAAAGCTGACTTCTAACGTCTACAAAGTTATGAATGCACCTGGTTACCTACATGGCGTATGAAAGTAGCCGAACCAATAACTTTGTCAACTACATTTTGTGATCTAGAATCCAACCAAAATGATATGACAGTCTATACAAATCTAACAACACCTCATTTGTTAGCCGTTTGACAATATGTTGTTTTTTTTTAACATTATTTTGAAAATTTTCTAGAAACTGAATCGACAAAAAAATAAAAATCGAACCTGCTCACAAAATTTTACGAGAACCGGTTAAGAGATGCGACCTGCAGAGGAGAACTGCCGGAAATCCGGAAAGACGACGAAAGTATTTTGCCAAGCTGCAACGAGGAGGCTTCGCTCGCTCGATCAAGATTTTTCCTAATATTTTTCTGTATTGATTCCGTATTCAGAAAGGCAACCCCATGCATTACTATTTTCGCCGTGTTTTACTGTATTAATTTTTTAAGTTTATTTAAGCATTTCTGTGGCGCTGCAGTTGTGGGTACCATGCGAGAGGTCCCGGGTTCGATCCCTGGCTGTCCCCAGAAATAGAAATAATCCTCAGGTCTTGGATGTATGTGTGTGACGTCGCTGTTTCCGATTACCACGACTCGGTGCCTAGTGTGCGACCAAAATCAATGCATGTATAATAATATTTAATTTACTTTACTTTACATTAATTTGGTACCTCGTTGATAATTTCCAATATCATTTTCCATAAGAATATATCGTATTAACTTAACGAAAGAGTATTTTTTCATAGAAGTAGGATCCAGTCGGCATCCTAAATGGTAGAAATGTAATTTTGTGTCCAGATCAATATTTTGGCTACATTCCAATTCGAGTGAAAAATTCCCTTCCTTTTTTACGTCACGTGACTCTTTAAAAGAGTTTACCAAACGGATCTCTTCCCGTGATTTTTTCACAAGTCTATGTTTTTTTTCCCAGGAACATCCGCTTCTGTCTCATGCTGATTGTAATGCGTAAAAGCATTAAATACCTTCTCTATAGAACACTACAAATGATTTCCAACCTTTTTGTATATCAAATTCCGACTGAAATGTAAAATTACTATTTTATCTCTAGTACAGCCGTCACAACACATAGTTTACCGTATATCGCCCTAAAATGAGATGCAGTTCAATTTTTTTTTTAAACCACACATGGGGCAAACACCATATACTTGCAGGTATTTCACAGAGCTTAATCACTTCAAATTTAGAGCTAGGATCATGTCATGTTTCTGAATGCTTTGAATGCTTCAAGTAGGGCAGAGCACATTTTTATGACTAATTTTAGTAATATCATAAAAAATTCTAAGTTGTAACTGGTTCGATATATCCTTTGCATCCATTCCATTCATTAATAGTGTGACTACTTTAAAATAACCATCAATATCCCGTAGACCATGTGGGATATTATTTTATGACGTGATAACGTCTTATAAATCGATGAACGACGGCTGCACGTACGAAAAATTATCATGTTCCATTGTTACTTTCTGCCTGAGCCGAGCGTGCAAGCGAGAGCGCGGAACAAGCGACAGAGAGGCACGATCGGCCTAAGCGTTTCTTATGACGTTATCACGCAAAGTTCACAGACAACCAATTTTTTAGTACTTTATACTACCCATAGGTGTTTCTAATTGACTTTAAACCACTGTATCTGCAGTAAAAATAATGTTACAAATATGTACAGTTAGACCGCCATCAACCTCCAAAAAACTGAGAATATTTGGGACGGGTCGCGATTTTAAACTCCATGCCATGGTAATAAAATTTAAAACCAATAACGGAAAAGTGCCGGTGGTATTCAAGAGGTTAACAAAGAATTTTTACGATCTCATCCTGACCACAAAATTCTCCACTATATGGCGAACAACAGTAATAAAGTAATCACTAAATTATCAAAGAAACAGTTAACCCAATCAAAATGCCAAACGGGGTTTGCATAAACCACTACTAAGATGACGCCCGCATAGCAGTTTTCAGGGCGTAACTAATAAGTTGCTAATAATAGTACTTTTGTATGGCTACCCGTTGTTTTGGGTCAGATGATTGTATGCTTAGGTTAAGCTATTAGATTATTATCTACGTATTTACGGTGTCTTTAGTAAGAGTGCGGAATATTATTAGATCAAAATGATAAAAACAAATAGATAAAATCAAATAGATAAAAACTGCCGCTTTCAATTGAAAGCGGCAGTTTTTGTTCATTGTGATTTGTAATAGCTAAAAATATAAATTTTGGGAAATATTGAAAGTAATAGAAGGTATTTAATACAACATTGTAAATGTAACTAAAGAATCTACCTACATAACATTACATTTATTTTACCTCACATTACATTTACGTACAGATACAGTTATTGCTTCTGGCCCAACACTAGGATACCCAAAGCCGCGGGAACCAGAAACAGCGACGTCACGCACATATAAACATCCAAGACCTAGGTTTTTTTTCTTCTTCCCAGCATGGGAGGCAGAGTATCGAAGCGCAACGCCAAACATGTCCTCATTATTATACTGACCCGACCAAAAACGGTGATGGAAGACGTCGTGAGGAAACCTTTCAGTATCACATAACTGTGGCTATCCCATGTCACGCAAAGATAAATCTAGAATCTAGATCTGAACCTAGACTAAACTGTGCCTCTTCCACACCATATGAGAAAACTCAGATGCTCTACCCACAAACAGTAGTTGAATTCTGTATTATATTATATGTATATCCACTCAGCATTGGGCCCATCAACAGACGTTTGATTATTTTTCATAGGTTTTGAACTTTATTAGCAAGCAATAAGGTTCAAAATCGCGGAGAATGTTTTAGTATCCCGTCGTAAAATCCCATCGTACCCCCGTCCACAGTAATCCCACAGACGAGTAGTTATACCGATTCCTTTCAAATACAAATTACAGGTCGTGTGAAAAAATCGCGTCCTGTAGCCATATTATGGACATCAAGGAATATCAATCGCAATTGACAAACTGACCAATCTGTAGCCTTATCATGCAACTCTGACATCAAGTAATTCCAATCGCAATTGACAAACTGTCCAATCTGTAACCGTATCATGCAACTCTGACATCAAGTAATTCCAATCGCAATTAACAAATTGATCAATCAGTTCCATCATGCAATTCTGACATCAAGTTATTCCAATCGCAATTGACAAACTGTCCAATTCGTAGCCTTATCATGCAATTGTGATATCAAGTAATTATAACCTGAATTGACAAACTGTCCAATCTGTAGCCTTACCATGAAACTCTGACATCAAGTAATTCCAATCGAAATTGACAAATTGACCGATCTGTACCCTTATCATGCAATTCTGACATCAAGTAATTCCAATCGCAATTGACAAACTGTCCAATCTGTAGCCACATCATGTAACCCTGACATCAAGTAATTCCAATTGCAATTGACAAACTGTCCAATTTGTAGCCTTATCATGCAATTGTGACATCAAGTAACTCCAATCTAAATTTAAAAACTGTCCAATCTGTAGCCTTATCATGTCAAAGTCAAAGTCAAAGTACTTTATTACTGTAGATATAATATATATACTGTACATATACTTAGCAAACGTCATTTTTTGCCTCTTCTCTAAATTGGACCACTGTGGGAGAAGAAGGCCGTAGAAACTCCCACAACTCTGACATCAAGTAATTCCAATCGAAATTGATAAATTGATCAATCAGTTCCATCATGCAATTCTGACATCAAGTTATTCCAATCGCAATTGACAAACTCATCAATTAATATGATTATTTGACACGAGCTGTCTTTTGCATTATAATTGTCGTACCGATAAAAAATAATTGATCATTTCATGAAATGGTCAGAAAGGGTTGAAATTGATGAAACATATGTTTTTAATAAGCATTTTTATTCCACACTACCTATTGTTTTTTGTGATATACAAGTCGAACTAACACGTCTTCACCTAAGTTACCGCAATTTTTTTCCCTAAAAGATTGCTCATTCAATGAAACTTCTAATTCAACCATAGTTGGCCATTTCATGATATGGTCAATCCTACGATATGGTAATACATATTTATGACATCTAGGAGCCAAACTCATAATTAATTCATAATTTCTTTATTGCACACAACTATATATGGACAACAAGACTTACATAAAAATATTGTACAAAGGCGAGCTTATCTCTAATAAGAGATCTCTTCCAGCAAACCAAACATCATGTTCTTATTATCCGATTTTTCAACTGCAATTCATATCAGAATTATATAAATACTTTGGTTATGGTACGACAATTTGAAGTTTGCAAACATCGTTCAAAACATAGATTCGAAATGGATTGCGATATAAGTTCCTAGCTGCCAGAGATAAATAGATCTACATTGTCACCCCCAGGTCAACGACACCTTACCAGAAGTAGATTACTTACAGTCGCCACCGCATCCCATTCATACACTTCTACAAGAGCATTCACGCCTCTAACACACAAAACATAAGACCCGTAATCCTAAAAGGTGCATCTAGATCCGTGACGTCATAAGGCCGCCTTCTAACGTTATAGCCTTCCAGCGAGTTGCACAGATATTGTGACTTTGCTGTTGTCTATGAGAACGGGTGTACTCGGATAGTGTTTCGATGCGCAGGCGCAGGCGGCGCAGCGCATCTCGGTTTACTGAGAGGGGCGCGGACGCTCCATTCACACGGAGGAAGTGGTTTGGATGCAGTAGTTCTATCAATGGGATGAGATACTGTGTGTGACCGCAGGCGGGCTGTAGTAAACAATTACTTGTAATATCATAGGCTAATATTATTACTCTATGGTCATATGTTTGAGATTATATCCCTATATTGACGGGCGCATAACAAATCCTTTTAGACTAAGTCGTGTAATGACTAAGGCAAAATGCGAAATAGGGCGAGATTTTAGGACAATAGCAGTAATAGGCTCAGACCTAAAACGGCTATTTATTAGAAACAAAAACAATTAAAAAAAACATAGAGTAACGCCTTTTTCCATACGAGGTGGGAGAGGCACAAATGTGCCCACATTTTGGCTGTAATTAAAAACTTTATTTTGCGTTTTCTTGTTTTGACAGTTCCGTCAACCCAGAATAATGTCGATAATTCTGGCGTTTTACGTCGCTTATTAATGTCCCCGCGAGCGGCATAATTAAGATTGATTCAACCTTTATAATTGATACGACCTCTGTGGCGCAGCGGTTGTGGCTCTGCCTACCATGCGAGAGGTCCCGGGTTCGATCCCCGGCCCCAGCCCCAGGTAAAGAAAAAATAACAGGTATTGGATGTTTGTATGTGCGTGACGACGCTGTTTCTGGTTCCCATGACACTGGGTATCCTAGTGTGGGGCCAGAAGATATATATGTGCCTGTATGTAAATATGTATGTCTGCTTGTTTGTTTAACTAAGATAAAAATACAGTACACTAGCATAGTAGCAACAGGATTAACTGGTCAATAACTACATATAACTGACTAAAAAAGTAACATCAAAAATGTACATTTTCTTCCCAAATTTACTAAATGTTAATCAAAATTGTTGTATTTTATACTAAACTACACGGGGTCGCCTCGCTCTCCTCTTCGCTTAGGTTCCAGATTGTACTATAAAGTGGTGACCAACAAACCTAACTTTAGCATTCGGACAGAAATTGACCAATACGGTTCTGTGAAACTATAGATACATGGGAGCACAAAATTTGATGAATATTTAGTCAATTTGGTAATCAATATTTACAGGTAAACAATATAACAAAAATCCTAATACAGTAAACAGTACACTATCTTAGTAGGAAAGGAAGTAACCGGGCGATAACTACATATCAAAATGACCTACGCACATCTACAGAATTTATTGACGACACTACCCACTAGGCTAGTGGTTAGTGACCCTGCCTACGAAGCTGACGGTCCTGGATTCGAATGCCGGTACTCAACCCAGACCTTGCTGTTAATAATTTTGTAATTCTTTATTCCTGCTTATTAATTATTATATTGATATTATAATATTAGTATAAGTTAGGCACAAGCAATTTTTAAAAGAGATCTAAAAATCAATCTGTGGGTGTTTCTATGCCCTTCTTCTCCCACAGTGGTCCAATGTAGAGAAGAGGCAAAAAATAACGTTTTCTAAGTATATGTAAATATCTATAGCAATAAAGACATTTTGAATTTGGAATTTGAATTTGGTAAGGGCAAATATTTGTGTGATGAGCATGAATATTTGTTTCTTAGTCTTGGATGTTTTCTATGTATTTACATAAGTATTTATCTCTATTAAATATATCGTCGTCTAGTACCCATAACACAAGCCTTGTTGAGCTTAAAACGGGCCTGGTCCGATTTGTGTAAGATCGTCCTCTAATATTTATTTATTTATTAATGGAAGTGTCTACCGTCCCTAACGCTGGTTCTCATGGAAACGGATCTACGGTCAGCTAACCACAAGAAAGCCTGCGGTTAAATCTTCGTTCGATTTATTGTTTTATTTTATGGTCATCTAGAGGGCATTTTCATTTCTATTGGTTTTATTTAAGGCATGAATGAAGTTGAACAAAAAAGATTTTATCGCGTCCGGGTTTTTAAATATCTACACTTTTTTGCTTATTTATAGCAGCTGAACTGAAAATGCTGACTGCATTTGGCATTCAGCATTTTTGTGCTGTTATAGCTTTGCTCTTATAACGGCTGACAGTCGGCGCCGACTGTTCTTTTCTATATATGTATATGTCACCGTAAGATTGTCAAAACCGTTAGTTTATAATCTAAAGTTTTTTCTCGTTAGTTTACAAACTACCGATAAATTGTAATCTGTACCGTACTGCTTATGATATGACGCGTTAGTGTATAATAAAACCGTTAATTTGTGAACTGGTTGGTTAAACTTGAATGGAAATACCAGGGTAAACACTGCGGCAGCTTAGGTAAGGTTGACATGTAAGAACAAAATAAACTTTAATTCTAAGCCCTGTCGGTCTGGTTTACAATTTGTCGATAGTTTACAAACTGACACGTTAGTTTATAAACTAACGGTTTTGATAATCTTACGGTGACATATATATTATATGGTGTTTTGTTAGTTAATTCATTTGTATCTTAATTTAAAAATCCTTGATAAATATTTTTATGGCATTCAGAAGAAATGGTACGTTTTAAAAGATTCGTTCGCGTAAATGAATATTATTATTCAGTATTCTCTGGAAAGAAAACCCACGCTACAACGTCAGCCATTTTGTAAGTTTATTTTTTTCTTTCCCGCCGCGTCCGGGCAACGATTGCATTAATTTTCTGCACAGCCAGCGACCCAGGGGCCCACTCCAAGTTAATTTAAAACAATATATTGGCCATTTTTATTCGAGAATCGATGCGGTAAATGTATCGACTTTGTTGTGTCGTGTTTTGTGATCTGTGGTAATCCCAATTACTAACAATCTATATGCTTCGCACAGGTTTGACGACGAAGCCAAGGGTCCCGGGTTCGAGTCCCAATGGGGGCAAATATTTGTTAGATGAGAACGGATGATTATACCCTAGTCATGGTAGTTTATCTATCGAAGTATAATATTTATCTATATAAGTATGTGTATCGTTGTCTAGTACCTAATATACACGGAATCCTAGTTTGGGGCTAGATCAATGTGTGTAAATAGTTTCCAAGGTATTATTATTATTAGGTATATTAATAAGTAGGCATTCAGAACACAGCGTCCCACCTTCTCCCATACGGTCTGGCAGAGGTAAAGGTAAAAACCGACATTTAGCTAGTTATTCGATAGTTTACATACTCCATTTTGCGTAAAATGGACCGCTGCCGAATGGCACCTATGCCCGCCTTTGTTCCCGCTAGGTGGCGCTAACCTAGTTGGAGGCAAAGAGTTTCATTCATCTAAGATTAGGTTTAAAAACTCGTCAAGTGGTCTTTTTAAATTCACTGACAAAATTAACCTCAAATAAATATAGTTTAAAAAACCTAAAAAACACGCTTTTAAAGCACTTCGAACTAAAATGTTAAAAATAATTTGTAATATAACCTTAAAACAATAATGAATAAAAAATACTATTATTAGTGTGAAAAAAAAGCGTCGGGCGCTCGATGTACGAAAGATATGGAACAAAGCGCCCGTCGCTTGTTTTTTCACAATAGTAATAGTATTTTTTTAAACTATATTTATTTTTAATTTTTTAGTTCGAGTGCGCGAGCCGGAAAGTAAGTAGACTGTTTTGTCAACCCCCAAATACGAGAAATTTATTAATCCTGGCGATCCTAATCAGGATAATGAGATAAACTTATGAAATTATTACATTGTCGCTGATTCTTGATAAGTGTACAAAGTTTTAATTGAATCTGTCCGTTTAAAGTGGGTTAAAATCGAGTCCAAAGGTGTCGGTTACATACAAACAAACAAACATACAGGTGAAGCTAATAAAAGCGTGATAAATAGGTTAGGAAGTATAAAAAGAAGTAAATAGAATTTGACGACTTTGACAGATGGACAGCCAACTACACCAGCGCCGTCTGCAATAAGCTTTTCAGATTAGCTGCGAATCTCATGGTTTATGTGTGGTTTCTAGGGTTCCGTACCCGAAGGGTGCCAAACGGGGGACTATTACTAAGCCTTCGCTGTCCGTCTGTCTGTCCGTCCGTCCGTTCATCACCGGGCTTTATCGGATCAACCAAAATAGGTAGAGAGCTGAAATGTTCACAGAATCTGCCTTTCTGTTGCCGCAACAGCAAATAACATACAAATAATTAACTACACGCAATTATTAAAATTAAAGAGGGTCCCCATACAAGCGACTCTTTTTTAAATCCCTGGCCCTGCGAAATACCTCATTCCATCATGATTGAATATCACCATAAATTTCGCTGCTTTTAATAACTTTGAGATGGCTCAGTCGGTTGGTTTGAAGCAGCGGATATTCAAACTGTTTTTATTTTACAGAAAAGAGCTATTCGAGCAATTTATAATTTAAAACGAACAGACTCCTTAAGAGAGCTTTTTAAAGAAATTGACATACTAACTGTAGCTAGTCAATTTATTTTCGAAAATATAATGTATGTACGCAAGAACCTTACAACATTTTCCAAACTTAGCGATAGCTGTAATGTTAACCTAAGAAATAATCACAGACTGTGTGCGCCCTGATTTAGACTCGCTAAGGTTAGCAATTCTTTCAAGGGTTAGTGCATTCTCTACTATAATAAGATACCTCTGCAGATTTTGAAATTGCCATTTGGGCAATTTAAAAAGCATGTTAAAGCGACTTTGTCAAAAAAGGGATATTACAATGTTCAAGATTACTTAAATGACAGGACTGTATGGGGTTAATCTAGCTCAACACAGGCCGTGCTGTTATTAATTTTGTAATTATTTATTCCTGCTTATTAATCATAATAATTAATTTTTCCATATTTGTAATAGTTAAGCACAAACTATTTTTAAAAGAGATCTAAAAATCAATCTGTGGGAGTTTCTACGCCCTCCTTCTCCCACAGTGGTCCAATGTAGAGAAGAGGCAAAATTGACGTTTGCTAAGTATATGTAAATATCTACAGTAATAAAGTACTTTGACTTTTGACTTTGACTTTGTTTCGTATCGGTTTCGCAAACCTGAAGTTCCGTGTTCGATTCCCAGAGAGCAAATATATTTTTTATTTTTATTTTTATTATATAATTTGGTTTTTTCTTGTACGATGGTACAGAACCCTTCGTGTGCGAGTCTGACCCGCAATCGACCAATTTTTAAATTGCAATAAGTATCTGTCAAAATGACCTGAAGCTACCGATACTTCTGAGTTATAGTGACGTTGATGACGTCAGCATATAAAACTTACCAGAACCCGCGGCCACTGCGTTCGCCGCGCCTCGGACAACACTTCCATGGGGGACTGAGAGGTTGGATGTTGGAAGGGGACATAAGACTTAGAGACCGATTTCCGTCTACATCTATACAAGAACATTGGACACATTTGAAGTTTTTATCGAAGCTGCAAGACACCATATTAGATACGGTTTCATGATACTGCAGTAGAACAAAATGTATGGGTATTTTTTAAGTTATCGTGCAATATAGCACGGTGCACAGATTAATAAAGAGTTCGCGGTGACGTGCAGTTATACTGTGAAAACTTTAAAAGCGTCCTATCACAACCTGATAAGAGTTTTCGGGTTGAAACTGTCAGTTAGTTGTGACGCCTTGAGAATTACACTAATTGCCATCCCTCGAAATTTCATATATCTCTCGGAGTACACCCAATCGATACCTTGACCCTTAATTTCAACCTTATGGCTTGGTAATAGATGCGAAACCCAATGAAAAATTCTGTATGCTCAGGTGCTCTTGTACAGTAAAATAGGTACCACTGTCGCTGAAATAACATTAGGACTACCATGTCCCAAGATGAATCGGATGATCTTTGAAGCTAAGAAACCTAGGTTAACAGAACTATGCTAACACTCACCTGGATGCTGCATTATAGAGCGTAGGCCTGTACCTGGATCGTGACGGAAGAAGTTGGATTCAGACAACGATTCATTTGTATCCGAGGCGGAATTAATATCTTTGAGATTCGTATTGTTAAAAGCTTGGAAGTTTTATGAGAAATCCCTTAAAACCTCTAAAGTTGCAATTGCTAACTTTTCTCGACTACGTTGAAATTGTATTTTCGGTACCGCCCCGTCTCTATTTGAATTTTCCATGAAGAATGCATTCCCCTAACAATCCGACCGATTCCAGAGGCGTCACAGCTAAGAAAACTAGATTAAAGAGATAGTTCTAGAAGGGAATCTGCCTATACATCAAATAAAGGTCATAAAAGGTGTAGGGTTCCAGGTTCCTTTAGTTAGTTAGTCTGGAAATAACATCTCAAGAAATGCTCTCAATAGCACACAACTCACTTGACTAGCCAACAGGGCTTGAAACTTACCTCTAAATCTCGTGGAAGTTTCGCGATAAATGGAACATATATTCGGAAAATGTTAGAAACTCACCAGAGTGTGGGGTATAGTGTGGATGGGCTGCATGCTCGTATGGGGCGTCGAACAGCTCTCCATAGTATCCAGTGGCTGCGGTCGCCGTCGCCCCTCCTAGCTCGGACAGCAGCTTGTACTCATCCTTTAATGTCCATTTGGATGAGGACCAGAGCTGTGGAGATCAGGCTTGTTAGAAGGTTTGAAGGTTGGCACAACTGTGCCTCTGCTAACTTGTATGGGAAAAGTCGTAAAGCTTTTGTTAGTTTTTAATGAGGGTAATCTTTAGCAATGAAAATGAATCCCAAAATGTTGGTAACTGAGAAACTCGCCAAGTAAGACCGATTTCTATGACTTTTATTAAAACTCTTCGTTGCAGTCTGAGAAAGGTTCTTTCTTACGGAGAGACAATTCAGAAAAAAGCAAGAAACATTTAGTATGGGATTTTTATTAGAATTCAATGGCGGCGGTGGGGGGATTGCGCGTCCAATTCGTAATTTGAACATTGGTTTTTTCCTCTAAAATTCGAAGTGGCCAGTTTTCTGTCCGGGAAAAAAAAATCAGAAACGAGTTGTTAAGTATGCTAGATTAAAATAATAAAACACATTAATAATGTGCCACGTGTCTCTCTTATTAATAGGTGAGTCACCCACAACGATATAAATGTAAAAAAAACGCTACAAAAAACATTTTAATGTTATTTCCCATACAGTAATTCAATGATCTGCGTGACAGCTAGCTCATCGCCGCAGCTATGGAGGTATGAAGGTTTCCTCACGATGTTTCCACTTCAGTCACTGTTAGAACGTCTTTTTAATATACCTACATACATATTAGATTATCTGATATGAACATTTACTATAGATATCCTAAGATATGAAAATGCCTACGAGACGATAACGCCTGCTAGTAATTTACGGAGGAAGAAAAATATTCATTCACATGTGTACAATCACATACGCAGATCTCTAAGAACAACATCCTAAAACAAAACAGAAAGCACATTAACCTCTGGTTTCAGGACGCGTGCGGAAACGGAAGTGACGTCGTTAGCGCGCCACCGCCGCCATCCGTGCCATGCTCAGAAAACTTTAGATCAAGCCAATAAAGTAATAATAATTGGCGACTTCAACCTGCGAGATATAACTTGGATGAAAAATACTCCACTCTCTCACACTACTCCTGAAGCCCCTAGCAATACCCTAAACAATACCCTTCTGGATTTTCTAACCCTTAATAGCTTAAAACAATACAACCATGTTTTGAACTTTCAATCGAAAGTTTTGGATCTGGTTCTGGGAAATGTACCCATTAACTGTTTGGCACAAAGTACGGACTTAATTAGCATCCTTGACCCCTATCACCCACCCCTGGACTTTCAGGTGTCTTTGGAAGGAACCAGTCTCCTACGGGAGATTCCAGCGCCCCGACCTAACTTCTATAAGGCAGATTACGACCTTATTGTGGACCATCTAAACAAAATTGATTGGCTTGACTCATTCAGATACTGCGCCTCAGTCAACGATATGGTACACGTGTTTTACACTGCAGTTCGTGACCTAATAAAGAAACATGTCCCCCTAACAAAAAACACCCGTAAAAGATTCCCTGCGTGGTACTCAAACCATCTTATCCGCATGTTAAAGGAAAAGTTTAAGCTACATATAAAGTTTAAGAAATATGGCAATCCTTTGGATCTTTTCGAATTTGAGCTATTACGCAGCAGTTGCTCAAAACTACAACGACACTCGTACTGCAAATACATTACCCGTCTAGAAGCATCTATTAAAATTAACCCAAAAGTATTTTGGTCATTTCTAAAAGCAAAAAGGGGAGGCTCGAGTGGCTATCCCTCCCAGATGCAACTAGGGGATATCAACGTAAGTGACATAAACAGCATATGTAATCTCTTCGCTAAGAACTTCTCCAGTGTATATAAGAAAGACAGCCAGACGACTTCAACATCCACAACTAATTTTGACACTACAAACTCAGCTCATTTTCTTAACAACCTTAGTTTCTCTGATACGGAGGTACTCCGAGCCCTAAAAGGACTTGATCCTTATAAAGGAGCAGGCTCGGACGGTATACCTTCTGTTTTCATCTCTAAAACAGCAACCGCACTTGCCATCCCCCTTCGTCATATTTATAATCGCTCATTAACAGATGGCGTATTTCCACAAGATTGGAAGGACGCATTGGTAGTTCCGATATTCAAGTCTGGTCAGAAAAATCTTGTATCGGATTACAGACCCATATCTATCCTCGCCGTCATGGGTAAAGTCTTCGAAAAACTCGTTTGTAAACATCTTACTTGGTTCCTAAAGCCGTACATAATACCAAACCAGCATGGCTTTATGACGTCACGTTCAACGGCTACGAACTTGGTTTCCTATCAAACAGATATTTGCCACACAGTGGACCGCCGTATCCCCACGGATGTAATCTATACTGATTTTAGTAAGGCATTCGACAGAGTTAATCACAGGCTACTAATCGGCAAACTGTCAGCGCTTGGCATCGGCGGCAGCCTTATCAAATGGCTACAGTCGTATCTAGAGGGCAGAAAGTGCAGAGTGGCAATTTGCGGGCATACCAGCACTGCATTTCAGGCTCACTCGGGAGTCCCTCAGGGCTCTCATCTGGGTCCAATCATGTTTAATGCTTTTGTCAACGACATAGGTAGCTGCTTCAGGCACTCACAATTTCATTTGTTTGCTGACGACCTTAAGATGACCAGGCCTATTAGCTCACTAAAGGATTCGAACCTTTTACAGGACGACCTCGTTAAACTGAGCGAATGGTGCGTCAATAATGACATGTCACTAAACGCTGAAAAGTGTTATTGTGTCCACTTTACTCGAAACAACATCGCCAACCACCGAACATATCACATCGGGGATGATGAACTAAAAAACCTTGATTCTATCCGTGATCTGGGCGTATTGCTGGATAGTCGGCTAAAATTTGATAAACACATTGCGAAAATTACATCTAAAAGCCTAAAAACACTAGGGTTTGTCATTCGCAACAGCAAGAATTTCAGGGAACCTTCTACAAAGATCAGTTTATTCAACACACTGGTACGCTCACAGCTTGAGTACTGTAGCGTGGTCTGGAACCCGCAATACAATATTTACTCCAACAGGATAGAAAGCGTACAGAAAAGATTTCTTTACCACTTAGCCTATGGTGACAACAAAGCGAAGAGGCTACCCAGTTATGACTCGCGCTTGAATTACTATAATATTGACACACTGGCAGCACGTAGAAAAAAACTTGACTTAATCTTTCTACACAAACTGGTCAACGGAATTCTCGACTGTCCGGATCTATTGACTAAAATATCATTCTGCACACCAAAGAAACTCCCTCGGTCGAACTACAGACTTTTTTTCACGCCTTCGGTTAAAACCAATCTAGGTTCCAACGCGCCGCTGCATAGACTATGCAAGCTATACAATGATCTCAGGGCCAAAGAATGTGAACCAGAAGCTGAGATGGATATTTTCGCGCGCCTTAACAGCTTCAAAGCATGTATCAGCAAAATCAATCTGGAGTAGATCGTCACTGCTATAGTTTTAAAAGGGTCACTTTTATTATAAATTTTAACTGATGTAATTTGCCATAATTTTATTTTAATTTTAATTTTAATTTTATTTTAATTTTAATTTTATTTTAATTTTATTTTATTGAAATGTTATTGTATAATTTGTCTATGGCTATTGATATTATGTGCCTTAGAGTCCCGTAATTATAGTTTTTTTTTTTAATTATCCATATGTATAGTCGCAATGCATGCTGTGGTCTTTTTTAATTAAGAAAGCGCAAATCTTATGTCATAATTAAGGAATTTTAAATGGTTTTTTAGCGTATTTCTTGTAAAAGACTCTATTAAATAAATAAATAAATAAATAAATAAATAAATAAATAAATCCGTCACCGAAACAAGATGGCCGCCGAATTTACGCGCCCATTTGCACGGAATTACTAACTATTTCGAGTTAACCGCTGATGCTGCGTTAATTTGCAGCGGGATTGGATGGGTTTTGAGATTTACTAGGATGTTGTTATTTGACTCGCAGATATACGACTGCAAAGTATTTTAAAACACAAAATGTCTGCCACATAAGTGCCGACTTTTAAACTATTGCCACCTATAAAAAATACATTTACAGCTCGATAGGATTTTGGCTGTCACGCTCTCGCACACACATTATTGTATGCACAGAACTTACATGGTTACTATTTACAGTCTGTTTTTCAATAATTCAACCAAGAAATAAACAAAAATGGCGGAATTATTATAGCGGAAGTTCTGATCAATCTGTATGCAGGAATTTCGTCAAACTAAGATTTTTCCTAAAAATATTATTAAAAAGGAGTATTCAAAGCATTTGTCAGTGGTAATTAATGCTTTAGTATTTAAACTAACTTATTGTGGTAGTCTACGTTGCGTGATTCTTTTGGAATGTAGTGAAATGTGTTTCTTTGCTACTTAGCTCCAGTATAAAAAACCCCGACTTTAACTGACTCAGTGGCTATACCGAGAACTACAGACGCGAATATGAAACCAATTTTAAAAGGTACTAGAGGTCAATCTGTTGGAGTTTTTCCGCCCTTTTTTTGTAGTAGAAGAGGCAAAAAAATGACTTTTACTTATGTCTAAAAATTACTTATGTCAGGTCAAGATAATAGGTGCATTGGGCCAAACTAAATTCAACCTTATTACGTCAGTGACAGAGACGCTGTCATCTCATGTTATCTTGACCCGACTATAAGTATTTGTACAGCAATAAAGAAATTTTGACTTTCGACTTTGAAATGTCATTCTTGTGTTCTTTACACTAGCAACGCCGTCACAGGGTCAGTTAAGTCTGTGGCACCCAATGTAGAGCAGTTTATTAATAATCAATTAATTTTATTTATTAACGTTGCCGGTTACCGGCTTTGTGGTCTAAAGGGTTTCACGACTGCTTCTCACACATGAGATGCAGGTTCGAATCGTGACCATATACCAATGAGATAATTTTAACTAAGTTCAGTGTTTCGGATGACACGTTAAGCTGTAGGTCCCGGCTTCTATCGCTACGTGGCAGTTGTCGTAGAAACCCCTCCACCACCCCGCACTGAGCCAGCGTGGTGGATTATGGCTTAATCTTGTTTGTAACCGGGTAAAGCCCTGTGCCCCTCGGTGGGGACATTAATGGGCTTCATTTATATTATTATATATTATATTATATTATATTATTATTATTATTATTAATATATTTATTTATTAATAATTAATAATAATTAATGTTGGCGGAGTATATGTTCCAACCTAAAATATGTATATTTAGCAGCAACGACCCGACTTCGGGTTCACACGAATAATATATGATTCAGCCAGGGTTACTTACGTTTGAATATATTTGATCGCCGTTGTAATGACTTCTTTGTCTTTTCACGTCGTCTTCCGAATGGCTGTTGAAGTCCCGGTTTTCGTCTGTGGGGAAAAAATAAAAAATACTTTAAATTTGTATTGCTTTGGCAACAAATATAATGACCACCAAAATATTTCTTTTCTACTCAAAATGGGTAAATGGTCACCAAAAGTTGCAGAAAATATCAGGATAAAATACTGGGGTAGCCCCCTTTATCCTTCGTGTTAGGTTGAACAACAAAAAATACTTAATTGCACAAAACATAAAAAGAAGTTTGGTGATCATTTATCCAAACACAATTTGGTGGTCGTTTACAAATTCTGGCGGTCGTTTTGAATTTATTGGTAGTAAAATAGGTGCGTTATTGGTGATCGTTTAAACATGAGCCTAATAAAAAATTAATAAGGCTAAAGCGTACGTGTCCTAACGGTATTCGTACATCGGAAACGATCAATGGGGTAGCAACATTCATACAGCATACATCCATGCCTTATGCCCGTATTGATAAAGCGCTCTCAGCTCTAAGATCTATCTCAAGCGCGTGAAAATTGCGCGCCTAGCTGAGACAACTCTCAGATCTGAGAGCGGTTTATTATTTGACAACCTTTGTGGCGCTGCGGTTGTTGCCTGCGAGAGGTCCCGGGTTCGATCCCCGACTGGGGATGAAAGAAAAATAAATCCTCAGGTCTTCGATGTTCGTATATGAGTGATCTCGCTGTTTCTGGTTCCCACGACACATGGTATCCTAGTGTGGGGTCAGAAGCAATGTATTTGCCTGTATATAAATGTTTTTACACGGGCCTTAGATTCATGTGCAGTCTGTCTTTCAGTGATTCAGTAAAGTAATTTAAACACTTTAGAGAAACTAGGCTTAATGATACCTGAACTTAGCCTACAGAGCGCGAAGACCTCGGTCCCATGTGGTTCGAATTAGAAAGTTATAAAGTAATATAATAAGTCTACAATTTCTGCAGTAAATTTAATAGCTCCGTAAATCTCGTCGGTCATGGATGGTGCGCTTCACTATAGCACTGTGTGGGCAGGGATGGCGCGGTGGAGTTGTCGATAAATGTATGTAGCGGCAAGGAAGAATGTAACCTCTCAATTACCGGTGGTAATTGGTAGCTAACGCTACTTTTTCGTTATCGGTTCTAAATTTTATTTATTACCATGGCATGGTTCCAAGTCGCGATCCGTCCCAACTACCCTCTGTTTTTGAGTAGTTTAATAGTTTTATCTACACAAGTATCATAAACCCTCTTTACTGCGTCCAAAAACCGCACGTTACGATCAGCATAATGTTAAACTACTTTGTAATAACTCATTTCTTATGTGAATATTGAACATTATGACCATAATGTGTAAATTTTCTACATATTATGACATTCAAATTTTGAACACCGACGCCCGCCTGCGTGCCGCCCCTACTTTGTCTGTGAAGTTGGTACTACAGAACAAGCTAAACAACTCAATGCCACAATGCCGGTCAAACATGCGGTTCCTGAATACATCAAAGAGAGCTTATGATATGTGTGTAGATAAACTAGTGTACGAGATATCACTCGAGAGTTTTAATGCCTAATTATGTACAGTTACATAATTAGGCATTAAAACTCTCGTCCAGTTTTAATGCCCTCCATTATGTATCAGTCACATAAACTACTACTATAATTGCTTATTATTTATAATAATGTATATCGTCATATTTGTAAAAGTAAAACACAACCATTTTTTTTAAAGTCAATCTATTGTAGTTGCTTCGCCCTTCCTCTCCCAAAGTAGTCCAATGTAGAGAAGACGCGAAAAACATTTCCAAATGATTTGTAAATATATACAGTAATAAAGAAAGTTAGACTTTTAATTTTGACTTTGAACTTTATTCAGACTATACTAACAATACGTCACGTCTTTGTCCCATACCATACCCATGTATGGGTAAAGTAGTCACAATAGAATAGAGGAATGATCACCCGCTGTGTTCAGCTGGCATCGCAACTCATCTTCTTCTTGTCCCATTTAGAGTTTTTTTTTTGTAATAACAGAGGAACCGTTTAGCCAGTAATTCAATATAATTTTTGCCTGGCATAACATGGAAATTAGACATTGTTTCTGGCTACACTCTACCAGAAACAGCGACTTCACATACAAATCATCAAAGACCTTTTTTCCTTGTTCTCCGCAAGATATCGACTATCGACGACCCCATCCCTAGTCCAACAGGACGCCGCTCGACGACTCTACAAGTATTTTATTCCCTATACTTTAGCGTAACGCCGCGACATAACTTAAAGAGGAGTAGACTACACTATGCATCTCTCTCTGCACTGTTCTACGCATTTCGGGTGTACTTTCAGCGGTAATAGGACCCATGCGGGCCGTTGCTAACTTTTGCTGGATATAATTTTCAGCGGGATTTTGGGGGTTAAATCAAAATAGTCGATTTCTCGCAGTAATGTTTAAATACAGGATGTGGGGTATTAGAAAGTCTAAATATCTTGGGTAATTTTTAAGGGGAAATAATATAACGAACGATTTTTTTTTTCGCGTGTCTTCCCCCGCTCAACCATCACCTTTCCTATCCATCATGGTTTGCTGGAAGAAATCTCTTAAGTTATCTGTAAGTCTGGGATGTTAAGAATAGACAATGAGCGAAGACTCAGTGGTTTTATTCTTGTATTACGAACTCCTTAGTGTTGTGCCTTTGCCTTCGGTCATGTCAACTCTGATATACTGTAAGGTTATTGTGAAAAAAACAGTAAATAAACTGACGTGATTTCCCGGATTATTTGTATTATTGCATATGTAGTACAATAAAGAAAATTACGAAGTTACGATCGAGCGAATTACCATGAAAAGCGAAATTTCCTGAAATAAGCGAAAAAATACTGATTTGCGACACAAAATTACTGGATTGGGCGACTAAATTATTGAATGGTTTAGCCACCGCTTCTTTTTTTGTCCAAATAACGACTGTCTGGGTGAAGTGGAAGGTCAGGGTAGGTGAAGGATAGATCCCTTTATCCTTCGTGTTAAGTTGAATATGTAAGAACAACAAAATCCAACGCTCGTTTTGTGTTTCATTTTACTCGATTGAAGGTTTTCATGATGCCATTTTTAGATTCCTATTCGCGCGATTCATTAATGTTATCAGACGACCAGTATTTCTAATCGCGATATTTTTTTGTCGCTATTCAGTAATTCAGTCGGGCAAAACCAGTATTTTTGCTAAGCTAAGCTAGTATTAAATGAAGGACATGCTCTAAGATATATATCTGTCACCGGAAGATAGCCAAAACCGTTAGTTGATAAACTAACGCGGTAGTTGATCAACTATCGACTGATAGTAAACCAGACCAAAAGTGTTTAGAATTTACGTTTCTTTTGTTCTTACATGTCAACCTAACACCAAGACTATTCGGGGGCTTCGCTGCGCTCGCCCCCTGTAGTCTTCACCTAAGCTACCACAGTGTTTGCCCTGGTATTTCATTTGCAATTCAAGTTTAAACCAGTTTACTATTTAACGGTTTTAACCGTTAGTTGATCAACTAACGCGTCATATAGTAAGTGGTTTTACAGTTTACTATCTGTCGATAGTTGACCAACTTACGAGAAAAAAACCGTTGATTGATCAACTAACGGTTTTGACTATCTTAGGGTGACATATACAACAGAATAAAGAATATTTTGATTGAATGATTGAAGCTGCAACTGGATTTACAGGCAAAAATTTAAATACTACCCATTTTTAAGAAGATCCTTGTTTCTCCTTTCTCTTCCGGAAAGAAAAAAGATTTGAGGCCTCGTTGGAGTATAGTCTGTATAGCATCTGAGCGTTGTGTGACAAACTAACTATGGCGAATCAAATTATTTTCGAAATATATAATGTATAACAGTGCAAAATATTGGAGGAGATTTTTATTTGTTAATTTTCGGTGAACTGAACTATTGTTCATTAATAAATCACCATCCCTTAACATGTAACGCAAGAGCAATTAAAATAATCCAAGTAGTTTAAAAGTTATTGAAAATATTAAAAAATCTGATGGATAGGAAAAACAAAATTGTGAAAAAATGGCTGTTTTATAAATAATTCACAAATCATACTGTCATTTATATTTAAACGGACCTGATCTCTACCAATCTCCAGACCAATCAAAATTGAATCTTATAAGCCCACGTCAAAGTCAAAATTTCTATATTACGGTAGATATTTTCATGTAATTAGTAAACGTTATTTTTTGCCTGTTGGACTTTGGACCAACCACAGTGAACAGACTAAAGAAAGTTAGCAATTGTATCAAGGAACAGAGCATTCTTTACTATAACAAAATGCCCCTGAAGATTTTGATTTTGCTATTGCAGTAATTTAAAAACCATGTAAAAATTACCTTATGCAAAGAGATACTATGATATCCAATATGCATGCAAAAATGTTGTGCGTTTAATTAAATCTAAAACATAGTAAGAATATGTAAATGTATATGAAACTATGTTACAATAACTGGTTTTCCATACATAATAGTAGTTTATGTGACTCATACATAATGGAGGGCATTTAAACCCGTTTCATAATAATATCACTCAATAGTAGTTTATGTGACTGCTGCATAATGGAGGGCATTAATACTCGAGAGTGGGTTTATGAAAGGAGCCGAAGGCGAGTTTCATAATAATATCACTCGAGAGTTTTAATGCCTAATTATGTACAGTTACATACACTAGTTTATCTACACACATATCATAAGCTCTCTTTGATGTGTTCAGGAACCGCATGTTTGACCGGCATTGTGGCTCCGCAGTTGTTTAGCCTGTTCTGTAGTACCAACGTGCCGCAGGCGGACGTCGGCGTTCGAAATTTGAATGTCAGTACCAACTTCACAAACTTTCAGACAAACTAGGGGCGGCACGCAGGTAGGCGTCGGCGTTCGAAATTTGAATGTCATAATATGCAGAAAAACTACACATTATGGTTATAATGTGTAATTTTTCAGATAAGTAATTGGTTTTTACCAAATAGTTTAACATTATGCTGATCGTAACGTGCGGTTTTTGTACGCAGTAAAGAGAGTTTATGATACGTGTGTAGATAAAAGTTTAAATGCCTAATTATGTACAGTTACATACACTAGGTAATCTACACACATGTCATTTGCTCTCTTTGATGTGTTCAGGAACCGCATGTTTGACCGGCATTGTGGCATTGATCATTGCTCTGCACTTGTTTAGCTTGTTTAGTAGTACCAACTTCACAGACAAACTAGAGGCAGCACGCAGGCGGGCGGCGACTTTCGAAATTTGAATGTCATAATATTTTGAAATATTGATACATTATGGATATAATGTATTAATATTCAGATAAGAAATGATCAGTAAAGAGGGTTTGTTTATGATACGTGTGTAGATAAATAAATAAATAAATATTATATTATGAAAAGAGCGCATACAGTGAATTCTATTCAAGCAAAACTTGCTGTTAAGATTATATTTATTTCTGCATATTTATTAATAATAATAATAATCGTTTATTTTTGAATATTTTACAACATAAATCTTGTTATTACACTAGGTAAGGAACAAGGGATGATCACTACTCCCTAAAATAGGGCGAACCCTGTGGGATAGGTTAAGTAGTAGCAAAATTTATTGATAACAATGTTACATATACATATACATTATACTATTTAATACCAACCAAAATGCAAAAAAATACCTATTATAAGAATATTAATATCTACAGAAAATGAAGAAATTTTGATTTGATTTGAATTATCACGCTTTGCCGCCATCGCACTGACGTCTTGCACCTCACCTTGCATACCGGCGTCGCGACAGTTGTGGGAGACAGGAGGGTTGTGTAACCCTCCCGCACTGCTCCTCTGCCGCAGTACCTACGTACTCAGTCGTGGATGATGATGCTGAAGAGTCCTCCTACCTTGTTCCTCATGCCGTTTCCTCTTCATCCCCCCAGTGTTGCCATTATGCAGCCCCTCCACCTGCTCGATGCCCAGGATGCCGTTGATGCTGTAACTGCCGCTGTTGTTGACGTGCTGGTCGTTGGCCGAGGGGGACAGGACTGTGGCTCCGGGCGCGTTCCCGGCGTGGGTTATCACCTGGTGATCACCAAGCAATGCGTGAAAAGCTAAAAGTTGTTAAAAATGCTCAAAATGTGCATTTCTGATCTAACAAGAGGATCAGTAAGGATGGGATAAGAAACACCCACGTCACATTAGTGGAGATCACTCTCTGGATCTCGCTTCCCTGCACTATCAGAGAAAGTCCATCTCTGCCCGTCTTTAAGAATCGTTTGTAGGAGCATTATCTTTCTCTATCCTAGATTTGAGCTTTGTATATATTAGTTTATTTAGGTGTATTTATATTTTTATATAATATTTATGTACTTGTGTATGTAGTGTATCTAGCAGTTAGTTCAATAGTTCAGTAATATATGTATGTATCTTATCAGAGCACATAGGTCTATCCTGTATATTAAATTATTCTTATCAACCTTGGGTTTGCTGGAAGAGATCTCTATTTAGAGATAAGCATGCCTTTGTAGATGTCCTTTCTGTTTATAATATCTTATGTTGTTTTATGAGCAATAAATATATACGAATACGAATGCGAATGAGTTTAAAATTAATAGGTACCAACATAAGAGTTGGTAAAGCATTCATTTTTTTTCATCGCAGCTGAGAATTGTATCAGCAACCTTCGGCTTGGTAGACACTACTTCACTCAGGTTACGGCAGAACTGGAATATAGGAAGTGCTCAGAACATCATAAGCTTATTTCGTCTCACTCACAATCTCTAACTGAAGATCACTTTGTTGTAGTCGTATTTAGCTCTTATTGACCGAGCGAGCGAAGCGAAACGTCCGGTTTCGAGATTGGCCGAAAATGCCTGTCTGTCTGTCTGTCTGTCTTGTCTGTCGATTTTGATGAAAATTGACACACAAGATCCTTGATTTAATTAAATATTTAGTTAATCGCAATTTTTGATCTGGGCGAAATAGGGGGAAACAAGGGGGTGTTTGCTGTAGTGTTATTTAGCGACAGATTTTAATCAAATTTAAGAGGCACACTAAGGACTTTATCTACACAAGATGTTGCGAAAAAAAAAACAAAAAGGAGGAAGCACTTCTGGGCATTTTTATCCCCCTGAAATTATGTTGTAGATAAAGCTAGACACCAGAATTTTCTGTGACTAATAGGCCACAATTTAAAAAGGCAAATTCTGACAATTTGAACCAATAGATCGAACTGCCGTTCAAAGTTCAGTTATTTTGTCACTGACTGACTCATCATCGATCATCAAAATTCTAGTGGGCTCGCGAGGTCTACTGTTCTCACAGAACCACTAGTTATTATTGTCCCACTTCTGGGTAAAGTCCTCTCTCTCCCACTTCTATTCTAATCTACCCTGAGCGGTCCCCCTTCAGTCCTTGTCCCATTGACTTGCTCTTGATTATAATTTTCTCCTTCCTTTTACGTAACTGAACCAAGGGCTTCTTTCTCAGATGCTGTAGTTAAATCACATTCGTTAAGATAGTGTCGGTACACCGGGACGAAATCGTGGTTCTTATGCTTACATGTTTTAAACCACTCGTATTTTTGTTTTTGGTTCACTGAAAGTTCGTCTTGAGGCACTTCATGTACTCCCAAAGACGAAAAACCATTTTCGGTACGTTGCAGGGTCGTTGAATCTACGGTGCTACCCTCTCGAACACAACCTCTCACTACGGTGCTTAACTCCAAATTCACTTGCAGATGTACGCCGCTCGCGGCGCCCTCTGTAATCCTTGCAACACTTGCCAAGGCGG
Organism: Argyresthia goedartella; assembly: GCA_949825045.1. NCBI lineage: Eukaryota > Metazoa > Arthropoda > Insecta > Lepidoptera > Argyresthiidae > Argyresthia > Argyresthia goedartella. The sequence goes on from OX463834.1 coordinate 22,267,575, forward strand.
CCTGATCAAAGGCGGCGGTAACAAATTGAATAAACTTAATACGGATAATCAATGAACTTACAGATACAACGCTTCCCTGCGCTGAGCTGATCTCCTGTTCCTGCTGTTGCTGCTGATTGTGCGCATGCTTCGCTTTCTCAGCTGCCTTGTTTCGTACGATCCTGTGGAAGGAAAATGCATAGCTTAGAGCCTGATAACGTGGTGAGGTGATCAGCATCCCTGGCCAAGTTGCATTCGCTTATTAATCACTAGCTACGCTAAGAAAATGTATGCGATTTGACATTTGACGTGAAAAGTATCACAGGACTTTGCGCGCCAAACGTCAAATCGCATAAATTTCCCTATAGCCTAATTATAAGGTATACTACCTATACGCTTTCTGCCTTACTCAGGTCACTTCACCATATATGGTCATATTTATTTGGATTGTATGGTCCTTCCTTCCACGCCTCTAGTTATCACCCGTCACCACCGCCGCGCCGTAAGATACTTTTGCGTTTCGAAGATTCTGTTTGGATTAATGATTTTTCTATTTCAAATTTCTCGTCTAAATATAGAAGATGAGCAGTAGCCCCTAAATACTTTTTAACGACATAATTCGTATCGTAAATTCATAAACCTGAAATTGCACATGCACCAAAAACCGCGGCAAAGTTTGATGCGGTAAATTCGGCAATGAATCATTGTTGGCACGCGTCGCTACATCCTTCTGCAATATCGCGGACGGCGCTCGTGATTTGTCATGCATCCGGAAAGTTCTTTGTGGTATGCAAAAAATGAGGTTAGGTTTGGAGGGATGGGTTTTTATTTATTTTAAAAGTGAGTTGAACTGAACCTGTGAGCACTGTTAGCAAGTCCATGGTGATGAAGATTAGTCTACGTACGTATCTGGGAGCACGGCATTACCCTTGCCGAGTCGTGCAAAGGCCCATTCGTACCATTCATACCATATTTGTTGACTTATTTGTTTATTTTTAACACTAAATATAAAATTAAGATCAAGATTCCCCCGCCAAGACGTTTCAAAAGGGCGGTAAATACCTTAGAGTAAATATGTATACTATAGTAACTCAATGGCAAATACACCAAACTCATCTCTAGCTTTTCACAAAATTTTATAATGCGTTTTACACTTTTCCACATAAAAAGACAAATCATCTTGTAATCATTGAAAGCCAAATATCGCTCAACAAGTACAAAAAACGGGCTCAATAAACAGAGTGCATGCAAACTATGGTGTCATTATTTTGTTTTGCCGCCATTTCGCCAAGTTGACAGTTCATTTCGCGCCATGATGGATAGTCGGCCACGCTGAGTTATGGCTAGTATCTCTAGGGTTGACATATGCAAAAATGGTCTCGCGAACTTATTAAAGAGGCCGGATTAGGGTGACGCTGAGGTTTTCAGATTATCACTTTTTATGGGGTACCGTACCTTTCGAGGTGTGAATAGAAAGAAGCCCTTTTGGCATAGATTGTCGATTTTTTTTATCTACACTCTCTAGACAACTCTCTAAAACTTAGGATAATACTTGCAACTGTAGACAAATACTTAGACCATACAATAACTCAAACTAGCTAAGGTCTATGAAAAATGAGGTCAACCTAAAGTAAAAGTCATATTGCGTCACGCCTTTTCCCACACGGGGTGGCAGAGGCAAAATTGTGATCACTTTGAGCCAGTTATTCAATACTAAATTTTGCGTGACAGGGAGCTAGCCTATCGCCGCAGCTATGGAGTAATGAAGGTTCCCTCACGATGTTTTCCATCACCGTTAGAACGTCCGTATAATGTACTTAAGATAAATGAATTATCTCATTGGTACATGGTCAGGAATCGAACCTGAATCTCCTGTGTGAGAAGCAAGCGTGAAACCCATTAGACACGGAGCTCAGTCAGAATTAATTTCATGTTTCGTTTAAAGCAGAATTTGTTTCAACCTGTATAAAATCTAATTGATAACATTATACATTAAATTAATTGCAAAACAGATAAATATTGGCAGCAGTCAAAAATAATGATAAATAAAATATAGCACAGAAAAGCATATTTTAATATAATAATAATAATAATAATAACTCTTTTTATTTCAGGTATAAAAACCCATATTGACAAATACCTTAAAAACTAGAGATATATAACATTTTATGAACCTAATCTAACTTACTTTAACTTAACTTAAGGCGATGATGGAATAAAAATGCGCTGTCGAGTGGAAGTGAGATGCAATAATTACTCGCGAATAAGAAAAAGCGGGATGCCAATAATGCACTCGCGACTAATCTGAAACAACGTAAGCGCCAAAACGTAAAAAAAAATCATAAAAAATAAACTATTTCAGGGAATTAACTTTCAAATTGAAAATCGTTAGAAATAACAATTGTTCATACATTGCAATTATCACACAGTCATATTCACTTACTACTGCGGTGTAATAGGATAAAACCATAAAAAAGGGTTGACTTTGTATTTATTTTCTATCGAGAAAATTTTATCCAAACATGTTTTCCAATTAAGAATCTCTAGATTATATAGTCAAATTACATATACCAGAAATTAATTACGATTTGCCCAGTATTTCCTGAAAAACACATGAAAACAGCACCCCATATTTATTTAATCAGCGTCTTAAACCTAGCTATAATGTAGGTTTTAGCTAGCTATAATGTAGGTAGATTATTGTATAATAAAAAAGGATTTTAAGATTAGCAAAGAGCAGCAGTCATTTGTTTTATTTTTACTAACCATTCTTATAACATTCGCTACAAAGAATAAAATCGTCCTACAATGGTGTAGTACGACTAGACCGCTGTAGTGTGACGTCATATATCCGTTTCCGCCGGAAGGGTTACAACCTCAACCAACGTTTTAACCCGAAAATTTTATTAGTGCTTCTTTTGGGGTTATTGCAAGTGCTCTTTTGTTGGCAAATATTTTTGTGATTTATGTCTGTGCTTCCGTCTATTTTGTTTATTATTTATATTTATTATTTTGCATCAAAAGCCCAGCATCTCGTATTTTTAGATGCTATTGCCGTTTTGGTAGATAGGAAAAGTATTTTAGCAAAACCTGCTTTGATGACCCATATACCTATATTTATTCATTATTTACATTTATTATTTGTGCCATTACAGAAAATGCCAGAAATCGACAGAAATATAGATATAATTACAAGATACTATTACAATTCAATTAGAGTCATATAAATTGACGACCCGAATGGCCGAGTCGGCAGTGACTTTGCCTACAAAGCCAAGGGTCCCGGTCTCGAGTCCCGATAGGGGCAAATATTTGTTTGATGAGAACGGATGTTATACCCTTGTCATGGTTGTTTATATATCTAAGTATAACATTTATCTATATAAGTATGTGTATCGTTGTCTAGTACCCAAGAAACAGGGAATCCTAGTTTGGGGCTAGATCAATGTGTGTAAAGTGTCCAAGGTATATATATTAATTAAAGATTCAAATCAAGTCGACAAATAATAAAGCTATCTAATCACGTTGCATAAGAATTGTGAAGCATCTATTTTGTTTTAGCAACCTATTTACGTCTAGCTTATTTATGGTTCCTCAATCAAATAAAACAAAACCGAGAAAACCGCTACATCAGCAAAAAACAGAAAGCTACTGGCAACGCAAGAGCGTTGACACATCTCCCCCGAAAAAATATCAACCTAAATTATCTATCTGACAAATTACCAGCTAGCGCGCGGGAAAAAAATCAAATGTCAAAGTGGGGTTGCCAGAATTATGGCTTCAATTACGGAGCGGGGCGGACTTCGATTAAAAATGTCTCGACTTTTCGCTCACGTTTTCAAAAGAGTATTTGTGTTTTTTATGATTAAAGTTGACTATGGTGATAATGTAGCCTGTCTGACCGTGGAAAAATGATAAACGTTTAGAATAGATTGTCTAAAAGTCACTGTCAGAGTAAATTTGTTTTGAATTATACTATAAAAATTACGTGGAAATCTAAACCAAAGAGATAATTGTTTATGGATCACTTTGAACTGTTCACCCATTTCGCTCAATGGCCAATTTAACCTCCAAAATAAAAACACTTTTATCCATTTCCAGCCAACAGTCATCGGACCACATTTGAGAGTTCCGTCACTGCTACATTAGAGGTCACGTGGCCCGCACACTCCTAGCACTCAAGGGGTATAAATGACCATCGTATAGCGATTTGAGGGTTAACTGAATCGGTTTAAAATCGACTGTTGTTGGACTATTGAGATTTCGAAAACATTGTAACGGCACTCTTAATTTAAGTGTTTAAATCTATGTACTCTTAATACCATTAAAATATGGCAGTTCTTCTGACGCAAAAAATTGTGAGATCGAATGTAAAACCCATCTCTGGAACCACTGTGGTGTTGCGAGAGGTCCCGGGTTCGACTCCCGGCTGGAGAGGAACAGAAATCCCCAGGTCTTAAATGTTTCACACGACGCTGTTTCTGGTTCCCACGACACAGGGTATCTTAGTGTGGGGCCAGAAGCAATGCATGAGCCTGTATGTACATGTTTGTTCGTTTTTTTAGCCTACCAATAACTTTGTCAACGCAACTTTCGCACGAAAGCAATCAATCTAAGAAGCGTTGAAGATCAAGTTGTTTGCTCATTCAGATATGATCTGTTCTTACACAGCTGTGTGATATTTTAGTGATCCTGCAGATCTGCCTACCTCAGTTTGCTTAGCAGTGAGTGTCAAGCAAAGTAATTACTTGAATGCAATGTAAAACGCGCTGTATATTCTAATAGCAACTTTAATCCAAAAGCTAACGCTCTCAGTCACCTCCCATACTGAATTGCTCACTATACTTAACCCTCCATAGCAAATGGAGCGAGGGGTCGCAGACTGGGGTTTATTATTGGACAATAAAACAGTATTATTGATATTGATATCAATATCTGAGAATTGAGTGCAAGGGTTATTTGAAACGGCATCAATTTATTAATGTTTATTGAGTTTTTACAAATATGTAGGTTTTTAACCATTATAAAAAATTGTCAATTTTTGTTAAACTTTGTGTTCCTGTTGCACACCATTTTCTGCGTTGTGCGTTACCAAGTTTGGTATAAATTATCAGATGTATACACCACAAGCAATATCACTTTATCATTTCCACTGTCAACAATCTAACATTTCAATAACACACCATTCATCTGTCCACATATATCTAAATTAATAAACGGTAGCGCTTCACCGATATCCTATCAGTATTCGTAAACAAACATAATGAAACACATTACCCCGTAAAATGGGGGAATTATCTAATCTCGCAACACTGAGCGCGTAATTAGTTGTGTGGATTGTGCCTGGCAACTTGACAACTATTCGATATTCAGCCTGGCGATATTGAGATTGCCTGATATTTGATACGCATTACATGCAACTCACGAACAAAACACATTTCCATTCAAATACAGAATTTTAAAACTCTCGCGTTATTTGACACTCCATTTTTGCGTGACGGCGGGTAGGCCAATCGTCTTATAGCTCCATCCGAAATGGAGAAAAACTCCAAAAATAAAGAGGTATTTAGATTGTTTAGGGAAAGAAAGACTTTTCCAAACGTTTCCACAGAAACATATCGGAAATCTCGCCCCCTTTTTGCGACAAATATTTGCGCCGAAATAAGAACTTTGGTACATCGAGATTAGGTTCGGATTTGCTGAATTTTGAGATAGAGTTCGCTGAGCAGATGTTGAGCCCTGAAAGGCGATTTTAAAGCGAACATTAAAAACGTGATTCCTAATTATAGCAAATAAATATGTCATCGCACAAATGTCACAAATGATGACATCAGACAAGATTTTTTGACGTGATAACGTCTTATAAATCGATGAACGCCGGCTGCACGCACGAAAAAGTGTCGCGTTCCGCTGTCACGTTCCGCCTGAGCCGAGCGTGCAAGCAAGAGCGCGGAACAAGCGATTGAAAGGCACGATCGGCCTAAGCGTTTCTTATAACGTTATCACGTAAAATTATCGTCCGTAAACTGACTTTACAGACAACCAATTTTTTTGATATACAGTCGATGCATTTGTCCCCTTATTCAGTAACACAAATCGACCGAAAACTGTGGAATATGACAGTTTTCCCAGACACTAAATGACAATTTGACACTAACATATTATACGTGGATTTGAGTTGCAAAATAGGTGGGCTGATGAATTTGTTGTGCAATTTATTTTCGGCAAAATAGAAGTGTTTGCTATTTTAGAGGTTTTCAAAAAAAATTGTAATGTTCTAGATTCATTTTCAAAAAAGCACAAACTGCGCGTTTTGAAAAAAGTGAATTCAAAGAAATAAGGATATTTTTCTCCAACGCTAGTTCCTTGGCCCCAACGAAGGGGTTGCGTGACTGCTCCGAGAGCACCACCGGAAGTGGAGGGGGAAATAAAGATGGCGGCACCGGAAGTGAGGACACGTGCTCGCCTCACACCGGACATCCCGCGCTCGCATCCATTGAATTATTGCCATTGAGAAATAATAATAATCGTATAAACTTATCTGTTTTTGTTGCCAGTTCTGACGAACTTCTGAGTTTGTACAGCGATATGGTTTTAGCGGCTTTTGTTCCGTTCTGCTGGTGAGGGACTTCTGTTTTGTGGTCAGGATTACTTATTTCTATGATGGATGGATTTATTCTTTGATTGAGACGTTATGGAGAGATTGTTGGAGAGGATTAGGTTTATGAAAGTATGGAAATAGACCTACGATAAAATGCTTCTTACAGTGCCGGCCAGGAGCTACTACACTTGTATGTGGACTCGCCTATTAATACTAGAGATGTTCGCCACATTGTCCTGGCTGCAGATGCCCTCGCTCAGCAGTCTGTCCCTGATCTCCCAGGCGAACATGGTGGGGTTCTCCCTCTTGTAGGCCGCGATGGCGTCCATAAAAGGGGGGGTGACCTGTGGCGACTACGTGCCGACCACAGTGCCGACCAGTGGCAACTACAGTGGCGACCAGTAGCGACTACAGTGGCGACCAGTAGCAACTACAGTGTGACCAGTAGCGACTACAGTGGCGACCAGTAGCGACTACAGGGGCGACCAGTAGCGACTCCAGTGGCGACTACTGATGAAGGTAGAATTACCTAATGATACAAGAGATGCTCGGCACATTGTCCTGGCTGCAGACGCCCTCACTCAGCAGTCTGTCCCTGATCTCCCAGGCGAACATGGTGGGGTTCTCCCGCTTGTAGGCCACGATGGCGTCCACAACAGGGGGGGTGATGACCTATAGCGACTACAGTGCCGACCAGAGGCGACTACAGTGCCGACCAGTGGCGACTTCTTCTTCTTTTAGAGTCGACGGTCATCTCAGATACGGGCGGCCCAAAAGGCCGCAACCGCAATAGCTCGCTCGGTAGCCTTATACAGCTCCTCGTCCGTGCAGGTTGTGGGGCACGCAGGGTACCCAGTCATGTGCGCAATCGTCTGTCTCGGGTATCCACAGACGCACGCCGTGTCTAGTTCCGAGATGATGCCCCACCTCGCCAGGTTAGCTCTGGACCTCCCCACTCCAGCTCTGAGACGGTTGAGAGATTTCCAGATCGGCCAGCTGAGCTTGTATCCTTCAGCTAGTTTCTCTTTCACGCAGTTGCTCGGGTCTGTAGGGTTCAGTCGTGACTGCCACTTGGCGAGGCGTGTAGTTTGAGCTGGTTGACTTAGCGGCTGCACTGAGTGCAGGAAGCTTTTTCTGGAACGCAGCCTGGGCCTGGCTGGTACATGGTTGAACAGGGGATGCCGTCTGTCATGTGTCTGCTTTGACCTTTCAACCGAGCTAGAGACAGATCTCCGAACCTCCGGGGGGGCTATTCCTGCTAGCTGGTACAGCTTGTCGGTTAGTGTGGGTTTCAGACAGCCCGTTATGAATCGACATGACTCGTTCAATGCCACGTCGACCAGCTTTGCGTGCGTTGAACGTTCCCACACAGGGCAGGCGTACTCAGCCGCAGAGTAGCACAGCGCCAGAGCTGTGGTGCGCAGGACGGCTGGCTTTGCTCCCCAGGATGTCGTGGTCAGCCTCTTGAGCAGGTTGTTGCGTGTGCAAACTTTTTGTTGGGTCTTCGTGCAATGCTGCTTCATTGTCAGGCTTCTGTCTAGGGTTACGCCGAGGTACTTAGGGAAACTATTGTATGACAGTTTTACGTCTCTCCATATGATGTTAAGTTCCCTTTTAGCATCCCTATTGCGGAGATGGTATGCACAGACCTCGGTTTTGGCTGGGTTTGGCTTCAGACCGTTAGCAGCATAGTATTCGCCAAGCTTGTTCAGGGAAGAGGTAATTATTCCCTCCACGCTCTCGAAGGTGTCCGATTGAGCCGCGAGTGCTAGGTCGTCAGCGTATATGAAGCTTCTGGTATCCTGTGTCCTAGGCTGGTCATTTGTATATATGTTGAACAGACTTGGCGCCAGGACACTACCCTGTGGCAATCCATTACGCTGATTTCTCCAACGGCTCTTCTGGGTTTGCAGGTTAACTTGAGACCGGCGGTTACTGAGGAGCTGTCCTACGATCTGGCAGAAGTCATAATCGCCCGTGATCTCATACAGCTTTTTAATCATTACGCTGGTGTTCACAGTGTAATAGGCCGCCGACAAATCCACGAAAGCGACACCCGTGATTTTCCCTTTCTCAAATCCATCTTCAATGTGCTGGGTCAGGTTGAGAACTTGCGATGTGCAAGACTTGCCGGGTCGGAAACCAGCCTGTTCTGGGATCAGTTTATCGTCGATGTATGGAGTAAGACGGCCAAGAAGGATCCTTTCGAACAGCTTGTATAGGTGGCATAGTAGGGAGATTGGACGAAAACTTTTGGGGTCATCAACTGGTTTGCCCGGCTTGAGTAGCGCGATGACACGGGCCTTGCGCCATTCTTTTGGGATCTTCTTGGTTTCCAGACAGTTGTTGAAAAGCCTCAGAACCCAATCCACCGTCACAGGGCCGAAATGCTTTATCTGTTCGACAGTGAGGTCGTCGAGTCCACACGCCTTCCCGCTTTTCAGCCTTATAATCGCGGCAATCATCTCTTCGCGGCTGAAAGCATTACTCAGGGTGTCAGTCTCGGTGGCCGGGTTCCTAAGGATCTTCCTAGCTCCTGGGAGGGGTTTAGTCTTGCCATTCAGCAGCAGTTGGTGGGCGACCTGGTTTGCAGTAACATTTGTATATTCTCCAGAAGAGTTCTGGGTACCAGTTAGTTTCTTGATTGTAGACCAGGCTTTCTTAATGTTGTGCGTCATGTCAACCGACTCGACCAGGTCTTGCCATTTTTTTTGTCGGGTTTCACCGATACACTGCATTAGAGCTTAACCGAGGGCGGTAGTGTTTTCGGAAAAAGGGTCTCTTTCAAAGGCAGTCTGGTACTCCTGCAGAAGTCCGGCAGTGTCGCCAGTTAGTCCTGGGACATAAGATGTGGCACAGCCCCTCGGAATAGTCCTGCGCGATATTTCCTTAATCACGTCAATGAATGAGCTGTAGTTATTTGGCGTGGCCTCGATGGTGTGAATCCTGCTATCTAAAGTAGTTGCGAACTTCTCCCAATCCGCTTTGTTGAAGTTGAAACGCCTCCGGAACGGGACTATAGTAGGTTCGATTGCAGCGTTTACTTCACAGAAGATGGGTCTGTGTTGGGTGCGTGGGATCGGCCGTGCAACTCGTTTTCGGCATTGGGAGCTAATGTTTGAGCTAGCGAAGATTAAGTCTGGGTTTTATCCCCTTTTCCATCTGCCACTGTTGAAGGATGCCGGTAGCTTTGGGTCGTGGATCAGTGCAAGGTTACTGGCCTCGCTCCATTCCTCAACGGCTTCTCCATTTCCGTCCGTTTCCCTGTACCCCCATGCGACGCTATGACTATTGAATACGGATTTGTATACGGATGTTACAGTGGCGTCCGACAACTCCACGGTCAGTATCTCCACATTATTGTCGTCTGTTAGGTGGACGGACTTCACGTGCGTACCAGGTTTGGTGTAGATCGCGTTGCCGTACTTGAGATGAGGTCGTTCGATGATACGGGTCATATTCATTATATCCGGCCTCGGGTTGTCTGGGCCTCGGTGCGTTTCTTGTACGCACAAAACGTCAGTCTTATTTATATGGCACAGCTCAGCAAGTAAAATTGCTTTGTCCGCTGAGAAGCCCTCTATATTAATAGAGAGAACTGTCAAGGCAGACCCTGATAAGGGCCGTATATTGCGAGCTTGGATCTTACGGATGGCCATCGTTGTGAAAAGATTAGTCAGCCTACTGCTTGTTGATGCTAGTAGCTGCTTCCAGGGGACGCCGGGTGCTTAAGCAGGTATAAAGCGTGCACCACACTGGGAGGCTCTTTTCATGTCCCCCTTGTGTGGCGACTACGAGTGCTGACTACAGTGGCGACCAGTAGCGACTACAGTGGCGACTACTGGTGTAGGTAGACTTACCTAATGATACAAGAGACGCTCGGCACATTGTCCTGGCTGCAGATGCCCTCACTCAGCAGTCTGTCCCTGATCTCCCAGGCGAACATGGTGGGGTTCTCCCGCTTGTAGGCCACGATGGCGTCCACAACAGGGGGGGTGGTGACCTATAGCGACTACAGTGCCGACCAGAGGCGACTACAGTGCCGACCAGTGGCGACTACGAGTGCTGACTACAGTGGCGACCAGTAGCGACTACAGTGGCGACTACTGGTGTAGGTAGACTTACCTATTGATACTAGAGACGCTCGGCACATTGTCCTGGCTGCAGATGCCCTCACTCAGCAGTCTGTCCCTGATCTCCCAGGCGAACATGGTGCGGTTCTCCCGCTTGTGGGCCGCAATGGCGTCCACAACAGGTGGGTGGTGACCTATAGCGACTACAGTGCCGACCAGAGGCGACTACAGTGCCGACCAGTGGCGACTACGAGTGCTGACTACAGTGGCGACCAGTAGCGACTACAGAGGCGACTACTGGTGTAGGTAGACTTACCTATTGATACTAGAGACGCTCGGCACATTGTCCTGGCTGCAGATGCCCTCACTCAGCAGTCTGTCCCTGATCTCCCAGGCGAACATGGTGGGGTTCTCCCGCTTGTAGGCTGCGATGGCATCCACGACAGGGGGTGTGGCCACCTTGGGCTTGGAGCCGCCGATGACGCCGGCTTTGAAGCTGCCGGTTTCGTAGTACCTGGGGAAGGGGAAAATGAGTGTTTCAAACAACAGCATATTTCCATTCTATATGGTCAAATGAAAACGTGTAAAAACAAAGGTGCATTCACACAAAACTCTCACAACTGGCGCAAAAGTGCGAGAAATCACACCATATTGCCGTTCCACAATCAGCTTCCATCGACCCGCGATAAACCTCTGTCTATTCCCAAATCAACCATAAACTAGGGTGTCCCCTTCGGCAAAAACTTCGGGACAGTCCTGGGAGTTTGCTCAAACAATAGACAACCCCTCGCGCCTACTCTCCAGAGACGTGGCATTAGGAGAGAATCGACGCCGAATTAAATTCAGGGAGCTCAATAAAATAATGGGACTGTATTATGACAATTTAATTAGAGTTGGTCACCCTACCCTTTTTTTTAAAGTGCGCTGTTGCTGTTTTTTTAGGGTGTCGTTGACGTATGATTTATATTTTCAATTTTAGTTTATGATTCCGTTTTGTTGTTTCTTGATTGGATTTATGGTAATCACCGCTGAAGTCGTATTTTCATCATTATTGATTATGGGCAAGCTAATCATTAAGACCAAGCAAGACCATTTTTTCATGCTTGCTTCTCAAGTAGGAGACGCAGTTTCGAATCCTGACCATGTACAGGTAACAATGAGATATTTATTTTATTTTCTATGACACGTTAAGCTGTAGGTCCCGGCTACTATCGCTACGTGGTAGTATTCGCTACTTCGTAAATCCCCTCCACCAACCCGCACTGAGCCAGCGTGGTGGAGTATGGCTTGATCTTACTTATATCCGAGTTAAGGCTTGTGTCCCTCGGCGGGGACATTACTGGGCTGCCTATATTATTATTATTCATATAATATTTCACATGTCTTTATCGTTAGGTAATTTTACTGTGTTTTATATTACAAATTCGGATTTAGTAAATAATAATAACTGACACTATGATTTTGCTTAAGTAATGTATAAAATTGTTTTAACTAACTTAAAACCACACTGAAGTAATATAAGTGGGATAAGGGCGTGTGTTCACTGGTCGACGGTTTATTAGGATTACAATCATCCGAGATAAGTCAATTATTAGTGTACTCACACCCTAAGTGGCGTTATTCGAGTACAGTCGAGCACAAAATTACTCATAAGAGTATTGTTTGGATTTACACATTCGAGTGAAAAAAACTGTGAGTGTTATGTGATACTAGCGTAAACCTGAAACTGTTCAAAAAGTGTGAGTGTTATGTGGTACTAGTGTAAACCTGAACATGTTCAAAAAGTGTGAGTGTTATGTGGTACTAGTATAAACCTGAAACTGTTTGAGCGTTATGCGGTACTAGTGTAAACCTGAAACTATTCAAAAAAGTGTGAGTGTTATGTGGTACTAGGGTAAACCTGAAAATGTTCAAATGTGTGAGTGTTATGTGTTACTAGTGTAGTTAGTGTAAAACTGAAAATTTTCAAAAAATTGAGAGTGTTATGTGGTACTAGTGTAAACCTGAAACTGTTCAAAAAGTGTGAGTGTTATTTGGTACTAGTGTAAACTTGAAAATGTTCAAAAAAGTTTGAGTGTTATGTGGTAATATTTTAAATCTGAAAATGTCAAAAAGTGTGAGTGTTATGTGGTACTAGTGTATATCTGAAAATAGTCAAAAAAGTGTGAGTGTTATGTGCTACTAGTGTAAACCTAAAACTGTTCAGAAGTCCACTTTCAACTTTCGGAGTGCGACTATCGAACTTTTCACTTCCACACAAAAAAAAACAATTCTAGCACCCTATCCAGCAAAATGGAGTAATAAATAACCTTGTATTTATCATCGGTAAGAAAAGAACGTATTGTTGTAGCCATTAAAGTGTCGCACTGCAGGACAAAAGTGTGTTATGTTAATAAAAAAATCAAGCACATTTCTACACGACAGTACTACTACTCTACAAGGGATAAGTTACAAGGGCGATAGTCTGCACTGCAGGGGAAGGGCAAGGGGGGAGGGGGAGGGTAACATTATTGTAATGACACCCGCGAAAGGTCCCGTAGGAAAGAGCTTGCTGTTTTAGGGTTGCGCCGGAAACCTTTTTAAAGCGATGAATGCTTGGGAGTTTTTAAAGTTCTTTGGTTTGGTGGAAGCAATGTCTTGTTAGTACTCTCGCCTTAATTTGATAACGAAAATAATTACCTGATTACAACATAGGAAATTGCTGGATGTTGGCATAATAAAATATGTGATACATTCTATTTTGAATTAAAATAATATCAGATATATTAGAAGGGTGTCTGATTTATCTTATAAATTATTATAAAAACAAATAATCCGATTGAGTTTTCAATCTTTAAGTTTATATTTCATTTATGAAACTTTTTATGTAGATATCAATCCCGAATCAATAGGTTCAAAAAAATATATAGGACATAACATTTCGCAAAAATAGGACATTTTTTTTTAATTTACCCAGCGTCACTTTCACAGTTGAGACGAATCTATCGACTGACGGACTTAATAAATGATTCTTTATCTTTCTTTTTCTTTATCTTTATCTTTAATGACATTTCTCAAGCTAAAATCCATCAAGCTGTTTAAGCTACAGAGAGTGCCAAAGACATATGCATACATACATACACACGAAAAACATAACCCTTCTGGCTCAGTCGGGTAAAAATAAGCATAGCTCTTCATAAGGTGTCGTTCGGCGATGGGCTAGCTCGGAAAATGGAGTATTGAGTTATCCGTATGAAAAAAGGCGTGACAATAAGTTGCTCTTATTTTTAAGACACCAATTCACTTCAAATTCAGTGATTGTACGATTTTAGCTTAAGGTGGGACACCCCGACAGCGAGACTTAGAATTTCGCTTTTAGCTTAATTTATAGCAATCGGAATTCAAAGGCTGAAAGTCGATGTTTAGAGGACGAACAGAACAATACAACTCATCATTTTTATAACGATTTTATAAATAATAAGAACATACATTTAAGTGCGTTTAGATAATAATTCATAATTATTCAAAATTCTTTATTGAACTTATTACTTTATTGAAGTAATTTAAAAAGATTTCTTTTAGGAGACTTTTTTCTCGGGCGAAATAATTAAATTACTTTTATAAATCAGTGAATCCCTGCTGATACTCTTGATAAACAAGCTAGTAAAGAAACCAACAGCATGAAGTTGTTTTGCGTAACTTGAGATTTACAAAAGGCGGTTTTAGCCGGATGCACCGCCTTAAGTACGACTGAGCCAACCTGATGAAATATGGCTCAATCTTACTTGAATCCGGGTAAAGGCCTATGGCCCTCGGCGGGGACATTAATTTATTTACATTTCTTAGTTCCGACGGCAAAGTCATATAAAATGCACGCTCATTTTATATGACTCAGTATATATATCGTTGTCTAGTACCCAAGATACAGGGAATCCTAGTTTGGGGCTAGATCAATGTGTGTAAAAGGTGTCCAAGGTATTATTATTATTATTATTATTATTTTACCAAACCACAATTCCAGTAATTCAGAACCATCGAACACATCTTACAACCAAATTAACCAATTTGCGGCCACTATAGGCGCTCAAAGCTAGCCCGATATAAGCCACTATAAAGCCACTATAACTCCAATATAAGCCGGATAAGCCTATTAAGGGCGGGAGGTTGGCGCTATCTTGATCGGCAATATGTTAGACAAATAGATCGTGAACAGGTACAGTTGAACAAATGTGGACAAAACCGTGTCCTATGCCACCCCGTGGGGGAAAAGGTGGGATTATGAATATGTTTCGTTTATAGTTGAATTATGTGACTGATAAATAATAGAGCGCATTAAGACGATAAAAGGTGGGTTTATGAAACGAGCCGAAAGCGAGTTTCATAATAATATCACTCAAGAGTTTTAATGCCTAATTATGTACAGTTACATACACTAGTTTATCTACACACATATCATACACACAGCTCTCTTTGATGTGTTCAGGAACCGCATGTTTGACCGGCATTGTAGCATAGAGTTGTTTAGCTTGTTCTGTAGTACCAACTTCATAGACAAAGTAGGTGCGACACGCAGGCGGGCGTCGGCGTTCGAAATTTGAATGTCATAATATGTAGAAAATGTACACGTTATGTTCATAATGTTCAATATTCAGATAAGAATTGAGTTTTTACAAAGTAGTTTAACATTATGCTGATTGTAACGTGCGGATTTTGGACGCAGTAAAGAGGGTTTATGATGATAGGATTTCAATGAAATTTAGCTCAGAGATAGTTCATGAGCTAGATAAACATATAGGATACTTTTCATCTGACTTTACTAGAAGGAGGGTAACGTTTTCTCGGTAAATGATAATTCCTAGGAACACCCAGATGACGTTGCGGGCGTCAGCTATTTATTTAAAATATAAATAGAAAATAAAGGAAATTTTATTTGTTCAACTTCCAACAGTCTTTGATCTAGTAATAGGTATGATACATCTTAGTGAAATCCAACTACTAAACCAGTGTTACCTATATCTTAGGAGTTAATAATTAATATTGTAATATTTGTATTAGTTAATCGCAACCAATTTTTCAAAGAGATCTAGAAATCAATCTGTGGGAATTTCTGCGTTCTTCTTCTCCCACAGTGGTCCAATGTAGAGAAGAGGCAAAAGATTACGTTTACGAAGTATATGTATATGTAAATATCTACAATAATAAAGTACATTTTTTGTTTAACTAGATATTCAATATTAGCAAACGCGAAGTCCCTTATTACCCATGTTACTATATACGATACGAAGGATTCCTCACGATGTTCTTACTGCTCGCGCAAAGTTGCCTCGGCCCTGAGCGAGCTGTCACTTCTCCCTCACCCCAATTACCCTTTGCAAGAAAGAGAGGGCAGAGAATCTTGGCGCAGTGGCAGGGCCCAACATTCTGGCACTATCACCTGGCTGCACCAGATTTTTCGTCACAAAAATCACAACAGTAATATCTCACTATCCATCGCTAACGAAAGTAGTCCAGTAGTCCTGAACTCCGTATAATAATTACCTGTTTTTTTCCGTCTGTCCGTCCGTTGGGCAGAAAGCGTGACTCGGCTGACTTCCGTCCGCCTTATATGTAGTTGTATGACTTTTGTGTGTGCTATATGAGTTTGTTTGTCTGTGTGTGTGGGTGCTTACTGGTCCTCGCCTCTAATTAAGATTTTGTAATGATATCGCTGGGCGTAAGTGAGTGATTTTGCTGCGCTGCTTATTTTCTCTTTACGTAACGGACCTAGGTAAAAGGCAGTATAAAGGAATTGTGGATACAAAATTCTGTTTTTAGTGTTTTCCTCGCTTTTCAGGGAAATTGGGGCACTTTCATTCTTTGCAAAGACAATACTGGTTTGGCTCGTGTGTGCAATCCATTCTTTTGGAGATGTTTTGTAAACACTGCTAATGTCATCGCTATTTTAGGAATATATATATTTAGAATTATGCTCTTAATCAGACCTAAAGATATCAATAAATATCTTTTCTGACTTCTGAGCTAAAAATAGCACCTTCGTCGCTTGATTTTGGGTTCTCAGGCGGAAAAATTATGCTCCTAATCACACCTAAAGATATCAACAAATATCTTTTCCGACTTCTGAGCTAAAAATTGCAAAATCCAAATTACAAATGTATTTATTACTGTAGATATTTACTTATACTTAGCAATCGCCTAACAAACCTTGCTACGACCCTCGCCTTCAGCTCGTGCCGTAAACTTCTCGGTTCATACATATATAAGCCTTTGCGAACTGGTAGGAAAAGTACTATTACAGTGCATATGCTCGAAAAGATCATTTTCTAAGCAGCGAAATCGTGTGGAAAGTAAGTACCACTCTGACCAACTAGTGCTTTTTAATTTTACGCTATTTTTTATATTTAGCGATAGTAGCCGGGACCTACATCTTAACGAGTTATCCGAAACACTGGACGTCCGATAATGTACTGATAAATTAATTATCTCATTGGTACGTGGTCTGGAATCGAACCTGCATCTCCTGTGTGAGAAGCAAGCATGAAAACAATTAGTCCACTGAGCTCTTTTAAAATTTTAAATATGTTTGGCTGAAAGTATATTTTGCTCATGCCTTTTTGCGATACGACGGGGCAGCTATTAACATTTATTTTTTATTTCCTTGCTCAATGCTTAGTAAAACGCTGTATTATACGTGCACAAGATGATTTTCGACTCGTGTGGACTTATAAACTCGCTCACTTCGTTCGCTCGTGAATAAAAATACCTCACTTTTGTTTTGACTTCATAAATGTTATGAAAAAAAAATTAGTTGAAATGGATTGCACATTTTAGGCACGGAATCACAATCGAATGATTGAAGAACAAACAAAGTCCGGCTGCCACCATCCCTAGCTCGAGAAATGACAGCCTGACATTTCAGTTTCAGTTTATTTCAGCAGTACTCTATGCTTTCGGATGCCGAAAGAGTCAAATCGCAAGTCCAATATTACGAGTACCTTATGTTATGAGATATGGAGGTGGCATTAATCGGTCGATTCTATTCACACTCCTCCCTTATCACTAGAGCAGGTCACTCCCTCCCTCCTTCAAACAGCGTGCCCTCTGGTATGCCGGCCATTTGACCGGACTAGATACAATCCTGGCTGGAGTTGTACAATTCGTTCGTTCGTTGGTTTCTACCTTATGCTATGAGGTATGGAATCTCTAGAGACTTCGTCGCCAGATTTTCATATCAAAGGAAGACTTGTAACCTTGCAGTTAGTCCTACGTTTGTTCGATAAACGAAATCAGAGGCCGGTCCGGGAATAGATGGACAATAAATTGAAAAACAAACACATTTCCCGTTGCTGTGTTTTGTCTATGTTTCTATTTAGGGCTGCGCCATTCGTTGGCTCGTCCCGCGGGAGTTAAAGGGATGTCCCTTTGCGATATCGAGTTGGTTTTGGGGTGAGCGCAAAAACAGGAAATAAACATAGTCAACACCAAAGTCAAAGGCATTTTTTTGTAATATTGGCGGTTAAATGTTCATTAATTGTTATTTACATAGTGTTACGTCCTTTACTTTACGGAGCGGCAGACAGTTATACCCCATTTCACCAACATAGGGACACTTAGCTCTTTTTTTAGCTGTATACTAGCGATTGTTTCGGTGGCCGGACTCTTATATTCAGGAGGTCCCCGAGGAGCCTAGATGACGCTTACACTTAGGGCAAATCGATACAACCGCTAGTTGGCCCTTGAAAGAAATAAAGTGTCCCTTAAAAGATATGGATCGTTGGTGAAATTGGAATTTAGTACACCGAACATATATGTATGTTTTTAAAAATAACATTATTGTAAATAAGCCAGTTTTATGTTTCCATTATCGAATTATCATATCTTTATGAATTTTGACCCATTCTCCGTTGAATAAGTCTTCACTAATCAATTCTACACAGTTCCTAATGCCCTAAAGATAGCCAGCGAGTTAGCTCTCATTTCGTCTCAACTATGATATTCCTTAGATATTAGGTATAGAAAGTAATCGTTTGCCTGACAATAGTACTTGATTTGCCTTTTATTTCTTGCAAAAGCAGCACACAAAAACAGGGCACTTTCTCTCTATTTAATGATAGTTTTAGAATGTATATTTTTACTAGTACTTATTTAGTAGTTTGGTATATATTTAGGTATTTTATTTTCCAAATTCTATAGATATTTAATTTACATTAATGTTTTTTAATCATAGATTTAATCGCACAGCAAAAATACTGATATGCGCAGCAAAAAAGGATCAGCAAAACACTTTTTATGTTTGAAATATTTAATGAGTACTTAAGTTTATGTTTTAAGTATTTTTTTGTTCTTCTTACATGTTGAACCTAACACAAAGGATAAAGGGGGATTCGCTTCGCTCACCCCCTTTACCCTTCACATAAGGCCGCAGCAAATATAAGAGATATTTGCTGTGCAAATCAGTATTTTTGATGTGCGTTTTAATATTTCCCACTAGATATTAGATATGGTGCACTGCCTACCCTTTCATAGTAAATTTTCCCATCATGCCTTGGTTTGTTAGAAGAAACTTTTTAAATATCTGTGTGCAATAAAGAATTATGACATAATGAAAAAAAAACAGAAATATTTTAATCGATAGTAGATTTGTCGATACACAACACATCCCTGAGGTCAGTTTTCAATTTAAAACAGACAAAGGCAGCTCGACCCGTTGTACCTTTGCAGTATTGTATTTTGAATAATGAAATGATATCTTCTCTGTCTGGATGTTGTCCTTTTTGTCGACATTGATTCATGTGTGTTTTGAGAGTGAGATAATGCCTCATTGAAGATGACCCAATCCTGGATAGTTAAGGATTATTACAGCAACGCTTATATGTCAAAACATCGTGAGTAAACCATGTTGACCCATAACTGCGGCGATAGGCTAGCCCCCGACTAGATTACAGGACACAAATGCTACAGGAAAAAAAAGTGACGTAAGAGAAGAACTTAAGAATTCTACAGAGCATCCTAAATAGCAAATCAAATGGTATAAGCTGCTAGTTCCTGGACAACGGATATAAAACCCATAACACATCGACATCTGAGGTGTTGTGGTTCGAGGCCTGCCTCTCAAGCGAGAGGTCCCGTGTTCGAATCGCGGCTGGGAAAGTAAGAATAAAAACCGGTCAAGTGCGAGTCTAAATCGCGCACGAAGGGTTCCGTGCCACCGTTCAATGGAAGCGATGGTGTGGAGTGAATAGTTTGGATTTTACACAGCAAAATATTGTTTACAAAGTTATTGGTGCGGTTACTTTCACACTCCATGTACGTAACTAGGTGCATCCATAAGTTTGTATGTGATATTGAAAGAATTGTTGTATGGGAGCCCCCTTAAATATTTCTTTTATCCTGTTTCTTAGTATTTGTTGTTATAGCGGCAACATAAATACATAATCTGTGAAAATTTCAACTCTCTAGCTAGCTAGGTTCTTGAGATACAGCCTGGTGACAGACGGACGGACGGACGGACGGACGGACAGCGGAGTCTTAGTAATAGGGTCCCGTTTGGAACCCTTCGGGTACGGAACCCTAAAAAGCAACCGTAGGTCTTGGATGAATATGTGTGTGACGTCGGGTATCCTAGTGTGGGGTCAGAAGCAATTTGGGTGCCTTTATGTAAATGTTTGTGTTTATAAAACAAGCACTGCGATACATACTACGAGGTAACGGTGCCTGCGTTTTGGGCGAAATTTTGAACTTACTAAATATAGTGTAGGCTTTAGTTTTATATCTATTAAAAATTATTTGTAAATATAATTTGATACATTAAAAAAGCATCAATTAAGTTAACTTAATCACAGCTTAACTCTGTGGTGAGGTTAAGTTACTGTTAAGTTTGCGGCGGACCGCAAATGATGTGAATACCTTTTATAGACTATGTTCTCAACAGACACACACACAGACACACAAACAAACGGACATAAATGTATGCAAATCTGGAGTGAGCACGCGTATTCATTTCCATATTCTTAGTAAGTACGTATGTAGATTGTTATTGCTTAATTAGGTTGAAGATGTTTGTATAATGTTTCGACCACTTTGTTTCAGCCTCTAGTAATCTGGGTTGTGTGGTACGAATATATCTGATGATGATGACGATAAGGTGCCTCTCCGGCCAGGGTTTCAAACCTGTTCCGGTCTTGCGGCCGGCATACCAGAAGACACAATTTTTGGAAGGAGGTGGAGCGACTGCTTCTATCGACCGACCGTGCTGCCTATGGGAAAAGTGGAATGGGGAAGATTTGGGAAGTGGAGAGTAGCAGTTATTTTAATCAAGTTTTTGCTGTTAAGCGAGCGAGCGAAGCGACAAAGCGTCTCCGTTTCAGGATTGGGCAAAAATGTTTTCGTGTATCCGGATGTGTGTCCGGTTGTTCTCCTCTCCAGGCCGCATTTCTCAATAGATCCTCGTGATTTTTTGTGAGCAGGTTCGATAATTAAATAGTTTATTTATGTCGATTCAGTTTTTGGAAATTTTACAAAATGACGGAGATATGGGTTGAAACTCCTAAAAAACCGCTACAGCGCAAACGCCTTGATAGATTTTAACAAATGAGGTGTTTTTGGAGTTGTGGAGATCGTGAAAATAGGATAAGCTATTTAATTTAAGTGAAAAATCAAAAGGTTGGATTTTAGATAGCAAAATGTACTTTACAAAGTTATCGGTGCGGCTTCTTTCATACTCTACGTACGAACCAGGTGCAAGTTTGTATGTGGTATTGAAAGAAAATGCAGTCGGAAAGTTTGTATTTATAATAATTTCACTTGTTCATCCGATAAAATCAAGGAGTCGGGGGGGCGAAAATGAATAAAAAAAAACGCAAATTTCCTGTAATGCTCGCGAGGTTTACAGAGCCACTAGTTTTAACTTCAGGTGAGAGCAATGATCTAAATATGGCACCGTAAGATAGTCAAAACCGTTAGTTGATAAACTAACGCGGTAGTCGATCAACTATCGGCAGATAGTAAACCAGACCGACAGGGTTTAGAATTTACGATTATTTTGTTCTTACATGTCAAACTATTCGGGGGCTTCGCTGCGCTCGCCCTCTAGTCTTCACCTAAGCTACCGTAGTGTTTGCCCAGGTATTCCGTTTGCAATTCACGTTTAAACCAGTTTACTATTTAATATACATATATATATATATACAAAGACCGTTAGTTAATCAACAAACGTTTTTTTTATCTTACGGTGACAAATATAAGGCATTGGAAATATATTACATGAATTCTTATTGATCGCCGTAGTCACCAAAGAGGTTGAACGAAGGAGTTTTTGAGTGAGGCTTAATCTATGGTATTCACTGTTTCGTGATATTTACTTAATCACAGAATGTAATTATTACTCGGGCGAGCTAAGTTGGCACCTGGCCCAAATTTTCAGACACATATTATCTAAATCGAAATTTGAATAGGTACATTATGGATATTAGGTTTGTAGTGCGTTGTGCGTCAGTCAGTTAGTTTAGCGTTTTATCTACACACGTATCGTGACCCTCTATACTGCGTCCCAAAACCGCACGTACGACCAGCATAATGTTATACTACTTGGTTAAAACTAATTTCTTATTTGAATATTGATACATTATGACCATAATGTATCAATTTCCGACAAATTATGACATTCAAATTTCGAACGCCGACGCCCGCCTGCGTGAAGTTGATACTACAGAACAAGCTAAACAACTGCAGAGCCACAATGCCGGTCAAACATGCGGTTCCTGAACACATCAAAGAGAGCTTATGATATGTGTGTAGATAAACTAGTGTATGTAACTGTACATAATTAGGCATTCAAACTCAAAAACAAAATATGATTATAACTCGCCTTCGGCTCGTTTCATGAACCCACTCTCGAGTTTTCATGCCCTCCATTATGTATCAGTCACATAATAGCAGTTTATGTGACTGCTACATAATGGAGGGCATTAATACCCGAGAGTGGGTTTATGAAACGAGCCGAAGGCGAGTTTCATAATAATCTCACTCGAGAGTTTTAATGCCTAATTATGTACAGTTGCATACACTAGTTTATCTACACACATATCATAAGCTCTCTTTGATGTGTTCAGGAACCGCATGTTTGACTGGCGTTGTGGCTCTGCAGTTGTTTAGCTTGTTCTGTAGTACCAACTTCACAGACAAACCAGGGGCGGCACGCGGGCGGGCGTCGGCGTCCGAAATTTGAATGTCAGTACCAACTTCACAGACAAACTAAAAAATTTGAATGTCATAATATGTAGAAAAAATACACATTATAGTCGTAATTTTTCAGATAAGAAATGAGTTTTTGCCAAGTAGTTTAACATTATGCTGATCGTAACATGCGGTTTTTGTACGCAGTAAAGAGGGTTTATGATACGTGTGTAGATAAACTACTTTTATTTTGTACTGTCAAGGGATTATGGCCCGTCTATCGGTAAAATTTGCAATTCGATTCGTGGTAGTTGAAATTTTGGACACAACCTTATTAAAATAAAGTTAGTGTAAGCTATTTTTATAAATATAAAAATAGCTTACACTGCAACATGGCTGTTACGTCAGTGGCTGTGGCAGAAAATTGCGAAAATTGTGTTCATTTTACTATTTCTTAATTTCAAAAACATACAATACCTATTTTTTGACGCAGCAACCCTAACAATATTCATTATAGATCGCAAGAAATAGCAAATGTCAGGTGTAAATCATCAATTTAGTTTTTTTTATTCGTTTAGTGCCCATCGATGTATAATGTTTTTGAAACACATGCATTGAAGAAAAAGAATGTCATCATAACATATATTTTTTCAAGATTCGAGAAGTATCTCCTAAATAAAATTTAAATAGCATAAAACAATTTGAATATGATATGACGCATATAGAATCACTGTAAGTAAATAAAGGCTAAAGCTAGTATCCATTATTAGAATTTCGATTTAGTAATATGTATAACTGTAAACACACGGAACTTTACACCAACGTCGTTCGAGCCAGGTGCCAACTTAACTCGTCCGGGTAGTAAAGTCAAGAACTAATCTAAACAAACTTCGCACTGCAACTCTGTTTTTAGCCTTAACCACATAGGTAGCTTACCAATTGCTAATAAACAAATTACCCTAAAAATATCATTGTTGCATCCAAAACCGACAACAAACTATCACAATAACCTCCATTAACTTCAAAAGCTACTAGAGAAGTGCTCTCCTCAACAATGAACCGAGAACAAGAGAAAATGACATAAGTGTCGGCAAAGTGTAGTCAAAGATCGGCGCACGCGCCGCCACAGTGCGTATCGGGAACGACCACAGACATACTTACTCTACATACAAGTTAGTCATTATGCACTCTGACTATCCTTTTACCTTTTCCTATCTTTCCTTGTTTTGCTTGAAGAAACCTCTTTTAGAGATAAGCTCGGGTTGTTCGTGTTTTCTTGTAAACTAACTTGTATTATTTAGTGCGATTAAAAAAACTGGGTGATTCTTGGTTTTATAAATGATAGTTATTATGTGAACTTTTATTCTCAATAGTGGTATTAAGTGAAAACGAAAATTTGAAACAAAATGTGTACTAAGCACAGAATTCGTAAATATTTATAGCTATAAAATATGTATCGAATTTTGAATCATCAATGTAGATGATAGAACCCCGAGCTTTCATCACGACGTCCCAGCCCAGTTAGGTTATGAATCGGATGCAGATTTTGCAAGTATACCACGAGCTTTAAGCTTAACGGTAAGACTCCAAGTCTCAGGCAACAGTAACTGTAAGAATATACTCTATCAGTCACGCTTCAGAGCCTGTTTTGAAATTACATCTAATGAGCAACACACTTCTAGAGCCCATATTGTTCTCGAGCTATCAAGAATAGATTATTTCGTCCACCAAATTTTCCTTACCATAAGTACAAAAATGACTTTATTTATGAACATAAAAAGGTATATTTTTGTGTGTGTTGTGGATTTGGAAATATGAGTATTTACAGTAATTTCTTGGAAGTAGGAAGCTGAGAACAATAGATATATGAAGTATGAGTCGACACGACAGTAAAATTAGTCACGATTTTTTTGGGTTGAAGTGTTTTTATTTTAGTGAGTTTGGTGTATCCTGTTGGATAGGAATTGTCTGTTTTTTCGGTAGACCACTGGAAACTCATTAATTTTAGCAAATTACTATTACAACACTAAAAAAATAACATAATTATACTACTATAAAACTTCAACAATAGAATTGAGAAGTAGGACTAGGTTTGCTGGTAGAAATCTCTCTTTAGAGATAAGATCGCCTTTGCTGTCTGTACATCTATATTTTCTGTGCAGAAAAAATATGTCTTTGAAGACACTCGATGCATAAATGTATGCATGTTAAACAAGTCAAAGCGAAGACGATAATATTCCTCCTGTCGTTAGCTGAAATCGGTTCAGCTGTCAAACAGAGCGACGCGTCCTTTTCTATAGGGGGTGGCAGAAACACAGTTGTGCCCACTTTTAGAAAATATGCAATATCTCATATTGCTTGACAAGGGACTCACCAGTCGCTACACCTATGGATATTTGAAGGTATCCTTACGAAGTTTCTTTATAATAAATGTTTCTTTCTTTCTTTCTTTCTTTCTTTCTTTCTTTCTTTCTTTCTTTCTTTCTTTCTTTCTTTCTTTCTTTCTTTCTTTCTTTCTTTCTTTCTTTCTTTCTTTCTTTCTTTCTTTCTTTCTTTCTTTAAGTTTTCCGACACCGTTAGAAAGTCCGTATACTTAAGGTAAACTACTCATCTCATTGGTACTCGATCAGCAACGGGCTTTGAGCCCGCACCTCCTGTATGACAGGTGTGCAGTTTAACCACTTGACCATGAATGATCTTACTTGAATTTGACGTTTTGTAAGATATTCGCCAACTTTAGACTATAGTTATTTGACACTAGCTGTTATGAACGACCCGAATTGCCGAGTCGGCAATGACCCTGCCTACGAAGCCAAGGGTCCCGGGTTCGAGTCCCGGTGGGGAAAATATTTGTTTGAAGAGAATGGATATTTGTACCATAATCATGGTTGTTTATCTATCTTATTATAATATGTATCTATATAAGTACTTGTATCGTTGTCTAGTACTCTAGATACAGGGAATCCTAGGTTGGGGCTAGATCAATGTGTGAACATAGCGTCCAAGGTATTATTATTATTATTATGGTATTATTAATAACTAAATCGCTAAATTGACGATAGCACTGTCAATCGCCTTTCAAAGGCATCGGGATAGATGCAAGGGATACACAATAAAGCTAACAGATTCTCTCGGGAACCTGCAAATCAATGTCTCAAGAATATTTTGTCAAAAACCTTCCATCAAGAGTGAAAAGAAACAAACCTGGACAGAATCTTGCTCACGCATCCATGCGACACCCTGAGCTGCCTGCTGATGTCACAGGGCCGGACCCCACTGTGGGCAAGCTCCACTATCCTCTGCCGCACCACGTCGGGAAGTGGTCGTCCATTCACAAAAACACCGCCTAGTTGATTAACACCGCCGTGACCTGGCGGAAGAGATGTTCCGAGTTAGATCACCTTTATAGTTACAAAATACAAAATACAAAAAGTTTATTTTGTTCTCTCACATAGCTTTACATGGTGTAACATAGTTTAACTTAGGTGCTATGCGTTTTGTCTCCCTTCTGACCCACCGTACCACTGGGTATGGGCGGTGGTACGGTGGGTCAGAACGGGTAGCGAAAAATTATTACCCACCGTACCACTGGGGGTATGGGCGATGGTACGGTGGGTCGGATGTCTTACCTATGTGAGAGACTGGTATCCGTACTAGGAGGTCCTGTTTGACAGATTACCAGCTTCTCCCGACGCTGAGCCGGAGTAATCAAGGTACCCAAGGTAAGTGCAAATTAATTATCAGATAGGTAAGAGAGTGTAATGGTGTGGAGTGTCAGAGATTGCAAGTGTGTGCAAGTGAGGTGTGTGTGGGGTGAGTGTGTGAGGGCGTGTGTGCATGTGTGTGGGTGTGCGAGAGTGGGTATGTGGGTGTGTGGGAGTGTGTGGGTGTGGGTGTGGGTGTGTGTGAGGGTGTGTGGGTTTGTGTGTGAGTTAGGTGACACGGGACTTATTCTATATAAACATGTAATCATTAAACATTTTAAAGTAAACAGGCACACACATTGCTTCTGAGGTGTTTATTGAGAATCGGTAGTTCTATCTCTAACATCAATCCAAGAATCTTTCAAATGTGTGTTTTGGAGTTTGTTCGCTGGCTTCAAGTCGAAGTTTGACCAATGAGAGCGTGATTATTGGCGTCAGGAGCTTTAGTGAAAAGTTATTTGAAAGGAATTGGAATATGTCAGAAGATACAGAAACAAATTACAAAAAAACAGAGTTATATGCTTATGGTCTAACTTTAGGTCCGCAGATAAAAAACTAGTTGAAATTCAAGTAAATTTTTAATGGTTGATTCGCTTTTTATCTTGCGGGCCTTAGGAGGACAGTCAGTTACGAATGGTCAAAGTTGAATGACCTACGCGATCACAGTCCCGCTGCTACATGATCTGCAATTATCCGGAAAATGATCCGGATCATACCGAGCATGACACGGGTAACAAACGGGACCGGCCGCCGGCCGCCGGCCATGAACCGGGACCGGCCGCCGGCCATGAACCGGATCCGATCGACCGCGAGCCACCCGGGCGACGCAGCCGGGCAAATCCGGGTGAAATCGATAGGGCGCTACTCTTTTACTGCAATAATAATAATAATACTCATAGATATAGCCATACCAAATACACACAACGTTACCACAACGTTTACAGAAAAAAACACAAAATACACAGACCTTGCCATTGAAATTAAAACACAATGGCAGGTACAATCTGTCAAAACCATCCCAATAGTCATCTCATCCACAGGAGTCATTCCATACACATTACACACTAGTCTCAAAACACTAAATATACCCAGATCCACACACATACTTCTTCAAAAAGCAACAATACTAAATACATGTAGAATTGTACGGAAATTCATGGGCAAGGACCGTGATCTTTAGTAGATAAGCACTTGGCGTAAGCCCGTGTATCAGAACCTCTTTATTACAAGAGTGAAATGAAAAATTCATAAAAATATAATAATAATACTCATAATAATACCTCGGACACTATTTACACACATTGATCTAGCCCCAAACTAGGATTCCCTGTATCTTGGGTACTAGACAACGATACACACACTTATATAGATAAATATTATACTTAGATAGACAAACAACCATGACTAGGGTACAAAAATCCGTGCTCATCAAACAAATATTTGCCCCCAATAATATACACAAAAACAGCTTTGTTGGTTCTTAGGTGAGTTGGAAGAGGTATAAATGTTTTGTTTTCTGTAACAGGGAGCGAATATTCGAAAGCCACCAGGTACCGAGCATCCGAGCAAATCCGGGTTGAATCGTTATATAATGTCGTGTTCTCAGGTGAGGTGGCAGAGGCATAAGAGATATTGTGTCATAGAGAGCGCTGGCGAAAATACAGAAGGCAGCTGGGCGCCCCGCGCAGTAGCGATGAGCGCATAATTGATATTACGAAAATATAGATAGCAATTTCCTCGCCTTTGTACAAATGTTTTACATTAACCAGAATAATAAACATACAAACAAACATTCACATACAGGCACACACATTGCTTCTGGCCTCGCACTAGGATATCCTGGGTCCTGGGAAACAGAAACAGCGATGTCACACCACATATAAACATCCAAGACGTGTTTTTTTTTCCCCAGCCGGGGATCGAACCCGGGACCTCTCACATTGTAGGCAGAGCCACGACCGCAATGTCACAGAGGCCGTCCAATAAGAATCTAGACAATTATGAACCAAAATCTCTAAAGACAGCCATCAAAATTCGGATTTTCTGATCGACTGAAATAATTTACAATCGTGGGGTCAACACACTTTCATACTACTTTTTGACGACCGGTTCAGCCTAGCGGGTAGTGACCCTGCCTATGAAACTGCCGGTCCTGGGTTCGAATCCCGGCAAGGGCAAATATTTGTGTAATGAACATGACACTTGTTTCTTAGTCTTGGATGTTTCCTATATATTTACATACGTATTTATCTATATTAAATATACCGTCGCCTAGTACGCTAACACAAGCCTTATTGAGCTTACTATGGGCCTAGTTCGATTTGTGTAAGATGGTCCTCTAATATTTATTTATTTACTCTAAAGATAGTTCAAAATTGAAAAATAGTTTATTTGTATAAGAAACACATAGGTTACATTTGGAGAATGTCAAATCTTAAACTAACACATATATAAGATATAGGGAAATATAGAACTCAATTTGAATTCCGTCACCTCAATGTTTTATTATTTTTTACAGAATTGGAGCAAACACATTCCCAAGCTTTCTTGTCTTCTACATAATCTGATATTTTGTAGTAAGCCTTTTTACTTAAGTGACTTTTAACAACATTTTTAAATTTATTTACAGACAATTCTTGTAACTCAGTTGGGATTTTGTTGTAAAAGCGAATACATTGCCATTTAAAAGATACATTACCCTTATGGTGTCTAGTAGTAGGTATAGCTAGTTTATTCCTATTTCTAGTGTTGACATTGTGCCTGTCGCTATTCTTAGGAAATTTATCAATATTTTTGTGGACGTACATTAGGTTCTCATATATATACTGACACGGCACTGTCATAATGTAAATTTCCTTAAATTTACAACGCAGTGACTCTCTGGGACCCACATTGTAGATTGCACGAACAGCCCTCTAGTAGACCTGTAGTATCATCAAAACTCATAGTCTACTCCATTGAACACCGTAGTCTACTCGTAACTAAACGCAGCCTCTCAGACCCGGGCGAGAGCGGTATCCGGCATCGATCGACCGCGCGGCCCGGGGCGTGACCGATCGATCGTCACGCCTAGTGCTCACCCCGAGTTATCTCGGCTCGCCCGGCTTTTCATCCGGCTTTTTCATACAGCGTGCAGGAAAACAGAATTGAGGGCTTCGGATTTGTGTCGGGAAGCGGGTGGAAATTAGAGATTGCCATCAACGTTTTTGGTTGTAGTCTAGTCGACCCACTAGGCGAGTTAAGTATACACTCGAATTAACTCCGTGTAAAGTATGGAGTTGTCAAAGTT
The DNA here is from genome assembly GCA_949825045.1 of Argyresthia goedartella. Lineage (NCBI taxonomy): Eukaryota > Metazoa > Arthropoda > Insecta > Lepidoptera > Argyresthiidae > Argyresthia > Argyresthia goedartella. The sequence goes on from OX463834.1 coordinate 22,297,371, forward strand.
TACTGTTAACTCGCATTCGAAATAGTCGTACTGAGTCGGTCTTCCGTTTGAACGGGCTTTTCCATATAGCGAGTACGAAAAGAGGTTTATATGTCGCAGTTGGTTGGTTAAATCAGACACTTAACTAACTCTCTATCTAGATTTCTCTATCTCTCTAGCTTTTTGATGTAAATAAAGCATCGTGGAAAACGTTTAACAATCTGTCTTACCGAAAGCCGGCGTGTTGGAAAACAAGATGGCGTCACATCAACAGCTGATTTGCACAGTTTATATCAGGGCGAAACATTGCGGTAGCTTAGGTGAAGGTTAAAGAGGGTGAGCGAAGCGAACAAAAATACTTAAAACATAAACTTAAGTAAGTACACATAATAAATATATATATATGGTATATGTCTTGTTGCTTAGGAACGTTTAGACAACTCGTTAAACGTTTCGTTCACTCACTTGTCTGACGGAATTTTAGTGAATTGGTTAAAAGTCGGTATTTATTTAACGGTCTAGAGAGTTAGTTAAGTGTCTGATTTAACCAACTAACTGCGACATATACATTTCGAATCCAGGAAGTATTTTGAGATTACCATCAAGGTCTTCGGTTGTGGAAGTGGTGACCTAGGGTCAGACCTGGGGTTTGGTTCCGGGTAGACCGAAAATGAAAAGATAATTGAGTTGAACTTATAATCTGGATTGTTGAACGAATATGAGCATAATGAAAGAGAGCGGTTGGGGTTTCGGATTTGTTTAGGAAACATTGGGATTTCGCCAGTGTTTGGAAATTCTCCGGAGATTTGGGAGAGATTGTCATCAGTTTTGCTGTTTGTATGCTTTTTTACCCGGACGGTGTAAGGCTTACAAATAAAAAAGCTTAATTCAGTACACTCTGTGCAATATTAATTAGGTAAACGTAGGTACCAATACAACTAACTCTTATTTGATTTCTGAAAGATCACATTGACTCAATCAAGATTATACGAACAAACATTATTTTATATGTTTTATTTAAATAAATTAAAGGTCTACCCTTCTCTCATATACTGTAGCTAATTCAGAGAACGTTGCTTCGTTATTTAGAAAGCCGTTATTTACTTAAAAACAGCGGCACAAACTTCGCGGTAACTTTTGCTTGCTCAGAAAGTGGATCGAGATCCATTTCTCTTTTAGTCCTTAAAACACGTCTTAGATTTGTTCATTCCACTTTACGACTCTACCCTCAAACTAAGGATAGGCATAATTGGTCCTAAGACTCTGTTTTCCTCCTAAAAAGATAAAAAAACCTCATCTCAGCCCTTATTTCGCTGAGTAATTAACTGTAATGTCGGACAAGATGGCCGACAGGAAGTGGGGACCGGAATGCGCGGGAAAACCTCTCAACATCCGGCTCTCCAGGTGTCTATGGCAGAGTTTCACAGTTTCCCTTTGTACTTTAGGCTGGAATAAAATATGCTCAGGCTTAATGAAAGAGGGTGAAAAAAAACAAGTTTATGAAGATGAATCGTTGGTTTGGAGATTAATTTTAATGTAGCTTTACTGAATAATGTCATAAAGAAATGCATAAGATGATTAAATCTTACGAGTGGTAATAACTATTAACAGTTTCTGGCTTAATAAACTGGAGTTTCTATATCTGTATTGCAAATCTAAACCGTATGGCGTTCAAAACGTCTGGATAAATAAGAGTGTCAATGTCACTTCAATTGGGAAATGCTATCATTGTTCTCCGTTGCATTTACATTTACATACAGGCACATGCATTGCTTCCCTCCCACACTGGGCTAGTTGTGTCGTGGAAACCAGAAACAGTGAAGTCACAACATGTAAACATCCAAAATCTGGGCTTTTATTTTTTCTCACACCGGCCAGGATTCGAAGCCGCGGTCTCTCGCAAGGGAAGCACAGCCTCGAACGTATACCACAGAGTTGAACACAATACAATTCATGTGAGTTTGACTAGAGTTTTGATGATACGCGTATTTAATAGTCAAATTACTTACATCCGTTTCCTTATTTAATTCAGAATTCGTAAATTCCATCGGAATTTGACCTTTTCCCGCACCATATTGTTGTACAAAACGATATACATGAAGTACCTTCTGTACCAATGTGCTAGAGCATCTTTTAATATCGGCATTTTCTATGTTTATGGCAAATTTCTTGTGTGTGCTCAAAATGCAGCCAAAACACAACTAAGTAAGATATTCAAATTAATAAAGATAACATTGACGCCTTTTTTATGTTTCAAGTTTAAATACTTGGGGTATACCTCGTGCTCTTACTTAGCCGGTAGAAATAAAAATGTAATCATCATTATAATAAATATAACAGGATAATCTAACACAAATCGAACTAGGCCCTAAGCTCAACAAGGGCTTGTGTTATGGGTACTAGACATACAGAAAACATGCTCATCACACAAATATTTACCTTACCGGGATTGGAATGAAATGTTTATTTGCTTGATATGACCTTATTATATATTTTTATTAACATTCTGAAGCAACTTCTCTTACAGAAGTCGATCATGCATGATGGGTTCACAATTTTATCGGGATACCTTGTATTGAACGTGTATGCGTCCCTGTATTTTATAAATTTCGATTCGAACCTAGGACCGTCAGCCTCGTAGGCAGGGTCACTATCCGCTAGGCTAAACCGGTTGTATGTAGGTACAAAGGAAATGGTAATGATTCCGAACTAAACCAAAAACAAAACGTAATCAAGTCCAGCGATTCCAAATTCAAATTCGAAATTCCCCCGCAGAGCAACGGAAATGCAAGCGGAAGTCGGTACCCTCCGTCATTGTGATTGGACACAGCTCTGTCCGCTGTATTTACTTTTTCTTTGATTCCGCACCTTTTTACTCCTTCCTCATTGCAGCTATCGTTTCGAAATGGCCAGCCATAAAACCGACAACCAACTAAACTGGAGAGTACCAAGAAAACCGCTTGGGAAAGGTTCCTTTGACTTGATTTTCCAAACATCTGTAGTAGATTCGTACCCATAAAAAAACCGACTCCAAGTGCAGGCCCTATTTCTTCCCCCCGGTCGGGATGCGAATAAAGTCTTTGTACATGAAAGGTCCTCGTCGAAACTCTTGCTGCACGGAACCACAAACCAACACGTCATCTGCGTTTACATTTTTTGCATTTGTTGATTTTTCAAAATGCCCTAATTCAATTTTGATAAAATTAAAACGGAACCATCTCTGAAGTGTGATCTATCGGTCAAAAAAAGAATTATCAAAATCGGTTCGTAATTGACGGATGGACCGCGTAACAAACACACAAACAAAACATACGAATTGAGAACCTCGTCCTTTTTTGAATTCGATTAAAAATAAGAATCAGAGATTTTTTGAAACGTCTCATAAGGCTGAGCTATCAGTGTAGGAAGCAGAACTAATAACGCGTCAAAAAAGTATGTGAATCGAATAGTCAATGACTCTTATGTACAATGACTTATGGGAGAGAGCTCCGTGGTCTAATGGGTTTCACGCTTGCTTCTCACAAAGAAGATGCAGGTTCGATTCCTGACCATGTACCAATGAGATTCATATTAATATTACACGATAAGCTGTAGGTCCCGGCTACTTCGCTACGTGGTAGTGGTAGCTACGTCGTAAAACCCCTCCACCAACCCACACTGAGCCAGCGTGGTGGAGTATGGCTTGAGCTTTCTCGTATCCGGATAAAGGCATGTTAATGTAATTAATTTATCTTAAGTGCATTATACGGACGTTCTAACGGTGATGGAAAACATCGTGAGGAAACCTTAATTTCTCCATAGCCGGCCACGCAAAATGGAGTCTTGAATAACTGGCTCAAAGTGGACACAATTGTGTCTCTGCCACCCCGTATGGGAAAAGGCGTGACGCTATGACTTATGGGACTTTATGAGGCATAAGAGAAATAATTTTTCATTGGTTTTAGAGTTTATTACCAAGCCATAAGGTTGAAAATATGGTGGCAAAATTGTGGACAGAGCCTTACAAAGTGTTAACTGACTTCGAACACTTCAATAATCTGGTAATTATTCCTGCGTTAGCCAAATATCTATTGATCTCTCCGAAAGAGATTCACGCCGCTGTGAGTGAGAAGAATATTTCGAAAAACATGTTTAGAAACTAGATAATGAATGATCAAATGCTAAAGGAATAGAAAAAGAGATGGAATATTTAACCATAGAAGTCGGAATAACCAGTGAGGAACCGAGATTTTTAGTGAACGAGCGAGCGAAGCGAGCGGAGGGCTCCATTTCGACAATAGATAGGAGGCCGATTTTGCTTTTGTCTGTCTCTGTCTGTCAGTTCCGGTCTAGGGGCCACAGTTTTCCAGCGATCCTCACAAAAGTTGGCACACGTGTTCCTTGAATTAAAAGTATTTTTTTGTCGAGAGCTTTTCTCGATTTTTCCCTTGGGGGGGAGAGTTATGACGTCATTAATTTTTTGTATGGTTTTTTTTTCTAAAACATATCGTGTGGGTTATCAAGTTAAAGGGCTTTATGAGCCGGTTCTTAAAATATACTACAACATTACCTTTCGGCCGCCTGTTTTCTAAAAATCCAAGAAATCTTTTCAAAACATACCAAGTTTTGACTCCTCGAAGTAAGACACGGATTAGTAAAGAGGATCTATACAGATCATGAGAGTGAGTGAAATAGACTATAACTATTTTCGTGAAAAGTCAATAGATTGTATTTTAAATCGCAAAATGTAGTTCACAAACTTATTGGCGGCTACTTTACTACTAGATTTTGATTGAATCTAAAATACTTACCTAAAAAATGGGTCCACAGTCCCCCCTGTTAGCGAGGTCTACTGCCCACAGGACCACTAGTTTAAACTGTGATCAATAAAATATTAGTTAAAAATAAAAGGTGATAATATGATGTCGTATACCTTTTTGGTAACGATCGATATCGAATATCACAAAAAAAAAACATTAACCTTGACTTGGACAGTGCTGTCATTGCATTTGAATTCGTTCTACGTCGCTGTCATCATCAGCGATATTTTATGACAATCCTTCTTAACTAAATCCAATCAACCGGATATTGCGAAAAAATAATCATAGACCTTCACTAACTTCCTTACTAATAAAAGAAGTTATTCACGGTTTAACTTATTCAGTGTTTTGTCTTGCTTTGACATTAGACATTTACTCGACGACGTATGAAAAGGATAAAACACTGTATAAGTTAAACCGTGAATAACTTTTTTTATTAGTAAGGCCGTAAACGTATAAGCTGCGTCGAGTTTACTGTGGTTTGTTGTGAAAAACGCGGATCAAAAATCGAGAATAGTTTATGTAAGATATTTTATCTACACACGTATCATAAACCCTCTTTACTGCTACAAAATCCGCACGTTACGATCAGCATAATGTTAAACTACTTGGTAAAAACTCATTTCTTATCTGAAAAATTACACATTATGACCATTATGTGTAGTTTTTCTACATACTATGACATTCAAATTTCGAACGCCGACGCCCGCCTGCTTTCCGCCCCTAGTTTATCTGTGAAGTTGGTACTGACATTCAAATTTCGAACGCCGACGCCCGCCTGCGTTACGTTGGTACCACAGAACAAGCTAAACAACTGCAGAGCCACAATGCCGGTCAAACATGCGGTTCCTGAACACATCAAAGAGAGCTTATGATATGTGTGTAGATAAACTAGTATATGTAACTGTACATAATTAGGCATTAAAACTCTCGAGTGATATTATTATGAAGTGGGTTTCATAAACCCACTCTCGGGTATTAATGCCCTCCATTATGTAGCAGTCACATAAACTGCTATTATGTGACTGATACATAATGGAGGGCATGAAAACTCGAGAGTGGGTTCATGAAACGAGCCGAAGGCGAGTTATAATCATATTTTGTTTTTGAGTTTTAATGCCTAATTATGTACAGCAACAAATACTAGTTTATCTATACTCATATCATAAGCTCTCTTTAATGTGTTCAGAACACCACAGTACCACAGAACAAGCTAAACAACTGCAGAGCCACAATGCCGGTCAAACATGCGGTTCCTGAACAAATCAAAGAGAGCTTATGATATGTGTGTAGATAAACTAGTGTATGTAACTGTACATAATTAGGCATTAAAACTCTCGAGTGATATTATTATGAAACTCGCCTTCGGCTCGTTTCATAAACCCACTCTCGACTATTAATGCTCTCCATTATGTAGCAGTCACATAAACTACTATTAACGTCAGATTAAATGTTTATTGCTGTTTGTATGAACTGATACAGTATATTATATTCTCCGCACCTTCATCGTTGTTGGTTGTTCTTGCATCACGGCGGGTTCTGCACTTCCATTTTCTTAATTTGAAGCGGCCTTTAGTTGAATGAGGTCTTTTTATAGGGTTCCGTACCCGAAGGGTGCCAAATGGAACCCTATTACTGAGCCTCCGCTGTCCGTCTGTCTGTCCGTCCGTCCGTCACCGGGCTCTATCGGATCAACCGAAATAGGTAGAGAGCTGAAATGTTCACAGAATGTGCATTTCTGTTGCCGCAACAGCAACAAATGCTACTACACGCAATTTTGAAAATTAAGGGGGGTCCCCATAAAAGCGACTATTTTTTTTTAATCCCTGTGAAATACCCTAATAACATCATGATTGAATATCAACATAAATTTTGCTGCTAATAATAACTTTGAGATGGCTCAGACGGTTTCGTATCGGTTTCACAATCTTGAAGTTCCGGGTTCGATTCCCAGAGAACACATCTTTTTGTTTTGGTTTTATTATTTAGGATTTAGTGTTTTTTTTATTGTACGATGGCTCTGATTTGCACTTGACTGACGTCACCGAATCTGACCCGTGTATTCATCGATTCAGTTGACATTTGAAGATTTTCTCATATTCCTTCTATTCCCGCTTACGACACGATGGACGAACCGTCGTTCACAGGGTGCCCCGATAAGTTTTTCTATTATAACTCGCCAGCACTTGCCCCCAACACCCTGCGCCTGCGCACAGGTGCAAGGGCGTCATGCGCGGGCGCACACCCTCACAGGATCCATCGTAAATGAGTAGCGTTTAACACAATCATAGGGTCAGGGGACTGCTGGAATCCTGTGATGTATTGTGGTTTTGATTGTGACTTGGGTTGGTATAAAGCTAAGTAAGTAGCTGAAGTTTACAGACATACAGAAAATTAAAATATAACATAAACCTTAAAAAAGAGCTCCATGGTCTAGTGGGTTTCACGCTTGCTTCTCATACAGAGATGCAGGTTCGAATCCCGGTGCTGACCATGTACCAATGAGATAAGTAATTTATCAGTACATTATCGGACGTTCAGTGTTTCGGATGACACGTTAATCTGTAGGTCCCGGCTACTACCGCTACGTGGTGGTGGTCGTAAAACCTCTCCACCAACCCGCACTGAGCCAGTGTGGTGGGGTATGGCTTAATCTTACTTGTATCCGGGTAAAGGCCTGTGCGCCTCAGTGTGGACATTCACGGGCAAACTCAAACTCAAACTCAAAACGTTTATTCTGTAAATAGGCCACAAGGGCACTTTCACATGTCATTTCATTTCATTTTTTACAGAACATTTGGTATTATTATCATATTATCAGAAAAAAAAAGTACTTAATTATTGTTTCTGAGAGATGTAAAGAGTCTCAAATGTCATAATAAAATAATTAAAATATAAATAACAGAGATGTATAGTCTCTTTAGTGAATAATACAATGATGATAGGAGATGTAAATGGTCCCCACAGTCAAGAGTTGTATAATTAAATTAATCTTTGGAGGTGTAAAAGGCCTCCAAGTGTCCAGTAAAAGAAACTCTGGCAGTGAGGATGCTCACAATTAATTAGAACAATTCAGTCCCAAGCATTTTTATCGTCTATGTACTCTTTAATACTGTAGTAAGCTTTAGAAATAAGCCTTTGCTTGATGTATTTCTTGAACTTATTAATTGATAGATCTGTCAAAGTGCTTGGGAGTTTATTGTAAAATCTTACACAATTACCCTTGAACGAGTAAAAAACTTATAATCTTCGAAATTATGTATAAAGAAATTTTCTTTAAGCCTTAATAATTTTATTGGGCTACATTTGTTATTTGGGAAAACGTCGTCAGGAAACCTTCAACCTCCATGGCTGCGGCGATGGGCTAGCCCCCTGTCACGCAAAATGGAGTATTGAATAACTGTTTAAAAGTGGGCACAATTGTGCCTCTGCCACCCCGTATGGGAAAAGGCGTGACGCTATGCATATAGTAAACCCTAATGGATAAACGAAAAGCGGACTCTGTAGAATCTAATTGTAGGTGGTTCACCGAGACGTCAATTAAAAACCTGTTATAAATGAGTACGTTATGAACTTGAGACAATTATAGGGTTAAGGCGATGATGGAATAAAAATGCGCTGTCGAGTGGAAGTGAGATGCAATAATTACTCGCGAATAAGAAAAAGCGGGATGCCAATAATGCACTCGCGACTAATCTGAAACAACGTATAAGCGCCAAAACGTAAAAAATAATCATAAAAAATAAACTATTTCAGGGAATTAACTTTCAAATGGAAAATCGTTAGAAATAACAATTGTTCATACATTGCAATTATCACACAGTCATATTCACTTACTACTGCGGTGTAATAGGATAAAACCATAAAAAAAGGGTTGACTTTGAATTTATTTTCTATCGAGAAAATTTTATCCAAACATGTTTTCCAATTAAGAATCTCTAGATTATATAGTCAAATTACATATACCAGAAATTAATTACGATTTGCCCAGTATTTCCTGAAAAACACATGAAAACAGCACCCCATATTTATTTAATCAGCGTCTTAATGGAATATACCTACTGGAAACTTGTGAGGTAAGTGAATTTGGATGGTGTGGCTCTTGGAAAGGAATCCCTTAATGATTCATTCCAGACAACGATATGACCATATTCCACGAACATCGCTGTATATGTTTTTTTTTTTCTGCAATCTGGATTGAAATTTTTAATAAGATACAGCATGTTTAATAAGATAAGCACAAAAAACAGTTACCTGTTAATAGGTTTAAGACAGATCTGTTTAATTGGCTAATAATAAAATGTTTTTACTCAATAGATGAATTCCTCAATCATAAATGTAATTAATAGATACTTGATGTAGACATATCATTATTATTTTTATAACGAACGTAGTTTGGTGCATGGTGGTATTTTTGCATTATTATTGTTATTATTATAATGTGTTTAATAACAACATCATTGTTGTTTTTGACCAAACTCAATATTTGCATGCTAAAATTATTAGCTGATAAGGTGTTCCTTAATATAATTCTACCGCCTATTTGTATCTACCCTTATCTTAGCAAATAAACATCTTTATCTTATCTTATCTTATCTTATCGAGAATCCTGTGCGAATTATGGTATGTGGCCATTTTTGTTCGTGACTTCGGATGAAGAGTGTCGAGATCCTTGACGGTCTGTAGAGCCAAATATTTTCAACCATTAAATAGCGACATCTGTGGCGTTGCGGTCAAGGGTCTGCCGCACCAGCAAGAGGTATGGGACTCGAATCCTGGCTCGGGACGAAGAAATACCAATAATAATAACAATAATAACAATAAATATCAGAGGACAATCTTACACTAATCAAACTAGGCCCATAGTAAGCTCAATAAGGCTTGTGTTAGGGTACTAGGCGACGGTATATTTCATATAGATAAATACGTATGTAAATATATAGGAAACATCCAAGACTAAGAAACAAATATTCATGCTCATCATACACATATTTGCCCATACCGGGATTCGAACCCAAGACCGTCAGCTTCATAGGCAGGGTCACTACCCGCCAGACTAAATCGCAAGGTCTTGCGGACGTGTCTTTAGACGTCGCTGTTTCCCATTCCCATAACATGGTACCCTAGTGTGGGCCCAGAAGCAAGTATGTGCCTGTTGTAAATGTTATGTTTATGTGAACATCCCTTGACACGAAGTAAAAGCCATTCATTGAGCAAAAGCAACAGTTTATTTTTCCCTCCAATAGTTGGTTGCACAGAGCTGGCTCTGTAAGTTTATGGCATTGAACAATGCGCTCCAGGGTCCACGTCCGGCGGTCCGCGGGAGGAAGTGCCATTAGCATAGCGCGGACTGGATGTGAGCCCGCCGCCATTGTCGACGCCATCTTGTTTTAGGAGAATTTGTCGGGGACTCTCATGAGGACAGCGAGACATGTTTAAAAATATGTCTGTATTGAGATATACGAGTAGATTTTAGATTACATTTTTTGTGTACAACTGACAACTCAAAGTTTAACGGGCACTCAAAGTTTTGCTGTTACTGTCTCTCGCTCGGGAACTGATAGCAAACTAACATTAAAAGGGCAGGTTATTTGAGAAGAACCACGTATAGTTCATTCCATAAAACTATTGCCTTCGCCGTTAAGTTGGCTGTAGTGTAAAACTGTCAAAAACATGGAGGGGGGGGGGGGGGGGGAAGCAACATCCGGTTGCCAGACTCAGAGCACAATTCACCGCTTTCAAGATAAGACTAAGATAGCAGGTTTGGTAGCTACAACCTCGTTACAAAAGAATCAGACCTTTGAGTATCGAAAAGGCATAAGAACATTTACGGCCTTACTAATAAAAAAAGTTATTCTCTGTTTAACTTATACAGTATTTTATCCCTTCCATACGTCGAGTAAATGTCAAATGTTAAAGCAAGACAAAACACGTATAAGTTACACAGTGAATAACTTCTTTTATTAGTAAGGCCGTTGTAGTATGAGTTAGTTGTGAAATTATCTCCCTAACTTTTGGGTAACACATTTTTCAAAGGCTAGCGGCACTGGTGTCATTATTACCAACTTAACGACGAAGGGAAAGGTACAAGGAACGCAGTTTGCATCAGACCCATATCAGACCTTCCTGATGATTGAACATTGATAATAATAATACCTATAATAATAATACCTTGGACACTATTTACACACATTGATCTAGCCCCAAACTAGGATTCCCTGTATCTTGGGTACTAAACAACGATACACACACTTATATAGATAAATATTATACATAGATAGATAAACAAACATGACTAGGGTACAAACATCCGTTCTCATCAAACAAATATTTGCCACCACCGGGACTCGAACCCGGGACCCTTGGCTTCGTAGGCAGGGTCACTGCCGACTCGGCCATTCGGGTCGTCAATGCGTTAGTAAACCAATTAATAATATCTTAGAGCGAGTTGCTAAGCCTATAAAACCGGCCCAACAAGCAGACAGATTTTACATAACCAGTGATAAACGAATAATCTAGCCAATAGCGAGGAAGGCATGCAACGGACGGAGTACGGTTGCAACAAAACTAAAAACACCTTTCTAAAATCTCGGACAATTAGAAACAAGGAAAACTAGTTTCAAAAGATCAAGCGATAGACGTGATATATGCGCAGGCGCGGACCAATCGGCGACGAGGCGTGCGTGTGTGCGTGCGTTATATGATACTGCGTTCGTATTTTAAGTCCGCGTATGGTTGTGTGCGTGGTGACATATGAGAAGGTTTTGTATTCGTGTTTTTTTGGATGTGTGAGAGCAATTTGTCGTCTCGTATTGATGTCATTCACATTGTTCGAGGCGTCTTGTGTTGTGCTTGGGAGTGTGGCATTTGGGGTTTTATTTCCATGGATTAGGGACTGGTTTCGGTTGTTTTGTGGTGTTTGAATGACGTCAGGTAGACTCTATTGTATTTCAGTGATACGTTACTGATGGTTGTTTTTAAACTATGGCTGGTTGTGTTCTGTTGTATGATGGATGATTGATGATTTATTGAAAATCTTTAATTTTTAACGTCTAAACTCTGAGCAAAGTAAATACATTTTCTTTCTTGTTTCGAAAACGCAGGATTAAGAAAACAAAATGGCTGAAGTGAAGGTACCACAAGTAAAATATATATATGTATTTCATATTACTGTGTGGCGCAGCGGTTGTGGCTCCGCCTACCATGCGAGAGGTCCCGGGTTCGATTCCCGGCTAGGGCTAAAAAAAAAACAGGTCTTGGAAGTTTATATGTGTGACGTCGCTGTTTCTGGTTCCCACCATACAGGGTTTGCTAGTGTGGGGCCAGAAGCAATGTATGTGCCTGTATGTAATTTTTTATGTTTATTTTTATGTTTGTAGGTGGTAGGCAGGAATTCAGAAATTTGTGTAAAATATACCTAGTAGAAACTTTTTCCGTTTATCAATAAATATCCAGTAAAGTTTGATGAGTTGCTTCTCTTAAACTCATACTAATTACCTAGATATAACAGAATATCTTATTTCACTGCCTAAACTACCTACCAACAATATTATACCTAACATTAACAAGATATGGGGTCGCCTCTCTTGCAATTTGTCCCCGTAATAAACACATGGTGAAGCCTCAAGGCGGACACAAGCCCAAGCAATTATTCACACAACGCATGCCCGCAAAACCAAACGCACTCACGCACACAGGTAAGCCACGCCCCGCCCCTTCAGCCAGCCAACCAATCGCAGTGCGCGCATCGCGCGGGAGGGCGAGCGGCGCGCTCTGATTGGCCAGAACGCTAACGATCACAAATTCGGAGGGACTTTTCGGGTTTTATGAAATCTTGCTACAGATGCGCGCTAGATGTAACAAGGTATTTTATGGGGGCATGATTGTATGCGGTTTTTTATGCGGTGCTCTGTCGGTTATGATAATCTCTTTATGGATGGAGTGCTCCTTGTTTTTTGCATAATGGGATTTTTGGGATTATTTTTTTTCTTTTTTAGGGTGGAGATATGTTTTTGCGTGATGCCGCAAAGAGGAAGTGGGCGTGTAGGCAAAGTACGTTTTATCAGTGTACTAAAATAACCTACTATGTACCTGCACATATTTTTTATAGCGATAGCTGTAAAGTTGTGAAGCAATTTAAAAACCACTTTAAAACGACTTTATCTAAAAAGTGATATTCATGATTACATAAATGATATGAGTGGATCGTATTAATCTTACTCAACAAAAAACTCGTTGTTTTTAACTGTGTATTTGTATATTAGTTAACACGACAAATTTTCAAATGAGTTCAAAAAATCGATCTGTTGTAGTTTCTTTGCCCTCCTTCTCCCACAGTAGCCCAATATAGAAAAGAGGTAAAAAGTGAGGTTTACCAAATATATGTAAATATCTACAGTAAAAAAATGAAAGACTTTGGCTGCTGAGTTAATTAATTGTTCCTAGGTATGTATCGCCTTTTGCAGATGGGGTGAACGAGGCACATTACAGACTACCCTCTCTTTTACAAATAACATACCCCTAAACCTTAGAGTACCCATATCGCAAGTAAAAAAAAAACGACATGAAAAAATACAACTCATAATAAAAAAAAAGACACAATGTATCCAAGCCGATAAATGTTATGTTACCACCTACTATGTAACCATATCAATGAAAAATAAACATATTTGTAATTGTAATTTGTAAGCCCTTTCAGTACAAGTAATACAAGGATGCATACAAAGGCAATGTAATATAATAACAAATTAGTAAAGTCAATATTCATACATAAAGGTCACGCTTTTTTCCCAAAGATATCGTCGTCTGAGATCCTGGCATAATAATCATGTTTGCTTACCCTACCTACATTAATAAGTTACTTCATACATTGGGCATATAAACATGTCATCTAGATAAACTTACATGTGTAGTATTCCATCATATTCTGATTGTATCTGTAGGCGGCGCTGAGGTCGACGCCGCCGCCGCCGGCCCTGAGCCCGAAAAGGGCCGCGAACGTTGCTTTACTCTGGCCCTCCAGTTTGACCACTTTGAAAGTCACTTTACGACCACTTTGGCTCTTTATCAACTTTTTCGAGCACTTTTGTCAATACTTGGACTCCTTGGTGTCACTTTAGAGAACCATTTTAAAAACGTTCTATTTTCAAAAGTTTAGGGTTGATAGAGATGTGTCACCGTCTGAATAAATAACTGTTTTGGGTTTGGGATTCACACATTTTAGGTTATTCGATTTCTTGAAACTGTATTTTTTACATAACTTCACTTAGGTTCTCAAACCATCTAAATAAAAAAATGGTATTTTTTATTTATTGCTGCTTTTTTGTATTGCAATCAAGATAAGTCGAATACAAGTAAAAATAAAGTTATTTAAGACTTAAACAACGATCTTAGTCTTGATATTAGGACTGCTACTTTCTCCGGCCGAAACGTTAACCGCTTAGACTTACCAAGAATTCTGAAAAATGGCCGAAAAAAAAACGTCGTAAATAGCCGTACATGGCTAAAAAGAGACGACGATTGTTAATTTCAATGCACTAATGGTTTCTCGGATAAAAAAACAAGTAGACACCGTGAAAGGGGCATGAAATCATGGCATCGCTCATTGGTTAGTAGGCGTTTCGTTTATCGTAATTTCGCTGGTTTTTCGGACGATTTTCCGAACACCGGTTTTCCGGTTCAATAGTGGCAGGTGGCAACTGAAAACTGTTGTAGTTTCTCACGAGAATCTAACGTTTTAATGGTTAGTGAGTTTATAATGAGGAAGCGACGAATTATGATACTTTCGTTTTGCCTTTTTGCTTTGGGAGTTTTTTGTAGGGCGTTATTATTTTTTGATGATTGCTTCTTTCGCATCGTTAACGGCGTCATCTTGAGTAGGTTAGTAGATATCAATCGAGCTTTATGATAATCTAGTTAGTACTATGACTTCTTTAAATGTGATTTGGATTAGCGAACTTATAATACTGATCTATGATTTATATGTTTTATAAATGACCTTCAGTGAGGTCAAAATATACATATACATGTGTATACATAACCTAAAAATTATAACATTGTAATTAGGTTTCATTTTGAAATGAGAATGAAGTAAAATCTCACATCTTCACAATTGGTCGGTTTCCTTAAACACAACTTTCAATCATAAAATGTGGCATCATAATCAGCGTTCAACACTTAATCAATATTTTTTTTGAAAAATCAGAATTTCATTGAACTCACTGTGAAGACACTTCCTACCACGTCACAAAGAAAACTTTTTTCTAAATGTCCCAAAATATGGATCGCACTTTTTGACCAAAGTATTTAGTGATTAAAGACGTCTTAATCGATCGCTGGACGGTCCAGTACAGATGGATTGATCTCGATTTTGAGGTATATTTTATGGTCGACTCGTTCAGAATCGATGGATTGTGACAAGAGGATCGGTTTTCAGACATAGATATCCGCTTGAGCCGTGGGATTTGTTTGTTTCGGTTCTATGTAGTCAGTTTCTTAGAACGGACGTTTATGTACGCCGAATTTAATTTTAGTTTTGTAAGTATAGTTAAGTAAAGTAAAGTAGGAAATGAATTTATTGCACTATGAGAACATACAAGTAAGCGGAAATCGTATAATTTTAAATCTGTCGACTCTAAATTAAAATAACGAAATTAACAGAGGTCCTTGCACTAGTCTAGGCCTGTATCGCGAGGAGACAGTTAAAATTGTTCGTTTATTACTTTCTTTTATTAATATATTTGTTACGACGACGGACTCTCTTAAATGACTTGAAAAGCTTCGTGTACTACCTCGTATCTGATAGAGTATTTGTTTGATTACAATGTTACACAAAGAAAACAAAGGAAACTACCTAAAACATTATTTTTATTATTATATATTGTGTCCAGAACAAAAGAAACTTTAGTGTTCAGGTAGGTACCAAAATTGTTCAAAATCAAATAATGATGACATCCAATATTTAGAATCTGATATTTTATTTATACTTCATATTATGGAGTATATAAAATACCATTGTTTGTTTTGAAGTCATAAGTCGTATTTTAATATTATACATACAGTTTCTCACGGCAACGTTTCTTGCAGAGATATCGTAATCTGATATCGTAGCCTTATTTAGACGGGTAATAGAATTACATGCCGTATTGATTTACATTATCTACTCGTTACAGGTTGAGTATAAGAACAATATTTTAATTATATTGATAGGACTTGTGATTGAAGGAAATGTTTGGAACAATAGGAAATCACGCTTTTTATCAATTTATACATATTTTTCCTGATTGGGAAAAGGAAAAAGTTGATAAGATGCCACGATATCGTAAAATAACAGGTCAAAAAAAAGAGCGTTTAATACCGCAAAACCTTTACTAATAAACTCCACGCACATCACTATCACAGCACTTTTTACATTCCCCAGTTCCGAATTCAAATATAACGTTTTTGTTTTCTAATTTACAGCCCTGAAATCTAGTCATTTTAGGCAACAAATATAACTTTCCAAATACAAATGAAAAAGAAACAAATCACGCCGCGTTCCAAATTCGATTTTTGGAAAAAGCGACGTGCGACATTTTCGCGCGTTCCGCCCGACAGACCGTCCCGCGGCGCGCGCCAAAATACTCTCCGCCCGGCACGTGGTAGGAGAGAAGGCGCGTTCGGGAATACACGCAGAATCCCTAAGGAGCGAGGGGTGGGTCATAATTATAGATCGAATTTATTACCAAGAGTCATATTATTGAATTTTTTAAACGTTTTAAAACCAAATACTTTGAAATTATGGAATATTATAATTTTTCTGTTCCAGAAGTACAGTATTATAGTAAGAGAGCACTAGGATATTATAAGGGACTTCTGTT
The DNA here is from genome assembly GCA_949825045.1 of Argyresthia goedartella. Lineage (NCBI taxonomy): Eukaryota > Metazoa > Arthropoda > Insecta > Lepidoptera > Argyresthiidae > Argyresthia > Argyresthia goedartella. The sequence continues at coordinate 22,314,007 of OX463834.1, forward strand.
TTTTTTTCTTTCTGGATTATTTCGGATGAAATATATTGCTTTTCTCTGCTCTCTAATAAAAATCTAAGGGTGTTTTCACATATTTTATGTCATTAGGTGAAATCAATTACTTTATTTTGACTGGACTTAACAAAGATGTCGTGATTTATCTCAAAAATAAAGTTTTCACGCTTGCTTCTCACACAGCAGATGCAGGTTCAGATCCTGACCATGTACCAATGAGATAATTAATTTATCTTAAGTACAGAATCGGACGTTCAGTGTTTCTGTTGACACGTTAAGCTGTAGGTCCCGGATAGTATCGCTACGTGGTAGTGGCTGTAAAATCTGTCTATTAACCCGCACTGAGCCAGCATGATGGAGTATGGCTTAACCTTAACTTAACTTAACGTAAAGTTATAAAGAGCTAATATTAAAAAGTCGTTCCCTACTTATCCGATCGGAAATGCAGGTGCGAAATTGTAATGAGTTAATGACTGCATGTACCATTAATCAGACAAAACAATAATAACAATCACGTATGCCAAGTGATATTGAACACGCAAAGTCGCGCTAAATGTAGGAAAAGCGGTAAAAACGTCAGTTAACTAACGTGTTAGTGTAAATTAAACTTGCACCACAAATGGAATGTAAATAGAAAAAGATACAAACTAAGCTGCGTTTCTGGTATAGTTCTAGTAATGATCACTGTCTCATGCGTGTTATTTATCTATTTTCCTATCATCTCATCAACACAAGTTAATAAAAAAAAAAAAAAACAGTAGGTTAACAGTTTTAAAAGACAGGATTAGACTTGGTCGTTTTATAAAAAAACTTATATTCACGTATTTTCTATGGTTCTACCATAAATTACGACAGAACTGTAAATTTTAATTTCAATTTATCGAAACTAACGCATTAAATTATTTTGCATTATTAAAATACCCTGAGTTACATCCGAACGCACCCATGACGTCACAGTCCATCCCTCTCCGCCCCACTTTGTCAGCAAATACAACTATCTCTTTCGCACTGATATATCCTATCAGATATAAGGTCGTCGTATCAAAAAGTAATTGTTGACATAAAGATTGGGATTCAATGGGGCGACTTCTTGATTCAGTCAAGTGCGATTTTAAATTCTCCCTTTTGGAAAATTACTGTTTTTCTGTTAACAAAATAACATGTATTTAGAACTACTCATAAAGTGCCTTTCTGACTTATTGGGTTCCGTACCTTAAAAAGGAAGAACGAAATGACTTATTGGGTTCTGTACCTTAAAAAGGAAAAACTAAACCTTTTTGGGAAAAACGACCGATATCTGGACCAATTAAGTTTTAATTTGGTACTTTGGTTATTTGGTGGTAATCAAATTATCGATTTATTCCACAATTTTCAGATACTTATTTAAAAAGTTATCCAAGAAAAAAGGTAAAAAATACCTCTGAACTTACATAAAAAAACCGGTCAAGTGTTCAATGGAAGCGATGGTGTGGAGTGAATAGTATGGATTTTACACAGCAAAATATTGTTTACAAAGTTATTGGTGCGGTTACTTTCACACTCCATGTACGTAACCAGGTGCATCCATAAGTTTGTATGTGGTATTGAAAGAATTGTTGTATGGGAGCCCCCTTAAATATTTCTTTTATCCTGTTTTTTAGTATTTGTTGTTATAGCGGCAACAGAAATACATAATCTGTGAAAATTTCAACTCTATAGGTTCTTGAGATACAGCCTGGTGACAGACGGACGGACAGCGAAGTCATAGTAATAGGGTTCCGTTCTTACCCGTTGGGTACGGAACCCTAAAAAAACATAGATTATCGGTCATTACCTAACTAAATCATGCAGTAAAAATTGTGGGGGGAAGTTGGTGGGGGGCACAATTAACGAAAAACCGATTGTGAATACGCGAGGTTTTTTTATCCGTACTTTTTAACGGCCTACCGATTTGCATGGAGAATCTTAAAACTAAGTTGCCCCGATCAAACGGCTTCATTGTGAAATAAATATGTTCAGAATTATGTCTCTAACAAGCCCTTCATGAATTAAGACTGCACTTTTCTCATCATCATCGAAATCATCTCACGCACCCCTTCTGGGGCGTGGGGAGTCGTGGTCAGGTCGACGGACCTCTTTGGCCCCTGCGGGCGGTGGTCTTCATGTGGCGCTGGTGTGCAGTGGGTGCTCGCCGGCTAGGCAGCCAGGTCGCGTGGCAGGCGGCGGCGGTCGGGCGGGCGCGCGTGCTGCGGCGCCAGTTCGGCGATCAGCGGGAGTTGTGACGCATCCGCACGCGCGAACATGCCCTTCGCCAGCCTCTGGACAGACTGGTCCACGGTTTCCCATCTTAGGTCCCTCTGGCTTGTCGCGATCCTCACGTAGCGGGGGGCGCCGACGATGGGCACTTTTCTGTTGAACCTTGTAGGTAGATTAATAAATCCTAGTAAGTTACTATCCGCCAAAGTTAGCAAGGCACCTCGCTCCGATGACGTCTATCGTCCGTCACTGTCCTACGGACGCGTCGAAGGCGTGAGCGAGAGTGACGGAAGATCGCATTCCTCGCGGGAGCCGAGCTAATTTTGGCGGGCAGTACAATACTATTAGTATTTATTTACCGGTCAACACTTCTCGGCTATTATCGGCGGAAGAAAATATACATTGCTGCATATGCAGATAAAGGGTCTAGAAGTAGGAATAAACTAGCTATACCTACTATTCGGCTCCATAAGGTTAATGTATCTTTTAAAGGGCAATGTATTCGCTTTTACAACAAAATCCCAACTGAGTTACAAGAATTGTCTGTAAATAAATCAAAAAATGTTGTTAAAAATTACTTATGTAAAAAGGCTTAATACAAAATATCAGATTATGTAGAAGACAAGAAAGCTTGGGAAGGTGTTTGCTCCAATTCTTTAAAAAATAACGTATAAAGCTGGAGGTTTCTAGTCGCCTCTTTGCCTCCAGCATCTAAAACATTGAGGTGACGGAATTCAAATTGAGTTCTATATTTCCCTATATCTTATATATTAGGTCCTTACATATGAAATTGGCGTTTTGTATGGAGAAATTGAAGTTAACTCAATTTTCAGTACAAACTTTTTTGTATTTTTTTAGGAATGACAGATCCTAATTTTATAAACTTTGTGTGTATGAATTAGACAACATTTAGCTAACAGAAAATTTTATATAATTTTTGAAAAGTGTCAGCTGTAAAAAAATATTACGAATATTATCATGAAAATGGATGACATTTAGGAGGCACTGATTTTGAAGATAAAATTTTAAGTTATCAAACTGAAAATTTAAAGAAAATTTAATAAGTAGATGTAAATTATTGAAATGAATTCTAAAACAATAAAAAAAAACTGGAAATAGCTATTAAATTACTCGAATTATGAACTCCTGAATCTGGAAGAAAAATTCGCCAATTTCATAGGTGAGCACCCAATATATGTTTTAGTTTAAGATTTTACATTCTCCAAATGTAACCTATGTGTTTATTACGGAAATAAACTCTTATTGAATTTGAATTTTTGAATTTCACGCAAACTCGTGCACCATGGACTCCTTACACACTTGTAGATACCTATTATGTATGTATGTCGATATGGAAAAAGTTCGTCCATCACGGGAATACAATCTCGGAAATCAAATCGGTTTCAAAGTGAACGTTGTTCAGAATGATGTCCCTAACAACCCCCTTGAACATGACTAAACCTTTTTGTTAAACCCAGTATACAGGCACACACCTTGCTTCTGGCCCCACACTAGGATAGCCTGTGTCGATGTCGTGGGAACTAGAAACAGTGACGACACACACATAAACATCCAAGAAGGAAATTAATAATTAACTCATCATCACGTTAATCATAGTTGACTTACATGAAGGCTGAATGATTAAATATCTATGCCTAAATCTTGTAACCAAACAAAACCGGTCAAGTGCAAGTCGAACTCGCGTACAAAGGGTTTCGTACTACCTCACAATGCTGGGATTGTGTGGAGTGAATAGTTTGGATTGTACATAGCAAAATGTTGTTAGCAAAGTTATTGGTGTTGCTACTTTCACACTCCATGTAAGTAACCAGGTGCATTCATAAGTTTGTATGTGGTTTACAGATAAACAAATTATTTTATTTTGTTTTTCAGTATATGCTGATACAGCGGCAACAGAAATACATCATCTGTGAAAATTTCAACTGTCTAACTATCACGGTTCATGAGATACAGCCTGGTGACAGACGGACGGACGGACAGCGGAGTCTTAGTACGATACGACTAAAATCAGTCAACGATTCGGCCAACCTCGGAAATTGTCGTGAATCCCTCATCTCTCACTAGAGAGAGAGAGAGATCGGATTTAGGCGATGATATTCGAGAAAAGCCGGATCTTTAACTGATTTTAATCGTATTGTAGTGTCCCGTTTTACCCTTTGATTTGAAAATAAAATTTTGTTTTCTATTTGAGGCGGCCAAACAAAACAATACCCACAACATGGCCGTATAATTTTATCATAAGCGTGGTGTAAACACGTATCTTGTATGGGGGCCACTTTAAATTTTTGAAAATGCGTGTGTATTTTAATTTTAATAATAGTGATAACACTCTCTGTGAAAATTTCAGCTCTCCACCTATTTCGGTTGATCCGGTAAGAAGGACGGACGGACGGACGGAAACTAGATGTGTGGTTAGCACAACCACTTTCACTGTCTGAATCAGACACATTCATTATAAATCTGTCAGTAATTACATCCAGTTGTTCTTCTTTAGCTAAAAATTCTTCGACACATTTCGTTGCGTTCGTTTTCTTACTCTGCGTCAAAACCGGACCAATATAATTTCATACACCATAGTTTAAATCTGTTACCATATATCTTGTTCATCTGTTGTGAGTAATATCAAAAACTAATTTAAGCGACTAAAAACGAGAAGTGTCGAGCGGAAGAGAAAAACCTATCGTATCTACTGTTAAGCTCGACACTTCTCGGTGTTTCGCTGAAAGTGATCAAGATGTCCTGGAAACTTGAAATTTGGCACAGAGGTGTTATTAAGGGAAAGGGTTTGGTGCCGCAATAATGGAATGGTCCTCAATGCAGCAAAATGCTACCACATAACATTTACCAATAAGAGAACCCCAATAGCTTCCACGTACACTATCAACAACATCGAACTCGAAACTGTCAGCGAAATGCGAGATCTCGGTGTAATGATGGAGCCCAACTTAAAGTTCATATCCCACATCAACACTACTGTATGCAAAGCTGCGAAAATGCTGGGCTTCCTAAAGCGCAATACAAAAGGTTTTCGTCTCTCCAGCACCAAGATCCTCCTGTACAATGCCCTGGTTCGCAGCCATCTCGAGTACGCCTCCGTTGTCTGGAATCCCGTCTACGCGGTTCACTCCGAAAGAATCGAACGCATTCAGCACGCATTCACTAAACAAATGTTTATGTAAATAGCGTACAGCCAACCAGGCATTTCTCACAGGGAACATTATGAACGGCGATTAGACTACTTCAGAATGGAAACATTAAACTTCCGAAGAAATTTACAGGACCTCCTATTCCTGCATAAGGTCTGTAACAATAACTTGGATGCCAGTAACATCTTGAGTCAGATTGGTAGTGATACTGATAGTGCCTTACAACTATCCGCGCAAACCCATCCCTAACACTCTTCACACACCGCTATGCAGAACAAACATCTACAAGCACTCACCCATACCCAGAATGTGCGACAATAATAACATCACTAGTAGCCAAACCAACATAGACATATTTCATGATCGCTTGCTTGACTTTAGGAATAAAATTAAAATGAAAAATACTTGCATCTAAAATTGTCAAATTTTTAAAATGTTTAAAGAATATTGTAAATTTTATTAATTTAATACCTAATCTTAAGTTAAATTATTTCCACTACCTTAGCTTAATTACATAAAAATCAGAATTACTAGTTAGTACAAAAATGGTCAATGTTGAGCTCATCTATAATAGGCACTCATATAAGAACAAAACTGCAGAATTTTTTATTGCAATAATATGTATATGTGTGCTGTTGATGTGCCTAAATAAATAAATAAATAAATAAGGGAAAAATCATTAAATTAATTAAATAAAAAAATATTACATTTCGAACCTTTTCGAACGAGTTAGGAATAGAATTGTTCCGCCTGCGAACCCAAAATCAAGCGGCGAAGTTGCTATTTTTAGCTCAGAAGTCGGAAAATAAACAAAAAGTCCTGAATATCGAACAGTAAAGATAATATAATCGTACTTGTGACTACCTATGTATGTAGGAAGGATCTAACATCAAGGATTAGTTAAACCGTGATAGATAACGCAGTATTGTTTGACTAATGGAAGCAAAGTGGCTGTCGGTGACAATTGATTGCGGTTCAGTGAAGGCTATCAGTCCCTTTGCGTGATTGATTACAGCTAATGCCAAGTTTCTGTGCTGGGAACGGGGGCTTTAATAAAGTTATAATTCACATTGATATTGACATGTATGAACACACAAACATTGAGTCTGGCCCCACACTAAGATACCCTGTGGCTCGGGAACCAGATACAGCGACGTCACACATAAAAACATCCTAATCCTGGGGTTTGTTTTCTTCCTTCCCAGCTGAGACTCGAGCCCGAGATGTCTCGCTCGGGAGGATTTAGTTATGGGTGTAACAGAAAGTTGTGGTCATATTTTAGGGGCTTGTTAGGGACCTCATTCTGAGCAAATTTTACTATGAAACCGATTTGATCGGAGCAACTTTATTTTTCACTTCTCTATACAAAACAGGTGATCGCCCAAACTGTATGGAAAAACTGAAAATTCACATTTCCTACGAGTTCGCAAAGGCTTATATTTATGAAGCGAGAAGTTTACGGCACGAGCCGAAGGCGAGCAAAACCAAGCGGCGAAGGTGCTATTTTTTTAGGTTGGAAGACGGAAATAGTTATTTGTGTCACAAGGGAGCAAAATGATGTATTTACGGCGAGGGGGGTACATTGAATCCAGAGTGAAGCGAAGGATTCTACGGTAGAATCCTGAGCGTAGCGAGGGATCCTAAGTTAGAATCCTGAGCGTAACGAAGGATTGAAGCTTTAACACCCATGACGAAAATAATTTTGCTCCTGAGTGACACATACAACTTTTCACACCAACTATGAGGAAAATTTAAATTAAATGCTCTAAAAATAATGAAGAAATAACTATACTTTGAATTATACTGTCACCACTTTTACAGTAATCGAATAACGAAAACATTTTTTTTTATAATGGCGGATTGTGAAGGTCGCCACAGAAAAAATATTCCTGTGCTACTTTTAGCAATGTGTCTTTTAGCAAAATAATCAAATCGAAAATTACAATGGTATCGGATGTCAATATTCATTATATCACAAAAACAGTCAGCGCTAGTTTTGCGTATAAGTTATTGTGACATTTTGACAGTAAAACATATTATTTATTGTGACTTTTTTTTAATATTACGAAAAATTCATAAATTATCATAAAACGTTGTTAAAGTTAAAACTTGAAACTTGTTCGTTTTTAATCGACTACGATGAAATTACAATCGATTATTTTATCTGTGTTCAATTGGCACATTGCGTAAATACCAATGAATAAATTAAATAAAGGCTTAAACAGAAAAGCAGCATTTTGCTCGTTCTAGTCTTGGAGCAAAACTTACTTTTCCGAATGAAAGGTGTGAAAAGGTTTTCTTTAACATCACATATTCGCATCCTCAACCCGCATTCGTGACATCCCTGGTTTCAAGTTGTCATCATCAATATGGTTTGGTTTTAATATTTGTGTCTTTTCCATATGATCTAGATAAAATTTAGTCACTTAACTTCGTGATTTGCAATCATTCCTTTCAATACTCCCAGAATTACCCCATACTCCAACATCCCGCGTCTGCACGAGACTATAACTTAGAAATAGAAAAAATTAAATTAGAGAAGCAGATTTTAGATTTACAAGAACAACTATCACAGGCTAACAAGGACATTATAGAGCTAAAAAACCTAATGAATAATTTAGAATTAAAACTGATTGAGAACTCGAACAACTCTACATTACCGAAGCCAACTCGCACTGTGAATTCTCAGACCAGAAATAAAATATGTGTCATTAGTACAAACAGAAGAAACAAAATTCTAAATATTGCAGAAAATACATTTGAACAGGAAAAATATGATCTCTGTCACTACCTAATGCCAAATCGTGATATAAAAAACCTACTAAAAGACATAGAGCTGAAGATAGTGGACTATACAATAAATGACTTCTGTATTATACTCCTGGGTGAAGACGATTTTAATAGCTCCAACAACTACAGAGAACTTGTTTTATCGATCCGAACAACATTACAAAGAATACAAAGTACCAACATTTTAATCTGTCTACCAACATTCATCTGTGCAAGCAATGCCAATGTATTCAACTGGAGAGTGGAAAATTTTAATAAACTACTAAATGATGATGTAATTAAATACGAGTACGCATATTTGATTGACTCAAACCGCAATCTGAAATACGATGAAACGACGTTCCATCCACGTAGGGGTACTATTAAAAACTTTGGCATGCGTGTTATGTTTGAGGACATCTTAAAAAAGATTGTAGAAATTAAGGACTGGAACTACAATATAGATTCAGACATTGATAATTATGTAAACAATAATAGTCAGTCATTTTTTCGTCCCTCAACTATTTGATAACCATGTAAATCCAATACCATCCTCAAACACCATACCCAATGGCGAAACTAACCTTAATGTATTGTTCCAAAATATTCTAACTAACTAACTTATGGATGCACCTGGTTACGTACATGGAGTGTGAAAGTAACCGCACCAATAACTTTGTAAACAATATTTTGCTGTGTAAAATCCAAACTATTCACTCCACAACATCGCTTCCATTCAATGGTGGTACGGAACCCTTCGTGCGCGATTTAGACTCGCACTTGACCGGTTTTTTTGCTCGTTTTTGCTCGATGTTGATAACGGCAATATAGGTAAACGCTTGAAATATTCACAGAGCATTGAGCTATATTATTCACTTTGAAAATAAATAATTAAATCAAATCAAAATTTATATTTAAGATAGGCTATTTTTTGCCGCTTATATAGATAATGGTACGGAACCCTTCGTGCGCGACTCTGACTCGCACTTGGCCGGTTTTTTTCTTATCTGGTAGTAATTAACGCCACTCACATTTTGATTCGTATTCCCGCTTTTACATAGCACTATATAGTGCTATGTAAGCGAATGTCATTCCCATACAGTCACCGGTTACATTTTATATGCAATTACTTGTGGTATAGTAAAATATACTCTTTGTCTACACTAGTGAGTCTATTTCTTATCTTGTTCAGGAGAAATAGAAAGTGGCGACAAAAAAGTGCCTGTCGTCAGCAAAAAGTCTAGTTATCAGTGTCACTAGGATTTCACAGATGGCGTTAGTTACCGACCAGTAGCGCCATCTACAAAGCCTAACAAAAATGTGCAAGCTATTGAGGGGTTATTTAGGAACACCAATTTTATCAGCTTTCCCAGGAACCTCTGTCTGATTAAAACATAAGCATAGGCATATACAGTGCATCTGGCCCTACACTAGGAGACCCTGTGTCATGTGAACCAGAAACAGTGACGTCACACACAGGTTTGAATATAACCCACATGTTATGCCAATACAGTTCAGGAGCCCCCTCGATTGAATTTGGGTACCCTGGGTACCCAAAATTCTGTTTAGGTTTTCAATTTTATTTCCATCGCATAAGGTTCACAATCGCGACCCCTCAAAAATCGCAGTATTTTAACATTAAATTCTCAAGTCTTGCTCTTAGTTAAATAAATCCCATTATGGCGTAATGGAATGGAAATTTGTTCCTATTTTGAACCTAATCTGTTTCGCTAAAAGGTTGTGGTAATCCCCCTGGGGATTATTTATTAATGAGAAGTGAGTGACATACCTATAATCTCGGTAGTTCCATACACACCAGTACTAACATAAACTTTAGCCGTCTTCCTCCAAAAAGTATAAAACATAGTCTAAACCATGTTTGTCACTAAATAATCGTCAAACTCAGCACAGTTTTTTGGTACGACCGATCATAACTATACTAAACTCGTTACTCAGTTAATTTAATTGAAATTGAAAAGACTTTATTAACACATTATAAAAGAACAAACAATTAAATATAACAGAGACATACTCTTAATAGGAACAGGCTCAGCAATGCTGAGCTGAGACGAATCTCAGCTTCAGCGCTGGTTTCAGCCCACCCCCTACACAGCAAGGGATGTTTTAAATTAACATTCAGCTCTTTATCACACAATAAATCTATAATTAAATTACTTACTAAATTTGAATAAGTTAGAGTGAAAAAAAATTAGTTCACAGTTACAAAACACATACCGTGTCACTATAAAAGGTATTAAATATAGTTTAACCTGAAAATAAACGGCAAATCCCATATACTTTTGTTTTACCATTACATAAATGTTGAACAGTAGTTTATTTTTTCTCTGGTAAGGCCTTACACCTTTTTTATGAGCAAGATGAACGTACAGCGTGAAATTTAATTAGCTGACTATATATTGGGGAATGTACCCATCATTATGTACAACTTTCCCCAAAAAACATGCTCGCAAATGAAAAATAATTTTGGGTCTCCCATAGTAACTTGCAATCGGATCGGGTCAATGTACCGAGGGGACGTTTTTTTTCGTTTCAATCGTTTTTGACTTTAAACAATTGTTGAACAGGAGATTATTCATGTGGCCAAATTAATATTTACCTACTACCATACCAACTGAGCCGCATGCCGATATATTGCTGGGCCGAATGAAAAACGAAAACTATCAATGGCAGCTAAGTCCTCCTTTGCTCCCGCTTGGTGGCGCTGGCGTGGCTGGAGGCAAAGAGTTTCATTCATCTGAGGTTTGGTTCAAAAACATGTCACGTGTTCTTTCAAATATACTTGCCACTGGCAAATGAGGTTGCACGCCATATATTAAAAGAAGAAAAATAGAGTTTGACGACTTTGACAGAGACAGCCTCTACACCAGCGCCATCTGCAATTAGCTTTTGAGATAAGGTGCCAGTATTATAATTATGACTTGCTCGTATCATCAAATGTAAATTTTCTTCCGATGGGGAAGATAACGTTAAGCTTTTCGGTAAAGGGCACTGTAAGTTTGTGACACAAAGAGTTTCTTTCATGTGAGGTTTGTATTTTGATAAACATTGGCAACTGCAACAAAGAGTTTCCTACATTCGAGGTTCTATGGATACCTGGATATTGACAGTGTATCTGAATATCAAAACTCTTTTTTTAAAGTTGCTATAGTTGACATGCACATTCTCTCTTATCTGTTCAATATTTTGCGAAATCCCCGATATCCCACATATCTATGCCAACGTTTTGATTTTCTTTTCCCCAGGGATAGCAATCCGAGATCCCACACGGTGTCTCTCCTTTCAACTCCTCGGCATAACACTATGCCGCTTACGAACACTCGTTTAGGTGAAGGGCGATCCGACTGTGGAAGAGCACTTCCCTGCGCTATTAGGGAAAGTCCCTCAATTTTCACTTTTAAGAAAATATTGAAAGCGCATTTTCTTTCTCTTCCGTAAATGGTACCATATCTATATAGGTATATAGATATGGTACCATTTACGGAAGAGAAAGAATACAATACAATATATAGAATGTAATCTGCATTCTATATATTGTATTTTATGTAGTTGAAGTATTTATTTATATTATATTTGGTATAATTTATATATTTTGAAATTATTTTTCGTACGTGTGTATAGAGTATTATTGCGAACTAGGACTGCTCTGTATCATAAACTCTCCTGTCCTCCTGTGAGATAAGCTCGCCTTTGCTTATAACATTTCTTGTAACTGTCTGTAACTTTATATTATCTGTGCAATAAAGAATATGAAAGTATTTTTTAATTTCGTCAGCCGATTTAAGCGGCTCGATTAGCATTCATAGATCAAGTTACAAACACTGACTAAGAAGCCATTAACTTAATAAGCTGTTGTGAATCCGGGTAAAGAACACGTTGTCATGACGAAGCATCAAACCCGGTTCCAGTAGCCCAAGTCACTGCGATTAGTTCCGCGACGGGTAGTCGAACCTGCGTCGGAGGGTTTCGGAGATGCCATACCGAGCTTGCAAGGTCATGGAAGTTATAAGTACAATACGATTAAAATAATTTAAATATTCGGCTTTTCTCGGATATCATCGCCTAAATCCGGAGACGGAGATGACACGAAATACATTACCGCAATGTCTTTTATTATTATTTTCTTATTTAAGAAATTTATTATTAATTTATTTCGTATTGTACCTATACATACATGCTGTAGAATATACGATTTACAAAACGTAAAATATAGCGTCACGCCCTTTCTCATAAGGGGTGGGGCAGGCACAGCTGTGCCCACGTTTAACAATTTTTATTTATTTTTTATTTATATACAGGATGATACATTGCTTCTGGCCCCACACTAGGATAGCCTGAGTCTTTGGAACCAGAAACAGCGACATCACACACCCGCGACCTCCCGCAGAGCAGGTAGAGGTAGGCAAAGTCATAACCGCAGCGCCGCAGAGGTCGCAAATTCTCATTTTTGCGTGAAAAGGGGGCTAGCCCATCGCCGCACATATGGAGATAACATAAAGTTTATATACAGGCGCATACATTGCGTCTGGACCCACACTAGGATACTCTGTGTTGTGGGTACCAGTAATGCCATAGATAATGTGAGTTTCGAATACCAGTCGCCATCGAAGTATCTCTCATACAATTGAATGCAGGATACCGGTAGCCCACCATAGCTCTCAGTACCATGGGTCACAGTTAAATCAAATAAAGATAACCGTAGAACACAAGAGCTGATGCCCGCTCAATGTGTAGGGACCCGGTCATAGCAGGGAGGTCTGACTCCTGGCCATGGGTAATTACATTATTTTCCCCTCCAACAAAAAAAATAACGGTAGCGCAGTACTTTCCCCTAGAATCATATGGTCGCAAAAAAAAAAATATGGGTCTCCCTTAGTAACATGTAATCAGCTGATAAGGTCAATGTTACGAGGATGTGTTTTTTTTTTCATTAGCGACCATATGTTCCTTTGGGAAAGTTGTTCATTATTATGGGTATTATCTTTTCCCAAAATATGGTCGGCTAATTGGTTAATTAAAAGTCACCTGTATATTATAACTCATATTTTTACGGTTTATCGCTCGCATTACTTTGTCTATGATAAATCGTACATATATTACACCATAGACAAAACATTTATATATAAATAAAAGACACCTTGAGATGTAATATATTTTCTCAAACATGCTTGGACAACCTTCTTTGAGATAAACCGAACTTTTTGTACCGTATTGCTGTCCAGTATTCGCTTATCTGCCGGTTAAACATGTATGAAAATTCGTCACTATAGTCGATTTAGTTGTACGAAAACACTCAACAGTAGTGTTTTTAAAAATGGAACGATATTTTTCCTCGGCACTACGGTAGCCAAGAAGGTAACTTATCAAAGGTTTTATTTGAATTTAGAATAGGATTCCAGTTACAACGCTGTACAATGATAAAAAAAAACATATTCATGAACATATTGACGCGGGAATGCGAAATACGTCAGTTATTTTGGATTAAGTAACTATTACTATTTTTGAATTTATTCGCAATATATGAGAAAAGCACTATACAAGCCTTAGACACAACCAGTCATTGCAGGACTCGTTTATGAGGCGTACAACATCAAATGTATGTCTTGCCATTGCGAATCTTGTTACCGGCCGCTGCAGTTATCCAACTAATAAGTACTAGTGGTTCTTTGAGTAAAGTAGACCTCGCTTCAATAAAAAAAAATACATATATTACGCTGCAGCAAACTTCTCCTCTTTTCCCCTTCCACTACCCTTTTTTTCGCAACATCTTGTGGAGAATGAAGTCTTTAGTACGACTCTTTGATTGAAATCCATCGATAAATAACGCTACAATCAACTTTCTCCCTTTACCCCACTATTTTCCCTCCAATCAGAAATTGCGATCGACCATTTTTTTTTATTAAATCAAGGAACTTGTGTGCCAATTTTGTGTGGCGAGAACAGACAGACTCGAATCAGCCAAGAGCCATCTCGAAACTGGACGCTACGCTCGCTCGGTCAATTATAAATGAGACTGTAGTTTCAAGTTAGACAAATGTTTGGATGTTTGATACGCTAAAACGGATGAACAGATTAGAATGAAATTTGCCACAGGGATAGTTTATGAGCTATATTAACGTAAAGGATACTTTTTATAAGACTGCAACAGAAGGAGGGTAACGCTATTAACGGCAGAAGGGCCGAGATGCAGTAGTCAGTCAATATCGAGTTGTCTACGACTTTATACAATTCGACTACTTCGACATTCTTTGATTCACTTTGACTTTCACTTTCGTCTTCCCATACAATACGCCCGAGTTACCAGCAAGTATGAATGAAGCATTCTGATTGAATCCACGGGAGTTGAGTTCTGAATGACTTGGATCATGGGACGTAGTCGTGCGCCGCAGATAAGGTGGCGGGTGGATGAGACTGCAACTCCCCACGTTCGTAATATACCTTAATTATTTGTTTATTTACAAATTCGTACAAAATGACAGAAAAAAAAACAGTCGTCGACCAAAGTATCCAAACTAAATACTAATATAAAATAGATTACATTAAACACCACAAGAAATTATTATACAGGTCAAATATATACGATTATTCAATCAACATTATATCCATTAATCATTCGGGAAAATAATTACATGACAACACACAGTCATGCATTCTTCTCACAGAACCTTATTCACATTACACAGAGGTATAGCTGTTTTTTTAGGTTACATCAAATATTTCATTTATATACAGGCACATACTGTTTCTTCTGGCCCCACACTAGGATATACTGTGTCGTGGAAACCAGAAACAGCGAGAACACATCCATACAAAAAATCAAGACTTGCCGTTTTTTTTCTTTATGCCCGGCTGGAGATCGAACCCGGGACATCTCGCAAAGTCAAAGTCAAAGTACTTTATTACTGTAGATATTTACATATACTTAGCACGTTCAGCGCCAGTGTATCTTTAATGATACACCATAGGGTGCTTTGTCACGGGCCAGTGTATCCTTAATGATACACACACTGCCCCGACTTCGGAGGCCGGTGTATCCCTCAATACACACCGTTTCATACATTTTAGTAGCGCGTTCAAAAGCGTTGGCCCTGGAGAATGTGCATGTGTTTTTGGGGTGTAAATATCTTAAAAAATAAAGGAAATATGGGGTTTTTCTTAAAAAAAAAACTATACAATTATAGGTATACACTGGCCTGTGACAAAGCACCCTATGGTGTATTATTAAAGATACACTGGCGCTAAGCGTGTTAGCAATCGTCATTTTTTGCCTCTTCTCTACATTGGACCACTGTGGGAGAAGAAGGCCGTAGAAACTCCCACAGATTGATGGTAACCCGCATGGTAGGCATTGTTGATGTAAAGTTAACTGCGATTTTGATGATTATTATTTTGATTGGTATGCTTCAGAGGTGGTCCCATACATTTTTTTATCAAAATTGATTCAGCGCTTTTGAAAAAATCAACAAACACAAGAAATACATACACAGGTGACGTTTTGGTTTGTGGTTCCGTGCAGCAAAAGTTTTGATGAGGACTTTTCATGTACACAGACTTCATTAGCTTCCCGACCGGGGTAGGAACAAACAGGGCTTGAAGTTGAAGTCGATTTTTTAAAGTTATTAACTTGGTGATTTATTTGCTATTGGTAGTATTGTGTGAATCCAGGCTAATATAGCTTTAACCTGACACAAGAAAGAAATAGAGTGACACACCTCAGCAGATAGGAGGACATTCCATTAAAGCATTTAAGACGTCATAATCTACGCCATATTGTTGTGTGTTAAAAATTGAGAGGTCCATAAAAGTTAACACCTTTATCAATAATTCTAGTCTTAAAATTTGCTCAGCCACATACATTCATCTGTATATTCTATATAAAATAAGGAGTGTTGACAAATGATACCCTGGATTGAACTACAGCAAATATAAGTCTGTGAACCGTTTCAAACCTGTGGATCTCGAGAAGATACATCTTATCCAGTGGTGTCGAATCTTCCACTCGACCCGTATCAATATCTCGGACCGCAGCCACTTCCCTGGGAACTGGGAACCGGTTGTATTACACCGCACTTGTTGTTTTTTGTTGTTTTTTGTTGTTATTTGTCATACTGTTACCGTGGCTGTGATATTAAACGAAAGCGATTCGGGGTGGACTCGAGGAAATCTTCGTGTCTACATCCCTGCGGTGATGGGCTAGCCCCCTGCCGCACAATGACTGTAACTCTGTCACCCAAAGGAACAAATAGCGATACAGGAACAAATAGCGATACAGGCACATATATTGCTTCTGTCCCCACACTAGGAACCCTGTGTCGTGGGAACCAGAAACAGCGACGTCACACACATATAAACATCCAAGACCTGGGGTTTTTTCTTTTCTTTACCCCCAGCCGGGGGTCGAACCCGGGACCTCTCGCATCTTAGGTAGGGCCACAACCGCTGCGCCATAGAGGACGTTCAAGAATTAACCCGACTACATTAACTTTGAATACCACATACAAACTTATGAATGCATCTGGTTACATACATGGAGTATGAAAGTAGCCGCACTATTTACTTCACAGACTACATTATGCGAAATAAAAAAATTAGCTCCGTTGTCAAATGGGTTTCGCGCGTGCTTCTCACACAGGAGACCCAGGTTCGCTTCCTTCGCCTTTCGCTTCTCTGCTGGCCGGAAAAGATTTTTTTTTATATTTTTTGCCCATAAATACCCACAATAGAATCAATACTCTATACAGTGTTCTAGGTAACGTCTGTCATAAAAGTTTCGTTTTAGGGTTTACGCGAGTCTACAGGTTAAGTACATTATACGGACGTTCTAACGTTGATGGAAAACATCGTGAGGAAACCTTCATTACTCCACAGCTGCGGCGTTGGGCAAGCCCCCTGTCACGCGAAATGGACTATTGAATAAGTGGCTCAAAGTGGGCACAATTGTGGTTCTGCCACCCCGTACGGGAAAAGGCGTGACGCTATGTTATGTTATGTTAAAAAAAGCAAATTGACTTTTCACTAAAGTTACACATACAGCTTATGTTACTTATAATGCAGAGAAAAATGCAATAACACCTCACTTGTTGTGATCCGTCAAGATGTTTGGACTTTAGCACGTGTCATAAATACATACAAACATACATACATACAAACGCTCCAAAAACATTACTTCTTGTGCAGTCGGGTAAGAAGGGAGAAGGGAGTTTATTTTGGCAAGTATTTAATCGCACATCAAAAATACTGATTTTTACAGCAAAAAATTATCAGCAAAAACACTTTTTATGTTTTAAGTATTTTTGTTGTTCATACATGTTGAACCTAATACGAAAGATTCCCTCAAACACGATATTAAATACTACGGAAAGAATCCTAGCTACTGGGTCGAAATAGCTCACAACAGGGATGAAGTTAGGGCTGCCTCAAATCGAATATACCAGGTTCCGGAAACACAGCGAAATTGAAAGCACATCGGATAACCCAGCAGAACAGAACCCAGAAAATCAACCAACAACACATTTAACAGAATATAAGGAAACATGAAGAAACATTTTTTCTGCTCTCCCATCACATAGCAGGCGGTTCGACTGTGGAACGCACTATCTTGCACTATAAGAGACTGTCCCACTCTTGTCTCTTTCAAAAACCGGGTAAAAGAGCACTTCCTCTCTCTTTCCTGAGAGTTATATATAGTATGTATATCATTATAATATATAAACTATATTTTCAGGTAAAAAAAAACTCAAAAACTCAAAACGTTTATTCTGTAAATAGGCCACAAGGGCACTTTCACATGTCATTTCATTTCATTTTTTACAGAACATTTGGTATTATTATCATATTATCAGAAAAAAAAAGTTTTTAATTATTGTTTCTGAGAGATGTAAAGAGTCTCAAATGTCATAATAAAATAATTAAAATATAAATAACAGAGATGTATAGTCTCTTTAGTCAATAATACAATGATAATAGGAGATGTAAATGGTCCCCACAGTCAAGAGTTGTATAATTAAATTAATCTTTGGAGGTGTAAAAGGCCTCCAAGTGTCCAGTAAAAGAAACTCTGGCAGTGAGGATGCTCACAATTAATTAGAACAATTCAGTCCCAAGCATTTTTATCGTCTATGTACTCTTTAATACTGTAGTAAGCTTTAGAAATAAGCCTTTGCTTGATGTATTTCTTGAACTTATTAATTGATAGATCTGTCGAAGTGCTTGGGACTTTATTGTAAAATCTTACACAATTACCCTTGAACGAGTTTTTTATTTTATGGAGCCGAGTAGTGGGCACTGCAAGTTTGTCCTTGTTTCTAGTATTAAAGTTATGTATATCACAGTTTCTTCGAAAGTTAACAATGTTCTTATGGACATACATAATATTCTCGTAAATATATTGACTATGGACTGTCAATACATTTACTTCTTTAAACTTATTTCTAAGAGAATCTCTATTATTCATTTTATAAATCGCACGAACAGCCCGCATTTGCAGCACAAAAATAGTATTTATGTCAGCAGCACTGCCCCAGAGCAGAATACCGTAGGACATAATACTATGAAAATAACTAAAATAAACTAATCTGGCTGTTTTTAAATCTGTCAAGTGACGGATTGGACGGACGGTATATGTATGTATTGTATTTAGTAGTCTGGTATATAAGTATTTTATTTTCCGTATTTTATATTATACATATGTATTTTAGTATAAATTAGATATTAGATATTGTACACTGCCTACCCTTTCATGATACATTTCCCTTTCATGCCCAGGTTTGCTGGAAGAAATCTCTTTTTAGAGATATGCTCGCCTTTGTACATATGATTTCTCCTAATGTAACCTTTTAAATTGAATATGTGTGTGCAATAAAGAATTGTGAATTATGAATATCCTCCCCTGTCCAAACTTCCTATATTGGCTAAAGGTTGCATTAATCGGTCGATTCTATTCACAATCCTATCCCCTATCATGAGAAGCAGGTCTCTCCCCCCCTCAAAAAACGTGCCCTCTGGTATGCCGGCCAATTGACCGGAATAGGTATAATCCTGGCTGGAGTGGTACAATTCATTCATTCATTGATTCATACATGTTCAACCTAATACGAAGGATAAAGTGGGCTTCGCTTCACCTAAGCTACCGCTCGCAGTATTTTGCCCTGATATTTGCTTTTTAAAAGAGATTTAAAAATCAATCTGTGGGAGTTTCTACGCCCTTCTTCTCCCACAGTGGTCCAATGTAGAGAAGTGGCAAAAAATGACGATTGCTATGTTTATGTAAATATCTACAGTAAAGACATTTGGAAATTGGAATTTGTGAAATTCAGCATATTTGCCGCGCAAATCAGTATTATTGATGTGCAGTTTAATATTTCCCTTAACAATTTTAGGCGAATCAGAAATATGTTACAGAGCAGGCGAAGATTCTTTGACTCTGAGCTGTGACCTCTCTTTCTAGCATAGGGTAATGTGGCGTGAGAGCAAGAGAAAGAGAGAGAGTTACCGACGAGATTTATAAGTTGCAAAAAGAAATTTGAGGGAGAGAAGATTCTATTTATTCCTGCATATAATAATTGATAATAAAATATGTAAGTTTGTAAACAAAACTAATGTTTTTAGTGTTTAACTTATACAGTGTTTCGTCCTTTTCATACGTCGAGTAAATGTCAAATGTCAAAGCAAGACAAAACATGTTTAAGTTACACAGGAATAGCTTCTTTTATTAGTAAATACTAATAATACTCTATCGAGTATTATTAGAACTTTTTATACTTTAAGTAATAAGAAACTTTCATTTTGACTTTGAATACCATTTGGTTGAATATTGCGGCGATTGATGTCAAATTCAAAGTCAAAATTATTACTATAGATATTTACATAGAATTCACGTCAACGTATTTTTTTGGAGAGCTGTTCATTATAAGTTATTATGTATATTAAGCAGGAATAGATAATCACAAAATTATTAACAGCGAGTTCTGTGAAGAGAACGATTAACACCACGCACTCATACGCTTCCGTGTTTCGGATGCCAGGTTAAGCTGCAGGTCCCGGCTACCATAGCTACGTGCTGGTGGTCATACAGCTGGTCAGAGGCCCTAATAGCAGACAGCTTGGAAACATCTGACAGTCGGGTTGGCCACTAGCCCGACACCCCTCCATCAACCCACATTGAGCCAGCATGGTGGAGTATGGCTCAATCTTTCTCGTATCCGAAGGCCCATGCCCCTCGGTGTAGATATTAATGGGCTTCGAAGACATACACACTCCTGTGGTGTTCGTGGCATCAACAAACTGGGTCCCCAGGGTTTGCAGCCGCAATATTTTCTGCTAGGTGATCAACTATCGACAGATAGGAAACCAGACCGACAGGGTTTACAATATACGTTTCTTTTGTATTCACATGACAACCTACCACGAAGACTATTCGGCGGCTTTGCTACGCCGCCCCCTCTGTCTTTACCTAAGCTGCCATAGTGTTTGCCCTGATATTTCGTTTGCAATTCAAGTTTAAACCAGTTTACTATTTAACGGTTTTACTGTTAGTTTATCAACTAACGCGTCATTTAGTACGCAGTACGCTACAGTTTACTATCTGTTTCAGATTCAGATTCAGAATAAGATTCAGATCGTTTATTGTGGAACGTAGTTAAGCTTAGATGTCAAATAATAAGTTGTTACGTCTTGTAAGATGTTACTGTTCTTACAAGACGTAAGACGTAAGAAGAAATCACATACAAGGGAAAAAAGTAACAAACAGTAGTTGAGTTTCTGCCGATAGTTGACCAACTAACGAGGAAAAATACGTTAGTTTATCAACTAAAGGTTTTGACAATCTTACGGTGACATGTCCACCTTATATGTCCCTAATGTCCCCATAGGAGGACTACCTTCTGTTTCATATCAAATCTATTGAATAGTTCTTGATAATGATCTATTCCTCAACAAAACGAGTACGTAACCCTTCGATCGTCCGACACACTAAACTAAACCGAAATCAATGATCGGGCCACGACGCTCACGCGCCGACGAAAGCGAAATCGCAGCAGCTGTTGTTGTGAAAAAAAAGAAAAAAGAAGATGGCCGACGGCGGACTAAAGAGGTGTGATCTTAGGTGAAGAGTTTAAAAATGATGATACGTCAAGAGCCTTTCAGTTAACTTGTACCATCGCCGTTAAGGTGTCTGTGGTGCACAATTGTCGAGAAAATAGGGAAAAGCAATATACGGTTGCCGGACTCAGATCACAATTCTCCGCATTAAATAAAAAAGATAGCAGGTTTACTGGTTGCTACAACCTCGTTACAATATGCACAACTTAAATTAAATACAAGTGATACCTATGATAATCGGTAACGGATATGAACATTTATAGTATTAATTAGTGATTTATGATATTTTCTCCCTTACTTTTAGGTTACAGATTTTTCAAGATCTAGCAACACTGGCTTCATTGCTACCAACTTAACGGCGAAGGGACACAAGTAAGCTTAATAGCATTTAACATATTCACGGAGCTAGATTAATAGGCATGACATATTGAAAATATCTACAATAAATACAAAAAAAGTGATTCCCTTAACCGTATACCTTTTGATATCATCTGGACAGCAAAATATTCACAGGTTCTTGCTGCCACAGAAGACAATGCAATACAATTACAAATAAATGGTTGCTATCCCAAAATAAATAAGTTGCGACACGTTGAAAATTGAAATCATCAATGAAGTATCAAGACCGCTCGGTCGAATCACACAAGTGGGCTCGCTTGGTGAATGGAGAGTTTTTTGTTCGAGTACACTTGCCCAAATCGGTGTGAAATTAGTTTGGGCTACCGACTCCTGAGGCCGCCCGGTTGGACTTCTCATATTTAATGTTTCGATGAGATTTAACTGATATTCTACGTAGTAAATTCGAGTTGGGCTTCCTAAGCATAGTCACATCAATAAGCACTTATGTATGTATGGGATAATGCCACAATTACAGGGCTGGGTAATATTCGACGACCCGAATAGCCGAGTCGGCAGTGACCCTGCCTACGAAGCCAAGGGTCCCGGGTTCGAGTCCCGGTGGGGGCAAATATTTGTTTGATGAGAACAGATGTTTGTACCCTATTCATGGTTGTTTATCTATCTAAGTATAATATTTTTCTATATAAGTATGTGTATCGTTGTCTAGTACCCAAGATACAGGGAAGTCTAGTTTGGGGCTAGATCGATGTGTGTAAATAGTGTCCAAGGTATTATTATTGTATTATTATTATATGGTATTTGACAAGGTAGTCCAATAAATATAAAGACGTGTCCCAAGCTGAACCTATTTCAACAAAAACGTTTTGACAATATCAGAATTGTATATTTCCAGCAGTTGCGTTTTATTAGTATTATAGTATCTGTGGTTTTATAGACTCAATTTTGTGTTAAAAAGACAGCATTTGACTTTGACGTCACATGCTAGTATTTCATAGAGGGAAATATTAAACTACACATCGATAATACTGATTTTCACAGCAAATATACTTATTTTCACAGCAAATATCACGGCAAAATAGGGTGAGCGAAGCGAAGCCCCCTTTTTTCTTCGTATTAGGTTGAACATGTAAGAACAACAAAAATACTTAAAATATAAAAAGTGTTTTTGCTGATCCTTTTTTGCTGTGAAAATCAGTATTTTTGATGTGCGATTAAATACTAGCATTTCATGGAACCTTGAACAAAATTACCGTTTTGACAGTTCCAAAAGAGTATCTATTTTGACTAGCAGCGATTTAGCGCGGGTCTCATATTTTGGCGCCATTTTAGCTGTCATGCACTTGAGCTGATTCGTTATGTTTTTCTGCAGCCCTGGCATACCGTTATCGGAAATACAGAGCCGTAAGTACCTATAAGTGGTATTTAAATCATACATAGAATAAACAAATCAAGGCCAGAAAGGTAATTGCATGCAAATAAAGTAAGACTGTGTCGTACCTACGATACCGGAAATATACGAACAGTTGTCGTGCGATTTTGAGCATAAAAGTGATATGATTAGGACTCACCATCACTGTTGTTGCTGTTGTGATGCTGGTACTGGTCATCTGTGAATCCATAATCTGTCATTAGGTCAGACACATCTGCTCTATGAACTAAGATTGGCCGCTAAAATACTAAAATATATAATTAGACTAATTTATACTTTTACTATGATTATCTTGAAGTTGTACTGCCAAATGCACAGTTTGCTGCTTAAATATCGGCTTATGTTTAAACGATCACCAAAAACGGACCTATTTTACTACCAATAAATTTGAAAGACCGCCAGAATTAGTAAACGACCACCAAATTGTGTTTAAATAAATGATCACCAAATTTCTTTTTATGTTTTGTGTACTTAAGTTTATGTTTTAAGTATTTTTTGTTGTTCTTACATGTTCAACCTAACACGAAGGATAAAAGGGGCTTTGCTTCGCTCACCCCCTTTACCCTTCACCTAATCTACCGCAGTATTTTGCCCTGATATTTTCTGCAACTTTTGGTGATCATTTACCCATTTTGGGTAGGAAAAAAATATTTTGGTGATCATTATATTTGTTGCCTCAAATATATGCAGCTCAAATGTCATATCTACTGGCGCTGGCATTTTTCGAGCGAGTGACATTGACAGCTTGACTTTTAGCTATCGTATGTGCAGCCGGGTCTTGATCGAATAGGTGAATTTCGAGAAATTTCGAGATTATTATTAAACATCGAGAAAAAAATATTAAAAAACCTCCTACATAACTGACGACCCAGCAGCTAAAACGTGAACTTAAGTCGCCATTATGAAATGTTAGTATACCATTGACTCTAGCATTCACTGGGTTAGTTAAGTTAGTGTCACTGAACGTAAGCCTCCAGGCACACGGGCCACTAAAAGTCTCCACAAAACGCCACCTCAGTGGTCGGTAGCCGCTACGTGTCAAACGACTTTGCCCGGGTTGTCTAGCGACGGAAGAGAGGGATGGGTTAATCGCACTGATACGTTTGTCAGCGTTTTGTGGCGCCACAAGAAGCGATCAGCGGCGATTTGTAGCGTGTGGTGACCACCGGCGTTTTGTGGTTTATACTTATTCTGAAAACTTATTATGCAAGATGTCAACTCACCCCCATTCCGATGTTCATTGCTCATCAGCTCCTGGCTTTGCATCGTCGGGGCATGGATGAGGACCTTCTGCTGGGGACTGTGAGGGTCCAAACCTTCCACCTCCAATAGCGGGGCGTGGGGCTCGTACCCATGCACCACTAACTGAGGAGCGTGAAGATCCATGACTTACATTTGACTATACAAATTTATTTTTTTTTGTTCGATTTTCAAAACACTGGCGAAAATGAATGGTTTAAACACTGGCAGTTTACATGTGGCACTTTTGTTTTGTAATCGTTTGTCAGTTCTGTTTTTGAAACACTCTTTTTCGAATTTCACTTTTGTTTTTTAATACTTTTTTGCACTAGGTGTTGGCACTGTCGTTGTAATACGGCTAAAAAAGTGTGTTTATTAGTAAAAAATACAGCTACGTTGTAAGGAGAATTTATGGGAGTATTCTTGGCGGATAGGGATTTTTTCTACTTGGTAGGCTAGTTTGTTGAGCACTGTGACGTGGTCACATGGTCACCGGGGCGCCATTTTGGATTTCACCGGACTTTCTTCTTGAATCTTGATGAAAGTTTCAGCATTTTGGCACCTGTAACAACCGACAACAAGTTAGAAGTGTGCTTTCTGGGAAAAAACAATAATTATGAAGCTAGCCGTCGATTCTGCCAGTAGCTTCGTTCTATTTTTTTTTGTATTTGCCTAAGTAACTAAAGTTACCTAAATGTATAAAACCCTCTGGTTCCTGTATTAGGTCTGTGTGAACAATAAACTATATTGATGTTGATTTGATTAAGATTCTTTAATCTTCATCAATTTATCAACGTGTAACCAGCTTGATGGAATATGATTCTAAGTATATATTTTCATATACAGGCTGACTTTAACTCGCTGTCGATATTTTAAGGAAAGATTAGTTAACCCTCCATTATGAACAATTTTCCCATGAAACATTATGGTCGCAAATCAAAAAAAATGCGTCCCTCAGTACATTAACCCGATCAGCTGATTACAAGTAACTTCTGTGTGACCCAAAACAAATTTTCGTTTGCGACCATTTTTTTCTTGGGGAAAGTTGTTCATAACGATCATTCCCCAAAATATGGTCAGCTAATTAAACCATGTGGCCTCGGTGGGAACATAAATAGGTTACATTTACTTACACGAATGCCGAGATGTAAAAGTTTCATTTCAGGTCGCAAAAATGCATTTAGGATTTGTTTGAAATGCATACATTTTACATTTCTAGCATTAAAAAGTAAAATAGAGTATCATTTGAATATGCAAACAAAAGGCGTCGCATAGGAGAGCATTTTATACCAAGGAGGTTCTTAGGGATACTGAATTACGAGGATCTAGGAATTACACTAGGCACTAACTTGGATATGGCGTATAGCCCAATATACGAGATCTCACAGAAAGCAACTTTCTCTACAAAAAGCGAATGAGACAACATGCTGTAAGGGTAAGGTAAATTATTTATAGACCAGAAAGCGAATGAGACAACATGCTGTAAGGGTAAGGCAAATTATTTATAGACCAGAAAGCGAATGAGACAACCTGTTGTAAGGGTAAGGCAAATTATTTATAGACCAGAAAGCCAATGAGACAACATGCTGTAAGGGTAAGGCAAATTATTTATAGACCAGAAAGCGAATGAGACAACATGCTGTAAGGGTAAGGCAGATTATTTATAGAACAGAAAGCGAATGAGACAACATGCTGTAAGGGTAAGGCAAATTATTTATAGATCAGAAATTGAATGAGACAACATGCTGTAAGGGTAAGGCAAATTATTTATAGACCAGAAAGCGAATGAGACAACATGCTGTAAGGGTAAGGCAAGTTATTTAAAGACCAGAAAGCGAATGAGACAACATCCTGTAAGGGTAAGGCAAGTTATTTATAGACCATAAAGCGAATGAGACAACATGCTGTAAGGGTAAGGTAGATTATTTATAGACCAGAAAGCGAATGAGACAACATGCTGTAAGGGTAAGGCACATACATTGCTTCTGGCCCCACACTAGGATACCCTGTGTCGTGGTAACCAGAAACAGCGACGTTACACACATATAAACATCCAAGACCTGGGGTTTTTTTTTTCTTTACCCCCAGCCGGTGATCGAACCCGGGACCTCTCGCATGGTAGGCAAAGCCACAACCACTGCGCCACAGAGGTCGTCGTCGAAAATATACGATCAAACATAAAGCACACCTGACAAATCACGATTGTGGCAAAATGCGATTAGGGAAAAAATCCTACCGATGAAAAATGCGTTCGAGACACCCATCGACCAAACACAACATGAGTGGTCGATATTCAGCATAAGTAATAAGAAAAGTTATTCACTGTTTAATATTTACAGTGTTTTGTCCTTTTCATACGTCGAGTAAACGTCAAATGTCAAAGCAAGACGAAATGCACAGTGAATAACTTATTTTATTAGTAAGGCGGATAGAGTACATTTAATTTTATAAACAAACGGTTTTTACAATATTAATGTTACCGAAAGTTGCAGTAAAATTTTAAGGGTTTTTTAGGATTTCTGAAAATGTATCAGGTGCGAACTGGGTCCGTTTACGAAGGGTTCCGTACCACGGCACAAAAAAAGCGCAAATAAACAAGTCTATTTCATCGGGACTCCTTTCAAAATTAAAATATCGCATTTATTACATTAATTGTCGCTGTAAAAAATTGTCAAATTATATATAATAAGCTAAACACCTGCAAAGCTCCTTCGGCTCGTTTCATAAACCCACTCTCGAGTATTAATGCGCTTCATTATGTAGCAGTCACATAAACTACTATTATCTTTAGCTTTATCTTTACCCCTCCATCAAGCCGAACTGAGCCAGCGTGGTTAACTATGGCTCAATATTACTCGTATCCGGGTAAAGGCTCGCGCTCCTCGGTGGGGATATTATTGGGCTAAATTTATTAATTTCTAGTTCTATCCCAAGTAGCACAAAAGTTCTGTGTAACAGCATTTTTACAGCACACCTTGGACACTTTAGCTGTTAAAAATTGCTGTATATCAATTGTATATCAATAACTCTAATTTGGGCACAAATTACGTGGCACATTGCTGTACAACTGAATTTTAATAGCATTATATTAGCATTCATAAAGGCAACGGCTACTCCATGTGGTGAACATTGCCTGAATAACAAGGCACGTGGTACTCATTATAGTTAATATGCAGCCATTCGCAAAATTGGAATAAGTGTGGATATCATAAATGCTTTATCGAAGCTTAAAGTAAATTATCAGTGAAGTTGTGGTGTGCAGAAACGCATTTTTAATTTTTACTCCGTACAAGAGTAGTACAATAACTAATATTGTGCGTGTAAATGAAGATGTTTTGGTTGCCATTTTGTGGATAAATTATTAAGTTAATGTTAAGTAAAACTTCGAGTTATATCAATTATGTGTTAAATTGTATCGGGAATGTAACTTCATTGTGAAATACCAAACATATTTTGGTCAAAATTTTGACGCGCTCTCATAATATCCAGAAATACGTGAAAAAAGTTCAAAATAAAATAGGCTATTTGCAAGTTTTTTTTTTAAATATTACTTTTACGTGTAAGCGCTGTTTACATATTCATTTATTTTTGATATGTGCAGCTTTGTGCTACTTGGGATACATCCAAAATTCCGTATGTCCACCTTAGCCGTCGAAAATATACCGTCTCAAAATCCCTTCCTCCTTCCGAGTGCATCGCAAAACAATGGCTTGCACGGGGCCTGAACCCGGTGTCGCGGATTTTGTAAATGTTACATTCGCATTTTATTCACCAACGGAAGCCCACTTTGATTTATATTCGAGTAAACACCGACTTTGTGCGGGAAAGTCCAAGCCCACTTGTTTGTGCAGTAGGTCCTAGCTAGGGACCTGCTAGGGAGCCTCTAGGAAACGTGGGTGTTCCAAACCTGTGTTTTTCGCTGCTAAGGACCGAAAAGGACCTTTGTTGCCAAGTGTGTAACCTCTGCTAACCCAGTGAGGATAAAGCGTGATAATAAATAAATATAACATATAACATACCATAGCGTCACGCCTTTTCCCATACGGGGTGGCAGTGGCGCAACTGTGCCCACTTTGAGCCAGTTATTCAAAACGCCATTTTACGTGACGGGGGCTAGCCCAACGCCGCAGCTATGGAATAATGAAGGTTTCCTTACGATGTTTTCCATCACCGTTAGAACGTCCGTATAATGTACTTAAGATAAATTAATTATCTCGACGTACATGGTCAGGAATCGAACCTGCATCTCCTGTGTGAGAAGCAAGCGTGAAACCCATTAGATCACGGATATGTGTAAATAAATAATATCCCCACCGAAGGGCAAGGGCCCTTGCCCAGATACTAGTAATATTGAGCCATACTCCAACACGCTGGCTCAGTGCGGGTTGATGGAGGGGTGACGGGCTAGTGGCTAACCCGACTTCCAGAAGTTATCAAGCTGCCCTATTAGGGCCTCGGACACAGCTTTAAGCTTACTACCATCGAGTAGCGATAGCAGTCGGGACCTACAGCTTAACGTGTCATCTGAAACACGGAAACAGGAAGTATTTGCTGCCTGTATTTCATAGGTATTTAATTTATTCCTGGGCATTTATTTCGGGACGACCCGAATGGCCGAGTCGGCAGAGACCCTGCCTACAAAGCCAAGGGACCCGGGTTCGAATCCCGGTGGGGGCAAATATTTGTTTGATTAGAACGGATGTTT
Organism: Argyresthia goedartella; assembly: GCA_949825045.1. Taxonomy (NCBI): domain Eukaryota; kingdom Metazoa; phylum Arthropoda; class Insecta; order Lepidoptera; family Argyresthiidae; genus Argyresthia; species Argyresthia goedartella. The sequence goes on from OX463834.1 coordinate 22,343,030, forward strand.
GTACCCTAGTATGGTTGTTTATCTATCTAAGTATAATATTTATCTATATAAGTATGTGTATCGTTGTCTAGTACCCAAGATACAGGGAATCCTAGTTTGGGGCTAGATGAATGTGTGTAAATAGTGTCCAAGGTATTATTATTATTATTATTTTATTTATACTAGTCACTGTGCACTGCCTACTCTTTTATGATACTTTTACAGAATATTCGGCCGAATACCGAATAGTAAAGTACCGAATAGTTTATTTTAAAAAATTACTTTATTTACACTAATAACAGTAACAAATTAACTTAAATAAACAACAAGGTAGAACTAACTAAACAAAATGAAAAATTTCGCCGAGATCGCTGCCGGGCGGGAGGGTGCCCAGAAAATTATAAAAAATAGTAAATTATAAAAAAAACACGATGAATAAAATCGTACAAGCATCAATGAAATACGACTGAAATAAATTACCGCGAAGGTAACTAAAGTGACAAGAAATATCAAAAGACAGGTCATTTAAATGGTGTAATTTTTAATAATACAGACTAGCACCACAATCTGACGGAAAAATTTGGAAGGAATACGTGTCTTGACAAGATCATCTCACCTCTTGACGACCTCTGTGGCGCAGCGGTTGTGGCTATGTCTACCATGCGAGAGGTCCCGGGTTCGATCCCCGGCTGGGGGAAAGAAAAAAGAAGCTCCAGGTCTTGGATGTTTATAAGTGTGTGACGTCGCTGTTTGTAGTTCCCACGACACAGGATATCCTAGTGTGGGGCCAGAAGTAATGTATGTGCCTGTATGTAAATGTAAAATGTAAATGTGAATCTCGCGAACTAAATAGATAAGGGTTTAGAACAAGGAAAATTTTAGGTGCATATTCGTGCCGAATATTCGGTATCCGCTATTCGGCCAAATCACTATTCGTTGCATCTCTAGATTCCACGAATGAATGGTATTTTATAACATTTTTAAAAATCCTCATCCCTCAAACCCTCGATATATATACAGGGCCGTGAAACTGAATAAAAAAAAATAAAAAAACGATATATATATATATACGTACAGAGACGTAAAAAGGTTACCCCAAAGCAAGCAAACAAGGCTGTGGGAAGTGCTGTTCAACATAATAGCGCGGGGCACTATACACGTGTTAGCAATCTGGTGGGATACGTCTGAGGACATACATTATTCTAAAATCATCTCCGGGTATAGTAAATTATACTTTAACATGTAAGAAATGCCGCTGCTTGCTGCCACTAGATCATAGTTTTCGTCGATCGCTATATACGCATGTACCCTTGTATCATACCTTTTGTGTTGTACATACGTACCTAATTTGTGGCTAGGATAGCAGCTGAAATAAAAATAAAATTAAGCTTTCGATGAGCGCTTTGCGGCTACCATAGTATTGTGATAGTTAAAACAAGTAATTATATTATAATAATAATAATGATATTACCTTGGACACTATTTACACACATTGATCTAGCCCCAAACTAGGATTCCCTGTATCTTGGGTACTAGACAACGATACACATACTTATATAGATAAATAATATACTTAAATAGATAAACAACCATGACTAGTGTATAAACATACGTTCTCATCAAACAAATATTTGCCCCCACCGGGACTCGAACCCTTAGCTTCGTAGGCAGGGTCACTGCCGACTCGGCCATTCGGGTCGTCAATCATAGTACCTATATATGTATTTATTATATGTGCCTACGAGTTTTCTGTTTGTTTAATGGTATAAGATAAAACAGTGCAGATAATTCATGTATATTTTTCAGTAATTACCCAAATGCACCAGCAGGAGGGTAATATTTTTCGAAACTACATACAGGCTGACATTTAATTAACTGACCATATTTTGGGGAATTATAGTACCCATAATTATGAACAACTTTCCCCAAGAAACATATGGTCGCAAACGAAAAAAATATTTAGTTCTTCCTTAGTAAATTGTAATCAGCTGATCGGGTCAATGTACTGAGGGACGATTTTGATTTCCCTACTACCGGTTAAACTATTGCAAAAACAAGTAAATGTTTCCTGGTATCTCATAATTACATATTTAATTTCTTTATTGCACACAAATCATACAAAAAAAAACAAGAGTTATATGTATATAGTGTGCAAAAGGCGAGCGAGCGATGTGTACAGCAATAAAACTAAATTAAAGACTATTATATAGACATACATATTAATAAATAAAATGAATTATATAATTACTATAGTAATATACTAAATGCTTATAATGTATAAATACTAATAAATACTTACATACTTATATGCACCCTACCTATAATTCTAAAGAGAGAGGTAATGCTTCTTCACGCGAATTTTGAATATATTCAGAGTAGGACTGAAACTGATGGTGCAGGGGAGTGCATTCCACAACCGAATGGCCCAGGATCTAAACCCGTGCTCATAGGACGAGGTGCTGTCTGTCGAGTTGTGAGCATGAGTTAGTGAGTGAGTTCTCCGAGTATCTCCTTAGTTCGTTTTCACAAGACATATCCCAGGATATTCATGACAGCTGCATCAGCGCCAGTTCAAATGTGTCCGCCGATCCCTATCTATGCGTGTATCATTTCGATCACACTGGGTCCTTGTCCTGAGTAATTACAACTATGACTAATTATAAAACTGTATTTTTTATTACGTTCAAGAACTTATTTATTGTACCAGTTAGAATTTCGAAGACTTACAATGGGTTTACCCCTGGGTGAGTAGAAGGTATGCATCCACATAGTTTTTTGTCATGTGGTTTCCAAGATCAAAAGTCAAGGTACAAAAATAAAAGTAAGTAGGTAGTTGAAGAAAGTAAGTAAGAGTGCTCCAACGGGCTGGATCCTCTGTCATGCAAAAGGAGTGTTAGACAAGTGGAATCATCATGAAAAGTAATAAACAAAGTAAAATCAAATAAATAAATAAATAAGTTTTAATAAAATTTGTGTTAAAAAGACAGCATTTGACGTCACATGCTAGTATTTCATAGAACTCGTGAAAAAACAACCGTTTTGACAGTTCCTAAAAAGTACCGACCCGAGTAAAGACCCGAATGTCGAAGTCGGCAGTGACCCTGCCTGATGAAGCCAAGGGTCCCGGGTTCGAGTCCCAGTGGGGTCAGATATTAGTTTGAAGAGAACGGATGTTTGTACCCTAGACATGGTTGTTTATCTATCTAAGTATAATATTTATCTATATAAGTATGTGTATCGTTGTCTAGTACCCAAGATACAGGGAATCCTAGTTTGGGGCCAGATCAATGTGTGTAAATAGTGTCCAAGGTATTATTAATACTTTATTTATACTAGTTACTGTAGCTTTCAGATCAGAATTTAAGGTACAAAAATAAAAGTAAGTAAGTAAGTAGTTGAAGAAAGTAAGTAAGAGTGCTCCAATGGGCTAGCTCCTCTGTCATGCAAAAGGAGTTTTAGACAAGTGGAATCATTATGAAAACTGATAACCCGATAGCATTTTCATTCAATACCACGTAGAAACTTTTGAATGCACCTGGTAAAGTACTCATGGACCGCAGATTAATAAAGGAATACTAAGAAAGTACTACCGCAACAATTACTTCATACATATTTTGCTATCTAAATCATTATAATTCTTAGCCTATTGACTTGTCACTAAAATTATCGTACTTACCTATAAAAAATAGGCTTATGTTTAAACGATTACCAAAAACGCACCTATTTTACTACCAATAAATTCGAAATTTTAGTTTTATTTTATTAATTTAACAAAAATCCACAGCCGTTCAAATACAATAATATAATTGAGCCAATTAAGGATTTTACTATGTAGAACTTAAGATATAAAAAACAGCGAGTCAGTTTAACTAAAACACTGTTGTAGAATTATTTTATGGTCTGTGGATGTCGGCTGAATCCAAAGCTGTAAGCTTAATAAAAAAAAAGTCTGTGTATGTAAGCAAAGAGCTTCGTTTATGTGACGTGTATTTGTCAAAATTTACTCCGTGCTCCAACCGTGAAAGTATTACGTATACTTCCTCCATGGTTCCAACAAACAATGAAAAAACAACCAACATAAATTCATACATTGACAACTGACTGACGTTTGCTTTTCGCATTTAGAACGTTTTTTTTAGGCCTCATTTAGGCCTCAATTATAATAACACAGAGAACTCGTTATATCAATATTGTTCTATGGTTGTCTTGTCCTACTATTGAATTAAAACATAACATTATTCATTAAACAGTAATTCTGTATTTACATTAAAACTAAACAAACGAAATTCATTATAATAAATGTTTAGGTTCTTTAATAAAAATAATATTCATCATGCATGTTAAAATAGATTACAGATAGCTATTTACAATAATTAAGTTACCTAATTTATTTATTTTTTACATATTATCTATTTTTAATTAACCTATTTATAAGCATGTTTTTATGAACAATAATAATGAGAGGAACTGGCTTCTAAAATACAGGTTAAACCCTAGTTTAGTAGCCAGGACTGACAAATAAATTTGTAATTTATGATTTGGTGATTTACACTTACGATACGCCTGGAAAACATCACCTGTGCAGTCGGGTAAAAACATTACCCTCCTTCTGGAGCAGTCGGTATATTCTCACACTTGTATAATTAATTTAGCGATGTTTGTGCTCGCATGCCGGACCCGCCAGTCCATAACAGAAACACGCCGAAACTCGTCAATAGTAATAGTAGTTAATGTGGCTGCTACTTAATGGAGGGCATTAATACTCGAGAGTGGGTTTATGAAACGAGCCGAAGGCGAGAGTTTTAATGCCTAATTATGTACAGTTACGTACACTAGTTTATCTACACACATATCATAAGCTCTCTTTGATGTGTTCAGGAACCGCATGTTCGACCGGCATTGTGGCATTGATCATTGTTCTGCACTTGTTTAGCTTGTTCTGTAGTACCAACTTCACAGACAAACTAGGGGCGGCACGCAGGCGGGCGTCGGCGTTCGAAATTTGAATGTCATAATTTGACAAATTATTGTACAAAATTTCAGATAAGAAATGAGTTTTTACTAAATAGTTTTACATTATGCTGGTCCTAACGTGCAGTTTTTAGACTCAGTAAAGAGGGTTTATGATACGTGTGTAGATAAATAAAAATATCACAAAAAAACGCGTTTATTAATACCCCACTCGGCCATTCATGTAAATAATTTGATAACGACGGAAGGTAATAAAAATCTCAGGAGTATAAAACTCCGCCGTGAGAAACGTCGCCCGAATGTAAGCCCACCAAACAATGGTTGTTTTTCTCCACAAACATAGTTACATCTGGTGGTAATTCTGACTGGTTCCCCTAATCATGCGGCTGATCGCAAAATAAATACCACTTGTCGCCTAGCCCAATTAGGGTGGGGTAGCAGGGTCCTCGAAAGAGACTCCCGAGTTGAGAGTGACAATACTCAGCGCTGGACCATTGCAGACGGCTACAGGCATGAGGGTAGGACCCGAGAATTGCGGCTGTGTGCGATCTCAGGGCCGGCCAATGGCTTCTTAACAAGAGTACACCACAGTGATGAAAGCGTCTTTGTCGATAAAAAAATTCACATTACAATGTTCAAGATTACTTTAATGACGGGACTGTATGGGGTTAATCTGGCTCAACACAGACCTTGCTGTTAATTAAAAAAAAAAAAAAAAAATCCTGCTTATTAATTATGATATAATGATATTAAGTATAAAATTTGTATTAGTTGTTAGTTTAGTTACTACCAAAGTTGTTAATGTTATTTCATGTTATATAAAAAGTCTGTTTGTCTTTATATTAATATGTATACATAGTGAAATCCATAATAGGCCATATTTAAAGTATATATTGTTAATTTACTGTAGTTGACAGGCTGTGGATTTGTGTTAAATAAATAAATAAAATAAAGTAAAGCACAAGCAATTTTTAAAAGAGATCTAAAAATCAATCTGTGGGAGTTTCTACGCCCTTCTTCTCCCACAGTGGTCCAATGTAGAGAAGTGGCAAAAAATGACGATTGCTAAGTATATGTAAATATCTACAGTAATAAAGACATTTTGAATTCGGAATTTGGAATTTCAGAAGGAAGTTTCACACAAACGCAATTCTTGGGTCTTACCTTCACGCCTATAGCTTCCTTGGGTCTTACCTTCACACCTATAGCTTCCTTGGGTCTTACCTTCACGCCTATAGCTTCCTTGGAAGAGTTTTGTATGAGACCACGAAATGGTCGCGTCAAAATAGCTTCGATTATAGTACTTATAAGGTCGGAAGGAGCGTTGATCTTCAGCGTCCACTGTTTAGGCTTGCATATTCAAACACCCCCTCAAGTACTTTGCTGCCTCTATCTGAGGGTAATGATGTGAGGAACGCGTGGAGATATCAAGTTAAAGATTGTGAGCGAACACCCTGTTGAAATAGGCCTTATCAAGACAAAACCTGCGGGCCACATCATCAGACCAGCTCGGTCTTACTACAAAAAACTGACCAAGTGTGAGTCTAACTCGCGCACGAAGATTCCGTACCACCGTACGTAGGAATGGGGTGGAGTGAATAGTTTGGATTTTACATAGCAAAATGTTGTTTACAAATTTATTGGTGCGGCTACTTTCACACTCCATGTACGTAACCAGGTGTATTCATAAGTTTGTATGTGGTATTGATTTAATTGTTGTATGGAAGCCCCCTTAAATATTTGTTATATTCTGTTTTTAGTACTTGTTGTTATAGCGGCAACAGAAATACATCATCTGTGAATTTTTTATCTGTCTAACTATCACAGTTCATGAGATACAGCCTGGTGACAGACGGACGGACGGACAGCGGAGGCTTAGTAATAGGGTGCCGTATGGCACCCTTCGGGTACGGAACCCTAAAAATATATCGACGTATATATCGACGACCTCTGCGTAGCGGTTGTGCTCTGCCTACCAAACGAGAGGGAGGTCCCGGGTTCGATCCCCGGCTGGGGGTAAAGAAGGAAAAACCCAAGGTCTTGGATGTCCATATGTTGTGTGACGTTGCTTTCTCTGGCTGCCACGACACAGGGTATCCTAGTGTGGGGCCAGAAGCAATGTATGTGCCTTGCCTGTATGTAAATGTAAATGTAAAAATATTTAGGAACTGAGTATGCCAAGTTTACTTGATTTTAGGATTTGTTTCATTACCTCTGCTGGCGCTTGCGCCGACTGTCATCTATAGATAAATTGGTTCAGTCAATGCTTATGTCTATACAAAGCCGTTGGTAGTTTTAGAGCTTTTGTTTTAGCTAGTGTTTCCATATAAAAAAACACTGCAAACTAACGATTTGTGTTCAAACGAAATGCAATTTTATAGTTTCTTATCGGTCTATAGTTTCGGTCTATAGGTCGTAGTTTATAGGTCGGTTTATAGTTTCTTATCGGACTTTATTATATGAAAGAAGAAAGAAAGAAAATGAAAATGTATCGCCAAAAAAACATTATAAAGGAAAAGAGAACATTAAATTAGACTAACTTATATATGTCACCTGAAAATAATACGATCCGCAAGTTTATAAATTTCCTAGGAAATTTATAAATAGTCAATAGTCAATAGTCAAAGTACTTTATTACTGTAGATATTTACATATACTTAGCAAACGTCATTTTTTGCCTCTTCTCTACATTGGACCACTGTTCACTTCCTTCATTTCATTTCATTTCATTTCATTTCATTTCATTTCATTTATTCATCGCTTACATGTGGTATACATATGTACAAGTACAAGATGTCAAGATTAAATGTAGTCCCAGAACATGCGCCCTGCAAGGGCTGCGCAATATTATTCTTTTTTACTTAGGTCTAAGGTATCAAGGCATGGCTATTATATTCTATTATATATAGAATATAATAGCCAAGCTTCTAGATTATATTAGGCTAGGTTAGGTTAGGTTAGGTTATGTTAGGTTAGGTTAGGTTAGGTTAGTATATTTATAAACTTGCGGAAAAAATATTAGGAAATTTATAAACTTGCGGATCGTATTATTTTCCGGTGACATATACAAATAATAATAAATAGAACAGTTAAATCGATAATATCAAAATTTCTATCTATTTAAAAACAGGCAAATGGATTCTTGCTCAGCAAATGCGCTCAGTTCAAGTAGACAATAACAAAACTGCGCTGGGATTCAACATGCACCATGCCTGTTGCAAGCACTGGCCTGCAAAACTAAGTACCACACTTTCAAAATTGCAATAACTTTTTAAGTAAACAAGATATACTTTGAAAATAAAAAGGACTCGAAAAAAAGAATAAGATTGTACTATAGTTTCAAATAAAGCTGGTAAAATTGTCTATAATATTTTTTTAGGGTTCCGTACCCAACGGGTAAGAACGGAACCCTATTACTAAGACTTCGCTGTCCGTCCGTCCGTCCGTCCGTCCGTCTGTCACCAGGCTGAATCTCAAGAACCTAGCTAGCTAGAGAGTTGAAATTTTCACAGATTATGTATTTCTGTTGCCGCTATAACAACAAATACTAAAAAACAGGATAAAATAAATATTTAAGGGGGCTCCCATACAACAATACCACATACAAACTTATGGATGCACCTGGTTACGTACATGGAGTGTGAAAGTAACCGCACCAATAACTTTGTAAACAATATTTTGCTGTGTAAAATCCAAACTATTCACTCCACACCATCGCTTCCATTGAACGGTGGTACGGAACCCTTCGTGCGCGATTTAGACTCGCACTTGACCAGTTTTTTTATTTCAAATCTCTAACTTCTATAATTTAGAAGAGAAAAAAAGTGTAGTACTTAGTTTTGCAGTATATTTCGCTGAGTGAGAGCGGAGCGCAAGCAGTTTTGTCATAAAAATACCAAATTGCATCATACTGTGTAAGAAAAAAAAAACACTATTTCATACAGTGTCATAGTATGTATTTTGCAATGATAAAGGGGAGTACAAAAAGGTTTAAATACAAGGTAGGGATTTTGATTATAACATACAAAAATATTCTTGGGTCAAAAAAAACAAAAAAAAAGATGTAGATTGAAAGAAGATATAGTGACAAGGATAGAGAAAGGCCAACTTAGATGGTTTGGTCACGTTGAAAGGATGAATGAAAGGAGATTGACGAAACAGATTTATACAGCGGGTGTGAAAGGAGCCGCCGGGCGGGGACGCCCAAGAAGCTCCTAAAAAGACCAAATCGGCGATTTGTTAGTGAAGGGGCAAACACGAAGTACCCGTAACCGGCGAGCTTGCATGAAGAGACTTATAGATGTGAAGCAAGAGATGTAAGCCAGGATCGTAGAAGGTCTTTAGTCTCTGCCTAACCCTCTTTCGGGAAATAGGCGTGAGCATATGTTTGTAAAAAAAAACGTATAATAGGATAATTTTCGAAATATATAGGCATCAAACTGTCAGGAAGCCTCCGGGCCATTCGTTTGTGGAATGCACGATCAGGGATAGTCCTACTCTCAATATCTTTAAAAGTCGTGTGAAGAAGCACTTCCTATCTCTTTAGAAATATACGTAGTATTTATGTATTTATAATTTATATATGTATATATATGTAATTTAATGTATGTTGTACACATCGGTCTACCCGTGCTCTGTGATTAACCTACCTCATCCTGACATGGTTTGCTGGAAGAGATATCTTGTTAGTGATAAGCTCGCCTTTGTACACTATTTTAATGTATATCTTGTCAATATAATTATTTGTGTGCAATAAAGAAATTATGAAATAATGAAGCCTACTGTTGAGTATAGAGTACTATAGTTATAGTTCAATCTAATATTAATATTAATATCCTGTTAGTTAAACCCCACCAATCAGCAGGGTAGTTCGGTGTCAGTATGAAGGGGGTTGTCAAATCTACCGTAAAATTGCTATAGTTTACAAAATAACTCATTTCTACAGACAGGTTTCCAACGTTGGACACTGTCACGGCTCAGTGGTAATTGGAGAACCTTGTTCACTGCGAAATTGGATAATTTGCTGCATTTTTTGTTGTAAAAAAGTAGTGCAATCAGAAATTGTTTTTATCACTAGATCTTATAATAACGCAGTAATTCTTTGTAATCTATGTATGGAAATGGCAAACAAATTAACAAAACAAAGTAAATATATTTAGTAGTTTAGTAAAAACCCCTATTTATATTATTTACTTGTATATCTGCGCAAAGGTCTACCTGGCACTGCTATCAAATGTATCCTTTTCATCTTGGGTTTGCTGGAAGAAATCTCTAGTTGTATGTGCAATAAAAAAATAAAATTATACATATATACGAAAAAGTTTTGAAACTTATGTCACATGACAACTTAAGATGTAGTGTACAAATCGCAAAAAATAACGTGCTCCCTAAAGTTAAGTTCAACTTAATTTTCAGCCAAATACATTTCCACGCCAGCAGGCGGTAGGGAGGAGTGGCGTATTTTTTAAGCTGGCATAGCCGAGAGGTGTCTAAATGAGGCCCTCACTAAGCCTCCGCTGTCCGTTCGTCCGTTAGTCCGTTCGTCCATCCGTTCTTCCGCCGGTCTTACGGCGGGCTATTTAGGATGGTTGATGAACCATATTAGATAGACAGTTGAAATTTTCACAAATTGTGTATTTTTATTACCGCCTTAGTAACCAACTAGTTTACTCACGTATTTAAAACAATACAAGAGATGTATGTTTTTTGCATCTTTATAGAATAATAGAGTAGAATAGAAATAAATTTATTCGGACTACAAAACACACACAACATTGCATAAAAAAAGAAACAAAAGAACATAAAACAGGTGAAACATAGAATTAAAAACAATAATAACGGCATCATATAAAACAGAAGAGAATAAAAGCACGCACAAGAAAAGTATTACATATTATGTGTAAAATTTATTTACTTAATACGCAAAATAACACATTGACGTCGTGAAGTGTGTGTCGAAGCAGCGAATAGGTTCCGACTCATCAAGTGTCACAGGGCCTACAGGTCCTGCAACGCTGGTATTCTGTCGGCACCTTATCAAAGAGGGGATGATAATATAAGGGTGGGTGTTAATAAACTACATTTTAATAAATTCGAATACATAATCGTAAATAAAAAGACAAAGTCATAAAAATTAATAAAATAAATAGATTACGAGGAATGTTTATTGAATATGGGGGAAAGGAAGTAATATGCATTAATAAACACTTAATACAAAAAATACAACAATGGCAGAGAATAGAAGGGATATTAAGTAATAATGAATGTTGAATGACCTTTCTTGCAAGCGTTTTTTTCGTGATGTACGAGTAACTATAAATTTACGATGTAACTACTTTTCGGCGCTCGTACACTAAAGCTATAGGAAATTTTCCATGTTTATTTTTTCTTCCGACACTTTTATCGTATTTTCCAAAAAAAAACACAGTTAGGGGGAGTTAAAATATCAGATGCAGATAGGGGGGGGGGAGTGTCAGATGCAGGGGGTGGGGGGTATGGACTTACTGACCGGATAATTCAAATTAGGTTCAAAAGAAGAACTCCTTTTAGGCTCCTAAACTGAGTCGGCATAAGACCATGTGGTAACCTTTCTGCTCCTGTCCCGCCTGCGGTGTGCCGAAGCCTTTAAATTTATTTTATTTTAAGGTTTGTTGTCAAGAAAAGGCATACTTATATAATACGTCCGACGATTTTTGTTTAGCGGGTAAATTCCAAATTCCAAATGTCTTTATTACTGTAGATATTTACATATACTTAGCAATCGTCATTTTTTGCCACTTCTCTACATTGGACCACTGTGGGAGAAGAAGGGAGTAGAAACTCCCACAGATTGATTTTTAAATCTCTTTTTAAAAATTGCTTATGCTTAACTAATACAAAATATAATATTTACTCATTATCATAATTAATAAGCAGGAATAAATAATTACAAAATTATTAACAGCAAGGTCTGTATTGAGCCAGATTAACCCCATACAGTCCTGTCATTTAAGTAATCTTGAACATTGTAATATGCCTTTTTAGACAAAGTCGATAGATTACCCCATACATTCCTGTCATGCGGTGCACCGACAGTTACCTTCACACACGACTCCTGCACCTCGGATTCGCCGTAGTTCTTCTCCACAGGTCTTCAGTATTTTTTAAGATAAGTAATCTATACGTTTTGACAATATCCTGGGGACATACATAAAATCTACATTACTGAAGCTAGTGCTGTTTTTTAACAAAACCTCTGCTTCATATGGAGATGAATTTAGACGCTCTGTTGTGAGTAGGGTTGCCAGATGGTCCAGAGTAAAAAACCGGACATTTTTATCAAAGGGTATCCTTTAATATTTTTTGGTTCACTTTGTCGAAAAATCAAAGGGTCCCCCCTTTGATTCTGGACAGATCTAACTTAGAAAATTATTGAGGGTGAATACAGTGAAACACTTGACTTAGTAAACATAACCTATATTTATTATTGCGTTTGGTAAGATAAACAATTTATTACTTTTTAACATATTTGGCACTGGCACTTGACTTAGTAAACATACTTATATTTATTATTGCGTTTGGTGAGAAAAACTATTTAATACTTTTTAACATATTTGGCTTTTGCTCTGTAAATTCTTCCGCGTAATTTCAAAAAAACCGGACATTCTATTGTCCCGTTTTCCAAAATTTTATAGACCGGACAACCATTCAAAAAACCGTACTGTCCGGTCCAAAACCGGACATCTGGCAACCCTAGTTGTGAGTAAGGGTGCATTGGTGAAGAATGTTTCAAACGCTCGATCTACCTCAGCGTTGGATTTAACAACATCATCACCTATCTTTAAGAAGAAATCATTATCCCTTGGTATAACTTTGCCAGTTTAAACAAATACAAATATCCAGGTACAAATATTTAAGCCTGATTACCATTACATTATGTAACTTCTACTGGTCGGGTCTGCCCAATCTAATCGTCCATCGTAATATCTAAAAGTGTTAAGACATTTAAAGCCGTCGGTAACAGGTTTTAGGGAGTTTCAGAAAACAGGTTATTACCACGAGTTCTCAAAACGCTGGGGTGACCATGGCGTACATCACGGTCGGGTAAATAGACGAAAGTAGTTAGGCCTGACAAAGATAAAATAATATGTTTGGAATGAAAGCATGTTTCGGCATAAACTGAGGTGTGTGTTTTAACACCGTGTGTTTTAATATATTTATCTACAGACGTATCATAAACCCACTTTACTGCGTCCAAAAACCGTACGTTACGACCATTATAATGATGTACTACTTGGTAAAAACGAATTTGTTATCTGCATATTGATACATTATGACCAAAATATATCAATATTTCGACATATTATGACAATCAAATTTCCAACGCCGACGCCCGCCTGCGTGTCGCCCCTAGTGTGTCTGTGAAGTTGGTACTACTGAATATGCTAAACAAGTGCAGAGCAATGATCAATGCCACCATGCCGGTCGAACATGCAGTTCCTGAACACATCAAAGAGAGCCTATGATATGTATGTAGATAAACTAGTGTAACTGTACATACTTAGGCATTAACTCTCAAGTGATATTATTATGAAATGAAACTCGCCTTCGGCTCTTTTCATAAACCTACTCTTGAGTTTGAATGCCCTCCATTATGTATCAGTCACATATACTACAATTAATTATATTTTTATTTTTATCCATGTATACAAGACTTAAGTAAGTGTTTGACTTGCAAAAGTGCATTATTTTTGCCTATTTGCAATAAAAATAGGCAACTAGGCCGCTTTTTTCTGACTTAATCTAATTGACTATTTAATAAAATTGAATAATCAGTCATCAGTGAAAAATCCGGGAAGCGATAATGTCACTTTTGACGTGTCAGTGCGCGTTTCGGGAAGGAATGAGTATAGGAACAATTCCGCACATAAAGCTACGTTCGTTTTGTCCCGATCTCTTTCTGGCATATTTAAAACGCACATGAAGGAACAGGCTAGCTACGGAATTAACTATTACAACGGTTCGTTCATTTGAACGGCAAGCAATTCGAAAATGGCTGCTCAAACCGTTGTCAGTGAAATTTTCGAAATTCGGATGCTCAGATACGGAAAGTTACAAAATGGCGTCCAAAAACGACTGGTCTATCAGACTATTAAATTAATTAAATAACCCATCAATGCAGACTAAATACATCAGTTTTTTTTAATTACAGAACAGCATAGTCACCGCAACAATAAATTAAGCCCGTCTTTGTCTAACACGTCAGTTGCTAGTGAATCTTAATGATCTGACGTTTCAATGTCGCGTTTTTTTTGTCGACGACGTGAGAATTACAGACATTTTCGGCGCCATTTTGAACTTCGTCTATGGTTCACTGAGTTTGGATTGGACTTGAATGGACATGACTGGTCCTGCCTTTTCAGTTCAACTGTTTATTTAAAAAATATATATCGTCCATTATTGTGTTGGTGTTAGTTTATAGCTTTAGTATAATTTTGTGGGGCGGTCAGAAAACCAGCGCTGTGAGATCGCACATGCTACTCACTGCATATACTGAGACCGTTCCTTTTTTTCCTGTTTTTGTGTCTCGGCGCCACGACTAAAGAGCTTTGTCCTTGAATGCGCAGTAGTCACTTTTCACAAGTGTTTGGCGCGGGGAAGTGAGGAGCGACGGGGGCGGTAGTCAGCGCCGGCACCTGATTCGTTGATCAGTCGCTTCCCGATTCCCGCACCGGAAGCACGTCTCGAAGCTTCTTGAGTACAGTCGCATACAATATTACCCAACGTTATCTTTCGCCCCGGTCGAAAATGCCGAAAAATAAAGTACTGACTAGGCAAGCTAGAAAAATGGTTTACGATGTGAACTGTTATATCAAAAAAGAGTCTGATGAAATACTGATGAAGAAGTCTGATGAAAAACTTAATTGTGGTTTAATTGTTACAAATTATTAGTCAGCGGGAAGAAAAGAGTGTGCAGGACTATTACTACAAGTATCTATATTCACTAGGCCCTAGTGACTAGGGGCATTCTATGCTAGGGGGTTATTTATATATAGGTTTCAACCTTGACGTTAACAAATGTTGTCAATAGAGAGTACCTATAGTTTATTTGACACAAAGTCCATTATTTACATCGGCTAATATCCCAATCAACAAAATATCAAACAGAGAAAAAATAGAAGTGAAGAAAGTCCTGAACACTCATTCCTTCACACTAACCCTAAAAACTCACTTCGGAATTATGCCGCGACTGTACACATGCGCAGTAATCCCCGCCAGTTTCTCTGAGAGCTCTTTATTCGTGGCGCCGAGTGTATGTTTTGTGTGTATGTCTAATAAGCCAAAATAAATTATTTCATTTTCCTTTTTTTTTTCATT
Source organism: Argyresthia goedartella (assembly GCA_949825045.1). Lineage (NCBI taxonomy): Eukaryota > Metazoa > Arthropoda > Insecta > Lepidoptera > Argyresthiidae > Argyresthia > Argyresthia goedartella. The sequence goes on from OX463834.1 coordinate 22,358,336, forward strand.
TTATTTTAGGCGATTTGTTTTTAATTCGTCTGTTCTATACTGAGCATAAACAATGTAAAGAATAATAAAATGAGCGTGAGGGTGCATATCGTAGCGTCACGCCTTTTACCATATGGTGTAGCAGCAACACAGTTCTGCCCAAGTTTGACCAATTTTGCCTCCAACTTCTTTTAACATTATAGATTTTTTATTCATTCAAAAAAAGTACAAGTATCATGCACTATTACAAATTAATAATAATATTCTATCAACAATAAAATAATATATCTATATGCCAAAAACTAACTAAACAATCCGCCCATTATAGTCACATATGTTTTCAGACAAACTAATTATTAAAGTCTTGAAACTTGTGCCATATGATGCCTTTGGGTGTGGTGGTAAAATCACACAACCCCCACATACCCACCTGCACCTGACGCCTATAGATACGATAAAAATGTCAAAGGCAAAAATAAACAAGGTTTTTTTTCTATATTTGCCTGTCATTCGTTAGATATATTTTGCGTTAGTTGTTATGGATATATAAAGGTTTTCTTCACTATGTTTTCCAATACTATAAAAAACTTATATGTAATCAAAATTAATTTCGCCATTTTACCAAGTGTCATTTCACAAAGTGTCATTTCACTAAGTGTCATTTCACCAAGTGTCATTTCACCAAATGTCATTTCGCCAAGTGTCATTTCACCAAGTGTCATTTCACCAAGTGCCATTTCACCAGGAGTCATTTCACCAAGTGTTATTACACCAAGTGTTATCTCATCAAATCTCATTTCACTAAGTGTCATTTCACCAAGTGTTATTTTACCGGATTCACATAACTACGATTTACTGGATAAGTACACATTATTTAATTCTCCCTTTTTAACGTCAGACCCCAGTTCAGCCATGCGTTACATTCCAATGGACTTACCCCCTGTAAGCATTTGTTTAACTATTCAATGAATAATCGCGTGATCAACGCTACTTACCTGCACTTTGCACTTCAAATTAGAGGGTTGAAATTGGTTCGTGATATAAAGAAGGGAGTAATAGAAAGGTCTAATACCTATATTTCAAGGGGTATTTAGGGGTATTATTCTGAACATTAAGTTTTTTACTGTCCCACATCTTTTGCTATAAAATACTTTCTTTTCCTTGTCAAATGTAACCAAATGAGGGATATGTTAGCCTGCTCAACCAAAATTAATTGGAATTTTACTTTTTCATAGCAAGCTGTGGTGCTTTGGTAAAAAAGTAGCAATTTTGGGACCTTTTTCTAAATTTTATGTTGTCAGAAATGCGATTGGAGGAAATTCGCTTGATAGAAATATTTTTTGAAATGGGGTCTAAATTTACACTTTTTTTAATTTCTGACAAATTGGTATAGACTTCATTTTTTATTATTTAGATGGGTTTTGACAATAGCAAAATTATCTATTACGGAATTTTTCATAGCTATTTTAGTTGATTTTATATTAATTTAAAATCGACGTTTTGTAATTTTTACCCGATTCCGTCCCTCTCACACTGCGGGTCTTTCCGCCTGGAGTAACGGGGACCTTCCCCTTGTCCCAAATATTGGCTGTTGTGCTCCGCATACCAATCCATTCTTACAACACGACAAGAGATGCAGCGGCTCTATTCTAATGATGTCCTAAATCAGCACAGACACTCAAAATAGCAATTGCAATCATATTTCTGGATATTTCAACTAGGACAACCACGTGTCTCCGCAACAGATCACAACCACGTGTCTCCGCAACAGATCACAGTGCAAACTTACATAACATCACATAACTACAACAAAGAAGCAATCAATGAAAAAGCTCCACTAAATCTCTCACAATTTTCCTTTCGACGCCAAGCCAGCGCGCTGACATAATGCAGTGTTACAATGATTGTGCTAGGTTCTCATGGGTCGACCTAGACATTGGGTGCGTGTGTCGTGGGAATTGGAACTGGCTCAGGTCATTGTGTCTGATAGCTTGGTGTGTTACGCTTTTGGAGGTCTAGTTGATCGAACGAGCGAAGCGAGCGCAGCGTCCAGTTTCGAGAATGGCCAAAAACGCTTTTGTCCGTCGGTCTGTCCTCGCCTACGCTACGGGGGGTTACCACAACGTCTTATGCCGATTCAGATTAGGGACCTAATTTGATCCGCAAAATTGACCGTCTTAAAACAAGTCTTGGTATTAGGTAAATAAAGCCCATTATGGGGAATTGGAATGGAAATGGTTGCAATTTCTTGTTTTGAACCTAATTTGAATCGGAAAAAGAGGTCGCATTTTCAACAGATTTTGTCAAATATAGATACTTTTTAGGAACTGTCAAAACGGTTATTTTGTTCACGAGTTCTATGAAACACTAGAATGTGACGTCACAGTCAAATGCTGTCTCTTATAAACAAAATTGCGTTTCTAAAATCCAACTGCTGGAAATATACAATTCTGATATTGTCAAACCTTTTTGTAAAAATAGTTTCAACTACAGACATGTTACTAGATGTATTGGACTAGCATGTCACTATTTCAAGTTTCAGCTAGTAAAACCGGTATCGGATCGGATCGGTAAAGATAAAGTTATCGTACTACAAGTCGGTGAACCATTTTTCTTCTAAATAGGGATGTTACCCAAAAAATCGATGGATCGATCGACAAAAAGAATTGAATGCATGACTGCGTTCAATTCACATATTTTTGAAGTGTAATGTTGATTTAATGCTGGTGAAAGCGCTATGAAGCTGACAGACAGATGTAAAATATGACCTTACAATGACCCTACATGCTGATCCCGCACTGAAGAATCGCGCCACACACACGTCACGACAACGCACCCCTCCCGCACCGCTACACTACCGCAGGCGAGGTGCCTCTGTCATGCTTAAGGGATTAAATATGGCCAGAAATGCATCTTTAGCTTCAATTCTTGGCTAAACTAGACAACATAAGAATGTAGGATAAATATATGTTATAAAAGGTCTATTAGAGATAAGAATGGACTTTTAAAATTACCGGATATCTGTTATATTTAATACTAAAAAATATTTTTCGCAATGCATTATTATTCAACTAAATGAACAAGCGCTCGAAGACGAAATCAGTTTCCTATATGAAACTTACGCGCAAAAATAGGTAAAAAAAGGGAATATTTTTGGTTGTTTTATTTATTTATTTTAAATTTTTAATGTTATTATCACAGGAGTTTAGTAATATTTTCCATAATTTTCTCGGTCTCGGAGCGCGGGCTGCCCCGCGGGGCTCTGCGCGGGAGCATGCGTCAGTCTGCTTCGACGCGATGCGACGGGTATTTGTTTTCTTTGTCTAATTCTCAATGCCATTGGCCTATGTTCAGCCCTTAAAGCAGGAATCATACTTTGAAATCAATGACTTGCAACATAAAAACACCAAAGTAGTAGGTATGAATATCTAAATTACCATTTGCTATCTTCACAAGTATAGTAATATAATCAAATTCAACCATAATTTAGGTATAGTGTATCCGTTTGCTGTACCTGAAGATGCAGCGATACTACGAAATTATTACAGCATATTAAATATACGCTCTTCATAGTACTTTTAAGTATTATGTGCTTCAACGACTCAAATAATGGTGCATACATTCTAGTAGCCAGCCTTAATGTGATACGAAAAAAATATGGGGTTTTTTTCGAACCCATATACTCCACTATTACGTCATCTACAGATTTAATTTTTGAGTTAACGTTTATTGAGTATTTGATTAAGATTCTCACTGAAGGAAAACGCGATTTTCGATAGAATTTAATTGCGAAAAGACTTCCAAATTGTTTTATATTTTCCTGTAATTCTGAAATCCTAACATATTTCGTTGCGAAATTGCATTAAAAATGTGGGTATTATGTATTGGTAAACTCTCCTTGAAAATCTTTTCGACAAAATAGCGCAGTTTATTTATAAACAATTTTTATGTGGTTTGGCGCTACGTTATGTCTTTTTTCCCCGATTCCGTCCCTCTCACGCTGCGGGTCTTTCCGCCTGGAGAACGGGGAACTTTGCACGCACGAGGTATCCCCTTAATGATACTTCTGGAAGCATGAATCTCGTATCCACGCTGTATCAATAGGCATTAGGAAAGGCGCGCCAACCCAAGGTCGATGCGTCATCGTAATATCGACTTAAGAATTATCTAGCCACTCAATTTCCACCGTTATCTCTTCTACGTACAAACTAGATAGCTTGAGCAGCCGTTTGGCTGATTGTACGATATGTATGACTGTTGTGTTTCATTGGATCTGCATAGAAAAATGTTCGCATGTAAAAATAGTGATTGCCGAGCGAGCGAAGCGATAGAGTGTCTACGTTTCAGGATTGGGTAAAAAAGCTTTCGTTTGGTAAAAATGAGAACACACATCCACATTGAATTTTTCAACAGATTCTCGTGAATTTTTGTGACCAAGAGATAACCATCAAAGCTGACCTTTCTCAATCCATGTCACTATTTCTTCTTTCATTGCACAGTTATCTTGACAACACGACGGCTTAAGGTCGAAGGCCCATTTTCTAATAGCAATTTGTTGCCAATTACACCTGTTGAGACCACAACGACCCGGCCTTAAAAAAAACGGTTGAAAACACATTAAAATCGTTACTTCGAGATAAGGTAAAGGAAACACCGTTAGGGAAGGAGGGGAAGGTAAGTTTATATTTTTGTAACAAACGACTTGTACATTTACTTTTCTGACGAGGGGTTAACTGGAGAAAGTCGTAGGAACAAGTTTTTTTTTTAAAGATCTCCGGTAAACTGTTTTATAGAGGGTGTGAGTGGATAATCATCTATAGCCCATTCAATTAGTGTACAATCGAATGCAAATGTGGTTATTATACTAAGGGAAATGTTAAACTGCACATCAAAATACTGATTTGCACAGCAAATATCAGGGCAAAATGTTGCGGTAGCTTAGGTGAAGGGTAAAGGGGGTGAGTTATCCTTCGTGTTAGGTTGAACATGCAAGAACAACAAAAATACTTGAAACATAAACTTGAGTATACATAAAATATTTAGAACATAAAAAGTGTTTTTGTTGATCCTTTTTGCTGTGCAAATCAGTATTTTATATACGTTTAAATACTAGACTTATACTAATACGGAGATTGTTATACAGGGTGATTTTGAAAACTCTAGCCATAACAAAGGAGCCTACTCTATTGAATTACAATGTTATGTTCCTTTCTTAGTAAAATAAAAAGTTATTGTCGGTCCAAGTTTTCCTTGTGGTGCCGAATAGTGTCATTACTGTAGCTTCCGCCCGCGATCAGACGATTGCGGGGGTGAGCCCGGGAGACGCGGGCGGCAGGGCATCAATCGCCGCCCGCGCTGGCTACCTTTCATTTTCAAATAATACGTGGTATATCCAACTAAATAAGTTGTTTTATTTTTATTTTTATTTTTATTTTTTTTCGTTTAATTGATCTTCATTGTTCCAGAGCTCCGTGGTCTAAAGGGGTTCAGGCTTGCTTCTCACACAGGACATGCAGGTTTGAAACCTGACCATGCCAATGAGATAATTTATATTTCTTAAGTACATTATCGGACGTTCAGGGATTAGGATGACACGTTAAGCTGTAGTCCCGGCTACTATCGCTACGTGGTTCTAAACTCCTCCTCAACCCGCACTGAGCCAGCGTGGTGGAGTATGGCTTCATATTACTCGTATCCCGGTAAAGGCCTGTCCCCCTCGGATTGATGGGCTACATTTATAATTATTTTGTTCTACAGCTGATTCTGAATTAGGATATCAAATAAGGTTGTGTTTTTAAAATCACCCTGTATAACCTTTAACTAGAAGCGGCACGTGCCAAGGCGCAGGCGTCGCTTCTAAGACTTCGTTCTCATTACGGCTAATAATCAGCTGCCGACTGTTTCACTTCCATAAAAAATTGACACCGCTTGTTAGCGGCGTGTAAAATTTGTATGGAAAGTTAGTCGGCGCTAACTAGCGGCCACAGTGAGCTCATAGCCTAAAGCCCACTTGCGCTAAATAGTCGACTCGGTTAGTATGACGACCTCTGTAGCGCTGTGGTTGTGGCTCTGCCTACCATGCGAGAGGTCCCGAGTTCGATCCCTGGCTGGGGATAAAAAAACCCCTGGTCTAGAATTTTTATGTGCGTGATGTCGCTGTTTCTGGTTCCCACGACACAAGGTATCCTAGTGTGGGGCCAGAAGCAATGTATGTGCCTATATATAAATGTTTATGTTGATGATAATTTACACTTTATTGTCGTACCATAAAAGTTAGCATTGCAATGTGATAGCAGGTTATCACATTAGTCTTGGATTATCGCAATGATGCAAGGGAACATAGACTTTTGCCTATAAAAGGATGTTAGCATGAGGTAGGGTTTTTGTAACTAATTAAAAATAACCATTTAACCTAACAACGACCAATCCGATTTGAGGCATCGCGATTTCGAATCTTATGCCATGGTGATGAAATTCAAAACCTATAGCGGGAAAATGTCTTGGCGGCAAGACATGGGTCTCTTCAAACATATCTGAGTTTTTTCCACTTTTGAAAAAGGGAACGACGTCATGTCCATTTATTTAAAAATAGCAAGCAAGACGCCAAACAGTTAATAGTAGGAAAAAAAGAAGGTCAAGTGCGAGTCTAACTCTCGCACGAAGGGTTCCGTACCACCGTACAATGGTAGGGATGGTGTGGAGTGAATAGTTTGATTTTTACATAGCAAAATGTTGTTTACAAAGTTATTGGTGCAGCTACATTCACACTCCATGCACGTAACCAGGTGCATTCATAAGTTTGGATGTGATATTGCAAGAATTGTTGTTTGGGATCCCTCTTAAATATTTATTTTATACTGTTTTTTGGTATTTTTTGTTATAGCGACAACAGAAATACATCATCTGTGAAAATTTCATCTCTCTAACTATCACGGTTCATGAGATAACTATCACGGTTCATGAGATACAGCCTGGTGACAGACGGACGGACGGACGGACAGCGGAGGCTTAGTAATAGGGTCCCGTTTGGCAACCTTCGGGTACGGAACCCAAAATATGCTAATTGTTCATTGAATGGTTAAATGATTTCCGTATGTATAATAAAAGCCTTTTAATTGCCAGGTCAATGGACTGATAATGGCACATGAAACAATAGATAGAATCCTGTAATAACTACAGTACTGGGGCCCAATTCCGGTACACAATAACAGCTCCATGACAATTACATTACGATTACGGTCAACTTGACATATCCAATATTTGGCGTTCGGAGAATATTTTTTAGGCAATTATAGTAAAAATTAAGTTAATTGGTAAGCACAATAATTAAGTTAATCAACAAAGGGAATGGGATTACAAAATCGTCATCGTCTATCGTCAGATATTGGATATCTAAAGTTGACCGTAATCGTCATGTAATTGTCATTGAGCTGCCATTGTGATTGGAATTGGGCCCCTGGTAGTATAAATGTTACAATTGATTTAATTCAGGTTACATGACATGACTGCATTTGTGACTCAGTTTCCACTTGTAATGGTCGCGTAAAGTTTAGTTGGCTCTTCTACTCTGTGACCCTCTGAGCCAAAGAATCTTGGCGCGCCAGGCCATCCCGAGGCTACTCCAGCTATTCTACCTTTTATCTACACACGTAAGTATCATAAACCCTCTTTACTGCGTACAAAAACCGCACGTTACGATCAGCATAATGTTAACCTACTTGGTAAAAACTCATTTTTTATCTGAAAAATTACATTATGACCATAATGTGTAATTTTTCTACATATTATGACGTTCAAATTTCGAACGCCGACGCCCGCCTGCGTGCCGCCCCTAGCTTGTCTGTGAAGTTGGTACTACAGAACAAGCTAAACAACTGCAAAACCACAATGCCGGTCAAACATGCGGTTCCTGAACACATCAAAGAGAGCTTATGGTATGTGTGTAGATAGACTAGTGTATGTAACTGTACATAATTAGGCATTATGTAGCAGTCACATAAACTACTATTACATCATCAAAACCCAAACCCGAAATTCCATAACCTAACACCTCTCACTTAAAAATACAAAACAAAGATGCTATCTGTCCGACCTGTTAAACCAAGCTTCTATTTCCTGGGGTGACTACCCTTCCCCTCCGCCAGGGGGGCGAGCGGCGCGGGGAGGGGGTGCACCTGAGGTAACGGAATCCTGCGCAGCACGTGCCGCGATCTTTGTAGAGAAATATCGTTGAACAGTTGGATTTTCGCGCCATTTTAGGGTTGTTGCTACCGGCTATCGCCGACTGCCTACCGACTTGGTGTTTAGGTGAGATTTGCATCTGTCTTTTCAGTGGTTAATTTTATTTGTTGTATTCTTTAGAGCTCCGGGTATAACGGGTTTTACGCTTGATTCTCACACAGGAGAAACTAATTTATCTTAAGTACATTATCGGACGTTCAGTATTTCGGATGACACATTAAGTCCGGCTACTATCGCTAGATGGTAGTGGTCGTAAAACGCCTCCATAAAAGCGCTCTGAGCCAGTGTGGTAGAGTATGGCTTAATCTTAATCGTAGGCCTGTGCCATTCGGTGGCGACATTAATGGGGCTGTATTATAATTCATTAGGTTAACATAAACATTTACATACAGGCACATACATAGCTTCTGACCCCGCACTAGGATATCCAGTGTCGTTTGAACCAGAAACAGCGACATCACACACATATAAACAACCAAGACCGGGTTTGTTTTTCTGTATCCCCAGCCGCGCATCGAACCCGGGACCTCTCGCATGGTAGGCAGAGCCACAACCACAGCGCCAGAGGTCGCCAAGGTTACTAGAAATAGACATATTTGAACACAAATAAAAATGGAAATATTAAACTGCACATCAAAAATACTGATTTGCACAGCAAATATCCCTTATATTTGCTGCGGTAGCTCTTAGGTGAAGGGTAAAGGGGGTGAGCGAAGCGAAGCCCCCTTTATCCTTCGTGTTAGATTGAACATGTAAGGACTTAAAATATCAACTTAAGTACTCATTAATATATTTAAAATATTAAAAGTGTTTTTGCTGATACTTTTTTGCTGTGCAAATCAGTATTTTTGATGTGCGATTAAATACTAGCCAATCAAAAATAAGAATATCAATGGACATTTAAGATTGGATTTACAGGTTGTCCATTATATTTTCAAAATGACCATCAACAGTTATCAGCGATATATGTCTGAGAGTGAGTGTCCCGACAAGGTTTATTTGCGAGAATTCAGATTAATGTTAATCTACATATTATTCTGCAGAATGCCACCGAAACGGCGCGCATACGTTAAATAAACCCTAAAAACAATTTCACTCACACCAGAAAATACTACAACATGATAAACGATAATATGTTAATACAGAAACGTTCCCACATACATTCTCCACCTGTTCTACTGCCAGTTTACATTATTCATTAGAATTTAAAATTACTGTAGTGACAGCCCTGGGCTTTTGACTTAGGGGCTGTTACTTGTTGCCAGGCGGATGGTTTTAGTGCGTTGGATAGTTTGTACGATTGTAACTGGTAATTAAACATTAACATTTATGTTCACATATTGCTTCTGGCCCTACACTGGGATACCCTGTGTCGTGGCATCCAGAAACAGCGTCGTCACAAACATATAAACATCCACTTACTGGGTACCTTTCAATCGAACTAACTGACTAGCGAACTCGAGCATTATACAGGATGTAACAGAATGGTGTAGTCGTGTTTGAGTGGGTTGTTAGGGACATCAATCCGAACAACTTTCACTACGAAACCGATTTGATCAGAGCAACTTTTTGCAAATTTGTCACTGCATTATAAAACAGCTGATCGCCCGGCCCAAAATGTTTGGAGAAGTGAAACATAATGTTGCACAGATCAAATCTGTATCATAGTGAAAGTTGTTCAAAATGATGTCCCTAACAACCCCTATAAATATATCTACACATTTATGTAATGGCCGAGTCGGCAGTAACGCTGCCTACGAAACCAGGGGTCCCGGGTTCGAGTCCCGGTGGGGGCAAATATTTGTTTGATGAGAACGAATGTTTGTACCCTAGTCATGGTTGTTTATCTATTTTAGTATAATATTTATCTATATAAGTATGTGTATCGTTGTCTAGTACCCAAGATAAAGGGAATCCTAGTTTGGGGCTAGATCAATGTGTGTAAAATGATGTCCAAGGTATTATTATTATTGTTACATCCTGTATAGGTAGAAGCAGAGAACCAGTTAAGGCTGGGCACTCTGACAGAGGAACTTAGAATTTTACCTTTAGCTTACATTAAGAGGAATAGTAATTCAAATATTAAAACGCTCTTTATATAGAGAACTAACTAATAAATTCAAAAGAGTGCGAAATTGTAAATATTTTGTATTTGATTTTGCGGAAAAAAAAACTTAAAGTTCAGGCCCTATTTCTTCCTCCCCCGGTGGGGATGCGACAGAAGTCTATACACATGAAAAGTCCTCATCAAAACTTTTGCTGTACGGAACCACAAACCAAAACGTCATGTGTGTGTATATATTTTGGTTTTGTTGATTTTTTCAAAAAGCGCTAAATCAATAATGATAAAATTTATATGGGACCATCTCTGAAGTGTGATCTAATAATCAAAGTAAGAATTATCAAAATAATTGAAGGAAAAATCGCGTAACAAAAAAAAAAACGTTTATAGATAAGTGAATGCAAGCTGATACTCGTGATTAGTAAGCTAGTAAAGAAACTAACAGCATTAAAAATAATTCAACTTCACTACTAAAGAAACCGGTCAATTGCGAGTCTAACTCGCGCACGAAGGGTTCCGTACCACCGTACAATGGTAGGGATGGTGTGGAGTAAATAGTTTGGATTTTACATAGCAAAATGTAGTTTACAAAGTTATTGGTGCGGCTACTTTCACATTCCGTGTACGTAACCAGGTGCATTCATAAGTCTGTATGTGGTATTGAAAAAGTCCCCTTTAATATTTATTTTAATGTGTTTTTTAGTATTTTTCATTATAGCAGCAACAGAAATGCATCATATGTGAAATTTTCATCTGTCTAACAGCCTGGTGACAGATAGACGGATGGACGGCTTAGTAATAGGGTCCCGATTGGCATCCTTCGGGTACAGAACCCTAATGAAAACTACTTATTCTAAGCAAAACGGAAGGAGGTATCCACACCTGCCATAGTTTGCAAGTTATGCAATAGTAGTAAAAAAATGACGAGGCGTCCGTGGCTGGCGGTATTCGCACATCGGAAACTATCGAGCGGATAGCAACAGCTGGCTGAGACGGGTACTGGATGGGTGTCCATTTCTTTGCATTTCTCTCGGGCCCTTCCGTGTTTTGGATAACACGTTCAGCTGCTATTATCGCTATTCGGTGGTAGTAATCGTCAAGCTGTCTCAGAGGCTCTAATAGAGCAGCTTGCCTGACACCCCTCCATCAACCCGCACTGAGCCAGCGTGGTGGAATATGGCTTAATCTTACTCGTGTCCGGGTAAAGGCCCGTGAACATATTATAGTAAATAAAAGGGTGGCTAGGGTGCCACAGACAGACATACAGACACACCGAAACACTGATCGGCAGACACTTCAAACTTATAACGCCTCTCTTTTGGTCATCGGGGGAAAATAGATATTCCTAGTTCAGGTTCAATTTCAAATTTAAATACTTAGAAAACGTATTTTTCGCCTCTCCTCTACATTGGAACACTGCGGAGAAGTAGGGCGTAGAAACTCCCAGAGAATGATCTTTAAAAATTGGTTGTAAACTAACAAATATTACGATATTAATTATTTAAATTATTATAATTAATAAGCAGGAATAAATAATTACAATTTTTTAACAGCAAGTTTTGCCTTAAGTTAGATTAAACCCATACAGTCCCGTCATTTAAGTAATCTTGAACATTGTTATATCCCTTTTTGACAAAGTCGCTTTCAAATGGCAATTTTAAAATCTCCAGACGCTTTGGATCAACATTCGCTGAGGTTCAGTATGTTTGCTTACTTCAAATTGACTTCTGACAAATCAGAGCGCGAATATTGGTGTCAGAAGCTGTCACTTAAAATGACTGTCATTGGATAAACGTCGATTTGAAAAATCCCACATGATTGCCGAGTGGCATGTACGAAAATACTATACGGGCCTTAACACAAAAAAAAACTACTGTTCAACACTTGTTTTAAAACAAAAGTATGGGATTTGACGTTTGTTTTGAGGTTAAACACTGTTTTTTTTGTGGTAACACGGTACATATTTGTGTGTGTATACAATTCTACAAATCCAATAGATTTTTTTAAGGGACAACTCAACTTTAATTTCTATTAGATTTGTAGAATTATACATATGTATTCAGTATTATTTATAAAGATTCAATTTCTTTAAAACACGCATCATATGGAGTTAAAACAGTCTTAAATCCCGTTCTCGCAAAATTGCGATTTGTAAAATATAATCTGTATTTTAGTTTTGTTATAAACCATCTATAACTTAATGTAGCTCAGACATTATTGTAACTATCCGATAAGCCCATTTTAAGCATTACCACACGAATATTATACACCACATGCTCAAAGTAAACGTCAGTCAGTTGTCAATGTATGACTTTATGTTTGTTGTTTTTTATTGTTTGTTGGAACACCGAGTGACCTTTTTTTATTAAGTTTACGGCTTTGGATTCGCGTCCTTCAGCCGACATCCACAGATTCTAAAAGAACGAACGAACTTAAAACAGTGTTTTAGTTAAAACTGACTCGCTGTACTTTTATAAATCACACAGATATCAAATGCTCATTAAGGTTTAAAGAGGATTTTGCTTAAACAGGTCTACAAACTTAAATAAGTTATTTTTTTATAGGTAAGGCAGATAGAGTTTTGTGGTACTTGTAGGCCACAGTGGTGCCCAGAAGCAATGCATGTGCTGTATATGAATGTTTATGTTTGTAGACCTCTGTGGCATTGTGGTTCGAGGCTCTACCTCCCAAACGAGAGGTCCCGGGTTCGAATCCCGGCAGGAACAAAAATCCCTTGGTTGTGAATGTTTGTGTGTATGTGACGTCACTGTTTCTGGGTCCCACGACGCAGGGTATCCTAGTGTGGGGCCAGAAAAATATATGTGCTTCTGCCACTTTAAATGGAAAATGGGAAATTTGCATTTCTTTTTTGTTTTCGGCATATTTACTATTCTTTTCGCTCTACCATCAGCCCTACAATATTTTTATTTTCTTTTAAGGTCAAAGAACGCATTAACCTGACGCATGACCTTTGCTTTTCCTTGCAAAAAATCACGTGATAAGAAAGGGTTGCCACATTACAGATGTCTTTAGCACCGTAAATAAATTATGATTAGGAGAGTAATAGCTGCGGCGATAGGCTAGCCCCCTGTCACGCAAAATGGAGTTTTGAATAACTGGCTCAAAGTGGGCACAATGGGAAAAGTATGGGAAAAGGCGTGACGCTTTGTTATGTAATGTTAGGAGAGTGATGGAGCTCTATTAAAATCTTAGAGTATGAAAACATAAAAGGAATGAAATATGTCAGAATAGAATGCTTACTGCGACGATATTAGTCTTTTCCTTCCCGTACTCAATTTCTTACCATTTTGAGGCTAAGAAAAATAGCGCCCCTGTCGGAATTCGTCGGAACCAAGACAGTACGAAAAATTGTAACGGCGTCACGGTCGGTCACGTTCCGATTTGTGGTGTATAGACACAATATTAGGAAAGTTGATCTACGGATAACTCTCAAATACCCGGTGACTTTTAATCGGTAATTAGGAGTAGAAATAAAATATATCTAGCTTAAATTTTACTTAAGGGGCGAGGTCTCACGCAATTACCTCATGTTTAATTAATAAAAAGTTTAATTATTAAAAAAACTAACCCCCTGTCATCATAACTGGCTAAAAGTGAGCATATTTTCAGACTAAAAGTGAGCACATTGACTCTGTCACCCAGTATGGGAAACCGCGGATAGTGTACCTTGTATTTCAACATAAATACGACGAAACGTAATTAATTACATTTGTAAATTAAAACGAAAACAGTGAAATACAAACTCTAACTGACTGAAATAGGGGGGGTAACCAAATGACATTACGAATAGTAATCTAATGACATTACGAATAGTAATCTTGACATTACGAATAGAAAAATAACCAAATCGGATCCTTTTTCAAATATAGGAAGCGGGCAGTTACACTGTGCGTCGCGCGTCGCTACAAAGTTACGTCAGTCGAATGGTTGATTTTCGTTTGAGGATTTTTTCGAGAACAATATTTTATAGATAATCAATTTAAAGCCAATAGTATTTGAAAATATAATACTTACTTGTGATACGACACTCCCTGTTTTTATGTTTTGCGATTTGGGTATGATTTACACCTTTTTACGTCGCAGGTCACCATTTTTGTTTTTGCTGCCGATATGTCAATCGGCTGTCACCGTCCAAGCGCGACTGATTGCAAACAGTACAATTTTCCCGATTTTGCACTGTTTTTGTAGCGACACTTTCAAGCGCTCCGTGCCCTGTCCCTACTATTCAAGTCTGTGGTTCCATGACTATTTCATCATACACCCTCTTTACTGCGTCCAAAAACCGCACGTTACGACCAGCATAATTTTAAACTTCTTGGTAAAAACTCATTCCTTATCTGAATATTGAAACATTATGACCATAATGTGTAAATTTTCGTCATATTATGACATTCAAATTTCGAACCGACGCCCGCCTGCGTGCCGCCCCTAGTTGGTCTGTGAAGTGGGTACTACTGAACAAGCCAAACAAGTGCAGAGCAATCAATGCCACCATGCCGGTCGAACATGCGGTTCCTGAACACATCAAAGAGAGATGATATGTGTGTAGATAAACTAGTGTATGTAACTGTACATAATTAAGCATTATGTATCAGTCACATAAACTACTATTTGTCGCGAATTAATTTGTGTTCTGGTGGCAAATTACACTTATTTAATGATATCAAAAGAAAGCTGATTTTTCTCTGCCGTTAAATTCCATGAAACTGTAAACTAATCCATATCGTTTGTTAATTTATTGTCCGACCGTTGCAATAGCAATAGCATAATTCAAAATTTCGCATACAAAAACTACAATTTGACATCGTTTGACGAAATTATCAATTTCATAGACACCAACTGTCACCCCGGCGATAACTTCATCACCAAAAAAAAATAAAGCAATGAAAACAAATCGCTCTTCGTCTATTTTCGAAATTTAAACGCGGGACGAAAAAAATATACAAATTGTACTACACACATGTTGCCAGTATCGAAATAACAATGAAGGTTTTTTATTCAAAACCTTCTTGGCGCGTGCTCGGTGGATCAGACTACAATTATTAGGGGTGAAGTCATTTCCTGCGATGACAAAGATACGGAAAGTACATTTCGGAGGGAAAAAACTTCGTGTCTAATTATGCGAGGCTGTTTAACGGAACGCGGATTTGGCGGGAATTGACGCCATGATGACTTTTCCCGAAAAACTGATAACATTTTCTGTTTCTCGGTACGTTGGTAGGCTAAAAAAACAACTATGCCCATTACATTCCAGAGAAAAGTAGTACAAAAGTTCATTATAATAATAATAATAATACCTTGGTCACTATATACACACATTGATCTAGCCCCAAACTAGGATTCCCTTTATCTTGGGTACTAGACACCGATACACATAGTTATATAGATAAATATTATACTTAGATACGTAAACAACCATGACTAGGGTTCAAACATCCGTTCTCATAAAACAAATATTTGCCCCCACCAGGACTCGAACCCGGGACCCTTGGCTTCGTAGGCAGGGTCACTGCCGACTCGGCCATTCCGGTCGTCGGTCATTTCAAGCCCATTAGCTCACAAGTCACTACAAAAAGGGCCAAAAGATCAACATGTCTTTCAATCTTTTTGTCTTCCTCTCTTTTAATCTAAATCGCGTTAGGTCTAACTAGCTAGATCCCCACTTCGACGTATGACTAGTCATAACACATAACACTATGTAGTTAATCTACGCTTTAAGACTACATTTGTACTTGTTTTAAAAATATTGCCATCGTAAATATTAAGTCAAGGAGTCTACAGTTAACCTCTTCATAATCAAGATTAGAGGCATAACTACACTTGCCTACACCACCTTACAATAAAAAAAGCCATTTAAATCTTAGACCGAGCAACGAATAAAACAGCTGATCGCCAGCGCTGGAAAGGAAAGGGGAAGTTCTTAGGTTTTTTTTAAGCGTAACGGAAAACTATTGCAGCTGTCTTGTGGGGTCAGGTTGGTTGACCTTAGGCGTTAGAATAAGACTTGTAAAGGGTAATTGACCTATCTACTAGGGGTATTAAATGTCAATAGCACTAACAGATTTGACAATGATTGGAGCTGCTAACTTGTTTATACCTTACATTAAGTCTGATTGTGCATTTTGAGGAATGGAGTGTACATATGCCAGGATCGTATCAAGGTCTTGAATCTCAGCCTTCACTTCTTCCGGGAAAAAGGCTCGAGCATATGTTATGTGTATGTATAACCTCAGGGACAATCCTTCTCTTAATATATTTAAAATTCGCGTGAAGAAGCATTACCTTTCTCTTTAGAAATATAGGTAGTATGTACCTATTTATTAGTATATATATTTATACGTAGTATTTATGTTTAGCATGAACGAGTATATTATATAATATTTATGTAAGCACTCGTATATTTAGTTAATATTGATCTATATAAGTTATTTAGATATGCACTAAATTATATTTGGACGACCCGAATGGCCGAGTCGGCAGTGACCCTGCCTACGAATCTAAGGGTCCCGGGTTCGAGTCCCGGTGAGGGCAAATATTTGTTTGATGAGAACGGATGTTTGTACCCTAGTCATGGTTGTTTATCTATCTAAGTATAATATTTATCTAATAAGAATGTGTATCGTTGTCTAGTACCCAAGATACAGGGAATCCTAGTTTGGGGCTAGATCAATGTGTGTAAATAGTGTCCAAGGTATTATTATTATTATATTATTGTAAACATTGTCAACCCCTGCTGAGCAATCGACCTTTCCCATTCTTATTTGGTTGCCTGGAAGAGATCTCTTATTTGAGATAAGCTCGCCTTTGTACGCTATTTTTACGTAAGTCTTGTTGTCCATATATTAATTGTGTGCAATAAAGAAATTACGAGTTATGGATCTATTTAAAATAGTTCTTAAGCACCATCATCGAATGGAGACACTATTCCCTGAATATCTTTGACAACTTAATACAAATAGTTGTCAAAATTATTCAGATAATAGTGTTGACTCGCCTTTGTAGTAGTGGGCCTACAATTGTGCCTCTGCCGACCCATCTAGGCTTTTTGTCAATGCCAAAAGTACAATTTGCCATAATTTGAAGAAATTATCAACTTCATAGATACCAACTGTCGCGATGGCAGGCGAAAACTTCATCAACAAAAAAGTATGTAAACATAAACATAAACATTTACATACAGGCATGTACATTGCTTCTTGGCCCCACACTATATGGGAACCAGAAACAGTGACGTCACACACATAGAAACATCCAAAACCTGGTTTTTTCTTTTTTTTTACCCCCTACCGGGGATCGATCCCGGGACCCCCCGCATGGTAGGCAGAGCCATAACCGCTGCGCCACAGAGGAAACAAGGCGCTCCTCGTCTATTTTAGCCTGTGCCTTTACCACCCCATCTGAGATATATGTAAAAAAAATATAAGTGGTCAGCCCAACCCGTTTGAGTTGGAGTCTCAGAGCAGATAAACAACTCCTGCTTCTATCTATTGAAAGAAATCTCAGATGGGGTGGTCATCTGAGATTTCTTTCAATAAACCAATAAGTAAACTGACCCAGTACCGTCTCGCCGCGGGCAGATAAGCACTCGGAAGCGATTGCGGTCGGCACACCTGCGCCCGCGCAGCAGTTTGTTCATCATCCCACTATTAGAGCGACGTGATTGTTCGGATTGATTTCCGAGTTTCACGAAGAGTTGTGAATGTGTTTTTATAAATCATAGATCAGTACCAGTACCTTGAATCCTTCTGGTCTCCTTGGGCCTCCAGTCGAACCACCAGGCGAAATTACCACGACAATCTTAAAACCAGTCTTGGTTTTAGTTAAATAAAGCCCATTAAGGCGTATTAATAATAATAATACCTTGGACACTATTGACACACATTGATCTAGCCCCAAACTAGGGTTCTCTGTATCTTGGGTACTAGACAACGATACACACCCTTATATAGATAAATATTATACATAGGCAGATGACTAGGGTACAAACATTCGTTCTCATCAAACTAATATTTGCCCCCACCGGGACACGAAACCCGGGACCCTTATGGCTCCGTAGGCAGAGTCACTGCGGACTCGGCCATTCGGGTCGTCGGTATTGACATGGCAATGATTGCCATGGTGATTTTCTTGTTTTGCACCCCAGGACTTAAGTCCAATTTTGACTACTGAGTCAACTAAGGGTTTCTTGGTTACTTCGACTCCAGATTCTAATCGTTCCCGCGACACCGGTGATAACACTGATACCGATCTAACTTGAAATCTATTTGTCTCAAAAGAGAGACGTCAGTGCTCTCCGGATTTCGCCCGCAGGCTGAGATCTGATTTTATGCCTAGATTTAACTCCACGAGATTATAGAGCTGGCCACTAAAGTCAATAAGGACCGCGGGCTGCACTTTCTTTTGTTTTTCAGTTATAAAGGGCTTGATACTTTGGTCCGTTATAGATGATCAATAAAAAATATATATTTAGGTGTCACGTGTCACGACTGTTCGAATAGGCAAAGACACAATTTCAAATAGCCACACAGGGGGCTAGCCTGTCGCCAATCTGTAGTACGTATTTATGATCCCAATCAATTAGACACTATCATGATATGTACTTACTGTAGGCAACAAATATGATGATGAATGATGAATCACCAAAATATTTTTTCTTACCCAAAATGGGTGAATGATCACCAAAATACTGCGAAGGGTAAAGGGTGTGAGCGAAGCGAAGCCCCCTTTATTCTTCGTGTTAGCTTGAACATGTAAGAACAACAAAAAATACTTAAAACATAAACTTAAGCACACAAAACATAAAAAGAAGTTTGATGATTATTTATCCAAAAATAAATTTTCGAATTTTTGGTAATCGCTTAAACCCAAGCCCTTACTTTATAGGCAGGTATAAGTCATGGGGGAGTTTCTTGCATTTCTTCCTCTATTCCAAATCCTATCACTTACTATGAAACTTTTCTTATCAGAAACCACGTATATCATGATATCGAAAAAACAAATAGGTACTGGCTTAAATTACGTACAACTTAATTATATTAAATATGTTATTTTTTTGCTCTCGCTGTAAACCAGCCCTAGGTCTTTTCTTAGCCTACGACTTTCTCAGTTAAATCCACGTCTATACCGTTGCGGCTTCGGCCTGATCTCTCATCGCCAACCCAGTTAACTATAATTTACTGTTAGGCAGGACTTATGGGGACAGCGATCCTTGTTGGAAGGACTTATGGGGACAACGATCCTAGTTGGTGATACCCAACATTTATTTCAATAAATTTAATTTCAGGCTGTAAAAGACAAAGACAAAGTCAAAGTCAAAGTACTTTATTACTGTAGATATAGACATACACTTAGCAAACGTAATTTTTTGCCTCTTCTCTACGTTGGACCACTGTGGGAGAAGTAGCACGTAAAATGGGCGCGGAGAGATTGATGAAAATATTTATGTAGTATTTGAGATGCCCCAACTTTTAGATTTAAGTTTAATAAAAAAAAGTCTTAATTTTCTGTAAATATTAACACATATAGTAAACGTCACTTTTTGCCTCTTCTCTACATTGGACCACTGTGGGAG
Source organism: Argyresthia goedartella (assembly GCA_949825045.1). NCBI lineage: Eukaryota > Metazoa > Arthropoda > Insecta > Lepidoptera > Argyresthiidae > Argyresthia > Argyresthia goedartella. Next base: position 22,378,210 of record OX463834.1, read on the forward strand.
AAGTAGGGCGTAGAAACTCCCACGGATTGATTTTTAGATCTCTTTTAAAAATTGGTTGTGCTTAAACTAATACAAATATGAAAATTTTAATTATTATGATTAATAAGCAGGAATAAATAATTACAAAATTATTAACAGCAAGGTCTGTGTTGAGCTAGATTAACCCCATACAGTCCCTTCAGTTGAGCATCGCAAAATGTAGTTTACAAAGTTATTTTACTACTTTCATACTCCATGTACGCAACCAGGTGCATTCATAGGTTTGTATGTGTTATTAAAAGAAAGAAGATTAACCCCATACAGACACTTCAATAAATACCTTAAAACTACCTAAAATACCAGTGACGGCGGCAGAGATATGACCCAAATTTATTACCTTCATTAATAGTTTTACTTTTACATCATTGTTCTCTGTTAAGCTGTTATATTTAATTAACGTACATTTTAATAAGGGAAATGAAACTAAATACAATATACTAATAAAAATAAGCCTTTAGGAATGTTCTTTATGTTCCTTTTCATTTTTTATTTGAAGACCTCTGCAGCGTAGCGGTCGAGATTTTGCTTTTAAGCGAAAGGTTAGTTCATTTCCCGGCCGGGGTGAAATAAAAAGAAAATCTCCGGTTTTTAATCTACGTGGCTGTTTCTGTTCCCACGACAAAAGTTAATAGGTTTGAGCCAGAAGCAATATATGTGCCTATATTTAAACATACACACATACATACGCTCACGCCTATTTCCCGGAAGAGGGGTAGGCAGAAACTACCACCTGCTACGATCCTGGCATATATCTCTCGCTTCCTCAACATCCATAAGCCTCTTCATGCAAGCTCGCCGGTTATGGCGACATCACAAACATGTAATTATCGCCGGGGGATTATTTCTTGTTTCTCCCCGGCCAGGATTCGAACCTGGGACCGCTCGTACTTCGTATTAAATAAATTTGCCCCTTCACTAACAAATTCTTTATAGGACCTTCGTGGGCGTCCCGGTCCGACGGCTCCTTACACACCCGCTGTATAAATCTGTTTTGTCAAACTCCTTTCATTCATCCTTTCAACGTGACAAAACCATCTAAGCTGGCCTATGTATATGTAAATGATAATATTTAAAGGAGAGGAGAGTAAGTAAGTGAAGGAACTCAATCTAAATTGGTCACCAAAATAATTGGCCAGAATTTTATCAAAATATTCAATAAATTACAAGAAATAAAATGAAGGCAGAAGTTTCCGCTATTACTTGACTTCCTTAACACAGAAATCATCTCATTTTGTTCTGAATAATATTAGAAATATCCACAACGTAAATTAGGTTTACTTCTATTGTAGCCGGTCCGCACCGCAAAGACTTCTAGCTCTTGTTCTAATACGGTATTTGAGGTAGTCCAATCTAATTCTAGAAACGTGTCTCAAGCGGAAACTAATGCAACAAAAACGTTTGAAATTATCAGAATTGTATATTTCCAGCAGTTGTGTTTTATGAACTCAACTTTATGTAAAAAAGACAGCATTTGACTGTGACGTCACATGCTAGTATTGCATAGAACTCGTGAAAAAAATAACCGTTTTGACAGTTCCTAAATAGTATCTATTTGGAATAGCAGTCAAATACCGTATTTTTCCTCTTCCCTTTTTCACAAAGGCGAACTGTTTGGCTATGCTCAGTGGAAAATAAAGTCCATGAAATTGCTTTCTTTGTTTAGAATGACGGCAAATATAGTATTCCTCACAAATCTCCCGGGCTATTAAGGCTTGTACACTGTTATGCATAGTTCTGACTTTGTGATATCTAACTAATATTATAAATGTGAAAGTAGTAATGTCAGGATGTTTGGATGTATGTGTGTTTGTGCCTCAATCACGCTAAAACGGCTGAACGTATTTGAATGAAATTTAACACAGAGGTAGTTTATGAGCTAGATTAACATATATAATACTTTATATCCGACTGCACCAGAAGGAGGGTAACGTTAGCTCGGTTAATATTCATTCCTAGGAACACGCAGATGAAGTTGCGGGCATCAGCTAGTAATATAATAAAAATAAAAATAATTATTCAACAGAAACAGTCGGAAAAAAATACATCATTTAATTAAAGGACTTAGCTAAAGATGTGATCATAATTGGAACAGCTGAGCCTGACCTAGGTGTAAACCTGTATTTCAGGCCGCAGTGCTGGGGATCACTTCTTCCCATTGACGTTTCAGTTCACAGCAACCTCGTAAGGTTATAAAGGCGAGAATCATTAATTTTATGATTTTATTTAAGTCTCTCCCGTGCAGGCAGGTTACTTCGGATCTCATAGTAGCAAATCAACCGCTAATCGTAGCCACTATTCTGTGGTGTTTGCGGTTTCTGTAAAGTTCGATAGAAGCTCAATGGTGACTCGATGGTGGCTCGATGGTGGCTCGATTGTTTGATTTGTCCTAAGTGGCTATTCAGTTTGTTTTTATTTCGATTCTGTGAGTCACCTTTGGAAAGCAATGCCTGACGTTCATGTAATTGCTGCGGGCAATAAGAAACGACTTGAAGAATCCTTCATTATCTCCAAAGCAGTGGCGTTGGGCAAGCCCCCTAGTACGTAAAATGGAGTACCTATAACCTATTTAATAAATGGCTAAAAGTGGACGAAACTTTGTATTTCTGCCACACCATAAAGCGGTGCTATGTTTGATCTCACCTTTAAGTGGTTTGCTGGAAGAGATCTTTTGTTAGAGATAAGCTTACCCTTGTATACTATATGATGTTATTATCATTTCTATATGTTGTTTGTGTAAAATAAAGAAATTATGAATTTAAATTTTGGTGATTCATTGTGTTTATAGAAACCGATGATATGCGAAGATCTTTTACTCTACCTTGTTATAAATAAGTAAATTGTCTTACAGTAAATGTAGGCAAACAAAAATCAATATCAATACCCAATCTTTACAATTGCATTTCCAATCCAATCACAAACAATACTCTACCGAGAATCATGCGCACTCATAGTAACGTCTTCAGTCCTCCCGCACCGGATGCGACGCCATTGCGCGCTCGACCGTTCCAAATTCAAAACGGAGCGACTTCCGGCGTGACGTCAGCGCCGCCATTTTGAACTGTCTGCGCGAGAGCCATTGTCTGGTGGATACAAATACTAAAGTCATGGGAAATGGGAGCGGGCAGAATGAATTTCCCGTAGGAATGTTTTTTTGTTGTTCTGTTCGGACCTGTTCTGTTTTTTGGTTTATTTATGTGGCTGTTTCTCTGTTGGTTACATTGTTTTTATTATATATAACACGATGCTCACATTTGATGCATGACATTGTTTTATTTGGATCAAAATTTCACACCAATGCTCATATCTAACTATAGACATATTTATATAATTATGAAAAATCTGTTTGCAATTTTCCTCATAAATCAAATCACCACAACATAATTAAATTACATTCTCTGCTAAATTAGCTGTCGTGTTAATTAATTGTTCCAAAAATACCCAAATCGGTACAGAAGTACAGTGGGGAACAAAAAACCGTGAACAATTGTTGTGACCTCTAAGACTTCTACGAACTTGGCCTAACCTCGGCTAATAATTCGGTACAACATCAGTCAATAACAATTCTTCAGCAATGAATCGATTAATTGAATCGAGAAGACGCGTTAATCGAGTATTTAACGGCTGAACGAATCGTCTTATTTGGTATTTTAATTGATGAGCTGTACCATCAAATTATTTGTTGTATTCAAAGCGGGATCTTGAAAAGTTACTCCTTCTTTATCGGCGTATGGCTCAATCTCACTCGTTTTACGGTGAAGGCTCTAGGCCCTCGGTGGGGATATTAATATGGTACATTCACTATTATAATTACTCCTTCTTATTTGTCTAACTTTTGCGCCCACTTCTTTCGGTCCCGTACCAATAGAATCCAGGTATTTCCCGCGATATTGGTATTCCATCAATCAATCCTCCATTTTCCTTATTGCGGTCACCACTCGGTCGGGGACCTGCCCCACCTGGCAACACCTCGCCTCACCATCTTATGAAAAGTTTGTAATTGCATTATTATGTTTCTAGATTTGGTTAATTAATACAAGGTGTAGCCTTTATTGCACCCTTTTATAACGCCCTGTTATTGAGCGTTCTGTCACTAGCGTTTCCGTCAAAATTCGCAAAGGCGGTTAACTTCAGAGTTAACTAAACTCTGACTGTTATACATCTAGACCAACATGACAGTTGGAATCGCCTTTTTTTTACTTTTAATGTTGCAAGCTTTATACTCGCAGTTTTGTATTAGATCAATAGATCAATCGATCACTAATTAGTAAAGGAATGGGTATCATTCGAATAATCGTAACGAATTAATTGGCCAAATTTCAGGGGAAATATTAAACTGCACATCAATAATACTGATTTGCACAGCAAATATACAGATTTTCACAGCAAATATCAGGGCAAAATACTGCGGTAGCTTAGGTGAAGGGTAAAGGGTTGAGCGAAGCGAAACCCCCTTTATCCTTCGTATATGTTGAACATGTAAGAACAACGAAAATACTTAAAACATAAAAAGTGTTTTTGCTGATCCTTTTTTGCTGTGAAAATTAATATTTTTGATGTGCGATTAAGTACTAGCCAAATGTTAGTACCCACCAACTGTCATGTAGGTCTAGTTTTATATAAATAGGGTTTATATTATTGACGTTTGCTAAGTATATGTAAATATCTACAGTATTAAAGTACTTTGACTTTGATTTTATAGTATGGTATGGTGACATTTGTAGTTTTAACAAACATAACAAATTGTGACGTTTTCTCCCCGCCAGTGCACTGTGGCGCTCCCGTTTAAACATTTAGTCGATTATAGATAATGGAGCTGCATTTTCAGTAAAGATTATTTTTGATCAATGAAAGTTGACACGAGTTTTCGCCGTATGTTTGGTGCGAGGCGCCATTATGGGGCAATTTAAATATACCTACCAAATCCAAGTCAGGGTCCGGCCGCCCTACTCCGAATTAAAATCGACCTGATTATCCGCCATTTTGTTACAAAAAATCGGTCATCGAAGCATCCCTAGCGTCAGCAAAAAAGCTGAGGTCAAACGTTGCTTAAGAGACTTTTTTGTTGACTCTACCGAGGTCGCTTCTAGGCTTTTGTTGTGTAATGGATCTGTTTGTGGTCTTGGATTTAGTGATATAGTAAAATTATTATTCACTCCACATCTCTATACTGTTTTCATAATATGTTGAAACATATCGCTCTCTTACAATTTGCTTATCTTCAAAACACTTAACAATGTCCAACACTTATTCATAAAAGATTGGTTTCCCTTCCACACCTAGTTCATTACAGCGGGATACTTGAGCAATATTGCAGTTCTGCCAACCTCTTGTTACGATCACAGTCGTGAGCATACACAAAGTACGAACACGGCCATTTTCCAACAATCTAGTTCACAATTTCACCTCCTTGCAACTTATTAATTATTAATTATTTCACCCACTTCGTTAGGAAGCAGGATGTACAAGCATAATATTTATTATGGACGCGGCATTTCTGCAAAAACTGCAACTTTTGCGGAGCGTGACGGGTGCGCGCACGCAAGCCAATACACTGGTTAGTGAGCATTGGTCTTGTTCTTGGTAGTTGGAGCAAAATTCTAGAATATACCACTTATTCGATTTCCGTTGTCGAAGAGGATCTAATCGAAACACTTTGTATGTTTGGAACGACATGAATTCCACCACCGCCACCAACTTTGTTTTATCTTGCTAATTATTTGTACATTGAGAACTTGCCACATATATTATATTTACATTAGATCTAAACAACCATTTGTAAATCTCAAGTTACGCAAAATTCGAGTATTAAAGCAGTTATTGGTTTAAGCTAGCTTGTTGATCATGAGTGACAGCTTTCACTCGTGAACGTGTAAACATAATTTGATTACGTTTGCTCCATAGAAAAGTCTCCCGAAGTTATTACATTGTATTCAATTCCGCACCGGATTTGAATGTACGTAGTTATTATTTCTTTAATTTTTATATAGAAAAAGTAAGTTACATTGCTCTGTTAGTCATCTATACATCGGCTAAGAGATTTTTTTATAGAATTCTTATTCCCCTAAAAGAACCCTGAGGTGAAAATCCTAAGTTACCGACCTTGGGGTGCCCAGCCTTTATTAACAGGTGATGATTCTTCCACCCACATAACGTGCCCCATAAATATCATAACGTACCCAATCATATATCAATCGAGAGAGAATCACAGCTTAATTCTTGAGGCACGGATCCACAACCGACAAATCCTAGATAAACAGACACAAAGCAAATGTCTCTCGTTCGGGAAACGACATTTAAGTGGCACTCAAAGCAGCCTATGTATTCGATCATGATTGTCCCTTAAACTGTGAGTTGTCCGTCGGTTCCGTCCGTCGATCTGCATCAGTGGTGCATGTACCGTCTGCTTCGCCGGCGAGACGACGCGTGGTGTTTTGATTCGCACGATGACTGCCTCTGGGCTCTGAACTGTTACGTCGGTGGATAATCGGGTCGCATTTTGCTTCCACTCCATCAACCAGCACGGCTCAAGATGCCCACGACCAAGTGCCTCCGTGAAGACTTGTCAGGCGACCAAAAGAAAAGCTTGCATGCAGCTGGGCTATCCCACGTAACGACCATAATTTTGAGGAAGATACATGTCTAGCAGAGCTTTGGTTTCTAGTAAAAGGCTTGGCTCTCGAAGAGATTTGAACTTTTAAACAGATAAGTTTAGAGGTATTTGAAGTGATTAGGGTATGATAGAATTGTCATTGCAGTTTCTGATTCCATCTATAAAAGAACAAGAAGTTATTTCGTTGCAAAACTTCAGACTAAGTACCTGTCCGATTGGTTCGTTGGCAACCGAACTAAATACTTATTACTAAAACGTAATATTTAGTAGGAAAATCTAACAATACTGCAGAGAAGTGTCGTGATGCCGGAATGAGGTAACAATTTAACGGTGGATTAAACAGATTTGAGTTTTAATGTCAAACAGATGTTTTGATTATGAATCGATTTCATGCAATGAGAGGTTGATTAGAAATATTTAATGTTTTTAGTTAGATTAAATATTTTGTGAGAATCTGAGAGCTTACTGAGTGAGCTGATGATGAGTTTTCTCAGTATTTTTTTGAAGAAGTTTTTTAAATTCCTTGTACGGTACATTGTACAAATTCCTTGTACGGTACATTGTACAAATTCCTTGTACGGTACATTGTACAAATTCCTTGTACGGTACATTGTACAAATTCCTTGTACGGTACATTGTACAAATTCCTTGTACGGTACATTGTACAAATTCTATGTATATCGATAGATTTAAGACAAATTAGGAACTAACATTAAGTAAGAACATTAAACAAGATGACGACCGGTTTAGCCTAGCGGCTAGTGACCGTGCCTGCGAAGACGATGGTCCTGGGTTCGAATCCCGGTAAGGGCAAATATTTGTGTGATGAGCATGCATATTTGTTTCTTAGTCTTGGATGTTTTCTATATATTTACAGAAGTATTTATCTCTATAAAATAAAGGCTAGTATGTAATCGCACAACAAAAATAATCCTTTTCACAGCAAAAAAGGATCAGTAAAGATACTTTTTATGTTTTAAGTATTTTTGTTGTTCTTACATGTTCAGCCTAATATGAAGGATAAAGGGGGCTTCGCTTCGCTTTACCCTTCACCTAAGCCACCGCAGTATTTTGCCCTGATATTTGCTGTGAAAATCAGTATATTTGCTATGCAAATCAGTATTATTGATATGCATACCCATAACACAAGCCTTATTGAGCTCACTAAGCACCTAATTCGATTGGTGTAAGATTGACCTCTAATATTTATATATTATTCTTAATATTTATTTATATAATTCCTATCTACATGTTTAGGATCATATATAACCGTGCCTCGGCCACCGCGTATGGTAAAAGACGTCACGCTGTATACTGTTACTGTACACTACACTCCCATTCACACTTACAATCCCATTCAATCAACTCATCGGTTCCTGCACACCAAACCACTGAACCTAAAACGCAGCCACCATGCGAATCAAAACATTTGGACGTCACAAAAGGATAACTCCGTACCGCCTTACAAATAGAGTAGAAAATCGTTACAGATCGATGGTTGGTGCCAGGCCAGTGCAGATCAGCTGGTGGCAACGGAGCATGGCACACGTGGGTCTGTTGAATGAGGAGCGGAAGCCCGGGCCAGGGTCGGAGACAGTCAAGCGAGAACCGTACTACGCCTGAAAAACCCCCGCTGATGCGAAGAAATGGAGTACCGCAGAACGCTGTTGTCAGTACACTTGTTTGACTTTTACTCTTTCTGGCTTTGCATGTTTCGTGTGTTATTTACTATCACCCATATCCCAATAGTGACACCTGTAAGGCTGCATACACGAACTCTGCGGGCAGCGGGGCAGTTTTCAAAGAACTATGCATGAAAGCAACGTCGGCTCGGGATAGAGACACAACGCCCTCCGCTAGCCGGCTGCCCGCAGAATCCACGAACGCGGCCTGACGCAAGTGATGTGAGACGTAACTTATCCTAAGTACATTTTAGGGACGATCTAACGGTGACAGGAAACTTCGTAAGAAAGTCTTCAACTTCGCAATATTTTCTCAGAAAAATTTAACAGGCAGAAAGACGACCCGAATGGCCGAGTCGGCAGTGACCTTGCCTACGAAGGCAAGGGTCCCGGGTTCGAGTCCCGGTGGGAAAATTTTTGCTTGATGAGAACGGATGTTTGTACCCTAGTCATGGTTGTTTATCTATCTAAGTATAATATTTATCTATAGAAGTATGTGTATCATTGTCTAGTAACCAAGATACAGGGAATTCTAGTTTGGGGCTAGATCGATGTGTGTAAATAGTGTCCAAGATTTATTATTAACAGTCCGTATCTCAAACACACCATACTTCATTGACACAAAAAAACCTATAAGAATTTTGATATTCTGATAAGAACCGCGCAGTTAGCAATATAAATTACAGAATGCTCATAATTACTGCTGAAATAAAGCCTTAATGGTAGTTTTTGTGACTGATACATAATGGAGGGCAATAACACTCGAGTTTTACATAGACTAGCTTATCTTCACACATATCATATGCTCTCTTTGATGTATTCAGGAACCGCATGTTCGACCGGCATTGATCATTGCTCTGCACTGGTTTAGCTTGTGCAGTAGTACCAACTTCACAGACAAACTAGGTGCGGCACGCAGGCGGGCGTCGGCGTTCGTAATTTGAATGTCATAATATGTGGATACATTATGGTCATAATGTTTCAATATTCAGATAAAACTGGTCGTAACTTGCGGTTTTTGGACGCAGTAAAAAGGGTTATGATACGTGTGTAGATAAATGTCATAATGGTGCTTTCATTTCCTGAGTAAGAGGCATTGACGGCATATTTGGGTGTTCAGTTGCTTAAGTCCACAGGATCCCACCACCATATACGGTCCCCCTGGGTAGGTGCCAGGTGCTAACGAGCAACAAAACGACACTGCCATTTGCAGGTTCTCGAAAGAGGTATTATTTTTATACCGTGAAATACATGAAAATACGTGACTACGGCGAAGTTAAACAAAGTTGTGAGACCACCTTTAATTAAATGGCATTCATTGAATTGGTTGAGGGTCCGTTAAACTCTGAGCTGTTGGTTGTGCATTCGGACCGAAGTCACCTCCATTCATACCGGCACAGATCTATCAGCAGTCAATACTCAATAAAACGTTGATCAGAAGTTTAGAAAGTGCCGCCGGTGTGCTGGCTTTTGTTGCTTTTTGTGTGGTTTTTTTAATCGGCCACTAAAAAGCTGTGGAAAGGTGCTACCGACACTGAACTGTGATATTGTTAATAAAGAATAAGAAGTGTTAAAGAAGCGAATATAAGATTCCTATAAGTTTGCTGATACAGAGTCGTTTACTGATTCAATGAAGATTACTTAGTGAACGGTTTTGTATGTTAATTCAAATTTGGAATCATAAACATAAACGTTTACCGACAGGCCCATAAATAGTTTTTGGCCCTACACTAGGATACCCTGTGTCGTGCGGGAACCAGAAACAGCGACGTCACACACATATGTCACACACGTCACGTTTTTTTTCTTTATCCCAGCCGGGATTGAACCCGGGACCAACAACCAGGCAGAGCAACAACCACAGTGCCAAAGAGGTCGTCAATCGGATCAGATTAATAGTTCATTGAATGACTCTGAGTACGGCGGTGAGAGATTTAGTATAAGAGTAATACGAGGCTTAAAGGGACCTTCAAGCTTGGCCACGGAAACTAGATGGTGTTTTAGAATCGAAGGAACCTCACTGGATGAGTTTGGTCCAGGACCGTGAGGATTGGCGTTTTAGAGAAGAGACCTATAGTTTAGTTCAGTTCAAAGATTTTTATTCATCATAGCACAAAAATTAAGACTTAATGAACGTCATAAGATAATCAAGCAAGCATTATAAAAAAATAAGTATGTGCCTTATTATTAGTACATAATATATAGGGTGCAATGAACTGGTTTAATGCCAGAAGTCAGTGTCTATATACCCAGCAGCATTTGTGGCTCCTTGAGAATGATGATTATGGTATGCCTGTATTGTATGGGTATATATTAAAATGATATTTTTGTAAACATGGAAACATTGTCTAACAGTTGGTACTTCTGTGTACCTGCTTGTATCTGTTCTTTTGTCGTCCATTTGCTATAATATTAATTGATTTTTCGCTTATAAATATAAATACTTTCATCTGTTGAAACTTTACAGTATGTCCCATCTATCCCAGCTGGTTTTAGAGGTTTACAGTTTCCACACAGAGACCCAGAAGCCTGTGTGTATATGTGTGTGTATGTTATCGTTATTTGTTACCAACCACCCTACCATTCATCTCAGACTAACAGACACAATGAACTATGGCAAGAGGTATCTAAGTTTATGTGGTCAATCAATCTGCGCGCGCGCCGTTCAACGCTGGCGCGTTCGAAAGAAATTGGCGTCGTACACGTGAAATGGTTTATATAACGCGTTTTTTGCTTACACCAACTGTCACCAGATTTGGGTGTTCAGTGTGTTTTATTTTGTGTCGGCATTTAGAAAGATTTGGTATCATTGAGTCATTTATTGAAGAATACAAGCCATTTAGGGCGATCGGTACCGACTTCGCCAAGTCGTCGTAATGGGCAAGGTAGAGGGGAAAAGACTCGCTGGCAGAAGGAGAAAGTCATGGCTCCGCGACATCAAGGAATGGATAGGAGTGGCCAGCGTGGATCAGCTCATGCGCTTGGCGAAGAACTGGCAGGAGTTTGGAGAGCTGATCGCTAACCTGCAGTGGTGGAGCGGCCCAAGAAGTTTTATAGCAATATAGGTACATTTTAGAGACAAAACATTATAGTCATAACTTGCGCGAACATCAGTAAGAGAGCTTCAGATTCCCGTGACAGAGTAGTTGCAAAATGTGTACCTTTTAACAGGGAAATTGTAAAGCCAGGAATTGCGATCGGGCGGCTAAACAACTATCTGAGACTCAGCTATATTAGTGATTTTGTCGATCATCTCCAACCTCGCTGCGCACTTGCAAATGATACTTTACAGCAATTACTTCCAACCGATTTTTATCCATTATCCAACTATCAGCGTTGACACCAAAAGCTACAATGGCATCTAAACAAGTATTTTTTTTAATGCACATTATCTCATACCCAATAAAAATACCCACGTAACCTCAGAGACAAAAGAGACGAGTAACCTAGACCCCAGAGCCACAATAGCTGGTTCCCACACTTGAGGGCCTGGAGGAGAAAAAGTGATGTTTTCACTTGTACTGTGCTGGTTAGCTTTTGTATGTTTGTATGTCCGTGTTTTATATATTCGATGAGTGTAGACTTCCCGTGTTTGCAAACTGTTCCTCTGCAATCCCGAATGGGTTTTATCTGTTTGGTGTAGGTCTACAAAGTGTTTTCAATCGTATGAAACCTTATTAGCTAGTTTTACTTTTCTATTCATTATTTGGTTAACCCTTTCGCTTCTCAGCTGGCCGGAAAAGAAAAAATAATGACCCAACAATTAAGGCAAATTTTATGTTTTTTGCCCATAAATGCCCACAATAGCTTCTACAGTAGTCTAGGTGACGTCTGTCATAAAAGTTCCGTTTTAGGGTTTACGCGAGTCTACGGGTTAAAATGCCAAATAGAACATCAAGAACACAACATTAAGAAAAATACAAGTCTTTTTCAACAAGATCGTTTTTAGGGTTCCGTACCCAACGGGTAAGAACGGAACCCTATTACTAAGACTTCGCTGTCCGTCCGTTTGTCACCAGGCTGTATCTCTAGAACCTAGCTAGCTAGAGAGTTGAAATTTTCACAGATTATGTATTTCTGTTGCCGCTATAACATCAAATACTAAAAAACAGGATAAAAGAAATATTTAAGGGGGCTCCCATACAACAATTCTTTCAATACCACATACAAACTTATGGATGCACCTGGTTACGTACATGGAGTGTGAAAGTAACCGCACCAATAACTTTGTAAACAATATTTTGCTGTGTAAAATCCAAACTATTCACTCCACACCATCGCTTCCATTGAACGGTGGTACGGAACCCTTCGTGCGCGATTTAGACTCGCACTTGACCGGTTTTTTATTAATATAACCAAAGGGAAACTCAAGCCAAACAATATTAAACCACTGCAGCATAGTCAAAGTTTGTCTAGTAAGTCTTAACATGGCCAAATTTAATAAAATAATGCTTGAATGTCAACATAAATTATGTTTTTATCAAAATATTTTCGACAATTGTTTTATTTTGTAAACTATTTCTGAAAGATGACTGAAAGCTGACATGAATTTCAAAATCAACAAATTCCGACGGGAAAACTGTTGCTGAAAATTACGCAAATACAGTATACAAATATACAGTATACAGTATACAAATACAAATACGCAAAATTACGCAATTCCTTTAAGTGTCTCAAAATTAGAGTTTTTTTCTTGGCTTACGACAAACCATCTTAGTTCATAGCCATTCAATTAAATAGGATTTTGTTAAATATGCCAGTAAAATCTGCATAAATATTGGCTCCTTCCCTCTTTAAACAAAATGAGCTGAGTTACTTAACATAACATGGAATTTTAATAAATAGGTTTTTCAGCACGACCCTATTCCAAAATTATCAGTATTTTTAAAGAGACATTACCTAATGCTCTTCGAAAATAATAAATAGAAACTGAAATTGACAGGCCACCACGCCATTCCAATAACGCAAACATAAGAGGTAGATATACAATGAAATATCTACGAAATGATTTTCTATTGGCTGATGAAACGACCGAATATTTTTTAATAAATCCGACACATTACGTAGCTATTTGAGCCGTATGTAAACAATAATTAGCTGCATGCTCATTGGAGTTTCGACACAATAGCCAAAAGTAGAGGTACATGATACAACAGAACCAGGAAAAATATAGTGAAAAATGTGCTACTTGTAATCCATTAATTTCTAAAGCAAGACAAGTGAAAATGCCAACAAAAACCCGTACATACCTCGACCGGAAAATTACGAGCAGCCAGCGAAATCACGTAACTAGGCTTTTTTCACGCAGCGAAAAACGAAAAAGTAATAGTTATGTACAACTTTCTTTAAAGCACTCCTGTTCTCCAACATTCAAGGTGTCATTTTACACTGGTCACTTTGTCACCGCGATCAGTAGTCTTAGAAATAGTAAATTTTTTTCGGAGCGCGTAAGACACGTCCGCTCGCGCGGAGGTCTGAAGTACAAATGCGGTTGAGTGGAACAAGCGGAGTTGCGCGGGCGCCGGGCGCTGGCGACCCGTGCGCTGCGTGCTATGTGATATACAGGTTTTTCTCTACATACACACATACACACGGTTTATATAAAGATCCTTATGTAAAGTACCCGTGGCGGTAATTTTTAGCTTTGGGACGTCGTCATTGCTTGTTCGTTGGAGGTTTGAAGTCATTTTAATTTGGAATGGTGTACCTACATCCTTTTTGGATGTGTTACTTTGGTTTTATAAAAATTTCATGTTTTTCTTAGTAAACTGTAATGATAGGGTAGCTAACTCACCTTAAAAAAATTACATAGATTAATGATCCATACAATGCGATGATAAATCACATATTATTTTACGTATAATAAATGCAACGTTTTTTCATAAAGTACTTACACAAAATACTATTAAATCATCATTCTAACAAGCTAAGTTTCTTTCAACCGGTAATCTTCAAGTAAGTTCTCGAGAAATTCTACTTTCATACAAAAGACATCAACGAGGGTCTGCATTTTCTTTCTGATCTAAGGTTACTTCGTTTTCTGTTTTAATAGTTTATCGTAACATGTTTTATTATTACTTGAGTTAATATTGCATTAAAGCTTTAGCCTAGGCACAATTGTACCTCAGCCATTCCGTTTGGGAAAAGGCATGTTATGGTATGGTTTAAAAAACTTTAAAAATAGATCAGATATTTATATTAAGGCTTGTAAAACCTAAGCTTCAACTCATCATAAATGATTCTTATCTCTATACACATATATATATATATATATATATATATATATATCTTTGTATTAAACGCATTCATCATTTTATTTAGTATTTTTCTGTCTAGATACAACTTAATTAAAAAACCGTCGACATTGTTCATTACCTCTTATCACTAAGAACTGGATTGAATGTCAGTTAAGTTTTGAGAAGCCGGTAGTGCATGCGGGCCCTATTTCTTGCCCCGTTCACTCAACCATGTTACCTTACAAGTCAAGGAGGGTGGAAAAATGAAGAAGTCTCATAAAAGTTATTATTATTTACTACACTCATTCTATGACAATAACTTCATCAACTTGCACTGAGACAGCGTATTGGTATGACTCTTATCCAGGTAAAGGTCTATGCCCCTTGGTGAGGATAAAAATGGACTTGGACGACCCGAATGGCCGAGTCGGCAGTAACCCTGCCTACGAAGCCAAGGGTCCCGGGTTCGAGTCCCGGTGGGGCAAATATATGTTTGATGACAACGGATGTTTGTGCCCCTAGTCATGGTTGTTTATCTATCTATGTATAATATTTATCTATATATAAGTATGTGTATCGTTGTCTAGTACCCAAGATACAGGGAATCCTAGTTTGGGGCTAGATCAATGTGTGTAAATAGTGTCCAAGGTATTATTATTTATTTTATTAACTTCTCTTGAGAAGTTATTATAATAGGTCTGAAAATTGAAATAGGTAATTTTGTGTTTTCTTTACGTTTTAAGACCTGGAGAATCATTTGCAATCATTTTTAGAGTGATGTCTGTGTGTGTGTGTGTGTGTGTGTGTGTGTGTACGTACGTATGTACGTGATCAAAATTATGGAATTCGTTTTCTCAATAACTACTGGACCGAATCGCTTTGATGACCATATCAATCGATACGCCACGTCATGACTTAGATCTGAAAGGAGTCTAGAAAAAATCGGTCCAGCGGTTCGTTTTTTATTTGTAAAAAACTGACTTTTTTGAACACGCAACGTTAATTTTGTATGTAATTCCAAGTATTGAGGGGTAGATGTGGGTTTTTGAGGGTGCTGGTTTCGAATCTTTCATCAGTTTTTTAAAATTCAAAAAAAAAAGAATTCTTCTCAAGAGAAGTTGCTTGTACGGTACTTGCTGCCGAACCGATTTTTACTAAATTTATTGACCGAGAGAGCGAAGCGTCCGGTGTCGAGATTAGCCAAAAATGCCTTTCTCCGTCTTTCTGTTCTCGCCAACAAGTCTCATTTCTCAACCGAAGTTGACTTAAATTGGCACACAAGTTGCTTGATTTAATTATTTTTTTCACACCTTTCATTCGGAAAAGTAAGTTTTGCTCCACGACGAGAGGGAGCAAAATGCTACTTTTCTGTTTAAGCTATTTTTTTAATTTATTCATTGGAATGTAGCATTTACGCATTGTGCCAATTGAACACAGATCTTAATAAAATAATCGATTGTAATTTCATCGTAGTCGATTAAAAACGAACATTTTTCAAGTTCAACTATGTTGTCGACAAAGTTCGACACGTTAATTATAGGCGACAATTTAAAAAGGCAAATTCCCAAAATTCAGTCGATTTAAACCAAAATATTGGAAATGACAGCCATTCAAAGTTCCGTCATTTTGTCACTGACTGACTCATCGTCATTTTGTCACTCACTGACTCATCGTCATTTTGTCACTGACTGACTCATCGTCATTTTGTCACTGACTGACCCACCATCAATCACCAAATTCTCATGGATATTTGCAACGTCTACTGTCCTCACAGAACCACTAGTTAGAAACGAAGGACGATATAATCATGAATGGACTAGCCCCCTATCATGCAAAATGGAGAATTTAATAACTGGCTAAAAGTGGGCACAATTGTGCCTCTACCACCTCGTATGGGAAAAACGGTGACGCGGTACCTATTTTTGTTTTATGACCTCTGCAGCGTCGTGGTTCAAGGATCTCTCTCCCAAGTGAGGTCCCGGGTTCGAAACCTAGCTGGGGAGCAAGGAAACAACGACGACGACCGGTTTAGCCTAGCGGGTAGTGACCCTACCCACGAAGCTGACGGTCCTGGGTTCGCATCCCGGTAAGGGCTAATATTGGGTGCTTACCTATGAAATTGGCGAATTTTTCTTACAGATTCAGGAGTTCATAATTCGAGTAATTCAATAGCTATTTCCAGTTTTTTTTATTGTTTTAAAATTAATTTCAATATTTTACATCTACTTATTAAATTTTCTTTTAATTTTCAGTTTGATAACTAAAATGTTATCTTCAAAATAACAGTCGTAATATTTTTTTACATCTGACACTTTTCAAAAATTATATAAAATTTTCTGTTATCTAAATGTTGTCTCATTCATACACACAAAGTTTATAAAATTAGGATCTGTCATTCCTAAAACAAATACAAAAATGTTTGTACTGAAAATTGAGTTTACTTCAATTTCTCCATACAAAACGCCAATTTCATATGTAAGGAATATTTGTGTGATGAGCATGAATATTTGTCTTTTATTAATTATCTCAATTAAATATACCGTCGCCTAGTACCCTAACACAAGCCTTATTGAGCTTACTATGGGCCTAGTTTGATTTGTGTAAGATGGTCCTCTAATATTTATTTATTAATTATTTATTAACAAAACCTTGGGTGTTCATATGTGTGTGACGTCGCTGTAAACAGCGACTCGCTGTATTCCCATGACACAGGGTATCCTAGTGTGGGGCCAGGAGCAATGTATGTGCCTGTATATATGCTGTGCCAGAAAGGTGCAGCCATATTTTAGGGGGTTTTATGGGCATTCTGAACTACCTTCACTGTAAAACCGATTTCATAATTCATAAGTTCTTTATTGCATGGAAAAAACAAAATATACATTAAAATAGTCTACAAATGCGAGCTTATTTCTAGTGAGAGATCTCTTCCAGCAAACCAAGTCGGAGTGGGTAAGGTTGATCGCTGAGTAGGGGTAGACCTATGTGTACAACAAAACTTAAATACAATTTCCCTCGGACATAAATATTACAAATTGATAAACTAATTCGCTAACGACGAAAAACTAACTAACGAGTGCCTACTTCACATACATACGTAGCAACTAAAAATATTGAACAGAGCAACTTTATTTTTCCCTTTTGCTCAGATCAAATCGGTTTCGTATTGAAAGTTGCTCAGAAAGTTGTCCATAGCAACCTTCTAAAATATGTCTATACTGATACATCTTGTAAAATAAATATATGTATGTTTGTTTGACGACCTCTGTGGCGAAGCGGTTGTGGCTCTGCCTACCATGCGCGCGGTCCCGGGTTCGATCCCCGGCTGGCGATAAATAAAAATAAAAAAGCCCCCAGGTCTTGGATTTTTATATGTCTGCCATCCCGTATGGAAAGATGCGTGACGCTTTGTTATAATATTTATCATTCTATATTTCTCTTTCATGATAAGTATTGGTATTTATTTGTATCTACTATTTATGTATATGTTTCATATTTTTAAATAGTATTATGTAGTTATTGGTAAACTAGTTTATTATTTTTATTGTTGTGCACATAGTTCCACCTTTAGTTTCTTTTTACCTCTGCATTCTAGGTTTTCTTGAAGAAATCTCTTGTTAGAGATAAGCTTGCCTTTGTACATGTTCTTTTCTTTATATTTGTTTTGTTATCACTGTTTTGTGCAATAAAATATTACAATAAAGTATTACAGTATTGTTATTATATTGCGGCAATGATCTAGCGCAAACATAAACAGAAACATTTACATACAGGCACGAACATTGCTTCTGGCCCCACACTAGGATACCCTGTGTCGTGGGAACCAGATACAGCGACGTTACAAACATCCGAGACCCTGTTTTTTTTTTTATCCCAGCCGGGATTCGAAATCGGGACCACTCGCTTGGGAAGCATAGCCTCGAACTCTACAGAGGTCAATTCATGTCCCGATCGAGGGAAACATCCCTTCAACCGGCTTCGAGTAAGGTTGAGCCATACTACACCACGCTGGCTCACAGCGGCTTGATGGAGGTGTTTTTATATACCTAGACCTAAGTAATAGATGGATGGGTGACCTAACTGTAACAAACAAAATCAACTTGAGATGTAAGTTGCTCACCCTTATATGTAATCTCTCTCTTTCGTAAAAGTGATTGTATTTATATTATTATATGTAAAGTTTATGTAGTATATGTCGGTAATTATTTTGTATTTCCTATCTCTATTTTATAGTATTTATTGTGCACTGCCTACCCTTTTATGATACCAATTCCTATAATAATACCTTGGACACTATTGACACATATTGATCTAGCCCCAAACTAGGATTCCCTGTATGTTGGGTACTAGACAACGATACACATACTTATATAGATAAATGTTATACATAGATAGATAAACAACCATAACTAGGGTACAAACATCCGTTCTCATCAAACAAATATTTGCCCACACCGGGACTCGAACCCGGGACCCTTGGCTTCGTAGGCCTGTAATGCCTTGATTTTTAGAGATAAGCTGGCTTTTGTACATGCAATTTCTTTTACTGTAACTTTTTTAAATATTTGTGTGCAGTAAAGAATTATGAATTAATCTACCGAGCAACACTTGGCAACCGAGCAACACTTGGCAACCGAGCAACACTTGGCAACCGAGCAACACTTGGCAACCGAGCAACACTTGGCAACCGAGATGCAGTGTTTTCACTAGTTCGGTTGTCACTGATTCCTCCTATTTTACTATATGTATTCCTAATTACATAACAATAACACTTTTTGCACAAAGGCCTGCTACAAAATTACATTACATACATTAAATACAAAACATACACTAAATTGACGACCGGATGGCCGAGTCGGCAGTGACCCTGCCTACGAAGCCAAGGGACCCGGGTTCGAGTCCCGGTGGGGGAAAATATTTGTTTGATGAGAACGGATGTTTGTACCCTAGTCATGGTTGTTTATCTATCTTAGTATAATATTTATCTATATAAGTATGTGTATCGTTGTCTAGTACCCAAGATACAGGGAATCCTAGTTTGGGACTAGATCAATGTGTGTAAATAGTGTCCAAGGTATTATTATTATTAATTACTTTTTACAAGATACCGACATCTGGCCTTAAACCAGTTCATTGCAACCTATATATTATGTACTATGTTATAATTAGGCACCTACTTAATGTTATATTATGCTTGCTTGATTATGTTATGACGTTCATTAAGTCTCAATTTTTGAGCTATTATGAATAAAATCTTTGAACTGAACTGAATTATGTATGCCTCCTTATTTTTGTAAGTAGCACCTGTGTTAACCATGTTATCTGTCAGTAAACAATTTCATTTAACAGACTTATTTCAATTTCATTTAACTTCAATATACAGAAGTTACAAGATAAAGTTGCTCTGATCAAATAGTTTTCACAGTGAAAGTTGACGTAGATGTTCCAATTCCAAGCAATTCCCTTTTAATTCGACTGCACGTATCTGTTACTCTGCTAAAATACAGATTTCCAAACAGTATTACAAAACTTACAAAATCCAAATACATAGAGAATTGTGAACCATCTCAAAAAAAATTACAACAGAATTACTCGGCACAATATTTCACCACAATCATACTTAAAACAATCATACTAAAAAATAGAGTGATGTAAACATATCTGCTGATGCTACCAAGCTGACAGGTGGAAATATACCCGTCTCCTTCTAACTTGTGGTGGGTGATGTAGATCTGTCTCGCTCTACCGGAAGACGGAGTGATCTAAATTGTAACGGCTGCTTGTCGTAACTGACTTTTGAAAGGTTGAGGCTCTCAAACTTTGATGTCGTAATTAATTATGACTGGTTTTAATTTTTTTTCTGGAGTTTTCTTGAATTTGTTGGAACATAGGTGGATTTCTGTCTGCCTGTCTCTTGGCGCATTACCCAGAGTCGTTAAATGATTGAAATTGGATTACAAAATAAAAGATTTTGTAGGTAAGTTCCAATTTGGAATTCGAGAATTAAATTTTATTTCAATTAATTTCAAAGAGAAATATGTAACAGTTGGAATTATTATAAAAACTACGCGACTGCATTGTCTTTCAATACCACATACAAAATTATGAATGCAGTTGGTTGGCAATAATTCAATAATTACTCTGTAAACTACATTTTGCAATTTAAAGTCCAACCTATTGATTTTCCATTAAAATTATATATCAAATTATATATATTAAAATTATATATCATATAATAAGTATAGTAAATAATATAATAAAATAGGATAACAATATTTATCAAACACAAATGTTAGATGTAAGTTAGTTATTAAGACACCCTTACAGGGTTCATTGTTGGATATAATTTTGTTAAAGTGTACCACAATGACGCAATAAATATATGAGTATGAGTATGAGTATGAGTATGAGTACAATACAATTTTCTTCTTAATCAAAATCACCAAGTTTTTTCCCATATGGGTTGACAGAGGCACCTCTAGCAGATTTAGTCAGCCACTCAGCTGTTGGACGTAAAAAACGGCTGGGTAATAAAGTTAAAGGCCACAACACAGTTGAATAGTTAGAAGGCCCAGCCCATCGCTATAAAAGATAGGCTAGTATTTAATCGCACATCAAAAATACTAATTTGCACAGCAAAAAAGGATCAACAAAACATCTTTTATGTTTTAAATATTTTATGTGTACTCAAGTTTAAGTTTTAAGTATTTTTGTTGTTCTTACATGTTCAACCTAACACGAAGGATAAAGGGGCTTCACCTAAGCTACCGCAGCATTTTGCCCTGATACTTGCTGTGCAAATCAGTATTTTTGATGTGCAGTTTAATATTTCCCTAAAAGATATGAAGTTTTCTACAAACCACAGTTACAGCACCACTGGTCGACAGCACCGGCGCACGCGCCTATGGTTTAAGAATCACTCTCTGTAAAATGGCACAGACATATTCATTTAATGGTTTTCTAAGAAACATTGTACATTACTATAGTTTTCCATAGTCACGGTTGATCAAGTTTCACCCTTACTAACGATTAGTATACCTTGTTACATCAAACTGTAGGATGTATCTATGGCGATACGCGCAACCTGGCATACGTCAGTGATAGAGACAAAGGTATAGGGTAGGATTCGAAAACTGTACAGGGTGTAAGATAAACATTTATATACAGGTTGATGTATTACGTTACTAGCTGCCCGTGGCAATTTTAGGAGTACTGACCGCTTTGAATTGTAAAGGAAAAACCGAAATTCAATTTGGGAATCGTTTATATAGTTTTTTTTTTCTCTTCGTAAGAACCTTCCCAAGACTTCAACGAATAGTTTGAAAAAATATATATCCAAATTGGACCAGCCGTTTGCGAGATTTGCGCTTACCAACATATTTTGAGATTCATTTAAATTTTTGAAGATAACCATGTTTTTCCCAGATACTTTTGTGTCGTGAGCACCACATACAGTTCACAATTACACATATTAACATACATGAAGCGGGATTATCTTCTTCTTCTCGACCGGAATTTGAACACGGGACCTCTCCCTTGAGGGCAGAACCTTGACTGGTGTGCTAAAGAGGTCGTCAATCTCTGAATGATGGTTTTCCTTGCGAAGTTTTCCATTCTTACCTGAGTTATTAACTGTGCGTATGGAAAAATATGTGATGCTTCGGCCTCTGTAAGAAAGGGCTAGTATTTAATCGCACATCAAAAATACTGATTTGCACAGCAAAAAAGGATCAGGAAAAACACTTTATATGTTTTAAATCTTTTATGTATACTCAAGTTTATGTTTTAAGTATTTTTTGTTGTTCTTGCATGTTCAACCTAACACGAAGTATAAAGGGAGCTTCGCGAACCTAAGCATTGCAGCATTTTTCCCTGATATTTACTGTGCAAATCAGTAATTTTGATGTGCAGTTTAATATTTACCGAAAAGATGATACAATGATGTTTTTTAACTTTTTAACTGGATGTTGTTCAAAACTGTGTTTTGTTAAATATTTTACTTTTATATTTATGTCTCCTTGAGCTAATGCAGCAAATTAATGCCTATATTCTATCCTATTCTATAAATTTCAAATCCTTCACCATAATTCATTTATATTATACCGTGAACCTACCGTAAGACATTCAACTCGCCGGCCACATTAACAGAGCATCATTACTGCGCCCGCGCTGGTGAGGGGGAAGACCGAGCACAATTATTGTACTTCCGTCGAAGGATGTTAGGGTTGGGACCCAGAGCTTTGAGACTGTTATCGATGTTCGTAAAAGTTGAAAGAGTAGGGTGTCATCACAGACCTATAGTGATCGTCTCCTTACGAGGGTCATGCCAAAAAAAATTAGATATTAAAAAAATCCAAATTTTATTCTTTATTATTGATATCTATTTTTTTAAAGTATTACCATGAGCGCGTATACACTTTTTCATCTGGGTAAACCTCTTGGAAAATATCATTGACTATTCTTTGGGTACCTCAGAAATTTCATAATTATAGGCAGCCAGGGCATCTGATTGGGTTTCAAATCGATTTCCTATTAAAAAATATATTTGGAAACAGGTAAAAACCACATGCTGCCAGGTCAGAAGAATATGACGGTTGAGGGGATAAAGTGACTTTGCCAGAGGCAATTATAAGGAGAGCGACATCTTCGGGAGTAAAGTAAAAGGCTTGAGATGCGCGCAAATACCAGACTATACTAGACTAATTTTATTATAGGAAATCCTAGCTTATATACTAGGTTGGTACATGTTATTAATGACGTGTATAAGACATAGTGCGTGATGAATATAAATATACCTTATCTGTGACGGTCGTCAACTTATCTCAACATTACGTGAAAATATGACTAACATATTCGACCGACACAGTGACATTTTTCGAACTAAAATAGTCGAGTGTACTGACAGAAGTGTGCGTGGCTGCGTTATCGTGGTGCCAGAGCAGGTGCTGGGTTCCTGACTTTGGCCGCTGGTCACACCAAGCTGACAACACTTGTGGAGCACAAACTGTCACATGCCATTCTGAGCTGTCAGTTCTTTGATCCGCACCACAGCCGCAATGTGCCCTCTGTCTTGCAGAAAAATGAGGCAATTTATAAAGGCATGTACATGACATGTCTTTATAAATATATATTTCTGTGGTATACTCATTTTTCCATCGCTATTTTCTCATACGGATTGGAAAGGCACAGCTATTGGCATGTTTAGCCAGTTATTCAATACCTCACTTCCATACAACATGCATTACTTCTGGCCCTACACTAGGATACCCTGTGTCGTGGGAAGTGGAAACAGCGACGTCACACACATTTTACAAAACATCCAAGACATGTGATTTACTTTTTTTTTATCTAGCCGGGGATCGAACTCGACAGAGGAGCAAGCCCATCGCCGCAGCAATGGAGATGTTTAGATTTCCTATAATGTTTTCCATCATGTAACGGTGAAAGAACCAACGTCCACAATTTATTTATTTATTTAGGTCGCCAAAGCATACATTCAATCAATCAAAATCAAATCAAAAATCATTTATTTCCATAGGATGTTGTTACATCACTTAGATCCGTCATTACATTTTTTTGGGTGAGTTCACTAACCCAATGGCGGAATCTGTGGAGAAGAGCTCACCGAAGAAACTCCACAGTCGTCGCATCTTTTGCGTTTCCTTTTTTAAATAAAATATTGTCAAATTACAAAATGAATGCTAATTATATATCGAAACAGCCTGTTACTCAAACAATCTATTCCCATGGACATCTGTCCTCTAAGTAATCAGATATCCTGTAGTAACCTTTTTTATACAATTTCTGTTTTATTATTATTTTAAACTTGTCTAAAGGTAAGTTTTTAATATCAGTAGGGACCTTATTGTAATAGCGTATACAATTGCCTTTAAAAGAATTACTAATTTTATGTAGTCGGCTTACATAAGCAACCAACTTGTCTTTATTTCTAGTATTAAAATTGTGTATATCACTGTACTTCTGAAAATTAGTTATATTTCTTTTTACATACACAAGATTGTCATAGATATATTGAGACACAAATGTCAGAATATTGATTTCTTTAAACTTTTCCCTCAGTGACACTCTAGGCCCTAATCTATAAATTGCACGAACAGCCCGTTTCTGCAGAATAAATATACTATTAGCATTCGCAGCGTGACCCCACAATAAAATACCATAGGTCATTAGACTATGAAAGTAACTAAAGTAGACTAGTCTAGCGGTGTCTACGTCGGTAAGAGCTCTAATTTTTTTAACTGCGAACGCTGCCGAACTCAGTCTGTTCGACAATTTATTTATATGAGGATCCCATTGTAGTTTGGCGTCTAAAGTAATGCCCAAAAAGACAGTCGACTGCACAAGGTCCAATCTCTGTCCTTTTATAAATATGTCTGTAGTTACCGGGTTCACATTGGGAAACACGAATTTAATACATTTAGTTTTCTTTTCATTAAGTAATAAATTGTTAACAGTAAACCAGTTCACTATACTAGAGATAGCATTGTTTACCTCGTCATAATTTGATTGCTGTCTTTTAACTTTAAATATCAAAGAAGTATCATCGGCAAACAATACTAACCCATGTTTTGCTTTAACAAGGTAAGGTAAATCATTAATATATACTAAAAACAAGAAAGGACCAAGAATTGAACCTTGCGGTACGCCCATACTTATTGAAGACCCAGGTGATCTTTTCCCATTAACATCGACCATCTGAACCCTATCTGTTAGATATGACTCCAGAAGGCCAAGTGCCTGATCTTTTACACCATAATGGCGTAACTTCCTAACAAGAGTGTCATGATGGACGCAATCAAAAGCCTTGGATAGATCGCAGAAGACACCTATTGCATCCATTGCGTCTTCCCAGGCATCAAAAATATTGTCGATTAGTTCAACACCAGCATCGGCTGTTGAACGACCCTTTGTGAAACCAAACTGAGCAATATGAATTAAATTATTGAGATAAAAATGACTTTGCAATTGATTAAGTATGAGTTTTTCAAATATTTTGCTAAGCGTTGGTAGTATCGATATGGGTCTAAAATTGGTGGGGTCTGATGTACTACCAGCTTTGAATAAAGGTATAACTTTACTTAGTTTCATCAAGTCAGGAAACACACCACTATCTATACATTGATTAAATATACAACAAAGGTGAGGTGCAATACAATCTACAATGGAACTAATAATTTTTACTGATAGACCATGGGCGTCAGCTGTCTTTTTCATTTCCAGGGATTTAAACGCTTTTACAATGTCTTCATTATTTACGTGCCTAAATTTAAAATCTGTTTTACATTCCTCAAAGTTTTGTTTAAGTATAGATTCAGCAGCAGCGGGAGATGAATTTAAAGACTTGGTTGTTGAAACTGGAATGTCCGTAAAGAAATTTTCGAAAGCTTTTGCTACTTCTAGGTCTGTACTTAGCAATTGATTATCTATCTTAAGCTTGAAGTTATTATGTGTAGCTTTGGCCTTTCCAGTCTCTCTGTTTATAATTTGCCAAGTCGTTTTCATTACATTGCTACTAGATTCAATTTTGTTTTTAATGAAATTAGATTTAGCTACGGCACAAACGCGTTTAAACATTTTTGAATAACTACGAACATAATCTAGAAAGGCCATATTTTTGTTTTATGATTTCTCTTCATAGAGTTCATATAATCTTCGTCTGCTCCTATGAATTCCAACTGTCGCCCAATCACTAAACAAAGCTTTGTTATTAACTTTTATAGTTTTTGATTTAAATACCGTATCATATTCATTTTTGACAAGGTTAAATACTGAGTTGTACAACAAATTTGGATCGTCACTGTATGGTATTTCCCATAGTTTATCTAAAATATTATTCCTGTAGTGTTCAAGCCGAGTGTCACTAACGGGCACACATGTAATGTCCTCTTTTTGGTCCTTTTTTATTTTAATATTGAATATACCTATCTGACCAGAGTGATCAGAGGTTAATTTATTGATGACCGATTTGAAAATGGGCGTAATGTTAGTAAATATATTGTCAATGCAGGTAGCAGATGTTGCAGTAATTCTAGTAGGCTCCAAAAACAGATAGTTCATGTTGTGACATAAAAATAAAGATTTTAATCTAGTACAAATATTATTATCCTCTAACAGATTAACATTAAAATCACCACAAATTATAAAAAATTTGTTTTTATCGCTGATTTTAATCAACACTTCATCCATTTTCTTTTCGAATAAATCAAAGGATGAATCTGGTGGTCTGTATACGCTCATTACAATAAGTTGTTCAAGTTCAATACAGGCTATTTCCGTACCATGGAACAGACAGGCTCACTATGTCAACTCGTTCCTTATATTTAAAACTATTATTTACAAGTATTAAGGAGCCACCGTGATCAGCTGTTTTTCTGTTGAACGAACTAGCAACGTGGTGGTTATTAAAGTTGAACATGAACTGATAACTCTTTAAAAAGTGCTCTGTTATACATAAAATATCAATATTATTACAGTTCATGAATAACTCAATTTCCAGTTCTTTACTTAACATGCCCTGCATATTTTGATGAACCACGTTTAAAATATTCTTACTTTTACATTTTTCATTACTAGTAACTTGATTTAATGGGCAAGATGAAGGTATATTAATACATAATACATTAATACTTAAGCTAACATATGACACTATTGTTACTAACTAAATGCTACTCTAATTATAGGCAACAATGGAAAAGAAAGAAGAAGAAAGAAAGAAAGAAACATTTATTCACAAACACACAGGACACGCATATTAAACAAAAAAAAACAAAAATACATATAACAAGTGTGTCTCTGTGGCACTGAACCGGACACTGGCTCAGCATTATGCTGAGATGTCAGACACCTACAGCGCTGATTTTCAGCCAGCACCGTCGGTGACTCACGGAAACGTCATACCAAAAGAATATATATCTATAAAATACCTAGATTTTTGGGACAGGCGAAAGAGAAATAAACATAAATACAAAGTGAGATAATAATGTAAACACAACATAGATGCAGCTTCATTAATATAATATTTACAGTAAGAATTAAAAACAAAACTAGATAAAAAAAAGAAATGCAATTGGCATATTTATTGCTGTCACAGTGCTGGGGATTAGGATGTTTTCTGGAGCGTCAACAAATAGCCTTTAAGCATACGCTTAAAGGTGTATCTGCTAAGCGCCCCTTGGATAGGAGGAGGGATATCATTCCAGCACTTAGACGCCGCAAACTTGAAACTACCTCTGAAAGCAGCGGTTCGGTGCATAGGTATAATGGCCATTGCCTTGAACCTGCGCACACTTTTGGACCAAACCAGTTTATTAAAAAGGTAGGTGGGGGGTTTTGTGTCTTACCACCCCGAACAGCAGAGTGGCCAAGTGCAGGCGCCGGCGTGCAGGCATGTTAAGCAAGTTAGCGGCGTTCAAGTATGGAGTGATGTGGGACCGGGGAGGGACTCTGAAACAAAAACGAGCACATGCGTTCTGCACTCGTTGTATGAGCCTCTTGGAACGACCAGTAATGCACCCATCATACACGACATCACAATAGTTTAACCTAGATAATATAAGTGATTCACATAGGTCAACACGCAAATCGACACTAAGGTAATCTCGTATATTATATAGAACTTTGAGGCGATAGAAGCAGTTACTCACAACATTTAGTATGTGGTTCTCAAAGCGCAAATTCCCGTCTATTAAAAGGCCGAGGTTGGTTGCTTCTACCACCCGTTCGATTGGTTCGCCCATGACGGCGACATTCCCGGAAGTCAGAGCTTCAAGGGTATTACGGATTTGATGTTTTGACCCAAAAACGACATATTTCGACTTGCCAGGATTAAGAACTAAACAGCTCTTGTCCGACCAAGAGGAAATACGGTCTAGGTCAGCATTTATCTTGTTTTTGGCAGCAGATGTGTCTGACGGCTCGCTGGAAAAGTAAAGTTGCACGTCGTCCGCGTACAGGTGATACTTGCAGCTCTCTATACTGTTAGTGATATCAGCGCTATACAGTATGAAGAGCAGAGGCCCGAGTATCGAACCCTGCGGTACTCCTCTTGTCACAGGACAAACAGAGGACCGCAGAGCACTACCATCCACCCTACGCAATGTAACTGCCTGCGCACGGCCAGACAAATAGCTACTGAACCATTTTGTAGCAGTGATATCAAACCCGTAATAAGACATCTTGGATAATAGTAGGGGTATGCTAATACAGTCGAAGGCCCTGGAGAAATCTAAAAGTACTAAAAAAGTACTTTTACCAGCATCGCGAGCTTGTAAGATGTTATCGACTACATCGAGCAGCGCAGTAGCTGTCGATCGACCTTTGCGAAAACCTGACTGCAGTTCAGGGAGTATGCTGTTTTTCTCCAGGTAATCGGACAGCTGTTCGCAAACTACCCGTTCTATTATCTTCGATGCACAAGGAAGAATACTTATAGGTCGCAGTTGAGACATTTCAGTGGGATTCAGTTTTTTTGGTAACGGGGTCACCTGGGCGATTTTCCAGTCAGCTGGGAAAGTCATTGTCAGAATGCTCATATTAATAATGTAAGTCAGTACGTCTGTAGTTTTCGGTAATGTCAGAAGTATCATGTCAATATCAATTGAGTCGAGTCCTTTTGCTGTGGTTTTTATTGACGTAATGAGTTTTGTGACGGCAGTAGCAGTAGTAGGAGAAAGCGTGAAAGTTTTGTCATTATGTCTATTAAATTCAAAAAAAGTTAAGTCAGATAAAGTAACTTCCTCTTTCCCAGGAATATTAAGGAAATGACGGTTTATCAAGTCAGGGTCATCCAATTGTGCCGGGAGGTCAGTCTGCGTCTGTGAATCTGGAAGAACAGTGCGCTTTAAGGTTTTCCAGAGAGTCTTCGAGTCGGTAATGTCATTAATATGATGCGTGAAGAAGGCACGTTTCTCGTTATAAATGGCTTCTATCACAAGGTGCTTCAGGTCGAGGTAATACCGCTTGTGAACATCGCTTCCGGTTCGTTTGTAACGAGTGTGAGCCTCGTTTCTGAGCCGCATCATGAGCCGAACGTTGCTCGTGAGCCATGGTTTAAGTGCCTCCTTCACCACTATCATCTTCTCCGGCGCGTGTCTGTCGAAGAGTCCTAGTAGCAGTAAGACAATGGCATGCAATAAAATTTAAAAAAATCTTGTGAAAACTTACAAAATTAAAACATTTCAGATTGCGACTAAATTATTAAGTAATTAAACAAAATTATGCTGTTAAAGTTAATTTCATTTAGCTATACTAATGTTATATAATTTAAGGTAATTATTTGCAGACAGAGAAGGAAGAAACAGATAACTTCTTAATTACTTACAAAGAAGAGCAAAAATGTATTCTACCTATTTGTTCCTCTTCCTCTCGGCTTGCTTAGAGGATGAAGAAGAAACAAAGAAAGATTTATTTTTGCTAGGAAGTACATTATGTTTGAATGATAGAAGTGAATCAGCAAAACTGTCCAAGTGAAAAGTTTTATTCAAAAGCCTCATCAGCCATTAATGGGCGAGTAGTTCCCTGGATTAGTACGAGAAGCTTTGTCCGAGAAAAGGTTATATTGACCAGGACGAGGAAGCCGCGACGGCATTTTAATGTTAAGACTACCTATTACTAATTAGGTCTATGGAAACAATGCTTAATGATAAGTTACTTAAATCTTCAGTGATCTCAAAACCAATGAGTGATAATTTATTTTGCCCTTCTTTGTCCACAGTGGTGCAACCTAGAAAATAGGTAAAAATTACGTATAAGCACTAAGCATATTTGTAAATTGGTATCTACTGTAACTTTAATAAAGAACTTTTCGTTTAATCGTTTGCTTTCTGCAATAATCTATTGTTTATATTAATGACTTTTAAACAGGTTTTATTGAATGTTTGTCATACCATATCAAAATCACATTTTGCGCGATTTCATCGACAACCACAACACCAGAGTCCCTTCCCCACACTAGGGCCCCAACCCTGCGCGCGCGGCGGACCGCGTCCAAGGAACGCAACTGCAAGTAACGGCCAAGCTTGCTATACCCGCCTTATTTTACGTCAGGTAGCAATAGCGCCGTTTCTACTGTTTGCTGGATTCAAGATCTAAAAAGCATAGCAATGCAACTTTCATGCCAGACTTTTTAGATCCAATATCCAAAGGATAATATTATTATATAACCTTTTATAGAACGTAACATAGCAACTTATCTCGGGTCATAGCCATGTCATATAAAATATCTGGCATATTTAATATATTCTACACATGCATACGCTTTCTATGTATATTTTGCAGGCT
This sequence comes from Argyresthia goedartella, assembly GCA_949825045.1. Taxonomy (NCBI): domain Eukaryota; kingdom Metazoa; phylum Arthropoda; class Insecta; order Lepidoptera; family Argyresthiidae; genus Argyresthia; species Argyresthia goedartella. Next base: position 22,409,073 of record OX463834.1, read on the forward strand.
TGTAAATGGCCAAAACCCGGCCAAAAAGAAACACCTTACTGATTCCAGTTCCCATAGAAAGCATAAACAATTACATACAGGCACACACATTGCCTCTGCCCCTACAATAGGATACCCTGTGTCGTGAGAACCACAAACAGCGACGTCACACACATATAAACATCCAAGACCTGGGTTTTTTTCTTTACCCCAGCCGGGGATCGAACCCGGGACCTCTCGCTTGGTAGCCACAGCCACAATCGCTGCACCACAGAGGTTGTCTCTAGCAGTAAAGCAACTACAGCTAAAGCTTGCTACGCCCACTTTTATTCAACGTGAACACCGCTTCTACAGTTTACTAGCGATCTATCTATAAACTTTAATTCTACCAAAAAATTACCAAAAATAGTGGGACTTTTCTAAACTTACCAGACTATTGCCCGGTTTCCGAAAGGAAAATTAGCTGCGACAACTTGCTAAACTCCTGTTTAACTTATAGCCAATCACGTGTCACTATTTTGAATTAACCTTCGATGAGTCATCTGTTACGTTTGTCCATTTTTTCGGAAACTGGGGGTGTATTAATTATGACCATTTCGCTAGCCCGCGCGTCTCCGAAGGTCTTGACCGATTTTGACCTGGTGTTGCTGGAGTCGCCGCAGTTGTGAGAGTGAAAGGGCCATAATACATAAGGTGATACACACTTTAAGCTGCAGTTCAAGCTAGCTCCGTGGTCTAATGGGTTTCACGCTTGCTTCTCACACAGGAGATGCAGGTTCGATTCCCGACCAACCATTGAGATGATAAATTTATCTTAAGTGCATTATACGGAGTTTGTAACGGTGATGGAAAACATCGTAAGGAAACCTTCAATACTCCAAAGCTGCGGCGATGGGCCAGCCCCTTGTCACGCAAAATGGAGTATTGAATAACGCACACACTGGCTCAAAGTGGGCCCAATTGTGCCTCTGCCACCCCGTATGGGAAAAGGCGTGACACTATTATGACCAAGCTAGCTGTAAAGTTGTGTAAACAACAACTTATTTTGTTACTTGCAAAACTTTATCCATGGCCTCCATTAAAACATTAATCTGAAGTAGAGTTTTTATTCGGGAACTGATGAAATAAAACCGGTCAAGTGCGAGTTGGACGTTGGACCCGCACACGAAGGGTTCCGTACCATTATACACGGAAGTAAAACGACGGTCTTTTGTACGAGTCTACGTTTTTAATTTAAAATAATAAAAACCTTAACCTTAAATATTAAAAAACCGGTCAAGTGCGAGTCTAAATCGCGCACGAAGGGTTCCGTACCACCGTTCAATGGAAGCGATGGTGTGGAGTGAATAGTTTGGATTTTACACAGCAAAATATTGTTTACAAAGTTATTGGTGCGGTTACTTTCACACTCCATGTACGTAACCAGGTGCATCCATAAGTTTGTATGTGGTATTGAAAGAATTGTTGTATGGGAGCCCCCTTAAATATTTCTTTTATCCTGTTTTTTAGTATTTGTTGTTATAGCGGCAACAGAAATACATAATCTGTGAAAATTTCAACTCTCTAGCTAGCTAGGTTCTTGAGATACAGCCTGGTGACAGACGGACGGACAGCGAAGTCTTAGTAATAGGGTTCCGTTCTTACCCGTTGGGTACGGAACCCTAAAAACCAGGTAGGACTTCATTCAGGGCTGTACATCGAAACATTGAAAAATAGTTTTGTGTATGTTGATTGTAAGTATTGAACCAAGTAGGTTCTCAGGTTAACGAAACTCTTTGCTCGTTGAAACCGAAAGTGCGTAGAAATTGAGTAACTTATAAACAGAAATAAAATCGTATGTGATAAAAAACTTTATATGTATTGTTTACTATAATTAGAATGAGCAATATTAATCGTAAAATGTAAACACAAAAGTCAATACCCGCAAGTAAAGATATTTTCCAATGAAATCTTGGTTCAGTTCACCAATAATAAAAAAATTGGCTAAGAAAATGGCCATAACCAATAAGCTCTTTTATGGGTACTTCTTTTAATTCTTGAAAATGCGTACGTTTCATTATTTGTTGTTATGCGGCAATAGAAATAAGCCGTCTGTGAAAATGTCAACTCTGCCTATTTCGTTTGATCCGGTAGAACCCGGTGACGGACGGACGGACAGACGGACAGCGAAAGCTTAGTAATAGGGTCCCGCTTTGCACCCTTAGGGCATTTAACCCTAAAATCCAGTTAAAAGTCCCAAAATGTCTTAACTATCAGTTTCCTACTATTTCACGTTACTTATAAATATGTACAGTAGAGTCTTATCAGGATTTTATCTGCATCTCTTATGAAACCGTGTTATAATTTATAAACCTTATGCAATAACTGGTTCTAATTGCTTTTCAACGCGATTTAGAAAGACTAGTACTGTATTGTATTGTACTGAAAAACATAACATTACAAGCTTAAGTATACTTTTACCACTAATCTAAGTACATGACAGGTGGAGAGAGCCATACCGAATCTAATTTGACAAACTGAACATTACAACTACTTGTCTAAAAGAGTACAAATATTTATAACCTATGGCTGCTGATTAAGAGCTGTCAGATTTCTACCTTTATTAGTTCTTTAGTTAGTTTTGACAATTTCAGAATTCCATCTATAGTCAATATGTAAGACTGCTTTCCAATGGCTTGTGTTTAAACGAAATTTTACTACCAATAAATTCGAAATGACCGCTAGATTTAGTAAACGATCACCAAATTGTGTTTGGATAAATGATCACCAAACTTCTTTTTATGTTTTGTGTACTTAAGTACTTTTATGTTCAACCTAACACGAACTTCAATACTTTTTACTTGGACATTTAGCAACAGTCCAGAAACACCTCCATTAATTTCATGTTAGAGTCCAAAGTCCCACTTGGTCAAATGCTCCATTATCACTCTATTTCGGTGTCAAATAAACACGTTACTTTGGCCTACGGTAAACTGGCGTGTTTAAAACAATCGTGAATAATACACAAAACCCGTTTTTATTCAACCTAAATTGATTCCAGTCCATTATTTCATTCGCTATATTATCCGCTATAAAATCATCTAGCTACATAACGTACCGACATATAAGTTTTATGTTGCTCGTTGATTAAAATCACTAGGAACAGAGGAGTAATGTACGAAGATAAAACATATGTATGCGATGAGCTTGAGGGGAAAAGAGATGGCGCTATGTGGGCTGTGTTGAAGAGAGAAAGGAATGGCAACAGTCATCTTTTATATGACCTAAGTGGTTTTACAAGGATTTGTTCTGGCAGTTTGTATAGATGCCGCTTCTCAAACATGTATTTTTAACAACCTTATGCTAGGTCCAATGGAACCAAATAACAGTGTCCAACAAATCTAGGAGTAGAAACTTCGCTCACTTCTAGTTCTTAAATCATTACTAAACTTGGTACTTATGTATTCTTTCACGGGTCAATGCATTCTCTACTACAACAAGATACCTCTGGAGATCTTGAAATTGCCATTTGAGCAATATAAAAACCATGTTAAAGCGACTTTGTCGAAAAAGGGATATTACAATGTTCAAGATTACTTAAATGATGGGTCTGTATGGGGTTAATCTGGCTCAACACAGACCTTGCTGTTAATAATTTTGTAATTATTTATTCCTGCTTATTAATTATGATAATGACTAAATATTATATTTTGAATTAGTTAAACATAAGCAATTTTTAAAAAGAGATCTAAAAATCAATCTGTGGGGGATTCTCCGCCCTTCTTCTCCCACAAGTGGTCCAATGTAGAGAAGTGGCAAAAAATGACGATTGCTCAGTATATGTAAATATCTACAGTAATAAAGACATTTGAAATTTGGAATTTGTTTATCTACACACATATTATAACATAAACCCTCTTTACTGCGTACAAAAACCGAACGTTACGATCAGCATAATGTTAAACTACGTGGTAAAAACTCATTTCTTATCTGAAAAATTACACATCATGACCATAATGTGTAGTTTTTCTACATATTATAACATTCAAATATCGAACGCCGACGCCCGACTGCGTGCCGCCCCTAGTTTGCCCGTGAAGTTGGTACTACTGAACAAGCTAAATAACTGCAAGGCCACAATGCCGGTCGAACATGCGGTCCTGAACACAATCAAATCAAATAATATTAAATACATAATGCTATGTTTTGTTAATTTCCTACCGAGTTACATTGTTACCTAACAGAAGATAACTCGTACACAAAAAACAATTGTGTTTTTTATCCCCCATCTATCCCATCCAACGTCTCTATATCAATGGTCGGCGCACGCGTTGAGTTTTTACACAACACACACACACTTATACACATCTCTACCAAATACTCACACTCAGTAACATGCACAGACATTTTAGTGTGTGTTTTAACGGCAATTTCTAGAACTTATGACACACTTTATGATTGATGCCACACTTGACATCATGTAGATATGATTGAGATCAGTAAATTGCTTTTAGCGATAAGCCCGCACTAATTAAGCTGCTGTGATTAATCAGAAAGTATGTGTATGTTTGTTAAAATTTACTGTTTTTGAGAGTTATAACTTATAAGTCATATAACTTAATTTAATTTCCAGTATTTTTTTATTTTATTTTTAATTTTTTTAATAATAATAATCGTTTTTTCATCAAACAAAATACAACAGAACAGTTACAGTATTTAAGATGTGTTTAGCTATAGTTGGAGTAAACATACGGAAACATCTGAACCTGAGCTGGGTATAACCTGTATTTCAGGCTCAGCATTCTTCCCTAAATAATATAATTGCTAATAGAGCTGACACAGAAAAACAATCAAAACGTAAAAATACTAAAACTAAACTACTTCATACGGACTTAAATTTAAGTTAGAAGATCTCAGAAGTCTTGATCCCCTCTATCCTAGGTTTGATGGAAAGATTGGAAGGATCCTAGGATTGTCAACTTCTTCGTCGTCATCAATCAGATCATCATAATCAATTAGATTTCTCATGCTCAATGCGGATTTGGATGACCCGACATTCCTAAGAAATATCTTGTGGACAGAAGAGTCCAAAATCCGATGAAGATGGGATTACCAATTACCACAACACTCATCACTGTGCCCCAAAAGAACTAAGAAATCAGAAAAAGAAGAGGGTAAATGGGTCCCAAAGAAGATTTAGCGTAAACGTGTTTATGGGCATTATTTCCAATTATTTGATTGGACCTTACTTTCTACCCGATAATTTAAATGAAGAGAACTATGAAAACTTCCTGAGACCTCAACGATTTGATGGATGATTTGCCACTGAACCTAATCAGGGACATGTGGTTCCAGCATGATGGCTGCCCTGTACATTTCCGAAGAAGTGTCAGAGAATGGCTGGACACAAATTAGCCCCATAAATGGATAGAACGAGGTGGGGCTATACCCTGGCCAGCCAGAAGTCTGGACTTAACCCCCATGGAATTTATGTGTGGGGGAACATGAAGAGTCTCGTCTACAGCGAGCCCAATCCAATTGCGTCAGTCGAAGAATTGAAAGTCAGGATAATCAACGCGGCCAACGAAATTAGAAGAACATTGACTGCTGGTGTAGTAAAAACAGAGCTTTGCAGAAGAATGCGAAGAAGTTAATAAATGTTATTTTGTACAAACTTACCTATTGTTTTGCTTTACTTTCTAGGGCCAAAAAATAAATTAGGCTTAATAAGCGTAATTATTTTTACGTCCACTATCGCCTATCAAACTAAGTTTTTTCCTACGAGATAAATAAGACCCTGGAGTGTTATACCTTGTTGGATAGCTGATGAAACGTAAATATTTTAGGCACATCTGCGAAACGTCTGCTATAATTTTTTTTGATATTTCTTAAAGAAAGATAAAGATAAAGCTTTTAGTAACTTTTTGAACTTCCAATCGTCCAGAACAACGTATTTAGTTAACTTACGTAAGATTTTGGTTACTAAGTTCATAGAGCATCTTAAACTGCATGTAAAAAATAAATAATAATAATAATGTTAAGGCGCACCAATTTCAAAATATTATATTTAATGGCAAAAAAAAACGGAATTTTAATATCTTAATGTTGTGATGATGCTTATGCATCTTCAGATTTTCTTCTTGCCAAACAAGCTTGAAGGTTTGAGACATTCAGCTGTCCAGGATTTTTTTGCGAGTTTCGCACACGAATCTTGGCGGCGGCATACTCGACGAAAACGTTTATTGCTGGCCAAGCACTCATGTCAGTATAAAAGGAAATGCATTATTATAAAGATGAAGAAATGTAAGCTTTTAAGGGTTCCATACCCGAAGGGTGCCAAACGGAACCCTATTACTAACCGCTGTCCGTCCGTCCGTCCGTCCGTCTGTCACCAGGCTGTATCTCATGAACAGCGACAGTGACAGTTAGACAGTTGAAACTATAACAGATGATGTATTTCTGTTGCCACTATAACAAATAATACTAAAAAATATAATAAAATAAACATTTAAGAGGGCTCCCATACAACAATTCTCTCAATAACACATACAAACTTATGAATGCACCTGGTTACGTACATGGAGTATGAAAGTGGACGCACCAATAACTTTGTAAATAACATTTTGCTATATAAAAACCAAACCATTCACTCCACACCCTCCCTACCATTGTACGGTGGTACGGAACTCTTTGTACGCGAGTTAGACTCGCACTTGACCGGTTTTTACATGAGAATTTTCAATAAATGAAGAGAATGCCTTGGCGCTATTTTAGCTATCATTCGTTAATTTTGTGTGTTGCGATACGTTTGCGCTTACGAATTGAAGTTGACTCGAGATTAGTGCTTACTCGTTTTTAGGGATCCGTACCCGAAGTGTGCTAAACGGGATCCAATTATAAGCCTCCACTGTTCGTCAGCCTGTCTGTCCGTCTGTCCGTCCGTCAGCGTACTTGTATCTCTTAAACCGTAAAGGGCAGAGAGTGGAAATTTTCACAGAATGTGTATTTATGTTGCCGTGAACTATGAAATATACAAAATTTTATAAATCAAAACGTTCCCCATACAAGAGACGTGTTTTAAAGCGTTTTAGGGTACCGTACCTTAAAAAGAAACAACGGAAACGTTATAGGATCACTCGTGTGTCCTTCCTTAGGTGTGTAAAAGTATTAATTAAATTAAACTAAAGTATAAACTAGTGTATGTAACACTCTCGAGTGACATTATTGTGAAACTCCCATTCGGCTCGTTTCATAAACCCACTCTCGAGTTTTAACGCCCTCCATTAAGTATCAGTCACATAATAGTAGTTTATGTGACTGCTGCATAATGGAGGGCATTAAAACTCGAGAGTGGGTTCATGAAACGAGCCGAAGGCGAGTTTCATAATAATATCACTCGAGAGTTTTAATGCCTAATTATGTACAGTTACATACACTAGTTTATCTACACACATATCATACCCGGAACCGCATGTTTGACCGGCATTGTGGCTCTGCAATTGTTTAACTTGTTCTGTATTACCAACTTCTCGCAGGCGGGCGTCGGCGTTCGAAATTTGAATGTCAGTACCAACTTCACAAACAAACGGGGCGGCACGCGGGTGGGCGTCGGCGTTCGAAATTTGAACGTCATTATATGTAGAAAAACTACACATAATGACCATTATGGGTAGTTTTCCAGATACGAAACGAGTTTTTACCAAGTAGTTTAACATAATGCTGATTGTAACGTGCGGTTATTGAACGCAATAAAGAGGGTTTATGATACGTGTGTAGATAAACTACTATAAAATGACCTATTTCTGGACAGATCTTCTTTGATATACCATATGTATTTCTGAGACCCAAACACGAATGTGTTACGCAAACAAAATAATTTTGAATTTGGGTAGCATATTTGGGGTGCAAATAAGAAAATTACAAAAAAGTTTTTCAAACTGTATCGTTTGACAAGTTAAAATCCTGTGCGAGGATAGCAAGTATAATTATAATTTTGACTTATTTCAAAAAATGACCATTCACTCCCCTGAAACGAATGATCCAAATTTTTTAAAAAAAATATTTATTTATTTATTTATTTGTATATTAACGAAACCAACGGTTAGCAAAATTACTTAAGAAAAAGTTAAAGTTATGGTGTTAAGATAAACCTACAGTTTCGATTAATTAATAGTACAATTTGACTTTTACTAATAGTCAGCATTTGAATTTTACATAAAAAATGCACAGAACAAATAAAAATAGCTACTTAAATAATTTTACCATCAATATTTAAAATTTTAGTGGCACTTTGCTTAAGCACATTAAACAGATCTAAATCAGAAAAGCTTTCATATAAACTTTAGAGGTTCTACGGACAAACGAATTACCAGTATAATTAGTACTACTTGAAGGAATATGACGTAATATAGTTGATCTTTATGGCTTGTTGCCATAATGATCACCAAAATATTTTTTTCCTACCCAAAATGGATAAATAAACACCAAAAGTTGCAAAAAATATCAGGGCAAAATACTGCGGTAGCTTAGGTGAAGGGTAAAGGGGGTGAGCGAAGCGAAGCCCCCTTTATCCTTCGTGTTAGGTTGAACATGTAAGAACAACAAAAATACACAAAACATAAAAAGAAGTTTGGTGATCATTTATCCAAAGACAATTTGCTGGACAACATTCTGGCAGTCATTTCGAATTTATTGGTAGTAAAATAGGTGCGTTTTTGGTAATGGTTTAAACATAAGCCGTTATTTATTGACATAAGTAAAGCAGAAAAAATATTGATAAATGTATGGTCCGGCTTTTTTGCGGCCACAGGCTCAGGGCGCAACACCTCTAACGCCCCTGTCATATGACCTCTCGCCCAGCGTGTGACCCTTGACTGAGTTATCAGGTGATTCTGCTGGTCTGTTACCAAGAGACCAGAGTTTATGGTCATGCTCACTAAAATCTCTTTTCTTGCGGCGGCTCTGGGTAGCGGGTTGCTCCCCTCCCTCAAAAACTGGCGAGGGGGGTGATGGCTGGTGCACAAGACATCCTCGTGAACGGGTGCTGCTTGGGGGGACTGCTCCAGTCTGGTTTCTCATCATAAGTTATTTTCATTACAGCTTGTCTTTGTCCTTTTTTTTTTTTGTTATTTTGAGACATCTTATTGGCACTTATGGATTCGATGTTATAATATTGTCATTAGATTAGATAATTTTTATATAGTACATTGTGTAAAAAAAATGACGAAAATTTAAAAAAATACATCCCCGTAGAGTTTCTTGGTGCTTCTCTGACGGGCGTATTTCCGAAAACAGCTAGAGTTAATGGAGTTTCCTTTTCCTGCGCGAGATTCAGCAAGGAATCACCACTTGAAGGAGAAATTTTCTTTTTCAAACTCAAATCAGTTATGTACTAATTAGTTTAGTTGAACTGATTTGATTTATTTCTTATTTTTTCCATGTATATGAGACTTAACTACACTTAATTAAATCTCATATATTTGATTTGTAAAAGTGCATTATTTGGCCTATTTGCGATAAATAATTTGATTTGATTTGATTTGAATGGTAACTCTTAGAATTAATAGAGTTATACATCTGAGTAGCTGATGAAGCCCTCTCTTAGTCTATGTGAAATAAATGTTAGCGTATTCTTGTACCGACGTGAGAACCTCCGACTACTAAATGTTAGCGTATTCTTGTACCGACGTGAGAACCTCCGACTACTAGAAAATGCCCCCATCTCGGCAGAATTGTTGATTTGCCGATTTCCTGAATGAAATTCACTACGATTTGTATATTTTCTAACTATTTCCTCAAATTCAAGCAAAAAGCCCCATTTTGCGATTTTTCATAAACGGCAGGTCGCGGTCGCGCAGTCCAAGAAATTGACGACCCGAATGGCCGAGTCGGCAGTGACCCTGCCTACGAAGCCAAGGGTCCCGGGTTCGAGTCCCGGTAGGGGCAAATATTTGTTTGATGAGAATGGATGTTTGTACCCTAGTTATGGTTGTTTATCTATCTAAGTATAATATTTATCTTTATAAGTATGTGTATCGTTGTCTAGTACCCAAGATACGGGGAATCCTAGTTTGGGACTAGATCAATGTGTGTAAATAGTGTCCAAGGTATTATTATAATTATTATTAAGAAATAATGTTTATTTCCGGGATTTTAGTATATGAAATTCGTACGGATTGCTAATTACATGACCTAACATGGTAAATTTGGTGACAATGGCAATTTACAGCCCGCACACAGCGTATTTTTTTTTCAAACCGCTAATTCCATGTCTGCCCGAGCAGCCGTGGGGCCTTTACAGAATTCTATGATGCTTCTCAAGAAGACCTGTGGCGATCAGAGGTTAAATAGAGGGTAAAATTGAACGACTTATCAGAAAATAAAAGAAAAAGTTTTTCAACTGTATCGATTAATATGTCAAATGAAAGGGCTTGTAGCGAGGATCTCAAATATATTTTTTTCATAATTTTGTAACGCTTATTTAGAAAGTTATTTAAGAAAAAAATCGCTCGAACGTTGAACCAAAAAAAACCTTAATTGTGTTCGGACTCTATTATCAAAATACTCAACGCAGATTTACGTCTCAACCATCCGGTCGAACGGAACCCTTCGTGTATGTGTCCACCTCGCACTAGGCCGGTTTTATTCTTGCACGATGGTATCGAAAACCGAATCCTTCGTGAATGAGTTGGACTCGCACTTCACCGAAATTTTTTCTTTCGGGCCTAGCATCTATCTGCACAGCTTTCTGGCTTATTGCATTCTACGTGTAAGCCGATCTGTCAGCGATGAGTTCCTTATAAATCCACCTTAATTCTTTGTACTTGGCCTCTTCCTCTAACTTCTATATCTTTTATATACTCCACACGAGGCAGCTTCCTCGAACTTCTTGCAAACATACACGACCCGAATGGCCGAGTCGGCAGTGACCCTGCCTATGAAGCCAAGGGTCCCGGGTTCGAGTCCCGGTGGGGGCAAATATTTGTTTGATGAGAACGGATGTTTGTACCCTAGTCATGATTGTTTATCTATCTAAGTATAATATTTATCTATATAAGTATGTGTATCGTTGTCTAGTACCCAAGATACAGGGAATCCTAGTTTGGGACTAGATCAATGTGTGTAAACAGTGTCCAAGGTACATATTATTATTATAATACATGTATGTAAGCAGCAACACAAGTCGCTGACCCGTCTTCGGCCGCACGTGCCGTTTATTTATCAATTACACGAAGAGATTTGAACTTCTCGCTCTGCCGGCCGACTGTGGCGGCGCGGAACCGACGCCCGCTATGTACACCTGGCAAGAGAGTTGGATGTACCACTGTAGCCATAATATTATAAACCTAGCAAGAGGTCTGTGGTCTAGTGATTTCATGCTCGCTTAATATGCAGGAGATGCGTGTTCGATTCCGCTACTTACGTTGTCAGCAGTGGATTCGTTTTCAATTCCAACGTTCTATCGGTGACGGCTGTGGTGATGGGCTAGGTCCCTCTAAAAATTCAAATTCATATTCGCAATCAAGCGCTTGATACTCTCAAAGGCATCAAAACCTAATATCATATAATTTAGCACAAAGCTAGTATTTATAGCACAAATAAAGGACAAAATTCGAAAACTGTAAATTTATAGTTCCTTCATAAAAAAAAATGCGATTTGTGCGGATCCCTCGGTGCGCTAGTCCGACGCATACTTGCCGGTTTTGATGCAAGGCGTACTGTTCATCGACAAATTCTGTCCTGTCTTTTATTCCTTAGAATAAAAGACAGGACAGAATTTATCGATGCTTTTCCTTATGCCAAGCCAGATCTTTCAATATTTCTCTGGCACACTTCAATATTTATACAAAAGAACTTGCATTGAAAATATATCTATATTATCTGAAGCTGTAATTATGTTTCTAAGACCAAAGGTAACCCGGTATATACCCAAATAAAGTATTGTCTTCCCTTATTTCTTTGATACAAGAATAGAATAGAATAGAATAGAATAGAATATGCGTTTATTCAAGCGTCACAATACACAACACATAGCACAACATAGGAATATACAAAAATAGGAATACACATGGACAACAACAAAAGTGGGTATATTATGTGATGTAAATGGCTTCTTAAGAAAACTGCGTAGTGTGCTGGTTGTATACGGCGACGGTGAAACGGCTCCGGCTCAGCATTATGCTACAGGGCCTACAGGAGGACCTGAAGCGCTGGTATTATGTCGGAGCCGGTGTGACTGAGTGTGTTGTTTTGTACGGTGTTGATTAGACTACGTAATATGTATAGATAAGAGATATAAACAATAAATAGCATAATATAAATGTAGGGTATATGAGTATAGAGTTTGTGTGTGGCATGTAAATAATGGTATAAAGTACGATAAATAAATAAATAAATAAATAAATAGGCACAGTAATTATGATAAATATGAATAATGTACAAACATGTTTGAAAAATGCAAGAGGTTTTGGGGGTCAGAAACGAAGGCTGCCGATGCAGACTGCAGAGATAGCTTCAGTTATCCGCTTTTTGAAGGGCTAGTAAATAGGCTTTGTATGCTGTTTTATAGCTAATTTTTTCACGAATTGGCGGAGGGATATTATTCCAGCATTTTGTAGCCAGATATCTGAAGCTACCCCTGAAAGCAGCAGTCCGATGCCGGGGAATGGAGAGTATATTTGTTGAGCTGCGGTTCATGTGGTGATTGGAAACTTTCCATGAGAGCTTTTCGTGAAGGTATTCAGGTATCCCTCTCTTTATAACACCGAACAAGAGCGCTGCAAATTGAAATTGTTGTCTGCCTTTCATTTTTAAAACATTTGCTCGATTCAGATAGGGCGTGATATGAGTACGTGGTGGGACGATGTAACAATAGCGAGCGCAGGCGTTCTGCACTCTCTGTACCAATCGCTCAGTGCGCTTACACAAACGCGGCCCGTATACTGTAATGCTGTAGTTAAGCTTTGACAACACTAACGCCTCACAGAGCTCTACTCGTATTTCTTCTTTTAGGAATTTCCGAATTCTGTAAAGAATATTTAACCTGTAAAAACAGTTTTTGACGAGCTCGAGAACATGTTTGTCAAAACGCAGCTCCTCATCCATGATTAGACCCAGGTTCCGCGCTTCACGCACTCGCTCCACTGGTACCCCCGATATAGCAATTTGTGGATTCATATCGCCAATAGTATTCACCTGGTGTCTCGAGCCGAGTATCATGAACTTTGATTTTTTTGGGTTTAGGACCAACGCATTTTTGGAGGACCAAGTTGTTATACGTTCTAAATCCGCATTTATCCTCCGCATAACATCAGGAAGCGATTCTTTGTTCACTTTAATATAAAGCTGTAAATCATCGGCATATAGATGATATTTGCAATGGTGAATGCAGCTTGTGATATCAGCGCAGTACAGAATAAATAACAGAGGACCCAATATGGACCCTTGAGGAACACCTCTACAGGTGGTGACTTTTTGAGAGTGATTTTTGGTTCCGTCACTATTTGTTAAGACTACTTGTTGGTTGCGGTCTTTGAGGTAAGTTTCCACCTTAGCCTTTCCAAGCTAAGCTACTATGGATTTTTATTAAGTTTACCACTTAATAAAAATCCATAGTAGCTTAGCTTGGAAAGAATTAAATCCACATTGATGGAGTCAAATGCTCTAGAGTAGTCAAGTAGGACGAGAAACGTGGCATTCCCAGAGTCTTGGGATGCTAATACGTTGTCAACAACATCAAGAAGTGCCGTCGTTGTACTACGATTCTTTCTGAAACCTGATTGAAACTTTGGAAGAAGGCCGTGTGTTTCCGCAAATGAAATTACTTGAAAGTACACAAGTTTTTCGAGAATTTTAGAGAGGTACGGTAGTATACTTATAGGTCGTAGATCAGATATTGTTTTGGGGTTACTTATTTTTGGGGTCGGACGGACAATAGACGCCTTCCAAGATGATGGGAATATAGAGGTAATCAAGGATTGGTTTAGAATATGAGTAATTATTTTAAGTGTTTGCGGTAATGTGAGAATTAACATATCCATTGTAATTTTGTCCATACCACAGGCGTGTGAGTTCTGTTTAAGAATAATTTTACTGACATCATGCTCATTCACTTGTTTAAGTCGGAAAACACCAGGACCAAACCTATGGTATTCGTAAAAGGTGAGATCTGACATTCTTACACGATCTTCCCCGGGGATATTCATAAAATGAGACATAATATCGTTGGGATCAGCAAAGTTGTCAGGAAGTTCATTTGGTTTTTTTAAGTTAGGAATACACGTTTCACGAAGTTTTTTCCATAACTGATTTGGGTCTTTGGTGTTATTGTTGATGTGGTGCTCAAAGTATGCCCTCTTTTCTGCAAAAAGACTGGTTATTACGAGGTTTTTAAGAGATTTGTATTCCTGTTTATGAGTTTGAGATTTGGATTTCTTATAAGTTGCATGTACTTTGTCCCTTAGCTGCATCATCAGTCTGACATTATTGGTTAACCAGGGCATATGTCGATCTTTGATGGTCGTAGTTTTTTCTGGAGCATGTTTATCGAACAAGTCGAGAATATATCCCTCTAAGGTTGCGACCATTGAATCAACATTGGCTTCTTTTGCAATTATATCCCAATCAACAGCGTTTAAATCATGCTCAAAGCATTTCATAGGTATGCTCTTAAGTGGTCTATAAGTAGTTTTAAATGTTGGATATTTATCCCTTTCTTTAGTTTAACTGTCAATAATGCATGGGCGCCGAGGTCTGGGATATGATTTATTGAAACATTTGAAGCGGTGGCATTTGTACAGAAAAGGTCTATCAAAGTGGCGCTGTGATCTGTAAAATGTGTGGGTTCAGTAATACAGTTTGTAAGACGAGCGTACTCTAGAAATTCTTGCAGTTTTTTTGTCATGATATTTTCTCTATTCAACATGTCTATATTGAAATCCCCAGTAAGAATGATACGATCAAATTTGGAAAACGTTGCTATAGAGTCAGTCAGCGCATCAAGAAATGTATCAACGCCCATCCATTGCGGGCGATAGGCAGTACCAACAATAATCTTTGAAGATTTGACGCTAAGGGATAGCCAGAGCTGTTCAACTTGGGAATCTGATTCAGGGTGAGGGTAAATCCTAGCCCGAAGACCAACTCTAATGTAGAAGGCTAAACCTCCGCTTCGTGCTTGGCGAACTTGAGTGGGGCGAGCTACATGGCGTAAACGGTAACCAGGAATAGATGGGGCTCGGCCTAATTCACCTTCACGCAACCATGTCTCGTTTATGGCGACAAGATCTGGCGATCTTTGTAATATAGCTACAATAAGTTCATCGTGCCCAGTGTTTAAAGACCCCGCATTCCAGAATGAAATTGTAAGTAGGTTATTACTTAGCTCTTTTTATAAAAAATTAATAATAATATAACTGTGTGTATTTGTGTTCAAGTGTGGTATATTGGTATGTGTACAATATATCTCGGGTTTTAGGTAGATGTAGATGTGTTTTTGTGACAGAAATGCTTGATAAGAATAGGAAGTTTATGCGAAGATTCTGTGATAATAATGTAAGGCGGGTATATTCAGGTTGTGTTAGATTTGTAGTGAAATGATGAGTATCTTGTGAGGTGCTAGGCCTTATAGAAACCAGTTTGTCGCTGCCGCCGGCCGGTAGCAACGTGTTCACCCTCGCGTAAACAATGCTGGACCAGTAAACGCTGGACATATTGTTATCATAAAATAAAAAATGATTATATTGGCTGTATAAGCAAACCACGCCGCGGTGTAAAAGTGACCCACAAATAATACAAAGATAGTAAGTGACGAAAGTACAAAAGTAAGACACGGAATCAGCGGTGATTGACAAATTGAGTAAAATTATAAGTAAATAATACACGCTTAAAGATAGTAATAGTGTTTGATAATTAGACTTTAACAGGACTAGTGCGGTTTCCAAAAACACGGTGCAAGTCATCATCACATCGTATATAATTGATTTTAGATGTTTTGGATTCTCTAGCCTGCACCAGGCCATCCTTGGTCCATATGAACTGCCAGCGCTTCCCAAGTTCTCGGGCTTTAGCGAGTAGAACCCGGTTTTCTCTCGACAGTCGTTCATTTACGTGCAATTTCTGATGAGTATGAGGTGGGAGACCCAGACCGTCAGTAGTCGTGCCGCGTCGGACTTTTGCGCTTTTAAGCATCTCGTCGCGGATGGCGCGCCGCGTCAGCTGGACTACAATCGGCCGTGGCCTGATCTTCTGAGGCTGGTCACTGGCCACCACCGCTGCTGCTGACCTTGCTTCCGGTGTGCGGGGGGCCCCAACGCGCGCCGCGTTGACTACATCTCGTTCGTCCAGCTTCACGCCAAGCTTCGTTGCTACTGCAGTCACGATATGTAGCACAGATTCTCCCTCGAATTCCGGGATACAGGTAAGTTCAATATAGTTTAGTAGGGCGGACTGGTTTCGGTGTTTCACTTGCGCCTTCAGTTTCAAAACAGTCTTTTGTAGCTCATTCAGCGAAAACAATTCTAACTGTACCTTTATTTCATCCAGCTCGGTTCGGAGTGCTGAATTTTCACTCTCAATATTAGAGACTCGGTTGTTGAGAGTAGACACCTCTTTATTTAATAAGTTTATCTCTGCTGACAGCGAACTTGTTGCCCGGGCAATCTCTGTCTTAATCACCGCAGTTAGGAAAGATCTGATGAGGTCTAATTTTACGTCAATTAAAGACTCAAAATTTTCAAGCGAGATAAAGTTAGATGAGGTAGACAGAGGGGTGGGGAAAGCAGTGATTGCCGGATTCACGACGCCGGTGTTCATTTCTCCAGCCCCACCTGTGAATTCCTCATCCATAGTGTCCCGAGCTGGATGGCCGTGTCTCTGTTTGGCTACTGGGGTGTTATCATTTCTTTGTCGCCGGGTGAAATTTGAGCAAGACAGCCTAGGACAGCGCCAAGAAACCTTTAGTTCTGCATAGTTCGTCGAGTATTGTGCTGTGGTCATGTTCACACATGAGTGATGATAAGGTCCTTTACAGACATGACACACAAGAAGCTCTGTTCTATCTATCTTTTTACAGCAGCCAATGCATTCCATAGTGTTGAAGTTCGTTGAGACTGTAACCGAACCGAATTACGTAGGATCGCCGCAAGACGTCGCACTTGAAAATGACCCTTATCACTCTCGTATTAACCGTGAGTGTGGATAAGAGCCAACTTAAAAGCGCTGTGTCACTCGGTCGTCAGCTGCTAGATATCACACAGCACTAAACACACACTATTTACGCAGTATTTTCACTGATGAGGTCTATTGTGGTTTCACTGATAATCCTATGTAGTTTTTGTATAATAAACTTCACGATA
Source organism: Argyresthia goedartella (assembly GCA_949825045.1). NCBI lineage: Eukaryota > Metazoa > Arthropoda > Insecta > Lepidoptera > Argyresthiidae > Argyresthia > Argyresthia goedartella. Next base: position 22,426,385 of record OX463834.1, read on the forward strand.
AACGGCCACAATTATTTATATCCTGAGCACAAGTAAACGTAGTTTGTATCGACACCGAATGGTGCGGTCCGAAAGAATACTGACTTAGCCATTAATCTTAGGCCCAATTAGTGAAGCAAGGGCTAGGTTTAGGTCATTTATAAAAATTTATAGTCCTGTGCAGAAGCATAATTTCTCCTACCTTTAGCCGGTTATTTAATTCTCAATTTTGCTTGATAGGGGGCTAGCGCAGCCGCCATTATAATAATATTAATAATACCTTGGACACTATTTACTCATAGTTATCTAGCCCCAAACTAGGATTCCCTGTATCTTGGGTACTAGACAACGATACACATACTTCTATAGATAAATATTATACTTAGATAGATAAACAACCATGACTAGGGTACAAACATCCATTCTCATCAAACAAATATTTGCCCCCACCGGGGCTCGAACCCTTGGCTTCGTAGGCAGGGTCACTGCCGACACGGCCATTCGGGTCGTCAATTATTCAATATATTTTCAAATATATTTAAGTAGCCTACATCCAAACTAACAGCCGTGTGTACCGCTACTCTAGCACACAAGTAAGGCACACTTAACGCATTTTTTTTACTTCTCTCCCCACAATTACCAGCCGAGTGTGTGTTTGTGTGTTTTATGCAAAAGCATCGCACTGGTGTGCGTTATGGTTAACAGTAAAAGTAATGAACACTTTATTTTATGTACCTCGTTACTGCGGCTTAAAGTTGCTTAGTGCTTTTCTTACATGCCTACTTATAGTTATTAATAGCATATAGCCAGGGATGCAGGATCACATAAGGATGACACACATGACACTAATATACGGAGCCAAGTGTGCTGTATTGGCACAGAAAACACAATGGAAAATATAACAAGAACGGTATGCAAAGTTGAGCTGATTTCTAAAAAGGAATTTCTTACAGCTAACCTGTGAAGAAAGGAGAAAAATCAAATATAGAGAGGTAGTCCTAGTGTATAATTAAGAGTTAAAAGAAATAGTAAAATCAATTCAATATCAGATAAATCACAATACATCCTACATACTTACTATAAAATAAATAAATAGAATACAATAAATACAAAGATACACATACATACTTTTGATATTTGACCCGGATCCCTTTCGAATGGGGAAGATTTAAAATGTATCCCGGTAATGTCCCCACCGAGGTGCACAGGCCTTTTCCCGGATACGAGTAAGATTAAGCCATACTCCACCACGCTGGCTCAGTGCGGGTTGGTGGAGGGGTTTTACGACTACTACCACGTAGCGATAGTAGCCGGGACCTGCAGCTTAACGTGCCGTCCGAAACACTGAACGACCGATAATGTACTTAAGACAAATAACATCAGGTCAGTATTCAAACCTGCATCTCCTGGTTGAGAAACAAGCGTGAAACCCATTTGGCACGGAATGGGGGAGACTACTTTTTGGTAGAGAACACTGTTCTTGTTACTACCAAAAATGTTACACATAGTTTAACCTCAAAACACACGTCAAATCCTTTACATTTTTGCTTTTAAACCAGTGTTGAACAGCAGTTTTTTTTTGTGGTAAGACTGTATGTTTGTAATACAATAAGTTTAATTCACCTGAGGTTTGTAACTTGATAAACATTGTCAACCTCAACAAAGAGTTTCATTTATGTATAAAATCCAAACTATTCACTCCACTCCATCCCTATTTTTTTTATAAAAATCCCTACGTTTATAAATGTTACACAAAAGTGCAAATTGTTGTGCGTTTGAATGTTTTGTGTTTGTACAATGTATGTTTTGTACATTATATATATATATGTATCATACATTTATATATTCATTTAGATATTGACATTCATTTTTCTGAATGACAAAACTCTTTGCTTAAACTTGCTTTACTTACTTACTCTGTGATTCATTTTTAAGTAACTCAGATGAATGAAACTCTTTTCTTACTCATTCTGTGTTTTACATCTACAAACTTTTAGCATCTTCTAATGAGCAACTTATCTGTCAGCTTGCTTTCCCATTGATGTTTTGATATCCATTGACGGTTTGACTAATCAGTAGCATGTAGTGCCCAAATCAAACCAATTCTAAGTCAAAATTTCTTTATTACTGTAGATATTTACATATACTTAGCGAACGTAATTTTTTGCCTCTTCTCTACATTGGACCACCGTGGGAGGAAGAGGGCGTAGAAACTCCCACAGATTGATTTTTAGATCTCTTTTAAAAATTGGTTGAGCTCAACTAATACAAATATTAAAAATTTAATTATTTTGATTAATAAGCAATAATAAATTATTACAAAATTCTACAAAAAAAATTACAGATGGATTTTAGATGTGTTATAAATAGGTAAACAAAACAATTAAGCGAGTTCTGTATTAGATTAACACCATGCACTCCTTTCTTGAATATTGTATGTAATATTCCTTTCTACATAAAGTGGTTTTTACATGGTTTTTAAATTGCTCATATGGCAATTTTAAAATCTCCGGAAGAGGAATCTTGTTGTAGGTAGGTAGGTATCTTGTTGTAGGTAGGTAGGTATCTTGTTGTAGGTAGGTAGGTATCTTGTTGTAGGTAGGTAGGTATCTTGTTGTAGGTAGGTAGGTATCTTGTTGTAGGTAGGTAGGTATCTTGTTGTAGGTAGGTAGGTATCTTGTTGTAGGTAGGTATCTTGTTGTAGGTAGGTAGGTATCTTGTTGTAGGTAGGTAGGTATCTTGTTGTAGTAGACATTGATTGACCTTAGTAGAATTGCTAACTTTTGCGAGTCTAAGCGGGGGTGCAACACTTCTGTGATTATTTGTTTGGTTAAGATTACAGTTATCGCTCATTTTGGAAAATGTTGAAAGGTTCTTGCGAACATCAATATATTTTCGAAAATAAACTGATTAGCTACACAGTTAGTATGTCAATTTCTTTAAAGAAAATCTTAGATATAAACGCACCGATTTATAGTAGTTTATGTGACTGCTACATAATGGAGGGCCTTAATACTCAAGAGTGGGTTTATGAAACGAGCCGAAGGCGAGTTTCATAATAATATCACTCGAGAGTTTTAATGCCTAATTATGTACAGTTACATACACTAGTTTATCTACACACTTATCATAAGCTCTCTTTGATGTGTTCAGGAACCGCATGTTTGACCGGCATTGTGGCTCTGCAGTTGTTTAGCTTGTTCTGTGGTACCAACTTCACGCAGGCGGGCGTCGGCGTTCGAAATTTGAATGTCAGTACCAACTTCACAGACAAACTAGGAGCGGCACGCAGGCGGGCGTCGGTGTTCCAAATTTGAATGTCGTAATATGTAGAAAAATTACACATTATGGTCATAATTCGTAATTTTTCAGATAAGAAATGAGTTTTTACCAAGTAGTTTAACATTATGCTGATCGTAACGTGCGGTTTTTGTGCGCAGTAAAGAGGGTTTATGATACGTGTGTAGATAAAATTATATATGGCTCGAATTGCTCTTTTCTGTATTATAAAAATATTTATAATTTCCGCTGCTTTCCCTCACAACAAGATACCTTAGGACATGACACTAAGAAAGTTACTAAAATATACTAGCCTAGCTGTAGCCAAATCCGTGTTGTGTTCGATATTCATAACAGCGTAAGCTAATATAAATATTGCTTCTGGCCCCACGCTAGGATACAGATAGATACACAGACAGACAGATTACTCCTCTTTTTTATTATTAACCCCGACGATAAAGAGGGGTGTTATCAGTTTGAAGTGCCTCTCTGTCTGTTTGTCTGTGTCTGTGTTTATGTCTGTCTGTGGCACTCTAGAACTCAAACGGGTGGATGGATTTTAATGCGTTTTTTTTGTAAATGGTAGTATACTTCTCTGCGATGGTTATTAGCTATGATTTATTAAAAATTATTCAGTAGTTCGAAACTTATTAACTTAACAAGGACACAAGTCAACCAAATTTTAGACCTTTTAACCCCAGACGACGAAAAATATGAGTGTTGTTATAGGTTTGAGGCGTCTGTCTATCTTCTGAGTGTGTTTGTGAAGGTGTGTGTATGTATGAGAGTGTGTGTGCATGAGGGTGTCTATTGTGGCACCCTAGCGCTCAAACGGGTGGAAGGATATTGGTGATTTTGGTGATTGGTGGTTGTTATAGTTTGAAGTTTACGTCTGTGTGTGTGTGGATATGTGTGTGTGAGAGAGGATGTGTATCTGTTTGTGTGTCGGTCTGTGGCACCCTAGCGCTTAAATGGGTAGACGGATATTGGTGATGTGGTAAAAGTCAGAGACGACGAAAATGAGGGGTCTGTGGCATCGGCGCTCAAACGGGTGGACGGATTTTGTAGATGCTGCACGCAAGTCAGAAAGAATGTATTACTGAGACACAGATTGACTTCCACATTTTTAACCCCCAACGACCAGGTGAGGTGTTATTAAAGTTTGACGCTTCTGCAGGTCGGTGTGTCTGTATATCTGTACGTAGAACCCTAGCGGACAAACAGATGGTGGTATTTTGGTGCGGTTTTCGGTAAATTATGGTGGAAGACTTCCCTGTGAAAAATCTTAGATATGTTTTCATAGTTCTCAGCTTAATACGGAATAGCGGTCTAACGTGGACTGATTTTAATGCAATTTGTATAGTTGGTAGGAGACTTCACCGCGATGGTTCGTCGATATATTTTATTAAAATCAGTTCAGAGAGAGGTTCAAAAGTTATCAACCTAAATAGGAAACAAGTGAACCAAATTTTAGCCGTAAGATTCCATTAATGTTTCGGGGGTGTTTTAAAGTTGACATTTATTTTGAATTTTAACATTATTTTATCTACACACGTATCATAAACCCTCTTCACTGCGTTCAAAAACCGCACGTTACGATCAGCATTATGTTAAACTACTTGTTAAAAACTCGTTTCGTATCTGGAAAACTACACATAATGGTCATTATGTGTAGTTTTTCTACATATAATGACATTCAAATTTCGAACGCCGACGCCCACCCGCGTGCCGTCCCTAGTTTGTCTGTGAAGTTGGTACTGACATTCAAATTTCGAACGCCGACGCCCGCCTGCGTGAAGTTGGTACTACAGAACAAGCTAAACAATTGCAGAACCACAATGCCGGTCAAACATGCGGTTCCTGAACACATCAAAGAGAGCTTATGATATTTGTGTAGATAAACTAGTGTATGTAACTGTACATAATTAGGCATTAAAACTCTCGAGCAGTCACATAAACTACTATTATCTTCGACATTTTATTTTATTTTACTTGTAATTTCATGTGTTTATATTGGACTATACGTCTGGAAATAAATGATTATTATGATTATTATTTCATAAAAATGTAATCATTTATTTAATAGTTATTTTTCGGGGGTTAAAACAGTACGAACAATAAGAAGCAGATATAACTGCGCTGGTCAATCCTAATAGCTGGTCCAGCTAATTCCTTTTCTTACACTGTAACACTATGGGGTAGAATGAATCAGTCACCACACCACACTTTGCGGTGATGCGTCCACAATCAGCTATTACTATGCGCAGGCGTCGATGACGCCGGTTCCTGAAGATGATTGCTTCCTATTGGAGGCCGGAATTAAAATGATCTGCCTCCTTATGGACGATAGTCTTTTCGGGTTAGCAAGGCAATAGCGGTCATCGACTCCTGTCTACCACTGTACTCTCGTGGTTGGTTACCGATACTTATCTATTACGTGCAACGTTCGTATTTACTGTCGTTTAGCTTATCATGGTAGTGGTCGCTGACCGTTACCATGGTTACCGGCTGTTATCATGAAATTATGAAATAGAAATAGGTTAGCACTACCATTATTTAGACTGAGTAAAGTAGGCACATCATTCATGGGGCACTGTATTCGCTTCTACAATAAAATACCACAGGAATCATTGATCCTTCCTGAAAAGAGGTTCCAAAACTATGTTAAAAATGAGCTGATAAGAAAGTCCTATTATAGTATTAAGGAATACTTAGATGACAAAACTGCATGGTCCATACCATCTCAGCGCACAGAAATTCGACGAGGGGCGATGGATCAAGTCTATCACTCGCCGGCGAATTTCCTTAGACCGAAACCAGTACCTGTTGTAAAGTCACTTTTTTAAAAGAAGGTATGGGGGAGTTTCTCGCCGTTTCCACCTTCCGAAACGGTGGTCTTTTTATATAAAAAAATTTTTACTTGTAGTTATAAGTAAGTATAATTTTGACGTTGAATAAGATAATTAATTTATTTATATTCAATAAAAAAAATACTCTGAAATGACTCTGACACCATACGTACGATTCGGTTCACAGTAACAGATGAATCTCTCACTATAACTGAATCTACCGAAAATTATGAAGAAGTCCCAGATAACTCATACACCAAACACCAAGTTGATGTTATAAGTGGCATCGGTTTGTAGCCTTGATTGTGTGAAGACAGATTCCGTAGCCTCGTTTTACTGTATTTAGTAGAGATGGGCCGAATGTGGTTTTAACCGAACATAAACTTCGGCCGAATATTCGGTTAAAATAAAAATTCGGCCGAACATCGGTTTGATTTCGCCGCGATTTCTCGAGAGCAACATGACTTTTTTACGCACTTATATGAATTGTCGAAATTTTTTAAAAGAATAGATGTACCCCGCTGAAGCAGAAGTGTTTTTTTAGGGTTCCGTACCCGAAGGGTTCCAAACGGGACCCTATTACTAAGACTCCGCTGTCCGTCCGTCCGTCCGTCCGTCCGTCTGTCACCAGGCTGTATCTCAAGAACCTAGCTAGCTAGAGAGTTGAAATTTTCACAGATTATGTATTTATGTTGCCGCTATAACAACAAATACTAAAAAACAGGATAAAAGAAATATTTAAGGGGGCTCCCATACAACAATTCTTTCAATACCACATACAAACTTATGGATGCACCTGGTTACGTACATGGAGTGTGAAAGTAACCGCACCAATAACTTTGTAAACAATATTTTGCTGTGCAAAATCCAAACTATTCACTCCACACCATCGCTTCCATTGAACGGTACGGAACCCTTCGTGCGCGATTTAGACTCGCACTTGACCGTTTTTTTTTGTTTATTAATTCCATTTATTATAGTTACGCATTTAAATTACGCAGTAGTTAGGCATTTAAAAACACCAAGTTTATTTTGTTTAGTTCAGGCAAAAATGTATAACTAATTTAATTTCAAAATAAATGACAATGAATAAAGGTCTAATTTAATTTTACGATTATTATGACAAGTATGATTTCTATTCTATAGACTGTAATCATATATGATTACAGTCAAAATGATGAATGAATGAATGATGAGTATGGTAGTAGAGCTCGCTTAGTGTAAGTAAAATATTAAAAAAATGACGTTGACTTGACTTCATGTAGTAGAGCTCGCTTAGTATATGGAAAATAAAACATTTTAACTTTCACTTGACTTCATGTAGTAGAGGCGTTGCTTAACAGATAATGACGTCACCTTGATGACGGAACCGTCCTTATTTCAAGAATACTTAAGGGCTGAACATTAGAACAGCCAATGGCATTGAGAATTAGACAAAGAAAACAAATACCCGTCGCATCGCGTCGAAGCAGACTGACGCATGCTCACGCGCAGAGCCCCGCGGGGCAGCCCGAGCTCCGAGACCGAGAGAATTATAGAAAATATTACTAAACTCCTGTAATAATAACATTAAAAATAAAATAAAACAACCAAAAAATTTCCCTTTTTTTACCTATTTTTGCGTGTAATTTTCATATAGGAAACTGATTTCGTCTCCGAGCGCATGTTCATTTAGTTGAATGCATTGCGAAAAATATTTTTAAGTATTAAATATAACAGATATCCGGTAATTTTAAAAGTCCATTCTTATCTCTAATAGACCTTTTATAACATATATTTATCCTACATTTTATGGTGTCTAGTTTAGCCTAGAAATGAAGCTAAAGATGCATTTCTGGCCATATTTAATCCCTTAAACAGGAAAAAAGTTTTTATCAAATGTACCACTGGCTCTGTGAGCTGTAGACCTCGCGAGCGACACAGGATTATTATTTTTTTCATTATTTTCCACCCCTTCACCCCCCGCCCCCCTCCTCTCCTCCCCATTCTTTCAAAGTCAAAGTCAAAGTCAAAATTCTTTAATACTGTAGATATTTACATATACGTAGCAAACGTAATTTTTTGCCTGTTCTCTACGTTGGACCACTGTGGGAGAAGGAGTGCGTAGAAACTCCCACAGATTGATTTTTAAATCTCTTTTAAAAAAGGATCAAAAATACTGATAAATGCTGCGGTAGCTTATAGGTGAAGGGTAAAAGGGGTGAGCGAAGCGAGGCCCCCTTATTCTTCGTGTTAGTTTGAACATGTAAGAACTTAAAAAATACTTAAAACGTAATTTTAAGTACGCATAAAATATTTAAAACAAAAAGTGTTTTTGTTGATCCTGTTTTGTTGTGCAAATCCTAGCCTTATTTTTAAATTAAATACTAGCCTTTTAAAAATCAATACCACATACAAACTTATGAATGCATCTGGTTAAGTATATGGAGCATAAAAGTGTCAATAACTTTGCAACCCCATATAATATCCGCCATTTTGAATAATTGCCAAAAACTGAGTCGACAATAAAAATCCGTATAATTATAGAAACTGCTCACAAAATTTCACGACAATCAGTTGAGAAATGCGACTTGTAAAGGAACATCGGGCTGCCGGGCGGACATACGAAAGTATCTTTGCCCAAGCTGAAACAGAGACGCTTAGCTCGATCAATTCACACAGGCCCAAACATTGGGATTAGGATAGTCGATTCTTTAGTTTTCATGTCTGGGACCGAAACCACGTTATGCCCTCTTCTCAATAAACGTGCGAACTAACTCAGCGCTTAGTTAACGGGCCAACATGCTATCGACTCTACCAGTGGGTGGCGGGGAAAGGTAAGGCAAAACAAACGCGATTTAGTTCAAGGTTGCAAACATAGATGGCGTGCGCAAGCCGAGCTCGTAAAACTCTTTATGGGGTTTTTCTTCGTAAGTTTGTAGAAATGTCGTAATTTTGTATCATGAAAGATTCCTGATATCCTGATATCATGAGTGAATATCACAAGCTTTAAATATGTAGGCATGCGGTATGCTTTGCATGATTGGCTGTTTTGTGATCTTCTCCGGTAAGCTGTCGTAGCAAAATTAAAAGTAGTTGTCAGTTTAATAAAACAGTACAAATATTATTCATTATATACAATTAAATTTATTTACTTTTCCTTCAATATAACAAAGATTCTTTAAGCTAGAAGGTTCTGAACCGAGGAGCTTAAAATACAATGGTAACTCATTTTGTTTTACAGTAGATAATAATTTATTTAAATAGCTAGAAATCAGTAAATTTTAGTTCATGCATACCCTAAATGAGGGCTACCATTTTACTACGCCACAAACTTGCTCGCTCTCGCTCTCGACGCGGCAGTAAGACATGACGTCATCAAAGCGAGATGCCAAGTTTACTTTGGCGTGTAGTACCGAGGGCGCCACTGGCAAGTATGGTCCAATATGATGTAAATGTACCAAAATTACCTACTTCGAAAAAGGATGAGGTTGTACGTTCGTTCTGTATGACCTCATGCGACACAAGCGCCCCTAGCGGCGAACACGCGATAGCCCTCAGTGCAGCTCAATGACGAACAAGTTTGACAAATACAGGAATATCGATTTTCAAGTCACTCTTGTCTTGAAGTCTTAAAGTACAAAAATAGAAACTAAATTGGCTGGGCCGGCATACATACCCAATTAGTACGTAGCCCGGCCTAACTAGTTCCGTCTCTGAGTGTACACTGTACACAGAGTTAGTAGTACACGTGTTTTTTTAACTAGCGGATCTGACGGGCGTCTTTCTGACAAAAGCCATCTATTAACCGAAGCATGAACTGAACCAAAGATTGATCAGTATTTTGGCTGTTCCATTTGCGTTTTCAGTGTTTGCCTAAGACTCCAATGTTATAAAATAGTTTATACATATCGGCCCAGCCGTTCAAGAGTTTCGCGCTTACCAACACATATAGCCATTTATTTATCTATAAACGTACATTAACATCCAAGACTCGATAATAACAACGCTCTCGACATCGGCCAAAATTTGTGGTATTGTCTTATCAAAGTTGTCCGTCTTGTGAAATAGATCATACACACCCTGCCACTCACTCATCGAATAGCGAAGGAAGTAACGAGGAAGCCACGTCACTCGTCGTGCTCCTTGTCTTACCCACCTCTCTTTGCAGCGAGTCAAGGGACTGGCAATATCGGCGGCAATATCGAGCATTCGGTGCCGCGATTAGAGCAGCATCACGGCAGAGTGGGGAGCAGAACCTTGAGCAGTGCGAGGAGCATTGTGTGGCAGGGCCAATAGAGCCTAGCTGAGGATACCTGCAGTGGTGGGGTGGAGTGGGGCTGCCGCAGTTAGTTGGTTAAATCAGACACTTAACTAACTCTCTAGACCGTTAATTAAATGCCGACATTTAACCAAGTCACTAAAATTCCTTCAGACAAGTAAGTGAACGTAACATTTAACGAGTTGTCTCAACGTTCCTAGGCAACAAGAAATATACAATACAAATAACCTTAGTAGGTACTTAAGTTTATGTTTTAAGTATTTTTGTTGTTCTTACATGTTCAACCTAACACGAAGGATAAAGGTGGCTTCGCTTCGCTGACCCCCTTTACCCTTCACATAAGCTACCGCAATGTTTTGCCCTACTTTAGGCTATGCAAATCAGCTGTTGTCGTGACGCCATCTTGTTTTCCAACACGCTGGTTTTCGGTAAGACAGATTGTTAAACGTTTTCGACGATGCTTTATTTAAATCAAAATGCTAGTGACTTGGTTAAACGTCGGCATTTAATTAACGGTCTAGAGAGTAGGTAAGTGTCTGATTTAACCAACCAACTGCAACAGCGCTATACCGACCCAAGTCCTCTCGCATCGCTACACTAACGCAAGCACCCACTCGGCCACGCGCCAAGCATCTTAGTCAGAAAGTCTGCAACGAGACGAATCATCCCCAGACACATCTCCGGATTGGTCCGACAACATCTCCCGACAACCACAACGCTGTCCCCCAGACAAATATGTTATATATAAAACGGAACAGTCTTCAGACATAACTATACATATCGCTAAAAAAGTTGGACTCACGCATTATATTTTTGGTGCGGTTTGAGGCTGCCGAGAATTGTAAATCTCGGCGCCATTTTGATTTTGTTCCATCTTTCTTAGCGGGAAATATACCTTGAACTTAATTTAAAAGCTAATCTTGAGGCAGTGAGGGTTTAGAAATATGTTTGATATACCCTTATGGATGTAAAGAAGCTAAATGAGTAGATAAGCACATTTTTCAAATAGTTATCAATAGCAGAGGAAAATATGTGGCAACATGAACGTGCAAGTGTTAACATTGTTTCAAGAAATTGGGGGGAAAATATAGACAGTCTCAGTTGTACAAAATAAAAAAACTCGCAAGAATAACACCTGGATGCACAATCCTCTACTTAAAGTTTGACTGACACTCTGAAAACATTATTTTAGTACCTCTGTCTGTACATTGTCGCATAAGTAAAGTGATACAAGGATCCCTTGGCGCGCGCCTGCAATAGGAAATGAACCTTGTGTCAATATTCGTAAGAGCTATCGATATGTCATCCAAGTGCCCAAAGATATTAGACAAGGTAGACATATTTTTTTTTAAGTTGTCAAAATGCTCGTTTTGTTTTGTTTTGTCGCTAGATGGCGGTGGCGTAGTTAGTGGCAAAGAGTTTCATTCATCTGAGGTACAAAACACGTCACGTGATCTTTCACATACACTTGTCACTGGCAAAATTCACCTCAGATGAGATCAGGATGCCATATATTAAAAGAAGTAAGTAAAAATTGACAACTTTGATAGATAGACTGTCGACAACCACACCAGCGCCATCTGCAATAAGCTTTTCAGATTACGTGCGGTTGTATGTAAGTAAGTAAAATTTCTTATTTATACAAACTTATGTTTATAGAATAAGTACCTATAACTGCTAGGAACGGTTAACTGCTTTTTGTACATAAGGCTTCAACGTCGGAAATGTGTTTCACTAGTCCAATTCCCAATTCAAAGAACAGAGGATATTTCTAACAGCCATACAAATCACAGGACTGAAGGGGTCAGAATGGACCACTTAACACTTATAATGACAAGTAAAATGAGGCAAAATTATGCGTAGGTATTAAATATCATATTGGATCAATCGGTTAATATCAATTATTTTCCTAGAACCACGAGTTCGTATGGGCCTTGGTTGCAGTTTGGTGTTGAATTTCTCCTGGGGACCGGGTGGTTGTCGCGTGGGTGTCGCGTGGTTGTCGCGTGGGTGTCGCGTGGTTGTCGCGTGGTTGTCGCGTGGTTGTCGCGTAGTTGTCGCGTGGTTGTCGCGTGGTTGTCGCGCGGTTCAACCCTCGTACCACTAGTTGTTTTTTTCCTACTAGTTCGATTCTAAAGACGAACCACTACCTTTTCTGTGTCGGACTTCGCACATTTAGGGTTCCGCAACAATGTAAGCCTAAAAACTATGGAACTTAAGAAAAAAACTGATTTATCAATATAGTGGTGTCTGTAAGTAAAATATAGGTAATAAAAACGGTATCACCAGATTTTATGGTCAATCGGAAGTTAAAAAAAATCGGAATAAAATATTGTAAAAAAGCTGACTTTGATGGCTTCTTTTTCCTTTATTTTCCAAAATGTTTTAAAACAAAAGCAAAATTTAACTAATCAACGAGAAGACGTTAACTGTTTGAGAGCCCCCCTTAAAAACATCCATAGTACATTTTATACGAGTTATCAAAGGCTTATATTTACAAATCGAGATGATTACGACCCGAGCCTAAGGCGTGGGTCGTAGCGAGGTTCGTAAAAAAGACTTTTCGAATATAATTTTTCCTCCTGAGAACCCATAATCAAGCGGCGATGGTGATATTTTGAGGTTAGAAGGCGGAAAAAAATATTTGTATGGCTTCGGGTCAGCACGTTGTTTATACTGTGAACATTTGAAAAATGTAAGCTTTAACCGTTTGGCTATAAAACTTGTGTGAAGGACGACGAACGGACGGACGGAACCACGAACCAAAACGTCATCTGTATATATATTTTTTTCAAAAACTTTCTTTTAAGGACCACTTCTGAAGTATGACCTGCCAATCGAAACAAGACTTATCAAAATCGATTCATAATTGACGGAATAATCGCGTAGCAAAAATAACAAAATAACACAAAAAACAGTTGAATTATGAACCTCCTCCTCTCTGAAGTCGGTTGAAAAGGGTCAGCGTAATCAGAGAAGTCAAGTTATCCGGCTAAAAGTAGAGAGTTCTGGGCTATTGTTTTCTCTGTGCGGGAAATGACGTGATTTTATGACTGATACAACCAAGGTCCAACGGCACTAGTATTGATTAAGAACCGTATCTGTACTATTATCGTACTGTATCACCTACAGTATTGAAGACTACCGATTTTAACTATCACCTATTTAAGATATACAAAGGAATTTAACAAATTTTAGTTCAAGTTTCATAGAAATATCTTACAACTGAAGAGTTTTCTTTTAAAACCGAAATGACGACCGCCATTTTAAAACTTTACTTTTTAATACTTACAAATATTAGTAATTTTTACTAGAAATTCTGGCAAATTATTGGAAGAGATTTATCAACGTTTGTTCTCGGTTCATTATTACAACTAGAATCAAACAAATACATTAAAGTACCTTACGAATAGTACCGCCTTAAAATTTCTTGCATCCAATGCATTCATTACACATTATTTAATAATACATTACTTATTACTGTTATGTATTTTAAAATAAAATAAAATCTACAATAACCACATATCTATCTATTAAATTTTCAATCGACTCTATACATTCATAAGATGACCTTTCGTCTAGGTAACTACACCCAGAGAGCTTATCTGAGTAGCTACCTGCGGGAGGGGTAACACTTCTCGCTATGCCGAACCCGCACTCAAGTCTCGGCCCTACTCACGTCGCGGCAGCAGACCACGCAGGAACCTACTCAGATATACGCTTAGCTTATACATACGTCATATATCATACATGGGAGTTATATTTCTGACATTGATCAAACTTGTGGACAAGACGCAACTTCCATAATATACTATAGCGATTTCCTCATAGTCTTTTTAGCGGTGGAGTAGACTTCCTTCTTTGGCTTCCTGAACACTGGCAACGCCTAAAGCACTCCACCATTCGTAGTATTACTTAGATATATAGAAATTTTCAATTTCATTATTGTTTATTTAATCCTCCTGAAATCACTAACACTTACACATTCAATAGTACTAGCTAATTAAGCACGCACGTCTCAATCTAGTAGTCCAGTAAACTGATCTAAAGAATTACAACAACATCTGAACCTTGGTTACTTTTATAAAATTATTTACAAAACAAATAGTTAAGGATCATGTTAAATAACTTTTTCGAATCGAGTATACGATCAGCTAAAGTGTCATTCACAATATCTGAACAAACTCTACGACAACGGTAGTCAACGATAAATTTATAAATTTACAATCGATTAAATTCTACACTTCCCTAACACTGAGTAACATTCTTTTACAAATTATTACACGGAAATAATCGATATAGAAGGCACTAGAGTACTAGTGTATTAAGAAAACAATGCAATACTTTCAATTCATTATCAAATCTAAATGGAATTAATCATTGTAAATTCAGATACACAAAATTTATTCGTTCACAATTTTCTCATTTTACTTCAATACCTAAATATTGATATGATCCACACTGACTGTTGTCTATACCAAGTGAACAGCTAAACTTGTTCAAGAAAACCTGTTCATAATATCTCTTTCACATCGTTGTAACGCAGAAAGCGAGAATTCGATCCATGTACATTTCAAAACCTTAACTAATACTGATTTGCCCATTAAATCTATGGGAAACGAATCTACACAAGTACACAGTGACTTTGTAGAAAGAACCATATCTATCTGTTACTATAACATCGTTATTTTTAAACTTGATAAGTTCTTTTTAGGCAGTATTATGTTTTACTCACGACGTATATCTAGTAATTGTTGACTCATCTATTCGATCTCTTCTTTGGCTTCTTCGTCATCATTTTCTTCATCGTCATTATTGATAGCATCACTATTATCTTTTTCATTATCGAGACGATAATCGACAGATTCAATATCTGTCAAAGCCTCAGGATTCAGAGGTCTATACCGTAGTTTCCGAGTATAGTCGGAAGGATGGTCCCTAGAAAGAGGCTTCTACTAAGTAGGTGCCATCCATCGCCACGCCAGTTTGGTTGCCCTGGACAGTGCTTCCGGCCGGAATGTATTTGCCACACGCTTGCTGGAAACAAAAAAAGAAAACGATTTGAAAATGGAATACAGAAATCAGCAGAAGCGATCAATATTAAAATCAAAGAACAATCGAGAATCCGGTATTTAATTAGTAGGTCAAAATAGGTGGTACTTTTTTAAGACCTGTCAAATAGCTTATTTTGTTTGTTATGTAAATAATATCTTGTGACGTTAACGTCACCATATTGTTGTCTTTTCGTCTTTTATAAATATACAAATATATATCTGACAAAGCTTCTTCTACATAATGCTTCAACGTCGGACATGTTTTTTATAAATATTTGACATCCTAGTCAAATACTGACTAAAGTACGATCGCGGAGCAGGACGAATTTCGGTCATTAATCTGTAATGACCTGTCTCTGTCGCTCCCGCGTAAATATATTCACGTCACGTTCGCACAGGAGCAATGACCGCTGTCTGAGCGAGCGTGACGTTAATATATATTCACGCTGAAGCGACGAAGACAGGTAATAAGAGGTTAATGACGGAAATTCTTCATGCTCCGCCGCGATCTTACTTTAATAATCAAGTTAAGGGTGGACGTATATCTTGCAGATTAAATTATTGAGAATGTTATGTATATTGATCGCTTCGCTATATTGGATGTTTAATGGAAAAAACAAAGAAATAAGTGGTATGAGCAGATAAAGATACTTCAAAGAACACAGCACGTATACAAGTATACCACATAGAACAATTGGCGATTTACACGAATGTAAAATTCTGAGCGTTTTTATTTCCCACCTAACTACAGTTATTTGACGCAAAAGCTTTACTGGAATGGTAACAATGAAAAAAACACTGACACTATAACAGGAAGACATGGAGGTGGATTAAATAAAAAACATTGTGTTAATAAAAAAAATGTCATGAGTGCTTAATTTGAAAAATTGTGAAAAGATGTAAAATTAAAAAATATAGATGTAGGCCAATATTGTGTTTGATGTCTGAAAATAAATATGTCATGTTATTACAGCATAAGCCTCACATTTTGTCGAAGTTAATTACCTTATAAATTAAATGAAATGTATGCCAATTTATATCAATGTGTGCAGTGTGTTGGCATTGTATATACATATAAGTGTTTACATTTAACACATTTAACAAGTGTAACGAGTGATTATCTTACTTAATAAGTAAGATACTTATTTTAACGGACATTTATTCTGACTACGACATTGCAAAGAGTATGAACTAACTATAGTTTAGCACTTGTGGATCTACTGGGATAAGTCGTCACCTTATTTTTTTTTAATAAAAAATCCGCATTTTTTTTGTCCTACACCCGCACACGTTTTTTTTTGTATCGAGATGTGTCATTGAGTTTGACATTTAGAGACAAGATAAAATGCAGGCTACGGGTGCTGATTACCATTATTAAATTTTTCTTCATAATGTACAGTAAAAAAAAAAATAACCCGGCCCGGTTGCATTCTACAAGTTCATAAAATCTTAGAAGTGATATGACAGATAATCCAAAACTTCATAAAATCCACTTTTTAAACCTAAAACACTCGGAAATAAACGAAATTGAAAAAAATATGTCATAATCTATCCAAATTTGCTGCAACCAATGCACAAATGTTTTTAAACAATATCCCCTCACTAATAGGCTAAGACTGACACCCGTCAAGCAACTTGTTATCTTATTGATATCGTTATTCAGTGTTTAGGCCAGCCTAGCTTATTACATTTGTTACTGTACACGGCAGATAAAAAAAAATAAGGTGACTCTTATGTACATCGTTATTATATACAAGAGCACCTCACAGTAACAACAAAAATACAATATTAAAATTAACACAACCTTTTAATAATATATAGCAGAATATAGGAAATATAGATTAAGCTTACATCAACTTACATTTGTACAAAACGTCAAGTGAAGACTAAAGCAGCGTTCGAGATGTATCGTTTGATCGTTTTTTCGACCAACAATACGAGAGGACCGACCATCCTGTACAAAAAACGTACTCTGCTAGAAAGCTAAAATCCTGTATTATTTCAAGATGTCGCTGTACCATGCAAAAGATGCTGGGTGCTTAGGCTGACGGCGTAATATAATCCATCGTAATATCAACGAAAAATCAGAGATAGCGTAAGCGTAAGCTTTGTTTGTTCTTAGGAAATGAACGCTTATACCGCCATCTTTCCTAAATTAAGCGCACCACAATAATACTACCTAGTTACAAGAAAGAACTTTTGAACTAGTAGCTCTATCTAGCAATATACATTTAAACTAAAATTCGAATACGTAATCAAAGTAATACGGTTGTCTCTCCTCTCGTTTTGTTGGTCCATGCCAGAATCACAGAATTTTTGGTCGCGCATTTCCAGATTCAAAACGAACGCTTTTTAGGTAACACAATGTATTTGAAAGCGAGTTATTTAGCAGCCAACACTCTGCATACATTTAAAGCTATCGGAATTTTCGGCTAGCGGTGACTACCACGCAGCAATTCTAGCAGTTAATTATATTTTTATTTCCTAGTACTTTCCTTAGGTTCCTGCGGAAGTGCGGCGGTGCGGGAGGTAAAGGCTATGCCGACCCCCCCCCCGCACCAAAACACTACCGCAGGACTCCCACTCAGGGTCCCAATTCCGGTAGACAATGACCGCTTAGTTGACAATAACGTGACGACGATGTCTTTTATCAGACGTTTTTGTAAACCCTTTCTTTTTGGTTTATAACATAAACATTTACACACAGGCACATACCCTTCTTCTGGCCCCACACTAGGATACTCTGTGTCGTGGGAACTAGAAACCGCGACGTCACACACATATAAACATTCAAGATGTTTTTCCTGTATCCCCAGTCGAGGGTCGAGCCCGGGACCTCTCGCGTTGTAGGCAAAGCCACAACCAAAGCGCCACCGAGCACCGTCTAGCTTATGCCCGCAGCTTCATCTGGGTGTTCCTAGGAATTATCATTAACGGATATAACATTACCCTCCTCAGTTCATAAACTATAGCTGTGCTAAATTTCATTCTAAGAGCTCCGTGGTCTAATGGGTTTCATTCAAAGATCAAATATTCTAGGGGACTGTAAAATGAAAAATATTTAAATCGAAATGCACCGAAATATATCGAAGAGCTTCGTGGGTTCTCACACAGGAGATGCAGGTTCGATTCCTGATGATATGTGACTGTATGTAAATGTTTATGTTTATGTTTGAATGTGTTCACAATAATACGGTGACGCATATAAATCAACGCATAGCTGCTTAGGTTCCTGTGGTAGTGAAACAGTTCGGGGGGAACATTACACACT
This sequence comes from Argyresthia goedartella, assembly GCA_949825045.1. Taxonomy (NCBI): domain Eukaryota; kingdom Metazoa; phylum Arthropoda; class Insecta; order Lepidoptera; family Argyresthiidae; genus Argyresthia; species Argyresthia goedartella. Next base: position 22,445,078 of record OX463834.1, read on the forward strand.
TACTAGCCTAATTTCTTTTCTAATTTCGACGCAGAAGGAACGATGGAAAACATGCATTGATTTTATTTTCACGTATGTCATATCGAGCGAACTTCTTATAGTAGTTTATGTGACTGCTACATAATGCCTAATTATGTACAGTTACATACACTAGTTTATCTACACACATAATATAAGCTCTCTTTGATGCGTTCAGGAACGGCATGTTCGACCGGCATTGTGGCATTGATAATTATTCTGCACTTGTTTAGCTTGTTCAGTAGTACCAACTTCACAGACAAACTAGGGGCGGCACGCAGTCGGGCGTCGGCGTTCGAAATTTGAATGTCATAATTTGTCGATTCAGATAAGAAATGAGTTTTTACCAACTAGTATATAATTATGGTGGTTCTTGGACGCAATAAAGAGAGTTTATGATACGTGTGTAGATAAAACAAATAATAAGTATACCTATGGGCGAAGTTTTCTTAGATATTCAGGATTTCATAATTCGTGTAATTCATTCAGCTATTTCCATTTCCTTCTTGTTTAAAAATTAATTACAAAGTTATCTTCGTATAAAATTTTCTTTTAAATTTCAGTTCTTAACTAATCTTCAAAATCTGTTAGTCCCAAATGACATCAATTTTCACGATAAGATTCAAATTTTTTTAAGCTGACACTTTCAAATAATTCAATAAATTTTGCTGTTAGCTAAATGTTGTCTCATTCATACACACAAAGTTTTATAAAATTAGTATCCGTCATTCCTAAAAAAAAATGCAAAATGTTTGTACTGAAAATTGATTTTTCTTCAATTTCTCCATTCAAAACGCTAATTTCATAGGTAAGTATAATTATTGCCAAAATGGCGGGTTCAAACTGACAGTTGATACTTTGGCGCGAAATCACCGATAAGCGGCCGGCCGTGACGTCATGAATGCAATTGTGTCGCGTTGCGAGTCACGTCAACAAAGCCATCACCGCTCATGTGACGTCACTCACGACCATCATGCCCGTTCCGAGTGGGAAATGACGACCATCATACATATCCATTCGAAACGCTTTGAACGCGACGGTAGACGTTGACACTGACAGATGCTGACACTATTATAATAACCCAACTTTTGTTAGTTATTGTCATTTCGAGTCGTAAACAGTCATAGTAGTTATATTACCTTTGTTTTGGGTGAATAAATAAAAATTCACTAAGGAAATAAACAGTTATGGAGCGTTAAGAGTCGCTGCTTTTCTAAGTTCGTGACAGCTGTCACTTTTGACGGCTCGCTCACAGTGCTGACGCTCAGAAGCTATTATATTATATTTTGAGCTATCGTTGTCGCGCTAAAACTCATTCGGAACGACCTCGTAGACGCTATAATCGATTATGGTGCTCTGGTCGTAAACAGTCATAGTAGTTATATTACCTTTGTTTTGGGTGAATAATTAAAATTTAACTAAGGAAATAAACAATTATGGAGCGTTAAGTCGCTGCTTTTCTAAGTTCGTGACAGCTGTCACTTTTGACGGCTCGCTCACAGTGCTGACGCTCAGAAGCTATTATATTATATTTTGAGCTATCGTTGTCGCGCTAAAACTCATTCGGAACGACCTCGTAGACGCTATAATCGATTATGGTGCTCTGGTCGTAAACAGTCATAGTAGTTATATTACCTTTGTTTTGGGTGAATAATTAAAATTTAACTAAGGAAATAAACAATTATGGAGCGTTAAGAGTCGCTGCTTTTCTAAGTTCGTGACAGCTGTCACTTTTGACGGCTCGCTCACAGTGCTGACGCTCAGAAGCTATTATATTATATTTTGAGCTATCGTTGTCGCGCTAAAACTCATTCGGAACGACCTCGTAGACGCTATAATCGATTATGGTGCCACTCGGAACGCGCGTACATAAGGGACAGCTATGCGTCAATCTATTCTCTCTTTTTTGCTTGGAAAGGGAAGGAAGACTGTCGCATAGCTCTGTCTCTTACATCGAAGTGTCACGATGGCATTCAGGACGTAACTTCCGCCAAAGAGTTTAAAAAAAAAATCCGTTTGACGTTACTTTTTACAACTATACAAATGCGTATTTTTGTTGAAAATCAATACCAAATAAAATAAAATCATGCAAAAGAGGAGCCCTTAATGTTTGGTAGGTCTCGAAATATTATTAAATGTGATACACGGCTTCACTGAAGTTTCTCTATACACAAAGACATTTAGAGCTCATTAGTACCTTTGCGTGTTTTAAAATTTTCGTGTTGTTCCATATGCGGATTGCTTTATTATTTGCTAAGTGAATTCGTCCGTACGCGTTTTATGATAAAAAAAAAATCGTCCAAATGCGTGTAAACACGCATACACTGTTCTCCATCGCCCTTCTTCGAACTTCTACCTCAGGAACCTCGAATAGCTTTGCTACTGTCAAAACTACAAAAATAAGGGCGTCCGCAAATCTGCTGCGTGGTAGCGGGCGGCTTTAACACATACTGGTAGCGGGTCGTCGCTGGGCGCTACCGACACGGACGTGTCGGATGGTCGGGAGGTCGCAGTGTACCGTCGGGAACCGCTCTTCGAACGACTTCGCTTACTTGAGTCTAAGAGGAGCACCTGCGATTGCCAATTAGATACTCGTATTGAGATTTTTTTATTAAAAAATATACCGTAATTTTAGTCTTCTTAAGTGTGTAGCATATAGCGTTAAGTATAGTGTATTAGAAATATTATGTAAATAGATTATTGTACAATAAAAAGTATATATAAAAAAGTAAATAAATCATATTATACGAGTAAATACTAAGGTTACTACTGTACAAAACATAGCATTGTATGATGAACCTATTGATATAATAAATATGAAAATAAAAATAAACAAATAATAATGAATTGATGATTGACCGACTTATAAAATACTAAGTATATGAACTTATTAATTATAGTCTTTAAAGTACATAAATAAATCTTTCAAATTAACCCTACCTATTGACATAAGTATAATTACGATATAGCACCACACTTACCACCACTAAGCTCATAAATAATTAAATAAATATCCCAACATAATATTGCAACAAGATTATTATTAAATATTCCATAGAGTCGCTCACACAAAAACAGGTAGCGAACAACATCTAGCGCAAAAGACGTAAGTCTGTAACCCGCCTTATAAACTTTTTTAACAGGCAGGGGTTCTGCGTTGAACAGCCAGTGCGATGCTAGCGACACTTGCGGATGTAAGCGACATTGTTTTTTAGTTTGAAAACATCTACCTGTCGTCGAGGACACATTGCAAGACCGATTGGGCTGACGCAGCGAATTGTTCGCCGACGCTTCTGGATGGGAAGATTTGGCTGTAGTGATGTTCCTAATATTCTATCAGGGGTTTTATCTTTAGCCTTTTTTCTGTGGTTCCTTCTCTTACTCGAGCGAAAGACCTAGAAGTTACTTTAAAGATTGGTTAATCATTATCCAGCGTGGGTCTGTTTACTGTTTGCGTATTCTGTACCGCAGCACAGATTCCTTTGAAATTTACTTTTCGAAGGGTATTCGCCAACTAAACACTTTTCTATAGTAAACTACACATTTTTGGCACTCAGGCCTTGGTCTATATGTTAGGCGATTAGTTCCGTTAGGTATTTTGGACAAAACCAACCTACCTGATACTTCTGAGGGCAGCAGCCGCACCGAGCGCAGCAGGCCAGCAATGCCGGCCTCCGCCCAGAGTGCGCAGGAGAGGCCAGGGGGGAAGGAGACCCTGGCCTCTTGGCTGCTCCGTTGAACGGGTTCTCGATCTCCACAAACTGACGGTCCTGGAATCAGAGATGGAGCTGGTGAGGTGGGAGACCACGCAGGTATAAGAGAACACCCTGGGGGATGAGCATGAACGTCTGACATTACGAACAAGTAAGTGACCTTTGTTACTAATCATGAATGACGTACCGAAAAAGTCAGTTGACGTGTTAGATCTTTATTCCTTTGCATGTAACTTCAACCGTTATTCGGGTCACTGAGGGCTCACTAAGGCTTACTAAGTCGATGCGTAAATGTTCGTGCTCATCCCACTGGTTTAATGGGACGGACAAACAGTGGTATGGATAGCTGGACACAAAACTTGGGTCACCATTGAAAATTAGTACTGTTAATGGGTGACAATTTGTCGTCTTCGATTTACTTAGTTGACTGCTTTGACGTCTTCAAATCATCCTTAAATTAAAATATCGAAGGAAAGTACTATTTTATGTTTGATTCATTATTAGTTTTAATTAATTTTAATGTTGTTACATTTACAGGGTGATTAGTTAGTTGATACATAAATTATAAGGGGTGATGCAGACCCCGTTTCCAGCACATTTAACCCTTTAACTCCCTATCTGAAAATTAATGGGTTTCGAGTAATTTACGTTTAAATGTTCTTCATATTTTTCCTTTTTTTTTCATAAAGTTATTCATTACGAAAAAACTATTCATTTTTGGGTAATAACTTGACTGTAGTTTGAATAAATCTAAGGAATAGCTTGAAATTGAAAAGTCACTCTTATTTTTTATGCTCGAACCCATCAACCCACGTGATGGGCAAACTTAAACAGATTATCAATTTAATACCAGATTTTTTTTCACAAATAATTTGAAGTAACAGAGCGTTATTAAATAAAAACCTGATTGTTTTATCAGCTATACAACATGGTAAGATGTTCACACTGACTTTTAAGCAAACAAAGTTATTACAATACTTGTAAAGTAGGTGGAGAGTACCCTACAAGGAACAAGGATCACTTTCGTATGGACAATTCAAAATATAATAATAATAATACCTTCGACACTATTTACACACATTGATCTAGCCCCAAACTAGGATTCCCTGTATCTTGGGTACTAGACAATAAGGGAATAACTGTGTTCTCCCAGTCGCTACAATATGATATACTTTCGCAGTATTAATGCAATATTATAATTTTAAAGACCTTTCTCCTGGCATGCCTCACTGTATAGTTATAGTTGCTACAGAGTCTGAGAGCACTTGTTCTTACTGGGGGCACGCACCACTACTTTCAATTATTGTAATAACTTTTTTATTTTCAAGTTTGTATACAACAATTTACCATGTTAGATAGCTGATAAAACATTAATTATTTTCACGCTCAGTTACAAACAATTTTATTGACAAAATCGCTATTATAAAGTTTAAAATTTGTTTAAGTGTTGCCATCACATGATTTGATGGGCTCAGTGCAACAAAAATAAGAGTGATTAGTTAATAAACCTTAAATTATGTTCCTACTATTCTACAGAACCATTGCTAAAAAATTACCCAAAATAATAAAGTTTTTTTCATTTATGGCAAATTCTGGAAAAAAAAAGGTTAAAAATCCAACTTACTCTAAACCCGTAAATTTTCGGATCAGGTACTATAGAGTTAAGTTTACTGGGAATGGGTTCTACTTTAAACCCTCGCAAAACATGTACCGATTAACCAACCACCTGAATATAAACCCCTTACGGCAAGAAGTTATGATATTACAGGTATTTGTCTGTAAATGACGCAAGTACCGATAAATATTCATGAAAGATTATTCCATTGTGAGTTTAATTATTTCATCAAGATATCCGTCACATATGATGGATTTCAATTTGTTGGTAATTACTGATCTTAGAAAATTTCTAAACATTTTTGATTCTCAGCCCAGTTCTGTGTCCAGCTAGCGCTACCACTGCCTGCTTGCAACAAAAGTCATCTCTACCTGGCATTATTCCGGCTCGGATGCATATTCCTACAGCAGCTTCTCCTCTTCTCCTGGCTCCGCGATCCCTCCCTGGTAGGATTGCCATTGCACATGGCAATCCTCAAGTTGTGCCAAAGTTCCTTCCTTAAATTTTCAACAAGTCATTGAGACCGATAAGTCGACAGGAATTTCGCATGCAAATTTTGTTGGAAATCAAAATACCAATTGGGGAAATCGAAAGATGTTTGCGGGTGAAATACGAAACCAATATGGGACCCGGAACCCAAGCATGCATTTGAGGAATTTTGAACAGAATAACAGAAAAAGGAAGAATTTTGCCACGAATGCAGGGTTGTCTCATTTTTGAGCTTGTTTTCAGATGGTGTTATCTGATATTGTTGGCTGCAATAGAAACCCTGATTTGCGCATGCTATAGTAGACATCAAAATACAACAATTAGATGGTGAAGTTAACTTCAGCTTGAGGTGCTTTCATTATTTGGTAAAAAATTAGATCGTTTTAAATTATACACAATAATTCCAAATCATTATAAGCTACATACAACGTAGCCTCTATGGCTTGGAACCTGACACTGCTTTCATTGAGTCCAGTTAACTTCACCATATACTACTAACTTATTAAAATATTACAATTCAAAGAAAACACTCAATAAGCCCGGTTTGCCATATAGGTAAGTATTTACCTCAAAAATAATAAATTAATGTGGCCAGATTGATGATGCTGATGACGCTGATTATAAGCCCCGGTGAAGGGTTGACAGGATTTATCTTGCCCACATCTTTCCCACCAAATATCTCTAGCACAAAAACACCAAAAAATCGGGCATGTCCGAGTAAAATAAAATCGGAAACCAATCCTCACCGTAGTTCTCTCCAAACACCGCAGCAGATGATGATGCTGCAACTCGAAGATGTCCTCATCCCGGCCAGCATCATCGAGTTCCACACCAGACTCCTGGGCAGCCAGTCTGGCTTCAGCCGCCTTCTTCTTGGAGACGAAGGCTGCGCCTGATGAGGCTTTGGCGATGCGGATACGGGCAAGACGGGCTTTCTGGAAGGTGAGAGAAGATGGATAAGGAAATATTTATCACAGACGTTTCTATGCAAAAGTACCTATCGAAAGTGTTGAAATCATTGCATTTGAAACATTGCTAAACGTGTGTGCAGTAGAAAACCTCTGTCATCCTATTTTTTATTTAATTTAAAAGGATTTTATAGGTGTCTTGAGAATATAGGATGTAATTACATCTCAAGATGTATAATTGTATCGCTCGCCATATTTCTTCTACAAGCCCGTTCACACTTGTGCTATAATATATACAAGGTGACATTAAATTAGCTGACCATGTTTTGGGGAATGATAGTTTGTTAGCATATGTTTCTTAGGGAAAGTTGTTCATAATGATGGTTCCTATCATTCCCTAAAATATGGTCAGATGATTAAATGACACCCTAGACAAAAAATACATACCTACATAACAAAAGAAATCTCGAGATGTTACTATACATACATTACACCATATTTTAAAGGCAACTTTACCCATAGACAGTGTTTAATGACTTTGAAGAAAGACTTTGACTTTGACTTTGTGGGTAGCACGAATAATTACGCATCGAAAAAGAATTCCAATGGAACTGTCAGTGATTCTTATGTACTATGTCATGAGGTTCATTTGACCTCGAACACTTTTTCGATCTTTCAAACCATTCGTGCTCCCGGCTCTGGTGCTGGTTCTAATCTCATAAGTGGTTCCTGATGGGATCTGATGACTGTGGCGCTATAAAGAAGAGCGTCCATGCCCAGCTGTGGGTCGATGTATGATGAGTGTAAACGTCATCGCTGACTTCTACGGCCCGCTCACACTCGGCAAAAATATTCATTCTGACTTGGATTTATAGTTATGGTGTGTCGTTATACTATCATTACGTCAACAATGTAAAGTATGGATATATCACCGGAAGATAGTCAATACCGTTAGTTGATAAACTAACGCGGAAGTTGATCAACTATCGACAGATAGTAAACCAGACCGACAGGGTTAGGAATTTACGTTTCTTTTGTTCTTACATGTCAACCTAACACGAAGACTATTCCGGCGGCTTCGCTGCGCTCGCCCCTCTAGTCTTCACCTAAGCTCCCGCAGTGTTTGCCCTGGTACTTCCTTTGCGATTCAAGTTTAAACCAGTTTCTATTTAACGGTTTTAAAAGTTAATTAATCAACTAATGCATCGTATATACTCTGGACTGATAGTAAACTGTAGCGATATGCTTATCGCTACAGTTTACTATCAGTCCAGAGTTGACCAACCGGCGAGGAAAAAAAACGTTAGTTTATCAACTAACGGTTTTGACTATCTTGCGGTGACATATATAGAGCACAACCTAAAACCCATATTTGAGTGGTAATTGTCTGCCGGTTGCCGGTGGCCGGTTCTGCGACCCCACCTCTTATTAGCGGGGGCTATCTGCCCCCTAACATGCCGCTATCATGCCCTGATGTCCGCTCATAAAATCGGGTAAGCAGGCAAACTCCTCCCATATATATATATACACATATATAGCGCCCAAAAGGGCAAATTGCAGGTAGAAAGCCTTCAGCATATACCGAGGCCATGGCTCACAGTTAATTCTTAGTAAGACAACTGTAAACACAAACGGGTTATTTTTAGTCCGTATACCACACGAGCTGATGCCCGCTCAATATGTGGGGACCCGGACATAGCAGGGAGGTCTGACTCCTGGGCATGGGTAATTCCATTTTTTTCCCCTCCAACAAAAAAAAAAGGGCCGGTTCTGCGAGCGGGGTCGTATAGTTGGCAGTCGCCGCATCGGACAAGCCCCTTGTGACGACAACCGCATCATTGAACAACTACCCACACGTAGCCGCTGCTTCGCCTCGAAGAGTACACAACTCCACAGCGGAACTCACCCGCTGCGCCTTCCGCTTGTCCGCCCGCTGGTTCTGGTGGTAGATCCTCGAGAAGTTGGAGACGATGACGGGCACGGGCAGCGCGATCACCAGCACACCGGACAGCGAGCACACCCCGCCGACTATCTTGCCCGCTATCGTGCCAGGGACCATGTCGCCGTAACTGGGGAAAACGTTTGTGGGTTACAGTGGGCTAATGTGGGTCAATGTAATAGTTGTGTGTGTGTAGATAAATTTGTTATACCCTTTCATAGTGCATGTACCCTACATACATTTTCCATCTGTAATCTGTATTGTACATGTTATATGCAAATAAATGAATATGAATAATCCGTGGACGTCCTTAACCTGTCGAGCCTGACACCTGGTTATTAACCTGTCGAGCCTGACACCTGGTTATTAACCTGTCGAGCCTGACACCTGGTTATTAACCTGTCGAGCCTGACACCTGGTTATTAACCTGTCGAGCCTGACACCTGGTTATTAACCTGTCGAGCCTGACACCTGGTTATTAACCTGTCGAGCCTGACACCTGGTTATTAACCTGTCGAGCCTGACACCTGGTTATTAATCTGTCGAGCCTGACACCTGGTTATTAGGCATCGCGATTTTGAACCTTATGCCATGTCAATAATAGAAGTATATGTGACTGCTACATAATGGAGGGCATTAATACTCGAGAAAGAGTATATGTGACTGCTACATAATGGAGGGCATTAATACTCGAGAAAGAGTATATGTGACTGCTACATAATGGAGGGCATTAATACTCGAGAAAGAGTATATGTGACTGCTACATAATGGAGGGCATTAATACTCGAGAAAGAGTATATGTGACTGCTACATAATGGAGGGCATTAATACTCGAGAAAGAGTATATGTGACTGCTACATAATGGAGGGCATTAATACTCGAGAAAGAGTATATGTGACTGCTACATAATGGAGGGCATTAATACTCGAGAAAGAGCCGAAGGCGAGTTTCATTTCATAATAATATCACTCGAGAGTTTTAATGCCTAATTATGTACATTTACATACACTAGTTTATCTACACACATATCATAAGCTCTCTTAGATGTGTTCAGGAACCGCATGTTTGACCGGCATTGTGGCTCTGCAATTGTTTAGCTTGTTCTGTAGTACCAACTTCACATACAAACTAGGAGCGGCACACAGGCGGGCGTCGGCGTTCCTAATTTGAATGTCATAATATGTAGAAAAACTACACATTATGTTCATAATGTACAAATTTTCAGATAAGAAATGAGTTTTTACCAAATAGTTTTACATTATGCTGGTCTTAACGTGCGGTTTTTAGACGCAGTAAAAAGGGTTTATTATACGTGTGTAGATAAAATTTAAAAGCTTTACAATAAAATGACACCTTCTTTGTGTCATCAGGGCAACCCTTAGGCATAAGAGAAATAATTTTTCGTTGGTTTTAGAGTTTATTACCAAGCCATAAGGTTGAAAATATGGTGGCAATATAACGGACAGAGCCTTACAAAGGGTTAACCCTTTGTAAGGGGTCGGCTCATGTTTGTGGCACGAAAATAAGCTTGTCAGGCTAATGAGAGCCATGTTATTGTAGGAATAAGACATAACATAATATAACATGGCTATAGTATTTAATCGCACATCAAAAATACTGATTCGCTCAGCAAAAAAGGATCAACAAAAACACTTTTTATGTTTTAAATATTTAATGACTGCTTAAGTTTATATTTTGAGTATTTTTTGTTGTTCTAAGGTTGAACCTCATGTTGAACCGAACACGAAGGATAAAGGAGGCTTTGCTTCGCTCATCAAAGTCAGATCAGAGTCATTTTTTTTATTGAATATAAATAAATAAATTATCTTATTCAACGTCAAAATTATACTTACTTAAAAGACAACACCGTTTCGGAAGGTGGGCCTCGAGGTTAAGAAGAAACGGCAAGAAACTCCCCCATACCTTTTTTTTTAAAAGTGATCCCATCCCCTTTACCCTTCACCTAAGCTACCGCATTATTTTGCCCCTATATTTGCTGTGCAAATCAGTATTCTTGTTGTGCAGTTTAATATTTCCCATGTAAAATTACCAACACACTAGCATTTCCTGTGTCATGAAAACCAGAAACAGCGACATCACACACAAATAAACATCCAAGACATGGGTTTTTTTTCTTTCTCCCCAGCCGGGATTCGAACCGGGGACCTCTCGCATGGGAGGCAGAGCCTGGAACCGCAAAGCCGCAGAGGTCGTAACCGCTGTTAGGAACATCAGACAAAACACGGATGTGGCTACATCTAGGCTAGTCTATTTTAGTTACTTTCATGGTGTCATGACCATGGACCATGGTATCTTGTTGTGGGGGAAAGCAGCGAATATTCAAACTATTTGAGCAATTTATAATTTGAAACGCATAGGCTCCCTATGAGACAATGTTAAAGAAATTGACATGCTAACTGTAGCTGGTCAATTTATTTTGAATATATAATGTATGTACGGAAGATTTTTTTAAGATTTTCCAAAATTAGCGATAGCTGTAATGTTAACTTAAGAAATTATCACAGGCTAGTTGCGCCCCGGTTTAGACTTTAGCTATTTAGCAATTCTTTCAAGGATCAAAGCATTGTCTACTACAACATGATACCGCTGGAGATTTCGATTAAATTCTGGACTAAGTACACTCGTAAATACATACATACATACTCGTACATACAACAACACTTTTAGGCACCTGGTGGGCTTGCGCCGAGGCTGCAGCGCATCGGGGGTGCTCGCCGAAGCGCGTGTCAACTCTTTTAATGCAATCGTGAGGTTCAGAATAGCCGCTTTCATGAACAGAGTTGACACGTGTAGAAATATTTTATTATTAAAGAAGTTTCTGATAGACTTTTAACTACTGGCATGTACAAAGCACTGGCTTGCAACTGCAGCGTAGTAATCTTGACAACTATTGTTATATACTAACTAGTTAGTGTTATTTTTTAAGTTTGACAAATATGGATGACATTTTTTGTGTAAAATGAATCTGAAAATAAAAAAAATATTAATTAAAAAAATAAAAAACCACTAATTTAAAAACCATGTAAAAACCACTTTACCTAACAGTGTATATTATAACATTGAAGATTACTGATGAAGATTATTAAATGACAATAGAGCATGGCATTAATCTTACTCAACACAGAACTCGCTTAATAATTTTGTAATTATATATTCCTGCATATAATTTATAATAGAAAAATTGTACTAGTTGGACAAAACCTATATTTAAAAGAGATTTAAAAATCAATCTGTGGGAGTTCCTTCGCCATGCTTCTCCCACAGTAATCCAACGTAGAGAAGAGGGCAAAAAGTGACGTTTACTATATGTGTTAATATTTACAGAAAATTAAGACATTTTTCATTAAACTTAAATCTAAAAGTTGGGCCGTCTCAAATACTACATAAATATTTTTATCTACACACGTATCATAAACCCTCTTTACTGCGTACAAAAACCGCACGTTACGATCAGCATAATGTTAAAATACTTGGTAAAAACTCATTTCTTACCTGAAAAATTACACATTATGACCATAATGTGTAATTTTTCTACACATTATGACATTCAAATTTCGAACGCCGGCGCCCGAAGTTGGTGCTACAGAACAAGCTAAACAACTGCAGAGCTACAATGCCGGTCAAACATGCGGTTCCTGAACACATCAAAGAGAGCTTATGATATGTGTGTAGATAAACTAGTGTATGTAACTGTACATAATTAGGCATTAAAACTCTCGAGTGATATTATTAGGAAACTCGCCTTCGTTTCATCTCGAGTATTAATGCCCTCCATTATGTAGCAGTCACATAAACTACTATCATCAATCTCTCCGCGCCCATTTTACGTAGCAGAACGGGGATCCCTTGTGCACCTCGGTCATGGTTAGGACAATGACCCCCGCTGACGGGGCTTTGGGTGCCGCCGTTGACAATCTAAGGACCTCAATGACAAAACTCTTTTGCCAGAATACAAGGTATATATATAAATATTAGAGGACATTCACTAGGCCTATAGTAAGCTCAACAAGGCTTGTGTTATGGGTACTAGACGACGATATATTTAATAGAGATAAATACTAGAAAACATCCAAGACTAAGAAACAAATATGCCCTTACTGGGATTCAAACCCAGCACCGTCAGATTCGTAGGCAGGGTCACTACCCGCTAGATCTAGACACCCGGCAGCGAGTCAAAGCCAAGTTCAAAAGAAGAGAACTGGCGCCGCAGCGGCCATGTGTTATGGCAGTGACGCTGCCTACGAAACCAGGGGTCCCGGGTTCGAGTCCCGGTGGGGGCAAATATTTGTTTGATGAGAACGAATGTTTGTACCCTAGTCATGGTTGTTTATCTATCTAAGTATAATATTTATCTATATAAGTATGTGTATCGTTGTCTACTACCCAAGATACAGGGAATCCTAGTTTGGGGCTAGATCAATGTGTGTAAAATGATGTCCAAGGTATTATTATTATTATCACACGAACCATTTGGAGCCACTTTTGACACCTACGTGACTCAAAATCTGTTAAACTTATGAAATTTGGTCCATTTATTAAGACCCTTAAGGCTAACTAGAACCCTAAATTTCTTGAATATAGCTCAACCGGATAATGAGATTCAAACGTCAAAAAATTGGAATTTTTCTCACTGGCTGACTGACCTTACATCTAAAACCTAACCCACTTCCAGATGACCTAGCAAGTTGAAATTTGACATCCAGCTGGGTAATTGTATGGTTACTATCCTGAGATAAAGAAACACGTGTTTTTTTACGATTTATAATATTTTCCAAAAAGCATTTTTATTTACCCAGTAGGCGCCTATCGAATTTGTTATTGCAAAAATGAATTTCAGTTTCGAAATCAACTAGAGATCTAGCTAGCACAATATCGTTTTACAGTCCTAATGTTATTTTAACCACATAGTGTACTTAGTATAGTACAGTCGGAGTCATGTAGTTAGTAGCAGCTAAAGAGGCTTAATAGATCGTAACACATCCTTACTCCAGTTGTAATAAAGACTTGTTGCAATCATTTTGGCCACCTTGACTGCTACTAATTATGCGATAACCGCCTTATTCATTATTATTTTTTTATTTATTTATTTAATTAATGACATATTAAAAATAACAGAGTTACATACTTGAACTCCACTTAAGCCACTGAGGTTTGTGTGTGCTGTATCTACTCATTATACAGTATTTATTGCTATATCTAAATTAAAATAAGCTATATTCAATTAAAAAGTTCAAAAAGGAGTGTGCAGTTCTCAAGTAGTATTCAATTTTGAGAGAAAGTATGTTTTTAGTTTGTATTTAATATTTGTCTGCGTGATCGAGTTCCTGATTTGTGTAGGTAGGTTATTGATTAAGCGCGGAATCATGTAGGAGCTCGTTCACTCACCGTAGGTATTGTTTGCGCGTACAGTAACCAGTTTACTCTGCGCCATTCGCCTGGTGGGTGGTTGATTTTTCGACGATCATTTTTATTGAAGAATTGTTCTTTAAGTAGGCAATAGTGAACTTTGTGCGTGATTGGAAGTACTCCACAGTGCTTATATAGTTGGTTATCATCGTTGTCAAATTGGTTTTTTATTTTCGGTGATACAATTCGTTTCAGCAGCCTGGTATGTAGCTTTAGTATGGAACTCAGGTAGGTATTATATGTACGGCCGTAACTGGACAAGCCGTACGTAATTATGGAATCGCCTAGTGCTTTGTACACCATGAGTCGGATGGGGTAAAGTTGCCAGGAGTGACCTCAGCTTACCACAAACATGTTCAACATGTGGACCCCAGTTGAGCCTGTTGTCAATCACCAGACCCATATATACATGAGTGTCCACGATTTCTATTGGACCGCAGTCGCAAATTCCGTTGTCCCAGCCACTGTGCATGCAGGCGTGGAAATGGGCAACAATACCAACCTGAGTCTTGTCTTTGCAGTAGGGTGATTTGATGTGAAGTAGTTTAGTCTTCTGGGCGTTGAGGACTAGTCCCGCATCATGACACCATTTCGACAAGCTGTTAAAGTCTGCTTGTAGTTTGTTTTTAGCGACAGTCGCGTCTTTGTCGGCTATAATTAGGCATGTATCATCTGCAAACTGATAGGTGGTGCAGTAATTCATCGGGTAGCTCATGTCGTTCACGTGAGTGAGGAAGTGTAGTGGGCCTAGGACCGATCCTTGGGCTGTGCCTTGGCTTATCGGGATGTCATCACTGAGTTCGTCACCGATTTTGACTTTGTACTTTCGTCCTTGGAGGTAGTTTATGTACCATTGCTTGACAGGACCTCTTATACCACAAGAGTCCAGTTTGAGTATGAGTTAAGCAAGATCGAGTGTATCAAAGGCACGTGAAAAGTCTATAAAGAGTGCAAGTATTTGTTTTTTATCGTTTAAATGTTCATTAATATCGTCCGTAAACTTTGTTAGTAGCATGGTACTTTTGCGCGGCTGGAATCCATATTGGTTGGGATCTATTATATTGTTGACATGGAAGAATCTATGCAATTGTTCACAGAGTATTTTTTCGCAAATTCTGTCGATTGAAGATAGAAGTGTAATTGGGCGATAGTTGCAAATGTCACTACGTTTGCCCTTTTTGAAGACCGGTCTCACGCACCCTTGTTTTAACTCGTCTGGATACAGGCCCGTTGTGAAACTCGTATTTATTAGGTTTGATATGGCTAAACATAAACGGTCGTTTACCATTTGTATGTCGCAGACTCTAATACCATCTAGGCCTGGAGCTTTATGACTATTCAGGTTTTTGATTAGTCTGTAAATTTCAAGCGGCTTGGCAGGCTGGTAGCGCATGCTCACTTCAGCTTGGGGGGTCTGGTATGCTGGTAAGATATTTCTATGACAGCTCGGAAGTATTCTCTTAACAGAGTTATCAAATTCATGCGCAAACTTATCGGCAATTTCTCTAGGGTTTAATGGTGAAAATATTTTAAGAATATCCCTATCTACAGATGCAGATATTCTACCGCAGATATTGTTGACAATTTTCCATATATTTTTTGAGTTTCCAAAGATGTTAATAATTTAATTTTTATAGTATTTATTTTTACAGTATTGCATTACTTTGTTGAGTTTGTTTCTTATTTTATTGTAATGTAATCTCAGTGTGGAGTTATTTGTATCCTTTATCCATTGGCCGAATATTTCATCTCTCTTGTTACACAAATTTATGATGTCATTGTTGATCCATGGCTGGGCACTGCGATTTTGAGTTTTGATTACTCTTTTACAGGTAGCTTTATGTATTGCTTTTTTGAACGTATCTCGAATAAATGTATATATTTGATCCGCCGTGTCCATATCACTAGTTTTGTTCCAATCAGCACTGAGCAGTCCTTTTTTATGACATCGTGGTTTACAGTATTTGCTACAGTTTTTTGTCGATCAATTGTATATGCGAGCTGCGCGCGCTGTTGGTGCAAGCGAGCGCGGTGCCGCGGTGGTCTGCCAGTACTGAGTTAACAGCGGCCGCGTATGGCTCCATTGAGGGGAGTCTCATAAAAATGTGATCAAGGCAAGACTTGGTTGTGATTCCATTCCTCATTTCAATTCTTGTGTAATCTGAGACTTCACATATGAGGCCACACGCGGACAGCATATTAAGATACGAGCTCCTATATGATGTTTGTGTTTTTAGATCAATGTTCATGTCACCGAGGATAAGCAGAGAACCAGTGGAGTTATCTAACAATAGCTTATGTAGTTCATCTATGAACATGTTTTTATTCATTCCTGGTGGTCTGTACAGTGCACACACAGTAATGGTTTCATTATATCTATTTTTCATAGTACCTATTAGACTTTCAAAGTGATGTGTTTTGATTGATTTCGTTGAAAATTTAAGACAGTTTTTGACATAAATAATTATTCCCCCACCCTTTTGATTACTTCTAAGCTGAGTGTGCATTGTAAAACCATCAATACAGAATAGATTTGAGATGGATTCTGATATGCTAGCCTCAGTGACAACAACAAAGTCGAGAGCTTGGGAGCAATTATAAATAGTTTGAAGTAAGGTATTGAAGTTTCGGATCATTGATCTAATATTCACATGTAGACAGAATAATGGAAGATTTTTATTTCTAGGCATGGGTATGTACTTGAGGAACGCATTTACATTTGGACAGTTAAATATTTCCACATTGTAAGGATTTTCTACTGGGTTTTCAGTGTTGAATTTTCAGATCAATTTCCATTTAGTGGGTATATACATGTATATACATGTATCTAGGTTATATTTTACTTAGCTAGAAGCGATTCAATGTCCTTAGTAGACCGTATTGCCAATGTTTTGCCATTGTCTTCTTTCTTGACCAGTATTCTGTCAGTGGCTTCGTCAATCCACACGTATTTGAAGGCCGGGCGCAGTTTTTTCTTCGCCTGATACAGAAGATACTTGTTTTGTGGGGTCAGTGCGTGGCGAAAGTAGACAGGGTCAGTGGCAAATTCTGCTGGGGTCGAGGAGGTTATGTCACCCACAGTAATGGTCCGATCTTTCGCCGCTTTAGTCCATTTGGAGCGGCTATCGGCGGAGTTCAGTCCTACAAGTAGATGGTTCATTTTATCTTTTCGCCCTGGGATGTGTTTAACAGCCCGGATGCTGTTGCAATAGACTCTGCATTCTCGTTGAGGGAGTTTGGTAGTCCTGCTATCTCCAGATAACTAGCCAGTTTAGTTTGTTCACTTTGTTGATCACGCTGTTCCAGGGCAGCTACTCGGAGCTCCAGGTTTTTATTAGCATTCTGAAGATCCATGTTTTTATTCTCCAATGCCTTAATTTTTGAGTTCTGGTTTTTTATAGTGGATTCAATCGATGCTACCTGGTCTCCAATGAACTCTAAGGAGGCTTGGAGACTTCCCAGATGTTCATCGATCGTTTTTCTCATTTCATTCGACAGATCTTGCAGCAGTTTCTTTATGTCTATAGAAACAGATTTGGCATGTGGTCTTTTGGAGTCGTTTGCTTCTTCTTTATCCGATTCATCCTCCGGGACAAAGAACGATGACGTTCGCGATAGTCCACGAAGACACTCCGGGCAGCTCCATTCGAGGCCATTAGGGACTCGAAGTGCAGCCAGCTGTTTGGCAGATATTTTGGCACATTCAGGAGTTGCATGTACACTTTGTTCACAGCGGCTACATACAAGACCTGGACACTTCTTAGTTATGTTCTTTTTACAAGTTGTACACTTTATAAGCACCATATTCAAAATATAGGGTAGGTATATAAAAATGACTTAGCAGAGATATACAACCGTGTTTTAGGATAGCTGAGAGCAGACTCAATATACGTGCATTATCATTGAATATATAAAAATATAATGTTATCTATCTGATGGCCCGAGTCACGAGGTTCGCGGTGCGGGGCGGGCAAGGGAAGCGCCGCGCTCGGGTAGTTCAATCTTTAACTTCGTGTTAAGTTACCTACTTTGTGTAACCTTTGAATTTCAGGATTATCATAGGTTCATAACTTCGCATTCATTTAGATCTAAAATCTTTCCATTTTGCATCTATTCATGTGGAGTCGTCGTATATAGTATAAATTCAACACATTTCTAAAGAAATTCTATAAGAATAAAGATAGATAGATTACGAGTAAGCACAAATTCCATAGATGTAGAAATGTCAAAGATTACCCGATATCAGTATCTCCGTAACTCGCATTCTGCCTCTCGGCCCTGAGTTATTAAACTTATGTTCCCTGATTACAATCACATTAAATTTCTTCTATTATTTTCCTTTCTAAATCAGAAACTCAAAAGTTACAATAGCGGTAATTCTAGTTGTTACCTACTCACAATTATTATTATTCATGACGTTTGATGACGCTTCGACGACCCGAATGGCCGAGTCGGCAGTGACCCTGCCTACGAAGCCAAGGGTCCCGGGTTCGAGTCCCGGTGGGGGCAAATATTTGTTTGATGAGAACGGATGTTTGTACCCTAGTCATGGTTGTTTATCTATCTAAGTATAATATTTATCTATATAAGTATGTGTATCTTTGTCTAGTACCCAAGATACAGGGAATCCTATTTTGGGGCTAGATCAATGTGTGTAAAATAGTGTCCAAGGTTATTGTATTGTTAGCTTAATTTCATTGTTCCGAGCATTATGACGAGCAGTATTTAGTGACATTAGCAAAGCTGAATCTGAATAGTAGCTGTAATGTGTTTCAGTAATTAGCTTTGTACTCACGAAATGCTGATGAGATAATTGGGGATACACGTTGCATACATAGAGCGCAGAGGACTAAATAGAGAGCCTTCATACACAAGATGAGTTAATTCAAACTCAGACTCAAAGATTTATTTGTTAAACATAGGAACGGTAAAGATTTTAAAGTGATTATATAAGTTGGGATATCTATGTTTGGCGTAATGGCAAATACATATTATTTTGTTCATGCAACATTATTATTATATAAAAATGTCAGTCATGTTATAATATCACAAAAAATACATGGATTAATGCAAACTTTCGGGAAACTTACAATGTTTAAATATTTTGTTATTAAGTGGTACATCTTATTGACTAGTAGTTGCCCCATTTCTTTATGACTTATGTTTAAACGATTACCAGAAACGCTTTTTTACCACCAATAAATTCGTGCGACCGCCAGAATTAGTAAAAGATCACCAAATTTTGTTTGGATAAATGATCACCAAACTTCTTTTTATGTTTTGTGTACTTAAGTTTATGTTTTAAGTAAGTAAGTAAGTAACAACAAAAATTACTTATATTTTTGTTGTTCTTACATGTTCAACCTAACATGCGGGATTGGATGCGACAAAAGGGGCTCCGCTTCGCTCACCCCCTTTACCCTTCAACTAAGCTACCGCAGTATTTTGCCCTGATATTTTCTGCAACTTTTGGTGGTCATTTAGCCATTTTGGGTAGGAAAAAAATATTTTGGTGGTCATGGTGGATCATATTTGTTGCCTTACAATAGCGAGGATATTTGAACACTACATTTGAGTCCACTGGAGAGTAGTTTCATAAACATTAAAAGCTAGGTTTCTGGCTACTGTGGGGAAGTATAGACAAAATTAATATAAAAGATAGCTACAAGAGATACATATTGCAAGAGGAAGGTAATATTGTGATATATAAAGTCGCTAACAGTTTTGGCAGATAAAAAATAGTAATACAGTGGACCCCCGGTAATCCGGCCCTTGTCTAATCCGGCGCCCCCTGTAATCCGACATGACAGAATTATGTTTGACAATCTTTGCTAATACATATGTATGTATAGATCACGCAAGTTTGAACAGGTCACAACTCGTACGCGCCACCGCTATTGTGCTCGACGCGTATGCATTGTTTTACTTAGTTTTAATTTGACTACTAGTGATAGCGGTACGGCTGCTCCACAAGTCACAGATCAAGACGCAGTTAACGCGTTTGAGCTAGGTTTACAAAGGGCTGAAGAGAATGGTACATCTGAAATGACATGTGAAAGTGCCCTTGTGGCCTATTTACAGAATAAACGTTTTGAGTTTGAGTTTGAGTTTGAACTTTTACTTTTGAGAAGACTGAGGGACAAAGCTCTGATCTCGCGTTATAACAACCTTAAACAAAAAAAAAATGATGAATATTTCAAAGCTTCATAATTTGATATAGTATTCAGTTATTCACTACATGATTTTGATTAATAATTCTTGATTATTTTGGTAGATATGTATGTATGTGCATTTATGCTTATTTTTATAATAAAACGTAAGCTCTCAATTGTTATTTAATTTACTAAATTCGACTTACATAAATTAAGTCTGATTTGTACTTCAAAGTATGTACATACATATGTACGTATAATATATTGACTCTCGTCATTAGATATGTAATTTGTCGGATTACAAGGTACTCTTTCGTAAAAAAATCCGGACTATAGGGGTCTTAGGCAGTGCTCTATAATCCGACAAATTCGATAGTCCGACACTGCCCTGCATAATGTTTGCCGGATTACCGGGGGTCCACTGTATTGTTATTTTGGTGGTCATTTAATTTGTTCTCTTTCTTTATCAAATTTTAGAATATCATCTACGCTACGTATATTTTCAGACAAATGGTTAAAAGTGGCAGGTGCCAGGCCAAGTATACTGTTTTTAAATAGGGCTGTTTTATGACTATAAATAGGTTACAGGCATAACAATGTTCGACTGGTGACGTTTACTGGTATAATACATTCATGTTTGTTTTGACAAACATGGCCAACTCATTTATATAATAGAGAAGTAAATGTCAGGATAGTAAGCTGTTTAAAGTGGGGTTTACAGCTATCAATGCGGCGAATCCGACAAATAGATCTACGCACCTTTTTTTGCGATTAAAGCACCTTTTCTCTGCTTTTGCATTTCCCCAATAGATTAAGCCAAATCTCCAAACGAGTTTTCCTAAGCGATAAGCTAATAGCAGCGTTTTCTCACTTCAGTTTTAGAAAGTTTGTATAACATAGGTATCTTGATTAAGATTTTGAATTGTATTTTCTATCTGCGTCTTCCATTTCATATAATCATCAATTTGTATTCCTATTAACTTTGTGACCTTTGTTTGTTCAATATTTTTACTTGAGTAATTTATCTAAAAGTTGACCGATGATGACTGTTTTTTTAATGCCACTATTTTTGTTGTGTCAATATTAAACACTTAATGTAATGTCTCATTAATTTTATCTTCAAATTTATTTGGATTGTCAAATATAATAACCGTCCTGTCGTCCGCAGATAACACCATGGTATCCTGAAATATTTTGGGCAAGTCATTAATATATGCCAAAAAGAACAGGGGTCCCATTACACTACCCTGTGGTACTCCGCTTCATATACCTATTTAATTGAGTAGGTAGTCTAATTTAATGGGATTATCAGAGTCATCATAGGCATCTATCACTACTAAACGGATTTGATCAGAGCATTTTAATTTACTAATCGATCGACCGCAAACCGACCCAAAGCTTTTAAGACTACTTTTTTGCTATACCTATATTGAGACGAACTTTACAATCAATTACTAACATTAGATGAACTGATTAGTTACACAGTTAGTTGATTCTGACGTTAGTTAAGAAACGCTGTATTCAAGTCACTCAAATAGTATTTCGGTTAGATTTTCTATTCATATTTATAGCACTATCCGTATTTCAATACCCACTCCAGCAAACCCAAACTGCACTCTGACGTCATTTCTGCATTGTGCAATGACAGTGCGACAGATTGCAGTCGAATGCTAATTATACGCAGACCAGTCTACGCGCAAATAGACCGCCTAAATATACGTGCATATAGCCTGCTATTTGTAAACATGATGAGATGTTCGTGAATACGCGCGTCGAACATTGTAATTGATGGATTATGGGAACTGAGCGACCCGGTTTAATATGGTGTTTGTAATGCGCGGATCGAATGACACTGTAGGTTGATTCGGCAAACGCCAACGGTTAAGTGCAACTAATCAACAAAGTTATGCATTAAGCTGACCAAACCTGACCAAAGCGGAAATAACGTCAGGTGTGCATATGTCGCAGTTAGTTGGTTAAATCAGACACTTAAATAACTCAATACAAACTCAACTCAAGTCACTAAAATTCCGTCAGACAAGTGAGTGAACGAAACGTTTAACGAGTTGTCTAAACGTTCCTAGGCAAACATATACTATTTAAAAATTTGTTATGTGTTCTTAAGTTTATGTTTTAAATATTTTTTGTTGTTCTTACATCTTCAACCTAACACGAAGGATAAAGGTGGCTTCGCTTCACTCACCCCCTTTACCCTTCACCTAAGCTACCGCAATGTTTTGCCCTGATATAAGCTGTGCAAAATAGCTGTTGTCGTGACGCCATCTTGTTTTCCAACACGCCGGCTTTCGGTAAGACAGAATAATAACCGTTTTCGACGATGCTTTCATTAAATCAAAATGCTTGTGACTTGGTTAACCGTCGGTGTTTAAATAACGGTCTAGAGAGTTAGTTAAGTGTCTGATTAAACCAACCAACTGCGACACATACACCATAGATTATGTAAGTCGGAGTTCATGTTTTGGCAAAGAATTTTGTTAATCGTTTTCAAACTCGTATCGCCCCAAGCGATGTCATCACTTCAAGAGCGTTTTCGGCAGAAGTTGCAACTTGAAAACTAAAATGTATTTTTATTACTAGACCTTAATTTTGATTAATTTCGATTGCTAAATTATGATTGAAATTGCAGTCACGGATATCGGGATATCAAGCCATACAAAATTGAGGTAAGGGTCAACAGATGGGCATTTTGTAGTTAATATTTTAGATGTATTTCTTTTCAGATAAATTTATGGAGGGGGAAATTAAGATACGATAAACGTTTGATTGTATATTGTAATATTTTCTGCTAAAGCCATAATACAAGTAAAATGGTTGTACACGTGACATAAATATATAAAGTCAAAGTCAAAGTACTTTATAACTGTAGATATTTACATATACTTAGCAAACGTCATTTTTTGCCTCTTCTCTACATTTGACCACTGTGGGAGAAGAAGGGCGTAGAAACTCCCACAGATTGATTTTTAGATCTCTTTTAAAAATATGTTGTGCTTAACTAATGAAAATATGTTTTTTTTTATTATTATGATTAATAAGCAGGAATAAATAATTACAAAATTATTAACAGCAAGGTCTGTGTTGAGCCAGATTAACCCCATACAGTCCATATTGGACTTCTGACCGCTAAAATAGTTTATATTATAACCCTATATTATAACCTATTATAACCCGAGTATTATTTAATATTATTTTGTAGGTATCATTTATTTCAATTTTTAAATTGCACTGGAATTGAGCGCACAAAAAAAAATGTATTAAAATTAATTAATTATTTCCTTGCTAGTATTAAGTACCTAGTTTTTAATAATCTTTAAGCCGTTTTCTTTTCACTTTTTTTTCTTTCTCTTTCTCTTCTATACGTACCTTACTCACTACAATCCTGTTTTAGTGGTTAGATTGTCCGTGGCATCACCGACCGGCTCTGACGGAAGACCAGCGTTGGTTGCTAACCAGCCAGCATTATGCTGAGTCAGGGTCCGTTTTGCGACACACAAGCTTGTTGTAGAAATTTTGTATTATATATTAGTGTAAGTGCCTGTCTCGCAAATAAATTATTATTCTATTCTATTCTATATCTCAGGGATTTAGGCCCTCCGATCAAGATTATTTTTGTTATTAGGTGTTAATGTAACAACAATAACTGTATAACTAAATAGCTGAGTAACAATAGTAGATTTCGTACGAGTTCGCAAACGCTTATAGTACGAGAAGTTTACGGCACGAGCCGAAGGCAGAGGTCGTATCCAGGTTCGTAAAGAAGCCTTTTCGAACGAGTTATAGAATTTTTCCGCCAGAGAGCCAAAAATCAAGCGGTTTTGAGGTAAAAAGGAGGAAAATGGTCATAAAACAATCTTATCCGCACGATATCTTTAAGGATAATATTGTTTCATGCTCACCTCCCCCTCAATCCAGATTTCATCCAGAAAAGAAAACCCTATGCTCTGATCTGAACCTCTAACATTCCATACGAGGTATGGTAGGAGGGTCTGATGTGACGTAGCAGTTGGTTTTATCATAAAAGAACTGTTCTGGTCAATATGGTGATGTTAGAACTGCGAATTTCCTGTCTCACGTGTCTCAATTTCCCTAAGTCCCATATTCAAAGAGTCACACACACAGTGTGCATTATGACGTCACACGTCAGCCCATGGGTGGCGCAGGCGCAAGTCATAAAGCCAGAAATAAAATGGAACATAGACTAGCCGCAAAAGCGTTCGACTGCTCGTAAATCTGGTATTAAACGGGTGGAACAATAAACATTGTATTTTACATGCGCCAGTGAAACATGGCCACTTTGCACGGGACTTTGTCGTTGCTTTTTGGCACGTTTTTAGGGATACGCGGTGAATTAGCTTCAGGGTAAGACTAAAACAACATGTAATGAAAATGTTTGTAGTTGAAGAGCGGTTAAAATGCCTACCGATGTAACGTACTCATTTATAAACTATGAATGTAAAAAATATTTTAAAACCTGTATATTGTGGTCTCGGGCGATTAGCTAGCACTTAGACTTTACATCTGACTCAGCATTATTTGACGAATGTGGCTGGATCCTTTTGTGGCTACGTTACTATAAGTACCCAAAAAATTATCTTTATCGTACTTGGCTTTACATATTTTCATATATTTTTACCACTGATATGTAATTTCACCAATGACGGAACCCAAATAAAGAAATTCCTTTGCACACTTTGCGTATTTTGTATACTGTTTGTTTTCATTGTCCTGTTTTTATTCTCATTTTGGCGTCTATCGATCGACATGAATAAAAGAAAATGGCGGCAAACATGTTGGCTTTGATAATAAACTATTGCAGTATTAATAATAGCTTGTACAGGAGAAAATATACGTAAGAACAAGACGTCTCTCATTTTCCTCTTCAAGGTGGAACAGACACAAACATACAGCAATGCAAATGTTTCTTTCTTCTTCTGGTGACGCCAGAAAGTGTCATTTTCCAGGTTTTTTAATTAAAATGCCATGAGTTTCCTTATAGTCCAGGTCTTCTAAGGTTAAATTACACATTAAATACAAGTTTTAATGACAAGTTTAGCCACAAGTCAACTTGTTACAGTTGGCAAAATCTTGGAAGTGATAGATATGATAGATAACCTAAAAATTCATGAAAATCACTTTTTAACACTTTTTATCACACCACAACAATAGGAAAGAATCGAAACAGAAAAAACAAAGTCAAAATCTATCCAAATTGGCTGCATCCAATTCATAAATAATAATACCTTGGACACTATTTGCACAAATTGATCTAGCCCTAAACTAGGATTCCCTGTATCTTTCGTACTAGACAACGATACACATACTTATATAGATAAATATTATACTAAGATAGATAAAAAACCATGACTAGGTTACAAACATCCGTTCTCGTCAAATAAATATTTGCCCCCACCGGGACTCGAACCCGGGACCCTTGGCTTCGTAGGCAGGATCACTGCCGACTCGGCCATTCGGGACGTCAATTTTTGGAGACTTATCGATTCATTTGATTAATTGATGTTTTTAATCAGTATCCCCTCACACAGGCAGACTGACACCTGTCAAGCACCTTAATATCTTTGTCATACTGTAATTAGTTACAAGCTTTAATGACAAGTACTGGGGCCCAATTCTGGTACACAATGACAGCTCCATGACAATTACATGACGATTACGGTCAACTTTATATATCCAATATCTGACGTTTCGAGAATATTTATTTAGGTAATTATGGTAAAAATTAAGCAAATTGGTAGGCATAATGATTTAGTCAATCAACAAAGGGAATGGGATTACAAAATCGTCAGATATTGTATTTTTAAAGTTGACCGTAATCGTCATGTAGTTGTCATTGTGTACCGGAATTGGGCCCCTGTTGTATTGTAAATTGCTAGTTTAGTCACAAGTCAACTTGTTAGTTAAACCCTCACTTGTGACACTCGCAACATACATACGCTAACGCCTTTTTCCCGGAAGAGGGGTATGCAGAGACCACTTCCTTCGATGCTGGAATACATGTCTAGTATGTTAACTATGTAGTTTATCAAAGTATAGTTAATTATATACTTATCCTTGAACTGCATGCGTAAGCTCAGCTTCGCCAACAATAATTTATATATCACAATATTACCTTCCGATTGCAATATGTATCCCTTGTAGCTATCTTTTATATTCATTTTGTCTACCCTTCCCCACAGTAGCCAGAAACCTAGCTTTTAATGTTTATGAAACTACCCTCCAGTGGACTCAAATGTTGTGTTCAAGGCAACAAATATAATGACCACCAAAATATTTTTTTCCCACCCAAAATGGCGCTAAATGACCACCAAAAGTTGCAGAAAATATCAGGGCAAAATACTGCGGTAGCTTAGGTGAAGGGTAAAGGGGGTAAGCGAAGCGAAGCCCCCTTTATCCTTCGTGTTAGGTTGAGCATGTAAGAACAACAAAAAATACTTAAAACATAAACTTAAGAACACAAAACATAAAAAGAAGTTTAATGATCATTTATCCAAACACAATTTGGTGGACATCCATCCATTTTGGCGGTCTTTTCGAATTTATTGGTAGAAAATTTTCGAATTTTTTGGTAATCGTTTAAATACAAGCCCTATTTATTGTGATACTTGAGCGGGAAGTGCGCACGTCGGTTTCACTGGCTACTACTACACAGGTTTCCTAGAAGCGTAGTAACCAGGGCACCTGCCGCCTCTCACCAACATAGTGTTACTTCTACTGTGTTACTTCTGAGACAACTTAACTCACTGGCTACTACTATACAGGTTTCCTAGAAGCGTAGTAACCAGGGTACCTGCTGACTCTCACCAACATAGTGTTGCTTCTACTGTGTTACTTCTGAGACAACTTAACTCACTGGCTACTACTATACAGGTTTCCTAGAAGCGTAGTAACCAGGGCACCTGCTGACTCTCACCAACATAGTGTTACTTCTACTGTGTTACTTCTGAGACAACTTAACTCACTGGCTACTACTATACAGGTTTCCTAGAAGCGTAGTAACCAGGGTACCTGCTGACTCTCACCAACATAGTGTTACTTCTACTGTGTTACTTCTGAGACAACTTAACTCACTGGCTACTACTATACAGGTTTCCTAGAAGCGTAGTAACCAGGGCACCTGCTGACTCTCACCAACATAGTGTTACTTCTACTGTGTTACTTCTGAGACAACTTAACTCACTGGCTACTACTAAACAGGTTTCCTAGAAGCGTAGTAACCAGGGCACCTGCTGACTCTCACCAACATAGTGTTACTTCTACTGTGTTACTTCTGAGACAAATTAACTCACTGGCTACTACTATAAAGGTTTCCTAGAAGCGTAGTAACCAGGGCACCTGCTGACTCTCACCAACATAGTGTTACTTCTACTGTGTTACTTCTGAGACAACTTAACTCACTGGCTACTACTATACAGGTTTCCTAGAAGCGTAGTAACCAGGGCACCTGCTGACTCTCACCAACATAGTGTTACTTCTACTGTGTTACTTCTGAGACAACTTAACTCACTGGCTACTACTATACAGGTTTCCTAGAAGCGTAGTAACCAGGGCACCTGCTGACTCTCACCAACATAGTGTTACTTCTACTGTGTTACTTCTGAGACAACTTAACTCACTGGCTACTACTATACAGGTTTCCTAGAAGCGTAGTAACCAGGGTACCTGCTGACTCTCACCAACATAGTGTTACTTCTACTGTGTTACTTCTGAGACAACTTAACTCACTGGCTACTACTATACAGGTTTCCTAGAAGCGTAGTAACCAGGGCACCTGCTGCCTCTCACCAACATAGTGTTACTTCTACTGTGTTACTTCTGAGACAACTTAACTCACTGGCTACTACTATACAGGTTTCCTAGAAGCGTAGTAACCAGGGCACCTGCTGACTCTCACCAACATAGTGTTACTTCTACTGTGTTACTTCTGAGACAACTTAACTCACTGGCTACTACTGTACAGGTTTCCTAGAAGCGTAGTAACCAGGGCACCTGCTGACTCTCACCAACAAAGTGTTACTTCTACTGTGTTACTTCTGAGACAACTTAACTCACTGGCTACTACTATACAGGTTTCCTAGAAGCGTAGTAACCAGGGCACCTGCTGACTCTCACCAACAAAGTGTTACTTCTACTGTGTTACTTCTGAGACAACTTAACTCACTGGCTACTACTACACAGGTTTCCTAGAAGCGTAGTAACCAGGGCACCTGCTGACTCTCACCAACATAGTGTTACTTCTACTGTGTTACTTCTGAGACAACTTAACTCACTGGCTACTACTACACAGGTTTCCTAGAAGCGTAGTAACCAGGGCACCTGCTGACTCTCACCAACATAGTGTTACTTCTACTGTGTTACTTCTGAGACAACTTAACTCACTGGCTACTACTATACAGGTTTCCTAGAAGCGTAGTAACCAGGGCACCTGCTGACTCTCACCAACAAAGTGTTACTTCTACTGTGTTACTTCTGAGACAACTTAACTCACTGGCTACTACTATACAGGTTTCCTAGAAGCGTAGTAACCAGGGTACCTGCTGACTCTCACCAACATAGTGTTTCTTCTACTGTGTTACTTCTGAGACAACTTAACTCACTGGCTACTACTATACAGGTTTCCTAGAAGCGTAGTAACCAGGGTACCTGCTGACTCTCACCAACATAGTGTTACTTCTAGACAGCGTTTACACTTTAAGTTGTCTCATGTGATTACTAGTTTTTTTGTTGTTTTTTGTAACATTGAAAAAACTAATTTGAAATTTGAACTCTCTCGGCTCCTTGACATTCATAATTTACCCCTTCACTAATAAATCGGAAATCTGGTCTTTAATAGTAGTTTATGTGACTGTTACATAATAGAAGGCATTAAAACTCGAGAGTGGGTTCATGAAACGAGCTGAAGGCGAGTTTCATAGTAGTATCACTCGAGTGTTTTAATGCCTAATTATGTACAGTTACATAAACTAGGTACCGCATGTTCTTCCGGCATTGTGGCATTGATCATTGCTCTGCAGTTGTTATGTTGTTCAGCAGTACCAGCTTCACAGACAAACTAGGGGCGGCACGCAGGTGGACGTCGGCGTTCGAAATTTGAATGTCATAATATGACACACTATGGTCATAATTTATCAATATTCAGATAATAAATGAGTTTTTACCAAGAAGTTTATCATTACGCTGGTCGTAACGTGCGGTTTTTGGACACAGTAAAGAGGGTTTATGATCCGAGTGTAGATAACAGAACTTCTTGGGCGTGCCCGACGGCTCCATTCACGTCTTGCAAATATCACGATATCACGTCACTGTATTTCTGTCAGCAGAGAGGGAACCCTGTAACCTGTGGTTAGCTTTATGCACTAATTAATTCACGCAACAAACTAAATTTGGGTGTAGTATGGGGATTGGTAACGGGGCGGTCGCGTGACCTAAAAATATCATTCTATAGAGAAATGTGCTGGTTCACGAGTGTAGGGCGGCGACACGTTAGGTGAACCTGGAACTCAATACGTAAAATGAGACCGAAACAGAAAGCGTCACAAATATATAAATATATATATATATATAATAAATGTAGCCCATTAATGTCCCTACCGAGAGGCACAGGCCTCTACCTGGATACGAGTAAGATTGAGCCATACTCCACCACGCTGGCTCAGTGCGGGTTGATGGAGGAGTTTCTTGACCACTATCTAATAGCTATGTAGCGATAGTAGCCGTGACCTACGGCTTAACGTGTCATCCGAAACATTGAACGTCCGATAATATACTTAAGATAAATTAATTATCTCATCGGTGCATGGTCAGGAATCGAACCTGCATCTCCTGTGTGAGAAGCAAGCTTGAAACCCATTAGACCATGGAGCTCTTATAATCAACTATACTAATAAAAAAACTCATTTACACTATAACCCATGGCAACCGAACAAGAGATTTCATATTTTTTCAAGCTGTAAGTTCTGTTTGTTAGTTCTAATCTGTCCGCGGAATGGCTTTACATTTGACAGGTCAAAAGCCATATTTTTTTTTAATGTTGCCCTGAAAAATATACCTGATAATAAAGCAAGCAATATGGAAATGTCAAAAGTTAAATAAAGGATTGGATTGAAGTTTTGGCGCCATTAAAATTGCCCATACTAGTCTTCATAGAATAAATTACCTATGGAGGTTAGGGCGAGGCAGAGGCGTTTCATCCGCGTATGCAAACGTTCGTAAGAAAACCTTCAAATCTCCTCAACTGGTGATGGTCTGAGCATTTGTCACGCAAAATTGAGAATTAGATAAATGGCTCAGGATGAACGTGTGCTGTGTAATGCGACTGAAGCAGGGTTATGTTTTTCGAGTGCATGTATGTATTTATATTTCTTTGGCACGCTCTGTACCCTAAACGGTTCGATGGTTTAAGCTTGAAAGGTTCATTAGCTTTGTTTCAATTGTGAACGTGACGTTGGGTATATAAAAAATTTGAAAAAATGCCCGATTTTTCGTGATACGTCTTATTTTTTTTAAAAAACCTTTCGAGTGTGGTATTAAAATAAAGGGTTCCATAAATTAAATACTAGTGGCCCTGTGGGCAGTAGACCTCGCTAACAGGGGGATTGTGAACCCATTTATAGGTAAGTATTTTAGATTCAATCAAAATCAAGTAGTAAAGTAGCCGCACCAATAACTTTGTAAACTACAGTTTGCGATTTAAAATATAATCTGTTTAAAATACTTTTCACGAAAATAGTTATAGTCTACTACTCTTTACTAATCCGTCTCCTACTTCGAGGAGTCCAAACTTGGTATGTTTTGAAAAGATTTCTTGAATTTATAGCAAACAGGCGGCCGATAGGTAATGGTGTAGTACATTTTTAGAACCGGCTCATGAAGCCCTTTAATTTGATACCCCACACGATAGGTTTTAGAAAATAAAGAAAAAGAAACATACAAAAAATTCATGACGTCATAACTCCCCCAAAGGGGAAAATCGAGAAAATCTCTCGATAAGAAATCTTTTAATTAAAGGAACACGCCAAGTTTTGTGAGGATCGCTTGAAAACTGTGGCCCCTAGACCGGAACTGACAGACACCAGACATAGAGACAGACAAAAGCAAAATCAGCCTCCTATCTTGTCGAAATGGAGCCCTTCGCTCGCTCGGTCAATAAACCGAAATATAAAAAATTCAGTCGGGTTATTAGGTTTTATAATAATTCCACTTGTGAACCAAAACAAACAAACACAACGTCATACCTTTTCCGATACGGGGTGCCAAAATCGCTCTTGCACCTACGTGGAGCGTTCGTACAAAAGTCCGGCAAAACCCGTAAAACATGGTCGCCCTGCCGGAAATCTGTGTATAATGTCGCCATATTTGCCCGTGTAACGAGCGGGCGTTGAATTCCACATCCTGCGTCACGTGAGCTTGATCAATATTCTCGCTCGGTGCTGGCCTGGGAATTATTACCTAGTTAATGTTGTATTCATTTTCTGGGGTTACAGCTAAAACGTATTTCTTATTTGCTGTGGCTTTGCTGGACAAGCAAGAGGCCCCGAGTTCGATACCCGGCTGGGGATAAAAAAATAAAAAATCACAGATCTTGCATGTTTTTATGTGTGGGTTGTCGCTGTTTCTGGTTTCCACGACTCAGGGTATCCTAGTGTGGGGCCAGAAGCAATGAATGAGCCTATAAATAAATGTTTATGTTTATGTATTCCAAGTCGTAAGTCTTAACATTTGCTGCAAGAACGCTTACAATTCCAAGACTTAGACATCAGATTACTCTCATCGTTATGAAAATTCCATATGTATAAGTACCATACCGTCATCCTGGCATTACGTTCCCACGCAACAAAATCCTGCTGTCTTGGTTTCCAGAGGCGTTTCGCCGACCCAGCTATTGTTGGCAACAGTAAGAGAATTTGTTTGGGCCGTTAATGGAAGACATCTCGCGCGTCGTAAGGTCCACACCTGCGTGCGGTGCAGACGAGTACAACGCAAAACTTTGATGATTATGACGAGTTGGGACGCCCGCTGAACCACTGGCGGGTGATCGGTCCTCTATCGTGACTATTTCACCCAATTCAAAGTGTTTGGGCACTGGTTACTGTTGGTTCAACTGATATCCCTCCCCAAATCTTCTTGTTCGTTTAATGAATTCTAGAATGTCGCTAAACTTTCAGTTTGACAAGCCATCTACTTTAATGCTATCCAATCCCATCCCTAATGTTCGCCATCTTGTATTTGAATACATTTCGCACTCTCCCAAGAAGTGCTGGCTACTTTCCTCCAAGCCTCAGTGAGGGCATGAAGGGTCAAGTACGAGCTTTAATTAAACATAAACAGGTACATACATTACTTTTGGCCCCACACTAGGATACCCTGTGTCGTGGGAACCAGAAACAGCGACGTCACACATATAAACATCCAAGAACTGGGGATTGTTTTTTTTACCCCCAGCCGGGGATCGAAACCCGGGACCTCTCGCATGGTAGGCAGAGCCACAACCGCTGCGCCACAGAGGTCGTCATTTATATAATTATACCTACGTATATAGTATTTAACCTTTGCATCGATATAAATGTAAGGATTCACCTTCCCGAAGTACCTTGGCACTATTATAATACCAGTAAAAAGCGCCCATATTGTTTTTTTTTTGGCATTTTCTATGCAATAAGCAACGTCTGTCACTGTCACTACATACTTTATTTTGTACCAAAAAGCAGGTTAAGTTAAGTTAAGTTTTTTGGTTATGGCTTCTATCGTGTGCTGCCACAATAATTTTGCCAATGTCACGTGATGAGGCCTGCACAAAAGGAAATCACGTGGAACAGTTAATAAAAAGATAACTTTAAGTTGAGACTATAATTTAATATTGTTGGTAGATACAGAAATACAGTGGAGACATTTTCAAGCGCCTTGTGCAATGTCACTCAAGTCTGTGTACCTTTATATTAATTATACAATTTCTTTAAACTATTTGGACATTTATGCATAAAAATGAGCTCCATGGTCCAATGGGTTTTACGCTTGCTTCTCACACAGGAGATGCGCAGGTTCAAATCCATGTATACCTCGGGCCACGAATTAAGAGCGCTGGGCGACGTTGGCGGGAATTACTGCGCTTATATATACGTCACGCCAAACTATGAGCGGTGGCTTTGAATGCGCAGTAGTCACTTTTCATATGCGCAGTAATTCCCGCCAACGTCACCCAGGGCTCTTAATTCGTGGCGCGAGATAAACAGGTGTTGAAAAGTGACTACCTACTGCGCATTCAAGGCAACCGCCGATAACATCTGACGCGACGTATACCAATGAGATAATTATTTTATCTGTACTAGTATCGGATGTTCAGTGTTTCGGATGACACGTTAAGCTGTAGGTCCCGGCTACTATCGCTTCGTGGTAGTGGTCGTAAAACCCCTGCACCAACCCGCACTGAGCCAGCGAGGTGGAGTACGGCTTAATCTTACTCGTATCCGGGTAAAGGCCTGTGGGCCTCGGTGGGGACATTAATGGGCTACATTTTTTAACTTTAATGTATAATATTATCCTCCAGAAGCCAATATTCGAGGACGCATTAAAATTCCCAAAATATGTCCCAATGTGACCAGAGACATCAACAAATTCATTAATAATTATCTACTTGCCTGTTCATTTGGCAAACCGCAACCGTTTCGAAATTTAAATTCTGTTTTTTTGATTGGCCGTTCAACGAGGACACACCCCTCTCTGACGTCAATCGGTTGCTGGTACAATTAAGAACAAAAGTTTCTACTTTTTTCATCTACGAATCAAGTCTTAAAAAGATGTCGGCCGAATATCGAGAGTTTGTTTTGGTCGGCCATGATAATTAAGTTGCCTTTCGTTAAACTGTGAGATTAAGTTAATTTATTTTACCAAATCTGTTATTTCTTTTATTAATAAGATTTTAAAAGCACCTATAACTGCTGCGCCTGCGCTCGGCTGGGGCGCGTGCTCACATCGAGGGTTCGAGTAACTCCATGCTGAGCGCCGTTCGTCAGCGGATGGGCAGCCCACTCCACCAGACATGGCGGGCCTACCAAGCACCACCAGGTTGACCACCAGGCAAGGCGCAGTGCAGTGGGATGTCTACTATACCCGGGTGATGTGTGCTTTCCACATTCTTTAATATTGTTTGTTTGTTGTTAGTTTTGCTTATGATTAATTTGATATTTGTAATTATTTTTTATTTTGACATTTTATATTGGACATAGTCTGGAAAATAAACAATTATTATTATTATTATAATGTAACATAATTACTTATCTAACTAATATTATAAATGTAAAAGTAGTGATGTTAGAATGTTAGGATGTTAGGATGTTAGGATGTTTGGATGTTTAGATGTTTGGATGTTTGTGTGTTTGTGCCTCAATCACGCTAAAACGGCTAAACGTATTTGAATGAAATTTAGCACAGAGGTAGTTTATGGGCTAGATTAACATATAGTATACTTTTTATCCGACTGCACCAGAAGGAGGGTAACGTTAGCTCGATTAATAATAATTCCTAGGAACACGCAGATAAAGTTGCGGGCATCAGCTAGTCCTTAATAATAATGTAATATTGTAGCCTACTAATGACCCCACCGAGGGGAAAGGGCCTTTGCCTGGATAAGAGTAACATTCTCCACCACGCTAGCTCAGTGCGGGTTGGTGGAGCGGTGTCGCGCTAGAGGCCAACCCGACCGTCAGATGTTTTCAAACTGCCCTATTAGGGCCTCTGACCAGCTTTATGACTACTGCCACCGAGTAGCGATAGTAGCCAGGACCTACAGCTGAACGTGTCATCCGAAACACGGAGGCGCCCGAAACAAATGCCACGTAGAAACGGACACCCATCCATCACCCGTCTCAGCCAGATGTTGCTGCCCGCAGATCGTCTCCGGCATGCGAAAAACGTTAAGCCACTAATTTCATTAAAAAAAAAAAACAATAAAATTAGTCACGACTGTACCACGAAGTCCATAAGTATGCTGACAGCGTTACCAATATTTTAAAGCCGCATACATTTCAGTTACCCCAGATGTTACTTTAATATCGCTCTGCAACTCTGCGTCCTTGAGTTAAGGTTCGAAACAGCGTAGCAAAATGCGGGTTAAATATATTTATCATTTGTTCGCGATTCTGTGCTGGTATGATAATTAGCGGTCCATTGACTTAAATAATTTATTCCGATACGTTTGGTACAGTCGAATAAAAATGTAACAAATGAATACAGCGTGTAAATTCCATACGGACTGTATTTTAACTACGTACATATGTACGTAGATCGATCGATACTCTATAGTATCGAGGATAAAGATTGTATCGACTATTCCGTTTATTATTGTCGTACTTAATTACTGTTTCCTATTTATTAAGTAAGGCTCCATTTCGACAACATAGGAGGCCGATTTTGCGATCTGTCTCTATGTCTCTATTTGTGTCTGTCAGTTCCGGTCTAGCGGCCACAGTTTTCAAGCGATCCTCACCAAGCTTGGCCCACGTGTTCCTTGAATTAAGTTTTTTTTTTTTTGTCGAGAGTTTTTTTCGACTTTCCTCTTGGGGGGGGGAGTTATGACGTCATTAATTTTTTGTATGTTTTTTTTTTTTTTCTGAAGCCTATCGTGTTGTGTATCAAATTAAAGGGCTTCATGAGCCGGTTCCTAAAATATACTATACCATTATCTTTCGGCTGCCTGTTTTCTAAAAAAACCAAGAAATATTTTTAAAACATACCAAGTTTGGACTCCTCGAAGTAGGAGACGGATTAGTTAAGAGGATCTATACAGACCATGACTGTGAGTGAAATAGACTATAACTATTTTCATGAAAAGTCTAGTTTAGATACACATATAGATAAATATTATACTTAGATAGATAAACAACCTTGACTAGGGTACAAACATCCGTTCTCATCAAACAAATATTTGCCCCCACCGGGACTCGAACCCGGGACCCTCGGCTTCGTAGGCAGGGTCACTGCCGACTCGGGCATTCGGGTCGTCGAAATTTATCTATCCTTAGTAAATAAATAAACAATTGAGATGATCTAAAATCAATTTGGACGGTATACATTGCCGCTCCGTTGAACTTTAAAAAAATAATATATATTTTTTTTTGTAAAAAAATATTTCTCAAGATTGGTATGGCCACGAAATATGCCTGGTCGAAATGACATGTGCACCTCACTGGGAACCAATAATGAGAGGGCCACAATGATGTGCCCAGATATATGGGTTGGCCCATTTTGAAGGGCCATTGGGACGAAATTGGAAACTATAAGACTGACACTCGTTTGCACTAAACATAATCGCCTAAATCGCCTAAGTACTGTAGTGCTCTTGGTGCTAATGTAATGCTCCTAGCACTAGACGTCACTGCCTAATTGATGACCATGAATATAAAGACGTAGGTTTGCGTTTGTGGTTGTTTTTATTTGGTTTAGTTTATTTTAAACTTTGTATAAAAGGGATCCGCAACTGGCTCGATAGCCATTACTCTAATCCTCACTATAATTTAGCTCAGTCACTGGCCGAAGCCTACCGTGAAGTGTGTCACATTGACTTCCACATCCAATCCTCTTTCTTTTTAAAACTACAAACCAGTAACAGTGTCAAAGTGACACCCACTCTAAAGAGGCCCGTGTACAATATACAACCTACCTTACAGTACTTTCCTAACTTTTTAGGCTGCTCCTAGCAAAAAAAATTATTGCACTTACCCTAACCCATTCCTAAGTCCAATCTGTCAGTGTAATGAATTTTTGTAGCTAGGCTGTTCTTAGGCTTAGGTGAATCTTAACTAGGACAAGACTAACTTACGTTTAGTGCAAATGGGCGATAGAAGATTTTGTTGCTAAGAACCATCACATTGATTTTGATGAAACGAAAAAGTGCATCATTTTTAGGGTTCCGTACCCGAAGGGTGCCAAACGGGACCCTATTACTAAGCCTCCGATATCCGTCCGTCCGTCCGTCTGTCACCAGGCTGTATCTCATGGACCGTGATAGTTAGACAGATGAAACTTTCACAGATGATGGATTTCTGTTGCCGCTATAACAACAAATAATAAAAAAAACAGAATAAAATAAATATTTAAGGGGGCTCCCATACAACAATTCTTTTAATACCAAATACCAACTTTTGAATGCTCCTGGTTACGTACATGGATTGTGAAAGTACACCAATAACTTTTCAAAAAACATTTTGCTGTGTAAAATCCAACCATTCATTCCACTCCATCCTTACCATTGTAGGGTAGTACGGAACCGTTCGTGCGCGAGTTAGACTCGCACTTGACCGGTTTTTTTAATCGATTTCCTAGCCGGGAATAAACATTCCGTATTATTATATATCGGCAGTGACCCTGCCTACGAAGCCAAGGTTCCCGGGTTCGAGTCCCGGTGGGGGCAAATATTTGTTTGATGAGAACGGATGTTTGTACCTTAGTCATGGTTGTTTATCTATCTAAGTATGATATTTATCTATATAAGTATTTATATCATTGTCTAGTACCCAGGATACAGGGAATCCTAGTTTGGGGCTAGATCAATGTAGGTAATATTATGATACAGGGAAACCTCTTTCAAAATCAGCTTTCTTTTCCAGTTTTATTTTTTTAACAAAATCTATTTCATGGTTCCTAGCAACATAAACTTCTGTCTCTTATGGTTTCCGATTTCACCGTACCTGTCTATAGGTTTGTTTTGACCATTTCACTGTTGGCCGTTGACCAGAAAAATCTAAATATAACAAAAAAGCGCTCCGTGGTCTAATGTGTTTCACGCTTGCTTCTGACCCAGATGCAGGTTCGATACCTGACCATGTACCAATAAGATAATTAATATATCTTAAGTACATTATATGGACGTTCTAACGGTGATGGAAAAACATCTTGAGGAAACCTTCATTACTCCATAGCTGCGGCGATGGGCTAACCCCTGTCACGCTAATTGGAGTATTGAATAACTAGTTCAAAGTGGGCACAATTGTGCCTCTGCCACCCCGTATGGAAAAAGGCGTGACGCTATGTTATGTTATGTTAAAAAAAATACACCAGAGCTGTCAAAACCATCTATGTGAACCCGCAGCAGAAAAGAACAAAAGGAAGACTCTGGAAGCGGTCGAATGATGGTCTAGAGGAAGATCTGAGAAGCATGGGCAAATTCCAAAAAAAAAACAAATTTCTTTATTACTGTAGATATTTACATATACTTGGCAATCGTCATTTTTTTGCCACTTCTCTACATTGGACCACTGTGGGAGAAGAAGGGCGTAGAAACTTCAGGAAAACGTCTTGGAGCACGGGAGGCCAGAGACAGGGCAAAATAGAAAAAGATCGTGGAGGAGGCCCAGACTCACAAAGGGTGCTAGCCCTGCGCCGGAAGTTATTAAGTAACAACAACTACAAAGTGGTAGAGGCACAATTGTGCCCACGTATTTTTTTTTCTCTTCCCCTAACCCCTAAATAATCGTTATAATGGAATGCACCTACAGCCTGCGTCATTATTAACGTCTTATTAGTCATTACGCAATTATTACTGTTCAGTTACAATTATGTTTATAAGTGGCAGTCAATCACATGCCTCCATGGCTCCATTACAGGACACGTGTAACATCATGAGAAAAGTCACAAGTAATTTTAAAGTAATCTACAGAACTGAAGTAGGTAGGGACTTCTGTACTGTAACCTACATGTTATAAATTCCATGCTATATTTTATATAAGTAATGATGATAGTTCCCTGTGAACTCAACTTACTGTGATTATCACATAATGACGTGATAGTGAACCCAAGAATGCATGCTAAATAGTACTTTATGTGACTGATACATAATGGAGGGCATTAAAATTCGTGAGTGTGTTTATGAAACGAGCCGAAGGCGAGTTTCATAATAATATCACTCGAGAGTTTTAATGCCTAATTATGTACAGTTACATACACTAGTTTATCTACACACATATCATAAGCTCTCTTTGATGTGTTCAGGAACCACATGTTTGACCGGCATTGTTGCATTGATCATTCCTCTGCAATTGTTTAGCTTGTTCAGTAGTACCAACTTCACAGAAAAACTAGGGGCAGACGGGCGTCGGCGTTCGAAATTTGAATGTCATAATTTTACGAAAATTGATACATTATGGTCATAATGTATCAATATTCAAATAAGTGATGAGTTTTTACCAAATACCTAATTAGTATTATGCTGGTCGTAACTTGCGGGTTTTGGACGCAGTAAAGAAATTTTATGATAGTTGTGTAGATTATAGTAGTTTATGTGACTGATACATAATGCCTAATTAAAAAGGATATAAAAGAAACTCCGTTCACTAAAATTTGATTCCTTTCATGCTGTTCTTTCTAATTCGCTCAGCTCGGCACGACCACCCTCTTGCGTTTGTGATCAGGTAACTCACTTACGCCAATTCGCCACTTCTGATCTAAAAGACCGTTCATTAAACTTTGGTTCCTCTTGCTTATTCACTAACGCTACGCTTCAGCTTACAGCATTACACTTTACGTTACTATTCCAATTATAATACCTCGCACTTACTTCAAATATGATTCACTACACTTGTACTCTCAGCCCCGTCTCAATACCGTATGAGTTCCTCTTTTTTCGAAACTCTTCGGTCGCTCTACTGTTAACGCGCTATCCTACATTCCGGATGTTAGAAGCATGTTTCCGTTTGGCGATCTAACAGCGGTGGCGCCATTTTAAAACTGACAGCGCGCCCAGACATCATTTTGGTTTTTCATCCTCATTGGCGCACTGTCGCCTCCGACGCCATTTTTTACAACTATCAACGCGCGAAAACGAAAATTATGATCCAACCTATGGATTCGGATGTCAATATACTGAACACCGACTGGCGCGCTGATAATTATAACTGATCAACTTGTACTGTAAAATACACAATAATTTTGCCAGCTAAAGTACTAAAACTGGTCGTATTATTCAAATCAAAAACAATAATTTAACTGTGATATTTATGAAAGTCGCTAACAGATAGGACTATCCAATAAATTAAATGGCTGGAACTAACTGGGTAAAAATGGCGTATTTTAACCTTTAAGCCGGACGGTATGTCGAATTATGTAGTCATGTTAGGCTTATTCGATATATCTGAGGCAGTTCTAC
This sequence comes from Argyresthia goedartella, assembly GCA_949825045.1. Taxonomy (NCBI): domain Eukaryota; kingdom Metazoa; phylum Arthropoda; class Insecta; order Lepidoptera; family Argyresthiidae; genus Argyresthia; species Argyresthia goedartella. Next base: position 22,485,509 of record OX463834.1, read on the forward strand.
CTTCGCTGTCGCTGTGACGTATAATTTTTGTGACACCTTGTATATGTCACCTTAAGACAGTCAAAACCGTTAGTTGATAAACTAACGCGTTTGTTGATCAACTATCGACAAATAGTAAACCAGACCGAATGGGTTTAGAATTTACGTTTCTTTTGTTCTTACATGTCAACCTTACACGAAGACTTTACGGGGGCTTCGCTGCGCTCGCCCCCTCTAGTCTTCACCTAAGCTACCGCAGTGTTTGCCCTGGTATTTCGTTTGCAATTCAAGTTTAAACCAGTTTACTATTTAACGGTTTTAACCGTTGGTTTATCAACTAACGCGTCATATAGTAAGCAGTACGCTACAGTTTACTATCTGTCGATAGTTTACCAACTAACGAGAAAAAATCTTTGTTTTGACTATCTTACGGTTCATATATATGCCTTGTCATACTTGCCTACAATATCTATTACGTAAGAAAATAGTATCTATGCATGGTTCTATCTTTTTTTACATACGATAATATAGTAATTTAAAATACCTCCGCAATGTTTGAAAACAATACAGTGCAATACAATGTAGTAATATAAACTGTGCCTATCTAAATATAAAAATGGATTTCCAAATATGTTGGTAAAGAAACCAATTTTCAAAATGAGCACTGAAACATCAACCCTAAGCAGAAACCGTATAAGCTATACCATCTAAAAAGGTTCTATTTATCGTTTTGAAGCGTCCGCCATAGTTTTTACTACCCCAACCGTGTCTGCATACTTCGGACTCTTTGGACGTTAAGTCCGGTCATAAAACTGCACTAAAACGAAAGACAGTTTTCTACAAGGATCTTATGTCAAACACTTGAAGTTGAATGAGAAGGAAGTTACGGTATTGGAAGGTTGGGTAAAACTGAGGTGAGGACCAACATAGTAACATAACATTATTTTCAGGCACATACATTGCTTCTGGCCCCACACTAGGATTCCCCGTGTCGTGGGAACCAGAAACAACATCGTCGCACACATATAAATATCCCAGACCTATGTTTTCTTTCTGCCCAGCCGGGAATCATATTCATATTCATTATTGAACAGAAAATATAGATAGATCTACTGACAGTTACAAGAATTTTTAAAAGCAAAGGCAAGCTTATCTCTAAAGAGAGATTTCTGCCAGCAAACCTAGGCAAGCCAGGAGAGTTCATGAAACAGGACAGTTCTAGAGCGCAATAAAACTGTATACATACTACGAAAATTACTTTCAAAATGCAAATAAAATATACCTAATAAATAAAAATATACTTCAACTACATACATAAAAGACAATAGATAGCATGCACATATCATTTGGCGATTCTCGTTGGTTGGTAGGTAATCAATTCTAAACTGTTTCAATATAAGTAGAGCGTGAATCCGCCTACCCACCCACTCACTATGATATTGATGTATTGAATATCCCGAGATAGACGACCCGAATGGCCGAGTCGGCAGTGAGGAGTTCGAGTCCCGGTGGGGACAAATATTTGTCTAATGAGCACGGATGTTTGTACCCTAGTAATGGTTGTTTATCTATCTAAGTATAATATTTATCTATATAAGTATGTGTATCATTGTCTAGTACCCAAGATACAGGGAATCCTAGTTTGGGGCTAGATCAATGTGCGTAGATAGTGTCCAAGGTATTATTAATATTTTCAAGTGATGATGAGACATAATAGTCAGCCGTACAATTTATATTATAAATGTGAAAGTAGCGATGTTTAGATGTTTGGTTGTTTCTGTGTTTGTGCCTCCATCACGCTACAACGACGGATTTGAATGAAATTTAGTACAGAGATTGTTGTTTGTATTGTTATAGCAGTATAACAACAAACACATAACATACAACATACTAATGAACACCTATCTATATATATGTTCATTATCAATTCATTTATATTCGTTTTCTCTCAGCGCAATGTTAGTAGGTTCCTAAAATCGTGGACAGTGCTATCCTATTATCATCGTAATCGTAACCAGGCTTGGATCATTTTAAACCTTACCTACCTACCTACCTTTCTTTCGGATTTTAGCATTCGTTGACTATTTGACGCGATATCTATGTTACGAGATAGATCCTGTCTCCTGCGCTCTGAATGAATTCACAAGGGTAGCACTTGCTATAATAAGCTATAAAATATGAAATATCAAATGTAGCCGAATATTATAGATATACTACACTATCACATTAGGTTAAGCCTGTAAAGATAATGTAATTGTGGATAAACAAATAAATAAATAAATGTTGTACTGTATCGAGAATAATATCATGCGATAAGGGACACTGTAAAATTAATTCTTAAGGCCCTGTTTCAATTAAAATTTTAATTGAAACAGGGCCTAAATATGTTGTCATATAAGTGACGTAATGTCTTCAGTGATATACCTTACACTATCGTGTTATCTACCTTACACCTACACTATCTACCTTACACCGTGTTACCACAAAAAATATTAAAAAGCGTTTAACCTCAATACAAACGTCAAATCTCATAAACTTTTGTTTTTAAACAAGTGTTGAACAGTAGTTTATTTATTCTGTGGTTAAGGCCGCACACCTTTTTTATGAGCTAGATGAACATACAGCGTGAAATTTAATTAGCTGACTATATTTTGGGGAATGTTGGTATCTGATATCGCTGATGGCTTCCACGCGATAATGAGGAAGAGATGCTGCGTCATTGCTGGGCAGAATGCGCGGCAGCCATGATGACGGCATCCTCAAGGCTTGTGCAGAGAGATGGGATGGCCCTTTCATCCACCGTTGGGCGAAAATTTTGATTTAATTTCTAATTGATTGATTGTAAATTCAATTTACATTATTTCTAATTGATTGATTGGAAATTAAATGAATTCTTAAGACAATATTTGTTATTGGATCCTCGATATAATTAATAAAATAAGCAGGCCTATCGCCAGGTACTCGCTTGACATTTATTTGAGGGACACCCTGCAAATATATGGTGAAATGTAAAGTGTAGTCATGTTTGAGCGAGCGTGCGAAGCGAGCGAATCGTCTCCTTTTCAGGATTGGGCAAAAAATATTTCGTATGTCCGGATGTGTGTCCGCATATTATCCTCCACAGGCCGCATTTCTCAACTGATTCTCAAGAATTTTTATGAGCAGGTTCAATATTTAAATAGATTTTTTTATCGATTCAGTATTTCGAATATTTTCCCGCTTGATGTGGGGGTTTTTAAATTTCAAAAAGCCGCTACAGTGCAAAAACTGTTCGAGGGATTTTAACAAATGAGTTGTCATTGGATTTGTAGAGACCGTGAAAGTAACAGGCTATACATATATATAATTTTAGTGAAAAGTGAATAAGGTATAATAAAAAATATTTTCATACTTCCATATAATATTCCATAAGTTTGTATGTGTTATAAAAAGAAAGTTTCCCTCCCTACATCTAGTTTAAGGGCTTGTTAGGGAGGGACATCTTATTGAACAATTTCCAGTATATTACTGATTGACAAAGGATCTTTTAGATTTTTGGCATTGTATTTTGTGTCTGAATAAAAAAAATGCGTATACTTATATTTATACTTTATACTTTATTGCACAAAAACAGAAGATACATGTTTAATATTTATGCTTCGGAACGCACCTTTTTTTGTTGCGCGACTCGGACCGCGAGTGATCGGAACGGAACTAGCAGCTGTCACTTGTATATAAACGAGATGACGAGTTAGAGGTTATTTTTTTGGACATGGAGAAAAATGTCGGCACATGGTATTCGGGCCTTGGCTGTATTTTATTTGTAATAATTGTCTAACACAGGTGTCGGGCCTGGTCGGAATGTTAATTATAATAAGCACGGAACAATCGTCGGGAAATAAGTAGATTCACGTCATCGGAGTGAGTGCTTCGTGTTGTGAAAGGTTAAAGTGGTTCGGTCCCCAATTCGTCGCATTCGGACAGCGACTCTTTGTGTCGGCAAGCAACACGACGGCGACAGCATCGGGCTACGACGAGAGTAAGATTCGACTCCTCTCCCCCCACCCTTGTACTCCTCATCCCGTGTTCCTGCCTCGAATTGAACTTTCGAATTCCGGTCCACGGCGTCAAAGGTCACTAATCCTGGTGAAAACCAACCCTGCCAAGATTCCACGCCCGTTCGGTTGAGGCGTGGAATTTATCATTTTGGTAGCAGAGCGTGGTTTCCTAGTGGGAAATCGATTCACGGACGGTTGTAGGGTTGTTTTTTTGCCACATTGTAGCTGGGAGAGGGTGGATACCTCAGATTGGTCGGCAACCATTTTGTGAGTGAGTCGTGTGGTCGGTATACCACAATTTAGGTTCATTTTCGGTTAGTGAACGTAAAATTGACGATTTAGTTAACAATTATTATAAATTTGTAGTCGGAAACTACTCGGTGTGCATAAGAAACAGTCATTCGGTCGGACTATAGTATTGCAGTCGGGTTCCATAGCATTGCAGTGTTATTTCGGATTACAGAGCAGGGTCAGGCTATTTAAGGGGTATTAAGCTGATTTTGCTGACCTCAATAGAAGTGTGGGTCATATCAGAGGGGCCACTTCTAGAAGGTTCACAGCTACCAGGTTCATGCCGTTAGATGTTGATGCCGATCCATCGAATACTACCTGTATTTTGCCCTCCGGGGTCCTCAAGACCGCGTGATGGGGCAGGAAGCAGTGGTCTTCACGCTTCCAGTCCATACCCGAAACCGACATGTGGCCGAGCGACTCGTATTCCCGCATGAAGTCGACGTACTTCTGCCGGAAAATCCCGTCACGCTTCATGCGTCGTTCCATCGACAGAAGCCGCGTCTCGGCTGCATGGTGTGAACTGCCCAGCGGCGGGCGATCACTCCGAAATGGAAGACGTGTGAGAAATCGACCTGACCGAAGGCGACCAGTATTGTTCCGATAAAACTGCTCACACTCTTCTTCAACCGGGTCCAACCGGCGGACCGTAGGTGGTTCCTCCACCTCCCAAAACTTCTGTATCACCTCCGAGAGTACAGAACCGAATAAGGGACTACGAGTCGCTAGGCGTGGGGCAGCCGGCATGACCGGACCCATTACCGCATGGCCCAGTCTGGTGTTGACCGAAACCAGACCAGTCGCCTGCAACACGTGGACACCTGGCACTAACAGGTATCCCAAGGCATCGACACCCAATAAAATGTCTACTGGGCCCGGAATATCGAACTCCGGGTCAGCCAGTGACAACCCAGCGACCAACTGTCGCACCGAGGGCGACAACCGTACGTGAGGGTGTGAGCCCATCACATTAGGCACGACTAATGCCGTGACCGTCAGATTCACCGATGAATCCACCCGTGACGAGAGAGTAATCCGACATACTCCCTTAACGGAACCGACTTCCGTGTTCCCAATTCCCCGAATGGAATGTGGATACTCCCTTACCGATGTGTGAGCTGTTCCAACCGACTTTGAACAGCTGCAGGCAACCGTGACAAAACCATATACAACACGATATATGACCATTGGTCTACCAGAAGACCAAGGTTCTGAAGGGCCTTAGTGGCCACCAGCACAGGGTTGAGCACCTGTACCCGGATGTCAACATCCCGGGTTACTCTTGGGATGCTAAACAGCTTCCCCAGCTGCGCATCAACCAACCGCCGTTTGTGCTGGTAGCGGTCAAACAATATGGACCGGGCTATCTCGTAATTGCCTGCCGTGACCGTTAGGTGACCGACCAACTCCTTCGGTTCACCCCGCAGTGCCATCAATAGTTGGGCCAACTTGTAGGCGTTGTCCAGGTCGTCCCGACCGTGGACCAAACTATCGAACAAATTGATGAATGCCGGCCACTCATCAATTGCCCCACCGAAGGCCGGAATCTCCAGGTGTGGCAGCCGTCCAACAACACCCTTAGGGGGCGGATCTCCGCTACCCTCCCCGCGGTCATTCCGACGCGACCGCTTAATTTTTTCGGCGCGACGCTCGATGTCGCCCAAGCACTCCATCGCTTGGTCAGCATCCGCGCAGAGCTGCTTCACTGCAGCCACCGAGGCCTCATCCGTAAGCCCGAGGGCTTCAGCCTCCGCAGCCAGCCGACACACCTTCCCGACGCGTGTCATTGCGTCCTCCACACGCTTGAGCCGGACATCGTCCATGTCAGGTCGCTCCACATACTTGTGAGTATGGGCGAGCCATGTCATCTCCTCACGGACACCATACCGCAGTACCGTCAAAGGCGAAGGTGCCATGGTTACCGATTCAATTGTTTCTGGTCCTATGCTTCACTACCGAACTAAGCACAGCCAGAGACCAGCACTTGCCCGTCAGCGCTGGGCACAGAAATTAAAACAAAGTTGTAAAAACCAAGGCAACCACTAAAACAATTAAATCCTAAAAAATATTTAATATGGTCGCCCTGTGGACATACACCTTATAACTATACACTCTAAATCCATTAGAGAATGCCACCATATGGTACAATACAAATAACACACAAAAAGGTATTATAAAAAAAAAACTATTTTTCTAGAAGTGGCCCCTCCGATATGACCCACACTTCTTTTGAGGTCAGCAAAATCAGCTTAATACCCCCTAAATAGCCCGACCCTGCTATGTAAACCGAAATAACACTGCAGTACTATAGAACCCGACGTTCTACCGCAAGTAATACAATCTAGTTACTTCGCAGAATGACTGTTCAATCTTTTATGCGCACAAACAGTAGTTTCCGACTACAAATTTATAATAATTGTTAACTAAATTGACACTTATACTTTCACTAACCGAAAATGAACTTTAATTGTGGTGTACCGACCACTCACAAACAGATTGCCGGCCAATCTGAGATATTCTTTTCTCCCAACTACAATGTGGCAAAAGGCAACCCTACAACCGTGAATCGATGATTTCCCACTAGGAAACCGCGCCTGCTACGAAAATGATTAAATTCCACGCCTCACCGAACGGCGTGGAATCTTGAGGGGCTGGGCTGTTTCCAGCACGGGAGAAAAGATCTTGATTATTACTTTATCTTGTCGTCGCAGACCGGAGATCGAAAGCTCGATTCGAGGCAGGAATGCGGGATAGGAGCACGAGTTTGGGATAGGAGAGGAACCGAACCTTGCTGTCGCTGCCCGACGCTGTCGCCGGCGTGCTGCCTGCCGACACGTGGAGTCGCCGTCCGATACGACGATGTCCAATGAACACGGATCACTTAACCGTTAACGCGAATCTACTTATTTCCCGACGATGTTTATGATGAGCACTCCGACCAGGCCCGACGCCTGTATTTGGTAATTGTTACAACGAATTACAATCAATGGCCCGATGCCTGAGCAGACATGTTTGTTCTCCCGACGAGAAAGAAAAGATAACCTCCAATTTTTTCTCTCGTTTCGATACGAGTGACAGCTGCGGTTCTGTTTCCGTTCCGAGTCGCGCAACAAGAGGAGGTGCGTTCCGAAGCATAAATATTAAACAATACCTGTTAGTGCCAGGTGTCCACGTGTTGCAGGCGACTGGTCTGGTTTCGGTCAACACCAGACTGGGCCATGCGTTAATGGGTCCGGTCATGCCGGCTGCCCCACGCCTAGCGACTCGTAGTCCCTTATTCGGTTCTGTACTCTCGGAGGTGATACAGAAGTTTTGGGAGGTGGAGGAACCACCTACGGTCCGCCGGTTGGACCCGGTTGAAGAAGAGTGTGAACAGTTTTATCGGAACAATACTGGTCGCCTTCGGTCAGGTCGATTTCTCACACGTCTTCCATTCCGGAGTGATCGCCCACCGCTGGGCAGTTCACACCATGCAGCCGAGACGCGGCTTCTGTCGATGGAACGACGCATGAAGCGTGACGGGATTTTCCGGCAGAAGTACGTCGATTTCATGCGGGAATACGAGTCGCTCGGCCACATGTCGGTTTCGGGTATCGACTGGAAGCGTGAAGACCACTGCTTCCTGCCCCATCACGCGGTCTTGAGGACCCCGGAGGGCAAAATACGGGTAGTGTTCGATGGATCGGCATCAACATCTAACGGCATGAACTTGAACCAGTGTTTGCATTCAGGGCCGAAGTTGAACCATGACATCGCGGATGTTATCACACGGTTCCGTCGACACAATGTTGTGTTTGTAGCTGACATCCGGATGATGTTTAGACAGACGGTCATTCACCCTGACGATAGATGGTATCAGCTGATACTGTGGCGAGAGAGCCAAGATCAGCCCATCAGGGTGTACGAGCTGAACACCAACACGTACGGGTTACGGTCAAGTCCTTATTTGGCGATTCGCACTCTGCGGGAGTTAGCGGATCGAGAACGGTTAAATTTCCCTAGAGGAGCAGCAATCCTGGAGCAGGATCTCTACGTGGACGATATCTGTACCGGTGCAGATTCCGTAGAGGAGGCGCTCGCTCGTCGGGACGAGCTAGTTGAGCTCTTACGGGGTGGAGGTTACGAGCTCCGGAAATGGATGTCGAACTCTCCAGAGTTACTGTCTGGTCTTCCGGATGACTACCAGCAGGATCCCCACATTTTTGAAAATTTGGAAAATCCAAATATGTTGTCGGTATTAGGCGTCCAGTACCAGCCGGTGTCAGACATGTTTTCGTATCGGGTTGAGTTGGACTCCCCGAAGGTCTGGACGAAACGGAACGTCCTTTCAACGGTGGCTAGGACATTTGATCCAAACGGGTGGATCACCCCGGTAACATTTCAGCTCAAGTGTTTTATGCAGCAATTGTGGTCTGCTGAGCTGAAATAGGACGACCCGATCGGCGGGTCATTGAGCTCAGAGTGGGACTCGTTCTTTTCGACCCTCCCTGGCATCAATCGGATTTCACTGCCACGAAGGTTGGTCCCCACCAAACGATACACCGCCACCCTGCATGGGTTTTGCGATGCCTCGGAGAAGGGCTACGGAGCTGCGGTATATCTGCGTACGGTCGACTCCTCGGGGGAGGTTGATGTGCGGTTGGTCATGGCCAAGAGCAAGGTTGCGCCGTTGCGCACTCGCCTGACCATTCCCAAATTAGAGCTTTCGGGAGCGGCTCTCCTGACTCGTCTGCTCAACCACACGATGACGGTTCTTCGTGGGTCAATAGCGTTAGAAGATACGGTCTACGCTTGGACGGACAGCCAGATCGTGTTATGCTGGCTGAAGGCTTCAGTTCACAAGCTGGAGATTTTTGTGGCGAATCGGGTTTCGCAGATTTTGAATTCGGAGGTTCCCTTAATCTGGAGACATGTTCCAGGGGAAATGAACCCAGCAGACTGTGCGTCTCGTGGGTGTCACGCTCCGGAGTTGGTTGGACATCCCTTGTGGTGGGGTCCAAAATGGTTGACTCAAGCCAAATCGGATTGGCCAATGAGTCCACGCGTTACCTCGGCGAACGGCGCCTTGACAGTCGGTGTCTGTACGACGCAACCAGAGCCGGAAGAGGAGTTCAGCCTGCTGGAACGGTACAGCTCGCTCGACAAGCTGGTCAATGTGACCGCTTGGATCTTCCGATTTGCGCGGGATTGTCGCAATTCTGAGGCGCAACGGGTGCGGACACAGGTCCTGACACCACGGGAACGGAACCATGCGTTGTTCGCATTGGTACGGAACGTGCAGACGGTGCACTTTAAGTCCGAACTGGACATTCTGAGACGCGGACGCGTCCAACTGAAGGGAGCTGTGGCTCGGCTCAACCCGTTTATTGACCCTCACGGATTGCTGAGGGTAGAAGGTCGGCTGCGGAATGCCAACCTGCCTTATGCGGCTCGCCACCCGTCGTTACTCCCTAGGAAGGGGAAGTTGGTCGAACTGTTGATACAGGATCGACACATTCGGAATGGGCATGTCGGATGCCACGCCTTGATGGCGTTTCTCCAGCGCGAGTTCTGGATTCTATCGGGAAGACGCCTAGTGCGTAGCGTCGTATTTCGGTGCCTGCCTTGTTATCGGGCCAAGGCGGCTACGATGCAGCCCCAGATGGGCGATTTGCCTTCGGATAGGGTTAACGAAATTCGGCCCTTTGCGGGTGTCGGAACGGATTTCGCGGGACCTTTCATGGTCAAGTCTTCACAGCTACGGAACGCCAGATTAGTGAAGGCATACCTGTGCGTCTTCGTGTGCTTGGCCACGAAGGCAGTCCACTTGGAGGTGGTCAGTGACCTCACTACAGAGGCATTTATCGCATGTCTAGATCGGTTCGTCTCACGAAGGGGCCTCCCGACATTAATCCGTTCGGACAACGGCACAAATTTTATCGGAGCCAGGCGATATCTGCAGGAGGTCACTCAATTCCTGAACGGTAACCAGGACGCCATCGGTACGGCTTGCTCCCGACGAGGGATTGAATGGGTTTTCAGTCCGCCGGGATGTCCTCATTGGGGAGGAATTTTTGAGGCTGCGGTTAAATCGGCTAAGTCGCACCTGACGAGGATCATCGGTGAGACCTCTCTACGCTTTGAAGAGCTTGCGACGCTGTTCTGTAAAATTTAAATGACACTGAACTCGCGTCCGTTGTGCCCGCTCAGTTCGGATCCAAATGATTTGGAAGCGTTGACGCCGGGTCACTTCCTGATAGGTCAGCCCCTTAACGCCCTGCCAGAATACCCATTCGGTGATGTTAAGTTAAGTCGGTTAACTAGGTGGCAGATGTTGCAGCAGATGGCTCAAGATTTTTGGAAACGGTGGTCTCTTGAGTACTTGCACATCTTGCAGCAGCGCCTTAAGTGGACTGACCGGACGAGCCCCTCTCAAGTCGGTGATTTGGTGCTGATTAAGGATGCGAACCTGCCATCATTGAGATGGAGACGAGGATGGATCGTCAAATTGTACACGGGTCGGGATGGCACGCCTCGATCAGCAGAAGTCAAGGTGGGGGACTCGGTCCTCAAGAGAGCGGTCGCAACACTTTCTCGCCTTCCCATTGATTAGGGACAGGTTCGGGCCTGTCCGGGCGGGTGACTGTTTAATATTTATGCTTCGGAACGCACCTTTTTTTGTTGCGCGACTCGGACCGCGAGTGATCGGAACGGAACTAGCAGCTGTCACTTGTATAGAAACGAGATGACGAGTTAGAGGTTATTTTTTTGGACATGGAGAAAAATGTCGGCACATGGCATTCGGCACTTGGCATTTTATTTGTAATAATTGTCTAACACAGGTGTCGGGCCTGGTCGGAATGTTAATTATAATAAGCACGGAACAATCGTCGGGAAATAAGTAGATTCACGTCGTCGGAGTGAGTGCTTCGTGTTGTGAAATGTTAAAGTGGTTCGGTCCCCAATTCGTCGCATTCGGACAGCGACTCTTTGTGTCGGCAAGCAACACGACGGCGACAGCATCGGGCTACGACGAGAGTAAGATTCGACTCCTCTCCCCCCACCCTTGTGCTCCTCATCCCGTGTTCCTGCCTCGAATTGAGCTTTCGAATTCCGGTCCACGGCGTCAAAGATCAGTACTCCTGGTGAAAACCAACCCTGCCAAGATTCCACGCCCGTTCGGTTGAGGCTTGGAATTTATCAATACAGATACATCAAAATGGAAACTAGGTATACAAAGGCGAGCTTATCTCTAAAAAGAGATTTCTTCCAACAAACCTAATATGAACAGAATACATGAAATAACAGGTAGACTATGTGCACAACGTTAAAAATATTAAAATAATAAACTAATTTCTAATATTTACATAAATACATAATAATATCAATACAAATAGACAAAATTATAATACATATAAATCAAAGCAATATACCTACATAAATCTAGTATGGAAGAGAAAGATAGTGTTCTTTTAAGCGAGTTTTAAAAATAGAAAGTGACGGGCTGTCTCTGATGGCGCTAGGAAGTTTGTTCCAGAGCCTGATAGCTCGTAGTCTGAACCCATGTTCATATGCGGCTGTATTGTGTTGCGGAGTTATAAGCAGTGACCGAGCGTATTTTAGTATAAAAAATGACCAATTTGATCAGACTAACATTTTATCATTTCTCCCTTAGTTTTGGGATTAGTTTTGGACGGTCAGGTGATTTGAAATGGTGACGAAATTAAACCGTTCCTGCTGACGAAAACTCTCGGTGCCTTTATGACTTTGACGACTACGGGAGGTCCCGGGTTCAAATCCCGGCTGGGCGAGAAGATAAAAAAACCTCAGGCCTTTGATGTTGACATGTTTGTGAGGTTTCTGTTATGGTTTCCACGACACGGGGTATCCTAGAGTGTGGCCGGGAGCAATGTATGTGCCTGTATGTAAATATTAAATGATATGTAAATTACATTACTCTCCTTCTGGTGCTGTTGGGTAAAAATGTATTATCATATTTTTTATGTGACTGATACATAATGGAGGGCAGTTTTACTGTTGAGAGTTTTAATGCCTTATTATTTAGGTACATAATTATGTACTGTAAGGTTACATACACTAGTTTATCTACACACATATCATCAGCTCTCTTTGGTGTGTTCAGGAAACGCATGTTTGACCGGCATTGTGGCGTTGAGTTGTTTAGCTTGTTCTGTAGTACCAACTTCACAGACAAAGTATTCGCGTCGGCGTTCGAAATTTGAATGTCATATGTAGAAAATTTACACATTATGGTCATAATCTTCAATATTCAGATAAGAAATGAGTTTTTATCTACACACGTATCATAAACCCTCTTTACTGCGTTCAAAAACCGCACGTTACGATCAGCATTATGTTAAACTACTTGGTAAAAACTCGATTCGTATCTGGAAAACTACACATTATGGTCATTATGTGTAGTTTTTCTACATATAATGACATTCAAATTTCGAACGCCGACGCCCACCCGCGTGCCGTCCCTAGTTTGTCTGTGAAGTTGGTACTGACATTCAAATTTCGAACGCCGACGCCCGAAGTTGGTGCTTCAGAACAAGCTAAACAACTGCAGAGCCACAACGCCGGTCAAACATGCGGTTCCTGAACACATCAAAGAGAGCTTATGATATGTGTGTAGATAAACTAGTGTATGTAACTGTACATAATTAGGCATTATGCAGCAGTCACATAAACTACTATTACAATGTAGTTTAACATTATGCTGATCGTAACGTGCGGTTTTTTGGACGCAGTAAAGAGGGTTTTTGATACGTGTGTAGATAAAGACATTAAACTCGAATGAAATTTCAAATACCGCTGTTGCAGCCCAACTATATCCGCCTTCTATCGAGCGAAGGTTCAAGTTTGGAATAACCTGACTTATTGCGAGTTACAGTTGTAACGTTTTGGGTCATTTTGTAGGAAATAATACGCCATGTTTAGGAACTCTAACGGGTGAAATTCTAAACATGTGTTCTTATTTGGTGCAAAATAATTCACCAAGTAAAAAACTTAAAAAAAACGACTTTAAGCTCAAGCCCTATTTCTTCCTCCCCCGGTCGGGATGCGAATGAAGTCTATGTATATATCGCAGTTGGTTGGTTAAATCAGTCACTTAACTAACTCTCTAGACCGTTAATTAAATGCCGACATTTAACCAAGTCACTAGCATTTTGAATTAAATAAAGCATCGTCGAAAACGTTTAACAATCTGCCTTACCGAAAGCCAGAGTGTTGGAAAACAAGATGGCCTCACGACAACAGCTGATTTGCACAGCATATATCAGGACGGAACATTGTGGTAGCTTAGGTGAAGGGTAAAGGGGGTGAGCGAAGCGAAGCCCCCTTTATCCTTCACCACTCGTGTAACCAAAAACCATCATCTATTCTATTCTGTGGTTTCCATGACTGCCACTGCTGTTGCTGCGGCTGAGTTAGCATTTTCATGGGCTAAATTCTCGTGCCTCTTGCAGTCGAGACGACTGAAGTATGGGGACACAGGGGAAGCTTCTCTTCCAAGAGTTTGGGCGCCGCCTCAGTGATCAAGGTTATGACTGCTTCTCCGTGGATTTTTCATGTAGATATTAGAGGACATATATTAGTATTAGAGGACAATCTTACAAAAATCGAACTAGGTCCATAGTAAGCTCAACAAGGCTTGTGTTATGGGTACTAGACGACGATATATTTAATAGAGATAAATACTTAAGTAAATACATAGAAAACATCCAAGAATAAGAAACAAATATGCATGCTCATCACACAAATATTGCCCTTATCGGGTGTCGAACCCAGGACCGTCAGCTTCGTAGGCAGGGTCACTAACCGCTGGGCTAATCCGGTAGTCAAGCAGAGGACTTCCTTGGCTGTGCAGCGGGGTAACGCTGGCAGTGAATTGGGAACCTTTTGCAGGGAGATGTCCTGGGGCGGTTTGTGTATTTAGTTTAGGTTTTTGACATTTTAATTTTTGTATTCATTTGTAGATAATAATTATGTTAAGTTTTTGACGAAGCATCACGCGGATTATTGACATGGTTTTTAATATAATTATTTTTGTATGAGAATTAAATAGTAGTTTATGTGATTGATAATAATGGCGGGCATTAAAACTTGAGAGTGGGTTAGTGAAACGAGCCGAAGGCAAGTTTCATAATAATATCACTCGAGAGTTTATCTACACACATATCATAAGCTCTCTTTGATATGTTCAGGAACCGCATGTTTGACCGGCATTGTGGCAATGAGTTGTTTAGCTTGTTCTGTAGTACCAACTTAACAGATAAAGTTGGGGCGGCACGCAGGCGGGCGTCAGCGTTCGAAATTTGAATGTCATAATATGTAGAAAATTTACACATTATGGTCATAATGTTCAATATTCAGATAAGACATGAGTTTTTACAAAGTAGTTTAACATTATGCTGATCGTAACGTGCGGTTTTTGGACGCAGTAAAGAGGGTTTATGATACGTGTGTAGATAAAATATATACCAATTTTAGTACATCAATGTCCCCACCGAGGGGCGCAGGACTTTACCCGGATACGAGTAAGATTGAGCCATACTCCACCACGCTGGCTCAGTGCGGGTTGATTGTTTGATTGTTGCTGTCAGAAGTCAGCAATCTGCCCTATTAGGGCCTCCGCCAAAGCTTTGACTACCACCGAGTAGCGATAGCAGCCGGACCTACAGCTCAACGTGTCATCCGAAACACGGAAGCGCCCGAAACAAATGCCACAGAGAAACGGACACCCATCCAGTACCCGTCTCTGCCAGATGTTTCTACTCGCACGATCATACCCAATGTGCGAATACTGCTAAGCCACGGACGCTCCTGAATTAATAAATTATTATTTCCGTCCATCAGAAGCACACATATAAAAAAACAGTCTTCCAACTTCTGTCTGTTTCAAGATTGTCAAAGTTATTGAAATTTGATCAATCCTAAAGATCTGATGTTCTTAGCTTAGCTCATGGGGAGTTTAAGATGATACGAAAAAAATATGCGGTTTTTTTCGAATCCATTTACTATAGAGTCATCTACAGATTTGATTTTTGGGTTAACTTTTATGAGTATTCGATTAAGATTTCCATAGAAGGAAAACGCGATTGGGTGTAATTTTGTCGATAGAATTTAATTTCGAAAAGGCCTCTAATTTGTTTTATTTTTTCCTGTACTTCTGAAATCCTAACTTATTTCATTGCAAAATTGCATTCATAATGTGGATATTATGTATTAGTAAACCCTTCATGAAAATATTTTTGACAAAATAACGTAGTTTATTTTTAAACAATTTTTATGTGGTTTGGCTTTACGTTATGAAATATTTTCCCCGATTCCGTCCCTCTTACACTGCGGGTCTTTCCGCCTGGAGTAAAGGGGACCTTCGCATGTTGGAGTTTTTAAAAAATATGTGAAACTGGAACTGTGTGTGTAGTCATGTTTAAATAGACCTTACATTCTTCTATCAGAAAGATTGCGAACCCAATAAATTGGATGAGACCCCATATTTTTTAGATTTCCATTGATGTCGTACGCATAAAATCCTCTCTCACAATTCTGCGGATTCCGTAACACATAATACGTGAAAGGAAAATATATGGCCGCTCGCGTTTGATAGAGAACCGCAATTTTTATATTCTGAATATGCCGCACTATCACACACGAGGCGAGAGAGATGAAAACGACGATGCTGGTTCTGCAGGTTTTTATTTTGTTAGTAAGTACTTGCGTGGCATCGATTAGCAGTTGTTGGTACGTTTAAATGTTGTCTAATTCCACAGATAATAATAAAAAACTAATACAAAAAAAAACCGGCCAAGTGCCAGTTGGACTGGCACTGTTTATTTTGTGTAGTCTGTCTAAACTGTATATTTCCAGGCGATACATCGCCCATGAAAAGGTACCCGTTACTCCAGGCGGAAAGACCCGCAGTGTGAGAGGGACGGAATCGGGAAAAAATGAAAAAACGTAGCGTAAAACTAGAGAATAATTGTTTAAAAATAAACTACTAAGGTTTTTAAGCAGATTTTGCGTATATATAATGTCTACATTTTGAACGCAGTTCCACAATGAAATTAGTTAGGATTTCAGAATTACAGGAAAAAATAAAATGATTTAGAGGTGTTTTCGTAATTAAATTCTATCGAGAAAATTTCATCCAATCGCGTTTTTGTTTTGGTGAAAATCTTAATCAAATACTCAATAAACGTTACCCAAAAATCAAATCTGTAGATGACTTCGTGGTGGAGTAAATTGATTCGAAAAAAACCCCATTTTTTTTTCGTAGCACCTTAACGTCGATCTTGGAACGCGTAAGCAAGAATTAAATAAAAAATCTAGTATTTGTGTTATATTTCTATTATATTTGTATGTCGAAATTGTTTAAACTATGTAGTTAAACCATTTAACAATCATGTCGTGGATGCATACAGACCTACTCAATGGTTTAGGACTTAATAAGCAAGTCATAAAGTTTGAAATGTGGTGGAATCTAAAATCTCCCTCCTCTCGACAAAGGTTCTACGTTTAGGCGTAAAGACATTTAACAATACTGTGCTTTATTGGTTGTGAATATTTTAGTAAGTTATGTTTTATATATGTATGAGTATTTTAGTAATTATTCCATTACAAAGTCAATTGAATAAGATAAAGCCAGTCGTAAATAATTAAACGACCACCAATCAACTTAAACTGCATTAATTGAAAAGAGATTAATAACCCTGAACCCTGAGCCAGCCAAACTTTGGCTTGCTGACGATTAGGACTCAAATTACTGGGACATGTGTCCGACCGAATTGACACATTTTCATTTTAATATTTTTTTAGTGAAACCATGAAAAATAATGGATTTGTACAGTCACATAAAAACGGCCCGAGCCCAAGGCGCGGGTTCGTAGCGAGGTAGCGAGGTTCGTAAAGAAGCCTTTTCGAACGAGTTACGAATAGAATTTTCCGCCTTGGAACCCAAAATCAAGCGGCGAAGGTACTATTTTGAGGTTTTTTTCAAATTCCAAATGTCTTTATTACTGTAGATATTATCATATACTTAGCATTCGTCATTTTTTGCCACTTCTCTACATTGGACCACTGTGCGAGAAGGAGGGCATATAGAAACTCCCACAGATTGATTTTTAGATCTCTTTTAAAAATTGCTTATGCTTAATTAATACAATATATAATACAATATATATATATATATATATATATATATATATATATATATATATATATATATACAGTCAGGTCATAAGTTCTGTCACACAATAAAAACTTTTGAATTTAGAACGCTGGCCACAAAAAAGTTTATTGAATTCGAATTTCGAATTTTTCATGAAAATAAAAATGTGTACTTTTTAGAATTTTCCTCATTTTTAAATATGGAGTGGACACTTAAAGAAGACCGTGTCGCAGTTATTGCGTTGCATCGTTGCGGTTACGCGCCAATTCAGATTTTCGACTTACTGAAAAATTTGAATATAACCAAAAGATTCGTTTATCGTACCATAAAACGATACAATGAAGACTCTAGTGTAGATGACAGGTCAAGAAGTGGTCGCCCTTGCTCTGTTAAGACTCCAGCAGTGATTAAAGCTGTGAAGGCGCGAATTCAAAGAAATCCCATACGTAAGCAGAAACTGTTGGCCCTTCGGATGGGGTTAAGCAGGACCACGGTGAAAAGGGTGTTAAATGAAGACTTAGGGCTTAGGGCATATCGAAGAAAAACAGGACATCGTTTGGACGCTCGCTTAATGGACCTGAGACTGAAGAGATGCCGCGCTTTGTTGAAGCGGTACGCGGGAAAAAAGCATCGGGAAATTCTTTTTTCGGATGAAAAAATTTTCACCGTGGAAGAGAGCTACAACAAACAAAATGATAAGGTGTACGCACACAGCAGTGAAGAAGCGAGCAGTCGTATTCCGCGTGTCCAACGAGGTCATTTTCCATCCTCGCTCATGGTTTGGTTGGGAGTCTCTTATTAGGGCTTAACTGAGGTACATTTTTGTGAGAAAGGCGTAAAAACGAATGCAGTTGTGTATCAAAATACAGTCCTCAAGAACCTTGAGGAAACCTGTTTCTCATACCATGTTTAATAACAGGCACTGGATATTCCAACAAGATTCTGCGCCAGCTCATAGAGCGAAAAGCACACAAGACTGGCTGGCGGCGCGTGAAATCGACTTCATCCGGCACGAAGACTGGCCCTCCTCCAGTCCAGATTTGAGTCCGTTAGATTACAAGATATGGCAACACTTGGAGGAAAAGGCCTGCTCAAAGCCTCATCCTGATTTGGAGTCACTCAAGGCATCCTTGATTAAGGCAGCCGCCGATATTGACATGGACCTCGTTCGTGCTGCGATAGACGACTGGCCGCGCAGAATAAAGGCCTGTATTCAAAATCGCGGGGGTCATTTTGAATAAACTTTATTACCATAAGAATCTATGTTTTATTAAGTTCATTTTGCTATATAAATGTTTACATAAATAATAAACATGTCTAAATTATTTCATATTGCACATGTGACAGAACTTATGACCTGACTATGTATATATCATTATCATAATTAATAAGCAGGAATAAATAAACTGATATAGGTATGCATATGATGATATATTAAATGACACTGAATAAAAATTACCTACATAATTAATAAATGGGCCTAGCGGTATTCGCACAACGGAAATGATCGTGCGGGTAGCAACATCTGGCTGAGACGGGTACAGGATGGGAGTCCGCTTTAATGTGGCCTATGTTTCGGACGCTTCCGTGTTTCAGATGACACGTTAAGACACGAAGTCGTAAAGCTGTGTAGGCCAACAAGCCTTTTAAGGCAGCTTTAAAACATCTGACAGTCGGGTGGCCACTAGCCAGATATCCCTTCATCAACCGGCACTGAGCCAGCATGGTGGAGTATGGCTCAATCTTACTCGTGTTCGGATAAAGGCCCGTGCCCTCGGTGGAGACAAAAATGCTACATTATTATTATTATTACATATTTAAGACCAAAACGATGACCTCTGTGGCGCCGCGGATG
This sequence comes from Argyresthia goedartella, assembly GCA_949825045.1. Taxonomy (NCBI): domain Eukaryota; kingdom Metazoa; phylum Arthropoda; class Insecta; order Lepidoptera; family Argyresthiidae; genus Argyresthia; species Argyresthia goedartella. The sequence continues at coordinate 22,504,845 of OX463834.1, forward strand.
TGGCTCTGCCTACCATGCGAGAGGTCCCGGGTTCGATTCCCGGCTGGGGGTAAAGAAAAAAAAACAGGTCTGGATGTTAATATGTATGTGACGTCGATGTTCCTGGTCCCCACAACAAAGAGTATCCTAGTGTGGGGCCAGAAGCAATGTATGTGCCTGTATGTAAACGTCTACGTTTGTGTTATGTTATGTAAAAGGCCAATATAACATCGCCGCTGCTTGATAGGTTTTTGTCCATTTCTATTACGGAGCCCCAAATCTCGCACACACAGCACGCATGTCATAGGCGCGTAAATAAACGAATCCAAGCATTACCCGTTCTTCTCCGCAAAAAGAAAACGGAAAGAAGACAAATGTTACACCGCTTGCTTGTCCACGGTTAGTGCAGACGTATTAGATTCTACAAAAAACTACTACACTTCCCTAGAATGCAGAAAAATATAGCTAGGTATACGTCGCGCCAAGAATTAAGGGCTGAACAAGGGCCAATGGCATTGAGAATTAGACAAAGAAAACAAATACCCGTCGCATCGCGTCGAAGCAGACTGACGCATGCTCCCGCGCAGAGCCCCGCGGGGCAGCCCGAGCTCCGAGACCAAGAAAATTGTAGAAAATATTACTAAACTCCTGTAATAATAACATTAAAAATAAAATAAAGCAAAAACAAATTTTCCCTCTTTTATACCTATTTTTGCGTGTAATTTGCATATAGGAAACTGATTTCGTCTCCGAGCGCTTGTACATTTAGTTGAATAATAATGCATTGCGATAAATATTTTTAAGTATTAAATATAACAGATATCCGCTAATTTTAAAAGTCCATTCTTATCTCTAATAGACCTTTTATAACATATATTTATCCTACATTTTTATGTTATCTAGTTTAGCCTAGACTTGAAGCTAAAGATGCATTTCTTTGTTCGCGTCCCCTGGCGCTGGCCATATTTAATCCCATAAGAGCGCGGGGGGATGTTAGCGGGAATTACTGCGTATATGTACTGGCAGGGTGGTCTCACTGTACAGTTTAGGTATGTTCGACGGGCCAGCCCGACGGGCGGGAACTCAGTTATGTTGCCGCTCGCTTGGCTGGAAGTCGCGTGGCGCCACAGAGTACATTTGATATAGGGAACGTGGCGCGCTAGCCGCTCCTCATAAGGAACTTTTCTGTGATTTTTGCAACAACAATGACTTAAGTAGGTACAATCGAACCAACTGAATCATGACCCACTTGCCTGATAATTCGTTTGAAACTTTCAAACTTGTAAGATCTATCGTAATGTCAGTGTCTAATCAAATGATAACAAGTTCGTTACCAAGGAAATAAACCTTCAAGCGAATTTCGACCTACTTGCATTTAAGGGTTTTAGCAAAATAAGCTTAAGGTAGGTCATGATTCAGATGGTTCGATAGTACCTAACATTCTAGAATGTCTAAAGGAATTGTTCACAAATAAAATTCGATTCCTTTTTAATTAAATACCTTTTTGTTTAACTAAAAGTAAACACTTTAAACCCAGTATAAAACAAATGATAATTACTTGAGTAAGGAGGTAGGTACCTACCTAGCCTTAGAATTTACCAATAGCCTGAATAAGTACTATTAACACCTCTCTTAAATAGAGTGGACTAAAATTCACAAACACAAATAATCGCACGAAGGTAACCCTACCGTGATCAAGCGAGACAGGAGTTTACATTAAGTTTAGTATTCTGTGGTACCGGCATTAAAAAATGACAACTGCGCATTCAAGGTCAGCGCTCAATACTCCTGACTTTTGCGTTGGAAGAGATATTTTGCTGTCATTCCTCGAAATATGCGGCAATTTCTTCTGCTGGTAGGTATGCAAGTGCTAAAATGCATTTTATTTCTGATGCAAACAATTCATTTGTTCCATATAGTCCTTGAAATCCTTTACTTTGCACTTGTCTATATATAATTTGGCCTAAGTGAAAATAGCAACCCTTTAACACTGTGTTTTCAAAATTGTACTTGGCACTTATCTGTGACGCCTTTTCGAAATCCATTATAATATATTTAGGCGATAGCATCAAATTCAATGATTGACAGTATTCAATCAAAGATGAGAACATTTTGTCGTATGTGCTTTTGTCTTTATTTGTGCACAATGCTATTACTAAAGGAAACGTTTTATTCTTTATACAGCCGTGTATCGTGTACACTTGTTGAAATATTTTTGGAGCAACTTTAAAGGTTCCGTCCATTATTAAATAATTGGAAGAACATAAAAAAGTAATTAACTTTTTGGTTGTGTATAATACTTTTCTCTTTTTTTCAGCCCACTTGTTATCAAGTAATATTGTATCGTCTTGTATTTCGTCCAATTTCAGAATATTATGATTTATTTCAAAATCAATAGTATCTGGTTCTATTATTTTTTCTCTTTTGTTTCCTTGACGATATATTATTTGCCTCAAGTTCAAGTTTGTTGGCATATTGGAAATTATACTTGAAGAAGTGCTTGCTTCGCATTCACTGATTATATTAATTATTTTTTTGTTTTTATTAATTAAAGAGTCTTCTTTAATTCTGTTTATAGCGGCATGTACCTGGAAAGATAATTGCAATTAATTAGGTCAATGCCGCTACCGAGATCGACATCAGGGCAGTAGGTAGGTTAGGTTAGGTTAGAACATGTAAAAACAGCAAAAAAATACTGTTTTCAGAACGAAACCTTCCTACCTATAAGTCAGAATAGGATACTATTAGGTCAATGACGCTACGGAAATTAACATCTGGGCAGTAGATAGGTTAGGTTAGGTTAGAACATGTAAAACAACAAAAAACACTATTTTGGAATTAAATATACCAACCAAAAGTCAAATTATGGTACTGTTAGGTCAGTGTTCCTACCGAAATCAACATCTGGGCAGTAGGTAGGTTAGGTTAGGTTAGAACATGTAAAAACTACAAAAAAACACTACTTTGGAACTAAACATACCAACCAAAAGTCAAATTATGGTACTTTTTGGTCAGTGTTGCTACCGAAATAGACATCTGGGCAAAACAACTGAACAAAGATATCAAAGTCTGTAAATACATACCTTTTCTTTTAACGCATCCGGTTCATGATTATGTTCTTGTTGCGGTCCATGCAGTAATTTATACTTATTGACATTCTTATCAAAAGTTGTAATTAATCTCGACTTGCACTTATACTTTGCATTGCTTCTTAATTCACATGCCCAGTATTGTTTATCGTCCGTCACTTTGTTTTTTTTTTCCTATATAAAGCCATGTACGTTTCATTTTAATCCTCCGCGACTAGTTTTAAACGTATTTATATAATTTTCCTCCATTGTTCAAACCAAATTCATAAAATAACAAATTCACAATATCGCAAATACGCTTCGTAATGATAATGCACCAACATGAAGTTGGCTATCGATAATAATAATAATAATAATAATAATAATAAATCTTTTTATTTCCGGTATAAAAACCCATATTGACAAATACCTTAAAAACTAGAGATATATAACATTTTATGAACCTAATCTAACTTACTTTAACTTAACTTAAACCTAGCTAGGGACTTTCTTCCTCGTCGGTCTCGCCTCCCTATAGCGTCTGTATACGATGCCTTCCGGCCAGTAGTCCTTGGCCAGGAACATCTTCTTGAGTTCGGCCGGCACCCGAAGTTTAAACGACAGGAAGTCCTTTGGTCTTTCTGACTCTAAAGGACTTATCTGCAGCGTAATCGTCTTCTGACTGCAAGGCGGAACCTGGACTTTCTTTACCCTTTCCTGGATGTGACGCTCAATGTCCTCTTTGGTCATATTCACGTCGAGCCTGGAAAGGTATATCTGCGTCGTGGGAGCGGCAGCTTTGAGGCTGCACTCGGCGGTGGGGGCGGTGCCACGCTGATTGCGGCTGCGTCTGGAGCGGCGTTTCCTGTGCTGTATAATAAGGATGAAGTGCGATAACTAACTTTATGTCGCTACCCTACCCTCAAATCAGAATTATAACTTAAAGATAATATGAGTAACAATATTATGAAAAACATGTTTATGAATGACAACATTATGGTAAAAAACACTTAGGAGTTTAGATCAGTTTAGTAGTAATATTAGTAATAAAAAAAATCGGAAACCAGAGTGTTATGATCTTCGTCGGTAGTACTAGAAATTGTATGAACGAAAAAATTAGGAACCAAAATTTTCGGAAGAGTGATCATTCGGAGTACAAATCGTTAGTAAGACCATTTTCGGAAGTTAGACTTTAGTTGAGCCAATATGGACCCAGTTCTAGCAGTGATGGAAAACATCGTGAGGAAACCTTCATTAGTCCATAGCTGCGGCGATGGGCTAGCACCCTGTCACGCAAAATGTAGTATTGAATAACTGGCCTCAAAGTGGGCACACGTGCGCCTCTGCCACCCCGTATGGGAAAAGGCGTGACTCTATGTTATGTTATGTAATCATTAATAAATTAAGTATTGTAGCTATAGCTGAGCCAACACGGTGGGGTATGGCTCAATCTTACTAGTATAACGAAAAGGCCTGCTCCCCTTGGTGAGAACATCAATGAGCTACATCTTTTATCATTTATTATAGCTATAAATCCAATCTGTAGGTGTAAAATAGTGGATATTTTTGCATCAAATATCGATACCACATCAAAGGCTCCAAGAGCGCAAAACGTCGTATTTGGCTTGTCGGCGGCACCTATCTTGTTTGGAGACTGACAGCCACATACAGCATTTTGGAGCAATCGATATGCGTGTCCCAAAAGACAATTGACAACATTTCATTTTTGTTTAGATAAAAAGATCCATTCATTGTCCATTGAGATATATTTGAATGCTTTAAATACGAAACACATTTAAATATATTTTTCTATTCATTCGTTTTAAAGATACCTTGAAAATAATTCAGATATCGAGGATGTAGGCAGAAGAACTACAAATACCTTTGCCTAGCATTAAAAAAATACTAGCTGACACTAGCTGTCAATGTCACCATAACGTATTTAGCATAACCGTGCGTTCGATTTGTTTGATCGTCCACCCACACCCGCATAAAACTAACAGAAGAATAGCACTATACAAGTTCTACGCCTGCAAAAGAGATAGCATATAAGGTGAGCTCATGGCGGGCGTCAGCTGAGACGTTCAAACCGAACGCAGGCTTTGTTTTTTATTTCTTTCTGGGACAGGCAAAGACAAATAATAATAATAATAATAATAATAATCGTTTATTCTCAGGCAACATGACAATGACAACAAAGCCTTGACAATGACATTTTTTTATGTTCTGGCAAAAGTAACATGGTACATTACAACATAAACTTTTTCCAAAAACTCAAGAATTAAGAATTTATTTAAATATTAAAAATCAAAATTTTGGAAAATTGTAAAATGAAAATCCCATAAGCTCTCGAACAACTTTCGAATTAGCTATTAAAATAAGGGGGTTAATAATTTGAAATGTTGTCAATTGAGCCCCTGAATTCACGCCTGTCACTAAGATTTAACACCAGAAACGCATCTTGTTACCTCTAATTTTCATACAGATTTCCGTGCGCGTCTGTGCTTATACTAAAAATCTGCTTACAGCCCACTGAATAAATTTGATGTCTTCACAGCTTAGAATACGGATACAATGAACCGTATGCCGTTGTAATAAGAGGTGGCCAAGGAAGTGGGAAAGCGATGGGATTTTTTTTTTATCTAAGTTGTGCAACTTCCCAAATGAGTTATTGTCGGGGCGAGCCCTCGGGGCATTTTTTATTAGGGTTCCGTACCCGAAGGGTTCCAAACGGGACCCTATTACTAAGACTTCGCTGTCCGTCCGTCCGTCCGTCCGTCCGTCTGTCACCAGGCTGTATCTCAAGAACCTAGCTAGCTAGAGAGTTGAAATTTTCACAGATTATGTATTTCTGTTGCCGCTATAACAACAAATACTAAAAAACAGGATAAAAGAAATATTTAAGGGGGCTCCCATACAACAATACCACATACAAACTTATGGATGCACCTGGTTACGTACATGGAGTGTGAAAGTAACCGCACCAATAACTTTGTAAACAATATTTTGCTGTGTAAAATCCAAACTATTCACTCCACACCATCGCTTCCATTGAACGGTGGTACGGAACCCTTCGTGCGCGATTTAGACTCGCACTTGACCGGTTTTTTATGTATATTTTTCGTTGAATACAGGGTGACATTTAATTAGCTGACCATATTTTGGGGAATGCTAGCACCCATCATTATGAACAGCTTTCCCTAAGAAACATATGTTCGCAAATGGAAAAAAAATATGTCCCCTCAGTACATTGACCCGATCAGCTGATTGCAAGTTTCTATGGGGGACCCAAAATTTTATTTCGTTTGCGACCATATGTTTCTTGGCAAAGTTGTTCATACTGACGGACACTATCATTTCTTAAAATATGGTCAGCTAATTAAATGTCACCTTGTATAGAGAAATGTGGTTTGTTCGGCGGTTAAGAACATACTTACTCCATCAGTGGAAAATAAGTACCGCATTTACATCGTACAATACGGATGATAAGCGGTTGTCTGTGGTTAGAGACAAGCTAGACTTTTGTGCATATATTTTCTATTTTTATTTGTCTCTATATGTTGTTTTGTGCAATAAAGTATTCAGTTTTCACATTAGTCAATATATTTTATATAATTTTTAAGATTAGTCGAAAATTTTTTGTTTGTCCGTTGTTGACGTCATAAATTTTTGAGGTTAAATTATAATTATTATATTACCAATTGTTACGTCATTGTTAGTTTAAGAGTTCCGTTTTTTCCCTTTTAAAATTAAAAGGGAAATCGTAACTCTTATAGGGTCACTTCGTTGTCCGTCTGTCTGTCTGGTCGTCTATCTGTCCTTCTGTCTGTCCGTCTATCTGTTCGTCCGTCTGTCCGTCCATCTGTCCGTCTTTCTGTCCGTCTGTCTGTCTGTCTGTCTATCTGTCCTTTCGTCTGTTTGTCGTCTGCCTGTCCGTCTGTCTGTCCATCTCTCTGTCTGTCTGTCGGTCTTACAAGACCCTTCTTCTCAAGAATGATTGAAGGTATCAAGTTGACATATCGATGACTCAAATTTCAAAGTAGTTCCTTCAAGTTATGAAAAAATCAAGCTTAAGGTCAACGAAATCCGAAGATTTCGCGCAATTGTCACAATTTTGCTGAATTTTTTTGATACCCTCAAAGGAATCAAAACCTATAGGATACTTAATCATGAAGCTATATAACCCAAATAAAGAAAAAAAAACGATAACCGTTAATTTGTAGTTCCTTCACAAAAAAAAAACTATTTGGGCGGAACCTTTGGTGCGAGAGTTCAACCCGCACTTCGGCGGTTTTTTATATACCTTATGTTTATCTGTCTACCCCTGAATCATCCCAAAAATCCCAATAACGAAGTTTACGCAAAACTTTATGGCACTGAGTGTTCGTAAGATTTCAAACATATCATCAGCAAAGTTCTATGGATATTGACAATAAACTTATCTGATCAACGAAACTCTTTGCTTAAAAATGCTTTGCATACTTACTCTGTGATTCATTTGTTACCTCAGATGAACGAAACTCTTTGCTTACTTACTCTGTGGTTATAACAAACATTTCGCGCCCTCTAAGTGGAACTAACTTGACAGTTTTGACAGAAATAGTAAAGTTAATAGACTCGTAAGTTTCTTGAGATAAACATAAACGTTTACAATCAAGCACATACATTTCTTCTTACCCCACATTGGGATACGATGTGTCGCGGGAACCAGAAACAGCAACATCACTCACTTATATACATCCAAGACTTTTTTTTTCTTTATCACCAGCCGGGGTACGAACCCGGGACTTCTCGCATGGTGGGCAGGCAGCGCCACAGAGGTCGTCAAAATAGGTCGTGCGTGCGTGCGGTACGATCTCGCTTATATAATATTGGCCTCATTTAAAGATCACTTTTTAAGATTACATGTAGGCACGGCTGTGGATTTTATTTGATGTAATAAAATAAAATAATAAGGGGAATTATAAAACGATCGAATAAAAAAACAACTAAGCGACTGATGATGAGATACTGTGGCTGAAAATTCTCGCTGTGCGACCAAATTACTAAGTGAGCGACTAGAAATACAGACTTCAACTTCAATATTGAGGTTATTGTGGCTACTTTTCAATCGGATTAAAGGTTAGATTAGAACGTTGAAGAAGGTAAACCGGAGCGGAGCGGAGCGAAGCGTATGCAAACAAAAACGACTGGCTAGAGTAAGTCATTGTGGCTACTTTTCAATCGGGGGTTACCCTCAAAAAACTATAAGGTTGCTCGAATATTATGAAGCTTCTCATTTTGCTAGTTACTGTTCTGTTGCTTTCTCGTCACTCGCAGTCAGTCGCTCACTTAGTAAGTCAGTCGCTCACTTAGTAAATTAGTCGCTCACTTAGTAGTATAGTCACTCGTTTAAATACTACTCATGTAATAATATGTTTTTAACAAACTTTTGTTCAAGTCGAGTATCTAATCTACCAAAATGACCATATTGTCAAAATGCTCTGATTCGCAAAATACTAACTCTAGAATCCCTTGTTCCTGTAAGATAACCATTTAAGATAACCAGTGTTCTAAGAGGGTAATTAATTTTTGTAAATAACTCCAAAATTCAGCCGGCATATGCCCCTCCTCTTAAAAAACTATTTATTGATGTTACTGTTATGTCAATGCACCTGTTTGGCCAACAACTGTCACTATTTTGACAGCTGACACTATTTTTGGCAGCTGACACTACTTTTGACAGGTGTCACTATTTTTACACCTGTCAAACTCAGCTGACATCACAAAAACATTAAAAATATTAATATCGTGACGCCTGTCAAAATATAAAATATTGTGGCAGCTGTCAAAAATTAAAACATTGTGACAGCTGTCAAATTTGTTACAGTTGTCAAAAATAGTTACATCTGCCAAAAATACCAACTCTGTTAGCGAACTGGTGTAGTGATATAACAGGAATATCAATAGTTTTGAGTATAATAATAAACAGTTTTCTAAGAGGGACGACATCCCACTCCAAGAGACAAACAAGACAGACAAGAGACAGTCCCACTCTTGTCTCTTTCAAAAACCGGGTAAAAGAGCACTTTTATTATATATAGTATATATACATTATGCTGTACATTGGCATGACCAACCACAAAGCTCCCACCGTGAAGTAAATTATCAGTTTACACCAAACTTCAAAGCAATGCGGTTAAACTGTATTCATGCGAACAGTCGAACTGCATCCGTGTGTTAGTAAATAAATAAATTAGATGCGCTACTAAATGATTCCAGACCAGACCCTTGTAAATGTTAGACAACTGTATTAGAAAACCAGTGTTGTAAGAGAAAACAATACTGTTAGATAAACCAGTAATTCGGCAGGCATATATCATAATCTTCATAATTCTTTATTGCACACACACAATATTAAATTTAACCTCCGCGAATCCGGGCCGCCCCGGCGCGAAACAGCTAGGATCCGCGGCATATTTTGAGCCCACCCGCGCGCGGCACTTGACTGACGTATCAAGTGATTCTGTTGGAATGGTAACTCTTAGAACTATACGAATTGTAGATCTGAGTAGCTAATGAAACCCTCTCTTAGTTTATGCGAAAAAAAATGTCACTGTGACCTTAGTTTTTTTTTGTACCGACATGAGAATCACCGACTTATGAAAATGTTCCCTCTCGACACAAATCTAGCCTACATGAGAAAAACATCAACAAATATACAAGTTGTTTGGTACCTACGTAATCTACACAAGATAACCTTTTCAAAACAATAAAAACATTAGTGTGTTCTTGTTCAAAAGTGATTTTGTTTTTTACAGTCTGAATATTTTTTTCAACGAAAGACCACAGACAAATATGTTCATGGTAGAGTTTGACTAATGGAGCATTTACACTTGCCAAGCATGCCAACATTATGCACTAAAATTGTACCAAAATACCGGTTTGTAAACACAGCGTCACCCGCGCATCAATAGCTGCGCGTGGTAACTGTGCCGGTCGACTATGTTAGTCATATTTCCACGTAATGTTAAGATAAGTTGACGACCGTACAGATAAGGTATATTTATATTCATCACGTAGTTTTGTAGTAAGTTGTATATAAGCTTAGTATTAACTATAATAAATCAGTCTAGTATTCGCGCGCATCTCAAGCCTTTTACTTTACTCCCGAAGATGTCGCTCTCCTTATAAATATAATAATATATGTAGGAATAGCAGCATGGACCCAGCCGCGAAGAAAACTCCGTGTGCTGCCACCTTAGAAGTGCAAGCAAGAAGCACTTCGTCCAAGATCGCCGAGCCCCGACTTCGGCAACCAAGACGACATCAAGCAAGCCATGACCGGACCAGATTTGAAAACGGACCAGAAGCCAAAAGATAAATAATTTCAACTGAAGATTTCCTGCATCGAACTCAAGATACCGCAAGAAAAATGAACCGATAGTCAACTGACTGCTGATTTATCAAAATGGAGCTCGCTCCAGCAGAAACGAACGCGTCGGTAAATTCATTCACAGCAAGCAGCTTTTCAAGTTCAAGTCATAGGAAGCCGTTCCAGCCCCCAGAAGAGTATTGAAACATCATCGATATACCTAATTCGACGAATATTGAAATCATCCAGGAAGGAAATCATCCATGTATATTACGAGAATATTATGTATGTCCATAAGAACATTGTTAACTTTCGAAGAAACTGTGATATACATAACTTTAATACTAGAAACAAGGACAAACTTGCAGTGCCCACTACTCGGCTCCATAAAATAAAAAACTCGTTCAAGGGTAATTGTGTAAGATTTTACAATAAACTCCCAAGCACTTTGACAGATCTATCAATTAATAAGTTCAAGAAATACATCAAGCAAAGGCTTATTTCTAAAGCTTACTACAGTATTAAAGAGTACATAGACGATAAAAATGCTTGGGACTGAATTGTTCTAATTAATTGTGAGCATCCTCACTGCCAGAGTTTCTTTTACTGGACACTTGGAGGCCTTTTACACCTCCAAAGATTAATTTAATTATACAACTGTTGACTGTGGGGACCATTTACATCTCCTATTATCATTGTATTATTGACTAAAGAGACTATACATCTCTGTTATTTATATTTTAATTATTTTATTATGACATTTGAGACTCTTTACATCTCTCAGAAACAATAATTAAGTACTTTTTTTTTCTGATAATATGATAATAATACCAAATGTTCTGTAAAAAATGAAATGAAATGACATGTGAAAGTGCCCTTGTGGCCTATTTACAGAATAAACGTTTTGAGTTTGAGTTTGAGTTTGAAGAACATCGCACGAAGAATAATCAAATCACTGAAGAGAGAGAGATATATATATATATATATATAAACGATTGGTGTACAAGATGTGCCCTATGTTGCCAAATCCCAAGATTTTTAGGCACACAAATTTCATCAATCGACAACTTAATATTCACTCAAGAGTGAAGAGCACGCACGTACATATGACGTACGAGATCATTGACTGCCTACAGCCAAGGTTACAGATTTAATGCTGACGCTGATTCAGCACAATCATCCTTGTGTAGGTACGGCCGCAATTATAAACAAACAGTGATTACAACTTCAACGACGTGCGATGTAAATTGACTCATCGATTCCTGAAAAACATGGGCGGCTGCAGCATCAGACGACTCTCCTGCGGATCTTTTCCAGTTATAGGTTAGGTTAGTTTACTAACCGCGAAGCACCATTTTCCTAGTGTTTTTTTTGTTTTCCAGTTTTTAGCTTATTTTATGTAGTGTGCGGCCTTTTTTTTCACAACTAGTTAGATTTTTTCACAACTCTAAGAGACCACAGACAAACGATATTAATTTCAAATTAATATCTTTACGTGTTCCTGAGAAAAAGGGTCTTGTCATACTGAAGGACGGACGGACGGACGGACAACGAAGTGATCATAAGGGTTACTACTTTTTTTTTTCCTTTTAACGTTTCCTTTTAACAAGATATTGAATGGAATCCTAAAAATAAAAAATAAAGTATTTTTTAATGTCCCCATCGCCCAAAGATTGAGCCCTGCTCCACCACGCTGTGTAGAGGGTTGCTCCCCTCCCTCAGATATAGCGAGGGTGGTGATGGCTGGTGCACAAGTCATACTCGTGAACGGGTGCTGCTCGGGGGGACTGCTCCAGTCTGGTTTCTCATAAGTTATGTTCATTACAGCTTGTCTTTGTTCTTATTTATTTAGATTTTTAGATTGTTATTTTGAGACACCTTATTGGCACTATTTGGCACTTATGGATACGATGTTATAATATTGACATGATCATTTTTATATCGTACACTGTTTAATAAAAAAATATATGACGAAAATTTTAAAAATTACATGCCCGTAGAGTTTCTTGGTGCTATCATCTCTGATGGGCGTATTTCCGAAGCACTGGTAGAGTTCATGGAGTTTCCATTTCCTGTGCGAGATTCAGGCATGAATCACCACTTGAAAGAGAAATTTCCTTTTTCAAACTCAAACCATAATCAGTTATGTACTCATTAGTTTAGTTGATCATATTTGCCTTATTTTTATCCATGTATATGAGACTTAAGTAAGTGTTTGACTTGTAAAAGTGCATTATTTTGCCTACTTACAATAAATGATTTGAGTTTTGAGTTTTTGAGCTGGCTCACTGAGGGTTTTACGACTAATAGAACCAAGTAGCGATAGTAGCCGGTATTTTACTTCGGCAACTCTATTAATGAATTAGTCCACGATGCACAAAGAGATTTAGAGGTGCTCAATGAGTGGTTGCTGAGTAATTTACTAACGATTAATACATCCAAAACTTCATTTATGATCTTAGCCGATAAAAATAAGGTAATCCCTGAGTTTGAGCCACTTAAAATAAATAATGAATATATTAAAAGGTCACACCAAGAAAAATACCTAGGTTTAATTATCGACGATAAATTAACGTGGAGACCACACATTGAGTATGTCAGATCTAAATTGATATCGACGCTAGGAGCACTTCGAAGGGTGGCAAACCTAGGACTAATTATGGAATAAAGACAATATTATTTGAGGGAGCACAGATGTTTAATAAATTACCGGAAAGTGTAAAGATTTGCGAAAGTATAAACACTTTCAAAAATAAGTTAAAGCTACACGTCGCAGCGCAACGAGTACTGTTAATTAATATACCTATATATTTTCAAGCATATCTCATTTTAAGTGAATGTAAATTCTTATGAGAATAAAGTTCTTTAAACCTATCTACAACCGAACTACTTCTACGACCTCATCTCGACACGGAACGTCCTATAATTAATATAAATTCATTATCTTAATAGTACATGACAGCACCGGATCCGAGCCTGCATCTCCTGCGTGAGAAGCAAGCGTTAAGCCCACTAGGCCACGGAGCTGTCGAACCTAACCTAACTCTATTATAATCTTTCTAATTACGTCATCAAGTAGACATGCAAATTCCTCAGCCCTCTTATATCATAATGGAGCCCTTGATCTTGTCAGAACACCTTAGAACAGAACACCTGTTTAGTCTCCGTTATGAATTATGTTCTTGGATGAGTCGATTTTTTCGGCGGCCGCGTTTATATCGAAAGAATGGGCTGGCAAACGTTATGGGAGGTTTCTAAAACCTTGTTTTAAAAAACGGTTTTTGATATGAACTGGTATATTTATGAAATATAAGAAATGGAATTACATATTGATATAGAGTAATTATGATGTAGTAAGTGTGTCCACTCGGACAGTAGGCTGAAGAATACCTTGGAGGTATGCTCCCTCGGGCTTCCACTCGCCCGTCACATAGGAGTGGATGTTGAAGGGGCTGACGCTGCACAACGTCAGCATGCAGCCCTACTGTACAGGGATATAACAGTTTGCCTGCGCCATGAGCGAGGCAGGAGCAGTTTTCTCCTGAAGGTCAGGACGGGGCGGGGGGGAAGGCCTGGCGGAACACTGGACACGTCGCGTTCAAATTTAATCCACAAGAAACGGTATTTATTCATTCACGGGGCTACAAAAAAGACGAGTTACATTGCAATTCAAGCAAAAGAAAAATATGAACGTTTTCCACTGTCATATAACATTAACGTCCTGAATTAAATCTTAGCGACACTATCGGATTGTGGGGTACAGGTTGACTTAGCGACACTATCGGATTGTGGGGTACAGGTTGACTTAGCGACACTATCGGATTGTGGGGTACAGGTTGACTTAGCGACACTATCGGATTGTGGGGTACAGGTTGACTTAGCGACACTATCGGATTGTGGGGTACAGGTTGACTTAGCGACACTATCGGATTGTGGGGTACAGGTTGACTTAGCGACACTATCGGATTGTGGGGTACAGGTTGACTTAGCGACACTATCGGATTGTGGGGTACAGGTTGACTTAGCGACACTATCGGATTGTGGGGTACAGGTTGACTTAGCGACACTATCGGATTGTGGGGTACAGGTTGACTTAGCGACACTATCGGATTGTGGGGTACAGGTTGACTTAGCGACAAAATCAGCTGATTCAAACATCGGCTAGGAAAATAGATGTTTTACAAATCTAATCCATGCAGCTTTTTTATCAACACTGGTCAGTAGTCTTCTTTGAATATTTTTGGCAATTCCTTAAACGTTCGGATTTGGCTCTGAAGGCCCACTTGAAAGTATCACCCTATTTATTATAGATAGCATAAGTACTATGCATCAAATTTCGGTCCAGACGGGTGTGCGCTTCAAACAATGTTTACATCAAAACTATCTTCGAAACCGTAACTCAGGAACACAAGGCGCCATCGTTTGCTCGTTCGCTCGGTGTAAACGACCCTACTCTTCGCCCATACTGTGTGCGATTCTGGAGGCGTCAAATCTAAGTGACTAACACGACGGCAATCAGACAGCTCTTCTCCGATTACCAAAAACAATAACACAGCGTCACTCCTAATCCCATACGGGGTGGTAGAGAGTTGGGCCCACCATAGGTTTTCAAACTCGTTTATCAGGGTTTCTTACTCGAAGGGAGCCCAGCGAGACGCCATCTATTACTAAGCGAGACCTATCTGTGATTGTCACATCGTCAAAATTGACATTTGTATTGACGTCTGTACAGTGCCACCAACTTAACTGTTCAAAAAAAACCGGTCAAGTGCGAGTCTAAATCGCGCACGAAGGGTTCCGTACCACCGTTCAATGGAAGCGATGGTGTGGAGTGAATAGTTTGGATTTTACACAGCAAAATATTGTTTACAAAGTTATTGGTGCGGTTACTTTCACACTCCATGTACGTAACCAGGTGCATCCATAAGTTTGTATGTGGTATTGAAAGAATTGTTGTATGGGAGCCCCCTTCAATAATTCTTTTATCCTGTTTTTTAGTATTTGTTGTTATAGCGGCAACATAAATACATAATCTGTGAAAATTTCAACTCTCTAGCTAGCTAGGTTCTTGAGATACAGCCTGGTGACAGAGGGACGGACGGACGGACGGACGGACAGCGGAGTCTTAGTAATAGGGTCCCGTTTGGAACCCTTCGGGTACGGAACCCTAATTATTGCTAAAACACGAAACTAATGCCCTCCCAGACATTAGTGTGACATAAATGCTAGCGACGCTTTCAACTGAACTGTTGGTGACACTGCTTTACCGACACGAAACATTCAACATTCGCCGTGGCAGTTGTCATTTGTTTGTTATTTGGTTTTACTAATGGCTTCTGAACCGATTTTAGAGAACTAATCATATGGGTTTAGATAAAGTAGTGAATGCAACTGTTTATATTTAGGCCTTAAAACACTCGTGTGATGCTATTATGGAACTCGCTTCGCTTTTCCCATAAAAACACACTCGTGATTTAAGGCCCTTTATTATATGCATTAACTACAATTTTAAGTTTGAGTAAGCCTCCGATATCCGTCTGTCAGAAGGCTATATATCCATGAGCAGATAGTTGAAATTTTCACTCAGTAAAAGGGAGCACTCAAGTGTTTTTTTCGATGGTACGAAAATCTTGTTGGCCGGTTTTTTAATTAAATTGTTACAATGCCTCTGCAATCGGTCTCTGTTCGAATTACTAAATGATTTAGTCTGAATGCGTGTGTGTAAAGAGTGCATAAGTGAAACCAGACGATGAATGAACACAGATATTTCAGTGAGTTGTTACAAGTCTGCGGCGTTGCCCATAAACACATCAGCAGCTAATAAGATTATATAAGATTCCAGATAAAAGTACTTCGCACATTCAAGATTTAATCGTGAAGATTGTATACGCGATTTCTTTGCTGCCTTTTACGAACAGCAACGTGATGTGAATTCGGAGATGGATATGAATAACACATTTTACATGTTATTTGTATAAATTGGGAGCTTACCTATGAAATTGGCGAATTTTTCTTACAGATTCAGGAGTTCATAATTCGAGTAATTCAATAGCTTTTTCCAGTTTTTCTTAATAGTTTTAAAATTAATTTCAATATTTTACATCTACTTATTAAATTTTCTTTGATTTTCAGTTTGATAACTAAAATGTTATCTTCAAAATCAGTGCCTGCCTAAATGTCATCCATTTTCATGATAATATTCGTAATATTTTTTTACAGCTGACACTTTTCAAAAATTATATAAAATTTTCTGTTAGCTAAATGTTGTCTCATTCATACACACAAAGATTATAAAATTAGGATCTGTCATTCTTAAAAAAAAATACAAAAATGTTTGTACTGAAAATTGAGTTAACTTCAATTTCTCCATATAAAACGCCAATTTCATATGTGAGGACCTAATATGCAGTAACAAACTCGCGAAGTTCGAGTCGCGGTGCTCATCATTATGATGCAGCCCAGTGATGGAGAATATTTGAGTGAGAAAGAATTGGAAACAAACAACGCCCGATAGGTGGAGCCACAGGATTTTTTGCGCATTGAAATTCGGCATTTTACTCATATCTCATTTCAGTTGGTACCATTGGTTTGGTGTCCGTAGCTACAGTGGCGGCAAAATGTTTAGGAAGCTTAGCGGTATTCGCACATCGGACATGATCGTGCGCGTAGCAACATCTGGCTAAGACGGGTACTGGATGGGCGTCCATTTCTAAGTGGCATCTGTTTCGGAAGCTTCCGTGTTTCGGAGCTTTTATCGGCGATCGGTGGTAGTAGACGTAAAAGCTGTGTCAGAGGCCCTAATAGGGCAGCTTGATAACCTCTGACAGTCGGGTTAGCCCTCTATCAACCCGTACTGAGCCAGCGTGGTGGGAAATGGCGCAATCTTACTCGTATCCGGGTAAAGGCCCGTGCCTCTCAGTGGGTACATTATTTTTTTATTTTTAGGGTACCGTACCTTAAAAGGAAAAAAGTAGTAACCCTTATGATCACTATGTTGTCCGTCCGTCCGTCAGTCTACAAGACCCTTTTTCTCAGGAACGCGTAAAGATATCAAATTGAAATTAATATCGATTGCCCGTGGTCTCTTAGATTTGAGAGAGAAAAAAACTAGTGATGGCCTTGAGGGCAGTAGACCTCGCTAACAGAGGGGACTGTAAACCAATTTATAGGTAAGTATTTTAGATTCAATCAAAATCAAGTAGTAAAGTACCAGTAACTTTGTAAACTACATTTTGCGATTTAAAATACAATCTATTGACTTTTCACGAAAATAGTTATAGTCTATTTCACTCACTCTCATGGTCTGTATAGATCCTCTTTACTAATCTGTCTCCTACTTCGAGGAGTCCAAACTTGGTATGTTTTGAAAATATTTCTTGGATTTTTAGAAAACAGACGGCCATAAGGAAATGGTGTAGTATATTTTTAGAACCGGCTCATGAAGCCTTTTAATTTGATACCCCACACGATAGGTTTCAGAAAAAAAAAAAAAACATACATAAAATTAATGACGTCATAACTCCCAAAGGGAAAAGAGAAAAGCTCTCGACAAAAAAAAAAATCAAGGAACACGTGTGCCAAGTTTTGTGAGGATCGCTTGAAAACTGTGGCCCCTAGACCGAAACTGACAGACACGAGACATAAACAGACAGACGAAAGCAAAATCAGCTTCGTATCTTGTCGAAATGGAGCCCTTCGCTCGCTCGGTCATCTAGGTCAAGATACCACATACATGTCACAATTTTGTTGAATTTGCTTGACACTCGCAGGGGAATAAACACTCCGTTGTTTTTTTTATGTTTAATTTCTCCCAATGTGGCCCAACGGTACTAAATCCACTCTGTGAAAGGCTTAAGCAAAGAAAGCAATTCAGTATTCATTAGAGACATTCCGTAGATTCCTAACTACGATAATGTTAGTCATTCTTAATACATTGTTCTCATAATTTGCGACAAATTTTCATATAATTTTCATATTACAAGCAAACTTTTAATAGGGACGTTTTAATTTCGTAATCGTTAAAGATATCTTTATTACGCATTACACGCAGGCGCATTGTTATAGTCGTTTTAATGTGAAATTATGATGTTACATTGTTTGGAATTAGTTCAGGGTCTTTAGTTAAAGCGCTTAAAAAAATCACGTGATATTTCAAATACACCTGACACTGACGTTAGCACGAAGTAAATACAATGTCAATTTTGACATATAGACAGCTTTTTAACTACACCAGCGCCACCTTTTGAAATTAGTGCCTTCACAACGAAACTAATCGATAGAACGCGTTAGTTGATTAACTATCGACAGATAGTTAACAAGACCGACAGGGTTTAGAATTTACGTTTCTATTGTTCTTAAATGTCAACCTAACACGAAGAATATTGGGGGGCTTCGCTGCGCTCGCCCCCTCTGGTCTTCCGCTACTGCAGTGTTTGCCCTGGTATTTCGTTTGCAATTCAAGTTTAAACCAGTTTACTATTTAACAGTTTTAACCCCTAGTTTATCAACTAACGCGTCATATAGTAAGCAGTACTCTGCAGTTTACTATCTGTCGATATTTGACCAACTGACGAGAAAAAAAAGGCTAGTTTATCAATAACGGTTTTGACAAACTTACGGTGACATATACATTTTTTAAATGTATTTATTGGTTAAAATCTAAGATAATTAATAGCTCGTTTATAGAAGTATTAGTTGTATTGTAACTTTTACATGAATGGTAATCTATTAGTACTTGACTCACTTGCAAAACTTTTCTCCAATAATAAAAAAACTCTTTGCGTCGGGCAAGTCGGAGATAAATAAAAAAAAAAAAAACTGGAATGCAAAAAGCCCAGTGCGAAAAAGTGTCAGTGCCTCAGATAAACGAAACTCTTTACTTACTTACTCTGTGGTCAGTCCGGAGAGCCGCGCGATTTGGCTGCCTGGAAAATCGCTCTTTTCGAGCACATTTATTGTAAATACATACTAAGACTCCTCCATGCTTATCTCCTTCGTGATAGGCGAGCGTGCATGTAACTACTAAACCAAGAACGTAGGTATATTCAGCATCTGTATTTCTAACATGATATTAAATTGTCCCCGCAATGTGACGGAAAGATGATAAAAATAACGCGCTGAATACACAATGACCTTCGTCAAGCTAGGTTTTATATATATTTTATATTTACATACAGGCACATACATTGCTGCTGGCCCCACACTAGGATATCTTGTGTCGTGGGTACCAGAAACAGCGACGTCACACACATATAAACATCCAAGACCTGGGGTTCTTTTTCCATACCCCCAGCCGGGGATCAAACCCGGGACCTTTCGCACGGTAGGCAGGTTGATTCAAGGTTCTAAAGTTCATGAACTTTTAATAACTACAGAGGGTGACAGAAAGTTACTTTATACATACGAAGGGGTAGACAGAGCTGCAGGAACATATACAGGGTTATTTTAAATAGCTGGCCATTTTTTTTAATAATTCACCAAGTTAAATACTTAAAAAAACCGACTTCAAGTTCAAGTCCTATTTCTTCCTCCCCGGAAAATTCCACATCAAAACTTTTGCTGCATGGAACCGCAAACCAAAACGTCATCTGTGTATATAGCTTTTGTTTTTGTTAATTTTTTCAAAAAGCTCTGAATCAATTCTGATAAAATTTATATGGGAGCACCTCTGAAGTATGACCAACCAATCAAAAGTCATCACAATCGATTCATAATTGACGGAATAATCGATTGAATTGAGAACCTCCTTTTTGAAGTGGGTTGGAAAATCTTAATGAACAACATAAATATAATGAACAACTTTCCCTAAGATATATATAAAAAAAATAGTTTTGCGTCTTCCTCGGTAACTTGTTTCAGCTGATAGTCGACCTGTATTTTAAGAAGGTATTTGTATTGTTTTGGTATCATATCACAATGTCAGAAAACACTTTTTAACTTGTTCAAAATGTGAATCCGTGTTTTTACTGACGGTACGATTATAACGCTGGCCCTACATAAGTGCTTAGCTCATTAACACCCTACTGTGCCAGCTGCCTCCCACTTGAGAAATCTATTGTGCTCTCTGCGAAGCACCTTATAGAAGGCCTCTTCTTTTTTTTACATTTTCGTTGGTTATTTTTTCATAAAATAATTTAAATAAAAAGTAAAACTTTAGCAAAAACCGAATTAAATTAAACCATTTTTGTAAAAATGCATATCCATATATGGCTTCGTTTATTTTTTCATGATTTCCATTTATTTCTCCATGATCCCATCATTTGTTAAGGAGCTCTCCTGGTATCTACGTCACTATAACTTCCATTTCACCATTATAGGTACATAACTGTCTAACCTTAATATAGTTATCATATTGCTACCTGTAGGATACCCAGTATGGAGCGCTCCCTCCCCCTTTGAACCTCCTGGACTGAGGTTAGAGCCCCCCTAAATGACCTAAATATAGAGTAGTTTAGGATTAGGATAGGGTTAAAAGTTATGTAACCACCTCGTAGTAGCGGGGGCTATCTGCCCCCCTAACATGCCGCTATCATGCCCGTTGACTATGAGCTGAAGTCCGCTCGTAAAATCGGGTAAGCAGGCAAACTCCTCCCATATATATCATATACACATATAAATCGCCCAAAAGGGCAAATTGCAGGTAGAAAGCCTTCAGCATACAGCATACTCCTGGGCATGGGTAAAGAACAAAAAAAAACCTAGTCTGGAGCAGTTCCGGTGACCATATGTGGTCTTCGTCATCAGTTCCACTCCACAAAATGATGCTTCCCGAGAGTATATGCACGAGTTTCTATATATTTGAAAAATCGCTACACTTGAGGAGTTCCCTCGATTTCTCCAGGATCCCGTCATCAGATCCTGACCTGATGTCAATGGTACCAATCAGAAGGTAAACCCTTTCGAATGAAAAGACAATATTCTACATCGGTCTTTGCGTCTTGGAAAAATCGATTAACATACATTAAAAACACACATCCCGATGAATTGTAAGCCTTCTCCTTTTGTAAAGTCGGTTTAAAATTATAATATTGCACCTTTACAGGATGTGATTGAAAAAAGACTTCTGTTTGAGTTACTGGGGACATGATTCTGAACAACTAAAGGTACCTCAATTCTGCATCTCTTGAAATCGCGTGAAATAATATATCGCATGAGACATACGTCACGTTCGACTTACAAGTCGCATGACTTTGATTTTCTGCATTTTTGAATCATCGGTGTTGCCAATAAATTTGGAAATGTTCATTTTTATCCGTTGCACGCAGAAAAAGTAAAAACCGGTAAATATCGCATAGGAAACGGAACGTTAAATGCTCTCTTATTACATATAGGCTGTATGACAGTGTTTGTTTCTGGCAATAATATGGAGCAAAAAAAGTCATGCGAGCGATTCAAAAATAGAGCTCCAGCTCGTAGGCAACCAGACCGATGGGCCAAATTGACAACCCTCTGGAGCCCGAATGCAAAACGGGGACGTGGCCGACCCAGGAGGCGCTGAGAGACGAGCTGAGGTACCACGACAACTACTGGTGGAAGGTCGCCCAGGGGCTTGAAGAGTGGAGGTGGGAGAGAGGCCTTTGCACAGCAGTGGGAAGATATAGGCTAGTAATAATAATAATAATTGACCGAGCGAGCGAGGGGCTCCATTTTAACAAGATAGGAAAGCCGATTTTGCTTTCGTCTGTCTCTGTCTCGTGTCTGCCAGTTCCGGTCTAGGGACCACAGTTTTCAAGCGATCCTCACAAAACTTGGCACACGTGTTCCTTGAATTAAAAGATTGTTTATGTCGAGAGCTTTTCTCGATTTCCCCCTTGGGGGGGGGAGTTATGACGTCATATTTTTTTTGTATCTTTTTTTTTTTTTTCTGAAACCTATCGTGTGGGGTATCAAATTAAAAGGTTTAATGGCCGGTTCTAAAAACATACTACACCACTACCTTTCGGCCGGCTGTTTTCTAAAAATCCAAGAAATATATTCAAAACATACCAAGTTTGGACTCCTCGAAGTAGGAGACGGATTAGTAAAGAGGATCTATACAGACCACGAGAGTGAGTGAAATAGACTACAACTATTTTTGTGAAAATTCAATAGTGGTGCGGCTACTTAACTACTTAATTTTGATTGAATCTACCTACTTACCTATAAATTGTTTTAGTCCCCCCTGTGAGCGAGGTCTACTGCCCACAGGGCCACTAGTAGTTATTTTTATTATATATTGATCTGACGTCAGTCACAACACCAGTCATATTGAAAATTCGACCAATTATAACACGACTATTTAAGGGCAACAAATATAATGACCACCAAAATACTTTTTTCCTACCCAAAATGGTTAAATGACCACCAAAAGTTTCAAAAAATATCAGAGCAAAATACTGCGGTGTTAGGTTGAACATGTAAGAACAACAAAAAAAACTTAAAACATAAACTTAAGTACACAAAACATAAAAAGAAGTTTGGTGATCATTTCGACATCGACGACCCGAATGGCCGAGTCGGCGGTGACCCTGCCTACGAAGCCAAGGGTGCCGGGTTCGAGTCACGGTGGGGGCAAATACTTGTTGATGAGAATAGATGTTTGTAACCTAGTCATGGTTGTTTATCTATCTAAGTATAATATTTATCTATATAAGTATGTCTATCGTTGTCTAGTACCCAAGATACAGGGAGTCCTAGTTTGGGGCTAGATCAATGTGTGTAAATAGTGTCCAAGGTATTATTATTATTATTTATCCAAACACAATTTGGTGGACATCCATCCATTTTGGCGGTCATTTCGAATTTATTGGTAGTAAATTTTCGAATTTTTGGTAATCGTTTAAACACAGGCCTTATTTAAGGGTTGTTACCGCTAGGGGCCAGGCTACTGCTCTCGTGACCGCGACTCTCCATACATTGATTACGAAACGGGGCCAAAAGAGATATTACTATTAATAAAATTGAATCGCCTTATTTTCATACTTCTATTACCGCTTGGGGCCTTACTGGCTAAGTACCGTCGGCTACCGAAACGATGATTTGGAGGTTTTGTGAAGAAATCATTTTGATAAGATAGTTATAAAATGAAAGACGAAATTAGCAATGAGACACAAAGTTTTTACATTTGGATACTTCAATCTCGGTCGTGCAACGATACTTTATTCTTATCAGACAGATTT
The DNA here is from genome assembly GCA_949825045.1 of Argyresthia goedartella. NCBI lineage: Eukaryota > Metazoa > Arthropoda > Insecta > Lepidoptera > Argyresthiidae > Argyresthia > Argyresthia goedartella. Next base: position 22,528,403 of record OX463834.1, read on the forward strand.
TCCACTTGTGATTTTCTGTATATTAAATAAAAATGTAAACATACCTTTGCCGATAATAAACAAAGACTGCGTTGATGAGCTTGTACCGGCTGCGTTTTCGTCTTGGTCGTTCATTTTATTTTACGAAAACTGCACAGAAGCACTTCACACACTACTCGCTTATTTGTCTAAACATGAAGGGACAGCTGGCCTATGGTTCGTATTCAATTCTATGTCTAAAGCCTAGTTTGAGATAAGAAATAACTTTTTTAATGGTTCAACTAAAAATACAACACTTCCTATTTGGTTAACAAAACAATGACACGAAACCCAAAAGAAAATATCAAAAGACCGGTAAGTAATATTTGTAAAATGAAAGGGGTATAGAGGGTAAGTGACCAAGGTCATCAAGCAGGTAAAGCCACTCACGATGACTAAGGAACGACTTATGTTTGAACAAGGGTGTACCCAGGATTTCAGCTAGGGGGGGGCAGCTCATACCTGTTTCGAGAAGATGGTCGGTCAGGTATATTGAAACAAGAAAATTGGCGTTTATTTTATCTTCTATGGGGGGGGGGGGAACAGCGCCGCCACCCCCCCCCCCCCCCCCCCCCCCTGCCCCTACCTGGTTACGCCCATGTGTTTGAATGTGTGGGCAGAAGTTTCAAGAGCCTTATTACAATACAAACTGTGGCTAACTGTACACTTTACAATCCTCTCTGGTCATGTGCGAGATGCTTTTCATTTAAATAATAATGGTCGAAAAAGGTTTTGGCCCCTAGCGGCAATACTCTGTGGCCCCTAGCGGCAATACTCTTTGGCCTCTAGCGGCAATACTCTGTGGCCCCTAGCGGCAATACTCTTTGGCCCCTAGCGGCAATACTCTTTGGCCCCTAGCGGCAATACTCTGTGGCCCCTAGCGGCAATACTCTTTTGCCCCTAGCGGCAATACTCTTTGGCCCCTAGCGGCAATACTCTTTGGCCCCTAGCGGCAATACTCTTTGGCCCCTAGCGGCAATACTCTTTGGCCCCTAGCGGCAATATTCTTTGGCCCGTAGCGGCAATACTCTTTGGCCCCTAGCGGCAATACTCTTTGGCCCCTAGTGGCAATACTCTTTGGCCCCTAGCGGCAATACTCTTTGGCCCCTAGCGGCAGCCACCCCCACGAGCTGTCTTTTGTCGAATTTGAATATCTAATGTCAGAAATACATGATAAGGCGACTAGATATTGTTAAGAGATACAGAAAGAATTTAACACATTTTTTACATCTTGTTTTTAGGGTTCCTTACCTGAAGGCTCCAACTAAGCCTCCGTCTGTATCTCATGAACCGTGTAGTTAGACAGATGAAATTTTCACAGATGATGTATTTCTGTTGCCGCTATAACAAAAACGTTAGGTATGGGGATAATCTGGCTCAATACAGACCTTGCTGTTAATAATTTTGTAAGTATTTATTCCTGCTTATTAATTATGATAATTCATATTATAATATTTGTATTAGTTAAGCACAAGCAATTTTTATAAGAGATCTTAAAATCAATCAGTGGGAGTTTCTACGCCTTGCTTCTCCCACAGTGGTCCAATGTAGAGAAGTGGCAACAAATGACGATTGCTAAGTATTTGTAAATATCTATAGTAACAAAGATATTTGGAATTTGGAACATACACCAAAAACAGAATAAAATAAATATTTAAGGGGGCTCCCATTCAACAATCCTTTCAATACCACATACAAACTTATGAATGCACCTGGTTAGGTACATGGAGTGTGAAAGTAGCCGCACCAATAACTTTGTAACATCATTTTGCTATGTAAACTCCAAACTATTCACTCCACACCATGCCTACCATTGTACGGTGGTACGGAACCCTTCGTGCACGAGTCTGACTTGCACATGCAAAAATTTGCATGCTACAATTTAATAGCTGACTTAGGCGTTCTATTTGTATAATTATTAATGATATTAGAACCTTTTTTCTTATTTCTTGACCGGTTTTATGTACTAAATTAGTAAATTAATTTCAAATAGGAAGCAGATTAACATCACTAGTACATATAATATAATAATAATATAATATATAATACCTTGGACATCATTTTACACACATTGATCTAGCCCCAAATTAGGATTCCCAGTATCATGGGTACTAGACAACGATACACATACTTATATAGATAAATATTATACTTAGATAGATAAACAACCATGACTAGGGTACAAACATTCGTTCTCATCAAACAAATATTTGCCCCCACCGGGACTCGAACCCGGGACCCCTGGTTTCGTAGGCAGCGTCACTGCCGACTCGGCCATTCATATAAAGAAGATATTTTGATTCGTTCCTTTTGGCAACATCCGCATGGAGCTCGGAGGATGGTTTGCATAATTCGGTAGGAAGGACAGCACAAGGACGAGTTTGATCCGAAACAGTGGCGGATCTAGGAGGGTGGGGGTCTAGGGGGCTCTAGCCCCCTCCCAAAAGTACCTTAATTGTTGCGTGACAAGCCATAGTAAACCTGATTTTATTATGATTAAACTTTTTTTTCCCTTATAAAGATTGACATTTATTTAGCTATTTTGGGGAATGATGAAAAACTTTCCTCAAGGAACATATGGTGACAAACGAAAAAAAAAATGGATCTCCCATAGTAACCTGTAATCAGCTGATCGGGTCAAAGTTATTACTTGTCTGTTATTAGAGACTGCTGTGCTGTGCTGTGCTAATAGTATATTTATTCTGCAGAAACGGGCTGTTCGTGCAATTTATAGATTAGGGCCTAGAGTGTCACTGAGGGAAAAGTTTAAAGAAATCAATATTCTGACATTTGTGTCTCAATATATCTATGACAATCTTGTGTATGTAAAAGGAAATATAAATAATTTTCAGAAGTACAGTGATATACACAATTTTAATACTAGAAATAAAGACAAGTTGGTTGCTTATGTAAGCCGACTACATAAAATTAGTAATTCTTTTAAAGGCAATTGTATACGCTATTACAATAAGGTCCCTACTGATATTAAAAACTTACCTTTAGACAAGTTTAAAATAATAATAAAACAGAAATTGTATAAAAAAGGTTACTATAGGATATCTGATTACTTAGAGGACAGATGTCCATGGGAATAGATTGTTTGAGTAACAGGCTGTTTCGATATATAATTAGCATTCATTTTGTAATTTGACAATATTTTATTTAAAAAAGGAAACGCAAAAGATGCGACGACTGTGGAGTTTCTTCGGTGAGCTCTTCTCCACAGATTCCGCCATTGTGTTAGTGAACTCACCCAAAAAAATATAATGACGGATCTAAGTGATGTAACAACATCCTATGGAAGTATGTTAATAATTCAAAAAAATTGTGGAAAAACCTTAAGGGCACCATTCTACCAAATTTTAAAAATAAATATGATTTGCCTGAACATTTTAGCGACCCTGATGAAATTAACGCTAACTTTTTAAATGTTCCTGGCGCTAGTACGGTCTCCCTGTCACTTCTAAAACATTTTGAATTCAATAGATTCAGTAGTGCTGAGTTCTCATTGGAACAAGTGGATGAGAACTATATAGCCAAAACGATCCTTTCTTTGAGCTCAAATGCAAGAGGCGCAGATGGGATAACTGAAGATATGATCTTGCTGACCTTGTCTCGTACTCTTAAAGTGATAACTGCTATAGTTAATAAGTCCATAATCTCTTCCACTTTCCCTGCTCAATGGAAGACTGCTTTTGTCCGTCCCATCCCTAAAATAGACAATCCGGTTAATATTGGTGACCTTCGGGCGATAAGTATCTTACCGTACCTATCGAAAGTTCTGGAACGAGTAATATACAACCAGGTCTATAAGTACTGTGAGAATAGACATGTACTGCCTCAGCGTCAATCTGGGTTTAGAAAGGGGCGTAGTACTACATCAGCACTGTTGGACGTTGTGGATAATATCTTGTCTTCTCAGGATCAAGGCAGGGGCACCGTACTGGCTCTCCTGGATTTTTCCAGGGCTTTCGATGCTCTAAACATCCCTCTTTTACTGTCTAAGCTGGCTTTCTATGGCTTTGACGTTTCCACCATAAACTGGTTTAATAGCTACCTTTGCACTCGGAGCCAACGGGTGGTGCTGGACAAAGCTGATGGATCTCAGTTGCAGTCGCGGCTGGCTACCCTGGATAGAGGAGTCCCACAAGGATCCATACTTGGACCGCTTCTGTTTATAATATACAGTGCTGATATCACTAGATGCATAATTAACAGTAATTATCATTTGTATGCTGATGATCTGCAAATTTATGTCTCGGTAGACAATGATCCCTGTATAGGGGTGGAAGCTTTAAATGAGGATCTGGACCGCATATCGCAGTGGTCCTCTGATAACACTTTAGTCCTCAACCCAAATAAGTCGAAGTGTATGATAATGGGCTCAAAAACTCAGATAAAGGATGTAACGATGCATGATCCACAAGTTCTAGTTAATGGAATCGCTATCACACGGGTCCGCGAGGCTCGAAACCTTGGTCTTCTTATGGATGATCAACTACGATTTGAGGGACATGTTCTTGAGGTAGTTAGAAACTGCTTTTATAGACTTAAAGTTCTGTATAGAATCCGGGATCTTCTCAGCGTTGACCTGCGAATACTATTAATTGAAGCCTTAGTGCTTTCCAAGCTAAACTACGGTATTACGGTATATGGATCGTGTCTGTTTGAGAAAACGCAAAAACTCATACAAAGAGTACAAAACGCCTGTGCCAGGTTCTGCTTCGTGATTCCTCCTCGAACGCGCGTCACTCTGACCGTCACTGACGACCCGACTGGCCGAGTCGGCAGTAACGCTGCCTGCGAAACCAGGGGTCCCGGGTTCGAGTCCCGGTGGGGGCAAATATTTGTTTGATGAGAACGAATGTTTGTACCCTAGTCATGGTTGTTTATCTATCTAAGTATAATATGTATCTATATAAGTATGTGTACCGTTGTCTAGTACCCAAGATACAGGGAATCCTAGTTTGGGGCTAGATCAATGTGTGTAAAATGATGTCCAAGGTATTATTATTATTATTATTATTACTCCTTTTTTTAAATAAGGCAAACATTTTACGAATGAAAGCTAGACAAAATCTTTATTATTCAATGTTGCTTTTTGAGGTTGTCCGGACGCGAACACCGCTTTATCTTTATGATAAACTCACCTGGTGTCTGTCCCAGAGAGTCGCTCCTCTCCTCTCAATGCCTCGACACAAAAGTGCAGCTTTCCGTGGCAGTTTTAAATACCGTGCCACAAAGTGCTGGAATAACATCCCACCACCCCTTCGATTGCTAAATAGTAAGGCTGGTTTCAGAAGTGCCTTTAGAAGGTTTCTAATACTGCAGCAGAAGGCTGAGGAGGCAGCACTTTAAAATAACTGTAATGCCCTCGGTTATAACCTGAAGAAATCTCCTACCTCACAAAATTCATTCTTTTTTATTTTTTTTTGACTACCATACGACATAATCATTGACATTTTATTATCCTTTTTCTATTCATATTATACAATTCTGAAATTTCATCTAATTTAAATCACACAATTCCGATACTATTCTATGCATTATTAATTCAATTTAAATTCAAATTCAATTGCAATAATTAATTCAATTCCATATTAGTAGATTTTAATATTTTATTTAATTTTTTAAATTTTATTTATTTGCTGTAATAATTTGTGTATTTTGTGTACTTAAGCCTATTGCTGTCTCGTCCGCTTTGGCTCTGGCAGAATATCAGCGTCACAGATTCGTCTGTGACATTGCTGAGTCAGGGCCATTTCATTGTCGCGGTACAGTCACGGTGCCACATAGTGATCCTTAATTTCCATATTTTTGCTGTGTTACTTATAATTATTTTCATTGTTTTATTTAATTACTTTGATGTTTTTTGTCATAATTAATTTTGTGTGGTTTGTAATATGTTAATAACCAATATTTTTTTTGTGTTTGTACCGAACAATGAATAAATGAATTATCTTTCTATCTAAATAAATGATTTTTGATTTGATTTGATTTTGATTTGATTTGACAGTTTTCTATTTCATTTCCGCACATATATTTTTTGGGGAAAGTAGTTTATAATGTTGGGTACTATCTTTACGGTTAACCGGAGTGATATTGTCTCCCCACAACACAGGTTTTTTACCTAGCGTGGGGAACAGATACATAATTATTTTTATCTACACACGTATCATAAACCCTCTTTACTGCGTCCAAAAACTACACTTTACGACCAGCATAATTATAAACTTCGTGCTAAAAACTCATTTATTATCTGAATACATTATGACCATAATGTACAAAAATTTGTCAAATTATGACATTCAAATTTCGAACGCCGACGCTAGTTTGTCTGTAAAGTAAGCACTACTGAACTAGCTAAACTTCTACAAAGCAATGATCAATGCCACCATGCCGGTCGAACATGCGGTTCCCGAACACATCAAGTGTGTATGTAACTGTACATAATTAGGCATTAACGAGTATTAATGCCCTACATTATGTATCAGTCACATAAACTCTATAAGAACTATCCTGTGTATTTAATGGTACCAAAAATGTCTTTGAGATTTATAAAAATATTATTATCATTATTATCTTTCCTCAAAATATGGTAATTAAATACCTAGGGACTACCAGCAATGGCTATAGGTTAAATAATATGTTTTATCTACCATCAGTGGGGTCAAACACCCCCAAACGAGAACCGAACGAATACCCCACTGATCCGAAACTGTCTCATCAATCATTCAGCCCTTCTCTGCACAACTTTCCCTTGGTCTTGGCAAGATGCCATGCTCGCAACCCCTCGGTCACACTGTCTTGATACCGCGAACGTTCGTGTTGCGAAAAGAAAAAGGGATCCAATGGGGTTGGCAACTATCAAAGTGGCGCTAGTATCGGTTGGTTCCCCTAACGTCAAAGTCACGCTTCTGTGTTACCAGTACAGTGTGTTCAATCGCCAGTCATGTGCGCAAATAGTAAAAAACCCCTGCCAAAACGACAAAATTGAGTTGTATAGTAGTAATTACATGAGATTATATCATAAACCTACTCGAAAAATTACTTTTGTTGTGTAGTAAATATATTCCGATAACAAATTATCACAGAAAAAAACCAGAAATTAGTCGATCGTTGAAAGTGGCAACTGGATAAAGGAACCAAATGCACGTGGCGCCACCTATGATTAGCTTTCACCGGCCAACCCCATAGGCGTTTTTCCTTTTTTGTGTCAAGCAAACCTTCGAGGTAGAAAGACAATGTGGCGGAGGGGTAATCGAGTTCCGGAGGATTTAGGGTCTTATTGCAAGCGCATTAAGGTCTGTACAAATTCTGTAATAACGGTGTTTAAGAGGATACCTCGTCCGTGAAAAGGTCCCAGTTACTCCAGGCGGAAAGACCCGCAGTGTGAGAGGGACGGAATCGGGAAAAAATGTCAAAACGTAGCGCTAAACCACAGAAAAATTGTTTAAAAATAAACTACGCTAATTTGTTAAAGAGTTTTTTAAGGAGATTGTGCGACTACATAATATCTACATTTTGAACACAATTCCTTAATTAAATTAGTAAGGATTTCAGAATTACAGGAAAAATAAAAAAAGAGAGGTGTTTTCATAATTAAATTCTATCGAGAAAATTTCATCCAATCGCGTTTTCCTTTATTGAAAATCTTAATCAAATACTCAATTAACGTTAACCCAAAAATCAAATCTATAGATGACTTCATGGTGGAGTAAATGGATTCGAAAAAAACCCAATTTTTTTTTTCGTATCACCTTAAGGCCCAAGATCACACAGAACCACCGAAGAGAGCTTTGAAAAAAATAAAAAAATAAATTACTTCCAATAAATTCATAGGTCTCAAAAAAATATATGTTAAGTATTCACAAAGAGATAATCTAGTTTAAATACTATGTCGTTACGCGATTGGATTAATTTGGCTTGATCGTAAAATATCTTGAACATAGTCTATGTTTAAAAGGAGATTCAATAATTTTAATATAAAATTACTGATTTTTCTCATAATTTTCAAACCTAATTTTTCCTCTTTTAGAGCTCCGTATTAATCCTTAAATTTTATCCGTTAGTTTATTTACGTTTTTCAGTAAATTAAAAAAAAAACACCTAATTTCTAAAGTATGCGGGCGGCCCGATGCTATTCCGCGCCGCCCGCTACCCCGCCAGATCCGCTACCCCGCCAGTTTCGCTACCCCGCCAGTTCCGCTACCCCGCCAGAAGACGCCGGGCGAATGCGGCGCCCCTCATCTCAACAGCCAGAACTGAGCCTTAAGCTATTACTCGCTCATATTCATATCGCTAATATTATATATCTCGCTCACTCTCTTTAGCCTTTCCGTACCCTGACCCAACACTTCACCCTGATAATTCGTACGCAAAACAGAATGTTTGATGCGTTATTTAGGTAACCAATCTGTTAATTTGTTATCAGATCTATTATATTGATAATCGAACTACCTTTTTAACGACAACCCTATTATTATTCGGGCAACGCAATAATAGTAGTTTATGTGACTGCTACATAATGGAGTGCATTAATACTGAGAGTGGGTCACTCGAGAGTTTTAATGCCTAATTATGTACAGTTACATACACTAGTTTATCTACACACATATCATAAGCTCTCTTTGATGTGTTCAGGAACCGCATGTTTGACCGGCATTGTGGCTCTGCAGTTGTTTAGCTTGTTCTGTAGTACCAACTTCACGCAGGCGGGCGTCGGCGTTCGAAATTTGAATGTCAGTATCAACTTCACAGACAAACTAGGAGAGGCACGCAGGCGGGCGTCGGCGTTCGAAATTTGAATGTCATAATATGTAGAAAAATTACACATTATGGTCATAATGTGTAATTTTTCAGATAAGAAATGAGTTTTTACCAAGTAGTTTAACATTATGCTGATCGTAACGTGCAGTTTTTGTACGCAGTAAAGAGGGTTTATGATACGTGTGTAGATAAAATTGATTAAACTGTTATTCCGGAGAAATATTTACAATTATTTGGTGATTCATATGACCAATATATTTCTTAAGAACTGCTATAATCACGGTATAAATCACAAATCTAAACATAGGTGACAGATAATATCGCTCGCCATTTTAACTACCATTAAAAATTTCCTGTTTCAATAAATGCGATACTTAAACTGAAGATAGTTCGTAATGATGCTAACAAAGTATACTTACATCTCAACTCTACATTGGCTTCTCAGTAGTAACAGCGATAAATTGTGAATTCTGTCTTGTTTATGGACAATAAGAATAACATTTCTTATGTTATTCTGGAACTATAAACACAAGTAACCGCGGGAGACAAACTAATCGTTATTTCTTTCTGAAACTATTTTCTATGTATTTGCGATGGCTTTACCTTTGTGTAGTTCGCGTCAGAGTGGAATGGCTATAGGGGAAAGAGGAAGTCGTGGGGGGGTGACGTTCCGCACACCCTGCATAGGTACTGTGTCCATCCGCACCGACGCATCATCGAATCAAGTTGAAGTTTTAGGTGTACTTGCGAAAAATAAGGCATCGGTTGCCTATTCAAGGAAAAATCTAATAATCCATTCGCAAACACGATAACTATCCGGAAAGTTCTGGAAAATAGTGGCATTGTAAATTTTTTTAAAACATGTCCAGAAACAAGGATAATGTAAACTGGGTGAAGGAAATAGGAATAGAAAAATAAAGAAATGCACATATATTTTTAGGGTTCCGTACCCGAAGGGTTCCAAACGGGACCCTATTACTAAGACTCCGCTGTCCGTCCGTCCGTCTGTCACCAGGCTGTATCTCAAGAACCTAGCTAGCTAGAGAGTTGAAATTTTCACAGATTATGTATTTATGTTGCCGCTATAACAACAAATACCAAAAAACAGGATAAAAGAAATATTTAAGGGGGCTCCCATACAACAATTCTTTCAATACCACATACAAACTTATGGATGCACCTGGTTACGTACATGGAGTGTGAAAGTAACCGCACCAATAACTTTGTAAACAATAATTTGCTGTGTAAAATCCAAACTATTCACTCCACACCATCGCTTCCATTGAACGGTGGTACGGAACCCTTCGTGCGCGATTTATACTCGCACTTGACCGTTTTTTTTTATTTTAATTGAATATATCTGACTTCTACAGTAATTTAGATATAGCCATAAATAATGTATCATGAGTAGATTAGACCACACACAAACCTCAGTGGTTTAAGTGGTGTTCATGCATGTAACTATGTTATTTTTAGTATGTCATTAATCAAATAAATAAATAGATGGAAGTTTTTACCATAAAAGTCGAAGAAAGTGACGAAGGTTTTGTAAGCATTTCTAGCGAAGATAGAATAGATTCGTTTGATTTTGATTGTGATGAAAAAAGAAATATTAAATTTAAATAAGAATGTGACGATGGCGAAAAGAGCTCCGTGGTCTAGTGGTTACTTGCTCGCTTCTCACGCAGGAGATGCTGGTTCGAATCCGGGGCTGACCATTTACCAATGGGATAAGTAATTTATCTTAAGTATGTTATACGGGCGTTCTAACGGTGATGGATAACATCGTGAGGACCTTCAATCTCCATAGCTGCGGCGATGGGCTAGCCCCCTGTCACGCAAAATAAAGTATTGAATAACAGGCTAAAAGTGGGCACAATTGTGCCTCCGCCATCCGGTATGGGAAAAGACGTGACGCGATTGTAGGTATGTATTTGATGATATACTACCTTCATATTGTCGTGTACCTTTTTGGTTTAAGCTTTATTTATTTAGTATTAGATATTTCTGGTTCCTGCGACACCTGGTATCCTAGTGTGGGGCCAGAAGCAATGTATGTGCCTATATGTAAAAGGTTTGTGTTTATGTTTTATTTATTTATCCACATGTACACTCTCTTTACAGGTTTAACCTAATATCATAATGTAGAATAAGCTAAATATAATAAAAGTATCATATTTAATAATTTATTTATAGCATGTACTACCCTCTTGAATTAATTAATTAATTCTATCAGCTTTAGAGTAGAGAGCGCGCATTTCTGCGGCGATTTTATTCTATAAGTTAGTGCGCACGTCTGTCACCGCCAGAAGCGTAGCGTCGCCGCCGCGGGCCGCCGCCGCACGTAGCCGTTTGGTACGTAGAGACCCACTCTCTGCAGAATGTCCGCAACGTACACTTTGACACGTAGTATTTTACAGAGATACGTTGCTAAAGCTAGTTCCCTCATCATCCTAAGTACATTATAATTCCATATTCCAAATGTCTTTATTACTGTAGATATTTACATACACTTAGCAATCGTAATTTTTTGCCACTTCTCTACATTGGATCACTGTAGGAGAAGAAGGGCGTAGAAACTCCAACAGATTGATTTTTAGATCTCTTTTTAAAAATTGCTTATGCTTAACTAATACAAAATATAATATTTAGTCATTATCATAATTGATAAGCAAGAATAAATAATTACAAAATTATTAACAGCAAGGTCTGTGTTGAGCCAGATTAACCCCATACAGACCCATCATTTAAGTAATCTTGAACATTGTACCCAACCATGCTTTGAATAAACAAAGTTGGTTATAACAGTGGATAGAAAGGGTAGACCCCATACTGCCTCCTATATAAATCACTTTACCTAATGTAAGGCAAGTTGAGAGTAACATTGTATTGGGGAAAGACAAACTAAAACTATTAGATGAGACTGTATTTCTCGGCATCACTATTGATGCCAAACTACAGTGGGGTCCCCATATTGTAAAATTAGCACATAGACTTAGTACCGCAGCATTGCGGTTAAAAGAATCAGGGAATTGACTGACGTAGCAACTGCTAGGCTTGTATATTTTAGTTATTTCCATAGCATTATGTCCTACGGCATACTACTATGGGGACGGGCTGCTGACATTGAGACCATCTTCATTTTGCAGAAGAGAGCGATCCGATTTATTTATAAGCTATGTAATAGAGAATCTCTGAGAGATTTCTTCAAAGAAACCAACATCCTAACAGTTGCAAGTCAATATATCTATGAAAACATAATGTATGTGAGGAAAAATATCAGTAGCTTTAAATCCATTGATAGCCGCCACAATGTGCAAACTAGAAATAAACATAAACTTTCTTTTCCAATGTTCAGACTCACAAAAGTTAGTAGTTCTTTTATGGGTCATTGTATACGCTTCTACAATAAAATTCCGCAAGAAATACAAATTTTAACAAAACTTGTCTGAAGCTCGATTAAAAAAATGTTTAAACCACTCTTTGTGCACTAAGGCCTAATACAAAATTAATGACTTTTTACAAGACACCGACATCTGCATTAAATCAGTTCATTGCACCCTATATATTATGTTCTATGTAATAATTAGGCACCTACTTAAGGGCTGAACTTGGGCCAATGACATTGAAAATTAGACAAAGAAAACAAATACCCGTCGCATCGCGTCGAAGCAGACTGACGCATGCTCCCGCGCAGAGCCCCGCGGGGCAGCCCGAGCTCCGAGACCGAGAAAATTATAGAAAATATTACTAAACTCCTGTAATAACAACATTAAAAATAAAATAAAACAACAAAAAAAAATCCCTTTTGTTTTTTTTGCGTGTAAGTTTCATATAGGATACTGATTTCGTCTCCGAGCGCTTGTTCATTTAGTTGAATAATAATGCATTGAAAAAAATATTTTTAAGTATTAAATATAACAGTTATACGGTAATTTTAAAATACCATTCTTATCTCTAATAGACCTTTTATAACATATATTTATCCTACATTTTTATGTTGTCTAGTTTAGCCTGGAATTGAAGCTAAAGATGCATTTGTTTGTTCGCGCCCCCTGGCGCTGGCCATATTTAATCCCTTATGTTATATTATGCTTTCTTGATTATGTTATGATGTTCATTAAGTCTAAATTTTTGAGCTATTACGAATATAAATCTTTGAACTTAAACTTGAGTCGTAAATAGTTATTCTGCACTTTCTCCAACATTTCAGTATATTTATTTTCAAATGGAGCCCAAATATTCAATCGAAATGACTCCTCAACAATGCAGGCCTTTATTAGGGAGGGACATTGCGAACTTGCTTTCCTGGTCCAGAGGATCTCGCTCGCTGTGCAGCGCGGCAGGGCAGCCACCTTTGGGCCGGGAAATTCGTGGGGTGGTTTGTTGTTTGTTCAAATGTTATACCTGCTTTTACTATGTTATTAATGGGTAAGACGGGTTATAACTAAGGTAGTTTTAGTCGTTCAGTAATTCATAGCTTCACTTCCAATTTAATCATTTATAGACTATTCATTAGGTGTTTAACGTGTTACTTTGGTACGTGCGATAGTTCATAAGTTTCAATTTGCCAAATAGTGAGAAAATACCACGCTTGCGGTACCCAGAGCTGGTTCCACGACAAAATATCATTAACTTACAGAGTGTTTATGTTGTATTATTTTAGATTACACCTGTGTACGTACAACACAAATCAGCTGACCGCCCGATGCAAAATGTATGGAGAAGCGAAAAATAAAGTTCTTCTGATTAAATAGGTTTCAAATTGAAGATTGATCAGTAAAGGATGTCCCTAATAACCCCCTTAAAATTTGGCTACACCCTTCTGATACACCCTGAACAGTCCTATATTCAGGTCAAAGCGGAACCCACAGAAATAATTAATGACTTGAGGAAGGACTGTGCATCATGGGATATTGCGTCACCCATTAGAAACCAGTTAAGGACAATTATGGCGTTAAAATTAAATGGGACTAGCAGATATAAATAATGGATGCGGCTTCCTCGGGAAATGACATCGATAGGTAATATAGGAGAATGTGTGTATGCCTCCGCCACACCGAACGGAACAAGGTGTATGTAGGAAATATATGGCACGAAAATGCTTATTTTTTTTAAATTAATTAAAATATTTTGAAGTATGGCTTTGATTTGAGATTTGGATGAACAGTTTATTGAACACTCACCGTGCACACAAAAAATATTAAACAGCGTTTAACCTCAAAACAAACGTCAACTCCCATACATTTTTGTTTTTAAACAAGGGTTGAACAGTTGTTTATTTTTTGTGGTAAGGCCCAAACTTTTTAAAGGACCTTCTTACTTTTATTTTTAAGACCAAAACAACCAATTTTATCCAAATCGTCGGTTTACGATTCGGACGAACAGCTTATTTAACTATTTTTATCCCTTTAAAGCTGTTGTCAAAATATGGCTAAATTCTGGCTTCTACCACACCATCTGGATTACCGGATATTATTTAACGATACAAAAATACGTATTAATAAATCTGGGGGCACAGCAGTGCCCCCGCCAAGACGAACCAAGCGAAGCGCAGGGGCACTTCTACCTTTTCTCGATGCGCTTCGTCATTTTTCTAAACCCTCATAACTTGGGTATATTATACCAGATAAACCGACGACCCGAATGGCCGAGTCGGCAGTGACCCTGCCTACGAAGCCAAGGGTCTCGGGTTCGAGTCCCGGAGGGGGCAAATACTTGTTTGATGAGAACAGATGTTTGTACCCTAGTCATGGTTGTTTATCTATCTATGTATAATATTTATCTATATAAGTATGTGCATCGTTGTCTAGTACCCAAAATACAGGGAATCCTAGTTTGGGGCTAGATCAATGTGTGTAAATAGTGTCCAAGGTATTATTATTATTAAACAAAATTCTCGGGATATAATATCAATAATAGACTCATTAAATAAATTAAGTTTAAATTGCATAGCTTTTATACTTTAGATTTATTGATATCTAAAAGTCCCCGATTTCGTCACTGACTCAATGATGTTCATCAAAAGTCTTATGGTACTAACGGAAGTCCTAGAAAGCTGAAATTTGGTATGTAAGCTAGTATTAGAACACAAACAACAAAAACTTAAACTTGGAACTTTTATCCTCCCAACCCCATAGTCTAGGGGGTGGAAGTATGTATGAGACTTCCGCAAATTTTGATACTTGAGGTCTGAAAATTTATGCAAGGACTCTTTTTTATAAATTACATATTTCAGGATTTTTAATAAATTACATCCTAAGCTTTAAATTACGGGATGAATTTAAAGGCACTCAAAACGCCTAATGTGTACCCTCTGTGATTGATGATGAAGCAAATACAGCGCGGGTATGCTATCACCATACTTAAAAGTCAAGTGCTAAGTTTGAATAATGCTCTTATTGATTTTGGGTCATCAATTCATCATGTTCTCTTGTGTGCAGGCTTATGTATTTGCAATTATTATACCTTATAAATATTGACTTTAGTAGTATCAAAATATAACAGCCAGCTGGCGACCATAGCTTGGTCACATATTTAATCGCCTAATTACAACGTTAACAAGAACTATTGTATATCATAAAAGTAATGAACAACCTTACGGCCCATGTGACGGTTGCGAAACGGCCAAGCCACATACTCTGACTAAGGTGTACATTTTGTTAAGTTAGGAATTTTAGAGTTAGGGCGTCTTGTTTTTTTTTATTTTTATTTTAAATCGTTTTAATTTTAAACTCTACACGCCCTAACTCATGGGATCTGATTACTTTTTGACAGTGGGCACTAAGCAAGTCTTGGCAACATTTTACATAAAAATATTTTTGGTGGGATAATAATTGACCTGAAGTACATTCTACGGTCATTCTAACGAACGATGGAAAAAATCGTGAGGAAACCTTTAATCTCCATAGCTGTGGCGATGAACTAGCCCCCTGTCACGCAAAATGGTGTATCGAATAACTGGCTAAAAGTGGGTACAATTTTTTTGTTGTTGGATATTATCTGTGCCATAGAAAACAAAACCCCAGGTTTTGTTTATTATGTTTTTGACGTCACTGTTTCTGTTTCACACGATCCAGGATATCCTAGTGTAGGCGTAATATAATAAATGTGTATATTCATTGTGGCCGCGTTGCACGTGTATTCTGCCAAAGAGTAAACAAACAGCACAGAAGCGACATAATTACTCCAGTCTATGCCTATATTGTTTACATTGGCTCGCCGCGACGGAGGCATCAATCATGGCGGATATCAGATAACGCTCATCAGACATTTTGAATAATAAATGCGCGTTAATTTTGCGCGAATCGGGGATGAGTGTATCTGAATATTTTAACTGGTATTTATATCATATGTATCTAACGTTTGTGACTCGTACTTTAACAAACTTGTGACTTTAAAATATGCCTTATTTCTTCCGAAACCAACAAACAAATCGTCAAGCCTTTTCTCATTTGGAGTGGCACAGGCATACATTGACACGTCGAGCCAGTGCAGCGACAACATTACCAACGAGAATAAAATAAAATAACGCAATCCTACCGAGTTTGGGCTCTTTAGAATCGTCTCGGTAAGCCGATGATGTTTTAGTGAGGGTATCGAGCTGATCTGATGAGGGGACCTGAAGGTGGATAGTGGAACTCTTCAACGGCTACTAGTAAACCCCTCGAGTTTGGACTCACAAATACATCGCTCTTAGTAGAGAGGGTATCGAGCTGATCTGATGATGAAACTGGATGGTGGTCACAGGAACTCTGTGATGAAATAGCGCGATCCTATCAAGGTTGGGCTCTTTAGAATCATCTCGGTGAGTAGGTAGTAGTCTTTCAGAGATAAGCTCGCCTTACTCAACAGTATATATCTGTATATTTTCTGGCTACATCAAGCATGCTGTAGCAGTTGTATAAATAAACAAACACGATGTACAGCGGCTGTCGATCCCTGGCATGTGGCCATATTAAAACTCTCAGTTTCAGTGGCGAAGCACGAACTAAGGGCCGGTACACATGATGATATCCATGGCAAGCCACACGGTGCGTTCCGGCATCGTCGCACCGCACGTACACCGGACCGGAGTGGTAAGCACCGGTGTGGCACCGCTCCGACGCCGCACTGCTAAGGTACATACATATGTGCCTCTTTCATTTAGTTTTCACTATAACTTTCATTTGTTTTTACTATTCCCATAATACAGGAACGGTGCGATCCCAATAACGGGTACATATATTGTACGCCATTATGGAAAACGTATAACATTCTGTGGACCGGCCCTGTGAGCGCATCAAGCTGTTAGTGACCCTTACGTACAAAGTAATAAATCAGATTTAAATTCAATTTACTAAGCGCCATTTTCACGATCAGTTCAACCCAATGCTTCCGCAAGCCGACGCATGATGTAAACAGTCAATGAGAAAGGAGGCCGTCCGGCAGCCAAGCCGGACGGCCCTCAGACGGCCGATGGACTAGCGGCCGCAACCAACGGCACGGACCGGCCGCCGTTAGACTGGCAGTGTTAAGATTCAAACAGCAGCCGTTCCCAGGCAGAACCTCTGTATGTATGAGCCTTTCTTCTTTCGATGCGGCGAATGTTTGCGCTTACCTTAAATATTGATTTAACGAGGAGTTTATTATTATTGAATTTTTCAGCGCGATTTTCGAAGTATGATTGAGAGGAAAGTTTTATTTAACCTTTGGTCAACACGCAGTGTACACACACATGAATAAATCTTGTCGTTCAACTTTTGTCGGAAAATGGTAATTTGTTGACGGTAATTTTAAAGGGCTTGTATTTAATCACACAGCAAAAATCCTGACTTTTACAGCAAAAAAGCATCAGCAAAAATACTTTTTATGTTTTATGTATTTTTGCTGTTCTTATATATTTACCTAATAGGAAGGATAAGGAGGGCTTCGCATCACTCAACCCCTTTACCCTTCACCTAAGCTACCGCAGTATTTTGGCCTGATCTTTGCAGTGAAAATCAGTATATTTGCTGTGCAAATCAGTATCATTGATGAGCAGTTTAATATTTCCCATTTTAAAGTCACTTTAGCAACACCTCTCAGCTTATCTATTATCTCTTTGCTATACCCAAAACGCGCGGAATAACTGTTCGGGGTCCCTAACCTACAGTTATCAAAGCGGCACAGTAGACGTCTCGCGCGTGACGCAGACATAAAATAGCGTGTTTTGCATGGCTTATGTTTCAACGATCACCAAAAACGCACCTATTTTACCACCAATAAATTCGAAACGACCGCCAGAGTTAGTTAACGATCACCAAAGTGTGTTTGGATAAAAATAATCACCAAACTTCTTTTTACGTTTTGTATACTTAGTTTATGTTTTAAGTATTTTTTGTTGTCCTTACATGTTCAACCTAACACGAAGGTAAAGGGGGCTTGGCTTCGCTCACCCCCTTTACCCTTCACCTAAGCTACCGCACTATTTTGCCCTGATATTTTCTGCAACTTTAGTTATTATTTACCCATTTTGGGTAGGAAAAAAATATATTGGTGATCATTATATTTGTTACCGTTTTGGATTATACTTACTTCAGATTTTGCACATCTATATACCGTCACCCTAAACGGAAAATTACGACAAGTGTGTTCAAATGATTCACAATGATTCCTTTCATATTCCACTGATTGGTAAAGTCTAACCGACTTATTCATAACCGTCTAATAAACTATTTTAACTATAATGCCGTTGTGATTCGTTTGTCTTTGTCTGTCACTTTGAAATTTGTGTTTGTGAGAAAAGGACAAAGCACATTTTAGCTATCATAGGTTTGATAAGGTTTATGAATAAGGCGGTAATAATTCTGCTTGCACCGGTCAAAAAGTTGACCTCAATAATGTGCATTATACAGAGCCACTCCCGATTCCTAAGTAACAGTTTCCAACCTACAGTGGTAAAGTTATTTTGTTGATGGTGCCCATACAAGTATCTGCCAGTATTTCATTCCACCCAAACTTCGAAACTCACCCGAAACTTCAATCGATGAGAAAAAAAGGAGTCTAAATTTAGAAGCTCACCGAAAGAGTTTGATCGGCCTAAAAGCTTCGATAAAGCGAAGTGGAGCTTAGAGCTTTGAGACCACTCAATAGAATGTAACTTTATACGAATAAAGGGGGGATATAGTATAAATTTTCGTACATTTAGGTATTTGTGGCACAATTTTTGGTAAATGGTATTTTTAATGTACCTACTGAGAATCTGTGATTTTCGAGTGATTGTTACGGATATCACCCTGAACAACTTTCATTATGAAATCGATTTGATCAGAGCAACTTAATTTTTCACTACTCCATACAAATCGGTTGGTTGCCCGGGGTGAAAATGTAAGGAGAAGTGAAGAATGAAGCTATAATATAAATAATAATGTAGCCCATCAATGTCTCCGCCGAGGGGCAAAGGCGTGGTGGAAATATGGCTCAATCTTACCCGGATACGAGTAAGATTGAGCCATACTCCACCACGCTGGCTCAGTGCGGGTTGATGGAGGGGTGACGGGCCAGTGGTCAACCCGACTGTCAGAAGTTATCAAGCTGTGCTTTTAGGGCCACACAGTTTTACGACTACACACGCTCTAAGCTAGCTCTAGGCAACGATAACTCACTCAATGAAGGTTTTTAATACTGCAGCAGAAGGCTGAGGAGGCAGCACTTTAAAATAACTTTAATGCCCTTGGTTATAACCTGAAGAAATCTCCTACCTCACAAAATTCATTCTTTTTATTTTGACTACCATACGACATAATCATTGACATTATATTATCCTTTTTCTATTCATATTATACAATTCTGAAATTTCATCTAATTTAAATCACACAATTCCGATACTATTCTAAGCATTATTAATTCAATTTTAATTCAAATTCAATTTCAATAATTAATTAAATTCCATATTAGTAGATTTTTATATTTTATTTTATTTTTTTATTCTATTTAATTGCTATAATAATTTTGCGTACTTGAGCCTATTGGCTGTCTCGTCCGCTTTGGCTCTGGCAGAATATCAGCTTCACAGATTCGTCTGTGACATTGCTGAGTCAGGGCCATTTCATTGTCGCGGTACAGTCATAGTGCCACATAGTGATCCTTACTTTCCATATTTTTGCCGTGTTATTTATAATTATTTTCATTGTTTTATGTTTTATTTAATTTCTTTGATGTTTTTTGTCACAATTAATTTTGTGTGGTTTGTAATATGTTAATAACCAATAATGTTTTTGTGTTTGTACCGAACAATGAATAAATGAATTATCTATCTATCTATCTAATGACACCCCCCCCCTTAGCTGTATGCCCCCATCAAATGACGTAGCTTTAACCGCTTGGCTGTAAAACCTTTGTGAAAAACAAAGGACGGACAGAGGGTCGGACGGACACGTGAGGACAATATAGGTCTCCGTTTGGACCCTTCCGGTGCGGATCCCTAACAAAAAAAATGGACCCCCTTCTTTCCCCCATTTATAATAATAATAATACCTTGCACACTATTTACACACATTGATCTAGCCCCAAACTAGGATTATAATAATACCTTGCACACTATTTACACACATTGATCTAGCCCCAAACTAGGATTCCCTGTATCTTGGGTTCTAGACAACGATACACATACTTATATAGATAAATATTATACTCAGATAGATAAACAACCATAACTAGGGTACACACATCCGTTCTCGTCAAACAAATATTTGCCCTCACCGGGACTCGAACCCGGGACCCATGGCTTCGTAGGCAGGGTCACTGCCGACTCGGCCATTCGGGTCGTCAATTGTCTTACTTAGTAAATGAACAGCCCCTAAGGGTCTACTCCACATTAACGTTGGTCTCTGACACACCATGCGCAGAGATTTTATTCTAATAGCAATAATCAATCAAATAAATATCCTAAAAAGAGCTCCGTGGTCTAATGGGTTTCACGCTTGCTTCTCACACAGGAGATGCGGGTTCGATTCCCGACCATGCACCAATGAGAAAATCAATTTATCTTAAGTAAATTATATGAACGTCCTAACGGTAATGGAAAACATTGTGAGAAAACCTTCATTACTCCATAGCTGCAGCGATGGGCTAGCCCCCTGTCACGCAAAATGGAGTATCGAATAACTGGCTCAAAGTGGGCACAATTGTGCCTCTGCCACCACGTATGGGAAAAGGCGTGACGCTATGTTATGTTATGTTATCAATAACCTTTCTTCTTTGGTGTTTGCCGATTAAAGGTTCATTGCAATAAGAGATGGCGGGAAATCGAGTATGGTTACCAACTTTTTTATATCTGATTGATGTGGTGAATGAGTGAGTCTTTATTCATTCCTTCATTCACTCAGCTGGCTTCAGAGACAGAGGATTTTTAACCAAGATGGCATTTTTGGTAATTTCTCTATTTTACTGCACATTACAGACAGACCCTTTACTACAGGATTTTGTGCAACTATCAATATATTTACCAATTTATTAACCAATTATTCCAACATTAATTGAAAATTCAAACTTAAAACTTTTTTTAAAATTCAAAATAGATTGTTACGAACATTTTTTGAATATCATTTAAATCTAGAATGCAAGAAAAACTACTACCGCTTCGGAAAATGTTATGGCAGCGGAGAAGAAGCGGCAGTTTATGTCATTTCTTACGAAAATTATGTTATTATCGTCGTCTACATTTTACAGATACCCTAAAGCTTAAAATTTTCCCGTTGGCACTTTCGGATTATCTATAAAATAAAATATTACGATACTTTTAAAAGATCCACACTTAAAACTCGTCTTCCCTATA
Source organism: Argyresthia goedartella (assembly GCA_949825045.1). Classification (NCBI taxonomy): domain Eukaryota; kingdom Metazoa; phylum Arthropoda; class Insecta; order Lepidoptera; family Argyresthiidae; genus Argyresthia; species Argyresthia goedartella. The sequence goes on from OX463834.1 coordinate 22,549,986, forward strand.
AACACAGAACAAAGTTAAACAATAAAAAGCAAAGATTCGCGTACTCTGGGTTTAAAAAACGTGAAACCTCTTTTCTTCAACTACTGCTTACAAAAAAAATAGGATTTGACGTTTGTTTTGAGATAAAACTATGTGTAACATTTTTTTGTAGTAACACGGATAGACTTGCAAATGAATCCAGCAGCGTCTAGTCGGCAAAGCTTAATTACTACGAGAGAAAAAATGCCATATGCTTATAAGTTCACCATCAAAAAAATTAAAAGTTTATATTTCTGTTTCATTTGAAGATTGGTGAAAATGTTTAATTATAAACCTACAAACAAACCATCACCCTTTTCCCATACGGAGTGACAGAGGCACAATTGTGCCCACTTTATACTAATAATTCAATACTGTGAAAGGAGGCTAGTCCGTCGTCACAGCAATATTAGTATAACAAACAATGGTTACAGCAATATTTTAAATTATGTAGTCATTAGCAATTAACCAACCTAAATAAAAACTGAAAAAAAAAACAAATTCCTTTTACTTCGCACTGCAATTAGGTACATAACGCTATCAACCCTATAAAATATGCAAATTAGAATCAAAAACTTCTAAAGTGATTTCAACCGCATCTCAAGTGTCCGCCATCTTGCTGACTCGGCGGTTCCCGGAGGACCGCGGCTCGCGGCGTGCGAACGTCAGCGTTTTCCACCCTCACTGTGCGCTGATCTTTTCCTTTGATAGATGGCGAACGAAAACGTTAATTATGTCTTGACGTCTCTCGTTTGGGCATTAAGGAAACAAATATCGTATTTTGTGAGACATGAAAGACGTTTTACAGATAAACAACGCGACATAAATTTTCGTTAAAGTTTATCTCAGGCGCTTTTTCATTGGTGTTTGTCGTCACAGGGATTCCAACCCGCATCTCCCGCATGGCAGGCAAGCATCTAACCAACAGAAAATGCACTTGTAACAACTACATAGACGATCTTTTAAAACCATAACCTCAAGTTTTGTTGATCACTTTTTTATTTTTTTTATTTGACTTTCAGCTTGGTTCAAGCCTTCACTCCATTGCACCTTCCCAAAATAGGGGTCAGGAACAACTCGCCTTGCGGAGGGTTCCGCTGACCATATCGTTTTTTAATGCTGTACTCTTAACTCTTTATGTGACAGAAGCAATATATTTGCCGTCATATTTTCAACCATATAACTTGGTATTAAAGTCCAAAAAACAATGAAAAAATTGTTGTCCTGTTTGTTCTACTCATAGACACCGGAAATCCTACGAAAAATTATGTGTCATTTCTGAAACTTAACATTGACAAAAACATCAAACCGATGGGAGCCATATATAAGAAATTGAATTGAATTAAACAATCTGGTATAATATCGGTGATGGAAAACATCCTGCGGAAGGGCCATGCGAGAGGTACCGGGTTCCATCCCCGGTTGAGGACAAAGAAAAACAATCCCAGGTCTTCGATGTTTATATGTGTGATGTCACAGTTTCTGGTACCCACGACACGGGGTATGTATGGTTATGTTTTTGTTTAAGCTTCAAAATTGGTTGCGGCAGGGCCTCTGTCACCTCATGTGGGAAAAGACCTGTATTGCCCAATCGATGTAACAAGAGATTTTACTGGCAAATTATGCTTCGGATGAAGATGGCCAGGAATAGACTCGACCTTTTTGCAGAGCGGTACTTCACCGCCTATCGTAAAAGGTCAATTAACATTGTTATATGAGCTTGTCTGTATAATCCACTGTAGGCGCGAGCGCGTAGGCCGAGCTATACTTTTATATAGGTATACTATTATAAAAATGTATAATAATGTTTCCCATTAATGTCGCCACCGAGAGGCACAGGCCTTTACCCGGACACGAGTAAGTTTAAGCCATACTCCACCGCGCTGGCTCAGTGCGGGTTGGTGGAGGGGTTTGACGACCACTACCACGTAGCGACAGTAGCCGGGACCTACAGCTAACGTGTCATCCGAAACACTGAACGTCCGATAATGTACTTAAGATAAATAAATTATCTCATTGGTACATGGTCAGGAATCGAACCTGCATCTCCTGTGTGAGAAGCAAGCGTGAAACCCATTAGACCACGGAGCTATACTAACAACGGAGGAATATTTGTAACTACATATATGCATGTGTCCTAAAAGTCATACTACTTAGCGACACCGAAGGTAGCCCTGCCTTAGAAGCATCGATCAAGTCTAACATGAACTCAGTGAAAGTTGCATGTAATTCGAGAAATCAACAGTTTAAAGTTTTAAAATTAAATTGAAAATTGAAAAAAAAAAGTTATTTTTTTTTATTAATAAGCACATTTTTTTTAAAAAAGTTAGTGCTAGAGGTCAAAATGGGAACTTACTTTATAAATATTGACAAATAATATATGATATTATTATCCATTACATGAATATCTTTTAGGTTTTTTTTTCTTCTCTATCGTGAAAAGTGACACTTCTGGAAGCCCCATCAGGATTTTTTGAGGCATCGCGATTTTAAACCTTATGTCATGGTAATAAAATTCGAAACCTTTAACGGGGAATTGGCATCATATGATGCCTTGGGGCCCTGAGAGGTGAAGACACAAGTGTCATTTTGTCGATACCTTAATTAGAATACAATAAATTTATGACTTAGTCTTAGCTTAAATCCTCAGCGAAAACATTGATCTCGTCTTTGATCAGCAGTCGTGAAAAAAACTAGACACGGTATTGAGAAGAAATCATTATTAGCTTATGTTATACCAATACTGGAATGGTATAACAAGTGTATCATATAAGGGCATACAATGCTAGTCAATACTGGAATGGTATAACAAGTGTATCATATAAGGGCATACAATGCTAGTCAATACTGGAATGGTATAACAAGTGTATCATATAAGGGCATACAATGCTAGTCAATACTGGAATGGTATAACAAGTGTATCATATAAGGGCATACAATGCTAGTCAATACTGGAATGGTATAACAAGTATATCATATAAGGGCATACAATGCTAGTCAATACTGGAATGGTATAACAAGTGTATCATATAAGGGCATACAATGCTAGTCAATACTGGAATGGTATAACAAGTGTATCATATAAGGGCATACAATGCTAGTCAATACTGGAATGGTATAACAAGTGTATCATATAAGGGCATACAATGCTAGTCAAAATAGATACTTTTTAGTAACTGTCACAACGGTAATTTTGTTCACGAGTTCTATGAAATACTAGCATGTGACGTCATAGTCAAATGCTGTCTTTTAAACATAAAACTTAGTTTATAAAATACAACTGCTGGAAATATAAAATTCTGATATTGTAAAACGTTTTTGTTGAACTAGGTTCAGCTTGAGACACGTTTCTAGATTTAATGGACTACCATATCGAATACCGTATTGGAACTTCACATTTACCTACTCATCAAACTGGGCCTCCGCTTAATAAAAAAGGTGTACTAAGAATACTGAATATCTCATTTGCTGCGCTTTCCTGCGGATGTTTTTTGTGACAACTTGTTAAACGCTTTTCAGCCAATCACTTGCCGCCATTTTGAAATAAAGTTCGATGAATCTCTTGTCACATCTGTCCACTCTTTCAGAAACTTCACTCGTTTAGACTTTATATCAACAAATCATCGATTAGTTAACAGAAGTCAGGATCATAACCGAAACTCTAACAAAGACGACATTGATGTGGGTAAGGATTATCGGTGCACTAACTTTCCTTGCTCAACACACGAAAACCAGCGATATGTTAAAAATATATCTAACCCGAAGTTTCATTTTATCTATTTCATGTGGGTTATATTAACTCATAAGTAATTTATATACACTGGCCTGCAAAACTAACACTTTTAAAATTGCAATAACTTTTTAAGTACACAAGATATACTTTCAAAATAAAACGAACTCGAATAAGAGTTTAATTTTGTACTATCGTTTCAAGGAAAGTAGATAAAATTTGCTTTAAAACGTTTTTAATTTTAAATCTCTAACTTCTATAGCTTAAAAAAAATGAAATTTCAAAAGTGTAGTACCTACTTAGTTTTGCAGGCCAGTGTATTTGTATAATGTAAGCGGTTCTGTGATATCATTCAATTCCAAAAATGTACACTTATAGGATCGCTTCGTTGTCCGTACTGTCTGTCCGTACGTCCGTTCGGTTTTGCTTATTCTCTCTTAGACCCTTTTTCTCACAGCACGTGAAGGTATCAAATTAAAATTGATATCTATAATTCAGATCATTCTAACTCAACGCAATCAAACGATTTGTCGCATATTGCCGGATATTTCGACACTAACCAGAGAATCAAAATGTTGCCTATGTTACTTTTATGGAGCTAATGAATCATAAAATTAATGCAAAATATACGAAAACCGTAAAGTAATTGTAACATCACAGAAAAAATGCGTACATGAAAAAATGCAAAAAATAAAATTTCTTGTCTGGAGAACCCAGTTTTTTTTAAACGCGTATAGTTTGTAATTTGTTACTAACTATACGTACTAAATATAACATAACATATCGTCACGCCTTTTCCCATTCGGGTGGCAAAGGTTAATTGTGCTCACTTTTAGCCAGTTATTCAATACTCAATTTTGCGTGTCTGGGGGCTAGCCCATCACCGCAGCTATGGAGTAATGAAGGTTTCCTTACGAAGTTTTCCACCACCGTTAGAGCGTCCATATAATGTACGATAAATTGCGTGTTTGAGAAGCAAGCGTGAAGCACACTAGACCACGGTGCAAGCGTGAAGCACACTAGACCACGGTGCAAGCGTGAGGCACACTAGACCACGGTGCAAGCGTGAGGCACACTAGACCACGGTGCAAGCGTGAAGCACACTAGACCACGGTGCAAGCGTGAAGCACACTAGACCACGGTGCAAGCGTGAAGCACACTAGACCACGGTGCAAGCGTGAAGCACACTAGACCACGGTGCAAGCGTGAAGCACACTAGACCACGGTGCAAGCGTGAAGCACACTAGACCACGGTGCAAGCGTGAAGCACACTAGACCACGGTGCAAGCGTGAAGCACACTAGACCACGGTGCAAGCGTGAAGCACACTAGACCACGGTGCAAGCGTGAAGCACACTAGACCACGGTGCAAGCGTGAAGCACACTAGACCACGGTGCAAGCGTGAGGCACACTAGACCACGGTGCAAGCGTGAAGCACACTAGACCACGGTGCAAGCGTGAAGCACACTAGACCACGGTGCAAGCGTGAAGCACACTAGACCACGGTGCAAGCGTGAAGCACACTAGACCACGGTGCAAGCGTGAGGCACACTAGACCACGGTGCAAGCGTGAAGCACACTAGACCACGGTGCAAGCGTGAAGCACACTAGACCACGGTGCAAGCGTGAAGCACACTAGACCACGGTGCAAGCGTGAGGCACACTAGACCACGGTGCAAGCGTGAGGCACACTAGACCACGGTGCAAGCGTGAGGCACACTAGACCACGGTGCAAGCGTGAGGCACACTAGACCACGGTGCAAGCGTGAAGCACACTAGACCACGGTGCAAGCGTGAAGCACACTAGACCACGGTGCAAGCGTGAAGCACACTAGACCACGGTGCAAGCGTGAAGCACACTAGACCACGGTGCAAGCGTGAAGCACACTAGACCACGGTGCAAGCGTGAAGCACACTAGACCACGGTGCAAGCGTGAAGCACACTAGACCACGGTGCAAGCGTGAGGCACACTAGACCACGGTGCAAGCGTGAAGCACACTAGACCACGGTGCAAGCGTGAAGCACACTAGACCACGGTGCAAGCGTGAAGCACACTAGACCAAGGTGCAAGCGTGAGGCACACTAGACCACGGTGCAAGCGTGAAGCACACTAGACCACGGTGCAAGCGTGAAGCACACTAGACCACGGTGCAAGCGTGAAGCACACTAGACCACGGTGCAAGCGTGAAGCACACTAGACCACGGTGCAAGCGTGAAGCACACTAGACCACGGTGCAAGCGTGAAGCACACTAGACCACGGTGCAAGCGTGAGGCACACTAGACCACGGTGCAAGCGTGAGGCACACTAGACCACGGTGCAAGCGTGAAGCACACTAGACCACGGTGCAAGCGTGAAGCACACTTGACCACGGTGCAAGCGTGAAGCACACTAGACCACGGTGCAAGCGTGAGGCACACTAGACCACGGTGCAAGCGTGAGGCACACTAGACCACGGTGCAAGCGTGAAGCACACTAGACCACGGTGCAAGCGTGAAGCACACTAGACCACGGTGCAAGCGTGAAGCACACTAGACCACGGTGCAAGCGTGAAGCACACTAGACCACGGTGCAAGCGTGAAGCACACTAGACCACGGTGCAAGCGTGAAGCACACTAGACCACGGTGCAAGCGTGAGGCACACTAGACCACGGTGCAAGCGTGAAGCACACTAGACCACGGTGCAAGCGTGAAGCACACTAGACCACGGTGCAAGCGTGAAGCACACTAGACCACGGTGCAAGCGTGAGGCACACTAGACCACGGTGCAAGCGTGAGGCACACTAGACCACGGTGCAAGCGTGAGGCACACTAGACCACGGTGCAAGCGTGAAGCACACTAGACCACGGTGCAAGCGTGAAGCACACTAGACCACGGTGCAAGCGTGAAGCACACTAGACCACGGTGCAAGCGTGAGGCACACTAGACCACGGTGCAAGCGTGAGGCACACTAGACCACGGTGCAAGCGTGAAGCACACTAGACCACGGTGCAAGCGTGAGGCACACTAGACCACGGTGCAAGCGTGAGGCACACTAGACCACGGTGCAAGCGTGAGGCACACTAGACCACGGTGCAAGCGTGAGGCACACTAGACCACGGTGCAAGCGTGAAGCACACTAGACCACGGTGCAAGCGTGAAGCACACTAGACCACGGTGCAAGCGTGAAGCACACTAGACCACGGTGCAAGCGTGAGGCACACTAGACCACGGTGCAAGCGTGAAGCACACTAGACCACGGTGCAAGCGTGAAGCACACTAGACCACGGTGCAAGCGTGAGGCATACTAGACCACGGTGCAAGCGTGAAGCACACTAGACCACGGTGCAAGCGTGAAGCACACTAGACCACGGTGCAAGCGTGAGGCACACTAGACCACGGTGCAAGCGTGAAGCACACTAGACCACGGTGCAAGCGTGAAGCACACTAGACCACGGTGCAAGCGTGAGGCACACTAGACCACGGTGCAAGCGTGAAGCACACTAGACCACGGTGCAAGCGTGAAGCACACTAGACCACGGTGCAAGCGTGAGGCACACTAGACCACGGTGCAAGCGTGAAGCACACTAGACCACGGTGCAAGCGTGAAGCACACTAGACCACGGTGCAAGCGTGAGGCACACTAGACCACGGTGCAAGCGTGAAGCACACTAGACCACGGTGCAAGCGTGAAGCACACTAGACCACGGTGCAAGCGTGAGGCACACTAGACCACGGTGCAAGCGTGAGGCACACTAGACCACGGTGCAAGCGTGAGGCACACTAGACCACGGTGCAAGCGTGAGGCACACTAGACCACGGTGCAAGCGTGAAGCACACTAGACCACGGTGCAAGCGTGAAGCACACTAGACCACGGTGCAAGCGTGAAGCACACTAGACCACGGTGCAAGCGTGAAGCACACTAGACCACGGTGCAAGCGTGAGGCACACTAGACCACGGTGCAAGCGTGAAGCACACTAGACCACGGTGCAAGCGTGAAGCGCACTAGACCACGGTGCAAGCGTGAAGCGCACTAGACCACGGTGCAAGCGTGAAGTGCACTAGACCACGGTGCAAGCGTGAAGCGCACTAGACCACGGTGCAAGCGTGAAGCGCACTAGACCACGGTGCAAGCGTGAAGCGCACTAGACCACGGTGCAAGCGTGAAGCACACTAGACCACGGTGCAAGCGTGAAGCACACTAGACCACGGTGCAAGCGTGAAGCACACTAGACCACGGTGCAAGCGTGAGGCACACTAGACCACGGTGCAAGCGTGAAGCACACTAGACCACGGTGCAAGCGTGAAGCGCACTAGACCACGGTGCAAGCGTGAAGCGCACTAGACCACGGTGCAAGCGTGAAGCACACTAGACCACGGTGCAAGCGTGAAGCACACTAGACCACGGTGCAAGCGTGAAGCACACTAGACCACGGTGCAAGCGTGAAGCACACTAGACCACGGTGCAAGCGTGAAGCACACTAGACCACGGTGCAAGCGTGAAGCACACTAGACCACGGTGCAAGCGTGAAGCACACTAGACCACGGTGCAAGCGTGAGGCACACTAGACCACGGTGCAAGCGTGAAGCGCACTAGACCACGGTGCAAGCGTGAGGCACACTAGACCACGGTGCAAGCGTGAAGCACACTAGAACACGGTGCAAGCGTGAAGCACACTAGACCACGGTGCAAGCGTGAGGAACACTAGACCACGGTGCAAGCGTGAAGCACACTAGACCACGGTGCAAGCGTGAGGCACACTAGACCACGGTGCAAGCGTGAAGCACACTAGACCACGGTGCAAGCGTGAGGCACACTAGACCACGGTGCAAGCGTGAAGCACACTAGACCACGGTGCAAGCGTGAAGCACACTAGACCACGGTGCAAGCGTGAAGCGCACTAGACCACGGTGCAAGCGTGAAGCGCACTAGACCACGGTGCAAGCGTGAAGCACACTAGACCACGGTGCAAGCGTGAAGCGCACTAGACCACGGTGCAAGCGTGAAGCACACTAGACCACGGTGCAAGCGTGAAGCACACTAGACCACGGTGCAAGCGTGAAGCACACTAGACCACGGTGCAAGCGTGAAGCACACTAGACCACGGTGCAAGCGTGAAGCACACTAGACCACGGTGCAAGCGTGAAGCACACTAGACCACGGTGCAAGCGTGAGGCACACTAGACCACGGTGCAAGCGTGAAGCACACTAGACCACGGTGCAAGCGTGAAGCGCACTAGACCACGGTGCAAGCGTGAGGCACACTAGACCACGGTGCAAGCGTGAAGCACACTAGACCACGGTGCAAGCGTGAAGCACACTAGACCACGGTGCAAGCGTGAGGCACACTAGACCACGGTGCAAGCGTGAAGCACACTAGACCACGGTGCAAGCGTGAAGCACACTAGACCACGGTGCAAGCGTGAAGCACACTAGACCACGGTGCAAGCGTGAAGCACACTAGACCACGGTGCAAGCGTGAAGCACACTAGACCACGGTGCAAGCGTGAAGCACACTAGACCACGGTGCAAGCGTGAAGCACACTAGACCACGGTGCAAGCGTGAAGCACACTAGACCACGGTGCAAGCGTGAAGCACACTAGACCACGGTGCAAGCGTGAGGCACACTAGACCACGGTGCAAGCGTGAAGCACACTAGACCACGGTGCTTTCTTTCGGAAATGAAAATACACGCTTTGTGAAAATTTCATCTTTTTACCTATTACGGTTCAAAAAAAAAAAAAACTCAAAAGTACTTTATTACTGTAGATATTTACATATACTTAGTAAACGTCATTTTTTGCCTCTTCTCTACATTGGACCACTGTGGGAGAAGCAGGGCGTAGAAACTCCCACAGATTGATTTTTAGATCTCTTCATCAATGGTTCATCAGATGTAGCCCGCTGCTGACAGACAGACGGAAGCACGGACGGACAGCGGAGTATTTTATGAACCATTTCCGAAAGGAAAATTAGTTGACAACTTGTTAAAATCTTGTCAAACGTATTTCAACCAATCACGTGCCGCTATTTTGAATTAACCTTCGAGTAATCGGCTGTTACATTTGACCACATATTTGTATTAGTTAAGCACAACCTATTTTTAAAAGAGATCTAAAAATCAATCTGTGGGAGTTTCTACGCCCTGCTTCTCCCACAGTGGTCCAATGTAGAGAAGAGGCAAAAAATGACGATTGCTACGTATATGTAAATATCTACAGTAATAAAGTACTTTGACTTTTGAGACTCTTCCAGAAACTGGGGGTTAGTATTGGAGTTCCATCGGGCATCTTTCGGCACGTGGTAGCGAGGAAATCTCAAAATGCATGTTGAAGTTGAGTTTGCAGCGACCGTTAGAATATTGACTTTACAAAAGAAGTTGAAACAAAAGTTGTAGGAAATTTTCTCCAGTTTATTTCATCGATATACTGTAAGGAGATATTGCCAAAACACTGTTTTACGCGCCATTTTTAGGTTTCCGTACACAAAAGGGTAAAATCGGGTCCCTATTACTAAGACTGTCCGTCTGTCACCAGGCTGTATCTCATGGACCGTGATAGTTAGACAGATTAAATTTTCTCAGATGATGTATTTCTGTTACCGCTATAACAACAAATACTAAAAACAGAATAAAATTTGTATTTAAGGGGGCTCCCAAACAAAAATTCTTTCAATGCCACATACAAACTTATGAATGCACCTGGTTACGTACATGGAGTCTGAAAGTAGCCGCACCAGTAACTTTTGTGAACAACATTTAGCTATGTAAAATACAAACTATTTACTCCACACCATACCTACCATTGTACGGTGGTACGGAACCCTTCGTGCGCGAGTTCGACTCGCAATTGACAGGTTTTTTTTTTCAATATTACGCTGCGATTGGCCAAGATACGAGGCGGCAAAGAAGATATTTGGAAGGAGCACATAATAGTAGTTTATGTGACTGTTGCATAATGGAGGGCATTAAAACTGAAGGCTCGTTTCATAATAATATCACTCGAGAGTTTTAATGCCTAATTATGTACAGTTACATATACTAGTTTATCTACACACATATCATAAGCTCTCTTTGATGTGTTCAGGAACCGCAAGTTTGACCGGCATTGTGGCTCTGCAGTTGTTTAGCTTGTTCTGTAGTACCAACTTCACGCAGGCGGGCGTCGGCGTTCGAAATTTGAATGTCAGTACCAACTTCACAGACAAACTAGGGGCGGCACGCAGGCAGGCGTCGGCGTTCGAAATTTGAATGTCATTATATGTAGAAAAACTACACATAATGACCATAATGTGTAGTTTTCCAGATACGAAACGAGTTTTTACCAAGTAGTTTAACATAATGCTGATCGTAACGTGCGGTTTTTGAACGCAGTAAAGAGGGCTTATGATACTTGTGTAGATAAAAATCTATAAAATCTCCACTTTTCAAAACACCCGGATAACTTTCCAGGTAAAACTACCAAATGACTCTAGTAATCTGTGTCATTAAAAACTTGACCTTTCTTGTTATATAAAATACAAAACGAGCGTTGGAACTTGTTGTTCTCACATGTTCAACCTAACACGAAGGCTAAAGATGGCTTCGCTTTGATCAACCCCTTTTTTAGCATTCAGCTACCCTGTCACATCACTTCTTAGCATTAATGGCCCGAATGGCCGAGTCGGCAGTGACCCGGCCAACGAAGCCAAGGGTCCCGGGTTCGACTCCCGGTGGGGGCAATATTTGTTTGATGATAATGGATGTTTGTACCCTGGTCATGGTTGTTTATCTATCTAAGTATAATATTTGTCTTTAGAAGTATGTGTATCGTTGTCTAGTAGTACCCAAGATAAAGGGAATCCTAGTTTGGGGCCAGATCAATGTGTGTAAATAGTGTCCAAGGTTATTATTATTATATTATTAAAAAAAATCTGATGCACTGATATATTTTTTAATTCATAAATGCTAGGAACACGCTTTCGTGCCATGGCATTTCAAGCATTATCAAAATATTTATAATCATACATCAAAAATGGTCACACGTAGCCTTCGTGTTAGGTTAACATGTAAGAATAATAATGATTTTTTGCTTTCGCTTTGTTCACCCATTTAAGCATTCACCTACCCTGAACCACCATTTCAACCTGTTATTACATCTGAAATTCAGTATATTGAATAAAAACTTTAAATTATTAACTTAACCTGTTATTACATGTGAAATTCAGTATTTTGGAATAAAACCTTAAATTATTAACTTAACCTGTTATAACATGTGAAATTCAGTATTTTGGAATAAAAACCTTAACTTATTTATCTACACACGTATCATAAACCCTCTTTACTGCGTACAAAAACCGCACGTTACGATCAGCATAATGTAAACTACTTGGTAAAACCTCATTTCTTATCTGAAAAATTACACATTATGTCATAATGTGTAATTTTTCTACATATTATGACATTCAAATTTCGAACGCCGACGCCCACCTGCGTGCCGCCCCTAGTTTGTCTGTGAAGTTGGTACTGACATTCAAATTTCGAACGCCGACGCCCGCCTGCGTGAAGTTGGTACCACAGAACAAGCTAAACAACTGCAGAGCCACAATGCCGGTCAAACATGCGGTTCCTGAACACATCAAAGAGAGCTTATGATATGTGTGTAGATAAACTAGTGTATGTAACTGTACATAAGTAGGCATTATGTAGCAGTCACATAAACTACTCTAATATCGATGGGCTTAGTCGAAAACGATTGTAAGCGATCACCGCACATAGCTTAATGTAAAGTGCTGGCTTAGCGAAGATTAGTCAGATTACGAATAGGGACAGAATGGTCTAAAAACAAACGGGTTCCGAGCTAATTCGTCGAGTTCATTACGTGATAGTAAATTGACTCGACAGGGACTTGATTGATGACCAGGGAATCTTTCCCATGGCAGATATCTTCGCTAACAGCATTACATTACATTTATGTAGGTATTTGTTTTCTCTTCTGTCAGGGTCTAAATCAAAACAGTTTAACCGCAAAACTTCGGAATATTTTATATCTAAACATAAACATAAACATTAACATACAGGCACATACATTGCTTCTGGCCCCACACTAGGATACCCTGTGTCGTGGGAACCAGAAACAGCGACGTCACACACATATAAACATCCAAGACCTGGGGTTTTTTTTTTCCCCCAGCCGGGGATCGAACCCGGGACCTCTCGCATGGTAGGCAGAGCCACAACCGCTGCGGCACAGAGGTCGTCGAATTTTGAATCCGACTAGTCGGATAGGTAAATTTATATGTTTTAATTTTCAAAATAGATGTCGATCGAAACTTCTAATAAGTTTAAATTGCGCCAAGCGATGAGATGAGTTTACCGGATATGGGTTATCCTGGCCTCTTCAAAATTCTTCAAATGTTTTAACTACGAAAGAGATCCAAACATGAGTTATGTCACGATGTGATCGCTACTTCTATATTTCTTGTAATACATCACTCTTTACAAAATGTATGTGCCTGATACATTGCCATCGCCCCACACTAGGGGGTGGGGTACTTAATGTCAAAAACTCTCCATGTCAAAACTCTCCAGGTCAACAACGTAATATCAGGATTAAAAAGTCAAGGTTTTACAGATCAAAAGATTGTCAAGTCAAATTCTTCCGTTCTAAAATTCTAAAGGTTGTCCAATGTCAAAAACTCTTTAATTCACTGATGGTACACGTTTAATTTATATTTTTAATTTACGTTTATCCACCGAATTAAGAAGTTTTTGACATTATGAACCATTGACCTTCAGAACTTTTGAACGGAAAGATCTTTGACTTTGTAATCTTCTAACCTAGACAACCATTGACTTGGCAATCTTTCGACCTCGGAAACCATTCACTTTTCAATCCATTGATATAACCTGTTGACCTGGAGAGTTTTGACATTAAGTAGCCTACACCACACTACGACAGCCTAAACCTTTCCGGCCTTACTAAAACCACTTGCATTACCGTTGACCTACTTACACGAGTGTCTTAAATATATGGAAACATGATATTTTATCTAGATTACTTGGCTGCTTGGTGAAACCTTACCGTCCAAGCTGCTCGCTCTGGACAAATCCAATTTGTAGGGATTTTCACGCAACCTGTAGCAAGACTCCACATCCCTTGACATATACTGATCCCTTTCAAATTGACTTGCCACAAATGACAGTCGCTTTAAATGACAGCTCCTGTCACCAATAATCACCCTCTGATTGGTCAAACGCCAATTATAAGCAAGCATCACGCATTCTTCAAAGCATAATTTTTTTATTTTTTTGTTCATTTGCCTTGTCAGGCAGGCAAAGGTTTTAGACCATATACAGCCTTGTCATAAGTTGTCAATGTATTTATCAATGTTGTCGGGTGTAAGGCAAGTCTTCTTAAGGCCAATAAAGAGCCAAATCTTCGATTTTCAATAAGCAATTTCACAGGGACTGCAATAGATCTTTCTAGATGTCAGAGACACAGAATAATAGAGCTACTGGCCTTTTCGAAACCTAGACACTCTTTCTTTCTTTTCTTTTCTGTATTAATCTACCAGCTAATTTATCTATGTGGGGTTGCTACTTAGATTAATTAGCTAGTAGATTGAGTTCTGCGGCTCACGCTGCTAGGATCTTCAGACAAAACTCGGATAATAATTGTTTATTGCACAGAAAACACAATGAAAAATATAACAAGAGAACAATATGTAAAGGTGAGCTTATTTTTAAAAAGAAATTTATTACAGCTAACCTGTGAAGAAAGGAAAAAATAAACATAGAGTACTACCTAGTGTTGATACAATTAAGAGTTAAAATTAATAAATTAAATCAATACACTATCAGATAAATCACAACACATCCTATATACTTACTATAAAATGAATTAATAGCATACTATAAATCCATAGCTACACATAGATATTCTATAAGAAACCGCTATGCAAAAAAAAGGAGATGCTGCTTCAACGTTTTCTTAAAAGTGAACAAGGATGTGCAATCCCTAAAAGCGCAAGGAAGTGCATTCCACAAACGTATTGCCCTTAACCTAAACGAGTGCTCGTAAGCAACAGTGTTGTGCTGAGGAATTGACAAAAGTGACACCGTGTGAGATCTCCGAAGTCTATCCCCTGAGAAGAGAAACTCAAAATGTTCACGAAGATATGCGGGATAGCGCGGATGTCTCAAAATATATCACGGCGGATGTGGGTACTGCTAGTCTAGTTTATTTTAGTTGTTCATTCATAATTTATTTATTGCACACAAATAATTAAAATAACAGGATATACATTAAAATTGTGTATAAAGGCGAGCTTATCTCTCGCAAGAGATGCTCTTCCAGCAAACCAAGTCAGGATGAGAGGTTGAGCACTGCTGAGCACGGGTACACATATGTGTGCAACAAAGCCTAATTATAATTTTCCTGGTACGTACATGCGTAAATATTACAAGTCAATAAACTAACAATACGAGTTCCTAGACTACATAGTTAGTTAGTTACTTTTATAGTGTCCTGTCCTATGGTATCTGTTGTGGGGGAAAAGCAGCGGATATTCAAACTATCTTTATACCACAGAAAAGAGCTATTCGAGCAAGTTATAGTTTTAAACGCAAAGACTACCTAAGAAAACTCAATTTATTTTCGAAGATATAATGCATGTACGCAAGAACCTTACATTTTCCAAAATTTGCGATGGCTATATTGTAAGCCCCGGTTAGTCGACTCACGACAGTTATCGATTCTTTGAAGGGTTAGTGCATTCTCTACTACAACAGGATACCTCTGGAGATTTTCAAATTACCATTTCAGCAACTTAAAAACCATGTTAAAACGACTTTGTGGAAAAAGGGACTTTACAATGTTCAAGATTACTTAGATGACAAGACTGCACGAACTCGCCTTCGACCTCATGTGAGAGGTCCCGGGATCGATCCCCGACTGGTATTTCTGTCGTATGTTAGATACTGGTGTTTCCAATTTTTTATTCTAAAGTTAGCCACGGTTTACTAAAAATTAAAATTCTTAAAGGTTTATAACGAAAATAAAACACAGATTTTATTTTATGAATCACAATTTTGTGGGAACGATTTGTAAGACTGTTTTAAGTTCATTTATGAGTGTTTTAGAGTAATTAAATCTTTATAAATAACACTGTTAGAGTACCGTTTTAACGTAAAACGATATGAGCTGAGCTGTATTGCAGAATAATTTGGTATGAGTAGTATCTCAACGTATGATCGTAAAACAAGTTTCTGACCGACAAAATTCTGAATTTACCTTACAAAATTGCAGAATTGCGCGACAAACTGAGCGCGACTATAGAAATACTCGTTTTTTTCTGATACAATTATTGATTACACATACACTTCAATTAATTCGAGCAACATAAAATACAAAACGAGCGTTGGAACTTGTTGTTCTTCCAACATATTCAACTTAACACGAATGTTAAAACGTGCTTCGCTTCCCTTAGCCCCTTTATCTTCAACTACCCTCACCAACCACTTCGCCCAGAGAGGGTTTATTTAGCCTATAAGCGTTGCATAAAAGATTCAGTAATTGTGTAATTTTTAATCAGTATTTTTTTCGCTTATTACATGTATTCGCTCAATAGGTTTTTTTTTCGCTCGTGTTATTATGTCCCTTCGACTAGTATTAAATTGCACATCAAAAATACTGACTTGCACAGCAACAAAGCATCAGCAATAACACATTTTTGTATATCTTCTGTGTACGTTTTAAGTATTTTTTATTGTTCTTGCAATTCAACCTAACTCTACTAACGCTACCGCAGCATTTTACCCCGCTATTTGCTGTGCAAATCAGTATTTTTGATGTGCGATTTAATACTAGCCGAAGGGTAATAACACGAGCGAAAACAATACCTATTGAGCGACTACATGTAATAAGCGAAAAAAATACTGATTAAAAATTACACAATTACTGAATCTTTTATGCAACGCTTATAAAAGATAAATAATTAATATTATTATTAATATAAAAGTTTGATTATTATAAATTTTAGGCTAAATAAACCCTCCTTTCCCATTTAGTATGCAGGCTGCACTAGCAAATGCAGTTTTTACGTTACAGTTACTGTAATAACAGTGGTAAATGAGGTGCGGGTCGGGGAAAAGGAAGAGGGGGAGGGCCCTAATAATAATAGCTCCCAACCCTGGCCCGAGGTATCTTGTAAGAAATATAGCTCGGTGTTTATTGACTCCAGTAAAGTTGCTACGTATGTAAACCTTTCTTTAGTCTTGTATGTATCCTGAAATATAGATATATATGTTTTGGTACCTATATTCATTTGGTGCTTTACCAAATACACGGCACAGTAAATTGGTGGTCGTGGCTATTTTTGGTAACGCAAGTTGTGTGACATCTACCGCAATGAGAGGTTACCGAGGTTACCATTGCCTTAGTTATTTTAGGCTAGTATTTAATCGCACATCAAAAATACTAATTTTCACAGCAAAAAGGATCAACGAAAACACTTTTTATGTTTTAAGTATTTTTGTTGTTCTTTCATGTTTAACCTAATACGAAGGATTTTACCCTTTACCCTTCACCTAAGTACCGTAGTATTTTGCCCTGATATTTGCTGTGAAAATCAGTATGATTGATGTGCAGTTTAATATTTCCCGTTATTTTATCGTGGTTGATATATCGGTTTGAGGTATCCAACCAGCCCCCTTTGTTCGGAACCAAAGTAGTAATCGATTCCGTTTTCCGATCCTCAATTTGCTCGCGACGTCAAAGTAGTTTTTGAACGCACCTTTCAAAACGTCATTGACAAACACCAAAAAAAACTTTGTCGTGTCCTGTTTGTTGCCAAATCAACGTGTAAATTTTGAGCTGGAAAGAGTTTCTTTTAGTTTTTGTACCCACAGATGGATAGGCGATCCGCCATCCTGTCGCGAGTTTTTGTCAGCAATATTTCGGCCCTGCGACTGGTCTAAATGGATAGAACCAAATTTCGGGTTGCAAGAAAGGCCTGAAACGAGAGTGGCGCCGGGAGCCCTCGCTGCGGGGGCGCCACGCATATTAGAATAAGACGGATATTGCTTGACCTTGCTGGCAAGAGCTCTGAGGACGGCATCTTCAGCATCAACAGTCTGGGTGCACCCAGAATCGACTCGGAAGCTGTCGGTGAAGCTGCAGCTGTAAGGTCGATGGCAAGGTACCGTGAGTGGTACCGTCAGTTGGACCCTCCTGCGGCGGTGAGTCAAATTCCAGCTGTCTATGGGCCGTAGCCTGGAATCAACCTTGGGGGGATCTATCACCCGTCATTCTGTTACTCTTATCCACAGACAAATTAACGTAGTTCATAGCATCCTGAAGTTTATTATACGTGACACAAAAAAACACACACACACGAAATATTCTATAGGTTATATTTTTCTTATTATGTATTTATTTTCATGTGACCTCTGGGGTGCAGCGGTTGTGGCTCTGCGTACCATACGAGAGGTCTCGGGTTCGATCCCCGCTGGGGACGGACAAAAAAACCCAGGTCTTGGATGTTTATGTGTGTATGACGTCGCGACACGGTGTATCCTAGTGTGGGGCCAGAAGCAATGTATGTGCCTGCATACAAACTCCCTTTTTCCGCAATTCATTGGAGCTAATCAAATATTGGAGATTATCGTACCTTTAAATTCACATTAGGAGGTTGGTGAGGGATGATTCAACAAATTACAAAGAGCTCAGTGGTATAATGGGTTTCACGCTTGCTTCTCACACAGGAGATGCAGGTTCGATTCCTGACCTTGTACCAATGGGATAGTTAATTCATCTTAAGAACATTATACGGGCGTTCTAACGGTGATGGAAAACATCGTGAGAAAACCTTCATTACTCGATAACTGCGGCGATGGGCTAGCCCCCTGTCACGCAAAATGGAGTATTGCATAACTGGCTCAACAATAGTGCCTCTGTCACCCCGTATGGGAAAAGGCGTGACGATATGCTAAGTTAGAAATAGTAGAATCTTAACCAATATGTTGCAAGTGGAGGTATTTAGTCTCCTACCCTAGCCGCCTACCCCTCTTCCGGGAAAAGGGAGTCAGCGTAAGTATGTGTTCGACTCCGATGACGTACACAGACTATTAGAACAACGAAGCGAGAAAAGTTATTTTTCACTCAAGATCGCGAACAATCTAATAAAAGAGGAGGAAAACGTTGCCGTCAATCAAACGGACTTCGAAATTTTAATCTGCCAATCGGTGACTCTTACTTCATCTCATGTTTTGCCAGGTCTATTAAAATAAAACTCAAAAGTGCGAATTTCTGTCGCATAATGAGTGCATGTCGCCTCAATGACATCTCTAAAAAAACCGGTCAAGTGCGAGTCTAAATCGCGCACGAAGGGTTCCGTACCACCGTTCAATGGAAGCGATGGTGTGGAGTGAATAGTTTGGATTTTACACCGCAAAATATTGTTTACAAAGTTATTGGTGCGGTTACTTTCACACTCCATGTACGTAACCAGGTGCATCCATAAGTTTGTATGTGGTATTGTTGTATGGGAGCCCCCTTAAATACTTTTTTATCCTGTTTTTTAGTATTTGTTGTTATAGCGGCAACAGAAATACATAATCTGTGAAAATTTCAACTCTCTAGCTAGCTAGGTTCTTGAGATACAGCCTGGTGACAGACGGACGGACGGACGGACGGATGGACGGACAGCGAAGTCTTAGTAATAGGGTTCCGTTCTTACCCGTTGGGTACGGAACCCTAAAAAGGAAAACAAAAGTTAAAACGTACCTCGCGCAGGTCAGTGATGGGGAGGGAGTGACTCAGCAGAATTGGTTGTTGCTGCCAATAACACCAATTTTTCGTCAAAAGATTTTATTATATATTTTACTCTGTCCAAAATGTGATAAAATGTTTATAATAATAATACCTTGGACACGATTTACACACATTGATCTAGCCCCAAACTAGGATTCCCTGTACCTTGAGTACTAGACAACGATACACATACTTATATAGATAAATATTATACTTAGATAGATAAACAACCATGACTAGGGTACAAACATCCATTCTCATCAAACAAATCTGGACTCATTCCTGTATATGTAAATTATCTTTGATCATTAAACAGTTTTTTTATATAAATGAATGATGATATTCTCCGGAAAATATTATTTCTCTGTTTGTAGGATGCGTGCGTACCGTACCGTTTCGCATTTCGAAATAAAGATTTTCTAACAAAATCAAATCTTCCACGATCAATCTCGACATTTTGATTTAAACTCAGTCACCCGGCCTGCTCCCTTAGTGAAGCTGTCACCAACGCAGTTAGTTGGTTAAATAAGACACTTAACTAACTCTCTAGACCGTTAATTAAATGCCGACGTTTGACCAAGTCACTAAAATTCCGTCAGACAAGTGAGTCTTCGCTTCGCTCACCCCCTTTACCCTTCACCTAAGCTACCGCAATGTTTTGCCCTGATATAAGCTGTGCAAATCAGCTGTTGCCATGACGCCATTTTGTTTTCGAACACGCTGGCCTTCGGTAAAACAGATTGTTAAACGTTTTCGACGATGCCGTATTTAAATCAAAATGCTAGGCATGACTTGGTTAAACGTCGGTAATTTAATTATCAGTCTAGAGAGTTAGTTAAGTGTCTGATTTAACCAAACAACTGCGACATATATCTGAGCACAGGATTAAATATTTGCTTACCTATCTATATTAGGTTTTTTGGATCAATGAATAAATTAAAATACAACCTGAACGTGAGTGCAACTGTGACTTTGCCACCGCGTATGGGAAAAAAACTGACTAAAAAAACCAACAATCATTTCATTGAGAACATCACACAATAACGGAAGAACCCAATAGGATAATAAGCACGTACTATTTTTTCTGTAGAACCGTAATTCTAAGCGATTTGCGAAATTCTTCGTAAACCAGAAACGGAAATAAGATTCAAATTTCCTCAAAATTAAAAACTTGGATAGTGCAGTCTGAATTTCAGTATCGCTAACTCTAAGCATAACTCAAAGCGCATATATGAGTAGGGTGTCCTGCGGTAGTGGTGACACCGTGCGGGAGGGGTGTGTTATCGTGACATGGATGGCGCGAGA
Organism: Argyresthia goedartella; assembly: GCA_949825045.1. Taxonomy (NCBI): domain Eukaryota; kingdom Metazoa; phylum Arthropoda; class Insecta; order Lepidoptera; family Argyresthiidae; genus Argyresthia; species Argyresthia goedartella. Next base: position 22,570,814 of record OX463834.1, read on the forward strand.
CTCAAAGTTCAGAGTTCAATAGTAGTTTATGTGACTGTTATATAATGAAAGGCATTAAAATACTAGTGTAGGCGAGTTTTTTGATCACCTTGGACACAATTGACACACATTGATCTAGCCCCAAACTAGGATTCCCTGTATCTTGGGTACTAGACAACGATACATATACTTATGTAGATAAATATTATACTTAGATAGATAAACAACCACGACAAGGGTACAAACTCCGTTCTAATCAAACAAATATTTGCCCTCACCAGGACTCGAACCCGGGACCCTTGGCTTCGTAGGCAGGGTCACTGCCGCCTCGGTCATTCGGGTCGTCAAATCAAATCACATCACAGTACTTTCATGCCTAATTATGTACAGTTACAAACACTGCTTTATCTACACACATATTATAAGCTCTCTATGATGTGTTCAGGAACCGCATGTTACGACCGGCATTGTGGTATTGCCGTTTTATTTCGAATAGAACGTCATCTCGACTCGACTGATATCAAATCTGAGGGCAAATCAAATTCCTTTGTTTTTCAGAAATGTTCCAAATTTGAATGTAATAAGAACATCGAATTTGATGTGATTATGATGCAATAATAATATTTCCACAGACAAGACATGTGTTGTAACAAAACAGCTGATCTTTAAGCTGGACGTAATTTGCGGTTTTTGAACGCGTTATAAAGGGTTTATGATATGTGTGCAGATAAATGTATTTAGTTACTTCAGTGCGGGGTCGGCATAACACGTGGTGGCACCCCTCCCGAACCCCTGCCGCACCCCTGTATTTCAGACGAGCGCTATAATTCGTCTGGTGATTTTGAAAATCTGTATGTATTTACATATGTTGTGTGATTTACCGAAATGTATCAGAGAAATAGAACCCTTCAATTTATTTAAATCGAAGCTTAAAGAACACTTTCTTAGCAAAGCCTACTATAGCGTTCAGGATTTCCTCAACGGCAACTGAAAGATTGTTTAATGATTAGGTGGTGTATGTTTATTATAACTTATAACTCTAGTGTTTGCAGTATTGATTAATTAATCAGGTATTTTTGGACATGTATGTTTATAATTCAATTTAATTTAATTTAATATTTAATATTAATATTTGTACGCCTTTAAGGTAAAGTGTGGCAAGAACGAAAGAAAGTTTAACAACCCTTAACCCACATTCAGACAAATAGAATATCTTTATCTTTATCTTTATCTTTGTGGTTTCTTGTATAGCACACCTGATGTAATTTCCGCTCTGATAGTTTTTAACATAACATGGCGGAATGCTGTACTTTGTTGTTTGATTTTAAATATTTATTTTATATACTTTTTAAATTATATATTTTATATAGCTCCAATAATAAAAATAAACCCTAGTTTTATAGTTTAGGACTCAGATTTGGTCAGGTAAATATAGTATTTTGGCAAAATAATGCTAACATTCCTAATAACATTATAAACTAACATAACACAAACTAGAAGGGATGGTTAAAGCTTTAAGTGTACTTTGTTCTTTATTTCCTAGCCGGGAGCTAAGCCTACGTTTAACTAAATCCCAGGACTTAAAATTTGCGATTAAGCGCTGTCAAGACCAGTTTATTTATACAGTAGAATAAAAAAGAAATATTTTCACGCTCGGAAATTCCGAGTCCTTTCCGTTTAGTTTCTATGAGTATCAAGGTTGCATAAAATCAGGTATGCTTGTTAACTCGTTAGGTTGTGCTAATGGTGATCATCAGATATTAGGGATTGCATATCCTTGTTCACTTTAAAGAAAAAAAATAAACACCATCTCCTCTCTTCCGCATAGTGGGTATCTTGTAGTATGCATCTGAATCTATGTATTTATTGTATTCTATTAATTTATTTTATAGTAAGTGTGTAGGATATGTTGTGATTTATCTGATAGTAGAGTGACTTTATTTTTATTTTAACTCTTAATTGTACACTAGGACTACCTCTATATATATATTTTTTTCTTTCCTCACAGGTTAGTTGTAAAAACAAAACTTTTTAGAATTCAGCTCACCTTTACATATTGTTCTTGATACATTTTCCATTGTGTTTTCTGTGCAATAAAGAATTTTCAATATTATTATTATTATTATTTGTTTTTTAGTTTTTTTTTTCACTCCTCTTCTAGGAGGTTACAGTTAGTCCTGAGCACGGGCCATAGCCAAGTGGTAACGATCTATGATTTTCCTAAAAAAAAATGAACTATCCTACACATATAAAGAATGACGGCTTTTTGCAGCAGGATGAAGGCGGAAGGTTTCATATTTATTAACTTAAGGCTTTTGTTTAGTTCCTTTGGTATGATTCCAGTTGTTGATATTACGATCGGTAATAATTATATTATACTATTATTATTATTATTATTATTCCTTTCTTTTTCTCTCCTATTCATAGGAGGTTATTTTACAGCACGGGCCTAAGCCAAGTGCATAGTGATGAATTAATGATTAAGATGAATTTCCCATGAATTTGCGGACGATCCTGCAAGTGTTTAAAATAACGGCCCTTTGCAGTAGTGTATATGTTGATGGATGTAAATGTATTGCTTTTAAGAACGAGTGTAATGATTTGGGGATGATACCGGTTATAGATATTATAATGGGTACTGTTTCACTGTCTTTACCCTCCATTGAGCGTGGATCTCTATTGAAAGATCATAGTTATCTTTGTAGCTTGCGTGCTGTTAAGATTGTGAGTGTTGAATATAGCAATGTCTATAAGGTATACAAGTTTGTTAATTTTATCTAGCACTGTTATGTCAGGTCTATTGTAGTGTATTGTTTTATCGGTAATTTTAGTTCTGTCCCAATATATTTTATAATTTTCGTTTACTAATATGGATGAAGGTTGATATTTGTAGTAAGGAGTTATTTCCGTGATAGGTTTGGAGTTATAAGCTATGTATTGATGGATTATCGCGGCAACTTGGTCATGTCTGTGTTTATAATCTGTTTGAGCAAATTATGAGCAGGCACTGGTGATGTGTTGGATGGTTTCGGCATTTCTATAGCACAGTCGACACATATCTGTACGTAGGTTGGGTAAGCGAAGTATGTGTTTTTGGTAATTCCTGGTGGCTATGACTTGGTCCTGAATTGCGAGCATGAAAGCTTCAGTCTCTGGAAACAACTCCCCTCGCCGCAGCCACGCATTCTACGCATTTTTGTCGACATGTGGCTGCCGCAGGTCGAGGAGATGTCTTCCATGCAGAGACTTCTGCTGCCATACTGCAATTTTGTCAGTATTTTGTACAATTTTTTCATTTTGTTGTGTGTTTTTGCGTGAAGGTTGAGTGGTGTGTATTTTGTATCTGCTTCTGATTTGCATTGATGTAGTGTGTAGTTTTGGGACCGGTGATGGAAGAATGTTCTGAGTGATTTAATTTGCTTGTTATGTAGGTTTTGGATGTATTATTATTATTATTATTATTATTATTATTATCACTACGTGATCGGCGATATCACATTGTAAATATTCTCAAGCTCTAGGTCATCGGTTTTGTAGATTCTTTGCATTTTTGGATCTTGAGGAGTTGAGTAATAAAAAAAAACACTAACAGAATAACTAAATGAATGTACCCACCAATGGGCACAGGCCTATCTATACTCGGAGTCTGGTAGATTGAACCGTACTCAACCATTCTGGCTCAGACGGGTATTACTTTATTAATACAAAAACTAATAACTTTTTGCAATCAGAGTTCCGATCTCGACCGGTTCGGATCACTCAACTTACTTAACATCGTTGGGAGTAAGCACTACATCGAGCGCGACCTTTTCGCCAACAAAATACCCTGATATCCTCCAACCATGACTTCGAAATTTACAACCTCCGTTTTTAGGGTTCCGTACCCGAAGGGTGCCAAACGGGACCCTATTACTAAGCCTCCGCTGTCCGTCCGTCTGTCACCAGGCTGTATCTCATGAACCGTGATAGTTAGACAGATGAAATTTTCACCGATGATGTATTTCCATTGCCGCTAAAACAACAAATACTAAAAAGCAGAATAAAATTAATATTTAAGGGGGCTCCCATACAATAATTCTTTCAATACCACATACAAACTTATGAATGCACCTGGCTACGTACATGGACTGTGAAAGTAGCCGCACCAATAACTTTGTAAACAACATTTTGCTATGTAAAATCCAAACTATTTACTCCACACCGTCCCTACCATTGTACGGTGGTAAGGAACCCTTCGTGCGCGAGTTCGACTCGCACTTGACCGGTTTTTTGTTTAATAAAACTAAGAATTTATATCGTAGTAAAATGTCGTTTCACCCAATCTGAGTTCTGACCCAGATGCGGTGGCTCTTGACCCGCCACTTCGTTAATGAGGCCAGCCAGCCAGCCAGCCAGCCAGCCAGGGTATCTTGTCTTCAGCAGGTGCGGCCAGCAGTGACTAGCTACATCTTGAGAGTTACTTACGGTAGGTACTTACTACAAACATATAAACTCCTGTTCAACACTTGTTTAAAGAAAGAAATAAATGGGATTTGACGTTTGTTTTGAGGTTAATATATATCTGATATTTTCTGTAGAAAAACGATTTTTTTAATCATAAAACAAAACATGGGACGACCGCTCTCCGCGCTACATTAAGCGCAAGGGAGTAAGGCGGTAGTTGGAAGGGATCGCTACTTTCGCCCTAAGAACTCTTACTCCCTTTCTCTTATGCTTATATGACATATCTCTTAGTCAGGGCATAAGAGACCCTAACTAGGGCCAGTCTCCCCATTAAGGTGATACGAAACAAAATGGGTTTATCTTCGAAGTTTAGTATGCCCGCAACTTCATCTGGGTGTTCCTAGGAATTATCATTTACCGAGATAACGTTACTCTCCTTCAGGTGCAGTCGGATTAAAAGTATCCTATATGTCAATATAGCTAATAAACTATCTATGTTTAAAATTTCATTCAAATCCGTTCAGCCGTTTTAGCGTGATTGAGTCACAAACACACAAACATTCAAACATCGCTACTTTCACATTTATAATATTAGTTGGATGTAAAAACATTTATATAAAGGCATTTACATTGCTTCTGGCCCCACACTAGGATACCCTGTGTCGCGGGAACCACAAATAGCAGCGTCACACATGTATAAACATCCCAGACGTGGGGATTTCTTTTTCCTCCAGCCGGGATTCGAAACTGGAACCTCTCGCTTGGGAGACAGCCTCGAACCGCAACGCCGCCAATGGAGGTCATCAACTAGTCAAAGCAAATCGCAATTACAGAACAAAGACAACCCGTTGATTGGAAGACGCAATGCTGGTATTTCAATGTCTGTAGTAGTGCAGTTTTCGAGAAACCGAGAAAGTTTCATTGACTTCGGATTGATTTCCCGAGAAAGTTCTGGTTCCGCGAGCGAGTTTGTTTGTGTTCGAAAGTAATTTCTTTGTGGTTCTCTGCGATGTTGGTTTAGTTGCATTTTGGGGTATTTCTGAAGTTGCAGCTAGCTATTATTACTAATTTTTGTATATTTATAAGTGGTAGACAGGTGCATGACACAGCTTTAGCTAATATTACATGCCATAACATAACATTTATATTTGGAAGGTACGATAAATGAAATAACACCAAATTTAGACATTATATCACAAATACTATAATATTATACAAATACAGATATACCAGGTAGAACATGTTTTTTTTTTTTTAAAAGAACCACCTTCAAAATGGGCCAAAACCTTCACCAGAATCTAACAGATACTTTTCTGAAAACCGCTTCAAATTGGTTCATCCAAACGCGAGATAATTGCGAATAAACATACATACATACGTACACATACGGGTCAAACTGAAAACTTTATTTTTTTGAATTCGGTAAAAAATATGTCAACGGCGTAATGAGAGATGCTACTAAAGCATCTTTAGTTCGAGGCCTACACCGCTTGGTGCAGCACTATTGTAATATTGCAAATACCACGAGATGGCGCTAGGAGACTAAATTTCAAGAGAACACAACCAATTTTTCATTGATATCTTTATAATAGATAATAAATGTAGCCCATTAATGTCCGCACCGAGGGGCGTGGGTCTTTACCCGGATACGAGTAAGGTTGAGCCACGCTGGCTCAGTGCGGGTTGGGGGGGTGACGGGCTAGTGGCCAACCCGACTGTCAGAAGTTATCGAGCTGCCCTATTATGGCCTTTGACACAGCTTTATGACTTCTACCACCGAGTAGCGATAGCAGTCGGGACCACGGAAGCGCCCGAAACATAGGCCACATAGAAGCGGACACCCATCCAATGCACATCTCGGCCAGATGTTGCTGTTTCCGATGTACGAATACCTCTAAGCCACAAACGCCATTATTAACATTTAATTGATTATAAAGATTTACTAAAAACCAACCTTTTCCTAATTCTGTAACTATTTTATTTTTACATTCTAAGATTAGCACCTAGCGTCATCTAGAATAATTTTTACAGAAGCCATGGCTTTTAAATTACAATCGTTACTCCCAGCGTCATCTCTGGCATTGTATTCCTTTTACCTTATCTTATTTATTATATCTCAATTTCTTACATATATCACGTATTTTTTCATATTTCGTTGATCATCAAACAAAACACTCAAATCCGTTTGGTTCCGACAGATTACCAGCGTCGCAGGACTTCCTGTAGCATTATGATGAGTCGGAGCCGTTGACCGCTTTATACAGCACACCTCCTTGTCTGTTGAACTCCTATGTAAAAGCTTGCATCATTTTATTTACATCTTAATTGCTGTCTATACAGGTGACATTTAATAAGCTGACCATATTTTAGGAAATTATAGTACCCGTAATTATGAACAAACTTTCCACAAGCAACATATGGTCGCAAACAAAAAAAAATATTGGGTCCCCCATAGTAACTTGTAAACAGCAGATTGGGTCAATGTTCTGAGAGAGAATTTTTTTTTTTTTCTTGCGACCATATGTTTCTTGGGGAAAGTTGCTTATAATATTGGGTACTATCATTCAGCAAAATATGGTCAGCTAATTAAATGTCACCTTGTATATTTATTACTTGTTCTTTCTATATTGAGTTCTTTTCGTATAAATATACTAATTACGTTATTTGGCCGAGCGAGCTGTTAGGAGGCCTATGGTGTCTGTCTTTTTAAAAAAAAAAACTACAATGTTCGCCTAACTAGTTTTATTGTCTTTTGACAAATCTTACAAGATCACTACGACACAACTTTTATAACTTCTTGAAAGTGGAGGCGACCGCTCCTCGCAATTGAACAATTCTAACTGACTAAAAAAAATATTATTCAAGTAAATGGCAGGTAACCAAAGGGCTGACTCTGCAATAGAATATCATGGAAATATACACGTTACAAGGTGATCTGCTTGTTTAGCTTTTATTACAAAGAAAACAGGGTTATAACAGCTCCCCCATTTTGACGAAGCTTCATCCCTAAGAATGAAGCGAAGTAAATACATGATAATGATAATAATGAAGAAAGATAAATAAGCAGATAACCGATTTGATTTCAAGAAGTCATTTTACAATACATGGGAAAATTGAGAAAATGTTATTATACTTAGTTTAGCATCTTATCAAACTAAAAGTTAAGGTTCCTTCTGGATGGATGTTTATATTCTAATTTAAAACTTGTATGAGGGGCTGGTAAAGATTTGATTGACCTCTTCTCATCTTCGGATGAGGAGACATCAGTCATTTCTATGGAGTTGGTAATATTAGAGTTATGTTTCACCATCTTTTTGTTGTGGCATTGATTAAAAATCTGTATACAACATCCAGAATCCGGTTTAATGTTCCGGTACCTATAACATTTATACAGTTTGTATCCTATAAATAAAAACATCAAAATAATCAAAACATAAGTAAACGTTGAATAGTATTGAGCATATCTTATAAAGTGTGACTCTGACTGTAATTTATTTATTTCATTTTCCAAATTATCTAGGTGGTGAGATGCGTATTTCAAGGACTCTAAGTTAATTTTGCTCAAATTGATAGGGGTTAAATGAGGTAAGGTTTTGTTAAACACTTCTTTCTTACAACAGTCATCTTGTGTAATATCGAAAGTTATATCTAGAGGAGACTTAATTATATTAGTATAAGAATTACTTGGCATGAGTTGGATAGTCCTTGAAAATCCAATACATTCTTCAGTTAGTTTAACTATACCAGTTCCTATGATAGAATAGTCGACAATATCGTCGTGACATTTTATAGTAAGTTTGCTAGGATCGGACTGTACATAAATCCATCTATTATTACTAAGCTTTTGCCAAATATCTATCTGGCCTATGAGTAGTTTTGAAAAACATTGGGAAGGTAGTGATAATGTCACTTCCGTAAGGAGCTTAGATTCACAGTTAGGGTTACCTAAGCTAGAAAATATTGAAACTAGTTCACATATAGAATAATTACCACTAATAAACTTACATTTGTCTAGATTATTAAACATAGCATAATGAATTCTGTTATCACTAAGTCCAATGTAGTTATCAGAAGGTTGAATGAGCGCAAAAGTACGGGTAACCCGTGATTCATCATGTGGAGTAGGTAAAGGTATGTTTTTATAAACCATGAATGTTTCTGACGTTATCAGTGGGACCTGCAGGACAAACACTATTTTATTGTTGTAGTAATAGGAACTAAGTTTGGACGCGTCAATTATAGAGTGGATATTGTTTACGTTAAGTGGCAATGGAAAGTCCAGACGTTTGTCTAGTTGGTTACTATGCATTGATAACTCATTGAACAGATTTAAAGGGCTTATCACACTAGGATGTAATACATTGACCTTAGAAAATAAAATAGCATTTAACGTAGTATCTAATAAATTCGATACAGAAAGTACAGAACTTTCTATGATGTTTAGTAAACTATTTATCCTAGAGATATAGAACAGTTCGTTGTCTATCTTGGTAATTTGAGACAGGATCCCATTCATGTTGTCAATTTGGGAGTTTATTTTGATTTCATTTTGACTAAGTTTGTAAATAGTAGAATTAAAATTATTTATGGTAGATTTAACAACATGAATGTTATCCTTCATCAAGTGAAATAGTTCATTTTCACTTTTCTTACACGATTCGATAGCGGAATCGTATTTTCTGGCGTCATCGGCATCCAGGGTTCCGAAAAAGAATTTCAGGATTTCCCCACCAAATTCTAGAGATCGCTTGACTTTACTTTGGGATTTACTCAAAGTTATGTGAGATAGTGATTGCAGTTTAATTAAATTTGATTGCACTAAAACATCGATAGGGCTGAAAGCTTCTTTACATTGGATCAAATCTGATAGTTGTATTTTATTGCAAAGTTTCTCAGATTTTTGTAAAAGTGTTTCGATATTATCAAGATAAGGATGTAATGATATAAGCTCAATGTGTGTTACTACTTTCCAGTAGTCGTTATAGAAATTAATCGAAGTTACGGGTTCAAAGTAAATTCCTGGGCTATGAACTATTGGCGTGATTTTCGATTCAGCGCTGCATCCGTAGAGCAAGGCTCTGGAAACAAGGATAATGAAAAAGGTTATGTTTAGACTAGTTAGCAGGTTTAATTTCATTAGTATGGTGTTTGACATGTTTACGGCCCACTTGTAAAGAGACATTATGTTTGTTATGTACTTTGACAACCCTATATGGACCTTTCCAAATAGGGGATAGAGCCTTGCGTAACCTATGATGCTGCTTTAGGTAAACCATGTCACCGGTTTTATAATGTGAATCGCGAGAATGAGCATCGTAGTATTGTTTTGACCTTTCTTTACTTGCTATTATGTTCTGAATAGCCTTTTCACGGCTGAAACGCATCCTATATTGCAGGGCACGGATATATTCACTATAGGTAGTATTGTTAGACGTATCGTATAATGAGTTGGGAATAGATGGTTTATAACCATATAGAAGTTCGTGTGGTGTGAATCCAGTAGTACAGTGTGGAGTGGTATTGTAGGCTAATATAGCTGTAAATAAGTAGCAATGCCAGTCATTCTGATTTTCATTGACAAATGATTTAAGATACTCTTTTAGAGTTGCATGAGAGCGTTCAAGAGCTCCGTTTGTTTGTGGATGATATGGAGTGGTAAAAAGGGGCTTAATTTTTAAAATTTCTGTCAGTTGTTTGAAAAGATCTGATGTGAAACAGGTACCCAAGTCTGTTAGGATGTGTTTTGGAAATCCGAAAAGGGATATGAAATGCACTAGGTTACGTGCTATCTCTTCACTTGTTGCACCGACCATAGGGTAGGCGCTTGAGAATTTTGTGAGGTCATCTTGTAGTGTCAAGATGAACTTGAAGTTTTGGAAGCCAGCGTCCGGTAAGGGACCTACGACGTCGAGAGCTAATCGTTCAAATGGTTTAGTGGAGGTAGAAGTTATTTCCATAGGGGCTTTATTTGATATCCTTAAGGGTTTGTTAATTTGGCACAATTTACAATTTTTGACATAGTTTTCGATATCAGACCGCATGCCTTTCCAGTAGTAGGAGGCCTTGATTCTGTTATACATTCGTTTTGAACCTGGGTGACCAGCGATAGTAGAATCGTGGTTTTCTTTGAGAATTTTAGGAACTTCGGCAGGAGTTGGGTAAATCATTTGATTTTTATAAACATGTATCTTAATGTTCGTGTTGTGGAAAATGTGAGAGATCATGTTATAAATCTTTGTGTAAGCTATCTTAGAGAATGGATCGGAAAAATCTGGTAATGCAAGGTCTGTGGTCTCCGGACTATCTTCCAGAATCTGGTCTCGGAGTTTCATGAGTAAATTATATACATCCTTAAATTTAGTTTCCTCGTAGTGGTGGATTTTTGTGAATAGAAAGTAGTACATTTTATTATTCATATTTACGCTTTTAATCGTAAATGGTTCGCGTTCGGAATCAAGTAAGTCAGCGGAATTTAGTTGAGACATTAGCTCTTCACAATGTGGCATAGAATAGTCAAAGTCCAGTGAGACGGGACACGCGATTGATTTAAGCTTAGATAGATGGAGAGCTTCGGTATGTTCTTCCATTATGGTATTTGGAGTAGGGATTCTATTTGTAAATTGTTCCTTAAAATATTTTTCATATGGAGAGTTAAGTAGATTTTGGGAATCAATGATATTCACAGGACAACGCGATAACGCATCGGCGTTGGAGTTAAGGCGACCTTGTTTATATACAATTTCATAGTCGTATTCCTCTAGTTTAAGGCGCCAGCGAATAAGTCGGCTGCCAGGATCCTTAACGTTGAATAGCCAGACTAATGGCCGGTGATCCGTCACGATTTTAAATTTGCGACCAAAAAGGTAAGGGCGGAATGTTTTGACAGCATAAATTATGGCTAGTAATTCCTTTTCAGTGGTCGAATAATTTCCTTCAGGCTTGTTTAAGGTTCTGGATGCATAGGCTATAGGTTTGTCTTTACCTATATCACCTTGTGAAAGGACTGCACCTACCGCATAATTAGAAGCATCCGTTGTGATCACAAACGGGGCAGAAAAATCAGGATATTGGAGTAGAGGTGCAGTGGTGAGCTTTACCTTGAGGAGTTGAAAAGCGTTTTCTTGTTCTGAAGTCCAATCGAAAGGGATATCCTTTTTGAGTAGTGATGTTAAGGGTTTTGTGATTTTCGAGAAATTTTCAATGAAGCGTCGATAATAACCGACAAGACCAAGGAAGGATTTGATTTGCTTTACATTGGTTGGTACTGGGAACTCAGTAACAGCTTTAATTTTTTCGGGATTGGGACTGACTCCTTTGTCTGTAATTATGTGTCCTAAGTAAGCGACTTCCCGTCTGAGAAATTCACATTTATCAGGTTGTAATTTTAAATTGAATTGTCGCATCCTGTCGAAGACAAGTTGTAACTTGGTCATATGGGAATCCAGGTCATGTGAGTAGATTATGCAATCGTCGAGATAAACGTAACAGTGAAGGCCTTGAAGGCCTGAAAGAGCTGTATTCATGAGACGCTGAAACGTAGAAGGAGCATTTTTTAACCCGAAGGGCATCCTGGCAAATTCGTAGTGGCCAGTGACGCTCGAGTTAGTACTAACGGTAAATCCTGTTTTGAGGGCATCTGAAGCACTCATCTTTATTTGATGAAATCCGCTTGCCAGGTCAAGAGTGCTGAAATATTTAGAATGACCCAGTTGGTCGAGTATGTCGGTGATAAGTGGTAGAGGATAACTTTCAGAAACTGTGACGTCGTTCAAACGGCGGTAATCGATAACAATCCTCCATTTCTTCTTGCCGGAAGCGTCCATTTTTTTAGGGACTACCCATACGGGAGCACTCCATGGTGAGATAGAGGGGCGGATAATATTTTGATCAAGCATTTTTCGTACTTGAGAATCGACTTCTTCCTTATGACAATCAGGAAATCGATATGATTTTACATGAATAGGGGGAGAGTCACCGGAGTTAATAGTGTGCTCGATGGCGTTAGTATAGGTCAGGGATTCACCATCAAGGTGGAAGATATCAGTGTATTTGCGACAACACTCAAAAAGAGTTGCTTTTTCTTCATCGTTCAGATGATAACAGCGTAATTGATTTAAGACTTGATTTATTCGATCAGAATTAGAAACAGAAATAGAGTTTATTTTACGACAAGAATCAGATGTCGTTTCTGATTTCTCAATGGGTGTTAATTCCACCGCATAGTCTTTGACGTTGACGCTAGAGTTTGTAGTATTTAAAACTGAGATATTCACTTTGCCATTTGGTTTGATTAAAACTATGCAATTAGCGACATAAACACCTTCGCAATAAAGATGATCTAAAACGAGGGCCTCGTTATCTTGGTAGAGCTCGTGTGAGTAATTTGATATTCCGCACTCGATAACGGCTTCACTGCGAGCCGGTATGATGTAGGTAGGTTGATTATAAACAATAGGCAACTGTACATTGCGAATGTGTATGCTTTTCAATTCGTAGTTAATGTTAACTTTGAAATGTCCGAAAAAATCACTTCCGATTATTCCGTCATAATCTTCGAGGCACACATCGTCATTTGTGACATGGAATTTAAAATTGATTGTTTCTGAGGGTAAGTCAATATACAGCTGGAAGGTGCCCAATGTTGTAATTAAGGATTCTGATTTACTTATGCCTTTAATTTTTACAATTTCACGTGAGAGTGCAGGAGTTTCTTTCAAACTTGAGTTTTTAATTATACTGATGCTTGCGCCAGTGTCGATCAGCAAGCATAGTGGATTCACAGCGTATTTAGTTTGCAAATAAATGTGTGGTAATGATATTTTTTTATTAGTTATAGTAGTCTCGAGAATTGGTATAAAATCAGGGACAGGGTCGGATTCAGTTAGTTCAAAGTTTTTAATATTTCCCGAATCTTGATTTTGAGAATTGTTTTGAAAACTTTTTTGTATTGACAGAGTAGGACTCAGCGAGTGCTGAGGTGACATCGGAATCGTGTTCCGGGATTTATTTATAGAACTCTGTGGTTTAGTCAGAGTAGAACTCAGGGCAACCTGAGATGACCTCGGAACTATGTCCCGGGATTTAATTGTATAACTCTGGTCTTTAGGCAGAGTAGGACTCAGGGTGACCTGAGATGACCTCGGAACTATATTCCGGGATTTAATCGTAGAACTCTGGTGTTTGGGCAGAGTAGGACTCAGGGTAACCTGAGATGACCTCGGAACTATATTCCGGGATTTAATCGTAGAACTCTGGTGTTTAGGCAGAGTAGAACTCAGGGTAACCTGAGATGACCTCGGAACTGTAGTCCGGGATTTCTTTAATACATCGGCGTATGATAATTGAGAGATGACCTCAAAGGGTTTGTTATTTGTGCCGTTTTGATTAAGCGATTTCGGCAGGCACACAACCGAAATCATTCTTGGTTTAAAGCATCATCAGAAGGTTCATCATAGACATTATGCACATGGGCCTGTGCCGAAGTACCTTGTGAGGGATCTTGACCTTGGGAAGTTTGGGAATTCTTATATTTTAATTTATAACACTCGTCAGTGGTGTGACCCTGTTTTTTGCAGTATCTACACTGTTTAGGACCTTGGAGAGAATCAAAAGCAGGTCTTGAATTGACGGCGTATGATCGTTGGGTTTGAGTTTGATTTTGAGGCTTGTTCCTAAAGCACTCAGAAGAAGTGTGCCCTTTCTTGTGACACAACGAGCATTGTTTTGCTCGGTAGAACGACGAAGACGACGATTTGGTGAGGTTATATAATTTTTCCTCTTCAACTGCGCATTGTATAGCGTCATTTAATTTAGGTGGGTTACGGCAACGCACTATGTTGGAGATTGAGGAGTTTAGGCCCAACAAAAATGTGTTGAGGGCAAGGTCCTCCATGGCAGCTATTCGCCCTACGAGTTCGTTTGGCTGTTTGCAATTATAATAAATATCAGATTGCATGCGTGTCAAGATCGATTCTAATCTTATCGAATATTGAGTCACATCTTCAGATGGCAACTGTTTACAATTTTGAAGATCAACAAGTAAATGTGTGGCATGTTTCTTTTCTCCAAATGTTGCTCGAAGGAAATTTTTTATTCCGTCCCATGAATCGAAGTTTTTGAGGCTGCAGGCAACCTGCGCCTTGCCTTCCAGTTGGGATATTACATATTTACACAAGACATTGATCTGGTCCGCATTTGCCAACGAAATAGCATTATCGCAGTTAGTTAGGAATGCTGGAAGGGATTCTTTATCACCATTGTATGGTTTTATAAATTTAGTCAATACTGACAGGGAGATTTCAGCATTTTTATCGACTTTTGGTGGCATGTTGGTTGGAAGAATAGCAGATAAGTCGACACTAGATCCAAAATGAGAGTCAGAGGAAGTATGAGAAGCGTCTGATTCTGAACTGATTGATTCGTGACCTTCTGGAAGTTCCGATTTTAATTTGGAATCTTCAGATTCGGATTTGACGTCAGACATTAATTATTGTGCTATGTTTAGGTAGTCTTAGACAAAATGTTTGACAATACCAATAAAATAAATGTAAAAATAAATCACCGTAAAACATAAGATGTAGCAGGTAAAATTAAAAGTAGGACTTAAAAAACACTTTCACATGAAAACGGTAGAACACAAAAGTAAACGGGTTTTGTAACTCACAGACACACGACGATATTGGTCTTAAGCTGCATTCTCGGGCTTGGCGATGGTATCACGCGGCAGGTTGCGTGACGTGGGCAGGCAGCGCGTGACGCGTGTCTAGTGACAGCGCTTGGTGACCACGCGGCGACAGGCGGCGTGTTAGATTTTTGGCTGGAAACGGGCTGCAGGATAATGCACCCAGGATGTTGGGCGATGGTGATGATGAGCTAGAGCTGTTCGTCGGGCACGTTGAATGGAGTACCCGCAGTGGTAGTGTTCTGGATCGCGGGCTCACGCTCAGAGGGCGGAGACTGACCGTCGGATCAAGACAGTTAGGTTGTAGCTGATGCGGGCTCGTACTAGGCACGAGTCTTATCGTCGATCAGGACAAACACTGGCCAGGGATTCGGATTCCTTAGATGTCTGTATGACCTCTTTGGAATCCCACTTCTGACACCAATTTGTTAGGAGGCCTATGGTGTCTGTCTTTTTAAAAAAAAAAACTACAATGTTCGCCTAACTAGTTTTATTGTCTTTTGACAAATCTTACAAGATCACTACGACACAACTTTTATAACTTCTTGAAAGTGGAGGCGACCGCTCCTCGCAATTGAACAATTCTAACTGACTAAAAAAAATATTATTCAAGTAAATGGCAGGTAACCAAAGGGCTGACTCTGCAATAGAATATCATGGAAATATACACGTTACAAGGTGATCTGCTTGTTTAGCTTTTATTACAAAGAAAACAGGGTTATAACAGAGCGAATTGTCTCCGTTTCGGCTTGGAAAAAAAAGCTTTCGCATGTCCGGATATCCGGATTTACGACTGTTCTCCTACAAGTCGCATTTCTAAACCGATTCCCGTGATATTGTGAGCAGGTTCGATAATTGTATGGAATTTTTTATTCGATCAAACTTTTAGACATTTTTAAAAATGGTTTACACGGTTTCCGGCACGACTACTTTCATACTCTGTGTACGTAATTAATTAATATTTTAATTAATGGCGGTCTAATAATAAGGTTAATTTCGCCAATGACACGTGTTTTTATTGATTTCACTGTATTTGGACAAGTTCTCTTTCGAGAAGCTATGAGTAACCAGATGCATTCATATGTGTGTGTGGTATTGAAAGAAAATGCAGAAGGATTATTTTTACAACAACTTCACTTGTTTATCCGATAGACTTCAAGGGGTCGGGGGTGTGAAGGTATAGAAAATTATGATTAAAACCGGCCAAGTGCGAATTGGGCTCGCGCACGAAGGGTTCCGTACCATTATCTATTAAAACGGCAAAAAAACATGTTTCTTGTATTAGAGCCCCCCTTAAATATTTGTTTTATTTTAATTTATTTATTTATTTTTAAAGAGAATATATGACTAAATATTCTGTGAATATTTCAAGCGTTTAGCTGTTGCCGTTATCAATATCAAGCAAATACGAGGGAAAAAAAGTTGGTTGTGTGGGAGCCCCCTTAAATATTTATTTTATTCTGTTTTTTAGTATGTTATAGCGGCAACAGAAATATAGGTACATCATCCGTGAAAATTTCAACTGTCTTACTATCACGGTTCATGAGATACAGCCTGGTGACAGACCGACGGACGGACGGACCGACAGCGGAGGCTTAGAATAGGGACCCGATGGGCACCCTTCGGGTACGGAACCCTAGAAAACGCAAAAATTCTATGACGTTCACGAGCTGGACACCTGGAGAGCCACTAATATAAACAGTGACGAAAATCAAACCAAGGCGGATCGAAAATAAGTAAAGAACATTTACAAACAGGCACCTAAAGAAAAACATACCTTTTACCTTACGGGGTAGCCGAGGCAATTTCGCCCACGTTAATAATAATAATAATAACACTCACCATCTTAACAGCACGCAAGCTACAAAGATAGCTAAATACAATGATCTTTCAATAGAGATCCAAGCTCAATGGAGGGTAAAGACAGTGAAAACAGTACCCATTGTAATATCTACAACCGGTATCACCCCCAAATCATTACACTCGTACTTAAAAACAATACATTTACATCCATCAACATATACTTAGACTGCAAGAGGCCGTTATTTTAAACACTTGCAGGATCGTCTGCAAATTCATGGGAAATTCATCTTAATCATTCATTCATCACTATGCACTTGGCTTAGGCCCGTGCCGTAAAATAACCTCCTATGAATAGGAGAGAAAAAGAAAGGAAAAATAATAATAATAATAATAATAATCGTTTATTCTCAGTCAACATGACCCATAGTTATAAATTATAAATTGTAGTTATAAAATAGTCACAAAGCTAGCAATAATTTAGGCTAAAGTAAAATAAAATTAATAAAAATATGAAACCTTACTTTTGGTTCCCACTGTGATGCAAAGATAACCAATATGCGAAAAAATTACTTTTCAGGCAGCTGGCAATATTCTATTTTTAGTTTCCCGTAATCGAGTGCAAAAGACGGCGATACGAGATCAGAGGATCGCGAAGAAGTCGGGGACTCTGGCCTCCGCGAACATGGTTAAGCCAGTAATAAGCGGCTAGTCTATCGCCGCTGTGCTCATGCTTGACAAATTCTCAGCCAGCATCGTCCCTACCCAGCACTAAAATCATAGTCGTCGTACGTTCGTCTCTAATCTGAGAATTTCATCGCTCCACTGTGTCCCGGATGCATTCATTAATTACAAGTCAGCGAGGGTGAGAATTCCTGTGACGTCACGTTGAACTAACGACGGCTGTGAATTTGGTGTTGGGGTATGCAGGTTATCGGGATACCAAACATGTTTTTTCTTCCAGTAACCTTTCGTACATACCTATATCGATAGGCTATCAAAAATAAAGGAAAATATTAAACTACACATCAAAAATACTGATTTGCACAGCAAATATCAGGGCAAAATGCAGGTGAAGGGTAAAGGCACAGGGCTTGGGTGAACGAAACAAAGCCCCCTTTATCCTTCGTGTTAAGTTGAACATGCAAGAACAACAAAAAATACTTGAAACATAAAAAGTATTTTGCTGATCCTTTTTTGCTGTGCAAATCACTATTTTTGATGTGCGATTAAATACTAGCCAAAAATATAGTAGATTTTACAACAAGTGCACAAAACGAACCATTTTTATCCGAGACTTTTAGCAGCCCGAGCCGAAGGCGAGGGCTGATAGTAATGTCGAGGATAAAAATGGTTTGTGGACGAGTTATAAACTCTGCTTTTCACTTCGATTGCGAGAAAATAAAACAGTAACATAACGTATTAACATTTCTTTAATTAAAATTCAAAATAAAATTACTACAATTTTGAATGGTGAATGAAATGGGTTTTCCCGGCATATTGACGGTATTCTTTTGAATTTGAGAAGATGACATGACAGTAGATGGTATATTAAGAGTTGATTGTTCTGGATATGGTTCTTTTTTCTGATCTGTGGATAGCTCAGACGGCAACAAGGAATCTCGGGATGTAGAAGGGGTTGGCTCATTTGGAATTAGATGAATGTCTTGTGTTACACGGTCGGTAATCCTGCTTTTGTTTTCTATTGATTGTTCTATATATCCCTCAGCCACCTGATCCGACTTCCACCCACCATGCCTTTTTAGCATTGTCAAGTTAGCTCCCGAATCTGCTAGGAGGGTGGCCGAGGTCCGGCGGAAGCAATGGCCCGTGTAATTCTCGGGATTTTCCAATTCAAGAAAAGTTGCAATTTGTTTCGGAAATCCTGCAAATTTATTGCGTCCTATTACTTGCTTAGTGCACTTCCCATTTTGATAATTGAGGAAGAGTTTATTTGTCGGCACATTTGAAGGCCGAAGAGCTTGGTATTTTTTAACTATATCAAGGTACTCTCCTTTGACAACAAATGTCCGCTCTCGTTTGGTCTTCGTGTCGGGTAAGTTAATTGCTTGTAAAAGGGTGTCCGTCTTGACGTCATCCATGGTAATATTAGCAAGTTCAATGCCGCGACATGCTCCGCTTATACCAAATATCAGTGCTACTTAAAACAAAATATAACTGTAAGTTGGTACACTCTTTGAGAACACGAGGAATAAAAAAATATGTAAATAATATGTTTACGTACTTTTGTGGCCAAATATTTGTCATCGGGAGCGGTATTTAAAAAGGTTTCCACATTGTTCGCAGTAAGGACCTTGGACTTCTTGCATTTATGTCCACTACTAAGCCTCTTCAACAAAGCTGTAAGCTTCGTGTAGGACTGTACATTGACATTATGTTTCATTTGCAGTGTTGCTTTCAGCATGGAACTGCATGAACACTGTGGAGTGGCTGCAGTTTTTTCGATAACTCATCAAAGTAACTTAAAAGAACACTTTCAGCGAATGTATTCACTTGTTTTTCTTTCCGCCAGCTTAGAAATTTGTCATAAGTTTTCATATATATTTGCCGAGATTTTGGCGGCAATATTTCTTGCACCACTTTTTGTGCGTTTATTTCCATTAAAGTATTAGGAGTAAGTTCTAAATCTTCTTCTTCACTTGACATTTTTAAAACTTAGCCAATTCAACAATAATTTGAGAAAATTCAATACGAAAAGTTCACGGCTTCTTTCCCGGTACTTTACTTTTTTTAATTTTCCTGCATAATTTTCGGGCAAAGAAAAAAAATATACAGCCTATTCTTAAATTATTTTGGAATAATGTTTTTTTTTTGTGGTAAACACGTTTTGATATTTAGTTTCGTTTTCGTATTATCTTATTATAAATCAAAAATGCAAATAGGGATGGAAATATTATAAATTAGCAAGTTTTATCCATGTACAATTAATTGTTTTTGGCTGTATGGGCTAAATGGTCACTGCCTTAGTGTAGACACATTTAAAAAGCTACTTTTATGCACAAGAGCATAAAATTCAACTTTATGTCGCCTAGATCCTGCATAAAGTAGTACTTTTTCGAGCATGAGAAGTGAAAAATATATATTTTATTTATCAAGATAGTTTATTTCACGCTTGCTTCTCACACATGAGGTGCAGGTCCAAATCGTGACCAAGTACCAATGAGATAATTATAATTTATCTTGAGTACTTTATTGGACGTTCAGTGTTTCGGAGGACACGTTAAGGGATTAAATATGGCCATAAATGCATCTTTAGCTTCAATTCTAGGCTAAACTAGACAACATAAAAATGTAGGATAAATATATGTTATAAAAGGTCTATTAGAGATAAGAATGGACTTTTAAAATTACCGGATATCTGTTATATTTAATACTTAAAAATATTTTTCGCAATGCATTATTATTCAACTAAAGGAAGAAGCGCTCGGAGACGAAATCAGTTTCCTATATGAAACTTACACGCAAAAATAGTTAAAAAAAGGGAAAACTTTTGGTTGTTTTATTTTATTTTTAATGTTATTATTACAGGAGTTTAGTAATATTTTCTATAATTCTCTCGGTCTCGGAGCTCGGGCTGCCCCGCGGGGCTCTGCGCGGGAGCATGCGTCAGTCTGCTTCGACGCGATGCGACGGGTATTTGTTTTCTTTGTCTAATTCTCAATGCCATTGGCCTATGTTCCGCCCTTAAGCTGCAGGTCCCGGCTACCATCGCTACATGGTAGTAGTAGTCGTCAAACCCCTCCATCAATCCGCACTGAGCCAGCGTGGTGGAGTATGGCTTAATATTACGTACGCATAATTACAGTTTTATTGCGTACTAGGATTGTCATGTTGCATAAAAGCTCATGTCATGCCTAGGTTTACTGGAAGAAATCTCTTTTTGGAGATAAGCTCGCCTGATGATGGACGTCCCGAGGACGCTGTTTCTGGTTTCTGATGGTTCCCACTAGTCAAGTGTGTGGTCAAAAGCAATATGTGTTTCTGTATATAAACGTTCATGTTTATGATATATGTTTATGTTAATAACTCCGGAAATAATAATCGTCTTAACTTGAAATAAAAACTTTTGTATCTGTAACAGCGTGTAAAAAGATTATGTAATGTCTAAATTGTGATAGCTTATTTTTTTCTTTCTCGTTCTAAAAAAATATTAATGTCAAATTCAATTGCTGAAGTGGTTATTTTGCCTTCTGATGTATATGTCACCGTAAGATAGTCAAAACCGTTAGTTGATAAACTAACGCGTTAGTTGATCAAGTATCGACAGATAGTAAACCAGACCGACAGGGATTAGAATTTACGTTTCTTTTGTTCTTACATTTCAACCTAACACGAAGGCTATTCGGGGGCTTCGCTGCGCTCGCCCTCTCTAGACTTCACCTAAGCTACCGCAGTGTTTTCCCTGGTATTTCGTTTGCAATTCAAGTTTAAAACAGTTTTTTTTACGGTTTTAACCGTCAGTTTATCAACTAACGCGTCATATAGAAGCAGTACGCTACAGTTTACTAACTGCCGTTAGTTAACCAACTAGCGAGACAAAAAACGTTAGTTTATCAACTTTATACAAATTAAACAGGCGTTATACAAAGTATGAAATTGAAGTGAATACAATCTTGAGTATTACTATTTTGTACTATTTGATATTATTATTTCTGTTGTCGTGCAATCCAGTATTGTTTTCACTCAATTCAGTCAATTCCGCTGTTCATGGTCGTTCGCTCAATTATTCGCTCGTTTTATTATTCCCCATTGCTAATTACCTGGAAGCTGTGAGCTCATGAAAATGCAGACCCGAATAGGATCACCGTTCGTTTGACTTTCAAATTGTTGTCCAACTCGACCAGGAAAATGGATTTTTAAGTCTCGAACTGAAATCCGAAGGTTTCTAAACATGGACCGAGCTACTACAAAAAAATTACACATATTTCAACCTGAAAGCAATCGTCAAGTCCTTTACATTTTTGTCTTTAAACAAGTTTATTTTTTAGGGTTCCGTACCCGAAGGGTTCCAAACGGGACCCTATTACTAAGACTTCGCTGTCCGTCCGTCCGTCCGTCCGTCTGTCACCAGGCTGTATCTCAAGAACCTAGCTAGCTAGAGAGTTGAAATTTTCACAGATGATGTATTTATGTTGCCGCTATAACAACAAATACTAAAAAACAGGATGAAAGAAATATTTAAGGGGGCTCCCATACAACAATTCTTTCAATACCACATACAAACTTATGGATGCACCTGGTTACGTACATGGAGTGTGAAAGTAACCGCACCAATAACTTTGTAAACAATATTTTGCTGTGTAAAATCCAAACTATTCACTCCACACCATCGCTTCCATTGAAACCCTTCGTGCGCCATTTAGACTCGCACTTGACCGGTTTTTTTATTTGTCTGTTGTTAGTTCTTGCCGGGGGGGCCGTAGGTGGCACAAAGCCGGGATGTGTGGACTCAAAGGGGGGAGGCCTTTGCCCAGCAGTGGACATGCATCTCAGCTAGGTTAAAAAAAAAGATCACATGGTCTGTAGTTGTATTGATACAAAATTTTATAAGCACGTTTAATTGTTTATCTACACACGTATCATAAACCCTCTTTACTGCGTCCAAAAACCGCACGTTACGACCAGCATAATACTATACTACTTGGTAAAAACTCATTTCTTATCCGAATATTGATACATTATGACCATAATGTCTCAATTTTCGACAAATTATGACATTCAAATTTCGAACGCCGACGCCTGTCTGTGAAGTTGGTACTACTGAACAAGCTAAACAACTGCAGAGCAATGATCAATGCCACAATGCCGGTCGAACACGCGGTTCCTGAACACATCAAAGAGAGCTTCTGATATGTGTACAAATAAACTAGTTCGAGTGATATTATTATATAAATATTTTACTATTACAATAGTTAATAATCAATGAAACCAACAGAGGCATTACAAGAGACACCTAACTTCGCCTTCGGCTCGTTTCATAATAATACCACTCGAGTTTTAATGCCCTCCATTATAAATCAGTCACATAAACTATTATAATAAATATTTTACTATTACAATCACAGATATCTGTGATTACAATAGTTAATAATCAATGAAACCAACAGAGGCATTACAAGAGACACCTAACTTTTTTTGTTTATAAAGCATAAAATAAGAATACAGAAAAAAAAATTGCAGAGTTTAACGGAATTTAGGAAATTGTTGTGAATCGGAGCAACTTTATTTTTCACTTCCCCGTACAAATCAGCTGACCGCGCGGCCCAAAGTGTATGGAGGGGGCTTCTTCGCACTGTACTGCCCGAAAAATAGGATTGCGATCTATTCAACTCAACTTAACCAACAACTTAGCGGTTGTGGCTCTGACTACCAAGCGAGAGGTCCCAGGTTCGATCCCCGGCTGGGGGTAAAGAAAGACAAAAACCTCAGGTCTTGGATGTTTATATGATGTGTGTGACTTCGCTGTTTCTGGTTCCTACGACATAGGGTATCCTAGTGTGGGGCCAAAAGCAATGTATGTGTCTGTATGCAATTGTTTATGTTTTTATGTTGTTGTTTTTTTATAATTATAATACCTTGGACACCATTTACACACATTGGTCTAGCCCCAAACTAGGATTCCCTGTATCTTGGGTACTAGACAAAAATACAAATACTTATATAGATAAATATTATACTTAGATAGATAAACAACCATGACTAGGGTACAAACATCCGTTCTCATCAAACAAATATTTGCCCCACCGGGACTCGAACCCGGGACCCTTGGCTTCGTAGGCAGGGTCACTGCTGACTCGGCCATTCGGGTCGTTGATCAACTCCATTTTGCCGTTCAAACCACAATAATTACTTGTGACGCAAGTTCTCTGAAATCATTCAAATCGGTAAATCGGGCGTGAGTGCTCCCGCCACAAAGCGACATTTGATGTTATTTTATTTATTAAAAGATACCGCAGACCCATTTAGTATCCAGTAGTAACTGTGAAAAGAGATCAACATATTCCCGTGTCAGAGCAAACGAAAGAAAGAGAGTTATGTACATAGATTGGTTCAATCAAGTAGGTAGCCATTAATTTTTGGTTGTGTTTATATAAGATATATGATACTCTCACCGCCTAAAAGATAAGAGCATACTTAGAAAATAATGTTGTAATTACACGCTTTTATTTATTTATCCAAAACAAAAACGTATATCTATTTGTTCACATATGAACTAACCGCGGAAACCTTAACCGCGTCTTAACAATTTGTATTACTTACTACTAATTCGCTATTACTATATGTGCTTACTACTTCAACACAATACGTTAAAATCATTACTGTAGTCATTGCACTTAGCACTTAGTACTTAGTGGCGATTTTTCAATAGCCAGATGGCGGTCATCTGCCTGTTTATCTGCTGAGTAATTTGACAGATGCTGTACGTGCGAAGTGTCTAGAAGTGCGAAGTGTCATAGAAAGTTATCCGACAATTTATCTGGCTATCGAGCAACCAACCCTTAGGAGAAAATATATTCCATCATCACCATATTGACGTTTATAACGTCCCGGGGAAGGTTTCACGGCAAACCTCGACGTCGTTAATGTGGCTGCGAGTATATTTTGAATATGTTTACGATTAATCACTTCTTTGGAAAGGTAAATTTTGGTGGTTATTTTGTTACACGGGGCACCGCCTTTTGCCTCGCATCTCGCTAACTAATACTTACTCGGCTTACACGTAACACTTGGCATGGATCTTGCTGCCCTACTCTTCATAGATTTATTAAGTTTTTTAGCACATGGCGCACTCACATTTTTGTTCCGTAGTACCAACATCACAGACAAACTAAGGGCGGCACGCAGGCGGGCGTCGGCGTTCCAAATTTGAATGTCATAATGTGTAGAAAAACTACACATTAAGGTCATAATGTGTAATTTTTCAGATAAGAAATGATTTTTTACTAAGTAGTTTAACATTATGCTGATCGTAACGTGCGGTTTTTGTACGCAGTAAAGAGGGTTTATGATACGTGTGTAGATAAAAATAATTAAATCACGTTATCTTTTATATATAACTGAAGATGCCCCACAACACTCATAAATTGATTTTTAGACCTCTTCTAAAAATGTGTTTGACTAATACAAATGTTATAATAATTATTATGCTTATGATAAATAATATACAGGAATAAATAATTACAAAATTACTAACAGCGAGTTCTGTGTTGAGTAAGATCCCATACACTCTTGTCATTTATGTGATCTAGAATATTGTAATGTCCCTTTCTAGGGTTCCGTACCCGAAGGACGCCAATCGGGACCCTATTACTAAGCTGTCCGTCTGTCCGTCCGTCACCAGATTATACCGGATCAACCGAAATAGGTAGAGAGCTGAAATTTTCACAGAGAGTGTATTTATATTACCGCTTTAACAACAAATAATAAAACCTTCGGGTTTTTTAAGAATTAAAAGTAGTACCCATACAAGAGGTTATTTGTATGGCCATTTTCTTAGGTACTTTGTTTAATATGTGTGACTTAATTGGACTCTCCCCATATTATCGGAATATTCTTTTTCATTATTTGTCATTATAAGATTAATAATTGCTCATTCGAATTATAATGAATAATTTAGGTATTTTATCATATTTGATTATATTTCTGTGAATAAGTTACTCAATTTCTATCCACTTCCAGTTTCAATGAGCAAAGAGTTTCGTTAACCTTAGTACATAGTTCAATACTTACATACTACGTACACAAAACTCTTTTTCAATGCTTCGATGTACGGCCTTGAATGTAGTCCTACCTTCTATTTCATATTATATTTTATTATAATGAATTAAAAACGTATAAGTACTCGTAAAAAAAACTGTCATTTTATGTTTTTCCCAATGGTATGGTAGCCTTCGGATGCGAGTCAGTGGTCCTACACCCACTTGAGCGGTTTTATTTTCTTTTTCCGTTTCGCCTAAATGGCAATTTCAACATCTCCAGAGGTATCTTACTGCAGTTGAAAATGTACTGACCCTCGAAAGAGATGCCAACTTTCGCGAGCCTAAGCCGGGGTGCAACTAGATAGCCTCAGAAAACTTTTCAGGAAATAGGGTTGCAGAGCAGAGCTAACTGCAAAATTATCACAGTAATATTGTCACTGCAGTCTCTGCAGCAGCCTTTATAAGAGAGCCTTTGCAGAGCCTTTATTGCACATAAAGAAAAGACAAAGAAAAATATGAAAGAGAAAAATAAACTATTGTTTTTGTGACTGCGAATTTTAATTTTGTAAATTTAAGAATTAGGTAGAAAGGCTAATGTCGCTGTAAATTCGTTATTTTTTGGATTTCTTTAGAAATCCATGTTTTGATCATACTATTGGACTTATATATGTATATGGTCATAGAGAAATCTATGTTGTTTAACGGTAGATATAACCCACGCACGGTGCAAGTTTTCAGTTTTGTTTGTATGGAACAATACTCTTACATAAACTGAGTCAAACAAAGTTTTACCAAATTCTCAATCTCATTTCACAATTTAACATTCATATTTTGGACACGTAGAGAGTCTCTCTTTATCTGATATCGAACTGAGCAGTGCTACCAACATAGCGATAAAACAGCGGAAAATCGCTTTCACACAGCTTCCATTTACAGCGAGAGTTCATTTGGGTTAAAATGTTGCCCGCTGCAAAATTTATATTGCAACGGTGAAACTAAATTATAGAGGGTTTAACTAACAGGTTAAAAAATATATGGAATGACCAAATCTATGGAGACTCCAACAGACAGTGTGTCTAATCAACCGCCTCTCAGAATAATGATATTTAGCTCGAAGGACCAAACCAACCAGACCAATTTTATGTGCATTACGTTTTGAAGGGGACTGAAATTACGTCTAAATGAAAAAAAGAGATACGTAAGAACTTTTGTGGTGCAAACTACTGAGAAAGACCAGAAAATTTTCAGTTTCGGTACCCCTCTTTATGCCTAGCGTCTTCAAAAAGTTTTGAATTTTATTACCATGGCATAGTGGTTCATAATCGCGATACCTCATAACCAGGTCCAGGCGTCGAAAAGTTAAAAGGAACCCTATAGAATCACTTAGTTGTCCGTCTGTCCGTCTGCCAGTCAAGACCATTTATCGTTCGCGACCAAAGGTTTTTCGAGAAGAGTACTCTTAGTCACAATTTGGTCAGCCTAATTTTGTACTTTTTATTACTTTTGAGTAACGAAACGTACAACGTATCCCGGCCCAAAAACCATTTAGTTTTTATTTTCAAACTACCATTTCAAACAAAGTTGCAAGCTCGTACATACAAACGTAGTTAGAAATCGTTGTTCAAGTTCTGAATGGCTCCCACCACCACCAGCCGGCAATTACACACGTTTCAGACAGAATTATAGCAATAGTTCTTGCAAAGCACCAAAGCCCCAACGTTTGTGGTTACTTAAAAAAAATAACATAATGGATTAAAATATGTTACAGAGTATTGCAATGTGTTACAATGTGTAACAGTGTGTGTCTGATCTCAGAACAAATACTTCACAATTCGCAATTCACAATTCTTTATTGCACAGAACATTACAACAATACATTATACACGAAATTAACTTTTGTTAGTCTGAATATTGGAAAAGAAAGTTTATGTTTATTAGTAGTTTGCGCATTGTGGCGGCTATCAATGGTTTAAAAGCTACTGTTATTTTTCCTCACATACATTATGTTTTCATAGATATATTGACTTGCAACTGTTAGGATGTAGATTTCTTTGAATAAACCTCTCAGAGACTCTCTATCACCTAGTTTGTAAATAAATCGGATCACTCTCTTCTGCAAAATGATGATCGACTCAATATCGCCAATTTTAAGTGTCATTTCCCTTTGATACGTTTTTTTTTTAAGAATGTTTAAGAAACGATAGACATATGCCAATATCGTATCAGACTTTGTTGTCATTACTGCTGAAAAAAAAGCGCACAATCTGTCATATTTCCTTATAAATTTGAGACGCCGCCGCTGAAAAGCGATGGATGTCAAAATATGAAAGTGAAACAGTTTGCGCGGACTGTAGACAGTAATGAGATCAAAGCCTTAGTGGAGGTCCTTAGTCACTGTCTACGCCCTCTTCTAGGAAAAAAGGGTGCACAAATATACTATACACAAACAGTTAACGGCACGAGCTCTCGTGATTCTCTGAAACGACAACTACAGGGGAATGTTGCCACAGGCTAATTTGCTGGAAATGAAGGCGGGTGTTATGCTCGTTTTGCAAAATATTGCGGTGATATCATACGAACTGTTGCTTATGCAGATAGTATAGAGGTGAATAAATTTACTGCCTATACGTACAAGCAAATGTTCGGCATACCTTTGAACCGGTTTTGAATTAATTCAAGTATTTATGGTTGATTTATGGTTGATTGCAGGAAGACAATAGTAGTTTATACGACTGCTATATAACGGAGGGCACCTTCGGCTCGTTTTATAATAATACCACTCGAGAGTTTTGATACCTAATTATGTACAGTTACATACACTAGTTTATCTACACACATATCATAAGCTCTCTTTGATGTGTTCAGGAACCGCATGTTTGACCGGCATTGATCTGCAGTTGTTTAGCTTGTTCAGTAGTACCACCTTCAAAGACAAACTAGGGACGGCACGCAGGCGGGCGTCGGCGTTTGAAATTTGAATGTCATAATTTAACAAATTTTGGTACATTATGGTCATAATGTACCAATATTCAGATAAGAAATGAGTTTTTACCAAGAACTTTATCATTATGCTGGTCGTAACGTATGGTTTTTGGACGCAGTAAAGAGGGTTTATGATACGTGTGTAGATAAAGAAATAAATGTGCTACATTGATGTCCCTCTGAAATGTAGATGACTAAATAATAATAATATCTACTTCACTCACCGAATAGGATGAATCCGCCATTTCACCAAAACCTACATGCGGCTTATTTTCGTTTGGTTATTTTAATAGTTAAATCACCAACACTACTTAATTCTTATAATTTACTTTTTATTGTCACATTATAACACCAGTTGATCTAAGGGTTGGTGCAAATTAAATTGTGCTTTTCCACAAAAAATACCAAACTGACTTAACGTTCCGTGGCGAGAAGACTTTAATTCAGTTTACAAATTGTCCACCAAAAATGTATTTGATTGCACGGCAATAAAGCTCGCTGTAGCTGAAAAAGCTCGCTCGGGCTGAAAAAGCTCGCAATAGTGATTTGCACTGAAGTATCCACTTTCAGGCAGTTTTTCTGTTTTCCTTTTAACCGTGATGGAACGGTTGGATGGTTTTGGCCATTTTTTAGGAAAATGAATGCTACTGGCTGCAGTATAGCAATTAACAGTAAATGCAATTTCTATTACAGGTTCGTTGACCCATGCATATTTTTTTTAATGTGTCAAAGTAGCTCCGTGGTCTAATGGGTTTCACGCTTGCTCTCATACAGCAGATGCAGGTTCGATTCCTGACCATGTACCAATGAGATAATGAATTTACCTTAAGTACATTACACGGAAGTTCTAACGCTGATCGAAAAAATCGTGGGGAAACCTTCTTTACTCCATAGCTGTGGCGAGGGGCTAGACCCCTGTCACGCAAACCGGAGTATTGAATAATTGGCTCAAAGTGGGCACAATTTTGCCTCTGCCACCCCGTATGGGAAAAGGCGTGACGGTATGTTATGTTATGTCCAAACCATTTTCCTCAATTCGGCTTCTGTTTGTTATTTATAATGTAGTTTTCGACCTAAGACAATGCCCGTCCTACGTCCCCTCCACAAAAATCATTTATCCCGCCACGTCCAACAGAAATAAGTCTGCAAAATGGCTACTAATTTGTTCATGAACTTGCCAGTGTTAGTACAAGAAGTGTCGCCTTTATCATATGTGATTCATTGAACAGAAAGCTTGTTAAAAAAGAATTGATTGAGCGAAAAAAATACTCACTGGATGCAAACGCCGCCGAAAGGGCGACGCCCGGTCAGTATTTCAACCGCTCAAATAATAATAAGTGTTACAAATTTTGTTTGCAAATTTAGTTAATATTGAAAATAATTGGTTACTTTTTAGAGCCATATGGTCTGACGATCTAACGATTCACATTTTGAACAACGCTTGTATTGTGAAATAAATTGATACATCTTAGCGTAACATCACATATTTTATGAAGTTAATTATTTCTTGTCGTTGTGAATTTGTGTGGTGTCCTGCGCCATCAGGAATATATAAGCATAAACATAAGTAAATGTACATATACACTGACGAGCAATGAAAAGTTCCAGTGACATAGCACCAAATTACTTCTAAACGGGAAAGGCTAGCTTAATAACGCTGTCTGCAATATTGAAGTACATTTAACAGCGCATCAGAATATTACCAATTAAAAACGTAAATATTGTAAACGTAATATTGGTTCTATGTCTTAGGAGATATTAAGGTGTTTGTCGGCATTTTGTGGGTGGAACTTTTTCATTGCTCGTCAGTATATATATAGGCACATACATTGCTTGCGACCCGACACTAGGATATCCTATGTCGTGGGAGCCAGAAAAAGCGACATAACACATAAGACCTGGGTTTTGTTTTTCTTTTTTATCACCAGCCGGGATCGAACCTGGGACCCGTCGCATGGTAGGCACAGCCACAACCGCAGCGCCACAGAGGTTCTACAAGTCATATTATTTCGTGTAATCATGCATAATATGTATTTTGAATGCTGTTTTCCTATACTTCTTTTCCCCCAAGGCCCCATGGCATCATATGATGCCAAATCCCCGTTATAGGTTTTGAATTTTATTACCATGGCATAAGGTTTTGAAAATGAAGAGGTTTTAAGAATGGCTAAAGAGACCCGAGCTATCATAAGAACCATAGCAAACAGAAGAGCCAAGTGCTTAGGACACATTCTAAGACATGAAGAACTCCTCCTTACAATTATAAAGGGCAAACGCCAGCGAGGGCGTCCTAGGGGAAGATACACAGACCAACTAAAGGTTTGGAGCCATAGTGGATCGTACCAGGAGATGAAGACCAAGGCCCAAGACAGAGAGTACTGGAGGTTGGAGGGTGCTGGAGGAGGGGACGACAAGACCCCTTAATATATGATGAACGTTCAAGATCGCGATACCTCATACACTTACTTATTTTATTCACTTTATTTCTGCACATAGGCCTGTCATGTCACTGCTATTAAATATATCCTGACCCTCCTCGGTATTTATTTATTTATTTATTTATTGTATATAGGTATGCTGTAGAAAACTAGAAATCACTTACTATAGATAAGCTTGCCTTTTTTATTCTATTGGCTTGTAATGTGTTATTTTATGTGCAATAGAATATACGATAAATACAGGTGACATTTAATTAGCTGACCATGATTTAGGGAATGATATTAACCATAAGTATGAACAACTTTCCCGAAGAAATATGGTCGCAAACGAAAAAGAAATTGGGTCTCTCATATTATCATTCCCCAAAATATGGTCAGCTAATTAAATGTCATTCCTTAAATATAGGGAAATATTAAACGGCACATAAAAAATACTGATTTGCACAGCAAATATCAGGGCAAAATGCTGCGGTAGCTTAGGTGAAGGGTAAGGGGATGAGCGAAAGGAAGCCCCCTTTATCCTTCGTGTTAGGTTGAACATGTAAAAACAACAAAAAATACTTAAAACACTTACTTAAACTTAATTACACATAAAATATTTAAACATAAAAAGTGTTTTTGTTCATCCTTTTTTGCTGTGCAAATCAGTATTTTTGCAGTGCGATTAAATACTAGCCTACTATATATACGATGTGACGGACGAACAGTTCATGGCTTTATGAAAGCGCATTGATTTTCAATACGCTTTTTAATAGAGCAGTTATGTTAATAATAAAGTTGTAAAAAGATCATTAATTATTTTTATCTCAAGCATTTCCTGTAATGAGTTCCATAATAAACAAGATGGCGGGCGCAGTACACAAAACGACTTGCTTGACATATGTGTTGTGTCGTCTTTTTAATTCTTCGTCTTTCTGAAGAGGCAATGATCTTCGAACCATACAGCCTATTCTTATTTATTTATTCGCTTTCATTTATGAATGTGTTCCCTTTTATTTACTTCTAATACGTGTACGGTGCCGCACGCGTATAACTTATTTATTTTGCATGCTATATGACTATTTACATTGCTCAGACGGCTCACGAAACAGTCGGCCGCTCCCGTAACAATGGGATAAGTAATTTATCTGAAGTACATTATAGGGACGTTCTAACGGTGATGGAAAACTCGTGAGGAAACCTTCAATCTCCATGGCTGTGGTGATGGGCTAGCCCCGTGTCACGCATAATGTATTATTGAATAACTGGCTAAATGTGGGCACCATGTGCTCCTGCAATCCCTTATGGGAAAATGTGTGACGCTGTGTTTGGTTGTTTTGTTTGAGATCGATTTCGTCTGCGCCGGACCTGGATTTTTTAGATAACATTAGACAAAAGGTCAATTAAAGTCATATGATTCTTCAAGGAATTTTATTTATGCAGAATTCTGCAACAATTGGAAGGTAATTATACGAAGTATTAAGCGAACAAATTATCTCGGTAGAATTCAGCTTCGATTTAGCATGAGAAATAGTTGTTTTAGTTTTTGCCGTATTATATTATGTCATTGGCGACATTTGTCCGTGCATGATTGATTGAAATGGAATAATGGATGACATGGTGGACAATTTAATAAATGTTGGTGAATCATCGACAGAATACAGCGAAGATGACGAGGACAGTGATGTTGATAAATGACAATGACCGAATAAAAAAACAAAGTGGAATGAGAAAAATTATTAGTAAAACTCTTAATTTGCATAAAATATTTTTGATTTAGACTTTATTTTTCTTAATTAACTAGGGAAAAGATTTTCGTGACCTTGTATGTGTTAACTCAATCTTTTCACCTAAATAAACTATTCCTTTTTTTGCCTGTTACGGTTAGCAATTAAAATGTCGTTAACTTCTACGTCTGCTCGACCTCTATTTGACTTTCTGTCTAGTGTTATCTGAAATAGAGTATAGTTAGCGGCGTTTCTAGTTTCTTTCTATCAGTCAGTCGGCCTTTATTGATAACACTGGCCATGGTGAAAACAACGACTAAGGTAAGAGAACAATTTAAATGACCACCAAAATATTTTTTTCCTACCAAAAATGGGTAAATGGTCATCATAAGTTGTAGAAAATATCAGGGCAAAATACTGTGGTAGCTTAGGTGAAGAATAAAGGAGGTGAGCGAAGCGAAGCCCCCTTTATACTTCGTGTTAGGTTGAATATGTAAGAACAACAAAAAATACTTAAAACATAAACTTAGGTACACAAAACATAAAAAGAAGTTTGGTGATCCAAACACAATTTGGTGATCGTTTACTAATTCTGGCGGTCGTTTCGAATTTATTGGTAGTAAAATAGGGTGCGTTTTGGTGATCGTTTAAACACAAGCCATAAGGTCATGAACAATCGTTACCAAAGAGTCAATTTACTCTTAATTTACCTTACCGTAATTTCAGTTTGATATAGCCTCGTATAGGCACACTCAGATGTTTTGAGATCAACTTTAAGACCTGTAATGCAGTATTCTTGCCTCTTCAGTGTGTACCGGCTGTCTTTGATGTGTTAAGGCGCGTGTGTCGGTAGAATTAGCGACTCGATTCGTGGTGGTTGAAATATTGGACATATGAACTTCTCAAAGAACATGGGTAGTTGCGACGGGTCGTGAAGAGTCACTCGAGAGTTTTGATGCCTAATTATGTACAGTTTCATACATTAGTTTATCTACACACATATCATAAGCTCTCTTTGATGTGTTCAGGAACCGCATGTTTGACCGGCATTGTGGCTCTGCAGTTGTTTAGCTTGTTCTGTAGTACCAACTTCACAGACAAACTAGGGGCGGCACGCAGGCGGGCGTCAGTTTTCTAAATTGGATTGTCATAATTTGACAAATTTTGGTACATTATGGTCATAATGATCAAAATTCAGTTAAGAAATGAGTTTTTACCAAGAAGTTTATCATTATGCTGGTCGTATTGTGTGGTTTTTGGACGCAGTAAAAAGGGTTTATGATACGTGTGTAGATAAAAATATTTATGATAAAATTTCGACTTACCAGTTGGGTATCGTCACGTCAGAATACCAATGTCAAGACTGAGTATACGAATTCCCCACATGATACCGAGTAAAACGAAATTAGCTTTTTGTCAAATGCCCGCCCAAACAGCGTCCCGGCGCCAGACGCCACAAACAGCGTCCCGGCGCCAGACGCCACAAACAGCGTCCCGGCGCCAGACGCCACAAACAGCGTCCCGGCGCCAGACGCCACAAACAGCGTCCCGGCGCCAGACGCCACAAACAGCGTCCCGGCGCCAGGCGCCACAAACAGCGTCCCGGCGCCAGACGCCACAAACAGCGTCCCGGCGCCAGACGCCACAAACAGCGTCCCGGCGCCAGACGCCACAAACAGCGTCCCGGCGCCAGACGCCACAAACAGCGTCCCGGCGCCAGACGCCACAATATTCTGGCACGAGTCTTGTTTACAGTTTTTCTGAGGAATTCCTGAGGCGGTGAATCAGTGCACGTGGCGAGATAGTAGAATGACTTGTTTTGAGGCAAATGTGGGTAAATAGGTTATGCGCTTATGCCCTTTGAACATGAACATATACTGACTTATTTAATTTACTGCGTAAACAGTTAATTACATTTTCACTTGTGAATGCACAGTCACAAAAAACGTTATCTAAGCAAGTTTGGCTGGTAAGTGTAATTCTAGTCGGCTCTACAAATACATGACATAAATTAAATGATTTAAACAGAGTTATTAATCGTCGCTTCAGTGTTGTATCTACAAGCAGATCTACATTAAGATCGCCACAAATAATTAACTTTTTTATGTTATTACAAAGTTTAATGAGGGCTTCCTCCATAATTTTCTCGAATATTTCAAAATTGCCATGGCCTTTTTCATCTCTCGGAGGTCTGTAGACACAAACAATAATATGGCTATCCAACTCAACACAAGATACCTCTATTTGTCTTTCCACAGTAAGTGTAAAAATATCTTTCCGTTGTTTCACCTTAATATTATTTTTTACTAAGATTAAAGAACCACCTCTATCAGCAGTCTTTCTATTGTAACAACTGACAATTTTGTAATTATTTATGTTAAAAGACATCATATTTTCCTTTAACCAGTGTTCTGTAATACAAATAACATCATTGTCCGAATTATTAAGAAATAATTCTAATACAAGTTCTTTGCCAGGTAGCCCCTGCATGTTTTGATGGGTAATATTTAAGTGGGGCTTACCCTTTGTCTGAATATTATTTAATATTGGGATATTATTAGACTTTTTTGACTTATTTAATTCGGGCAAGATATTACACATTTTTGATCTTCTATGCTTGCTTGATATATTTATTGGCTTATGTATGCTAGAGATTTCCTCTATTGTCTTAAAAACTAATTTAAATTACTTGGAATGTCTTCCAAAATACCTTGTCTGTGCTCAATGGAAGCAGTCAGGTTAGCCAAGTTCTTGGCTGTAATACTAAAAAATAAGATAGAGACACAGCTACCTGTCATTTGTAAAAATCTGAAAGGTAGTAACTACCTTTGGTCAAATAAACATTATTACTAACATAATTGTTAGAGTCAATCAAATGAATCAAACTATTATTATATGACATTGTATGTAATGTCATATTTAGCTTCTATCTAAGATCATTTTCAGCTTGTGGCAATCTTTTACTGTATGGGAATGTAATCATAACAATTTTATTAACATTCAGTGAGCAAAGTTTAGTTTAATTAGGTCCCATTTGTTTACCTCACCCCTATTTCCAAACATGAGTATTAAGTTTGATTCAGGTGTCAGATCAAGTGTCTTTGTTATTTTTTGCATAACATCATGAAAACTGGAGTTTGGTAAACAGTTATTTATGACTGAGTGTCCCAACTTATTCAATAATTTTTCCCATGTTAACCTGGTTTGCTGGAAGAGATCTCTTATTAGAGATAAGCTCGCCTTTGTACACTTATTTATGTAACTCTTGTTTTTTGTATGATTTGTGTTCAAAAAAGAAATTATGAATTATGTGTATTTCTTTTATTTGTGATGAAAATATATTTTTACAGATGTAAATTTTTATCCAATTCGGTTCATAGTTAAACAAAAGCCGTTCTTAATTATTCGACAACCCAGTCAACACCCCCATCTTGGCACTGGAAGTGGCTAATAGTTACTACTTCGGGCACATATCCGAGTGTCGACTCACTGACAATGCTGGCACCAGTCCAATGGCTTTTAAATTATGATCATCAGCTAATAACCCGAAGTTCATGCAAGTCGGCTAGGGAGGGGCTCAAGGACGGTTCCAAATCGGTTCCTTGTTATTAATCGGTTTTGTTTTCTGAATGTGGGGCAATCGCTGCGTCTTTTCGTATTAGACTGTCCTTTAGTAATGGAAACAGATGAATTAATACAGATTAAATATTCATAGTTATGTTAGCTTATCTCTAACTTGAGTGAGATATTATAAAAGATTTTTCTTTCTATTATCTGTCTCGCATTACACATGATATGATTTATGTATAAATTTCGAACTTCCAATTGTAAAACAGACTCTGTAAGGTAAATTATGTTGTTTGTTGTACACAGGTCTACCCCTGCTCCACAATCAACCCATCTTGGCAGTGACCCGGCCCGGGTTCGAGTCCCGGTGGGGGCAAATATTTGTTTGATGAGAACGGATGTTTGTACCCTAGTGATCGTTGTTTATCTATCTAAGCATAATATTTATCTATATAAGTATGTGTATCGTTGTCTAGTACCCAAGATACAGGGAATCCTAATTTGGGGCTAGATCAATGTGTGTAAATAGTGTCCAAAGTATTATTATTATTATTATCTCATCGTTACGTGGTTTGCTGGAAGAGATCTGTTATTAGAGATAAGCTCGCCCTTGTACACTATTGATATGTTGTTACCATTGTTACTACATGTTGTTTGTGTACATTAAAGAAATTATTAATTATGAATTACAATACGCAGTAACTTCGTCCTCTTGAGAGATAATTCTAAAGAGCCAATTAAAAGAAGATGTGTGGTTCTTGAGATTGTTTATACAGACAAACAGGCGCCCATACAGTTATATATACGCCTAATGAATAAGATTTGCTATCGGGCTTATATTATTGAGATTATACATATTTGTAGAGTCATGAGGATGTTATGTACAAATAAAACTTTTTTTAAATATTTTTAAACGTGATCAGGAAAGGTATACTATTATTAGGAAGTATATCCTAATAATAGTATACCTACGACTAAGTAAGCAAACCCAAAAGTAATAATCTTGACGACCTCTGTGGCGCTGAGGTTGTGGCTCTACCTACCATGCGAGAGGTCCCGGGTTCGATCCCCGACTGGGAATGAAGAAAAAATCCCCAGCTCTTGGATGTTAACAGGTGTGTAACGTCGCTATTTCCGGTTGCCACGATACAGGGTATCGTAGTGTGGGGAAAGGCGCAATAAATGTGCCTCTACGTAAATGTTTTTATGTTTGTATGAATTCAAACTCAAACTGAAATATTATATTGTAATTAATAGGAGATAATCGTTTAATTTAAGGAACACGTGTGCCATGTTTAGTGAGGATCGCTTGAAAGCTGTGGCCCCTAGCCTCCTAAGGCCTGACGTACTTTCACAAGAACAAAATGGTATACTGGTTGCCGCCCAGACTCAAAATCGCTTTGAAGTCCTAGTGACATAGTATCCTCACACGATCACATAATATTTGTGATTAAATATTTCAAAATTTGGCGCCTTCTGATGCATTGGTTTACTTTTATCTGATTGGTGGAGTTGTCTATGACATTATTTGTTCATCTTGGAGCGGAACCAATCAGAGTTTATCTGCCATTTTGACGTCCACTTGTCAAAAATGGGACGCACGCGTCGCCAAGGTAAGTTTAATCTATTTATATTTATGTAATCAAGGTGTTTTATGTGCAACTAACACGTAAATTTATATATTTAAATGATGTATTGTGTTTGTAAACAATTATTTCAATGAAACCGCTTTTAAAAACTACTTTTTTTTTCAAGTTACATAATATGTACTCATATGAGTGCAAAGGGTTTATGTTCCAAAAGTTACTAGCTAATGCATGTACTCAGGTGAGGTCATCGGGTTTAAATCCGGCAAATTGTCTTCTAATGTTATTTCATACCTATTATGTTTTAGTGCTGCAGTTCAAGGCTATAGAAGATTTATTGAACCAGTCTGATTTAGAAGATTTTACTCCGTCTGACGAAGACGTAGGTGACCCTCCTTTTGAAATCTTGTCAGTTACTGCAAACGGTACTTCAAGTTCTGACACTAACTCTGACGACGACGAAGAAACGATCCTGACAGGAAACTTGAATCGCGGAGTTCAGGGTAAGCAAACTTGCAATAATTGGCGCGGTCGTGGAACCCGTGCTGCTAGATCTCGTGGTCGTGGTGGCAGAGTCAGTCAACAAGTCCCTTCACCGGCTGTTCCATCCACAAGTGGAGCAACAAGCAGCTGGACAGCTGGATTTTGATAAAATCTGTTATTTTTAACAATACATAGATGACAAGATTGTAAGATTGATTGTTGAGAAAACTAATCAAACAGCAGTTAAACTTACCGGTCGGAGTTTAAATCTCGATATTGATGAATGCTACACGTACATCGGTATAACAATGATAATGGGCAGTGTGAATTTTCCAAACTTGCGCATGTATTGGGAGAAAAAGTGGAGGATTGATGTAATTGCCGATAAAATGTCGAGAAATCGATTTACTCAACTGAGAAATGCCCTCAAAGTAGTTTACGATGACGACGTCACAGCAGAGATGCGCCTGAAGGACAAGCTATGGAGGGTTCGGCCGATCATTGATAGGATGCAACAGGGGTGTCGTATTCAAGAAAAGCAAGAAAAACTTTGTATTGATGAAATGATGATACCATATACAGGGAGTTGTGGTGTTAAACAATATTGTTCAGGCAAACCAAATCCGGAGGGGCTCAAAGCGTTCGTTTTGGCTAATCCTAATGGATTAGTCTGTGATTTTCATGTATACGAAGGTGGCACCACTTACCCTCAATATGAAGAAAGTCGTTTTGGTCTCGGAGAAAAGGCAGTGTTGACATTGGCTGATCTGCTGGTGCCAGGGCACGTGCTCTATTTCGATCGTTTCTTTACAAGTGAGAAATTGATTGACGAACTAAAGAAGAGAGGAATAGGGTGTACCGGTACTGTAATGAAAAATAGAATTCCAGCACAGTCTAGAGCAAGTCTAGTTGAAGATCGAGAGCTTAAAAAACGTGGTAGAGGTAGTACACACGTCTTGGTCAGAGAAGATAAACAGATAGCATTGACCAAGTGGTTCGATAACAAACCAGTGGTAATGCTATCTTCAGTTGAGGCTAGTGAAGATACGGACATGTGTAAAAGATGGTGCAAGCGCGAAAAGCGATATATCTTTGTAGAAAGACCCAGATTGATCAGAAATTACAATAACAACATGGGCGGCGTCGATTTGGCCGACAGAATGTTGGCCGTGTGTCCGTATAGATACCGCACCAAGAAGTGGACGCAACGTTTCATTTCACACATGATAGACTTGGCGGTGTCTAATTCATGGATTCAATTCAGAAACGACCAATTGAAGAAAGGTGTGCCTTTAAAAAAGATAATCCAATTACGTGGTTTCAAAATGGAACTTGGAGAATACTTGCTTGAGACCCATTCTAAAACAGACAGTGATCAAGAACAAAATTCTGACTCCGAACCTACCTTGGCAATTAAACGTAAAAGAGGTAGACCAGTCGCTCCACTTCCATCAAAGAAACGACGAGTAAATAAGGCCAATCACATGCCTACTTTCAATGCAAAGCAGAGCAGATGCAGAAAGTGTCACTACAAAAAGTCACGCATTTCATGCAACACGTGTCACATTGCTCTATGTTTGACCTCTGATCGAAATTGTTATCTAGAATTTCACACCAAAAACTAAATTGTAAGTTAATTCAACTAATATAATTATGACAATGTTCCTATGACCTAGATCTCTCTTTTTTATAATATTAAGGTAACGACTTTTTGTTTGTGATAAAATGAATAATTGATTTCATTGTATTACCTACCTGAGTTTTTGTCTTTGTTTGATTATGTTTCTATTAGATCTCTATTTTTTTATATTTTGTTTACGACTGTTCGTTGACTTTCTTGTAGGTGATAAAATAAGTCATTGATTTAATTACTTAAGTATTACATACCTGTGTAAGTTTTTGAAACTTTATGTCTTTGTTATACATTACGAAACTTTTTGTCTTTATTATTATAGTTTTGGAATAAAAATGTACCAAATATTTCCTAAAGAAATAGACTGATACCTGTGGTCAGAATGTGTAACACTTGCAAATGAAGACTTTTCCTAATAAATACGATTTAATTTTAAATTGGCTTTTACTGTTCAAATACCTAATGTACTTGACTGAGTACATAATAAAGGGACTTACTTTTGGAAGAAATGCCCAATGTTCTCCTACAAGAACAAAACATTTGGTGTTTTTGAAGATTGCAATCTACTCTTTTACATGTTTCTAATAACCCACAAAATTATTTTTCATAATACATGTCTTTTAGACCATTTTTACGACATTTTATTTCTTGGGCTGCAAGGCATAAATAATTAAGTTCTTGTGTGAGGACAGTGGGCCGGATTCCGAAAGTAGACACATATTGCACGGGCTTTAGGAGGCTAGAGCGGAACTGACAGACACACATAAAGACAGACGAAAGCAAAATCGGCAAAATCGGCATCTTGTCAAAATAGAGCGCTTTGCTCGCTCGGTCAATAAGTGCCAAGAAGATGAATTCTTATATTTATCTTAAAACAACTGCATTTTCGCTACAAGAAAATAACGGACCATGCTATGTTTATATCACGTTCCCATTGTAGATTACACTCCCAAGGGTTAGCCCAAACCGCCAGTTTAACTGGACGATAAAGAATTACCCGGGTACTCGGAACTAGGTCAATGTTACGACGAATCTCCGGGTTTTGGACCCCTAACTCACGCTCTACGACAAAGACTTGAGAGTATGCCTTTGACAGGCGCTTTGTTTTCGCTTAGTGACATCATGACAAGTTGCTTGCTCATCGCCTGATTAATTTTAGCTCTCTGATTTGCTAAGTCTATTCTTAAGATAAACAATCAGTAAGTCATAGCATGACACGAATAATTTACACACTTTAGGTGCAATGAAAAAAAAATTGGGTTTTTTCGAATCCATTTACTCCACCATGAAGTCATCCACAGATTTGATTTTTAACGTTTATTGAGTGTTTGATTAAGATTTTCACTAAAGGAAAACGCAATTGGATGAAATTTTCTCGATAGAATTTAATTACGAAAACACCTCTAAATGGTTCTATTTTTTCCTGTTATTCTGAAAGCCTAATTTCATTATGGAACTGCGTTCAAAATGTAGATATTATGTATTTGCAATATCTTCTTAATTTTTTTTTAACAAAATAGCGTAGTTTATTTTTAAACAATTATTTTGTGGTTTAGCGCTACGTTTTTTATTTTTTTCCCGATTCCGTCCCACTCACACTGCGGGTCTTTCCGCCTGGAATAACGGGGACCTTTGCACGGACGAGGTATCGCCTTAACAGATAATTATTAATTTGACCGACAAAATGGAGGTGTAGATAATTTGAGAGTTGAAGTTACATTTTTAATTACGTCTATTCAGTTCAGTTTTGGCCCACAGATTTATTAAATATAGATATTGTACTCCTTGGTCTCTGTATCAATGATCAAACAGACTAATAATAATATCTCCTCCGTAACTAGTGGCCCTGTGGGCAGCAGACCTCGCTAACAGGGGGGACTGTGAACCAATTTATAGGTAAGTATTTTAGATTCAATCAAAATCTAGTAGTAAAGTAGCCGCACCAATATCTTTGTAAACTACATTTTGCGATATAAAATACAATCTATTGACTTTTCACGAAAATAGTTATAGTCTTTTTCACTCACTCTCATGATCTGTATAGATCCTCTCTCCTACTTCGAGGAGTCCAAACTTGGTATGTTTTGAAAATATTTCTTGGATTTTTAGAAAACAGGCGGCCGAAAGGCAATGGTGTAGTATATTTTTAGAACCGGCTCATGAAGCCCTCTACTACCCCACACGATAGGTTTCAGGAAAAAATAAACATACAAAAAGTTAATGGCGTCATATCTCCCCCCCCCCCCCCCCTAAAAAGGGAACTTTTAATTCAAGGACCACGTGTGCCAAGTTTTGTGAGGATCGCTTGAAAACTGTGGCCCCTAGACCGGAACTGACAGACACGAGACATAAAGACAGACGAAAGCAAAATCAGCCTCCTATCTTGTCGAAATGGAGCCCTTCGCTCGCTCGGTCAATTATAATTTCCAAACCATACCACTGACCTGCCTTACGAAATATCACAAAAATAAATTGTCATTTATAATAATGAACGACAGGTCTCGAACCTTGAATCTCATGACGCAGGGAGAGACACTGACCGACTTAGCGACTCTGATCGAACCTAGCAGGTGATGTCACAGGTTCAAATCTCGGTGAGTATGGTTGTGAAACACTGCTACAGGCGACAGGGTGAACTCATTGG
Source organism: Argyresthia goedartella (assembly GCA_949825045.1). Lineage (NCBI taxonomy): Eukaryota > Metazoa > Arthropoda > Insecta > Lepidoptera > Argyresthiidae > Argyresthia > Argyresthia goedartella. Next base: position 22,613,476 of record OX463834.1, read on the forward strand.
TATTTGTTAGAAAGATAAATTAAAAAATTATATCCAACTAGCTGATGCCCGCAACTTCACCTGCGTGTTCCTAGGAATGATTATTAACCGAGATAACGTTACCCTCCTTCTGGTGCAAGGTAGGTAGGTAGGTAAAAGGTATACTATATGTTAATCTAGCTCATAAACTACCTCTGTGCTAAATTTCATTCAAATACGTTCAGCCGCTTTAGAGTGATTGAGGCACAAACACACAAACATCCAAACATCCTAACATCGCTACATCACTTTATAATATTAGTTAGATATGTTGAATGTACAGAATGAAACGGAAATAGCTGGGACGGGCTGCACACTAATTAAATATAACCAAGGCTAACCCAAACTTTTCCAAACATTTATCTTACTTTCGAAATTTCTTTGTAAACGCATGTTAAGCAATATTTTTCATTGCAGCTGTCAAAAGAAAACCTATTCAGCTGACAAAGTATAATTATATCGGTAGTATTTAAACGTATGACTGAAATTCCAGTTTTTGATTGGCAAAAGTACTGGTTTTGCCTGACTGAATTACTGAATAGCGACAAAAAATTAAGGCGACTGGAAATACTAGCTTCGTCTCGCAAAATTACTGCATTGCGCGACTAGAAATCTAAAAACAGCAACTTGAAAGCCTTAATTGAATTAACTTAATTAATGGATTTTGTTTTTCTTACACGTTCAACCTAACACGAAAGATAAAGGGGCTTCGCTTCACTCACCGCCTTTATCTACGCACCACTTTGCCCGGAGATTCTTTAGTTAGCCATTAAGCGGTGGCTAAACCATTCAGCAATTTTGTCACGCAAATCAGAAATTCCGTTGATGGTCATTCGCTCAATTTTTATTTTATTCGCTCGTTTTATTACTCCCCAAATTCTATTTGTTTCTGTACATTGAATTTACTAGAAATAAACGGCTAGCTGGGGCTCTCTTGGCGCAGGACCGCAATAAATTCCGTAATGAAGAGGAGGTTTTTACTCAAGGGAGAGATAGAAAGGAGATATCTCTCTGTCACTCTCATGTAATGTGACGTTTTTATGTTTCATATTACCTTGTCGTCATTACTATTACAATCGATTACATGAGACAGTGAAGTCAAAATTATCAACTTCGAAAGTCACAAAACCTTCGTATCAACAAATGACACCTATACCTATATATAAGGGCGCAGGTCAAAGACGTCGTCAAAATGCATTAGCTGTACTTATCTGAACGGGATCTATCATTCGGAAATGTCAACATCAATCACATTGAGAGGGCTCAAAGCCCTTAGAATACATTTAATAAAGTTTTGGGGTTGCGAAGATGTGGCCTTTTCAGTTGAGACACTTTGTACCCCGTAAGAGGGTTTTTAAGATGGGCCTTTATGTATTAACGCATTTTGAAAAGGAAATGTTTTTGTCAGATATTGATTACAACATTAATGAAAATCTTATTACTGGTTTATAGGTGATGAAAGTTTTAAGTGAGTATAATAAGTAAGATTCCTATAATTATTAATACATCAATCAGATACACAGATGTTTGATGACAATTACGGATTCGAAGAAGTCACTTCAAATTCTGCCTGCTTACACCATCTACCACTGACTCTTTTGAAAGAACAATGAGATAATAATTAGGTAGGAAGCATTAACATAAATAAGACCTTCTGGCCTGAGCTTAAAAAGGCTGCTTTAAACTTTAACCGTATCTTATCTCCTACATATACAGCGGAGTTTGCGAAATATTATCCATAAAAGAAATATCTGCAGCCTCAAATGAACGAACAAAAGCTCATCCAAACAAAATGCAAAAAAGTACTCTGTTTAAAATGGACGAAAAAGGCCGAATGGCCCCGAAAACTTTTCTTTACGAGCGACCAACACCGCCCGAGCATTGTTTTACAAAATGAAGGGGAAATTAAAACATCCCATCGGCATCAATATTTCAACAGTTAAACCTTTTATGGGGGGGAATCTCGCCGCCATGACAGTAATTTTCCCACGTTCATTTTTAATGCAGCCGACAGGTGTCCGTTGACGCTCTTCCCGTTATGCCTACCTCCCATTGCGCTCTACCTCCGATTACAAAACACGGTCCCCTACACAGCAGTCAATGTACAAGGAACAACGGAAAAGCCTACTCACCCAAGCGTGGTCATCGTGACAATGGTGTACCAGAAAGCGGCTGGAATGGATGTGAAGTTTGTATCTTGCTCATTCTTTTCAGCGTAGAACATCACCGTCGCAAATATGATGATGGCCATCGCCAATGAGAACACCAGAAAGCCCAGCTCACTGGCGCAAGACTTGAGGGTGTACCCCAGGATCCGGAGACCCTGAGAGTGCCGCGAGAACTTGAAGATACGAAACACTCGGAACACACGCAATGTCACGAACGCACCAGACACGTCGTCATTGTCCGTGATCCCCAGGCCGATGTAGTACGGCAAGATCGCCACCACGTCTATGATGGACATGACGGAGCGAACGAACTTGCAGCGGTCCGGCGCAGCGAACAGCCGCAGCAGATACTCCGCTGTGAATATCATCACGCAAGCCGTGTCCAGGCAGAAGAACACGATCTTGTACCGCTCGCCACACGGCAAAGTGCCAGCCCTCCCTGGGCGATGGCCACAAGGCACTGTCTCTACCACATTCGCCATCACAGACACTGCGATGAAAAATCCCGTCACATAGTAAAATACCAAAGCCGCCGTTGACGTATGCGGGTTCTCAAACGCCCGCCACATCTTCTGCCGTATATCCGTGAGCTGCGGCAGGCTCTGGTCTCCCGCTTCACTAAGCTTATCATCCATAAGCCTTTCAGCGTTCTCCCGCTTCCTATCCCTATAGTCCTCATAGCAACAGTCACCAATGACATCGGGTAGGATCCCGAAAAACGCGAGCTCCTCATCATAACCCGTCAAGCATTCGTGTTTAGGATAATGCAGCTTCCCAGTCCTGTAGTAGTTCAGTATGTGCCTAAATATATCCGGGTCTCTATCAAAGAAGTATTCTCTGCTGTCCTCATCATAAAAGAACTCCCTCTCCGTCGATCCTAGTAGAGAGTCTGGATATTTTTCCAAGGTGTTTCTCCAGGTTTCAAATCTTCTTCCCGAAACATTTATGAGGAGTTTTTCGTCTTCGGCTCGCCTGCGGTCTTTTGGTACGGGTGGTGGTGGGAGGGGGTTGGAGGCTATGGGGACCCAGCCGATGGCGGCGGCGCGCGCGAAGGGTAGCCAGGCGGCGACGCTCGCCATGTCGATGGCGCGGCCGCGACGACGCGCCGACTACTGACGCCCCCCCCGCGACGACTCTATTTTCGGCCCGCCCAGATGGTTTGGTGTTGCTAGTGGCGCGATCAATTTGCGCACTGAAATGTTGGGCTCTGGTAAGAGATATAAGTTTTCCTTTGAATAATACTGCCAACCAACTAGACTTTCTGGCGTCTTTCGTCCGTCACACACGCTTTGAAGTATGTTTTGTTTTACACTTTTACAGGTGTCACACGAGATGAAAAATGCCTTACGGGCATCTAATCGGTTTACAAGAGTAGTATGTTGTTTCTGTTTCCCACCATTTACCCAGGACACTACCCAATTGGCTACGTTTTATGAATTGTCAAATCGATCGTTTTGTTCGTCAGTTGTATGGTGTAATAGTAGTTTAAGTGACTGATAAATAATGGAGGGCATTAAAACTCAAGAGTAGGATTACTCGAGAGTTTTAATGCCTAATTATGTACTATCGAACCAACTGTATCATGACCCTTTTGCCTGATAATTCGTTTGAAACTTTCAAACTTGTAAGATCTATCTAACTGTCAGTGTCTAATCAAATGATAACAATTTCGTTACCAAGGAAATAAACCTTCAAGCGAATTTCGACCTACTTGCGTTTAAGGGGTTTAGCAAAATAAGCTTATGGTGGGTCATGATTCAGATGGTTCGATAGTACATACACTAGTTTATCTATACACATATCATAAGCTCTTTTTGATGTATCCCGGAACCGCATGTTTGACCGGCATTGTGGCATTGATAATTGCTCTGTACTTGTTTAGCTTGTTCAGTAGTACCAACTTCACAGACAAACTAGGGGCGGCACTTCGGTCGGCGTTCGAAATTTGAATGTCATAATATGTCGAAATATTTGATATATTATGGTCATAATGTATCAATATTCATATAAGAAATTAGTTTTTACCAAGTAGTATACCATTATGCTGATTGTAACATGAGGTTTCTGGACGCAGTAAAAAGGGTTTAGGGTTTTATTGTAATGTGTCTTCAAAATAAATATAATTGCTAGGAATGTACAATTCTGATATCGACGAGCCTTTTTGTAGTTATATGTGTGACACCGTATAATTATGAGCACCGTTATATATTTTATTATTAAATATGCAGATACCAGGCACATATAATGCTTCTGACCCCACACTAGGATAACCTGTTTCGTAGGAACCAGAAACAGCATCGAAACATCCAAGACCTGTTTTTTTTTATCCCCAGCCAAGCGCGACTGTGGGCAGTCCGCGACCGAATCTTACAATATTACGTATAAATGTTCAATGGTTTGATATATATCCATGAAAAACCGTTACACTATGAACTGAATTAAACGCGTCACGCCTTTTCGTATAGGGCGTGGCAGAGTCTTTTTGAGAGAGGATTTTTTAATTGTACCTACATAAAATATCGAGGCGAATTGGTGATTCAGGGTAGCTGAAGGCTAAGGGAGGGTTAATCAAGCGAAACCCTCTTTATCCTCCATGTTAGGTAGACATTTAAAAACAAAAGAAACATAAATTTTGTACAAAATCGGTCTCGTTCACAATTTGACGGTATATCCATTTCATCATGGATAGTTTACACACTTCCGAAAATAATACGTTAAATTGTAAACATGTTGAGTTCAAAATTAGTCGATAGCTTATAATCTCACGCATTACATTATAAACTAACGGTTTTCACAACCTTACGGTGACAGGTATAAGGCTTCAACATCTGAAATGTATTTTATATTTGTTCGACTACCTCGTCAAGTAGCCAATTTATTAGTCGTAAGTTAAAAATACGATCAACGTAATGCTCCACTAACGCTAGAATGCTATAATTTTATTGCAGAGCTTCGTATATATAAACAGGAATTATTATTATTTTGAAACATCGCCGTGGAAAAAAAACCATCAAATCTATACTAATTTGTCTGTCATGTCAGGCGATATCAGCAACGTTTATATCTCACTCCAACTTTTGCTTTGGTCTTTTCTCTCTTTTTTCTGCTTACAACTCAGTTTTCTCCTTTTTACAACATAGTTTTTACCACCAGGTACATAAAAGGCTTTAGGTAGGTTTATAAAAAAAACATTATACAATAGGTACTTGCTTTGTACAATAAGCCTTTCTCAAGGCAATATTCTACACACTGGCAACCCGCGCCCGGGAAAGCGATTTCCACGCACGCGCGGACTGTGACGTCACTCCCTAATAAATTGATTTTCATACACCCGTCCCTCTCCCACCTCGCACTATCGCCTATCACCTATCTCGCTCCCTCTCTTTTAAGCTCCGGTGACCTTTTACACATTTTCACGGTTTTAAAGAGGTTTTTTTAAAAGGTCTTTTGACTCGATCCCCCCTTGAAAAGGCCTGGAAAGAGCCTACGGCCGCTTTTATTTTTTAAGAATACAGTGTTTTATGCGGCCAGCCAAATAACGCCGTTTTACTTTTTAAGCCCAGAAGGGTCGTTTTAGAAAATACTGGCGGCAGTGAATCAAGACTTCAGGGTAGTTCGAATTTTAAATTTGAATCGCAGCTGCTGGCTTCCTATTTGGTTGATTTTAATGGCCGTCTCTGATTGTGATGGATGCATTTTCTGATGTTGATGGATTTGATACAATGTTGGTTTTGTAATATCGTTGAAATTGTAGCTTGAGGGATTGACAGGGGAAAGTTATTTTGGACAAGCGTCGAAATCTCTTTTCTTGAGAAGACCCACGGTCTGTTTTGCACAAAAAAAACTCATGGTTGAACCATGTTGAGTTGTTTTAAAACAAAAATGTATGGGTTTTTGACATTTGTTTTGAGGTTAAACTATATTTCATATTTTTGTAGGAGCACGGTAAATGTTTAATTCTTCCGTTATTAAGATAGGCGTTAGTTTCGAAGCGCACTACATCTAAGATAGGGATAACTACGAAGAAATAGTATACATATTTAAGTGACAAATTATTCATATTCATATTTTTTATTGCTCAGAAAATATATTAATTTACAGACAGTTACAAGAAATGTCATAAACAACGGCGAGCTTATATCTAAAGAGAGATTTCTTCCAGCAAACCTAGGCAAGACAGTTTTTATGGATTATCAAACGATACAAACAAAAATATCAGCACTCATTTTCTAATACAATACAATATAATATTTCCAAAACAAGTGAATAAACTAAAACTTAAGTGTAAAACTTGGCCGACTTGCTTTCTTGTTAAGCTGATAACTTTCGAAACACTGATCCGGTTTTGATAAAACAAAGCTAAGAACCATTCCAGGGTAGTGTTCTACGATTTACAGAAAACCGATTTAAAATCCTTCCACCAGTTTGAGCAGTAGAGTGCTACAGACAGACAGGCAGAAATACGCTTCAACTTATATATAACACCACTATTTTTGTCGGGGGTTAAAAAACCAATTCAGCGAATAACCATAAACAGCGGGAGTACAGCAAAGGATTGAATAAAATACTGGAGTAATAAAGAACTTTGACTTTGACTTTGATTGATAAAGACTGGGCGAAAAGGTGAGTCAGGATATAAGTAAATTCGTGTTAGGTTGACAAGTAGGAACAACAAAATCCAACCCTCGTTTCGTATTTCAAGTTACTCAAGTTAAAGTTTTCAAGCTTCTGTTTTCAGATTTCTGGCCGCACTCAGTTTTCCGCCTGGATTGACGGTCACACGTTGAAATACTACCTCTTCCGAAGTAATAAAAGTCGCAAAATAAAAGAACTGTTTGTAACCGCACACAGTTATTCCCGGTAATATTACCCGTATTTGGCACGGTCTAGCATAAAATGGGCCTTCAAACGGTTTCAAATTTTCCCACTAGTAGTAAGTTGGCTGTTAGCCTAACCGCCTGACTTCCGGTCTGCTGACCCCGTAATAATAGGCCCGGGCGGGAATAGCTGGACACGTTGAATTTAGGACATTTAAGGGTATCAGCAAAACTCTTCTTCTTCATAGCCATCTCACGCACCCCTTCTGGGGCGTGGGGAGTCGGGGTCAGGTCGACGGACCTCATCCCGAGGAAGCGCCTCTGTCCACTCCTGTGGACAGGTCATCGGGTGGCCCCTGCGGGCGGTGGTCGCCAGCAAAACTCAGCGACATGTACAATATTTAAATGGGACCACCAGAAGCTGACCCTGTACCACCGGTATAGGCACGGACATTCTGCCGGGGTGGTGGGAACATCTTGAGGAAACCGAAATATCTCCGATTGATGCAGCGATGCTTGTTCGATTCGGAACGCATTTAGGCGCATTTATAAAGCGATGTAAATGCCCCCTGCAATGCAGTTCTTATACATATTATATTGTAAAACTAAATTCTATATAATAGTTTTCTTTGACGGACATCGAAGAAAATTCTTCATTTATCTAAGGTCACTTCGAACACCTACTAAAATAAATAAAAATATGTGAAAACAATGCATTTTATTCATTTGAGACATCATGTTTCATAGAGCCATTTACTGCATAAGACCTACACAATCGATATCTAAATAGAAATAGTGTAAGTTTATTTTTTTCAAAACAACCGGGTTCGATTCCCGGGCTGAGTACAGGTTTTTTTAATGTATAAATGTAGTTTTTCTTCTTATTAAAATCGATGACATGGTTCCTAAGAACAGATCTTCGTATGTCTTATAGTTTCAGACTTTCCCAAACTGGCCGATCGGTGAAGAACCAAGCTTTATTGCTAGCATTTGGGGAAAAGACATTTGTGTGGCCTTGCCGGCGCCTTTCCAGGCTGTAGTACACCCTGATACATCTTCATCGAGTTCTACATCTGGGTGCGCGGCTGCACCAGCTGGGCATCTCGACACCTCGAGTGTTGCTGTCGGTGGAGTAGAGAGTTGGAAAAAAATATATATAAAAAAAGGGATATATTAAAATGCACATCGAAAATACTGATTTGCACAGCAAATATCAGGGCAAAATGCTGCGGTAGCTTAGGTGAAGTGTAAAGGGGGTGAGCGAAGCCCCCTTTATCCTTCGTGTTAGGTTGAACATGTAAGAACAACAAACAATACTTAAAACATAAACTTAAGTACACAAAAACATATTTAAAACATAAAAAGTGTTTTGATCCTTTTTGCTGTACAAATCAGTATTTTTGATGTGCGATTAAATACTAGCCATAAAAAAACAGTTCAAAATGTTTAAAAAAAGTGTTTTTGTTGTTTTTACCCGACTTCGCCAGAAGGAGTGTTATGTTTTTCGAGTGTATGTATGTATATTTCTTTGTCACGCTCTGTAGCCTAAAGAGCTTGATGGATTATAGCTTGAGAGGTGTCGTTAGCTTCATCTCAACTGTGAGAGTGTCTCTGGGTATATCCAAATAAAATAAAAAAATGACTGACTTTTTGCAACATATCATTTGTCTTATTATTTTTTTAACCTATCGAGTGCGGTATCAAAATAAAGGGTTAAATAAAAAAGAAACTGCAAGAATGAAAAAGCAGTCGGGTTATTCGTTTTTATAATAATTCCATTTGTTGAAGTTTTTTTCTAATTTGTAATCATCAATTTCAACTCCGTTAGACCACTAAACCCCGTAGACCCCCCATAGCTCAACTGCAAGGCACAACTAGTTGTGTCATCATGAAGTACTTTAAAAAAATTGTTCCCATGGCACAACTAGTTTAGTTGGTCTATGGTCCATGATAAATTTATTAAATTCCGTTACTTTAGCTCAACTTACTTTCTCTAAGGTGTGGGGTAGAAAGAGTCTTATTTGAGCGTTGTGATTGTGAAGTACCAGGGCTGCAGACTGTTGAAGGAGGTATTGAAGTTTGTTTCATTGAATTTTTGATGCGGGCATAATTGTGCTTCTGCCATGTATGTCATGTCACAGATGTCATAATTTTTGACATGTGTCATCATTTTGATAGGTAATTTTTGAGAGGTTTCATGATTTTGACAGATGTCTATACATTTTGACAGACGTCATAATTTTTGACATGTACCATCATTTTGACAGCTGTCATTCTAAATGAAGATCTCGTCGAGAGCTGTCATATCTCCATACATACCAGTGGTTTAGGATCAGTAGTATCTTATGTACTTATCAATTCTGTTTTCAATACCTCCTTCAACAGTCTGCTGCCCTGGTACTTCACAATCACAACGCTCAAATAAGACTCTTTCTACACCACACCTTAGAGATATTAAGTTGAGCTAAAGTATCGGAAATCAATAAATTTGTCATGGACCATAGACCAACTAAACTAGTTGTGCCATGGGACCAATTTTTTCAAACTACTTCATGATGACACAACTAGTTGTGACTTGCAGTTGAGCTATGGGGTTGACTTGACGGGCACTATTATTAATTAATTTAATAAGTCACACAACATTATCTATAATAATAAAGAAATCGCAGTAAGTAACCTTAGACTTGGCACGACTTTGTCTAGATTTCATTACTTTTTAGAGATAAACAAGCAGCTCCATCGAAACTTGGCTAGTTTTTTACAGAATGTTTTTGGTGGGATTTCACTTCTTTTTGTAGAAACGTGGGCCTATTGATTTATTTTATTAGATTTTCGGGAGATATCCAGGAGATATGAAAACGGTATACACCGAATCTAGACCAAGAGAAAACCAAGCTCTTGTGTTTTCTAATCAGGGTCACCAGGTACTCCAAATCTTCGATTATCCTAGTTTTTATAGTTTTCCCTTTATGTGGCCTTTAAACCCTAACTCTGTACCAAATTTCAGCTCTCTGAGTTTATGGGAAGTACTAGTTCTATTCTGATGATCATGAGTGAGTGAGTGAGTGTCATAAATGCGAAACTTTGCTTTCGCTTAACTTCGGAACTAAATGACCTATAGACTTGAAATTTTGGATTTTAAGTATGTGATTATAGCTTATGGGATGATGAAAATTTCTGCGTTCTGGCCTTATTCAGAGGTTCTCAAATAGGGGCCTGAAAATGCGGCGAAATGGTTCCAGTAAAGGATGGTACGGCAATGTTTGGTTCGCGCTCGAATTGGCGGGGACACTGCCGTGCCCCCCGATCTAAGATTTTTCACATGGAAGTCTGCTACCATTGTTTTTCGAAAAATTTTGATATGTAGTGGATAGTTGTTTCGTTAGTAGTTAAAAAATATGATAAAAAACAAGTTTTCTTGGCTATTTCTTATGGATAATCGTTAAAAGTGGATTAAAGTGAAATTTTATTCGTAAGTAGTAAAATAAAATTGGAGTATTTTTCCAAATCGGTTTGTATGACTTACATTCATTTCCGATGAGTACAAACGCTAGAATTTATTGAGGAATGTTTATAGAGGATAGTAGTGGAATAATTTTTGATACTAGTAAAATAATCAACTGTTAATTTTAAGTGATAAAGTTCATAAAACGTGTTTTGGCGTCATTTTTACTGAATATTTCTCGTTTACAAGGCTTAACGATTATTACATATGACAGAATCCACTGATGAAGGTTCGTGAAGACTCATAAATAGAGATAAAGGCGGGAAAAACGTGTTTAACTAATTTTCGTTCAAAAGGATGTACAATTACTAGAAACGGTATATTTGATTGAGGTAGGTTCGTAGAGGTTAGCAGTGAAAGATTGTTTATAGTAGTTGTAAAAAAGTTGATGAAGTGAAAAAGAAAACATACTTGAAAAAACTGAATATTTATTATTAGCTTTAAAGCGTATTTATCCAAGCGTATTTATCCAAGCGTATTTATCCAAGCGTATTTATCCAAGCGTATTTATCCAAGCGTATTTATCCAAGCGGATAGTGACACTGCTTACAAAGCTGACGGCTATACACTTGTTTTAAACTGTGTTTTTAAACACTTAATAAATCACATCGTTTTATTTCAAACTGTTTTAAATACTGTTTGAACACTTGTTTTAAGAAAATTGTTTTAATCATGCTAACCCATTTGGAGAACCATCAGATTAAGGCTATATTTAAGGTATTGTTTTAAGTCAAGTTTAGCTCCGCGTAGCGCCGATATACGAACTCCCCTACGGCCAAACTTTGTTTTATTCTAGCTCATGGGCCCCTAGTCTGTGTCCGGCCCTGGTGGGAAGTCGAACAGTGCCTCTACCAGCCCTTATGGGAAAAGGCCTGACGCTTTGTTTGTTTTTTTTCTACCTTTTGTAAGGCAGAAGAACAGAAGCCTTACAGCTACAAGTGGCTGAACCGAATTTGATAAAACACAACAAACCATAATATTTACAGGCACATTGCTATTGACCCCACACTAGCATACCCTGTGTCGTGAGAACCAGAAACAGCGACGTCACACTTGTAAACATCAAAGATCTGGGGATTTTTTTTTCTCGCCAGGTTTCGAACCGTTGTTGGGAGGCAGAACCTCGAACCGCAGCGCCACAGAGGTCATCGAAGAAACAACCCAAAGAAATAAAGAAATCAGCTTTCGCTTCGTATAAACAGCTTTTAAAGCGAGCTAGATTGCTACGGGCAAGCGAATTGGAAAAAAAACACGCACTGGTTTCATGCTTAAGCACCGTTGTTTAGAATTATGTGCAATACTTTTTATTTTGATTAACCAGCCATCTTGTGATAGTTTTGTTAAATATCATACCTTCGAGAAAGTTAACGCTAACGCAATTTGTAATGTGTGTATGCAATAGATGGCGTTACTAGGGGTTTTATTTTGTGCGCTATATGCCTAAAAGGATAACAGAGGGCGCTACTTGTAGCGATCGTAACAAATAGGACACAATAGTTATGAATGATAAAAGGTAAACGAATTAATGAAAATCTAAACTTCGTGATACAAACTTCTAGAGTTTGAAATCTGGGGGCACGGTAGCGCCCCTGCCGATACGAACCAAGCGCAGCGCAAGGGCACTACTACAACCTTTTCTCGAAGTACTTGGTCGTTTCTTTGAACCATCATATCTTGGGTTTGGATTACACCAGATACACAAAATTCTCGGGCTATGATGTCAATAGAGGACTCATCAATAACATGAAGTTTCAATTGCACAGCTCTTATACTTTAGATTTAATTGATATCTAAAAATCCCCAAATGACTGACTCACTGATGTATGATCATTAAAATCTTAGGGTAAGTACATCCTGAAGTCCTAGAAAGCTGATATTTGGTATGTAAGCACACCTATGAATACACAAAGACCAAAAAAATAACTTAGAACTTTTACCCCCCAACACCTTAAACTAGGGTATAGAAGTTTGTATAAGACTCCTTGTTATATATGCATAATAAAATAAAAAACCACCTCACGCTTTAATTAGGTGATAGAATTAAACGCACGCAAAACGCCTAATGAATCTATATACCCGCTGTGATCGATGATGAAGCAAATACATCGCACGTAACATACATCACAATACATGAAAGTCAAGGGTTAAGTTTTAATATTGCTATCATTGATATTGGGCCATCCACGTTCTCTTGTAGTCAGGTATCTGTAGCACTTTCTGGAGTGCCTAATTGGCAAGGTGTTCACCATAAATATTTAATAATATAATATAATCGCATAACAGAAAAGTAATGAACAGTGAATAAATTGTTCACGCTACCCCTAACCCTAACCTTCTGTCGCCTGTCAATAAGGTACGAGTCCTTAAACAGTGCCAGAGGAGTGTCCCTGATGCCAACGTTCTCTAGCTTCTGCACAAGATTGGGAATGCAGACGGTGTCAAAGGCCTTTTTAAGGTCTAAAAATACAGCGAGGAATTTTTCACCACAGTCCACCTGATCTACAATGTGTGAGGTCAAAGCTGTAACGGCATCCTCTGTGGGCCGTCCATTTATAAAACCATATTGTGTATCTGACAATATGTTGTATTTGTTTAGGTAGCGAATTAGTCTTTTATTAATAAGTTTTTCAAAAACCTTTGAGATGGAAGGTAAAATAGATATGGGCCTATAATTAGTGACATCATTTCTCTCTCCACTCTTGTATTATTATTTATTACTATATTTCTGTTGAATGGCAATGCCCAGAATGTAAATCAAAAATACCTAAAACCGGCAATTGCTCCACCCCCGTTCGCAGCATCACTTCAGACTGTACCAAGAGAGCTAACGATGAATTATTAAGTGACACAGCGCGCGATACTAGTGTGAACCTGGACCTAGCCACTGAGCTGCGCCTGTGTAGGGAGGAAATGAGAGGCATGCGCAGTGAAATGCTGGGCTTTCGAACGGAAATGGCCAAACTGTACCAAACTATAACGGACTGTAATAAAAAGATAGACACCCTAGAAGCTCGAGTTTTGATCTTGGAAAAGCAAGAAGGGGAACGGATGGAGACGGACGTCAGTAAGCTTGAGTCTGAACTTGTAGAGCTGAAGGCAGGTATCAACAACCGCGATCAAGAGCTGCTACTGAACGATGTGGAGATTTCTGGGATCATTGAGACGAAGGGAGAAAACCCAGCGCACATTGTGAACCTGGTAGCCACCAAGCTTGGAGTGAGGCTGGAGGAGAGGGACATCGTCTGGACGTCGCGCGTCGGTACAACGAAAGGTGAGGAGGACGGAAAGCCAGGCCAGCCCCGCATCATCGTCGCGCGCTTCGCCTGCCGTTCCATACGCGACGAGTTACTGAAGGCTGCTCGTGATCGCCGCGGCGCCACTACTGCTGACATGAATCTCACAGGGCCAGAGACCAAGTTCTTTGTCAATGAACGCCTCACGAAACTCAACAGGCAGCTCTTCATGAAGACTCGCAAGTGCGCGTTCAACCTATCCGAGCCCAAGTGGAAATATGTCTGGACTCGTGACGGTAGGATATTTGCCCGAAGAGCAAATGGAATGAAACGCCACAATATAAAAAATGACACTGACTTCGCTCGAGTTTTTCAGTTGGCTGATGGTTGTGTTGTTATCCCATGATGAAAGTATTTACTACGTGTATCATACATATTATTTGTATTATCTTTATCAATATTACATAATATTATCTAATATTTTGGACCTATATATCTATTTATCCTCTATATATTATCTATATTTACGTTGGAGTATTACCACGAAAGAGCAATTACTCACAGTACACTTCCGCTCAGAACGAATATACCAGATAGTCACATTTAGAAGCACAGGGCATCAACCATCCAATCAAACTAAAAATAAATCTCCCACGGTTATTTGTGGTGGAACCACAAAAATAATTGATGATGGATGACTTAACAAACGTCATAAACGAAATTGACAATGATGTCAAGGTTGGTGACTCTTTTCTGGTTGATACGCCTGAGCAATGTAAAACCATTCTAACTAGACATAACAAAAATGCTCTAACTATTGTTATGCAAAATATTCGTAGCATAAATCGTAATTTTGATGACTTTCAGGTCTTACTTACAAGAATAAATATCAAATATGATATCATAGTTTTCACGGAATGCTGGTTATCCCATCTTAGCGTGTTGCCATCTATACAAAATTGTACATCTTACTCTACCAAAAATCACATTAACCAAAACAGTGGAGTGGTAGTTTATGTTCGTGATACTGTGCAAGCCAAAACCTATGAGCCTACAATGAACGATGCCGACTGCCTGGTCATTGAAATTGGCAAGGAACTAGCATTTGTCTGCATTTACAGAACTCCTTCTATTAATAACATAGAGAACTTCCAGTTATCGTTAGATACCGTGATATTGGGTTTAAAGTCGATAAAACAAATCTTTATTCTGGGTGACATTAATATTGACATAAGGGAAGAGAATAAAGACCCTAAATCAGGTCCCTACCTAAACCAATTATCAATGCAAGGCTTATTACCGGCTTATTTGTTTCCTACTCATAGAGAAACCTGCCTTGATCATTGCTTTACGAAACCGAATACCAAATGTACAACGCTCGTTTGTAAAAGTACTGTGACTGATCACGACTGTGTAATTCTCTCGGTAAATATAAAAAAAGGTAAATTAGCCACTGGACCAAAACATGTCACTAAAACTGACTACCTAAGAGCTCTACATGAATTAAAACAAATAGATTGGGATGAATATCTCAATAGTAATGATCCCAATATTACTACTTCAATGTTCTTATCAAAGGTCTCTGATATACTACAAAAATTTACTACTACATACAAATTAACAAACAGAAAAGCGAACATCAAACCATGGATTTCGCCGGGCTTATTAAGATGTATTCGGTTTAGAGACAGACTACACAGTAAAACAAGAAAAAAACCCAATGACCTAAATCTAAAAACAATATATAAGAGATACAGGAATTTTTGCACTACTCTACTCCATAAGCTCAAAACGTCTTATGAACAGTCTGAAATAAACAAAAACAAAAACAACACAAAAAACACATGGAAAGTAATACGGCAAATATGTTATTTAAATAAAAATAATAAAGAACCAAGAGAACTACTCAGAGCTAAACCAACCCCTCAGGAATCAGTGGACAACGTCAATAACTTTTTTGCGAACGTTGGTCGAACATTGGCTAATGAAATACTCCGAAAGGGAGACCGGGCGGAGGATGATCTTGCCAGAGAATTCAAAAGTAATAATTGTCCACTTCAATCTCTCACACTCTTACCAACAGATGAACAAGAGATAAGAAAGATTATCATGGCTTTAAAAAGCACATCTTCTGCTGGTTGGGATGGTATATCCTCAGTATTTGTCAAACTAGCGGTGGATATAATCACAAAACCAATTTCTCGTTTATGCAATCTCTGCCTAACTACTGGTGTTTTCCCGAACTCGTTAAAAGAATCAACCATAATACCTATACATAAGTCTGGGGATGAAGGCAGTGTTAATAATTACCGACCTATCTCGATCCTCCCTACATTATCTAAAATACTAGAAAAAGTTATCAACATTAGACTAATAAACTACCTTAATGCACAAAATTATTTTTCGAAAAATCAATATGGCTTCAGAGCAAAACTATCTACTGCAGATGCCATAGAGGATCTTGTTTCACACGTAGGACATGTACTAGATACTCATTCCAAATGTGTGGGAATATTCCTAGATCTTGCTAAGGCATTTGACACTGTCTCCATCCCCATACTAATGAGTAAGCTTGAGTGTGCGGGTGTTCGCGGTGTACCCCTGAACCTTCTCAAAGACTACATGTCTAACAGGTTTCAGACAGTACGTATAGGTGATGCCAAGAGTAACAAAGTAAACGTTACTTTCGGCGTTCCCCAGGGCTCGGTGCTTGGACCAACCTTATTCCTGATCTATATTAATGATCTATGTGATATGAAACTGAATTCGGGAAAAATAATTTCATTCGCAGATGACACCGTATTATTATTTGACGCAAAAACGTGGGATTATGCCAAAATGTTGGCAGAGGAAGGATTAAGTAAGGTTCTTAATTGGTTGAATTCTAACATACTGACACTAAATCTAGACAAGACAAAGTTTCTTACCTTCAGTATTAGAAACAATACCCAACCAGACCACTTCTCACTCCGGGCCCACTCATGTGACCCTAGGCTACCCAGCTGCAATTGCTACGTCTTAACGCAAGCTCCATACGTAAAATACCTGGGTGTCATGATAGACCAGAACCTAAACTGGAAAACACAAATAAGTTCACTGAGCGCACGCCTACGTAAACTTATATGTATCTTTAAAAAATTACGACACATCAAGGATATTGATACAATAAAGGTGGTTTACTACTCGCTGTGCCAATCTGTAGCATCCTTTGATATAATTGCGTGGGGGGGCAGCGATAAAAGTAACCTTATTAAGATTGAAAGAGCTCAGAGGGCAATCATAAAGACTGCAACTTTCAAACCCTACCGATATCCTACTGAAGATCTCTACCGTGAATTTAAAGTCCTAACGATACGACAATTATATCTGAGCGCGCTTCTCCTAAGACAACACAGCATCATTCCACCGGAGCAGTTCTCCCAAAGAAGATTGGATAATGTTTATATAGTCCCTCTATGCCAGACAAGTTTTTTTTCAACACTTCTGTCACTTTTTAGGACCATATATATATAACAAAATTTGCGCTACCTGCCCTATTAGAAACAATACGAAATATAACTGTAAGAAAATATTAGGCAACTTCTTGAGTGGACTTAACTATGAGCAAACTGAGAATCTTTTAAAAATAACCTCCTAAAAATGATATACCTATAAAATCATAACTCATTTATTTTAGCCAAATTTAATATATTATAAATGTAAGCATATATATTATTATTATTATTTATTATTTTATTTATTATTATATCGAATCATGTATAAATATATATATGTATATATATATATACTTAAACATTCTATTATAAAAAACTATATCCATTAAACATTTATAAACATGCATATGTGCATGTATAATCACAATTATACATACCTCAGTATTGAAAAAGCTAAGCTAATATCAATTTTTAATTTTCAATTTCTATTTTATATTAGGTAATATTTATAATTCCTTTAGATCTTTAACTATAACTTTAATTAAGAATAAACAAACTATTTGATAACCTCAGTGTTAGTACCTACACGTCTGTACTGCAATTGTGTAAATTGTTAATTGTTAACATGCCCTGCTGCAACACAGTTTATACAAACTAGTGCAGGGGGCAGTATACTTAAAAGACCTTTCCGCACCTGTTACATATAAATTGCTCAACAATTTGTTAGTTATTATTATAAGCGAGTTTGTAATATTTTTTGGTAAAATAAACTATTATAAACTATTATAAACTATATAGACAAATATTATACTTAGATAGATAAACAACCATGACTAGGGTTCAAACATCCGTTCTCGTCAAACAAATATTTGCACCCACCGGGACTCGAACCCGGGACCCTTGGCTTCGTAGGCAGCGTCACTGCCGACTCGGTCATTCGGTCGCCAAATGTTATCAACCAACCGTTCTATGACAGAGTTTGGATTGTCGCAAAGCTCCAAAGATTATTTTTTGCAAGGCTTACTAAGCATTTATTAAAGTCAGTAACCGTTTTAACTTTTATGCATGCATTCTTTGATACATGATGCATGATAAATAGCTATACAGTCGAAATTTTAAGACAGTGTATGTTTATGTTGCCGCTACAAGAAAAAAAATGAACTCACGCAAAGAGCCATTCTAAAAATAATATTTTATTTTGTGAAATTTTAGGCTATTTTATGAAACTGATTTAAATATTAAAGGTAATGGAATTCTTGTTGTTTTAATCATTTTTTAAATAACACCCCTCGTGACGTCACTGGCTCACAGTTTTAGAACGGTTGTACTGAGGCTGGATGTTAAAATCAATATTTTCCTACGTTACGTCTGCCATCTGCGTTATAGACTGACATGAAAACTGTTGATACTTGACAGTTTTACAGAACAGCCTGCTTGACGGCGAAGAGAATTTGAACAAACTATGTCGTTACGTATAGACCAACTGAAGTGCATTATGTGTTTTATGGATATTACAGTATTGCTGTAATATTTTTTGATGGGAATAAGAGAATTTAGTTAGGAACAAAATTATCTCTAAAAGTTTGTCTCAGTTTGGTACATTTGACTTTTTTTTTACATGGCCAATTATGGTATGCAAAGCACAGCTGTTACGGTTGCAATGATTTCCATTTGATACAAAGGCAATGCCTCTTTCATTCATTGAACGATAATAATAATAATAATACCTTGGACACTATTTACACACATTGATCTAGCCCCAAACTAGGATTCCCTGTATCTTGGGTACTAGACAACGATACACATACTTCTAAAGACAAATATTATACTTAGATAGAACAACAACCATGACTAGGGTACAAAAATCCCTCTCATCAAAAAAACATTTGCCCCCACCGGGACTCGAACCCGGGACCCGTGGATTCGTAGGGGTCACTGCCGGCTCGGCCATTTTGTCGTTTCATTTATAAATAAAACAAGTTTTGTAAAACGTACATTTAATCTTACATTATATTCACGTTCTATGTACAGTTCAAAGCGCACTATACATACATAAAAATATTCTGTTATTCATCTCTTCAGTGATCGAAATGATATGGATGCACAATTGCTAACTAAGTTTGACTGACTTTTCTTATTACAGCGTCAGTATGAAATTTAACACGTTGACTGTCCGTGCATAACACAGGTTGTTGTTCGCTTAAGTTACGCCCACCGCAGAGACGATAGCTTACTTATCGCTTACAAAAAAAAATGTTTAATTTTTCCCTCGCATCACTTTGATTTTTAGTTTGTCCTGAAAAACCCAGCGGGTTGCTGGCGCGGTAGCAAGCGATAGAAGTAAGGCTATAATTAAATGATTTTAGGTATTTTACACTGAAAAATAAAATAAAAAAATTACTTCAGTCTCGTGTTAATAACTTCCTCTGAGTCGGGCGTAACTTTACCAAACAACATCTAGTATGTAATGCATTTTTGTATTGGTTGTTAAGTTACCCGACACATCCTGGACTGGCAACGTATTAAGTTGTACTCAAATTCAACAGCAATTTGTGAATTCGGCAATCAAAAAACAAATATTTTATTCCTTCTTGGTTGTGCGCAATTTAATTTAATAATTATAGCGATAATATTATAACAAAGAGCATTATTCGCGAAAACAAAACAGTCTTTGGTGTCAGAAACTAAGTTTTT
Organism: Argyresthia goedartella; assembly: GCA_949825045.1. Classification (NCBI taxonomy): domain Eukaryota; kingdom Metazoa; phylum Arthropoda; class Insecta; order Lepidoptera; family Argyresthiidae; genus Argyresthia; species Argyresthia goedartella. The sequence continues at coordinate 22,633,345 of OX463834.1, forward strand.
TTTTTTACATTTGCACAAACTATTGGTAGTTGCTATGGAAAAAACATCCAATAATTCTTTGGAATGTATAAAATAATCCGGCAGATTTTCATTATTATACAACTAAATAAAATTGCACACTTTTTCTTTGGTATCATAAAATAAATTAAATATATTATCTTTAAAAATAAATACATATTTAGACAAAAAAACACCATGACATGTTGTGATACTTAGCAATCTCAAATAAAATTTAGTTTGAATTACATGTAAATTAATATATTTTTTTAAATAAATACTAATTTATAAATACTTGCATAACTCATTTTTGGAATGAAATTTAAGAACATTTATTGCCTACTTGGGCCTTTATCGTGTTGATAAATGAGCATAACCCAAGAACTCCTAAAAGTTTTTTAAATCTATCCTCATAAAACTCAGACTAGGTTTTCCTTAACGCTTAAACAAGCTATCCTTAAATAAATTGTAACTCTAGTTATTATTCATTTACACAACTTTAAGTAATATCACGCACAAATTTGCTTTAAAAACGTCCACTTTGTCGCATTTCTTACTCAAATAAAAATGGAATGATTGTCAGAGATCTCTTGTGACTAGAGGAGAGATTTTATCTATGACTTAGTTAAGATTCACAGAGCCACAAAGTTAATTTACCCGGTGGCAAAAACGAGAACTAAAGATGCTACTGTGAACTGTCGTTCGTATGCATTGACGCTAAAGACGCCGTCACTGAGCCAGTTAAATTTGTGGTACTATGGTATTTATCTATTATGTTTAAGTATAAACAAACAAAGAGAAAACCCATTAAATTATAAAAAACTTTCTCTTTCCCTAGATTTTCCGAACAAAAATGGCTTAGCTTTGCGCAGATACACTAAAACTTTGACAAGCTTTCAAGACTTTTCAAAAGCTTCCGATTACATCGGTTCGACATTCTGATAAAATTGAAAACGCAGTTACCAAATAGTTTTCTTCCACTGCGGTACGATTAACTATTAAAAACTACAATAAATAAAATTATAATTTGATCAAATATTTATGACTACCCGTGAATTTCCACTTACGACGGTAAATTTAGAAGTAAATACATAGGTAAATAAATACATAGGTACTTAGGGACGAAAGATGTTTTTGAAACAAGAAATAACAAGTTTTCAACTATGCTCAGAAAACTTGTTGTGAGAATTAATCTATTTAAAAAAATATCGATAGAAGTGGAAATGCACAGCAATATTAACTAATACTAAATTTTAAATTAATAAGTGACTATTTTAATACGTTTGACTAGAAACGTTTCATGTGACTGAGAGATCATTGAATACTGTCATTCAAATACACTATACAAACTTTTGACTAACCACACCGCCCTCCACTTAACTGTCCTTAGTAAATAACTGTACACTTACTTATAGAGTATGAAGTTGTCATTCTAACAGATGCACCAGAAAATTAAAACTTTGCCCTCCTTCCAGCGCAGTAGTAGCAGTAAAATATCGACTCTGAATACCGTGAGCACATCGATGTAGTGATAAATAATACCATAGAAATAAATATTCAAACCTGAATGAAGACTTGATATGTTTATATGTCCCAGTTATGCAATCTGATGAGCGTCTATCAAACTATGTGCAAAAGGAGGGAAAATATATTTCAAAATATTCCAAATAATACTTTCCGGAAAAGACTTGGTGCAAGGTATCACCATAGAATAAGAAATACTTAGTACTATGGTACAACACCGTGTCTGACCTGAACATACTTCTTTGATTTCTACTTAAAATCAAACTACTTCATGGGTTATCTAAAGATTTCCCTTGGTGAATCTCTTGGTGAATTATTCACATTTCCAAAGTAATCCCTCCTCTCCTGACTGCGACCAAAAACCCAAGGTGAAAATAAACAAATTGGATCAAAATCCTGCGAAACCAAATCTCAGTGACAACTCCACCCCCTTCTTACAAAACTAACAGGTGCTGCTGCGGAATACGGCGTCACAAAAGGTGATCGTCATCCTCATGGTCTTCTTCCGACTCCGCTGAGTCCAGACTTGGCACCTGGTCCATGTCATGGCATTCGCTGCCCAGGTCCATATCTGGAGGGGCGTCATCGTCTTTCCACTTGTCCATGGACCGGCGGCGGGCGTTCATGAAGAAATTGCCAACTGTTGTAGGCTCTAAGCCGAGTTGGCGGGCTATTGTCACTTGCATCTCTTTTGACGGCCGTTTGGTTTCCTGGAATTCGGGAAAATGGTAATAGTGAGTTTTGGAAAGGTACATCTAAATGTTTACTAAGTCTTTTTTAAGAGCTTAGATTCTTTGTAACTAGTATCGAAACATACTTCTAACATTGGAATGACTAATGGGAACTCCCACTCCCACAGTCGTCCAATATTGAGAAGTGGCAAAATTTACGTTTCCTTACCATATGTTAATATTTACAAAAAAATAAAGAATTTGAATTTGAATTGGAACACTTCTCTCAGCTAGCATTTAATGTAATGTAGAATATATCTATATATAAACTTCGTCTGCGGGGACTAATCGGGGAATTATCATTCACCGGACAAAAATTAACTATCCTAAATTCATTCAATATATTCAAACAGCTCTGCAGGTTTTGCGTGATTGAGTAAAACGATTTAAAGAAAACTATCTCACCTTAAAAATAGCCTGTAGAGTACGTCGCTGCAGGTCGGTGAAAACCAAACGGGGTTTCTTCTGGGAAGGGAGAGTATCCGGAACCAACTCCTCCTTGCGCTTGCAGCCTGTAATTTGAGGCGAAACACCTTGTGAGCAGGTACCATAGTACCATTCTCGAAATGAACATAAAGATTTGTTTGTGATGTCGCTTGGAAGGACACTATTTGGAATATTACACCAAAAACAGGTGTTCTTGAATGTGTGAAAGTACATCAAATAAAGAAATAATTTTTAGGCAATTTTTATCTGTACGTTGTATGATTAGGTATCTAAATGGAGGTTATTGATAATGAAGAAAATTATTTAGCAGACAAAAAGGAAGATGCACAAGCATGTATGATCTGATCATGATACTTATTAATTATAATTTAAAGATTTTTTCAGGTAAATTATTTGAGTGTCCTTCAAGGTGACATTATAATGTGCAAAGTCATCATCAGAAGCGATGCAAATAATGCAAATGATGCATGATCCTTCATCACAATCAGAAAGCTTATAACTTTCAAATTGATGTTTAATAGTGGTTGCAACACTTCTGAATTATTAAAAAAACTACAAATATACTCACTGCCTCTCTGAGGAATCTGGGCCGCTGAAACAGAAGAAAAGGTAGCATGAAATGGATTGTTTATCTATAATAAGAGCAGAAAATTTAAGCCTGCAAAAAATAGTACATCAAGTCTTAAAGATAATTTTGCTAAAGTATGTAACCTATACACAACAATCATGCTGCTAATAACATAATTTAGAGTAGCTTTACTTCATCATGATTTAATAGTTAAGGTTTTTGAAGAACCTTCTTTATTACAAAACCTCCAGTCTGATCTATAAATAAATTTTGATCCGACTGTCTGCTTTTCTATTGTACATTGTCTTGAATCAAATCATCTATTTTATAGTAAGTAACACTATGCAAAATAGTTTCTTAGATGTCATGAAAAACAGTATTCTTCAGTTCATGATGAATAGTTGCAAAAAATCCTATTTTTTGAAGAGCTGTATTCCAAAACATCTAATTTCTAATCTAGACATAAAACGTAGTATATAAAAACGCATACCTGGCGACAATGTAAACAACATTAACAAAGGGGTTCTGATATCTCGCAGGCACCTATGAAATCATATTTCAAATAAATCTATCACAGCCCGGGCGTGGGGGAAAATAAAAAGGGAAGGAGAGGAGCAGCGGTAGCAGTCTAACAAACATTTTGGCTTCTTAAAGCTAACAAAATACATTTACTGCTAATAAATATAATTGTATCAAAACATCTTCTAAAACATTATTGTGTGTTGTCTAGGCAGTATCTTCAATATCATAGAAGGCTGAAGAAGAAATCAAATGACATATTTGGCGACAAAATAACAAAGAATGATACTGCCTATCCAAATTACGAACATCTATAGAGAGCAAGTCTTCTATACAGTTTACACATTTAATATCTGTATGACATGAAAAACAAAATTAAAAAAATGAGCATTCGTTACACGATCGCGAAACCAAAATTGACCAGAAGCGACCTCTATAAATGAAAACAATTCAAATGTGTAATATATTTATGATTGTGTATAATGTATATTTTACCTTGAACACAAGCAATAACACAGAGTATTGCAATAGCTATAAGAAACCAATTCCACTGCTACGCAAATGCAGCCACGGCAAAAGGAAAGGAATTCTGAAGGGAAGACAGGATTTTTGGTTAACCTAAAATAAATCATTATTCTTTTAAATATATTTTTGGATTTTTTTCGAATTTCTCTTGCTGATTTTTCTAACAAATAAAAGTATGACCAACAAACTATAATAAATCATCAAGATAGACGAAATATTAAACTCTTCAAATCTATCTATATCTTCAAACATTATATTTGTCAGTAAATTAAAATTTCGTAGACATACCAATATAATATTCAAACCATTTTCCAATAAAAACATAAAAGAAATCATAAAAATATCGAACGGAGATCAAAACGGGATCAATTATTGGAAAAGGAGGTCTGAAGGTATTCAGGAGCTAAGTCAAGGGCCGGGACTCACAAGCAAGATACATCCCCGGCGGGTTCATATGGCGTATCCCAATGATGTGGGGGTCCATTGTACCCCATATTAGGACCTTGGGGTACAGAGTGGGGTACTTGGGGACCCTGGTAGTCCCTTGGAGGGCAGTAGCTTAGCTGCGTGTTGTTTACATTGTCGCCTTTTTGCATTTGCTGTTGATTAGGCGCATCTGAAAGTTAGAGTTTATATTAATAATGGTGGTGTTTTTGCTTTTAACTTTTTTTAAATTATGGTTTAACTATAATCTACTAAGTAACTCCAAGAACCTGTTATCCAAAAATGATCACTAGTTTATAATTTGCTTTCTGAGATTTGTGACGTAGATTCGAAGACTGCGCGGGAACAGCCACTTTGAAGTATAATTGGTTCAGAAATGCTGAAAAGCATGAAGTATAGGTATATGTAACGTAAAGAAATTATTATCCAGGTAAAGCGTACTTCCACGTAAGTGAACATCAAACTGCTAACATAAAACAATTAGAAACATGTTAGTTAAACTAAACACACATTTTCGAATCGATTGCTAATCCGAAAGTTGTTTTACAACATAAAACTACCTATAAACATAGATTCAGCAAATGCTAGAACTGTCTGTAGTCCTCGCGGCTCGGAAGGGGCGTCGATCGATACTCGGGCGTCAGAGGGGAAGGAGGGGTGTGACGTCACCGGCGGGAGGGGAGCGGGCAAGCCATGTGCCTCCAAATGCTTCCCCACGGTGGGTTTGAAGCGTATTGGGGCAAAAAGATACACGATATTTGTCACTGGTGCTCGATATTTCTCGTTATGGTTATTGTAATGAGATTAGGTTAACGTATGTGAATATTAACGTATATTTGGATAAAACAAACGACCTTAAAATCGAAGAAAGGGTTTTTGGAGCAAATTACTAATTGTCATCCAACTAGATTCTTACCGGTTTGTCTACTGAGATGAGGACTTCTATACAGAATATTGACGTCAAATCTTAAGTGCCGCTAGAATAATGAAATTTCGTCTCACAGAACAGATTCCGTCTTACTACAAGAAATATTAATCTTGATCATCATATGAAGCCGTCTACTAGGGTATTTGGGTAGGGAATTCAGCTGAAGCAACAGTGTGAACTCAAACACTGTGAATTGGATGAAATAGTCACACTAGAGGACCGATCACCCGAGATGGTGGGTTCAGCGGGCGTCCCACCTCATTATATCTAGGCCGACTCAATCCCAAAGCAAATGTCAAGCGCTTTTGTTTTTAAACATCGGTTCAACAGTTTTTAGTAAGGCCGAATGTATTTATTCCTAAACGACCCCCTGGCAAAGCACACAGCCCATCGCCCCTTTTCCATCGGCGTTCGTGCCGTCAAGCCTTACACAGGGATCGATAGACACCTGACATCCGTAGTCGCATCGATCAAGAACAGCCAGTGGGGCGTCGATGGTGAAGAATCGATGCACGCAGCTGACGAGGGGCTATCATTTGAGAACCATAAGCGATTTCGTTTTTTTTTTATTGAAAGAAGTCATTTCAACGAAGGTAGGTACTTATCTGTTTCCAATAACTTTGGAAGTGTAAGATATGTATAAGAATATAAATGGACAAGATACCAGTAAGGCGAGGTGACGCTAGGTGGAGTAGTGAAAAAGTGGTGGACGAAAGAAGGTAATTGGACCGTGGTATGGCCATTAGCCAGACGGGCTAACAGTACAAACTCGTGGGGATGATCTGGATTATAATCGCCTATATAATCTTTAAAACTAGCAGAAACCGCACTTTTGTATGAGCGCGCGAAAGGTGATAAAGCCAAAAGTGTACGGTTAAATGCTCGCGGTTAAATTGCCATTTGAGCAATTTAAAAAGCATGTTAAAGCGACATTGTCCAAAAAGGGATTTTACAATGTTCAAGATTACTTAAATGACGGGATTGTATGGGGATAATCTAGCTCAACAAAGACCTTGTGTTAATAATTTCGTAATTATTTATTCCTGCTTATCGATTGTAATAATTAATATTGTAATATTTGAATTACTTAGGCACAACCAATTTTTAAAAGAGATCTTAAAATCAATCTGTGGGAGTTTATTAACCCATCTTCTCCCACAGTGGTCCAATATAGAGAAGAGGCAAATAATGACATTCGCTAAGTATAACTAAATATCTATAGAAATAAAGTTATTTGACTTTGACTTTGACACACATAATTGTAAATATTTTTATAAAATACACTGACGAGCAATGAAAAAGTTCCACCCACAAAATGCCGACAAACACCTTAATATCTCCTAAGACATAGAACCAATATTACGTTTACAATATTTACGTTTTTAATTGGTAAAATTCTGATGCGTTGTTAAATGTACTTCAATATTGCAGACGTCGTCATTAAGCTTGCCTTTCGTTTAGGAGTAATTTGGTGCTATGACACTGGAACTTTTTCATTGATCGTCAGTATATTATAATTAAGTTTATCTTTAGCCTCCATATCTCTCCATTCTCCATTTCTTTGAAAGAAAGTTACAAGTGGCATGAGCTATTTTACCATTCTAAATTTCATTTCCATGTCTTCACAAAACGCAGTTTGTGCGAGTTGACTTGTTTACGCGTGCAGGGGGAGGGGAAGGGAAAGAGGCGCGGGGCACGGGAAACAAAACCTTCTGGCTACACCCTTTTTGCTTATTTTGCATGTGCCTCCACATAGCAATTAAGTAGGTTTTTTTTTTCAAAACAAAGAAAAGATATTTTGCTCTAAAATTATCCATTTAAAGTATTTTATCTACAAAGAATCATAAATCCTCTTTACTGCGTCGAAAAACCACACGTTACGACCAGCATACTAATATACTACTTGGTAAAAACTCATTTCTTATCTGAATATTGATATATTATGACCATAATGTATCAATATTTCGACATATCGCCTGCGTGCCGCTCCTAGTTTGTCTGTTAAGTTGGTACTACTAAACAAGCTAAACAAGTGCAGAGCAATGATCAATGCCACAATAAAGAGAGCTTATGATATGTGTGTAGTTAAACTAGTGAATGTAACTGTACATAATTAGGCATTATGTGTCAGTCACATAACCTACTACTATAGTTTTACCATATATAAATATATTTTCATAAATTTGACCCGGTACTTAGAAATTATTAACAAACCTCGGAACAATATAGGATTCAGAACCCTTATAATTATTTAAATCGATATTTTTCGATTCCCGTAGTAACCATTATCGGGAAATCCGTCTATAGAATTCTTTAACAATCCACGAGGAACTAACAATTTCTAAAATAAATTAAACTCAAGAAGTTACGGTTTTTGTTTTTTGTTTTTCAAAGTTCTTTATTAGATAAATACATTTTAACATTTTTTTTTTAAAGAAGTTACGGTAAAAGACGCATTTAACCCAACCCCACGACCTAAACGGGGTTACCCGCACATGTGCGGTCAAATTTGCACAGTTTGTATTTAACAAATCGGTTAAATACCGGCCTTACATATCTATCAGAGAACTTGTCTGTGCAGGGAACCACTTTACAATTATTGCAGTCCGTAAAATTTATTTTATGTTTTATTTTTTGTTTTTAGAAAAGAAGACTTCAATGACATTCGGCCATGACCTTAAATCACTATGCCAAAGCTATAGGTGTCATTGTTTCCTCATAGAGTGTACCTCGAGTTGTGCTGGAACGAGGCATTTTGATTGGCTAGCTTCACTCGCCAAATTAAACAACTTGCTAAACTTTGACTCAATTATGCTATGGTTTCCGCCCGTATGAGACGTTTTGCCCATTTGATTTATTTGTGGAGTGATTTCGCAATTAATAAAACAGTACATTTTCCAGTACTTCCTCCAATTTTGAACGTAAACAAAAAAATCTCATCCAAGCGGACACCGAAAGCCGTCTAACCTACAATAAAGCAAGTTGACCACTACTCCTCGCCTAGCTTCCCTCCTTCCAACCGCCCATACTAACAGATCGATGGACCGCATGTCGTCGCTCCGTGACGTAATTCATCGAGCGCGCAGTGAGAGGCAATTGCTGACCCCGCATCGATTGTACAGAATCGATGCTAGATGCACGCAGCTGTCTATCTCGCTCGATGTTTATAAAGTGGATAAAAAAACGATTTTGTTTATTTTTTTGTGAGATTTTGAACAATGTGGTCAGTCTGGTCCTGAAATGGTGATGCGCTGATGGAATAGCAAGAAATAGGGTGCAGAGAGCTGACCGTCAACTTCCAACATTGTGGAAAGAAAAAGTCCAGTAGTTAGAAGACATTTGACATGAATGTTTATCCAAGAAGTAAAGAAAGGACGTGGTAAAAACAGAAAAAGAATGAAGGATGCCCCTTAAAGCGATGATGGAATAAAAATGCGCTGTCGAGTGGAAGTGAGATGCAATAATTACTCGCGAATAAGAAAAAGCGGGATGCCAATAATGCACTCGCGACTAATCTGAAACAACGTAAGCGCCAAAACGTAAAAAAAAATCATAAAAAATAAACTATTTCAGGGAATTAACTTTCAAATTGAAAATCGTTAGAAATAACAATTGTTCATACATTGCAATTATCACACAGTCATATTCACTTACTACTGCGGTGTAATAGGATAAAACCATAAAAAAAGGGTTGACTTTGTATTTATTTTCTATCGAGAAAATTTTATCCAAACATGTTTTCCAATTAAGAATCTCTAGATTATATAGTCAAATTACATATACCAGAAATTAATTACGATTTGCCCAGTATTTCCTGAAAAACACATGAAAACAGCACCCCATATTTATTTAATCAGCGTCTTAACTTGACTTATCCGTATGATGGGTTGGGTTTCCAAAAAGTAACTATTTGATTGTGGAAGAGATTGTATGGGATTTCCTATTACTTTTGTTATAACCTAATTGGTTGGCCCTGCACTCAGCATAATGCAGTGCCTTTTTCACACCAACGACACACCGTGATCCTACCGCTGCTGTGTCTTGATGTATGTAATTCTGTATTCGACAAGGTAGTCAAATAAATCTAGAAACGTGTCTCAAGCTGAACCTATTTCAACAAACACGTTTGACAGTATCAGAATTGTATATTTCCACCCGCTGTAATTTTATAAGTTCATTTTTTTGTTAAAAAGTCAGCGTTTGACTATGACGTCACATGCTAGTATTTCATAGAACTCGTTAACAAATTATCGTTTTGACAGTTCCTAAAAAGCATATTTTTGACTAGCAGTCAAATAATGTATTGTGTTTTATTTTTATTTGTTTGTGTACAATAAATATCTTTTTTTCTTTCTTTCATTCTCTTTCTGGTTTGTTTGAGGTCACTGACCTTATTCTAAATTTCTGATATCAATTGCAATTGGAAGGCCAACCGAATAGAACTCGAGTCGACAAGAAAAGCGATTCATATCAGAATTACATATTTACGCTAACATAGGGCTGTGGCAGTGGATATGCTCTTCCTTAGCCTTATTAAGTTTAGGGAAATATTAAACTGCACATCAAAAATACTGATTTGCACAGCAAATATACTGATTTTCACAGCAAATACCTGGGCAAAATACTGCGGTAGCTCAGGTGAAGGATCTTCATCTTTCGTATAAGGTTGAACAAGTAAGAACAACAAAAATACTTAAAATATAAAAAGTGTTTTTGCTGATCCTTTTTTGCTGTGAAAATCAGTATTTTTGATGTGCGATTAAGTACTAGCCTTAAGTTAATCTCAATATCAGTCATATGGAAACATCGACCAACCAGTAGCCTCATGTAATTCTGGCATCTGGGAATTTCAATCGCTTTTGACAAAACCGGCCAAGTGCGTGTAGGACTTCGCGCATTTAGGGTTCTGTAATCAATGTAGAATATAAGCCAAAAAATAATGAATTAGGAAGGTGCTCACTTCACACACACCTACACCTAGCCAAAATATCACTATCATTCTTAATCAGCGAATAACTACTTTGTTTTTCGTAGTGTTTGTATTAATGACAAAGTTATATTTGCGGTTTTTAATAAATGTTTTTATATTAAAAACAGCTTATTTTATTTTGTTCAGACCACTTTTCGTTCAGTGTTTATTAAGATAAACAATATATATTTTATTTTAGATTTTTCACTCTCTTACTTTAAAAGTTTGGAGGGGGGAGGACACAACTTTTTCTACTTTGGAAGGGTCTGTCTATTTAATTATTTACTTTGAGGAAAAATGGTTTCAGGAACATCAACGTCATTTTTAAAGACCTATCTAAAGATACCCCACACAAATAGGTTTAATGAAAAAAAAATGGTTTCAGTTCCATATATGGGGAGTCCCCCATATTTTTTTTATGTTTATATAAAAATCGTAAAGCGGTTTACAGAATACATCTACATACCAAGATTCAACTGTGTAGTTGACAGTTTCGGAATAAAGTTGCTGTGACATACGGACGGACGGACAGACGGACATACAGACTTAACGAAACTATAAGGGTTCCTTGTTTCTCTACGGAACCCTAAAAATTACCAATTACAACACGGTTATTTAACACTAGCTGTCTTTTATTGCCACTTTGCTTGTTCATGCGATGACCTGATGGTATCATAATCATAGCGTCACGCCTTTTCCGATATGGGGTGACACAGGCAAAATTGTGGCCACTTTGAGCCAGTTATTCGATACTCCATTTCGAGTGACGGAGTAATGAAGGTTTTCTCACGATGTTTTCCATCACCGTCAGAACGTCCGTATTACGTATAACTTAAGATAAATTAATTATCTCACTGTCATTCAGGAATCGAACCTGCATCTCCTGTGTGAGAAGCAAGCGTGAACCTGCTGGTATTTTTTTCAAAAGCGATTGTTATTCCTGGATGTCAGAATTACATGTTAGGGCTACAGAACACGACCCACAACTGCAAAAATAAGCAAAGACACAATAAAAGACAGCTCGCGTCAAATAGTTCGATTGGTTGATTTTTTAATACGATTGATATCAGAGTTGCAAAATAAGGCTACCGCTAACAGAAAAGATATATGTATCTGCATATTTTCCCAGAACTCAATAGGTCTCATAGGCATAAACAGCATCAGAAAAAAAGTCCGAACCCCTGGAGAAGTCACCTGTATCATTGAAGAGGTTTTGACCTAAATTCTGAAGAGGGGATTCTCTCTAAGGGTACGGAAATGATTTTCCTTTTTATAATAGTAGTTTATGTGACTGCTACATAATGGAGGGCATTAATACTCGAGAGTGGGTTTATGAAACGAGCCGAAGGCGAGTTTCATAATAATTTCACTCGAGAGTTTTAATGCCTAATTATGTACAGTTACATACACTAGTTTATCTACACACATATCATAAGCTCTCTTTGATGTGTTCAGGAACCACATGTTTGACCGGCATTGTGGCTCTGCAGTTGTTTAGCTTGTTCTGTAGCACCAACTTCGGGCGTCGGCGTTCGAAATTTGAATGTCATTATATGTAGAAAAACTACACATAATGACCATAATGCAAAGAGGGTTTATGATACGTGTGTAGATAAAATATATTAGCTGTGTTACGTACCTTTAAAATTAATTATATCTGTCTGTACATAATCACAACATACGAATGAAAGCTGTTTTCTAAATGACAACGCTACGAAAGGGAGTTTCGTGAAAAGCAGACAATGTGACTTTCAAGTTTCATGTTGAAAGAGTATTTTGATCTGAGACTTAGTAGTATTTACATTTGCTCAAAGTGCCGATCGCGCCGGAACCAATGCAACTGGTATCTCAAGAAATGTTACCAGAACCAGGTTACCTCTCGATTCCCACAATCACCGATGTAGAAGCAACACCAACTAAATCTGAGTTAAAATTCTAAAAACATTCTTAAAGCAAGCTATCATACCTGCAAGCCTCAACGCCGACATCCTCTGAAACTCCGGTTCCTGTAGCCATTTCCACATCCGCCTGAACGTCTCCCTCCCCGACTTGAGCTTGGACCAGGGCTTCGGGTTCCGCAGTAGATCACTCAGCGTACCTTGCGACCTGCAAAGAACCCTCTGCGCGAATATCGCCTGCGGTATGCTGTAACGCTTCAACTCCCCGCTTATCCTCTGCGCTAACTCCTTTGTGTTAATCTCTTCTGAGTCGTTCTGCTGCTGCTGGGCCTGCTGCTCTTCTCGGGCCAGCAAACTTGCGTTCAAATCGAGCCCTGGACTTGGCAGCGGCGGCGTCGGCGATCTTCTCTCAAACGAGTTCGGTGACACAGACCTCCGACTGTAGGCGGACTGGGGTGATAGAGGCTCATTGTACGGAGTGGGCGATAGAGAGGCGTACGACTGCTGCTGCTGTATCACAGTGAAGGTGCCACCAGCGTGGTAAGCGAACTTGTCCGAGACGGTGCTTATGGGAGGGAGCGGGAGTAGAGGCGTGAGGGTGGCGTAGGACGCTGGCTCGAGCCCTGGCGGAGTTAACCTTCCGTTGACGGCTGAAAGCGGGTGGAAGGCGGCATCTCCATCAGGTAGCAAGTCTGCTGGTGATAGTCTTGGTGGTGAGGCATTGCTGGGAGCAACGATGACGGTGAGGGGTGCGCGATCACGCACTCTAACGTCGTCCATGGCGCGCGGCCGGCGGCGGCGGCGGCGCGCGGGCGACTGGCCCACGCCTGCGCGGTGCACCCCTCCCACCACAGGCACCCCGCGCGTCGCACCCTGCAAACACCCCTCGAATTTCAACCCTCCGTTACTGCCTTTCTGCTATTGTAAAACCCACCTTAGTATCATCCTGTTACAGTGGGGTTTCGAATGGGGGAAGCAGTATTGGACGGCCTGACGCATTGGTACTGAAATGCACCCTTAACCTACACCGCGGCGTTTTTACTGTACTCTACGTTAAGGGGCCGACTTTAATAGTCTGCACACTACCCATTGCGTATTTACAAAAGCAACTCAGAAAATTGGCAAGTTTTTACGAATCAATGAAAGTTATGTTAGGTAGCTTTGTTTTAAGAGAGAATTTCAGTGGTATATTGGTAGTGGAATTGCCCCCGTTTAAGTGTAATGTCACTCGGCAAGTTATGAAGTCATGAAACTCGGTCTAGATTTCTAAATAAATATTAATTAACTTACTAATTGTAAGAAGTGTGAACTATGCAGTAAGAAACATGTCAAAAATATGAAATCTTATTTCAGAACACGTATCTAAAATAAAATGTTCACTACTTTAAACCTTTCACTCATAGGGGGATGTCAAAGTAGGTCACAACAATAAGATGTTAATGGCTGCTTGTCACCCTTACTACTTCTTTAGCACTATTTTGAAATAGTGCTAAAGAAGTTTGAACGTTCTTCTAATAGCGCTGGCGTTCTTCTAAAAGCCTGCCTACCATTTAGACAATATATACTGGAACTGCAGTAACTCTATTGCTGATTTCAACAATCATAACTAGTTACAAAAATACAACCACTTTTGTCTCCACGCTTAGCGACTAATTTTGCGTGACGGAGGAGCTAGTCCATCGCCCCCACTATCGAAATATGATTCTTAACAATGTATTCATAAATCTGCCACTTTCTACGGGTCATCCTCCAAATACCAGTGTCATATCAAAGAGAAAATTGTGCTTCTGTTTAGCCAGAACAATACCCCACCTGGCCACCAAACCTGGTCAACACCCTGACAAGTCTAACCCATCCCTTTGTACCAGTATTTCTGGTCCCAGTACCGTGCCCTGAGGGGCCCCTGTTTCGTACGGACAAAAGAACGGCTCCCACTATGGCGACACCTGGCGTGCGGTTACAAAGGCGACGATAGTGGTGCGAACGTTGCTGAGGTGTGGTTATCGATGAGGTATGGTGGTCGATGTTTCTGTAGCTTTACCAGCCTACTCGTGAAAAGGCATCACTCCATGTACGTTTTTGATGCGTTTAAGTATTTAATTAATGGCTAAACGTGGGTGCAAATAAACATAAACATAAATATTTATATATAGGCACATACTTTGCTTCTGACCCACACCAGGATACCGTGTCGTGGTAACCAGAAACAGCGACATCACACACATATAAACATCCAAGACTAAGGTTTTTTTTTCTATATCCCCAGCCGGAGATCCAACCCGGGATCTCTCGCATGGTAGGCAGAGCCACAATGGTCTAGGACTATCTATAACTATACAATCTATAACTGGACAAAACAACACACTTTTCTTTAGAGTCACATCAGATCTATAATAATAATAATAATTTTATTTCATCATCAAAATAGTTACAAGTGTTACCAACTTAGTCCTTATAATAATGTCACAATAATAAATTGGGAACATCTGAAGCCTGAACTAGGTATGTATAAATAACCTGTGTTTCTGGCCCCAGCGCAATTTCCGGATTAAGGTTGGATGCAAAATTGATATATAGTTGCGACTATCCGACGGAAAAATGATTATCGAGATTATTATAGAACCAAAAGTATTTAATTACAAAATCTCTCAAACTCAAACTCAAACTCAAACTCAAAACGTTTATTCTGTAAATAGGCCACAAGGGCACTTTCACATGTCATTTCATTTCATTTTTTACTGAACATTTGGTATTATTATCATATTATCAGAAAAAAAAAAGTACTTAATTATTGTTTCTGAGAGATGTAAAGAGTCTCAAATGTCATAATAAAATAATTAAAATATAAATAACAGAGATGTATAGTCTCTTTAGTCAATAATACAATGATAATAGGAGATGTAAATGGTCCCCACAGTCAAGAGTTGTATAATTAAATTAATCTTTGGAGGTGTCTCTTACCATCTAGTTACCCTTTAACCCTCACGAACCAAGCACAGCACGATACAGAGTCCAGAAAGAGCAATTGGACGACAACGCGTCTATAAAACATAAACATTTACATACAGGCACATACATTGCTTCTGGCCCCACACTAGGATACCCTGTGTCGTGGTAACCAGAAACAGCGACGTCACACACATATAAACATCCAAGACCTGGGGGATTGTTTTTTTTTTTTTTTTTTTTCATTACCCCCAGCCGGGGATCGAACCCGGGACCTCTCGCATGGTAGGCAGAGCCACAACCGCTGCGCCACAGAGGCCGTCGTCTATGCTATTTTATCACATTTCCTCAAAGCATATTCAAACATTAAATTGCCACAAACACACCCACTTACATACAGGTACAGAGAGCTTTTTAAAGAAATTGACATACTAACAGTAGCTAGTCAATTTATTTTCGAAAATATAATGTACGTACGCAAGAAACTTACAACATTTTCCAAACTTAGCGACAGCTGTAATGTTAACCTAAGAAATAATCACAGACTATGTGCGCCCCGTTTTAGACTCGCGAAGGTTAGCAATTCTTTCAAGGGTCAGTGCATTCTCTACTACAATAAGATACCTCTGGAGATTTTGAAATTGCCATTTGAACAATTTAAAAAGCATGTTAAAGCGACTTTGTCGAAAAAGGGATATTACAATGTTCAAGATTACTTAAATGACAGGACTGTATGGGGTTAATCTGGCTCAACACAGACCTTGCTGTTAATAGTTTTGTAATTATTTATTCCTGCTTATTAATCATAACAATTAAATTTTTCATATTTGTATTAGTAAAGCACAACCTATTTTTAAAAGAGATCTAAAAATCAATCTGTGGGAGTTTCTACGCCCTTCTTCTCCCACAGTGGTCCAATGTAGAGAAGAGGCAAAAAATGACGTTTGCTAAGTATATGTAAATATCTACAGTAATAAAGTACTTTGACTATTGACTATTGACTATTGACTATTGACAGGCACATACGGGCCACACGATTTGGTGCGCTGCGGTGGCGTGGGAGTTGTTTAGGCTTACCCCCCCCCCCCCCCCCCCTCATATTTCACAAACAAGTAAAGTTATCTTTGTTCATAGATTCTCGGTAATTGTATCGATATCGATAAATAACACACAACTCTGGCTTTGAGACTGCCGGCTGTGCTGTGCCCCTATACCAAGTTAATTTACACCTCTCATATCTCTCATACAAGGGCGATAATCCTCTGAGAAAGTTGCAATGTGAACCTAATTTTACAGTTGCGAGTTTGTTAGTACTTAGTATAGCCTGTAAAAAATAATTGGATACGTTAATTATATTGAACAGCTTCGTTTAGAATTTTGTCGATTTATGGTTTTTTGTACATTAATAGATATACCTAGTGGTTCCGTAGATACATTTTATCATCTACCAACACGCTGATGGTAGAAAATCACGTCATTTTATAACAATTCCGCTTAAATTGTATAGTTTTTGAACTCATAAAGGTTGTAATTTTTTTGTTTTAATTTAATTCAATCCATAGCTCCCAAAGCAACTTATTACATTATTATGCATAGACACATTTGCTTATCAGTAAAAACCCATGTCGACCCCCCAAGTAAGGCACCCTTTTAAACATGTTTTTTATCAAGACAGCTGCTGCGCCCGCTGCCCGCCATATTGCGTGTGACGTCAAAAAGATATCGATCTTTTTTTTAAACATCGATTTTATCGAACGAACACCTGTGAGTCGCGTGCCACTATCTTCCGGGGTCATTGACTCCTTTTACTTTTTTTTTTCAATAGGCCATGGTTTGCGGTTGGCTTGAATAAAAAGGGCAATTTCTAGGGTTTCGAAGGGAAGGAAGTTAGGACAAAGCGTTGAGGAAGTACTCATCTTTCCTATTTTGCTATCGTGATATACTTTGCCCTTACACTTCCTTCATACTTGTTATAAGTAGGCACCTTGAAAATACTTTTTTTTTTGTTTGGCGTGAATCCATATGCTCAAATCCAAATAGTGTACGCAGAGATTCCCTGATTTCTGCGTAAACTATGAAAGTGGACTATGAAAGTCATTGACCAAGATGTGTTGAGGAACCCCAAAAAGTAGAGAGTTTCCAGTATTATATATGGTTTTGTGGGGACAGGAAAACATATTAAAATATTATAATATAGGATTTAGAATAGATTAATTACAATATTGACTGCAGAACCGGTATCGAACATTTTACCAATAAATCAATGAGATCTAAATAATAAGTAAACTACATAGGTACATAAATCTTTGCAAATTATTTCCAAATCAAGATGGCTGCTGAAAAAATACTTACGGAAATGGAATATCTTACCGAATCGATAGTATAATCATTTCTGGTCAGCCTCAATTCTAAATCACTCTCTACACCCGAACGCAAAGATATTGAATTAACTGAATTGTCCAAAATAACATGTATAACAACTTCGCCCATTGCGAAAACTCGTGACCTAAAATATCGAAAATTGATAATAGGATCTCATCGGAAATCGTACCCTCTTTCCCGGGTGCCCCGTTGTCATGACAACGAGCCAACTCGACAACCCCTACTTCACACCACACAAACAGCACTCAACCATCTCGCTCTAACACAGACAATTTTCCCGTAAGCTAAAGTGAGAGAGATATATCTTTTGTTGTAGCGTCTCATGGAAAAGTCGCCCCTACTAAAATCGATATCGTGCAAGGCTAGGCGTCGATTATCTGTTTCTGCTTCGGCTTTCTGCGACAGAGTTGCAACCTGCGACCCCTTGCTCCACATTCGTATCTACCGTAGTGTAAGAGGGTGTATTTTCGTGTGTGGAAATAGTTCTTTCGACCTTTGTCGCAGTGGCTTGGGTTTTCCCGGCCTCGTTGGTTGTGGAAATGAGACTCCATCGACTAAGTATTGATTCCAGCGATCCGTCCGATATTATTCGATTCGCTTTTTGATGTTTTATTGGAGCGACTGAAATAAGTGCCTTTTATGAAATGGACAGCCTTCCCTTCTTCTGGGAAAGAGGTGTGAGGATACGATATATGTATAAAGTATGTTTTAAGTTATTCAAAGTTCGCATTTGTTTGTGGGCTTTGATTTGGTACAAAAAGTAAATGCGTAGTGTTTCCTATCTACCCTTTCCTAAAGGAATAAACTTCTTTAGCCGTACCGTTCGGGTAGAGGAAATCTACGTGAGAAACTCAAAACTCAAATCATTTATTGCAAGTAGGCAAACATAATCCACTTTAACTAGTCAAACACTTAAGTCTCATAAACTAATACAAATTAAAAATAAATTAATGAGTGATTATGGTTTGAGTTTGAAAAAGGAAATTTCCCTTTCAGCTGGTGATTCATGGCTGAATCTCGCACAGGAAATTGAAACTCCGTTAACTCGGGTTGCCATATTTTTTTGACTTAAGTCCAGATGGTCCATCAGATCTGGGGACAAATTGCAGCGATGAAGCGAAAACAGCAAAAAATATTTTTTTGGGTATTGTTCAATGACGACCCTGGTGGCCGAGTCGGCAGTGACCCTGCCAATACGATACAATACGAAGCCAAGGGTCGCTGGTTCGAGTCCCGGTGGGGGCAAATATTTGTTTGATGAGAACGGATGTTTGTACCCTAGTCATGGTTGTTTATCTATCTAAGTATAAAATTTATCTATATAAGTATGTGTATCGTTGTTTAGTGCCCAAGATACAGGGAATCCTACATAGTTTGGGGCTAGATCAATGTGTGTAAATACTGTCCAAGGTATTATTATTAATGTATTTGAATTAAAACGTCTTTTGTATAAATGAAATAAAACTCAAAATCATCATATTATATAAATTTCTACTGAATCGGTACTTCTTCATCCCCAGCAGTATCTTCACGTTTTCGTTTGGCTGCTCCTGATTCTGAGTACCTACCATTCGTACTTGTCAGACGTGAGGGTCTTCTTCAATAAAACTTTGTTTGTTTTTATTTTATCATAAAAACTTGAGCAGTTATTGTCGCTTTTTCGCAATTTTTATATTGAAAATTCCAGCCACTTAGACCCGCATGCGACCTCGGTCTGGTGTCCACAAGTGTTTCACGAGAGAAGAAGGTCTCTGTACTGTTGTCGAAGTTCCGAAGATGCTCTGCGATATTTCCTAGATTTCTCGCTCGAGCTGTCTCAAAAATTCTTAGCCATTTATCTGGGTATGACTTCATATTTCATATTTTTCGTATTTTCTTTATTGCACACAAAACTTATAAAAAAACAATAGTTACATGAAAATAGCGTACAAAGGTGAGTTTATCTCTAATAAGAGATCTCTTCCAGCAAACAAGGATGAGATCGCAAAGGTTGATTGCTGAGCAAGGGAAGACCTATGCGTATATACAACAATATAAGGAAATAAACAAGTACTTACAATAAATAAAATAAATAATATAATTACTATGATAATATACTAAATACTTATAATAAACTATATATACTAATAAATACTTAATTGCATAATACCTATAACTCTAAAGGGAGAAGTAATGCTTCTTCACACGACTTTTAAATATATTCAGAGTTGGACTGACCCTGATGATGCAGGGGAGTGCATTCCACAAACGAATGACTTGAGCCAATTCTCTGTACGTTTTTCACCATTTATTATCTTATACACTAATGTAAATCTACGGGAGGGTGAGTCACAGACAGCGATGCACTGACCAACGGGGAGAGTGTAGCCGATTAGCATTGCGCGCGAGCGAATATTATTACAATCCAGACGTAATTACGAGTCCGGACAGAAGTCCGGACATGGTTACTAAATCCGGACAATCCGGATAAAATCTGGACGTATGGCAACCCTGATTAACTCTACCTTTACGTCGGAATTACGCCCGTCAGAGAAAATAGCAGCAAGAAACTCTACGGGGATGTAATTTTTTTCAATTTTCGACATTTTTTTCATGCTGCAATGTACAATATAGTATCTATAAGTGCCAATGAGATGTCTGAAAATAACATACAAAAAATAAATTAGTATGAACAAACAAAGGCTGTATTCATATTCATATTGTAGGGATGGGCCTATGGGATGTAGTGAGAGACGTGTTTGTTGGTTGAAAGACGGGCGTTTATTCACTAAGGATGGACCCAGACATTGGTTATTATAGAGACATATAGGCTGAAGGTGGTGACACACTATACCTTCCACCTTTTTTTGAAAGAAAAAATTTGGTATCTTATTTTTTCTAACATTAAAACAAAATTTATTTAAAAAATTTAAAATAAATAACATATACAATCCAATCTGTTTTTTTTTCTTTTACTTTCAAATATACTACTTTTAAATAATATGCTGTTATTTATTTCAAATCGAATAACATCATCAACATCAACAAACTTTGCAAAACATCTTACATTTCATTTTAACATTTTAACCTTCTGATAACTCTTCATCTGATAACTGATAATTATTTATACAAAAAAAAATACTGTTATAAAAACATAACCAAAACATCAACAGTAGTGAAGTATAACTAAAAATATTTATTTTAATTTTCAAATTTATTAATATTTTTTTTAACATAAACAATGACAAATCGTCAAATATAATTTTAATCAAAATAATTATCTTTGCATTTTCAATTGTTTTTTTTTTTAACTACACCGCCATTGCAAAAATATAGGTATGAAAACGATACATGTTTACTGTTAATAATATAAAAATTAACCATACATAGGTTGTTTACTATTACTATGGGTATAATGTGGTTTATAATCCACCATTCTAAAAGTAAAGATACATGATAGGTAAATAATTAAAACCTACGTCGATAAAAAAGATTCAAATACTAAACGCAAACTGTTGGTAAAAAAGAATTTGTAGTAGGTAGTATAGGGTAGGGTAGGATAGGGTAGGGTTGGCGACAATAACATTTATTTATTTTTGCTTTCTCATTCAGCAATATTTAAACTCATTCATTTTCTTACTTGCATACCAGACAACAAAAACAGACTTTCCTCTCTACTTAAGTACATGCTCTCAATAACAGAAACAATACTTCTAATTTACTACATACTCTCAAAATTTTACAAGAAAATTATAACTTTATATCCTTTGACATTCTTTATAACTCTTTGTCTATGTTTTATTCAAACTTCTTTTTTTTTCATATATCTAGTAAATACCATTTTTATATTTGTCATATATCTCATTATTACTTTCTTATCCAAAACACACTCTACATAAACATAATATAATAACCATCTTTTCAAAACCCATCAAAATGTACTTTTCTTTTCATAAACAATCTCTTTCAAACAAAGTCTTTATTATAATCTCCTTATCACTTCATATAGGTACTTTAATTATCGGGATCCGGACCCTTTATATTCACATGTAGTGAGTGCACATTTATAGGTACTTTTTATACACACTGGTATTTACTTTATAAGGTACTTTTTATAATAATACTTAAATACATAGACTACTAGTACCTGGCTCGCGAGCTTATTAGGTCATCGATATCCAACTTTCTCACAAAGGAAACTCGTCCACATCATGATCGAAGAGGAAGGATTCGTGCCTTGTACCTTGTACCTTTGAGACTTTGATGAAAATACAATAACATATCGGACTCGCCAATAGTTACGTACCATACTAAAAACATAACTTATACTCAATCAATACGAATCCTTCGAATTTTAAGATATTCTGTAAAGATTGGATGATCATTCCAACTTTTCTCGAAAACTTAACAAACGAAGTGTTCCCAACTAACTTGCTCTGTGGCCTAGAGTAACAATCCTGCACATTCCACACCTTCTCTCAAATTCATACTTTTTATTCCTAAACAAAAACCAACATTCCCAAATCCAAACAAAATCAACTTTCCTATGTAATACTATCATAAAACTCAAAAATATCAAATATGAAATAAACCTTGATAACAACGATTAACTTTTAATTTCATTAAATTTCCATACTTTTCAACTCTCAATATAAAACAAGAAGAAGTGACCATATCCGCTGGTCAGACTATAATTCTATTAATAGACTCGATTGCAATCTGTAAAATAAAATAAACGTAAATGCAATCTCGAAACAATCTTTTGTATTAAACTAACGTAAGTGGTTCCGTCGTTAGTAATGTATTTTAAATCTGAGGTTAAACTACTTTATCTGTAAATTATTCTGAAAACTAATGAAACATAAAAATCTGAACACACAAAAAAAATAACTCAAGTTATCTTCTCTCTAAGACGTACTTATTTAGCATACTAAATATTTATTACACACACTCAACTGATTTTCGTACATACTCATACTATTAAAATTCATTTCATACTGTAATTTAAAAATGGTTCCAAACTTTATCTCTTTGCGGTACCCTAAGCTTGCTATCAATCATTCATCACCTTTTACGTATCTCCCATAGTAGTCAGCTGAAACTAAAATCTTTCGCTCTTTACAAGTCGAACTGTAGTAACATGAACTTATAATAACAATTATTTTAAGTCTGTAATCGAAACAAGTGTTAAGTTCTACCTAATTTTGATTCTTCTGCAGTGTTGCTTGTCCATATTTGGATTGCCTGCGAGAACTGTATTGAATTACTGTGATTGTTACCAAGTCATGAATCATTTATGTACTTGATTGTACATTTGGAGTAAATTTGAATTATGAGGCAAATATTTAATAAAATATTAGAACGATTATAAAACAACAAAACTTTTATCTTCCTACTTCACATATTAAACCACATTCTTCTCATATTTCTCAAAATCGTCTCCTCCAAAAATAAACTACTATCAAAATCCTCATCCAAAATAACTCGTGTCAAACTAATTCAATTTACTTTACGGCCTTCATAAATTCCCAAAAAAAAAACAGTTATCAAACATTTATTCATACTTCTCTTGCTAACTGTACTGTACTACCTACTAACTTTTCATTGTATGTATTCTTGCAAATATTCTTTACTTTATGCAATCATCCTCGGAAAAAAAAATGGTATATTGATATTGTTTTGTATCGTCACGATCCATTTTTGTCAGAACTAAAACAAATTCTCGGTGGTCCCCTAATTTGGTACTCTGTTGTTAACTGTATTGTATTGCATCGCGTTACATGCAAATATGGTTTGAATACGTATTATCTGGATATGTTACTAAGACAATTATTGTAAATACTTTACAATTTAAAATTATATATTCACTGGAAAAAATACACACAAACATACGCCACACAATCAATGTCATCCTTTAACTCATCATCAAATTAAATTATTTAAAAAAATGTAGTTCTTGTCGTCAACCCTTTACAAATTAATCTGAATTATTTATTAAGTACACCATATTCAGGGGTGTAAAGTAAATACTACAAATCATTTATAAAATACTTACTTAAATATTCAATTTCTATTCCATCATTATTTTTCTTTTATATCCAAATTAACAATTTCCGTCAATATTATTTAACACACAAAACAACATCTGATAAAATAAATCAAATTAACTCGCATAAAATGTATAATTCATTGACATGGAATTGGAAAAAATTGGTCACGACTCACTCATGAAGACTTCACGTGGTGCCTATCATTCCTACTGCGTGGTGCTGCAGCTCATCACTCCGGGATAACATCTCCCAGCTGCTCCTCATCGGACCCGTACATTGTGCAGCGTACAATTCGCCCTGCGCCCTGCATCGCACATCATCTAGGCTTGCACAGATCACCCGGCACCCAGCAGGAATCCTCTTTATAATTTGGGTTTTTAGGTTATTTTGTTTTTTAATTTGGTCACTGGTTCTGCTTTTGGTTCTAGTTTTATTTTGCGGTCTTCTTAATTTTGTAGGTATATAATTTTTATGTAATTTTAATCTTCATTTAAATGTCCATTATTTTATCTATTTAAGTAGTTCCTGATATATTGAATCTATTAACAGTTTATTTATATGTATAAAGGTATAATTTTCTTACAGTAGTTATTTAGGTATAATTTTAGCACTTTTTGTCCTTTTCACATTTTATTTCACATTTAGTCCAAAATATCATTTCACTTTACACGAAATATGCCATTCGGCGCAGCACTGCCTTTTAGGGCAGGCTGGCCTGGCAAGGTCGCCATGTAGGGATGGGCCTATGGGATGTAGTGAGAGACGTGTTTGTTGGTTGAAAGACGGGCGTTTATTCACTAAGGATGGACCCAGACATTGGTTATTATAGAGACATATAGGCTGAAGGTGGTGACACACTATAATCATCCCCTCCCCCTCGAGAGGCGAAGGTTGGTCAGTCGGGCGCTCCCGCTACTTTAATTCATAATTTCGACAAAATGACGAATCTTACACTGGAAGCAGTGGAATTAGTGATCAAAAAGTACCTAGAACCAATTGAACGCAGGTTATGTGAGCTAGAAGCTGCTATAGTGCGCCTAGGTGATCAAAAAGAAGCGAAGCAAAGTGATACAAAGCAGAATATAACGGCCGCCATCACACCGCAGCTGCCGCAAAACACCGCGGCACGAAAGAAGCCAATTACGAAGGAGACTACAGGACGAGTGTCGACTTCAGGCCGAGTTGGAGCGAATGACCCAATCACAGCGCGCGAGCAACGCGCCGTGGCTCGAAACAAGCTGGCTGTGAACCAATCAGCGGCGCTCGCTCGACATACTCAGCCGTCTATGCCTACGCTGCCGCCTGCGTCTGCGCCTGCGCCTGCGCAGCCGGCGCAAGATGATGTCGAGGCGATGATTTCTGACGTTGTTGGGAATCCACCCAACCAAACTATTCCAGGGAATCCTGACGTTAAAACAAACAACGATGATGATTGGCAGGTTGTATCAAGGCGCGGACGACGACGAAATACAAGAACCAACGTAGTATGTGGTACAGGTTTGGACGACCCAGATTTACAAACAGTGGAGCGGACGAAAAAGATCCACGCATGCTTTTTACGTCCAGAAGTCACGGCAGAGGCCATGCGAGCCTACATGGAAAAGAAAAAACCATCAGGAAGCTACAGAGTGGAAAAACTTGAGCTCAAGCACACATACTATGCTTCATTTGCAATCTATATCCCGGCAAGTCTATTCGATTTCTTCATGACACCGGCAAATTGGCCTCCAAGGACCGAGGTCACGGAGTGGTTTCGCCCCAGCACCCGGCGAGCGGCGCGCTCGTCACCTGACTCCGGCAGCCCCGGCCGAGCCGTGCGCGGCGCCCCACACGGCGCCCGCAGCGCAGTGGCTCGCGCCCGCGGCACCGGCGCCGGGACCCGCGCCCCAACCACCCCTTCCGCCCCCACAACTACCGAGGACCACCAACACAGTAAATAGACTAAGTACTATAAGCATAGCCCTACAAAATGTGCAATCCATAAACAATAAAACACGAAATATAGAAATGCTAACACAAGACGAATTCAAATGTGACGTTTTAGCCATAACCGAACACTGGTTAAAGAACGATCAACTAAAATGTATCTATATACCTAATTTTAATTTAGTATCAAGCTATTGCCGAACAAATCACGAACATGGTGGCTCATGTTTATTTATAAATAATATGATAAAAGCAATTGAATATCCTGACCTATGCAAACTGTCCATTGAGCGGTATTGTGAAATATCGGCAATTAAGTTAATAGACTACGATTTACTTGTAGTATGTTTTTATCGCACGAATGCTATCAAAGCATCAGACTTCATAGCTGTACTGGACAAACTTCTCGGTAAGATCAACGACACCGGCCTCGAGTGCATACTCGTAGGAGACGCGAATATTGACACGCTAGTTAGTAGTTCTGAAAATAAAGAGCTCATTGACACGCTCGCATCACACAGCTTCAGGAACTTGGTGGACTTCCCCACGCGCATAACATCAACTTCGGCGACATCACTCGACCACGCGTACACCAACACTGGGGACCGGTTCAGGCCGGCCGCGAGTCCGCTCACTACCAACCTGAGTGACCACCTCGGCGTGCGCGCGGAGCTGGTGTGCGTGGGGCGCCCCCCCGCGCCGCCCGCCACCCGCCTCGTTCGAGACTACACACAACACGCGAGGACACAATTCGCGTTAGCCATAGATAGTGTGGATTGGGAAGATCTGTTCTGCAGCAAAACGACTACAGAGGAGATCGCCCAATCTATAATTAATGTTGTTATATGTAAATCGCAAATATGCTTTCCCTTAAAACGCAAGCCAAATATAAATAAAGAGAAATCATGGCTCACTAGCGAAACACTCTGTCTTAAGTCCTTGGTGTTCGATCTCATTGAATTTCAAACTTTACATCCTAACGACACAACTATTAGCGATAAAGTTAGACAGATGACCGAGAAACTCAACGACAAACTTTACTCGCACAGACTTCAACACTTTTCCGCATTAATTAAGAATAGTGACACCCATATTAAGACAATGTGGCGTATAGTGAGCACCGAAACTTGTAAAAGCCAGAAATCGAATGTTGACTATACGCAACTTATTAAACACCCGACTGGGCTAGACTTCCAATCTAATAAAGAAGTTGTCGACCACCTCAACTCCCAGTTCGTGAATGCAGCCCGCCTGTGCGGAGCTCCGCAAGCCGATCTGTGCGCCGCGCGCGCCGCCCTAGTTGCTGCGCGCGCGCCGAGTGACACGTCGCTGCGACTCCGCCCGTTCACACCGGCGGAAGTATACACTATTATAAAAAAACGAGTTGCAAATAAGCCTACGAAAGACATCTATGATATCTCTATCAATATTATCCACAATATAGCTCGTAACTTATGCATCCCACTCTGCATTATGTTTAATAAGTGTATCAAAGGTGGATTATATCCTAAATGCATGAAGCAAATTAAAGTTAGTCCATTATATAAGGGAAAGGGGGGTAAAGATAGCTCTAGCAACTACCGTCCTATATCAATTATACCGGCGATAGCTAAAATACTGGAGAACGGTATCAGCTCCCGTCTGACTAGTTTCCTGGATAGCACCTCTGCTCTCACTGACCGGCAGTACGCGTACCGTGAGGGCCGCTCCACCACCAAGCTGGCACGAGAGGTAGTGTGTCGAGTGCTTGAGGCTCGTGAGCGGCAAGAGGCCGTTGCTGTGCTCTTCTGTGACCTCTCGAAAGCATTCGATGTCGCAGATCATGATGTCCTACATATGAAGCTCCAGCACTATGGCATCACAGGGCCGGCCTTATCGCTGCTTACGAGTTTCATGCAAGAAAGAACGCAGTTCGTCGTTGGTGCAGCAGGCGCTGTGAAGTCAGACGGACTCTCGGCAGACATGGGCGTACCACAAGGCTCTTCATTGTCAAATATTGCCTTTTCCCTGCTACTAAACGATCTGCCAAGTGCGTTTAGAGAGGGGGAGATTTTCTTGTTTGCCGATGACGTAGCGGCAGTGGTAACCGCTCCAACACTGGCATTACTGGAGATGAAGCTTAATGCAACCGCCTGCCGCATGTGCCTGTGGTTTCGCTACAACGGACTCCTACTTAATACAACAAAGACGCAATTCATCCAGTTTGATCTCTCTGGACGTCGAAGGCCTAAATTGGAAGTCGGCGTTGATGGAGCTCAGATTGAGCAAGTCCACACTGCACCATTTCTAGGCTTTCAGCTGGATCAGGCGTTAACTTGGGACGCGCACATAAATAAATTATGCAGCAGACTGGCGAGCGCATGCTTCGCCTTAAGCCGGCTCTCATCAACACTCCCTGCAGAGTCGATGCGGACGTGCTACTTCGCGTCGGTGCACTCGCTGCTGCAGTACGGCGTGGAGCTGTGGGGGCGCGCGGCGCAGTGGCACCGCGTGTTCGTCCTGCAGAAGCGCGCCGTGCGGCTGCTGGCGCGGGTACCGACTGACGAGTCCGCAAGGCCGCATTTTAAACAACTTAAGATTCTCACACTGCCTAGCCTACTCATTTTCCAAGTGGCCACATATGTGCGAGAGAATATTCACCTATACAAACAACTTGGCGAAGGGCATAGGTACGAGACGCGTAACTCCAGAAAAATAGCCAAAATTGCGCATAAACTTGCGAAGACGAGCAACACCATCCACGTTATGGGTCCGGTGGTGTATAACAAGCTACCTGGGGCTGTTGTTGATGCTCCAAGTGTGTCAATTTATAAATTTAGATTGAGAAAATGGCTTATCGAGAAGTCTCTTTACAGCTATGATGAATTCTTAGCGTTAAGTTAAGCAATGACTCGAGATTATTAATTTATTATTTACAAAATGATTATTGTTAGTTTTTGTCTTCTTTTTTGTTATACCTACATATTATTATTTTTGTGACAAATTTATTTAATTATTTATGAATTTACTGTGTAACTTAAATTAACTAATTTAACGTACAATTAATTGTTAATGATTAGATTATGATCTACATTAAGACATCACATAAATTTTTGACTTGTAATGTATATTATCAATAAATAATGTCTATGTCTATGTCTATGTCTATGTCTAATATTCTTTATTGCACAGAAATCTTATAGAAATAGTAAGGTAACAAAACATTTTATGAGCAAAGGCGAGCTTATCTCTAAAGAGAGATTTCTACCAGCAAACCTAGGTAGGACAGGAAAAATTGTGCAACAGGAGAGTCCTAGTGCGCAATAAAACTGTACACATCTAATTGTTTACAACTAAAACATAATAATTTAATACATGATATATACTAATTAAAATACAAAAGCAAAAAATTTTATATATATCAAACATATACTACTTATATATACATATATAAAAGTACCTATCACGAAAGAGAAAGGAAATGCTCTTTCAATCTTGTCTTAAAAGTGAAAATTGAGGGACTATCTCTAATAGCGCAGGGAAGTGCGTTCCACAGTCGGATCGCCGTTAACCTAAACGAGTGTTTGTAAGCGGCAGTGTTATGCCGAGGAGTAGAGAGAAGAGACATCGTGTGGGATCTCCAGTTGCTATGCCTGGAGGAAATAAACTCGAAACGTTCTCGAAGATATGAGGGGTAGCGGGGATTTCGCAAAATGTTGAACAGATAGGAGAGAACGTGCATATCACGACGAAGGCGGATCGGAAGCCACCCCAACTCCTTGCGGTACTGTGAGACATGGTCATACTTGCGCAGCCCGAAGACAAACCGAATCCCGAGGTTTTGAAGTCGTTCGAGTTTGTTCAGTTGTTCTTCGTTCGCACCGATCCAGCAAACATCTGCATAGTCGATTAAAGGTAGTAGGAGGGACTGGGCAAGGGTGATTTTAGTCTGCTGTGGCAGGAAGTGCTGCAATCTCCGTAGGGAGTGAAATGACGCAAAGACTCGTCTGCTGACCTCACAAACATGGGGCGACCAGGACAACAATTTATCAAATACAACCCCAAGATTCTTGGCCTTCTCGCTGTATGAGATTATGTTACCATCATACACTATAGGGTCGACGGGCATTTTCTGAACTAGGTTATGAGAGTGACGAGTACCCAAAATCATGGCCTGCGATTTGCCCGGGTTGACAAGCAGACCATAAGAGGTAGCCCATTTCCTGATGTTATCGAGATCAGCATTCAACGCCTCTACTGTCAGATTCACATCACACGGAGAGAAGTGCCGATATATTTGAAGGTCATCTGCGTACAGATGATAAGAAGAGGTAAGAACGTCAGAGATGGAGTTAATGAATACCGAGAAGAGGAGAGGAGAAAGGATGCCTCCCTGCGGAACACCTGCGGAGAGATCACACCAGTCCGTTGAGATCTCCTCAGACTTAATGCGTTGCTGGCGGTCTCTCAGGTAGGAGTCAAACCAGCGAGCAGAGTGCGAGGAGACATTAAGTGACTTTAAAATTTCGACTAGTATATCGAAATCGACGCAGTTAAAGGCGCTACTGAAATCAAGCAGTGTAAGGACCGTAAGCTGCTTTTGATCCATAGCTAATTGAATGTCGTCAGTGACTTTGAGCAGTGCTGTGGTAGTGCTGTGACCCGGCCTGAAACCTGATTGGTGGGGATTCAGTAACATTTTTGAGGAAAGGTAGGAGGAGAGTTGGGAGTGGACAATTGATTCCAGGACTTTGGAGAGGATAGGCAGAATAGAAATGGGACGGAAATCTTTAAAGAAGGCGGGATTAGACGTTTTGGGGAGGGGAATCACAAGTGCCAATTTCCACTGGCTGGGGTAGCAACATTGGTCAAGCGACACATTAATTATGTGGGTGATGAGAGGTAACAGTACATCAATGATAGTTGTTATCATCTGCGAACATATCTTGTCCTCACCTATGGCCTTCGACGAGATTGCCAGTATTGCCCTCCTTACTGCGCCGATTCCGACAGGGATGAAATTAAATGCTGAGGTGAGGGATGATGCCTTGGACCGTAGGTTACGAAGGGTTGCATCCTTGACGAGGGAGTCTATCGCGATAGGGGGAGTTGCAAAGAAACTATTGAGACCCCGGAGATCGACATTTCCGGCTGCCAATTCCTGTGACTTACCAACACCAAGGGTCTTCAGGAACTTCCAGACCTGTGCTGGAGTATAGCTCTCGATACATTCGTAGATATGACGGCGTTTAGAATCACGACACAGGCGAGTGCAACGATTACGGAGGCGTTTGAAAATTAAAAGATTCTCGTCGGTCGGATCCCTCTTATATCTAGACTTGGCACGGTTTCTCTTAGCCATCAGACCCTTAATGGTGTCAGTAAGCCACGGTGCAGGAAGATGCTTCACTTTAACCCTCTTGACCGGAGCATGCTTATCAAACAAGCTCAGGACAATAGAGTTGAAGTTCCGTACTTTGTCATCAATGGTCTCACTACCGTAGACAGGCGACCAGTCGACAGAGGAGGCGTCTGAATTAAGGGAGGTTATATCCATGCCCTTGAAGCTACGAATGTCAAGGAATTTAGGCTGTAATGAACATAACTTATGAGAAACCAGACTGGACCAGTCCCCCCAAGCAGCACCCGTTCACGAGTATGACTTGTGCACCAGCCATCACCCCCCTCGCCATATCTGAGGGAGGGGAGCAACCCGCTACCCAGAGGCCGCAAGCATGACCATAAGCTCTGGTTGTTTGGTAACAGACTTGGATTCTACGGTAAAACATTGGTAAAATAGCGTTAAAACATTGTTAACACATTGGTAAAATAACTTTAAAACATTGTTATGAGTCACCTCACACAGCACACTTTTGTACACTTAATTTTATTACCAGACCATTAAATTACTGTTGCATTTGTAAAAGTTACGTTAATTGTAATTATCATGGAGCTTGGGGCGTTCAGGCCATGCATTTTTGTCTTTAACATAGTCATTAATAGTGTAATATGAGCTTAACCTTAATAATGTTTTAAACCTTTTCATGGGTAATTGATCAATTCCCTCTGGTAACTTTTTAGGAACTTAAAGCGTTACAGTTCCCCATAAATGAACCATTAACCTTCTACGACCGAAATCTAGGTACATTCAGTTTATTTTTGTTTCTAGTGTTGAAATTATGAACATCGATTAGCGATTTTTGACAAAGGTGATAATATTTTTCAAAACCAGTTTAAATAAGTTTTCATATATGTATTGACAAACCACTGTAAGAATATTGATCTCCTTAAATCGTTCCCGGAGAGAAACGCGGGATTTCATATTATATATGGAACGAATTGTTCGCTTCTGAAGCACAAATACTGATTGGATATCCGCGGCTTTACCTCACAACAGAATGCCATATGATATAATGTATGAGGAAAACATAATTTACTTTCCTTGAGAGAAAAGCCGAGATAAGCTAAGGTTAAATAGTACCTAATTATTTAGATGGGTGAACAATT
The DNA here is from genome assembly GCA_949825045.1 of Argyresthia goedartella. Taxonomy (NCBI): domain Eukaryota; kingdom Metazoa; phylum Arthropoda; class Insecta; order Lepidoptera; family Argyresthiidae; genus Argyresthia; species Argyresthia goedartella. The sequence continues at coordinate 22,665,664 of OX463834.1, forward strand.
CGTTCGATCACCTTCATGTAAGCCTCTCAATCTCGGAATGATCATGAGGAATTGACGACCCCGAGGTGCGCAGGTCTTAACTTGAATTCAAGATTGAGCCTCACACTACCACGCTGGCTCGGTGCGGGTTGATGGAGAGGTTTCGGGCTGGCGGCCAACCCGGCTGCCAGAAACTTTCAAACCTGCTTATAGCTAAGGGCTCTTTTAGGGCCTTTTCAGTGTCGTGCGGGTTTCATCACGCACGCGGGGTTTACTATGGGATTGTGTCCGCATAGGGCTGAAGACAGTATGGTGCCCCGCGTCAGGACAAATACTCACGGTTGTGTTGTGCCGTGAGGTTGGAAGGACATGTACGCCAGCCAAAAGTTTGTTGTTCGCTTAGCACCACCCGGAGGACACGTGCAGTGTTTCGGTGGGTAATCTCCTGCGGACGTGAACACCTTCATGTTCGAAGAACTTTTCTGCCCTCCGGTCCGACGTCTGAAACCTCGCCGCCCACCGTATCTTACAGCCAAAGACCTGAGCTAAACCTCCCAATGAAAATTGACCCACAACAAACGACAAAAGAAACATTGGTGCCAACTTAATAGGCTGGACTGGAGATGGCCACACCGGAGAGTTCACGAGGCGATGTGGATGGAGGAGTCTTGCACAGCCTCAAGACATTAACCATATAATGAGGAACTGTCCCCACAGAAAATATGATGGTGACGCAGCAGACCTGTTCACTCCTTCCAATGATGTAACCGAATGGGTTAAAAACCTAGAAATAAACTTGTAATATACGAAACTACTGCTACAATTTAAGCTATACGACTAAATAAAAATACCCACGACGCTGATTTCATCAGGCTCGCGGGATGGTCCCATAACTCCATATATCATACACACACATATATCACCCAAATGGGCAAATTGCAGGTTGAAAGCCTTCAGCATATATACCGAGGCCATGGCTCACAGTGACATCGAAAGATAACTGTTTCACTGACCAGTGGTTTTTTTTAGTCTATATACTACACGAGCTGATTCCCGCTCAATGTGTAGGGACCCGGACAAAGTCAAAGTCAAACTTTATTACTGTAGATATTTACATATACTTAGCAAACGTCATTTTTTGCCTCTTCTCCACATTGGACTACTTTGGGAGAAGGAGGGCGTAGAAACTCCCACAGCTTGATTTGCAGATCTCTTTTAAAAATAGGTTGTGCTTAACTATTACAAATATTAAAAATTTAATTATTATGATTAATAAGCAGGAATAAATAATTACAAAATTATTAATAGCAAGGTCTGTGTTGAGCTAGATTAACCCTATACAGTCCTGTCATTTAAGTAATCTTGAACATTGTAATATCCCTTTTTCGACAAAGTCGCTTTAACATGCTTTTTAAATTGCTCAAATGGCAATTTCAAAATCTCCAGAGGTATCTTATTATAGTAGAGAATGCACTGACCCTTGAAAGAATTGCTAACCTTCGCGAGTCTAAATCGGGGCGCACATAGTCTGTGATTATTTCTTAGGTTAACATTACAGCTATCGCTAAGTTTCGAAAATGTTGTAAGGTTCTTACGTACATACATTATATTTTCGAAAATAAATTGACTAGCTACAGTTAGTATGTCAATTTCTTTAAAAGCTCTGTTAAGGGGTCTGTTCGTTTTAAATTATAAATTACTCGAATAGCTCTTTTCTGTAAAATATAAATAGTTTGAATATCCGCTGCTTTCCCCCACAACAAGATACCATAGGACATGAGCATGACACTATGAAAGTAACTAAAATATAGTAGCCTAGATGTAGCCACATCCGTGCTTTGTCTGATGTTCCTAACAGCGTAAGCCGCAGAACTCAATTTACCAGCTAATTTATCTATGTGGGGTCCCCACTGCAATTTGCTAATTCTAACGTGCTGTTGTCTAAGACTAAACTGGTCTCAACTTGCCTGACATTTGGAAGTGAGAATTTGATACACTTGGTTTTACCAGCGTTTAACAATAAATTATTAACTGTGAACAAATTCAAGGTTAAAGACAATACACCATTAACATCATCAAAATCTCCTTTTTGTCTTTCAATTCAATTCAAGACATTGCAGGGAGGTCTGACTGCTGGGCATGGGTGATTCCATTTTTTTCCCCTCCAACAAAAAAGCTCGAGTGCGCGAACATTAAGGCTGCATAGCAGGTACCAGGGTGTTAAAAATGAAACTCAAAGTGTTGTGTTTGTTCATTTTGTATTGCATTTGCATCAACTGTAACACTTTTCAGTTTTCTTCCATATTGAGCAAAGTTTACCTACTTTTATTATTAACTGCCTTTTGTTCGGTGCGAAGTTACTCAAGTATAAGAATAGTATTACTTAGTAATCGTAGAACGTCGTGTGTAACACTGAATAAAGCACTTAGAACTAATTAGCTCTAAAATGAGTGCGATAGAACTGCTATAATGCTAAAAGTTGGGCCAACGTAAAACAGACCGTATTAAGGTAAAGGGTATCTATTATTGGCTATGAAATGGACTTCTCTGTTTTTCGAACGCTGTTGATTATTACCTAAATAAATGAATAAGTGGTGATGTGATGGCCTAACATTGATGAATATTATTTAGGAAAAAGTAGGGTAAAAATTATATTTATGGTAGATAGCTGGTAACAGCTTGGATTTGGAATTTAATGAAGAAAAAATGGCAACATTAGTGTCATTGTAACGGAATGCGGCCTGTTTTATTAGATAATCAACTATGTATATTGTATAATGTATGATGTAATATATGTTTTTCAGACTTCTGCGTGTTTTTAAAATTTCATTTTTAAAAACACGCAGAAGTCTGAAAAAATTGCCATCTTTTTTTTCAACAATAAATTTCCAAGATATACATGCAATAACTAATATATATACCCGCGCGATTCAAACTTAAAACTAAAAAGATTTTCAACTTGTTTTTTTTTTGTTTTATAGAACACAAACCGTAAGGCGAGATCCAAACATGAGATCACAAATAAGGGCTGTTACTGGGAAATACCTACCACATAGTAATAAGTAGTGGTAAGGCTGTAGCTAGGAGTTCAAGTCAAGTATACTTGGCTTATTATTATAAGCGAGCAGTCCTCTCTGTCTCTCTCACCCCTATGCGAGAAAGAGAGGTCACAGCTCAGAACCATAGAAACTTGGCACGGACAGTAACAGGAAGTCAGGAGGTCAAATAGGGGTGAGCTACCGTACCGCACGCAAGTTAAAAGATTTGAACCCTGTTAGAGAATATGATTGTATTTTTCTTGGAAGCAAGTTGGCTTCGGTAATTCTTTATAACTAAATATTCAAGCAAATGTTAATAAGTCCGCCTAAAAATTGCACTTGAAAAAGAACGTGAGAAAATTATGTTTTGTTAAAAGGGTTAGAAAAAACAGCATGAAAATACTAAGTACTACTGAAGTATTACTTAGTTAGTTAACTTGAGTAATTTTGCACCAAAATTCGGCATAACAACGCATGCTATGTCATATGCTCTGTTCTCCCATGACAACACATACCGACACGAACGTTCCGTGTCAAATATTCTGTTCTCGACAACATATACCAACACGAACGCACCTTGTCATATGTTCTGTTCTCGACAACATATACATCAACACGAACGCACTGTGTTCTCGTATTTTGTTTAAGCTTCAAGCACCAATTTTGTTTATAACAAGTCGTTCGAAATAATTAAACGACTAAAATTCTATAAATATTCTTACTATGTATACGTTAAAAATACATGTTATAACATTTTTACACGCCTATCTGTAGTTTATTATGGGTGAATCAAATGATCGTTGCTTAATGTTACTTCTCGATTTAAAGGAAGCTATGAACCATGTTTTGTTTTCTACCATTTAATTCATAAGTATTTCTTATCCAAATTATAATTATGATCATTTGATTCGAGTTGTGCCTACAGCAGAATGACAGTTGCAAATTATAAAAAAGTAAATTACAAAAAAGTTAGGACATAATGGTGACAAACATCAAACATAACACATAATATAAAGAATCTAGAAACTGTTAAATTTACAAATTATAATTAATAATATCCGGAACTTATGTACAAAACATGGACGTGGACACAATAATAAAAATAATATACTATTCACTCAATAAATTCGCTAATTTTATCATAATTGCACAACAGGTGGACTAAAAAAACATACCTAAGAGAGTATTTTCCACTATGGTTAATTATTTCCTTAGAATTATACTATTTACGTATGTATGTTATTATTTCAGAAATTCACAAACTTAATAATACGACGGATCTGTTCATTACAACTCTTTACGAAAGAAACAGTTACTTATAAAAATTATGTGCAAAAGTTTTTTTATTAATACGTGTTATGTTTTATTTAAGAGCTGAAAATTTTAAAAAGCCATGCGAGAAGTAAGTTCTAAGTTTTAAAGAGTAACAAAAGCGTGTCTAATAAAATTTGAATACGCTATACATGTGTCAGTAAAAGTATATACTTAAATGGGTACAATGTAGGTAGTTACTAAATTATACAATATACATAGTTGAAGTATAATATTTCAGCGACACTACGCCTTTAAGCGTTTCTTAATAGGTAGGTATACGTACAATTATTCGATGAGGGGTTACAATATATTAAAACTAAATTTCTAGACTGATGGACGTCCGGATTATAAATTTTGAAACTTTTAAACAACACCACAGACTTAATTAACCCCAGGGACAAGTTGCCTCATCGGCAGATGAAAAACATATCTGGCGACTTTCGATGTTTTGGCCGTTAAGTTAGTTAAGTTTGTTTGTCTATAAGCTTGGGAGTAAGATTAGAAAATTTGAAAATTAAAATTAACTCTCCAATATATTTGAGTGGAAAAATATGGGCAATGGATCTATACGATTATAAGGAATTCATCTTAAAAGCCAGCGAAGTAACGTCCAGAACAAATAATGGTTCCATGCATCAAATCAATTTTAACTTTACAATTCTAATTAGCACGTTGTATAGAACGCATCATAAATATAGTACAATATTGTTGTATCTAAGGCACATAATGTTTAGGCTTTCAATTATTATTCCATATCCTAACACTGGTGCTTAAAAAACAACTTTCACGACTATTTGTAACTGCAGATAATTCTAATTCACAAGCAAAAAAACTACCTACCACAAAATAATAGTTGCAGCAACGCATAGTATTCCAAATACCTAGTCGGTTCATAAGTTCTGTCACAAATATTTTGCCGCATAGTAAAAAATACCAAGTTTTTTTTTATTTAATACTATATATGGTTTGATAGCTCATTAAATACTGATAAATTAGAACGATTATTGGATTTAAATGCTTAAAGCCATATTACACAAATGCTAGTTTCTTCAGAGATTTTGCACTTTTTTACCCAATCAAAAATACGGACGTGATCACTTTATCTTTTTTCCATGACTCTTAAAACCTTTCAAACTTACGTGAGATTTTAGTCAGAACCCTCCCTGAACCCCTTACCTTCATTTTGAAGCATAAGATAACTAAGTCTGGGTAAAACTAATTTTCATATTCACATTTTACGTAGTGTACTTGTTGCCCACAAGATCATTTTTATACGTTTTTCTGAAAACGTAAAAAGTACGGAAAGTTCTCTTTGGGAGCAGTTGGAACTGAAAGCTAACAGAAAATCAAATGCTAGTTGTTAAGCATGGTCTAAAATCGAGGTTTCATAATAAATAAAAAAAAACCTTGTTGGTTATCTGGAACACTGTTTTTTTATTAAATTTGTGGTAAGTGGTATTTTTGTCAGTTGCGGCGTGTTTTGGGTTCGCGATTGTCTTAAGTTATAAGGTATTTTTGTCATATTGCGATAATCGTACAAAATGTATTGTATTGCAATTTGATTCGTATAAAATAAGCTTTTTAATCATGTATAATACGAATAAGAAAAAGTTTATTGCTGAGTTTTATCTATCAAAAGCCTTGTGACAGAACTTAAGGACCGACTATGTAGTTTCAGAAGAACCGATCCAACGTTGCTACAAATTGCGGTAAAATGACCTGAATGTCAAATGTTTAAAACATCTCTGCTCTTAAACACAGTGTGCTTTTGTTTTTTTTATGTCGCCAATTATACAAAACACTATCTCAATATAAGACACGTTCAGAATGAACTAATAGAATCACAGTCTAGAATTTTCGGCACCAATGAACTTTAAATTCGTCACCAATTTTCGCTCACCGAGTTTTCCGAACAGACTATAACTCGGCAAAATGTTGTTGCATTAACCATCTGAATAGTTTCGACAAGCCTTACGTGACATTTCTATTTTGCTAACTGCTTTTTACCATCTAATTTATTGCTAGCAATTGACTATCTTCCGCATTTTGTATGTTCAACTAAGTTAGCTGTAATTAACAAGTTTATACTGTTTGGTAACATATTTGATGGGTCTTGAAAATTAACTCGCATATTCAGATTGGCAATTTAGTGTAGATTTTTTATATGGCAACCCAAGTGTCAATTGGCCTCTGTGGTGCTGCGGCTGTGGCTCTGCCTACCATGCGAGAGGTCCTTGGTTCGGTTCCCGGTCTTAGTTGTTTATAGGTGTGTGACGTCGCTTGTGGTCCCCACGACACAGGGTATCCTAGTGTGGGGCCAGAAGCAATGTAAGTGCCTGTAAAAAAGTGACAATTCAGCGGGTTCCCACGTGCTTTATTAAATAAATCAAATATTGTATTTAAAATGAACGCAGTATTCCGCAAAGGTGGCCATATTTTTTTCCCCCATTAAATTGCCAATATTCACTAGATGTTACAGACAAGTGCAGTCTCATAAGAGTCATATAGGGAGCTTGTATCTATCGTACAAGTAAATTTTCAATCGCACCAATTATTAAGGTATAATTCGTTATATAACTACGTTTTTGCACCGTTCTGCGTTTCTATCATATTGCAATGTAATCTAAGGAAACCAGTCTGTCCTCATTGACATGCAAAAATAATGTAAATCCCAGAATATAGGATCAAACTAGTTTCAGTACAAATATCTAGCTTCACTAAAGCTGTTTAAATATTTTACTTTTTCGTTATAATTTTTATTGCTCGTTTTTGTTTATTGCTACCTTTTCTAGGAGACTAGTATTATCGACTACTGTTAACTGTGTAAAAGAAATATACCAAAATTTAAACTGAAGTCTACATTATCCATACATGTTAAGGCTTGTTTTAACTTATTTTGTATAATTAATAACGCACTACGTTTCAACAGATTAATATCATGAGTAATCACAAATTCTGAGTATTTTTGTAAAATCATTGCAAATGAGAGATACTTTTTTAATCTAAAGGCTGAGAATCATATTCATCGTAGAGAAAAAAAAACTTACTAGTATATTATGTTTTCTTATTTTTTGCTGCAAGTAAACTATTATATTAACCTTTGTTAACTTATCTGTATAGTACCTAGATATCTGTATAGTACCTAGATTACTTAGGATAAAAAACGATACTTATACTTTTTGGGTTCAATTATTTTTAATTTGGCCACAACTTAGTACCACCCCTTACTATAAAATGTAAGGGGTTAAATGTAAATATGTTTTTATTTAATATTAATTTACATTTTATACTAATGACTAGCTTTTCTCGTATGACCACGGGATCGCAAAGAAAATGACGTTGTATTTATTTATATGAAAAATGAAAATAATTTTATCTACAATTTATTATTAAGGGGGATTATTTGACAACTGTTTTGTATGGTCATATTACTATCGAAAACCTCAGTGGCTGGTGTTTCATTAGCTATTTACGATACTACAATTATGACCAATTTTTATAAATATAGGTAGTTATACATGTATCTTCCGTTTACGCGGATGGATTTATAAAAAGAACTCTCTACCATTTACAAATCTGTATCATATAAAGTTAACAATATTGTAGTTTTATGAAAGGCACCTATAGAATGTCCCTCGACATAACAGTCGGACTACCTCCGTCTTATTCGTTGTCTTTCGATTAATTCACTGAAAGACAACCAACATTCTACAGAAACTTGTCTCGCAAAATCGAAAGAGAAAGAATAAGATCCCTAAATGTTGTCGCCACTAAATTACAACTAAACTAACTCTTAAGCAAGGCTCGTCTGTCTTAAATATTTTATATAATAAATAAAAAAACTACTTCGCTCTCTTACAGCTACGTCGTTACAAAACACACAACAACGAAATAAAAAACAACTTAGAATATCACACTTTCGTTGATGTAAAACTCGAAGTTTAACGCATTCTTGGAAGCATTGGTTTCTTCTCAGCAACTCTACATACCTTCAAATGGGGTGACTAGAAATCTGTGGGTGAGTAGTAAACTATTGGGAAGACTAGAACAGTTTTCCGGTGTGAGAGGCTCACTGGCATTTCCCTGAGCCGTATTGGGCAAGCTAGGACATTTTGGAGGAGGGAGGGTGAACGCCAGTGATCTCTTCTCACACCGGAAACTGTCCTACTCTGGCTCGAATACTTTCTACAGCGTGTAACTGAGGAGATGTAGGGACATAAATCCGGTAAACAAACAAATTAAACACAGCATAACCCTTTTTCCCCTACAGGGTGGAGCTATCCGTTGAATGACGTCGAATTTATCGGAGCAACTTTATTGTGCACTTCCCCACTAAGCGTGCGGCCAAAACGTGTGGAAATCTCAAAAAAAAGTAGCTCAGCTCAAACAGACTGGTGAAAGATGTTCAGAACGACGTACAGAGTTACAAGAACCATCACTGTTCACCACTGGATCTCTATTCACCCATTTTGCGGTACCTACACTGTGTGGCAGCAGCAAATCAATTTCGCAAGCTGCAACCTTTCTTAACATTTCATTATTTCTAAATTACTGGAAGGCTCGATCATAACATATTATTTTATGCTATAAAAATAAGAATATAGTATTGCTGTTTTTTCCTCGTAGCCTAGAATTGGAGTCATTTTATTACATACACCCACCAGTTTTTAGTCTCCCGCATCTGTCCTGCTCTCCCAGAACCGCATAACCCACAATATTTACTATACGGTATTCCAAGACTTCACTAAGATTCAAAGTCGAGATTTATAACCTCACTTGATATTCTACTCCACGCCTCTCAGACATCTTCCGTCTCAGTCACACACGCACCTGTCAAACACAAGATGCTTCAAGGCGTGTGTGGCGTGAGTCTAAATGTCCGTCAGGCGTCTCGTTGACTCCACTTTACATTAAAGCAGTGCAGCATTTAGCTTCACATTAGTCTTACTCTGAATCTTAGTCCCGGATCCACAGCCAATAGCTCAAAGTTTGAGGGCCTCTCAAAGTCATGCTGTCACTGTCTCTCGCTATGGATATGACAGCATAAGTATGATATTTAGGGCTGCAAGATAAAAGCCAAATCAAGCTCTAATCTGAGGTCAGTGCGATACAAATAACTATGGAATTTCAAAGTTAACTCGTTTGTGATACTATTCCAACAAGCTAACTAGCGTCTAGTTGGCTTGGTGGACTAGTGACTAGTGTATACGGGTTCGCATTGAAATAGCGGCCATCGACCCAACTGCTACTGCGAACCTAATCATACATGGTATCCATGGTAACGGGCGGCGACATATTTCGAACGCTGCATGTAACAAGAATGTATCCCAATCAAGATCGTACAGAGGTAGACAGGAGTCAATGCCTGGTATTGGCATGCTAATCCGAAAAGGCTATGGTATTCAACATTTCAGGCCTTAAGCGGTACTTATTTTTTGAGCAGCCGTATTTGCATAGCCTCGTATCCTAGAGTTCAGACAGTTCTGTGAGAGACGGGATGCCAGTGCGGCGGCGGTGCAGGGGTCCAACGCAAAACGGAGGTCGTCGACCCCTGTCACGGAGACCGCAAATCCGGCGCCGTTTTGTCAGGAGCTATCTCCTCCGTCTCCACGCCTACTGTGGGGCCAGAAGTGCCGGCTGTATCCATCGCTGTGGGCTCCGACGTTATCACGTTGGATTGGAAGAAGCGGTCTGCAGAAGTAGGTAGATTGGTTCATGAGTCAGTTCAGCATCGGAATGTGCTGAGTGACAGAGAAAATTGCGTGTTTGTCACTGTGAGATTATCATATTGGATGTGGGAGTGAGGGATAAAAAGTGCAATGAATGTGTGAAAAGTGAAAGGCCAATTTCAGAGGCACTGCATAAAATTTGCTATGAGAAATAAGGGTATTCAATAACTCATATACACAGCAAATCCTATGCGGTATCTTTCAAATTAGCGTTTAATGCGTCCTTCCAATCACTTTCACCCACTGTTGGTGGCATCCCCTTTACCACGCCCCACCTACTCCGGTCCTGAGCCTCCCGCCTTCAGCGTTTCATCAGTTCGGTGGTTTGCCTACAGTGTGGCTTACGGTTCAGGGTAGCAATTCTTTTCCACCTTCCACCTTCAGTCATCCCTCAGTTTCCTGCCCAGCACCACTTACTTCACTTTCGTGATTCGCTTGTTTCATAACAGCACAGAAAAAATCTAACTACTACTCCACCAAAGCATCTAGACGCCAGCAGGCATCTTCCGTCTCACACCACACACGCCTTGAAGCATGTTTTGTTTCACAGGTGTGTGTATGAGATGAGGCAGGCAAAGTGAATAACTGAGCTCCTGCTGTCGTGTTGCATTGGGGAATAGTATCCATGACTTCGGTATACCTCAAGACATCAGTGCTGGATTGGCATTGCATTAGCCTCATCCCTCCTGAAGTTTTTTTTACCGCTGGAACCCGATCAGATAAGTGAAATGGCTGCAGGAGTTAGGTTGGCTGAATTAGAACAGTGTCTCCAAAGGACATGCACATGTACTCATGTGGGCCATGTGCAGGCACTTTAACCCCCTGCAGAGGAAGAAGAAGCTTTATGGGTGTAGACACAGACATACCAGTATATGACATGCCGTCGTCCAGTAGAACTACGTGGTCTGGTCCACCTGGTGCCGTCATGATGTTGAACTCCTCCTCCAGGGTCGAGAATGGTCCATTCCATCTGTAATGTATAGTTTTCCCGATAAAGATGTAATGTGAGGGCTCAGACAGATGGCCGATGTAGCAACGGCGAGACTTGTTTACTTTAGTTATTTCCACAGCATTATGTCCTATGGAATTTTGCTGTGGGGCCGAGCTGCTGGATTTGACCTAATTTTTGTTCTACAAAAAAGGGCTATTAGAGCAATTCACAACCTACGCAGTCGTGACTCCCTGAGGGAACGTTTCAAAGAAATTAGAATTATGAAAATATCATGTACGTTCGGAAGAACATAAATAGCTTCACTAAAAATGTTGACCAGGCACAAGCGAAATAATATAAGAAACGGAAATAAAATTTACCAACCTTACTTTAGACTAGCTAAAGTAGTAGAACCTCATTTGTGGGTCTAAGTATACAATAATAGTCAATAGTCAATAGTCAATAGTCAAAGTACTTTATTACTGTAGATATTTACATATACTTAGCAAACGTCATTTTTTGCCTCTTCTCTACATTGGACCACTGTGGGAGAAGAAGGGCGTAGAAACTCCCACAGATTTATTTTTAGATCTCTTTTAAAAATAGGTTGTGCTTAACTAATACAAATATGAAAAATTTAATTGTTATGATTAATAAGCAGGAATAAATAATTACAAAATTATTAACAGCAAGGTCTGTGTTGAGCCAGATTAACCCCATACAGTCCTGTCATTTAAGTAATCTTGAACATTGTAATATCCCTTTTTCGACAAAGTCGCTTTAACATGCTTTTTAAATTGCTCAAATGGCAATTTCAAAATCTCCAGAGGTATCTTATTGTAGTAGAGAATGCACTGACCCTTGAAAGAATTGCTAACCTTCGCGAGTCTAAAACGGGGCGCACATAGTCTGTGATTATTTCTTAGGTTAACATTACAGCTGTCGCTAAGTTTGGAAAATGTTGTAAGGTTCTTGCGTACATACATTATATTTTCGAAAATAAATTGACTAGCTACTGTTAGTATGTCAATTTCTTTAAAAAGCTCTCTTAAGGAGTCTGTTCGTTTTAAATTATAAATTGCTCGAATAGCTCTTTTCTGTAAAATAAAAATAGTTTGAATATCCGCTGCTTTCCCCCACAACAAGATACCATAGGACATCACACTATGAAAGTAACTAAAATATACTAGCCTAGATGTAGCCACATCCGTGCTTTGTCTGATGTTCCTAACAGCGTAAGCCGCAGAACTTAATTTACCAGCCAATTTATCTATGTGGGGTCCCCACTGCAATTTACTATCAATGGTTATTCCAAGAAACTTCGTATCATTTACCAATTCTAACGTGCTGTTGTCTAACACCAAACTGGTCTCAACTTGCCTGACATTTGGAAGTGAGAATTTGATACACTTGGTTTTACCAGCGTTTAACAATAAATTATTAACTGTGAACCAATTCAAGGTTAAAGACAATACACCATTAACATCATCAAATTCTCCTTTTTGTCTTTCAATTTTGAAGACCAGTGAAGTATCATCAGCAAACAACACTAAGTCAGTTAATTTCTCCACCATGAAAGGCAGATCATTAATATATACCAGGAATAAGAAAGGGCCTAATATGGAACCTTGTGGAACGCCAATTTTAACACCCGATCCATCAGATTTTACGCCGTTAACTTCTGCCTTTTGAATTCTATTGCTTAGGTATGATCTTAGTAGATCCAACGCTTTATTTCTAACTCCGTAATGATTTAATTTAATTAATAGCGTATTATGATCAACACAATCAAACGCCTTCGACAGGTCGCAAAAAACTCCGATAGCATCCTGTGCGGCCTCCCATGCAGAATAAATATGAGATACAAGGGAAATACCTGCATCCGTAGTCGATTTACCCCTAGTGAAACCATATTGTTTAGCGTGGAGTTGTTTTGTACGGTTGAAGTGTGAGAGCATTTGATTGAGTATAATCTTTTCAAATATTTTACTTAGTGTTGGAAGAACAGATATTGGTCTGAAATTTGAAGGATCGCCCTTATCTCCCGATTTGAACAGCGGTATAAGTTTACTGTGTTTCATGAGGTCTGGAAAATCCCCATCGTCAACACATTTATTGAATATATAAGCTAAGTGTGGGGCTATAACTAGAATTACTGAACCAATGACTTTGACTGATATACCCCACAGGTCTTCCGTATTTTTTAAGTTAAGTAATTTAAACGTTTTGACAATGTCCTGGGGATATACATGATGAAATTTTAAATATACATTACTGACGCTAGTGTTATTTTTTAATAAAGTCTCTGCTTCAAATGGAGATGAATTTAGACTGTCCGTTGTGAGTACGGGTACATTGGTGAAGAATGTTTCAAAAGCTCGAGCAACATCAGCGTTGGATTTAACAACATCATCACCTATCTTTAGGCAGAAATCACTGTCCCTTGGTATAACTTTGCCAGTTTCGCGGTTTATTATTTGCCAAACTGTTTTCATTCTATTATTTGAATTTTTAATTTTTCTATTGATGTGTAAAGTTTTTGCAGTTCTACAAACCAACTTGAAAGTTTTGGAATATTTTTTAACATAGTCATGAAATTTTCGATCAAAGTTATAGGTTTTTTGATCATAAAGGTCATACAAGATAACTCTACTTTTACGAATTCCAAACGTTGCCCAGTCATTAAATTTAGATTTACCGTTGTAGTCACTGACTTTCTTTAATTTGAAAACTTTATTGAATTCTGTCTGAATAATGTTGAAGAAGTCTGAGTAGATTTTGTTTGGGTTCTGTTCATTAAAATCCGGTACTGGCAAATTTATATCTAAGTTTTTCGTATATGTCTCTAGTCTATGGGATGTAATAGGCCTATAAAATGTTGGACCAGTCTTATCCTTAATACTAATTGGGAATGAAACTGTTTGACCACTGTGATCGAAGGGTAAGCAGTTAATTACATTTTTAGTTGTAAATGCACAGTCACAAAAAACGTTATCTAAGCAAGTTTGGCTTGTAAGTGTAATTCTAGTCGGCTCTAGAAATACATGACATAAATTAAATGATTTGAACAGAGTTATTAATCGTCGCTTCAGTGTTGTATCTACAAGCAGATCTACATTAAGATCGCCACAAATAATTAACTTTTTTCTGTTATTACAAAGTTTAATGAGGGCTTCCTCCATAATTTTCTCAAATATTTCGAAATTGCCATGGCCTTTTTCATCCCTCGGTGGCCTGTAGACACAAACAATAATATGGCTATCTAACTCAACACAGGATACCTCTATTTGTCTTTCAACAGTAAGTGCAAGAATATCTTTCCGTTGTTTCACCTTAACATTATTTTTCACTAAGATTAAAGAACCACCTCTATCAGCAGTCTTTCTATTGTAACAACTGACAATTTTGTAACTATTTATGTTAAAAGACATCATATTTTCCTTCAACCAGTGTTCAGTAACACAAATAATATCAATGTCAGAATTTTTTAGAAATAATTCTAATACTATAACAAAATACCGGAAGAGATATAAAATTTGTCAGAGAAGAAATTTAAAGGCATTTTTAAAAAAACATTAGGTTATAAAGAAAATTATAGGTTAGATGATTACATTAATGACAAAGAGATATGAAGCTCTGACTTTCCAGCGCAGGACAAGAATTTTTGAAAAAAAAAAGAAACCGAAAAGAAAAGTAGACCGTGTTGCAGTGTACGAGTTTCCTGCGCCGCTTCTTAAGCTTCGAAGCGGTAGAAGTTTTTCTTGCATTATATAAATTCAAATGACATACAAAAAGTGTTCGTAAGAATCTATTTTGAATAAAAAAAAAAGTTTGAAGTTTGTACAAAGTTTCGTGCTTCCAGGTCCAGTGGTGTAGGTTGTCTATCAGTCTATTAGTCAGACAGCGAATTCATCGAAGTCCAGCACTGAAGCAGAATAGCAAGGGACTGGAATACATAGAACGCTGTGGCTTGTGCCCAACAGAAGACTGAAGTGAGCGTAGATGATGATGATGGTAACCATTTGTAAGTACCTGGGCGGAGGCCTGGTGGGCGCGCGGGGCGCGTAAAGTCCCAGTCCACCGGGAGGGGAGCCGCCGCCCCCGCAGGCTCCACCCACCCCCGCTAGCGGGCCGTAGCTGAATACCTGTGGAGATGGAAGAGTTAGTGATTAGCTCCTCCTGAGCTGACGGTATGCAGTTGCTGCTACAACTGGGAGTATACATTGTAAAACAAAATATGAAATCAGTTGAACATATACTTATAAACCCCAATATCTGGGCCTATTAGATAGTTAGGGCAATATGAGTGGATTTAGGTAATTTTATCGGCTGATGCCTGATGGAGGTGGTTGAAACTGACTCACCGGCTGAGGCTGACTGTAGAAGTGTTTGGAGCTGACTCATCGGCTGAGGCTGGCTTTATAAGTAGTTGGAGCTGACTCATAGACAGAAGTTGGCTGTAGAAGTGTTGGAGCTGACCTACAGGCTGAGGCTGGCGGTGGAAGTGTATGGAGCCGACTTACCGGCTGAGGCAGGCGGTGGAAGTGGTTGGAGCCGACTTACCAGCTGAGGCTGGCTGTGGAAGTGGTTGGAGCCGACTTACCGGCTGAGGCGGGCGGTGGAAGTGGTTGGAGCCGACTTACCGGCTGAGGCGGACGGTGGAAGTGGTTGGAGCCGACTTACCGGCTAAGGCGGGCGGTGGAAGTGGTTGGAGCCGACTTACCGGCTGAGGCTGGCTGTGGAAGTGGTTGAAGTGCGAGACGGCCGGGTGCTCGCGGTACGGCGAGCGCGGGGCGCGGCGCGGGGAGGCAGGGGGGCTGCGTGGCGGGGAGGGGGAGTGCCCCGGCAGCTCCGACACTGGAATGGGGTATAGGTCGTCTGCTGAAGTCAGGACTTACTGTCTAGTTTAAAGCATTTTGGATAAAGGCCTGGTTAAACAGTGCGAGCTGATGACGTGTCACTAGAAAAATACTGCGCAATGGCATTATTAGATTATATTCATACCGACCCGCACATTACTGTAACTTGTAAGATGAGGTCACAATATCCGAGTAGCTGCACTGCAGTAACTGACTAGCTCAGCTCGAAAGTGTAATCTGCTTAAGGTTAAGAATAAGTATTTTATATACACACGTATCATAAACTTTCTTTACTGCGTCCAAAAATCGCACGTTACTATCAGCATAATGTTAAACTACTTTGTAAAAACTCATTTCTTATCTGAATAATGAATATTATGACCATAATGTGTAAATTTTCTAAATATTATGACATTCAAATTTCGAACGCCAACGCCCGCCTGCGTGCCGCCACTACTTTGTATATGAAGTTGGTACTTCAGAACAACCTTAACAACTCAATGCCACAATGCCGGTCAAACATGCGGTTCCTGAACACATCAAAGAGAGCTTATGATATGTGTGTAGATAAACTAGTGTATGTAACTGTACATAATTAGGCATTATGTATCAGTCACATAAACTACTATTACAGAAATGGTTTTACCCCCTTAGTTGCTTTATCTACACACGTATCATAAACCCTCTTTACTGCGTTCAAAAACCGCACGTTACGATCAGCATTATGTTAAACTACTTGGTAAAAACTCGTTTCGTATCTGGAAAACTACACATTATGGTCATTATGTGTAGTTTTTCTACATATAATGACATTCAAATTTCGAACGCCGACGCCCACCCGCGTGCCGTCCCTAGTTTGTCTGTGAAGTTGGTACTGACATTCAAATTTCGAACGCCGACGCCCGTCTGCGTGAAGTTGGTACTAAAGAACAAGCTAAACAATTGCAGAACCACAATGCCGGTCAAACATGCGGTTCCTGAACACATCAAAGAGAGCTTCTGATATGTGTGTAGATAAACTAGTGTATGTAACTGAACATTAATTATGTCTCGAGTGATATTATTATGAAACTCGCCTTCGGCTCGTTTCATAAACCCACTCTCGAGTTTTAATGCCCTTCATTATGCAGCAGTCACATAAACTACTATTATGCTGCATAAATGAGTAGGTGTCCACATAGCATAAATCGACATAGCATGTGGTATCCTCTCCCGCACTGCTCCATTACCGCAGGAACCTATTCTGGTAAATGCTATGGATTAACAAACAAGTGACCACTTTCCTCATAATTTTAGAGTTTACCTCTTATTATAAGTATCCTACCTGTTGATCGTATAATGGCGACAGGTCTGGCCATGGGTGGTAGCGGGGGAGGGGGCAACATGGAACTGCTGAAGTATGCTGGCTTTGGACTCCGAGAGAGACTGTGCACCTGGAAATAACAGACGAAAACGGTCTTTATAGACGTGGAAACCCTTTTGAAACCTTTCCAGCCTCATGCATCCATAACTATGATGACACACCTCTTATAAGATGGTCAAGGTCTCTTGTTGTTCAGGTTTGTAGTTCTGTGCCCTTTGCTAATGTAGGTGCACAGACTAAAGTGGAACTGGGCCCGCCACGTATATTGCATACACTCAGAAATAATTACTCTACAACGCCACTGAATGGGAGCGATGCGATGTTAATATCAACAGTGTGTAGTTCACACCTCTACCTGCAGTTGTTGTACATCATTAGGCGGCTCTTGACAGACGAACGTCACGAAGTCCCCGAGCGAGTCCTGTGGTGTTGTGTCGTACTTGTGCTGGCTTGATAGAGGCTCGCCTGGAATGGAACAAATATCTATGCTAGACTCAGAATAACGACACTTCCATATTGACAGTAAAGTGCTTTAGATTTTGACCGTCAGAATGGCCGGTATTATCTGGCTCTGAGAGTTTTTTCGAGAATTGCTACCTATCTTAAATAAATGCTACCTACAATGTTAAGATGCTTTCTATTTAAAAGTTGCACAATAGAACTTTATGTTCAAAAGATGTGTGTTGGAGAATATTTACTCATGTCCGCAGAAAATACTTGTAATAAATATATCCCAACGACCAATAAAAGGTTATCAAGTATCATTTACATCAATGTTCTCAAGACGTTAATTTTCAGGTTCAAGAGAGAGACTAAATGTACCTCTAATCTGTCCAACATACTTGGCACGGGATACTGGCTTTATTCCCTCCCAGAATTCAAAGACGTGTTGGAATATCGAACAAATTTTACATTTAAACTCTCACCTGAAGGATGGTTGTCATTAGGAGGTGGTGCGTGCTGGTAGAAGATCGTGTTTGATGATACCAGCGGGGCCTGGGACGAACTGAGACCAGCTGAACTGTGTGGGATACCTGGAAGGCATGGTACACAAGTTTATATATAAACGTTGCTTGTGGGATGCCGTGTCATAAGTTCCAAAAACGGCGACCTCACAAACATAACTAATATTTAACAAGGTATAATCAAGGGGTTGTTAGGGACATCGAATAGGGAAAAGAGAAGGCCCGAAGGTCAGATGACATTGTCAAGGTAGCTGGTAGACAGTGGACCAGACTGGCGGTGGACAGATGCGTGGGGCGGGCTTCGGGAGAGGACTACGCCCAACAGTAGGACGATACAGGCTGATATGATGATATAATGAAACCGATTTAATCAGGAGCCCAATTCTGCAAGCACATTGACCGCTCAGTGACAATGACACGTCGGTGACGGTCAACTTTAGGTATCCATTATTTGGCGTTTGGAGAATCTTTTTTTTAGGTATTTAATGGTAAAAATTGAGGTTCTTGCTAATCATACAAATTAGTTACCAACCAAAGAGAAAGGGATTTCATAAACGCCAGATAAAATATAACTATCATGATCAACCTTCCCGGGTTCGTGAAGGGGGCTGAGTGTTTGATGTTCGCGGATGACCTGAAGCTGTTTTTGATGTGATGCAGATATTGGGTAACTGCAGAGCGATATAGATAGAGTCATGAAGTGATGTCAAGGCAACCATTTGAAGTTTAACAGCTCCAAATGTAAAACTATGACCTTCACTCGGTCTCGGTCGCCACTCCTCCATGACTACATCACTTCAGGTGCCCCGTTTGTGAAGGTTAGCCAAATAGGACTAGGACTGACACTTGTCTCCGAGTTAACATTCAACGACCACATCCGCGAGACGTGCAGGAGAGCCCACAAGTTCCTTGTACTTGCAGGAGAACAACAGGTAGTAACAGTTCGGTTATCGGTTTCGTAGTAATAGTTGTTCAGAACCCATCTATGCTTATTGACGTCATAGCGTGGTTTCTTTTGACTCGGCCGGGATTTCAACCCAGAGACTCTGGCTTGTGACCTTGTAAGGTACAGCCTCGACTTATGTGACACAGAGGTCATAAAAAGTCATTAAATTAAGTTATCCTGTACCTTTTGTTTTGTGATGATTAAAGCAAACGTGTTTTAGTGTATAACAGATAATTCCCGCACTGAAACTTCCACTCCAATATGTAATATGGGTGCTAGCAGAATTACTTGCGTTGCAGATAACTGCAGCGAATGTCGAGCCAGGGCCTATGCAATGTGGGAATATACTTTTACCCATGAATATCTTACTTAGCTTACTTATATAATGTGATTTGTATTAAAAACTGTATTTGTGTGGGATAAATGGATTATCTAATAATATATATATTATCTATTATTAAGATTGCTAAAGAGGCAGCAATCTTACTCGTTGCTGGTAAAGGCCTGGAGCTCTATTTTTTAATTACTAGCGTGATTTAATACATCGCATGCAACTTCGACTTTCAAGTCGCATGACGTCGATTTTTTGTCGTTCGTAATCGGTGTAGCCAAAAATTTGGGAATGTTTTATCCGCTTCGCGCAGAAAAAGTAAAAACCGGTAAATACCGCATGGGAAACGGAACCTTAAATGCTTTCATGTATGCTGTATGTATAGGCTGTATGACCGTCTGTCTATGTCTGTTATATCCCAAAGAAAATGCAAGCAAACGAAAAATGTTTTGGTCTCCCATAGTAATTTGCAATCGGCTGATCGGGTCAATGTACGTGAGATACTATAATTTTTGTCATTTAACACCATATATTTCTTGGGGAAAGTTGTTATTAACCATGCTTACTATTGTTCCCCAAAATATGGTCAGTAGTTCGATTATGTATCCAAAGACTCGTAGCTTTAATTGTTCCAATTCCACTCACCTAATACAAATTTATTACCCCATTGTAAGGTTTGTCAACAATGATTCACCACTTACTAGAATAGCATGGACTAAACAGGCTACAGGCAGCGTCATGTAGATTGGTACGCGGATTGAATATTCATCAGACAAGAGGTTAATGACTTTGATGAGGCGATTGTGCTTTGCTAATTTATTTGTGTGGGCACCACGTGGTTGAATACGCGTTTTGAGTACCACTTTAGCCAACAAACGCATTTTTACTTACTGGTGGCAGAGGCTCCACAGCTATGGCGATGGGCTAGCCCCCTGTACCATTACATATGTTATGATCCAAATAATACTTACTGAAGCACTGTCCTACAAGCATAGTATTAGGCGTCGCGCGTTCTGGCGGTGGCTCGAAGGCGGGCGGCGCTGGACTGTTGTACCCGCAATAGTACCCGGACTCCAGCTTGATGCCGCCTCCGGAGCCTCCCGGGGACTCCGACCCCGTCTCTTGTAGGATCGACGCTGGAAGGGTAGGAGGATTAAATATAATTTTGCATTTGGCCCAAACTAGGTTAACCTTGGCCCCATACTAGGATTCGCCTCCTCAGTCGATCTATCATTGTTGAGGATCTTGTCATGTCACGTTGCCGCCTTAACGAAGATGAATTTTCTTTGACCGAGATTTGAATCCAAGGTCTCAGAAACAGGAGGCTCTATCATGACGGCAGTAATCTTCAACCATAATTTATCTTTATACAAGACCTGCACTATAGGCTTTCTTTGCCTGGTATTAAATACGCGTGTGTTGATCTGTTTTTGAATTTAATTGACTCTTTGGGAACTGGCTGTTTCCGATGATTAGTAGAAATAAACGTCCCAACCACAACGATGACATAGAGCCGGGAGCACGAATTTTTGCGATTGAAAAGAAGATAGCCAATAGAACTCCAAGTCACAAAAGTCATTAGGTAGATTGTTAATTATTTAGTAAGTCCCTCCAAAGACGATAATAATGACAATGAAAGTAAAGAGCCGTCTAGTCATAAGGTATTAAAATGAATTAAGACTTTCATGATTGAATAGACTGTTAGAAAGTTTAGGGAGATCTCTCACAACAAGCATTCGTCTATAATTCAACATTGAAGCATCCGATTTTAAGCCTTAGTGAGTTCAAATTCATATTTAACAAATCGAAAGACCGATAAAATATGACAAAAATACCAATGTACAAAGAATTTGTGTATCTTCTTCTTTAGCGTATTTTTGTACAAGATTGAGCAATACTGGACATTGTACATTACAGGCGAACGCTTGTTGTGAGAGAGTTAGGTGAAACGTACCTTTAGACAACTTCCATAGTTCCTTTGACGAGAAGACTCCAGTTGCTAAAATAATATCGTTGCAAATTACACCGTTGTACGGATTGTGACTGAAGCCTGAAATCAGTTTCAGACGTTACAGATTCTAACAACACACGACTAATTGGATCAATTCCGTAAACAAACTATGGAGGCTACAGGGGATCAAATAAAATGCCTTGCGGGACCCTAGTTTCTATGAGAATTTCAATTTCAAATCAAGCTTTGGCAGTGCATGACATAATTTTAAATATCCAATAAATTCATTACTGACGGGATCGAGAAATAAATAAAAACAAGGGTTGCTGCAAGTATTCCTTAAAATGATCCAACAAAGTGACTTATCGATCATATTGATAATTACTTTTTTAGTAATTGTCAATTATCATTGACTTAAGATGAGATATAGGTTAAGTATAAGAAGAAAATGACATGTTAGCTACATTTGATGATGTTTTCGGCTGACCTTACGATGTTAGTAAAAATTACCGTTTAAAAATAATCAATTTTAAAATTTCTTGGTTGGCGTTTCGTTCTTTTTCTCCAATATTTACGATCTGTTTTGGCAAGAGAATACTAATGTCATCTTACCATCCTTCACCAAATCAAAATTTGTTTTAGCATCACTCAAGAAACTTCTTGTTTGAAGGACACTCAGTCATGCTGTCCCTGTCTCTCGCTTGTAAATTGACAGGGTCACTATGACATTTAAGTAGCACTCTATTTGAGCAGCAGACTAGTATTCCTAGAAGTAATTTCAGTGTTCTCTTGATATCCAATGCAGTGTTGTATCATTAATCAAGGATAAGCTAAATGTAGTATCAAACTTGTCAATAACTTCCATCAACAAAACCAAAATCGTGACTCCAGAATGATAACAACTCTATCAATACAGGGCTGACACAATCCGTAAGCTACAACAACAAGACAGAGGAGTGAAAGACGAAAGATGTTATTCTAACACCGTCAATAATTGTGCTAAAATAAGATCTTTACAGAGTTTGTCAACATTGCTCAAGACATCAATCAAATTAGAATAATTAGGCCCGTAGATAAAAGGCAAGTTAAGACCTAATCTCGGGTAAACGATGAAGCTCTGTACAAAATATCTATGGAATATCAAAGAATATCAGTTGACTTGAGATTAGTGCTTATGCCAACTCACGTTATGTCTTTCGGGGCCAAGAAGAATGTTTACAAGCAGATTATACAGAAACGAACAATATTGACAAGAAAAAAGATAAAAAGAGTGAAAGAGAAGGAACACCGACTACAATTACTGAAAATATTCCAAAAAACCAAAACGAGCATCAAAACAAAACCAGTTGGTTACCGGAGAGAAATTATAATTTAGGGAATTTCCATCGAAAGCGTCAAAATGTGTAAGTGCATACACAAAGCCAATAGGGGTTTAGAATTGAAAAATTTCAATGCACAATGCTAAAACATGACTTTCAAACGTGTTTTGTGCGACATCGATCCAAACTTTTGTTACTCTGTCTTCGAAATATTTGCTGTGGCAATCCAAGATATTCTTACTCAATATGCAGTCGTACAATTTTAATCTTACATAAACCTGATTCCATATTCTATCTTCTATAGTACTCTGTCTACCTTTCTCAGCTTACAGAGAATATCTAACGAATATTTCCTTTTAATTTTCCCAAGTATCTGATGAATTTATGCCATTCTGTTGAAGATATTTATTAGAAAGGAGCTACCAAATCGTTTTCTTCAAAATTGTTGAATGATTTCTGTTCTGTAGCCCACCAAATGAAACTATCTTCTTCTTATAAAATTAAATAATTAATTATTGTAGTCTTGGATGAAGCAATTAATGTTGATAGGCTGTTCGCATTGCCACAATTACCCAAGTGCAAAGTTGGTGCTTGCAAATAGTTCTTTCTCATCATCAGATTGCCACGCCAAACCGAAAACAAGAGCGTCACGACACCGATACGACACGCAAGCCGTTACCTTTCGCCTTGCCCTCATGTTCGTTCTCTTTGTCTCGAGGGGGCGGGGGCGAGAGAGACCCACTTAGGATATCTGAAACCATACATCGTGTCAATTCTATTATTTCTAACTTGAGTCTTCCCTCATTTGCCTGGTGCTCTGCTCTGACTATGGAGCCACGTCCTCAACAATTTGGGACTGACTGAGTAGGAGGAAATCATATATCAATCATAATCCATAAATGTCTCTGCCATATGTCATCTCACCTTTTAGCATACTATTAAATTTATATGACAAAACCATCACCATGCCCGATTTTTAATCTTTATCATTTTTTATACCACCAGACTTCGAAAATTTATATTTCGTACAGTTACATAGTAGAGGCAAGCGATTAAAAATTAAACTTTTTACCCTCTCTACCATAACAGGTCGTCTAGAATCAGAGAGCAAGAGGACTTCAAGTTTTTTCCCGTATTACTCGCTATAAAATCCTCATGAAAGTAAATATTTAAGAAGATATATCTTGTACTAAGATTGTAGACATTCCTGAATATTCTCATACATTCAAGTATGTAATACCAGCTTTGTATCTTTATTCCAATTTAAACATTTTATACCGATGAAATAAAATAAGACCTGCTATAGATGTAACAGATTCCTGAATAGATTTATAAAGATCTAATCGTAAATTGGTAAAGCTAATTAATTAGAAATTAGAAGAACGTGCAGAAATGTCTCTACAAAATGAAACTTATGTTATCGATGCAAACAATATGTAAATGGGTGTGGTTGATGAGAAAAGTTACATATCTAATAAGAACATAAAGAAAAATTGAGGTCTTTGCTCAATTCTCATAAGACTTGATGAATTTTCACTTGTAGAAATACATTTCCAATAATATTTTCCGATTAAAGAACCCGGCGGCAAGAAGCAGGCAAATCGTTATTAATTAATACATGAGAATGTGATTTCTTTAGTGTATTCAGTAATATTAGATAAATTAGCTATCACAAAACTTCTTTCATCAAAAACTCATCCTCAATATTTGAATGGATCGGAATGAAGTCGGCATCACATCAATATAAAATTTTAAATAAATATCTTCTAAGTGTATACCAACCAACTAAACTTTACTTAGTGTACGAACATCTAAATGCACTTCGCACCCATTCAAATATCAAGGAATATACAAAATATTGTACTCAAGCAAGGGCCTACCACGAAGCAACTCCAAAAACTCCTAACATATCAATCCTAGGTGAATTTTACCAATGTGGAATAGATTATAAGATCATATTTTGGCAGGAATATTTGTCGGAAGTTGCCGGGTCTTGTGACTTGGGGCTTTGAGGAGGAGGTATGGACTAGGAGTGCTTTTGCCGAGCAGTGGGAAATATCACATAATACGTAAAAGAGCTCCGTGGTCTAATGGGTATCACGCTTGCTTCTCACTTAGGAGATGCAGGTTCGAATCCAGACCATGTACCAATGAGACAATTAATTTATCTTGAGTAAATTATCGGACGTTCAGTGTTTCGGATGACACGTTAAGCTGTAGGTCCCGGCTACTAACGCTAGGTGGTAGTGGTCGTAAAACCTCTCCAACAACCCGCATTGAGCCAGCGTGGTGGACTATGGCTTAGATATCTTACTCGTATCCGGGTAAAGGCCTTCGCCCCTCGGTGGGGACATTAATGGGGCTATATTCGACGAAAAAAAGGATTCCAAAATTCGAAAGGAGTCGATTCGTGGATAACCCAGGTCTGGTATTAAATCTGAGCGCAAGACCTGGCAGACCGTCGCTCCCATTACCGTAGCTGTTGATGAAGTTCGCCAGGTACAGGTCCAGCTCCCGGACTGACACGTTGATGTGGTACGGGTTGACACAGAGGCCCGGCTGAGTGCATTCTGGGTGCTTCTCGAGTCTTTCTCCGTCGGTGCTTTCGAGGGGAATTGCTTTGAATAGTATGACCATTACTAGGTCTAGGCGCCACACCTGGAATTTAGAGAGCAGGGCTTAATGTTGAGGTTAAAGGGTTGGAGATAGGTACTTCCGTAAACAAACAAACAAAAACAATAAGGATAGAACGATAAATAGAGTGGGCAACCAGCAGCTATTTTACTTCTTCTTCTAGTGCGTATCTACAGGAGTCAACAGAACGTTGGCAGACAACTCCAAAAATGCCCCTACCAATAGGGTTAACCAGAAGCCAGCAGCGTCTGAGATATCACCAAATAGCAAGGATGGAGGAAGCTGGGTTGAAAATATTCGGGTCAAAGAAATTGGTACGAAAAGAAGGCTTATTCCCGTCAGTGGATCTGGAGTCCTATACGAATCTGACTATGATGATGTAAATAGTTACCTTGTCAGCCTGCCGCAAGCAGTCTATCCTCCTCATCTTGCCCTTCTGGTCTGGATTGGATAGCACACACACGGCTGGTCTTTTCCCTGTGATGCTGAGCACGAAGTCTTCTCGACAATCCTGGGTGATGTCCTTCCGCAGCTTGCCTAGTAATCGGGACGCCCATTTCTGTTTCACTTCTGCTTTCTCATTCTGGAATGGGTAACATAATATAACACATAAGTTTGATTATTCACAACTTCAAGAGACTACAGACTTGAGTAATGGAAATTAATTTCAACTTGATACCTCCACACGTTGTTGAGAAAAAAGGTCTTAACATACAGACAGACAGACAGACAAACGGACAATGAAATATCCCCTTTTTCTTTTTAGATACAGATCCCTAATAAAGGTACAAACATTGCTTCTGCCCCACACTAGGCAAACCTGAGTCATGGTGACCAGAAAGTGCGACACCAGACACATAAATTAACAAGACCCGGGAGATTCCTCTTCTTTCTTCCCGGCCGGGAATCAAACCACTTGGTATCGCAACTTGTCTAATATTTGGTAAGCAAGATAGACTTGAGCAATTGAACTGTAAGAATATGAATTAAGAGGCATTTTATTTGAACAGTAGTCTGCGCATTCGGCGACAGGAGGAATATCTACTTGTGCTAGCATCACACGTTTTGCGTCGAAAAGTTTTCCTGTTGGGGTGGAGGGAAACTTTTCAAATAACGCAGCAGTAATGTAACAATGTTTTTGGTCAAATAGATGTGAACGTGGTTACTTCTTATTGATTCACATTTCCAAAATTATGCCTTAAAATATGTTATTTCATCAATTATCCCATGCATCCCCTTCACATTAATTCCATATCCATTACCAACAGTGGAATACATTACATTTTGTTACAGTTTCCATACAGGCCTTTATAACGCCGATTTTGAATTTAGAATCTAAAATATCAAATAAACGCTAACACATAAACGCTTAGGCAGAAGATGGGTTGCCAAAGACTGCTTGAGTTACTTTTACGCTAAATGGCTAAGGCCCAATACTTCTCCGAATCACTTTGACAAATCCATACTTTTTATGGAATAGTGTTGACTCGTCTTCGTTGTAGTGGGCCTTAATATGACGGTAAGACAGTCTGTATATGAGCAAAAGCTCAGCCGAACCATCCTCATTCCGGACTTTTTAACCCCCCGTAAGTTCGTTGTGGATAAATCTAGAAGCCTGATTATGTACTTCACCTGCAACTCATATTTGGTATGCCGCTCCTCTTCAAGACTCATCCGCTTCTCATGTTTCTTGTAATATTTCCGCTTCGCCGCTTGTAAATTGAACCACGTGTACGAAAAGGACTTAACGAAGGGCATCAGTGCCTCTATGAACGGATGGAACTCGTCCTGCGAACATTCAAGAACATAGTCGTGTTAGTAAATATGAAGTGAGAAGTATTTTACCTGAATGGATGGCACCGGCTCTGTGCAGTCTTTATGCCATTGTTTCTTTATCGTTTTGAGATTGAAAAGATATAAAAATACCTGCCGATGTAAATGGTTTCTACAGATGATTACCTTTTTGAAAGTAAGGATGAAATAGTTCATTATCACCTTTTACGGGAAATATATTCTGAGACAAAAACAAGACTTGTAATATGTACAAAAAGTTATTGTTTATTTTGGCACCCAACAGGTCCTCGTAGAAAGAACTAAGAGGTCTTTGATTCTTAGGAAAATCTGTAGGTCCTACTGTATAGAGAGCGTCGACGTATAGTCATAGTGACAAATTGACATTAGCAGGAATCTCATCATAACACTAACTATCTATTAACATTCGGGTTACAGATTTAATTTAATTGGAATATAAACTTAAATTGGAACCTAATTAAACAAAATTCAATAAAAGTGTAGCACACTTTAAACAGTAGACTCGAAACTATAGTAAAAACTTTACCTTATATCAAAAAAGTCAGGGAATGAATTAAAAATTCATAGCATATTCTCAGATTTATTTTCTTTTTAACCATTGTGTTTATTTATGTTATGGTCACGTGTACAGCCTTGTACAAAATCCGCTTAAATTAATTTGGTATTCAGTTGGCGAGGCACTGACATACTGTATTGCAATGCGTATTGAATCATAACTTCGCAAATGCTAATTCATTTTTGCTAATACATTTCATATAATCAAAATTTTGCAGCCATTAACCTTATACGAGGCAAAACACATAGCACATCAATTGGAACTGTGATGAAAGTTGTCCTTGAGTTTGAGAAAGTCTTGCATCAATGAAATACATCAAAATCTCAATCTGAAATTCCAATTGTAATGAGAAGTCCATAGCCATTTAGTAGAGAAACGTTAGATATGATCCAGTACTACCACTGTGGTAAAAGGCATGTCTTTATATTGCACATTTATTATAAGATTTTGACGAAAGTCGCAGAGAAGACAAAAAAGAGACCAGAGCCGTACAATGCTAACTTTGCTGTGGCAACAAAGTGGCAACACCAAACCACTCACCTAGCTGTCACTTGAGTGGTATAGGCACAGATTAACGAAACTCTTCTTACTCTGAGGGTATAAGCCACGCACGTACGCATAATCCGCGTAACGTCAACGACATCATACGATCAGAAATAAGAGCAATAATCTATCAAAATATCAAAACTGATGAGAACTGCTAAGCGCATTACCGATCATTCTGCGCGGCTTATACCTACCACTTACTCAGGTAGTGAGTGTTGCTGTAATAAATTATTCTTGGTGTTGCCACTTTATCCAACTGCAAAGTTAGCTTAGCAAGACTCTAGATATAGATATAATATATAATATAATATAATATAATATACAGAAAAAGTGTGATGTTATTATTAAAAGGTTTGTATGGTAAGCCCCAGGAAATACCTAGAAACTAATTCCAAACTGATCAGTACTCAACACCACTCGATAAAGTTTGATGAGACAGGAACACGAATCAGCCTCCAGTAATCAGTTTATTTATGTCCACAGTAAACAGCGGCCGCTCCAAGAATTTTACAACCACAAAACGAGATCCAAAAATTTCTTGGCAGCCTCCAAAATCATAGTAAAACAGTCTGCGGGTCCCGTCACAACATTCTCTTTGGCGTTAGGCGCAGACCGGCCGCTTGCCTGCCAAACTTTCATTGAGTGCTGCCACTTGGCAGGACCGCTTCTGAGGTGGCTTTCTCACTTGGCAAAATCTGATGTGACGTCATTATGTGCGAGGGAATCCCCTGCCTTGGTCAGTGGTTCATTGTGGCGCACCAAATATTGGTAAGCGTTTGGTCACAGCATCTGTCACAGGGACGTCAGCTTCAACTGCCATTGTCGGCCTTGTTTTCCAATGAGTGGACTTTTCAAAGTTGTGCTATAACGATTTGAAAGTAGTACCAAATAAAACAACGTGTAATCATATTTTCGACTCGTAAACAAGTCGCAAAAAAGACTGCGATACGAATACGAAACAAGAGAATAAAATCCAACACGATATTGTGATAAGATGCAACTATTTGGCAAATAGCAGGACAACAAACGCTGAGTTGTAAATATACTTGGCAAAGGTTCGGGGATATCGTGGACTGAGGCAATTTTGATATCGCTATGTGGAAAAGATGATATCACACTGCTGACTGAAATAGGTGCAAAACCTGACTCATTATGGGAGAATCAGGGTTTTGAGCCAAGAGTCGATGTGTCGTAGAGAGAGTCACCCAATTATCCATTGACAAGAGATATCTCAACAGGATTTATGCGGAATTATAAATCTAATTTCGAATAAGACACTTATTGCGTCATAACTGGAGCTGATGACGCCATACCAGACGCTGACAAATGTAGTGCACTCCAGCTATCAAACAAACTATTAGGACAACTTCCAAACAACTAACCACGCCAAAACACTGGAGTTCAATCACCTTTACCAACTTTTGGCGGCAAATCGCGCCGCGTTGCGCTTCCTTCATTATGATTTTTTCTGCCTTTATTTCGTGCCGGCCAATTTATTTTATAGATATTGGCGCCGGTTCATTGGGGATGCCCGGCTGGACTTGGCCGTGGCACCGGTTGGCGTACCTAACTGGGTCGGCGACGTCACCGGCAGGAGCACTGGCCAAAAACACGGTGCACACGGAAAGACGCCGTGAAAAAAATGCGACCGCCATCTTGCCACGCGCCGGTTTGGCGCGCAACCGTCGCGTTCATCGAAAATTGAATGCACGTTTCTGTAATAAATATTGTTGAAACGAATACGAAACGCACTGTTTCTTAACTTAGTTGGGTACTGTTACTTTTACTGCACAGCGAGGCATTTTACACCTTTTTTATGCAAATGACAAAAATGCAATTCCAAATCGTGAACTAAATCTCAAGTTGCATCGAGCCGCTTTCCACAATATGGCGGATTTGCAGTGTGTCGGCAAAAGTGAGTTTTGATAGCGCCCGATCGAGTTTACGACTCGCCACCTCGTAAACTATCGGAACTTCACACCAGTATGTTGTTACAGACTTTTATCCAAAATATCATATATTTAGTGTAAAGGGGTAAATAAATGACAACCTCGGACTTTTGGAAACACTATACAAAATTTCTAAAGCCGTAATTTTGAATACAATTTCACCACACCAAGTTTCAAACACCAACATCATACCTATCAGGGACTTGTAAAAGCCTTCACAAAACCACTATTACAAATCCACCGTCATTTACGACTGCTTTTATAGCACTATAGCTAAATATACTTCTATTACTTCGCAACGCGCACATTGAGGAGTGGAAACAGCTGAAACGTTTGTGAGTTCGAAATAGAAAATAGTTTCGTGAACTGTTGCAAGCGACCTTTGAGGATATCAGTTCTGATATCAAACGAATGTTTTCATGCAAGTGGATGCAAATCGGGCGAGGGATTATCTCAAATTGAGGATATCTGTACTGGGCTTTTCAATTTGCTATCTATATAACAAATATATAGTTCCACTTGTTCGCTGAGGCAAGGTTAAACGGATCATGGTTGCCATTGGCAAATTAATATTGTATTGATCAAGTGGGGTAGGCACAGTGTGCATATGTTACCTACGCCTACGTTTATAAGAATTTGTCCGCCTTTCAGAAGACATGAAATATAGAAATACTAATTAGGTTTAGGATGTTTTGTTGATTATTATATTTAATTACATTATTAGTTACTCAAATCGACCTAAAATTGAGGATACGTGACAGATTTAGTATACAGAAAGTAAGGGGGCTATATTGTTATAAAGACGTGCTATATTGACAGTCTATCGATTTCCAGAGGTCCTGCCAACGACGCCGCCTGTCCCCACACCTCCGATGCAAAATAGCTAAGTGTCATTAAAACGCAGAGCTTTGTCTCCTCCTTTATTAGAATTCCGCTGCTTTGTCCGGATTATGTATTTGTGTATGTTGATACGTGTACGCTTTCACGATTGTGGCTAATGCCGCATATATCAGGGGCCTGATTCACTAGCAAAATGATGGTTCAATGACAATGTCACTACGAGGTCCAATTTAGGTAGGTATTTTTTTTTGCGTTTCCTCATGATTTTTGCCATCACCGTTAGAACCTCCGTGTAGTATTGGAGTATTGAACTGGCTAAACATGGGCAAAACGGTGCTTCTGCCACCCCGTATTAGAAAAAGCGTGACGCTATATCTGTTTTATT
This sequence comes from Argyresthia goedartella, assembly GCA_949825045.1. Classification (NCBI taxonomy): domain Eukaryota; kingdom Metazoa; phylum Arthropoda; class Insecta; order Lepidoptera; family Argyresthiidae; genus Argyresthia; species Argyresthia goedartella. Next base: position 22,697,111 of record OX463834.1, read on the forward strand.
TTTGTGTTCCGTTTGGCGTTTGGAGATTCCTTTCTTTTGGGGTAATTTCTAATCATATGAATTACGTATTCATTATGGTGCCTCCGAAGAAATAAACGAAAGATATTGGAGACCTAAAATAAACTACCACTGTCACTGAGCTGCCATTCTCTTGCGGAATCAGAGCCCAGTTGTAAGTCCCCAGAAGTCAGAAGGTAAGATCCGGGACCAAGCGCCGAGCCCTGCGGTACTCCTAAGCGCGCCCTAAATTAAACAGTCTGCATGCAAGTTTGCTAGTTTATTAGCGTTTAGATTGTAAACTCGGATGGTTCTGGTATTTGTATGTGGCGTGGATAGACAAAGTGGTTTGGAAGACACGCTTACGTTACTCGTGTATGTTGGAGATAGGTCAAGATTTGGGGCAAAGTTTGGAATGACTATTGCATCACGTTTCCCCACGAATGGAATATTAGTTCTCAATTTGCATACAAAAGCCTGTCACCGATTTTGATGGAGTATTGAATATCTAATTAAAGTTGGGCGCAAGGGCTTCAGTCACGCCAGATAACGATAACGTCAAATTTGAGTTTTTTTTTTATAAAATATCACAATTTTAAAGACTCTAAAGATACTATCGACACCCTTGGGCATCTCAAATACATACCCCAGGTCCATCAGCAAACTTACCGCATCGCATAAACCATGCATAAATTGACACGTCTCCACACAATATCTGGCCTAATGTCTTAGACTAAGCCGAGACCATCAGCAGACTCAGAGAGCGGCTTACCAGCAGTTAGATAGTTGGTAATCCCGGTATTTCGGGATACAACAATCCCGGATTTGCATAGAGATCCCGTTAGACGTCATCTACGGGATTTCAGAAGTAACTGCTTTGTCTTGGGGATTTGGGAGTGCACTAGACACTACATTCTAGAGTTTCAGGATGTATAGGCATACGAGGCTCCTGTAATAGGCTCAGGCTTTGTCTAAGCCTGTGCTAAGGTCTCCAATGGCAGAACAATGTTAGCTTTTGATTACGTTTTATATTTTGCACGTTATAAAAATTAGATGTGTTTTTAATCCCTCATGAAAAAAGAATCTGTGGCACCGTAGCGACTGATTTTAATGCGATTTGGTAATTGACTTCACTGTAATTATTCTTAGATATGTTTTAATAAAATCGGTTCTATATTTTGAAAGTAATCGGCTTGAGAAGGAAACTAAACTAGTGAACCAAATGGATGTTTAGTTAAGATTTTATTTACTGTGTCGGGAATATTTATTAATTTGCCGTTATTTATTGTATGCACATAAATGCGATAAACAATTATCTCGTTAACATCGAAATGTTTTTGTGCCGTGTTTGTCGATTTCTCTGAAAGTGATAGGATTCGTTTTATTTTGCCGCCGCAGTATGTCATGTATGTTATGGCATGAATTTTTGATTTTTGCAAGTTTCTTTAGTTACATATAACATTTTCTACGTGGGAGCATAGAAGGCCTATCTAAAGTTAACCTCAATCACGTCCAAGATATCAGGTCTAGATAAAACTTAGGAATCCGTCATCCCGGCCGCTTCATTGCCGTCTGTAGCCCTAACTAGTCAATGCGACCAATTCTAAAGGCAACAAATTAAAAGTAAAAATAGTATCTATGGATCCTCTTCTCCGCGTACTACCTCCTATCGGAGGTTGGTCACCACTAGGGCAATCTACACACGTGGTATAGGGATTCTATGGACAGAGGATAAGAGCTGTCAGAATTAAGCTATCAAATTAAACAGATTTTGCATATCTCAAGAAACTCCTTCATGTAACTCGTTAGTACAACAATCACAATCACCAATGTTCTGACAGCGAATTAAAAAAAAAGTTAAATAGTCCAAATTATTAATTAGATGTCGCTGACGAGACGAGTTTTTTTTTTTTTTTTTCATTCCTGTTGCCAGTTCAAAAAATATGTAAAATCGCGCCGTGCCTGTATGGCATCGTAATGGCAAGCAAAAGACATACGTCGGTGAAGGATGAAGCCACCCAGCAATGAATGTAATAATAATAATATACGTTTATTGCCATAAAGAATACGCTATTAGAGATAGTCCCTCAATTTTCACTTTTAAGACAAGATTGAAAGAGCATTTCCTTTCTCTTTCGTGATAGGTACTTTTATATATGTATATATAAGTAGTATATGTTTGATATATATTTTATTTTTTGCTTTTGTATTTTATTTAGTGTAAATCATTTATTACATCATTTATTTTATTTTCATTCATTCATTTTTTTTTATTATATCATTTATTATGTTTTAGTTGTAAACAATTAAATGTGTACAGTTTTATTGCGCACTAGGACTCTCCTGTTGCACAATTTTTCCTGTCCTGCCTAGGTTTTCTGGTAGAAATCTCTCTTTAGAGATAAGCTCGCCTTTGCTCATAAATTGTTGCAATAAAGAATAAGAGAGAATACAGTTTTTTGTTACATGCAATGATAAGATTAGCCTGAGACAATAGGAAGTGGCTCAGCTCCTGCTAACACGGAATCGGGACTCCGTATAGCGCTGATGTTCAGCCTATCTCTCTTCCCTGAGGTTTTGAGCGGGGTAACTTGTCATCGAGGGTCGCCATAGAGTTTAAATTTATATAATAACATAAGCCAAAAACACAGACATATTATATTGCGAGTGTGTATGTGTGTGAGAGTGTGTGTGTGTGTGTGTGTGTGTGTGTGTGTGTGTGGATATATGTGTGTGTGTGTGTGTGTGTGTGTATTAGCTAATTTGTGTTTCCTTGTCCAGGGCTCTTACTTTAGACATCGTTTTTTATGTTAAACTCTTTCCAGTAAGCATATTTCAGGTGCTATCATTTTGCTGTTTCATTAGAGCTGGTTTGTTGTTATTTTTAAAGTAGTTTTAAAGTAGTAGTAATGAAGATAACTTTTTCTTTCTCTGTAGTAAGCAAATAAGGTATTATCATAGACCCATAAACGTAAGCCATATCAAATCAACGCCATCTCTCACAGCTTTCAAAACGATATATTTTCAAAGTCTGCCAAAAAGTTCCACATATCTGTGCACCCGGATTCGTGACTCATAATTGCCCTCTACGTTACTGGATTCCAGCTAAGTACACAGATAACATGACTGTGTTGTAGTTATTTACTTTTGACGCCTAAAGAATTGGCCCGTCTAGCAACTATTGCTATTTGTTTCGTATGGAAATCGTATTGCTAGTCGGCGATGAATTAAAGTGTAACGCTATGTAAATTCCCGGCGATTATGCTAATCCTCACAGTTGTATTTTGGCTTTTGCATCTAAAAGTTGTTGGGTTTTTTAAACATCTGATGAATAAATCAGGCGTAATGTTGCTCTTGGCAATTAGAAGGGCTGTTTTGACTGTATCTAACTGCGTGCTGTTGTAAAATAATCATTTAGAATGCTGGATAGTACGAAAGTATGTAGGTTTACAAGATACATTGTATTGTTGTACAAACGGTCTACCCTTGCTTAGCATTCGACATTTCTCATCGAAATTAGGTTTACTGGAAGTGATCTTTTAATATAGATAAGCTCGCCTTAATACACTATTTTTATGTGATTCTTGTTGTATGAATTATGAGTAAAAAAATAAAAAGTAGTTTTTTATGAAAAAAAAACGCTGAATGCCTATTTATCGGGATTACAAAATTCATAGCAAATGTGTTTATCAGGTTTAAAATGTAATAATAAAACATTTAATAATAATAATAAACATTTACATGCAGTCACATACATTGCTTCTGGCCCCACACTAGGATACCCTGTGTCGTGGGAACCAGAAACAGTGACGTCACACACATATAAACATCCAAGAACTGTTTTTTTTCTTTATCCCCAGCCGGGGATCGAACCCGGGACCTCTCGCATGGTAGGCAGAGCCACAACCGCTGCGCCACAGAGGTCGTTAAACATTTACATGTGTAGAATTGTCCAACATCATTTTCGAGGAGAAAAAGCCTCAATAATAAAAATATCTGTCAGACTTAGTACAATTCTATGAATTGGCATTATTGCATTATTTTTATCACTTTGCTATGTCCCTTTGCAACGGTGAAAAATTGGTAAATCGGGACAAAATCGTAATAAAAGACACCATACGAAATAATCGTGTTGTAATTGGTCAGTTTTTCAAAAGCGATTAAAATTCGACGTCAGAAATACAGAATTTCTCTGGTTATAGCCGGGTTTGATCTAGACTGTCCAAATTTCCCATCCCCCCCGTCCCAAGGCCACCACACAAATAAAGCAAAGGAAAATCCCACACTAAACAGTTAAAATAAATCTCATCCCGATCAAAATTGCAATTCCGCATTCATTGCTGGCTAATCACCATTCTGGTCACGTGCCACAAGGTGAGTAAAGGGCGATGCTCCGCGGGCCTTTCTTAAATGTCTTTACGCAGCGACATTACTTGCAAATGCACCAACTTACTGATCTTGCTGCTGCATAATCAGCGGGCGGTGAAACGCTACTGCTTCTAAGACTTGCTTTATGGTGGCAAATATTAGATTCATCTGTGATATCCTTATTTTTCACGGTAACGACGGGAGATCAACCGGCAAACAAGCATTACAAACATTCTGACCAAAAGTTTCTTCAAGAAGTTTGGTCACGAATGACGTCCCGAAATCATCCCTTTAAATGTGACTACAAACTCAAACTTGTATCGTAAGTAGGCAAAAATAATGCACTTTTACAAGTCCAACACTTATATATGGAGAAAAATAAAAAATAAATCGCTCAACTAAACTAATGAGTATTGATTTATTTGATCGATTTATTAGAGAGAGATTATAGTTTGAGTTTGAAAAAAGAAATTTCTCTTTCAAATGGTGATTCATGGCTGAATCTCGCACAGGAAAAGGAAACTCCATCAAGTCTACCAGTCCTTCGGAAATACGCCCGCCAGAGAAGATAGCACCAAGAAACTCTACAGGGATGTCATTTTGTTATACACTTTGATCAAAGTTCTTGCATCCCAGTGGTTTCGATATTCCGCTCCGCTCCGCTCGTTCGGTGGCACGAATATGCAGTATTCTCAGCACGTGCTCAACTTTTTTTTATACAATAGCAGCAATGCGATGTAGCGTCGTTTGCATCGAGTTGTATAATAATCGTTATGTTAATGCTTTAGGTATTGTAATTGCTATTGTTTTGTGGGTGCGTCATCGTTGCGTAACCGAAAGCGGGGGTGAGAGATTCTTTTATTTAGCGCTGACAACCCTGATTTTATATGCACCTAATCCATTATTCATAAATCCTCACAAATATTTAGAAAGTTACATTTAAAGAAAATGCATGTACAAAGGCGAGCTTATCTTTTAAAAGAGATTTCTTCCAGCAAACCAAGGCATTACAGGAATTAGTCTCATAAAAGGGTAGGCAGTGCACAATAAATACTATTACTAAAATTCCTAGGAATAAATTAAACACTTACCGCCTTATTCATAAAACTTATCAAACCTGATAGCTAAAATGTGTTTTGTCCTTTTCTCACAGAAACAAATTTCAAAGTGACAGACAAAGACAAACGAATTATAACGGCATTATAGTTAAAATAGGTTTATTAGACGTTTATGAATAAGGCGGTTATAAAATACAGATAGGAAATACAAAAAAATACCGATATATACTACATAAACTTTACATATAATAATAAGAATACATAAAAAAAAAACTTACGAAAGAGAGAGGTAGCTCTTTAATACGTTTCTTAAAAGAAAAAGGAGTGGGACTGTCTCTTATAGTTATCATATATGTATTAGTTAAGCACAACCTATTTTTAAAAGAGATCTAAAAATCAATCTGTGGGAGTTTCTACGCCCTTCTTCTCCCACAGTGGTCCAATGTAGAGAAGAGGCAAAAAATGACGTTTGCTAAGTATATGTAAATATCTACAGTAATAAAGTACTTTGACTTTGACTTTGACTTTGATAGTGCAAGGAAGTGCGTTCCAGGGTCGGACCGCCTGCAGCCTGAAAGAGTGTTTATTACCACACGCAGCGTTGTTATGCCGCGGAGTGGCTAAAAGTGAGACAGAGTGAGATCTCCGTTGCCGATCTCCCGAAAAGAGATACTCAAAACGGTCTCGAAGGTAGTTGGGGTAGCTCGAATTTTTCAAGATATTGAACAGATAATAAAGAACTTCTACTGCCCTAGGGTCTAGTCCGTATGCACCGTCGACGACTCAAGGTTTGACACTCAAAGTAATGCTGTCATGTCAATGTCCCCTTGGCAAGCGACATTTGATGACCTCTGTTGTATAGGCTCTGCCTACCATGCGAGAGGTCCCAGGTTCGATCAAACCGAAAAAGCCCCGGACTTGGATGTATAAATGTGTGTGGTGTCGCTGTTTCTGGTTCCCAACAAGGTATCCTAGCGTGGGGCCCGGAGCAATGTATGTAAATTAAGTTTATGTTTATGCCAATGCTTGGGAAATAACTGCGTCAGTATAAACCGTGATGGAAATGATTAAATATCGTGGGAAAAGCTTCATATATACCTGTAGCTGCGAAGATGGGCTAGCCCCCTGTCACGAAAAATGGATTATTTAACTAGTGACCATGTGAGCTATAGACCTCGCGAGTCTTTTGGTGGAAAGCTGAACTTCTAACGTACAAATTTATTAATGCACTTGGTTACCTACATAGAGAATGAAATGAGCCGCACCAATAACATTGTAAACCACATTTTGCAATGTAAAATCCAACGTATCGACTTTTAACCAAAATTATTAAGCCTGTGTCACTCTCACGATCACTACAAAAACCAAAGACACCTCAATTGTTAAAATCTGTCAAGCCGTTTGGGAAAATGTTGTTGTATTTTTTTTAATTAAAAAAATCCAAAAATTTCATCGACAAAAAAAATATGTAATTATCGAACCTGCTTACAAAATTTCAGGAGAACAGTTGAGAAATGCGACTTGTAGAGGAGAACAGCTGGAAATCCGGATCGACAGCCGAAATCACTTGCGAGAGTAGAACGGAGACGCTTCGCTTTCGCTCCGTCAATAAGTGTCTGCACTGTCCTTAACTCTGCCTCTGCCACCCCTTAAGGGAAAAATCATGACGCTGTGTCAATTCGTCAGGGTTCCATACCCGAAGGGTGACTAACGGGACCTTACAACTAAGCCCCCGCTGTCTGTCTGTCCGTCCGTCCGTGAGAGGGCTGTATCTCGTGAACCATGTAGAGAGTTGAAATTTGCACAGAATCTGTATTTCCGAGCCGTTACAGCAACAAACAATGAACTACAATAGATTTTATCTAAACACGTATCATAAACCCTCTTTACTGCGTACAAAAACCGCACGTTACGATCAGCATAATGTTAAACTACTTGGTAAAAACTCATTTCTTATCTGAAAAATTACACATTATGACCATAATGTGTAATATCACATTCAAATTTCGAACGCCAACGCCCGCCTGCGTGCCGCCCCTACTTTGTTTGTGATGTTGGTACTACTGAACAAGCTAAACAAGCGCAAAGGAAATATCAATGCCACCATGCCGGTCGAACATGCGGTTCCTGAACACATTAAAGAGAGCTTATTATATGTGTGTAGATAAACTAGTGTAATATCATTCGAGAGTTTTAATGCCTAATTATGTACAGTTACATACACTAGTTTATCTACACACATATCATAAGCTCTCTTTGATGTGTTCAGGAACCGCATGTTTGACCGGCATTGTAGCTCTGCAGTTGTTTAGCTTGTTCTGTAGTACCAACTTCGGGCGTCGGCGTTCGAAGTTTGAATGTCAGTACCAACTTCACAGACAAACTAAGGGCGGCACGAGGCGGGCGTCGGCGTTCGAAATTTGAATGTCATTTTATGTAGAAAAACTACACATAATGACCATAATGTGTAGTTTTCCAGATACGAATCGAGTTTTTACCAAGTAGTTTAACATAATGCTGATCGTAACGTGCAGTTTTTGAACGCAGTAAAGAGGGTTTATGATACGTGTGTAGATAAACTACTATTAGAAATTCCCTACATACAAGAGACGTGTTTAAATAACTCTGCCCTTGCCAATTACCAAATCATAATCATTCAAGTATGCAAATACATATAATCTACAATTCGTGGTTCCCTTAGAGTCGTCGGTGGCGCAATTCGCCCGGAAAGAGTTTTTGAAAAACTGTGTCTAATAGCCTCTATAATAGTAAATAAACCAATTTTTAGCCCGTAGGGAGTGTTTTTGATAATTTCTAGTCACAGTTTCCTATTTCCATTTACATCCACAGGTGTTAAGTAGACAGATTGAGCTATATTAGTCAAAGTCCTATCTGCTGTATTTGATTAACTGCAGCTATCAGTACTATTTGTTAAATTTATGAAAAAGTCGTTGAAAAGCTCGGATATATCGTTCGGTTTTGTGAATGTGTTATGATTTCTTTTTATTTCTGTTATCTAACGTTGAGTCCGTGTTATCTTTAATAACCTTCCATGCCGCTTTGCAAATTTTTTTTTAGTTAGTTACATATTTTGAGATTTGAAGTTTTTGTGATTGTAGATACATTTTTTCGGTATCCATATATAGTTTTTCCATGGTCTTCGTAACATGCTTATAGAATACCAGTTTGGAATAGAGTTTAAATTTTTTTATGCAACAACGTTTTTTGACTCCAATTTCAGGAAAACATAAATTAAAGAACAGAGTTAGTAGGTCATAAAAGCTTTCTTCTTCTTCTTTATAATCTACTTTTTGTTCGAATGATAGTGAGGACAAAGCTTCCGTAAACTTTTTGATATTATCGGTACTAACCTCACGCCCTTTTTTAAACCAGTATGTCGATATTAGCGGGGCTTTGTTATTACATGCCTTTTTGAAATAACAGTCAAAAATGTATCATCATGCTTTCATCATCAAGTCATGCTTTTTCCGGTTTCATGATCTGATAGAGCTAAGTAGTGGACTTAGGTAGAGCATCCGTAACGTTTATTACAATAAGATCGAGACAGGAATTAATTCTAGTTGGCATATTTATGTAGTTTATTACTCTGTTATGTAGTTTATCTACACACGTATCATAAACCCTCTTTACTGCGTTCAAAAACCGCACGTTACGATCAGCATTATGATAAACTACTTACTCGTTTCGTATCTGGAAAACTACACATAATGGTCATTATGTGTAGTTTTTCTATACATAATGACATTCAAATTTCGAACGCCGACGCCCACCCGCGTGCCGTCCCTAGTTTGTCTGTGAAGTTGGTACTGACATTCAAATTTCGAACGCCGACGCCCGTCTGCGTGAAGTTGGTACTAAAGAACAAGCTAAACAATTGCAGAACCACAATGCCGGTCAAACATGCGGTTCCTGAACACATCAAAGAGAGCTTATGATATGTGTGTAGATAAACTAGTGTATGTAACTGTACATAATTAGGCATTAAAACTCTCGAGTGATATTATTATGAAACTCGCCCACTCTCGAGTTTTAATGCCCTCTATTATGCAGCAGTCACATAAACTACTATTAGAACTCGCAGACGAATAGAAACAGTCTGCGCGTTCATCTGTAAATGTGTTAATTCAGCTATATTGGATTTTCTTTTTAACTCTACTATATTGTATTTTTCCTGGTGTCCGTCAAACGACCACAGTCTTGACTTGGTCTTGACGGTCCGCTTACTATTAGGAAGACACCTTGTCAGCACTCTATTTACAGAGTTTGTCGACGAACAATATTTCATGTTTTTCTCTTCGTTATTACGTGGCATTTATTTTTAACGTTGGTACCTTTCTACATGCTCGGAAAAATATCTTCCAGAGGCCTGCTTACGTATTTTGCACATACAAAAGTCAAAAAGTCATGAAGTCATGACGTAAGTCGATTCAAGGTAATCAGGAATTAGGGTAGAGATCAGTATAGAATGAGTACTAAATCCCGATTATTTTAAGAAACACAAATAGCGACAGATTTTCGATTGCTCTGAATGGCGCAAAATGCCTTATTTGGTAGTCAGTCTCCAAACAAAATAGACGCCGCCGACAAGCCAAACATGGCATTTGGGCCCTTGGAAGCTAATTGATACACTATCGCTATTCGTGTTTCATAAAATCATCGGGGCCCTGAATATGAGTATCGTTGCTCACGACCGCACAAAATACTTGGAATCCAGGGCGGTGGTATGTGTGTGTTTTCTCTAGGTTGTGCCTACGGGCAACAAAACATTCCTAAGGCGTTAATTTCCAGGTCATCGTGAGAGAACCTGACCAAAATATGATTTTTATTGAAATATGATCGGTCATTTTAGGTTGAACATGCCCTAACTAAAGTAACAAGTAGGGAAAGAGGAGGCGTATACCCCACAGTGGGTGAATGTGGGCTGATTGATGCTGCTGATGATATAGCGGCCTCAATTCGATGATCGTCTCATTGCCACCAACCACGACTTTAAGGCCAGCTCTTTATGGTAGCCTGAAAATAGCTCGAGTCATCTACTGCTATCACAAACAAAGAGTAAGTGTTTATTTTAGAAGACCACATAGCAGCAAGAACCATTAATACAACCTTGAGTGACGACCTGACGACGTTTTGAAGACCTGCCAAAAAAAAGTTGACTTTGAACTTTCTCGAGTGGATATGAAAAGTTAGGTTTCGAAACTCAATAAATAATTATTTTACGACCGCTAGAGAGAGGGAATTAGAATCGCAGTCCTAAATGGCTGACCTCAAATTTACTCTGATCTGAGCTGATATTTTGGGATGTTTTATAAAACCACCAAATTAATTTCTATAAGTGCTATTGCATTTAGAAGTCCCTATGACGAACGAAATAATAATGGTACAAACTGCAAAACTTAAAAGGTTACTGACCTTAAGAACGTAGGCCGGTCCAACTAATTCCATGTCTTATGTTACTTATGGCTTATGTTTAAACGATTACCAAAAACGCACCTATTTTAATACCAATAAATTCGAAATGACTGCCAGCATGGATAAATGTCCACCAAATTGTGTTTGTTCTTTTTATGTGTTGTGTACTTAAGTTTATGTTTTAAGTATTTTTGTTGTTCTTACATGTTCAACCTAACACGAAGGATAAAGGGGGATTCGCTTCGCTCACCTTCTTTACCCTTCACCTAAGCTACCGCAGTATTTTTCCCTGATATTTTTTGCAACTTTTGGTGGTAATTTATCCATTTCGGGTAGGAAAAAAAATATTTTGGTGATCATTATATTTGTTGCCGCTACATATTACCTTTGTGGTACTTACGCTTACAATGGACGGACTACAGGGAACACCAAACAAACAACCTTCGCCGAACACCTAATAAACATAACATAAACACTTACACACAGGCACATACATTGCTGCCGGCCCTACACTAGGATACCCTGTGTCATAGGAACCAGAAACAGCGACGTCACACAAACAAGACCTAGAGATTTTTTTTACCCCCAGCCGGGGATCGAACCCAGGACCTCTGGCATGGACCCAATAAGACCACAACTTTCTGTTAGACCTACCTGTTGTAGGCTAATAATGTAGCCTAAACAGGCTTTCCTCCTGTCCTCCATCATAGTTAAGGACAACATTTATCGGCCACGGAATATGTTAGCTGACTTGCTCTATGAAATCCTCCTAAGGCCACATCCACGCACTCAGCGGTCAGGGGGGGTGGGGCGGCGCGGCGGAGGCGGGGGCGGGAGCGGTGTAATGTTGTAAGATTAGAATTATTTCGCGAACGGAATTCAAGGAGTATTGGCATAATAAAACCAAAGTTTCCTTAAATATTCAGTTATTTATTTAATTCTTCCCGTAACTAATTAATTATTATCCTATATTTTTTATGGTTTACATCAGATATCGTTAGGCTATCAAAAACCGCTCAAAAGATTTCATGGCATTGCATTGACCTTGTGTTCTGCATTTTATTTTTGTTTTATATCGTCTCCTTTTCTTATTCCCGCGAAATTAAAAAAACAATGCAGAAGACGCGCCCGCGCCGCTCCCCGCTGACTTCGTGAACAGTTCCATTTAAATCTATGTATTGTAACGCGCCGCTTCCGCGCCCGCGCCGCCACACCGCTCCGCTGCCCTCTGAGCTCGTGGATGCGGTGAAAGGCTCAAGACGTACATTTCAGTGACAAGCAGTGACCCAACAATCGTAAGCAACAGGGGCGTGTTCAACTCAAGACAGTCTGTATTTGCCCTCAGGATGTTTGTAGAATAGTGTTTGCGGTTTGGCAGAGACTAACTCGTCTGCAAACTAAGGTACGAATGGAGTAAGACGCCATCTTTTGAACTACGTCATCCATGTTGGAGTTGACTTTGATTTAGATATAAAAACATTTAATAGCGCGATGCATTTGTATTGTTTTATCTATTTTTTCTTTTATCTACACACGTATCATAAACTCTCTTTACTGCGTACAAAAACCGCACGTTACGATCAGCATAATGTTAAACTACTTGGTAAAAACTCATTTCTTATCTGAAAAATTACACATTATGACCATAATGTGTAATTTTTCTACACATTATGACATTCAAATTTCGAACGCCGACGCCCGCCTCGTGCCGCCCCTTGTTTGTCTCTGAAGTTGGTACTGACATTCAAATTTCGAACGCCGACGCCCGCCTGCGTGAAGTTGGTACTACAGAACAAGCTAAACAACTGCAGAGCCACAATGCCGATCAAACATGCGGTCCTGAACACATCAAAGAGAGTTTATGAATTTATTCTTATATGTATTTTCAAAATTTTAGAAACAGTTTTTGAATGTGTGTAGATAAACTAGTGTATGTAATTGTACATAATTAGGCATTAAAACTCTCGAGTGATATTATTATGAAACTGGCCTTCGGCTCGTTTCATAAACCCACTCTCGAGTAGTAATGCCCTCCATTATGTAGCAGTCACATAAACTACTATTTTAGCTTAATATAAAAATATGATTCAGCCAAGTTAAAAACTTACAAAAAAAGAACTTAAAACTCAAGCCCTATTTCTTTCCCCGGTGGGAATGCGAATGAAGTCTATACACATAAAAAGTCCTCGTCAAAACGTTTGCTGCACGGAACCACAAACCAAAACGTCATCTGTGTTATATTTTTGTTTTTATAGATTAAAAAAAAGGCAGAATCATTTTTGACAAAATTTATATGGAACCAACTCTGAAGTATGACCTATCAAAAAAAAATAAGTTTAATCCAAATCTATTAATCGTAATTGACGGAATAATCGCGTAACAAACATACAAACATAAAGCAGTTCATTTGAGAAAGAAGGGAGGAGGTCCTTTTTGGAGTCGGTTGAAAATAAATATAGTGTCACGCCTTTTCCCACACAGGGTAACAGAGGCACAGTTGTGCCCACTTGTAGCCAGTTATTCAAAACTTCATTGTGCGTGACGGTGGGAGTTTTTTTTGAAAGTACACAAATCAGGGTTGAAGAGGTTCAAATTTTATCAACAAAAAATATTTATAAAATCCTCCCATCATCCATATTTTTACAGGCATTAAAAAAAACCGTTTACTATGTACCAAATGCAAAAACATTTATATATTTGAGATGTAAGGTTGTTGGGTTCAAATTAACGGGAGAGTAATGAACAAGCAGTACTGCAAAAATCAAATGGTCGCTAAAAAGTGTTAAATGAAAACTTTAATTACGCTTTGTATAAGAATAAAACTTTTGAGCACTTTTTAGTAATTAAAGTTTTTCAGAAAGTTGGCACCCATAAAAAAAAATTTTTACTTAGTAAGTAATATTATTCTACATCACATTAGCAAAATACACCAAAAATATGTTTCCAAATTATACAGTTTTTAAAGTCTGTCAGTCTTCACTGACAAACTCGCGAACTGTTAACTCGCGAAAACCAAATGTAACGAAATTACATTATGACAAGATCGCCTAGATATCTGGAAGTATAGCACCTTTGGGAATATGTTTTATAAGTTTTTTGGAAGATGGAATCCAATACATGGCATATAATAAATGGCAAAACATAGCTAAGTGCGGATCGTACTCGCACGCCGAGGAATGCATTTATGGTTTATTCTCAAACAAAGCTTAAGTTAAGTTCATTACAGCTTGTCTTTGTTTTTATTTATTTATTTTGTTAGATTTTTATTTTGACACATCTTATTGGCACTTATGGATACGATGTCATAATTTTGTCATTGGATTAGATAAAAAAATTATCGTACAGTACGTATCGAGTTTCTTGGTGCTATCTTCTCTGACGGGCGTATTTCCGAAGCACTGGTAGAGTTCATGGAGTTTCCTTTTCCTGTGCGAGATTCAGCCATGAATCACCACTTGGGGAAATTTCCTTTTTCAAACTCAAACCATAACCAGTTATGTACTCATTAGTTTAGTTGATCATATTTGCCTTATTTTTATCCATGTATATGAGACTTAAGTAAGTGTTTGACTTGTAAAAGTGCATTATTTTGCCTGCTTGCAATACATTATTTGAGTTTTGTTTATAGTTAACACTTTTTAGAGACTATTTGATATTGGCAATACCGCCTGGTCTTCATTACCACTATCCAGTTAATTTGAACCCGACAAACCCTTCCATCTCGAAGTTATATGTTTTTTGCGGTTCATAATTCATAATATCAATAAATGCATTTAAAAAATAAAGGGCAGGGAGGTTTTATTAAATATTTTTCTTCTGACTAATTGACATTTTACAACTTTATTTTAACATAATCTTCTCTGTTATAAAACGTTATTAAAACAATACTATTTTTAAAGGTCTCGAACCGACACACATAAACAAACCGTAACGATTATTTAGAAATTCTATAAATTTTACCCCCACCACAACTATTTACACCGTACCCTAAGAAGCTTTACTTATAAAACCAAGGCCTTAAGACTCTTATGAAAAACGAAAACACAACAGGAAAAAAAAGCTGATATAAACATAGGCAGTAGAATATTGTGTCAGCAGAGGATCATAGTTTTTAATATTAATAATTGTCATTCTTTCCTATGAGAACAATTTAAATGATCGATCAGCAAAATATTTTTTTCTTACCCAAAAAGGGTAAATGATCACCAAAAGTTGCAGAAAATATCAGAGCAAAATACTGCGGTAGCTTAGGTGAAGGGTAAAGGGGGAGAGCGAAGCGAAGCCCCCTTTATCGTTCGTGTTAGGTTGAACATGTAAGAACAACAAAAAATACTTAAAACATAAACTCAAGTAAACAAAACATAAAAAGAAGTTTAGTGATAATTTACCCAAACATAATTTGGTGACCATTTACTAATTCTGGCAGTCATTTCGAATTTACTGGTATTAAATTTTCGAATATTTTGGTAATCGTTTGAACACAAGCCCTTTCCCATTTGACGAATTCTGTGGCGATCCCGATGGGCATGGGATGGGATGATGGTAATCCCAGGTCTTGGATGTTTCTATGTGTCACACAGGGCACCCTATATAGTGTGGGGTCAATCAACCTTCTTTCCATCCTACACTTACCTTTTCACCCTGGCCATTTCCGATTTTGGAGTGCTTTTCTCTTTTTTGGAGTTTTTTAATTACTCCGTTGGTCCTAATGACGCTATTGAAACGGCAGACCACTTAAATTTTATCGTCGACGCCTTTTTAAGACTTCCTTTTTTTTGCTCTGATCATTTGGTCTTCGGTTGATGTCGAATATTTCCGACTTTGCAAGGGCAGTAAGAGAGTTTGATTGATTTCTTTCGGAGGGGAAGAATTGGAATATCAGTTTTCTATTTGATAAATTACGACGAAAAGTTACGATAAGCTGTAATAAATGTAGTACATAAGGGTTATACTGCTAGCAGCTTTATTAAGATGCGTAAGTAATCCTATTCTATGTAAAGTGCGTCTTTATAAAGTACACATATCGATTAGAGTTAAAGAGGATCAATTATTATCGAAAAATAATAGTTTTATGTGACTGATACATAATGGAGGGAATTAAAATTCGAGAGTTTATGAAATTTGAACGATTCGCGAAGCCGAGTTTCATAATAATATCACACGAGAGTTATAATGCCTAATTATTGACAGTTACATACACTAGTTTATCTACACAAATATCATAAGCTCTCTTTGATGTGTCCAGGAACCGCCATGTTCGACTGGCAATGTTTCATGGATAATTGCTGTGCACTTGTTTAGCTTGTTCAGTAGTACCAATTTCACAGACAAACTAGGGGTGGCACGCAGGCGGGCGTCGGCGTTCGAAGTTTGAATGTCGTAATATGTTGAAATATTTATACATTATGGTCATAATGTATCAATATTCAGATAAGAAATGAGTTTTTACTAAGTAGTATATCATTATGCTGGTCGTAACGTGCGGTTTTTGGACGCAGTAAAGAGGGAGGGATTGATACGTGTGTAGATAATAGTAGCTTATGTGACTGATACATAATGGAGGGCATTCAAACTCGAGTAATATCACTCGAGAGTTTTAATGCCTAATTATGTACCGTTGCACACACTAGTTTATCTACACACATATTATGAGCTCTTTTTGAAGTGTCACAAAAGAAAGTAATTGTGAGTAGTTGATTGGACAGAAATGTTTTTTTTTTTACTCTCATACAAACTAGGGCGGAACGCAGACAGCGTCGGCGTGGGAAATTTGAATGTCATAATATGTCCAAATTTGATATATTATGGTCATAATGTATCAATATTCAGATAAGAAATGAGTTTTTACCAAGTAGTATATCATTGTGATGGTCGTATCGTGCGGTTTTTGGACGCAGTAAAGAGGGTTTATGATACGTGTGTAGAGAAAATTAATAACACGATACAATAAATATATCCTTATTAATTAAAACCGGATTTGTTCGAAATGCTCTGCAAAAAACAAAAGCCATTTTTTGGTACGATTCTTTACTTTTTTTAGTCTTCGTCAATCTTCCGACCATACAGTCAAATTATATTTATTTATTTCTTCGTTTCTTATGTTTATAGTTTTTTTCTTTTCATCTTCTGCCGTAGACAACATTTTTTACTTCGTTAACGTGTATTGTGCTGCACGACTTTTTTATAACAACTTTTCAGATTTTTCTGGCTTCTCTGGCTTGCTTAGAAACTTCCAACACTCACGGGCTAGTAATATAAAACTCTCCAGCAACTGATGATGGACAAAGTATATGGAAGGAGACAAAAAATCCTCTGAAATATACTATGCTACTATGAAATTGCGACTACAGACGACTGAGGAATAAATGCCTTCCTTATAAAGGTAGTTCCTAGTTTGGTAGCGTTACCAAAGGAAACATAAACAACTTAAGTACTAAATAGTACCTATCATGGAGGTAAACACTCCTCAACCAAAGAGTCCGATACTATGTCGAACTATAAACAAGATAGAGGTTGGCAGACTGGCGAGGCGTTCTGATTAGACTGCGCCATCATTCCGCCCGTTCATTCAATATATTTTTTCCGAACAGTGTAATTTCTTGGCTCGAACGCATCCGTTTACATGCCAAACAATAAATTTATTAGTCCAACCCGAAGGAGTGGCTATACCGTGACGCGTCAGGTAGCCCAAACGTCACTGTGACGTTCCGTTTTTGATTTTGAATTTTCGAATTTGGAATGTTCGAATTCGCGCTTATATAACGTTCGGGCCGTCAAGGTGACTCGCTCGGTACTACCGAGTCTATTTTAGTTCGAATTTCATAAATATCCCGTGACAGCCCATCTCTCTCCCGGCGCGTCCCCAGCCATGTTGCGTCCGCCATCTTTAAAATTTCAGGTCGCCTTGCGTAATTCTCCCATAGGGCTCCCAAATTGCTAGTTTTAGGGTCCTTTCTCACACGCGTTTATGAGATAATAGACGTGTGACGTGCTCTTGGCATGCAGCCGGGGTGTCGCGGCTCGGAAAAATCGCCTCGTGCTCGGCTATTTCAGTCGCGTCCCTGCGCCGTACCTTGAGGGACGGGATTTATCCGAAAACTAATCGTATATCACTGCAGCAGATGCGCCAACCGAAATTGCCGAGCGTGCGCTATCAATATTCGACCTAATTGAATATTATGCGGCAATTTGTAGTGAAAATCTGGCGTGCGGTAATATGCGGTTTCCATATATCGTCGGGGTGTACCGGCTAATGTTTGTATGGCGGGACAGCGCGTGCACTGTTGCAGAACTAAATATAGTCCGGTTCGGTTTTAGCCGCTGGCGGTTTGCGCAATGTGGCCGCTGCGATGTCTTCTCGGGCGACAGGGCGGCTATTATCGGAAAAATGGACGACTCTACGAGCCGACATCAGTTGGGTAAGGATGGGAATAGACAACCGGGCGCGGGGAGGGGGGATCTCTGACTTGAGGGAAAGGAGAAAAAACAAGCTGAATCATTGGGTGTTTATGTAAACAGAGAAAGGATTCAGTTTTGCCGGATGGGTGTGTTTCGGTGTTTCCGATCAGACTACGTTTGGCTGGCTGGAAGAAGGCCCGTGCCGCTCGGTGGGGACAAAAACGGGCACCATAAAACAGCAAAATACCTCGAATTAATAGGATAATAATTCACCAAGTTAAAAACTTAAAACACCGACTTCAAGTTGAAGCCCTATTTCTTCTCCACGGTCGGTGTGAATGAAGTCTTTGGACATGAAAAGTCCTCATCAAAACTTTTGCTGCACGGAACCACATACCACCATCTGTGTATTTTTTTTGTTTTTGTTGATTTTTTCAGTAAGCCCTAAATATTTTTTTATTAAATTTGTATGAGGCCACCTCTGAAGTGTGAGCTACCAATCAAAAAAATGATCATCGAAAACGGTTCATAGTTGAAGGAGTTATCGCGTGGATACCCCCTCCTTTAAGAAGTCGGTTGAAAATTCATTGCCTCTTCTGAAACATTTAAAATAGAATTTCGAAAACGTTTATTAATAATATAAACAATTCCTTCAAAACGTACGTTTAAGGCCTGTTGCACAATATACGGATAAGCCTTATGGGACCGATAAATCATATTGTTTGTACTTAACACGTTAAATGCTATGTAGGTCACCGGTGACCTCACCTAGACTAAAAAACTATAGAGAAAAAAACTTTTTCGAAAATTGGCGTTAAAAGTGTTAAAATCACGATCTGTCTGATAGGGCTTCTCAAGCCCTTTATCTGGATAATATTATACCTAGGAATCGTGTCCTGGAAATCTTAAAAGAGGTTGGCTCTTTATTCAAGAAGCGAATCACAGACATAAAAACAAAGACAATCTGTATACCACAAATAAAGATATCTAGATATACCTACTTATATTAAACTTAAAACAGAAAACAATAAACTGCACAAAAAACTAGGGTACCTAGATATCAAACTTCTCCGGTCGAAAACAAAAAGAAATGAAGCTTACCAAAGCTAAGCTTTTCTCTTCCAGATAGCATCCGAAACAATTAGACTTCGTATTTCAGAGCGGAGCTTTTAAGCTCGCGAGACATGAGATAGTGGGCAAATATCGAAAATATCGGCGAAAAGCTGTCATGAACATCTTGAAGATATATACTAACATTTCGAAGATAATTCGAGTAGAAGACCGCAGGGAAAATGTTACTATTGCTAGAAATAGAGAACTAAAATCTACGGTTGCAAAGATGTATATGAAGAATAATACCGAGAAAAGTAACGAGCACTAATTATGTCAGAGTTTTAGGTAGAAATCTAGTCTTAAATTCAGTTCTGTACACGAAAATGCATGTAATTTCAACGTTACACACTTTTCTAAGGCTTCTAAGATGATAGCCACAATAAAACACGAGTGTTTCCACAGTTTTTCTCTTTCCTAAGAATACATGCATCTACTATGCAATAAATATTCAGAATATTATTCCTACCACAGAAAATAATATCCCTTCCTCTGTAGCCTGAAATGTGAAAAATAAGCGCGATTTCAATATCCGAGCTCGGAATCACCGTTCACACATCATTAGTCAACTCTACCTTCGCAGTTTATTTTTTCTATTTCGTCCACAGTTTAGTACTAGATGCCTTTTCAAGAGCCTGCAGAAGACTTATTTGTCTAGTTTAGGGAAATAGTTATGATAATGGAGATTGGAAAATGCAAAAGGAGATAATGTTTGTTCAGATATGTTTTTATTACTGGCGCTGACCCAATGGCCATTTTTCCGACAGTTCAGAAAAATAAAATAAACAAGTTCCAAATTTGTAATTAGGCGAGACATGATTTTTATTTTTTTTCATGCCAGTTGTTGCATATTCAATTATTAAGCAAAATCGGGCTCTGCCTATATTGTGAACTTTGAAACTTAATCAAGTCAAAGCTACTTCAAAGTTTAAGAAGTTGTTATATAATCCATTTTGCGTGTCAGGGGGCTTCAATTTTCTCTATTAAGTCTTGGCTCTCACCTTGTCTTAGAAAGACGTACCGCGATTCAGCACACCACACATTCTGAAGGTAAGTGCTATCGACCCTACCACCGACACCAATCCGTTATCACCGCAACTACGACCACACGTTCCGTTCCCATTCCAAAACCCAGGAACCCAAAATATAGGTCAAAGAACTTTCCAACACGACCAATGTTATCACACTAAAGTTTAAACGCTAGTGTGATATCGCAAGGGGAGAAAGGGACGTTGCCAAGTGATGTGAGGGGAAGCGCCAAATATTGCCCTGAGTGAAGCTCCGGGCCTTGACTCCATGCGAATGCGACCTGCTGGCACACCTTACGTAATCCGTCCTTGACTTTCAATGGGTTTCTTCAATAAATACTGCAACAAGATACCTCTGGAGATCTTGAAATTGTCATTTGAGGAATTTAAAATCCATGTTAAAGCGACTTTGTCGAAAAAGGGATATTACAACGTTCAAGATTACTTAAATGATGGGTCTGTATGGGGTTAATCTGGCTCAACACAGACCTTGCTGTTAATAATTTTGTAATTATTTATTCCTGCTTACTAATTATGATAATGACTAAATATTCTATTTTGTATTAGTTAAGCATAAGCAATTTTTAAAAAGAGATCTAAAAATCAATCTGTGGGAGTTTCTACGGCCTTCTTCTCCCACAGTGGTCCAATGTAGAGAAGTGGCAAAAAATGACGATTGCTATGTATATGTAAATATCTACAGTAATAAAGAGATTTGGAATTTGGAATTTGGAAATATCAACATACTTACCGGAAGACTCAACTCCAGAGCCGTGGCTATGATGCCAACGGAGTATTGAAAGAGGATCGAAATCGGTAGAGTTCACATTGAATAAAATACATTAAGAGATCAATTTATATGATCACCAAAATATATTTTTCTTAACAAAATGGGTAAATGGTCACCAAAAGTTGCAGAAAATATCAGGGCAAAATACTGCGGTAGTTAAGGTGAAGGGTAAAGGGGGTGAGCGAAGCGAAGCCCCCTTTATCCTTCGCGTTAGGTTGAACCTGTTAGAACAACAAAATATACCTGAAACATAAACTTAAATACACAAAACATAAAAATAAGTTTGGCGATCATTTATCCAAACACAATTTGGTGATCCTTTACCCATTCTGGCATTCATTTCGAATTTTTTATTTTTTTTTACTGTAGATATTTACATATACTTAGCAAACGTGGGAGAAGAAGGGCGTAGAACTCCCACAGATTGATTTTAAGATTTCTTTTAAAAATAGGTTGTGCCTAACTAATACAAATATGATTTTTTTATTGTTATGATTAATTATGAATGTATTGGTAGTAAAATAGGTAGATGTTTAGTAATCGTTTAAACACAAGCCATTAATTAATCTTAAATTACTTATGGAGTTTGATATTATTTTAATATTGAATTACTCGACAAGGCATATTAATGCCACTGCCACCCCGTATGGGAGAAGGTGTGACGCTATGTTTTTTTGTTTTTAATACAAAACTATCACATGGATGATCAACGAACATCTTAACGCATTTACCCAGAAAAAAACGAATTAACTACAACCAGTAATTAGATGTACTTGTAATTTAGTTATAGGTTTAGTTCGGAGAAAACCAGTAGCTTGAAAGATATCCGCAACAATACAACTGCCACGACATTCCGCAGCAACAGAATTTATGAACTGAAAATCCACGGGATTTCCACTACATCGGATGTGTTATATTTTCAAGAAAGACATTGTGCTGGACGCAACATATTCCAGCTTAGATGCAGATATTAATGGTTATCGTATGAATTATAACGATACATAAAAGGTTCACTGCCTAGATTTTGTCGAAGCCTCTTTGGACGTTTGAATTTGCAACTTAAATCTTTTGGAATTCGAAGACATATTGTAAGGATGACTAAATCAAGGCACCGTCCGCGCCGCCGGAAAAAGTATTCAAATTAACTTTTACGATGAACATAAACTAAGCTCCACCCTTCATATCCAAATCCATCCATCTAATCCCAAGGGTAAATAATAGAAGAATAAAACAAGGAAGACAGAAGATAATATTCACAGCAATAACGGATAAGAAAATTTTGGATAAACAGCGTGGTATTCTCATACTCACATTACAGTCGTCTCTAATCATGAAAACAAGCCGTTCTTATATAAAACAACCAATGGAGTAGTGAAAAGGCGTGTGTTTGTAAGTATAGTAGACGAATCTAAGAAAAGGGATTGAAGAAGACAATGCAAATACAATAATAACATAATATAATATCTAGAGAAAAGAGAGTTTATGACGATTCGTATTGATAAATGTTGAGAAGGGCTCTACAAACCGTTTGAAGATTTGAGTTATTTTGATGAAAGATTTTATTAATTGTTATAATGTAATATATTTCCTAATTTTTACTATCAATAAAATGGTAATGGTTGCGAAAGGAGAACTTCTATTAATAGTGGGAAGTCGCGCACATAATAATTATATTCAGATTTTTTAAAAGCTTGTAACGTAAAGTACTGTTGAGATACTTTTTTTTAATTCAGCCCCTGGCAGTGGAACATAGAATTTCACCTTCAGTTTATGTTTCAACCGACTTCATAAAAGGGGGTGTACAATTCGGGAGGAATATGATTTAAATATTGCAAAAAGCTCTTCACCGAAGAATCTGTTTAGAGTACTAACAGAGCAACATAACTTAATATTTTCGTGATAACCTCAGGAGACTTTTCTATCGAGCAAAAATAGTCAAATTACAATTATATGCTAGCTGATGGCATTCATGATTGTGAGGTTCGAGGGTCAGCCTCAAACCGAAATACGGTTGACATACCACAACGTCACGTGATCAAAGATTAAGTAAAAAATAACCGATTCATATTCCTATTTTGCGTTACTTGAGGTTCACAAAAGATTTTGGCCTAATGCTTCACCTTGCGATGTTAGCTTAACGGTAGTCTGAGAATATGCTTACGAATTGTAATGTAAATCTAACACATAACGAATTTATTCTCGTTATAACGAATTGTCGAATAAAGCCTCTTCGTGCTTTATCGTTTGTTTCTCTACATTTTATCTAAATGCTAAATTCTAGTGGCAGAATACTCTCTGCAGTTTATTTTAGCGAAATTATCACCAGACCTATTCAGTAATAAAAAATCTAAAGGAAAACCAAATTATTCCATCGGCGGATTCAGAACCAGATTAGATAACATTTTCGAATCCACAAACAAATTTGCCCAGAAAGGTAATACGAAATGAATCAATAGGTGAAAAACCAATCTCACTAATGGAATCTGAAAATCTGTAAAAATTAAGAAAAAAAACACGCTTTGCTTTCCATAAATAAGGGAACGTGCATATGTACATTCTTGTTGGGGATAGTGCATTCAGGGTACATGCACATAGACAGCAAGTACTAACATTTAGATTTGAAAGAAATTAATAACTAGAAGGTGGAACTTGGACTGTTGGAGGAAACATTTCAAGAGTTTATGGTAAGAAATTGAATCAACTGGGTCAGCCAAAGCACTGAGCCAGTAAGCAGTCCGCCCAGGGTAGTCCGTTAATTACTGTCCATGTCTCTTTTGATTGTATGCTTGTTTTTTTTATTTAAACTAATCATGGAATCAGATCATTGATCGTTATTTTGTTTAGTTGGGTATTTCGTTCCAATCTTCACAAGATTTGAAGATATAGAGAAATACATTGGCTCTGGCCTTTTACCAGGACAATTAGTACGATTAGAGGACTTCTGCCGAATATTTTTATTATCAAGACTTGTAATGATGTTATTATTTCCAAAACAGTCCACGTTAGAAACACTAATTAAAGTATTTGCAGAGCAAAGTCAAAAAAAAATATTTCATTCGTTTCAGTTCAATGAGAAAACTTTGTGATGTTAACTACTGAATCCTAGATCTTATTAGCGTAGTAAATCATGACAATAATCTCTAAGATTCATATCGGCTTTGAAATTAAGTGTATCTTATGGCGAGTACTAAAAAGAGATTTATAGGAATTTGAAATTATAGTAAGCCAAGGTTTGAGTTTGCTCAACAACCAACAGAGAAATATATAAACACATAGATAGTACAATTGTAATCAACATTAACAGTTAGTGAAAACATTCATAACACCGACAAAGTGGCTGAGGAGGGCAAAATAGTGAATAGATAACAACAACACCAGGGTATAGGGTACATTGAAGATATGCCGAAAAACATCGAGATGCGACGCGACACGCGAACCACCGCAGTCGCTTGGGTACCTTCTGTAATAACATTTGTCTATGTTATTTTTCTGTTATTGACGCAACTTGTTTGTTGGAATTGTATTTGATGAGATATTTTTGTTATTGCAGCCTGTGCTTCAATTCGGTTACAAATTTTTGTCTGTTTTTTGGTTTTTGTGTAAATATACTTGTGACTAAATTTTCACCATCATTTGCAACTTAATTATATAGTAATATTGTTACTTTAATGTCATTTAAGTTCTTTTGAGGGAATTCATGAGTATTATCTAGAAATCTTTTTTTAACGCCATACTCTCTTTATTGAGTTATTATCAATTTGCGCTACTCTAGGCAAAATAGGTATATTTTTGATATTTTTTTGAGCTGGATGTCGAAATTTTGCGCTCTTAGTTCTTGTAAATGTTTTCCAATCTTTCCACTCGGCTCATTTCATGGCTGTAGTCCTAGATGCTTACTACAGTTCCAGTCTTTCCACTCGGCTCATTTCATGGCTGGAGTCCTAGATGCTTACTACAGTTCCAGTCTTGCCAGTTTCCCTTCCGGTTCACTGGCCAAGTCTCGTTGAGTCAGGGAAACCCATTTCACTTAGACGATGTCGCTGGGAATTTGGATTGCAAAGATTTTTCGCTTCATTCTTCATTTGATTACTAAAGTCTTATGGCCTGTTTCTCAATGTACGTCAAATAGGGATTATCCGGAGGTACTGAAACTGTCCCTTAATATGATTATTATCAATTCCTTTTAAACCTTTTAATCCAGATTAGTCTATTGGCATCATTTTATCTAAACCAAACCTAATCTAACTGTAAAGCTAGATAGATATGTGCACAATTTGTAACAAAATGAGAGTATATGTTAACATTTGAAATAATGTCCGATATTTACAATCTACACCCTTTCCTCCACCCTTCGCAAACAGCAAAAGTCCCAAAAGCGGCACGAAATTTTCCAAAAGCACGTGTCATTTTTGCAACCACCAGGGACTGCACGGGGTGCAGGGTGGGTGGTGGGGCGCCATGCCGTTTGCCGTAGTCTCGCCTGCATTCGTACATCTTAGCGTCTGCCCGGAACATATCGATCTACTATCTCCACTACTTACATTCTGCGAACTGCTTCGGAATTTCGCAATCCCGCAAAGGAATGGAGTTCCAGAATCGAATTATGCGTCTGCTGCACGTTTTGGGGACCGCGCCATATTATTCGTTTATTTTAATGTTCTTGTCACTTTATTTTGAGATTTTCTTTTGGTTTCGATTTGGGTTTTGTTACTAGATTTCTTTAAATCTCTTTAGTTTCGGATCTATTATGAGAGTATTTTGAAGTTGTTTTGATTCAAAGCTCACAATGATTATTGTGGTGCTTCGAAAAGCACTTGTAATTCGGGCTCGATACTCGATTGAAGATAAATGAATTAACAAAGCGAGATCTGTTCTGTTTATTATATTAATCAGTATTTAGGTGTTCTTGAGCATTGTTTAGTTAATTTCGTAAACTTCACCAGTTTATAATCTGACATTTATCGATCTGTTTACGCGGATTGTTTTGATCGCTTACTGCGACTAAATTTTAACTGCTTTGTTGTCTTTTCACCACACATTCTCAGCTATAATCAAACTCTTCTTTTATTTATCACCTTTTGAGTAAAACTTGATAAAATTTCATCTTACCTGCATTTCAATCGATACCGATTCCGACCCACGTGTTTCGGTCCCCATCTCAAACACTCTCAAAATTTAAAAATCAAAGATTAACTTTTTAATGAATTTTCCCCCGCATTTCGTCAAATTTTTCAGCGATCGCGCGCCGATCCGAAAATACCCTTGCGACTGCGGCGGCGGCGTAAGCGACAGTAGCCCACAACATCTGTTAATAATGATTTGTTAATTACATATGTTGTTGTTTGATTTAAGTGTTAGCCACCTGTCCCGTGGAGGGCGCTTGGAGGTAGGTTGCTACGTCGTCCACCATGCAGGCTCGCGGGGGGAGGTCGGGTAGGAACATTCCCGCTAACGCATGACGTGCGGGCACCGCGGCGTCCCGCGACACACTGCCGCCTGAGGCGAGAGCGGGGTTGCCAGGAGGGGGGAGAAGTTGCTGGGATTTTCCGAAAAATATTGTCGTGGGCACAACTGTGCCTCTTCCATCCCGTATGGGAAAGGCGTGACGCTCTCTACATATGCACATAATTTTGCCCCCTGTCCTGAACCTGACAGCGTGAAATAAACTCTTGAATGATCAAAACATTACTAAAATGTTTCCTCCAGTTAGTGAAATGTTTGACTAAATCACTGTTAAGCGCTATTGAACACATAAATCATATATTTTGTAAGTAAAATGACAGATAAATCTGTGTGAATAGGTGATGGATCCTCGGATGGGCCAATTCCGGCAAACTCCGGGATGTTCTAACGTCGAACATCCCACAATGCCTGAAGACCAAGGTGTAACCAAGGTGTGCTGCCCACTCTTACTTATGGTGCTGAAACGTGAACGCTCACAAAGGAGACTGTGCACAAAGTTTCAGCAGCACAGAGAGCCATGGAGCGTGCCATGTTAGGTATGAGGCTGTCTGACCGCATCCGGAATACCGTAATCAGATGCTGAACCAAGGTGGCTGACGTCAGTAAACGGAAATCACGGCTCAGGTGGATCTGGGCAGGACACTTGACATGGCGAGAAGACGGCAGATGGATAAGATCGGTAACCGAGTGGCGGCCAAAAGGAGGCCAAAGATCAGCCGGCAGACCACCTGCCAGATGGTCCGATGGCATAGTGAGGATAGCAGGAAAGCAGTGGACCCGGGTTGCACGGGACCCGGTATATGGAGAGGCCTATACTCAGTAGTGGGTTCCCTGACAGGTTGATGAAGATGATGTTGAGGTGATGATAGATTTAATTTTTACAATTTCGCTTAACTTTTGATTTTAATTACAGTCAAAAAGCTTACAGCCGCCTTTTCATAAAACAGGGTAAACCTTCACTCCCATTTTCATAACTGCAGTAATTCCCTAAAACCGCGTAAAACAGTCACACTGGCAACACCTAACCGCCCCGCCCTCCTCCCCTCCCTCCAGGGCTGCGACAACCGCTTTCCCGAGCATTTCCCAGCGCCATGCAGACTTGCAATACTACAAGCACATCACGCACAATATCTCTGCACCTCGCGGGAATACAATAGTCTCTAACCGCCGTAATGACGTCACGACGACAGGTGCAATGATACTGTGGCTGACTTGTACAGTTCATTTGAATCAGAGTTAATTGATGCGGTTGAGACTTGAGATTAGGACTCCCGCGGTGTTTTTTTTTTGGTCGATGAAAATGTTATTAATAGTTTGCTCTATAAATGAAGTGCTGTCAAAGTTTGGGCCCGAAATTGGAGCGTGATGATGTGGTGGGGTATTTTTGGGTTAAATCTAAAATAGAAATAATGATTGTGTAGAAATATTGCTGATTTTATGAAATTTGTAGTGTTCTTTACTATTTACTCACTATTTAAGTCAGGTTTTGGTTTATCTAATGATTAAACTTAATGACGGTACTAAGCTTGTGATTATTACGATGCATTATGAGCCTTTTAAGTGCCTTTCAAGAATCCGTTAATCATTCCAAGAAACCGCCCACTAGAATTACAGAATTAGTATACTGGCTAACCTTTTTACATGTTTGTTAATTTTAGGTGGTGTCTAACTTTTGTAGCAAGTGCCAAATATATCAAAATATGGCCCGAAAATCTGAGACGAATTTCCCGAAAATTTTCGTGACGCGCCAACCCTAGACCACTACCGTAATGCATTCGAGGCACTCGTCGCGTCTCGGCGCGGTTCGGCTCCGATCGGTACGCGCTCGGCTCCGCTCGGGTATTTCGAATTTCGAACACAACCGACCGCACTCACAGCTTTAACATAATATATAGGTAGTAATTTAAAGTATCGCCAATTTTGTTGTCGTCTAAATACCGCTGGAGGGGGCAGGCCGTGCATAGGTACAAGAGAGATACATATATTAGCGAGAGAGAGAGAAAAAAATACATATATTTTTTATATTGTTCTTTATACTCCGACCAAATTGTATATTTATTGGAACTGGATTGGTCCGACACATCGGAACCTGTGAAACATTTTGGTCGACCTTTAATATATATTTTCATATTATAACAAGCGTGTGTGACCGCTCTGACATGACATATCTTGTATGCTCTCCACCAAAACTGTCACCTTAACACCAGCTGTTAAGACCGCTTTTTGAATGCGAAACCGAGATGTAACGCAACTTTTGAAATATCCTAATTTGACCTATATTCGGTTGGCAATCTGAACTCTTTCGCCAGCAGTTTAAAGTCGGTTTTCAGCTGGTGCGGTTTTTCAGCTGACGCGTTTATAAATGTCACGTTTTTGCGAGTGTGTGCGGCTTTTGCGGTCGTGTGCGTTAAAAACACATCTTGGGCGGCTACAGCGTCTCATGGGCGGTTTTTTTCTCTCCCCGCTACGTATTTTTTGGTGGCGATTATGATTTTCTTGCTAATTGATACTTTTGGAGTGATTGAAAATTGTTTACTATCCGGAAGTTAAAGTGTGATGGAAACTACACCTGAAAGCCCGAAGGAGCAAAATTTCAGTTTAATTTAACAACGACCTCTGTGGCGCTGTGGTTGTGGCTATCATGCGAGAGGTCCCGGGTTCAAGCCACTGGGTACAAAAAAAGAACCCAAGTCGTGGATGTTTATATGTGTGTGACGTCGCTGTGTCTGGCTGCCACGACACAGGGTATGCTAGTGTGGGACCAGAAGCAATGTATGTGCCTGTTTAAAAATGTAAAATATACTATAATTCTCGTTTGGGTAAACGTTTTGCTCACAAGGGAATACGACCCGATTAGATAGATTAGTAATCAGTGGTAACACAAGTGGTCCTGTAAGAACAGTAGTCCTCGCTTCAATTTCAAACCGGTCAAGTGCGAGTCTAAATCGCACACGAAGGGTTCCGTACCACCGTTCAATGGAAGCGATGGTGTGGAGTGAATAGTTTGGATTTTACACAGCAAAATATTGTTTACAAAGTTATTGGTGCGGTTACTTTCACACTCCATGTACGTAACCAGGTGCATCCATAAGTTTGTATGTGGTATTGAAAGAATTGTTGTATGGGAGCCCCTTAAATATTTCTTTTATCCTGTTTTTTAGTATTTGTTGTTATAGCGGCAACATAAATACATCATCTGTGAAAATTTCAACTGTCTAACTATCACGGTTCGTGAGATACAGCCTGGTGACAGACGGACGGACGGACAGCGGAGTCTTAGTAATAGGGTCCAGTTTGGAACCCTTCGGGTACGGAACCCCAAAAATTAAAATCCGTCTATATATAACGCTACAGCAAACTTCCTACCCTTTTTCCCACTCCCCTCTTTTTTTTTTCGCAACATCTTATGGAGAATGAAGTCCTTAGTGTGCCTCTTAAATGTAATTGCAATCCGTCGATAAATAACGCAACAGCCATTTCCCCCCTATTCCCCCATATTTCCCCCCCAATCGGAAATTGCGATCGCCTAAATTGTTTAATTAAATCAAGAAACTTGTGTGCCAATTCGTCAAAATCGGTTGGAAAATGCGACCTGTAGGCGAGAACAGACAGACGGACAAAAGCATTTTTGACCGATGTCGAAACTGGACGCTTCGCTCGCTTCACTCGCTCGATCAATGAGGTGAAGGCGAGTCGACAATATTCTCTGAATAACTTTAACTTTAACAACTCCAACATATATTTATGGAATTCTCAAAATTATTCAGTCAGAGAATTATTTAGTCGTGGACTTTAGTCCAGAGGTCGTCGTTTGTCTCCGACTTGTAATTTTTATGTATCCTACACCAGTAATGCTTTTATCTACACACGTATCATAAACCCTCTTTACTGCGTACAAAAACCGCACGTTACGATCAGCATAATGTTAAACTACTTGGTAAAAACTCATTTCTTATCTGAAAAATTACACATTATGACCATAATGTGTAGTTTTTCTACATATTATGACATTCAAATTTCGAACGCCGACGCCCGACTGCGAGCCGCCCCTAGTTTGTCTGTGAAGTTGGTACTGACATTAAAATTTCGAACGCCGACGCCCGCCTGCGTGAAGTTGGTACTACAGAACAAGCTAAACAACTGCAGAGCCACAATGCCGGTCAAACATGCGGTTCCTGAACACATCAAAGAGAGCTTATGATATGTGTGTAGATAAACTAGAGTATGTAACTGTACATAATTAGGCATTAAAACTCTCGAGTGATATTATTATGAAACTCGCCTTCGGCTCGTTTCATAAACCCACTCTCGAGTATTAATGCCCTCCATTATGTAGCAGTCACATAAACTACTATAAAGGCTTCGACACACCGCAGGCTGGTCAGGAACAGGACGGTGGCGGTGGCGGTGGCGGGCGGGTATCAAATACCAGAAACTCTATGCAGCATGTCACACCAAATTCGAAAGCGAGGTTGCGCTTTTGTGTTAGTATGGCGGCCATTTTGACATCTCACCATCGCTGTGCCACGGTGTGCCGAAGTCGGCCTGTCTCAAGAAGTCCCGATAAACTTTTCACGACAGCTTAAATTCCAAATTCCAAATGTCTTTATTACTGTAGATATTTACATATACATAGCAATCGTCATTTTTTGCCTCTACATTGGACCACTGTGGGAGAAGTAGGGCGTAGAAACTCCGACAGATTGATTTTTAGATCTGTTTTTAAAAATTGCTTATGCTTAACTAATACAAAATATAATATTTAGTCATTATCACAATTAATAAGCAGGAATAAACTATTACAAAATTATTAACAGCAAGGTCTGTGTTGAGCCAGATTAACCCCATACAGACCCATCATTTAAGTAATCTTGAACATCTCTTATCTTTCATTTACATACAATCTTTTTATTATCTGTACAATAGAGGTTATCTGAACTTCTTGGAACAGGCCCTACGAAAAGTGCCCACTTTTTACCGTAAGTTCATTTAACTCGAAACTTTCGTACCACTTTAAACATTGAAAACTTTTTCCAAGCTTCTAGGAGCGTCTTACACAACTTCTAAAATACGTTATTCTGATGAGGAGCAAAAGGCGATCTAACAAAAGTTCAAACCCAATATAAATCGCTCACATTCGATTGTGTCTTACGTAAATTGTAAATTTGCAGTCACAGACGGAATTTCAAGTCGAGTCAGGAGTAGTGTTGCCATTTTGCACGGAAAATCGGGATATAAACGCAATTTGCCGTCTTATCGATAACTTATGAGGACCTCTGTGGAGCTGCAGTTGTGGCTCTCCCGGGACCTCTCGCATGGTAATGCGAGAGGTCCCGGGTTCGACCCCAAGCTGGGGATAAAGAAAAAAAAACAGGTCTTGGATGTTTATTTGTTTGTGAAGTCGCTGTTTCTGGTTCCCACGACATAGGGTATCCTAGTGTGGGGTCAGGAGCAATGTATTTACCTGTATGTAAATGTTTTGTTGTTATGATATGCTCAGCATTGTCATTGTCCTGTTCCTACATGCCTCTTCTGACAAGACTTGGATCTGGTTATTCCTGATTTTATGCCTCATGCCATGGTAATAAAATTCAAAACCTATAACGGGAAAACGTCATCATATGATGACGCCAGGTCTCACAGCCCTGTGCCAACTACATCCAGCGGGACCCCTTACTTGATGATTTCATTGCACCATCGGGCGGGTGGTCTGTCCTCTGGCCTGGTCCCTCCCTTCGGCCACCAACTGTGACTGCTTTAGTCCGTCCATCATACCTATCGACTAGCCAATTTAGGTCATTATATTCGGACAGGCGGTCTGCCCACTGGCCATATCCCTCTCTTTGGCCACCAACTGTGACTGCTTTGGTCCACCATCTATCATACCTACCGACTAGCCAATTGAGATTATTATATTCGGACAGGCGGTCTGCCCACTAGTCATATCCCTCTCTTTGGCCACCAACTGCGACTGCTTTGGTCCACCGTCTATCATACCTACCGACTAGCCAATTGAGATTATTATATTCGGACAGGCGGTCTGCCCAATGGCCATGTCCCTCCCCTTGGCCACCATGCGAGAGGTCCCGGGTTCGACCCCCGGCTGGGGTAAAGAAAAAAAAACCTTGAATGTTTCTATGTGTGTGACGTCGCTGTTTCTGTTGCCCACGACACAGGGTATCCTACTGTGGGGCCAGAAACAATGTATGTGCCTGTATGTAAATGTTTAAAATGTTTAAATGTTTTTTGTTTATCGGTGCCCGGGTATAGTGTGGGGCCAGAATGTATTACAACAACAAAGGGGTGGCATAGGCACAATTGTGCCCACTTTTAGCCAGTTATGCAATTCTCCATTTTACGTGACAGGGGGCTAGCCCATCGCCGCAGCTATTGAGTAATGAAGGTTTCCTCACGATGTTTTTTATCGGCGTTAGAACATCCGTATAATGAACTATTATCTCATTGGTACATGCGGGCAGCACCGGGATTCGAACCTGCACCTTCTGGTTGAGAAGCGAACGTGAAACCTACTAAGTAGGTTGAGAAGCGAACGTGAAACCTACTAAGTAGGTTGAGAAGCGAACGTGAAACCTCTAAGTAGGTTGAGAAGCGAACGTGAAACCTACTAAGTAGGTTGAGAAGCGAACGTGAAACCTACTAAGTAGGTTGAGAAGCGAACGTGAAACCTACTAAGTAGGTTGAGAAGCGAACGTGAAACCTACTAAGTAGGTTAATACCCTGTGTCGTGGGAACCAGAAACAGCGACGTCACACACATAGAAACATTCAAGGGTTTTTTTTCTTTACCCCAGCCGGGAATCGAACCCGGGACCTCTCGCATGGTAGGCAGAGCAAGAACTGTTGCACCACAGACGTCGTCAAAAACCTGGGTATTCTTTTCCTCCTCCCGAGCGGGAGACCACCTCTCGCCCGCAACGCCGCAGAGGTCCTCTGTGCAATATCTACAATAAAGTTGTTAATTTATCAGAACTAGTACGACACTTATTTCAATCTCTCCCGGAATGCGCCAGCTAGATCTAGAAACTCAGCTCAAGACTAAGGGTAAGCGTACACGAACGCCGAACGTAAATTATTTAACTCGAGTGCTGAACACGGCCTAATATAATATACGGGCTGGGATTTTGAGATTCTAGCTGTGCTATATTAGATTTACTACTCCCGATTATTTGCAGAGTACCGCAGAGCGTAGAGGGCAGTGTTAAAATCTGTCAAGTGCGGGTCGGACGGCACACGAAGGGTTCCGTAGCGACGTACAAGAAACCTAAGGACTATACAATAATAAAACATAAAAATATAATGTCCAAAATTGGTTTCGATACCATACCCTTCCAGTCAGATTGCGGATCTGACTTGAAACCAACGATGAGGATGGGTGCCGCAGAGTTCGCATGTGCAAAGGTCTCCGTTACTCCAGGCAGAAAGGCCCGCAGTGTGAGAGGGGCGGGATCGGGAAAAAATGTCATAACGTAGTGCTAAACCACAGAAAAATTGTTTAAAAATAAACTGCGTAAATAAAGTTTTTTTTGGAGAGTTTACGAATACATAATATCTACATTTTGAACGCAGTTCCACAATGAAATTAGTTAGGATTTCAGAATTACAGGAAAAAATAAAACAATTTAGAAGTATTTTCGTAATTAAATTCTATCGAGAAAATGTCTTCAAATTGCATTTTCCTTTAGTGAGAATCTTAATCAAATACTCAATAAACGTTAACCCAAAAATCAGATCTGTTGATGACTTCATGGTGGAGTAAATGGATTCGAAAGCAACCCCATTATTTTTTTCGTATCACCTTAATTTGGTAATTAGCAGTGGCAGGGTATTAAATCTCTTGTATGGGGACCCCTTTAATTTATAGAATGTCGTATAGTTGAATGGCCAGCGAAGATGATGATCCTATCCACGGTATGGAGCTCACAAATTTCCAAGTACATAGACATGATTGAGATAATCCAAAATATATTTTTAAAAAGATTTCAATATTAATTCAAAAGTTTTAATATAAATACTTTTGTATCCTTGGCGAAGCAAAGACAAATTAGAGACCAAATTTTCTTATTTAATTTGATTAACAATAAGATCGAATCATCTTATCGATTAAAATTGCATTTAAATGTCCTACTCGCACTCGTTCAAGCGCCAGTATCTAAGAAAAATAAGTCAAAAAATCGTTACCTTGTCAGAGCCACTCGACAGTACAATGATAATTACAGTAGTATAGATATTTAAAAAATAAATATTCTTCTTACGTTGCCGCAATTAAAAAAATGTAATATTATGACTTATAAATAACTTTTTTGGTTGCTTTTTCTTCTTATAATTTTTTTAAATATTATAAATCTGTGCTATCGACCAAACCGTATCATCAATCAATCATATGTAACTGTTTGTTTTCCTAAAGAAATAAATAAATAAACAAAATCACGTCTCGTTGCCTTGATGCGAAAAATCCTCATGCAGATAAATGATTAATGATTCTTACCTCACATACCGGAATCCTTTCTTATTCTTTCTTATTTGTTCAGTTAACAATCAATATTTATATCTTATTTATTTCCGTAATATTTTACTGTATGTGTAACACTTTATATGTGTTGTTGTTTTAGTTTTAGCTGTATCATTACTTTCCCATCCTGTGTGCACATAATTTTGGCGCTGGAGACAGCCCCCGTTTACATGTTCTGTTGTTTTGGTTTAATGTTTTATCTGCGGCTACCTTCACACTCCGTGTACGTTACCAGGTGCATTCATAAGTTTGTATTTGGTATTGAAAGAATTTTTGTATGGGAGCCCCCTTAAATATTTATTTTGTTCTGTTTTTTAGTATTTTTTGTTATAGCGGCAACAGAAGTACATCATTTATGACAATTTCAACGGTCTTACTATCACGGTTCATGAGATACAGCCTGGTGACAGACGGACGGACAGACAGACAGCGGAGTATTAGTAATAGGGTCCCGTTTGGCACCCTTCGGGTACGGAACCCTGAAAAAACGTCAATCCTCTGTCTGATTCCCATACTCTGTGGCTCACTCCGAGTCCGCAATAACATTACTGCACTCGACTCGTTTACTATATCTATACTAAGTATGCTACGAGTATACTCGTGCCTACTCTGCAACTTGCGAGCTAGCGACTTATTCTAATTCTAGCTGCTACTATACTATTAAATAACATACATGTATGTAGGTTTAACAGATTGTCCCGTATTCCTGTAAGCTGTAGTATAGAGTAGACTTATATTTTTCTATCTACTTATATGTCATCGGAAATTACGTAACCAGGAAATACGCCGAACATGTATTTTATTTAACGTAACATTAACATACAGGCACATATATTTCTTCTGACCCCACACTAGGATACCCTGTGTCGTGGGAACCAGAAACAGCGACTTCACAAACATGTAAACATCCAAACCCTGGTCTTGGATGTTGATGAAAAAACTCCTGGGTTTTTTCATTTTCCCCAGCCGGGATTCGAACCCAGGACCACTCGCTGGGGAAGCGCAGCCCTGACCGCAAGACCACAGAGGTCGTAGTTAATTCACTGAGTAATCTCTGAAGACTTAAGATTCATATTAATGAAGCCCCTCTGAGTACCTAAGCTGAATCTCCATACAACTAATTTTTCAATAAAATAAAATCGTATCTACAGCTTAGTATATTTTACTA
Source organism: Argyresthia goedartella (assembly GCA_949825045.1). Taxonomy (NCBI): domain Eukaryota; kingdom Metazoa; phylum Arthropoda; class Insecta; order Lepidoptera; family Argyresthiidae; genus Argyresthia; species Argyresthia goedartella. The sequence continues at coordinate 22,733,453 of OX463834.1, forward strand.
TTTACAAATAAACTGGTTTACCAACTATCATGGGATATACATATAGATATATGCTACTCGTTTTCAGTTAGAACGTATCTTCACTAGTTAAACTAGATTTTACTAAGTGCCTTAGATAAAACTAGAATTTCCTAGTAATAACTAGACTTTACTGATATACATCAATGTAAAACTAGTTTTAACGTAAACTGTGCTATAGCGAAAACCCGTTATTAGTTAGAACTCGTTTTCACAAGTTTAACTAAGGCACTTAGTCAAAACTAGATTTAACTAGTGAAAACGCGCTCTAACTGAAAATGGGTTCTATTTAACCTCTTGCATACTACCGGCGTTAGATAACGCCACTTTCTCGTTACAGATTTTAAATTTTATTACCATGGCATAAAGTCAAAAATCGCGACCCGACCCTCGATTATTGAGAGGTTAACCCTTCAACAGTATAAATTTCCAGGTATTTCCAGAATTTTCTGTCGATGGAATGACGAATTTGAGGGTGAACAAGAGGGTTAAGATCATCTGTAAACATATTTAATAGCAAATAAACAATTTGGTTGATTGATCAACTCAGAACAGCTTTCTCCTTCTAGCATGTTGGTTGCTGGGTTGACTTGAGTAAGTGATTCAAAAGATTTGACAGTTTCATTTTTTTCCTCGACTCATTTACTCAAATTAACTGTACTTAGTGTAGTGAAAGTGTAGTTGTACGTATTCCATATAACGCGATTTTTCAATCCCAAAATAAACAGCAAAAATCGCCTGTAAGTTATGCAGAGACCGTAAGTTTTTGAAAAGGCACTAACTAGCTTTCTCACTCACTAAACGTCAACATAAACTGGGTAAATTTTGTGGTTTGGAGTGAGAAAATAAGGGGGCTGACACTGCTCAGAAAAGGAGTTCCAGCGAAGCAACACTGATAAAAGTAAATACCGAACCATCACATTACATGAGTACGCAATATGCATTTTACAGCGAGACTGCCCTAATTATCAGCAATAAAGGCGGAAAAACCGCCCGCCCATCCTCCCGCCCGAGGGCACAGATATGGACCGTGACTCTTTTTAATTTCGAAACGGTTGCAGTTTATGGGCTATGATAACTGTTGAACTATTAGTACTTCACTAGTAGTGCTGTGTCGTTGGTCAAATGCCATACAAGCAAATACGGGAAACAGCAAAACTGTGGTTTTTTAATTGTCTTATAAACAATTCACAATTCTTTATTGCACAGAACATTAGAACAATACAATTACAACGAAATTAAAAAGCAAAGGCGAACTTATCTCTCAACAGAGATTTCTTCCAGATTTAAACCTGAAGGGACTATCCGGACTAAAATAAACTCTTGTTTAAAGACAAAAATGTGTAGGATTTTACGTTCGTTTTGAGGTTAAACTATGTGTAATTTTTTTTGTAATAACTCGGGATGTTTTTAGAGCTAAGATTAATCGATCAAAATATTCTTTATTGTGTTGGACAGTTACATATTTAATATAATACGGCTGGTAGTTCATCGCACATCAAAAATACTGATTTGCAAAGGATCAGCAAAAACACTTTTTTATTTATATATATTTAATGTAGTTTAGTTTATGTTTTAAGTGTATATTTTTTGTCCTTACATGTTGGGCCTAACACGAAGGATAAAGGTACCGCAAGGTACCTTCACCTAAGCTACCACAGCACATATAAGGGATATTTGCTGTGCAAATCAGTAGTTTTGATGTGCAGTTTAATATATCCCATTTAATACTATGTGTACGATCCAAAGCGGATATTTCTCAGAGAAGAACGCACAAGAAACTCTGAGGTAGCTCTTTTTTGAAGGAAATACTTATAACTAATAATACATTGATTTCTCTTATGCTTATTTTTAAGATCGAAGAGCAAGGAGTTTCTATTTAATTCTATATATCAAACGGTTTTCCTCTTCACGTTAAATTTTTATTATTCATCCACGCCCTTACCAAAATAAATCTAAAATAGATAAAATGCGAGCACTAGTCTCGAGTCAACTTTGACATTCCATAGTTTTTAGGGTTCCCTGCCCAAAGGGTGCCAAACGGCGCCCTACTAAGCCTCCGTTATCCCTCCGTCCGTCCGTCCGTCAGCCGTCAGTATCTCTTGAACCCTAAAAAGGAATAGATTTGAATTGTTTTCAAACTACATGCGTTTTAACCCCTTATGTGGTAGACGCATGCAAAATATTTCATTGGTTTTGGACTTTATTACCCAGCCATAAGGTTTAAAATAAGACGGCAAATATATTGCCTCTGTCACATGAAGGGTAAAAAAATGGAAGGGAGAACAGAACGTATCGCGTTGTATAATATGTTAAAAGTAAATTCCTTCTGAATTATTTTTCCGTTCGTGCGTCTCAAATGTGGAGCCACTTGCTAGCTTCCATAAGGGATAGTGAATCCCCAAACTCTTTCAGATAATATGTATTTTAATATGACGATCCGAATGGCCTAGTCAGCAGTGACCCTGCCCACGAAGCCAAGGGTCCCGGGTTCGAGGCCCAGTGGGAGCAAATATTTGGTTGGTGAAAACGGATGTTTGTACCCTAGTCATGGTTGTTTATCTATCTAAGCATAATATTTATCTAAATAAGTATGTGTATCGTTGTCTAGTACCCAAGATACAGGGAATCCTAGTTTGGGGCTAGATCAATGTGTGTAAATAGTGTCCAAGGTATTATTATTATTATATATATGTAGGAATTGTTTATGTCATTCATTGTTTTGATTATAGTGTATGATATACAATGTATTTATGTGTATTGTATTTTTTTTACTTTTTTTATTAAGATTGCAAAACCCGCTTTATTTATCTACATATCCTCACTGGGTTGGCTGGAAGAGATTTGTTTTAGAAATAAGCCTGCCTTTATATATTAGCTTTTAACATTGACACTTGTTATACAATTATTGAGTGCAATAAAGGTTTAATAATAATGTTTAGCATAAATTTTTTTAGCCGAAATTTAGAAAATCTTATATTATTAAGATTAAATATTTACGCAAAAATTGCAAAGTCTTAAATATAGGAAGCTTAAACATTTTAAAGTCTGCAATTATATGGCATAAACATAAAAAATATAACAATAATTTCACACAATCAGCAAAATTTGGATTTTTGTTCCTACATGTCAACCTAACATGAAGACTATAAAAGGGCTTCGTTTCGCTCACCTCCTTTAGCCTTCACCTACCGCTTCCCTGACTCACCAATTCATCCAGATATAAGTCATGTACAGATCAGAATTTCAAAAATTATATTTAGTTAAAAAATAATCTGTAAAACATCCTTCAGAGACTCAAAAAAGTCCAACTGAAAATATAATTAAAGCAAGTTATGAAAACCAAAGCAGCAGTGCGAAGTATTATTATAAGTAAGTACGCCAAAGGAATACCAATTAAAGGGGTCCCCATACAAGAGACATGTTTTATTGCATTTTTTCTTTACGGAAACCCTTCTTCAAAGGAATGGCTCACCCTTGACCTTTTTTATATTCACCTTTTTGACGACCCGAATGGCCGAGTCGGCAGTGAAGTCGGCAGTCGGCCTACGCAACCAAGGGTCCCGAGTTCGAATCCCGATGGGGGCAAATATTTGTTTGATGAGATCGGATGTTTGTACCCTAGTCATGTTTGTTTATCTATCTAAGTATAATATTTATCTATATAAGTATGTGTATCGTTGTCTAGTACCCAAGATACAGGGAATCCTAGTTTGGGCCTGAATCAATGTGTGTAAATGGTGTCCAAGGTATCATTATTATTACCTACAAACTTATATGAAAATGAATTCTGTGCAATGACATGTCCGCATCCACCGGGATTCGAATCTTTCTCAGTTCGACGAACGAGGGCACAGCATTCGCCCGCAGTACTGCATCGCGCTATCGGCCTTATATCGTTACGTTATGGCTGTTGGGGGAGTCCCGATAAACGTGAAATGTAGTCGAAACTACATGACCGCAGTTTTACAGCGTTTAGCCCCGATAGCAGCAAATAGCGGGACCGATTTTGATTCATCAGCACATACATTGTCTCTGGCCACACCCTAAGTAACTGTTATTATTAGGTTAAGGTTTAAAGAACTTTACTCTCATAAGAATTTACATTCACTTAAAATGCTTGAAAATATATAGGTATATTAATTAACAGTACTCGTTGCGTTGCGACGTGTAGCTTTAACTTATTTTTGAAAGTGTTTATACTTTCGCAAATCTTTACACTTTCCGGTAATTTATTAAACATCTGTGCTCCCTCAAATAATATTGTCTTTATTCCATATTCCATAATTAGTTCTAGGTTTAGTTGGTTTAAGTTTGATTTTGTTACGAAGATTTCTGTTATTTGATAGGTGTAATTCTATGTTAGATTTTATGGCATTCGTAGTAATTTTTTGTATTAAAATACATGTGTTATATTGATATAGTTGGTTAATGTTAAATAGTTTAGTTTTGTCGTACAGTTGTTTAGTTGGTGTGTCGTAGGGGTTATATATATTTGTTTGATGAGAATGAATGTTTGTACCCTAGTCATGGTTGTTTATCTATCTAAGTATAATATTTATCTATATAAGTATGTGTATCGTTGTCTAGTACCCATGATACAGGGAATCCTAGTTTGGGGCTAGATCAATGTGTGTAAAATGATGTCCAAGGTATTATTATTATTATTATTATTATATATATATTATTTTGTGGAAACCAGAAGCGGCGTCGCAAACAAAATAACCTAGACCCAGAGATATGTTTAGCCAATTACATTTTCTACTCAGAGATGAACGAACCCGTTCACATGTATCCTCTGCAATAACAAAAACACATTATGAATAGTGTTATATGAATATATTCTAATGAAACGTCTACGACCCTGCTACGAACTGCTACGAAGCGTTACGAGACCTACGAAGCTGAGCGTTACGTAAGCATATCGGAGTAGTTTTATCAACCGCATTCGGCTTTTCCTTGCTGGGTGGCTTTTTAAATACACAAAATACCGGCACATACATCGCTTCCGACCCCACACTAGGATACCCGTTGTCGTGGACACCAGAAACAGCGGCATCACACACGTATAAACATCCAAGACCTGGATTTTTCATCCTCTCCAAACGAGATTCGAACCCAGGATTTCACGCTTGGGGGGGCAGAACCTCAAACTGCAATGCCGCAGACCACGCCACGGTTACCCAGGTATTAATAACACCATCTAGCGTGACAGGGAAATAATAATAATAATTATAATACCTTGGACACTATTTACACATATTGATCTAGCCTCAAACTAGGATTCCCTGTATCTTGGGATAAATATTATACTTAGATAGATAAACAACCATGACTAGGGTACAAACGTTCGTTCACATCAAACAAATATTTGCCCCCACCGGGACTCGAACCCGGGACCCTTGGCTTCGTAGGCAGGGTCACTACCGTCTCGGTCATTCGGGTCGTAAATACAATATATTAGTCTCTCCGTGTCTTCTCTACATCATATTCCAAATTCCTAGCCAGAAATCCGTTGAGTAGAGGCTGAAGTGCCACTAGCGATTCTCGTTTGGCCTATAAAAGTGTACGAGTAAAAGTGGCAACTTGCGCCGTGCGCTTACTCACATCAAAAGATAATCTTGTGAGCCACAGAGCTAGCTAGCGAATTGATGCTTAAAATAGACTGAAATTTTCTTTATTCCTACAAATAACGTACAATCGAACCATCTGAATCATGACCCACCATAAGCTTATTTTGCTAAACCCCTTCAATGCAAGTAGGTCGAAATTCGCTTGAAGGTTTATTTCCTTGTTAACGAACTTGTTGTCATTTGATTAGACACTGACATTTACATAGATCTTACAAGTTTGAAAGTTTCAAACGAATTATCAGGCAAATGGGTCATGATTCAGTTGGTTCGATTGTACAACAGATGTCTTCTCAATAGCCAACCATGCAGGATCATACAACGCCATATTCAGTGATAATGCCCAATCTTCTTCTTGTTACTCTTTCTAGTCGTTCCCTCGTGACTGAGAACCGTGACTGTCATTTATTTTATTTATTTATTAATACAGTTTAATGCACAACATTACAGACGTTGTACATATACAAATATACAAATAAAGAAACTATTACTCTTAAAGTTATTAATATTATTATGTACCTCATACATAATAACAGAAAAGTTAAGATCTTAAGAAACTGTCAAATGTTAAATCCACGGTTGGACTCAAAGTCAAAGTTCTTTATTACTGTAGATATTTACATATACTTAGAAAACGTAATTTTTCACCGCTTCTCTACATTGGACCACTGTGGGAGAAGAAGGGCATAGAAACTCCCACAGATTCCTTATTAGATCTCTTTTAAAAATTGGTTGTGCTTAACTAATAGAATTATTACAATATTAATTATTATAATTCATAAAGGAATAAACCATTACATAATTATAAACAGCAAGGTCTGCGTTGAGCTAGATTAACCCCATACAGTCCTGTCATTTAAGTAATCTTGAACATTGTAATATCCCTTTCGACAAAGTCGCTTTAACATGCTTTTTAAATTGCTCAAATGGCAATTTCAAAACGGGAAATATTAAACTGCACATCAATAAATTATTATTGATAGATTAGATTTGTACAGCAAAATACTGCGGTATCTTAGGTGAAGGGTAAAGGGGGTGAGCGATGCGAAGCCCCCTTTATCCTTCGTCGTATTAGGTTAAACATATAAGAACAACAAAAATACTTAAAACATAAAAAGTGTTTTTGCTGATCCTTTTTTGCTGTGAAAATCAGTATTTTTTATGTGCGATTTTATACTAGCCTTTCAAAACCTCCAGAGGTATCTTATTATAGTAGAGAATGCACTGACCCCTTGAAAGAATTGCTAACCTTCGCGAGTCTAAATCGGGGCGCACATAATCTGTGATTATTTTTTAGGTTAGGTTAGGCTATCGCTAAGTTTTACTCGCCACGTATCGCTAGGACTGGGTATCGTTCGTATCATAACTGCCATTGAATCATTAGTCATTATTAAGTAATGCAACAAATAAAACTCGCGTTACCAATGTTGTAGAGGCTTATAAAAAAAACGGTAGAGTGCGAGTCTAACTCGCGCACGAAGGATTCCGTACCACCGCAAAATGGTAGGGATGGTGTGGAGTGAATAGTTTGGATTTAACATAGCAAATGTTGTTAACAAAGTTATTGGTGCAGCTTTTTTCAAACTCCATGTACATAACCAGGTGCATTCATAAGTTTGTATTTGGTATTGAAAGAATTGTTGTATGGGAGGCCCCTTAAATATTTATTTTAGTCTGTTTTTTAGTATTTGTTGTTATAGCGGCAATAGAAATACATCATCTGTGAAAATTTCATCTGTCTCACTATCACGGTTCATGAGATACAGCCTAGTGACAGACGGACGGCGGACAGCGGAGGCTTCGTAATGGGGTCCCGTTTGGCAACCTTCGGGTGCAAAACGTTTAAATTCATACAATTTGATGTTCATATTATATTGTTTGTAGAAGCCAATGACATATGTTTGTTTACCTTTAATACAAGATTAGTAATGCGAGTTTAGTGGGTTGACTGAGTGAAGTGAGAAAGCCAGATTTTTTGACGATAAAACGCAAAAAACACGTCTCTTATATGGGCAACCCTTTTTTATTTTTTATTTCGTGTAGTCATTATTAATTGCTACATTCTGTGAGAATTTGAACTGTCCACCTTTTATGGTTCATACGATACAACCTGCTGAAGGATAGATCGACGGACAGCGGAGGCATAGTAAATAAAACCGGTCAAGTGCGAGTCTAAATCGCGCACGAAGGGTTCCGTACCACCGTTCAATGGAAGCGATGGTGTGGAGTGAATAGTTTGGATTTTACACAGCAAAATATTATTTACAAAGTTATTGGTGCGGTTACTTTCACACTCCATGTACGTAACCAGGTGCATCCATAAGTTTGTATGTGGTATTGAAAGAATTGTTGCATGGGAGCCCCCTTAAATATTTCTTTTATCCTGTTTTTTAGTATTTGTTGTTATAGCGGCAACAGAAATACATAATCTGTGAAAATTTCAACTCTCTAGCTAGCTAGGTTCTTGAGATACAGCCTGGTGACAGACGGACGGACGGACGGACGGACGGACAGCGAAGTCTTAGTAATAGGGTCCCGTTTGGAACCCTTCGGGTACGGAACCCTAAAAACTATGTATTTAACAACCCTTTGAAAAATACTGCACCCTGTATAAGCCACTTCTATCCATTCATCAGTCTACACCACTCCCGAGGTTTCATGTAATATAAATTCCTATCCAATATTCACAAATTTTCGAGGGCACTTTTAATGGCCGCCACCAAATTGCAATCTTCTTTCAAGACCGCCGTCGCCGCCGATCGTATTTATACTGTGCACTCACACTCACACACACACAGACATACTCACGCCTGTGTGCTAGATAAGGGGATAGGCAGAAACTAAATACTTTATCTTGCTATTACTTGGTCTAGAAATACGTTAGCATTCATTACGGTTCCGTTCCCGAACGGTACAAAAGCCTTTACTGCGCTTTTACTTAAAGCTCTTACTAAGCCTTTACTGTCTGTCTGTCTGTCTGTCTGTCAAGTCTGAATAAATTTTGATCGGGTTCTGTTCACAAAAGTCCAGGACTGGCAAATTCATATCTAGGATTTTCGTGTAGAAAGAAAGAAAGAAACATTTATTATAAGTGTACGTTTCTATCAATGGAATGACTACCTTGGTGGGTCAGCGGTTGTGGCTCTGCCTACCATGTGAAAGGTTCCGGGTTCGATCCCCGGCTGGGGGTGAAGAAAAAACCTCGGGTCTTGGATGTTTATATGTATGTGACGTCGCTGTCTCTGGTTCCTACAACACAGGTTATCCTAGTGTGGAGCCATAAGTAATATATGTGCCTGTATATAAATATTTTTGTTTATGTTTAATGGATTGTAATTGGCCTATAAAATGATGGATCAGGTTTATCCTTACTAGCGATTGGGAAGAAAACTATTAGACTGCTGTGATCAGATTATACATTTTTACTTGTGAATGCACAAACATAAAAAACGTTATCTAAGCAGGTAAGTGTAATTCTAGTCGGTCCTAAAAAAACATGATTAGGATTAAATGATTGAAATATAGTTATTAATCGCAGTTTTTAAATTTAATCACCACAAGTAAATCTACATGAAAATCGCCACAAATAATTAACCTTTTTCTGATTATTATTACATGAGCTTATTGCTGTTTAGTGAGGGCTTCCTCCATAATTATCTCAAAAGTTTCCAAATAGCCATGACTTTTTTCATCCCTGAGAGGTTTGTAGACATAAACAATAATATAACTATCTAACCAATTACAGGATACCTCTATTTTTCTATCTACAGTAAGTGCAGAAGTAAAGAATATCCTTCCGTTGTTTTACTTTAGTATATTGTTTACATAAATTAAAGAACCACCTCTACCAGCAGTATTTCTGTTGTAACACATGACAATTTTGTAATTATTCATGTTAAAAGACATTATATTTTCCTTTCACCCGTATTCTGTAGTACAAATAACGGTGTCAGAATTATTTGCGAGCGAGCGAAGCGAGCGAAGGGCTCTATTTCGACATGATAGGAGGCCGATTTTGCTTTCGTCTGTCTCTATACGTGTCTATGTGTGTAAGTTCCTGTCTAGGGGCCACAGTTTTCAAGCGATCCTCACAAAACTTGGCACACATGTTCCTTGAAATATTTTTTTTTGTCGAGAGCTTTTCTCGATGTTCCCTTATGACGTCATTAATTTTTTGTATGTTTTTTTTTTCTGAAACGTGTCGTGTGGGTCATCAAATTAAAGGGCTTCGTGAGCCGGTTCTAAAAATAAACAACACCATTTCGGCCGCCTGTTTTCTAAAAATCCAAGAAATATTTTTAAAACATACCAAGTTTGGACTCCTCGAAGTAGGAGACGGATTAGTAAAGAGGATCTATACAGACCATGAGAGTGAGTGAAAGTCAGATTAGGCTATAACTATTTTCGTGAAAAGTCATTAGATTGTATTTTAAATCGCAAATTTTGATTTTGATTGATTTTGATTGAATCTAAAATACTTACCTTAGTCTAAAATACTTCCATTACCTCAGGCTAGCTGACAAAAAACCCATAAATAAATTCTGTTACCTCAGGCTAGCTGACCCAAAACCTATATTTAAGTTCCTTTACCTCAGGCTAGCTGACCCAAAAACCTATTCGTAAGTTCCGTTACCTCAGGCAAGTTGACCGGAAACCTATACGTAAGTTCCTTTACCTCAGGCTAGCTGACCCAAAACCTATATTTAAGTTCCTTTACCTCAGGCTAGCTGACCCAAAAACCTATTCATAAGTTCCGTTACCTCAGGCAAGTTGACTGGAAACCTATACGTAAGTTCCTTTACCTCAGGCAACTTGACCGGAAACCTATACGTAAGTTCCGTTACCTCAGGCAAGTTGACCGGAAACCTATTCGTAAGTTCCTTTACTTCAGGCTAGCTGACCCAAAACCTATATTTAAGTTCCTTTACCTCAGGCTAGCTGACCCAAACACCTATTCGTAAGTTCCGTTACCTCAGGCAAGTTGACCGGAAACCTATACGTAAGTTCCTTTACCTCAGGTAACTTGACCGGAAACCTATACGTAAGTTCCTTTACCTCAGGCAACTTGACCGGAAACCTATACGTAAGTTCCGTTATCTCAGAAAACTTGACCGGAAACCTATACGTAAGTTCCGTTACCTCAGGCAACTTGACCGGAAACCTATACGTAAGTTCCTTTACCTCAGGCAACTTGACCGGAAACCTATACGTAAGTTCCTTTACCTCAGGCAACTTGACCGGAAACCTATACGTAAGTTCCTTTACCTCAGGCAAGTTGACCGGAAACCTATACGTAAGTTCCGTTACCTCAGGCAAGTTGACCGGAAACCTATACGTAAGTTCCGTTACCTCAGGCAACTTGACCGGAAACCTATACGTAAGTTCCTTTACCTCAGGCAGCTTGACCGGAAACCTATACGTAAGTTCCTTTACCTCAGGCTAGCCGACCCAAACACCTATTCGTAAGTTCCGTTACCTCAGGCAACTTGACCGGAAACCTAAACGTAAGTTCCGTTACCTCAGGCAAGTTGACCGGAAACCTCTACGTAAGTTCCTTTACCTCAGGCTAGCCGACCCAAACACCTATTCGTAAGTTCCGTTACCTCAGGCAAGTTGACCGGAAACCTATTCGTAAGTTCCGTTACCTCAGGCAAGTTGACCGGAAACCTATACGTAAGTTCCTTTATATCAGGCAACTTGACCGGAAACCTATACGTAAGTTCCGTTACCTCAGACAAGTTGACCGGAAACCTAAACGTAAGTTCCTTTACCTCAGGCAAGTTGACCGGAAACCTATACGTAAGTTCTTTTACCTCAGGCTAGCCGACCCAAACACCTATTCGTAAGTTCCGTTACCTCAGGCAACTTGACCGGAAACCTATACGTAAGTTCCGTTACCTCAGGCAAGTTGACCGGAAACCTATACGTAAGTTCCTTTACCTCAGGCTAGCCGACCCAAACACCTATTCGTAAGTTCCGTTACCTCAGGCAAGTTGACCGGAAACCTATTCGTAAGTTCCGTTACCTCAGGCAAGTTGACCGGAAACCTATACGTAAGTTCCTTTACCTCAGGCAACTTGACCGGAAACCTATACGTAAGTTCCGTTACCTCAGGCAATATGATGTATTTTAACATAAATAATTACAAAATTGTCAGTTGTTACAATAGAAAGACTGCTGATAGAGGTGGTTCTTTAATCTTAGTAAAAAATAATATTAAGTTGAAACAACGGAAAGATATTCTTACACTTACTGTGGAAAGACAAATAGAGGTATCTTGTGTTGAGTTAGATAGCCATACTATTGTTTGTGTCTACAGACCTCCGAGAGATGAAAAAGGCCATGGCAATTTTGAAATATTCGAGAAAATTATGGAGGAAGCCCTCATTAAACTTTGTAATAACAGAAAAAAGTTAATTATTTGAGGCGATCTTAATGTAAATCTGCTTGTAGATACAACACTGAAGCGACGATTAATAACTCTGTTCAAATCATTTAATTTATGTCATGTATTTCTAGAGCCGACTAGAATTAAACTTACCAACCAAACTTGCTTAGATAACGTTTTTTGTGACTGTGCATTCACAAGTAAAAATGTAATTAACTGTTTACCATCCCATCACAGTGGTCAAACAGTTTCATTCCAAATTACTAGTGAAAATAAGACTGATCCATCATTTTATAGGCCTATTACATCCCATAGACTAGAGATGTATATGAAAAATTTAGATATGGGTTTGCCAGTACCGGATTTTGATGAACAGAACCCGAACAAAATCTATTCTGACTTCTTCAACATTATTCAAACAGAATTCAATACAGTTTTTAAATTAAAGAAAGTCAGTGCCAACAACGGTAAATCTAAATTTAATGACTGGGCAACATTTGGAATTCGTAAAAGTAGAGCTATCTTGTATGATCTTTATGAACAAAAAACCTATAACTTTGATATAAAATTTCATGACTATGTTAAAAAATATTCCAAAACTTTCAAGTTGGTTTGTAGAACTGCAAAAACTTTACACATAAATACAAAAATACAAAATTCAAATAATGGAATGAAAACGGTTTGGCAAATCATACACCGTGAAACTGGCAAAGTTATACCAAGGGATAATGATTTCTGCTTAAAGATAGGTGATGATGTTGTTAAATCCAAAGCTGAGGTAGCTCGCGCTTTTGAAACATTCTTCAACAATGCACCCTTACTCACAACAGAGCGTCTAAATTCATCTCCATATGAAGCAGAGACTTTGTTAAAAAACAGCACTAGCATCAGTAATGTAGATTTTAAATTTTATCATGTATGTCCCCAGGATATTGTCAAAACGTATATATTACTTAACTTAAAAAATACTGAAGACCTGTGGGGTATGTCAGTCAAAGTCATTGGTTCAATAATACTTGTTATAGCCCCACACCTAGCTTATATATTTAATAAATGTGTTGATGATGGAGCTTTTCCAGACCTCATGAAACACAGTAAACTTATACCTCTGTTCAAGTCGGGAGACAAGGGTGATCCGTCAAATTTCAGACCAATATCGGTTCTTCCAGCACTAAGTAAAATTTTTGAAAAGATTATACTCAATCAAATGCTCTCACACTTCAACAGTACAAATCAACTCCACGCCAAGCAATACGGTTTCACTAGGGGTAAATCGACTACGGATGCAGGTATTACCCTTATATCTCATATTTATTCTGCATGGGAAGCCGCACAGGATGCTATCGGTGTTTTTTGCGATCTGTCGAAGGCATTTGATTGTGTTGATCATAACACGTTACTAATGAAATTAAATCATTACGGAGTTAGAAATAAAGCGTTGGATCTACTAAGATCATACCTAAGCAATAGAATTCAAAAGGCAGAAGTCAACGGCGTTAAATCTGATGGATCGCGGATAAAAATTGGCGTTCCACAAGGTTCCATATTAGGCCCTTTCTTATTCCTGGTACATATTAACGATCTGCCTTTTATGGTGGAGAAATTGACTAACATAGTGTTGTTTGCTAATGACACTTCACTGGTCTTCAAAATTGAAAGACAAAAAGAAGATTTTGATGATGTCAATAGAGTTTTATCTTTAACCTTGAATTGGTTCACAGTTAACAATTTATTGTTAAATGCTGGTAAAACCAAATGTATCAAATTCTCACTTCCAAATGTCAGGCAAGTTGGAACCAGTTTAGTGTTGGACAGCAATTCGTTAGAATTAGTAAATGACACGAAGTTTCTTGGAATAACCATTGATAGCAAATTGCAGTGGGGACCCCACATAGAAAAATTGGCTGTTAGGAACATCAGACAAAACATGGATGTGGCTACATCTAGGCTAGTATATTTTAGTTACTTTCATAGTGTCATGTCCTATGGTATCTTGTTGTGGGGAAAAGCAGCGGATATTCAAACTATTTTTATTTTACAGAAAAGAGCTATTCGAGCAATTTATAATTTAAAACGCACAGACTCCTTAAGACAGCTTTTTAAAGAAATTGACATACTAACTGTAGCTAGTCAATTTATTTTCTAAAATATAATGTACGTACGCAAGAAACCTTACAAAATTTCCCAAACTTAGCGATAGCTGTAATGTTAACCTAAGAAATAATCACAGACTACTTGCGCCCCGGTTTAGACTCGCGAAGGTTAGCAATTCTTTCAAGGGTCAATGCATTCTCTACTACAACAAGATACCTCTGGAGATCTTGACATTGCCATTTGAGCAATTTAAAATCCATGTTAAAGCGACTTTGTCGAAAAAGGGATATTACAATGTTCAAGATTACTTAAATGATGGGTCTGTATGGGGTTAATCTGGCTCAACACAGACCTTGCTGTTAATAATTTTGTAATTATTTATTCCTGCTTATTAATTATGATAATGACTAAATATTATATTTTGTATTAGTTAAGCATAAGCAATTTTTAAAAAGAGATCTAAAAATCAATCTGTGGGAGTTTCTACGCCCTTCTTCTCCCACAGTAGTCCAATGTAGAAAAGTGGCAAAAAATGACGATTGCTAAGTATATGTAAATATCTACAGTATTAAAGACATTTGGTATTTGGTATTTTAGTTGACCGGAAACCTATACGTAAGTTCCGTTACCTCAGGCAAGTTGACCGGAAACCTATACGTAAGTTACTTTACCTCAGGCAACTTGACCGGAAACCTATACGTAAGTTCCTTTACCTCAGGCAAGTTGACCGGAAACCTATACGTAAGTTCCTTTACCTCAGGCTAGCCGACCCAAACACCTATTCGTAAGTACCGTTACCTCAGGCAACTTGACCGGAAACCTATACGTAAGTTCCGTTACCTCAGGCAAGTTGACCGGAAACCTATACATAAGTTCCATTACCTCAGGCAAGTTGACCGGAAACCTATACGTAAGTTCCTTTACCTCAGGCTAGCCGACCCAAACACCTATTCGTAAGTTCCGTTACCTCAGGCAACTTGATCGGAAACCTATTCTTAATAATCCTTTATTGCACTGAAAACACAGTGGAAATTATAACAGAAACAGTATGCAAAGGTGAGCTTATTTCTAAAAAGAAATTTCTTACAGCTAACCTGTGAAGAAAAGAGAAAAATAAAATATAGAGAGGTAGTCCTAGTGTACAATTAAGAGTTAAAAGAAATAAATAAAATAAATATACTATCAAATAAATCACAATACACCCTACGTAATTACTATAAAATAAATAAATAGAATACAATAAATAAATTGATATACATAAATACTATGAGATACCCACTATTCGGAAGAGAGGAGATGCTGTTTCAATTTTTTCTTGAATTTGCAATCCCTTATAGCGCAAGGAAGTGCATTCCACAAACGTATTGCCCTTAACCTAAACGAGTGCTCGTAAGCAACAGTGTTGTGCTGAGGAATTGACAAAAGTGACACCGTGTGAGATCTCCGAAGTCTATCCCCTGAGAAAAGATACTCAAAACGTTCACGAAGATATGCAGGGTAGCACGGATTTCTCAAAATATTGAAGAGGAAGGAGAGAATGTGCATATCACGACGAAGTCGGATCGGGAGCCAGCCTAATTCCCTACGATATTGGGACACGTGGTCGTACTTACGAAGTCCGAAAATAAACCGAATCCCGAGATTTTGGAGTCGCTCGAGTTTGTTCAGTAGATCTTCGTTCGCACTGGCCCAGCAAACATCGGCGTAGTCTATTAAAGGCAGAAGAAGGGTCTGAGCTAGCATGATTTTAGTCTGCCTAGGCAGGAAGAACTGCAAACGCCGAAGAGAATGAAAGGATGCAAAGACTCGTCTGCTGACCTCACAAACATGGGGCGACCAGGATAATAGGTTGTCAAAAACAACGCCAAGATTTTTGGCTTTCTCGCTATACTTGACAATGGTACCGTCAAATAGAACGGGATCAACGGACTTATTCTGCAACAAATCAAGTAAGTGCCGTGTACCTAGTATCATCACCTGAGACTTGTCCGGGTTGACTAATAGCCCATACAAAAGAGACCATTTCCTGATGTTGTCGAGGTCAGCATTCAAAGCCTCAACAGTCGAAGTCAGATCACACAGGGGAAAATGCCGATAATTTTGAAGGTCATCTGCATAAAGAAGATACGAGGAAGACAATACATCCGAGATGGAATGGATGAAAACTGAGAAGAGAAGAGGGGAAAGGATGCCACCCTGCGGAACACCTGTAGAGAGCTTGCACCATTCTGTAGTGACCTCTTCAGACTTGATGCGCTGCTGGCGGTCTCTCAAGTAAGAGTCAAACCAGCGAGCCGAGTGTGAAGAGACGTTAGCTCTTCTCCACAGATTCCGCCATTGGGTTAGTGAACTCACCCAAAAAAATGTAATGACGGATCTAAGTGATGTAACAACATCCTATGGAAATAAATGATTTTTGATTTTGATTTTGATTTTGTTAAGCGATTTTAAGATTTCAACAAGTATATCGAAGTCGACGCAGTTGAAGGCGCTGCTAAAGTCTAGGAGAGTCAGGACTGTCAGCTGCTTCTTATCCATTGCCAGTTGGATATCGTCAGTTACCTTGAGTAGTGCTGTGGTGGTGCTATGCCCCGGTCTAAAACCAGACTGAAAAGGGTTCAGTAAATTCATGGAGGAAAGGTACGAGGACAGCTGGGTGTGGACAATTGATTCAAGGATTTTGGAAAGGATTGGTAGGATGGAAATGGGACGGAACTCTTTGAAGGAGGACGGGTTAGACGTTTTAGGTAGGGGTAACACTAATGCTCTTTTCCACTGGCTCGGGAAGCAGTACTCGCTCAGCGACGCATTGATTATATGCGTTATGGGTTGTAACAAATGATCAAGTACACTGAAAAGCATCTGAAAGCAGATCTTGTCATCACCTATAGCCTTTGACGATATTGCTAGAAAAGCCTTCTTTACTGCGCCAACTCCGACAGACCTGAGGTTGAAAGGTAAGCTACTGGATGTCTTTCTGGTGCGCAAGTAACGAATGGTAGCATCCTTGACAGGGGGGTCCATCACGACAGGGGAGACAGCAAAGAATTTGTTGAGACCGTTGAGGTCGACACTACCGATTACTGCGTCCTGGGACTTACCAACACCGAGGGTCTTCAGGAACTTCCAAACCTGTGCAGGAGTGTAACTCTCAATACATTCGTAGATATGGCGGCGTTTGGCATCTCGACAAAGACGGGTGCAACGATTACGGAGACGTTTGTATATAAGGAGATTATCGTCCGTCGGATCCTTCTTATATCTTCTCTGGGCCATCAGACCCTTGATGGTGTCAGTAAGCCAGGGCGCAGGGAGATGTTTGACCCTAACCTTTTTGACAGGAGCATGTTTGTCGAACAAGCTCAGGACAATCGATTGGAAATGCTGGACTTTTTCATCAACGGGCTCACTACAGACGACAGGGGACCAGTCTATAGAGGCGGCATCAGACTCAAGGGAGCTGAGATCCATACCCTTTAAACTGCGAATATCCAGGAATTTCCCTGCGCGCTTGGGAGGCCTTAACTTGAACGAGAGATAAATCAGATCATGAAAGGAGAAGGGGGCGTTAAGTTGGCCATGCGTTGCAACCTTGGATATGTTAGAAACAATCATAAGATCCAAGAGAGAGGGGGTGCAGTGGGGCTGGAAGTGAGTTGCACTCAGGGGAAGAATATTTAAATTTAGGGAGCTTACGATAGACTGGAGTTTGGCAGAGCGAACATCATTTTTAAGTAAACAGGTATTGAAATCACCTAGGATAAGTGTGTCACTGTATAGGGGAGATAGATCATTAAGGATGCTTTCAAAAGAGTCAAAGTAGTCGATGAGGAGAGAGGGGCTATAGAAGACACCCAGAAGGACCTTAGTGTAATGGAGGCATAGCTCAAGAAAGAGGTGTTCAGCGGATCCAGAGTACAGACTAGGTGAGTGGCTGATGACTTTGCAAGAAATGTCGGAACGAAGATAAATAGCAACACCGCCACAAGCCTTGCCCGTCCTATCATTCCGATAGAGCCTGTACCCCGGCAGAGCATACAAGGTAGAAGGAAGAGAGGGTTTGAGAAATGATTCGGAGATCAGAATACCATGAATGCTCTGATCGCTGAAGGAGTCGAGAAGGTCGACATGACTGGAATTAATGCTCTGAGCATTTATGTGAACGACGTTGAAGTTCCTACTGAGGTTGGAAAACACACGTTTAAGGGCAATAGGCAAAACGTCGTCCGTGGACGACAATCCACTTCCTACGCTATCGGAAGCTTCACTTTCGGAGTAGGAGAAGTAACTATTACTAAATAAGAAGGTATCCATATGAGTAATTATAATATAATAAATAGATATATAATAAAATAAATACAATAAAACCTACTAAAAACACAAAAAAATAAAAAAGACAAATCCAAAAAAACAGAAAGGCCCGAACCCAGCCAAACCCTGGGTTTACAAAAGTATAGTACATATGGAAGGAAATACATTATACAAGATAACAAATAATAGATGAGACGTGGGTGGGCAGCACAAACAAAAAAGAAATGAAGAAACAGCAAAGTGAATCCAAATACGAACATACAAGATCCGTTCGCACCGTCCGGTTGCCCGTCCGTTCCGTCCGGCTGTCTATCCGTCCGTACAATAAATAATAATAATAAAAAAAAAAAACTTCAAGTACACAGACCACACTATGCTTGTCAAATGAAAGACTGCGTGACCTAAAAATAAAAAGTGAATCATTTAATCTTCATAATTCATAATTCTTTATTGCACACACACATATTAAATTTAAAAGGTTACATTAGGAGAAATCATATGTACAAAGGCGAGCTTATCTCTAAAAAGAGATTTCTTCCAGCAAACCAAGGCATGAAAGCGAAATGTATCATGAAAGGGTAGGCCGTGTACAATATCTAATATCTAATCTATACTAAAATACATATATAATATAAAATACGGAAAATAAAATACTTACATACCAGACTACTAAATACAATACATACATATAGTTCATATATTATAATGATATACATACTATATATAACTCTCACGAAAGAGAAAGGAATTGCTCTTTTACCCGGTTTTTGAAAGAGACAAGAGAGGGACAGTCTCTTATAGTGCTAGGTAGTGCGTTCCACAGTCGAACCGCCTGCAGCCTGAATGAATGCTCATATGCCGAGGTGCTATGCCTTGGAGTGGCTAAGAGTGAGACCATGTGGGATCTCCGGTGCCGATCTCCTGAAAAGAGATACTCAAAGCGGTCTCGAAGGTAGCTGGGATAGTGCGGATTTTTCAATATATTGAAAAGATAAGAGAGAATATGAGTGTCTCGGCGACGACGAATTGGAAGCCAACCCAACTCTTTGCGATATTGAGAAATGCGCAACCCGAAGATAAACCGAATCCCAAGATTCTGAAGTCGTTCGAGTTTGTTCAGTAAATCTTCGTTCGCGCTCGCCCAACAGACATCGGCGTAGTCGATTAGTGGCAGGAGAAGGGACTGAGCAAGGGTGATTTTGGTCTGCCGTGGCAAGAATTACTGCAAACGCCTGAGGGAGTGAAAAGACGCAAAGACCCGTCTGCTGACCTCGCTGACATGTGGAGACCAAGACAGCAGTTTGTCAAAAATAACCCCAAGGTTTTTCGCCTGATCTGTATACTCTATTGTGATGCCATTGTATGACACGGGAACAATAAGTTTTTGTATCAAGGAAAGCGTGTGCCTGGTTCCTAAAAGCATGGCTTGTGATTTGGTCGGGTTTACCAACAGCCCGTATGATAAGGCCCAGTCTTTCACATTCTCGAAGTCAGCATTCAGTGCCTCCACGGTTGAAGCTACATCGCAGGGGCAAAAGTGGCGATAAATTTGGAGATCATCTGCGTAAAGATGATACGAAGAAGAGATAACGTCGGAGATAGAGTTGATGAAGACTGAAAATAGAAGAGGAGAGAGAATACCACCTTGAGGCACTCCTGAGGAAAGATCACACCATTGAGTTTCGGTCTCTTCAGATTTAATGCGTTGCTGACGACCTCTCAGGTATGAGTGGAACCAGTTAGCAGCATGGACGGAGACATTCAGAGAGCTCAATATAGCGACCAATCTAATCTAATTCAGTCTACCCTTCACGTAAAATTACATTAATTTATAACAGAAAATAACCCGACCAAATCACGCGACGTATATTGCGCTGCACACGATGGGATACAACTACTTTTTGGTACCTGCCTTCGTCTGGCCGGCAGTGGCACGCCTAGCGCTGGGTTCTCGCTGCTTGCTTGCCGAGGGCGCCGCAGAACCTATTCGTAAGTTCCTTTACCTCAGGCAACTTGACCGGAAACCTATACGTAAGTTCCGTTACCTCAGGCAAGTTGACCGGAAACCTATACGTAAGTTCCGTTACCTCAGGCAAGTTGACCGGAAACCTACACGTAAGTTCCTTTACCTCAGGCTAGCCGACCCAAACACCTATTCGTAAGTTCCGTTACCTCAGGCAACTTGACCGGAAACCTATTCGTAAGTTCCTTTACCTCAGGCAACTTGACCGGAAACCTATACGTAAGTTCCTTTACCTCAGGCAACTTCACCGGAAAGCTATACGTAAGTTCCGTTACCTCAGGCAAGTTGACCGGAAACCTATACGTAAATTCCTTTACCTCAGTCTAGCCGACCCAAACACCTATTCGTAAGTTCCGTTACCTCAGGCAAGTTGACCGGAAACCTATTCGTAAGTTCCTTTATCTCAGGCAAGTTGACCGGAAACCTATACGTAAGTTCCTTTACCTTAAGGCTAGCCGACCCAAACACCTATTCGTAAGTTCCGTTACCTCAGGTAAGTTGACCGGAAACCTATACGTAAGTTCCTTTACCCCAGGCAACTTGACCGGAAACCTATACGTAAGTTCCTTTACCTCAGGCAAGTTGACCGGAAACCTATACGTAAGTTCCGTTACCTCAGGCAAGTTGACCGGAAACCTATACGTAAGTTCCTTTACCTCAGGCAACTTGACCGGAAACCTATACATAAGTTCCGTTACCTCAGGCTAGTTTACCGGAAAACCTATACATAAGTTCAGTTACCTCAGGCTAACTGACCCGAAAAGCTATACATAAGTTCAGTTACCTCAGGCTAACTGACCCGAAAAGCTATACATAAGTTCAGTTACCTCAGGCTAACTGACCCGAAAAGCTATACGTAAGTTCAGTTACCTCAGGCTAACTGACCCGAAAAGCTATACGTAAGTTCAGTTACCTCAGGCTAACTGACCCGAAAAGCTATACTTAAGTTCAGTTACCTCAGGCTAACTGACCCGAAAAGCTATACGTAAGTTCCGTTACCTTAGGCTAGCTGACCCAAAAACCTAAACATAAGTTCCATTACCTCAGGCTAGTTGACCGGAAAACCTATACATAAGTTCAGTTACCTCAGGCTAACTGACCCGAAAACCTATACATAAGTTCAGTTACCTCAGGCTAACTGACCCGAAAACCTAAACATAAGTTCCATTACCTCAGGCTAGTTTACCGGAAAACCTATACATAAGTTCAGTTACCTCAGGCTAACTGACCCGAAAAGCTATACATAAGTTCAGTTACCTCAGGCTAACTGACCCGAAAAGCTATACATAAGTTCAGTTACCTCAGGCTAACTGACCCGAAAAGCTATACGTAAGTTCCGTTACCTCAGGCTAGTTGACCGGAAAACCTATACGTAAGTTCCGTTGTAACGATGCGTTAATTTAGTGTCTTGCTTATTTTAAGTCGTAGTTAAGTTTGTATATATTGTAGTAGAACCTTGTTTTGAGTTGTATCTGTAATTTTTTTATTTTAAAAGTGTATAGTTTCCTAATTTTAAATAACTTTAGCTCAGATTTCTTTTATTTTCTTTTGTCACGATGTCATTCTGGAGCTGAGTTCTGAACGACACGGTGTGTTCTTCTTTAAAGTCTGCAAGTAAATCTATATCTGAGGTCTGGGCTAAAAGTCATTGCTATTGTTTGTATGTAAAATCTACTAATCTACATACTGTTTTCCCCATTCTACGGGGTCCAACCCCTTGATTGCCAATAACCAAGCCCGTGGTAGCAAATTTTCGCCTTAGGGCTGAATGCCCAGCTCTCGGCTAATCTACGAACTACGAGGCCCTTGGACCAAGTCACCGAAGTGTAGACGGAGACCTGGAGCTCTATTTTTAAATCGCTCGCATGACTTTTATGTCACGCGAGCGAGCGCTCTTTTCTACTGATTTTCCTTCGACATCCGAAATTTCGTATTTTCCTGTCATTCGCCTGCAACGAGTGGTCAGCACCACTCGTTGCGCAAGCCGAATAGTAGAATAAACGTCAAATATGTCGAAGCTATTGTCAACAGTATCAACACAATTTGAAGTGACAGAGTTTGCTGTTTTCGCGCGTTTTTTCATATTGGAATCCAAAACGTAAGATATGTTGTCAATGAGGGACGAATGAAAGCTGAAATTCATTGGCGACGCCGCAGGAGACCCAAACCACTCGGCGCGTCACTTCTGGGTGTAATACGTTCAATCAGCAATGCCGACTATTCACGACCCTGATCTATCCTTTTCCAAATAAAATTATCCGGTGATTTATCTGACTCTTTATTTAAAACAGATCCTTAGTCAGATACCACCGTTACAATTTAAATAACTTTAGCTCAGATTTCTTTTATTTTCTTTTGTCACGATATCATTCTGGAGCTGAGTTCTGAACGACAGGGTCGTTCTTCTTTAAAGTCTGCAAGAAAATCTATATCTGAGGTCTGGGCTAAAAGTCATTGCTTTTGTTTGTATGTAAAATCTACTAATCTACATACTGTGTTCCTGTCATACGGGGTCCAAGCCCTTGATTACCAACTACCAAGCCCTAAGGCTTGGAAATTTGCCACCACGGTTAGTTTGATAACTATCGACAAATTGTAAACCAGACCGACACGGTTTACAATTTACGTTTCTTTTTTTCTTACATGTCAACCTAACATGAAGACTATTCGTGGGATTCGCTGCGCTCGCTCCCTCTAGTCTTCACCTAGGATACCACAGTGTGTGTGCCCTGGTATTTCCTTTGCAAACTGTTTCTCTAGAGTTTCTGTCTCGTTAGTTCACAAACATACATGTTTGTAAACTAACGAGAAAAAAAACGTTAGGTTATAAACTAACGGTTTTGACAACCTTATGGTGAGATATACGTGTTCAACTCTTATCACAAACAAGACAAATCTCAGAGCTCGCTTCTGGGGACAGGACAATCTGCACTCAGATGAATTAATTAAAATGTCTGAATTACAGCGCTGCTAGCAGCTAGGTGAGCAGGTGGTAATACGTGGTTTCTACATCCCACGGGCGACGATCAGACGAGCTTTGAAACAGTCATCATTAAAAGTTATGATGAAATTTTAATTTCAGAAAAACTTATCCAGGACCCAGATGGCCGAGTCGGCAGTGACCCTGCCTACGAGGCCAAGGGTCCCGGGTTCGAGTCCCGGTGGGGGCAAATATTTGTTTAATGAGAACGGATGTTTGTACCCTAGTCATAGTGGTTAATCTATCTAAGTATAATATTTACCTACATAAGTATGTGTATCGTTGTCTGGTACCCAAGATACGGGGAATCCTAGTTTGGGGCTAGATCAATGTGTTTAAATAGTGTCCAAGGTATTATTATTATTATTATACGTAACATTCGACCTCAGTGGTCTAGTGGTGCATGCGTGTGCCTGCTCGCTTCTCACGCGGGAGATGCTGATGCGAATCCGTTGCTGATCATGTACCAATGGGATGAGAAATTTATCTTAGGTACATCATACGGACGTTGTAATGGTGATGGAAAACTTCGTGAGGACACCTTCAATCTCTATAGCTGCGACGATGAGCTAGCCCCCTGTAAAGCAAAAAGGAATATCGAATAACTGGCTAAAAGTGGGCACAGTTGTGCCTGTGCCACCCCGTATGCGTAAAGGTGTGACGCTATGTTATGTTTTTATATATAAACATGTAAGTTAAAATAATCGTACTCTATATCGACACTTCTCGGCTTTTTGTTTTTTTTTTATCGTAAATCAATTAATTGCTAAAAACCAGCGCTGTACAGCTTATGCTATAGCATTGCTAAGCTTGGCCCCTGTAAAGCAAAAAGGAATATCGAATAACTGGCTAAAAGTGGGCACAGTTGTGCCTTTGCCACCCCGTATGGGTAAAGGTGTGACGCTTTATTATGTTATGTTTTTATATATACACATGCAAGTTAAAATAATCGTACTCTATATCGACACTTCTCGGCTTTTTGTTTTTTTTTTCATCGTAAAACAATTAATTGCTAAAAACCAGCGCTGTACAGCTTATGCTATAGCATTGCCGAGCTTGGCCTTTTTGCTAAATACTGGTCATCATCATCATCATCATCTTCATCAGCCTCTCAGGGGACCCACTGTTGGGTATAGGCCTCCTCGTAAACACGCCACTCAGTACGGTCCTGCGCAGCCCGCGTCCATTGCTTTCCCGCCACCCTCGCCACATCGTCGGACCATCTGGCGGATGGTCTGCTGACCGGTCTTTGGCCTCCTCTTGGCCACCACTCTGTCGCCGATCTGGTCCATCTTCCGTCTTCTCGCCTTGCCAAGTGTCCTGCCCACTTCCACTTAAGCCGTGCTATCCGCTTACCCACACTACTAGTATTTATTAGTAATTTATATTGGGAAATATTAAAGTGCACATCAAAAATACTGATTTGCACAGCAAATATCAGGGCAAAATACTGCGGTAGCTTAGGTAAAGGGTAAAAGGGGTGAGCGAAGCGAAGCCCCCTTTATCCTTCGTGTTAGGTTGAACACATGTTCAACCTCTTACATAAGAACAACAAAAAATACTCAAAACATAAACATTAGTACACATAAAATATTTAAAACATAAAAAGTGTTTTTGTTGATCCTTTTGTGCTGTGTAAATCAGTATTTTTGATGTGCGATTAATAACTAGCCATTTATATTAATATTTTTCTTATTTTTTAATGATTGGCAATACATAATTTGCTTTCTTGTCTTTTCTTAATAATTTGCCTTAACTGTTTTCAGATGTTTTCCCTCAATATACATGATACACCTCTGTGCCAAATTTCAAGTTTCCAGGATATCTCGACCACTTTCAGCGGCTAAAGCCGAGAAGTGTCGAGCGGGTAAGTTGAAGTGATCGTACTAAACCCACCCACCTCGACATGAAAACATTTTTGGTGATGGAATACTCCAAAGCACTAACTAGCCCCTAGACACGCAAAATGTTGACCGCTGTGGTGTTGCGGACGAGGCTGTACTTTCCAAGCGGGAGGTCCTGGGTTCGAATCCCAGCCGGGGATAGTAAATGATACCCCAGGTCTTGGATGTTTACATGTTTGTAACGTCGCTGTTTCTGGTTCCCACGATCCTATCCTATGTTGGGCCAGAAGCAATGTATGTGCCTGTATGTAAATGTTATGTTAAAATGGGGTATAGAAGTACCCTGGAGAGGAAAAGCAGTGATAGATAGGTATGAAAACTTTTCTTTCATTGGGCGTCATATTATTTTTGGAACTGAATACCGTCTTCTTTGTAAGAAGTATAATATTAGGTGCTTACCTATGAAATCAGCGTTTTGTATGGAGAAATTGAAGTTAACTCAATTTTCAGTACAAACATTTTAATTTTTTTTAGGAATGACAGATCCTAATTTTATAAACTTTGAGTGTATGAATGAGACAACATTTAGCTAACAGAAAATTTTATATAATTTTTGAAAAGTGTCAGCTGTAAAAAAATATTACGAATATTATCATGAAAATGGATGACATTTAGGAGGCACTGATTTTGAAGATAACATTTTAGTTATCAAACTGAAAATTAAAAGAAAATTTAATAAGAAGATGTAAAATATTGAAATTAATTTAAAAACAATAAAAAAAACAGGAAATAGCTATTGAATTACTCGAATTATGAACTCCTGAATCTGGAAGAAAAATTCGACAATTTGATAAGTAAGCACCCAATATAAGTATTAGAATAGTAGTAATTATATATTTGTTTATTTATGTTTATGTACATATGTCTTCGTTAATTTTGACATATTTTTGTACAAATAGGTCTACACCTGCTCAGCAATCAACCTTTCTTATCTCAATCTGGTTTGCTGGATGAGATCTCTTATTAAAGATAAGCTCGCCTTTGTACACTATTTTCAAGCAACTCTGGTTTATTTACATCATTCGTGAGCTATAAAGAAATTGTGCGGAAATTATGAAGTTCACAATTAATCATAAATCTAACCCAATCAGCTATCCGCATGCAAAATGTCCATAACCGCAGTGTAGGTTTAAAACTATAAGGATTACATCCTGAGTTACGGCCGGGTGGTAGTGACGGACTAACGGGTGTCATCTACAATCGAAGATTTATTACTAAATTCTACTGATTTTAGGGATTTTGTTAATCGTGACGTGAGTTTTGCTGTTGAATACCCTTTTTAAACGTCTTCACAAAAGGCGGAATTTTACAATTCTTCGGGATCTGTTATTTTTTTTATGTTCATCGATTTCTCCAAGACGGATTGACGGATGTGTAAAATTGTTTATTTGTTTGAAAGTGTTTACCTTTCCATTGGTCCCATTTTCATCAGGTCATAGGATAGCCTAGCGGGTAATGGTCCTGGGTTCGAATCCCGGCAATGGCAAATATTTGTGTGATGAGCATAAATATTTGTTTCTTAGTCTTGGATGTTTTCTATTAATTACTATTAAATATATCGTCGTCTAATATCCATAACACATGTCTTATTGATCTTACTAAGGGCCTAGTTTGATCTGTATAAGGTTGTCCTCTAACATTTATTATTATTATTATCCTGGAGAAATTGAGGAAACCCTTCAAATATTATAGGCAGACCTATAGAGATTTTTGTAATTTTTATAGTTACCCTTATATTTACTCTCGGGAAGCATCATTTTATGAAGTGGAGCTGATGAAGAAAGTGGAGCTGATGAAGAAGACCACAGATGGCCATCGGAAGTGCACAAGGTGACCTACAGGTTGCGATGCGGACATGCCAGGAGAGCTACTCAACTATTTAGCAACGTCAGGGAAGACCTGATGATGAGACCATGGAGAAATCGAGGGAACTCTTCATAATAATAACGATGATAATACCTTGGATACAATTTACACACATTGATCTAACCCCAAACTAAGGTTCCCTGTATCTTGGGTACTAGACAACGATATACATACTTATATAGATAAATATTATACTTAGATAGATAAACTACCACGACTAGGGTACAAACATCCGTCCTCATCAAACAAATATTAATATTTGCCCCCACCGGGACTCGAACCCGGGACCCTTGGCTTCGTAGGCAGGGTCACTGCCGACTCGGCCATTTGGACCGTCGAATTATCGTCTTTAATAAATGAAGACACCTATGAGTATGTTTTGTATCGAATAGGCGGTATTGAAGTCTTTATCTAACGTTTTATTTTTTGTTTAAACTATATTTTTATCACTTATATGCAATCACATACATTGCTGCTGGTGTAGTGTGAACCAGAAACAGTGACGTCACTAACATATAAACATACAACTGACTAGCTGATATTTTTCTCTTCCTACTTATTTAAATGTCGTTATTTTTCACAACTATATCTCGCGTAGCAACGTAGCAACGTCGTAGCACCGTAGCAAGCGTCTCTACGTACCGAACTACGCCGTAGCTGAACAAATTGATTGAGTCGCGGGATGCCTACTATTACCTCATGCTCATCTTTCACGGAACTATTCATATCAGAACAGCTTTTTGACCTGATCGTCAAATCGTGAAAAATAATGATGCTCCGATCAAATCAGCTCCATATTGAAATTAGCCCCTCAATTGATGAATGCCCCTCAAACGCAGCTCATGAACAACAGCACGAAACGTAGGGTTGAGGTTAATGGGCAGGAAATACACTATATCGACGATTACATCTACTTGTGCCAGTCCTTCTGCTTGTCCTTCGAAAACTGGTAGGGTAAGGACATCGATAGACGCGTATCGAATGCCTGGAAGAGCTACTCGTCCATGAAGGATCTGATGAAGCGCAATCTTCCACTGTCACTGAAACGCAAACTCGTTGACATGTGTATCCATCCTAACCTACGGTAGTCAAACTTGGTCGCCGACGGAGAACCAGAAGTCCAAACTCAAGGTTTGCCAAAAAGCGATGGAGCGAAGTATTGCCGGTGTCAGACTGACCAACCGTGTTGCGGACACTACACTTTGCTCCTTCACCAGAATTGCTGACCTTGGCGTAAAGAGCGCTAGGATTAAGGGAGACTGGGCCTGTCACATTTGCCGCATGCACCCCCACAAGTGGGCCAGACCGAGTGGATGCCCACCGATGGACACCGGCGGAGACAACGACGGCGGGACGACCTGGACATGCTTTTGCCGGACTGGGCTGGAGCGGCACAGGATACGGAAGAGTGGTCTGAGATAAGGGACTCCTTTGACCTGCAGTGGGACACAACTGAGGCTAAAAAAATAAAAAAGATTACATCCTTATTTTATAGGGCATACAATATCATACTATTCCTTGTATATTACATATGTCCATAGATAATATATTAATTATTGGGCAATATTAAACTGCACATCAATAATACTGATTTGCACAGCAAATATACTGATTTTCACAGTAAATATGAGGGCAAAATACTGCGGTAGCGGCGAAGGGTAAAGGCGGTAAGCGAAGCGAAGTCCCCTTTATCCTTCGTACTAGGTTGGAACAACAAAAATCCTTAAAACATAAAAAGTATTTTTGCTAATCCTTTTTTACTGAAAAAAAACAATATTTTTGCTGTGCGATTAAATACTAGCCTTAATTATTTAATTAATATTTTATTAGGACAGTTTCCGATTCAAACCCTGAATCCCTAGCAAGAAACACAAGCCCCAACTATTGTCTACAGAGGTCATACACTATCACATGCCCCTATTATCCTGACGACAGAAACCCGGTTTACCCAAGACTCCGCCACGACGAGGAGAATTTATAAATACTGTATTAAAACATTAAAACATAATCGACGACCTCTGTGGCGCAGTGGTTGTGGCTCTGCCTACCGTGTTAGAGGTCCCGGGTTCGATCCCCGGCTGGGGATAAAGAAAAAGAAAAAAACAGGTCATGGATGTTTTTTATGTGTGTGCCGTCCCTGTTTCCCACGACACAGGGTATCCCAGTGTGGGGCCAGAATCAATGTATGTGCCTCTTTGTAAATGTTTATGTTATTTATACACAGGCACATAGATTGCTACTGGCCTCACACTAGAATACCCTGAGGCATGGGAACCAGAAAAGGTGACCTCACACACAAGACCTGGGATTGTTTCGTTCTGCCCAGCCGGTATTTGAACCCGGGATCTCTCGCCTGGCAGTGTTATGTGCTGATGATACTTCACAGGTCTTCAACATTGAAAGACAAAAATCCGATTTTGATGACTTTAATTATGTCTTTTACCTTGGATTGGTTCATAGTTAAATAGTTTAATGTTAAACGCTGGTAAAACCAAGTGTATTAAATTCGCACTTCCAAATGTCAGGAAAGTTGTAACCAGTTTCGTGTTGGACAGCAACACGTTAGATTGATTGAACCATTAATAGCAAATTGCGGTGGGGACCTCACATAGATAAAATTAGCTGGTAGATTAACCTTACTCTGTCAGGAACAACAAACAAAACACGGATGTGTGTCTATTTACTTTCAAAGTGCCTCGAACCTCCGAAATCACCGAATTTATGACGGACAACCAAATGGTGATGGAAATCAACGTGAGACAACCTTCTTACCTCGAGAGCTTCGGCGATGGGCAAGCGCATTGGTCGCGCATAATTGAGAATTGAATAACTGGCTAACCACGGGCACAGCTGCGTTCCTGCCACCCCGTATGGAAAAAGGCGTGACGCTATTTGTTTGATGGAATAGTTTCATACTTTATCGTACGTTTTATTTTTTATTTATTTATTTAGAAATAAAACGGTCTTAAACAAATTTAATAAAATTATATTTTAAATGAAAACTTATAGTTTCCTGAATTAACTACACAAAACACATTACATACTACATTCGTAAGTACTTAGGCAGCAGATGGGCTAGCCCATGTCGCCGCGACACGCGCTCGACATAAGCGAAGCCCGTCATGTAGATCGTGATATTTAAGTTTTTTTTCTTGTAATTCTTATTCCAACACATATTTCTCACCCGCCTTTTCCCACGTGGCGTGGCAGTAATGAACCCAGTTATTCAAATCGCCCGTTCTCCATCACTGCCGGTGTAACCCATCGCCCGTATTCACCAACTCTCCCGGACTGGACAGTTCTCTGGTCTGAAATGCAGCGGTGTTTTTTCCCCCCAACCCTGTGGCGCGTCTGATTTATCTGTCGCTTATCGCTGCTTCAATTTATTGGTCTGCCTCCGCTCGCTCGGCGGAGGACGCGAGCGCGGCGGAGGTTGGGAACGTTTAGAAATGTCACCGCACTGTGTTGAGGAAATCTTACAACTTGACAGATAGAAAGTGGGTTGAGAGTTAGCTGCCTACGAAGCTGATGGTCCTGGGTTCGAATCCCGGTGAGGGTGATATCTGTGTTATGGGCATATTTGTTTCTTATTATTGGAAGTTTACTTTGTATTTACATAAGTATTTAACTGTATTAAATATTTAATAATAACATCACTCGAGAGTTTTATTGCTTAATTATACTAGTTATCTACACACATATCATAAGCTATGTTTGTTGTGTTCAGGAACCGCAAGTCCGACCGGCATTATGGCATTGATCATTGCTCTGCACTTATTTAGCTTTTTCAGTAGTACCAACTTCACAGACAAACTAGGAGCGGCACGCAGGCGGGCGTCGGCGTTCGAAATTTGAATGTCGAAATATTGATACATTATGGTCCTTTTGTATCAATATAACATTATGCTGGCTGTAACGTGCGGTTTTTGGACGCAGTAAAGAGGGTTTATGATACGTGTGTAGATAAACATTATTTTCATGGGCTGTTTAGCGGTTTTGTCAGTGCCTTTATTTACACCTGCGCGCGAATCGCTAGCGCGGCGTCCGGCAAAAACAAAACCAGCGCTCCATTTTAAAAGAATATCTAATGACATTTTCGTTGTGTGGTTTTTTTTAATAATAAGTATATTATTTAAAAAAATAAGTCATCGCGAGTGTGTTGAAACATGTGTCCATTATTCATAGTCATTAGAAACTCGGCTAACTATTAATAGCTCGCCGTTGGCTCGAGCGAATTTTGCACCGACTTTGCACACTTGTATCGTTCTGTACTAAAGCAATATTGCTCTGTTAGCCCTCTATACGTCGACTAGAGTCTTTTTAACTTTATCTAAAGTCAAAGTCAAAGTACTTTATTACTGTAGATGTTTACATATACTTAGCAAACGTAATTTTTTGCCTCTTCTCTACATTGGACCACTGTGGGAGAAAAAGGGCGTAGAAACTCTCACAGATTGATTTTTAGATCTCTTTTAGAAATAGGTTGTGCTTAACTAATACAAATATGAAAAATTAAATTTTTATGATTAATAAGCAGGAATAAATAATTACAAAATTATTAACAGCAGTATCTGTGTTGAGCTGGATCAACCCCGTACCGTCCCGTCATTTAAGTAATCTTGAACATTGTAATATCCCTTTTGCGACAAAGTCGTAAAAATACGCTGAAGGCGAAATCCCAAGTTTCGCTGTCGGGGTGCCCAGTCCTCAATAGCCTTCATATATTTGATGACACCTTTAATAGTAGAATTCGAGCGGCTTCGAAGTTTCAGCGCCATGTCTGATCCCGAAACATATTCTCATCTCTATGTCCAACAATGTCTCCAGGCCGCTCGTAATTGTACAAATTATAAATTTGCGACCGACTCTTACAGAGCGCTCTATTTGCTGGGTTTAATCCCGGCCCCACGAATAATCCCACAAACAATCCCGAGCTCACAAATGCTGCAGAGGCCACAAACGTCGTAGTCTGACATAACCTATATGTTCATTTGCCTCTTGGCTTGTTTTGGCGACGTTACTTTGTAATTTTGTATTCTTGTGCTGACCGTCTTCCAGTGATACGTCAGACAAGTTATTTATCTGAAGTAGGCACATTATACGATGATGTCTGACTGCAATCTTTAACCTATATCTCTGTTATACAAAAACGTACAAAAAACAAACAATTGGCAGTTATAAGTGATATGGCCGATAGAAGTGAAAATTTAGAACTTTTAGTATTAAAATTAGAAATTTTTCATGTCGGTGACGCGAACCCATAGGATATTCCCTTACCAAAGAGTCCCCAACGCGGCTAAAGAAGTTTTCACTTCAAAAACTCTATCAAAATTGGAGGTAGTCATAAAAAGTGTAGTTGAAATTCACTCTTCGACACATTCCTTCACTCCATCGCCTTAGTCTTTCCAAAACAATGCAAAAATATTGTCGAAGGAAGTCTCCAAATAATGACTTGATGTCTTTTTGTTATTTTATTGGCCACAATAATTAATTTATCACATGGTTTCAATACATTCCCGAATCACATTAACAGGCACTACTCAACACACTCTCAGACACTCACTACACCTCTCATCTTCTCACCACATTCACTCTACCTGACATTTTCACCAAAATCATGTTTTAACAATGCAATTCATACCACATTTTCTTAACATATTTTAATAACTTAATTTGATCGAGATTGTTACACTAATTACTTTTTAATTATCATTATTCGAAATTTTAGCTACAATGGGAACAGCGAGTTTCCTATAACACAGGGTCTGATGATCCTAGCACAGGGCCTTATTGTAAACTAGTTAAGGAATTCTAATTTTGAATAAATGATTTTGTATTTGTTAATTAAAATCCTTGGCTCCACCCCTCAGCACACCTAATTGAGATGATGCGTACGTACAATACCTATTTAGTTTTTCTTCTACCTACCTTTCCCATTTTCCCATGCGAAGTGGCAAAGGTACAGGTTGTTTCTGGTCGCGGCCACGTTTATTAGACCAGTGGTAATATGTCTTCTGTTTCCAATATTACTCCTTTTCCTAGCCCTCTTGATTTATTGCGCACCCCTTTTTCAAAGATTCTCCTGAATGTATTCACATCTTACAAATATAAACCCTGAAAATAGAAGTCAAGCAGCGAATGTAAATAAGGAGAAATAAAGATGTTTATTCTGAAAATATGCATAGCAGACCGGAAATGCATGCTGCGAAATTCAGAGTCGCTCATAAAGTATACCAATTCCTTTCAAAAGCATTTCCTTTGACCTTTGTTGCTTGTTGGCTATCTTAGAGAAATACTCATATTGCTTATTGGGTTTGTCTTGCTTAGCACACGAGGACAATACTATTGTTTGATTAAACTTGTTTTGTGCTTTTGCTCGGTCGCGTTAGCCCTAAACAGGGCGAAATATGATAGCAAACCTAACCTAGAAACTTACGAACAGGTTAAAGACAGTATTACGTATACAGAGTTTTTCCTATATGGGGTAGGATACGCGCATAAGCTTTTACCATAGCACATACTCGCTTGTTCTGAAAGTCTATCTGGTCTAATCTGTCTTGGATGTTATACATTTGTTATAACGCTGTCTCGGGCTCCCACGACACAGTGTATCCTAGTGTGGGGCCAGAATATATGCTTGTTTCGGGGTACACAGGCTGTCCCGCCAACAATGGGTAACCCCGGAGCTGTTAGGCCTCATCATTCTAAGCAACATATGCTATGAAACCGAATTGATCACAGCAACTTTATTTTAAGTCCCCCGTACAGATCAACTTAAAATGACAAAAATTAAGTTAAAATACCATAACATACATATAGATTGCTTCTGGCTCCACACTAGGATACCTTGAGTCGTGGGAATCAAATCAAATCAAATCAAATCAAATCAAAAATCATTTATTTCCATAGGATGTTGTTACATCACTTAGATCCGTCATTATATTTTTTTGGGTGAGTTCACTAACACAATGGCGGAATCTGTGGAGAAGAGCTCACCGAAGAAACTCCACAGTCGTCGCATCTTTTGCGTTTCCTTTTTTAAATAAAATATTGTCAAATTACAAAATGAATGCTAATTATATATCGAAACAGCCTGTTACTCAAACAATCTATTCCCATGGACATCTGTCCTCTAAGTAATCAGATATCCTATAGTAACCTTTTTTATACAATTTCTGTTTTATTATTATTTTAAACTTGTCTAAAGGTAAGTTTTTAATATCAGTAGGGACCTTATTGTAATAGCGTATACAATTGCTTTTAAAAGAATTACTAATTTTATGTAGTCGGCTTACATAAGCAACCAACTTGTCTTTATTTCTAGTATTAAAATTGTGTATATCACTGTACTTCTGAAAATTAGTTATATTTCTTTTTACATACACAAGATTGTCATAGATATATTGAGACACAAATGTCAGAATATTGATTTCTTTAAACTTTTCCCTCAGTGACACTCTAGGCCCTAATCTATAAATTGCACGAACAGCCCGTTTCTGCAGAATAAATATACTATTAGCATTCGCAGCGTGACCCCACAATAAAATACCATAGGTCATTCATTAGACTATGAAAGTAACTAAAGTAGACTAGTCTAGCGGTGTCTACGTCGGTAAGAGCTCTAATTATTTTAACTGCGAACGCTGCCGAACTCAGTCTGTTCGACAATTTATTTATATGAGGATCCCATTGTAGTTTGGCGTCTAAAGTAATGCCCAAAAACAGCGGCGTCACACACATGTAAACATCCAAGACCTAGAGATTTTTTTCTTTTCGGGATTCTGATCAAATCAGTTTCATAGTGAAATTTGTTCAGAACGTTGGGCCATATCAATTGCTCCTGGGTTACCCATTGTTTACCAGACATTTTTTTTAATGTTTATGTTTTTTACGTGTAACTGATACATCACGGAAGGCCACGGAGATCTCACACTCGGTCACTACTTACAACTCCACGACATAACACTCCCGCTTATGAGAATGGGTTCATCCTACGAGCTATCAGTATCATGACTAATAATACTCTGTGGTTATCAGTCTCTGGAACAAGCTCCCCAGCGCGATCAGAGACAGTCCGACAATTTACACTTTTAAGTCGTTTAAAAGAACACTATGTTTCTCTTCCATGATTAGTATTAGTATTTATTTATGTATATGTTGCATATTTATATACAGCATTGTTTTTAGTAATATGTAGATATCGCTAAGCAGTTTATTATTTTTATTGACATATTTGTTGTTGTGTATGGTCGGTCCACCTGAAGTTTCTTTTTTTCCTCTGAATTCTAGATTTGCTGGAAGGGATCTCTTGCTAGCGATAAGCTCGCCTTTGTTCTATCCTTCATATTTGTACAAAACAACCATTTGTAAAGACGTCTTATTACCAAAAAGCGGCGAATTGCACAGAACAGCCGAGATACGAACAGTCAAGTGGCAAGTGCAGTTAAAAGCGTAGGAGACTGTAAAAACTAAAAACTTGCCTAAACGTAACGTCCGGTTGCATAGCCCTGTAGAGAACTAACTGCGACTGACGTGAAGCTACGAAATATGTTGTAGAGGCGCTGTCATTTTAACCAATAAGTTAGATGTTTAGCCATGTATGCAATACTCCATTTAGCGCGTCAGGGGGATAACCCATCAAAGTCAAAGTCAAAGTCAAAGTACTTTATTACTGTTGATATTTACATATACTTAGCAAACGTAAATTTTGGCTCTTCTCTACATTGGACCACTGTGGGAGAAGAAGGGCGGAGAAACTCCCACAGATTTATTTTTAGATCTCTTTTAAAAACAGGTTGTGCTTAACTATTACAAATATGAAAAATTTAATTATTATGATTAATAAGCAGGAATAAATAATTAAAAAATTATTAACAGCAAGGCCTGTGTTGAGCTAGATTAACCCCACACAGTCCTGTCATTTAAGTAATCTTGAACATTGTAATATCCCTTTTTTGACAAAGTCGCTTTAACATGCTTTTTGAATTGCTCAAATGGCAATTTCAAAATCTCCAGAGGTATCTTATTATAGTAGAGAATACACTGACCCTTGAAAGAATCGCGAGTCTAAATCGGGGCGCACACAGTCTGTGATTATTTCTTAGGTTAACATTACAGCTATCGCTAAGTTTGGAAAATTTTGTAAGGTTCTAGCGTACATACATTATATTTTCGAAAATAAATTGACTAGCTACTGTTAGTATGTCAATTTCTTTAAAAAGTTCTCTTAAGCAGTCTGTTCGTTTTAAATTATAAATTTCTCGAATAGCTCTTTTCTGTAAAATAAAAATAGTTTGAATATCCGCTGCTTTCCCCCACAACAAGATACCATAGGACATCACACTATGAAAGTAACTAAAATATACTAGCCTTGATGAAGCCACATCCAAGCTTTGTCTGATGTTCCTAACAGCGTAAGCCGCAAAACTTAATTTACCAGTCAATTTATCTATGTGGTGTCCCCACAGCAATTTGCCATCAATGGTTATTCCAAGAAACTTCGTATCTTTTACTAATTCTAACGTGCTGTTGTCTAACATTAAACTGGTCTCAACTTGCCTCACATTTGGAAGTGAGAATTTGATACACTTGGTTTTAACAGCGTTTAACAATAAATTATTAACTGTGAACCAATTCAAGGTTAAAGACAATACACCATTAACATCATCAAAATCTGCTTTTTGTCTTTCAATTTTGCAATCGCCGTTGCTATGGAGATTTACGGTTTTGTCTCGATGTTTTCCGTCACCGCTATAGAAGGTCCGAATAATGTACGTAAGGTGAAATGATATGAATACAATCACGACGACTGCGGCACGGCACCTCCTACTAGGTAGTATTTAAGCGAATGACTTGTAAATCCAGATTTTGCTTGGCAAAATACTGGTTTTGCCTGACTGAATTACTGTATAGCGACAAAGAACGCCTAGAAAAACTGCCTTCCTCTGACAATATTACTAAATTGCGCGATTAGTAATCTACAAACAACTACTACAACACCTTAATTCGAGTTACATGAAATACAAAACGAGCGTTGGATATATTGTTCTTAGATGTTCTGTTTAATTTTCCACGCCTACCGAACGGCGTGGAATCCGAAGGGGGTGTGCCTTTGCCCGCACGTGAGAGAAAAGAAGTGATGAATTTTTTACTGACCTTGTCACCGTAGACAGGAGGTCGTGGTAGCTCGATTCGAGACAGGAATGCGGGAGTGGAGACAGTTTTGGGATAGGATATGGAACCGAACCAGTATCGTCGCTGCCGACGCTGTCGCCGCTGTCGTCACGTGGAGTCGCCGCTACCGATACGACGTTGTCCAATCTACACGGATCGCTTAACCGCTGACGCGAATCTACTTATTTCCCGACGATGTGGTAGATTTACACTCCGACCAGGTCCGACGCCTGTATTTAGTAATTGGTACACCAAAATACCATCAATGCCACGGTGCCCGAGCAGCCATGTTGTTCTCCCGATGAGACAAGACCAGGATAACCTCCAATTTTACATCTCGTTCCGGTACCAGAGACATCTGCTAGTTCCGTTTTCGCTAGTGATGTGCCGATTACTCGCGATCGATTCGCGCAACAAAAACCGGTGCGTTTCCGAAGCATAAATATTAAACAGTCACCCGCCCGGACAGGCCCGAACCTGTCCCTAATCAATAGGAAGGCGAGAAAGTGTTGCGACCGCTCTCTTGAGGACCGAGTCCCCCACCTTGACTTCTGCTGATCGAGGCGTGCCATCCCGACCCGTGTACAAATTGACGATCCGTCCTCGTCTCCATCTCAATGATGGCAGGTTCGCATCCTTAATCAGCACCAAATCACCGACTTGAGGGGGGCTCGTCCGGTCAGTCCACTTAAGGCGCTGCTGCAAGATGTGCAAGTACTCAAGGGACCACCGTTTCCAAAAATCTTGAGCCATCTGCTGCATCATCTGCCACCTAGTTAACCGACTTAACTTAACATCACCGAATGGGTATTCTGGCAGGGCGTTAAGGGGCTGACCTATCAGGAAGTGACCCGGCGTCAACGCTTCCAAATCATTTGGATCCGAACTGAGCGGGCACAACGGACGCGAGTTCAGTGTCATTTCAATTTTACAGAACAGCGTCGCAAGCTCTTCAAAGCGTAGAGAGGTCTCACCGATGATCCTCGTCAGGTGCGACTTAGCCGATTTAACCGCAGCCTCAAAAATTCCTCCCCAATGAGGACATCCCGGCGGACTGAAAACCCATTCAATCCCTCGTCGGGAGCAAGCCGTACCGATGGCATCCTGGTTACCGTTCAGGAATTGAGTGACCTCCTGCAGATATCGCCTGGCTCCGACAAAATTTGTGCCGTTGTCCGAACGGATTAATGTCGGAAGGCCCCTTCGTGAGACATCGGCAGATCCAGGCGGTCACATTGACCAGCTTGTCGAGCGAGCTGTACCGTTCCAGCAGGCTGAACTCCTCTTCCGGCTCTGGTTGCGTCGTACAGACACCGACTGTCAAGTCGCCGTTCGCCGTGGTAACGCGTGGACTCATTGGCCAATCCGATTCGGCTTGAGTCAACCATTTTGGACCCCACCACAAGGGATGTCCCACCAACTCCGGAGCGTGACACCCACGAGACCTGACCGAAGGCGACCAGTATTGTTCCGATAAAACTGTTCACACTCTTCTTCAACCGGGTCCAACCGGCGGACCGTAGGTGGTTCCTCCACCTCCCAAAACTTCTGTATCACCTCCGAGAGTACAGAACCGAATAAGGGACTACGAGTCGCTAGGCGTGGGGCAGCTGGCATGACCGGACCCATTACCGCATGGCCCAGTCTGGTGTTGACCGAAACCAGACCAGTCGCCTGCAACACGTGGACACCTGGCACTAACAGGTATCCCAATGCATCGACACCCAATAAAATGTCTACTGGGCCCGGAATATCGAACTCCGGGTCAGCCAGTGACAACCCAGCGACCAACTGTCGCACCGAGGGCGAAAACCGTACGTGAGGGTGTGAGCCCATCACATTAGGCATGACTAATGCCGTGACCGTCAGATTCACCGATGAATCCACCCGTGACGAGAGAGTAATCCGACATACTCCCTTAACGGAACCGACTTCCGTGTTCCCAATTCCCCGTATGGAATGTGGATACTCCCTTACCGAAATGCCCAACCGTCTTACAAGGTTGCACGAGACTAAGCACCCCTGGGCCCCCGAGTCCAATAGTGCTCGTGCTACACAAGATTTGCCGTCCGAACTCCACGCTATCACCGAGGCGGTGGGGAGCATGACCTTCTGTGGAGTGGCGGCACCTTGTAAGTGGGCGGCGTATCCCTAGCGGGAACCTCCGCGGGATCCGAACCCGCTGGGACCCCCGTCGGCCTGGTAACTCGGCTGCTGATATGCCACCGGTGGCATATCAGACCGCATGTACATCAGGGGGTCCCAACCCGCATAATAGGCCCCTCGCTCTCCCGGTACCCGACCATACCGGACTGTGAACGGTGTGCCCGGTGGCCACCGTGGATGGAGGGGGGAGAGCGGATCCAACCTGGGGCGCTCTAGGAATGGGGGCGACATCCGACTGTTCGCCTCCCTGTTCGCCTCCCAGAGCGACGGGCAGGGTGGCGCAGAAGGTGGTGGGCTCCCAGCCTTCGCGCCACTCATAGGTGCCATCTGACACCCGCCCGTAACACGCGGTGAGCCAGCGGCCCGAAGTCCTCGCTGGCCCTGGACAGCGGCGACCGAACCCCGGCTATCCCGCCTGTTACCCCCCGCGATGCCCCCTTCCCCTCGGGGGGGGGTCCCGTCCGCGGGTACCCCAGTCACCCCGTTGGTGACTCCCGTTGCCCGGAGGGGGACTGGGTCCGGCCCTGGTTGGGCCCTGTGACCGACCAACCTGAGTCCGGCCCTGGTGACCGTCCGATGGGCCTGACCGGTTCAGGCACAACACGACGTGGTGCCTGCCACCGCAGCACTCACAGGGGGACGCGCGTGAGCACTCGCTCAGCTGGTGCGGCCCCAAACAACCGAAACACAATCGGTGGCGGAAGACCACCTTCCTGCGGGCAGCCACACCGAGCGACTTAAAGTTGGCGCAACTGGTCACCTCATGACCGGCACTGTCGCAGTGCGCACAGCCGTCACCCGACGGCGCGGCACTCAAAACGCCAAATTGTTTTGACCGACCACCCCCCGTGGGGGTGGGGGGCGCGGCCCCTCCCGCATCCGCGCGGGTTGGCGCTGCACACTGGCCTCCGAATCCATGATATCGCATCGCCTGCATTCACCCTCCAAGAAATCCGTTAATTGGACGAGCGTGGGCAGTTCCGAGCTACTGCCCCCATGCAGCTGTTC
This sequence comes from Argyresthia goedartella, assembly GCA_949825045.1. NCBI lineage: Eukaryota > Metazoa > Arthropoda > Insecta > Lepidoptera > Argyresthiidae > Argyresthia > Argyresthia goedartella. Next base: position 22,774,014 of record OX463834.1, read on the forward strand.
AAACCGACTTTGAACAGCTGCAGGCAACCGTGACAAAACCATATATAATACGATATATGACCATTGGTCTACCGGCAGACCAAGGTTCTGAAGGGCCTTAGTGGCCACCAGCACAGGGTTGAGCACCTGTACCCGGATGTCAACATCCCGGGTTACTCTTGGGATGCTGAACAGCTTCCCCAGCTGCGCATCAACCAACCGCCATTTGTGTTGGTAGCGATCAAACAATATGACCCGGGCAATCTTATAATTGCCCGCCGTAACCGTTAGGTGACCGACCAACTCCTTCGGTTCACCCCGCAGTGCCATCAATAGTTGGGCCAACTTGTAGGCGCTGTCCAGGTCGTCCCGACCGTGGACCAGGCTATCGAATAAATTGATAAATGCCGGCCACTCATCAATTGCCCCACCGAAGGCCGGAATCTCCAGGTGTGGCAGCCGTCCAGCAACACCCTTAGGGGGCGGGTCTCCGCTACCCTCCCCGCGGTCATCCCGACGCGACCGCTTAATTTTTTCTGCGCGACGCTCGATGTCGCCCAAGCACTCCATCGCTTGGTCAGCATCCGCGCAGAGCTGCTTCACTGCGGCCACCGAAGCCTCATCCGTAAGCCCGAGGGCCTCAGCCTCCGCGGCCAGCCGACACACCTTCCCGACGCGTGTCATTGCGTCCTCCACACGCTTGAGCAGGACATCGTCCATGTCAGGTCGCTCCACATACCTGTGAGTATGGGCGAGCCATCTCATCTCCTCACGGACGCCATACCGCAGTACCGTCAAGGGTGAAGGTGCCATGGTTACCAATTCAATTGTTTCTGGTCAATGGTCTGGTCAACAATATTTAATATGGTCGCCCTGTGGACATACACCTTATAATATACACTCTAAATCAATTAGAGAATGCCACCATAAAACACAATACAAAAATAACCCACAAAACCTGATTATGAAAACAATACAAAATAATAAGTGGCTTCTAGAAGTGGCCCTCCGATATGAACCACACTTCCTTTGAGGTCAGCAAATCAGCTTAATACCCCTTAAATAGCCCGACCCTGCTGTGTAAACCGAAATAACACTGTAGGACTATAGAACCCGACGTTCTACCGCAGTAATACAATCTAGGCTTCGCAGAATGACTGTTCAATCTTTTATGCGCATTAACAGTAGTTTCCGACTACAATTTTATAACAACTGTTAAATAAATTGGCACTTATACTTTCACTTACCGAAAATGAACTTTAATCGTGGTATACCGACCACAGACTCATTGCCGACTTGAGCCAATCTGAGATATTCTTTTCTCCCAACTACAATGTGACAAAGGCAACCGTGAATCGATGATTTCCCACTAGGAAACCGCGCTCCTGCTACCAAAATGTTTAATTTTCCACGCCTACCGAACGGCGTGGAATCCGAAGGGGGTGTGCCTTTGCCCGCACGTGAGAGAAAAGAAGTGATTAATTTTTTACTGACCTTGTCACCGTAGACAGGAGATCGTGGTAGCTCGATTCGAGACAGGAATGCGGGAGAGGAGACAGTTTTGGGATAGGATATGGAACCGAACCAGTATCGTCGCTGCCAACGCTGTCGCCGCTGTCGTCACGTGGAGTCGCCGCTACCGATACGACGTTGTCCAATCTACACGGATCGCTTAACCGCTGACGCGAATCTACTTATTTCCCGACGATGTGGTAGATTTACACTCCGACCAGGTCCGACGCCTGTATTTAGTAATTGGTACACCGAAATACCATCAATGCCACGGTGCCCGAGCAGCCATGTTGTTCTCCCGATGAGACAAGACCAGGATAACCTCCAATTTTACATCTCGTTCCGGTACCAGAGACATCTGCTAGTTCCGTTTTCGCTAGTGATGTGCCGATTACTCGCGATCGATTCGCGCAACAAAAACCGGTGCGTGTCCGAAGCATAAATATTAAACATGTTCAACCTAACATGAAGGAAACCTTCACCTATCCTGATCTACATTTCGCCCAGACAGTCTTTATTTAGCCAATAAGCGGTGGCTAAACCATTAATAATAATAATAATAATAATAATAATACCTTGGACACTATTTACAAACATTGATCTAGCCCCAAACTAGGATTCCCTGTATCTTGGGTACTAGACAACGATACACATACTTATATAGATAAATATTATACTTAGATAGATAAACAACCATGACTAGGGTACAAACATCCGTTCTCATCAAACAAATATTTGGCCCCACCGGCACTCGAACCCTTGGCTTCGTAATAAATTCACTAATTAAGTTTGCGCAAATCACTAATTTTGTCGCGCAATTCAGTATGTTTTTCGCACATTTCGCTGTTCGCTCAATAGTTTTGTATGCGGTCGTTTTATTATTCCCCTGAGATAAATAACTTATTTCATTGGTAGGTACATGGTCAGCACCGCAGTCGAACCCGTATCTCCTGTGTAAGAAGCGAGAGTTAAACCACCAGGCCGAGGGTGCTCTGAGCGACTACCTCCTAGTGTGGGGGAGCTGAAGTGATGCAGAAGGATACGTCCGACTGTATAACTTCTGCTTCGTCCTGGTGCACCCTGGTAACAGCGGCTAGTGACTGTTCCCCGGACCTCTTACTAGCTGATGGCTAAAAGTCTCTCCGGTTCTGTCGTTTAAGGTGGGTGTACCCGGCAGACTATCTACACTCACCTGCGTCTTGTGGTCTGCGCAGTTGATCACCGTAGGCCAGGATGAAGGGGTCCTGGGGGGTTGAGCCGAGCGTCGCTGTGGGTTTAGCTTCGTAAGGCAACACGCCCTCTTTGGCCTGGATTTCAGGCAAAACGGTAGCCTCGCCCGTAGCCGCGGGTTGGGGTAACGGCCAAGTGTTCCGTCAAAGGGTCTGCTAAGGCGTCAGCCAAAGCGGTGGGATGGGCCATGCTGACGGGGTAAGCTTCGGTGACTACGGCGGTGGGACCATGTCGCTGACACCTTGGCTCCCATCGTCCACAGAAGCGAGCTCCCGATGTCGTGCCAAGTACCAGCCCTATGCTCCTATCGGTACTCGGTACTCCTAGCGACTGAAAGCTGTTCCAAGCGAGTAGGCGCTCCCAAATGTGCGGGCTCCGTGGAGGGTGGGAAACCGAGTAGACGAATCTCTCTACATTTGACCATGGATCGTGTCAGGTCGAAAAACCCCTCTGGAACGCTTCCAGCGGTGAAAACCGCAAGGGTCTCCAAACAGGTGCGAGAATCTGCCTCGGCAGATCCTCAAGCCTTAACTGGGCGAACTGCCACCATCAGTGACCTACCGGTGCAAACCGGTAGTGCTTCCACTGTGGAGGTTAGCTGCACAAAGCCCGAAAGCGAGTCGAAAGGCAGGGCCACGGGGCAACCCGGTGCGCGGAGCCTTTCGACTAACATCGCCGAGTATTTTGCCAGCGCCTGGACGACGGTTGGTCGAAAGGGTAAACCATCTAAGCAATCCTTGCAAGGGAAGGGCCCATCGACTAAACGTCCAGATACGGTGCCAACCGGACCAGGGCGTAAGGCGAATAGCCGGTGGAAGAAGAAACAGCGTTTGGCTGCCGCATCGGCCGCTGCCGGCGTAGATGGGGTTCCATCTGCCACGGTGGCGACCGTTAGCGGTCCCGCTGTTAATACAGCCGGAGCTGCGGGTAAGGTGACCGGCTCCCGTGGTGTCAAAGGGGCAACCCTAGACTCAAACGGGGCTAAACCTACCGTAGCGTTCTCTGGTGGTGCGACTTCTAACAAGAAGTTGAAATTTGCCAAGAGACCCGGCAAAAACGAGCGCGGATACGTTCCCAAAAGGTGGAGAGAAGTAAACGTAGTTTTCATACCGAAGCCAGGAAGGAGCGACTAACGCTAAATGTTTCAGGCCGATTAGCCTCACCTCGTTCTTGCTTAATACTCTCGAACGTTTGTGCGAGAGGCACCTGAGAGATGGAGCGTTAAAACATATACCCTTACACAAGAATCAGCATGCATATAGTTTGGGTAAGTCTACTGAATCGGCTCTCCATGCAGTTGTATCCACAATTGAAGAGGCAATTCAAAACAAATGCATCTGTCTTGGAACTTTTATTGATATAGAAGGTGCCGTTGACAAGACGCAGCATAGTAGTATAAGTGCATCTCTAACAAGGCATGGAGTGTCAACAGCTATAAACAACTGGGTCACAAACATGCTTAATAAAGGTATCGTGCGTCTAGCTGGTGAGTCCCTGTCGGCGGAGGTAGTGCGGGGATGCCCGCAGGGAGGAGTGCTCTCCCCGCTGCTGTGGAATCTGGTCATTAACGACCTAATTACTAAGCTTAACGCTAATGGATACTACACCGTAGGATACGCCGACGATTTGGTAACCTCATCACAGGTGAATTTGCGAGCACAGTGTGCAACCTTAAACAAACAGCTCTTCGCATCGTGGAGCGCTGGTGTCTAGAATATGACCTGGCGGTTAACCGAACAAAAACGGAAATGGTCATGTTCACTAACAATAGGGCTCTTGGTATGTATACCCTACCTAAGCTCTTTGGAACGGAACTCCAGCTAGCAACTGAGGTGAAGTACCTGGGCATAACCTTGGACAGCAAGCTCAACTGGAGTAGCCACATTGACAACAAACTAAAGAAGGCGAGTATTGCTTTCTGGCAGTGTCGGAGAATGGTGGGAAAAAAGTGGGGACTTTCTCCCAACATCATTCACCATCCATCGGGTTGAGGGGCTCGACGTTAAAGAGCAGGCACTGATTCAGGCACCTTCTCGGAGGACCTAAACATCAAGATAGCCATTCCACTGGGTGCCCATAATACTGTCTTTCAAGCTGAATGCATGGGCATCATCTCGGCCGCTAATGCCATAGCATCGAGAAAGGTAAGAGATTCCTCCATTCGAATCCTCTCGGATAGCATGGCCGTCTTACAAGCCCTAAATAGCAACACTATTAACTCAGGGCTAATCTACGAGTGTCACAAACGACTAATGGAGGTATGTCAACATAACCGCGTAATCCTTCAATAGATAAAAGGACACAGCGGGTCAAGAGGTAACGATGCAGCGGATGAGTTGGCACGTAAAGGATCTAGCTTGGCAGCGTATGGTCCCGAACCTATCATCCCTCTTCCCTTCAAGATGGTACGCACATTTCCGAGAGAGTCGACCAGGAATGATCATGCCACTCTTTGGACAAACCAACCAAATGAGGAGTGCAGACAGGCTAAGCTGGCCTTGCCGTCCCCTAGCGCTAGGCTTGCTAAGACCTTGCTTCGACTGAGTAGGCCGCGCTTGCGACTGGTGACTGCAGCACTTACTGGCCATGGTTTCTTTAATAAACATCTATATGTCCTAGGTGTTACCGACAGCCCCCTTTGCAGAGCCTGCTTGGAGGCAGAAGAAACGGCTGCTCACGTCCTCATGGAGTGCACAGGAGTAGCGGACTACAGGGCTAAACACCTCGGTCAATCGAGGGACCTTCCAGGGATAGCCGGTAACGTAAAGGGCCTGCTGGCGTTCCTGGAGGAGTTGGGTTGGCTCGAATGATATCGCATTCCCACCCACACGCAAAATAGGCGCTTTCGTCGTCGAGTTGCGGAAACCAGCCCGTCTTACAATTGACAATTGACCACCAGGCCGGAGCCCTTTTTCTAGACTTCGTCAATTGGACAATTGTTTGCAGAAAAGTATTTCAGTAAGAGCTTCCGTTCTCTTAAGGTGATATATCTGTCGCAGTTGGTTGGTTAAATCAGACACTTAACTAACTCTCTAGACCGTTAAAAAAAACCGACGTTTAACCAAGTCACATTAAGATTTTAATAAACCTAATAAGGTACCTACCTAAAACTTGTAGGAAATTCTAGTCATGTTTGTCCTCATTTTAATTTTATTTTAGGCTAATCCAATTGTACAGCTTAAACTATTTATTCCATTTTATCTGTCAACATGTACCTGCTTCACAATTTTTGTTTTAAATTATAACTTTTTTTTTTGTATACAATTTCAATTTACTATATTAACTTAGTTTTTACCATAGTTCTAATATAAGTACCTATTCTTAACTGTTAACTACATACAAACAGTTTTAATTTAATAACTATACCTACTGCTTATTCCGGTGATGATTGAATCTGTTTTGTTTTATTTTGTTTTCATTTTTGTACTGAATTTATATGGGTTTTGTATAGCCTGAAATAAAGAAATTATTATTATTATTATTATTATAAACTTAAGTACACATTACAATTTGTTTATATTGTATATGTCTTGTTGCCTAGGAACGTTTAGACAACTCCTTGAACGTATCGTTCACTCACTTGTCTGACGGAATTTTAGTGACTTGGTTAAACGTAAGTGTCTGATTTAACTAACTAACTGCGACATATCGACAATATCGACACTTTTTGAAGTTATTTCTCTGCTGTTCAAAAGAAGTCCCAGGTTAAATAAATTAGCATAACAATTCTGGGACCTTTTTCTAGATTTAGAGTTATCAGTAACGCGATTGGAGGAATTTCTCTGGATAGAAATAATTATTGAAATTTGCACTTTTTTTATTTGCTGACAAATTGGAATAGCGCATAGCAAAAATATTTATTGACCGAGCGAGCGAAGCGTCCGTTTCGAGATTGGCCAAAAATGCTTTTGTCCGTCTGTCTGTTGTCGCCTACAGGTCGCATTTTCCAACCTATTTAAGGAAAATTGGCATTCAAGTTAAATTTAACTAAATTAAATCAAGGGATCAATTAAAAAAATATATCGATCGCAATTTTTGATTGGAGGGAAAATAGACGGGAAAAGGTGGAAGTTTGCTGTAGCGTTATTTATCGACGGATTTGAATCAATTTTAAGAGGCACACCAAGAACTTCATTCCACACAAGATGTTACAAAAAAGGGGGCGGGAATTGAGGGGGCTAAAGGGGGGGGGGAGTTTGCTGTGACGTTGTTTTTGATCGGATTTCATTTTTTTTTATTTAAGTGAGATCTGCTGTTCTCACGGAACCACTTATTTAGATGGGTTTTATTAACAATTTCTAATTTACCTGTTAAGGAAATGTTCATAGCTATTTTAGTTAATATTTTATCAATATAAAAACGACTTATTGTCATTTTGTCTTTCCGCCTGGAGTAACCGGGACCTTTGCACGGATGTGGTATCCCCTGATAGTTATAATGCCCCCTCGCTTTTCACGCAGGAGGTAAGGAACCAATGAGATAAGGAATTTGTCGTAAGCACATTAGTTCTAATGACGTCATCGTGAGGAAACCTTCAATCTCTAGCATATCGACATTGGGCTAGCCCCGAGCACGCAATTGGTGCAGATGTACGCAAAATGGAGTTTTTTAAAGTGCATACGGGTTGGGCATACAATTAATGGGTTATAAGTACTTACTGTGTTTTTTTTGTGTCTAGGTATGAGTAATGTCTCAGGTTGCCTAATACGTATAACAGACTTTTCTCAGACATAGACCCATTCTGCACCAGTTATGTTTAAGCGGAAAACAGTGCTGAGCTTATTAGATTGCGACAAAACTGCAACGTAGAACTGAACTCAGACTAACGCCATGTCAACCTACTCTTACCATTAGTTTTATTCATCGGAGTAGCATACATGGATTTTTTGTGTGTAATTGCCTTTCATAGAAACACATAATAACTGAGACAAACACACAAACACACACACACGCATACACACTGCACACTGTACCCCACCTACACATGCTCATAGATTTTTACTATCTTTTAATTTAAGTTGTTTACCTGCCAACCTGTCTCTTTGAATGTACCCCTACCTGTTCTTATTTGACTATTTACATAGTCAAATCCTTAATTGGCCTATTTATTACATCATTTTTTTTGTTTAATATTGTATTTAATTTATTTAATTTAATATTGTATTGTATTGAAGGCTGTGGATTTTTGTTCAATAAATAAACGGGCTAGTGATTATGTGAGCCCTTTTTGACGTTTTTCTGGTCAGCCCAAATAGTGAGATTTCGTGTAATTTGCCACGACCCCATGTTAGATTTTTATAAATTTGTCATCTGTAAATAAAACTCAATTTGATTCATTATTTTCATTAAATGCTTTAAGTACTGTTAAAAGAAATGGAACGTTTTCCAATGAAAAATCTTTATAGAACTTTGATAACTTTTTATATAACATTGATAACCGTACTCTACAATCACGATAGTAAATTTTACAATAAAATTCTTAAATGGGAAGTTCTACAAATATTCAAGAAAGGTTTATTTACGTTAATTAAACACAATTTTCCCGCAATTTTGTGTTTTTTGAGGGGATAAAATTGCGTGATATTTCCCGAGACCTCCGCTCTCCTCCCTACGTGAGGCTTGGCTTCCCCCCCCCCCCCCTGACGATGATGGCTGATATTTTAGTTTAGGGCTGGGGTTTGTCTAATTTTAACCATATTCAGTTTTAGCCTGCTATTATTACAGTCTTCCTACATCCGCGGCATCACGATTCGTCGCGGTCCATATCGCGGGCTTTTTCCCGGCACTAATTACAAATATGGACCGCGGCCGTTACCGGCAGCGGACGGTCTCATCCCGACACTCGTTGGGGTTTCCGAGGCGACGTTTGAGACTAGAGACTGCCGAACTTCTTCGTGGAGCCGCCGGTTAAATAAAACTGCCGGCATTGTGAATCTGAGTGGCTCATAGCGTTGTGGGGCGCTGCGGGAGGGCAAATATAAAAAACCGGTCAAGTGCGAGTCTAAATCGCGCACGAAGGGTTCCGTACCACCGTACAATGGAAGCGATGGTGTGGAGTGAATAGTTTGGATTTTACACAGCAAAATATTGTTTACAAAGTTATTGGTGCGGTTACTTTCGCACTCCATGTACGTAACCAGGTGCATCCATAAGTTTTTATGTGGTATTGAAAGAATTGTTGTATGGGAGCCCCCTTAAATATTTCTTTTATCCTGTTTTTTAGTATTTGTTGTTATAGCGGCAACATAAATACATCATCTGTGAAAATTTCAACTGTCTAACTATCACGGTTCGTGAGATACAGCCTGGTGACAGACGGACGGACGGACAGCGGAGTCTTAGTAATAGGGTCCCGTTTGGAACCCTTCGGATACGGAACCCTAAAAAGACGATCAAGTCTAACTCGCGCACGACGGGTTACGTACCACCGTACAATGGTAGGGATGGTGTGGAGTGAATAGTTTGGATTTTACATAGCAAAATGTTGTTAAACCGTAGATTTATCATCACTCAAGAAACTCCGAACCAGCTCAGTAATCCACGATTGACGGACTGTCTTACAAGCGAGAGGTTCCGAGTTTGAAACCAGGCCGAAAGAGAGAAAAAACCGGCTCTTGAATGTTTCATTTTTGAGACTTCGCCTTTTCTGGTTCCCACTACACGGAGCATCCTAAGAGTAGTCTGGGACCCTAAAGCATTGCACGTATGTTCCTATTGTATATGTCACCGTAATATAGTTAAAGCCGTTAGTTGATAATCTAACGTTTTTTTTCTCGTAAGTTGGTGAACTATCGACACATAGTAAACTGAAGCGTACTGCTTACGTGTTAGTTGATAAACAAACGTTTAAAATCGTTAAATAGTAAACTGGTTTAAACTTGAATTGCAAACGAAATACCAGGGCAAACACTGCGGTAGCATATGTGAAGACCAGCGAAGCCCCCGAATAGTCTTCGTGTTAGGTTGACGTGTAAGGACAAAAGAAACGTAAATTATATACGCTGTCGGTCTGGATTACTATCTGTCGATAGTTGATCAACTAACGCGTTAGTTTATCAACTAACTGTTTTGACTATCTTACGGTGTCATTATAGAAGGGTATTTCTATCATTGTTTCATTTCGATTTTGTTGAAAGTCTGTCTAAAAATCAAACTTGCGTCTGATATTAAAGGATGACGTAGTATGTGCGTTGGGTGGATAGTCGCTTGAAGCAATTTCTTGATTTCTAGATCTATGCAAGCAACCGCGTTCGATGGTGTATAAGTATTCTACATTGCAAGCGTAGGAAACTCGAATGTACGAGCAGAAACGCATTAGGGCAAAAGATAAGTGGATACGCTGCGATGCCGCGCAAGGATTGCGAGGATAGATGAGAGTTGCTTGAGTGATTGCGGAGTCTGGGTGCTGAGTTTTACTGGATCGATTGGCCTTACATAAAATCTGATGGTGCAAGATTTTCTAGCAGTGGAATAGGACTAAAGTGCCTGGCAATAAGTAATGAGCAATTTCAATTACGGCAGACACAACCCAACACAAGGCGAAAACAAACAAACATGGGATCACGCTTTTTCCCCAAACGGGATGGCAGAGGCATCGTTTCGTCTACGTTTAGCCAGCAGAAAAACAATAGAGACGCCATCCTATTTCATTATTTCGAGCTACGTGGTAAGAGCGTTGGGTAAGGCCATTCGCACATGGGACTACTTGTTTGAAAGCTTATTTATATAGGCATGAGTTTCGTCGCAGTCGCGTAGCTCCAGGTTCGGAAATTTTAACTCGACATGATGACATACAAATGTTTACAGTGTTTTTCCGTGACTGTAAGAAATTGTAAAGTACCTAGTACTTATTAGTAGGTACAGCAGATAGGCACTTCATCTTAGAATGCTTGAACTCATCATAAAGGCAAAAACATAAAGGTTTTGACAGCTTATTACTATTCTAGACATTTATACAAACCATAAATTATAGGGCTGATGTTAGTGATAATCAATAAATATAATATTTGTATGCCATTGCGCCGAACATAGAGATACTTTGAATATATTCAATCTTTCATAAATATCTATGGTTTACAAATAAAGCTTTGAATGGAATTGAATTGAAAACTACCTACTATGATGTCATGTCACAATATACCACAGAAGTGCCATCATAATAATTATAAGTAATAATTTATTTCAGGTCCCAAAATGTCGTGTGAAGATCCGAACCCAACCAGAACCTAACAGCAAACAACCAAGATAAAATTTAGTAGTATCAGTTTATTAGAAGTATAGTATTTACAGTGAAGTCTATAAAAAAAGATGATGCGAAGATGAGGATGGATGAGATATGAAACAGGTTTTATAAAATACAGATGTCTGGATAGAAAGAAGGAAGCGGAGACCTGGGTGCAGGTGTATTTGTTGTTGTAGATGTTGTTGAGATCGTCGTTGTAGGAACAGTAGCGGGCGTACTTGTAGTTACGCCTCGCAGGATCCCGTTGTAGAAATCGTCGTTGTAGGAACAGTAGCGGCGTTGGCACGGCTCGCAGAATCCCGTTGTAGAAATCTTCGTTGTAGGAATGGTAGCGGCGTAGGCGCGGCTCGCAGAATCCCGTTGTTTGAAGATTGATTTGAAGGTTTTGAGGGAGTTTGAAGGCTCGCAGGATCCCGTTGTAGATGGAGAATTTGGAGATTTGAAGGAGTTTGAAGGCTTCGCAGGATCCCGGGGTTGAGCGACCCCGGGATAAGGCCTTGTTAATAATTAGTCTTAAAATCTATATTAATATTACAGTATAAACACTTGACGACCCGAATGGCCGAGTCGGCAGTGACCCTGCCTACGAACCCAAGAGTCCCGGGTTCGAGTCCCGGTGGGGGCAAATATTTGTTTGATGAGAACGGATGTTTGTACTATCGACAAAAGTGAATCCTGACCCACAACGGAACCTTGTAACAGTCGCGATTCTACAATTGTAGAATCGCGACTGTTTGACTCAGTGCACGGTGTTAATTTTACAAGGTTCCATTGTGGGTCAGGATTCACTTTTGTCGATAGTACCCTAGTCATAAGTATAATATTTATCTATATAAGTATGTATATCGTTGTCTAGTACCCAAGATACAGGGAATCCTAGTTTGGGGCTAGATCAATATGTGTCAATAGTGTCCAAGGTATTATTATAAATAATCCAGTGCAGATCACACCAAAATTATTCTAATTTATAATTAAAGGAGCAAACCTATTGCCAGACAATGTATGAGCTGCAACCCAATGCCGCATGAAGGGATTGTCTTCCCTAGCTGCTATTACCTCCAGGAGACCGTTGGCGCTGCCACGAGTTCTGCATAAAGGGATTGTCTTCCCTAGCTGCTATTACCTCCAGGAGACCGTTGGCGCTGCCACGAGTTCTGCATAAAGGGATTGTCTTCCCTAGCTGCTATTACCTCCAGGAGACCGTTGGCGCTGCCACGAGTTCTGCATAAAGGGATTGTCTTTCCTAGCTGCTATTACCTCCAGGAGACCGTTGGCGCTGCCACGAGTTCTGCGTAAAGGGATTGTCTTCCCTAGCTGCTATTACCTCCAGGAGACCGTTGGCGCTGCCACGAGTTCTGCATAAAGGGATTGTCTTCCCTAGCTGCTATTACCTCCAGGAGACCGTTGGCGGTGCCAGTCCTGCACTAGAGAGACCCAGATAGACCCATCATAGACCCAGGGCATTAAAAAAAACTCTTAAAACATACAGATAAACATTTATTGTCCCTTATTCTTTACATTACGCTTAGAATTATTGTTCTTAATTAAACTAGTGCTATTGTCGTTTAGTTGTTGGAAGAATGCTTTAGATGTTTTCAACGACTTATCATTGGACTCCTCACTCTTCTTCGTATTCCTATGTTCTGTGACTTTAGCTACCTGCCCCTTTTCTTTCTGGAACTGCTTCTTCTTACGTCTCTCTCTCTTCTTATCTGTGGATGTCCGTTCCTCCTTACTCGTTAGTTCCCCATGCCTCTTCTTTTTAATTTCTTGTGGTGCCAGTAAGGCTGCTTCGCTTGTTGCAACCGGTGCAACTTCCTCCATGGATATTGCTGGTGTGTTTCCAACTATTTTGACATCTGGTTCGGCAGCTTTGGGAGTGTAGTGGTAGTGGGCCAAAGCATCAAGTTTGGAGAATAAGGAAGTCATGGCTCCACGAATTTGAGTGTGACTCTCTGGTTCCTTTTCATTATCATTGCCATCAGTTGATGCATATTTTTGTTTTAGATACTCAGCTTCATATACTTCAGCAAGGCTTTGCTTGCTCTTTGCCTGATCAAGGACTTCTGCTTTTCTAAAGGCCAGGACGTCTTCAACTGGTTTAGCTTTCTTGATAACGTCGTCCCAGGCTTTGTCTTTGACTCTTTGACGGATGATTTCTTCTAAAGTGAGAGTAGTTTCTTCTGTAATGATTGGAGGTGGACGTGATGTCATGTCAAAGTCAACAACCTCTTGTAATAGTGAGTTTTGTGGACGTATATTGGCATTGACTTCTCCTCTGAGTTGCCATGGTGCAACAGCTAGAGTTTTGTCTTCTAATCTAGTTATTGTCTGCTGAAGTCGTTCTTGACGAAGCTCAAATTCTGATTTATTTTCAACCTTTCCAGTGGGTATTCCAAACAAATCTTTGGTAGGCATTTTTATGGCGTAGTGGTAGGCATCTTCAGCTTCTTGGTCATCATCAGACATGTGTTCATTAGCTTGGCCTTTCTGTAGCTTATCCTCATTGTCTTCCAAATCATTATCTTCTAAATCATCATCATCTTCATCAGATTCTGACTCTGACCCAGCATTAGCAAAAGTGACCTTCCTTTTCTTCTTTTGTGTTGAGTCATTCTCCATTTCATCATCACCACCATCATTGAAGAAGTCATTGTACATACAATCCTTTCCACCTTCATCATTATCAGAACCTTCGCTATCAATTTCATCAAACATATCTATAGATTCTTCATCATCATCACTGTCTTTTGCTGATTTCTTCTTTCCATCTTTCTTATCCTCATTTATAAGGAATTTTTCCATATCCTTGAGCTTAAAAAACTGGTCATCGACTACTGAGGCCTGAACCCTACTATTCTGTTTTACTTCCTGTTTTCTCGGAACTTCAATTTCCTCATCTTTATCATTAACTTCATTCTGTGTCTGCTCACTCTCTTCCTCGGTTTCTTCAGGAAGGTCTTGAGCCTCCTCGACTGGAAATTGAAGGTCACTCTTAGCCGCAGAGTTAGCTATGTTCCACACCAGGCTGTCCCAACACTCTGTATTCTGTAACTCAATCTGTTGCCATATCTGCTCCTCATCAAAGTCTGTGACGATCAAATCCATTAGGGCGTTGGACTTAGACTTACTACCATTATTTTCCTGTGATTTGGTGAAGTCGTACAACGATTTGATTAAGTTTTTGATGTCTTCCTGAGCCTCCTCTTGTATGGTTAGAAACTTGACTGGTTTGTCAGTTAAAACCTTGAAGTTCTCGATGATAACGTCTAGTTTGGAGCTGGACATGTTTGATTATAGTTTGGCAGTGTGATTTAAAGACTTTTATTCACTTTTCATTGGTAATTCTTGAGTTATTTTGATGTTACTAACGAAATCGCACGCGGTCGCTGTTGTGTTGAGTCGACACTTGAGTTTGACAGTGACGTTCTGATTAGTAGTGTTACAATACTTAAATTTACTACCATGGTAGATTTATAACGGGCTTGAAATAACGACCTTAAGGTATCGCTTGGTCATCTAAACTTATAGTTCATTCCTTTGTAATAAATGATAGATAGATGATAGCCCAATAATTTCCCCACCGAGAGGCACAAGCCCTTACCCGGATACGAGTAATATTAAAGATAAAGATAAAGATAAAGAAAGAATCATTTATTCAGGAACATAGGTAATATGTAGATCTAATCAATGACATTGAGTGATGGGTCTCTATGCTCTGCCATGGGAGGGCATATGAATATTATTTACATTATAAGTATTAATTACATTATAAACAATAAAAATTAGCGTAGAATTACTAATTACCTACATATATGACTATATTAGGCATCTGGCATATAATACATTGTCGCCATCTTTATAAAACATCACTGAGGTATTCATCGACACTGTAATAAACCTTGTGTGTTAGAAGACCCTTTATTTTCTTTTTAAATGTATGTATATTTTGTATTTCTTTTACAGACTGTGGGAGTTTGTTATATATTCTAATAGCCATGACAAATATACTTTTATTAAAATAGGCTGACTTGTGGCACTCCATTTTGAGCATCATATGGTGACGCCTGCTTTTGACATTTTGAAAAAGATGCATATTACTTTTGACAAAAACCAAGGTTTCGTATATGTAAATAGACGGCATCGTAAGAATGTTGAGACTCTTGAAGTAGGGTTTACAACTGTCAGTTTGGACCAGCTTGCACATAGCCCTCAAACATTTCTTCTGCGCTTTAAAAATAGTCTCTCTACCCGTCGCATTTCCCCAGAAGATTATACCGTAGCGCACGGAAGACTCTACAAAACCATGATACGAGACAAGTACAGCATCAGTGTTCACAATTTTTGTAAGCATGTGTAACGCATACGCATATTGATTTAGCTTCTTTTGCAAGTGTTCGATGTGTGTCTTCCACGACATGTTGGAATCAATATGGAGACCTAAGAATTTTGTTGTCTCTGTACATTCAATTTGCTCATTCAAGTATTTAATATTCAATGCGTATTGCTGTCCGTGCCCTAGCCTATATTTCATTAGTTTAGTTTTTCCCAGATTAATTAAAAGATTGTTTTTTGTTAGCCATTCAATTATATGTGTTAAATTATTATTAATGTCATTTTCATATATGTCTAAGTTAATTAAATTATTACCGATAAATGTCACTGTGCTGTCGTCAGCAAATAAAACTATTGGATGATTTATAGCTTTTGGGATGTCATTTATATATAAAATAAACAGTAAAGGTCCTAATACGGATCCCTGTGGAACACCATACTTAATTTCCTTTACGTCAGAAGAATACACTTGATCTGTTTTTGTCTTAGGGCAGTTTTGTTTATTTGTGTCAATTGTGACCGGTTACTCAAGTATGATTCTAGTAGACTAAGAACATTCCCTCTTTTTCCGTAACTATTTAATTTTTGAGCTAAGATTTTGTGATCGACATAGTCAAATGCTTTTGTGAGGTCCATAAATATCGATGACACTCTTTTGCCGTTATCTAGGTTTTAAAGATTCTATCTAACGATTTATTTTTAAAAACGATAAGAAATTTATTAAGCAAAAGATTCATGAAAATAAGTACAGAGAATATAAATAAGATATTCATTCTAGTTCAAGACGTGTGGGACTGCCGCTCCATCCTCATATAGGCCTGTGCGATTCCACCTATGGCGGGTGCCGCGGATGCACATGCTGCTAGCCCTGATGATGGCGGTTTGAATTCTTGCTCGTAGCCAGCCCATTATTGTGGCAGGGGTCCGGTTCCAGCGGTCCGCCAGTGTTTCGGCGAGGTGTTTAGTGAATGATATCATTTGTGGAGCAAAAACTCCGTCGACAGAGGTTACTAAAGGGGTGAAGGTGGTGTGGCGCGTCTCGCATGGGTCGCAGTACTTCCTTTTCTTTTCTTCTTCAGCTGAACGAAGGACAGCCGCTACGGGGCGTGATGCCTGGGAGGGAGCGTCGGTGTCTATGACACGGATATCAAATAACGCCTCCCTCTGGGCAATCCATACCCCCCGACAAGCCAAGTCTCCACGCAGCCCAGTATCGCCTTTGGAGATGACTGGCTCTTTCGTGACGTTTCCCCAGGCTTGTTGGCACAGTTCACAGAAAAGATTCCTTATTTCGTTATGTCTGCGTGTGATAAGGCCACCTGTTTTGCAGCACAAGGCGTGGTCCACGTTGAAGTTGTCATTGCCGCAGCCGTCGCAAGTCGCAGGCATGGAGATTGGTGTGCGGTGGTATCTTATGGCCAGGGCATCTCTAAATTCGTGGGGTGATAAGTCGAAGTTGTCTTTTCTTGTCGGTATTACTGAAAGCCATGTTGATGTTTTTGTTTTCATTTTTGTCGCTATTGATCTTTCTATTGCTCTTTTCTTTTTGGATGGTAATTTTATTAGAATGTTTTCTAGAGTTTCGTTCTCGTATGTTTCTTTTTCCTTGTTTCCTTCCTTTCTTGCGTCACGCAAAGAATTGTAGTGTTCAGCAAGGTTTATGTCTTTTATCTCGGTTAGGGCTGTTGAAAGTATTGTAGATCCCTGCTTTGAGATTTGGTATGCACGGTTTGGTGTGTTGAAGGGGTCAGAAAGGGCAAGTCCGCCTTTGTGGACTGGGAGGGTAAATAGCTGGGTTTCAAGTTTTGTGATTTCGCCTCCGATTAGTGTTGGTATGAATTTGTCGTGTAATGTGTTAGTTAAGGGTTCAAAAAGTTCTTCTGAATTTTTTAAGACACGTAGTAGGAAGGACCATTTAAACTGAGCTGCTTTAGTTAGGGCAGTGTAAGCGGCTTGAGGTGAGTTTTTGCAGATTGTTGTGAGTTTCTCGATGATAGATATCCATTCGGTTACATTCTTTTTTACGAAGTCGTCCCCTCCTGTCCCTATGTAGCCTCCTAGGAAGCGGGAGCCGGTAACTATGGAGACGTTGGTACCGGAGAACGTCTTTTCTGCGGTAGACTTGTCAGTTTCTGACACTATTAGAAATGATTTTTTACCTTGTGGTAAGTTTATCTAGGTTTTTCATTACCGTGGTTAAAAAATCGAAGACAGCCATATTAATGTTCTTATTTCTTCTAAATCCCTTCTGTTCATCCGCAAGTATATTATTAAGTTCTAAATATCTGTAAATTTTTCATATATTGCTTTTTCAATTATTTTGGAAAATATTGGGATAAGAGCCACTGGTCTGTAACAATTCATATGTTCCTTGTTATCTTTTTTGAAGAGTGGTCTGACGATAGAAGTTTTCAAACGATCCGGAAAAATACCATGTTCGATGCAGATATTTATTATGTAGCATAACATCGGGCAGATAATATCAGCAACATATTTTATAACTTTTGTCAAAACTTCATCGTTTCCTGTACTGTTAGTGTTCTTCAACGATAGTGTTAGTCGATAAACGTCAGCTGGAGTTGACGGTGACATAAACATAGATTTATAAGAATTATTTAATTGAATTGATTGATTATATGTCAAAGCTGGATTATTATTATTAGTATTATTAGCAGTAATGTCACAAAGAGGTTTAACTTGGTCAATAAAATTATTATTAAAAGCTTGGGCTATTTCTGTGGGGTTTGTTAACAAATTTCCATTGACTTTTATGCAATTAATACTCTCTTTGGGTATGTGATTCTTTGTGTTGTTTATAATTTTCCAAACCGCTTGGCTTTTGTTTGACGATGTTTTGATGTAGTAGTCATTTTGCGCCTTTTGTGTCGAAACTATCACTCTCTTCAGGCGTTTGGAGTACTGCTTAAAAAGTTGTTTGTTGGTAGAGCTTGGATTTAATCTATAGTCCCACAGTACTTTCCTTTTCCTTTTGCAACATCGTTTTATGCCTTTTGATATCCATTTTGTTTTCTTAGTTATTATATTAACGTTGATTCTATTTAAAGGGAAACATAGGGAGTACAGAAGCGTGAAAGCATCATGGAAACAATTAAATGCTTCATTGGGTTTAGTGCTGTCGTATACATCACTAAAAGTAAGCTGACCTAGGTAGTTTCGAAATTTTTGCATGTTTACCTCGCTTAAATCACGTCGCATGATAAAATAGTGTGTCAGAGAGAAAAACTTTTTTACGGGTAACGCAATTATTTGCGCTGTGTGGTCAGATAGTGCTAACTCCACAATTTGACCCTTGCAACCATGCACGTTATGTAAGAAATTGTCGAGACATGTGCGACTGCTTAGGCGAGTTGGTTCATTAAATAAACTCTTTAAGTTATAGTTACTTAGTAAATCCACAAATTTTCTTTTTGCAACGGTGTTACTAAGCATGTCGATATTGAAATCACCACCTATAACGACCTTTTTATTTTTATAGCAAACTAGTTGCAGTATTTCTTCTAATTTGGTGAAAAATGATTCTAATTTTTCACTCTTATTTGTTTGGGGTGGTACTCTATACATACACATAACAATAATTTTATGTTCGATAAGCTCAATTGCACAGCATTCGATTAAGTTTGGGATATTAATATTTTTAATTTCATTGATGACTATGTATTTATGATTTCTTCTAACAAGGATGCACGACCCTCCATTTCTATTTTTTCTTGCGTATTGAGAAGCTAAAGTAAAGTTTGGTATACACAATTGAGATTAGTCAGTTTGTACCATGTTGTGTTCAGTAATGCATATAACGTCTATTTGTTTATTGTTTTTATGAAGGTCATCCAAGTGAACAGAGAGTAAATCCACTTTATTAATTAATCCGTTGATGTTTTGATGCAGGATGTGTATTTTATTGTGATATACGAAAAAAATCATTGTTGTCGTCATTGAGATTAATGTCAGTAATATTAAGCCATACTCCACCACGCTGGCTCAGTGCGGGTTGGTGGAGGGGTTTTACGACCACTACCACGTAGCGATAGTAACCAGCCCCCCTAGACAAGTGACATCGCTAAGGATAGTGAGTCGAAACGATAACTTTTTATGTATGCGATATGACATTTGGAATCACTACGGTGACGTCACCTAGCGAATCCAAATGTCAAATCGCATACATAAAAAGTTATCGCTTCGACTCGCTATCCTTAGCGATGTCACTTGTCTACAGGCACAGGAACACAGCTTTACGTGTCATCCGAAACACTGAACCTCCTCTGTGAGAGCAAGCGTGAAACCCATTTACCACGGAGCTCGTGCATAAAGTAATAATAAAACGTTGGAGTATATTTGAGATATATTCATATAAGGCCAGATTCCTAAAAGGATGAGTTCCTGCAAGGACAGAAAAATAACAGTCTTCCACAAAAAACAGGATAGTCGCTTTACGGATTGCACCGAGTGTTGACCCTGTAGTCCAGGGCCAGGGGTAAACGCAGCGTCTCCTTCTTTAGACCAATTAGCTTCTCTACGAAGGAATGTGAAGGTAATCAAGCACATACCGAAGGGTGATATACTCTGTAAAATATAGCACGGTAGCTGTGGTCAAATTCACGCCTATCAAGTACTTACCGTAATTTGCGATGGTGAAATGTATAGGAGATAAAAATACCATACTTTATACGCCAATAGTGAAGTCCTAGGGTCATCGTAGGTAGAACAGTTATCGATATTGAAGTGAACTTGAACTGATTATTAATCTGCAAGATTGCTCCGGTTACACCGAATTAGAATTTGACTTTGATGATGACAGGAGGGGGCTCTGAACCTTTATTACAAGAATAAAAACGAGTAACAAGTTCCTTTTGTTTGATTGAATTAAAACATTCGAAATACAGGCGGAATATCTAAAATTATATCAAATTATTCTCAGTTCTAGTCACGTCATTCTGACAACTGTCACAGCTATCATGCTACCTACCTATATTTTACAGAGTTTAGGTCTGCGACTAAGTTGTCGCAGGTTATTGAGCGCTGTATTTATATTGTTTTGAAAGAAAATGTTCTACTTTGTCCACTCTATTAATATTCTTTTGACATTTCTATATTGCGTATTTTTACTATATTTTAATTTAAGTTATTTACCTGCCAACCTGTCTCTTTGAATGTACCTGTTCTTATTTCACTATTTATATAGTGAAATCCTTAATTGGCCTATTTATTAAATCTACATTTTTGTTTAATATTAAGTATGGCTGTGGATTTTTGTTCAATAAATAAATAAATAAATAATAAGTAATATTCTTATAGTCCTTCGCTACTCTCGGGATCCAACTTCGTGCCTCGAATTAAATTTACTTTTTTTTTCACTTGTTGTATAACCTACTATTTTGTATTATTTAGTTATCGGTGTTAAATATGGCTTGTATCTAATTTTCAAAAAAGGTAATTTTTATATATGTAAATATTGTTCCTTTGATGTGGTCTGGACCTGGTGACGTAAAATAATCGTTCTTTAAATAATAGTGTGTAAAAATCATCTTTTGGTTTCATCTCCATTGCTAAGTAAGGAAAAGTTTATGTTTGCTTCTGTAATTTGTTCTTTATGTGGTCAGGATCTGGTGAAACTAAAGAAATTCTGGAGGATTTTGCAAAAAAGTTAAAAATATTAAAATATAAAAACCGTTGGGCCAAAACTTTCTTTTGTGAACCTAAGAGATAGCTAATGAACCCTTCTATCGACCATTTCAATTTGGCAAACGCTCGCTCGGTCAATTACTTATTTCTACACGTGTAGTGTGTGGTACATTAAAAGTATAAACGGTCGAATAAACGGTTATCTTATCTTATCTATAGAAACAGCAAAAAATCACGTTTGTTGTATGGGAGCCATCCTTAAATATTAATTTTATTTTAATTTAATTATTTATTTTTAGTCAATAATAGATATAACTCAACATTCAGTAAATATTTCAAGCGTCTACCTTGCCGTAATCAATATCGAGCAAAAAAATAGGTAACGTTTGTTGTATGGGAGCCCCCCTTAAGTGTTTATTTTATTTTAATTATTTATTTTTAAATAGAATTGAACCTAAATATTCTGTGAATATTTCAAGCATCTACCTGTTGCCGTTATCAATATCGAGCAAAAAAAGTCACGTTTGTTGTATGGGAGCCCCCTTCCAATATTTATTTTATTGTTTTTTAGTATTTGTTGTTAAAACGACTACAGAAATACATATCTGTGAAAATTTCAACTGTCTAACTATCACGGTTCATGATATGAAGCCTGGTGACAGACGGATGGACATCGGAGGCTTGGTACCCTTTAGGTACGTTTGGCACCCTTCGCGTTCGGAACCCTAAAAAGTACCTTCTACCCCTCATCGATTATGCTGATGTCTGCTGGGTCAGTGCTAATGAAGAACTACTGATTAAACTCGAACTACTTCAAAATCTCGGGATTCGGGTTATCTTCGAGCCGCGAAAATACGTCCATGTTTCACAACATCTTAAGGAGTTGAGGTGGCTGCCGATCCGTCTTCGCCGGTATTCTCCTGTTGCAGAGGAAATAGATTTCCTCTGCAACATTTAACAGAATCCACGCTATCCAACCTTCCTGCGAGACGGTTGCAATTCTAAAGTCACTTAAAGTCTCCTCGCACTCGGCTCGCTGGTTTGACTCCTAGCTGAGAGACCGCCAGCAGCGCATTAGGTCTGAGGAGATCTCCACGGACTGGTGTGAGCTCTCCACGGGTGTCCCGCAGGGTGGTATCCTTTCTCCTCTCCTCTTCTCAGTATTCATAAACTCCATATCTGACGTTCTTACTTCTTCTTATCATCTCTACACAGATGACCTCCAAATATATCGGCACTTCTCTCCGTTATGATGTGAAACTGACTGTAGAGGTGTTGAATGATGACCTCGACAACATCAGGAAATGGGCTATTTCATATGGGCTGCAAGTCAACCCGGGAAAATCTCAAGCCATGATTATGGGTACACGGCACTCGCTTAACTTATTACATAATTCGCCCGTCGATCCTGTATTGTATGATGGTACCATAATTACTTACAGTGAGAAAGCTAAGAATCTTGGGGTAATATTTGACAACTTGCTGTCCTGGTCGCCCCATGTTTGTGAGGTCAGCAGACGAGTCTTTGCGTCATTTCGCTCCCGCCGAAGATTCCAGTACTTCCTGCCATGGCAGACTAAAATCACTCTTGCTCAGTCCCTTCTACTACCTTTAATAGACTATGCGGATGTTTGTTGGGTCAGCGCGAACGAAGAACAACTGAACAAACTCGAACGACTTCAAAATCTCGGGATTCGGTTTATCTACGGGTTGCGCAAGTATGACCATGTCA
Organism: Argyresthia goedartella; assembly: GCA_949825045.1. Taxonomy (NCBI): domain Eukaryota; kingdom Metazoa; phylum Arthropoda; class Insecta; order Lepidoptera; family Argyresthiidae; genus Argyresthia; species Argyresthia goedartella. The sequence goes on from OX463834.1 coordinate 22,796,684, forward strand.
CCCAGTATCGCAAGGAGCTGGGGTGGCTCCCGATCCGTCTTCGCCGTGACATGCACATTCTCTCCTATCTGTTCAATATTTTGCGAAATCCCCGATACCCCACATATCTACGTCAACGTTTTGACTTTCTTTTCCCAAGGGATAGCAATCCAAGATCCCACACGGTGTCTCTCCTTTCAACTCCTCGGCATAACACTGCCGCTTACGAACACTCGTTTAGGTTAAGGGCAATCCGACTGTGGAACGCACTTCCCTGCGCTATTAGGGAAAGTCCTTCTATTTTCACTTTTAAGAAAAGATTGAAAGTGCATTTCCTTTCTCTTCCGTAAAAGGTACCATATTTATGTGGGTATATGTATGATTTATAATAGTTTATGCATGTTCATGCTATATATTGTATTTTATGTAGTTGAAGTATATTTTTTTATTTTATATTTGGTATAGGTTATATATATATATATATATATATATATATTTTTTGAAAGAAATTTTCGTACGTATTTTATAGAGTGTTATTGCGAACTAGGACTTTCCTGTATAATTAACTCTCCTGTCCTGCCTAGGTTAGCTGGAAGAAATATCTTTTTAGAGATAAGCTCGCCTTTGCTTATTACATTTCTTTTAATTGTCTGTAACCTTATATTATCTATGCTATAAAGAATATGAATGAATATGAATGTTTAAATTTCTTTCTTCCAGCAGGCCTTGGAGAACTCACGCAATGTGAACGCTCACAACTTCACAGCATAATACCGCGGACTATGAGCACGGGTTTACACTCCGGGCTATTCGGTTGTGGAATGCACTCCCCTGCACCATCAGGGACAGTCCAACTCTGAATATATTTAAAAGTCGCCTGACGAAGCATTACCTCTCTTTAGAATTATAGGTACGCATGTAAGTATTTATTACTACATATAGATGATAGTAGTAGTATATTATTATGGTAAATTACATAATTTATTTTATCTACGCACGTATCATAAGCCCTCTTTACTGCGTCCAAAAACCTCAGGTTACGAGCAGCATAATGTTAAACTACTTTGTAAAAACTCATTTCCTAACTGAATATTGAACATTATGATGACCATAATGTGTAAATTTTCTACATAAGACATTCAAATTTCGAACGCCGACGCCCGCCTGCGTGCCGCCCCTACTTTGTCTGTGAAGTTGGTACTAAAGCTTAACTACTCAATGCCTCAATGCCGGTCAAACATGCGGTTCCTGAACACATCAAAGAGAGCTATGTATCAGTCACATAATAGTTATGTGACTGTAGGGACGTTCCGATACCACCGAAGTATCGATACCTACTCAAATAGTCTTGCGATAGTACTTATTTGAGTACCTTAAAAGTATCGATACTTACTCATATCGATATTTTAATTAATTTTTTTTAGGAATTAGATGTAAGGATATAAGCCCCGCAGAATTGCAAAGCATCCATGTAACGGCAGGCACGTGAACTTTCTGAACATTATTTATTCAGAATTATGAGCCATGTTCTATCAATAAAACGAAAATGTATGGAACCGTCAAGCGCATTAGCATCCTGCGGGGCTTATACTTATACTACTCAAATAAGAAACCATAAAGTATCGATACCTAGTTAAATCGATAGGATTTAGGCTTTTTTTAGGAATAATAGAAAAATAGGTTTTCTACGCCGACTTGTTCGCCAAACAACAACAAACAATGTCAGAAAATAAATATGGCGTAATATCTGGCTTTCTGACAATCGAACCAATAAGGCTGGCTCAACAAAACAAATAAATGGCTGCACTTGGCTGGTTGGTGACGGGCAATGTCGCGCCGCGGCTGCCTGAGCGAGGTCGAGAGAGATAGAGAATAATAATAACAACAAGGGCGGTTGGAAGGGATGTAAGATGCGTTCAAAAAACTAGTTCCGTTCCTTCGTAGAACAAATTTGGTTTGATTCGATTCGATTCAAGTACATTTGTTTCGATACCAAGTATGTACTCACTAGATTGATTCGATGCTAAAAGTAGTTGGTATCGAAACAAACGTATCGAGTAAAATACTCGTATTTACTTGAATCGGAACGTCCCTATGTGACTGATACATAATGGGGGGCATTAATACTCGAGGGTGGGTTTATGAAACGAGCCGAAGGCGAGTTTCATAATAATATCACTCGAGTTTTAATGCCCAATTATGTACAGTTATATACACTAGTTTATCTACACACATATCATAAGCTCTCTTGATACGTGAGTAGATAAACTACTATTATTTATTGTAAGTACTTGCTGATTTCTTTTTATTGTTCTACAAATAGGTCTACCCCTGCCTGATCACCAATTAACCTTTTCCATCTTAACCTGGTTGGCTGGAAAAGATCTCTTATTAGAGATAAGGTCGCCTTTCGTGTAACTACCGTTTTTTTACATGTGTGCAACAGATTTTTTCAAAGTAACATCTCGCTAAATCACGGTCTCTCGCGAGGTCGCGAGTGTAAAGGGTTATCGGCGGTATATAAAAAGTATGTATCGCTAAGGATTGGGACAGGGATGCAAGAAAAAAAGGAAAACAATAAAACTTCTTTTACTACTAATTCATGTAGGAAAATAAATTTATTTTAAAGTTTTCACTGAGATGATAAGGCACTTAGAAGTTATTTTGGGCGATGTTCACTGATTTAATAATACATTAAAATATCTGTTTGTGAAGAACATTTACATGACAGTAGCCTATAAGAATAATTTAATTATTATTCAAATAACTTTAAACTTAAACATAATTGGAATTAGTAACCAAGTTGGACGAAATTGTTCTTAACGGTATGATTAAGAGATCTCCAAAATGACAATAAAAAACCACCACATATGTTTTTCTATACCTACGTAATACAATTATTTGATACTTTCTAGATTAAATTATACCATTAGGTGATTAATTAAAATAATACATTATGTACTAAGATTAGTTTCTTTTACTTATTTAGGCCTCTTCGGAGGGCTTCATTAAGTATATTGCAAAAATACTGATAGCTTTTTTAAACATAGTCTTGCGAGTTAGCCTCTGACACACATCGTTCGTTATAAAAATAATCATTTTTCATTACAAGGACAAGTTCAATATTATTTTTACTCAATTTTGGAAGACAAAAGTTATTTCTAGAATGTTCGTCGTTTCTTGATTTTTTAATTACCTTATTAAATCCAAAAGACAGAACTAGAATTATCCATCATAAATAAACATCTGACGGTTAATAATCGAAGTCAAAATTGTGACTAAAGACTTTACAAAAATGTGCTAATTAAAAATAACTTCATAAACTAAGCTTACAAAAACCGACCTTAACCTCTCAAGAACCGCGGGCGGTTGGGACGGGTCGCGATGTTGAACCTTATGCCACGGTAATAAAATTTAAAACCTATAATGGATAAGTGGCGTTATCTAACGCCGGTGGTACTCAAGAGGTTAAGGCAAGTTCGAAGACGAATCTGCGGAATCTGCCCTTTCTCTGGCAGTCCTATTTTCTATCGAATTAACCCGAACAAGATCGGTTTACTGTTAAGCATCCGTGAGTTCCGATTCCCACCTTTAAGCTCCATCACCAGACCAGATGATGCTACAAAATTGTATGGTCATCTAAACCACATCGACATGTCGAGTTTCGCGATGATACAACAACTAGGAATGGGTGAAATTCAACTTCTTAGATTTCATGACAGTTAAAAATTAAAACACCTGCGGCACAAACATTGAAACCATCTAACATTTACCTTACTTGTTTCCTTGTTAAGCTGATAACTTTTGAACAACTAAACCATCGCAGTTAAGTCTACAACTATTCACAAAAACCTCATTAAAATCTGTCCACCCGTATGAACGCTACAGTGCCACAGACAGACGCTTTAAACTAAACCTGAAGTGTCTCATGGCTGTAAACACAGACTACAGCTTAAATTAAGCGCCGCTTAAATGCGAGAGACAGTGTCAGCATGTCAAACTTTGATTGATCGGTTCTCAGCCTCAGCGCTCAGCATTCAGCAGATACGGTATCACCTCATCGATACTAACGTCCCCCACGAACCCGACGAAGAACACATCCTCGAGGAAGGAAGCGGAGAAGCTCCGCAGCACCGGCAGCTTCAGCAGCAGGGTGGCCATCCGCTCCTCGTCGTCGGGGGAGAGGCAGGCCTTGAGGGAGCGGAGGACCGACGTCTGGTAGGTTTGTAGCTTCTTGGACAGCGGCTCGGGGACGCCGTCTACTTGACAAATATATTTGGATTAGGTGTGATCTTAAGATTTTGAGGTCAACTTGTGGTTTTGCAAAATGCCATATTTGGCAGTCAGTCTTTCAAACAAAATAGGCGCCGCCGACAAGCCAAATACGGCACTTTGTGTTCTTGGGAGCGACGATACATTTGATAATCGTGTTTCATAAGAGATAAGGCCCCAGGGGCTGTTAGTAGAATGTCAAACACTCTAGTTTCTGTTGATGTTATACTACAGCCATTATATTGTGTACCCCCCTAATCGGACGCTCGTCAGAGTGTTGAACGCTCGCCAGAGTAGTCGAAATCTCGTCGAAGTAGCCGGAATGCTCGCCAGAGTAGTCGGATGCTCGTCAGAGTAGTCGGACTGCTCGTCAGAGTAGTCGGACTGCTCGTCAGAGCAGTAGAACGCTCGTCAGAGTAGTCGCTCTCCAGAGTAGTCGTACGCCCGTCAGAGTAGTCGGACTACTCTCCAGAGTAGTCGGATGCTCGTGAGAGTAGTCAAACGCTCGTCAGAGTAGTCGGACTGCTCACCAGTGTAGTCGAACGCTCGTCAGAGTAGTCGGACTGCTCGTCAAGAGTAGTCGAACGCTCGTCAGAGGAGTCGGACTGCTCGTCAGAGTAGTCAAACGCTCGTCAGAGTAGTCGGACTGCTCGTCAGAGTATGTAAGTAAGACTCACCCGGAGAGAACAGGCAGAGGGCGCGCAAGTGCGCATGCTCGCGCTCCGTCACGCGCAGCTCCTCCGCGCCGGCGAGGAACTGCTGCAGGCGAGACAGCGACGCGCTCACCTCCGTCACGCGCTCGTCCGAGTAGTCCCACGATGATATCTATGAGGATGAAGTCGGAAATATTATTAACGGCTTTCACGCAAGCAATAACAATAATAATATCTTGGACACTATTTACACACATTCATCTAGCCCCAAACTAGGATTTCCTGTATCTTGGGTACTAGACAACAATACACGTACTTATATAGATAAATATTATACTTAGATAGATAAACAACCATGACTAGGGTACAAACATCCGTTCTCATCAAACAAATATTTGACCCCACCGGGACTCGAACCCAGGACCCTTGGCTTCGTAGGCAGGGACACTGCCGACTCGGCCATTCAGCAAATAACAATAAAACTGCCAAGTCCGAAATGCAGTCGCACTACGAGGGTTACGTTCACATAGCGCGTAGCCGCTCTTCGTATTGAGCGGTTCCGAGACACGGCGGAGGAAACTAATTTACTCACATCTTTTGTAAATGAATTCGTTTCCTCTCCAGAGAAGAGAAATTTTCATCACCTTCATCAGTCTATCGTCAGCCCTACTTCTCCCACAGTGGTCCAATGTAGAGAAGAGGCAAAAAATGACGTTTGCTAAGTATATGTAAATATCTACAGTAATAAAGACATTTGAGGGGGACCCACTGTACACGCCACAGTACACGCCGTTCAACTCGGTCCTGTGCAACCCTCGTCCAAATTTTTCCTGCTATCCTCGTTATGCCGTCGTGCGATCTGGCAGGTGGTCTGCTGACGAGCTTTTGACCTCTCCCTCTTGGCCACCACTCGGTTACCGATCTGGTCCATCTGCCGGCCGTGTTCGCAAACTCAAACCCAAATAATTTATTGTAAATAGGCAAAAAAAATAGAAAAATAAACAAATACGTGGGGCGCACTATAAGTTTCCGGAATGAATATGAAAAAATACTATTAAAGGTACAAAATTAATTTATTGTTTTTCAAAATAGTCTCCCTTGGCGTCTATGCACTTTTTCATTCGATGAAACCAGTTTTGAAAACTTTTGTGCCACTCCTCTGTGGTGACCTCTGAAACGTGTTTTTCATACTCCTCGACAGCCTCTTCTGGTGATGAAAATCGTTGACCGCGTAATTGGTTCTTAATTTTTGGGAACAGAAAAAAGTCACAAGGTGCCAGGTCGGGACTGTATGCAGGATGACTCATGAGTTCTACATTTTTCGCCTTCAAAAAGTCGTTTGTCTGTCTGGCCGTGTGAGAACTAGCATTGTCGTGGTGCAGGATGATACGGCGTTTACGGTTATTTTTACGGAGTTCGTCAATAACTTCCGGCAAACAAATGGTCGTGTACCAGTCACTATTCACTGTACGACAATTCTCTAAAGCAACAGTAGCCACGTGTCCAGTTTTAATAAAAAAAGAAGCAATCATCCGCTTAGATGCACTTTTCACGCGCGCCACTTTGGTTGGTTTCGGCTCATCTTGAAAGACCCATACGCTCGATTGCTGCTTTGTTTTGGGATCGTAGCAATAAATCCATGTTTCGTCACCTGTTACTATGTCCCACACCAAATTTGACGCACCTTCGTTGAATCTGGTAAGCATGGCACTGCACCAAGTGACGCGGTCCGTTTTTTGAGCCTCGGTCAAGTTGTGTGGGATCCACCGCGAGCACAGCTTTCTCACACCCAAATGTTTGTGTAGGATTAATTGAATTTGACTCATGCCTATTTCTAAGGATGCGCGAATTTCATGGTAGGTCACATGCCTGTCTGTTTCAATCATACGGCGCACAGCATCGATGTTTTTGTTGGTCACAGCGGTGGACGGCCGACCATCGCGAGATTCGTCACTGAGATTGATACGACCACGCTTGAATTCTGCAAACCAGCTATAAACAGTTGTCTTGCATGGTGCTTCATTGCCAAAAGCTGTTTCAAGCCGAGCGATGCTCTGTTGAGCTGTCAAATTACACTTAAAATCGTAGAAAATCATACTACGAAAATTTTCCCGAGTTAAATCCATGTTGATGCAGACACACAATTTTTTAAATGGCGCCACAAGGTAAAAACAAAAGGCAGTCAGATGAAACAAACTGCATTCTACAGCCAAAGAGTTCTATTTTCAAATGTTGCAATAAATTTTTAAATATTGTTTATGTAAGTGGCCAGTTCCGGAAACTTACAGTGCGCCCTATGTATGATAACTGATTATGGTTTGAGTTTAAAAATGAAATTTCCGTTGCAAGTGGTGATTCGTAGCTGACTCTCGCACAGGAAAATGAAAATACATTAACTCTACCAGTGCTTTGGAAATACCAGAGAAACCGTCAGAGAAGATAGCATGAGGGGTGTATTTTTTATTTAATTTTTGTATTATTTTTCTGCCACAATGTTCACTATAAAAATGATCTAATCTAATGACATTATTATAACATCGTATATATAAGTGCCGGTTATAAGATGTATATTTCTGGTTCCCACGACAGGGTACCCTAGTGTGGGGCCAGTTACCTCAGCGTCCCCGCTGGACATTCCCTCGTCGTCCTCCTTGGTATTGGCGCGGTCTCGCAGCATATGTTGTAGGTGCGCTACCAGCAGCGGTAGCATCGCGTGAAGTGACAAAGCCTGAAATTAACACATATTTTTATTTTTTTGTAACCATCACGTCCCACTCCTGCGCAGAGGCCTCTCTCTGGGGTGCAGCAAGATCGCCTCCCAGTGTGGGTAGCTGGCGATAGCCCACGAGGAGCTAAATACCGAATGGGGTATAACCAGTTATCACGGCGCACCCTGGGCGACATGGTTAGTAAAGTTAGGGCATTGCCAACACTTTGCTAGATATGTTGGCAAAGATCTCCTGATTAAGGAGTCCTGGGGGGTCGAGTCGAACGGGGTCGGGTCAGTTACCTTTAAGAGACAACACGCCCTCTTTGGTCCGGATTTCATGCAAAACGGTAGCCTTGCAACTAGCCACTGCAAGGTAATGGACACGCGTCCTGTTCGGAAGAGGTGGTGGGGTCCTCTGGGAGGACACTGGGTCGTGCAACCTGTCGGACGCACGCTCCAGCACCAGAACCCGAGGGCGGAGGTGAGCGGATGGCTTCTGCTTAAGGCGGACCGGCAGCAGACGGAGACATTCGTCTTCGTCAGCATCCCGGAAGAGGTGGTTCAACCCATGATGGAACGCGGACGCCAACTCGGCTTTTCGGATCGGTGTACGTGAAGGTTCATGGGACTAGAGGAAGATTCCCCAAAGAGCCACCCTCAATCCGGTCAACAGCTAAGCAGCCAGATACTGCTGAGGTCATCACGGCCGAAGACAACCCTGGGCCCCCAACCCCAACGCAGCAGGCCGACCCGATCACCGACAAACCTGGAGAAGACGGATTGGAGTCCTGGATTTGTCGGAGGACGGGATGGAATATGCGGAGGGGATTGGTAACCTGGCACTCATCACACCCACTGCGGCCTTGGAAGAAGGCCGCAGTGGGTGTGATGAGTACTGAATCTGCCGCTACACCTCTTCATCAGACAGGAGACGATTGCAACAGCGGTGCATCTTAAAAAACTTAACCTGTGGAGACATGCTAGGGTAACCCACACTGAAATACTCGACGAGTACATAGGTAAGGAGCCGCTACTACAAGCGGCTACTGACAGGATACCCGAGCAATATGTCTTCGACAAAAAGTACAAAAAACAACACCATGAAGACCCTTGGGAGGGCCTCAATCAAAGAGAACTAAGGATCTCCACAGACGGTTCTAAAACAAACTAAGGTACAGGCGCCAGGGCACTCTCGGAAGATCTAAACATGAGGAGATTAACATCATTAGGTGCCCACAACACCGTCTTTCAAGCCGAGTGTGTGGGCATCATAATGGCTACTACAGCTATTACAGAAAGAGAGGTAAAGGATTTCCCTATCCGCGTACTATCCGACAGCAAGGCAGTTAAGCAAGCCCTTGAAAGCAACACCACCACCTCCGGGCTTATGTACGAGTGTCACCAAGCCCTGTCAGAGGTCAGTAACCACAGCACTGTTACCCTGCAGTGGATAAAAGAAGACAGTGGCTTGCGCGCTAACGACGCAGCCGACGCACTGGCAACGTTGAGCACGGAACAGACGGTGGAGGGACCAGAACCCATAATACCACTGCCATTCAGCTGGTTGAGGAAAACTCTACGACTATACACAAAAACTCACCAACTTTATTGGTCAACCTTGGATACCTGCAAGCAAGTCAGACAGGCCCTCCCAATGATAAGACCCGGATCATCACGTATAGCTTCGGAAGCGAAGCTAAAGAGGTCACAGCTCCGCTTGGTAACCGGAGTGATGAATGGACATGCTGTGCTAAATAAACACTTGCACACTCTAGGTGTTACAGACAGCCCACTGTGCAGAGCCTGCATGGAGGTCGAGGAGACAGCCACCCACGTCCTGCTGGAATGTCCCGGCGTGGCCATCTACCGGGCAACACACCTCGGGACGCCGAGGTCGCTCCAGGAAGTCGTTCGGCAACGTCGAAGGGTTTGCTAGGCTTCCTACAGAAGCTGGGTTGGCAGGAGTAGTGCCCCCAACCCACATCACGCAAAATAGGCGCAAAATTTAAGACGTCGAGTTGCGGAAAAGTGGCCCCCGATAAACTATAACTATAACCTAATAGGTCTCAAGGAGGCGAAATTACAGATAGAAGTTTTGGAGTCAGAAAGACCAAAGGAGTTCCTCTCCTTCAAACTTAGGGGGGCCGGCGGACCTCAAGAAAAATAGCATCATTTACCGACGCTACAGGGAAGCGAGAACGAAGAAGAAAATCCCTAGCTAGGTTAGATATTGTTTTGTGTTTTTATAATAAATTATGTAGTTGTATTAGTTGTAAGGTATTTATAGATATGGGTTTTTATCTACACAAGTATCATAAACCCTCTTTACTGCGTCCAAAAACCTCACGTTACGATTAGCATAATGTTAAACTACTTTGTAAAAACTCATTTCTTATCTGAATATTGAAAATTATGACCATAATGTGTAAATTTTCTACATATTATGACATTCAAATATCGAACGCCGACGCCCGCCTGCGTGCCGCCCCTACTTTGTCTGTGAAGTTGGTACTAAAGAACAAGCTAAACAACTCAATGGCACAATGTCGGTCAAACATGCGGTTCCTGAACACATCAAAGAGAGCTTATGATATGTGTGTAAATAAACTAGTGTATGTAACTGTACATAATTAGGCATTAAAACCCTCGAGTGATATTGAGTATTAATGCCCTCCATTATGTATCAGTCACATAAACTACTATTGTTAACCTGGAATAAAGATTATTATTATTATTATTATTATAACTATAAAGGCCTCTCTCCCCTTTATCCACTCCTGGCGATCCTGAGCAGCTATCCAACGGTTCTTGTCAAACCTAACGCATCCATCACTTAAGTCGACCACGCATTCTTTTTGTATTTTTTCGGATGCGTTATAGCAACGTGGCCGCCCACTTCAGTTGGGCAGCCTTCTTATCTACATCTATTTATTAGCGCAATACACTGTGTGCAATAACTGCTAAAAATAAGACGAGAAAATAATATAACCTGAGAATATTTCGCCAGTCCCAGCACGAAGAGCTCCGGCCAGCATTTCTTCAGCAGCGTCACCTGCACGTCGAATCTGGGACAAACAGCACAACTCTAAAACTATAATGTTGAGCACGCGACGAATAGCCGAGATATTCAAACTGCCGATTATATGGATATGGATCGCCTGTCACCTTCAGGCGATCCATATACTAACATGCAAGATGGATGTCAAGCAAACAAACGCAGCAGTTGACGCAGAAGTTGTCAACAGATGTCATAACGGATCGCAGAGCAATAGACAATCCTGCATCGCGTAAGAGAAGTTTCTTCTATTACAAACAATATTCGGTGACAAATTAATTTCGTTACTCAGTACATTGACCCTATCAGCTGATTACAGGTGTTTAAGTAAAGCTGGCACGTTCAACACATTTACACGTTGCGCTTGTGTAGTGTCATGGCATCATGAATAGTCTGTCTCTCTCGCGCGCGGTCAACTTATGAATATGAAGGAGACAGTTATTACATAGTTAATAAATTAATTATGTAACCTAGAATTAATTACGTAATCCATAATTTTAATATAATAAGTTTATATTAAAATTATGGAATCATATAATTATGTTTTGATTTTACTACTGCTTATAAATATAGAGTGATCTTTTTGCATTCGTGTCACGTGTCAATCGACGCTAGTTATTGTGATTGTTTACCTTTTTCGAGGTTAGAATAAAATCAATCATTTTTCAACATACTGTATAGTCAAATTGAATTAGTGTGAGTACTGTGAACGTGCCAGCTTTAGTTAACTGACTTGTACAAGTTGTACAAGTTACGTGGGATACCCTTTTTGTTTGCTACCATAAGTTTCTTTGGGAAAGGTGTTCATAATGATGGGTACATCATTACCCAAAATATGGTCAGCTAATTATATATAGAACCTCCGAGCATAAGCTGTTGGACCAGCCATGGCTAGTATGAGTAATAAAATAACACCTAACGATAACTACTTATACACACAGGGTTCGTTTTTAGTCCGTATACCACACGAGCTGATGCCCGCTCAATGTGCAGGGACCCGGATATAGCAGGGAGGTCTGACTCCTGGCCATGGGTAATTCCATTTTTTCCCTCCAACAAAAAAAAGCCTGTTGGACCAGTGGTTCCCAGGAGTAACAGCCTGGAGCGAAGCGGATCAAATATCCACAGCAGTCGCAGCGACTTGATCTCCTTGAGTGGCCTCTGTCCTAATGCAGGGCTTTGGACATAATTTTATTTATTTTATTTTATTTATTTTATGAGGACGTCAAAAGACTACACCCCACAGCGCTAATCTGAGCAGGTTCTTCTGGCAGTGGGGAAACTATTAGTGTTTATTCGTGACGTGTTCATGGCGCACGAGACTTCAGTGCGGTATCGGTACAGAGTGTAATGTAATCCATCGCGCTCCCGCACCGCTCCACTACCGCAGGAACCTAGTCAGTAAAAAGCGATATAAGTTTACACTGTGGACTCAACGGTCAAGTTTTTTACGGATAATGTTATCTTTTTTGACAGGTATCATAATTTTGACATGTATGCGGGGTTAATCTGGCTCAATACAGATCTTGCTATTAATAATTTTGTAATTATTTATTCCTGCTTATTAATTGTGATAATGACATATTTTGTATTAGTTAAGCATAAGCAATTTTTAAAAGAGATCTAAAAATCAATCTGTGGGAGTTTCTACGCCCTTCTTCTCCCACAGTGGTCCAATGTAGAGAAGTGGCAAAAAATGACGATTGCTAAGTATATGTAAATATCTACAGTAATAAAGACATTTGGAATTTGGAGTTTGGACAGGTGTCATAGTTTCATAAAAAATATTTTAAGTATTTGCTCCTTTCGTACTAAAATATTATAATTTATTTAGGACAAGTAAGATATTTTGACAGGTGTTAAGTTTCTGAAGTGGGTGTCTATGTAGCAGTCTAGAAAGTGCTTGCTACTCACGGGTGTCTCCCCACGTGCACCGTCCACCTCGCGTTGGCGGCCAGCAGCCTCGCCCCGGCTTCGCACAGAAACTGCTTGCTACTCACGGGTGTCTCGCCACGTGCACCGTCCACCTCGCGTTGGCGGCCAGCAGCCTCGCCCCGGCTTCGCACAGAAACTGCTTGCTACTCACGGGTGTCTCCCCACGTGCACCATCCACCTCGCGTTGGCGGCCAGCAGCCTCGCCCCGGCTTCGCACAGAAACTGCTTGCTACTCACGGGTGTCTCGCCACGTGCACCGTCCACCTCGCGTTGGCGGCCAGCAGCCTCGCCCCGGCTTCGCACAGAAACTGCTTGCTACTCACGGGTGTCTCCCCACGTGCACCGTCCACCTCGCGTTGGCGGCCAGCAGCCTCGCCCCGGCTTCGCACAGAAACTGCTTGTACTCACGGGTGTCTCCCCACGTGCACCGTCCACCTCGCGTTGGCGGCCAGCAACTTCGCCCCGGCTTCGCACAGAAACTGCTTGCTACTCACGGGTGTCTCGCCACGTGCACCGTCCACCTCGCGTTGGCGGCCAGCAGCCTCGCCCCGGCTTCGCACAGAAACTGCTTGCTACTCACGGGTGTCTCCCCACGTGCACCGTCCACCTCGCGTTGGCGGCCAGCAGCCTCGCCCCGGCTTCGCACAGAAACTGCTTGTACTCACGGGTGTCTCCCCACGTGCACCGTCCACCTCGCGTTGGCGGCCAGCAGCCTCGCCCCGGCTTCGCACAGAAACTGCTTGCTACTCACGGGTGTCTCGCCACGTGCACCGTCCACCTCGCGTTGGCGGCCAGCAGCCTCGCCCCGGCTTCGCACAGAAACTGCTTGCTACTCACGGGTGTCTCGCCACGTGTACCGTCCACCTCGCGTTGGCGGCCAGCAGCCTCGCCCCGGCTTCGCACAGAAACTGCTTGTACTCACGGGTGTCTCCCCACGTGCACCGTCCACCTCGCGTTGGCGGCCAGCAGCCTCGCCCCGGCTTCGCACAGAAACTGCTTGCTACTCACGGGTGTCTCGCCACGTGCACCGTCCACCTCGCGTTGGCGGCCAGCAGCCTCGCCCCGGCTTCGCAGAGAAACTGCTTGCTACTCACGGGTGTCTCGCCACGTGTACCGTCCACCTCGCGTTGGCGGCCAGCAGCCTCGCCCCGGCTTCGCACAGAAACTGCTTGTACTCACGGGTGTCTCCCCACGTGCACCGTCCACCTCGCGTTGGCGGCCAGCAGCCTCGCCCCGGCTTCGCACAGAAACTGCTTGCTACTCACGGGTGTCTCCCCACGTGCACCGTCCACCTCGCGTTGGCGGCCAGCAGCCTCGCCCCGGCTTCGCACAGAAACTGCTTGCTACTCACGGGTGTCTCGCCACGTGCACCGTCCACCTCGCGTTGGCGGCCAGCAGCCTCGCCCCGGCTTCGCACAAAAACTGCTTGCTACTCACGGGTGTCTCCCCACGTGCACCGTCCACCTCGCGTTGGCGGCCAGCAGCCTCGCCCCGGCTTCGCACAGAAACTGCTTGTACTCACGGGTGTCTCCCCACCTGCACCGTCCACCTCGCGTTGGCGGCCAGCAGCCTCGCCCCGGCTTCGCACAGAAACTGCTTGCTACTCACGGGTGTCTCGCCACGTGCACCGTCCACCTCGCGTTGGCGGCCAGCAGCCTCGCCCCGGCTTCGCACAGAAACTGCTTGCTACTCACGGGTGTCTCCCCACGTGCACCGTCCACCTCGCGTTGGCGGCCAGCAGCCTCGCCCCGGCTTCGCACAGAAACTGCTTGTACTCACGGGTGTCTCCCCACGTGTACCGTCCACCTCGCGTTGGCGGCCAGCAGCCTCGCCCCGGCTTCGCACAGAAAGTGCTTGCTACTCACGGGTGTCTCCCCACGTGCACCGTCCACCTCGCGTTGGCGGCCAGCAGCCTCGCCCCGGCTTCGCACAGAAACTGCTTGCTACTCACGGGTGTCTCGCCACGTGTACCGTCCACCTCGCGTTGGCGGCCAGCAGCCTCGCCCCGGCTTCGCACAGAAACTGCTTGCTACTCACGGGTGTCTCCCCACGTGCACCGTCCACCTCGCGTTGGCGGCCAGCAGCCTCGCCCCGGCTTCGCACAGAAACTGCTTGCTACTCACGGGTGTCTCGCCACGTGTACCGTCCACCTCGCGTTGGCGGCCAGCAGCCTCGCCCCGGCTTCGCACAGAAAGTGCTTGCTACTCACGGGTGTCTCCCCACGTGCACCGTCCACCTCGCGTTGGCGGCCAGCAGCCTCGCCCCGGCTTCGCACAGAAACTGCTTGCTACTCACGGGTGTCTCGCCACGTGTACCGTCCACCTCGCGTTGGCGGCCAGCAGCCTCGCCCCGGCTTCGCACAGAAACTGCTTGCTACTCACGGGTGTCTAGCCACGTGTACCGTCCACCTCGCGTTGGCGGCCAGCAGCCTCGCCCCGGCTTCGCACAGCGCGTGCAGTCGCAGGTGCGGCGGCGGCGCGGGCGGCAGCGACAGCGGCAGGCGCAGCGACTCGGGCGTGGACAGCGGGTGCGTGTCTGCGGGGCATCATTGTTCCATCATCATTGGTGCAATTCCTAGAGACTGAGCGAGACAGCGTACCTGCTTAGATACGCTCGCTTTTCTATAATACGCTAGATTTTCAGTACCAACATTCTTGCATTTTTTTAAAGAATAAAAATACAAATTTTATAAAATGTTGTATGTATGAATGAGACAACATTAAGCTAACAGCAAATTTGATATTTTTTTTGTAAAAAAATATTACGATTCTTATCATAGAAATGGATGACATTTAGGACGAATTGATTTTGAAGATTCGATTTCAGTTATCAAACTGAAAATTATAAGAAAATGTAATATGTAGATGTGAAATTTTGAAATTAACTTTTAAACATTAAAAAAGTAATGGAAAAAGATATTAAATTACACGAATTATGACCCCTTGAATCTGTATGAAAATTTCGCCAATTTCATAGGTAAGCACCCAATATATGCACTATATTTGAACTTTGATTCACCTCACAATGCAGCTGTTTTGTATGAGAGGTAGGTCTCGCAGCTGATAGTGCGATATTGTGGTATTGGTTGAACCATAAGTGAACTTTGAAAACCTTATGAACAGGGTTCAACTGAAACTTCAGATCAATTTATTTATGGGTCAAATATGAACTCAGGGTTCAAGTTTGTGTTGATTTGACTAGAACATATAATATATTGGTATATATATTGGGATTATTAGATAATACATAAATTTGAAAATGAACTATTGTACTCAAAATTATTGAGAGAAGCCTACAAGTCGGTTCAGCTGGTGTAAGCTTTAAGAGGGGAGGCTAAAGACTTGGTTTCGCACCTGCCCGTTATGGAGGCTAACTACGATATAGCCCGCCAGTTATTAGTCAAGCGTTACTATGTATCAGTCACATAAACTACTATTGTTAAGCTGGAATAAAGATTATTACTATTATTATTATAACTATAAAGGCCTCTCTCCCCTTTATCCACTCCTGGCGATACTGAGCGGCTATCCAACGGTTCTTTTCAAACCTAACGCATCCATCACTTAAGTCGACCACGCTTTCTTTTTGTATTTTTTTGGATGCATTATAGCCACGTGGCCGGCCCACTTCAGTTGGGTAGCCCAAACGTAGGTTGGTTGGCGCCCAGTTTAAACGGCTGTTCACCATTCCAATGGTGAAACGGATTGGTGCTTTACAGGCGGAAGTGTTGAATCCTGTGTTGTCGGTCACAAATGTCAAAGGTTTTATGTCGGTTATTCGTCTCCCTGAGCGGACCTTAAACCCATCTATTAGTTAGTCTAGGCATGATTGCCTCGTTCTCTTAGGATTCCAGTTAGACTTTATTATAATCTGAGATCTCACTCACCACTTTACAAAACTAAAAAACTATAACATCAACATTTGTTTACATTTGACATTTTTACAGGACATCAAAGTCAAAGTCAAAGTCAAAGTCAAAGTACTTTATTACTGTAGATATTTACATATACTTAGCAAACGTTATTTTTTGTCTCTTCTCTACATTGGACCACTGTGGGAGAAGAAGGGCGTAGAAACTCCCAGATTGATTTTTAGATCTCTTTTAAAACCATCAACCAATCCACCATCCACCATCCAACTTAACTACGAAGGAAATTTGAGCCAAAGAGTTTCGTTCATATGAGATTTGAGTAAAATTCGCTATATTTGAGTAAATTTCAGTAATCAGATGGGAGTAACGCCATTTATTGAATGAACACAATTATCTCGAATGGTTTTCTCAGTTCAATGTCTTTGAAGCCTTTTAAATACCGAATTGGTTTCTGGCGGCTTCAGACAAAATTTTGATCTTCGTGACGACTTTCCGCCAGTCTTTAGTTTTCTTAACCCATTTCACATAATTAAAGAGACCCTTATTGACCACCAAAAACTTAATGATGGTAGTACCATCAGCTAAAATAGGTATTTTATCTAGTGTAATTGTTATAAAATCATACACGACCTTGTATTCTTAAAAATTGGGAAAAAATTGTTGTGTTCTTTAGTAGTTTAGACACTGCATACTGGGGGAACGTAACACAAACTTTTTTAAGGTACTTGTATCTGGCCAGCTAATTAAAGACACATCTACAAAGGCATGCTTATCTCTAAATAGAGATCTCTTCCAGCAAACCCAAGGTTGATATGAATAATTTAATATACAGGATAGACCTATGTGCTCTGATAAAATACATATATTACTGAACTATTGGACGAACTGCTAGATACACTACATACACAAATACATAAATATTATATAAAAATATAAACACACATAATAGTAGTTTATGTGACTTGTACATAATGGAGGGCATTAAAACTCGAGGGCTCGTTTCATAATAATTCTCACTCGGGAGTTTTAATGCCTAATTATGTACAGTTACATACACTAGTTTATCTATACACATATCATAAGCTCTCTTTGATGTGTTCAGGAACCGCATGTTTGACCGGCATTGTGGCATTGAGTTGTTTAGCTTGTTCTGTAGTACCAACTTCACAGATAAACTAGGGGCGGCACGCAGGCGGGCGTCGGCGTTCGAAATTTGAATGTCATAATATGTAGAAAATTTACACATTATGGTCATAATGTTCAATATTCAGATAAGAAATGAGTTTTTTTAGTAAGTAGTTTTGAGTAGTTTAACATTATGCTGCATTATATCGTAACGTGCGGTTTTGGGACGCAGTAAAGAGGGTTTATGATACGTGTGTAGATAAATAAACTAATATATACAAAGCTCAAATCTAGGAAAGAGAAAGATAATGCTTCTCCTTCACATTTTCAAGACCTGGCACCGAACTAAAACCAAACTGTTTTGTATGCGTTTGAATTAGTTTGGGTGTTTAATTTCGTGTATATGTAAAAAAAAAATGAGTTAATTTAAAGTCGACTTATTTTTGTTGTGTTAATTTGATTTCCGGAGCACACCAACCTTTTTCAAAAACCTTTTCTTTCACCGCAAAGATAAAGTTATGAAATTAACCCGTTTCGCCTTATCCAAAAACACATCCTATTCACATATCCCACACGTACACACATCCATTATACACTCACATTTCCACTCTCTCACAAAAAATAAATAAACAAAAACAAAACCAGCTAAACACTGTTTAAGAGAAGAAAACCTTATAATAAAAAAATGCCCGCCTGCCCAGCCATTCAATTGGAATAATAATAATAATACCTTGGACACTATTTACACACATTGATCTAGCCACAAACTATGATTCCCTGTATCTTGGGTACTAGACAACGATACACATACTTATATAGATAAATATTATTCTTAGATAGATAAACCACCATGACTAGGGTACAAGCATCCATTCTCACCAAACAAATATTTGCCCCCACCGTGACTCGAACCCGGGACCCTTGGCTTCGTAGGCAGGGTCACTGCCGACTAGGCCATTCGGGTTGTCAACATAAATACGATACGCTAAACAAATTGAAATATCAAACCTCCTCACCCACTATCATGCTGAGGGAGTCTAACCTCCTCACCCACTATCATGCTGAGGGAGTCTAACCTCCTCACCCACTATCATGCTGAGGGAGTCTAACCTCCTCACCCACTATCATGCTGAGGGAGTCTAACCTCCTCACCCACTATCATGCTGAGGGAGTCTAACCTCCTCACCCACTATCATGCTGAGGGAGTCTAACCTCCTCACCCACTATCATGCTGAGGGAGTCTAACCTCCTCACCCACTATCATGCTGAGGGAGTCTAACCTCCTCACCCACTATCATGCTGAGGGAGTCAAACCTCCTCACCCACTATCATGCTGAGGGAGACTAACCTCCTCACCCACTATCATGCTGAGGGAGTCTAACCTCCTCACCCGCTATCATGCTGAGGGAGTCTAACCTCCTCACCCGCTATCATGCTGAGGGAGTCAAACCTCCTCACCCACTATCATGCTGAGGGAGTCTAACCTCCTCACCCACTATCATGCTGAGGGAGTCAAACCTCCTCACCCACTATCATGCTGAGGGAGTCAAACCTCCTCACCCACTATCATGCTGAGGGAGTCTAACCTCCTCACCCACTATCATGCTGAGGGAGTCTAACCTCCTCACCCACTATCATGCTGAGGGAGTCTAACCTCCTCACCCACTATCATGCTGAGGGAGTCTAACCTCCTCACCCACTATCATGCTGAGGGAGTCTTAACCTCCTCACCCACTATCATGCTGAGGGAGTCTAACCTCCTCACCCACTATCATGCTGAGGGAGTCTAACCTCCTCACCCACTATCATGCTGAGGGAGTCTAACCTCCTCACCCACTATCATGCTGAGGGAGTCTAACCTCCTCACCCACTATCATGCTGAGGGAGTCTAACCTCCTCACCCACTATCATGCTGAGGGAGTCTAACCTCCTCACCCACTATCATGCTGAGGGAGTCTAACCTCCTCACCCACTATCATGCTGAGGGAGTCTAACCTCCTCACCCACTATCATGCTGAGGGAGTCAAACCTCCTCACCCACTATCATGCTGAGGGAGTCTAACCTCCTCACCCACTATCATGCTGAGGGAGTCAAACCTCCTCACCCACTATCATGCTGAGGGAGTCTAACCTCCTCACCCACTATCATGCTGAGGGAGTCTAACCTCCTCACCCACTATCATGCTGAGGGAGTCTAACCTCCTCACCCACTATCATGCTGAGGGAGTCTAACCTCCTCACCCACTATCATGCTGAGGGAGTCAAACCTCCTCACCCACTATCATGCTGAGGGAGTCTAACCTCCTCACCCACTATCATGCTGAGGGAGTCTAACCTCCTCACCCACTATCATGCCGAGGGAGTCTAACCTCCTCACCCACTATCATGCTGAGGGAGTCTAACCTCCTCACCCACTATCATGCCGAGGGAGTCTAACCTCCTCACCCACTATCATGCCGAGGGAGTCTAACCTCCTCACCCACTATCATGCTGAGGGAGTCTAACCTCCTCACCCACTATCATGCTGAGGGAGTCTAACCTCCTCACCCACTATCATGCTGAGGGAGTCTAACCTCCTCACCCACTATCATGCTGAGGGAGTCTAACCTCCTCACCCACTATCATGCTGAGGGAGTCTAACCTCCTCACCCACTATCATGCTGAGGGAGTCTAACCTCCTCACCCACTATCATGCTGAGGGAGTCTTCGTAAATCGGCCGGAAGCAATATAAGTGCCTGCCCACTAGTCTGTGAATTGATCGAAAAATCACCCGCGATTTAAACTTTATTGCTTTGTAGTAAAGTTCAAGTAGTGTCATGCAGCCCATTAATGTCCACGCCGAGGGGCACAGGCCTTTACACGAGGAAGATTAAGCCATACTCCGCCACGCTACAGCGCGCTGGCTCAGTGCGGGTTGGTGGAGGGGTTTTACGACCACTACCACGTAGCGATAGAAGCCGGGACCTACAGCTTAACGTGCCATCCGAAACACTAAACGTCCGATAGCGTACTTAAGATAAATTAATTATCTCTTTGGTACATGGTCAGGAATGGAACCTGCATCTCCTGTGTGAGAAGCAAGCGCGAGACCCATTAGACCACGGAGCTCGGAGTAAAGTTGAAACCCTATGAAAAACAATGAATCATCTGTTGATGGCAGTCAGTCAGTCAAGTATTCATCTCGCGCACCCATTCTGGGGGCGTGGGGAGTCAGGGTCAAATCAACGGATCTCTTCCTGAGGAAGCGCCTCTGTCCACTCCTATGGACAGGTCATCGGGAGGCCCTCGCGGGAGGTGGAGTTCTTCTTACTGAGACTGTTGATGGCCCCAACAGCTGAGTGGATATATTTACGATCGACTGTCTGCCGTTTTCTCGCATTGCCTTATATATCTTTGCAATATATATTTACCATCCGGTTGCGCCTCGGGCGCGGCGTGGTGCGCCACCGAAGGCACTTCCGGCTGGTTGGCTCCGTACGCCGATTGCAGGTACTCGTTTATCGCACCTGACGGGGAAATTATCCAATTGTTTAAAAGCGAAATATTAGAGAAAAACCGACGTTTGGTTTCGGTTTCGGCCAAAAAGAGAGGCTCCGGCCAAAACATGCGTTCAATACGCCGACGAGCTGTGACCAGCATGCAGAAGGTTTGTATACAAAGTGGAAACTAATTTGCATTGTTTCGAATTACACTAAGAAAAAATACATTGAGAGGTACAGTATGTTTTTTTTTTCTTTTCCGATCGACACTTCTCGGTTTTAGTCGCTGAAATTCGTTTTTGCATTAGACTTACGGTGCGGTTTACGATGCGCTTTCGAGCGCTATTTGCGTTGTGAGCGCGCTATAGATCGGTTCATAGACGTATTATGACGTCACTCATGAGGTCACAATTCACCAGAGTGAACGTTGTGACCTCATGAGTGACGTCATAATAGCGCGCGCACAGCGCTCATGTAAAAGAAGTGTGCAGTGTGTGTGGAAACGTCAAATTGACATTTGGTATCTGTTGTGAAATTTGAATTGAATTGAGAATTATTCTTAAAGTTTCTATTGTTTTAATTTAATTTTAACGTAGCGCGAGAGGTGGTTAATTGCTGTAAAGTAGAGGATAAACAATTTCTATTGTTGGAGGGTGCTATGACATATGACAGTTGACAGATGGATGACGTAAGCGCGCTTTCGCCGGTTTATAATGGTTGCGGGAAAATGCGGGCTTTTTGCGTGCTTACAATGTAAACCAAGGAGTATACAACGATTGCAGTGTGCGCACCAAATGCGCATTGTAAACAGTACTTACTGTTAATAAACTCCTAGACATTACTCACAAACTCACAACCACAGATATCGAGAGATAGGTTGAGGGGCGTGGCACGTGCGAACAAATGTAGCTCCGACAGGTTAGATATTAAAAATTCTCGGTAGTCACCGGGCGACCGCAGGGACGAATTCATTTCCGTTGTTTTTCGAAAATGCCGACCTGTGCAATACCCACGTGCAAAAATAGAAGCGAGATTGTGAACTCCAAGAACGCCGGTGTCACATATCACTTGTAAGTCTCATTCCAACTATTATTTCTTCTTAAAACACGAGAAATAAACATTATCACGAAAATAAATCATTCGCGGAAAATTCGTCACGAATTGACATTAAAGTGACAATGTCATGTTGTTCTCGCTAATTTTACTATACATTGCTTGTTTTGTATCTTAATTTCACTACTTATTGCCAAGCTAACACGCAATGAATATTTCACACTTATCTAAGTACGAAAGCAAAGATGCATCGTGATACGGAGGCGAACTTTTACACGCACACGAACGAACTGTTACACGCAGACGACATATAGTGATGGGGATAGTGATAGGAGAATTGTTTTTGAATCGATAGATTTTATCATTCCGCAGTACTAATATAGTTAATGTAATAATATAGTTATTTTATTGCTCATAAAACGTAAGTTTATTGTTAGTTATTCCAATGATTGCCAAACAGGCAGTTTAGATTTTAAGTTTGTTTAAAACCTCGCCCGACGAAGGATAATGGGGTGTTATAAATATTGATCGGAAATTCCGATGCTTTCAGTCAGGTCCGAAGAGTTCACAGTTATTCTACCTTCAGAAACCTCTTTGCCTCTCTTTCTAGCTGTAAGGATTCTGTTGAAAAAAAGAAGAGAGGCAAAGGGGTCTCGTATGTCGTATAAATATTTCATATTTACAAACAATTTACTATTTTATTTATAGAACCCGGCATTTTATACGACTGTCTATACCAGTGTCTATAAATTATAATCGATCGATGATACACGCTGTCCTTGCATTGTCCCAACACTAGTTCGACTAGCTAGTTTACCTGCGGTAGTGTGGTTGCACTGACCAATAAAAGCGGAGGGATTGATGTACGAGTGGTGTAAATGTATGCGTGTTCTTAGTTTTCGGCGACACTGGTTCCGATACATGCTTTGCGCCAAGGGCCTATCTCTCGATATCTGTGCTCACAACACATGAACAAGTGAAATGATAACAGATTTAAACTATGGTTTATGGCATATTTCTCGGGTTTTCACACAGAGTAAGTAAGTAACGCGCGAGAATTCGGCGCGGGGTCGGCATGGCGTGTAGTCTCACCCCTCCCGCGACGGGTACAAGACCATAACTTCAAAAACTAACCCGACTATAGCTTGTCGAATTCGTACGTAGCACTCGCATGGTCTGCGGGCGACGGGAGACGAAAGATGCGGGGGCGGGAAAGATACGGGGAACGGAGAGATGCGGGGGCGGGAAAGAAGAGCGCGGGCGGTTCCTACTACGCGCCCCGCCGCCCGCGCTCTTCTTTCCCGCCCCCGCAGTCCCCGCATCTTTCGTCCCCCGTCGCCCGCAGACCATGCGAGTGCTACATACGAATTTGACAAGCTATATTAAAATATCGCTCTCTAAAGAGTATGAAACCTATAGCCACCGGAAAGACAATACGCTTCTTCCTACTAAATTCAAGAAAAGCAGCGAACAAGAGCTAGTTATATATTTTTTAAACATTACGCCCTTTAATCTGATACCCAACACGGTCCTGTTCAAACTTGTTTTCATCCATGAGTTTATGCCCTCTAGAGGCGCCATATTGAATTTAGTGTGACGTGTCAAGGCCTATAAACAGCGGACGATCAAGGCGCTTGAAACGATACCTCAGTTGACAAATTCTGACCAGTAGTTCAGATTTTCCAGGGGAAGAAAGGAAGGAACATACATACATACATACATACATACCGGTCAAACACATAGCCCTCCTTTTGGCTGCGCTGTAGTCGTGTAAAAAGAGATGCTCACCGAACTGCCCCATCTTGAAGAGGTTCTTGGCGAGCTGCGTCTGCAGCATGAGCTGCTGTCGCCGCGCGCCCTCCATGTCGGCCGCGCTGCCGGGCGGCAGGTATGGCGACACTGATGACGGAAACGGCTGATTTAGATAAACAGATACGTGCCTCTGGATACCCTGTTACGTGGGATCAATCAGAAACTGCAAGAAAACATGTAAAAAAGGGTCAAGTGCGAGTCTAACTCGCGCACGAAGGGTTCCATACCACCGTACAATGGTAGGGATAGTGTGGAGTGAATAGTTTGGATTTTACATAGCAAAATGTTGTTTACAAAGTTATTGGTGCGGCTACTTTCACAGTTCATGTACGTAACCAGGTGCATTCATAAGTTTGTATGTGGTATTGAAAGAATTGTTGCCCCCTTAAATATTTATTTTATTCTGTTTTTTAGTAATTGTTGTAATAGCGGCAACAGAAATACATCAAATGTAAAAATTTCATGTGTCTTACTATCACGGTTCATGAGATACAGCCTGCTGATAGACGGACGGACGGACGGACGGACAGCGGAAGCTTAGTAATAGGGTCTCGTTTGGCAACCTTCGGGTACGGAATCCTAAAAACGGTCAAGCCGGACTCACACTAGTCACAAATGAACAGGACAGCTGGTGGGTCGCCGCTTTAAGGTAGGTTTTTTTTTTGTTATAGTCACAGTTGGCCAATTCATTCGTTACGATTATTCGAATAAATACCCTTTCCTACATTAATTATAGATCGATCGATCAATTAATCGACTCACCTGCCTATTTTTCTAATTGAATCGATCTGTCTTCGATTTTACTAAATCGATTTCTACAAAACCAGGCGCCGGTTTCTGAAGCGAGAAATTCACTAAGTTAATTAAGTATAGTTATGTCCCGTTATTTTTCATGAAATCTGCAGAGAAGGACGATACTTATGTATTTGATTTGTGAAATTCTCAATTCAGAAATCGGTGGTAAAATCATATAGTATTACGACCCGAATGGCCGAGTCGGCAACGACCCTGCCTACGAAGCCAAGGGTCCCGGGTTCGAGTACCGGTGGGGGCAAATATTTGTTTGACGAGAACGGATGTTTGTACCCTAGTCATGGTTGTTTATCTATCTAAGTATAATATTTATCTATATAAGTATGTGTATCGTTGTCTTGTACCCAAGATACAGGGAATCCTAGTTTGGGGCTAGATCAATGTGTGTAAATGGTGTCCAAGTTATTATTAAAAATCTTTGAAACTTGGGTTCCGCGGCATCGAACCGACTACGCTATCCAGGGTCGTGGGTTCGGTATTGTGTTCCTACCTTCCTAGAGGGTGACTATCTATAGGCTCAGCTAGCAAGGAAAGAAGGATTACTTAGGGTCGAGAGTAATATTCAAAAAGACCTAGCGTACAGTCGAGCTACGACGCTTTGGCTTAGCCTACCTAACCTGGATACATAGATACCGCTCTTCTAAGGCTTGGGCATCCATCCGGCGCAAAGGCGAATGTATACGACCATATCTTCAACGTGTACGTAAGGCCTAGGCACTCAACCCAATTCTGGTCAGCTGGCTATCCGGGTAAGGGCATGTACGTAAGATCTAGACACTCAACCCAATTCTGGTCAGCTGGCTATCCGGGCAAGGGCGTGTACGTAAGATCTAGACACTCAACCCAATTCTGGTGAGCTGGCTATCCGGGTAAGGGCATGTACGTAAGATCTAGACACTCAACCCAATTCTGGTCAGCTGGCTATCCGGGCAAGGGCGTGTACGTAAGATCTAGACACTCAACCCAATTCTGGTCAGCTGGCTATCCGGGTAAGGGCATGTACGTAAGATCTAGACACTCAACCCAATTCTGGTCAGCTGGCTATCCGGGCAAGGGCGTGTACGTAAGATCTAGACACTCAACCCAATTCTGGTGAGCTGGCTATCCGGGTAAGGGCATGTACGTAAGATCTAGACACTCAACCCAATTCTGGTCAGCTGGCTATCCGGGCAAGGGCGTGTACGTAAGATCTAGACACTCAACCCAATTCTGGTCAGCTGGCTATCCGGGTAAGGGCATGTACGTAAGATCTAGACACTCAACCCAATTCTGGTCAGCTGGCTATCCGGGCAAGGGCGTGTACGTAAGATCTAGACACTCAACCCAATTCTGGTGAGCTGGCTATCCGGGTAAGGGCATGTACGTAAGATCTAGACACTCAACCCAATTCTGGTCAGCTGGCTATCCGGGTAAGGGCGTGTACGTAAGATCTAGACACTCAACCCAATTCTGGTCAGCTGGCTATCCGGGCAAGGGCGTGTACGTAAGATCTAGACACTCAACCCAATTCTGGTGAGCTGGCTATCCGGGTAAGGGCATGTACGTAAGATCTAGACACTCAACCCAATTCTGGTCAGCTGGCTATCCGGGTAAGGGCGTGTACGTAAGATCTAGACACTCAACCCAATTCTGGTCAGCTGGCTATCCGGGTAAGGGCATGTACGTAAGATCTAGACACTCAACCCAATTCTGGTCAGCTGGCTCTCCGTGCAAGGGCGTGTACGTAAGATCTAGACACTCAACCCAATTCTGGTCAGCTGGCAATCCGGGCAAGGGCGTGTACGTAAGATGTAGACACTCAACCCAATTCTGGTCAGCTGGCTATCCGGGAAAGGGCGTGTACGTAAGATCTAGACACTCAACCCAATTCTGGTCAGCTGGCAATCCGGGCAAGGGCGTGTACGTAAGATCTAGACACTCAACCCAATTCTGGTCAGCTGGCTATCCGGGCAAGGGCGTGTACGTAAGATCTAGACACTCAACCCAATTCTGGTCAGCTGGCTATCCGGGCAAGGGCGTGTACGTAAGATCTAGACACTCAACCCAATTCTGGTCAGCCGGCTATCCAGGCAAGGGCGTGTACGTAAGATCTAGACACTCAACCCAATTCTGGTCAGCTGGCTGTCCGGGCAAGGGTGTGTACGTAAGATCTAGACACTCAACCCAATTCTGGTCAGCTGGCTATCCGGGTAAGGGCGTGTACGTAAGATCTAGACACTCAACCCAATTCTGGTCAGCTGGCTATCCGTGCAAGGGCGTGTACGTAAGATCTAGACACTCAACCCAATTCTGGTCAGCTGGCTATCCGGGCAAGGACGTGTACGTAAGATCCACTCAACCCAATTCTGGTCAGCTGGCTATCCGGGCAAGGGCGTGTACGTAAGACCTAGACACTCAACCCGATTCTGGTCAGCCGGCTATCCGGGCAAGGGCGTGTACGTAAGATCTAGACACTCAACCCAATTCTGGTCAGCCGGCTATCTGGGCAAGGGCGTCTACGTGTCCTAGTCAGCAGGCTATAATCGCTGTCGTGCGAAGAAATGACATCTTTGCCCCCACCATGTTACCGTGATTTCATGCTTTAGACATCACTTTAAATTTAAATGACGACCTCAGTGGCGCAGCGGTTGTGGCTCTGCCTACCATGCGAGAGGTCCCGGGTTCGATCCCCGTCTGGGGGTTAAGAAAAGAAATATCCCCAGGTCTTGGATGTTTATATATGTGTGACGTCGCTATTTCTGGTTCCCACGACACAGGATATCCTAGTGCGTTGTCAGAAGCAAAGTATGTGCCTGTAATTAAATGTTTATGTTTTAAGTTAATCCTACATACACACATACGAATGTTCACGCCTTTTCTCCAGAAGAGGGGGATGCAGAGACTAAAGCCCTCCACCTGCTACGATCCTGGCACACATCTCTCGCTTCCTCAACATTCATAAGTCTCTTCATAGAAGCTCGGCGGGTACCTACTTCTTGTAAGTTGAAGCTAATAAACTGAATAATTATAATACCTTGGACCCTAGTTACACACATTGATCTAGCCCCAAACTAGGATTCCCTGTATCTTGGGTACTAGACAACGATACACATACTTATATAGATAAATATTATACTTAGATAGATAAACAACCACGACTAGGGTACAAACATCCGTTCTCATCAAACAAATATTTGCTCCCACCGGTACTCGAACCCGGGACCCTTGGCTTCGTAGGCAGGGTCACCGCCGACTCGGCCATTCGGGTCGTCAAACCGAATAACGTACCGGGATTCCCCTTGTTGAACGCCACAGCGGCAGCGAGCGCGAAGTTGATGGCGGGCGCGGGCGACGCCGGCCCGAACGCCTCGCTCGGCTCCTCCTTAGGGTTTATCTGGAATAACACATTAGGTTAAGCCTGTAAAGATAATGTAATTGTGGATAAATAATAGTAGTTTATGTGACTGCTACATAATGCCTAATTATGCACAGTTACATACACTAGTTTATCTACACACATATCATAAGCTCTCTTTGATGTGTTCAGGAACCGCATGTTTGACCGGCATTGTGGCTCTGCAATTGTTTAGCTTGTTCTGTAGTACCAACTTCACGCAGGCGGGCGTCGGCGTTCGAAATTTGAATGTCAGTACCAACTTCACAAACAAACTAGGGACGGCACGCAGGCGGGCGTCGGCGTTCGAAATTTGAATGTCATAATATGTAGAAAAATTACACATTATGGTCATAATGTGAAATTTTTCAGATAAGAAATGAGTTTTTACCAACTAGTTTAACATTATGCTGATCGTATCGTGCGGTTTTTGTACGCAGTAAAGAGGGTTTATGATACGTGTGTAGATAAATAAATAAATAAATAAACAACAAACAACAAATAGTCAGCCCTATTAAAAAATAGCCCTATTCTTTATACCATTGAAGTAAAACTTTTTTAGCTCTAATGCTTCAAAAATACATCTCCTGCACTGTGTCTGGCTATGAGAGGAAGAGAGAAAGAAAATGTGCGCGCGCACCTCTCGTTCGCCTCGCCCGATCACACTTTTCGTAACGCTCTCGTCACGCATTCGCCAGCTTACTCCCCAAGTCAAGCGTGCGTAAAGAGGTTTAACTTAAAAAAATCAAAATTTTATTTATTCATGCTGCAAAATTACATAGTTTAGCGTATAGTTATATAAAGTTCACAGTCTATTATCAAAACATGAGAGGCATCAAAACCAAACTCAAAGACCTGAAATTAGCATCAACCCTAATGGAGTACGACATAATAGTAGTAACAGAATCGTGGCTACAAAACGGCATTTCAGATGCAGAGATTCTAGACTCTAATTATTCCATATACAGACGTGATCGCTGCACGACTGCTTCTTTAAAAAAGGCAGGTGGTGGGTGTTTCATAGCCGTATCGTAAGAAATATCGTCTACGAGGCTTTCTCAATGGGAGAGCCAACAAGAAGATATTTGGGTTACTATCACTCTATCATCTAAAGAAAAGTATCACCTTGGCGCTGTGTATATCCCACCTCAGTCCAAAGTGGCTACCTATAATCACTACTTTGATAACATTAGCGACAGAATTAACCTTTGCAATAACAAAGTTATGATTTTCGGAGACTTTAATCTTAACGATATAAAATGGAACATCGATCCTTCAGGACTCTGGACAAATCCAACACATTGTGACTCAAATCCATCCATATCTCTATTTGATTTCATGTCCCTTACGAACATGTACCAGCTGAACAATGTCGAAAACAGCAACCATCGTACGCTTGATCTTGTCTTGAGTAGTTTTCTGGGCCCAAATCTAAAGAAGAGTATTTCTACCTTAAGTAAAATTGATGTGCATCATCCCCCGCTGGAGATCAAAGTAATATTATGTACAGATAGTCAGGAAACCTCGAAGCCAAAACAATTTATTCACTATAGCTACAAAAAAGCTGATTATCAAGTAATCAATCAAGAACTAAAAAAAATTAATTGGGAATATATTTTTAGTAATGTGATAGGCGTAGACGACATGGTTGCTACATTTTATGAACAAATTCGTGCTGTAATAGAGACCTTAGTTCCAAAAGCTAAACCAAGAAAAAGGAACTACCCGCTTTGGTACAGCAATACACTTATCAAGATGATTCAGGAGAAGGATAAAAAGAGATCACTATTCCGCAAAACGCAAAATCCTCGAGATAAACTTGAGTTCTCATGACTTCGATCTAGGGTCCACACTAAAATTAAATTAGACTATGACTTGTATGTGAAATCCATTGAAAGCAAACTCAAAACTTGCCCAAAAGCATTCTGGTCCTTTGTCAAGGAAAACCGGAGTGTTAAGTCAACCTATCCTTCTCGCATGCAGCTTAATACAGATAAAGCAACAAACGATGTTGAAATTTGTCAACTTTTTGCCAAACAATTCTCTTCCACTTTCACACAACCTGATCATAATATAAATCACAATCTGAGTAAAGCCATATTGAACATTAATAATTCCAACTTATCTAGTATACACGTAACAGAAAGTTCGGTCACATATGCAATAAAGAAATTAGATATTAGTAAAGGTGCGGGCCCGGATGGCATTCCTCCCGTTTTTATAAAAAGATGTAGTAAGAATTTAGCACTCCCGTTAACGTTATTATTTAATAGGTCCCTCCAGTTATCATTATTTCCATCATACTGGAAAGAGGCTAATGTGGTTCCCGTTTTCAAAAAAGGTGACAATATACAAATTAATAATTATAGGCCTATATCTCTTCTATCAATAATTGCCAAATTGTTCGAATGTGTTGTGTACCCGGTCTTGTTTTCCCATGTTAAGGAGCAAATCACACCTTTGCAACACGGGTTTGTCCCTAAGAAGTCAACGACCACGGCTCTTATGCACTACATTGTAGATATCTCTCACAGTATCGATGCGGGGCATCAAGTAGATGCAATATATACGGATTTACAAGGGGCATTTGACAAAGTTGATCACCATTTACTACTATATAAATTAGAAAACTTCTGCGGAGTGTCAGGGAAATTACTAAAATGGTTGGAATCGTACTTAATAGGACGCACACAAAGAGTTGTCAAGGACGGGCACTTTTCTGTGGCCTACGAAGTATTATCTGGCGTCCCACAGGGATCACACCTAGGCCCGCTCTTATTCAATATCTTTATAAACGACATAGTTACAGTAATAAAAACATCAAATTGTTTATTGTTTGCCGATGATTTAAAGTTATATAAAGAAATTTTAAGTGACTTAGATTCAATGTTGCTTCAAGAAGACTTAACAAGCGTTAATGAGTGGTGTAGAACAAATAGAATGATATTAAACGTAAAAAAATGCAGTCACATAAAATTCGGGAAAAAAAATGTCCTAAACCTACACAATATACTCTAAACCAGGAAATATTGCAAGAAGTAGATACAGTGAGAGACTTGGGTGTGATCCTTGATGGTAAATTAAGCTTCAATGCTCATGTGAGCCACTTAGCGGAGGTATGTAACAAGATGTTGGGTTTCATAAAGCGAATGGGGAAGCACTTTAAGCAAATAGACAGCCTAATAACTGTATACAACTCACTGGTTCGGTCGCAACTCGAATATTGTAGCCAGGTGTGGAACCCCTCATATAAGATTCACAGTGAAAGGCTAGAGAAAATCCAACGATCATTTACAAGGTACCTGGCGTTTAAGGATTGCTTCCGTGGTGAGGGTAGGCGCGCGAGCTACGAAGAGAGACTAGAACACTTTAATATACACTCACTAAAGCATCGCCGGGATTATCTTGATCTCACATTTCTTCACAAGCTGCTTAATAACTCAATCAACGAGCCACATCTACTGGCAAAATTAAACTTTTTTGTACCTCGCCCCAACACCCGATTGTCCAGGGCTTCCACATTCCAACCCAGCGCTGTACGCACAAATCTAGGTAAATCGGCACCTCTTCATAGACTTCAAACTCTTTACAATTCTCTCGAGAGGCCAATGGAACTGGATATATTTGCTGATCGCATTGGTCAGTGGAAAACAAAAATGCTGCAACCAAGTCCCGCCGATAATAAATAAAATTTATAATATATAATATAAGTAAAATAATAATTGTAACTGTTCACTTTAATGTAATTTGTCTAATAATCTGCTCTGTCAATTATTTACAATAAGTTATAATTCAAAAATGTATTGAATGCTGTTGCACGCCTGTTATTGGGTATTAGGCTAGACAAGAACCACATAGCATAAGAACTCTGTATTTTTGTGCTTAATACCTGTTGGCTGTGTCAATAAAATATATAAATAAATAAATAAATAGTTTAGCGCATACAATAAGTTTAGCGTTTAATTATAACAGTGTTGTACGTTTTGAGTACCTCAGGGAAGCTCTGTCCCCTACACTAAGTAAAACTTGTATAGTAGGGTCACAGCGTCTCTCTTCGGCTGTGTTTTATGCTCTTATTTATTGACAATATATTTATTCAGGTGATACATTTTTATATGATATTTATTAAAAGTATGAATAAAATTTATAAATTGATTGATTAAATTTGTAGGTAAAAAGGTAATAATTGATTATTATAGATATAGCCTAAGTCTTGTGCTATGGTATTTTCTTGGGTATAACAGTGTGTGTGAGGGTGTGTGTGTGTGTGTGTGTGTGAGTGAGAGTGAGAGAGGGTGTGTTTGCTAGAGTAGTGTGCGTGTGTAGTTTGTTCGTATTAGTATTGTTCTAAGGCTTCTAAGGCTCAGGCCAAATCACAGCGGTGAGGCGTCACATCGCCAAAATCTGCGGCACATCGACCTTACGACCCGAATGGCCGAGTCGGCAGTGACCCTGCCTACGAAGCCAAGGGTCCCGGGTTCGAGTCCCGGTAGGGGCAAATATTTGTTTGATGAGAACGGATGTTTGTACCCTAGTCATGGTTGTTTATCTATCTAAGTATAATATTTATCTATATAAGTACGTGTATCGTTGTCTAGTACCCAAGATACAGGGAATCCTAGTTTGGGGCTAGATCTATGTGTGTAAATAGTGTCCAAGGTATTATTATTATTAATATGTCGTATACCCTAGAGTCGATGAGAGATTTTTGCGATACGACGCCGCACTCAGCTTCCCCTTTAAGACCATGGGTTCTATACCAGTGGGGCGCGCGAGAAATACAGCGATCCAAAGGGAGGCGCGGAGCGGCGGGAGAACTCAATTGAAACTGTATTTATTTATTAAAATTATTATTTTCACGCGTCGGAATTGTTAACTAGAGATTGGATGATCGGATGCAAATTTACCTAATGTTGAGGTGTTTGTTATTATGGAACTGGAATGCACTTTTGTGCAGAAAAATCCCGCGATTTCGGGATCGCCACATTTAGTGTGATTATAGAATCGAATCGGAACCTACGTTCAGGTGTTGGCTAATATGAAATGCACTTGTGTTTCAATCGTACTAATCCCGCCATTCAGGAATCGGCAATTTTTGTGTTTTTCTGACTATATAACCGGATGCATATTTACTAACACACATTACCCCTCATCTTACACCTCTTACATCTTGCACACTTACATATTTGCATCGGGAATTAAAAATTTACATTTATTTTTGCATCCGAATAGTTATACATTCCCGGATTTCGCGGAACGCGTATTTTTTTTAATCGCTTCCATACTATGCTTCTATTTGTTATGCATTCCCGGATTTCCTGGCAACCCGGGATTTATGTTTCAAAAAAAATACTCATGAAGCGGCTTCCATAATTTTATACTCTAACTTTTTCTAGGTAAATATGATTCCAAGTATCCGAACTCTACTCATAACAGACATGATATGTTGTCTTTATTGAACTTGCTAACGATGTGACATTTCGGAGGCGGCTTGCGAGACCCCTCTCAACAGCCCTTGTGAGATGCTCGTTACACTACTTGCTAACCAATAGGCTAGGTATTTCCGCAATGCGTAGGTGTAGATGCCCTTTCGGTTCTAAAGGCCTTCTTCACCTGCCTCAGCAGCTTGACAATAGTTAGCCTCTTCATTCTGTAATGTTATCCCTAAAAGGCTTTTACTAACTGCGCGGGTTGCCGAAAAAACTGGTTAGCCTCTGCATTCTGTAATGTTATCCCTAAAAGGCTTTTACTACCTGCGCGGGTTGCCGAAAAAACTGGTTAGCCTCTGCATTCTGTAATGTTATCCCTAAAAGGCTTTTCCTACCTGCGCAAGTTGCCCAAAACCCCAGCAGCTTGAAACTGGTTAACCTCTTCATTCTGTAATGTTATCCCTAAAAGGCTTTTCCTGCCTGCGCGGGTTGCCCAAAACCCCAGCAGCTTGACACTGGTTAGTCTCTTCATTCTGTAATTTATCCCTAAAAGGCTTTTCCTGCCTGCACGGGTTGCCCAAAACCCCAGCAGCTTGACACTGGTTAGCCTCTTCATTCTGTAATGTTATCCCTAAAAGGCTTTTCCTACCTGCGCGGGTTGCCCAAAACCCCAGCAGCTTGAAACTGGTTAGCCTCTGCATTCTGTAATGTTATCCCTAAAAGGCTTTTCTTACCTACGCGGGTTGCCCAAAACCCCAGCAGCTTGAAACTGATTAGCCTCTGCATTCTGTAATGTTATCCCTAAAAGGCTTTTCTTACCTACGCGGGTTGCCCAAAACCCCAGCAGCTTGAAACTGGTTAGCCTCTTCATTCTGTAATTTTATCCCTAAAAGGCTTTTCCTACCTGCGCGGGTTTCCCAAAACCCCAGCAGCTTGACACTGGTTAGCCTCTTCATTCTGTAATGTTGTCCCTAAATGGCTTTTCCTACCTGCGCGGGTTGCCCAAAACCCCAGCAGCTTGACACTGGTTAGCCTCTTCATTCTGTAATGTTGTCCCTAAAAGGCTTTTCCTGCCTGGGCGGGTTGCCCAAAACCCCAGCAGCTTGACACTGGTTAGCCTCTTCATTCTATCATTTTGTGCTTATAAGGCTTTCTTCTAAAGGCTTTTCCTAACTGTGCGAGTTGCCCAAGCCCAAGCAGCTTGAAGTACGCCGCCTGCCGGTCGTGCAGGCTCGGCGGCTCACGGAACACTCCCACGTTGGGTTTGCTCTCTTCCACAATACCGTCCGCATTGGACATGGACGCATACTGTGGCGTAGCGGTCGAGGTTCTGCTTCAAAGCGAGCGGTTCCGGGTTTGAATCCCAGGCCAGGGAGCAAGCATATAATATCCATGACGGTTTATATGTTTCTGACGTTTCAGGTTCCCACGACACAGGGTTTTCTAGTGTGGGCCAAAAGCAATACATGTGTTGTAATTGTATGTTTAGAGGGCTTTTTCTAAAGGCTTTTCTACCTGGGCGGGTTGCCCTAGCCCTAGAAGCTTGGAGTAGGCCGACTGTCGGTCGTGCAGGCTCGGCGGCTCGCGGCACTCGCCCTTCACCTTGTCCACGATGGGCTTGCGTTCGTGCTGGACCGCTGTAGGAGACGGAGAGTGCAAGAATTACTGGACATAGAGTTTTGTGAGCCGATTCCGGGGTTTGAAGTTATAAAAAATACAACGTGAAAGTTTGAAAAGATTCAGCATGAGGATAATCAAAAGGTATTTGTTTTAAGTTTTGAGTTGGCTTAAAAACGCAAAAAAGGAGTGATTCATTTACAGAACTGCTAATGATGACGCAAAACTTCATCGCGCGAGATTGAGATCAAAGAAACAAGAAAGGAAAGTAAGTAAACAGTAATTTTTAATAAGCTGACCAAACGCGGATTGATTTACTTGTATGCATGGGTACCATAATTCCCCACAATTTGGTCAGCTTATTAAAAATCTCCCCATTCAGATTGGGGGCAAAGAGTACTCACAGTCGCTGCGCATCCCGCAGGCCAGACACTTCTGCAGCCGGCAGTACTGGCAGCGGTTGCGGTGGTGCTTCGTCACCTCGCAGTTCATGCTGCCTCGGCACTGGTATCCGAGCTTCTTGCGGATCGATCGCTTGAAGAAGCCTTTGCAGCCTGTTGAAGACGGGAGGTTAGGGAGCTGGTTGCGACGTTACAGTTTATATTATTGTGATTCTGTGATGATAACTCCACTTCCCAAGCAGCCGACTGGTCGTAATCATATTCCTTTTATTCATTTAAGGGTCAAATAATGGTTCTTAACAAGTCATTTCATGATGTAGTAGTATTCAACTTTTTAGTTACAGTCTGTAAAAGATAGCAAGAGGCCTGTTACAGCTGTCATCAAAAACACGCCTATCGAGTTCCGTATTTTGCGACAGTGAAATGTACAGTAATCAAAATTCATACTTTATTGCTGGGAGCGAGCGAATAGAGAGATGTCCTTGGGTCCTCGTACAACAACAGACAAGTTATCAATCTTCAAACCAGAGAAATCATTTAAAAAAACAAATACCTAACCAGACTGCATTTTATTTTAATAACACATACCTACAAACTTATGTATGCGCGGATAGGAAGATGTTTTTTATTTTTGAAGGCTTAGAAGGCTTTGTGATTCTTC
Source organism: Argyresthia goedartella (assembly GCA_949825045.1). NCBI lineage: Eukaryota > Metazoa > Arthropoda > Insecta > Lepidoptera > Argyresthiidae > Argyresthia > Argyresthia goedartella. The sequence continues at coordinate 22,832,923 of OX463834.1, forward strand.
TTCGGAAGGTACTTCCTTACACACTCCAATAGCTTTTATTTTCAGTTTCTGCGTAAACAGCATTTTTGCTCTTATCTTACCGTTTTTCTATATTAATTATGGTTTGTCGATATACGGCCTATGTTTATACAAACCTCGGTACTACAAGCCTGCGCTCGGAACTTCTACAACGTTCCTCCGCGTACAATGAATACAGGTAAACCTGAATACCTATTTGAGAAGCTGACCTGGAAAACTACGCGCCACCACACAAACAGAACCGGATGCAGATTTATTCAAGGCAAGTTTAACATCCCTATCTAACTCTGAAAACAGTTGGATTTGCATACAAAAAAGCGATAAAAGAAAATCTTTAATGGAGCGAACTGTCCTTCCGCTTTCTTGAATAGATCTTTAATACACAGTCAAAAATATTTCAAACTGAGACAGAGTGATTCTTGATATAAGATGGCTCAACACATAACATACGGTGTCATCTTGGACTGACGATACAGCCCAATCCACCACTAAAGTGCTCGAAGGAAAATGGGAAAGATATCATAGCTCATGCTGGGACGTCGTCAGGTTTTGTACCCAATTGTCTACTGGCATTCGAATCTGTAAAGACAACAGAATACCACGAAAAAATGAATTCTAAAAATTTTAAGGAGTGGTTTTTCATTTTTCTCGACAATTCTAATGAGCCGCATTTCATCGTGATGGACAACGCTCGGTGCAAAAAGAGAAAGCGCCAACCTCGAGTAACCGAACATTAGAATTGATTTATTGTCTGCAAAACAAAGGTGTAGGCCAACGAGACGATGCTGAAGAATAACTTATTACCATTGTTGGCATACTTAAGCCCGAACTCCCATACATCTTAGACGAAATTGCAAAGGAAATGGGCCATTGTCATCTATTTACTACCATACAATACAATTAAATAGAACTTCGGAACAGAAGATTGTATGAATATCGTCGATAAATTAAGACAAAATATGCTAGAACTAATCATTAATCTGCAGGATTGCTCCCGCGACTCCGAATCCGAATTTGACGTTAACGATGATTTGGGCAGTGCAACTTTATTATAAGAATAAAAAATGTGTAACGGGTTCGTTTTGTTTGATTTAAATGAAATGATTTTATACTTCAATGTCGTGCAAAATTTTCATCATACATAATGTAGTATAGAATAGGGACAGAGCTATATGTATGAAGTGTGTCTTTATAAAGTCCACATATCGAACAGGGTCGAAGAGGATAAAATTTTTTCGACAAAAAAAAAGATTGAAAATATTAGTTGATGTGACTGATACATAATGGAGGGCATTAAAACTCGAGAGTGGGTTTATGAAACGAGCCGAGGGCGAGTTTCATAATAATATCACTCGAGAGTTTTGATACCGAATCATGTACAGTTACATACACTAGTTTATCTACACAAATATCATAAGCTCTCTTTGATGTGTTCAGGAACCGCATGTTCGACCGGCATGGTGGCATTGATAATTGCTATGCACTTGTTTAGCTTGTTCAGTAGTACCAACTTCACATACAAACTAGTGACGGCAGGCAGGCGGGCATCGGCGTTTCTAAATTTGAATGTCATAATTTGTCGAAATTATGATCATAATTTATTAATATTAAGATAAGAAATGATTTTTTACCAAGTAGTATATCATTATGCTGGTCGTAACGTGCGGTTTTTGGACGCAGTACAGAGGGTTTATGATACGTGTGTAGATAAAATCATTTTGTTGCTTTTTTAGTCGTCCATCCCTACTAGGGATCCATCCCTACTAGGGATCCATCCCTACTAGGGATCCATCCCTAGTAGGGATCCATCCCTAGTAGGGGACGATCATAGATCCTGGGACAACCATCTTACTAAGATTCAGTTCGCAATGAACAGCGCTACAAACGCTGCTACTGGCTTTACTCCAAACTTTTTAGTCTTTGGTAGGGAAACAATACCTTGTGGTTCCTTCTATACTCCAACTCAGAATCTCGAGGAATTGATATTTATGCCTCGTGATATTTACGCGTCTAATGCTGGTCTCCTCTCATCTATCTTTCACAGAGTTCAAACTAAACTTCACATAGCTCACGCTTAAAATAGCGCTCGCTATTAAATTTCTCTGTAGGATTAACCTGAGGACAATATAAAGCTGTGTGAAAAATACAAGGAACGTTATAAGAATTTAAGAATGAGTGGAATTCTCGCGACTGAAATTGAACAGCGTTGTCCATTATAATAGTTTGGCAAAGGCCATGAACTAGAAACACTGAATTTTCTAAGACATTAATGATATTAGCTGAAGTAGCACGTTTAAGGGGAAAAATCATGGTATATTTAGTAAAATTGCAGTTAATTACCAGAATATACTGATTTCTTCTCCGGGTCATAGGTAATGGACCCATAAGATCTAAGGATATAGTTTGAAAAGGTCTGGAGCAAAGTTTAGGTTTACCCATAAGACCATAGGGAGAATGATTAGGGTGTTTGTAGGTTAAGCAGGTTTCACAAGTCGAGATTAAATTGGCAATGTCCTTAAACATACCAGGCCAATAGTATTTTAAAGATATTTTCTTGAATGTCTTGAAGATACCAAGGTGGAGTTCTGAAGGGGAACCATGGCTAACTTCAATAAGTGCATGTCTATCTTGCGGCAGTGAAACTTCTTTCCAAATAAAGTCATCGTTTAGACGATCGGGAGAATGGATGCAGCGGTAAAGTTTGTTATCCCTGATAGTGTAGTTGGGATATGCGTCTGGGTTGTTGGAGCATCCGAGAAAAATCTTGTTGTAGTGCTCAAGTTCACGATCAGGTGGTTCTTCAATCGTAATAGGATGTACGCCTTGAGGTGAAGTTTCTCGTGTATCAGGACGTTCTTTATTCTTATGTCTTGATAATAAATCAGGAACAATGTTATCCTTTCCTTTTTTATGTTTCAGGACAAAATTAAAGCATGATAAGCGTAGAGTCCAGCGAGCAAGTCTTCCCGATGGATTCGATAAGTTCTGAAACCATTTTAGTGCAGCGTGGTCAGTATATATTGTAAATTATTTACCATTGTCTAGGTAACATCGCCAATGTTCTAGCGCAGTTATTACAGCCAATGTTTCTCTTTCAGTAGTTGAGTAGTTTTGTTGATTTTTGTTTAGTGCTTTACTCAATAGTCAATAGTCAATAGTCAAAGTACTTTATTACTGTAGATATTTACATATACTTAGCAAACGTCATTTTTTGCCTCTTCTCTACATTGGACCACTGTGGGAGAAGAAGGGCGTAGAAACTCCCACAGATTTATTTTTAGATCTCTTTTAAAAATAGGTTGTGCTTAACTTATACAAATATGAAAAACTTAATTGTTATGATTAATAAGCAGGAATAAATAATTACAAAATTATTAACAGCAAGGTCTGTGTTGAGCCAGATTAACCCCATACAGTCCTGTCATTTAAGTAATCTTGAACATTGTAATATCCCTTTTTCGACAAAGTCGCTTTAACATGCTTTTTAAATTGCTCAAATGGCAATTTCAAAATCTCCAGAGGTATCTTATTGTAGTAGAGAATGCACTGACCCTTGAAAGAATTGCTAACCTTCGCGAGTCTAAAACGGGGACGTGATTGCTTACTCATGTAAGCAATCACGACTTCTTTGTCATCTTGATGTTGAGTAAGCATTGCTCCTATGCCATAATTTGATGCATCACAATGTACAGAGAAGGGTAGTTCGAAGTTAGGGCAAGCAAGGACAGGAGCAGTTACCAAAGCTTCTTTAAGTTTCTCGAAAGCAGCTGCAGCCTTGGAATTCCATAAAAATTTAGGAGCGCTCTTCCCGGAACAGGTTAGTTGGTTGAGTGGAGAGGCAATAGTGCTAAAGTTTGGAATGAATCTTCTAAACCAGCTGCAGGTGCCTATGAATCTTCGAACTTCTTTTCTGCAAGTCGGTACAGGATATTCTAGAATAGCTTTTATTTTTTCTGGATCAGCACGTAGACCATACTCGTCCACTAGAAAACCAAGGTATTTCAGTTATTTCCTGAAGAATTGACTCTTTTCAAAGTTAATAGTCAGATTAGTATATGAAAGTTTTTCAAGAACTTTCATGAGAAGTGATATGTGCTCATCAAAAGTCTCGCTAATAATAATGATGTCATCCAGATAGCAAAATACCTTGTTCTCAAATTCAGGAGTAAATAGCGTATCCATTAATCTTTGTTGAGTTGCAGGTGAGTTAGTGAGACCAAAAGGCATTACATGTACTTTGAATCTGAACATACCTCTTCCAGGAACATAAAATGCTGTCTTATCTCTATCAGCAGGATTCAAGGGAATCTCCCAAAATGCTTTCGCAATGTCGATGCTTGATAAGTGTTTGTCATTTCTCAGGTTGTCCAAAATTTCGCTTATTAGAGGTAGACTATCACGACGTGTAACTGAGTTAAGCTTCCTGCTATCTACGCAGAAACGCCATTCACCATTCTTCTTTGGAGTGATAAGGACTGGAGATAACCAAGGACTTTCGCATTGTTCAATGACGTTCCATCCCAGCATCTTGTCAACTTCATTAATTAAAGCCTTTTGTTTTTCAGGAGACAGTCTGTAACATCTTTGTTTGATCGGAAGAGAATCACCAGTGTCAATCTTGTGGGTGATTAAGTGTGTGTTTCCCAGAACACCTTTTTCTTCAAAAGAGATTGTCTTGAAGCGTTGGATGATGTCATTAGCGATGTTCTTTTGATTAGGAGTTAAATGCTCATTAGGTAAAACTTTAATATCTTTAGTGTCGATAGCAAAGCATTTAGGATCTGTAAAGTTAAGAGAAGCTAAAACACTAGGTAGAAGATTAAATTTTCTCCAAAAGTCAATACCTAGTATTAGAGAAGGAAATATTTCAGGGAAAACATAAGCTTTAATCAAGTGAGTTTCGTTATTGAAATGGACAGGTAAGTCAAAATAACCCAAGGAATTATTTTTTTGATTATTAGCAGTAGAGACAGTAATAAGATCTGACTTGAAAAGTTTGCAGCCCAGTTTAAGAATTTCCAAATGAGAATTATTACCCAGAATAGTTACTGAGCTGCCAGAATCTAGTAAACCAAATAAAGTTAAGTCATAAATTTTGACATTAACGAATGGACGATTAAGATCTTGTTCTTTGGAGTAGAGTGTAGAAGAGATTTTGTAGCAAGCAAAGAAGTTTTGAATTGTTTTGATCAAATTAGTCCACTCGTTCTTATCAAAGTTTGAGTTACTTTTCAAGTCAGCAGTTAGTTTTTTGTACTAGTATTAGGTTTGGGAGAACAAGTAGGGCACTCTGCAGTTTTAAAAGCCTTAAGACCACATTTGAAACAAATCACGAATCGTGGTTGAGTGCAACTGTTCAAAGTATGACCTAGTTTACGACAGCGAACGCAAAAAGAACTTTCTTGGGGAGCTGCAGTTTGAGAGAGACTATTAACTTGTCTAGAAGGGTATTTGTAGGGTGGAGTGAATTTATTCATGAAGGGAGGAGAAGGTCGTGAGTTATTAGAAGAGTTTGGAGAGTCAACTGAACTTGAAGTGGAATGCTTGTAGTTGAATTCAGAAACATGAGGACTTTGTTGCAAATTTGGTTCTTTAAATTGTTTGTCTTTGTCTAGGAACTTTTCGTAGTTTTGGCAAGTGGCCAGAAGAGAATCGATAGAGTCAATGTCTTTTAGAGCTACGAAGACTGAATAACATGGGCGAATATTTCTCAAAATAATCTCCAATTGTTCTGTTTCAGAAAGTCTTTTTGAAAGGCGAGCGAACATTCCAGACATGATGGAAATATAGATGACGATAGGTTCATCACGACCTTGAGTACGATTCCTAATCGCTTCTAGAAGTTTATGATCATAATCAAAACCACCAAAGTCTTTGATTAGTAAAGAAGAAAGTTCGTTCCAAGTTAAGTTTGGGTTCTGATTATATTTAAATCTGAACCAATGAAGAGCATTGTCAGTGAAAATTTCGAACGCCTGAGAAATCAACAAGTCCTTGGACAAGCCACGAGCTAAGCTATATTCTTCAAGTTTTTGAAGAAAGGATCTTGGACAGCTTTTAACATTGAAGGTGTGTCTTTTCAGATCTTTGAAGACGTTAGTTGGAGGGAAAGATTGAGGTGGTGGTGGAGGATACGGGGTATGGGTCTGGACAGAAGTTTGAGAAACAAGAGGGGGTTCCATGACAGTCGGGTCAGCAGGAAGGTCCAGTGATGGAGAGTCATTTGCAGTTGAAGGTGGAGCCAAGGATTCGAATTGTTTAGAAATAGCGTCTGGATATATCCAGACTCTAAAGCTAGTTTCGATACTTTGAAGATGAAATTTGACGCTATTTCTAAACAATTCGAATCCTTGGCTCCACCTTCAACTGCAAATGACTCTCCATCACTGGACCTTCCTGCTGACCCGACTGTATCTATTCGCTCCAATCTGTAAAAAACATGATTTATAAAAGTTTCTATTAATCGTAAGTATTTGGTTTCACCTTTTAAAAATTTTTCAATTTTACAATCCAGGTAAGTCAAAGTAGAACCAATTTGAGACAAGTCATCCTCAATCGGAACTGGAGAAGTCAGAATATCTTCAGGGTGAGAATTCGCAACTAAACGCAAAACCTGTTTTTTAAGAAGCAAACTCAAAAAAACTCAAAACTCAAAACGTTTATTCTGTAAATAGGCCACAAGGGCACTTTCACATGTCATTTCATTTCATTTTTTACAGAACATTTGGTATTATTATCATATTATCAGAAAAAAAAAAGTACTTAATTATTGTTTCTGAGAGATGTAAAGAGTCTCAAATGTCATAATAAAATAATTAAAATATAAATAACAGAGATGTATAGTCTCTTTAGTGAATAATACAATGATGATAGGAGATGTAAATGGTCCCCACAGTCAAGAGTTGTATAATTAAATTAATCTTTGGAGGTGTAAAAGGCCTCCAAGTGTCCAGTAAAAGAAACTCTGGCAGTGAGGATGCTCACAATTAATTAGAACAATTCAGTCCCAAGCATTTTTATCGTCTATGTACTCTTTAATACTGTAGTAAGCTTTAGAAATAAGCCTTTGCTTGATGTATTTCTTGAACTTATTAATTGATAGATCTGTCGAAGTGCTTGGGAGTTTATTGTAAAATCTTACACAATTACCCTTGAACGAGTTTTTTATTTTATGGAGCCGAGTAGTGGGCACTGCAAGTTTGTCCTTGTTTCTAGTATTAAAGTTATGTATATCACAGTTTCTTCGAAAGTTAACAATGTTCTTATGGACATACATAATATTCTCGTAAATATATTGACTATGGACTGTCAATATATTTACTTCTTTAAACTTATTTCTAAGAGAATCTCTATTATTCATTTTATAAATCGCACGAACAGCCCGCTTCTGCAGCACAAAAATAGTATTTATGTCAGCAGCACTGCCCCAGAGCAGAATACCGTAGGACATAATATTATGAAAATAACTAAAATAAACTAATCTGGCTGTTTTTAAATCTGTCAAGTGACGGATTTTCCTGCATGCAAAAGCTGCAGAGCTCAGTCTGTTCGATAGCTTATCAATATGTGGACCCCATTGGAGTTTGGAATCCAACGTTATACCTAGAAACACTGTGCTGGTTACCAATTCCAATTCCTCATTTTTAATTGTTATACATGTCTGATTATTTTTAACGTTAGTAGTAAGAAACTTAACACATTTAGTCTTTTTCTCATTTAATAGCAAATTATTAACATTAAACCAATTTACCACTCTTGATATGGTATTGTTCACGTGATCATCATTAGCGTGTTAGTTTCGCTTTGTTTTAAAAATAAGTGAGGTGTCATCAGCAAACAGTACCATATCATGACAGTCCCTTCCTAGATAGGGTAAGTCGTTTATATAGATGAGGAATAGGAAGGGTCCCAATATTGAGCCCTGTGGCACGCCCAAAGAAACCAATGATCCTGGTGATCGTTCTCCGTTTACGTCTACCCTTTGTATGCTTCCGTTCAAATAAGATTTTAACAAATTCAATGACTCCATAATGATGTAATTTCCTGATCAATGTTTCATGACAAACGCAATCAAAAGCCTTAGATAAGTCACAAAAAATGCCTAGGGCATCTTGTGACTCTTCCCAGGCATCAAAAATACTTTCAATGAACTGAATTCCGGCATCTGTTGTTGAACGACCGCGAGTGAATCCAAACTGTTTGTTATGCATTAGCTTATTTGATTCAAAATGATGTAATAGCTGTGATAAGATTAATTTCTCAAAAATTTTACTAAAAGTTGGTAGTATTGATATAGGTCTGAAATTGGTGGGGTCTTGAGTACTACCTGCTTTGAAGAGGGGAATTATCTTACTTTGTTTCATTAAATCAGGAAATTCACCGCAGTCTATACAATTGTTGAAAATGACCGCTAGGTCAGGTGCAATTAATTCGATCAGGGATTTAACGACTTGAACAGAGAGTCCCCAAAGATCATTCGTTTTCTTAACATTTATCAATTTAAATGCCTTTACGACATCTGAACTTGTGACGTGCTTAAAATTCAAGTATGAAGCACACTCTGAGACATTATCTTTTAATATTGCAACAGCAGACAAAGGTGACGAATTTAAATACTTAGTCGTGGAAGCCGGTGCATTAGTAAAAAACGATTCAAATTCAGTTGCAACTTCTAAGCTAGAACTCGTAAGCTGTCCATTGATTTTTAGTTCGTAATCGTGACTCGCTTTTTTACTACGACCGGCCTCCTCATTAATTATTTTCCAAGTCGTTTTTATAACATCGGAACTATTCTTAATTTTACTACTCAGAAAATTACGTTGAGCTGTATGACAGTCTAATTTAAATTGTTTGGAGAACTGTTTGACTTGTTCTTTAAATTCGTCACTCATGTTGAACCGTCGTTCCTCATACAATGCATACAATGCTTGCCTGCGTTTATGCAACTCTGCAGTAGCCCACGTACTAAAGTCGTTTGAACCACTAACCACTACCGATTTTGAAGTGAATATCGCGCTGTACTGTTTCATAAAGGTTTCAAAGAATAAGTTATACATTATATTAGGAGACTGTTCAGCAGCCAAAAACGGTAGTTCCTGGGCTAAAGAGTATCTCATTCTTTCTAACCGGTCAGCAGTTATTGGCACAAACGAAATTTTCTTTTTAATGACAGGTTCTCTAATAGAATCAAATTGAAATAATTGACCTAAATGATCTGAATCCAATTCACTGATAACACTTTTACTGATTGGAATAACATCAGTAAAAATGTTGTCAATGCATGTAGCACTAGTAGCAGTCACAACAGTATTAGCTGGTTCCTCACATCTAATCTTTACTTCGTATTCGAGCTCGGCCTTGTTAAGGAATTCGTACTTAATAACCCTTTCCATTGTTATAGTTAAGTGTATAGTTAAGTGTTATAGAAGTTAAGTGAAGTGAAGTGAAGTGAAGTGAAGTGAAGTGAAGTAATGTAAGTCAAATGTAGGCCTAAATATAATCCAGATGAGTTGAAAAACTAGATGAAGTTTTGTTTTAGAATTTGGAAAATATGAAAAGGATGAAAAGATAAAGATTTAAGAGCGAAAGAGAAAGCAAATCAAAGGGAAAGAGACAAGGCGCAGAAAAGGTGAAGAAGGGTGAAGAAGAACTTTTACGTTGGGCGCCAAAATGTCGTGTAACTACAAGAACCTAACCAGAACCTAACAAGAAACAACAACCAGGATAAAATTTAGAAATGACAGTTTATTATGGGTATTTTACAATGACTATTTAAAAAAAATGAGACAGTTTTTAAAAAAAATACAGGTATGGATATAAAAAGGGGAGCGGAGGACACGAAGAGTAGGAGGCAGAAGAAGTAGCAGCCGTCTGGCGAACCGGTCAGTAGAGGCAGGCAACACATTAAGTAGCAGCAGTAGGCAGGAGGCGTAGCAGCCTTACTCCAGTAGAAGCAGTAGGCAGGTGAAGTAGCAGCCGTCTGGCGAGCCGGTCAGTAGAGGCAGCCAACACAGTAAGCATCAGTAGGCAGGAGGTGTAGCAGCCGTCTGGCGAGCCGTTCAGTAGAGGCAGGCAACACAGTAAGTAGCAGCAGTAGGCAGGAGGTGTAGCAGCCGTCTGGCGAGCCGTTCAGTAGAGGCAGGCATCACAGTAAGTAGCAGCATTAGGCAGGAGGCGTAGCAGCCTTACTCCAGTAGAAGCAGTAGGCAGGTGACGTAGCAACAGAGGCTCGCAGGATCCCGGGGCAGTGCGGCCCCGGGATAAGGCCTTTAGGTGATGCTTCTTTTTCAAGAGCTGAAGTGAGACTGCCGAATTTCAGAAATGTTCCGCTCTTATACCCTTTTTGGAGAGTTCTAAAAATTATTTAAATTAAAAGCAATTTTTGTGAATGGCCAAGAGGGAAAAAGTATTTTTGTAAAAGTATTGAAGTAAACATATCAGACCGCTAATGAGTTTGAATGGACATTGCCATGACAACCAGATAAACAACGACATCAAAATATGTCAGATTTTGGTTTCAGGCTCGTAATAGAGAAAACAACAAGAAAACAATGAAGTAAATGAAGTAACAATGAATATGAAAAGATAGCGCACCAGCGCGCACGAAGCCCGAGATTGCAGAGTTTCGGAGAAAGCCAAATTCAAGGTCACCAAAGGTAAACCCCTTCGACATCGATTTAGAAGTGCTAGTGTGAAAATACGAAGTGAAAATGATTTGTTATTGTGTTCTTATGGTTTAAAACGTTACAGGGTCCTATGAAAATAAAGGTGATACGAAATATCCAGAGATATATGAGATGAATGCAGACCATCAACGCAGACTGGAAAATGGCATGTAAGTAGCATAACACTACAAGTTGAGAAGGTTGCTAGTGGTGCTCCTCTCTTGTCGGAATCCATGTTGAGCATCGGATGGTTGGTGATTAACCTGCTCGAATACTGTCTTCTAGATGGCCGACTCTAAAACTTTTGCAGGAGTACGGTCACCGGTCTGTAACCATCTACCCTTGGTCCCGCTCGTCCGTTAGGGACAGGCACAACCCTAGTTTTTTTCCATCTCAATGAAACTAGGGTTGGTAGACCGCTTCGCCCAAATACTTAATATATATGTAAAGTAGTGGCTCAGCTAATGCGAACCGACAATCTCTCATTAGGTACTGGTACCGTTGACTTCTTCTTCGGCTTGAGTTGTCGCATCGCTTGCCTCACCTCTCCTAGCTGTAATCTCTCCACGTGTACTCGAGCCGCCCCGTTCTCACCACCAGCCCCACTACGGCTTCTTTGACATTCAATTGAGCTGTTTTCGTACTAAAAATACGAGTAAAAATATTCCGCAAACGCCTTTGCCGCCTGCAGATTTCTCCATTATTGTGTAAAAATGTTGGTTTATTACGTGTACCTCCCTGTGTCTTTATGAAGTATTTTTGGCTGTAAAACTTGTTCAATCAGATCCCTCTGGCGGAAATCTCTCTCTCTCCCTCCCTCCTTCCCTGAAAAATTGCTATTACCAAAAACTACTGAAAAAAAAGGGTTTAAGTTTTTAATTTAAGTTTACAGTTAATACTTTTTATCGACTAGTTGATCCTTGCAGGACCGCCTGCTCTTTATCATCACGATCCAGTTCATTTGAACCCGACAAACGCTTCCAAGTTTTATATATGTTTGGGCTTAGTAAAAGTTAAATGAAAAAATATATGAAAATTATTTTTTTCGATATTTTTCTTTCGACAAAATTTGATTCATTCAACCCTGTTTCATATGTGCATTTTATAAAGACTCACACTGTATTGCCTATTCCTACATATCTATAATGCAAATTTTGCACGACATGGAAGTATATAAAAGCGCCTATTCAGTCATATATTACCGAATTATCGATAATTGTATCGACATAGTCCCAGTTATAGGCATGTTTTTCTCACACTGTATTGTCTATTCCTACATATGTATAATGCAAATTTTGCACGACATGGAAGTATAAAAGCGCCTATTCAGTCACATATTACCGAATTATCGATAATTGTATCGACATAGTCCCAGTTCTAGGCATGTTATTACAAGCTATCTTTTACAGACTATAGACGATTTTACTATCAGGTGTACAAAAGTTAAGTTGTCTAACCAAATTGTTGAAAATGAAGGCCCGATAACAAAAAAAAGGGGTTTAATTCCAGCACTAGTGGTCGAGCTTTTTGGATCAAACACTTGAAGAAGCCTTTGCAGCCTGGTAAAGGTTAGGGAGTTTCGCCTGTGCAGTTTATAGCATTAGCTTATATTTTATTTTATTTTATTTTTATTGTTAACATATCCAACAGCAGTGGATGGCTGATAGCACAACTTCTTGATATATTTTTGTGAACTTACATTTATTCTAATGCGGTTTTAGAGTTCCGTACCTCACCCTTATAGGATCACTCGCGTGGCCGTCTGTCTGTCACAGGCACTTTTGTACTATAAGAGAGGGAGTCTTGAAATCTTCTGCAAAAATACTTAAATAACGGCAACATAATTCATGTCTAATATGAAAAAAATATTGCCTACAAAAAAGTGGAGGGGCCAAAATGACAAAACGAAAACAAAACACCGTGGTAAGTCATGGAGGGTATCGTTCAAAAGGGCTCTTTATAAACTTTCCAAAAAAAAATTTTTTATTTGAGTTATGAAAAATTACCATCCCCTCCCCCCCCCCCCTTATCTACCAAACTACAGAATCTACAATTGTAAAAAAAACAGAATATAGAACTTAAGCCAAATATCGCATAGCATAAGGCTCCAGGAAAGAATATTCCTTCTCGTCTTTAGATCTCCACTACCGCATAAATTAAAAATACCCTACTAGGCTATGCTGTAATTGGCATTAATAATAGTAGTTTATGTGACTGCTGCATAATACCTAATTATGTACAGTTACATAAACTAGTTTATCTACACACATATCATAAGCTCTGTTTGATGTGTTCAGGAACCGCATGTTTGACCGGCATTGTGGCTCTGCAACTGTTTACCAACTTCACAAACAAACTAGGGGCGGCACGCAGTCGGGCGTCGGCGTTCGAAATTTGAATGTCATAATATGTAGAAAAACTACACATTATGGTCATAATCATAAATCATAATGTGTAATTTTTCAGAAAAGAAATGAGTTTTTACCAAGTAGTTTAACATTATGCTGATCGTAACGTGCGGTTTTTGTACGCAGAAAAGAGGGTTTATGATACGTGTGTAGATAAAAGTAATTAATTAACTCTGCGATAGATTAAGTACATATATGCTGTGGGATACAAATAAACAAATACAAATTACAGGAAAACCTACCTGGAATTGCCAACATTTTTATTTATCTGAAAACCACAGACAAACCTATAAATGCACCTGGTTACGTACATGGAGTATGAAAGTAGCCGTAAAGTAGAAATAACTTTGTAAACAAAATTTTGCTATGTTAAATCCAAATTGTTCACTCCACACCATCCCTACTATTTAAAAATGGTACGGAGCCCATCGTGCGTGAGTCCGACTCGCACTTGACCGGATATTTTTTCATTAATTTATTACAAAATTTTGCAACAGAATATATATGAAATAGAGAAACTAGATAGGTTTCTTGAACAATTGGATTGGCTAGGCTTTAGTAGAGATTGAAATTTTTGATCTAATACAAATAGATAGACAGATGATGAGGTGGGACACCCGCCGCATGCAGGTGATTGGTCCTCTTTTGTCACTGTTTCACCCAATTCCCAGTATAAATACAATAGTCAAGGTGTGCAACAGCAGACAAACAACATAATGAAAAAGAACAAATCTTTACTCACCTTCACAGCTGATAGCACCATAGTGTCGTCCGGAGGCCCTGTCCCCGCACACAATGCAGAGCTCCAGGCCCCCAACCTCGTTTGCTCCTCCGAACTTCATCTCCATTGGCTGCTCTGGATCCATGGGTTCTGTTAAAAGAGTGACCATTGATGGACCAGACAAACAAACATTTTATTATTTACATGTGTCTTGTCAATGGGACCTTGCTGGATGCATATGGCACAAGACTCTTGAGGAACTGCAAATAAGAAATCAATCAAGTATTGGTAGCACCATACCACCCTGCATCTAATGGACAAGCGGAGTGAATGGTACAAACAGTTACAAATAAATTAAGGCAACTTTCGTCACAACCATGGCATAGCAAGCTGCCAATGATTTTATATGGATTACATACTACAGCCAGCACTGCCACTGGGTTTTCACCAGCGGAACTGTATCACAGTCAGCATTTCAGAACAAAATTGGACATTGTCCAGCAAAAATAGTGACCAAACAGAAGATCTAGAAAACAATTAATAATTTAAAGTGAGATCATTTCAAGTTGATTGATATGATGATGAGATTATCAACAGGATGTAAGAAGCGATGGTGGGGGAAGAGGTGAACAGATAATCTGAGGAGATGAGTGAGAGATACACAACCTCAGAAAATCATAAGGAGAGATACAATATAACTCTACCACCAACAAATGCAAGGGCTGAGATTCTTGGTGTGTCAGGACCTGGAGACTTAGAGATACATTAGAATCCTGTATTGGAATCTCCGAGTCAAGATTATCTGACGAATTAAAAAATACTGTTTTATACTATTACTATAAGACTGGTAGATATGGACATGTCCTCTGGGAAAGCTATGTTATGTACCCACAATAAGGATTTGAAATAGTGAGTCTGGTTATGACCGCCTTCCTGATACTATGTGCTGATTCCTGAAAGGTATAATTGTGAGTACAGTACAGTTTGTGAATGATTATCATTACCAATCCATGGTGAATGAGTTTCATGAATACCCCAATAAGACTGAATTAATATTGCCAGTTTTTGCCAGATTCAGGAGTCTTCAACTCAAGAGCCCTCGATCAACATAAAAACAACTATTTACATAAAGGCAAACCTTGTTTACATACATGTGGCCATTGTTTTTCAACAATGACATTACCACCACTTGTTGCTAAATGCCCTTTCACTTAGCTGGGCCAGATATTTCAGAACACTTGTAAAGTTCAAGGAACTTGGCCCAAGATGCGATCGGTGTTGGGTACAGAACAGTATTGCGCTGGGAGGAAGTACTTTATTATGCACCTGACCAATGAACTGAGAAATAACACGGAAAAAGGTCATATAACAGTTAGCTTACATGGCTGGTAGAATGCGATCAAAAACTTTCTTCAGACTTGATTTAGCAGGTATTTTGCCGTCAAAGGACCACGATACACTTCGGCAGTAGAATGGCCTACATTTAGTGAATTTTACAAGAGTATTTTCCACTTAATTTATCATTTTTCTCAAAATCTCCACGACTGGAAACACTCGAAATCACTCGACCGACCCACAGATTTTACGTACTTATGTACTCGACCGACCGAGAATGGTGAGTGAAAGAAGAAGATCGAAATCAAATGGCTATTGGTCTATGGTTTTAGTGATATCCTCTCAATTTTGTGTGGCCCAAAATGAATTTTATCCAGGGCCGTGAAACTCAATTAAAAAAAAATACAATTTTGTTGACTTTTTGGCGGGCTTTTGAAAAAACAGGGCGCAATTTTTCAAAGTATTTTCAGGAAGTTGTTATAAGGTGTAAAACCAATAATTTTGCTAAGTAGAGGCCAAATTTATATGCCTCCCGATAAAGTGAGGCATGAGAATGGAGGATCCCCGGAGCTAAATCCAACACTGAACACCCGGAGCTGAAGCGTGGTCGTCGGGATGGTTCCGAGGGAGACGGCAATCATATCAATCATAGTATTTGTAGAAAGTACGAAGGAAGGGGAACGCTTGGGAATTATATGCTCACTCATTACTGAAAAATGAAGTCAAGGGCGTGGTAGGCATCCGCCGCATAAACGCAAATAAGATTGGTGTGTCATTCGCACAAACTATACATGCCAACAACTTCCTACATGACGAAAACTTTTTCATGAAGTTTAACTTAAGAGCGCATATCCCGGCAAGGTCTGTGGAGACAATCGGGGCCCTTCAATTCGTCCCCACCAAAATCTCTAATGAAGACTTATCCAAGAAATTGACTGCTTCGCATGAAATTATTTCGGTGAGGCGATTCACACGAAAAGTGAACGGAGCGGTGTCACCTTCTTCTCCCAGTCTTTACCTGAAGTGCCATATCTGGACCTATATCGATTCAAAGTACACCTATATCAGTCACCATTGTTGCAATGTTTTAAGTGCTTTCAATTCAATCATGCAGCAAAATTCTGCAAGCACGAACAAAAATGTTCAGGAAATCATTATTATTTTACCTGTGTTGAAGAATTCATCAAATGTATTAATTACGATGGGGCACACTTAGCAATTTCCAAAGATTGTCCACTTAAAGTTAAAAAAACAGAAGAAAAGAAAAATCAGAAATCTTATTTTCAGGTGGTGGCACCTAATATGATAAACTACAACACGACCTTCCCGGCCCTGCCGAAGCCCACACCTGGGTACAGAGACATAAAATCTAAATTGACGATAGAATCTATTAAGACTATTACAATAGCTGAAAAGCCAAAAGCTGAAGGTGTGGGTAACGGAGAGGCCGACAAGGTCGCAGTCATCGACCAGAAAACTCTGGTCGATGAAATTCTAAAAAATGATATTATAATAAAAGCCATAGTAGGAGCATTGGTAGCAATAGGAAATGACGGCAGACCTTTGACCTCCAAAATAGTGAAAGAGATTTTGATCCAATCATTCACTCATGGATAAGATCAGAATATCACAATTTAACATAGGTGTAATTAATAAAAAACCGTTGCATATAAAATTTATATTTGATATTGATGTAGATATTTGCTTGTTAAATGAGACATGGTTGAGAGATAACAGTGTATTTAGGATTCCTCATTATAATTTTATCAGTAAAAATGGAAAAGATGGATGTTTTGGTGTGGGAATATTGATTAAAGACACTTTTAAATATTCAGTTCTTCAAACTCCTTTTTATAATTTCTTACAATCTGTAGCAATTAATTTATCGATTTCAACAGTTAACTTAACAATATTGTGTACCTACAGTCCTCCACAAAATAAAGAGCGTAGATTTCAAGGTAAAAGATTAAAACAATTATTAAATAGTTTACCTAAACCATTGCTAGTATCAGGTGACCTAAATGCTCATCATGTAGCATTTGGCTGCCTCACAACAAAAACTATAATAATAATAATAATAATCATTTATTCAGTAAAAAGTATACATTAAAATTTCTTGTTTTTACATCTGTAAAAGAACAAGGAATGTTCACTACTCCCTAAAAAAGGGCGGACCCTGTGGTATAGGATGAGTAGTTGTACTTCCCACCAGTAAATGATACATTATACAGAGTTTTCGAAAATAGGTCTACATTGTCTATACTCAAGCAGAAACTTGAGTCATTGATTTAAAAGAGAGTGCATTTTATAAAAAATCAATAGAGAAATATAAAAAATTAAACTAAGTTGTGTATGTTATGTATGTGTTTTTGTGTGTAATAGAGAAGATGACAAGTGTAATGTTTTTATGTTTGAGTGTGGTGAGTAGTGAATGAATGTATAATAATGTTTTCAGTTTCATCATATGTTAACGATCTCAGCCATTTGTATATAGTTTTTTTTATTTTCATAGATCGTCTTAGTGTAAATTTCACTGTATTTGCTGATTTTGTTGTAAAAATAAGGTCCTAGGAACTTAAAAAATCTTTGCATAAAATTTGTACGCACCTTTATTGTTTGGCATACTTTATCATTTCGCCGTTTTAAAATTACTGCTGTCTTACTTGTTAAGAGTGTATAGTGTTGTTTTAGTATGATACTTTGTATATAAATCTGTCTTACTGTTAAGACATCACAGAAATTGAAGAGGTCTGTTGTAGGGAAAAGGAAAGGTTTAAATGTGCAGACCTTCAATACTGCCCTCTGAGCCCTCTCTACGCGTAAAATTGTCGTCTTATGAGCGCCACCCCAGCTAGTTATGCAGTAACGTAACAGCGACTCAGCTAGAGCAACATAAATACGTTTCATGAGGCATGGGTCTGCTACATATCTTAGGCTCTTGAAGACATATATTAATTTTCTGATTTTGGCACTAAGAGACTGTATGTGATTTTGGAATTTCAAATTATTATCAAAAAGTATACCTAAATATTTGATAGTCGGCATCCTTTCCAGAACTCGACATGTGCACGAATTTAGCCCCAGCGTATCGCATATGTAAGAAAATAATTTGTGTTCGCTATTCGGTTGTGTAGAGTTCAGTATAGAAAACGTTAAATATTTGGTTTTCTCAGAGTTGAGGGTCAGAATATTTTGTTGTAGCCAACGAGATACAATATTAAAACCCAGTTGAGCGCTAACAAATACCTCATCCCAACCACTACCAGCAAAAATTAAAACCGTGTCATCGGCGTAGGTGATGATTTTGGCTTGCGGCAGCACGAGGCGGCAGAGGTCATTTATATAAATTAGGAACAGAGTAGGTCCAAGGATACTTCCTTGTGGAACTCCCCAATTTACCAATTGCGTACTGTTCGTAAGTTCATAAATTTTGACACATTGGGTTCTATTTGACAGGTAACTTCTAAAAAGATCCAACTGGATATCTCTGACACCTATAAATTCCAGTTTTTTAGAGACTAGAACTAGAGGGTCAAACGTATAATACAATATATTAGACGAGTGTGATCTATGCATTTTAAATACAGGTACTAAGACTACAGTTGGTGGTCCAACCAAAAATCCTTCTGCCATTGATACTTCTTGTATAAGCCCCTCTGTAGCACCTCTTTGTGAATGGAAAGTCCATGATGATTCCATGGGAAGTTATCACTACCCAACATTTGTTGATGTACACACATCAGTACAGAAATATGATATAGGACATCTTTCTTATCGATACATTTTTAGATTAGAGATAAAACTATACCTAAATTCAAGAGAAGTACACAATACATTAAGAAACAACCTGGTACCCTGGTGGGATTCAGGCTGCTCAGATGCAGTAAAAAAAGTAAAGATGCTTTGAATATGTATAGAGCAGACTCGTCCATGGACAATTATATTTTATACAAAAAGTTAGATGCTTGTAAAAAAAGACTTTTTCAAGAAAAGAAGAAAAATGGTTGGGTTAAATTGTGCCAATCATTTAATAGATATACACCGATAACAACTATCTGGAATTATATTAGAAGATTCGGATGAATTTCAATATCTAAGAATCCAAAAAACAATGAATGGATTCCTGCATTCATTGATAAGTATGCACCTCCTGCTTCATCTGCAAAAGAGATTGATAAAGACTTATTAAATAACATTTTTAATCGATCTGGTGATGAGTCCTGTGCTTTTGTCTCTCGACCGTTTACATTTCAAGAATTTGTTTCTGCGATCAAATCTAGAAAATATACTACTCCTGGTTTAGATAATATCCCATACAAATTAATAAGAAACATGCATATTGATGCCTAAAAAAGTATGCTTGAAATTTTCAATGTTCTTTGGGAAACCCAAACTATTCCAATTTCATGGAAAACACAATGTGTTATACCTCTTAAAACCAGACAAAGCTCCAACTGATTGTAATTCTTACAGGCCAATATCACTTTCATCATGCATTGGTAAATTATTTGAATTCATGTTGAAAACTAGATTAGATCATTACATAGTATCCAATAAAATTTTACCTGATAATCATTTTGGATTTCGCAAAGGCCATAGTGCAACTGAAAGCTTCATTTCTCTTATTTCTGATATAAACAACTCGTTCCAAAAAAAATCAGCAACTGTCTGCACTTTTCTCGATGTTCAAGGAGCATTTGATAATGTGGATCCTTCAATACTGGCCCAAATCTTGCCAGACATCGGCATACCTGGGAGTGTCTGCCAATGGATATTCAATTTCTTATATAATAGAACTATGTATGTTAAATTTAATAACAACTTACATGGACCTGGGCAAGTGTTTAAAGGGACAATGCAAGGAGCAACCATCTCCCCACTACTATACAATACAATAAATAATTATTTGACACAAAGAAATATAAAATTCCTGCAATATGCAGATGATTTGCTGATATACACTGTAAATAAGGATGTAAATATTGCTGTAAATAACTTAAACCAGGCTCTTGTACAGGTTCATAATAACGATTCTAATAAACTTAAACTAGACATAAGTAGTGATAAGAGTGCAGCAATGATACTTTGTAAGAACTTCTATGATTGTGATATTAATGTACAGTACAATAACAATGACCTTCCATGGGTTCGACATAAGAAATTCTTGGGTGTGTGGTTGGATTCCAAACTAACTTTTGAAAGTCATATAAACTATATTATAAGAAAAGCCTCAAAAGGGCTCAATGTTATGCGATCATTGGCAGGTGTTCACTGGGGCTCTGACCCAAAAAAATTATCAATTTTTTATAAAAGTATAGTCCGAAGTCATTTTGACTATAGCTCAATAATAGCATACATGAGTGCTAGTCTCTCACTTCTGCGCAAGTTAGAAATAATCCAAAACAAGGCATTGAGAATTATCACTGGTGCAATGAGCTCTACTCCTATAAATGCTATGCAGTGTGAGACTTGCATTCTACCACTTCACTTTCGAAGGTTGCAGATTTCTGAATATTTTTGTTTAAAACTGTTAACTGCTGACAATAGATTCGTATTAGATAGAATATTACTACCACACACTCCGCAAATAAGCGATTCTAGATCTTACGCAGACAATATATTGCTATTATCTGGAAAGATCCCGGATATGCAAAAAATTGTAATGCATTTAAAAATCATTACCGTAAATATGTTCAATGACACAGTTTGGACATTGTCTAATGAAGAAATTGATACACTCTTACGGGAAGTAATTGTACATAAGCAAAGTATTTCTAATCAAAAAGATTTGCTGCAATGTTTAGATGGTAAACATGTATACTCTATTTTTACTGATGGCTCAAAGACAACACGCAATGTAACATCAGCCTTTTATGATCCAAAAAGAAAGTTAACTAAATGTTACAAAATAAATAATAAGTGTAGTATTTTTACTAATGAGAGTAATGCCATCTACCAAGCTCTACTCTATGTAAATAATATAAATGCTACCGATGTCATGATTATTTCAGGTTCACTAAGTGTACTTATGGCATTGCAAAATAATTGCCTTAGATATAACTTGAATTATTTAATTTATAGTATTAGGAGTATGTTAGACCATTTACTCACTCGTGATATAACTGTACAATTTCTATGGGTACTGTGACGTATGTTGTTCGCGTCCTGTGACGGTCGCCACAATATTGCGAATTGGAAAGGCGCTTGTATAACGTTAAACAATATTTTATTCGGAGAGAATGTGTTTCCTATTCTTAGATATAAGACAGCAATGTTTTTTGGTAACTAAGCAACAACATACGTCACACTCCCAAGAGGGAAAAACCGGGAGGCTACTTTATCAGCCCAATACAAAATCAAACAGGTGCTGAGGCAGTTTCCTGGTTCGCCTTGACCGTTCGTTATTAGTCTCAGTAGTGTCCGTATGCTCAGTCAGTTCTGTTTCACATCGTCTATGAGTCGAGTCAAGTGCACATTCGTTATGCAGTTCTAAGGGGAAAATACGTTGGACAAGTCTTACTTTAGATCCAGCTGAAGTTCGTACTCGCACTACTCTAGCGACGCCATCGGCACCAGGCCATACTTCTTCGACGATTGTCAATGGCCAGGTGACACGCTTGCCTTCAGTTTCTAACAAGGCAATGTCCCCAACCTGAAGCGGTTCCTGTTTAGCTTGCTGACGTTTTTGTACCAGCAAGCTAATGTACTCGTCTTTAAAACGTTTCCGTATATCATCACGTAAACCTTGACAGTAACGATACCTGATGTTAATTGCTTTTTTATCGACCTCATCAAAGTCGGTCGTTTGGTGGGACCACAGTGGTTGAATAAACATCGAGGGAGTCAGTGGTTGCAGCTCCTTTTGACCACCCACGTACGTGAGGGGCCTGCTGTTTATGACAGCCTCGCAGTCACATAGCACCGTCTGTAGCTCTGTAAGGGATACGGAGGCTTTTCGTAAAACTCGGCGCAGGATTTGTTTCAAGAATCCAATCATACGCTCGTAGAACCCTCCCCACCAAGGAGCAGCCGGAGGCAAAAAGTTCCATTTTATCCTCGTAATTGAGGAAAAACGTTCTATTTCGTCCCAATCAAGGGAACTAAACGCATTGTCGAGGCCTCGAAAATTGGTAGCATTATCGCTAAATAATCGCACTACTCTTCCTCGCCGTGCCACAAAACGCCTCAGCGCCATCAAGCCTTGCCTTGACATCCAGGCCTTGGCTCCCGAGCGTAATGTCAGAGGACCACCTAACGAAACGCGCTGCTAGCTTCCATCCGTTCCACTGGTAAAACTCCAGTGGGCGCCTGACATCGTTTTGCCTTAAACCGTTTGCATCTAATGCACCGATGTATAGTGTTACGGACTAACTTCCTGGCTCCGATAATCCAATAGTTTTGACGTAAACTGTTGAGTAAGGTCTGTGCTCCAGCATGCTTCAGCTCGATGTGCCTTCTCTCCACAAGACGCTTGACTATCGTGTCTGCTCCAGGAAAAATTACGGGAAACTTGAAATCGTAGTTTTCGCTTCCAAGCGACAACTTCGTGTTTAGCCGTATAATGTCATTATCATCTTTGAAGGTTTGAATATTATTGTGACTCAGTAAAGAGTCTTTATACTTTTGTTGTATTAACCTTATCAATACATTCTCAGCGTATTCGAATTCCTCGTAAGTCAGTTCCTTTGATACGGATTTATTCTTGAATCTTAACATCCAGCAAATCATTCTGACCAACTTGGTATAACTTGAGAAGTAGGTTAATCTATATAAGAAAGATTCTTCCTCGACAAGCATAGAAAAAATACCAGTCTTCTTGCGTTCTTCGTTAGCGTCTGACGCGTTTAATGTGAAGTCTGTAGCTGGCCAATATACTTCGTCAAGCCGTAACCACGCTGGACCCTCCCACCATTTACTTTCCAAGAGTCCCTTCGGGTCCACACCCCTGGAAGGCAGGTCTGCGGGGTTTAGATGACCTGGAACATGTTTCCATGCAGAGGTAGAACTCAGATTTCTTATCTCCCTGACACGGTTGGACACAAATACGCTCCATGGTCCATCGCATTTGATCCATGTGAGTACTACGCTTGAGTCTGACCAATAATGTACGAACTTAGGTTCGGTATAGCTAACGATTCAATAGCTGTTACAGATAGCCGGCTAGCAAGTGTAGCAGCAATCAGCTCCTGTCTCGGAATAGTAATTTTATCAACTGGCGTAACTCTCGACTTAGCTAGAACAAGGCTTAAATTAACCTTTTCACCTACTTTTGATCGCAAAAATATGCAGGCAGAATAAGCGTCCTTACTTGCGTCAGAAAACACGTGTAAGGCGGTTTCACACTCCTTTATGGACATACTTATAAGCCGTCTGGGGATAATGCAATCGGTGATGACATAAGCTTGTTCCAATCATTTTCTAAAATCTTTAGCCAAATTATCGGGTAATTCTTCATCCCAAGAAAGTTTCAGACGCCACGCCTTTTGCATAATCATTTTGGAGACTATTGTCGTGGGGCAGGTTACTCCAATTGGATCGAAAACTCTTTGTGCTACCGATAATAATGTTCTTTTTGTCAGTTTTATATCAACATTGTTGAAACTAACGTTGCACTGTAAGATATCATTTTTGACATTCCAAATTACCCCTAATATCGAGGTGTTTTCCACACTATTGTCAACAATGAAGGGACTCGTGATCCAACCTCTAAGGTCAAACATACCGCTAAGCATTACCTCCTTTCGCTCATGAACTTCTCTAAATCTTCCTCAGTATCCAAACTAGTGACGCAATTGTCTACGTAAAACGATTTCTTCAATTTCATCGTAGTTTCACTGAATCGTTCCGCACAAGTATCTAGGTGGTGATTGATGGTAGCTACGAGATGGAATGGGCTAGATTTTACTCCGAAAACGACGCGTCTGTGGCGGTATGTGATCATCCTTCTGCCTTCTTCATCCATCTTGGACCACCACAAGAACCGAAGATAATCTCGATCTTCTGGAACGAGTGAAATTTGAAGAAATGCCTTCACTATGTCGGCTGTCACTCCAAATTTGTTTCTCCTGAAATTGATCAACAGATTAGGAATTTGTTCGAGAAGGTTCATACCTTTTTCTAGGCACGAATTTAAGGATATTCCATTCCTATCTCTGGCTGAGCCATCAAAAACTGGGCGGATCCTCATTGTCAAACTGGACTCTTTTATGACCGCATGATGCGCAAGATGGACTGGTGAGGCGCTACTTCGATTATGTTTAACTCTAACCACTCGCGAAATGCATTGTCATAATCATTAAGCTTACCAAGTTGTTTGAGACGAGTCATGGTCTTGTATTGTCTATTGTCTCTAAAATATTTAAGAATCTCTTCGTCGCGGGCAGACTTGGTTGCTTGTACTGCGGGATCCCTTATACCTATCGCCTCCAAAGTCCATAAATCTGTAATATCAATCTTTGTTAGGCAGTGAAGTGTAGTTGTCGAGTTTGTCACAGAACTATAAACCCCTGATATAGAACCTTGTACGGTCCATCCCAAATTAGTGTTTATAGCGGTTAAATTATTATCTAGCTGTATCACGTCACCAGTCAAAAGTAAGCCAGAGAAGTCAGCTCCAATCAACAAACTTACCTCGTCGGGGGAGTCAGTCATCGAGTCATTTAGAGCGATATTGTTTTGACGCAGTTGCTCAATTATTACAGATGACTTAATTTTAGGTAAAAAGCCACAAATATTTGTTTGTTCTACAACAGATAAATACGAATAAAAGTTGTTTTGAATGTTCTTGACGCAGATGTCAAACACTTGACATTCTTCTTCTTTCGTCTCGAACCCGCCGAACAAACAATGTGTCATTACCTCTTTCCTAGAAGGTTTTAGGCCAAGTTTCTGTATAATGTCTTTTTTCAAATAAGACCTTTGAGCGCCGCTGTCAACCAGTGCTCTGATACAGACCTCTTTCTTGCCGTGTACGACTTTAACTACTAGTGTTTGGAGTAAAGTAGTGGTTAACGTCTTTAGTTGACACGACAAGTTGCTCGATGTTTCCTCTTGTTTATTGCAGCTATCAGCCGCCATGTCTGCGCACATTATGGTGAAATGTCGTTTCTTACAGAAAAAAACATTTGGGAAAACTCTTGCATTTTTTTGCAATATGATTGCTATTCAAGCAAATTGAGCACGCTTTCTTAGCTTTAATGAATTCTGCACGCTCTTGTATTGTCATTTTAGCTGCTTTATAACATTCAACAGCTGAGTGGCCGTCTTTGCCGCACCATACGTACGATGATATCGTTTGTTTGGGGAAACCTTCCTTGCTTCGTTTAGTTTCTGCCACAAAACACGCGGTGGGTGGCCTTGGCTCTACAATCTTTGTTTCATCCAACTCGTACCTTGCAAGACGAATTCTCTCTTCAGATTCTACCTCTTGTCTCAGGAACTGCATCAGGTTTGCTAGGTCTCTGGCGTCTGGACGACTGCGATGCCATGCACGAAGAATGTTCTCAGGTAGTGCTGACTCGATTATGGGAAACAGCATCGATGCATACTTGTCCTTTGTCACGCCGAGAGTATCTAGTGCCTGCAGGTGTGTTTGAAGGCTGTCGTAGAGATTCGATAAGTCGGTTGGCTCTTCTTTGCGCTGCATTAAAGACAATAAACCTCTGACATACGTCTTGATGAGAACGTCGTCTCTCGCAAAGCGTGCCTTTAGGGCTTCCACCGCTTTCCCGTAGTTTTCCTCACACGGTGGGTAGCTTTCGACCAGCTGTCGCGCGCTGCTATTAGGGGTCATAGACTGAACTAGATATTGGAATTTGTCACTGGAGTCCATAGCTGGATCCTTGTGTATCTTCTTAAATTGTCCCCAAAACAACAACCAAGATTTGACATTACCGTCAAATTTGATCAGCTCCAACTTAGGCAAGGAAGGAAGTCGCTGCTTGCCAGATTTAGGTTTACTGCTGGATTCTGCAGAGTGTAGTGAGGATGCACTATCGATGCGCGGTAGCTTGTTCGCAATATTGAAATTTTATAATTCATCGCCTTTTCTTGGTCTGCTTGGTATAAAGCTTCGTCAAAATCTTCAGCCGCGCACCACAAATCCCGCACTGCTGCTTCAGCCTCGAACAGACTCGAAGCCGCCTCCGACAATAGGTTGAACAATTGACCCACGTCTTCGTCATTAGTTTCGACTACTCGTACTGTTTTATCTGAGAGGCTTGTAAATTCCCTCCTATACTGCGTACGTTTACGCTTCCAGGTCTCCATATTTTTTATTCACGGTCGCCACAATATTGCGAATTGTAATGGCGCTTGTATAAAGTTAAACATGCGCCTTTCCAATTCGCAATATTGACAGCCGACATAGCGAAGGCATTTCTTCAAATTTCACTCGTTCCAGAAGATCGAGATTATCTTCGGTTCTTGTGGTGGTCCAAGATGGATGAAGAAGGCAGAAGGATGATCACATACCGCCACAGACGCGTCGTTTTCGGAGTAAAATCAAGCCCATTCCATCTCGTAGCTACCATCAATCACCACCTAGATACTTGTGCGGAACGATTCAGTGAAACTACGATGAAATTGAAGAAATCGTTTTGCGTAGACAATTGCGTCACTAGTTTGGATACTGAGGAAGATTTAGAGAAGTTCATGAGCGAATCCAAGAAGGTAATGCTTAGCGGTATGTTTGACCTTAGAGGTTGGATCACGAGTCCCTTCATTGTTGACAATAGTGTGGAAAACACCTCGATATTAGGGGTAATTTGGAATGTCAAAAATGATACCTTACAGTGCAACGTTAGTTTCAACAATGTTGATATAAAACCGACAAAAAGAACATTATTATCGGTAGCACAAAGAGTTTTCGATCCAATTGGAGTAACCTGCCCCACGAAAATAGTCCCCAAAATGATTATGCAAAAGGCGTGGCGTCTGAAACTTTCTTGGGATGGAGAATTACCCGATAATTTGGCTAAAGATTTTAGAAAATGGTTGGAAAAAGCTTATGTCATCACCGATTGCATTATCCCCAGACGGCTTACAAGTATGTCCATAAAGGCGTGTGAAACCTCCTTACACGTGTTTTCTGACGCAAGTAAGGACGCTTATTCTGCCTGCATATTTTTGCGATCAAAAGTAGGTGAAAAGGTTAATTTAAGCCTTGTTCTAGCTAAGTCGAGAGTTACGCCAGTTGATAAAATTACTATTCCGAGACAGGAGCTGATTGCTGCTACACTTGCTATCCGGCTATCTGTAACAGCTATTGAATCGTTAGCTATACCGAACTTAGTCGTACATTATTGGTCAGACTCAAGCGTAGTACTCACATGGATCAAATGCGATGGACCATGGAGCGTATTTGTGTCCAACCGTGTCAGGGAGATAAGAAATCTGAGTTCTACCTCTGCATGGAAACATGTTCCAGGTCATCTAAACCCCGCAGACCTGCCTTCCAGGGGTGTGGACCCGAAGGGACTCTTGGAAAGTAAATGGTGGGAGGGTCCAGCGTGGTTACGGCTTGACGAAGAATATTGGCCAGCTACAGACTTCACATTAAACGCGTCAGACGCTAACGAAGAACGCAAGAAGACTGGTATTTTTTCTATGCTTGTCGAGGAAGAATCTTTCTTATATAGATTAACCTACTTCTCAAGTTATACCAAGTTGGTCAGAATGATTTGCTGGATGTTAAGATTCAAGAATAAATCCGTATCAAAGGAACTGACTTACGAGGAATTCGAATACGCTGAGAATGTATTGATAAGGTTAATACAACAAAAGTATAAAGACTCTTTACTGAGTCACAATAATATTCAAACCTTCAAAGATGATAATGACATTATACGGCTAAACACGAAGTTGTCACTTGGAAGCGAAAACTACGATTTCAAGTTTCCCGTAATTCTTCCTGGAGCAGACACGATAGTCAAGCGTCTTGTGGAGAGAAGGCACATCGAGCTGAAGCATGCTGGAGCACAGACCTTACTCAACAGTTTACGTCAAAACTATTGGATTATCGGATTCAATTCAATTCAATTCAAGTCTTTATTTGTCAGCAAACACGGTACATGTAGGTTATCTATAATAAATAAATACGGACAAGCGTGTAGCACCATTATATGGTATACAAATATAATGATTTAAAATTAGAAGCTATATTATTTACAAAATTATTATACAATGTCAAGAATTTAAGATGTCATTATTGGATTTGAAATTCATTAGGTTTAAAGAAATCATTTATACTGTATATACATTTTTTAACCAACCAGTTAGAAAGCGCTTTGTCGAATCTATTTTCTGGGAGAGAACTTATGTCTTTCGGCAGGGAATTAAATATTTTTATTGCCATGTAATGACTATTTCGTCTAACAAGCTCGAGTCTAACTTTAGGATAGGTTAACGTTTTATGCCTCACTGTTCTTTTATTTTCATTATTATGCATTTCAAATAGCTCCAGGTTTCTCTTAACAAATTTACAGACTTCAAGAATATAAATGCCGTAAAAAGTGAGAATTTTATATTTCTGAAAGATCGGTCGGCATGATTCTCTCCAAGACATGCCCCATATAGCCCTAAGACATTTTTTTTGTGCAACAAAAGCTCTGTGGCTTTCTGTAGAATTTCCCCACAAAACTACACCATATCGCAAAGTAGCGCAGACATAGCTGTGATATACTAGAAGCGCAGTTTCTACTGACGTAATTTGCCTTATTTTTCTTATAGCGAATACGAATTTATTTATTTTATTGCATACTGCTTCGACTTGTGGTTTCCAAGTGCATTGTTCATCAAGGACAATGCCTAAAAATTTTGTTTGATTTACTTCTTGTATTTTATTATTATTTATTGCTATATTTAGTTTAGCTTTCTGGTTTTTCTTTGTTGTAAATTGAATGTACTTTGTTTTATCTGAATTTATAATTAGATTGTTACTCTTAAGCCACATTAGAGCATTATCTAAGGTTTGGTTTATGTCAGTTTCAAAAGTGTCAATATTTTCTCCCTTTACAATAATTGTAGTGTCGTCAGCAAACATTACGCTATCACATTTTAGCGTGTTAGGTAGGTCATTAACGTACACTAAAAACAAGAGCGGTCCGAGGATACTTCCTTGTGGAACACCACATGATATCATCTCTGGTGAAGAGTCAAAAGATTTCACCGTGTTCGTTTCGTCTACAAATTTGGTTATCCGAGTTATTTGAGAACGTTGAGTTAAATAGCTTTTGTAGAAATTCAGTGCCGTACCTCTTATACCAACGTTTTCGAGCTTATTTAGAAGAATACGGTGGTCAACAAAATCGAAGGCCTTGCTTAAATCAAGAAATAATGCTACCATTGGGAACCTGTCATTGAGGCCCATTATTACGTGTTTCATCAAGTTAAAACTGGCTAGCGTTGTTGACTTGTTTCTTCTGAATCCGTTTTGTTCTATTGTCAAAATATTATATTTTTCCAGAAAGTCCATTGTTCTCTTATATACTGTCTTTTCGACTACTTTTGAGAAAATTGGTATCAGAGTTATTGGTCGGTAGTTATTTAGTTCTTGTCTGTCGCCTTTTTTGTGCACAGGCAATACAATTGAAAATTTTAATTTTTCTGGAAAGCATCCTTGCTCCAAGCACAGGTTTATTATATGAGATAGGGGACTTGATATATGTCGTGCGATAATCTTAAGTAATTTAGTATTTATGTTATCAATACTAACAGAGTTTGTATTGCGAAGAGATAGAATTATTTTAAAGATTTCGGAAGGGTCTGTGGGCTGGAAAAATATAGTGTAAATATTATTTCTGGAAGGATTTGAGTCCAATTTGTTATTTTGAGGTTCTATTGAGTTTTTAACTGTGTCTGTAAAAAAAATATTAAAATCTGTTGCTATTTCATTACCATCGCTGTGTATAGTTTCCTTTGTTTTTATACTTTGTATATCCTTTCTGTTCTTTTTGTTGCCCAAATTACTATTTATAATATTCCAAGTAGCCTTACAAGCATTTTTTGCATTTTGTATGTATGTTCTGTTTTTATGTAGTCTTATAGAGTTAATACATTGTCTTAGTAGTTTTGAGTACGTCTTAAATTTCTCCTTATTTTCGTCAGCTTTGTTCATATAATAACCTAGTCTAAGTTTTCGTTTTGTCTGGCAACACCTTTTTTTACACACGGAGCCAGGAAGTTAGTCCGTAACACTATACATCGGTGCATTATATGCAAACGGTTTAAGGCAAAACGATGTCAGGCGCCCACTGGAAATTTACCAGTGGAACGGATGGAAGCTAGCAGCGCGTTTCAGTTCTCAGGCGTCGACCTAGGTGGTCCTCTGACATTACGCTCGGGAGCCAAGGCCTGGATCGTCCTGTTTACTTGCGCTACATACCGTGCTGTGCACTTAGAAGTAGTCGAGTCGCTATCAACAGGCGAGTTCTTGATGGCGCTGAGGCGTTTTGTGGCACGGCGAGGAAGAGTAGAGCGATTATTTAGCGATAATGCTACCAATTTTCGAGGCCTCGACAATGCGTTTAGTTCCCTTGATTGGGACGAAATAGAACGTTTTTCCTCAATTACGAGGATAAAATGGAACTTTTTGCCTCCGGCTGCTCCTTGGTGGGGAGGGTTCTACGAGCGTATGATTGGATTCTTGAAACAAATCCTGCGCCGAGTTTTAGGAAAAGCCTCCGTATCCCTTACAGAGCTACAGACGGTGCTATGTGACTGCGAGGCTGTCATAAACAGCAGGCCTCTCACGTACGTGGGTGGTCAAAAGGAGCTGCAACCACTGACTCCCTCGATGTTTATTCAACCACTGTGGTCCCACCAAACGACCGACTTTGATGAGGTCGATAAAAAAGCAATTAACATCAGGTATTGTTACTGTCAAGGTTTACGTGACGATATACGGAAACGTTTTAAAGACGAGTACATTAGCTTGCTGGTACAAAAACGTCAGCAAGCTAAATAGGAACCGCTTCAGGTTGGGGACATTGCCTTGTTAGAAAATGAAGGCAAGCGTGTCACCTGGCCATTGGCAATCGTCGAAGAAGTATGGCCTGGTGCCGATGGCGTCGCTAGAGTAGTGCGAGTACGAACTTCAGCTGGATCTAAAGTAAGACCTGTCCAACGTATTTTCCCCTTAGAACTGCATAACGAATGTGCACTTGACTCGACTCATAGACGATGTGAAACAGAACTGACTGAGCATACGGACACTACTGAGACTAATAACGCACGGTCAAGGCGAATCAGGAAACTGCCTCAGCACCTGTTTGATTTTGTATTGGGCTGATAAAGTAGCCTCCCGGTTTTTCCCTCTTGGGAGTGTGACGTATGTTGTTGCTTAGTTTTATCTAAGAATAGGAAACACATTCTCTCCGAATGATTGTTTAACGTTATACAAGCGCCTTTCCAATTCGCAATAGGTACCATCACATAAAGGAATCGTTGGGAACGAAGTTGCTGACCAAGCTGCGAGTAATATATGGGATGAAGACCACTCCACAGACCAGAAGATTCCTTTCACCGACTTTCATGTTGAGCTGAACCAAAGCCTGAAAGGGTTATGGTGCAATTGTTGGAAGGACGTAAGCCAAAACAAAGGCAAATGGTATGCTAAAATCCAGGGTTGCCCGCCCGCCCAACCTTGGTACAACAGAAATAGAGAAATAGACTGCCGTAAATACATAACGACCATAAATAGATTGAGATTCGGCCATGGCCAGATCCGTACTTACCTGAGAAGACTCAACCTGGTTGATGACTCCAAATGCACGTACTGTGGTGAAGACGAAGCAGATTTAGAACACATTATTTTCAAATGTAAACAGTTTGGCATACAGAGACTGATTCTTGTCAGCAAATTAGAAGACGTTTGTAGAGATGTACCTGTGCCTTCAAGTCTCCAAGAACTTTCAAAACTTCCAATATTTTTCACTCCTCTATACAAATTCATCATAAACACTGTAAATAATCTATAACTTTAGTGATAAATTATAATAAGTGAATACGATGACTGATATGAATAATAGTGAATTGAATAATTTGTTTGACAATTTGGCCCAAAAGGAATTTATCCAGGGCCGTGAAACTCAATAAAAAAAAGGCAATTTTGTTGTTTGACATTTGTTGATTTTGTTTATGGCAAGTTTATGGTTGTTTTGTGGAGTGGTGTGCAAATAGCCGTAGGTATAAATTACTGAAATTCACCACTACTTAGCGTATTCTAGACCAGAAAATGAGTGCGAAAGTTGCTATCGTCACTGGGGCTAACAAGGGCGTCGGTTTCGCCATCGTGCGGGGCCTTTGCAAGCGTTTTAACGGCATCGTTTACCTCACTTCTCGTGACTTAGCTCGCGGTAAAAAAGCGGTAGCCGATCTAGAAACGGAAGGTCTAAAGCCGAAATACCACCAATTGGACATCACGGACCCGACCAGCATTGAGACATTTCGCGACTATTTACAGAAAACATACGGCGGTATCGATGTTTTGGTTAACAACGCCGCTATAGCTTTTAAATCTTCAGCTACAGAGCCTGTTGCTGTTCAGGCCAAAGAAACGCTATTCGTCAACTACTTCTCTCTGGTTTCTGTATGCAACATATTATTCCCGCTTCTCCGCAACGGTGCTCGTGTAGTTAACCTGTCAAGTTCAGCGGGCAGCTTATTCAAAATCCCTAGCGAGAGCCTGAGAAATAAGTTGAAGGACTCTGGTCTGACTGTTGAGGAGTTATCCAGGCTGATGCAGGATTATGTGGATAAGGCTCAGGAAGGCACTCACATGGCCGAGTGGGGTAACTCTTCGTATGTTGTCTCCAAAGTTGGAGTCACTGCACTGACCAGGATTCAGCAGAGGTTGCTTGACCATAAAGGTTTGTTCTTTATTTGCTATTCTCAATTTATCAAACATTAACACCACAAGCTATTAAACATAGTGTCATGCCTTGTCCTGCACGGGGTGGCAGGGGCACAGATATTCCCACGTTTATTTTTATTTCAACAAAGTGGTTCCCTAAGCCACTTTACCCAATTTAATTTCATTTTGTTATGTTATTTATAATGTGCCACCAATTTTTATTGCAAACGTTCACATCATGCCTCCCAGCAATCCCATCTAAAATTTTTGTGTTGTTTAATTATGGTTAAATTGTACTTTATTAGAGCTAACTGCAAAAAAAATGTACTTTATTAATTTATGTACTTCATTTGAATTTGGGATTGCTGGATAGCATCTTCCCAATATAAGTGAACAGAAAAATTCTGTTGGAAAATTATATAGAAACATTTTGAAAATACAGAAAGATTTCATTGTTCACTGAATTTGTAATATTCTTCAACAACCATCATCATAATTTTCGATCATGATGTTGACCTGATTTAGATACTGTCCTATGTATGTGTCCATTTATTATTTAACATTCCACTACCAAAAAAAACTTCATTCCAGATATCAAAGTCAATGCAGTGCATCCGGGATATGTTGACACAGATATGACATCACACCAGGGTCCTTTGACAATTGACCAGGGCGCCTCGTCAACCCTTTACATGGCCCTTGACGCCCCAGACACTATCCGAGGCCAGTTCATTTGGGATGACTCAAAAATTGTGGAATGGAAGTAATGTGAAGCTTGGTTTGAAAAAATATATGTTGCATAATATTTGGCAACAATAACTGGTATTATTACTGTAGCCATTATCTAAGTACTCTTATCTGCTTGTTATTGATACCTATGTTTTTGGCGACGTTTTTATTTACATTTAAATAAGTACATTCCATGCAATAGTTTATAAAGTTTATAATAAATTATCATTTGGTATAGCTACATTACGTAAAGAACAACCTATATTGTAATGTGTTGACAAGACATAGATATATCATAATTTATAGATAATGCTTTTATTTTCTCTCTTCAACTACAGTAAACACTAGAATTTATACTATCGAGTATTAGATCATTTGAAGTCTCGTCAACAACTCCAGACATAGCATGTTGTCCTAACAATCATAGTTTCTCTATACATATACCTAAGCTAGAGTACCTATCATATCAGAGTATTTATCTAGTCCACACAATACCGCAACCACTTACACTACCCTAAGTGATAATTTAATAATGCTTATTTATCAGTTGCCTATCTCAACAACCTCTGGCGTTGCGGTTCGAGGAGAGTGACCCTCCCAGGCAAGCAGTCCCGGGAATCGCGGCTGGGGTAAAGAAAAAGAATTCCCCAGCCCTTAGATGTTCATGTGTCGTCACTGTTTGTGGTTCCCACGACACAAGTTATCCCAGTGTAGGGCCAGAAGCAAAGTGTGCGCCGGTTACATAAATGTTTGTTATGTTTATCTGGTAGTTTGTCACAATAAGGCCCTCGAGCCGCGTAATAAATAGCAGTAGCATAACAATTGCGGGATTCGGCAGTCTCCAAACAAAAGAAGCGCGCGCGCCGCCGGCAAGCCAATTATGGCATTTTAGGCCCTTGCGAGCAACCGATGTCACCGTAAGATAGTCAAAACCGTTATTTGATAAACTAACGCGTTAGTTGATCAATTATCGACAGATAGTAAACCAGACCGACAGGGATTACAAATTACGTTTCTTTTGTTCTTACATGTGAACCAAACACGAATACTATTCGGCTCTAGTCTTCACCTACTATCGCAGTGTTTGCCCTGGTATTTCGTTTGCACTTCAAGTTTAAACCAGTTTACTATTTAACGGTTTTAACGGTTAGTTTATCAACTAACGCGTCTTATAGAAAGCAATACGCTACAGTTAACTATCTGTCGATAGGTGACCAACTCACGAGAAAAAAACGTTAGTTTGTCAACTAACGACTTTGACAATCTTACGGTGACAGATACACTATTGCTATTCGAGTTATATTACAAGGACTCGAGCGCGCCGCTCACCTCTATTAAATCTCAGATCGTCTTTAAGATCAGCCATTGAAATCATCACGAAATTACAATAAATTGTATATAGGCCCAGGACATTGTTTCTTACAAACCTACCTACAATGTTTTTCTTCAATAAGTTCGCCTAGGAGTTCATCTTTGTTATGGGAAAAAGTGGACACATGCCTTAGGCGGTGACTAGCTCTTGACTAACACCATACCTACCTAAAAGTACATGTTACCAGTAATATGTTCAGAAGGGATCAGTGGTTCTACGGCAAGATCAGATGATTATGAGTGATAGTGAAGGTGCTGAAGTTAAACCAAAAATGGAGCGTGCGGTAAGTATGTTTTCTGTTTTATCCGCAAATTATTGTGATTCTACCATTATAATGTAATGGATCTCTCTGACGCACAAGCGATGGTCCCAGTTTCGAATGCCGACCGGGGTGGAATTCCTACACGCTCACCTGTCTGTCACAAATCCCGATGCTGAGCGTGTACCAATGAGTCAATCAATGTACCTTAATCGTTAATCGTCATGCTCTTTCCTTTTTGGCGCGAGTCAAAGAAAGAAAGCGCAAATATGTATTAACAGCGAGTTTCTAATTACAAAAATGTATACAAATATGAGGCTATGTTTACCCAGATGGGAATGGCTGCCCAGGACGGATGACATTAGCATTTTGGCATAGTTTAGTCAAGCCAAGAAACATGTTGTACTTGAATTTAACCCAATTTTCCGCAATACGTGATATTTGCTGAAACCTCCCCACCTCACATATACCTCGCGCCACGAATTAAGAGCGCTGGGCGACGTTGGCGGGAATAACTTCGTATATGTACAGGTATTGAAAAATGACTACTGCGCATTCTAGGCCACCGCTCATAACTCGTGGTATAATTAATGGATGCCCCCTAGGCAGTGGATGTGGGAGGCACAGGAGTAAATGGCGTGTTTAAGAAGAGACCTGTACTCAGGAGTGGGTGAATGTCGACTGATTGATTGATCATTGATTTGATGATGTCATCCCTACAGCGAAGTCGCCGCATCTCCACCGAGCAACGCGAGGCAATGCTGGCCTATCTTAAGGCGCATCCCAAACTGATGAAGGGCAAAGGCAAAGCCATGGAGACCTTTGAGCAGAAGACGGACTCCTGGCATGAGCTGAGCAAGATACTGAACGGTATACAGTCGGGACCGAGGAAGACTGCTGAGCGATGGTTGAAGGTAGTTTGCTACGTAAACATTGTACCAATTAGTTTTTTTCTTATGTTTATGCTAACTTGCGATATGAGTCAACTCTGTTAGCAATTTTTATATTTAATTTTAGGGCGTGATAAAGTCCGATTGCCGAGTAGAAGGAATTTCGTACATTGCCCCGTAGCTACTTGTCTGTTTCGCTCGCGTGATATTGCCGTCATGCTCACAATTGAACTGTGCGAGCGCGACGACAATATAATTTACGAACGAATTGAGCGAAAGAGACAAGTAGCTAGGGGTCAATGTACGAAATTCCTTCAACTCGGCGCGGCGGCGGTCTGACTTTAGGCAGTCCCTTTCATCGTTGGTTTGCCTAGTAAGGTTTCAGTTGGATCATATGTTTCCTGTTCAAATTTATTTTTGAAGGAAGTGTGCCTAGCGCTGATACCACCTCGTTTTGGTATTTATCCCTTTTGTCGTGTGATTTACTTCTTCCTTGATTGTTGGCATTTGTATAGCTGCTTGAGTACTTCTTCATTTTTGGTGAACCTTGGTGCGTTGACGATGGCTTTAAGATGTTGTTATGGTGTCGTTGCAGGATTTCCACATTAAAGTGGAATGCACTCCCCTGCACCATCAGGGACAGTCCTACTCTGAATATATTTAAAAGTCGTGTGTAGAAGCATTACCTCTCTTTTGAATTATAGGTAGTATACATAATTACATATAAGTATTTATTAGTGTATATTATAGTAATAGTATATTATAAGTACTTAGTTAATAGTATGTACTCACATAATTTATTTTATTTTTTAATATGTTTGTAAGTATTCGTTTATTTCGTTATATTAGGTATATTATGTTGCACACATAGGTCTACCCCTGCTCAACAAATAACCTTTCCCATCTTAACCTGGTTTGCTGGAAGAGATCTCTTATTAGAGATACGCTCGCCTTTGTACACTATTTTTATGTAACCCTTACTTTTTATATGATTTGTATGCCATAAAGTGAAAATGAAATGAAAATGAAAATAGTATTTATTGAGCCAACTTATAACTAATCAATAAAGGCTACTTATGGTGCATATCTGGTTCATACTTGTTGACTCTTGAACTAGATTCTTAGGAACCTGTATGTCGAGAGTCAAGTGGTTATCACCAAAAGTTGTCTCTGGTAAGTTGCCTCACTATAGGGTTAAGTGAGTGTGTGAATTATGTAATTAATACATTAACAAAATATATTAAAATTATTCAATAATTTAGTGCAATTTATTCTGTTAACACTTTTCAATATTTATGTAAATGATATTGCGAGTCCTGACAAATAAGAATTTCATTGCAAGGTTTAGATTAGTTTCGTTTAGCTGAATGATTTTACAATAAGTAGGTAAGTATTTATCTTTTATCTTTAATATGTAAGTGTCTGAAGGGTTTTATAGGTAGTAAAGTGTTGATTTATGGTTGATCTTATTCAGGTGAGTAGTAAATATCGGTTAGCTATAAGTGACATTATTCTTAGCAGAAGATCTTCGGTTTCACTGTATTTTAATTTTAGAATGAACTTTCGTAACTTGATTTTTACTTCTTGGTAGCTTAGGGGGTAGATGTTAAGAATTTTATTCATTTTATTGTATAGACTAGGTGCTTGTATGTTGTACTGCCTTCCAGCAAATTCGGTTTGAAAGTTAGGAGTTATGCAAACGAATTCAGTTCTACGGCTGGATATTTTGGAGGGATTATAATTTAGATTTGTGTGGCGTCTTAGTGTTGTTTGGTGTATGTATAATTGTCGGACTGTGAGGAGCTCACAGTACTTGTACAGCTCAGCACTAGGGAAGCTGTATGGCTTGAAAGTGGAAACCTTTAGCAGCGATCTTTGTGCTCGTTCCAGTTCGAACAAGTGTGTTTTACAGGCCCCACCCCATGCTGGAATACAGTACGTGAAAACGGATTGTGCAAGCGTATAGTAAACGGTCTTCAAAAGGTAGGGTGGTGCTACATGTCTGAGTTTTTTGAAGATCCAGATTAGCTTTCTCAATCGACCTGCTAGCATTTTAATGTGGGGCTTCCAAGTCAGGTTATCGTCAATGATGACTCCAAGATATTTTACAAATACAAATACAAATACGTTTATTTTGCCAAAATAGATTACAATTGTGAAAACTTACTAATAGCATGTGTGGGTATTCGGATAAATTTTAATATAGTTACTGCGATCTCCGCACTAGGCTAACCTGTATCGCGGAAACCGTCACAAATCGAGTGCCATGAACTTATCGATCGTAAGCGGAAAATTGTGAATTGTGTTGCATTGATTAATTTCATTACGTGCTAGAGTTAGTGTGTGTGAGGTATGACTTTAAACGAATTAATGTGTACTTAAACAAGTTTAAATATACAAAATGATCCTAAAATTGTAAAAAATAGGTTCCTATATTGACAAAAGATTAACAATTTTAATAAAAAATATGTGGTTAAAACGGTTTTATGGTGTTGCTTTTTGCCATGGCAGGGCATTGGCAATTAATGTTACTGTAATCTTTGCAACTATGCACTTTGATCTCAAAGTCGGGGGGTGGTTGCCCTCTATTAATGATAGAGAAGGTTAAATATTGTGACTTAGATATATTAAGAGTGAGGAGATTGTTTTTGAGCCAGGATGAAATAATAGCAAGCCCCGTCTCTGCATGACTACGAGCTAGGTCCCACGAAACCCCATAAATAAATTATGAAGGTTACTAGCTTTTCCCCACAGCTGTCCAGATTGGCTTTAGTACCGTTTTATTTATTAGTAGTTTATTGTTTACTGAAATCCGATACTAACCATGAGTACCTAAGCCGTAGCAATAAGATAAGGAATTTATCTTAAGTACATTTTACTGACGTTATATCATATCTTTCATATCTCCATACTAGGGCACGCTTACGGTTAAAAATTTTGATACCCGGTTCTAGAAGCAGTCGCACCTGGGTATCCCGGTTCTCCCGGTTCCGACTGATAAATAAATGTATGATCAAATAAATCACAGATTAACTGAAGATTATTTGTTAAATTATATTAAATCAAGTTGGTAAATTATAATAAATCAACATTTATTAGCTTACTAATCAGTCATAGTTATCATGATATTAAATTAATGTCAAACACTGCCACATTTTCCGAATAAAATACCAAAAAGATGCCGACATTTTAAATGGTAGTATTTAAATGACCGTAAATCTAGTTTTTGATAGACAAAAATACTTATTTTGCCTGACAAAATTCCCCATTGAGCGTCAAGCTGAAACTAATGAATTCCGCAACTAGAAAAGTAAAAAACAGAAACTTGAAAACTTTAATACTTCCAACTTGAAAACACAAAAGGAAGTTTCAGTAAGTTGTCATTAAAACTATTCATACTACAAAAGTTGAGAAGAAGTATTTTTATCAGCCAAATATTGGCTTTGAAAAAATGAAGTGAATGGTTTCGAAGAAGTCAGAAATAAAAGTAATCAAATGTTGTGCAGTAATTATACTAAAAAAAAATGACATATTATGTTACGATTCATAATTGAATGAACTATAAACACAAAAGTTACAAAGGGGAGTCCCAGTCCCATACTACGGTAATGTGGATGTGGCCATTTCAAAATTGGGTACTTTTTCACTTAAATTTTAATTTCGTAAAATACTGCCACAAACTGCCAGTTTCATAAAACGTCACTATAATCTGCCAGAGGTTAATTTACTGGACTAATACTGCCAAAAAGGCAGGAAACTGCCACATATGGTCACAGTGCCCGTGGTGAGAAAACAAAGGTACACGCGGGGGGCAGGCGAGGGCGGCGCGAGAGTGCGACGAGTGCGACGAGTGCATCAGTCTTAACCCACTTGTTACTAGCGTTTGATAAAACGATCAATTTTATTTCATAGGATTTGAACCTTATCTAAAGTGTTAAAGTTCAAAATCGCGAAATGTACATTTTCAAAAATCCCGTAAAATCTGGTTTTAAACTCGCGCGACGTTGCCACCTCGTAAATTTGTGAAGTAAATTGTAATTACACGTTTACGGCTCTCCCTCGCTTGATTTGAATGCTATTATTGCGGAATTAAGTAATTTCTGATGTTTCTAAAGAACCCCCGGGGAACCGGGTATACTTCTTCGGAACCGAGTTTGCAGATATCTTGGGAAGCCCGGGTATACCCGCGTGCATGCCGTATCGTACCGATATCGTACAAGAAACCTTAAGCACTTAAAGAAATAAATCAAAAACAAAATAACATAAATGTCAGGACGTGGATTCGAACCCAGAACTTAAAGATTGTGCAACCGATATCAAACCAATTGTGCCACCACAACCAAGCTGCGAAATCTGCGATCATATTTGATCATCATTAGATATATCGCGGGGATGTTGAAAAACGTCCCTTGTCCACACAGATGTTTATCTGCTTTAATAATATTTTGCGTAACTTGAGATTTACAAAAGGCTGGACACAACTCTGCCTCTGTTGTGATTTTTAGGGTTCCGTGCCCAAAGGGTGAAAACGGGACCATATTACTAAGACTCCGCTGACTTTCTGTCCGTCTGTCACCAGGCTGTATCTCATGAACCGTGATTGTTAGACAGTTGAAATTTTCACAGATGATGTATTTTTGTTGCCACTATAACAACAAATACTAAAAAACAGAATAAAATAAATATTTAAGGGGGCTCCCATACAATAATTCTTTCAATACCACATACAAACTTATGAATGTACCTGGTTACAGGTGTAACCTGGGTAGAGTGTGAAAGTAGCCGCAAACAACATTTTGCTATGTAAAATCCAAACCATTTATTCCACACCATCCCTACCATTGTACAGTGGTACGGAACCCTTCGTACGCGAGTCCGACTCGCACACACCATAGTACCACACCTACACAAAAACCACAACTAATCTATTGTTTTATCCCAAGTCGTTCCAAGACTGGAAGAGCGACGTGAAGGCGAAACAGGTGCGCACACGCACTCGGCCCGGAGTGACGTCACTCAACGACTACGAGAGAGACTTGCTGCAGATGCTGCAAGAAGGAGGGGAGCTGGACAGCGAGGACCCGCTGAACGTGAGATGCTCTCTTTTTATATATCTCTCTCTCCCAGCCCAGCGTGACGTCACTCATCGACTACGATAGAGAAATCTGACATTTCTGTTAATTAAGTATTAAATATTCAGAAAACCAACAGCTATAAAAATATTTTTTTTAAAACTAAAATGTAAATAGAATAGAATAGAAAGTTTTAGGTGTAAACATTTAAATTAAGTATGTAAATCAAATCAAATGTCTTAATTATCTTAGATATTTACATAATAATTAGCAAACGTCATTTTTTGCAAATGTTGTACGGTTCTTGCGTACATGCATTATATTTTCGAAAATAAATTGACTTACTACAGTTAGTATGTGAATTGTGTGACATTTGGAAGTGAGAATTGTATACACTTGGTTTTACCAGCAGCAGCGTTTAACAATAAATTATTAACTGTGAACCACTTCAAGCAAGGTTAAAGAAAGACTAACATCACCATTAACATCATCAAAATCTTCTTTTTGTCCTTCAATTTTGAAGACCATTGAAGTATCATCATCATCAACAAACAACCCTATGCCAGTCAATTTCTCCACCATGAAAGGCAGATCGTTAAAAGGTACCCCGAAGATGCACCCGATACCGATACCGATATATCGGTGATATTTCAGGTTTGTCGACATATCGGCATCGGCGATATTTTTATGGCCGATACAAGGATACTTTTGAAAATTCTCGCTTTAAAAATGTAATGTAACGTGTTATTTCGTCTATTTCGTTGCAAACGACGCACGAACTGGGCTCGGGGAAACCCCGCGCTCTATTTTAAAACAAACATATGATTAAAGATAAGATTACCTACTAAAACTGTATCAACCTGGCTTTTTTATATTACCTAATTTAAAAAAATAACCTGTATTTTATCTATTTAACCAACATTTTTTAATTCAATAAGCGTATCAGTATCGGTATCGCCGATATTTTTATAAGCGTATCGGTATCGATATCGTCTCGTCAGAAAGGCGTATCGTTGCATGCCTAAAGAAAGGACCATAGTTTAGTGCTTGCTCCATAATTTTCTCAAATATTTAAAAATTGCCTTGGCCTTTTTCACCTCTCGGAGGTCTGTAGACACAAACAATAACTATCTAACTCAACATTGAAACATTGAAATTATTGGTAAGTGTCAATTACATGTCAGATTATAAATAAAAAATTGATTAATATACATCTGTATAAAAAATGTCAGACACATAAAAATGCATTCCATAAATTAAGATACCATTATTTAAAATTAAAATTGCCATAAAGTATTACATTAAATTTGAATTGTATTAAATTAAATTAGTTATTCATTGTATTAAATTGGAATCACATTTTATATTGGTCGCTTCGAACTCAGCGAATGAGTAGAAGGTTTGCTCGACAAGCCAGTGTTTCAGTCGCTTTTTGAAGCATGCGGAATTAGGCACAGATTTAATATGTTCTGGTATGCGGTTGTATACTGTCGGACCCATGACGTGTGTCAACTTCGATGACTTGGCCAGGGTGTGTGAAACCGTCCTGAGCCTGTGACCGTTGCGGGTCGCGTGTCCGTGGATGTCGTGATGCCTGCAGAAAGAGTGGATGTTCTCGTGCATATACACGGCCACCTGGAGTATGACGATGGACGGGAGCGTCAAGATGTGCAGCGCTTTAAAGTGAGGTTTTACCGACACGTCCCGGCGGACCTGGACTATCGCTCTCACGGCTCGCTTTTGCATCCTGAATGCTCTCTCCCAGTCCGCCGCGCGCCCCCACAGCTCGGCTCCGTACTGCAGCAGCGAGTGTACCGTGGCGAAGTAGCACGCGCGCGCCACACTGCGCGGCACCGTGCGCACCAGCCGCCGCAGCGCAAAGCATGCGCCGCTGAGTCGCGCGCACATTCGCGCCACGTGAGCGCGCCATGTGAGTCCACGGTCCAGCTCGAAGCCCAGGAACGTTGTCGCTTCCACCTGATCGACCCGCATTCCGTCCACTTGGACGTTCAGTGGGACGAGACGGCGACCTGATAGGTCGAAGTGGAGGAAGTGAGTTTTTCTTTATGTTGAGAACGAGACCGTTGTTACGGAACCAGTGAGACAGTTCAGTGATAGTATGGTTTAGGCTTTGTTCAAGGCCTCCAATTGTCCTGTCAGTGATGATTCCTGCCACGTCATCTGCGTACATGATTAATTCGCTGGAGGTCATCGCTTGTGGCAGGTCATTCAGAAGTAATGAAAATAGTATGTTGGATACCGAAGAGCCTTGAGCAACCCCCATATGTGTCATCACCGGTTCTGATCTCGTTCTCCCGCCATCACCAACGACGATCTGCGAGCGTTTTCGCAGGAAGTCTGTTAGTAGACATAAAGGCCCCCCGACTATACCGTAGTGACGGAGCTTAGCGGCGAGCACGCCGTGATCGGCAACATCAAATGCTTTCGAGAGGTCACAGCAGAGAATTGCGACCTGGAACTTCCTCTCTCTTGCCTCGAGCACTCGGCGCACCACCTCCCGCGCCAGTGCAGTCGTCGAGCGGCCCGCGCGGTACGCATACTGTCGCTCCGACAGCGCATCAGTCGACGCGAGGAATTCAAGAAGTCGGGCGCTGAGACCATTTTCGAGGATCTTCGACACCGTGGGTACTACGGCCACTGGTCTGTATCCATCGATATTCTCCCTTTCCTTTCC
The DNA here is from genome assembly GCA_949825045.1 of Argyresthia goedartella. Lineage (NCBI taxonomy): Eukaryota > Metazoa > Arthropoda > Insecta > Lepidoptera > Argyresthiidae > Argyresthia > Argyresthia goedartella. The sequence goes on from OX463834.1 coordinate 22,876,937, forward strand.
CCTTGAATATCGGAGCGATTTTGCTCCTCTTTAGCGCTGTTGGGTACACGGCTCGTCTAATGCACTCGTTGAATAATTCAGTGAGAACTGGTGCCAACGGTTTAACAGCTAGATGGACGAGTTCCATCGAGGTCTCGTAGATATCCTTGGTAGGCTTATGCGGAATCCGAAAGGATATGATGCGATGTACCTCGTCCGCTGTAAACAGGCGCAGTCTCAGGGAGCGGTCGGCAGGTGGGCGGGCAGCGTGCAGGGCACGACAGGCGCGCGGCACGTCGGCAGCCGGGGCTCCGCACGCGGCGGCGGCACCGGCGAACCGAGCGTTCATCGCGTCCACCACGGCTTGCTTGCTGCTAAATTTAATGCCGTTTGAGTCTACGGCCACATCCGTGAAGTCTACACAAGTACGGTTGCTTTTCCCTCGTTCTTTGTTAATCACGTTCCACATGGCTTTACTCACGTTCGTGCTGGACGTGATTGCGCTCGTGTAAAATTGTGCTCTTTTATTTTTGACCAGGTTGTCGTATTGGTTTTTTAATTTGTCAATGAGTTCCGTAACAATGGTATCATCAGGATGAGCAGACGAGAGCTCCAGAACGTCGAAGAGCAATGATTGAATGTTTCGAAGCTCATGTGTAACCCATGATTGGCGTGTTGGGTGTGGTTTTCGTGTGAGTGGAAAGCAAATGTCGTACTTGTTGCTAATTACAGAAATCACAGACGCGGCCAAATCCTCGATCGACTCACCTTTTTGGCACCAAATGTGCTGCCAGTCCACACTCGCAATAGACGCGACGAAATTGCCGCAGTTAGCCTGCGTGCGCTGGCGCACGGTGCGGACGGGTGGCGCAAGCGCGCGGGGGCGGCGCGTGACGCGCGCGCGCACGGCGAGGTGGTCGCTGAGGTGCGTGCTGGCAGGCGCCGCGCACACCGCGCCCTCGGCAAGGTTGCTGTACAGGTGGTCGAGGCTGGTGGCGGTAGTGGCCGTCACTCGCGTGGCGAAGTCTACCTCGTTCCTCATGCCGTGGGCCGACAGTATATCGTGGAGCCGATCCTTCTCGGACGAATCCTCAATCCAGTCTATGTTTACGTCCCCGACAATAATGCAATCTAATTCGATGTCACATAGCTTGTCGAGCAAATCATCTAAGCACCTTAGGAAGTCATTAGTTTTACTACCATTAGAGTAGATACATACAATCATTAAATTATAGTCTGTTACATTTATAGCCGAGACTTCAAAGTATTCTTCCACTGATAGTGTGGTGAAATCAATATTTTCAACTACTTTTAAAGTGGACTTGACGTAAATACAAGACCCGCCGTGTGATAACTTAGACCTACTATATTTAGATATGAGCGCGTATCCATCTATATTAGGTAACACTTTCAAAATTTTCATTCGTCAGCCAATGCTCCGTTATAGCAAGAATGTCACATGCAAGGTCACTTTTAAGAAGAACTTCTAAACGCTGTGTTTTCTTGTCTAATGACCGTATGTTTTGGTGTGAGATTGTAAGTACGCTAGGATCACTTGTTGCTATGCGCGATGATGAGTCACGCGCGGCCGGATCGCTCGCGCACAAAGCCGCTTGCGCTGGTAGTGTCTGTTCACGAGGTCGGGCCACGGGAGTGGAGTTCGCCGTTGTCATCGTTGCCCCGCGGAGTTTCGCGGGGGCGTGGACGAAATCGCATCCAGTCGGAGAACCGGACTCGTGGTGGCCATACAGCAGGCGAGCTGAACGCCGGGTACAGGCTCTCTGGGATTCCTATGATGAAGGATGCGTGCCTTTTTGACATAATTTCGCGCTTTTCAACATAGAAGTCTTCGCTACTTCTAATTTTGTTTAAGAATTTGGTCACATTATCTGTCGTGGTTTGGGGTGTGAAGGACCAGGCTTGAATGTACTTCAGGGATTCCACCGTCTGTAGCAAGTCATCTTCTTTTCCTGTTCCTACAGTCACTGCACGCTGGCTACGTCTACGGGCACGTTTTGATTTGACCGTTTCCCATTGGTCTTCAGTCGAATTAGTAAATGTGTCAGACGAATACTGATCCGTAGGGGTGTTGGTGGAGGCGAGTGGTTGTATTTGGGTCATCGGTTGGTCGTTTGTAGTTGAGGTATTTGGGTCATCGGTTGGTCGTTTGTAGTTGAGATTTTCGTGGCCACATCCTCAGCCGGTGGCGGTTGGCTCGGCTCGGGTGTTGGCGGAGTGGTGGCGCTGGCGTTGTATAACGAAGCGCGCGCAGTAGGTTTGGCACCAGTCAGCTTCGCAGCGTTGAGTTTACCGCTTGCGGTGACGGCAGCTTTTAGACGTACTTGTCTCACCGGGCGCTGCAGCGCTGTCTGAGCGGCCGCTTGTTGAGCGCCCTTGGGGGTAGTCGTAATCGCCGCTGTCGATGATTGCGGTAAAGTTAACTTCGTAATTAGGCTGTTTTGAGCCTCAATTTTTGTTTCGAGTGCACTGACTTTAATCACTAGCGCGGATATCGTAGTCGTCAACTCGCGTACGGCGTTTTCAACAGCTTTTGCAGCCATATTGTATTAAATTTCGCGCCAATAGTCACGATCGGGCGTTCCCCCACTACAGGATACCTCTATTTGTCTTTCAACAGTAAGTGCAAGAATATCTTTCCGTTGTTTCACCTTAATATTATTTTTCACTAAGATTAAAGAACCACCTCTATCAGCAGTCTTTCTATTGTAACAACTGACAATTTTGGAGTTATTTATGTTAAAATACATATTTACCTTTAACCAGTGTTCTGTAATACAAATGAAATTGAACATTGGTTTCAGAATTATTTAGAAATAAATCCAATACAAGTTCTTTGCCAGGTAGTCTTGCATGTTTTGATGGGTAATATTTAAGTAGGGCTTACCCTTTAAAAAACTATATAGCAACATGCCTCTTTTGCTTCAACTATCTATATATAACTAAGGCCGTTCTCCCATTTCGATAAGCATAGGCAACTAGTGTCCTACGTGAGTCTCGTTCAGACTAGTCGCTGCGAGAACTATCTCACATACATTTGAAAGCAGTCCCGCCACCACGCTACCGCTATCCTGCATTGAAATGTATGTGAGATACTTCGTGGAGACTAGTCTTCGAGACTCACGCCTATGGGTATCGTGATGGGAGAAGGGCCTTACTTTAGCACACTCCGTCTCCTCCAGCCCTCGTTCAACTCGATGGATCTGGAGCCTCTGGATTTGAAGCCGCACCTCTCGGCGTCCGAGACGCCGCCGTCAAGTCCCGAGCCCAAGTACAGGGACAGCAAGCGCCGGAAAAGGGACAAGCCGCACGACGAAGCCGGTACGTCACGGAAATCTAATAATCGCATGTGATTTTCTAAGGGCATTGAAGCCCCTCATTTTGCAAATAGCCTAAATTGAATAACACATTACTGCAGAATATTTAAATGATAATCAAATAAAAAGATGGAAAAAACTAAGCCGGATATTAAAATGAATGAATAGATATCTATAATTTAACATCTATGTAATGTAGAAACTGCATCAAAATGTCTAAATAGTTTCTAGAAGCCCTCAAGCATCAACCATTCTGGCTGCTGCAGCGCCCCTTGGTCTTCAACCGTAAAACATATCTAAAAACCTGCTCTGAAATTATAGCCGTTTAATGCAAAAAACCGCATCGAAATCAGTCCACTAATTTTCCAGGAAAATGGTAACAGACATACATACATACAAACCCACACATACAACCTCTCACCCCAAACGCTTACCCCGACATCTACCTCCTCCTTTCCGTTCCGTCCTAGGTGGGCGTGGGTAATAGTAGATTGTATAACAAACAAGGGAGCAAAATAATGTTTTTACGGCGAGGGCGCTATTTTGAATTCAGAGCGAAACGAGCGATTTTACAACCCCGTGGGAAAAGCGAGGGGTTATTTAATAGAATCGTGAGTAAGCGAAGAATTCAAAGTACTTCGCCCAAGGAAAAAATATTTTAGCTCCCGAGTGATACACCCAACTTGTCATGAGAAAATAAGTAAGAGACGCTTTAAAGTACTAATTAAATAAGTTTAATTCATAAAAAAATACATAAGAACGCAAAAAATATGATACCAACACCAATTACAAACTTATATTTAAATTTGACACATTGGCGCAATTTTGAAAATGTATGGTACTCTTTATTTGGGACCGATATTGTTGTCGATTTATTTATATTTTTTCCGGGTTTTTATGAGTAAACAGGTATGACAATATTTACTTCTATTTTAATAGTTTCTGGACTACATAATAATAATAATACCTACTTTCACAAATTTTCAATCACCAACACATTTTTCATAAACATTTGTAAATGTAAACAATAATGTTTACAGATGAACTGAACGTAATTCGCGCCATTTTTTTTTAAATTATTATCATGTTGGCGCGCCTTGCTGTACTGCCAACGGTAACGTAAAGCCAAGAATTCATAATACAACTTGCGTTCGATGTATCATAACGTAACGTGGCCGAGCAGACGCCGACCGACACGTGCCGTGCCCGGCCAGCATTCGCGGAGAGAATGTATCTGGCACGTTAGATGTAAATAAACGGTGTCTGACACGCCCAATGTCTGCCCAATAAACCGAACATAAAGCTTGTGCTTTAAAAAAAATCAACGGCTGCTATCCGTCCCGCTTCAAGGTTTTGTGGACCCTCAGTCGACACGATATATACCAGGAATAAGAAATGACCTAATATGGAACCTTGTGGAACGCCAATTTTGACTTCTGATCCATCAGATTTAACACCGTTGACTGCCTGTTGAATTATATTGCTTAGGTATAATTCTTAGTAGATCCAACGCTTTATTTCTAACTCCGAAATTATTTAATTTCATTAGTAGCGTATCATGATCCACACAATCAAATGCCTTCGACAGATACGCCTATATATAGATACTGTGCGGCTTGCCATGTAGAATAAATATGAGACATCAGGGTAATACCAGCATCCGTATTTGATTTACCCCTAGTGAAACCGTATTGCTTGGCATGGAGTTGTTTTATACGGTTGAAGTGTGAGAGCATTTGATTGAGTATAATCTTTTCAAAAATTTTACTTCGAAGGATCACCCTCGCCTCCCGACTTGAACAGTGTATTTCATGAGGTCTGGGAAAGCTCCATCATCAACACATAAATAAATATTTAAGCTAGGTGTGGGGCTACAACAAGTATAATTGAACCATTGACTTTAGATGATATACCCCACAGGTCTTCAGTATTTTTTAAGTTAAGTAATCTATCTAATCCACGACTCTCCTTTTGCCATTAGGTATGCTTATGATTTAAAAAAAAAAAACGGTCAAGTGCGGGTCGGTTTCGCACACGAAAGGTTCCGTACCATCGTATAAGAAAAAAAAACACTAAATCCTGAATAATAAAACCAAAACAAAAAGAAAAACATATGTGTTCGCTGGGAATCGAACCCGGAACTTCAAGATTGCGAAATCGATATGAAACCGACTGAGCCATCTCAAAGTTATTAAGAACAGCGCAATTTAGGGTGATATTGAATCATGATGCTATGAGGTATTTCGCAGGGGCAGGGATTTAAAAAAAACAGTCGCTTGTGAGGGGACCCCCTTTAATTTTCAAAATTGCGTGTAGTTCATTATTTGTTGCTGTTGCGGCAACAGAAATGCACATTCTGTGAAAATTTCAGCGCTCTACCTATTGATCCGGTAGAGCCCGGTGACGGACGGACGGACAGACAGACGGACAGCGGAGTCTTAGTAATAGGGTCCCGTTTTACCTCTTGGGTAAACCCTAAAAACGACCGCCCGCCTGGATCCGCGCTTTTGCAGATGACACACTGAAAGACGGTTCAATGCGAACTTGCTGGCAGCCTGCCTTGTAGTCTCATTTATGAATAAGATGTCATGTCATGTCATGATGCCTACCTACACTATGAAGTTATCTATGTGCAAAACCTCTGCGCTGCGCTGCCAGGAGCTGCACCCTCGCTTCGCAGCGTACGCGCAGGGGGGGTACTACCAACTCTTATAGCAGGACCTAAACTGAACTGCACTGCTTTTCTGTACTAAGAATAGTACGAAAAAGCAGGGCAGTTCAGTTTAGGTCCTGCTATAGGAGTTGGTATTAACCCACCAGGCTTCATCTAGGATCTACTCAAAGAACTCCTTCGTCGACATATACGAGGTCTTCCCCGTGAGTGAAAGAGTTGACACGAAAATATCAATGATGAGACCTCAGATAAATAAAACTCTTTCTAAAACTCTTGCTTTGCTTAGGTATTTGTCTAGGAGAACCCCTTTTAGGGTCGGTGTTGGGCTGTGTGTGTGCATCCACTCATGTCCTGCATTATCTTTTATTTCATCTTATCATCTTTTCAAACCTCAACATCAATTTCCTAATTAAGTCGACCTCTGTGGCGCAACGGTTGTGGCGAGAGGTCCCGGGTTCGATACCCGGCTGTGGATAAAGAAAACAAAAACTCCAGGTTTTGGATGTTTAGATATGTTAACGCCTAGCATCTGTGTGCGTTCGTAAATACGCACCCACACATACGCATCCCAGCGTTTGACGTAGCTGCGGGTCTTCGCAACTTTTTCGCATGATACCTTGCATTATATTCATCTTTTAACCACGAACGTGTGCGCATCGATATGCCACTAAAACCAAGTCTTGCCTACATCATTCACCACTCCAGCTAGGAAGCAGGAACCTGATTAGCCAATATATATGTGTGTGACGTCGCTGTTTTTGGTTCCCACGACACAGGGTATCCTAGTGTGGGGCCAGAAGCAATATACGTGCATTTATGTAAATGTTTATGTTTTATTATTGGCAGTCTTACAATTTGAAGTTTTTGTAGAATTAACTGTATTTGGACAGCTCTCCTTCGATAGTGTGAATTTGTTGCCCGTTACCACTACCCAGGGGACCGTGCAGGGCGGTGGGATCCAAGAATTGCCTGCGGGCGTGAGCACCTGCTGATGGATACAAATGTGCTTACACGCAACGTCTCTGTTTTTAGACGATAGGGAAGAGCGTGAAATTCGCGCGATGGAGGATCAAGCGACGAGTCTCAACCGGATGGCGAGCGCAATAGAGAGAATCAGTGAGGCCGTCGTGCAAGCTTTAGATAGGTAAGTTCATAGTCAAACCAAGAAGTTAGGTGTTTAAATAAATGAAATGTAGCTGATCAATGTCCTCACCGAGGGGCAAGGCCTTTACCCGGATACGAGTGAAACTAAGCCATACTCCACTACGCTGGCTCAGTGCGGGTTGATGGAGGGGTCTCGGGCTAGTGACCAACCCGAATCTGAAGTTATCAAGCTGCCCTATTGGGGCACAACTTTTACGGCGACTATTGTATTTTATATAGTTCATGTATACAAGGTTATTTCTGGACTCCTAGCCAAACTTTTTCACATTATGCCTAGTCCTGCCATAAATTCTGTCCCTGCTTAAAATATTCCTAGCTCAAAGTAAAACAAACAAATAGTAATAAAATATAGTTTGGTATATTCTTTATTTCCTAATTAACTAAATAAAAAGGCAACCTTTTCAAAGTGACCACCTTTTGCCTTCACACACATCTTCAATCGATCCGGCCACTCGAATAACAGAGGTATCGAAGCCGCCACTGCCACCAAATCACGTTTTAGCGACTCGACATTCCGTTAGGTTTCGAGCAGGCCTTCTCCTCTAAAACTGACCACAATCGGTAGTCCAAGGAGTTGAGGTCGGAACTTCCTGAGGGCCACGCGATAAACTCCGGCAAATTGTCCTTTAGCCACTGTTGAGTGGTTCGTGCTTTGTGTGCCGGGGCTGAGTCTTGTTCAAAGATACAATGGTCTTTGGAAAACATAGTCCGAGTGAGTGGCTTCACAACAGGCTCCAAAATGTCGATCTGGTAGTTTGCCGCTTTCGTTTTTACGCCTTGCTGGCAAAAATGGAGCTTGGTAACACCCTCGTATATGACTGATGCCGGAATGATGGCCTCTTTCCACCTTATCAACCTTCTGCGAAGCCTGCTGAGAGCTGTGAGCGTACAACATGTCATTTTGACGGTTGTATTTCTCTTCAACGGCAAATAACCAAAATATATATACCAAAATACCAACCACTACTACTCTACTATGCCCCAAATGATAATTATGTGTCAGCAGGAGCTGAGCCACTTCCTATTGCCTCAGCAACATTATCAATGTAAAATTAGGTACTAACCTTGTATTTTTCTTGGCAATAAACGTTATTATTATTATTAAATATTTTCTCGTCGGTAAACAAGATTCTTTGGTGGGCACCAAATAATCTTGTTTACCGAAGCACCCTACGGGTGGACACCCGTAGCGTGCTTCTGAAACAACTTTTTCGCTCTGGTCGCTCTTATGTTACGTAAAGCTGCTGTCAGGCGATGTCATGGAGACATTTTCTGCTTGCGAAGAGGATTTCTTCTGATTCGCTCAGCAACAGCTTTAATCGCCGCTGGCCTCCTAGAAGCACGAGGGCGGCCGCTTCTGGGTCTGTCATCGATAGAGGACATCTCGCTGAATCGTTTGATGGTACGATATACGAATTTGATAGTGATTCCTAGTGAACGCAACAGACTGAAGATATGGATCGGCGTTTTGTTGCACTTGTGTAGAGCTATAAAAGCGACTCGGTTTTCCTTCACACCCCACTCCATGTCTTCTGCTTGGATTCGTGCCGTCAAGTGAGGCTTTCCTAGAAGACCGAAGCCTATTTATGTCATACGAAAACAAAAACATATCAAATGACATTCGGTTTTCTAGACTAGTATTCAAAAGTTTGGGACAGTATTTATGGCCAGACTGGGTAGTATTGCTGGAGTACAATCAATTTATGAAATAAAAAACGATTTTTTGCATCCTGTCGCCAATTTAACCTGACACAAATTAAAATTATGCTCAGTAACGCGTTGTTCACCGCGCGCACCGCCCTTTATTATTATTCTCGGTCGCTCGCGGCTCGCGGCGCCTTGAGGGCAAGGGTTGGTTGGTTGAGGGTAGTTAGGACCCGAGTGAGCGAGACAGTCAGCGTGCCTACACTAAGTAACAACGCTCGCTGTCTCGCTCACCTCACGAACTTGGAACTTCATTCATCTACTCCTTTTTGCGTGACATTAGCCAAATAGAATATCTAATATTTGATATTTGTTTGTTTGTTTCAGATTTACACATTCCAATAACAACCGACAGTTCTAATTCATCCCAGATTGATTTAATCTTCTCTAAACTAAGTGCAGTGCCTGTGAAAATGCATTTTAATTTGTTTTCGTGTAAGTTTCGCCAAGTCCAGCGTTTAGGCTGAGGTTTAAATATTATGTTAACAATCTTAACTTGAAGTAAAGCACTTATTAGAAATAATTCCCATACAATTGAGAACTGTGTCTTTGTATAATTCAGACGTGTTTGGTAATGAAAAAAGTTTGTTGGTATTAATAATAATAATATTAATTTCATATTTGTTCTTTAATTAATAGTACATATTCGTAGGTACCAGATAGACTTACTATATAAAAATGTCCTACGTTTATTCCATTACGTTCGGTTGATTGGAACTGTCCAACAGAATAAAGGCATTCCTAAAAGATAAGTTTATTACAAATACAGAAATACTGGGAATGAAAATAAAAAGGTTTTCCATGTAATTAATAATTTCTTGTTTTACTCAAATGTAATCAACGAGTTTACATGGTTTTAAAATCTTCTACCTTTGTGAGCCTAGACGAATGAAAAAGGTACTTAATTCAAAATATCAAAAGATTATATGTATGATCTTAGGATTTATTACTAAACCGTTACACATAACTTAAAAAAAACATAAATTTAAATGACTTAAAAAGTGTACAATACGTACAATTATATGACACAAAATCTCAAAATAAATTTTCCTTACAATGGTTTCTATACATGTTAATAATAACATTTGGTATGTTGTTTTCCCGAATAATAGGCACCTAATAATTTACATTACGTGTACGTACATTTTTATTGTACTTTAGTTTAGTTTTTAATTAAGAGAAAAGCAAATAAATAAGGGTTATCGAAATCGACATTAGGTAGAGTACTGTTATTCTTATTACTAAGGCTCTAGTATGCAGTAGGTATGTTAAGTCGGCGCTGGCTTTGGTCATAAGACCAATGCCAATCAGGGCAGCGCCAGATAACGATCGAAAGTAAAGTTTTCGTCAGTACAAACATCCTGTCATTCTTGTTTTGCAAAATCTCAGTCAAAGTTAACGACCGCCCGGCCAAAAACAACGATTGTACCCTCCGATAAAACTATACAAATACAACAAATTGTAAAAACAAAATGGCTTCATTATCTCGTGAACACAAAATGGACTACAATAATGATAAAAAAACTGCAAAATAGCGACATTTTAAACTAGTTTAGGGATAATCGTATGTTCAGTCGACAACGGATTAAAAGAGAGACTAAACTACACAGCAAGACACTAGTATACCTCGCGCCACGAACTAAGAGCGCTGGGAGACGTTGGCGGGAATTACTGCGCATATGTACAGGTATTGAAAACTGCCTACTGCGCAATCAAGGCCACCGCTCATAACTCGTGGCGCGAGGTGTAGTAGTTATTAATTTAGTTCAGTTCGAAAAAAAAAGATGGTTTATCATAAGTAATCTAGATAAATGAGGGAGTACTAGAGTGGTTTTTGAAAACCTAAGGTATAATAAATGCTATTATACACGTTGGCCCAACATCGGTGGTACATGTTTTTACATAAACACTTCAGTCCTAAAATTTTAAGGTCATATTTATCTATGAAATTATTTTTTGTTTAAATAAAATGATTTTTTTAAATTGAATTAGTTAAAAAATTAAAACTCACTGCAGAACTAACTTTTAAACTATAAACAATTTGTGAAACAAAGACGACCTTAATTTGTTTGGACATAAATCACAAGTAAAAAAATTTTTTGGACCACTGAAGTTGGACCATTTGAAAATAGATAATGTTGTGTATTCTTTTTTTATCCTATTAAATTAAGTTGGAAAGTGAAACGTATTTTGATGAATGAAATAACGTACAAATAGAAAAGGTTGAGGACTTTATAGAGTAGTACAGTATTATAATATCTACGATATTTTATACGCAGCCATCGGCAAAGGTATTGCAGCCACACTGTAACTACTGAAATTATTAAATAAAGCTCGGGTCAGACTATGACGAAAATATTCTGTCTTTCCCAAGCCTAAGGTCATTGAACCCGTCCGGCGTCCTTTACATGTATAATATACTTAACTTAATACTTTTCTCGCACCAGCAAATATATAAAAATATTGACTATCATATTTGGAAGAATTATTTCGTATATAAAATTTGCGCGATTTTTCTATTAGCCATATTCAAGAACAAAGCGTAAATTGTTATTTACGATTTTTCCCGGATTGTCCTTAATGTCTGTCTGTTCGTCGGCGTGTATGTAATGAACCATAATAGCTAGTTGAAATTTTCACAGAATGTGTATTTCTGTTACCGCTGTAGCAACAAATAGTGAACTATACGCAATTAAAAAAAATAAGGGTGCCCTCACACAAGAGACGTGTTTTTTGCGTGTAAGTATTATTCTACGAAGTTACGGAACCTTTCATGTGCAAGTCCGACTCGCACTTGGCAGATTTTTTTATCTAACAAAACATAAAAACTGGTCAGTTTTCTTTAGTTTTCAAAAGCGATATCGTAGAAAGCGTCTCACGCCTTTACTAATTAAGTTGGCAGAGGCACACTAAGGGCTAATTTACCAATATATGATGATATAATAAATACCCCAAGGCTCCGTATCATATAGATAACTCAGAAGAGCCATCAATATTGTAATAAGTTTGCACCCTGATGAATACATATGTATTTGTATATGTCGCCGTAAGATAGCCAAAACCGTTAGTTGATAAAGTATCGACAGATAGTAAACCAGACCAACAGGGTTTAGAATATACGTTTCTTTTGTTCTTACATGTCAACCCAACACGAAGACTATTCGGGGGCTTCGCTGCAATCGCCCCCTCTAATCTACACCTAAGCAACCGCGGTGTTTGCCCTGGTATTTCGTTTGCAATCCAAATTTATACCAGTTTACTATTTAACGGTTTCAACCGTTAGTTTTCAACTAACGCGTCATATAGCAAAAAAACCGTTAGTTTAAAACCTAACGGTTTTGACTAGAGGCATCACAACTAAACCAAGTTCAAACGAGTTTTAAAATAGAACCCAAAAGCTCGGGTCTCGCGACGGTACGCGATGATACGTGGTACGAGTCGGTACGATACGCGACGGTACGCGACGCAGCATCTTGGTTTCGTTCTTCGCCGCCGACGCGTGCTTCAGCGTATCAACAGACCATTCTCGACGTTGCGCGAGACCCAAGCTTTACAATACATACCTCAGGAACAAGAGACGCCGGACTTCAAGCTGTCATTTTACTTTGTTAGTTTTGACGCCTTAAGAATTGCTCACACTGTACCCTGATAAGGGATAGCCAGAGCTGAAGGATCTCATTAGGATCCCACTCTACATTGAGATCTAGGGCCCCATTACAGATGATTGCACCAAAGGGCAAAAAATGACGTGTTCGGCTTGTCGCGACGCCAATTTTCTTTGGACTCACGGCATTTTGCGTCCTTGGGAGCAATTGATATGCGTTTGCCATAAGAGAATTGAGCCCCTGTTTAGTTATAAGCACCTCATGGTCACAACTCACAACCTTGGAGGAAACCCTCGTGGGGTGGAATTACTCCATACGAAATAGGAAAATTAGGCCGACTTGCACCAGATCTGACGAAAGCGATATGATCTTTCTAAATATAAGATCACAAATGCGAGCGTCTTACCCGTATACAATGACGTATGTTTGATGACAATGACGATGTTTATTAGGAGGTCGGTTTCGTCAACACCATGGGGATGACATTTCGTAGTGGCGACATTAGTTCTTGTTTTGTCCACCGGTAGCTCTCTTCTGTATATTTTGCCATATCCCTTTCAAAAGACAATACAGCTACAGGTCAGGGGCCCAATTCCGGTACACAATGACATCTCAATGACAATTACATGACGATTACGGTCAACTTTACATATACAATATCTGACGATTTTGTAATCCCATTCCCTTTGTTGATGTACTAAATTATTATGGTTAGCAATTAACTTAATTTTTACCATAATTGCCTAAAAAAATATTCTCCAAAGGGCGAATATTGGATATCTAAAGTTGACCGTAATCGTCATGTAATTGTCATGGAGCTGTCAGTGTGTACCGGAATTGGGCCCCAGGTCTACTCCACATATACAAACAGAGATGTCATGTGACGAATTTTTAGATTTCCGTCAACCCGTACTGTTGACTGTATACCGCCATAGAATGGTATAGTATTTTCCCGGACATGTCTTTTTTATTTGAACAAGCTTTTGAAAGGTCTAATAAGGTAAATTTTAAATACAATGTTTAATTATTCAAATTCCTATGTCCAATATACCTTACAATGCGTTTACAAAAGTGAGAAATTATACAAAATTATGTATTATCCAGTCAAGTTCACTTCGATGTCTGATCATTATAATAACTTTTAAAATCCTTTATAAATTCTACATATTTTATACAATTTTGAATGTTCCTCTAAATAAGTGCGAATTCGTGAATATAATTCTACCCAAAAATACTCAAAATGCTTTTAAAATGCTCGGGTTAAACAAATGTATTCCATATACCCCCTCGGCCGCCTGAAGGGGCATATGGAATTTTTTAATAACTTTCACACCGATTAAACAATGATCGAAGACAAATAAACAATACAAAAATAAATAGACAACACCGAACGAAAAAACAATATTAATCTCAATACATCACTTTTATGTAACTTTTGATTAGTTTTAAATACAATTTGGCTTTGTTACTATAAAGACATCTGTGTGCGATAGTACAAAAACAGACCACAAAATACAGCGTCACCTCTTTTACCATGCTGGCAGAGCAACCAGTCTCCTAATTTTCTGTCTCTTTCTGCCGCCTCTGTAACTCATATCATGTAAAACATGTCTGTCAAAATGACAGATCATGTAAAACATGCGTGTTAAGTTATGTTTTTGGGTTATGGCTTCTAAAGTGTTGCCACAATTATTTCGCCAATGTCATGTGTTGAGACCGGCACAATAGGAATTCACATGGTACATTTAATACGTAAACTTTAAGCTGAGACTGTTTCAAAATAACATAAAAAATATCTGTCAATCTGACACATGTAATTTTAGGTTTTTTTACGCAATTTCAGACCAGCCCGGTCTCCATTTTACTTAGTAAATAAGCAATACGCCCATAATATGGTGACAACATTATGTGCTTTAGGGGCGCTGCCAATTAATAATATACCTTTGTAACATGGGAGGGTAATATTACATACTACGCTGACCGCTCACTGAAGCCTCGCTCCGCACAGATGTCACAACACAATGCTCACACTATGCATTATACATTTATAATACATTGATGTACACCGTACACTTGCAGTAAAAGCTTCACTTAATTGCACACATTTTTAAATATCGGTGGTTACAGTCGTTCGCAGTCAACGCATCTTTAGGTCAAAATTCACTATTTAGTCCACACCCGGTTTCCTAATCCTGTCAACATTTCGATTGGGTCAAATTGTCTTGATTTCATGTCCACCAGGTTATTGACACTTCCTCGCCGGAGTCACACCGTGATTTTGTTTTGCCCGCGCATTACCGCGTGAACCGAGATTGTGCGTCAGACGATTAACGGATCCGCGTTCCCCACTTAGCTGGCGGGGTTCTCGTCTAAGAACTCGACGTACGTGAACGGGAAGTGTCCCATCTTGCCGTTCAGTTCGCCCTCCCATTGTCCGTTTATATTCATTTTTGTCACCTGAAAACATAAAACATAAACATTTACATACAAGCACATACATTGCTTCTGGCCCCACACTAGGATACCCTGTGTCGTGGGCAACAGAAACAGCGACTTCACACACATACAACGTCCAAGACCTTTCTTTCTTTAGGAGATTTTTCTTTCTTTATCCCGAGCCGGGGATCGAACCCGGGACCTCTAGCATCGTAGGAGCCACAACCGCTGCGCCACACTGTTCGTCATCTATACAGGCTCAGACATTGTTTCTGGCTTCCCACTAGGATATCCTGTGCTGTGGGAAACTGGGGACTCCAATGCAGTTTTATTTTCATCAAAATCAATGTCATGGTTCCTTTACAGCAAACACTTCTATCTCTTATAGAGTCTGATTTCGTCACACTGACCCTTCCAAATGGCCCATCCTGTATACAGGCACAGATATTTCCTCCGGGCCCACACTAGGGTGCATTGCGTGGGAACCGGAAACAGCAACATCACAAACATAAAGATCCAAGACACGAGGCTGTCTTTCCCCAGTCGGGATTAGCAAACGAAACCTTTGGCTTCTGTTATGAGGCAAAGGCAAAAATAATGCACTTTTACAAGTCAGACAGACCCATGGAGAAAAATTAAAAATAAATCAAATATGAGCAACTAAACTACGTGAGTAACTAACTGATTACGGTTTGAGTTGAAACAGGAAATTTACCTTTCAAATGGTGATCCTTGACTGAATAATAAAACATTTACATGGGTCTGTATGGGGTTATTCTAGCTCAACACAGACCTTGCTGTTAATAATTTTGTAATTATTTATTCCTGCTTATTAATTATGATAATGACTAAATATTATATTTTGTATTAGATAAGCATAAGCAATTTTTAAAAAGAGATCTAAAAATCAATCTGTGGGAGTTTCTACGCCCTTCTTCTCCCACAGTGGTCCAATGTAGAGAAGAGACAAAAAATGACGATTGCTAAGTATATGTAAATATCTACAGTAATAAAGACATTTGGAATAACACGCCTATATATTTATAAACATATACGTATGTAACTGTTGGTCTCATTTTGTTTTTTTACTATTACCTTTATTTAAAATTAGTTAAAAGTGGAATCTTATGAGTGTTTTTTTTCTTTGTTCTTTCTGTCACCAAAACTTGTATTTTTTATCATAATAAATCAGCTTATTGTTAGCAACTCACTCTAATTTGTAATATTAATATTGGCCAGGACTCCACGAGGCAGGTTATACCAAGTGTGGAGTCTGAAAGCAACTATGTATAATGTTCAACATAATTTGTTAAATAAATATTTGTATTGTATCGTATTGGAATCACGCACAGGAAAAGGAAACTTCTAACTCTACCAGTGCTTGCAAATACGCCCGTCAGAGAAGATAGCACCAAGAAACACTAAGAGGTTGCAATTTTTTAATTTTCGTAATTTGCATTATGCCACAATGTAGGTACAATATAAAATAATCTAATCTAATGACAATATTATAACATCGTGTCTATAAGGGCAAGTCCCAATCAGTTTAAGATTGATATCTTACACCTTACACCCTGTTTATTAACTCCACCAGATCTGAGCTTTCTATCTGGAGCCGCGCGGTTAGAGCAACAAAAAAATAGCTCCTTACTAGTGGGATTTACTCGAGCGCGTCAGACCTCAGTCTAACTCACAATATCTGACGCGCTCGAGTAAATCCTACTTATATGGACTTATTTTTTGTCCTCTAACCGCGCGGCTCTAGATGGAATGCTAAGATCTGCATGGCGCTCTTATGCACCTTACGACCCAACTGCAGCGAGATGATTTGACCACATCGGCTTAACCCTTCGTGAGGCTCTGTCCACTATATGGCCACCATATTTTCAACCTTTTGGATTGGTAATAAAAGGTTAACTCTAGTTTGACTACCTTGAACTGCCACCACCTATATTATTATGTATATGTCACCGTAAGATAGTCAAAACTGGTAGTAGATAAACTATCGACAGATAGTAAACCAGACCGACAGGGTTTAGTATTTACGTTTCTTTTGTTCTTACATGTCAACCTAACACGAAGACAATTCGCGTCTCTAGTCTTCACCTAAGGTACCGCAGTGTGCCCTGGTATTTCTTTTGCAATTCAAGTTTAAACCAGTTTACTATTTACCGGTTTATACCGTTAGTTTATCAACTAACGCGTCATATAGTAAGCAGTACGCTACAGTTTACTATCTGTCGATAGTTTACCAACTAACGAGAAAAAACGTTAGTTTATTAACTAACGGTTTTGAGAATCTTGCGGTGACATATATATATAAGAATTCCTTACCTTTATAATATCCCCCTCTTCTAACTTGAGCGCAGTTTTGTCGTACGCGTTCGGCACCCGCGTCTGTCTCACTCGCGCTAACGCAGGCAGCGAGCGCTGTGGACCAGAACGTTCATTTTATTATAATTTCATCAAAATACAGATCTCTGAGCTCTGCGGTCTAATGGGTTTCACGCTTGCTTCTCACACAGGAGATGCAGGTTTGATTCCTGACCATGTACCAATAAGATAATTTATGATGGAAATCATCGTGAGGAAACCTTCATTACTCCATAGCTGAGGCAATGGGCTGGCCCTCGGTCACGCAAAATGGAGTATTGAATAACTGGCTCGAAGTGGGCACAATTATGCCTCTGCCACCCCGTATGGGAAAAGGCGTGACGCTATGTTATGTTATACAGATCTTCTTTTTTCATACACCATACTCTATTATCGTCTACAGACACAGCAAACGTGATGAGCTTCCATATCTTCTTGTTAGTCGCATCATTCTTGCCAGGGTTGTCGAGCCGAGATTCGAATCGAGGACCACTGCTTGTGAGGCAGAACTTCAACTGCTACGCCACAGAAGAAGGGTATGCGTACGCCACACAAATACGCATACCCTCCTACCCACCGTCTAATATTCATTACGACTTTTAATTAATATTATTAATAAATGATGTCTATGACACCCACAACGGCCCTGTACCTTGATTCTGTATGTTGGTCCTACTCTTCCATAAGGGACATGTAGCTGGATTCTGTATGTTGTTCCTACTCTTCCACAACCACAAGGGACATGTAGCTTGATTCTGTAAGTTGGTCCTACTCTTTCATAAGGGACCTGTAGCTTGATTCTGTATATTGGTCCACTCTTCTACAAGAGACATGTAGCTTGATTCTGTATGTTGGTCATATTCTTCCAAAAGGGTCCTGTAGCTTGATTCTGTATGTTGGTCCTACTCTTCCATAAGGGACCTGTAGCTTGATTCTGTATATTGGTCCACTCTTCTACAAGAGACATGTAGCTTGATTCTGTATGTTGGTCATATTCTTCCAAAAGGGTCCTGTAGCTTGATTCTGTATGTTGGTCCTACTCTTCCAAAAGGGACCCGGAGCTTGATTCTGTATAGTAGTCATACTCTTCCACAAGGGACCCTTAGCTTGATTTTGTATATTGGTCCTACTCTCCCGTAAGGGACCTGTAGTTGGATTATGTGTGTTGTTGCTACTCTTCCACAAGGGACATGTAGCTGGATTCTGTATGTTGGTCCTACTCTTCCATAAGGGACTGTAGCTGGATTATGTATGTTGTTCCTACTCTTCCATAAGGGACTGTAGCTGGATTCTGTATGTTGTTCATGCTCTTCCACAAGGGACTGTAGCTGGATTCTGTATGTTGTTCCTACTCTTCCACAAGGGACCCGTAGCTTGATTCTGTATGTTGGTCCACTCTTCCACAAGGGACATCTGGCTTGATTCTGTATGTTGGAGTTTTACCCTCCCATAAGGAACCTGTAGCTGGAATCTGTATGTTGTTCCTACTCTTCCATAAGCGGCCCGATATTACTTCCTCGTTGTCCTACTGTAATTGTTACCTGTATGTTGGTCCTACCTACCCTCCCATCAGGGCCCAATCGGAATATAGCATGCACATACTGGGAACCAGAAACAGCGATGTCACAAACATGTAGTTGTGTTCTACGTTAGTGACGTGTGTTGTAAAACAAATTTAGTTTTTTTTAAATCTAATCATCCAAGACCTGGGGTTTGTTTCTTCCTCCCTACTGGGATTTCGAACCCGGGACCTCTCACTTGGGAAGCTCAGCCTAGACCGCAACACCACAGATTTCGTCGTCGTATCTGTATTTTAGTCCTACCCTCCCACAAGGGGCCTGATCGTACCAGCATGTTAGTGTCTACCCTCCCACAAGGGGCCTGATCGTACCAGCATGTTTGTGTCTACCCTCCCACAAGGGGCCTGATCGTACCAGCATGTTTGTGTCTACCCTCCCACAAGGAGCCTGATCGTACCTGCATGTTAGTGTCTACCCTCCCACAAGGGGCCTGATCGTACCAGCATGTTTGTGTCTACCCTCCCACAAGGAGCCTGATCGTACCTGCATGTTAGTGTCTACCCTCCCACAAGGGGCCTGATCGTACCAGCATGTTTGTGTCTACCCTCCCACAAGGGGCCTGATCGTACCAGCATGTTTGTGTGAACCCTCCCACAAGGGGCCTGATCGTACCTGCATGTTACGTGTCTACCCTCCCACAAGGTGCCTGATCGTACCAGCATGTTTGTGTCTACCCTCCCACAAGGGACCTGATCGTACCTGCATGTTAGTGTCTACCCTCCCACAAGGGGCCTGATCGTACCAGCATGTTAGTGTCTACCCTCCCACAAGGGGCCTGATCGTACCAGCATGTTAGTCTCTACCCTCCCACAAGGGGCCTGATCGTACCAGCATGTTAGTGTCTACCCTCCCACAAGGGGCCTGATCGTACCAGCATGTTAGTGTCTACCCTCCCACAAGGGGCCTGATCGTACCAGCATGTTAGTGTCTACCCTCCCACAAGGGGCCTGATCGTACCAGCATGTTAGTCTCTACCCTCCCACAAGGGATGTTGTCGTACCTGCATGTTGGTCCTGTGCTGCGGGAGCTTGTTGTCCGGTGGGCTGGGCGGCTGCTCGCCGAGCTGACCGACCGCCTCTGAAGGCGGGTACGGAGCGCCGTTTGCGTCCAGCAACTGGAATTACAAATAGTCAATTGAATAAACACCATCCACCTAGTGGTGGCCGAAAAAAGGAACAAGACTATACTTTAAAAAACTGAAAACCGGTCAATACGCTTCTAACGATTCGACTAAATGCAAGTGAAGCAGCGAGCAAGAGCTAGTAAAATATATATTTTTGGAATGCGCTACTTAAGCCCTTAACTTTGATACCCAACATGGCCCTGGTCATAAACATCTGGTCTCTTCACGTATGAAGAGCTATGGCGTATTACACATCAGAAACCCATGGCTCAGGAATTGAAGGAACTCAAGTGGCGGTGGATAGGATATACATTACGAAGACCTGCTGGCCACATTACAAATGAGGCCCTGGAGTGGAGACCTTTGTGAGGGACCCAGCGTTGCGGGCGTCCAACGCACTCACGAAAAAGGACGGTTCTGACAGAAGCCCGGGCGGGTAACATGGTTGGAGATCAAAATGTTGGCCATGGTTAGAGAAACATGGAGAAGACTCATATTTGCTCCAGACTCCACAGGGTAAAGGGGCATGTATGAGTAAGTAATCCATCAGAGAAGAGAAGTGTGGGGAGAGCTGCGGCATGGCCTGATGACATTAAAAGCTTGGGCCAGAATGACCGCAGACCGAAATTAAGGTCAATTGTGGAGGCATATGTCCAACAGTGGACAGAAACGATTTATTCATTCACGCCTTAGACGTAGGGTACAAGAATAGATCTGGTGCGTCCTTGTGAGTTGCGCGCCGTCCATCATTGCTCTTCATCACGGTTGATCTTCATCCGACCGCTGGGCCATGTTCACATACACTCACCCATTGGACGTATGGCACCGGTATAGATCCGGTGCGTCCTTTCAAGTTGCGCGCCATCCACCATTGCTCTTCATCGCGGATGAACATTGGACCGATGGGTCATATTCACATACACTCACCCGTTGGACGTAGGGCACCGGAATAGATCCGGTGCGTCCTTGCGAGTTGCGCGCCGTCCACCATTGCTCTTCATCTCGGTTTATCACCATGAGACGTTCGCCGCGACGGAAAGGCAGGTCATCTGGATCCTGGAACAAATAAAATATACATTAAAATGTGTCGCTCTTAGGCCTACGCCACATTCCGCTATGGATCTTTCGTGACCGACCGTTCCGCTGAATGTAGTAATATAAATTCTGTAAGGTAACGGAACGTCCACGGTAAGTAGGGGACAGAGATAGATACTGTGCGAAGGCTTCGGCTCCCCACAAGCAGGACAGGAGCAGGTTGGTAGCGGGGCGGGTGTCTATTCAAGAAACCATATGAAGCATGTCACACCAAATTAGAGTGTGCCGGCCGTTTCACGATACATTTGACAACATTGTCATCCGCCCCACTCCGCCTGCGGTGTATCGAACCCTTGAATGCACACGAGCAGAGAGCGGAGTTCTAGTACGTATCTTCACTTTTTATCCCACACGAGGTGGCAGTGGCACAATTGCCCCCACGCTTAGCCATTAATTCAAATTGTCTACTACTTAAAAAATGTGCGGGCCATGCGATGCTGTCGCAAAGTTGCATTCGCTAACTTATCACGCGCTCGACACGCTAAGAACATTTTTGCGATTTGACATTTGCCGTGAAAAGTATCACGTGACTGCGTGGTAAATGTCAAATCATATACTTTTTTTATCGACGTAGCGGGAGGGATTTTATTCGGACGTGAGCCACAACAGCTCACGTGCGAATCAAATCCCACAGCCCTTCACGTCCTTCTTGGGTAGTGCAAACGAGTAACACATGAACACCAAAATTTCCAGTTTCTCTAAAGCGAACCGGCCCAAAAACAGTGAACTATATAAAGACAGGTGACATTATCGATATTAACTTATGAAAATAATATTAGTGTCGTAGCAAGCGATAAGTTGAGAGTGCTATTAGCTACGGGGAAGAACTTTTAGTACGCTAATGGTTAGATCAAATTAGAGGTTCTGATATAAAATTAGGTTATTTTCAGATGGACCATGTTATATTATATCATTATCTCAGTCTCTTCTACCCCTCATCGATTATGCTGATGTATGCTGGGTGAATCGAACTCGAACGACTTCAAAATCTCGGGATTCGGTTTATCTTCGGGCGCTCCGTAAGTACGACCATGTATCACAACATCGCATAGAGTTGAAGTGGCTGCCGATCCGTCTTCGTCATGATTCTCACATCCTCAACTTCCTCTACAACGTTTTACTGAATCCACGCTATCCAACCTTCCTACGAGACCGTTTTCAATTTGTTTCTTCCAGCAGGCCTCGGAGGCCCCACGCAGACTCCATGCTCACGACCCCACAACATAACACCGCGTCCTACGAGCATGGGTTTAGACTCCGGGCCATTCGATTGTGGCATGCACGCCCCTGCACCATTAGATATAGAGTCCTACTCTCACATATTTAAAAGTCGCATGAAGAAGCACTTTAGAACTATAGGTAGTATGTATGTATTTAATGGTATATATATTTAATATTTATTTATATTTAGGATGCATATTTTATATATGTAGTGTAGGCACTCGTATAGTTAGTTTATTGAGATGTATGTAATATTTATGTATCATACTTATGTACCAGGAAAATGATATTTAGGTTTTGTTGTATAAATAGGTCTACCAGTGTTCAGCGATCAACCTTTCCCATCCTGGCTTCGTTTGCTGGAAGAGATCTCTTGCTACAGATAAGCTCGATGGAACATTATTTTAATGTATAATCTTGTTATTTTCATTATGGGAAATATTAAACTGCACATCAATAATATTAAACTGCACATCAATAATACTGATTTGCACAGCAAATATACTGATTTTCACAGCAAATATCAGGGCAAAATACTGCGGTAGCTTAGGTAAAGGGTAAAGGGGGTGAGCGAAGCGAAGCCCCCTTTATCCTTCGTATTAGGTTGAACATGTAAGTACAACAAAAATACTTAAAACATAAAAAGTGTTTTTGCTGATCTTTTTTTGATAAGAAAATCAGTATTTTTATGTGCCATTATCCTTCGTATTAGGTTGAACATGTAAGTAAGTACAACAAAAATACTTAAAACATAAAAAGTGTTTTTGCTGATCTTTTTTTGATAAGAAAATCAGTATTTTATGTGCCCTTATCCTTCGTATTAGGTTGAACATGTAAGTACAACAAAAATACTTAAAACATAAAAAGTGTTTTTGCTGATCTTTTTTTTGATAAGAAAATCAGTATTTTTATGTGCCCTTATCCTTCGTATTAGGTTGAACATGTAAGTAAGTACAACAAAAATACTTAAAACATAAAAAGTGTTTTTGCTGATCTTTTTTTGATAAGAAAATCAGTATTTTTATGTGCCCTTATCCTTCGTATTAGGTTGAACATGTAAGTACAACAAAAATACTTAAAACATAAAAAGTGTTTTTGCTGATCTTTTTTTGATAAGAAAATCAGTATTTTTATGTGCCCTTATCCTTCGTATTAGGTTGAACATGTAAGTACAACAAAAATACTTAAAACATAAAAAGTGTTTTTGCTGATCTTTTTTTGATAAGAAAATCAGTATTTTTATGTGCCCTTATCCTTCGTATTAGGTTGAACATATAAGTACAACAAAAATACTTAAAACATACAAAGTGTTTTTGCTGATCTTTTTTTGATAAGAAAATCAGTATTTTTATGTGCCCTTATCCTTCGTATTAGGTTGAACATGTAAGTACAACAAAAATACTTAAAACATAAAAAGTGTTTTTGCTGATCTTTTTTTGATAATAAAATCAGTATTTTTATTTGCCCTTATCCTTCGTATTAGGTTGAACATGTAAGTACAACAAAAATACTTAAAACATAAAAAGTGTTTTTGCTGATCTTTTTTTGATAAGAAAATCAGTATTTTTATGTGCCCTTATCCTTCGTATTAGGTTGAACATGTAAGTACAACAAAAATACTTAAAACATAAAAAGTGTTTTTGCTGATCTTTTTTTGTTGTGAAAATCAGTACTTTTATGTGCGATTAAATACTAGCCTTTAATTATTTGTATGCAATAAAGAAATTATGAATTATATTTCCTGAGACTGTTATTTTCGCCGTTAAATCCTCGCCATTACTTCATTCCAGGCTCAATATCCGACATCCGTATCCGTCTAATTATAACTATGCGGTCCAGTTTGTCCAGCCCACCGGGAATCTGGGACGATTCTTTAACGGCCGCTGATGTTTCGTTTATTATTAGCTGATGAATGAACATTAAAATAGAACTGCTAGTTGACTGTTTCGTTGACGCGTGACTAATCTTGTTACAGGAATTAGCATGTATCTTTCATTGTAATAGGAAGGATTGCTTAGTCAGAACAGAGCCTTAAGTTCATTATATTCCCATTATGACAAGGTTGGTAATGACAAGTTCCTAATTATACCACTTCGCATATTGTCAGCAATTTACTCACATTTATGGCCCGTTTAAAGAAGTCCCGATGAGCTCTATGTGAAAGATCAGATTCATCTGTAGTTTTACACACAAAATGTATGATTTATTTGTTCAATATGGCTTATCGGGGTTTCTTGAAACATGCCCTTAGCCTCGTTACTCATGGGCAGGAAACATGGAGTTGTTCAGTAAATAGAGAGAAGGTCGGTCTGGTAAAGTTGGTGTCCGCCCTTGACTTACAGACGAAAAGCTGACGAAATGGGAAGAGGTAATAATAAACATTTATATACAGGCACATACATTGCTTCTGGTCCCACACTAGGATACCCTGTGTCGTGGGAACCAGAAACAGCGACATCACACACATATAAACATCCAAGACCTGGGATTTTTTCTTATTTTATCCCCAGCCGGGGATCGAACCCTGCCTCTCGCATGGTAGGCACCGCAGCGCCATAGAGGTCAAAAAAATAGTGTACCTAAAGGTATCAGAGTATCTGCACTACAGGATAGTGTAGCGGATAACTGAATGGTTTGTTTTCTTAACCCCTTGATCCCTAGATCTGGTTATGAGGCATCGAGATTTGGAACCTAATGCCATAGTAATACAATTCAAAACCTATGACGGGAAAATGGCACCTTCTGGCGCCACCCGGGCTCACTTCCCATGGCATTTCTAGAAATGCCATTTCCCGTTAAAGGTTTTGAATTTTATTACCATGGTATAAGGATCAAAATCGCGATGCCTCACGCATTGGGGCGGTAACGGACCGGTTAAGGGGTCAAGGTAGCGGAGCGGTCCGGGATGGCTGACTTTTCATAGACAAGTTGCCTAGCAGACATTGTTACATCTCGCTCCGCAAGCTTCAATCAACAGGATTGGAGTCGTTGGGTGATACTGGATTTTATTCCTTGCCGTCTAGTCCCGCCACGTCCAGTAGCCTCTACGTCTACTCGTTTACCAGAATGACAATAAGCGAGAGTTTGTAGAATCGACGTCGAGGCTATTCGACATCTAGGCACCGAACCTGATACTATTTCTATATGGGAAATATTAAACTGCACATCAAAAATACTGATTTACACAGCAAATATCAGGGACAAATACTGCGGTAGCTTAGGTGAAGGGTAAAGGGGGTGAACGAAGCGAAGCGAATGTTAGGTTGAACATGCAAGAAGAACAAAAAATATTTAAAACATAAACTTCAGTGCACATAAAATATTTAAAACATAAAAAGTGTTTTTGCTGATCCTTTTTTGCTGTGCAAATCAGTATTTTTGATATGCGATTAAATACTAGCCTTTGTATAATGGAAGTGTCCTCGATTACTGAAATAACGCGAAAGGTGGCTTAGATAGCGAGACGAAACAGATGTAACGGTAATATGTATGTCGTTAGGTATGTAACTAACATCGTGAGGAAACCTTCAAGCTGCGGCCATGGGCAAGCCCCCTGTCACGCAGTGGAATATTGAATAACTGGCACCCACTGGCACGTGGGCACCCCGTATGGGACAAGAAGTGACGCTATGATATGTTGTGTTAGGTATGTGAGCACCTAGCGAGAGATGAGTACCACAGTTTATTTGATCAAGTTACAATGACGACTTCACTCACGTTCCCGTCGAAGTCGAACTTGGCGACGACCACTTCCAGCACCATCGACGACTGCTGGTTGGTCGGTGGAGACGCCTTGTGCAACGGCTTGACTAGCGGCGTCGTGTCCAGGTAGTGGAGTCTGGGAAATATTGAGAGTTAATTGAACATGTTTCAGAGTTCATGCATTTTAAACAACCTTGCTATAGATGTCGTAGTTAGTTGGTGTAATCAGACACTTAACTAACTCTCTAGACCGTTAATTAAATACCAACGTGTAACCACGTCACTAAAATTCCGTCAGACAAGTGAGTGAACCAAACGTTTAACGAATTGTCTAAACGTTCCTAGGCAACAAGACATATACTTTTTTATGTGTACTTAAGTTTATGTTTTAAGTATTTTTGTTGTTCTTACATGTTCAACCTAACACGAAGGATAAAGGGGGCTTCGCTTCGCTCACCCCCTTTACCCTTCACCTAAACTACCGCAATATTTTGCCCTGAAGCTGTGCAAATCAGCTGTTGTCGTGACGCCATCTTGTTTTCCAACACGCCGGCTTTCTTTAAGACAGTTTGTTAAACCTTTTCGACGATGCTTTATTTAAATCAAAATGCTAGTGACTTGGTTAAACGTCGGTATTAATTAACGGTCTAGAGAGTTAGTTAAGGGTCTGATTTAACCAACCAACTGCGACATAGATATTATGTCGGGCTGTAAAGCTATGTTATAAAATCTAAGAAGTTGAATTTCATCTAGTTCTGTTGATTGCATCATTACGAGACTAGGCAAATCTATATAGTTAATTAATAAACCCCATTAGATTCGTGCCCAAACTGGTTCATTTCCCCTGACATCAAAACCTGATGATGGAACTTGGAAGCAATAGGAAGGGTTCTTAGGCCCACTAAGCGAAATCAACATTTCCTAGGAATCACCTTAGATAATAAGCTTCAGTGGGGCCCACACATAGATAAGCTATCAAAAAAACTCAGTTCCGCAGTTTATGCAGTTAAAAAAAACCGTCTTTTTACGGACGTGGAAACAGCTAGACTAGTTTACTTCAGCTACTTCCATAGCATTATGTCTTACGGCATACTGCTGTGGGGGAACGCTGCAGACATTAACATAATATTTGTGCTGCAAAAGAGGGCTGTTCGTGCAATCTACAATGTGGGTCCCAGAGAGTCACTGCGTTGTAAATTTAAGGAAATTAACATTATGACAGTGCCGTGTCAGTATATTTATGAAAACCTAATGTACGTCCATAAAAATATTGATAAATTTCCTAAGAATAGCGACAGGCACAATGTCAACACTAGAAATAGGAATAAACTAACTATACCTACTACTAGGCTCCATAAGGTTAATGTATATTTTAAAGGGCAATGCATTCGCTTTTACATCAAAATACCGACTGAGTTACAAGAATTGTCTGTAAATAAATTTAAAAATGTTGTTAAAAATCACTTATGTAAAAAAGGTTACTACAAAATATCAGATTATGTAGAAGACAAGAAAGCTTGGGAAGGTGTTTGCTCCAATTCTGTAAAAAATAACGTATAAAGCTGGAGGTTTCTAGTCGCCTCTTTGCCTCCAGCATCTAAAACATTGAGGTGACGGAATTCAAATTGAGTTCTATATTTCCCTGTACCTTATACATGTGTTAGTTTAAGATTTGACATTCTCCAAATGTTACCTATGTGTTTCTTATGGAAATAAACTCTTTTTGAATTTTGAACACTATTCTTTATATAACTTTGACAACTCCATACAAAAGGGTTCTAACATTTCTGTATGGAGACTGGCGCATACCTACATTGAAAAATCGGGATTTTCGGTCGCTCGTCCTCTCTCATACACACACACACCTACACACTGACACACTTAAATCATACAATGGCCTATTTGGCTGTTGTGTTGTTTATGTCATGGACAGAATCTTAGCAACCTAGCCCGTGATATTTTGTGATAACTCCAACCTGAACCTAGAAGCAACCATTATTATTATTATTATTATTATTATTATTATTATTACTAATTAGGAGAGGAGATAAATATCTGTTCAAAGAAAGGGAGGCTAATATGGCGAGCCTGGACTGTAGAGGATTAGCCCCAGCTCGATTCCCATTCCTCAAAGTATGTAGACATTAGTATGTACATCTGTCCAAAAGGATAAGGTAATGAAGAAGGCGCATCACAGTACAGAAGGTGCAATACATACCTGTAAAAAGCTAATAGCGCCGCCATATCAGCGAAGAGTTGATCACCGATGCGGAACCGCGTGGAGCCGTCAGCCGACACGATCCGGTTGATGATGTAGTGGGAAACGCGCTCGTCCTCTCTACAATACGAAATGTTGGTAAATAAAGTGTCGTACGGCTAACTTAACATGGAGTAACGCCTTGCCCCATAGGAGGTGGCGGAGGTCATAGCTGCGCCCACGTCTAGGCACTGGGGGAGATTACGAAAAACTTTTTGGCAAATAGCTTCCATTCATCTGAAGTCTGTCCCATTAATGTCCCCACCGAGAGGTACAGGCCTTTAACCCGATACGAGTAAGAGCAAGCCATACTGCACCACGTTGGCTCAGTGCGGGTTGGTGGAGGGGT
This sequence comes from Argyresthia goedartella, assembly GCA_949825045.1. Taxonomy (NCBI): domain Eukaryota; kingdom Metazoa; phylum Arthropoda; class Insecta; order Lepidoptera; family Argyresthiidae; genus Argyresthia; species Argyresthia goedartella. The sequence continues at coordinate 22,905,534 of OX463834.1, forward strand.
TTTACGACCACTACCACATCTCTCGCGAGCTACAGTCTGGTACTTAATAGTACCCGGGCGCGCTTACATATTGTCTGTCACTCACTGTCAATCAGTTTAGCGTGTTACACCAATGGGTGCATTCAGCAGAACACATCGATGAATGAACGTTCTATCGGTGATGGAAAACCTCGTGAGGAAACCTTTAATCTCCATAGCTGCAGCGATGGGCTAGCCCCCAAAAATTGAGTATTTAATAAATGGCTAAACTCGTACAATTTTTTTTGTTTCCATTTACAGATTTAAAATGCGCTCGTGATGCCACGTAGGTAGTAAAAAATTGACACGCTGGTTTCTCATACATTTATCCGAGCTTGCTTTGTCTTCTCTATATATGTGTGTGAGTAAACCTAATATCGATTATCGAATTTCGATTTAGCAATATGTAAAACCTTACTGTATACAATGTACGTTGCACAAACGTTACTCGAGCCAGGTGCCAACTTAGCTCGCCCGGGTAGTAAAAATTGTCAACAGCAACAAACAGTTTCATTCATCTGAGGTTCTATGGATGTCTGGATAATGACAGCTCATTTCTCTGAATAACAAAACTCTGCATATATTTTTTTCTTTCTGTTACTCTGTCATTCACACAGACTATATAAGGATACTGTCATTCATAAGTAACCTCAGATGAACAAAACTCTTTGCTTACTTACTCTGGGTTTATTATCTACAAACTTTTAGCACCCTCTATGAGGAACTAATTTAGATTGCTTCTCCATTTTAAACATAAACATATACATACAGGCACATACATTGCTTCTGGCACCATACTAGGATATCCTATGTCGTGGGAACCAGAAACAGCGGGATGTCACACATATTTTGCGTGACAGGAATGTATTCTATTCTTTTATCAGGGGGTTGTAGTGCCTGCACCTGGCCCACTTGAGCAGGGCCTTTGTCCATGTCCCCTGCGCCTGCTCCTCAATCTCAGCCATCCAAACTCTGCACCAGCTGGAGTAGGAGGCCTGAGTGTCCAAGAAATTGAAGGATCCATACTGTTTCTCCCCAAGTGTGGGAAAGGGATTATATTATATTGTTTATGAACACACACAATTTATTCCATACTTCTACGGCAGAGTACCCTTTCGCCAGCTATGGATATATAAATATGGTGGTTTACTAATGTTGAAATGGAAAATTAAGTTCATATTTGAGGAGTGTACTCACCTGACACACAGAACATAGTCGCCGACTATGGTCTTGGAGTCCCGGACCAGGAAGACACCACTCTCTGACTCGCTGAGGAGAAGCTTGGTGGCTTCGGCCCGGGACAGCTCACCGAAGTACCAGCTGGAACATGGGATAGTTTTGGTGACCATGGTTACTTTACCCAGAGAGCTGAACTAGGTTCAATGAATATTGTTGCTTGTGTCAATGAAAATTCAAGATAGGCTGCACAAGCCATACCAAGCCAGGGCAAAAAAAATCTCGGTAGTTTAAAAAGTCACTGGAGACCAAAAACGGCGAGGAACATCATCATAATTTAATAATTACAAGAATAGACAAAATATAGACACAGTGCACAGCAACACACAACAAAAAGCTAGCAATGAAAAATGTGTTGTGTAAAAAACAAAAGAGGAAATTGAAAACATTTGTCCTCCATTCTTTAGTGACACACTGACAAAAAAGATATATTTTATGTTACCTACCTTCCTTGTAGTTTGATTATAATGTAACAGATTCCTTTCTGTGTTTTGTGTTAATGTTTTGGGCAAAAGCTTTTTCATAATGCAGTAAAATTTATTGTTATTTTATTATATATTATTTTTATACATTTTTTTTATTTGTTATATATTATTCTTATAAATGAAAAACATTTATTGAGCAAGGATATAGCACAAAGACTTGACACAGTAAAAATATAGGTGAAGATGTGGTGAAAGAGATTGGAATACTTGATAATATAGTTTGTTAGGATTACCTAACTTTAGCTGGCAACAAAAATATAGGTTGCCTCTTTTCAGAATTTCTCACTAATTGGTCAGGGTGTAGATAAGGGGCTGGTTCCGCCCCCTTATCAACACTCTGACCCACTAATCCATATAGTTTCAGATTTGACCCTTAAAAAGTCATGTTGTGTATTATTCTTTCACATAAAAATATGTGGAGCAAGGTATAAAAAGAAAAAGAACTAAATATTACTTATTACTTTTGCATAAATATCTTACAAACTTAGACCTATTAAAGTACAAATCTCCAAGTTTTGAGTACAATTTAAAATAATACTACTCACATAGGGAGATTGTGGTAAGTTTCTATGCTAATCAGCAACTTTCAAAACAGATCATTAGTTAGTTAGTCATTACTGAAGATAAGATCCAATACTGCATGCTAAGTATCCCATGTTATAAGATAAAATTTCACTTTCATTACGTGAATAACCAGATTCTAATGAATAATGATCACACTGTGTATTTAACATGTATAGTTTGTGAGTGTTTAACACTTTTTCTTTTCACGGCAGTCAAATTTATAGTAAAAGTTACTGGGATATCAGTAAAAGTTCAAACAGATTATTGTTTGTTAATAATTTGTTGTAAATAGCTGAACTTGCAAATATGCAACCAGATACAACTGATCTAATGTGGTTTTGTTAGTTTTGAAATTTATTTATTGGTGTATTCAGTCTGTTGTTGCTAAAACATGGTTGTACCAATTCGGCTGCAGTACCTACAGATGGCTCGTAAATTATGTTTATAGGTCATAATATGGGTCTGTTTAGTAAGTGATTCACTCAGTCTTTCAACCTAAACAACATTCAATGGCATAAAGCGACAAGCAACATGCAGACAAAACACGGGTAAAGCAAGCACCTGGACATATCATTCTGGTCGAAAGTGGCTCCAACGCCAGGGTTCGCCATTCTGAAGACGGGACGAAATCACAGGATATCCGAAAAATCACTGTTACCGATCACCCCACATCACTGCCGGAAGTAAAATTCGGTCCAAAACATCGCTCCGACTCGCCACTTGACTGATTCTCGGTGACCGCAGGGTGATGTCCTCACTTATTCATGGTTTCGCACTGCAATATCGCAGCTTCAGTACAAGATATTCACAATTTGTTGACATGTATCGAACGACGATGTCATAGTCCATTTGGGATGTTCACGTCGAAACACATAATTCCGTGTGAACAACGCTATGGAATAACATTGATAATCGCTCGTTAGGCTTCCGGCCGCAGAAATTATAGAATAGAATGGATGAGCAATGTATAAAACCGATTAAAAATTAATTTTGTACAAATCCACTTTCACACACGCGCCATGTCTCGAAAAAGTTACGACGAACCATAGACAACATTATTTTCTTTTTTTGTGTCAGCCTTTTACCATAGATAGAGACTATAAAAACAATGCTACCAATATTAAAATGTAAATGGAACGTGCATAACGTGTACGTGTATGATGCAAGTAAAGCTATAACTTCGTTGAGGTGACGATATTCCAGTTATCTGTGGCAACACTTGCTGTCAACTTCACTCCGATCCGATTGTCTTTTATTCCACAGATTTCTGTCGCTGCACATGTTCATCGATTTCTGTGGAATTTAGGGAAAGTAAAGCAAATTATCTATCGAAATGGGTGGCATGGCAAGCAGGTACCGTGTCCATAATTCCGGGCTCACGAGCACCGACGTCAATATCATAGAAAATGAAAACAAACGGGATAACCCGGGAACTTTAGATGAATTGCACAAAAAGACCAAAGGTGAGTTTTTCCTGCTGTTTTAAGCCTAAATCTCATACAAGAACCCTATATATACCTGATAGATTCTTCTTCACTTCACTTCGACAAGTTCATATTTCATATTCAGTCAGAAAATGTCACTAAATCTGTGGTCACTTCTCCAAAAAGTTTGGTTATCTTGTGATGTAATATTTGTGTTTATTCCAATGATATATTGAATTCGGCAGCAATATCTAACGCTAGCAACGAAAAATCATTATTTCTTTCTTTAAATTTTAAAGAATACCTTGCATGTCTGCTTATTGAGGTATTTGTTTAAGTGGTAGATAAGCCTATAGGCCATTAGGCCGCATTCACATCGAACGCGCGGTGACTAGGGGCTGTGGTGGACGCGACTGAGCAACACTTAGCCAGCTTTTGGATGAGTGTGGGTGTTGCAAACGATACAATGGATAAGATGATTTTAATACTGGAGACTGCTCTTAGACTGGAGGTGTTGAATACCTACAAGAGATGATGTTCACTACATAATTAAAAAACAGAGCAATTATTGTTAATTTGTTAACTTTATAAATAGTGTTATGTTATTGTTAATTTTATTTGCCCACCTAAGCCACTTCAGAATGGCTGATTTTTCATGCTTGTTCAAGTAACTACGCTAGTTCTATATAGTTGAGGCCTCAGTTTTTTTCCATGGGTACAATTATTATTATTTATAATGCACAGGCAGCTTAAAGCTAATGCGTGCATATCAGTCCACATTTCATTGCACTTGTTTATAAAGTTGTCAAGTCTATTTTTGAAGCTGTTCCCTGTTGGCTGTTCCACTCGGGGACCACTCGGTTTGACAGAAGGTTTTTGCGTGGGTTACTTGTAAAAGAGAGCCCTTGGAGTTTCAGTGAGTGCCCTCTGAGGTGATGATTCTGGTTCATCATAAACATGTCTTGGTCAATGTCAATGGTTGTTACATCATAGTAGCCAGTTAGAATGTTATATGTTTTTATGAGATCTCCTCGTTTGTATTGTTGTTCTAGTGTGCTTAGTCCTAGATCTGCAAGTTGCTGCTCTTAAGGTTTGTCACAGAGTCCTACAACCATCTTGGTTGCTCTTCTTTGGACTTTCTCCAGCAGGTCTTTTTCCTTCTGTTAGTTAGGCCTCCATCAAATGTTTGTTCATTATCTACTATGTACTAATTCTTTCTTTTCATATCAGATTAGATTCAGCTATGACCTGTAACTGATTAGCAGCTTTGACCTGCTATTCCAGAAGACAAGGTCTCATGAGGTTCAAGTTCTAATAGCATACTGATAAACAGGGTGTTGTTTTGTCAGTAACGCCTGACTCAGTGACAATAGTTTATATATTGATTGTAACTAAACAATAGTTTAATTTTTTCCTTGAGTAATTTGGATTCACATTTTGCCTTATTAATTTTGTCTTTGATGAATGATCATCAACGTGAGGACAGTTGCGAGCGCGGCAGCACGCGTTAGAACCAAGGACACATTTTTATTATTTTTCATATGTTTTTCATTATAAAATAAAACAATTCCTTCAGTGTCCTGTAAATAACCAAATTCAAAGTCCGGCGTAACTTTGAAAAACAACATCCTTTACAACATGTTATACCCACACAAATAACATTATGTATTTTGGAAAACAAAAAGTGGGGTTCACAATTTATTGCTAGGTTAAAACATTACAAAAGCAGTAGGTGCATGATTACAAAAGCAGTAGGTGCATGATTGCATGGTTTATTTCATTTATAACCTACATATACCATTTTTTCATTTCAGAGGTAATGCCAGTCAACTTTGAAGGTGGAAAATTAATGGTAAATAAGGGTATCTCCAATCACTTTCAGGTAATTTACAATTATTTATTGTCATATCAGAAATATTTACAATACTGCCTTTCATAAACCTATTGAGAAAATACAATGATACATACATCAACAACTTGTTCTTTGAAAAAATAATTTTGGCAAAACATGCTGCTGTCATTCCACTATAGTTGCCACTATAACAAAGCAAACATAAACATTTATATAGAGGCTTCTAACCCCACACTAGGATACCCTGTGTCGTGGGAACCAGAAACAGTGACATCACACTTGCATAAACATCCAAGTAAAGTGAAAGTTGAAACTTTTAAGCAAATGGCTTGTCACTTCATTGTCAATCATGTATTTTGCTCAAACAAAACAACACAATCATATGACTTGCAGTACTATCCTACATGGCGTGTTAGTTAACATACCACAGACAATAAATGAATCTTGAATCTTGTATAGAAATCATATCCTTCCAGATGTCTCACACCCTCACAATGAGCTCACAACAGAATGGCTACAAACTAGGGGCAACATACATTGGCACAAAACAGATATCTCCCACTGAGGCATTCCCTGTAGTGCTGGGTGACCTGGACCCGTCCGGAAACGTCAACTTCAATATGATACACCAGCTCACACCGGAGATCCGGCTGAAAGGTGCTGGACAGGTGAGTGAAGCTATGAAATCATAAAGTAAATCATCTTCTTACAAACACATAAATTGCATTGATATCTATAAATAAAAATATTAAAGAATCCGTCATACAAATGAAACTATAAACTGTGCTATCACAAAAAATATTAAACAGCTTTTAACCTCAAAGCAAACGTCAAATCCCATACGTTTTCGTTTTTAAACAACTCGTTTATTTTTTCTGGAAAGGCCCAAAAAATCTAAGTGAAACCTTAAAAAGTCTAAAATTAGGTTCTCTCGGTTCCTTGCTAGGCTGCTAACATTCGAACCACTGAACAGATTTTAATAAAACATATCTAAGATGCATCGCAATAAAGTCTTCTACCAACTACAAAAAACAGCGTTAAAATCCGTCTAGCTGTTTGACCGGTATTTCTTGTTAAGTTGGTAACTTTAGAACCACTTAACCGATTTTAATAAAACATATCTAGTTACTATCGCAGTAGAGACGACTTCCAATTACAAAAAACCTCATTAAAATCCGTCCACCCTTCTGACCGCCATTCCATGTCCCAAGGGCGCAAACTGCCGTATTTGGCAGTCAGTCTCCAAAAAAAATCTGCGCCGTCGACAAGCCAAATACGGCATTTTGCGCCCTTGTGAGGAATCGATGCACTATTGGTATTTGTGCTTCACGAGAGACTCTGGCCACCGATCTCTCATCGTACTCTGCCCACATCAACCTACAGCTGGGCGTAGGCCTTTTCTGTCACCAATCTTCACAGCCCTGAGTGATGTGTTTGTTGTATTTTACGCTCCAGATCCAAGAGTGCAAGTTGACGGCCACACAGGGCACCGTAGAGTATAAGGGCTCGGACTTCACGCTCGCGATGGCGCTGGGCAAGCCCGACCTCAGTGAGACCTCGTCTGTAGTAGTCGGACATTACTTGCAGGTACGTGATTTGACTTTAACTCTATCCTCTATTACTTCTCCTTCTCCAGGGGTTAGCACCTCTCCTGTCCCCTGCACCCACTCTTCCAATTCAGCCATCCTAACTCCTGCACCAGCTGGAGGAGTAGATGGCCTGGATGTTCGATGAGATCGCTGTGCTGTTTAATTACAAAACAGAAGTTTGGTGAATTTAAAGATTTTTTCATTTTCGCTCATGATGTTTTTTTTTTAATTATAATATTAAATTTTTTAAATAAAAAGTTAAATCAGATCAAGATGTAGTTTATAATTAAGTTTAAGATGGATTACAATAAAATTATTTAAATGAATATATGGCTCCGACTGATGGAAAAACGACGGAACGCGCACTCACGGTCAGTTTGATCGACGATCTCCCGGAAATACGTGGTTTGGTGTCCGTTAAAAATTACATCGTATGACTTCACACTCACACTCCGATGGTCTCATCGACGATAGATCGAATCAGTTCTATCGTCAATCAAACTGACCGTGAATGCCCAGCTTAAGGTTAACTAAAGTATAGTTTGCTTCACTGTTCATTGAGGGCTACGAAACAGATGTCATAAATTGTGTAAAGTGGAAGCAGCAGTGGATGACGCCCACAGGAAATATACGCTATGTTAAAACATAAAACTATCTCAGTAAAAACGGGAGACTCTACTCGAAATTCAAAATAATTGATTATTAATTAAAGTAGGCGAAATTCAAAAGAAAAATTACTTACCCTAAAAAAGGAACCGCTGACATTTTCTTTGCAAACAACTTTGCTTGAGTTTTTGACGACAACACACGACTATCATTAAGAACAGCCAAAGAGCGACTGAGCGGAACATTGTTCAACGCACAACATTCAGACACGCGAAGTATGTGCTTTTCGTTTACACGGATGACATAAATCCAGTATTTTGGGTTTCATCCTTACTAAAAAGGAACTATTTACTACTATTAGGTAGGTACAACATTCGCATCCTGACCAGGGGGGTTACCACGTCTTATGCCGATTCAACGCATACGCAAGATATCCATTACCGTCTGAAAACGCGTGTTTCCGTAATATACAAGGTCATTACGCAGGGGTCTGTAAATTATCGCGTATACTTTGGAACGCAATGTTGTCACTAACGTCTTCCGAACTACACTGACGAGCAATGAAAAAGTTCCAGTGACATAGCACCAAATTACTTCTAAACGGGAAAGGCTAGCTTAATAACGCTGTCTGCAATATTGAAGTAAATTTAACAACGCATCAGAATATTACCAATTAAAAACGTAAATATTGTTTTCAAATTTTAAATTAAATGTTTAAAATAATTGGATGGGTGTTTGTCGGCATTTTGTAAGTGGAACTTTTTTATTGCTCGTCAGTGTATAATCAGCATTACGCCGCAATCGTGTATACGGAATGTTCTACGCCAATTTTATGGTTCCGTTGTATACTGCGCTATAAACCAATTTAAATACTCGTGCTATTAAATACATATTTAATGTATTCTTAAAGTTTATGTTTTAAGTATTTTTTGTTGTTCATCTAAGCTACCGCAGTGTTCATCAGGGAAAATACTGCGGTATATCCTTAGTGTTCGGTTGAACATGTAAGAACAAAAAAAAAAAAGTTGAACCTTTTTTGCTGTGAAAATCAGTATTTTTGATGTGCGATTAAATAATACCCATTCATCACCTTTGATAGCTTCCGTAAGTGACACGGTATAGTTCTTCTTCTCTCCCACAGTGGTCCAATGTAGAGAAGTGGCTAAAAATGACGATTGCTAAGAATATGTAAATATTTACATTAATCAATTCTTTTGGAATTTGGAGCTTGGAACTAAACTTTCGCACGCATTTCGTACTATAAACTATACACGAAAATTCTGCGAAATTCTTGTATATTTCGTAGTTGCAGTTGAGCTATGAGCATTCCGAAATGTACACGAAGAGTTCACTATGGGAGCGTAATGGCTTTGTATATTACGGAAGCACGCTCTTAAGACAAGTCTTGGTACCAAGTAAATAAAGCCCATTATGGCGTATTGGAACGGAAATGGTTGCCATGTTGATGTTCTTGTTTTGAAGCTAAACTGACTCGATAAAAGATAAGGCTTGAATTAAATATTTTTTCGAGTCTTGGTGGGTGGTTAACTGTCGCGACGTTCTCAACAAGTGACCAGTGACTGTAACACCTCCCCTCTGCCATTGCAGTCTATAACGCGCCGGCTGGCGCTGGGCGCGGAGCTGGTGTACCAGTCGGGCGCGCGCGTGCCGGGCGGGGAGATCGCCGTCGCCTCCGCCGCCGCCAGGTACACCATGGACGGTGAGTGACCTGCCTCAATATTACATCTACCTATCCTTCCAGCCTCTACTCTGCGGACATCACTCCGACGAGACACTTCTTCGGTAAGACACATTTCTTTTGTTCTTTTCTTAGAGAGGTCAATAGGAGTTCGGTTTGCTCACCCTCTTTATCCTTCACCTAGCTGTTTACCTGCCAGTTCACAATTTAACGGTCTGACATGGATAGATTGTCGGAGTAGTGTTTTTGCACCCCTGTGCCCATTTGCTTGCACTAGTGCATACAGTTTTGCCGTCAACTAGACTAGCACAATTGACCCATCCAGCCAGACAGACGAGGTGACTGCATTAAATAAACTTTTTATTTTAATACAAATACTTTAATGTACTTGCGTTCTATGTTGCATGGTAAAAAAGAGCTAATAAAAACAAGTAACTATAATTAATAAAACATCAAAAAGTCAAAGAATGACTTGGCAGTATCGCGTACGAACTAAGCTAAAAATGACATGCAGAAAATTAAAATAATCATCATAAAAATACAGTGGCGGGAAAGGGGCTTGTTTTTGACTTTTGTTTAGTTGTTTAGTTTGCAAAACTTGTTGTTTTACGAAAATTCATTAGTACGTCATCAATGAAGAGCAAAAAATGCTTACGCCTAACACACTAATGTAACCAAAAGCAAAAGGAGTTATTGAACAGACAGACAAGGCAATACATTCTCAGAAGGTATTTTTACATTATCACTGTTTAATTTTCTCGCAATCGAAGTGAAAATTAGGGTGTATAACACGGTCATAAACCCCATTTTACCCTCGACTTAACTATCCACCCTTGCGGCTCGGGTGGATATCAACGTATCGGGTGAAATGGCGTGTTTTATGCCGTTGTTGTACAATCTACTATTTGACTTCTCATGATCGAAAAAGTCTCTTTATGCTGGATGTAGGCTGCATAAAACATTTTATGCAATAGTGTTGTCATCTAGACTAAGACAATTGAGCCATTCAGCCTGACAGACGAGGTGACTGCATTAACTAAACATCTTATTTTAATACATCTACTTTAATTTATTTGTATTCTATTTGAATACTTAAAAAAAGAAACAAAAAACGAATAAAACAAGTATTATTAACAAAAACATGAAAAAACAAGGTATGACTCGGCAGTATCGCGTACGACCTAAGCTAAAAATTACATGCAGAAAATGAAAATAAATACAGTGGCGCTAAAGAGACTGTCTTGTTTTTTACTTTTATTTCATATTCTTTATTGCACAGTAAATATAGATAAACAGACAGTTACAATACATTTTATAGGTAAAGGCGAGCCTTATCTCTAAAGAGAGATTTCTTCCAGCAAACCTAGGCAAGACTTATTTAGTTGTTTTCTTTGCAAAACTTGATGTTTTACGAAAGTTAATTGATATGTCGTCAAGTGAAGAGGAAATAATGCTCACGCCTAACACACTAATGGAAAAAAAGCAAAAAGAGTTATTGAGCAGACATTGCCGCCTGAATACAGGCAAAATTATCTTAAAACGTAAGTATTTTTTACATTATCACCGTTTTATTTCCTCGATATCGAAATGAAAAGCAGAGTGTATAACTTGGTCTTAAAACCCATTTTATCCTCGACTTGATGATGATGATGGGTTGGTTGGATACCATAAGTCTTGGATTCAATAGCTTGCCCTTGTTGTACTATCTACTATTTAAGTTCTCATAGCTCTTATTGTTTAAATCTTAAAGGTGCACGCGCAGTCCAGGAGACGTATTTTAGAAGCATTAGAATTCCAATTCGCATACGAAGCATTAGAATTCCAATTCGCATAGAAATAAAAAACGAGTGGTCCTACCCACTCGTTTTTGATTTCTACTAGTAGGAACTTAATAGCCTAAAGATGACATTGACTGCTAAACTTATGTTGACACTACTTAACTAACCTAGAAATATGAAGTTTTTGCGATGGTGAGCCTCGAGGAGGATTTTGATGAATTACATGAGTGAAGAAGAGGAAGACGAGGTAGAAATTGAACAGCAGCACTGCAGTGGTTTTCCTGAGACAGAGGAGAAGTTTAAAAAAAAATATCGTCTAACCAAGGCTTGCGCAAGGGATCTAATAGAAGAAATAAAACCTTTAATGGTTGAAGGCTATATATAGATCTTCAGATTTGTCTATCGAAACAAAGGTAAAATAAACTTGTATCTTACTTAAATATCATGCCATCCTGGCCACATCCTTTTGTATCTTAAATAGGAACATAAGCCAATTACGTAGCCGCTAAATACCTTATGTACTAACAACTTGAAAGCTGGGCCTAAGACATAAATTCTAGTATTAGTATAAAAACTTAAACCTCACTCTTACTTAATCTCATGTTTATTTTAAGTACCTACCTAAGCCATAAAACTACCATTATATATCTAGATTATTTAATGACTATTTCAGTTTTGTGACATGAGAATTTTAAATGTCTATGCATTGTACCCAGGTTCAACACACGATTCTTTTATTTGGAATCATAGTGCTGTGCTCCCCAGAAGCATGGAAGATATTATTTAATAGGTAAAATTACTAATTCAATACTATCCCATTAAGTGCCTCTCTAGAATACCTTATAACTTCTATAAATAAAATTTATTTTGTTTTCAAGGTGACAATGGTTATGCTTTCCGCCCATGGTTACACACACCTATCTCTGAACCCGAAACAAGACAAGAACAATGCTACAATTTAACGGTGCAACGATGTACTATCGAACCAACGGAACCCTGACCCACCATGGAATCTTGTCACAATGATTGACGTACGATTGTCGTATAGCGTCGTATGATAGTCCTAACGTCAATCACTGTGACAAGGTTCTATGGTGGGTCAGGGTTCCGTTGGTTCGATAGTACTCAAAACCAGGTTCCGATGCCTTTTGAAACATCGTGTTCTGCACTATCTGCCTGAAAAGGCAATAAAAATTATAAATAGCTGTTGCATTGTACACAACATGTGTGTTGATGCTAATGTCATCTTGGAGGGAGATGAAGATGTGTATTGATGCTAATGTCATCTTGGAGGGAGATGAAGATGTGTATTGATGCTAATGTCATCTTGGAGGGAGATGAACATGTGTATTGATGCTAATGTCATCTTGGAGGGAGATGAACATGTGTATTGATGCTAATGTCATCTTGGAGGGAGATGAACATGTGTATTGATGCTAATGTCATCTTGGAGGGAGATGAACATGTGTATTGATGCTAATGTCATCTTGGAGGGAGATGAACATGTGTATTGATGCTAATGTCATCTTGGAGGGAGATGAACATGTGTATTGATGCTAATGTCATCTTGGAGGGAGATGAACATGTGTATTGATGCTAATGTCATCTTGGAGGGAGATGAACATGTGTATTGATGCTAATGTCATCTTTGAGGGAGATGAACATGTGTATTGATGCTAATGTCATCTTGGAGGGAGATGAACATGTGTATTGATGCTAATGTCATCTTGGAGGGAGATGAACATGTGTATTGATGCTAATGTCATCTTGAAGGGAGATGAACATGTGTATTGATGCTAATGTCATCTTGGAGGGAGATGAACATGTGTATTGATGCTAATGTCATCTTGGAGGGAGATAAACATGTGTATTGATGCTAATGTCATCTTGGAGGGAGATGAACATGTGTATTGATGCTAATGTCATCTTGGAGGGAGATGAACATGTGTATTGATGCTAATGTCATATTGGAGGGAGATGAACATGTGTATTGATGCAAATGTCATCTTGGAGGGAGATGAACATGTGTATTGATGCTAATGTCATCTTGGTGGGAGATGAAGATGTGTATTGATGCTAATGTCATCTTGGAGGGAGATGAACATGGCTAATGTCATCTTGGAGGGAGATTAAGATGTGTATTGATGCTAATGTCATCTTGGAGGGAGATGAACATGTGTATTGATGCTAATGTCATCTTGGAGGGAGATGAACATGTGTATTGATGCTAATGTCATCTTGGAGGGAGATGAACATGTGTATTGATGCTAATGTCATCTTGAAGGGAGATGAACATGTGTATTGATGCTAATGTCATCTTGGAGGGAGATGAACATGTGTATTGATGCTAATGTCATCTTGGAGGGAGATGAACATGTGTATTGATGCTAATGTCATCTTGGAGGGAGATGAACATGTGTATTGATGCTAATGTCATCTTGGAGGGAGATGAACATGTGTATTGATGCTAATGTCATCTTGGAGGGAGATGAACATGTGTATTGATGCTAATGTCATCTTGGAGGGAGATGAACATGTGTATTGATGCTAATGTCATCTTTGAGGGAGATGAACATGTGTATTGATGCTAATGTCATCTTGGAGGGAGATGAACATGTGTATTGATGCTAATGTCATCTTGGAGGGAGATAAACATGTGTATTGATGCTAATGTCATCTTGGAGGGAGATGAACATGTGTATTGATGCTAATGTCATCTTGGAGGGAGATGAACATGTGTATTGATGCTAATGTCATCTTGGAGGGAGATGAAGATGTGTATTGATGCTAATGTCATCTTGGAGGGAGATGAAGATGTGTATTGATGCTAATGTCATCTTGGAGGGAGATGAACATGTGTATTGATGCTAATGTCATCTTGGAGGGAGATGAACATGTGTATTGATGCTAATGTCATCTTGGAGGGAGATGAACATGTGTATTGATGCTAATGTCATCTTGGAGGGAGATTAAGATGTGTATTGATGCTAATGTCATCTTGGAGGGAGATGAACATGTGTATTGATGCTAATGTCATCTTGGAGGGAGATTAAGATGTGTATTGATGCTAATGTCATCTTGGAGGGAGATGAACATGTGTATTGATGCTAATGTCATCTTGGAGGGAGATGAACATGTGTATTGATGCTAATGTCATCTTGGAGGGAGATGAACATTAGTATTGATGCTAATGTCATCTTGGAGGGAGATGAACATGTGTATTGATGCTAATGTCATCTTGGAGGGAGATGAACATGTGTATTGATGCTAATGTCATCTTGGAGGGAGATGAACATGTGTATTGATGCTAATGTCATCTTGGAGGGAGATGAACATGTGTATTGATGCTAATGTCATCTTGGAGGGAGATGAACATGTGTATTGATGCTAATGTCATCTTGGAGGGAGATGAACATGTGTATTGATGCTTATGTCATCTTGGAGGGAGATGAACATGTGTATTGATGCTAATGTCATCTTGGAGGGAGATGAACATGTGTATTGATGCTAATGTCATCTTGGAGGGAGATGAAGATGAGGATGACATTATTCCCAATAACCAGGCTGATTTTGGGTCACATGTCCAAAACGAAGTATCATCTGACCCAGATCCCACAAGTGGTGGTCAAAGGCGTAATAGAGATTTGATTGCTGCGGAACAAATTCGAAATAGAATAGTTCAAAACTATTTTTAATTACTTAAAAACCTTTAATTAAAAAACCATTGAATTGCAAATTGTGGTGTTTTATTTTGATCAAGTTAACATGGGTACATATATTAATCAATAATAATTTAAATGTAAAAATCAACAAATAATTATATAAAACTAAACAAATCAGAGATCATTTTTCTTTCCTTTTCATTAAAACTAAATATTAATTAAATTTCGTAAAACATCAACTTTTGCAAATAAAACAACTAAATAAAAGTCAAAAACAAGCCAGTCTCTTTCCCGCCACTGTTTTTTTATTTTTTTCTGTATGTATTTTTTAGCTTAGGTAGTACGCGATACTGCCGAGTCATACCTTATTTTTTATGTTTTAATGTTTTTGTTAATTATACTTGTTTTTATAAGTTTTTAGTCCCTTTTTAGGGTTCCGTAGAGAAACAAGGAACCCTTATAGTTTCGTCAAGTCTGTCTGTCCGTCCGTCCGCCCGTATGTCACAGCAACTTTATGCAGAAACTATTAGGACTACACAGTTGAAACTTGGTATGTAGATGTATTCTATGAACCGCTTTAGGATTTTTATACAAAAATTTAAAAATTAAAATAGTTAATCCCCATACATGTAACTGAAACCAAAAATTTCTTTTTTTCATCAAACCTATATGTGTGGGGGTGTGGGGTGGTGTCTGTAGATTATCTTTAAAAATGACGTTGAGTTTCCTGAAACCATTTTTCCTCAAAGTAAATCGTTAAAGAGACAGACCCTTCCAAAGTTGAAAAATGTGTCCCTCCCTTTAAGAAAAGAAGAAGAAAGAAAGAAGAAAGTAAGATAGTGAAAAATCTACAAAAAATATATGTAAATACACACTTTCAACGAAAATTGGTGTGAACAAAATAAATTTAGCAGTTTTTAACATACATTTATTAAAAACCACAAAGATAAGTTTGTCACTCATACAAACAACTATGAAAAACAAAGTTACAACACTCAAAAAAAACTCAAAACGTTTATTCTGTAAATAGGCCACAAGGGCACTTTCACATGTCATTTCATTTCATTTTTTACAGAACATTTGGTATTATTATTGGGTCGGTCTCTAACGGTCTTGAACACAATATGACTACATGTGATGTTTGACTAGAACCTAAAGATACTATAACTTTTTGGGTCTAGAACTTAAATCTACCAAAAGACAAATTGACTAGTGTGTATTTTGTCCACATTGCATAGTGACATGAACACAAACTGCCAGGACAGTCAGGTATAGAAGATAATGTTTCTATTAACTATAAGTTTTTGAACTAAATGACTGGAAAACCTTGGTCCCGAACTCATCCTGTATGTAATTTAAATAATTAATAATAAAATTGAGATTCAAACATTGCACAATATATAATAATAAAACCTCTTTTGATAGTAGGAACATACGGCCTCTATAGTATATAGTATATAGGCCACTTATACGCTGTATGTCAAACACAAAGAGTATATGATTTACGTCAAACAGTTTGTGTGGCCGTTTCACGACAATTTCGGTTATTTGGAAAATGGATATAAATAAGATATTTCTAAGTAACAGAACAATTTTTTGGCGCGATGGGTTCCGGTACAATTTTGTATCTACAAATAAAACCGGCAACACATTTTGGAGATGCTCGAAGCGAAATGAGCGCAGTGCATCTGTTACCATTAACGAAAATGATGAAGTAATATCCCGCAAGAGACTATCTCTACATGCGTGCGAGCAGAACATTGACGAAATGTATAGATAATATGTCCTCGAAAATACTAAAACTCTGGTATGTTAAAACATGTCTTCCCTGAAAAAAAATTATGAAAAAGCCATGACGGAATTTATTGAAGGTAACCCTACTTGTCAAGTGCAATTTCAACAATTTGAAACAGTGCGAGAAAATCTACGTAGAACGCGATTGAAGTACTTGGATGTGGTGAAAACTGAATTTTCAAAATGCATTGATGTCATGTTACCGGAAATGATTGCTAAAAATTTTCTCGTAAGCGAGTATGAAATAGATTCCGACAACAAAATGTTGATATTTTGCCAAAGATCCTCACAAAAAGTAATGCAGCTAAACGCCAAAGAAAATAAAATGGTATTTGGGGACGGGACATTTAAGGTGGTGCCGCAGCCCTTTTGTCAACTGTTTACTTTACATGTGGATCTTAACAGTTGTAATTATTCAAGCAATGTAAGACCAGCAATTTATGCGTTATTGCCAAATAAGAGCACAAGCACGTATACTGCTTTCTTTACAATCGTGAGAGATGTTCTGAAGGTAAATATCAAGACTTACAAGTGCGACTACGAATTGGCCCAGATAATTGATGAAAATGGCCTTTAAAACGGTTTACCCACATGGAAACGTTTCAGGATGCTATTTCCATTTCTGTAAGGCGGTTTGTAACAATGCAGAAAAAAAAGGGTTGACTGCAACACAAGAGGGGAAGGGCATAATAGCACTAACCCTCAAATTGCCTTTCTTACCAGCTAACCTTATCCATCAAGGCTGGGAGAAAATAGTTGAGCACGGACCTAAAAGCGAAGAAATGAATGCCTTTGTTACTTATTTCCAAAAGCAATGGCTAAAGAATATATCATTGATATCCTGTTGCAAGGAAAGGCACAGGACTACGAATATGCTAGAAGCGTGGCATCGCCGTCTAGGAGTACGCTTAAACAGAAACCCCACCCTCATAAAATTTATTTTTAAGCTGAAGAAGGAAGCCCAATATCAAGGCATCGCTATGGCTGGTGCTTTTTTAAACACGAAAATAAAAAGAAGAAAGATATTCTTTTCAACAAAAGATATGGCGCTGAGTTGAATAATTTAAATACTGAAGAAATCACTACATTGGATTTCTTGAAAGCTATTATGGACATTAAGCGAATGTTGAAGTAAAAAACGGCCAAGCGCCACATGTTATGTTACATTATTATTAGGTTAGGTATGTTGTATGTTCACCAGAAGTGTCTGTAAATTTTGATTTGCTCAAAAAATTAAATTTTGCTTATGTTACCTTGTATGATCATTTTGTACCGACTCTACATTCGAAAACAAAAGACAACTGTAGGCAAAATCTATTGTAGGTTGTTTCAGCTCTAGTCAATTTATGCTTTGGTAGATTTAAGTTCTAGACCCATAAAGTTATAGTAACTTTAAGTTCTAGTCAAACATCACATGTAGTCATATTGTGTTCAAGACCGTTAGAGACCGACCCTTATTATTTGTATCATATTATCAGAAAGAAAAAAAAGTACTTAATTATTGTTTCTGAGAGATGTAAAGAGTCTCAAATGTCATAATAAAATAATTAAAATATAAATAACAGAGATGTATAGTCTATTTAGTGAATAATACAATGATGATAGGAGATGTAAATGGTCCCCACAGTCAAGAGTTGTATAATTAAATTAATCTTTGGAGGTGTGAAAGGCCTCCAAGTGTCCAGTAAAAGAAACTCTGGCAGTGAGGATGCTTACAATTAATTAGAACAATTCAGTCCCAAGCATTTTTATCGTCTAACACAAACATCCAGTCACATAATTACTTGCTACAATGGAACCGTTCATGGGCGAGTCCGACTCGCAATTGGCCACTTTTTTATTCAAATATAATGCAAATGAATTAAAGTAAATGCATTAAAATAACAAGTTTATTTAATGCAGTCACCTCGTCTGTCAGGCGAATTCTGAATGGCTGAATTGTCTTAGTCTAGATGACGACAACACTTTATGCACTAGTCACTCACTAGTGCATAAATGAGATTTTATGCAGTCTACATCCAGCATAAATAAGGACTTTTTGAGCTTAAGAAGTGAAAAAAAATATTTTTCCACTGAAGGACTAATGTATCAAACATACATTTTTACTTTTAATTTACTTCAATAAAATGCTATCATAGCTATCATCATCATATATCACAAAAGCGCTTAGTCACCAAATACAACTTTGATACCATTGAGAGCCAACTAAAAAACGTCGACTGGTCACCTATCACTGAAGCGACAAGCGTGTCGGCTGCCACAGATTTGTTCTTAGATACATTAAACAGTATAATTAGTCAAAATAAACAGTCATTTCAAGTCAGCCGCAGCAAGTATAATGTGAAGCCATGGATAACCCCGGGACTTATGAAATGTATGAGACATCGCGACGCTCTCCATTTGAAAGCACGTAATATTACAAATCACCTATAAACGGTACAGAAACTTCTTTACTGACCTACTGCACAAGCTGAAACATCAATTTGAAAGAAATCAATTAGAAGAAAATAGAAATAATCCCAAACAACTGTGGAAAACAATCAAAGATATATGCCATTATAATAAGAATATAAACCCAGCATCAGAACTCAAATACATTAAAAATAACACCTGCAGCTCATTAGACTCTTGTAATGAATACTTTGCAGGTGTTGGTCAAACCCTGGCTAACAATATCCTTCAAATCACAAAAGAAACAGAACAATCCTTAGCATCAAAAATCTGTGCAGCTGATGGCAGTCCGTCTTCCTGCTTTTTCATGCATCCTACAGACGAAGTCGAGGTCTCCTCACTTATCCAACTCCTAAAGGTCCAGAGCGCTCCAGGACTTGATGATGTCAGTAATAGTTTCATTAAGCGCTTTAAACATACCCTTCTATCCCCGCTGACCCATATTTTTAACCTCAGTTTATCGCTCGGAGAATTCCCTGAATGCTGGAAAGTTGCATTGGTATGTCCCATTCACAAAAGTGGCCCCAGAAATATCCCGGCAAACTACCGGCCGATTTCGTTGCTCACTAGTTTTTCTAAAATACTCGAGAAACTTCTGAACAAAAGGCTAATGTCCTATCTCGAGAAAAATAATCTTCTAAATAAAAAACAGTTTGGATTCAGGCGAGAAAAATCTACAGAAGATGCAGTTGGAGCACTCACGAACCTCGTAACCAACTTTTTGGATGACAGTGGCGCCCATAACGTGGTTAGTCTGGCCTTGCTTACGCTGTAAGTAGTTAGTTGTTTGTGTGTGCGTGTTTTTGTAAACGTTTACCTGTGTTGTAATTTTGGTTTTGCTTAGCAACTTCTGTGTACGTGGTTATTATTCAAACTTTTAAATTGTAGTGTTTTTTTCAAATTCCTACGTTGGTTTTAATTTCTCGTTCTCTTATAAAAAAAAAATTAACCACCTACCCACTAGTTGCAATATTTTTATTTGCAGTTTTAACATATATATTTTTTTCTACATCGTCATTCACTTCATTCATACCGTCAAAACCTAACGTACATAAATCATTTTGTAACAGAACGGAGACTAATTAGTAGCGTCATTTTCAATTCCTTGATTTCTCTTCCTGTGCTGTCCCGGGAAATCAAAAAAAGAATACGGCAGTTGCATTTCCTCCTGTGCATGTCGTAAGAGGCGACTAAAGGAATCAGTACACTTTCACTACTCATCTCTTTGGTATTTATTATTTGAGCTGCATCATGTCTTTTCAAATTAAGTTTCTCTCTCTAAACAAAGCAGAACTGGAGTACGAAGTTGCCATCAGAGGTGAAAACCCAGGCACTACCGTAGAAATTTTACGTAAACAAATAACTAAACTTGTGACAGAATACCCGTCAGAGGACGTTCTGTTATCTCACCTTGAACCTAAGGACGACTTACTTGCAGTCGTCAAAATCTTGGACAAAGTGCAATCTACTCTTGACGGACCTGCACCAGATAGATCCTCTCTTCTTAGGACACAAAATCTGATGCACCATGTCTATCACAGATTAAGTCGGGTACCTACGGATGAAAAGTTCGAAACGGGCCACGATCAACTGTCGGAGATTTACCGAAAATATTATTCGAAGATCCTAGCTCTCTTATCACAAGCAAAGGATCCCCTTTCAATATCTCCCTCGTCTAATACTGCGTGTAGGGAATCAACGCCATCTGTTAGTGGCGCGAGCGTGATTTCTGTAACTTGCGAGCGTAGCAATACTTCCGAACTTAGTAAATTGAAGTACGACGGGAAATCATGTGTTCGGGCTTTTATCGAAAGGGTTTCGGAACTGTGTCAGGCCAGAAATATTTCGGACTCCAAACTTCTGTCCTATGCAACGGAAATTTTCACCGATCAAGCATTGCACTGGTTCCGAAGTATAAGAGATAGCGTTAACAACTGGTCGGATCTCAAATCTCTGTTGTTAGAGGATTTCAGCCAAACTGACTATGATTATCGTCTACTTTCTGAAATTAGGGCTCGCACTCAGGGCGAATCAGAAACGATAACCATTTATCTTTCCATAATGGCAGGAATGTTTTCGCGCTTATCGAAACAATTATCCGAAGAGGACAAATTAGAGATACTATTGCACAATATCCGGCCATGTTATGCGAGTACGTTGGTCTCGGCAACTCAGATTGTGGATATTGGGGTATTGAGAACGTTGTGCAAAAATTGCATAGGTGTGTTTTTAGACTTGGCAAAGGCTTTTGACACCGTTTCGGTCAACATCCTGCTGCAAAAACTTGAACATCTGGGAATCCGAGGTACAGCTCATGATTGGTTTCGAACATACCTCACACATAGAAGGCAGAGTGTTAGGATAGACCAGCAACTAAGCTCACAGAGAGTTATCAGCTATGGCGTTCCCCATGGGAGCATTCTAGGCCCATCACTGTTTTTGATTTATCTCAATGACATCTCCTCCCATGAAAACATGAACACAGATCTCTTCTGTTACGCAGATGATACTGCCATAATATTTAATGGCAGCTCGTGGGAAAATGTTTTGGAAAGAGCCGAATATGGTATGACAAACTTAGGACACTGGCTTAATAGGAATCTCCTGACTTTCAATGCTGATAAAACTAAATACATAGCTTTTCATAAAACTCGTGCCTCAGCTCCTCCTATTTCGAAGGATATTATAGTACATAAAAACTGTTGCATTCAACAAGACTGCTTATGCCCACGTATACAGCGTATTAAGACCATAAAATATCTTGGTATTTTGCTAGATGAAACGTTATCATTTAAAAATCATATCAACATGATGTCAAGCAAAATAAGAAAAACCATCCACATTATGAAGGCTTTGAGGCATAGTGCAGAAATAACGTCACTCAAATCCATTTACAAAGCTATTTGCGAGTCCCTCTTGGGCTACTGTATGGGGAGGAGCAGCCAAGACGATTTTCATTGAAATTGAAAGGGCGCAGAGATCGGTGCTTAAGGTTATGACCTGCAAAAATCGCCGTTACCCAACCGACCGTCTCTTTCAATCACTGAAACTGCTAAGCGTACGACAGCTATACATTGAAAGATCAGTGCAAATTCAACACAAAAAAATACTTTCTTCACCAGAGTACCCATGGCTCCTCTCAAGAAGAGTTTTTAGACTTTGTATCAGCCCCGTTAAAACATCATTTGCCCAGAAATACTCCAATTATCATCCCTACATTTACAATAAGATCACACAAAAACTAGATCTCAAAACGTCTACAATAAAAGAAACAAAAATTAAAGTAAGAAAATACCTCACTAGCTTAAATTATGATGAAACTGAAAATATTTTAAAATAAACGAATATGTTTAACTAATAAAATAAATACGAATAAATAATAAATATACGAACTTTAGATGCGCTTTTAACCACATATTTTTTATTAAAATTGTTAATCTTTTGTCAATATAGGAACCTATTTTTTACAATTTTAGAATCATTTTGTATATTTAAACTTGTTTAAGTACACATTAATTAGTTTAAAGTCATACCTCACACACACTAACTCTAGCACGTAATGAAATTAATCAATGCAACACAATTCACAATTTTCCGCTTACGATCGATAAGTTCATGGCACTCGATTTGTGACGGTTTCCGCGATACAGGTTAGCCGAGTGCGGAGATCGCAGTAACTATATTAAAATTTATCCGAATACCCACACATGCTATTAGTAAGTTTTCACAATTGTAATCTATTTTGGCAAAATAAACGTATTTGTATTTGTATTTGTATATATATCATGCTAAAATGCTATCATTTTACTATATATAATATAATATAATAAAATACTCGCTGCGCTCGGGAGATAATTCCGGAGTCCTTCGTTATGTTCAGGATTCAATATCGCGCCCGTGACCTAAAACAGTTCTTTATCCCCATGGAGTATAATATACTATTAATATATTATACTCCATGGCATACTATTAATGCGATAAAGTTTTAATGATAATGTTTATCACACAAGGGCGCTAAAAGGATGGCAAGTTTCTCGAGCCTAAGTAATGACCGACTCGACAGATTTTAACAATGATGTATGATCGGATTCGTCTACATTGTGGACACTGTGACGCAATGAAAGCTAGTTAATAACAATCCAAATACGTCGAAGGTATTCTGACAGAACCGGATAAGTGCACAATATGTCATGTTTAGAAATTATTATTATGAGTTTTTTTTTTCATGTGCCTAATGTTCCTTTGGGAAAGTAGTTCATAATGATGGCTACCGTCACTCTCCAAAATATGGTCAGTTAATTCAAAGTCACCTGTATAGATTACCAAAAAGCGTTAAAATGCATAATTTCTCTTGTCCCCTCCCCAGACTCGGAAGTGTCCGCCACAGTGGGCGCGGCCGGCATTCACCTCTGCTACTTCAAGCAGGCCAGCGAGCAGCTGCAAGTGGTCGCCGAGATGGACACCAGCTTCCGCGGCATGGAGTCTGTAGGGACTGTCGGCTACCAGGTCACCATACCGAAGGCGGAGCTCGTGTTTAGAGGTGAGTTACCGGGTGCGTCCTGTCGATGCGGCGTGCGTCCTGGCGATACGGTGTGCGACCAAATCCTTATCTCACGATATCGAACATACCTTACTCAAGTGTCATCAAGCGACCCAGTGAGCAGCTGCAGGCGGTGGCCGAGATGAACACCAGCTTCCGCGGCATGGGGTCTGTGGGGACTGTCGCTACCAGGTCACCATAACGAAGGCTCGTGTTCAGAGGTGAGTTACCGGGTGCGTCCTGGCGATACGGCGTGCTTCGCACATCCTTAGAGCAAGATACCGCAGGCGGAGCTCTTTTTTACAGGTGAGTTACCGTGTGCACGCTAGCGACATGGTGTGCATCCACACCCGTATCGCAAGATATCGAAGATCCCTCAAGTTGCATCAAGCAAGCCAGCGAGCAGCTGCAAGCGGTGGCCGAGATGAACACCAGCTTCCGTGGCATGGGGTCTGTGGGGACTGTCGGCTACCAGGTTACGATACCAAAGGCGGAGCTCGTGTTTAGAGGTGAGTTACTGGGTGCTTCCTGGCGATGCGGCGTGCCTCCTAGAGATACGGTATCGCACGATATCGAAAATCCTTTACGTGACATCAAACAAGCCAGCGAGCAGCTGCAAACGGTGGCCGAGATGAACACCAGCTTCCGCGGTATGGGTCGTGTTTAGAGGTGAGTTACTGGGTGAGTCCTGGCGAAAGAAAGTGCGTCCTAGTGATACGGTGTGCGTCCAACATCCTTAGAGCAAGATACCACAGGCGGAGCTCTTTTTTAGAGGTGAATTACCGTGTGCGTGCTAGTGATACGGTGTGCGTCCACATCCTTATCGCAAGATATCGAACATCCCTCAAATGCTTCAAGAAAGCCAGCGAGCAGCTGTAAATGGTGGCCGAGATGAACACCAGCTTCCGCGGCATGGAGTCTGTGGGGACTGTCGGCTACCCGGTCATCATACCAAAGGTTGAGCTCTTTTCAAAGGTGAGTTACCGTGTGCGTCCTGGCGATACGCAGTGCGTCCTAATGATACGGTGTGCGTCCAACATCCTTAGAGCAAGGTACTGAAGGCGGAATCCTTGTTTAGAGGTGTGTTATCGTGTGCGTCCAACATCCTGGAAGTAAGATAAAGTCGGGTACTTATTTTGAAGCGGAACTAGTGTTAGAGGTGAAATACCCTTACGGTCCCATCTGCAGCTCAATAGCGGATAGGAATACATTCTACATCTACCTAACAAGATAGTGTATATGTCCTACACGTACTACACTTTTTTAAGTGAGATGTAATCTACATCCTCCTATCAATCTTTACACGTTCTAAATGAAGGCACAATTTCTATTCCCAGGCATGGTGGACTCAAACTGGAACATCGGAGGCGTATTGGAAAAGAAATTACAACCGCTGCCGTTCACATTCGCATTGTCCGGAATGGCGAACCAGGCTAAACAACAGTTCAAGTTTGGAGCGGGACTCATTATTGGGTAAACGTATTGTGAGAGTGGGTACGGGCTACTCTTGAATAAACGTTGTAGATGGATTGGTAAATTGGACGCAATGGGTAACTTAGGAATGGCTATTGTTAAATTGAACATCAAATAACTATAAATTAAATTAAACCTTACGGCTAATATAATGAGAAAAACTGCTTCGAAAACGGCTAAATAGTTTCTGAGAAGCCCTCAAGCGACAGCCATCCTTGCTGCTGCAGCGCCTCCTGGTGGTCTACAACCGTAAAACATATCTAAGCACCTGCTCTGAAATTATAGCCGCTTAATGCAAAAACCGGATTGAAATCGGTCCAGTCGTTTTCCAGGAAAATGGCTGACCACATACACACGCAAACAACCTCTAACCCCAGAGATCTAACTTCAACCACCACCACTCCGTTTCGTCCGTCGTGGGTAAACAATATATATTACCACAGGACTCAACTCAATGAAACTAAAGCCATCTTATTTTGAGCTACAATGCTAATACATCTGCACCTGTTAGGCCCAGAGCCGGATGCACAACCGAAAACTCAAGGTTGATGGACAGTCATTCTCTCGCTCGGGAAGTGACCGCGCCAGTATGATATTTAAGCGGCATTTAATTTGAGCAGCGGTTGTGTATTTGGCTTTTGTCGAGATTCCGTTTTTACTCTTCAAAATGTGCGTAAACCCGAAAGTTTAGATAGACATGATGCTGGCGGTGCGATTTGGCTTTAATGTTTGTTCCTTTGTGGTAAGCAGGGCCGTGGCTGATTGTAGGCCAGTTTTACACCAATTCTCAGTATTTAGTATTTGTTGCAGCGATCCTCATTATAACATGTGAATCAGCCCTCTAATCACTAGCTCAAATCGACCCAAAATTGTGGAGTTATGACATTTCCTATGTACTATGTTGTAAGTATTGACCGGCCAAAACTGGATTTTTAGCCGACACCGAACTTTCGGCTTTTGTCCTAGTTTCGGCCGAAACTTTTTAAACTTGTGAAAATTTAGTTGTTGAGGATTGGAAACAATGGGGGCTTTGAAGGTCGAGTGGTCTATCAAATTTTTAGATAATATTCGATTTTTCTACTGCCAGCTTTTTCACTGCCGAAATATTTCGCTGTATATACATTAACGCTTTTCGCTGACAACTTTAAATAAGCTTAGTTTGCGGTCCTGCAAAACTTGCCCGAGGAAAGCCAAATCGCTTCGCCGCGTCTGAAATGTATGAGTTGAATGAAAAAGGGAATCAGCTTTTCAAGAATTTGTGTTTGGGACATTAAATATCACGGTCCAATTATCTCTGCACTTGCCTATAATGCAATAAGGGGGCGTCCATTAATACGTGAGGTGTTTAGGGGGGTCGAGATGATCTCACCCTATCTCACGTGGGGGAGGGTCTCGTCAAATATCACGTATTACCCCCCACTCAAATATCTTTGTAAAATAGCGAGAAAATTGGGTTACTGTTAAAAAATTACGTAAAACCTGTTTCTTGTGTAAATTATGGCAAATAACATTCGCTGCCATATTTTTTTAATGTATCGCTATTTTAAACCTTATGCCATGATATTAGAGTTCCCGTCTTATTAAAAGCAAAAGTTCCTTTTTAGGTTATCTGCTGGTCAGCAGGTTAACCCTTTCGCTTCTCTGCTGGCCGGAAAATAAATGACAACAATTTAGGCAAATTTTATGTTGTTTCCCCACAAATGCCCACAATAGAATCTTCAGGTTAAATAACAATAATGACGCATTTTTTTTTAAAATAAATCCAACACGTTTATGATAATAAAATAAAAAATAAAAATTTAGCCCATTAATGTCCCCACGGAGGGGCATAGTCCTTTACCTGGATACGAGTAAAATTGAGCCATACTCCACCACGCTGGCTCAGTGCGGGTTGATGGAGGGGTTTTACGACCACTACTACGTAGCGATAGTACCCTGGACATACAGCTTAAGGTGTCATCCGAAACACTGAACGTCCGATAGTGTACCATTGGTACTCGATTCGATCCTGTATCTCCTGTGTGAGAAGCAAGTATGAAACCATTAGACCCCCGGAGCTCTCCCAAAGCTTTTACACATAAAAAAATACATATGTTGGAAATATTACGCGAGATAAAGGGAGAGTCGAGTTAAATGTCTCAACATCTCACCAGGAGGGACGGGAGGGTCAAAACACCTCACCTAATTAATGGACGCCCCCTAACCTTAGCGCGTCATAATGACATCACGAATCTAGGTGCACAGATGTTGAGAGCGTGTTGTACATTATTATATCGCTCCTTGACATGGCACTGTTGACACTGTTGATAATTGAAAACATATAAATGATGGAATTATGTGGCGATAAACTTGTGTGTAGATAGTTGAATTAATTTGGAGATGATTACCAAATATGTATGTAGTTAAAAAATGTCCGTAAGTATTGATCACAGTTGTGATAATTTCTGTGCATTTTGAGACAGTTTAAAAGTTAGTGACATTAAAATATTAAATTGGAAGAAATGTTAGTTAAAGAGCCAAATATTGGTCAGCTGGCCAAAAGTCGCCTGTAAATTGAAACAAATTGTGATTTGTATTATTTGTTTGTGGTGTTGTCTCAAGCGCAAATTCCACAAGCACCCGTCACTAATACAAACTGTTTCTTTGTATATCACAAAATGTTGGAATGGATGGCTCACTACAGTTTTTGTACAAGTGTTTTATACAAAAACATTTTATTGATTGTTTTCTGTATGCTTGCACCAGTGAAGCATTTAGACTTTATAATTGAACCGCACTCAAGGTTAGTTTAAATTATTTATCAGAACAGGAAGCACGAATATTCGACAGATTGAAATAGTATTCAAGTCCAGGTGAAATTATCCTTATGACATACGTTATAGTCACTGAAAGTGGAATTCGTTTACTTTTTCGATGTGTCTTTATTCGAGTTCTGGCTATCACTAAATTACACTAAACATGAGATATCTTAGGCCGTGGCCTATCATACTAAACTTTACAGGCGTACAATTACAAAGTGATCAATCACAATAATTATAAATTAATTTGTGATTATTGTCACTTCGATGGCACCGTACGTCGCTCGAGAAAATGCAGCACCAGTACGACATTTCAGCGGCATTTTATACATAGAAAATATTTAAGCGACAGTCAGTATATTCGGCCATAAGACTTGTCAACGAAAGATTCTAGATGCAAAAGTCGAAAGCAGAAAGTTTGACTTCGGAACTTTGGTTGGACTATTTAGGAGACAAATATACTAAAAGTCCTGAACCCTCTGAGGTGAGTCCTAGAAGAGGGGCTCAGCGAAGGTCCTGTTTTGGAGTTTTTGCTTTTATCTCGAAAACGACGCGACGTAGGACATTTTGTTGTGCTACATAATAAAACTCTCTACAACTTTGATTTACACTTTTATATATTCGGCTCGGAAAAAACGTGCTTTTTTCCTCAGTTTTTGTCATATATTGCTTTTTAACTTGAAAACAGCTGAGGAAAAAACCGAGTTAAATAATATAAATACATTATGCTCATTCGTCTTACCGTAATTATTGCTCATATTCCTGGACAACGATTGAGAACAGGTAAAGAGTGTAAAATCAATTTGCAGAGAATTTATTTCATTATGTTGCACAATAAAAAAAATTGGTTCGTCTTTTTCGAGATGGAAACCAAAAACCTGCTTTCGACTTTTCCCTCTAGTCCCCCTTTAGATTCACTTCCTACAATCATTCCTTTTTTTGCTTTCTATTCTTTGATTAACGAAACCTTGAGTGACGATTATGTTTGGCATATTTGAATGTTATCCTGTATGAGTGTAGATATACCTATAGTTACGGTGACTTGTACATAGGAGTCTGTTGTTACATAATGTTTTATTTTTAAATAGAGTTATGTTAATAAATCAATTCATCCGCATTTTCATTTTTACCAGTCTACCTTGCCTACCTGTTTTTGACCTAAAGCCCGGATGCAAAACTACGACAACTAATATACTCAAGTTTAAATGACACTCACTTTGAGCCCTCTATTCCCAGTTGCCACCGCGTCGTATGCCGCCGGTGGCAACTGGGGCATAAAACATTCAAATAATTTCCAGTTGCTACCGGAGGCAACTGGGAATGTTTGCCCCACTTTTGACAGCTGTGCACTCCTGCTCTATAATATTTATTTATTCGTATGCCGAAGTCGTTGAGTCGTTCATCTAACATGCGCGTTTTCTCAGATGGGGTAGCAGAGGCAAACTTCATCTAATGTCAATGATTTTGACAGATGTCTTGATTTTATGACTTTGACAGATGTCATCATTTTGATAGATCTCCATGATTTTGACAGATGTCATGACTTTAACAGATGTCATCATTTTGATAGATCTCCATGATTTTAACTGACGTCATGACTTGCAGATGTCATCATTTTGATAGATCTCCATGATTTTGACTGATGTCATGAACTTGACAGATGTCATCATTTTGATAGATCTCAATGATTTTGACTTTAATAAGCTGATAATGACAATCTTCAGCCTGGGGACAAAATGGCCAAAATATGTCCTTTGTAGATGTCACTGTCAGTTTGAACCCATGATTTTTAGCATTACAGTATAAATGCTTTATTATATAATATGCTCGCGGTCTGTTCGACATGATGTACGTGAGTTTTTTTTATTATGACCATTATTTTGATAGTCCTATAGCGTCATAGCCTTTTCCTAGATGTATTCGTAATATCTAATTAGAATAATAATATCATACATTTTTGTTACTTAGTAGTAAATTGAATTAAAGATAACAAATGTGAACACCTTTTGCGCTCAATGAAATTGAACAGCGCCTTTATCGAGTAAAACAAATTTTGATTACAAAAAAATATCCGGCTGTTCCTCAAACCTACAACTCGATGATTGCTTCGTGCGATGAAGAAAGCGAAGAGGTAATCACTAAATTACCAAAGTTGACTAGTGTGAAATCATCATTGTACAGATTTCGCAATAAATCGATAAACTACAGTGTTCATAAACAAAAGGTGTACAAATTTCATCTGACTTGGCAGATTACAATGAAAATGGAGTACGAATCATAGTGTTTTGTGCGAAAGATGTAAAAATAACTTTGACGGAAGTTGTAGACTACTACAGTGATGGGACCTTCAAGTCTTGGTCACCACCGTTCTCACAACTTTACGTCATCCACGGAGATTTAGGAAGCACAGTGAATAGTACCAATATAAAGCCGTAGTGTATGCTCTTATGAGCAATAAAACAGAGCAGTCGTACTTCTACTGCTTTTCATTGATAAAATCCCAAAAACCAGGCTGGAATGCAATAAAGTATAAAACAGATTATGAAAAAGCAGCGATGAACGCCATTAAATCTGTTTTTTCATCTGTAAATGGCTGAAATTACCATTACAATAAAGCAATTTGGGCAAAAGGCAAACAATTAGGTATCACCGACGCCAATAATCCAAAGACAATACGAGACGTGGCACTCAGTGCTGTTCTGCTATAACTGCCGGTAAACGAAATTATGAATGGCTGGACGTATATCAATCGCCATCCTTGTGAAGATATACAAAAAAACTTACATGGAAAGACAAAGGTTAAAGAAGAGTTTGTTCATTTTTGGTGTGTATACGGACAACATCACCGAACTACAAATTGTTTAGAAGGCTGGCATAATAAATTACATCAGGAAGTCGGTAAGACGCATCCCAATATTGCGCATTTTTCACTAAGTGTTTTGCGAGAAGATGCTTCCAATTCTAGTGTTTGTAAAAGCAGATTAAAACAAAACAATCAATAGAAGAAAAGAACGGAAAAACAGATAAACACAGGAGAATTTATACAGGACACTCAACTAGAACATGACATTTTTTGGAAACGTTAAGACACTAAATGAGACCAAAACGTAATTATTTATTGTTTAATATTGTGCTAAACTGTTAAGGCACGACTTACCATGAGTCAATTATGCCAGTGTGATTTATCTGTGATTATTAATTAGTCAACTAACATTGTTTCATAGGCCTCGTTTATATTGCGTAAATAATTTTCTGCTATTTACATCCAAAAATATCGTACTTCATTTTCCAATAATATTTTTTATATTGGAAATAACGAATATCTATTTTTTTGGATGTAAAACACAGAAAGTAATTTATGCGATACAAATGAGGTTTATCAAACAATGTTCGTTACAATGAACATTTTAGTGATTAATTATTTGTGAAACATAATTATTATTTTATTATGCTCAAGTACCTACTTAATTATATGTTGAAAAAAATACTTGATTTCTCAAAGTTTTATTCACTATGATCTAAGAATGCCTTTAAGTAGTAATTAAGGAACTACTTACGTTTGAGTCAATTTTGACAGTGTGATTTATCTTTAAATTATTAATTAGTCAACTAACAATACAAATATTGTTCTCGCCAAACACTGTAAGTAAGAATATATATATTTTAGTGTTTGTTGATCATTATTTTATTATGCATAAGTACGTAATTATATTTTTGAAAAAATAAATGATTACTTTAAGTCAATAATTGTAAAAAATCTACATTGTGATCTAATAATGCTATTTTGTTATTATCTTTACAAGTTTATTTTTAATCAAAATAAATATTTACATACAAAAGGTGTTGATTTTATTTTGTTATTCCTCAACCCAATACTTCGCGCACTCTAAAAAAGATAATGTAATCTAAAGCCACCGAGCTTTTTTTGGCGGGGTTAAAATGGAATTACCCATGCCCAGGAGTCAGATCTCCCTGCTCCCTGTCCGGGTTGCCGGTCAATATGCTTCTAACGATTCGACTAAATGCTAGCAAAGCAGCCAGCGACAGCTGG
This sequence comes from Argyresthia goedartella, assembly GCA_949825045.1. Classification (NCBI taxonomy): domain Eukaryota; kingdom Metazoa; phylum Arthropoda; class Insecta; order Lepidoptera; family Argyresthiidae; genus Argyresthia; species Argyresthia goedartella. Next base: position 22,937,554 of record OX463834.1, read on the forward strand.
TAATGTGTATATATATATTTGTAATGTGCTAATTAGGCCCTTTTATTTGAAACCCGACGCGGCCCTGATTATATTTTAAATCTTGTTCTTTATACCCTCTAGAGGGTGCTATATTGAATTTAGTGTGACGTCATAGCCTATAAGTAGTGGACAAACATGTTGCATCTAACGATACCTCATTTGTAAAATTATGTTGAGTAGTTTAAATGTTCTGGTGGAATAAATGGATGTACATACATACCGATTCTTTGTTAGTTATGTTACCGAATCTTAGTTATTTGCCGTGTGGTGTCGGAGCAATGAACACAAAGTGTCATGCATTAAATTTGTCAAAATCATGACATCTGTCTAAATCATGGCATTTGTTGAAACGAAATCGTGACATCTTCCAAAATCAAGACATCTGTCAAAGTCATGACATCTGTAAAGTCATCACATCTGTCAAATTCATGACATCACTCAAAATCGTGACATCTGTCAAAATCATGACATCTGTCAAGGTCATGACAGATGTCATCATTTTGATAGATATAGGATCGACTCAACGACTTCGGTATACGAATAAATAAATATAGCAGGAGTGTACAGCTGTCAAAAGTGGGGCAATCATTCCTAGTTGCCTCCGGTGGCAACTGGGAATTATTTGTATGTTTTATGTCCCAGTTGCCACCGGTGGTGTACGACGCGGTGGCAACTGGGAATAGAGGCTTTCAGCGACTCTAAAGCATGCCGGCGCTGACTCTTCTCTTCAGTAGGTTAATATAGTATTTTATTAGAGCAGTATACAGAACAACAGAGTTAACTGACACGCTCCGTATAACGAGGACTATAGTCGCTATGAAATTTCATTCGTGACTGTGTGTAATGTCATTAGCATTACGCTAGCAAACTTCTAACTTCAAAATGATGATATCAAAATAGATTCTTACAAACCTTTTTTAATGTTATTTGAATCTAAACAGTATGAATCTTCATAAACTGCCCGTACCGATTGGGTTGAAGAACATCGTTTATCGACAAAAAAAAATCTCCCCCCTTCCAATCTTTTTAGCTATTTGATTGAAACCTTTACTGCATACTAATCCATACATACATGGTTTCATAGGTTTTGAACTTTATTACCAAACAATATGGGGTTAATATTGAAATGTGCTATCTGGGTACCAACTGCAAAAATGGAAGGAGTCTTCGTAGTGAAATTGACTGATTCGTGACGATGATGGAAGACATGTAGTACTGCCAGTAACAATAAGTTGCAGAAAAAGTAGTAATTGTAAACTATAATTAAAGCTTTTCGAGTTATTTTATTAATTACAGATTTCCACAAAATTTGGTTCCCAAAATGTAATTATTTTATTACGGAATATTATTTTTAATTTTGTTAGCTTTCAGACGACACCAAAATTGTGTTTCTTAATAATAAACTTTTTTTTTAAATCTTACAGGATACATGATTTTCACCTTTCGAAGCTAATGTAGAAATAAATGTAGCCCACTTTAATTTCCCCACTGAGAGGCCCAGGCCTTTTATGGATATGCCTAAGATTGAGCCATACCTCATCAAGCTGGCTCAGTGATATAATATAATAATTATAATTGACGTGCCGTAAGTGTTACTGCTTCGCCGCTAGATGGAACTGCCCTTTTGAGCTCAGGTATATCAGGTATATCCAAGGGCGTACCGAGGATTTCAGCTAGGGGGGGCAGCTCATACCTGTTTCGAGAAGATGGTCGGTCAGGTATATTGAAACAAAAAACGTTGACGTTTATTTTATCTTCTAGCCCCCCTGCCCCTACCTGGGTACGCCGATGGGTATATCAGTATAAAAGCATTTCTGTCGTCGCAAAACTGGTACTCACCATTATGTAGGAAAGACGGCCCTGCCACCACAATAAGCAGCTCGCTAAATCTTGTGGAGCTGACCCTCTGCTGATCAAATCGGCAGGATAGTCCTTGGTGTTGATGTAGCTCCTGCACTCCAGCAGCAATCAACAGTATTTTCTTTTACAATCTTTATTCTGTTTGCGACGTAAGCTTGCAGGTTTATTGTTTCCGTTTTCAGCCAACCCAAAACTATCATAGAGTCGGTGAATAAGTATATGCCCTTTATGTAAAATTTTAGACTAAGCGTATTGTGCCTTTCTAACCAAAGCTTTTGCATTATTGCCGTAGCCTTTACAATGATGGGACTCACATAGCCCATAGGTCATAATATCTAGCTATGTAACTTAAAATTTACCGTTTTGTCACAACATTTTATCTTTCAATAACACATTCTGTAAAATAAGTAGGGTACCTAAGTACATCAGTACATCTACAAAATGAAATGTCGCAGCAAGCATTTATACAGGGACTTTTAATTGGCTGATCAAATTTCAGCGTTCTTTCAGGTACATTTCGAACGTTGTCAAAACACCGTTATGAGGTGGATTACTTGAAACAAAAAACTAACAATAATAGTAGTTTATGTGACTGATACATAATGGAGGGCATTAAAACTCGAGAGTGGTTTTATAAGTGCCTAATTATGTACAGTTACGTACACTAGTTTATCTACACACTTATCATAAGCTCTCTTTGATGTGTTGAGGAACCGCATGTTCGACCGGAATTGTGGCATTGATCATTGTCTGCACTTGTTTAGCTTGTTCTGTAGTACAAACCAACTCACAGACAAACTAGGGGCGTGACGCAGGCGGGCGTCGGCGTTCGAAATTTTAATGTCATAATATGTCGAAATATTATGGTCATAATGTATCAATATTCAGATAAGAAATGAGTTTTTACCAAGTAGTATATCATTATGCTGGTTGTAACGTGCTGTTTTAGGACGCAGTAAAGAGGGTTTATGATACATGTGTAGAAAAAAAAAATATTTTCCTTAGCATCCATCCATGAAGTCATTAAAAGTCATAAATTCGACACCTATAAATTTGTATTCGTTGAAACGTATAAACTCAAGTCAACCATTTTGAATGCAAGTAGGAAGGAAATATCAATTACTGCAGTTAGAAAGAGAAAGCACGTATTGCAGGCCACGAGGAAAATTTCCGCCGCAATCAGTCTCTCTCTCTCTATCTTTCTCTAACTCGTAGAAAATCCTATCAACGTACACATTTGCCCGCGGCGCCCGAGCGCTCGCTCGCTCGACCGAGACCGACCGACAGTTCATGCTTAGCCAACCTAAACGCCCCGCCCGCCCCGTGCGCGACCGACACGCGAGCGCACGCGCAGCGCACCTATTCCACCATACATACGAGGAAAATAACAGCAGCTATGTGCTAGCGAGATCTCAAGCTAACCTTGGTGTCTGGCACCCACCAGAGGCCAACGCCTTTCGTTTCATCAAGTCATCACTCACCAACAGCCGCAATGAACATCTCAAGAGCTCGTGGTTTGTTGCCACCATCCTACCCACAGAATACATTATATGCAGATCATTAATACAGATCCTACCGTCTACCAGACCACCGACCGAAGCAGGCAAAAGATACAATATCCTAACCTTGGTTACATATTTAAACTAGGTTCCTACCTGATTCGCGTGACCAAAGATGACTCCAGTACCTACCTACTGTAGTAATAAATTAGTAAAAACATTCACTGACAAAACACGTATAATTTAATTTAAAAATGATATCAAAAGTTTATAACAAAATAATGAATGACAACCGAATGTCGAACAAGGTGTCCAAGACCGAAAATTAAACCAGGAAAAAATAACAAACTGAACTTGTCTATGTTGCAAAAGAACACTGAATTTGCTGGTTCGTTTAAAACGAAATCAATTTCTTCGTAACGCGCTTTTGACGCTGTATGCGCACTTTGACCAGGACTCGACGTGAAAATGGAATGATTGTATGAGGAGGATATGAGTGCATGGAATGGATGAGGGGTAATATGAATGATTGCCCAAAAGTATGCCGAAAATATCTTTAACAGTGGCGTGCAAATGCCTTTAGTAATTTAGATGGAAATATAATGAACAGACGACATAATCCTGTTCAAAGATTGAATTTGAGAGAAGCCGCGCTAAGAAACAAAATTTAAATTAATATACATACGACAGTTCAAATAAACTAAAATATGGTTTGGATCAAAAATACGGGATCTCCTGAAGCCGGCGTCCAACTTCCTCGTTCACGTACGCTCCAAAGCACGCCTTGGCGAGGACTATAGGCGTTCGCGGTGTCGGTTTTAAATATTGGGGTTATGGCTCGATGCGCAGCTCTCCACCAAAAGCTACAAATAAGATATAATGATAAGTACCAGAATAACGCTAATACGACCAAAATGCCACCACGGAATATAAACACAGTCCTGCCAAAACTGACAACTACCAATAATAATCTAGAATAATTCGAACTTTCAATTTCGCATAAATTCTCACAGAGGTATTACCTAGGAACGGCCGCCGCATCAGTCGCTCGATGGAACTTATACTCTTGCCATCGCAGCTGCAACAGGTCGGACTACCGTTGCTTTCTGTGGCGGATGATCCGGCTGCCAATGCGTTGGCTACGGCTAACAGGGTCGTAGCATGTTACTATAAATTGCATAAATAGGTAGGAAGATACAAGGTAGATAAATATTACGCCGGCGAGCAACTTTATCCCGTTGATTGACTTTGGGTACCCGAAATGCCGTTATAGGGTTTGAATTCTATTACCATGGCATAAAGTTCAAAATTTCGACCCGTTAAAATGTCAAAGTCAATCATGCCGAACCTAACCTAACCTAAACTCGAATAACTAATCTTGTAGCAAAAGTGTAAACAATGACCAGTCAAAAATAATAATCATGAAATTCTATAATATCGCTCGACTCAACGTCAACGCAACTGTTAATAGTCGACGCCAAATGCTCATTACACGCGAATGCACTTAGTGAGGACGCTCCTATCAATAAGTACGGTTGAATATTGGTCGAATCATTTGATAATTTGGTAAGTATAACGAAAACATTCAATTTCGATTCAAGATACTTCACTTCAACAAATGCACAGATGATGGGTCATTTGGGCAAAAAAGCATATTGTTCTGCCGAGCTCCCGACACCGTGCGGTGTGCGGGCCGAAGTCGCACGGAGAACCTGTGAAAGGCAACTTCTAGGCGCCGCGCAATGGTTCTATTTTCGAGTCTCAAACTCAACCAAGCAAGGTGCGATAGTATTTTTTTTATAAAATTGCCTTACATTTGTTAGACTGTGATGAAATGCTAATTGACTAACAAACATTATCAACAATTTTGCAACTAAACTGTGGCAGCTCCAAACTTGCAATAAATAATTTTAAAGATACCTTTAAGAATGATTTCACTTACCGCACTGAGCCAGCGTGGTGGAGTATGGCTCGATCGAGAAAATGCCCAGTATCAAATGAAATATATGGAAAATCATAGAAGTCGGGTAACCAGTGAGGAACTAATAAGTGTTTCTTGCGATCAAAGTAACATTTGATTTTGTTGATATGTAGTTTAAATGAAATGGTGCAGACAATATTCAACCTTCATTTTGCCGTGGACCTTTTTGGTTACTATGGAAACCGACTACCTCACTAAAAAATTGCCATTAAAATTGAGTTGGACATTAGTTTCGCTTCAAGGAAGGAAGAATTTATAGTATTCGGGAAAACGATATTATCATGAGGCGTGATGGTTGGTAAATGTCCTGACAACCAAATGCATGAGAGGATAAGACGTAGAGTTTATTTATTTATACATTAGTTATTAGTTGATATGAAATAATAATTAAGATAATCAAAGCTCTGGTCTAGTGGGTTTCACGCTTGCTTTTAACGCAGGATATATGCAGGTTCGAATCCGGTACTGAGCATGCTATGTACTAATGAGATAAGTAAAGTAATCTGTTTTTCACATTTTTTTTACAATTTGCGCCGAATTCGAATGTTTGTACTTATTATTTATTTAATCGTTAACAGAAAATAAGTTGTTTCTTTGATAGTCTTGCTTGAGTGTGGCTCAAGCTTACTCGTATCCGGGTAAGTAAAGGCCTGTGCCTCACGGTGGGTGGGGGGGGGGGGATATTAATGGGCCACAATACATTCATATTGTACAATACATTATGAAATAATAATACGGATCTGGATTCGTATTATTATTACTACAATACTTCTGGATTCTAAAAATTTTGTTATTAGATAGAAGATCAAACCGCTCTACGAGGTTGATGCTTCCAAAAACAAGTATTGAATAAAAGGCTAAACTTCTTGAGTAGCGACTTCTTCTTAACGAGGGTCACGTGATGACGGTGTTATGTTGTGGCGTAAATCAAACCATACCGCGAGTCAGGGTACAGGCAGCGCCATCTAGTAGCGAACAATATCTCATTCATAAAGCCGGGTTTAGAGCTGCGCGGAGAGTCCGCGGGGACCGTACGCCTCGCGGTTCCTCACCTCAGTACCGTCAAGACCATGATCGCGAAGGTACTAAGCAGCAGATGAACAAAACGGTTTAATGATGACGTCCACGCGAAGGAACCGCGGCGCATACGGTCGCTCTGGAACCGGCCGGGCGGCTTGCTATCCGCACGGACTATACGCGTCGCTCTAATTGACTGTCAATGTGTAGGCGAATACCCATTAAATTGTCGATAAATTAATTAGAATGAGGACAGTAGACTAGCCTTTATGTCAAAATCGGGTAATTTAATGAATATTTAATTGTAATGTGTTTACCGGAATTGGGGCCACCTCTTTCATAACGACTCATGTCGTCAAGCAATTAAAATTAAAAACATTTAATAAGATCATTATTATCTCCACCCTGGGTCGTCAAAATTGCACTGTATCCAAATCGGTGGTAATAAATATGAATTCATTTGATAACTCACACAGTTAGGATGTAATGTGTTTCGTAGTAGACAAAATAACATCCCAATTGCCCCAGCAGGAGTACAAACCAAATAGTTTCAAAATACCAGACGGCATCATGCTAGCTGACAGGGACTTTTGTACTCCAAGAGATATTTCCATGTTGTTAGCGGCTGATGTATTTTTTTATGTTGTTCTACCAGGGCAGCTGAGTTTGGGGCCAAACAATCCAGTGTTCAAACAAATTAAAATTCATGTGTGATGTCCTTATGTTTGTCTACTAACACTAGTGTAAGCAATGTTAAGCACTGCATGTCGCATAACCAAGAAGATAACAACCTCTCTAGTCTGATGGAAAGGTTCTGAGAGACAGAAACATTGCCATCCACAATGGAAAAGCAAGACTATGAGACAGCAGACATTAAGAGGATAAATGTGAGGCAGCTTTCATGTCATCTGTCCAGCTTATTGATGGTAAGTTTCATGTCAAATTACCTCTTTCTGTTCCAACAGAGTCCTTGGACCTTGGCGACTCATTTTCCATTGCTCGAATCCGGGTAAAGGCCTAGGTGTCTATGGTGGGGACGTAAATAGGCCACATTTTTTTGTCATATCTACATATCGTAGAATTGACCATATTATGATGTGATTGACAATTTCATGAAATACGTCAATTTCATGATATAGCCACTTCAAACTGATCATATCATGAAATGGCCTGACCAGATCAAGATATGAACATCAAAATGCATGACTATTTCATGATGTGGTTAAACGTTAGTGATCATATCGTAAAATATTTACATTTACCACCGTTAGAGGCGCTGATGTCGATTTGTTGTTGATTTTCACGATGGAGGCGGGCGGCCAACAATGGTTGAATTTGAACTTGTAATACTTTTTATCTAGACTTATCATAAACCCTCTTTTCTGCGTTCAAAAACCGCACGTTAGGATCAGCATTATGTTAAACTACTTGGTAAAAACTCGTTTCGTATCTGGAAAACTACACATTATGGTCATTATGGGTAGTTTTTCTACATATTATGACATTCAAATTTCGAACGCCGACGCCCACCCGCGTGCCGTCTCTAGTTTGTTTGTGAAGTTGGTACTGACATTCAAATTTCGGACGCTGACGCCCGCCTGCGAGAAGTTGGTACTACAGAACAAGTTAAACAATTGCAGAGCCACAATGCCGGTCAAACATGCGGTTCCTGAACACATCAAAGAGAGCTTATGATATGTGTGTAGATAAACTAGTGTATGTAACTGTACATAATTAGGCATTAAAACTCTCGAGTGATATTATTATGAAACTCGCCTTCGGCTCGTTTCATAAACCCACTCTCGAGTTTTAATGCCCTCCATTATGCAGCAGTCACATAAACTACTATTTCGTACCACTTGCTCAAAAAAGTGACATTCTATGCCACAAAAAGCGAACATAACAAAAGTCATTTTTAATCTGTTAAAAACAGGGAAAGAAAATTGTACTGAATTTAATTCACCTCTAGGGGGAGAATGTGATTTAAATTTGGAATACTTACCGAAATTTATACTGAACTACATCTGTGTTTACACCATTGAGTTTGTATATAAAGCATTATACATCTTTTTGAAAAAGGAATACGCATTTATTATGCAGTTATGATTATTAAATAAAATTACGAAAACCGACAAGGCCGTATGACCTTGATGCCTTTGCTTTTCCGACAAAAAATATTAGTCTAGGAATTTGCCGGTTTGCCGCGTTTTTGTTTTCTTCAAAATTTGAAGAAAACAAAAATTTGACTTAACGTTTATGTATTTGAAGTTCAAATACATAAACGTTAAGTTTATTTTAATTTATTTTTATAAATAAGTTAATGTTCTAAAAAATACGTTACGATGTTAAATCAAAGCGACAGTGACAGTGAATTGTCGGATTCCATGAGTGCAAATGCTGCCGCAATTATAAATAATTTGCTTCCAACAAAATCCAAGGAAAATTATTTAAAAACTTATGAAGAATTTTCAACGTGGAGAAGTGCGAAAAGCCTATCAATTTCAGAATCAGTACTTCTTGTCTATTTTGATTATTAGTCCAAGACAAAGAATCCGAATACACTTTGGTGCATATACTCAAAACTGAAAGCTACAATAAGCATCAAACATAGCATTGAGTCTGTGATTGAAATTGAAATAAATAGATTCACGAAATTACTGGCTTTTTTAAAAAGAAAATCAAAAGGGTATTGCGCAAAGAAGTCTAAAATTTTTACGACTCAAAATGTGGAAAAATTTCTTAATGAAGCTCCTGACGAAATTTTTCTGGCCACAAAAGTAAGTATACATGATTTAACTATGAATATTTCGTATCTTAGTAATGGTAGTTATTCTATATATTTACCTGTTTTTTATCTTTGTTATAGGTGGCCTTAATTTCTTGACTCAATGGTGCTTGCCGCGGATGTGAGCTTGTAAACTTAAAGGTGGAGGACGTTGAAAATCATTCCAATGAGTTGCTGCTGATTAATGTAAAGGAAACTAAGACAAATAAAAATCAGTCATTCATTGTACAAGGACAATATACTAAAATCATTCATAAATACCAAGCATTACGTCCCACCGACATGGGAAATGTACTCGACAAGCCATCGGCAAAAATAAAATTACCAATATGCCAAAGGAAATTGCTAAATATTTAAAACTTAAAGATGTTGAACTCTACACCGGTCACTGCTTTAGAAGAACTTCGGCGACTTTCTTGGCGGATTCAGGGGCGGATATTACGTCAATAAAAAGACACGGTGGTTGGAGCTCTGATAGAGTAGCTGAGGGTTATATCGAAAGCTCAATGGCGAATAAAACCATATTAAGCAGTCAAATTAACAAAAATATAAAACTTAATCCATTAGAGCCACAACCATCAACTTCCGGCATCTTATCTTCGTCCGTAACTCACGATGCACCACCACCACTATCTCCGACGTATACTATCTACAATGAAACGCAAGTTCCTCAGACGCAAGAACAGAGAAATACTCAAATCAACTCATCAACAATAAATGTACCAAACAAAAATGTAACTCTCTTTATCAATAATTGGACCAATGTTTCGAATGTTAACTTTTACTTTTAATTGTCATTATTTTTAATAAAGGCTTATCTCATATTATAATTTTGTTATTTTTTTTGCAAATGGTACGAAAAGTAGAGTATTTTCCTCGGTGATAAAGGTGTCTTAGTCGTGGGTGAACTTAAATCCCTCGCTACACTCAGGACTCGTCTTAAATCATCAACTCATCAACAATAAATGTACCAAACAAAAATGTAACTCTCTTTATCAATAATTGGACCAATGTTTCGAATGTTAACTTTTACTTTTAATTGTCATTATTTTTAATAAAGGCTTATCTCATATTATTATTTTGTTATTTTTTTTGCAAATGGTACGAAAAGTAGAGTATTTTCCTCGGTGATAAAGGTGTCCTAGTCTTGGGTGATCTTAAATCCCTCGCTACACTCAGGACTCGTCTCAAATCCCTCGCTTCGCTCGTGATTTAAGTTTTTAACACCCTCGCTACGCTCGGGAGTAAACCTCGAGTCCTTCGTTACGCTCGCGATTTAAATCGTCACCCGCGACAGAAGACACTGCTTTATCCCCTTGGTTAATAATCTACTAATTGCACAAAACAGTGATAACAAAATAAATATAAAGGAAAGAACATGTACAAAGGCAAGCTTATCTCTAACAAGAGATTTCTTCCAGAAAACCTAGAGTGGAGAGGAAAACTAAAGATAGAACCATGTGAACAACAATAAAAATGTTAATAAAAATAATAAATTACTTACCAATATCTACATAACTAAGAATTTTCATTGAACGAAGAAATATTTAAGGGAAAAACACTGCGGTAGCTCAAATGAAGAATAAAGGGGCGAGCGCAGCGTAGGCCCAGAATACTTAGTCATCGTGTTAGTTCGACATGTAGCGGAATTTCTTGAAATGAGCGAAAAAAATACTGATTTGCTGAACGTCTTCATTACTGAATGGTTTAGCCACCGCTTATTGGCTAAAAATGGCTAATAAAGACTGCGTCTGGGCGAAGTGGTGGGCTAGGTAGCTGAAGGGTAAAGAGGGTGAGCGGAGCGAAGTCCCCTTTATCCTTCTTGTTATGTTGAACACGTAAGAACAGGAAAATCCAACATTCGTTAATGTTGCTGTTTTTAGATTTCTATGTTGCTGTTTTTAGATTTCTTCTCTCGCAATACGGTGTTTGAGTGCTAGTCAAGAGATATTTTTTAGCAACTATCAAAACTGTAATCTTCTTCACGAGTTCTATGAATAATGTGACGTCATAGTCAAATGCTGCCTTTTTAACACAAAATTGAGTTTATAAAATACAACAACTGGAAACATACAATTGTGATATTATCAAACGTTTTTGTTGAAATAGGTTCAGCTTGAGACACGTTTGGAGATTTATTGGACTACCTTGTCGAATACCGTATTATTGCGACCACGTTTAGGTAGTGATTAGTCAACATTGCAGGCGCGGAATGGAATCTATTCGGTTCTGGCCCACCTGCATTCGCTGCCTGTCATAGCGGTGATGTCATTTGGCTGGTGGTCTGCCCACTGAACGTCTTGCGATTCTGGGAAGCTATTCTGTTAGTGATGGCAGCAAAACTCCAGCGTTGGAGAGGCGATAGAAGAAGACAAAAAAGAAGTTGAAAGTTGTCGTATGTCATACTCAAACGCCCGTTTGAGTTTGAGCCCTACATATCTACTTATTCTCCTTCTTCTAGAGTCTCTCCACTCCTTAGTGTTGGTAGTCAAAGTAGTTGTTTTACTAGATTTATTGACACTACCTTGTCAAATACCGTCATCAGTAATTTTGTTAAACGAAACCAGTATTTCTAGTTGCGCACATTTTTTGGCGCTATTCAGGAATTCCATCAAGTAAAAACTGAATTTGCAGTCATAGGTTATAGGTTAAATACCACCCATAGTAAAATAAAACAATCGAAAATAGTTTAAAAATAACGTAAGTTTATTACATGTAATGAAATAAATGTTATAATTATAATTCTGTTTATTATTTTACATGTATAACCGATCCATTTAACCTGAGTTGTGGTGATCCTCGCATATATCAATTTGGTACACGATCATCAAATCAGACAAACCATATATATATTTAGATTTACATCATTCTTTCAAATAATCGTGACGTGAAGATGGCTTTTCTAGTGAATGGTTCGAAACATAAACATGTCTACTGTTAAAATAGGTACATAGTAGGACTTATCTAGTTCTATTAATTAGTGTTCACGTCATAACTGTTAAAGGGGCAAAATTCACGGATTTTTAATGAAGTATCAGTTTAATAACAACTTGACGGTAGATCTGTGTATGTTTCAAATTATAATTATCATATTCTTCATATTTTCAAGTGGTGAAGCAATTGTAATGTAAATACCACAGATGTGATGCAGTGAAAATATTTTGCAATTTTGAATTGGCTCCACTCAGAACGATAGCTCAATAAGAAGTAACATCGTTACAGAAACAGTTCTATATCTAAAACAACATACAACAAGGCAATCGACCAAGTGGACAACTAAAGATTTCAGATATTTTTTTCACCTTATACCAAAATATATTATTATGGCTTGAATATCATTTTAAAGACATACGTCTATTCATAGTAATATTAATATATAATTTTCGTGTTATATCTATCTATAGCCTAGCCTTATATTTATAGCTTGCAACACTTCATCCATGCTTGCAAATTGTCATTTAAAGAGATCGGTTGTGGTAGAAACTTACTTGTTTGCTGCAGTTGCGTCTATCTGGTCACAATTCAGCTATTTAGTGTCTATTGTAAACAACCTTGCTACGATAACAATAAAAATGTTGTTTTCTGAATTAGTGTTGCCATTGCTATGAGATACGTAAAATAATGATACAATTAACTAACTTATTTGTAGAAGTAGCAAGGTTTTGCCTCTGTTGACAGTATATGTTGACAGTATATGTTGACAGTATATGTAACAGTCAGGGAAATGGCATAAGATTAACATATTATTTGGTGAGAAAAACTGCGATTGGTATGTATTTGAAAGACACTGCCTTTTATGTATAGTCTATCTTCAATAACTATCAAGGACAGTCCGACTGTACTACGTAGAACATGTATGTACTTTTATTTACCTATACATAAACCTATCTATTGAAACACTAGTTGTACATTGTGTACTCCGAAATGTTAACCCTCAAAAAGGAATAATAATGCTGAATTTTGCATTGGTTATGCAGTGTATTACCAAGCCATAAGGTTGAGAAATTGGTGGGAAATAATACCCCCAAACCATATCAAGGGTTAACAACAATCTATGAAATACACATAAAAGGCAGCATCTTCCACTAGCGGCTGTCAATTCTGGTGCAAGTCGGCCTTAAAACACAAAAAGTATTTAAGTAAGTATACAAGTGTTGTTATCAGAAATTCCGCCCCTCTATATATGATTCCAATTGACTTCACTCCCATAATGCAAAGGAAGAAATAATCACAGTTTGTGTACCTATAATTTTACATTACTTTAAATCATATGATACTTCATTGCATTTACACTTTAATGTGGTGCTGGTATGTGAAAACATAAAAGTTGACATCGTTTTACCGTCGGTAACGTTAAAACGTTAATTACAAACGCAGTGTCATTAACCGTATAACAAAATCAATTTTGTTGTTATAGAGGGAGTTTACCGACAAAATTAAAAAAAACCGTGATGACACATTGTTCTGTTAAAAAATTAACACTAAAATAAAAAAAATATTAAATACCTATGAGATATAAAGTGATGACTGTTGACCGTTACGACGGACTCAAAAAGATTAAAGTTGATTTATGCTATGGGGACAGATTTAAGGATTTATATTATTTACAAAATGCTACCTTGCTCACACGGCGGTGGGGCCGGGGACTCACATAAGTAAGGTTGAAACACCATTCTTTCTGATGAGTATGTTAGCATATGTTTAAAATCTATATCGCAACCCTAAGCTAAATATATCATTCTCAATATCCGACCCAAGAACAAACTATTCAAACGTTAATCCTAATACCGAAATACATCAGCCATGAACACTTTTTTAACATACATTGCTACTAAACAGTAAGCGTAGATCAGAGAAGTTCCAATTACAAGCCAAAAACACTCCTATTATTATCCAACTATAACGTTTCCGATTAAAATTACGAATTTCTCAAAAAAAAACGTTAATTTTCTCACATTACGTACATTTTCATTATTATTCATTGAAATCACAAGTTTAAAAGACATCTTCAGCGGTAAGATCTGGCAACATTTTTATCAATGAGCTTAGTACATACTTTATATATGCAGGTTAAGCGTTGCCTAAATGTTAAAGGCATAAAGTGTCTTTAAAAAATCTACTTTCTTGTGGAATTTGGTGTAAGCCACTTTGTCTTAACTCCCTTAATTGACCTACAGCCAGTTACAGAAACAACTATCTTTAAATTTTAAAGCCACATTAAATGCTCATAATGGACGTATCGTGAAGGCGTGTGAAATGTTCATGACACTCAGAAATAAGAGCCGTTTTTTTATTGTAACTGACAAGCCATTAGCCAGGTTAATGGCTCGAAAGGTTAATGGTGTTTCAAAGTATTAAGATTGTTTCTGTAACTGCCTGTTAGTTAGTTACTTCCGATAGGAATGCAAATAGTCAACATATTTCAAAGAAGTTTACAAAGTTGAAGGTATAGGCTAAAGTAGACCGCCATTCGACAGGACATTGTCATCGAGACGCCATTTTGTTTGCAGAATCCACGCAATGGGCAACGGTTTCCACCAAATTCCAATAGATCTTTTTTACGATACAGTTTTTATTTTAATTAGATAGATTTTAAACAGAGTGGGTACCACAAATCATCACAACGTACTATTTATGCGCTTGAGACTTCATTTTAAACATTTCTTTTTGGTGATATCACAATCACTAAGCTAAATATCATTTAACTTTGCTCAAGATCTTAAATAGCACTTCAATTCATAATTGGTAAGGTTATTGTGAACAGGATTGCTTGATGTGTTTGCGACTAATACCTGATTTGGATATACTCTGTCCAATCCTTTATTTGACTTTTGACATATCCTTATCGCGTACATTTTATTACATATTTTTCATTGCAGATGACTTTTCACCTGTCAAAAGTAAAGCGATTGGCTCGACAAACTTTAGGTTATTTTTGAGCATCATGTTTTTCCCAGATATTTTTAATGTAATTGAATCTTTTTGAAACACAGGTTGCAGACATTTTGGCATATTCAGTGAGCAAAAGTGAAAAAATGTTGTTTTTTACGTCTTAGAACATTTTTTATTATATGTATGGATAGAGGACACATTTATATACGCACAAAAAAATGCTGATCCACTGTAGGTGCGAGGCCGTGCCCGAGCCACCTGTACTATTAAACGAGGAATATTTTTAACTATTTGTTTTGATTTCTCGAAAACGTCGCAATACGAATACGAATACATAAACATAAACAACATAAACATTTACATACAGGCACATACATTGCTTCTGGCCCCACACTAGGATACCCTGTGTCGTGGTAACCAGAAACAGCGACGTCACACACATATAAACATCCAAGACCTAGGGATTGTTTTTTTTTTTTTCATTACCCCCAGCCGGGGATCGAACCCGGGACCTCTCGCATGGTAGGCAGAGCCACAACCGCTGCGCCACAGAGGCCGCCAAGCGCGTCGGTCGTCGGCACGTAAAAATATGACGTGTGCATAGGGCCTTTCTAAGAAGATGTCCATTTTCCAAGTCTGAAAAAACTCGCCCAAAAATATTTTTCACTGAAGCCGTGTTCAGTCGCCTCGGAAAGTCTTTTTTCACAACAGCTGGAAACATCCAGACTGAAACTAAAACCAGAAAATTTACAAAAAGTTTAAGTTTTTTAAATAAAAATTTGCCTATTGTAAATTTTAATTATTAGGAGAATAGAAATTCATCAAATAAATTAGTATTTTATTATCATGGTGAGATATTCGTATTCGTATTCACCGAATAGTAGGTTTGATATTCGTATTAGTAAAAGTAGTATTCATTGCATCACTACTCTATAGTAATTTTTGGGGACTAAAAATCGACCTAACTAGATCTCATAACTGGGAAAACGCGTTTTTTACAAGTGTTCGTTCATGCTTTTATGTTTTCCGCACAATATCTGATTGGTGATTTCACTTTATGCAATTAATATAGGGCAGAACAGAACATCCAATGACAAAGACAAAACACCATCATTCCCGTGAGATTCCCGCCCTAACACCACGTGACAGTATGTATGTAGTACGTCGAAGGCTTAACCAAAAAGTTTCTTTCAAATGAGGTCGAAATAAAATATATTTTTTTGGGTAATATGGCACAGGTGCAATCATTCAACCTACACATAGGTTAGGCATAACGGTATGATGGTGAGTGATGTGCAGTCTGATGATTTTTTATCGGCGAGACCTCACGGCACCACCCCACCTCCGAGCAGATCTCGGTCCCCATATATTAATATGTAATACCCTTCTATGCGGCAAGAATATTGGTGGTAAAGATTACAATATCTTAACTATACAGAAAAATTTTCGCCAACGCGACACCTGACTTTAGTTATAACATTTTGGGTTTACATAAGCGTACTCTACCCAAGCATTCAAATTATATTATACAGATCGGTTAACTAAAGGTGGCACATTCAACACACACACACACAGACACTACACACGTTGCGCGTGTGTAGTGTCTGTGAATAAGCGCGAGGCTGCATGGTCTGTCTGTCTCTTTCGCGCGCGGTCAAACTTATGAGTATGAAGGAGACAGTTATGTTTTGCTTTTGCTACTGCTTATAAATACAGAGCGATCTTTTTTTCATGCGTGTCACGTGTCAATCGATGCGCGTAATTGTGATTGTTTACCTATTTCGAGGTTAGAATAAAATCATTAATTTTCAAACGTACTGTATAGTGAAATTGCATTACTGTGAGTACTGTGAACGTGCCAGCTTCAGTTATCTGACCTGTACCTCACTCAATGTGCGCGAAAGACGAAAAAAATATTCTTCATAGTAGCTGATCTTAACATCCAATTTTATCGTAAACGCGACACTTTAGCGAATCATATTTCACAACATTTATGTTTGTCTTTGTGTCCTCTATCCATATAAACCCACTCGTCGTTCGCGGATGACTTGAAAAAAAATAAACGCAGTGACGGCGGGTGCCTATGCCACAAAAGTTCCATGCCCTTTAAGACCCAACATTATCGTCGTGTAATACTAAGAGCGATCACATTTAACATGTCCAACCTCTTCAGACCGAACATTTTGTACCTACAGTATGCCGAGGTCAAAATCGAGAGGCATGACCTCAGGGCAAAGCTCTGAAAACCTGTGACGCAACAGTGCCTCCGCCGAAGAGGCGCATCGGAACAACAGAGCAATCCCATCACAACCCCCCCACCCACCATTCACTCGTTCCCCCCCACCACGGCAGTGTGTGAGCAAGCATACAGCACATCTAACTTGCGTTATAACTCCATATCCTGCGCCTCGTCGTCACTAAACTCGCTCATGGAGCTCTCGGAGTCGCTCGCGTTGTTGTTGGCGAGCCCGTTGGAGCCCTTGGAGGCTGACGCGGAGGCCGGCCCGCTCATGCCGGTGATCGCGTCTTTGTCGTTGAGCGCTTCCTCGGTGGCGAATCTTCGCACGTAGTCTGTCGAGGTTGGTATGAGGAGGTCATTGTCATTCCTATCAGGGTAGCGCGGGGAAGTGTGGACTGGTGTTAGGGACCTTTGCGTAGCACGAGACAAGTTTTTCGGACCTAATTTAACAAAAACAAGTAAAAGCTTTTTTGTGCAAATCTTTGTAAAAACATTCTTAGTTAATGATCTTTAATTTAACATATCATTTAGTTTTTGTTAAATTAGGTCCGAAAAACTTATATTATTGATGATTGAAATTTGCCGTGCTCTTCAATGGTCTGTAAAAATGCTTATTAACTGATTTATTAGAATCAATAGTAAAATTATCCAATTATTGTTTTGTTTAACTTAACACTTAACTGTGAAAATCTGGAATTTTTCTTCAAAAACACTAAATCTACAAAAAAAAATAACTGTAAAATTTCGCCATATGTATGTCCGGCTCAAATGGTTCTAAATGGTCTGTACTAACTTCGGTTTCAGTCTTTGCATTTCAATAAAAAAAAAACGGTGAAAGCTTTAAGTGCAATCATGAGAGAGGAGACGATGTTGAAAATTTCGACCACAGAAAAAGAAGACCTCAGAACGCGGGCTTGTGCCTGAGTGAGGAACCTAGCTTCTTATTTTGAGCAAGAATAACATAAGTAAAATTATTTTATCTACACACGTATTATGATACGTGCCTCCTCTCTTTACTGCGTACAAAAACCGCACATTACGATCAGCATAATGTTAAACTACTTGGTAAAAACTCATTTCTTATCTGAAAAATTACACATTATAACCATAATGTGTAATTTGTCCACATATTATGACATTCACATTTCGAACGCCGACGCCCGCCTGCTTGCCGCCCCTAGTTTGTCTGAGAAGTTGGTACTGACATTCAAATTTCGAACGCCGACGCCCGAAGTTGGTGCTACAGAACAAGCTAAACAACTGCAGAGCCACAATGCCGGTCAAACATGCGGTTCCTGAACACATCAAAGAGAGCTTATGATATGTGTGTAGATAAACTAGTGTACGTAACTGTGCATAATTAGGCATTAAAACTCTCGCCTTCGGCTCGTTTCATAAACCCACTCTCGAGTATTAATGCCCTCCATTATGTAGCAGTCACATAAACTACTATAAAAACGTTCCCATCAGTCTGTTTTAAAAAACTATTCTGTGTAAAGTATCTGTGTAACTGATACCTCAAACAATAGAGCAATAAACAAGCATGTTTTTTAAAATGATTTGCACATAAAAGCTTTCACTGCTTATTTAATTGGGCCCGAAAAACTTGTTTTATAATGATTAAAATTTGTCGCCCTAAGTACTTAATTGTAGTACCAAGTACCAAATTCACAAATAAAGATTTACCAAAATGCTTAAAAGATTTAATTTTAAATTGATCCAATTATTGTTTGATTTCGCAGTTTTTTTATGTAGCCTCTACAGTGTCCCACTGCTGGGCAAAGGCCTCACCGTTTCGATCCCACACACACATCCCTATCCGAGGCTATACTGCCTCACCGTGGTTGAAACTTGTCTGGGGATTTTCGCCAAAAACAATAAATAAAAGAATAAAATAAAACAATAAAAGGGTTCCGAATGGTCTCTACCAGCTTTGCTTTGTATCGATCTACCTTACAGCCTGTATATACTGTTTGCTATTCGAGATTCATACGCGACTCGAAGCCCAGTAAGTACTCTTCTGGGATGTGCAGGTGAATGGCGGACTAGTCTCCGTCGAGCGCGTCTACCGGGTTCGGGTGGGTCACCAGCTTCGCCATGAGCGACTGTGTTCTGTAGATATACTTTAGTGTCAACTCACCGGAGACCTTCTTCTTGTACTCCTCGGGCTTGTGCAGGTACTATCGAACCATCTGAATCATGACCCACCATAAGCTTATTTTGCTAAACCCCTTAAATGCAAGTAGGTCGAAATTCGCTTGAAAGTTTATTTCCTTGGTAACGAACTTGTTATCATTTGATTAGACACTGACATTTTGATAGATCTTACAAGTTTGAAAGTTTCAAACGAATTATCAGGCAAAAGGGTCATGATTCAGTTGGTTCGATTGTACATGGCGGCCGCGTCTCCGTTGAGCGGGTCGATGGGGTTCGGGTAGGTCACCAGCTTCGCCATGAGCGACTGTGTTCTATAGATATACTTTAGTGTCAACTCACCGGAGACCTTCTTGTACTCCTCGGGCTTGTGCAGGTAAATGGCGGACTAGTCTCCGTCGACCGTGTCGACCGGGTTCAGGTAGGTCACCAGCTTCGCTATGAGCGACTGTGTTCTGTAGATATACTTTAGTGTCAACTCACCGGAGACCTTCTTCTTGTACTCCTCGGGCTTGTGCAGGTACATGGCGGCCGCGTCTCCGTTGAGCGGGTCGATGGGGTTCGGGTAGATCAGAAGCTGAGGCAGGAACGACTCGAATATGTTGGACAAGTCTGGAATGAAAAATACACTTTCACGTTTATGTTGGCACCCACTTTCCTTCAGACCCCACAATAGGATGTTCCACACGTCGATGGAACCAGAAACAGCGGCGTCACAAAAACGTGTAAATACAAAAACTCCGAGTTTTTCTTCATCCTCCACTGCCGTAATTTATCCCGGAAGCGGTATTGAATTTCTAAACGTGGTCTCATTCCAAAATTCATTGCAATATATGATGTAATTACAATAGATGGGTTTTTGTTTGGAGAAATATTCTATGCCACGTAAGCAACACTGTATATTACCCGCAGTCGGCTATACGAGGCTCACCGTACCGACTTCTTCACATCGTCATAATGGGCAAGGCAATAGGGATAAGACTGGCAGGAGGAAATCGTGGCTCCGCAACGTCACGGAATGGCCAGGAGTGGCGTAAAACATCTGTTGCGCTTGCCGTAGGACAGGAAGGAGTAAACTCGAACAAAATACTTATCGTAAGTAGGCAAAATCATGCACTTTTACATGTCAGACACTTATACGTGGAGGAAAATAATAAATAGATCACATATGACCAACTAAACTAGTGAGTAACTTATTATGGTTTGAATTTGAAAAAGGAAATTCGCCTTTCAAGTGACGATACGTGGCTGAATCTCGCACAGGAAAAGGAATCTCCATTAACTCTACCGGTGCTTTATAAATACGCCCGTCAGAGAAGATAGCACCAAGAAATTCTACGGGTATTTCATTTACAAAAAATTTGGCATGTTTTTTAATGCCACAACGTACAATATTAAAATCATCTAATCTAATAACAATATCATAACATCATATCTATAAGTGCCAATAAGATGTCTCAAAATAACAATTTTACATAAGAAAGAAATAAGAACAAACAAAAGCTGTAATTAACATAACTTATGAGAAACCAGACTGGACCAGTTCCCCCAAGCGGCACCCGTGCACGAGTATGACTTGTGCAGCATATTTGCAGAATGGAGACCTGACCGCCAAAATTCAGAGCTGACCGCAAATCTCCAATAGTGGAGAGACACACGAAGAAGAAGAAGAGAAGAGAACTCACCGTAGAGCGCAGTCCATGCTTGGTTGATGACGTCCAGACAGACGGTCCCGGAGACCTCGTCGATGTTCGGGTGGTACACCTTGTTCATGAACCCTATCGAGGGCGACTTGAAGGGGTACTGGTCCGGCAGATGCACCCTAACGCGCCACACGCCGCCTTCATAGGGAGCTGGAAGGGAATATATAAAACTTTATTAGTCACTAGCCGACAGACGTTCGTTCTGACAAACGCTATCAACGCCATCTCATAACAGCAGGCTGGATTGAACAATAGTTACTTGTGCAACAAGAGAGCAAAGTTTAATGTTGCTGCGATTGCTTGTTTGAGTCCCGAGTGAGCGAAGGATGCTATATTTGAATCACAAGCGTAGCGAGTGATTCTACGTTAGAATCCTGAGTGAGCGAGTGACTCAAAGGCACGAGATGCAAATAACTTTGGTCTCGCATTGCAAATACAACTTTTCATCTTAAACTTTTTACGACGAATTTAATTTAACTGTTTATTGTGTTTTTATTATGATTGCAATAATTCAATGTAATAATGTCAAGATAAAGGTTAAATACAAAAAGGTTCGCCCGGAAACGGTGATTGACCTACGAGACGGCATTCCAGCGAGTTGCCCAATAACATATCGCCCATGTTAATTGCTGCAGCGAAATATCCGAATTTACCATCTGCTTTAAAACTCGGGAAAAGGATTTTCCCAGAGACAAGACGTTGCTACTTATAGAGATGGATGTTTCGTTTCCCAAAACTCTAAAATCATTAGTGATTCTCATTCTCAAAACGAATCGCTTATGTGCCGCATCACTCTATGCCAGTCCACTGATGGATGAAGGCTTCCTCCATAATGGACCATAGCTTGCTTTCTTTCCTATTGTCATCCAGCTATTTTGTTGACATGAATAAACTGCAAATTCCACTTTCCGGATATAGAGGATGTTCAAAGGCTTGCTGTACTGAAGTTACGACGAATCACGCTGTTAGCGAAATTAGACTTTTGTTTATAAATAAAACATGTAAACATTTATACACAGGCACATACATTGCTTCTGAGCTCACACTAGGATAACTTTTGTCGTGGGAACCAGAAACAGCGACATCACACACTTATAAACATCCAAGTCATGGAGATTTTTTGATTTCATCCCCAGCTGGGGATCGAACCCGGGACTTCTCGCATGGCAGGGTAGAGCCACAACCTCAGCGCCACAGAGGTTGTCAATTTTGACGACTACTAATTGAGGTATTTAAACGTATGACTGTAAATCCATTTGTTTCTTGGTAAAAATACTGGTTTTGCCAGACTGAATTACTGAATAGCGACAAAAATAAGCACGAATAGAAATACTCAAAATTACTGAATTGCGCAACTATAGAAATCTAAAAACAGCAACTTGAAAACCTTAATTCGAGCAAAATTAAATACAAAACGAGCGTTGTAGTTTGCTGTTTTTACACCTACCGTGACCGCTCCGCCCAGACAGTCTTTATTTAGCCAAAAAGGGGTGGCTAAACCATTCAGTAATATTGTCGCGCATTTCAGTATTTTTTCGCTCATTTCAGAAACATCCGCTGTTGATGGTCATTCGCTCAATTAGTTTTTTCTTCATTATTCGTTTCATTATTTCGCCTTATTAAGTTGCGTCCAAGTTATTGACTACTAGCTGACCTGGTGAACTTTTTACCACCTACAATTTGATTGTCAAATAAGTAATATGGTACATACCCTAAAGTGTCGCGATGGCGAGAAAATTTGTAATAAAAAGTTTATCTACACACGTATCATAAACCCTCTTTACTGCGTCCAAAAACCGCACGTCACGACCAGCATAATGATACTACTTGGTAAAAACTCATTTCTTATCTGAATATTGATACATTACGACCATAATGTATCAATATTTCAACATATTATGACATTCAAATTTCGAACGCCGACGCCCGCCTGCGTGCCGCTAGTTTGTCTACGAAGTTGGTACTACTGATCAAGCTAAACGACTGCAGATCAATAATCAATGCCACAATGCCGGTCGAACATGCGGTTCCTGAACACATCAAAGAGAGCTTATGATATGTCTGTAGATAAACTAGTGTATGTAACTGTACATAATTAATTAGGTATTAATAATAGTATTAAAACGCGAGTGATATTATTAAATGCCCTCCATTATGTATCAGTCACATAAAATACTATTATCGTTAAATAAAAGTCATTAGTAATTTACTTGTCGGTAAGTGGAAGAGATCCGCTACTAACGCAATCTATCCTGAGGAATGGCCGAGTCGGCAGTGACCCTGCCTACGAAGCCAAGGGTCCTGGGTTCGAGTCCCGGTGGGGAAAATATTTGTTTGACGAGAACGGATGTTTGTACCCTATTCATGGTTGTTTATCTATCTAAGTATCATATTTGACTATATAAGTATGTGTATCGTTGTCTAGTACCCAAGATACAGGGATTTCTAGTTTGGGGCTAGATCAATGTGTGTAAATAGAGTCCAAGGTATTATTATTATATGGCAACAAATATAATGACCACCAAAATATTTTTTTCCTACCCAAAATGGATAAATGAACACCAAAAGTTGCAAAAAATATCAGGGCGAAGCGAAGCCCCCTTTATCCTTCGTGTTAGGTTGAACATGTAAGAACAACAAAAAATACTTAAAACATAATCTTAAGTACACAAAACATAAAAAGAGGTTTGGTGATCATTTATCCAAACACAATTTGGAGGACAGTTATCCATTCTGGCAGTCATTTCTAATTTAGTGGTAGTAAAATAGGTGGGGTTTTGGTAATCGTTTAGACATAAGCCTTATTATATTATTATCCTTTGCGTAGTAACTATATGCCCACACAGAACAGGTGTAGAACATAAAGTCCGCTACCAACAAAGGGGTTAAATGTATTAGCGAAATATTAAACTGCACATCAAAAATACTGATTTGCACAGCAAATATCCTTTATATTTGCTGCGGTAGCTCAGGTGAAGGGTAAAGGGGGTGAGCGAAGCGAAGCCCCCTTTATCCTTCGTGTTTGGTTCAACATGTAAGAACAACAACAAATACTTAAAACATAAACTTAAGTGCTCATTAAATATTTAAAACATAAAAAGTGTTTTTGTTGATAATTTTTTGCTGCGCAAATCAGTATTTTTGATGTGCGATTAAATACTAGCCTATGTATTACCTAATTAACCAATGATAAAAGAGTTTGAATTATCTATGGCTACCTACGCCATCTAGCGTTAGGAAGCCGAGACTTGTCCACTTTTCATACAAAACATTATTTGATTTTTTGGCTGTTTCTCTGCGTTTTTCCTTATTTGTTTTTACCAAGACCTTCTCCGGACTGGTGAGAATAAATGTGAATAGAAATTATTCAAACTGGTCGGACAATTTTAGAGATTTTGTAAGACTAATGTACAGCGATTCATTTTTATAAGTATAGATGACTGATTCATGATATTGTCCTATGCGGGTGACAGGGAATAACCAAGTCCTTTTCCCTCGCCAAGCATAAACAAAAGATCTAAAGTTATTCAGAGAGAGTTCCCTGCAAACTGTATAATTCCAACGACGTGTTTGCAAATTGCCTGTTGTTTGTGAAGAGTGCAGGTTACTGCCCGGGCGAAAGGTCGGAGGCGGACAGACGCCCGAAGCTAAATATTAGATCTCAGAGGCATGCACAACGATAACTGTATCTACAATATAGAAATATATCTAGTGGAATTCAGCTGGGCGAAACGGGATTTAAATAATAGAAAAAAACTACTTCAATTAAACCATATTTGTTACAAACCATAACATAGCGTCACGCCTTTTCCCATACGGGGTGGCAGTCACAATTGTGCCCACTTTGAGCCAGTGATTCAATACTCCATTTTAAGTGACAGGGGGCAAGCCCATCTCCGCAGCTATTGAGTAACTCACGATGTTTTCCATCACCATTACAAAACCATGTTTTAATTAATTAGGAGTTCCCTTTTATTTATTTCCCCATGGTCCCATCATCTGATCCTGACCGACGTTGATATATTGTTGAGAAGCTCTCCTGGTCACGTCACCATCACTTCCATTTCACCATTACGCAATAATAATAATAATAATACCTTGGACACTATTGACACATATTGATCTAGCCCCAAACTAGGATTCCCTGTATGTTGGGTACTAGACAACGATACACATACTTATATAGATAAATATTATACGTAGGTAGATAAACAACCATGGCTAGGGTACAAACATTGTTCTCATCCAACAAATATTTGCCCCCACCGGGACTCGAACCCGGGACCCTTGGCTTCGTAGCAGGGTCACTGCTGACCCGGCCATTCGGGTCGCAATGACGAGCCTACACAGCCCAACCTTAATAGAATTATCATATCGCAACATGTAGGATACCTAGTACTTATCAGTTCAGGTGATTATCTGTGGATCTCAGTCACACTCCACAAAATTACACTTTTCGAGAGAAATGCACGAGTTACTGTGAAAAATACAAAAATCTCTATAGGTCTGCTTATAATATTTAAAGAGTTCCCTCCTTTTCTTCAGGATCCCATAATCAGATCCTGACCTGGTGTCAATGGGTCCAATCGGAAGGTAAACTCTTTCAAATAAAAAACTATTTTTGATAACGGTCCATCTGCCTTAGAGAAATCGATGAACATACATTAAAGAAAAAGAAAAGCATTGGTTCAGATGAATCGTAAACCTACTTCTTTTGTAAAGAAAACCGCTTTAAGCCCTGCAGAGACCATCGTTTAGTGAGATCCACCCTGAGGATTAATTTACGGAAAGAGAGATCAAAGAGAGCCATGTTAGTAAGCGCTAAGAAAAAATACGACAAAGTTGACTACATGTACCTGCAAAAAGAATTTTAACTCGAGCTCAAAAACACTTTCGACGGTCTGACGGAAAGTAATCTGGAAGTGGACTCACTGAATGAGATGCTCTGCAAAACCAATGTAGACACTACAAAGAAACACTTAAGAGGTCGGAAAAATGAGGAGAAAACTAACACCTCAAATTCTCCCTCTCTTGGCGATGAGCAGGGAAATGGCACAGAACTCGGCAACAGATCAGAAGGCACTCCAAAATATGAACAAAATATAGATGACCCAAAAATTCCGAAACAAGCTAAACAAAACCAAACAGTTTTATTAATACTCTATATATCTACTTCATTGGAGCCGACTACGCAAGAATAATCTGACCCAAGAGCGGAACCAGAGGAACAACTTTGGGATGACCTGCCTCATATCACGGATGACGAAGTGAGGTACGCTCTGGGTCAGATGAACCGCGGAAAAGTAGCTGATGAAGATGGAGTGTTTGTGGAAATGCTGCAGGCAGGAGGCAATCCCGTACTCAAAGTGCTGAATAAGCTCTACAACAGTCTCCTAATAAATGGAGTTACCCCAAGGGCCTGGAAGAACACTGTAGTCACCATTTTCACAAGAAGGGAGATAAGGCCAATCTGCAAAAATATAGAACCATTAGCCTTCTCTCACAGGTCTATAAACTGTTCGCTGAATATTAACCCGTGGAGCAAGCCCGTTTCCGAAGAGAATACTCTTTTTTAACCATATCCACACAGCCAAACAACTGATGGAGAAATGAAGAGAATACAACCGGCCCTTGTGCTTCGCCTTTGTCGATTACGGAAAGGCTTTCGACAGTATCGAGCACTGGGCCATCTTCCATACCCTCCGTCGTTGCGGAATCGACAAGAGATATGTGGATATTCTCCAGAAGCTGTACAGGTCCGCCACTCTCCAGGTGCGACTCCATAAACCCTCCAACCCTGTCCGTTAATGAGATACTCTTTCGCCCAAGCTCTTCACCAATGCCCTGGAGGACCCATTTAAGACAGTAGACTAGAGGAAAGAGGTCTCAATATCAACAGCGTGTATTTGCCGCACCTAAGATTCGCCGATGATCTGGTCTTGGTGGGTAAGAACGGCCTTCAGACGAACATGTCTAAGCCAAGACGAAGATTATGACAGACACTCCCCCAAGTGACGTTATCAATCAACATTGCTGTTGATAATTGTCCCATAGAAGTGGTTGAGGAATCTCGGACATTGTTTATCTTTTGGCCGACAGTTCCAGGTAAAGGAGATCGCTAGACGAATCCTGCTCGGATGGGCCACTTTCCTCAAACTCCGGGATGTCCCGACGTCAAACAACCCATCATGCCTGAAGACCAGGGTATTTAACCAATGTGTGCTGCCCAATCTTATTTATGATGCTGAAACGTGGACGATCACAAATGACACTGTGCACAAAATTTCAGTACCACACAGAGCCATGGAGCGCACCATGTAGGGTATTAGGCTGTCTGCCTAAATCAGACGCCGAACCAAGGTGGCTGGTGTCGGTAAACGGATAATACGGCTGAGGTGAAAGTGGGAAGGACACTTGGTAAGGCGAGAAGCCGGTAGACGGACCAGATCGTTAACAGAGTGGTGGCCAAGAGGAGGCCAAAGATCAGTCTGCAGACCACCTGCCAGATGGTCCGATGGAATAGTGAGGATAGCAAGAAAGCAGTGGACCCGGGTTGCACGGGACCGGGTCGAGTGGCGTGTATATGAGGAGGCCTATACTCAGCAGTGGGTTCCCTGAAACTACAGAGTCTAAAATTATGAAAGAATACAGAATATATCCGGAATTGCCAAGTTTTTTTATTTATCTGTAAACCACATACAAACTTTTAAATGCACCTGGTCACGTACATGGAGTATGAAAGTAGCCTCACCAAGAACTTTGAAAACAACATTTCGCTATTTAAAATCCAAACTGTTCACTCCACACCATCCCTACCACTTCGGTGGTACGGAACCCAACGAGCGCGAGTCCGAGTCGCACTTGAGCAGTTTTTTATATGATTAGTGTGCAACAAAGAAATAATTAAAACAAAATAAAAATAAACTTGGTTTCGAGAAAGTCCCCACAGATCGATGGCGGATCCGGCGTCAAACGATAATAAGTGGCACCGCGAAATTTGCGATGTTATCGATGATCACAGGAATATTATAAAACGTCTCTAGCATGGCCCCCTTTGATTTATAATAGTAGTTTATCTACACACGTATCATAAATCCTCTTTACTGCGTTCAAAAACAGCACGTTACGATCAGCATCCAGATACGAAACGAGTTTTTACCAAGTAGTTTAAGATAATGCTGATCGTAACGTGCTGTTTTTGAACGCAGTAAAGAGGGTTTATGATACGTGTGTAGATAAAATATTGTGTAGTTCAATATTTTTGTGTGTTCGTGCTGTGAAATTGAAATACATGTGAAATTTCAACTCTCTACCCGTTACGGTTTACGCATACTCGTACAACCCGCTGACGTGACGGACGGACAGACAGTGGAGGTTTAGTTGGCACCCTTGGGGTACGGCACCTTAAGGCATAAAATATGGCCAGAAATGCATCTTTAGCTTCAATTCTAGGCTAAACTAGACAACATAAAAATGTAGGATAAATATATGTTATAAAAGGTCTATTAGAGATAAGAATGGACTTTTAAAATTACCGGATATCTGTTATATTTAATACTTAAAAATATATTTCGCAATGCATTATTATTCAACTAAATGAACAAGCGCTCGGAGACGACATCAGTTTCCTTTATGAAACTTACACGCAAAAATAGGTAAAAAAAAATGGAAAATTTTTGGTTGTTTTATTATATTTTTAATGTTATTATTACAGGAGTTTAGTAATATTTTCTACAATTTTCTTGGTCTCGGAGCTCGGGCTGCCCCGCGGGGCTCTGCGCGGGAGCATGCGTCAGTCTGCTTCGACGCGATGCGACGGGTATTTGTTTTCTTTGTCTAATTCTCAATGCCATTGGCCTATGTTCAGCCCTTAAAAAGCGATGCCCCCCCTACAAATGGGCAACTGGGAAAATGGGACATAGAGTGTCAGTGCGGGGCCAGAAGCAATCTAGGTGCCTGTTTGTAAATGTTTATGTTTATCATGTAATTCTACATCCAGGAATGTCAATCGCTTTTAAAAGAATGGCTGGGTTCCGTGGTCTGGTGGGGTTCGCGCTCGCTTCTCATGCAGGCGATGCAGGTCCCAATCCGGTGTTGACCATGTACCAATGAGAGAAGTATATTAATGTATATTATCGGGTGTTCCGTGTTTCGGACGACACGGCTGTAGGTCCCGGGTACTATCGCTACTTGTTAGCAGTGGTCGTGAAACCCCTCCATCAACCCGCACTGAGCCAGCGTGGTGGAATATGGCTCAATCTTACTCGTATACGAATAGGCCTGTGCCCCGTGGTGGGGACATTAATGGGCTACATATATTATTATTAATACTATTTTGAAACATTTACCAATCAGATCATCGAGTAAACAAGCAGTCGCAACAAAAGAGTTCTTGAGAAATTATCTTTTTGTGATTGGTCCATTTTTCAAAAGGTCTTGGATGTTTATATGTGTGTGACGTCGCTGTTTCTGGTTCCCACGACACAGGGTATCCTAGTGTTGGGGCCAGAAGCAATGTATGTGTCTGTATGTAAATGTTATGTTATGTTAGTAAGCAATCAGGGGGCAGAGTAGCTCAAAATCATACAGGAAATGTATTTGTTTATAAATGAAATGATATTGTTTTGTACCGTTCTACAAACAAATTATTCTAATGAACTTATCTAACGACCAAGACAACGTACTAAATGTTTACAGGTTAACCAAGCTATCAGTTACCTCGGCAAAGAATCTGAGACAGAATATATGAATATTAAAGCCTTACTTGATTGATTGCGATAGCGACAATGAAAAACGTCTGTGCGGTAACAAATGTAATCGCACACATCGATTATTGAACAATTGCTAGAACAATTGTAGAAGGTAAGTCATACTGCAGTTATAAACTAATAATAAATGCATTAGATATCGACCCAAATCTAATTATAATAACCTAATTAGCTTAGTCAATCTAGTAAATGCACGTTTCTAGGGTTCCGTACCCGAAGGGTGCCAAAAGGGACCCTATTACTAAGACTCTGCTGTCCGTCCGTCCGTCCGTCCGTCTTTCACAGGCTGTATCTCATGAACCGTGATAGTGGGACAGATGAAATTTTTACAGATGATATATCACTGTTGCCGCTATAACAATAAATACTAAAAAACAGAATAAAACAAATATTTAAGGGGGCTTCCATACAATAATTCTTTCAATACCACATACAAAGTTATGAATGCACCTGGTTACGTACATGGAGTGTGAAAGTAGCCACATCAATAACTTTGTAACAACATTTTGCTATGTAAAATCCAAACTATTCACAAGGAAGGACGGACGGACGGACAGCGGAGGCTTAGTAATAGGGTCCCGTTTGGTACCCTTTAGGTACGGAACCCTAAAAAAAGGCGAACCCAACTGTCATATTACTCTAAGTTTCTAAAAAACAGAGTTTAGGCAATGTAACACCCCTTGGCCCTAAATTATCCCTACAGCAGAAGCATGAAGGCATTACATATTATCTAATAATAATGCCTTCTGTATCTATCTAGGGCGAACAGTTAATTGGAGCCAAACCGAAAAACGATTAGCAGCTAAAGAAAAAACCAGTGATTGGAAAACTTTTGATTCACTTTCCTGTTTCAATCACCAACTTATTCCGACAGATACCCGAATCCACCCCATGTAGACGTATCGACAAAGTGAACGAGTCTACCTGAATTGACCTTTATGTTTTTTTATGTAAGGCACTCACGATAGCTCGATAAGCCTATTTTGTTGATAGGTGATTCTCGTGATTGCTCCATGGAATTAGTTACAATGTAGATATTGCACGTGATGGCAAATATAAATAATCTTGAGAACATATATTTTAGAAATTCTATATTGCACGATAGTCACGGCTACTGTAGATAGCAGCATACTTTACTTTACGTTAAAAACATCATTTAGTACGTTTTTTGTACGATTGTTTGTCGTACGAACATCAATATTCGGCAACACACACAAGTCGATGAGCTGGCAACTTGTCCCTTCTATTTGACACCTACCAGTAGCTCCTCGTTACTCTGAACGTTTGACGATGTTTAGCTCATTTAAAACGCTCTCCAGTTGGATTCAACATTGTGTGGGCTTCAACAAACAAGCTAAGTTTTTACGAGTCTATCAAGATCAATGTACAATCAGCAACAATCAATCGAATGCACTTTTGACTCTTCGTTCAGGTCTGTAAGGTCGAAAAGTTGAACCGACGCGTTTTTGGCGCGTAGTCCGCGTAACCTTGCATTTGTATTGTTGTAGTCTGTGCAATTATCGAGGCGCCAAAACCTCAAAACTAACCACCTACTCACAGATTGCCATAGGTGATATTTTCAATACAGTATTTTTTATTAGTTAAAATACGATGTAATAGCTCCCTGGTCTAGTGGGTTTCACGCTTGCTTCTCACATAGGAGATACAGATTCGAATCCCGGTGCTGACCATGTACCAATGAGATAAGTAATATATCTTAAGTACACTATACGGACGTTGCAACGGGTGACGGAAAACGTCTTGAGGAAACTTTCATTAATCCGTAGCTGCGGCGATTGGCTAGCCCCTGTCACGCGAAATGAACTATTGAATAACTGGCTAAATGTGGGAGTAATTGTGCCGTTGCCAGCCCGTATGGGAAAAGGCGTGAAGCTATATTATGTTGTTTCTTATTCTTATTCCTATTCATATTCTTTATTTCACAGACATCTTAATAGTAAGGTAACAAAACCTTTTATGAGCAATGGCGAGCTTATCTCTAAAGAGAGATTTCTACCATCAAACCTAGGCAGGACAGGAAAAATTGTGCTAAACTTTGGTGCCTCTGGAATCGGTTGAGTGAAGGAACAACAAAGGTAATATAAGAATGGATGTAAATCTAGCTCCGTTGCTCATGGATGTGGTTGATCAGCGACCACAGACGAGCAAGGTCTGAATGTGAACTTAAGTAGGCGGTAAGATGTTAGATCTGCTACTGCAATAACAGTTAGATTGACAGGCTAACGTTTTATGAACTGGCACAAGGAGACCCTTGGGATTCTCAGTGTAAACAAACTTTTGACCTAGAGAAAACTTTTTAGCACGTCAACAACTTTTGACCTAGAGATACTGAACTCTTTTATATGTAAACAACTTTTGACCTAGAGATACTGAACTCTTTTATATGTAAACAACTTTTGACCTAGAGATACTGAACTCTTTTATATGTAAACAACTTTTGACCTCGAGAATACCATTTAGTAAGTAAACAACTTTTTGGTATGTAACTTTTGCCATTAGCAAATTAGAAACCTCCAAATAGGCTATACATTCAACATATATTACATTGCTTCTGGTCCCACACTAGGATGCCCCGTGTCGTGGGAAGCAGAAACAACGATTCCACACAAATATTACAGCTGGGGATTTTTCATTCTTCCTTCCCAGCCGTATTCGAACACGGGAACACTCGCTTGGGAGCCAGAGCCGCCGAATGCAATGCCACAGAGGTCGTACATTAAGGCTAGAGTAGTCAGTTAAGTTTATGGCACGTAAGGGACTTACCACAAAAAAACTTTTCAACACTTTTTTAAAAACAAAAGTGTATGGGATTTGTCGTTGTTTTTTAGGTTAAACGATGTTTAATATTTTTGTGGTAACACGGTGAGTTTTTGTAATAAACACAGAGTAAGCAAGCAGAGTTTCGTTCATCTCAGGTTCAAAGAGTAATTAAGCAAAGCAAGTTTACGCAAAGAGAGATAATCAGAGAAATGAATGGTCAATATCCCTGATTTTTAACCCCCCACGACAAAGAGGGTTGTTATAAGATTGAAATGTCTGTCTGTCTGTTTTTCTGTGTGATTGTCTATCTGTGGCACCCTAGCGCTCAAACCGGTGGACGGATATTGGTGATATGGTACAAGTCAGAGACGACGAAAAAGAGGGTTGTTATAAGTTTGAAGTTTACGTCTGTGTATATGTGTGGGTGTCTGTCGGTGTGTGTGAGGACATGTCTCTGGTCGTGTATGTCTGTGGCACCCTAGCGCTCAAATGGGTGGACGTATATTGGTAATGTGGTAGAAGTCACAGACGACGAAAAAGAGGGTTCTGTGGCATAGGCTCAAACGGGTGGACGGATTTTGGTGATGCTGCACACAAATCAGAAAGAATGTATTACTGAGACACAGATTGACTTCCACATTTTTAACCACCAACGACCAAGTGAGGTGTTATTTTTTGGAGGAATTTGTAGCCCCTGTAGGTCGGTGTGTGTGTGTCTGACCGTGAAACACTAGCAGTCAAACAGATGGTAGTATTTTGATGCGGTTTTCAGTAAACGAAGGTAGTAGACTTCCCTGTGAAAAATATTAGATATGTTTTATTAAAATCGGTTCAGTAGTTCGAAATTTCTCAGCTTAACATGGAATAGCGGTCTAACGTGGACTGATTTTAATGCAATTTTTATAGTTGGTAGTAGACTTCACTGCGATGGTTCGTCGGTATATTTTATCAAAATCAGTCCAGAGGTTCGAAGTGAACCAAATTTTAGCCGTAAGGTTCCATTAAAGTTTGCTGTTTTGTTGTTTGTTGATATTAAATAAGTTTTGTGAAGGAAGTGGTTGTTAAAAAAACCAAAAAGTTTTACGTGATCGTCTCCATTCCGGAGCTCCTTCTAATTCCCATTTGCTATGGTAAATTTAATTGATGACAATAGCCCATTATGATGATGAAAATAATATTTTATCTACACACGTATCATAAACCCTCTACTGCGTCTAAAAACCGCACGTTAAGACCAGCATAATGTAAAAATATTTGGTAATAGTAGTTTATGTGACTGCTACATAATGCCTAATTATGTACAGTTACATAATAATAATAATCGTTTATTCATCAAACAAAATACAACAGAACAGTTACAGTATTTAAGATGTGTTTAGCTATAGTTGGAGTAAACATACGGAAAACATCTGAACCTGAGCTAGGTATAACCTGTATTTCAGGCTCAGCAGTCTTCCCTAAATAATATAATTGCTAATAGAGCTGACACAGAAAAACAATCAAAACTTTAAAATAAACGATACATAGATCAAAATAATCATAATAATAATTAATATTCACTAACATACAGGGGGGAAAAGAGTGAGTATGTGAACCTCTCCTTGTGTAGTATGGGAATGAATGAGCGAGTGTGAGAGGGTGAGTGAGAAAATAATAATAATAACGATATGTACGTAATGTATGCTAAGGTTCATGGAATAATTATAAATGATTTATATGTAATTGTAATTTTATATGTAATACTTTTGATATTAAATATAAAGTTATGAGACTGTTTGTTTACCTATTTGTCAAAAGTAACTCTTCAGTTTTCTCATAATTGAGTGCTTGCAGGGTTTTATATATGGTTTTTTTAAGATCATGTGTGTGTAGGGCATAAATTTCAACAATTTTATTAATTCTATTATACAGAAATGGACCGAGGAAGCAGAAAAACCTATGGGCGTAAAATGTGATAAACATACACTAGTTTATCTACACACATATCATAAGCTCTCTTTGATGTGTTTAGGAACAGCATGTTTGACCGGCATTGTGGCATTGATCATTGCTCTTGTTTAGCTTGTTCTGTAGTACCAACTTCACAGACAAACTAGGGGCGGCACGCAGGCAGGCGTCGACGTTCGAAATTTGAATGTCATAATATGTAGAAAAATTACACATTATGGTCATAATGTACAAATTATCAGATAAGAAATGAGTTTTTATTGTTTGATATATTGACTAGTATTGTGTAGGTAGGTAATCAAGATCATGTTTCATGGAAACAGTAAATATTAGCTTATCTATGATCTGCCTACTCGCTCGAGCGAGGCCTTCAAATTGAATATTTTAAGACTTTTAACTGGC
This sequence comes from Argyresthia goedartella, assembly GCA_949825045.1. Taxonomy (NCBI): domain Eukaryota; kingdom Metazoa; phylum Arthropoda; class Insecta; order Lepidoptera; family Argyresthiidae; genus Argyresthia; species Argyresthia goedartella. The sequence continues at coordinate 22,972,603 of OX463834.1, forward strand.
TTCACAAATGTGGGTTCTCATTTAGGTTTTATATGTTTTAGGTTTGTTTACGTACAACTTATTTATGAATTATTTTACGAACATATTTTTAATTGTGTACCGCTTTTTTTAATTGTTTTCATTTTAACCGTGTAATGTTTGTGGCTTTGATTGTCAGAATACTGATTTCGTAGTCTCGGTTTCGTGTATTTGAGCGATATTCGAATCCCAACGGGACCAATAGGACTTGAAGTCGTAAGTTTTTTTGGTATCAACTTTGTGAATGAGGATGATAACAGGTTAGACTACACTAAATATGTCGATAGTAAGAACATTGACGTCAAAAGTGCTAAACACACACAATGGCTGACAATTTTCAATTATTAAATTAATAGTCACCATTGTGTTTAAAATAAGACCTACATCTGACCTAAAAAAACGTCAGTAGTTTATATTTTCGTACAATCGACCTTCTTCTTAAAAATTATCTATGTTGAGTAAACTACTATCATCCGTATTGTGATGAGGATAAAGTACTTACTCCCGGGTGGACCGAAGAATTTGACGCAGAACTCGTTGAGACCTCCGAGAATGGTGACCTCATGCTTACTCTCGATCCTGAAAGTACTGAGTGAAGGAAAATGTTGGACAGATCATTAGCTGTAAGCAAACACATATACATCGGCAATGACTCATTAATAAAACGCTATCCTGCTATAGTGAGACAGACAACGCACAGACAAAACAGGTGTACCTAGAATCATGCAAGTTACAGACTTTGAATTTTGTATAAACATGAAAAAAAAAGGCATTTGAATCTGAAATTTGGCTTACAGGAACAAGAGGGAAAGGGTGGTTAGAGTTAGTATAAAACTCAAAAACTACTTGGTCCATGAAGGGCAGGTAGTTAGTTTAGTATAGAGGCAGGGAAGGGCTTCGTGTAAACTAACACGAACGCATTTAGCAAGTCAAAATGTCTTTAACATTGTAGATATTTACATATGTAACCCTAATTTTTTGCCTCTTCTCTACATTGAATCACTGTGGGAGTAGAAGGGCGAAGAAATCTCCACACATCGATTTTAAGATCCCTAAAAAATAAAGGTATGTCCCCCACCGCGGGGCACAGACCTATTCTCTCCAAGTTTGAGCCAGGATTGTGTGAGGAAGTGGCGCGAGTTTGTTTATTTTGTACCTTGGGTACCTATATGATCATTAATATTAATACACTAGCTGACCCCGCGAATTAAGTACCGCTTCGTAACAATCAATGATGTTGATGAGTGAGCTGCCAATTACGGAAGATGGTGGAGTTCCAAACCTAACTCTATTAAAATTAATGATCTGTACATTTTTTTTCTGTGAATTTTTCCGATATTTTAATAATTATTCTGCTATTCGGGGCGGAGACAAATCCAACAAATAAGAGATCATTAAAATCGGCCCAGTCTAGGTGGTGTAACTAACCCAACTTTGTTTAATATATTTAGCAGATGCGTGTTTTCGTCCATTCAACACGCGTTTCACGAAAACGTGTTATTTTTGCGTGAGAATATAAAATTGTGATAAACTATTTTGATAAGAGATTAGAACAACCTACATAGGAGCAAGCAGATAGCAGTATTGCAAAAAATACTCTTTACTGTTACATAGTGCATATGATATGGTTCACGTAATAATAAAGCATTGCTTCTGGTGAAAAGTCATTCAACCAGGTAAACGAGCAGCTCGCGACAGGATTGCATGAAAATCGGGAATACATTATTAAGTATGATTTAAGAAAGTTGGGGCACTCCTTTCGTCCTCAAAGATCACAGTGGGACGTATTAGTGGGTTAACTTGCGAACAAAGTGTACGGGTAATCCGATCGGCAATGGGGGACGACAAACACACTTGTGCCATGTCTTCCCCGAGTGCCATCCTAACCTGTCGCGAACTATAGGTATATGCATGGGTGATTTGTTCTCTACCATCTAAGAAAAGTCGTGGCAACAAATGTTCATACCGTCCAGAAGACGATACCTGAGAAATGCGTTTGTGTGAATGCTACCATCTGCAGAAGACTTCGAAGAAGTGTGAGACGAGTCTAAGTACCTATCGTCGGTGTAGTGTACTCTTGTCAAGTAGCCCTAAGCACGCACACAATCGCAATTCTCAGGCCTTTCGTGCGCCTACCTATAAACTTATTTGGTTGCACAATCAAAACATACGCCTGTTTCCCATACGAGAGGGCGGAGGCTCAGTTTCGACCAAACGATTCGCAATTTAATGAACTCTTTTATTCAATACTCCTTTTAGAGTTCCAGGAGGGTAGCCCATCGCCGCAGTAGGTAAGGTGGGACAGTATGAAGTACATAACAAAGAGATAATATACTTTAACCAGATAAGCCACTGCATGACATGTCATTGACATGGATAGCTGTATGTGTGTTGTGTACACATTACCTATGTATATTGTATGAAGGGAGCACAAAGCGTAAATCAATGTCTGAGTAATACATACCTATACAGTATACAATAAGTTACAAAATATTTGTGATATATAATTTATAGTTGAGTTGCAGTTTGAAACAAAAAGCATCTAAACATAAAATTATAACAATGAAGTCTAGTTAGACAAACTATTCTTACTTAAAATACCTAAATAAATACATAGATATGCTCTCGCCGTTTTCCCGGAAGAGGGGGATGCAGACTAAAGACCTCCACTTGCTACGATCCTGGCACACATCTCTCGCTTCATCAACTTTCATAAGTCTCTTCTCTCTTTTGTTTATAATCATGCAATTCTTACACTTTTGAAAAATTTACCGAATCGAAAATCGGATAATCCAGCAAAGTTGCCATAAAAGACAGCTAGTGTGAAATAATAGTGCTGTTAGTAAATTTTTCAACAGCGATTATAATTCCTATATTTCAGAATTACAAGATAATAAGGCTAGTTTTTTTTAGAAAGGAACAATGCTTGTAATCAATCACACATCAATGAGATGATTTCTTTTCCTCGGGAAAACACTTGGCACAATACAATATTAAGCTGGTTAGATAAGTCATAAATCCTATTTAATAGTTGCATTGCATGCTCGAGTTTTTCAAATGCAAAAAATAATCCTAATAATATCATAAATGTGGAAGTAGCCATGCTTGGATGTTTGTGTGTTTGTGCCTCAATTACGCCAAAACGGCTGAACGAATTGAAATGAAATTTAGCACAGAGATAGTTTATGAGCTAGATTAACATATAGAGTACTTGTTATCCGACTGCACCAGTAGGAGGGTAACGTTATCTCGGTAAATTTGTGATAGTTCCCAGGACCACACAGAGGAAGTTGCGGGCATCAGCTAGTAATAAATATTTTATGATATGTGTATATTTTGGATGGAGGAATAAAAGAGCCCGGTCTTAGATGTTTATATGTTTGTGACTGTTTCTGGGTCCACAACACATGGCAAGTAGTGTGGGGCCAGGAACAATGTATATAAATATTTCATTGTTTTACGGATTGCACAGATGAGACTCGATAAGAAACTTGTAAATTATAATCCAGTGTGATATTGGAAGGAATTTAGAATTACAAAACCGGTCAAGTGCGAGTCTAAATCGCGCACGAAGGGTTCCGTACCACCGTTCAATGGAAGCGATGGTGTGGAGTGAATAGTTTGGATTTTACACAGCAAAATATTGTTTACAAAGTTATTGGTGCGGTTACTTTCACACTCCATGTACGTAACCAGGTGCATCCATAAGTTTGTATGTGGTATTGAAAGAATTGTTGTATGGGAGCCCCCTTAAATATTTCTTTTATCCTGTTTTTTAGTATTTGTTGTTATAGCGGCAACATAAATACATCATCTGTGAAAATTTCAACTGTCTAACTATCACGGTTCGTGAGATACAGCCTGGTGACAGACGGACGGACGGACAGCGGAGTCTTAGTAATAGGGTCCCGTTTGGAACCCTTCGGGTACGGAACCCTAAAAACGACCGTTTCAGATGCTTCTGCTGATTTTTTCAATGCTTTTTAGTGGTTTTATGGAGACGTCAAAATACGCGGACGGTCGGAAATAATTCGTTTTAGCGTTCTATTTTTTATCACCATTTCAAGCATTCGGGGCTGTGGGGATGTGGGAGTATTAGGGTGGGGAATTATTATAATAAAATATTATTTTTAACGTTAGATGTCGTTCAAATTTCAATGACCTCGAGGTCATTGACCTTTAGTGTATATTTCGCAGAAAATTCTCAGTTTTGGTATTTTTACGCACGATGTCGTTCCAAGTTCTTTGTCCTCTAGGTCCTTTTTTATTTATTTTAAGTTTTGGCGTTTTTTTGACGCTTTGTGTCGTTCACAGTTCATTGACGTCGAGGTCATTGACCTTTAAATAGACCTTTTGTGCATTTTTCGGTTAAATAATCTGGAGGGTACCCTTCCCCCTCACACCACTCCCATGAAAAAGTAATGCATCGTTCATGAGAAAAATATATTTTTATAACCTCGTTTTTGAGTTTATTTTTACATTATTATTTCGAAATCTCCTTAGCTCCGGCTACTCCGGCTACACTGCAGCGCACCCACGCTCTTCCCCGCTTGCTGGTAGCTCGGCTTGCTGGAAAGCTTTGGTGACCAGCCTCGGCCGCTCCGTCTCATTCGGTGCGCAGTCACCTGCGTCCCTTCGCGCTTCCGGCTCATAAAAAACACTCTACACTAAACAAGGACTGCCTAGGAACTAGGGTGCCCTGAATGAGAATTTTCTGCTAAATATGCACGAAAGGTAAGGTCAATGTCCTCGAGGTCAATGAACTTTGAACGACATCGAGCTTAAACAATGGCAAAATCGAGATTTTTCTGCGAAATATACACAAAGGTCTAGTTTAAGGTCAAGGTCATTGGTCACAAGGTCAATGAACTTTGAACGATATCTAACGTAAAAAAAACGGCGAAGTCGTCGTTTCCCTACCCTAATACTCCCACATCCCCCGAATGCTTGAAATGGTGATTTAAAAAATATATATACTCGAAAACTAATATATCTGACGGTTCACTTATTTTGAAATCCAACTAATATAATAAATGTGAAAGTAGCTATGTTTGTGTCTCAATCATGCTAAAACGGTGGATCGGATTTGAATGAAATTTAGCACAGAGGTGCTAAATTTCATTCAATGTGTAGTTTATGAGCTAGATAATAATAATTGAGGACAAAATAAGTGATGAAGCTACTTGAATGTACATATATTACCTAATAAGTTTGTAAGAAAGTTGATATTAGTTATTTGCACCATAGTTTTGGATAATTAATTACGAGTATACCATAGCTGCCTCATAATATTAATATTATACCCTATCACATTTACTTACTAGGTAGGTATACCTACTTGTTATTAAACTAGATCTATGTTCTCTTTACACATTTATACTTATGTTCATTAAATGTTGATCTGACTAATCTTGTTTACCAATCTACTGCTTCAAGTATGTATAGGCAACTAGGGGAATAATTTTTCCCTATGAGTCACTGTTTATGACAAAATAGAGAATTATTAGCATTCTAATAGAACATTCATGTAAACTTGTTTATTGAAAGTTTCTATTACTACTGTGTAGGAACAGCTGATGAATTTTGGCACTCAACCAATGTTTTCTTGACCTCACAGGAAAATCAAATCAATCATTTATAACATCTATTTTGGTAATGTTTCTTGCTACATATTAGTCCACATAAATATGGATAGGTGTTTTAATGATTACCTAGGTATGAGCAAATGAGGTAGAGCAAAGGATGCTTTCGTTTCGTATGCTTTACACTAGAGCGCACGGTGGAGCAAACGCAATGGGACCATGGCCTAGTTAATATTACGAAATCAGCGCGCCACGGTAACATGGAAGATCAACGTAGCTGCGCGGTGGGAGCCCGACGCCCGTAAGTTATCTCTATAAATATAGCTACGCATCAAGGCCCCAGAAACAAACAAAGGACAACGTAAAATACATTCAGCAAATCCCATAGCTCGTCAAGCAGATGTTAAAATTAGCTCAAAAAAGGTGATCTGACGAGGATTTGAGCCCCAGGAGCCTATCAACACACCCCGTATCGATTTTATGAGCTATCATGACAATCAGCTGATGCTCCACCAGCCAGTTATTTACAACGCAGTCCACAAAAGCTGCTGGGAACACTACTCCCGATAACAAAGAAAGGATACAGTTTGATCACATCTGTGTCCATGCGTCGCTTCCCAGCGCTCGGTGACGACATCTTCGTGATCTATTGACGAATAAACCACAATATCGAGCACTGAACACTAGCAAAAAGCCACACGCGACGCGAAGAAACCAATTTTTCGTCCACCAGTCGCAGTCAGAAAAATAACATTGTAGAAAAACAATGGACACAAACCATAGACTAAAATTTGGATGATGTGTAATCAAAAATGTTCCCGTTCTCCCAAAGAATTTCTACCAAGAGTGAAAAATAGATAATGTAACGTAACGACGTTATTTGCTTTACCTGCTAACACACGTTTCAATCTTGCTTTCGCTTGTCATTGTCTATGCTATATATTTTTGTTAAGGTGGTAGCCCGGAGAAAACGTTCTAATCAAGTTTTTTTATTTTTATTTTCTGCTCGTAAAACAAATAAAGTTTTGCTTTGCTTTGCTCGGAGCATGAGGTTTGATTGTTCTCCGCTGCAAACAGTGTGTTCGGTCACTATAAAAGGAAAACAATAATTTATACGAATAAATGCCAAGAAAATAAATAAAAGTTTCCGAACGTTTCTTATATGTCTGTGATTCTATCTGTGACTACGACTCTGAACACAGACTCTGCGAGAGTTTCGTTTAGTGTTTAGCATTGTGTTATGTGGTGTTTAGTCACAGACTGTTTAGTGTTCTCTGTCAAGTCATACATAAACAGAAAATAGTCAAAATATTCTATAATTATTTGCATTCATCTTATTCCATCCGATATCTCTTCTGCTAAAAATGCCTAAAGTAGTCTCCAGAAGTATCGTCTGCTCAGACACAAAGGACCAAGAGGAATACAACGAAACCAAACCACTTCACATCTACTATTGCCTGTGTGGTCAAATGTCGCTTATTCTGGACTGCACCATTGACCGGCTGCCACTGAGACCTACAGACGGAGCCCGAGTCATCGACGGGTCTAAACACGCCCACAAACTAACCTCAGACCCAGACGAGACCATTCACTTGAAACGGGAAAAAGGTATCGAAAGACAGTTCAGAATGAAATGCAAAAAATGCGCTATACCCATCTATTATAAACATGATCAGGACAGCAACGTGGTGTTTATCATGCGAGGAGCCCTCAGCCAGACTGCCGGAGAGAATAATGTCACTGATATGTACAAGCAAGTTGCTTTTGCACAACCGAAGAAGATTATGGTTACTAAACACACCAAGAACATGGGTAAGTTTAGTTCTGTGACAGTCTCAACTATAGATGAAGAAGAGGATGAGATTGAAGCAAGAGAGGTGGCAGACAGCTATGCGAATAATGCTCGGATTATTGAGAAACAGTTGGAAAGGAAGGGAATGAATAAGAGACAGGCTGAGACACCGGTTCAGCAAGTGGAGAAAAGAGTTAAAGGAACTTTGATTGACAAGTGAAGTTCAAAAATATGGTCTTGTGAATAATGTAACAGATTGTCTGGTTGACATTGATTGATTGAAAAACCATTTACTTTTCTTACATTTCTTTATTTATATGAAAAAACTATTTCACAATATCCTTTCAAATGATCGATATAATCAATAATAATAGATTGACGGAATAAATATATCTTTCACTTACGTGTACCACTTTTACAATTTTCACTTCTTTTTTATTTACATAATTATGTACAGTGGGATACATGCTACAATCTAGCCTTTTTTTAACAAATTAAATATGTATGATTGCTAAAAATTTTATTAATTTTTACAGTATTTCTTTACATTCTCGTTCAGAATGTTTATTTCTTCATTACACATTTCTTCTAATAAACTTTGAGATTATAAATAATTTAATAACAGAGTAGGATAGCTAATAACATGAATAGATAATATGATGATAGAACAAGGATTTTTCTCAACATAACAATTCAAATTCTAGAGATTATAATATGATTATGAATACAAGTGATAGAGGTATAATAATAAATATATTTCTACAAGGATATTGGCACTTTAAGGTAATATTTGCAGGCAAGTTCCCATTTCTCAAATATTTGGACAACTAATAGTAGTTATGGATACTTTTAAACTAGACTATCCATAGAAAAGAGATAAATCTAGAATACTAGCAAAACAAAACACTTTATCAACATTTCTATATGTGGCATCAAAACAACAGGCCCCTAGCTTAATGAAGAAATTGTTAAACTAAATATTTTTTGCTGTCTTAAACAAGAGAAGTTGAAACTTGCCTGAAGTGGAAAATGGCGCGAAAATTAAACAATATATTGATTTAATATTTTCTTACAACTAGAGGAATGTGGGATTGGTTGTGTGGACACCGGCCAATCATTAGGCTATCCTAAACAAATGTGGACATTTTTCTTTACAAAAAGGACACTTTAATCAAAGAATTTCTCTATTCATAAATACAATAGGCATAATAGTTAGTGATTAGGTAAAATTACACTCCCATAACTTTTAAAATATCTCAAAGACAGACAAAAAAAATGTTTAAGTATAATTTACTAAGATAAAAACGGTAGTAGGTATACAAATACAATGCAGTCAGTTATTTAGAATTGTTCCTTGGTTGTGTTGAATACCACCAAACAGAAATACCCTTTGTTTCTAACTAAACTATCTACAAGTTAATTATTACATACCTAAGCGTTAGGTAGTGGCCGATTTTATGTCAATTAAAGATTCAAGATTGTAGGATTCGCGTAATATCCAAAGCAGGTCTCTGTAAATTTTAAACTGATTTTACAGTTTTAAATAAATGCTACTTTTTCTGTCAGAAAAGCAACTCAAGTTTCTAGATCTAGATGATGATATTAAGATTGAGTCAAACTTACTCTATTGTCTTTTAAATTACATTACAATGTACAATCATAATTTAGATGAAAACTATTCCAGTATACCTACGTCGGCGATCAAGAAAGAATATTTTTAACTTCTCTTGAGAAGTTATTATAATAGGTCTGAAAATTGAAATAGGTAATTTTGTGTTTTCTTTACGTTTTAAGACCTGGAGAATCATTTGCAATCATTTTTAGAGTGATGTCTGTGTGTGTGTGTGTGTGTGTGTGTGTGTGTACGTACGTATGTACGTGATCAAAATTATGGAATTCGTTTTCTCAATAACTACTGGACCGAATCGCTTTGATGACCATATCAATCGATACGCCACGTCATGACTTAGATCTGAAAGGAGTCTAGAAAAAATCGGTCCAGCGGTTCGTTTTTTATTTGTAAAAAACTGACTTTTTTGAACACGCAACGTTAATTTTGTATGTAATTCCAAGTATTGAGGGGTAGATGTGGGTTTTTGAGGGTGCTGGTTTCGAATCTTTCATCAGTTTTTTAAAATTCAAAATGGCGGACCCACTATGACGTCATCTTTTTCGTGAAAATTCTTTAAATTCGATAAAATTTATTAATTATTGTGTTTTCGATGATTTTCTAGGTATCGAAACATTAAAAAAAAGAATTCTTCTCAAGAGAAGTTGCTTGTACGGTACTTGCTGCCGAACCGATTTTTTTAAAGTTTTATTTTATAGTTTAAACTAGTTTCCAAAGTCCAAAGTTCTCTGAATGTAGCAAATAATATCCCGGAATATTTCAAAACCGCCATGCTAGAAAACTTCTCAGAAATAAAAAAGTAAGCATCGGCAAGTAGCTTTCGTCATACTCTAGAATTACCCTGAAACAACTTTTTGGTACATGGAAATGATGGGAGGAAAGGACACTGGCTTTTGGGCTAAAAAGGTTCCCAATCCTTTTCACTATGCGCCCCCTAAACGCTCTGTTTAAATTCCGCGTCTCTTGTATGTGAAGTTAAAAACGATCATTATTTTGTTAGTAGGAAGGGCCAAAATGGCTATATGAGAGAGGAAAGGCTAAGTTGGCAATTCGAGTATCGCGGCAAGTCCAACACAAGACGAGGGCGGCGCCAACCGCCCCTGAAAATTGCACATGGTTATTAAGTCGAATAATTATCAACCAATACGTTCTGCAGCTGTAACTGTGAAATCAATCTGGTTAGCTTTGTTTGAAAAGCTGTTCGCCAACTTCTAATTGACGTTGCCCAATCAGAACGCGATTATTTTACACGAGATGTCATCTAGAGCGATTTTTATTTGGATTAGAAAGGAATCAAATCACATAGGAGATACAGAATCGAGCTACTGTTTAGAATGACTGCGCCGGCCGTTCTTTTTTTTCGTTAATTATTTTCTAATTAATCGGAATATTAACACCGAAACAAAATAAGCTTTTTATAAAATGGCCCTTTTGCTAAATATTATTATTTATTATTTTTGTTTATTATTTAAATCAATGTTTGGCAATAAATGATTTTCTTTCTTTCTTTCTTTGTGAATAGGAGGAGGCCTATTCACAGTGAATTTCCATGAAGTGAAATTATTAATTTTAGTGAATCCAGTAATTCTGAAGCCACTTTCCGCACCTCCTTTGGATCGCAACCCAATACGGGTGGCGCGCCCCCCCGGTCGCCCCCCCGGTTGGGAACCTGTAAGCTAGACTAAGGTCACAGAATACTTAATAGTACTCTAAGGTTAATAAAGGACAATACTATTACAATCGCATTTTATGGAGTTCTGGCTAGCCTAGTTAGGTGAATTGTAAAACTTAAGTATCATAATAATGGCTAGACCTTCTAAGGAAAATTGGATCTTTCCCATTAGGAGTTTTTCAAAATCAGTTCATTACTTCGTGTAGGTAGTCTTGCGAGATATTGTCACTATTTTTGAGTTAAAATTGGATTTACAAACATTTGCTAAAACTTTTATTAAGAAGAACTAATGCTGAAGGTAGGAATTCAGAGTTGACAGCTAAAGCTTTCTAAAACTTAATAACTAAATAAATTTAGCCAGATAGAGTTAAAACTTTAAGTGCCTATAATTTTGTGCGTCAATCTTTGTAGGTAGTATTTTACTTCAGGTAGGTACTACCTACCGACCAATCTGCCTTTCCAATAACGTTTATTTCAAATATTTTATGGACAGGCAGGTAAATTAATTCTCTCTCAAGATTCCAAGGTTTAATTCGACAATTTGTCAACAAAAGTTATCTAGATTACAAAGCCCACGTTTACACGCGGCCCTGAGAGCTTTAGGGCGTACGGCGATATTTATATCAAAAGCCCTTTTGGCAGAAAGCAAGCCGCTTCGCTTAGTGATACTAGGGACAATTTTCCTTTCGCTTGTGAGAGCGACCGGAATCCGGATTTTATTTTTCTTAGGTTTTCATAACTTTATTTAATGGTAGGTACCTACAATTGAATAAGTCGTCCGTGAAAAGGTCCCCGTTACCGTAGGCGGAAAGACCCGCAGTGTGAGAGGGACGGAATCGGTGAAAATTGACAAAAAGTCGGTTTTAAATTAATACAAAATGAACTAAAACAGCTATGAAAATTTCCATAACAGGTAATTTCGGAATTCTATAAACCCATCTAATATTTTTAAGTCTATGTGCTATTCCAATTTGTCAGAAAATCTAAAAAATAGTAAATTACACCTCATTTCCATATTTATTTCTATCAAGCGAAATTCCTCCAATCGCGTTTCTGATAACACAAAATCTAGAAAAAGGTCACAAAATTGTAATACCAATTTATTTAACTTGGGACTTATTTTGAACAGCAGGAATTAACTTCAAAAAGTGTAGATTTTGTCGATATACCACTTTAAAATCGCGGGCCATTTTTATGGGCCCACAAATGGATGAAAATTTTACCCATTGGAATTCAAGATGGCGGATCTTTTCCAGCAATAGTAAAAGAAAAATTATTAAAACGGCTTCACTGATTTTAGTGATTATGGTGTAAATCAATTCGTATTGACATATAAAAATATACGCCTTAATATTGCAGCTGAATTAAAGATGGTAGCTGAATATAAAGAACTTTGATATTTTATGTTAAGGTTCAAATCACATGAAAAAAAAATCGGGCATTTAAACTGCCAATCTGGGTTAAGAACATAGATTTTTGCATTCTTATGAAAATAATATAACTGAATTTTTGTATGATATGGTCACATATTTTTTCATCAATTAATCTTGATAATAAAACTAAAAAACAAAAAACTTCAAATATACGCATTTCACTAGGAGCGCGGACACGGAGCATCATGTTTGATATGTCATTAGGTATTTGATATCTTGGTTGGAAGTTGGCGGAATCCGGCTCCAAAAGCCAGCGACCTAATCTTACTACTCGACAAATTAAAATTTCTGGCATATCGAAGAACGGATTTCATACAATAAACTTATATGAAAACGCGTTCTAGACGTTTCGATTCTCAAGGGGATTGCCTACATTTGCCTAAATTGCGCAAAAACTTAAACCACTGGAAAAGATTGGAAATAGAGGTTTTCGAACTTCCCAATTAAATGCGGCTTAGTTACACTTTAGAGTTCAGGGCACAACATTTTGTCCATTAGATTCATCAAAAGCCTACAAAAGCTGACCTTCCGCAGAATCTCTAAAGTAACAACTTTTCAGAGATTCTGCCTTTAATTTTTAAGGGGTATATTTATACGACTTGATTGACATCCTAATCATTACGATAGGTAAATCCGTTTGAATTCTTAATATAAATACATAGTCAGGTCATAAGTTCTGTCACATGTGCAATATGAAATAATTTTGACATGTTTATTATTTATGTAAACATTTATATAGCAAAATGAACTTAATAAAACATAGATTCTTATGGTAATAAAGTTTATTCAAAATGACCCCCGCGATTTTGAATACAGGCCTTTATTCTGCGCGGCCAGTCGTCTATCGCAGCACGAACGAGGTCCATGTCAATATCGGCGGCTGCCTTAATCAAGGATGCCTTGAGTGACTCCAAATCAGGATGAGGCTTTGAGCAGGCATTATCCTCCAAGTGTTGCCATATCTTGTAATCTAACGGACTCAAATCTGGACTGGAGGAGGGCCAGTCTTCGTGCCGGATGAAGTCGATTTCACGCGCCGCCAGCCAGTCTTGTGTGCTTTTCGCTCTATGAGCTGGCGCAGAATCTTGTTGGAATACCCAGTGCCTGTTATTAAACATGGTTTGAGAAACAGGTTCCACAAGGTTCTTGAGGACTGTATTTTGATACACAACTGCATTCGTTTTTACGCCTTTCTCACAAAAATGTACCTCAGTTAAGCCCCAATAAGAGACTCCCAACCAAACCATGAGCGAGGATGGAAAATGACCTCGTTGGACACGCGGAATACGGTTGCTCGCTTCTTCACTGCTGTGTGCGTACACCTTATCATTTTGTTTGTTGTAGCTCTCTTCCACGGTGAAATTTTTTTCATCCGAAAAAAGAATTTCCCGATGCTTTTTTCCCGCGTACCGCTTCAACAAAGCGCGGCATCTCTTCAGTCTCAGGTCTATTAAACGAGCGTCCAAACGATGTCCTGTTTTTCTTCGATATGCCCTAAGCCCTAAGTCTTCATTTAACACCCTTTTCACCGTGGTCCTGCTTAACCCCATCTGAAGGGCCAACAGTTACTGCTTACGTATGGGATTTCTTTGAATTCGCGCCTTCACAGCTTTTATCACTGCTGGTGTCCTAACAGAGCGAGTGCGACCACTTCTTGACCTGTCATCTACACTAGAGTCTTCATTGTATCGTTTTATGGTACGATAAACGAATCTTTTGGTTATATTCAAATTTTTCAGTAAGTCGAAAATCTGAATTGGCGCGTAACCGCAACGATGCAACGCAATAACTGCGACACGGTCTTCTTTAAGTGTCCACTCCATATTTAAAAATGAGGAAAATTCTAAAAAGTACACATTCTTATTTTCATGAAAAATTCGAAATTCGAATTCAATAAACTTTTTTGTGGCCAGCGTTCTAAATTCAAAAGTTTTTATTGTGTGACAGAACTTATGACCTGACTGTGTATTTTAATTATCGTGGGAAAAGGTCCGCCATCTTGAATACCAGTTAATAAAATTTTAATTTCTTTGGGTGAAATAATTCGTAATGGTTCCTAGTATCACTGGGCAAAGAGGCTCGCTTTCTCCCAAAAAATGCAGTATCTAAATTACAAAAAAATAATTGAAATATTAACAATAAAATCTCACTTTTGAATTGCCGATACGTATGTTAAAGTACCGTAAATGAATTAGTGAACAAAACATGCTTATAAGCGGCTATTCTAATCTAAACCTTTATAGATCTTCCAAATCCCCAAAATCACACACCAAAGCCGCCGGGGCTTGGCGCGTTTCCAGCGGGATAGTATCGATGCACGGTTAAGTAGGTACAATTATGGCGAAACCAGCACCCGTAGCAGGTCGAGCGCGTGCGGGGGGGGGGGGGGGCGAGCTGTCGCGAAAGGTGTGCATTCGCGTCAACACACCTCCCCCTAGGTTTAGGGGCGGCCTTACCCGCGCCGCGCTGCGCCAGGGGGCCGGTGGGTTTGGTGTGTAGAGGCCCTGAGCCGAGGATATGAGCGGATAGGAGTACTGAGTTAATTTAATACCTATATTTTTACGTTTTCTAATTTAGTTAGGAGGATTGAACTGCCTCCTCAAGTTTGGTCCGGGTATGAGGAATATTAATAGGTATATTTAATTCGAAACTCTAAACAAACTATGAAAGTTTCTCATTCAGTAAAGACCAATGGCCACTGAAACTGCTAAATGTCACTGCAGAGTAGAGACAGTTTGAAAGTCAACCTTTGAGTAAGCAGTCGAGTAGCCGTACTTATCCTAAAAGAAATTGAAGAATCTACGAAACAAACGGCGATCTAAACCAATATAGGTTTGCGCTTGCGACGACGCGCCTTAGGCTGTTGAGCGCCTCCAGACTCCTGCGCATCGGCAAGCTCAGTGAGGCACGGCCACGGCGCGCCTGGGTCGGCGGTCTGTGCTATAACCGCTTGTAAGGCGGGGGGGGCGACATCGTGGCCGGCTGGTGAAAAGGGTGGTATTGACGAGCGTATAGGTCTGCCTGGGGAGGAGAAGGTGATTCGTTTGTTGAAATGATGGTCATGATTTATAAAGCAAATTTTGATAAAATAACCCATGTGTTCCCAGTTTGTCACACCCATCTTGGTAACACTGTTACAAACTGGGAAAATAATTCCCAGTTTGTAACAGTGTTACAAACTGGCACTATTTTCTTCCCATTTTGTAACACTGTTACTCAAGGGTGTGACAATATGGGAATCACATTCTGATTTCATTCCAATTTGGTAACAGTGTGACAAACTGTTTTTTTTTCCAGTTTGTAACAGTGTTACCAAGATGGGTGTGACAAACTGGGAACATATGAAATAACCTTTCACTTTTTTATTTGGATTTTTGTACTTAAGCAGTACAACAATAGCTGCAACCACCCCCCATTAGGGTGAGTCGCAAAAAACACACACTAAATCAGTTGCTCCTCAATGCCACAAAACGGCGTATTTTTGGTAGTCTCCAAATAAAATAGACGCTACCGAAAATCCGGTAGCAAGCACTCGTAGTCGAGATCTTGTAACTGCGAACGGAGGTTGAAACATTTCATAATATTTAAGTGATTTTATTTACTTACAATAGGAGGTTGTTGGTTCTGAACTTGTTTTAAATTTCTCTCTTGTACCATCAGTTGATGCGCCGCTCTGCAAAATGCGACAATTCAAAATTAGAGATCAGAGACAATATAAAAGAGGTTAGTCACGCACGCCAATAAAATCAGGAGAAGAAACCGTACACATTTTAAGAGGCTGGAAAGTAAGCAGAAGATGGATGAGCAAGTTTGAGGGCCATGCCGTAGCCATACAGCAAAATATTTTTTAGATAAATTAATCTTTGAATTCCCCCTGGCGGATTTCGCCATATTCCGCAATTGACAGCACAAGCCATGCTCGATTTTACCGACGCGACGGCAAAACACACGCTTTTACCGACATGATATGAAGTGCCGAGCAGTTTCGTTCATGTGAGTGAGTGGCTGTTTGACCGTTTACAAATAGTATTAGTTTCGTCCACTCACCACTAGAGGGCGCTGTCTCAAATTGAGCGAATTTCTACATCGCGGTGTTAATGTGTTCGAGTCATAGCTTAAATAGTGTCGTCAAGTTTCCTAAGATGTATTCCTTTTTTGCAATGCTATATTAACTATATGCAGATTATTATTTTTGGAAGCGGGTTGTTCAGTGGCATATGTTGACATGTGACAGGAACCATAACAAACAAGCCAACAATGGTTTTTTCGGGCCTGTTCAAACAGGCCAGAAATGTTTTTGATGACCCGTTTAACTATTCATTCTTTTTTTGGGCCCCATTATAGTCCACCTTTCGCCACATTTCCGAGCATAGGAGTGAAAAAATAATTTCTTAATACCTGTCCATCTGTTCCTGGGTCATTTCCAAAGCTTCTTGCATCTCTCGGGAAGTATTCCTTACAAATTCTGGGTCACAATAGTCACCCAAACCTTGCTCTTGAAGGACCTGTTAAAAAACAAGTTGAATTATTTTTTACAATTCTGGATTTGAAGAGAGGTTGGTAGAGCTCCGTGGCCTAGTGGGTTTCACGCTTGCTTCTGACGCAGGAGATGCAGGGACCATGTACCAATGAGATAAATCAATTATCTTTAGTAAATGATACAGATGTTCTAATGGTGATTGAAAACATCGTGAGATTACCTTCATTTCTCCATTGCTGCGGAGATGGGCTAGCCCCCTGTCACGCACGAAGTAATAAACTGGTACAACGTGGGCACCTTTCTGCCTCTGCCACGCCCCGTATGTGAAGGGAGGGTTTCACCAGATCACTACTTTGGGGTGTTCTGTTTCCGTGTTTCGGATGACATGTTAATCTGTACGTCCCGGCTATAGTATAGCTGCTCCATAGTCAAAGTCAAAGTCAAAAGTACTTTATTACTGTAGATATTTACATATACTTAGCAATCGTCATTTTTGCCTCTTCTCTACATTGGACCACTGTGGGAGAATAGGGGCGTAGAAACTCCCACAGATTGATTTTTAGATCTGTTTTAAAAATAGGTTGTGCTTAATTAATACAAATATGAAAAATTTAAGAGTCAGTCATTTTTTTTTATTGAATATAAATAAATAAATTATCTTATTCAACGTCAAAATTATACTTACTTATAACTACAAGTCAATTTTTTTTATATAAAAAAAAGACCACCGTTTCGGAAGGTGGGCCTCGGGTTTAAGAAGAAACGGCAAGAAACTCCCCCATACCTTTTTTTTTTTAAAAGTGACTACAACAGGTACTGGTTTCGGTCTAAGGAATTCGCCGGCGAGTGATAGACTTGATCCATCGCCCCTCGTCGAATTTCTGTGCGCTGAGATGGTATGGACCATGCAGTTTTGTCATATAAGTATTCCTTAATACTATAATAGGACTTTCTTATCAGCTCATTTTAACATAGTTTTTGAACCTCTTTTCAGGAAGGATCAATGATTCCTGTGGTATTTTATTGTAGAAGCGAATACAGTGCCCCATGAATGATGTGCCTACTTTACTTAGTCTAAATAATGGTAGTGCTAACCTATTTTTATTTCTAGTGTTAATTGTATGGCTATCACCTACAATTTTAAATAAAGCTATGTTTTTTCTTACATGCATGATATTCTCGTATATATATATATATATTTATTGACAGGTAACCGTAAGTATATTAATTTCTTTGAATTTTTCTCTTAATGATTCTCTAGTATCTAATTGATATATCGCCCTGATCGCCCTTTTTTGTAAGAAAAATATCGTATTTATATCTGCTGCTCTCCCCCAGAGCAATATTCCATAAGACATAATACTGTGAAAATAACTAAAGTAAACCAATCTGGCAGTTTCAACATCTGTAAGATATCTGATTTGTCTGACCGCAAAAGCGGCAGAGCTAAGTCTTCGTGCGAGATTAGTTATGTGAGGACCCCATTGAAGTTTCGAATCTATAGTGATTCCGAGAAAGATTGTGTCTTCAACGAGGTCCAATCTTTCAGATCCTATTCTAACACTGCTTTCAACTTGTCGTACATTAGGCAAACAAAATTTGATACATTTAGTCTTCTTTGAGTTTAATAACAGGTTGTTTACATTGAACCAACTTAACACATGAGAGAGTGTACTATTTGCGTCGTCTAGAATTTCTTCTTGTCTTTTCACCTTGAAAATAATAGATGTGTCATCAGTAAATAGAACAATCTGAGTCATTTTTTCCACCATATAAGGCAGGTCATTCATGTACACTAAGAAAAGGAACGGACCTAAGATAGAACCCTGGGGTACACCGGTTACTTTTAGTAATCTTTTCATCTTTGATACCATAGTGTTGAAGTTTGAGCAAAAGAGTTTGATGGTCCACACAGTCAAAGGCCTTGGAAAGATCACAGAAAATACCAACCGCATCCTGTGATCCTTCCCACGCACTATAAATGTGTTCTACTAGCGCTACTCCGGCGTCTGTTGTTGATCTGCCTTTAGTGAATCCGAACTGTTTTTTGTGGAGTAGCCCAAATGCATTGAAGTGAGAGTGTAGTTGACTCAATATGACCTTTTCAAACACCTTGCTCAACACTGGCAATACAGATACAGGTCTGAAGTTGGCAGGGTCTTGTTTACTACCGGATTTGAAAAGTGGTATTAATCTGCTCATTTTCATGAGGTCAGGAAAAACTCCGTTTGCTATACAACTATTGAATGTGATTGCCATGTATGGTGCAATCACATCGATTACTGATTTAACCACGTTAACCGACATGCCCCATAAATCTTCAGTCTTTTTCATGCTAAGAAGTTTAAATGTTTTAACTATAGTTATAGAGCCTATTGGCTTGAAGTTAAAGCCATCCTTTTTTTGGGGCACATTTTCAACCAAGTAATCTAAAGACTTTTCAGAAGAGGATGGTAGTGCTTCTGTTGTTATTATTGGTATGGTACTGAAGAACTTTTCAAATGCGTTAGCAACGTCCTCGTTGGATGAGAGTAATTGGTCGTTAACTTTTAAATTAAAACTAGATTCACTAGACCTAAGCTTGCCTGTCTCTTTTTTAATAATGTTCCATGTAGTTTTAATTTTGTCGCCAGAAGCTTTGATTTTATTGTTAAGATGTAGGCACTTGGCTTTGTGGCAGTCTTTCCTAAAATTTTTAGAATAATTTTTGACAAAGACATTAAACTCAGGACTGTGATCATAGGATTTTTGCTCATACAATTCATTAAGTCTGGTCCTGCTCTGTCTTAAATCCTCTGTTGCCCATTCAGAGAATTTTGATTTGTTGTCCGGTCTCACTTTTTAATTGTTATGATTAATAAACAGGAATAAATAATTACAAAATTATTAACAGCAAGGTCTGTGTTGAGCCAGATTAACCCCATTTCTGTCATTTAAGTAATCTTGAACATTGTAATATCCCTTTTTCGGCAAAGTCGCTTTAACATGATTTTTAAATTGCTCAAATGACAATTTCAAAATCTCCAGAGGTATCTTATTGTAGTAGAGAATGCACTGACCCTTGAAAGAATTGCTTACCTTCGCGAGTCTAAATCGGGGCGCACATAGTCTGTGATTATTTATCATAGTAGTCAGTAGTAGTGTCAGAGGCCCTAGCTTGATAACTTCTGACAGTTGGGTTGGCCACAAGCCCGAGCCTCCCCCCGCTCCCCTCCATCAACCCGCTCAGAGCCAGCGTGGTGGAGTTTGGCTCAATATTACTCGAATCCAGGTAAAGGCCCGTGCCCTCGGTGGGGACGTTAATGGGGAACATTTATGACTGCTATAAGGTTTATCTACACACGTATCATAAACCCTCTTTACTGCGTACAAAAATGGAGGCATTAATACTCGAGAGTGGGTTTATGAAACGAGCCGAAGGCGAGTATCATAATAATATCAATCGAGAGTTTTAATGCCTAATTATGTAGTTACATAGACTAGTTTATCTACACACATATCATAAGCTCTCTTTAATGTGTTCAGGAACTGCAGGTTCGACCAGCATGGTGGCATTGATAATTCCTTTGCACTTGTTTAGCTTGTTCAGTAGTACCAACTTCACAAACAAAGTAGGGGCGGCACGCAGGCGGGCGCCGGCGTTGGAAATTTGAATGTCATAATATGTAGAAAAATTACACATTATGGTCATAATGTGTAATTTTTCAGATAAGAAATGAGTTTTTACCAAGTATTTTAACATTATGCTGATCGTAACGTGCGGTTTTTGTACGCAGTAAAGAGGGTTTATGATACGTGTGTAGATAAACTACTATAATATGCTTCTTACCCTAGTGACGAGACTTTCAGCAGAACCTACGACAGGAAGTGACGTGTTTGTCCCGCGAGGACTGCCAGGGAGAGACATCACGCCGCGCTCGGAGCTGTCAGCACCTATTATTAAGTTCTCATTAGGTAAATGCATCATTTACTTGGATGATATATTGACTTTAAGAATTCTTAGTATTGTGATTTTGGTGTTGCAATACCATTTTTTATGTTACGTTCTCTGATACGATATATTAGGTATATCCCTATAGTATAGATATAGGGTGTA
Source organism: Argyresthia goedartella (assembly GCA_949825045.1). Classification (NCBI taxonomy): domain Eukaryota; kingdom Metazoa; phylum Arthropoda; class Insecta; order Lepidoptera; family Argyresthiidae; genus Argyresthia; species Argyresthia goedartella. Next base: position 22,993,306 of record OX463834.1, read on the forward strand.
ACAGAAAGGTGTAGCCATATTTAACTGGGTAGATAGGGGCATCATTCTGAATAACTTTCACTATGAAACCGATTTGATCAGAACAACTTTAATTTTCTCTTCTACATACAAAACAGCTGATCGCGCGGCCCAAACTGTGTGGAGAAGTGAAAATTAAAGTTGCTCAGATCAAATCGGTTTCATAGCGAACGTTAATCAGAACGGCGCGACGGCCCTAACACTCCCGCAAAATATGACGACACTCTTCTGTTACTAGCTGTAGATAGTTACTCAGATATTTACTACATACTTTAAGTTCTAGAAAGCTTTGCAAGCTCTGCTAAGTGAACTGTCGTTTTATTATGGCTATTCTATTTTTAATGCACAATCAATCAAACTAAATGAGCATGTCATAGTTCTCGTGAAATATTTCATGATCTCATCAGTGCCAACTCTACATTTTATTACGTACGTTATTATTAGCATATCAAAGTCACCAAGTTCTCCAGCTTAATTGATACAGTTCCTCTATAAAGCGTCTATGTTCCATCTAACTAGCAAACAATTAGCTCTGTTATCAAATCCAACTTTAATCAATTACATGCCTTTATGTGAGGTTAGTGAAATATTTTATGGTTACAATGAATTTAAAAATTAATTATTGTTATCAATGATAAGCTCTTTGATATTTTAACTAATAAAGAATATGTGCAAACTTGTGAATGTGATGTTTAGTGTAGGTATGTGGTTCAGTGGGATGCAATATTTCGCAAAAGCATGTGCCCTTGCCCATTCTGAATGATCCAGAATCTTCCATCCTGGAATCACTGAAACATTTAGTGTCGTGATGTAATATTCTACGGGAATAAAAAGCCTCCTTTGTCAGATATAGCCACATAGCTGACTACAAAGATGCCGTTTCTTTTTGGAAGTATTGTTGAAATTTGAATATGGCAATTGGCTACCGGAATTAACAGATTTTTCATTTCTTTATCGCTTGGCGTAGTACATTAAGGAGTCTAGAGAAGATCGCCAACCTCCAATAGTGAAGAGGGATGAAATAAACGAGAAATCATGATCATTAGGCCTTTTACATCTTCACAGATGGTTGAAGAAGCGGCTGGTTGAGAAGACAAATAGTACCATACTCAAAGAACTTGTATAAGTCGCGAGCAGAAACATTGCCGATGAAGAGCTCCGTCTATCGGCAAACCTTCCACGCGACTAGTAACAAAAAACAAAGGCAGCATTTTTATCCCCAGTGCGGACCTGGCGAGTGCGGTCGAGCTACAAGCGGTTGGGGCGACGCATGCGCAGCCGCGCCCGACGATACACTGCGCACCATCCGACCTGAGGGTGGCGGCTTGAAGCAGCGCAGACTCCGCCGCTCCCCGCCGCGGGGCAACCGGTCCTTGGAGTGAGAGAACGCGAAGGGCAGTTTCGCTGCTGCATTGTAGCCATACAATGTCATGGTTTTCGCTTCAGTAGTTGGAGTATATTCACTGGCTAGTAATGGAGATATCTTTGGCTGGATTGTGGTATCGAAAAGCGTGTTCGGGGATGGAGTTTTGTCCTCAGGTGATGCCTTTCGAGGTATTGCCAGTTTTTCTCTAGAAGATGTTGATTCTTCCGGGTGCACTCTCTGTCGAGAGACTGGGCTGGTTTTGGTAATGTTTTCGGTGGGTGTTGTTAGGTAGTTGACGCATCCGAAGGCAAGACCGATCTGACCGAGCATCTCTGGGTAGTTCGATTTCTGATTACTGCATTATATTAGTTTGTTAGATACGTTACCGAAATCCACACGTGAGCGGTGAAAGATAAAGCGGTGTTAGAAAATGGTGTTGCTGATGCATGAAGAATTCAACTTGCTTGGATAACTGGACAATGCTAGATGTGTGTAGGTATTAAAAGTGCTAAAAGATGGATGAGAAGGAAACATTTTCCAGTTACCCCTGGTAGTGGAAAGGAGTCAAAATCACACACTATAATAAAATCACTCTTTCTATTATATGGCTACCTTTGTAACTAGCGTTCTTTAAATCATTTGTTGTTCTTCTGCAAGTTAAACAATTATAATTATTTAATGGATTTCTACTGGATTCTTTTGCTTTGATAATAACCAGATCTAATGGATTGTCAATATCATCAAACTTCCTAATGATTATGGAATTTCGAAAAGTTTACTCACTCTAATACTTGGTATATTTTTTCTGACTCTCCATTGAAGATCAGCGGTCTCAGTGGTATTTGCTCTTTCGGCTGTCCATTTGCCCTGCAACATTAGATATCAGGAGTATTAAACGTTTTCAGATTTAAAAGGTTACACATTTTCAGCTAGTCACTCACAAATTCGGTGTCATAGCTAGTGGTCCGACTCCATATTCTCGCTGCATCATTGAGCTCAAATGATTGCCAACCCCAACGCCTTCAGCTGAAATAAATTAAACATTATAAAACTGATCCCTGGCTTTCCTAGAGAGACTCTCCATACTAGTGATATTACATATGTGTTCGCATAGCATACGGTTCAGCATCGCGATTCATGAATGAATGAATGAATGAATGAATGAATGAATACTTTATTGCACAAAACAAACATACAGAGATATACAAAGAAAGATATATGTACAAGAGGCGCGCTTATCTCTATAAAAGAGATTTATACCAGCAAACCCAGATAGGAAAGGAAAGTGGATTGTGAGAGTAAAAAGTGGATTGTGAGAGTAAAAATTCATAATGGTAAATTGTAAATTGGTTTATTGAATTTCAATCCAAGGAAGGGTTAAACTGCGAAAAGGTAATGGAAAATCGATGCATGGACGACTGCCCCAGCGATGTACAGGTATTGTACCTAGCGATGCATCATTATGAATAATATTTAAAGATTTTCATGTTTTGAAATATTAAAGAACTTATCAGAATTGCACAATTCTGAAAATAATATCGTGAAACTTCTATAAGAGAAGTTATTTATTTATTTGCAGTCATTAAATGACAGATTATTAAAAAAGGGCACAAAATAGTAAAAACAATTACAGTGTTATTGATAAAGATTCAATTTCAATATTATTTACCTAAACAAACATCAGAGTTATTTGGCGAACGTATGTTTTGCAAGCCTTAATGACATTTATTCATAGAGATATCGGTAGTTACTGTCTATGTAATATTTTGAAGGTCCATCTTAGTCTGACTGACTTTAAGCTGATGTGTTTGTTTACACACGTCCCAGAAATAATAATGCAAATAACTATTAATTATTTCACACAAGGTCTACAAAATAAAAAGAGATGCAGTTCATAAATTGATATGTAAATGTATTGGCTCGTACATTATCGGACGTTCAGTGGTTTGGATGACACGTTAAGCTGTAGGTCCCGGCTATAGTAGTAGCAAGCAATAGTCGTAAAACCCCTCCATCAACCCGCACTGAGCCAGCGTGGTGGAGTGTGGCTTAATCTAGCTCGTATCCGGGTATAGGCCTGTGCCCCTCGGTGTGGACATAATTGGGATACGTTTAAATTTAAATTAAATTTGTTAGTGAGAAGTTTGTACATTGCTGAGGCGAGCCATCTCCTTTGGGCCATTTACCAATTTACGACAGATCATCAAACATGCTTGCGTTGAGCTTCGATCGAAAGAAGTAAGGCGCTTTATCTAAAAATCCCGAGCTGATAAACCAAAATTAAAATTCTTATATTTTATAGATAGATTAAAAGTCAATTTGATAAAACTAACTTCCGTTACCAGGCGGTGCTTCCCCTGGCCTCGGAGGTCTGTGGAAGTGCTTGTGCTGTGGACCATGTCTTCGTATACTTGACCAGACACCACCAAACAGTGAATGGTCTCTCTGTAAACAATTTAAAGCGATTTGGATGAATTTTATCATATACTTACAGTAGTGTGTTTTCACACTTGAGCTAATTAATTATATCCACTTACAGTATGTGTGTTTTCATACTTGAGCTAATAAATAAACAAACACATTTTACGACATTCCGAGAGAATCACGCAACGTAGATTTCCACAATAAGTTAGACACTAGTTTGAACACTCACGCACTTATAACCACTCAAAATGCTCTAAATTGACCTTTTATATTTTATTTTTAGGCAAAATCGCATTTTGACGAAATTCCTGCACACGGATTGTGAGAGCGTCCGCCATACTTATTCCGCTAATGTTGTTTACTACTTAGCTCACGTATATAAACACATACCTTAGTTATGAATGTTCATAGACAAAGGATATGGTATGTTTTGGTCTCCACAACCTCTCTCTTGAAGACCAGACATTCAAAGTATTTAGACATTAAGTTAGAGCTTATGAAGTAGTAGAATATATGAAGGAAAGTACATAATATAGGTCCTTACATATGAAATTGGCGTTTCGCCGTACTGGCCACTTTGATCCCAAATATCTCCTCTATGGTTAGGAATTCCAAATTCAAATTTATACAGCTATTTACTCATGTATTTGTGTTTCTAAAATTATAATTCATTTGTTTTTTCCTCAATTGTTTTTTTTCTTGCGTCACTCAGCTTACAAAATAGAAAACTTGAAATATCGCGTTATTTACGAGTATGAGTTCTACCGTGGCTCCAGTGCTGCAGAAACGGCTCGAAGGATTAATGATGTGTATGGCGACGGTGCCGCAATATAAAACATAGTGCGTTTTGGTTCCAAAGTTTTCGTTCTGGAAATTTCGACCTGCAGAACAAGCCTCGTGGACGGCCGGAGACCAAAGTTGATAATGAAGAATTGAAGGCTATTGTGGAAGCGGATCCATCGCAAACCACGTCCGAGTTAGCTGCAGGCTGCGGTGTTAGTGATAAAACTGTTTTAATCCACTTGAAGCAAATTGGGAAGGTGAAAAAGCTTGAAAGGTGGGTACCTCACGATCTGAGTGAAGCAAATCAACAAACGCGCGTTGACTGCTGCGTTCATTACTCACTTGGCACAATAATGAAAGGATTTTACATCGAATCATTACATGTGATGAAAAGTGGATCCTGTACTGTAATCGAAAGCGCTCATCGCAATGGCTGAACCCTGCCGAACCAGCCAAACCATGCCCCAAGCGAAAATTATCTCCAAAAAAGTTACTTGTGAGCGTTTGGTGGACTAGTGCTGGTGTCGTTCACTACAGCTTTCTTAAATCTGGCCCGACGATTACGGCAGATGTCTATTATCAGCAACTGCAAATAATGATGGAAAAGCTAGCTGCTAAACAACCGAGGCTGGTCAATCGCTCTACGCCACTGCTGCTTCATGATAACGCTAGACCACACACTGCACAACAGACGGCTACCATATTAGAGGAGCTTCAATTGGAATGTCTAAGACATCCACCGTACTCTCCGGACCTTGCTCCAACAGATTACCATTTTTTTCGAAATTTGGATAACTTCTTGAAAGGGAAAATATTCAACCCCGATGGGGCAGTCCAAACCGCCTTCAAAGATTTTATTGATTCCCGTCCGAATGTTTTTATTAGTAAAGGGATCGAAGAACTTCATATGAGATGGCAAAAGTGTATAAATAGCAATGGTACATACTATGATTAAATAAATATATTATATTAAAAAAAAAAAAGACTTTTTGTTCCTCCCATGCAAAACGCCAATTTCATATGTAAGGACCAATACTTCGTCCACCTTTTTGTCTACCTCCAAAATCGGTACCGATCTCTTTGAAATTAACCTTTGAAAGATATTAACCAATTAAAACCGTTTAAAATAACAGCTGGTGTCGGTGAATATCTTTCACGCGTCATTTTCCAAGACTAATGTAATGACAAGTATAATGAATTCTTTAATTAACTTTACCTACGTCATAGTAGCTTAGCATTTTCAAACATAATTTACCCTGTGCATGGGCACATCACTCTCCACAGTGACCTCGTCCAGGTTCCCTGAGATGGCTCTCTTGAGCTCCGGTCCAGCCTCGTGCAGCGTCCGCAGCCCAGCCTGCAGCGTCATCTGGTGGCTCGACTCGTCGTACTGCCGCATCTCTTGCTCTTTGCGCTTTTTGAATCTAGGGCGGTAAAAGTTTGAGTTAAAATGATTAAAAGTTGAATTGAGTAATTTACTGCAACACTCAGAGTAGTATAATTGTCCATTGAAGACGACTTAATGGCCGATTTACTAGATAAATCTTTACTAAAGAAAAGTCGTCTTTAATGGACCATAAAATCTGAGTATGGCAGTAAGAGTTGCTACTCTAAAGTTCAAAACGATCGATATTAGGGTAGCAACTCTATCGATAGATATTGAACTGTTTACTAAAAATGTATGGCTAATCTACGAAAGTAATTAAAATCTAAATTTTGACAAAGATTTGCCGATTCTAGTTCATTAAGTTTTTGAAATTTCGAATATTCTAAATGCTGATGATGAAGTTGGAATACGGATTACCTATAAATAATTTTATTGGCCTCTAACTTATTTAGATTTTTTTAATACCACACAATATTTGAAAGGAAAACGAATACAAAATCTTTGCAAAATTATGCTGAATATAAAAATAGTATGGATGTGATCTGGACATATGCATGCTAGAGAGTTTAACGGCAGGATTGAATCTTCTCAAAATGATTCAAGTGGATGCTAATAATATTTATCAATTTAGATTGATTTAAGGTAAACATGCAGGGTTCAACCCAATTGTCACTGTTAAGTTGAAGCTATTTATTGAGGTCTAATTTAACGCACACGGGGTAACGTCATAAATACGTTATTATTGAAAATCTAAAATTCAAGGGGTGACATTCTCAGTCCTAAAAGACATACGGTTCCTTGCAAACAATTACTTACTCGTGATTCCTATGAAACAAAAATAAATGTGTCAGTCCGAAGTTCACAATTGCGTCATCGAGATAAATCAAACACAAACATTGAGCCAGTAATACTACGTATGACAAATATCAAAATACACAATTTAAAATAAAAAAACATTATATCAGGTAGACATATGAATGTCGCTAAATAACAATGTCTGAAAATTAGAAGATAAAATTTGATGAAAGCCGATTGGCATATCCACGTTTCTCAACTACCATTATGATTGCAATTCTCGTATAAATATTTCGTGAGAGTTTCATGCGTTGTCCCATTGGTCACTTTTGATGTGTATTGATTATTAACTTGAAATCGGTTCCGTACCTTCTGAAGTAGTCCTGTATAAGGAATGTGGCATAGAACTTGCCGACTGTGATCTCGTTAGGGTCTCCAGGTGGAGGGACCACCTGGTCCAGCAGTTTAGGTGACGTTCTCTTCCAGATCTTCTTAATTACAGATCTAAGTTGTGTGTTGCAGTCGTCTATGTTACCTAAAAAGCAAAGTGTTTAGCATTTAAATCAAAAGTATCAAACATAATTGAATAAATTATAACTTCCATATTTAGACGACTAACATCAATAAATTGTGTATTGAACACGATATGTAATAAAAATGGGGAAATATTAAACTGCCCATCAAAAATACTGATTTGCACAGCAAATATCAGGGCAAAATGTTGCGATAGCATGGTTGGAGGGTAAAGAGGGTGAGCGAAGCGCAGCCCCCTTTATCCTTCGTGTTAGGTTGAACATGCAAGAACAACAAAAAATACTTAAACCTTAAACTTGAGTACACATAAAATATTTAAAACATAAAAAGCTGAACCTTTTCTGCTGTGCAAATCAGTATTTTTGCTGTGCGATTAAATACTTGCCATTAAAAATAATAAAAAAATAATTTATATTTACTTTAAAACATAAATATTTACCTTCTGTTTTAATTTTGAGCGACGTCCTAACAACAGCAAAAAGAGTGGCGTTAAATAGAACAGTGCCATCAGAATTTAGCGGCATGTTCATTGACACTAATCTTTTACATGCCATGCGATGAGGACATAGTTTGCCGAAACCTAAAATAAAGATATAGCTTCGTATTATTTCTGCATTTAACTTAAATATTGATTCTGATTGCATGGGTTCCTTACCTAACGGTGGACTAATTTTTCTTAACAAAGTTACTACGTCTAAGTGTTTTATTCGACCCTTGGCGTCTGGGTCGTATTCACTCCATAATCTGAAAATAACAATCAAATTAGTGTCACCTTAAGGCTTTATATATGTTTATATGTTTAATGGTGCCCAATAAAGCTAAACCAAAATATTTGTTTACCTTATAAATTCATCTAAGTGGTGTGGTCCCAATATTGACCAGTCTCTAGTTAAATAGTCGAAATTATCCATAATGACAGCTACGAATAAATTAATGATCTGTAACAATCAAAGCAAATAATTAAAATGCCTACATTTATAAAAAAAACATTCAAATTAAAAACTTGGAAAATACCATAGAAGTGATTTTTTAACTCATCTTGTCCCTGCTGCGTTCCATTTTTCGAGCAAATAGTGCTTTTTTGCTATTTTTAGGGTTCCGTACCCGAAGGGTGCCAAACGTGACCCTATTACTAAGTCTACGCTGTCCGTCCGTCCATCCGTCTGTCACCAAGCTGTATCTCATGAACCGTGATAGTTAGATGAAATGAAGGCAGATGAAATTTTCACAGATGATGTATTTTTGTTGCCGCTATAACAACAACTACTAAAAAACAGAATCAAATAAATATTTAAGGGGGCTCCCATACAAGAATTCTTTCAATACCACATACAAACTTATGAATGCACCTGGTTACGTACATGGAGTGTGAAAATAGCCGCACCGCACCACACCACACCACTTTGTAAACAACATTTATCTTTGTAAAATCCAAACTTTTCACTCCCCACCATCCCTACCATCACGGTGGTAAGAACCCTTCGTGCGCGAGTTCGACTCGCACTTGACCAGTTCTTTTCTAATAAGTTTAGTCGTGATTTCTTTGGGATCGACGAAAACATGAGGCATTAATGTCAATTAATTAATTTTAACGTCTCAGAGGCCTGAGCTAAAGCGAATGGCCCAAGATCGGACCAAATTAAAAACTATAGTCAGAGCCCTATCGCGTTGCTGGGGAGTAACATGAGATGATTATGATGAAGACAGTTACTTACAAGGAACGAGCACAGCACATAGAACGAGATGAAGTAAGGGAAGGCGAGCACACTCCCGCAGCTGCCGGCGTCCAGGTCCTCTCCGGGCTCCTCGTGGTAGTTCTTGTCGCATTTCACATCAGGCTCCGGGGACACGCCGATCATGATGTCCTGCCATGCTTCACCTGGTTAACCACCATGTTTTTTGTAAATTCATTTATCTATCTTATATTATCTTTTATCTTTCTCTTTCATCATAGGTATTTTATATATAAGTATGTAATTGTATTTATCTATTCATTATTATTATTTGTTTATTCTTGTTTTATCTAATATTTCTTTTATTATATGTATTTTACTTTTATTATAGTAAGTATCATATTTTATTGGTATTTGGTAAGTATTTAATTGCACTAGACTACCCTTTTCATTTTATATGTATCCTATCCAGATAGGTTTGCTGGATGAAATCTCTGTTGAGAGATAAGCTCGCTTTGCCTTTTAATTTCGTGTATAATTGTATTGTTGTAATGTTCTGTGCAATAAAGAATTGTGAATTGTATCTATCTGTGTACAGTTACTCCCAAAATCCTCAGGTATAAAGATGTGCTGAAGCGACACATGAAGAGATGTGGCATAGAGTCTTCCCAGTGGGAAAATCATGCCGCCCTAAGACCCGAATGGAGGGCTTTGGTTAAAACCAAAGTCCGTGAGTTTGAGCTCCACCGGCGCGCCGAACTCGACACCAAGCGCGATGAGTTAAAAGCCCGACCACCTTGCTAACTCAATATAATTATGTTAACGGTGTGCTCACATGCCCGCAATGTGCGAGGATCTTCACAAATAAGATAGGCTACACAAGCCACGTGCGAACACACGAGCGAGTCTAAAACTCTCGAAGCGGTCGCCGTGACCGAAATCGGTCAGACCACATCATCATCACTCCCAAAATGTGTTGCTAACATAACAACGGTAACAAAACGGCTGGACCTTAGCCTTAGAAATTTTCTTACGGAGAGAAAAATATAAAAAGGTAAAGGGAGCCGCCGAAAAACAGACCTCCATATATCATATACACCTCCCATATATATCATATACACCTCCCATATATATCATATATACATTTATATCGCTCAAAAGGGCAAATTGCAGGTAGAAAGCCTTCAGCGTATACCGAGGCCATGGCTCACAGTAAAGTCTTACGGCCGGTTTCCTGGGCGCTGATTAAGTTAACAAATTGGTTTAAATGATTTGAGCCAATCACGTGCCGCTAATATTCAAAATAGCGACACTTGATTGGCTGAAATCAGTTTACCAATTTCTTAACTTAACCAGCGCCCAGGAAACCGGCCGTTAGTAGGACAACTTCAAACATAAAGGAGTTTAGTCCGTATACCACACGAGCTGATGCCCGCTCATTATGTGGGGACCCGGACATAGCAGGGAGGTCTGACTCCTGGGCATGGGTAATTCCATTTTTTTCCCCTCCAACAAAAAAATAAAAGAAAAAAATACGAAAAACAGAAAAATCTTTTGTTAATTTGTATATTTTTTATCCTTCTTCCAACAGATGGAGTTGGTATATAACATAACTTTTGGTTGGTTGGTATATAAAGGTTGAACAATAAGTGTACGTCTGGCTAGCTGAATCTTCTCTATTTATCTATATTTCTTATCTCACCTGTAGCTGATCTGAACAACACGAGGATAGCTTGCGGAAATGTTTGGAAGTGATTGTTTCTTGTGATCGGTGTTCCGTCGTCTATCGCTATTTTTCCAAACACCTGAAAATGTAATTATACCATAAACTGTAGCCTCTTAATGTTGCCACCGAGAGGCACAAGCCTTTTACTCGATTTCTTGTAAGTTTAAGCCAAACTCCAACAAAAAAAAAACAAAAAACATTTTTTTTATTTACTGAATTATATAACATATTTATAAATATGCTTAGTACACGTCATTTTGTGTACTGATCTCTAGATCTATTTATAAATTAATTGTGTTTAAATAGTAAAAATTACATGATAACTAAAGATAAACATGTACTTAATACATTTTTGACATATTAATTAATGCAGGAGTTTAGTTGAGTAAGTAAATAATCTTGGATGTCATAGTATCCCTTTCATTATGGTTCCAAACGGGACCCTATTACTAAGCCTCCGCTGTCCGTCTGTCCGTCCGTCCGTCCGTCAGTCCGTCTGTCACCGGGCTCTACCGGATCAACGGAAGTAGGTAGAGAGCTGAACATTTCACAGAGGGTGTATTTCTATTGCCGCTATAACAACAAATAATTAAACATTCAGTTTTTTAAGAATTAAAAGTAGTAACCACACAAGAAATTATTTGTATGGCTATTTTCTTAGCCATTTTTTATTTGTCTATCGGTGAACTGAAGTGGACTCCCCCGATCCTATCGGAAAATATCTATAATTGCGGGTATCGATTTTTGTGCTTATTTGTTTGTCATTATGCAATAAATAACTGCTCATTATTAATTATATAAATCTAGTTAAGTTTTTTTATCATAAAATAATAAATAAATAAATGTAGCCCAACTGAACGTCCGTTAATGTACTTAATTATATATAATAATATTAATATATTATTTATCTCATTGGTACAAGGTCAGGAATCGAATCTGCATCTTCTGTGTGAGAAGCAAGCGTGAAATCCATTAGACCACGGAGCTCGTTTTTATCATATTTTATTTCTGTATATATGTTACTCGATTTCTATCCACTTCCGGTTTCAATGAGCAAAGAGTTTCGTTAAACTGAGAGTTCAATACTGACATACTACATTCACCAAACTCTTTTTGAATGTGTCGAGGCCTTGAATGTAGTTAAAAAAATTATTATCGAAAATTAAAAACTCGTACAAAAGACAATACGATTAAAATCAGATAAAGATTCGGCTTTTCTCGGATATCATCGCCTAAATCCGATCTCTCTCTCTAATCAGAGATGAGGGATTCACGACAATTTCCGAGGTTGGCCGAATCGTTAACTGATTTTAATCGTATTGTACAATGGTATTGGGACACTTCGTGTGCGGGTCCCACGTCCTACTTGGTTGACCAGTTTTATTTAAGGTAATTTTTATATGGTTTTTAAATTGCTCAAATTGCAACTCGAGGAACAAGGGATTATTTCTTAGCTACATATTACAGCTATCGCTAAGTTTGAAAAATGTTGAAAGGATCGTGAGTAAATTGACTTGCTACAGTTAGTATGTCAATTTCTTTACAAAGTCATCTAAGGGAATCTGTGCATTTTGAATCATAAATTTCTCGTTTTTTTTTTGTAATAAAAAATCGGGCTCTCCCCCACAACAAGATACCATAGGACTTGACACTATGAAAGTAACTAAAATAGACTGGCCTGGCTTTAGCCACATCCGTGTTTTGTCTAATGTTCCGTAAGCCTCAGAGCTTAATCTGGCAGCTAATTTATGTGGGGTCCCCACTGCAATTTGGTGTCAATGGTTATTACAAGAAACTTTGTGAAATTTACTAATTCTTATGTTTTAACGTCTAAAAATAAATTAGTCTCAACTTGACATTTGAAAGAGACAATCTTGGCTTTACCAGCGTTAAACATTAAATTATGAACTGTCAACCAACTTAAGGTCAAAGAAAATTCATCATTAACATCATTAAAATCTTCTTTTTGTCTTTCAATCGTGAAGACCACTGAACACTGACCTATAATCAGCAAACAACATTAAGTCAGTCAATTTCTCCACCATTAAAGGCAGATCGTTGATTAATATCAGGAATATGAAAGGCCCAAATATGAAGCCTTGTGAAACGTCGATTTTTACACCCGATCCATAAAATTTTACGCTGTATATTTTTGCCTCTTCAACTCTATTACTCTTAGTAAATACAACGCTTTATTTCTAACTCCTCAATGATTTATTATAATTTGTAGCGTATCATGATCAACGCAATCAAATGCCTTCGACGAAGCGCTAAAAACGCTGATAGCATCCTCTGCGACCTCCCATGCAGAGAAAATATTAGATACAAGGGCAATGACGTCGAAACCCGTCGTCGATTTTCCCTTAGTAAAACCGTATTATTTGACATGAAGATGTTGTTGCATGATTAAAATGTATGAGCATGTTGATTGAGCCAAACATTTTAAAATATTTAACTCATTGCTGCAAGTATATTTGCAGGGTCAGTGCATTCTCTACTACAATAAGATACCTCTGGAGATTTTGAAATTGCCATTTGAGCAATTTAAAAATCATGTCAAAGTGACTTTGTCGAAAAAGGGATATTACAATGTTCAAGATTACATAAATGACAGGACTGTATGGGGTTAATCTGGCTCAACACAGACCTTGCTGTTAATAATTTTGTAATTATTTATTCCTGCTTATTGATCATAACAATTAAATTTTTCATATTTGTATTAGTTAAGCACAACCTATTTTTAAAAGAGATCTAAAAATCAATCTGTGGGAGTTTCTACGCCCTGCTTCTCCCACAGTGGTCCAATGTAGAGAAGAGACAAAAAATGACGTTTGCTAAGTATATGTAAATATCTACAGTAATAAAGTACTTTGACTTTTGACTTTTTTGACTTTTGCCTGAAATTTGAAGGATCACCGTTGTCTCCTGACTTGTACAGAGTCAGTTCACTACGCTTCATGAGGTCCATCGTCAACATATTTGTTGAATATGTAAGCTAAGTGTAATATACCCCACAGGACTTAGATTGTATTGTACTAATAAGGTGCAATTTTGCATGTCACTACGTGTGGCTAGGTATACGCATTGCCAATTAATCATGTTTACGCAAAATAAACGTATTTCTATTTATTTGTCTTCAGTATTTTAAGTAACCTAAATGTTTTGATAGTTCCTGATGTAATCATGTATCACATATAATACATGATTACATTTAAAAAGCAAATTACTGAAGCTAGTGCTGCTTTTTTAATAATGTTTCTGCTTCATATGGAGATGAGTTTAGCGCTCTATTGTGAGAAAGGGTACCTTAGTAAATAATGTTTTTAAAGCTTGAGCTACCTCAGCGTTGGATTTAATAATATTATCTTTAAGGGATTAAATATGGCCAGAAATGCATCTTTAGCTTCAATTCTAGGCTAAACTAGACAACATAAAAATGTAGGATAAATATATGTTATAAAAGGTCTATTAGAGATAAGAATGGACTTTTAAAATTACCGGATATCTGTTATATTTAATACTTAAAAATATTTTTCGCAATGCATTATTATTCAACTAAATGAACAAGCGCTCGGAGACGAAATCAGTTTCCTATATGAAACTTACACGCAAAAATAGGTAAAAAAAGTGAAAATTTTTGGTTGTTTTAATTTATTTTTAATGTTATTATTACAGGAGTTTAGTAATATTTTCTATAATTTTCTCGGTCATGCGTCAGTCTGCTTTGACGCGATGCGACGATTTGTTTTCTTTGTCTAATTCTCAATGCCATTGGCCTATGTTCAGCCCTTAAGCAGAAATCATTTTCCCTATGTATAACTTTGCCAGTTTCACGGTTTATTATAGTAAAACGGTTTTCAATTGATTGTTGGAATTCTGTACTTTTCTAATTTCTACGTGTATAGTTTTTGCAGTCCTCCAACTTTTGCAAGTTTTAGACTGTTATCTAACATAGCATGAAATTGTGTATCAAAGTCATGTTTTTTGTTCATAAAGGTCGTACAAGATAACTCTACTTTTAAGAATTCCAAAAGTTGCCCATTAGATATTTCTTTTATTGAATTCTGTTTGAATAATATTGAAAAAGTCTAAATAAATTTTGTTCGAGTCTGTTCACGAAGACTGGGATTTATAATCAAGTTTCTCATATACGTTTAATGTCTATGGGATGTTATAGGCCTAGAAAATTATGGATCAGGCATAGCCCTACATGCAATTGGGAATTAAACTGTTTTAGCGCTGTGATCAGAAGGTAAGCAGTTTATTAAATGATTACTAGTGAATGCACAATCATTTAAATCGTTATGCAAGTAAGTTTGGCTGCTAAGTGTAATTCTCGTCGGTTCTGGAAATAAATAACTTAAATTAATTGAATAAAATAAATGTATTAATCGTTGCTTCATTGTTGCATCCACAAGCAAGTCTACATGAAAATCGCGAAAAAATATTTTCATGATCAAAGCTGCCATGGCCTTTCTCATCCCTGGGAGGTCTACGTCGCTTGGGTGCAGATCGTCTTGAGACGAATTTCCAGGGTTTGTCGTCAGGCAAGTGTTTGCTCACAAGATGGTACAGCGTTAATTGGTGTGTTTTGGACCTTGTTTTAAGGTATAGTCACAGCCGATGACGAGGGCGGCCGTGAAGTAAGCGACGCATTCGACTCAGTCCAAGTTAGTGGCGATTGGCTGGCATCGGCAGTGTTGGCGGCCGCTCTCAAGATTGACGCGCGCGTCGACGGCACGGCAATCTGTTTCGCTGAAGCTCTGTATTTATTATACAGCTGGACGGGTTTCTCTTACGGGGCGCTGCAGCGCTACTGGCGCTGGCGGAGTCGTTTGCAAAGTTGCTTGGAGGGTAGGGTGATTTGACCTCAATTGTAATACCAGTTGAGATGAAGTTATATCCGTCAGCTTATAATATGTGTGTAAATAAAGCAGTGTGTATAACAGTACATAATTGGGCATTAAAACACTCGTGTTTTTGCCTTTCATTATGTAACGGTCACATAAACTACTATTAATGATTAATTACGCGGAGTGTATACTGACGCGTTTGGAACCGCAAACCCGATGGATTGGTAGATTTGTCAAACTTGGGTTTGTACGATTTACATGATGACATGATGACGACAAAAGGCCTTTATTAGAAGCAAGAAAAACTATAATTACGCATCGAATCCGTAAGAGTATTGAACTGTTTGTGACTCTTATGATTAACATAAGGTTTATTTCATCTGGATCGGACTTGCTTATGTTGACGATATGTCAAATATTGCTGCTTCCTAGAGTTGCAAGTGCCACAGAATCCACCGAGAGAAAGGTGGATCACAGACCCCTATGAACCCCAGAGTGCTGTTCGCTCCACTGATGGATCGGGTTGGTACTATGTGTGGTTTTCCTTCATACTTTTCGAAAAATAACCAGTCGAAGCTACAAGGGAACCACGATTGGATCGTGACGATCTCAAATAACTCAAGGGAGAAAAAGAGAATTGTAATACAAACCTGCATCCCAACCACGGCATAAATGAAGAACAACATCAGAATAAGCAAGGCGACGTAAGGCAGTGCCTGAAAGGACTTGATGAATGTCCACAGCAGCGTCCGGATGCCCTCGCCTCGAGAGAGAAGCTTCACCAGCCTCATCACACGGAACAGTCGGAAGAAGTTGATGGAGGGTATTGAACTTTCCTGAAATGTATTATCCATGATATCTTTACAATGTTTGTTTAGTTTGTCAAATGCTCTACACATTCCATTGTTTTCAAATATTGTATCGTAGGTTTTACCTATAATACAATATCTGAAAATTACTATGGATTTAATTTCTTCCTAATAAGAATTCAGTGTGGCTGCGAGCATATAATTGTAATAAGTACCTAGTTAATTCTTAAAGTCATGACTCAAGGTAGAAAGAATATAATAAATAGCCTTAATCCCTTTACACAAAGTTTTCTTTTCATCGAACCCATTCATTTATTTCTATTTATTTATTTCTCAAGAACTTTTAAAAGATATTATTTACATATTTTTGTGCAAGTATTTACAGATAGTCTATTTTCTAATTGATTTTCGGTGCATGCCTTGTTATATTGATAACCATTATCTGATTTAGTGTCAGGAGATTTTATAAACCTTTATTTTACTATCTATTTCATATTTCTCCTTGATACAGGCATACATTCTACTGCAATTATATCTTCGTGTTCTGCTGCTACTAAGTTTAATGATTGTTTTGCGGTGTGTGAACTATCTTACCTTAACTACATGTGTCTTATTCAGTCCACTTTCCTGAAAAGAACAATATATTATATTTACTAAGCGTCTTTGAGTGCCGGTAGCAGATGTTTCTATTGTGTGAACATTTGTGTAAGCTACATCTAACTGCCCATGCTTCTGAACGTAAACATTGTTTGTGACTATAAAAATAATAATTAAATCAAAGGAACACTGAATAACTACCTGATTTTTGAGTTCGTTAACTTGTGAGAAAACAATGTCGATGATACTTCCTAAAACGATGATGAAGTCAAACGTGTTCCACGCATCCCCGAAATAATTCTGTAAACAAAAATTACATAATTTGTACCCTAACATCATCATCAAGCTGAGCCCATATCGACCCACTGCTGAGCATAGGCCTATTGTCTATTGCTCCAATCTTCACGGTCAAACAATGAATATTCCTTTAGCATAAGTACTTGTTCTGAGGAAAATTCAAACATTCATTCATTCAATTTTCTTCTGGTCATCTGATGTTGATAATACGTTTGGATAACTTTTTACTGTAATAATATAACATTTATATATCTTTAACGTTAAGGTCATTATCGATATGGGTTACCTTACTTGAAATAAAAAGTTTATTATACTCAAGATTCTTCAATCATACCTTGAACCTAAACGCAGCTAGCTTGAAAATGAACTCGAGCGCAAATATAGCTGTGAATATCATATTCAGCATATCCAAAGCCTTGCTGTATTCCGGGGGTTGGTTGTGATACTTCATGGCAAGTGTAATGGTGTTGATCATGATGAGGCCAAAGATCGAGTACTCGAATGGAGACGAGGTTACGAACCACCACACTTTATATTGAATCCGATGTTTCGGGATGTATCTGTTGAAATTGTTCAAGTTATTGCAATGATGCCTATTGCAGTAGGTATAGAATAGCTGGATAAAGGCGAGACGCTATGTTTGTTTGTATTCCAAGGGTTGTAGGTATTTATATTTTGCATGCAAAATGAATGGAATTTGGCAAGGACTCCTACCGTCTGATAGGTTTTGCTTTCAACGCAAATTCTATACATTGCCTCTGATTCTTGTCCAATTCACAATTTTTATACTCTTGCTCGCCCTCGTTTTGGAATGTCACGATGACGAAACCAACAAATATGTTCACCATAAAGAAGGCAATTATAATAATGTAAATAATATAATAGGCTGCGACGATTGGACGGAAGTTTGTAATAGGTCCACGATCTTCCGCATTTGAGTCTATAGACACATATAGTAGTCTGTAAAAGAGACACAATTTGTTAGATCACTCTTATAAACTCAGTCAATAGATAAACAATTGAAATCTTATTTAATAACGGGCAAACAAATTAGGTTACTTTCGCCAAATTTATAGAATTCTCTTGTTTCTATAGAATTATCCAACAGAAACGTGAAGGCGGATTAGATCCAAGTATTTCATGGGGGCATAATAATATATAATAATGATAATATTATACTGGTCCCCCTAGTTAATAGGAACAATTATATCATCCAAATAAACACCTACCCTGGCCATCCCTCAAATGTTGAAACCGTGAATAGAGTAAGCATTCCTTTCATAACGTTATCAAAATGGAAGTCATTTCTCATCCATTCTCTATCTTTTACTACATATTTGTCATTTTCAAACACAAGATATGTTCCCCTGAAACAGAGTTTAATTTGTTATAACTGTTAAGGTCCAGTTTAGTAAATAAATTATGCCTATTTTATTACTTACTGGCACTCCAACTGTGTCATCTTTGAGATGTCGTTACATCTAAAGAACTTGCCCTGAAACAAACTCTCTCAGGTAAATCAGATTCTTATAACCGTCATGTAGAGTTAGATAGTGATTTACGAGTATCATGCTACAACAACTTTTACCACATATTATTTCAGCCAATTTTATACACGAGGAAAAATATAAATACAGGTTTAAACCCATTTTGTTTATTAATGGAAATTGATGATGAAGATTATTGATAACTAGACGAAAAATAACCCATTTCTCATGAAAAACTAAGTAATCACGAAGCATTGCGTATTTTGGCTTTTCAGTCACCAAAGGTTATTGATTGAATTGAAGGCTATTTATTGATTTTAAGGGTTAGTAGACATCGAAAGCGAAAAGTTTGCTATGACAAAACATTCTATAAATATAACTAACTAAGTAGTTTATAGTGTAAAAGGGACAATGCCTACCTAAGGCCCACATAAAAACTACAAGATGAATCGACAACTCAAAATCGATAGGAATTAAAGCTCTTTTATAAATAAATATCTCCAAAATTATAATTCTCACCTTAAACAACTGTACGCCGACAACAGCGAACATAAATTGTAATAAATAAGTAACTAGCATTATATTTCCTATCGTTTTAATAGCTACTATCACACATTTTACTACGTACTGCATGACAGTATCGACATGCGGATTAGTGGGCATACGTTACCGAGGGGCAAAGGACAGTCCAAGTATAGTCCGGGAACCACGCAGCGGCGTAACATAGGGAGACAAGCAAATATTTTTAAATAAAGGGTTTATTCACAAGGACAAAATGGGACTACTGTTATACACGGTCTCAGAGTTATTATCTAGAAGGAAAGTTAGAACCATCGGTCGATCGGGGTGTCTGAAAAACGCCAAGGTAGGGGGGCGGGTTATTTCACTAACATCAGGGTATATTAGACTATCAGCGATCCGGGGTTCAGTAACGAACACTACACCTTTGGGTTCGACGAATGAAGACCTCATGCTTTTGATTTAGATCATACTAATGATTGATGCAATGATTTTGATGATTTTATAAGTAATCTAAATTCATGCTTTTCCATTCTTATAAATATGTGTGTTTAGAAAAGATTACGTTTAGAAACTAAAATTTTGAAAGTCTATAAAGTTGTAAAGCACGTTGCATTTTATAAATATACATAAAAAAGCTGATGTAAGCGGAAGAGTTATAGATGAAGCAATGAAAAAATCTTAGTAAGTATTACACTAGAAGATTAAACTGCAACAAAGGTTAAGTCTTAAAAAGCACATCATGAGAAATGAGTGTCAAGAATGAGAGAAAGAATAGTAAAGAAGAGAGAACAGTAATATTGAAAGATAAAAGTACTTATACCCAAAGGTGTATCCGATAGTAGACAGACAGACGACAGTTAAAGTTCAAAAACTTGGTTTCAAGACAGAATTCTAAAGTATCTTTACTGTGTGGGTTCTGTAATCTGTTTTCAAACGTTGCATAAAATCGTGATTGTTTGCAAACGTTGGAGGTTGGTTGTCTCTTTTCGAGTATTGTGGTATTGAACGTTGAAGGAATTTCCCCCTACCTTGAACATTTGCACGCCCATGACAGCGAACATGAATTGCAGTAACGAGGTGACCAACAAAATGTTCCCGATCGTTTTGATAGCAACGATCACGCATTGAACAACGTGCTATAATCATGGAAAAACATGTCAAAATATAGACAAATCTAGGTTAATATTTCTGTGCACATCATCCAGATCTATTTTTAATAAAGTTTAGTAACTATGTAATAGTCTTGTTATATATATAGTTTAGTTTCGTATTCTAGTATGTGTTTACATGTATATATCAGATCTTCTCCGTCAGTCCTTTCCATTTCGGTGTAGGAATCAGATCAAAATCCAGATCATCCAGATACAAAAAACTGTTTTCGTATCATCAATTTATCCAAGCTATACGGAAACTTGCTAAAATATGCTTTGGTTTGCGAAACAATGCAAATCGTTACTGATTTATTAATCAACTCTAATACCTTCTTAGAACTGATATGAATCAGGAGACGCTGTCAATTTTACAGTTATGTGTTAATACTCAGTTGCTGAATCGGAAACTGACCTTAAGGCCCTTAGCCCTGTTGATGGCTCTAAGAGGCCTTAGTACCCTGAACACTCGCAATATTTTCACCACCGATACACTGCCAGACCTGAAAAACAAATACATATTCAATCACGATGGACTATCTAAATACTAGTCAAAATCTGGGCATTCACGGTGATTTGAACTGATGCAAATGGAGTAATTAAATTGCGCTGATGAAATTGGACTGACGACAAAATGATTTCCTCACACATTGACTTCCATTTCTCGATTGACGCAGCCGTGTGCATATACTACATATCGGGATAGCCAAATTCTCACCGCGTCAGTTGAAAAAATGGATTTCTACTTATTCTACTATTGTTGCCATCTAATCACCAGAAAATCCAAAAAAAATGACAAAAGAATGGTTAAAAATTATCACAACGTTTAGGCTGTAGCCCTTACTAATGAAATGGTCACAAATATATCCAAACATACAGACGTACAAACACTCGAAAAAAATTTCGCTCCTGGTGCGGTTGGGTAAAAAGAGGTAACAATTATCTCATATTAATTTATTAAATGAGTTATCACTAGCTATAGCTAGCTATTTGAGAATGAGTAAAATACAACCGAATGCACCTGTATTTCCACTTTAACTCAATCGTCGAACCTAAATATGTCATAGTTACTGCCATCACGTTGAAGCTCCGACTGATGGAAATGGATTGATGTACGCAAACTCACGGTCAGTTTTGGCCTCATTTAAACAGATTTAATTTAATGGATTACGGTGCTCCCAGAAAATCCATGGGTTGTCATCAGTTACAATTTTCAATACACAATTTCATACTCACGGTCAGTTTTTGTCGTCAGTCCAATTTCATCAGTCCATTCCCGTGAGAGCTTAACCTTTCTACTAAGTGACATGGTGCCCACCCAAATGTTTTAGGTAATCAGGCATAGCATCGGTTGGGATTTAGATATTAGTATCTTATGTATCATGAGCCCGAAAGTAATAAGATATTATTAAATTGTCTGGGAAGCAGTGGATTAGAATAGCAAGAGATCGCATCAAATGGCTTGTTTTGAGAAAGACAATGCAATGAGCTGATGTGATGACTACTTACTTAATAAACATTGAGATGAGAGACACGCATACGACGAGCATGTCCAACACGTTGAAAGCGGATCGTAGGAAGGCGCCATCGTGAAGAATCAACCCGTATGTGATCAGCTTTAGGAACAACTCGAGGGTGAATATTGCGGTGAAGAACAAGTCGAACTGGCTTAGAAGCTGAAAAGAAAGCAATATAGTTATTATATATATATTTTTAGTATCCAGTATAGTTATAAGTATTAGTATCCAGATTTAGAGCAAATTAACTGTTCAAATTAAATCAGAATAAGTTCGTAAAGTAGAGTATTGTATAACTGGCTAAACGTAGGCACAATCGTGCCCTTGCTACCCCGTATGAGAAAAGGCGTGATATTGTGAAGGTCTAAGGGAACTGTTAGGCTTCCAAGTCTTGCCATTGTCTTTGCGATCCATGAAAAAATCTATCTTTAAAGGTAGATAAGCCCTTTATGATTCAATGGATAGATTTGTATGTAGTCGCTACAGTGCTACCTAGCTAACAGCAGGACAGTAATCGAATATCATTTAAATATACCCGTACCTAAAGCATATTCTGTGCTGAAAATCATATACAACACTTGCCTTGTATATCTTCGCAAATAATTTAATATAAATTTGAATGAATATCTCTTTAACATTAGTAAATGACTGCCATCTTTGGAGTCATTTTTTGGATAGTTGATAAGGCAAGGGGAAATTAAATCCCACCAAATTTTTAACCAACCTTTTGCTAATAAATTCCAAAACCAATGAAAATTCCGCATGTTTAATTGCATTATTAAGGGTTAGGTCAGTATTTTTAATTGGCGCAGATTTGTGTTTCATAATAATAAAAACTTACATAATTTCTGAAACCCTTCTGCTGAGCATCCAATGGATCTTCGCAAGCCAACATGGCCGAAGAGAACATGATACAGACTAGGATAATATTCCCAAATGTCGATGATGCTGACAGGTTGTAGCAGAATACACGAAACCTGAAAATAGTCCAAGTGTTATCAATGTGACCTTGACACTCCATAAGTGAAAAATGTTTCTGTTTGTTTTATTTTTTGTTAATGATGGTCAAATCACCAGATTTATTAAAGAGGAAAGGTAAATCTGAGATTTATCACTCCATTAGGGAAAAGGCATCATGAATAACGATATGCAGATACATACGTGTAGGTACATATATGTTTATAACTGGAAAGGTACCCATGCAAAGATTATTCGTTGATATTTCATGTCAAGAAAATCATTATTCAGTTAGAGTAAATTAAATTTAACACACATTAATAAACAATCATAAGAAGGTACATAAGTGGGAATAATCAACGACACTTATCTATAGATAAATATAAAGCTCATGCAATTAACAATATAAAACATGCAAAATAAACACATCAAATTTTGAATATCATACAAAATATTGCTAATTAACTGTCAAAACTTCAAGTGCATGCTTCTGCTAGAATAAAGTATGACGCAGATTCTCACAAAATCTGAAAGTAATGTGTACAATACCTAGACTTAGCTATTCTAAGGTATATCAGACTTCATGCCGGAAAGAAATTCAGGGAAAACACAGATTTTATAGAACCTCGATCTAAACACAAACACCAAATTGAAAAGGGTACCGCGCTATCTCATTGCTTTGAGAAATTTTCAACATCGAATGGATTATTTGGTATTTTGGGAAAGGCCGCTTTAACTAAAACAACGAAGGATCCACATAATGCAAGATGAAATGACCATCATGCGTATACAGCCAATGAATTTTGGAACTAATGATTGTTAGGAATGAATATGTCCCAGTTGGAGATTTGACAACACAATGACAAGAAATGAACCAGAAACAGCTGAGAGGATATTACAACATTTTCGGATGAAGGAACAATTTTGACAACACCAATCATCTTGCAATGAGTCGGGTACCACTTGAGTGACTTTGATCACCTGTTGGTTGGTGAAAATACGAAGAAACTACTAGCATTCGGTATTGGCGGCGTCTGATTGGGCATGTTCAATTCAGAAACACGCCTGGGTCGGGCCGTGACCAATGCGCCTTCTTCTTCCGACTGCTCGGCATCTTTGTGAGACAAAAATATACTAGATCTCTACTTTCATTAGTACATTCCTAATTAAACCTTATTCCTAATTCTTGCTTAGAGTCATGCTGATTTTTCTGCAAATTTTTAAGACTTATGCTATCTCTAAGACCTGTACGATGCCTGCAAAATGACTCAATTTAACTTTAGTAATGCGAAAATCGATGCAGTGTTTATTATAATAGATACTTTAAAGTGATAAGATGTAGCAGAGAAAATTAAAATAGATAAAGAGCATTAAAATATTTTAGCGTCTGCTTTTGAAATCACTGATAAATGAGCCAAAACAAAAACAGACGCTCTTAAAAAAAATGTAAGTGAACATCTACAGCTTAAATCCGTCTGGTAATCTCCTGACCTGTTGGTCTTAGTAAATATGAAGAGGGATCTGGCTTCGGGGATAGGTTTTCTATTATCGTGGATGTCCACCTCGGAAAGTCGACGTGGTCTGGCTGAGCTGGTCGTGGGCTTCCGTTTCAGTCGAGGCTCCTCATCCAACTCTGTGCTCACTGTTTTTGGTTGATTAGCATTTGATTCTTGGGCGATTATGGTTTTACTTTTATGCATTATTGCTAAGATTACAATAGGAATATTTTAACCTTTCGAGGTTATTGACCTTGAAAAGCGGCCACATGGATTGGTAGTAGAGTCCAAAACCAATGAATAAATTCCGACACCATTTCGTGTCGGTGAGATCTCAGTGGTTGAACTGCTTTAACTTTAGGACAACTATATATTCCACAAGCTTTGAATCATTCTTCAACTTTGATCTCAATCATTTACAAAATACAACGCTTTTTGATTAATAAATAATGTCTTTATTTTAGGGAAGCATTTAAAAATACTCTTATGTCACTAAGGAAAGGCCTACCTTAGGAGAAAAATATCACGAAAAGTTTGCGAAATTCGTTAAAATGTTACATTCTTGATATGAGGACTTGCGGTTACTTGAACTGCTCCAGATATCAATTTATCATAGGTCTCATATAGGTATTGTAACTTCAATTTACCTATATGATTTCTCTGGTGCGTTTCCTCTTCAGTCTCTTGTTCTTCCATCGGTAGTTCTTCTTCTTCCACTCTCTCTTGGATTCCTTCTTCATCTCCTTCGAGTTCAGCTTCTCCTTCTATCTCCTCTTGGTGCTCACCTTCAGAACCTGTCTCTTCATATTCACGTTCCGAACTAAAATATAAAGAGTTTCCAAGGTATTATTATTATAATATTATTATTATTATAATATTCATGCCAGGCAATATTTTTTAGATTTGCAATTTCACATTAACCCTTGTTTTTTCTTCTTGTTCTATAACTTTTTGCGGTATAAAGATTTTGATTTATATCCTTTATAGTTGTTTTTATTAATATAGGTTAATTCAAGGTATCTGAATATAATTTATTACTTATCAGTCGTATAGGCGTCGTCATCGTGAATATATTCATCATCAGTTTCCACATGACCTCCTTCTGTTGCCATAACACTCCCTCCCTCTTTTTCTTCACCTTCCTGAGAAAGAAGAAGTTAATGTACAACTACGGTTTTGCCATATTTTATAGATATCGTTTTATAACTATGGTTTTGCCTTACCCCTTCTTCTTTCTCGATATTCGTTAGTGATTCAGCATCAGCTAAGTTGTCCACAGCGATAGCCAAGAACACGTTTAGCAGAATATCTGTATAATCAGTAAGTAGTCAAGAAAAATGTTATATTTGTATTGCATAAGAGAAAGACATAAAAAAGAAAGAATTATATAAAGCCTATTAACTTCGAGCTTACCAACATGACTGGTTAATAATACCTATAATATAAAATATTAGATCGTGGTTTTTGAAATAAATAAACAAAACGAATTCCCATGCCTGGGCACAACTATGCCTCCGTTTCTCCATATCGCTTCTTGGAGTATTTTTCATAATAATGCGTTTCAGAATCTCGAAAAGGATACAGTTGCCGCAAATGAAGAGAATGATGAAATAGATACACGCAACGATGCCAACAGATCCAACCCCGCCGTACGCCTTGATGCCTTCGTACATGACGGCGTTCCAGTCTTCGCCGGTGAGGATCTGGAAGAACCCACTAAGAAATAAATAAGCAGAAGAAGATTGCCAATTTTTCCATATGATTCTTATAGAGGAAAGTTTATAAAGTAATAATTATTAGGATCAAGAAAGTCAAACCAAACTAAAGTCGAACATTCATCAGTCTTTTGAATGCTTTTATCAGTCTTTATGCTTAATATAGGTCACAAAATTTTTTGTGTATTCCCAATACTGGTATGAATCTAAAAAGAGTTTGTCAGTGTATCTAGAGCAAAAGCCTCATCCATGTTAGTGGCTCGTGTACGAAATAATTATTATGATGATGAGTATAAAACAAAAGATTCCTAAATTTTCAAACGAACCTGAAACACCGTCAGCAGCGCCTGCCAGAAACAGTCAAAATTATGCCTATCTTTCTCAACCACCGGGTCATAGTTGAACCTTCCCCCGAAGACTTGCATCCCCAGCAGCGCGAAGATCATTATGAAGAGGAAGAGCAGTAGCAGGAGAGACGCGATAGACTGGATCGAGTTGAGGAGTGACGCTACAAGGTTTGAGAGAGATCGCCAGTATCTGGAATTGAGGTGGAATTATAAATCGTACAGTGCCAGAAGTATACTTTACTGCCTACAAATAAATATGCGTAGTGCAGCAGATCCCATCTGCGGTAGTCAAGCGATACGTCTGTGTAATTTCCTCCAACTTTGCACTTACTAGTTTGCTTCTAACACTCGTTTGAAGTACAACATCGTCATCATCATACACAGGCCTCTTTAAAGAGCCTATTCCCAAATGAAGTCGCAAAGTCCTTACCGCATCCACTACAGCAGGAACCAACTCAGTGAAGCGCAATAGAAGTATTTATCGCTATATAGCCGATCCTTACTTGGTAACTTTGAAGACCCTCAGCAGCCTCACACAACGCAACACAGATAGCCCTAGTGGAGGCATCACGTGGGTCTTAGTAAGCACCATCTCGCTGATGGAGCCGATGACAACGAAGCAGTCGAATCGGTTGAAGAGGGATACGAAGTAGCCCTGCGGATTGGAGGTTTATTATGGTTCAGAAATCTTATGGATCACTTTCCTCTATGGCCGATCGAAGTGGACTGCAAAAATCCACTCCACTGACTATGTGACCACGTAGGTTCAAAACGGATGAACCGATTCTGATCCGATAAACAAACCAAGCTAGACAATTAATGGTATAGCTATCTTAGCAAAAAATGTAGAGCGTTTTTCTATACTTGATGAAAGTAAGATCCCTTCATCAAGTATAAAAAAAATCGCAAACTCATAAAAGGAAGTTATCACCATCATCAACATCATGCTCAGTCTACTTTGACCCAATGCTCGTTTTGGGGCCTACTTGGTCCTGTGCCAATCAGATCCAGTGAGATCTCGTTGACTTGATGATATGGAATAAAACAAAGAATGGAATAAATATTAAGGTAACTCACTTGTAAACCCAGGCTGTACATTTTAACCAACATTTCTATTGTGAACAGTGCGACAAAAAACTGGTTCCCGTACTCTTGGAAGTGCTCCATCCAATCCGGTTGACTGGAAATGGATAATACATTCAAATAGTGAATTTACCTATAGAATAAGCGCTATTGATATAATGAATGTATTTGTCTGAAAAAGCGCGTTAATAGTAATAGTAGTTTGTGTGTCTGATACATAATGCCTAATTATGTACAGTTACGTATACTAGTTTATCTAAACACACATCATAAGCTCTCTTTGATGTGTTCAGGAACCGCATGTTCGACCGGCATTGTGGCATTGACCATTGCTCTGCACTTGTTTAACTTGTTCAGTAGTAACAACTTCATAGATAAACTAGGGGCGGCACGCAGGCGGGCGTCGGCGTTCGAAATTTGATTGTCATAAAATGTCGAAATATTGATACATTATGGTCATAATTTTTCAACATCCACATAAGAAATGAGTTTTTCCCAGTAGTATATCATTATGCTGGTCGTAAAGTATGGGTTTTGGCCGCAGTAAAGAGGGTTTATGATACGTGTGTAGATAATAGTAGTTTATGTGACTGAATATGTTCAGTCACATTAACACACACATGGAGGGCACTAAAACACTCGAGTCTCTTTTCGAAATTTCTTTATGCTCGGGATGCAGCTGAATAATGTTGACACCGTCAACGATGAGTCTCTGAATTTTAATGGGATTGCGATTGAATTTGATGGAATGGTCGAAATGAACATCATGTTCCGAAGACGTTCTGTTTTATTATAATAAAATCCATATTATATCTGGATGTTACTCACTGGTAGTGTTCGCTGGCCAACACCACAGTGTTGAGGAAGACGAGGATGATGATCAACCAGTAGAACGTTTGCGACTTGACAGCTTTCCGACAGGTGCGCTTCATGCGTCTGTTAACCTGAACATAGAACAATAAACATGAATATAACATTGATGATGAAGACAACATGTCTTCACACACTATGGGTCACTTATTATCACAATCAGGAATAACTCAGTTATTACTATGAGAAGAAAAAGAGCAAGTGACCTGACTCAAGAAAAACCTGTTATAAAGAAATATTGCTGGCTCCAAACTCCACGCAGGAGGAAATAGTTCAACACAATTTTATATAGGTTTTTGCATACATCTAAATGTTGAGCAGTAGTGACAAGTAAATCTTGTAACTCATCTTACGCATCGGGGATGGATGGATAAAATATATAAACTAATGTAAGACAAGAAAAGCCATTTTAAGGGTTTTATACCTTTTCAAAGTCCTGCTTCCAAGTTTTCCCAAACGATTTTTGCTGATCGTTAGACTGTATTCCCAAATGGTCCGTCGAATCATGCTCATTCGGCTGTTGGTCTGAAAAGGAAATATTATAAAATGACTGATTTACCAGATGAAGGCAAGAATTAATATTATAACATCACACAAATATTATAAACGCAAACATAGATTGCTTCTGGCCCACCCATAAATTCTGTACCCTGTTTCATGGGAACCAGAAACGTAAACATTGCTTCTGGCCCCACATCTGGATGGATAGGATACCCTATATCGTGGGAACCAGAAACAGCGACATCTCACATATAGAAATATCCAAAACCTGGGATTTTTGGGCATAGAGCTATAAATAGCGTCCTCAAATAACTGTCATTTTGATCAATTTTGATTTCATTCACTTTGGTTTCCTCTGACTCACTCAGCCAGGTGGTCTTTCCTCGTGCATACCTCCCATCCCGTAGTCCCGCTTCTGGTCGTGTCCATCGTTCTCCACCGCCAGAGGCTCCAGGTACTCCGCCTGCGTAATCCAGTCGAGGTAGCCCTTCAGATCCTCTTCCAACTGCTGCTTCTCTCGAAGCTTCTGGAAGTCTCCTCGGTTCTTCGCCTTTTCTCTCTCTTTGGAGAACTCTCTGGGAAATGTGATAGGTTTAAACAAACAAGCAATCATTTATGAAGGGTTACGTTTTGTAAGGTTACGCCTGACTAAGGGAAGTTAGTTTACGTATCGTTTACGTAAAAATTTGCTTTATTTCTCCCTCGCATTACAGCGCGCCGAGTGTTCGATATTGCAAGCGCGGTAGCAAGTGATTAAGGAAGATTAAAGCAAGTAAGGCCGGGCATAATTCAATGGTTTTTAGGTAAATACCACAGTTTTTTTGCTCTAGTGTCGTCTAAATAGCCACCCCTGAGTAGGGCGCAACTTTAGAAAACAATTTCCGGATTCAAAACCGCGACCCGATCGCTGTTGTATGTTAGGCCGAGCCTCGACCGCCACGGTCACAACTCATAGATGTATTTGTCTAATTCCTTATTTGAAGAGGTAGTGAAATAAATCTAGAAATATGTATGAAGTTGGAACTATTTGAAAAAAGGTTTGACTATATCAGAATTTTATATTTCCAGCATTTGTATTTTATAAACTCAATTTAGTGTAAAAAAGACAGCATTTGACTATGACGTCACATGCTTATATTTTCGTAGAACTCACGAACTAAATTACCGTTTTGACAGTTCATGAAAAGTATCTATTTTGACTACCAGTCCAATAGCGAACTACAAGCATTGGTACAGATTGTGAGCACATACCCTGACAACACACCAAGAATAAGGTTCATGACGAAAAATGCACCCAAAATAACCATAGAAACGAAATAAATCCACTCCCAACTGTTTCCCATTGCGTCTTGGATCTGAAACAGAAAGACAAAAGATGACCTAAAGAGGCACTTATTAAGTTCCGACGGTAAACTAGGACAAAGAGAATAGCCGCTTTTCCATACGCCGCGCCGGGCCCGGCAACGGCACCGGCTGCCGGCGAAGCAAAATGTATGAAAACATATGGCACGCTTTTCGACTTACCGGCTCCGGCGGGGCGCCGGCACGGCGATGACTTGCACCGACGCCGGGGCAGCATGCTTCGCCATCGATGCCGGCCGACAAAAGTGCATGTATATTGTGTAGGTGTTGTAGCCATGTGAGTGTGTGTGTGCGCGTGGCGTGTAGGTGGGTAGGGGGATGCCCCGATGCGCCGCTCAACTCGTACCTACCTGCTCGTATTTGGTACGTCGTTTGTATTTTCGTCTTAGATGTAAGAGACATAACATATAGATACGACGATTTGACGAGACCATTTTGAAGTGTGGTAGATAGAACTGATTTCTGTGCCAGTCAGTACTAGCTAGGCACAAAGCCGAGCGAGCAAAGGAGCTCTATTTTTGAATCACTCGCGCCCTGGCGAGCGCTCACCAAACGCAACGATTGGTTCATATCACTCGACGTAACTAAGCTCCACCAAACGTGTCGCTTGGAAAGCGCTCGCTTCCGAGGCGAGTGATTAAAAATAGAGCTCAAGAGCCTGCCGGCACCGGCACCGGCCGGCATAGTGGAAAAACGAGGCACCGGCGCCGGCGCCGAGAAAGTCTGCTCCGTTGCCGGTGCCGTTGCCGTGCCGGTGTATGGAAAACCAGCTTTTGACGCATAGCTCTCTCCCCATTTAGCGTGGTCGTTCAAGATATCACAAAAACCAGAAAAAATGGTGGAAGAATGAATAGTTTCAGAGATAGGTCTACTTTAACCCTTAATTGAGCAAGAGCATGATTTTTTTACGGGTTTTTGCGTTTATTACTAAGCCATATGATTGAAAATCTGGTAGGAGTGGGTTGTATAATTCTTCAGTCCATTTATTGAGGACTAATGTGAAATTATGATGCTCCAACTCACGTGATACATGACATCCGTCCACCCCTCCAGCGTGATACACTGAAACACGGTCAACATCGACAAGCCGAAGTTGTCGAAGTTTGTGATCCCGAAGTTCGGACCATCCCACCCTTCCCGGCACTCCATGTCATCGCCGAGTTGTGAACAGTTGTAGCCGTTGTCTACGTCGCAGGGATGGGGCGTCTCCATTATCTCATCTGGGGGATGAAAGGGTATATTTTAGCAGACACAGCCCGCCTATGGTCAGGTCGTTAAAGCAGCATCTTTTTGAGAACGGCGCTACATCGCTCGTGGCCAAATAATGCGATCCGCGAAAGGAACCTTCATCAGCACTTCGGGAAGAAGGGATCTATTAACACTGACAGGATTTGGACTGACGGAAACACCACATTTCAAATGCGTTCAGTTTTTTGCAGGTTTTTTTTTTTTTTTATAATAATACCTTGGACACCTTTAACACACATTGATCTAGCCCCAAACTAGGATTCCCTGTATCTTGGGTACTAGACAACGATATATATACTTATATAGAGAAATATTATACTTATATAGATAAACAACCATGACTGCGGTACAAACATCCGTTCTCATCAAACAAACATTTGCCCCCACCGGGACTCGAACCCGGAACCCTTGGTTTCGTAGGCAGCGTCACTGCCTACTCGGCCATTCGGGTCGTCCCTTGTCTCCTTTAAGGTCCAGGCTTTGCAACCATACATAACTAGAGGCCAGAAGTAGCATTGAAGCATCCTAATTCGAAGTTGTACATGGAGGTCTTTCAGACAAAGCACCTTTCTCATTTTGATAAAAGCAGCGCGAGCAATTTTTAATCCGGGTCTTTTTCTCAATTTTAGACTCCCATGCTTCAGTCACCCACAAGCCTAGGTACTAAGTATTTGGTCACTCTCTTCAAGGTAATTCCTGCTATCATGATTGTTGGGTTCCAGTTATCTATTCTAGAAACCACCATAATCTTCGTTTTGGCGAGATTCATTGATACCTTCGCTTTTTGGCTGCACTTGTAGACATTACCAACTATCTTCTGCAGACCGGTGTTTTTATTTTTATTTATTTGGGACAAGAAACAGCAAAAAAGTGTACTATTGTGGAGCCCACAGCATCATCCACAGGTACATATTATTTGGGGCTATCTGTTGACACAATGTGTATTTGTATTTAAAAATATAAAACTTATGTTATTATAAAAGAAGAGAAAGAAAAAAAAAGAACAGAACCAAACCTAACAGAAAATGTGTTAGGTCCAACGCACTGAAAATATATATATATTATTGTTGAGACTAGCTTCCTCCATAATTTTCTCAAATATTTCGAAATTGCCATAGCCTTTTTCATCCCTCGGAGGTCTGTATTTACAAACAATAATATTCATATCTAACTCAATACAGGATATCTCTATTTGTCTTTCTACAGTACAGTCTTCTACAGCAAGAATAAATTTCCGTTCTTTCTCCTTAATATTATTTTTTACTATGACTAAAGAACCAACTCTATCAGCTGTCTTTCTATTGTAACAACTGTCAAGTTTGTAATTATTTATGTTAAAAGACATCAGATTTTGCTTTAACTAGTGTTCTGTAATAGCAATAATATCGGCAACCCTAGCAGATGTTTCTATTCACCCCGTATATGCGGTGAATATTAACAAATCTACATACATAGGGAATGATTGCTCACGTCCGCAGGAAATTCATGGAACCCACAGCCCTGCACCTTCCTTCTGGGTATTCCTAACGAGCAACAAATCGACACTAAAATTTCCAGGTTCCCGAATGGAAACATGCTTAAATAAAATACAATCAAATATGTAAAAACCTCAGTACAATTCTGCCCTCCTTTAGCTAAATGGTCGTTAAGCCACATAGGGTCGATTTTTAGTTATAAATGACATCATACTTAGGAGAAAAATCTCTATCGATCTGTCTTAGAGTCGTTTATACAACTTTTCTAGATCAGGAGATGGG
Source organism: Argyresthia goedartella (assembly GCA_949825045.1). Classification (NCBI taxonomy): domain Eukaryota; kingdom Metazoa; phylum Arthropoda; class Insecta; order Lepidoptera; family Argyresthiidae; genus Argyresthia; species Argyresthia goedartella. The sequence goes on from OX463834.1 coordinate 23,026,578, forward strand.
TCTAGTAAAAAAGACCTTAAATACGATAAAAGCTATGTTTTACACAGCTAAAACGACTTCAAACATCAATACTTAGGTAAATGGCCACATACAGCCCTTAACGCCATCATTGTACCGAAATTATTTCAAACTTTGCTTAGCTAAAAACACGTTATTTGATTGTTCTTCACTAAAAAGGCGTTAGGATATTTTCGCGATATTTATGCCGCAGTTTATCTATCTATATTATGCTGATATCCTACGCTATAAAGCAGTTCTACTTAAATACTACACTTTACGGGCGTTAAACACTCTTAACGACTTTATAGCGTAGGATGATTGAAATAAACTGAGGTCATTTACTTTTCTCAAAAGCACTATCGGACTTTAAATACTTTGAGGGATAATATTTTGCATCCAACTCCTTAACTAGAAGGACGTAAAGATAAATATTAAGCTAAAAAGGCGCAATCTGATCTCGCGGGGTGAGCCCCGCAGGCCCCCGCATCGCGTTCCTTATTGTCTCCCGAGCCGTTGTTGAGAGTGGACACGCGTTGCTAGGCAGGAGCGTTCCCGCCAAATTTTCGTGCAGGATGGGAAGACACCTGCGCGGTAAGTATACTAAATTTTTGCCATAATTTGCACGAGATTTTGATGGGGATGGGTTCTCTATCGTTAACTGAGTCCGAAAAAGTATAAATAAAACAAATGTGTGTGTATCTATAGTTCGCGTTTTGTAAAAAGATCACGTCTGAAGGTAGCTGCAAGCGAGTTTTGCATTATGCAGTCGCGTTACGGTTGCTTTTTGCGCGTAAAAGGGTTTGCCTAGCTTCAGACATGATCTTTTTACAATACGCGAAGTATATGTATGTCTGTTTTCCGTCGTTAGTTCTAAAGCCTAAACCACTGAATTTAATTGTATTTCATTTTGTATTGGGGGTTATTTTGTAAATATCTAGGATATCTAGGTTTTTTTTGGATATAGGATAACTTTATTATTTAAGGTACCTGTCATACAAATCAAACACAGTTATTAAGTTTATTAAAAAAACACCCATAAAATTAAATTAATAATAATAATAATAATAATAATAATAATAATACTTTAATACCTATGAGTTTAACATGTAATTTTGCATAGGAAATACTGGGAGGATGAAGCTCATAGTGCGGGGGAATAAAGTAGAAAGGAGTTCGTTAACTTCATCTTAAATCACCGAAAGCATCATGCGAGAAAGTTAGTACAAGGGCAGGGTGGCATGCACAAATTTATTTGAATAGGTAAAACATTTTACTAAATAGTGGGACAGGAGTTAGAACTAAGACGACTCACAGTTAGTTATTTTAGCTTTGTTTGTATTCAGATCCAACGTTATTGAGTTGCTTATTGTACCTACCCTGTGTTTTTTGCAGACTACCGATGACTTCTCAGCGAGCAAAGAAAATGCTTAGTATGGTAGCAGAAACTTCTGCTACCATAAGCACAGATCTCCAGCAGAGATCTGTCAATGATCATCAGTCAATTACATCAACAAATAATAAGAAGGAAAAGGAAATACATCCGACAAAACAAAGTATAAATGGACTATATTCACGGCCATACTCCATGACATCAACCGTATTTGAGAATTTTTGTGAAACTCAAAACACATTATCTTCTCACCATTTCCACGAGCTGGAAAGCCATTTAGTCATTCTGAATAAGAATTTTCCGAAATCTCCAAAAGAAAACATTACTGGTGACTTTGTAGCGTCATCTTCCCAAATCCGTGACGTCATCACTCCTTTGTCTGGTATTTCATGTGGACCGATGACCTTGACCTGTCATGAAGAAATTGTGCCTACACCTCAAGAACAACAGCAGCTTGAACTTAACAATCAGGGCAGTTTGCTTGTTCTCGATAATGATGAACAGAGTGAAGATAATACGATGCCAGGATCACCAGTACCAATTACTGTGTTAGCTTCACTTGATTATGATTCTGACGACTCTGTTTTAGACAAAAATTATGTGCCGTCTGATTCAAGTGACAATTCCGAGGATGACCAACCGGCTCGATCAAAAAAACACTTATCGACAGCAAAATCCACCGTACCAGAGTATGTGCTTCCCGATTCAGGTGACGATTCCGAGGATAACCAACTGGCTTGGTCAAAAAAACACTTATCGACAACAACATCCACCGTATCTGCTCCGTACACTACACTCCAGCCGCCACTTAGAACTGCAGAAGAGAATCTTACCAAGAAAAGACGCCGAACTGTCGATTTCAGCGAAATGAGATGCACAGTAGTATCCGAAAAGATATTACGAAAACGAAGGAACACATACGATTTTATAGGACAAAGAGAAGAAAAGGAATCAAATAGCAACGAAGAAACCGAGAACGAAAATGATCAACAGGCCTCCAAGAGAAGAAGATACGAAACTAGTTTGGCTCAACGAAAAACAGAGAAAAAAGATAGAAAGAGGATGGAGTATACCGTGAAACCAGGATGCAAGGAAAGATGTCAGAAGAAATGCTTTAAAAATTTTAATGAACAAGACCGCGTTAATCTGAATGAAGAGTATTGGGCCCTAACGTGGGAACAAAGACGACTGAATGTCATATCAAGAATTTAAACAGCAATACCAAAAAGGAAAACTACCAGCGTGCCAAAGAGAAACCAAAAAAGATCTTTTAGACTCTACACAAGGGGTGGAACTACATTCGAGGTGTGCAAAATATTTTTTTTGACTACTTTAGGGTACAAAGAAACTAATGACAAGGTTTTGCGCATTGATAATCTCCAATCCACTGGTCTTGAAGAAGATAAACGTGGCAAGCACCAAAAAACACCGCCGTTTGATCGCCAGTTACTAAGTCGACACGTGGAATCGTTCCACCCAAAAGAACCACACTACAGACGGGAACATGCACCGTTAAGGAGATATTTACCAAGTGATATTAATATCACCGACATGCACAAGCATTTTGAAAAAACTCATCGTGATCAAAGTGTGTCTTATGAGTTGTACCGAAAATATGTCAAAAGCATGAACATATCGTTCACACGGCTTGGTAACGAAGAGTGCGAGCAGTGCAAGGCTTACGATTTGCACAAGAATCTAACTTCGCACGATGCAACTACTCAGATAGTAGCAGAATATAGCACTTGTGTAGAGTACGCTAAACATCATGACAAATATACTAAAGCAAGGCAGTTTTATGCTTTTCACAAAACCTTTCCGCAAGACGATAAGAAAGTGTTCTTTACTGCAGACCTAGAAAAGGTAATCATGCTACCGAGGATGGAGAAATTTCAATCAGTTATTTTTGCTCAAAGACTCGTGGCTTATAACCAAACCTTTGCGCCTGCAGGAACAATCACTAATCAGAGCAAACCGAAAACTGTCTTGTGGCATGATGCAATCGCAGGAAGAAAACAGGAGGACATCATGAGTGCGTTTTATGTATTCATGATTCGCAATCGTGATGTCCGTAATGTGAATATCTGGGTGGACAATTGCAGTGCACAGAACAAAAATTGGCTGTTGTTTTTAATGCTTGTCCACTTGATAAATTCAGATTTGATCTGCACAAGCAACATAAATCTGCATTACTTTGAACGCGGGCACACTTTTATGAGTTCTGACCAAGTGCACAAACAAGTTGAACTTGCAATGAAAAAGATGAGAAAACTGTATGACTTTACAGATTTTGCACAAGCTGTCGCATCCATAAATAATGGAAAAGTATCCGTTGAATCGATGACACCACAAGACTTCATAAACGTGCCTGATTTTGTATCTCAGAGACGCATAAAAAAAACAGATCCCAGAGCATACCTGAAAGACATGGTCCAGGTATCTTTCCAACGCAATAATCTCGGTCTACTGTACAAAAATGATTTTGATGACGAATTTACGTCATTACAGTTCATGAATGACAAATATTTGAAAAATCCACGTGCTCTCTGTATCACCTTTCGTACATCTCCGAAGGGTATCGATGCAGAGAGAAAAGCGGGTATAATAGCAAAATGTGGCAGCATAATACCCCCACATAAATTGCTATTTTGGAAAAAATTGCCAACAAGTGATTAGTGGTCACTTGTTGGCAATTTTTTGTCCAATATGCAATTACCTTTTACCTAAAAGACTGATGTTTTAACTGCCATTTTTATTTAGATGTTAAGATGTGAGTCCTGGTATTTTTGATAAACGTGTTATAGAGATATAAATGAATGTGATATGATGAGTTCCTAGATACCCATTAAAACCTTTTTAGAATTGAGCTAATAGTAATAATAAATAATGTGATAAACGAGTGAAAGAAATAATTTAAGACTAATGTGATAAAAATATACTCATACGGTTAATTTCAATAAGGCTGACATAGTTAACAATTGAAACTGTTATTTTTTAATAAAATTGGAACAACACTTTTTCATCTGGCCAAGTTACCTATTATTTTTAATGTTATCTTTTGATAAAATCTTTATTTTGGTCTCTTTTAATAAGTAAATAGCTAGTAGGAGTAGTTGTTATATAAAAAGATCTTTCTTACGAATTGAATAATGTAGATACCTAATAATACGTAGATTATTCAATTCGTAAAATGATGAATATTGGTTTCAAAGCCTATTTAAAATGTGTATTTTTGTGTTTCTGACTTATATTTTTACGAACTAGTGAGTCTTGGCCTCAATTTTTTAAATTGCTTTTTAATAAACAAATAATTACTACTTAAATTTAGTTTCTTTTCTTTCGCTACTTAAGCCGCATGTCTAATTAGGTCACTTTATATCGGATATTTCGATCAAAATCCATAACTAAAAGGTCGTTTTAGTTCAGGGTTTCACGCTTATCTACCTTATAGTGTAGTAATTGTAGATTATAATGCTATTGTAAACAAATAAAATAACGCTTAAGCCACAAAGCTAGTCTACAAAGCAGTTAAAGAACTGTAGTGATCTATAAGGTAAGGTTTGACGGAAATAAAACTGATGGTCAATGCTTGACTATATAGCCGTTATGTACCTTAGCGCCTTTTTAGTGTAAGAATTGCATTTAATTTTAAAATATAAAAATCTAGCTACATGTTTATGTGTAAATCCTTAACTATATAGTCGCTAAGGTATACTTAGTGACCTTTTAGTAAATTATTTTATGGTATAAGAACCAAATTTTACACTGCTAGAAAGCCAAAAGTGTCTTTTCCCTATTTAAAACTAGTAATTAGAAATCAAGATATTCTTTATTTGATAGCAAATCAAAAGAGCTATCTTACTACATTTCCACTTTTTTATGCGAACAATAGCTATCAAATTGCATGAATTCTTAATTTTTCCCGCGTTTTTCGCTCATATCTCAAAACTAGGTTTTGTGGCTTAACGACCTTTTAGCTAAAGCAGGGCAGAATAACTAAAGTATTATTCAGAGGTAAAAACACATGCAGAGCTCCGTAGTGTAGTTTCAGGCTTGTTTCTCACACAGGAGATGCAGGTTCAAATCCAAGACCGTGTACTAATGAGATAATGAGTCTTAAGTACATTATCGGATGTTCAGTGTTTCGAATGACACGTTAAGCTGTAGGTCTCGGCTTCTATCGCTACGTGGTAGTGGTCGTAAAGCCGCTTCACCAACCCGCACTGAGCCAGCGTGGTGGAGTAAGGCTTAATCTTACTCGTATCCGGGTAAAGGCCTGTGCCCCTCGGTAGGGACATTAATAGGCTACATTTATTTTATATAATTGTCGCAGAAGGGTCAGGACCGATGGCTGAGGCCGTCCTGAGGATGGGTGTGATGGGTACTCGAGCATTGGAGACAACAGCTTCGTTATAACACAGTTTATTAACTTTAGGGCACGAATCATGTACTAGACACAGAATAATGACACTTGACACTGGGAGCACTCGTTACAGAACAATCACACTGAACACAGGGAGTACTAGATACATCATAACCACACTAGTCACGGGGACTGGCTAGTCCAATAATGTGGGAGGAGGTGCGCTCCGTACGACTGCTCGTTATAGAATGACCCGCTGACAATCAATCAAGAATTCTTCTAACGCACCCATCTGGGGCGTGGAGAGTCAGGGTCAGATCATCGGATCTCTTTCTGAAGAAGCGCCTCTGTCCACTCCTATGGACAGGTCATCGGGGGGCTCTCACGGGCGGTGGAGATCTTTTCGCGTGTGGTGCTCCGTTGGGTGATCGCCGGCTAGGCAACCAGGTAAGACCCGCTGACTGGCGCGCACGCCCTTTTTATTGCATGCACAGCTAACCTCCCAATTTATTGGCCCAACCTAAGCAAGTGCATGTATCGCTTGTGTCACCGTACTTATCTCTGCTACCTTTACACTATAGCTATAGCTCAATTCGTACACTACGACATAATTTTATATATTAGGTCCTTACATATGAAATTGTTGAGTTTCGCCGTACTGGCCAATTTGATCTCAAATATCTCCTCTATGGTAAAGAATTCCAAATTCAAATTTATACAGCTATTTACTCATGTATTTGTGTTTCTAAAATTATAATTCATTTGTTTTTTCCTCAATTGTTTTTTTTTCTTGCGTCACTCAGCTTACATAATGGAAAACTTGAAATATCGCGTTATTTACGAGTATGATTTCTACCGTAGCACCAGTGGTAGAGAAACGGCTCGAAGGATTAATGATATGTATGGCGACGGTGCCCCAAAAGAAAACACAGTGCGTTTTTGGTTCCAACGTTTTCGTTCTGGAAATTTCGACCTGCAGAACAAGCCCCGTGGACGGCCGGAGACCAAAGTTGATAATGAAGAATTGAAGGCTATTGTGGAAGCGGATCCATCGCAAACCACGTCCGAGTTAGCTGCAGGCTGCGGTGTTAGTGATAAAACTGTTTTAATCCACTTGAAACAAATTGGGAAGGTGAAAAAGCTTGAAAGGTGGGTACCTCACGAACTGAGTGAAGCAAATCAACAAACGCGCGTTGACTGCTGCGTTGCATTACTCACCCGGCACAATAATGAAAGGATTTTAAATCGAATCATTACGTGTGATGAAAAGTGGATCCTGTATGATAATCGGAAGCGCTCATCGCAATGGCTGAACCCTGCCGAACCAGCCAAACCATGCCCCAAGCGAAAATTGACTCCAAAAAAGTTACTTGTGAGCGTTTGGTGGACTAGTGCTGGTGTCGTTCACTACAGCTTTCTTAAATCTGGCCAGACGATTACGGCAGATGTCTATTGTCAGCAACTGCAAATCATGATGGAAAAGCTATCTGCTAAACAACCGAGGCTGGTCAATCGCTCGAGGCCACTGCTGCTTCATGATAACGCTAGACCACACACTGCACAACAGACGGCTACCATATTAGAGGAGCTTCAATTGGAATGTCTAAGACATCCACCGTACTCTCCGGACCTTGCTCCAACAGATTACCATTTTTTTCGAAATTTGGATAACTTCTTGAAAGGGAAAATATTCAACCCCGATGGGGCAGTCCAAACCGCCTTCAAAGATTTTATTGATTCCCGTCCGAATGTTTTTATTAGTAAAGGGATCGAAGAACTACCTGTGAGATGGAAAAATTGTATAGATAGCAATGGTACAAACTTTGATTAAATAAATCTATTATATTTAAAAAAAAACGACTTTAAGTTCCTCCCATGCTAAACGCCAACTTCATATGTAAGGACATAACACTAAGTGCCAAAAATCACTAACTGCGTTATGGGTACCGGCGTGTTCGTCTTTACGAGGCCTACATTTTGGTAGAAGACACTTTTAATGTATATAGAGTTTATAGTTGTTGTATAGTTTAATTATCTGTATCTCACAATGAGCAATGTTTGAGCGTAAAGCATAAATTATAATTTATTGACATAAAAGCGCAGAAAATACAGAAAGTAGCGATTTAAAGGAGGCAGCACAAAAAAAGAGAACAGGATTATAATGTGCTAGTTATTCTGCGATCTCTTTGTTTCACTCGTTTTGAGTGATTCCACCTGTTCTATGGATGATCTTATCATTTTTCGGATAAGTATTTTACCTCGTGAGGTCCAGAGGTATTTAAACAATCTATCAATTCTGAGTTTGCCTTACTTTTTGAGTCAAGAGTTCCGAAATACCTATATATAGAGATATATAGGGTAGCGGGGATTTCGCAGAATAATGAACAGATACGAGAGAATGTGCATCACAACGAAAACGGATCGGGAGCCATCCTGTGAGACATGGCCTGTTTTGTTTTTAGGTCTCATTTTAATATTAAATGTGACAAATATATTTTAACGGAAGCTTTTCTATTCGAGTAAATGCCCATGAAGAGCTTCATATATTTATCGCTAGTGGAAACTCTCACCTGTAATCCTATTATAGCAGGACTTGTGCATCTTCCCGGAGAAGAGCTCCAAGCCGATGATGGCGTAGATGATGATGACGAAGATGACGAGCAGCGCGATGTGCAGCAGCGGGATCATCGCCTTGAGGATCGAGTTCAGCACGATCTGGAGACCTGGGGGTTTTCAACAATATTGTCAAGTCTAGTGCATCAAATACGCGCAGCTAGTGGCAAGTTATCTGTTTCCATAGGCCGTCGAGACCACGGGGGTCTGGGGTTTGCTGCCTTTATCAGGGATATTGGGCGACGCTTAAGCGACTGAGGATTTTAAATCCACTCTGGGGCTTTCCTGGTCCAGAAAATCTCGCCCGCTGTGCTGCGCGGTAACGCAGCCAATGTAATAAGCACCATTGGGCCGGGCGATTCTTGGGGCTGATTGTTTGCGTGATAGATTTGTTTAATTTGTATTATTTTCAATGTTGTGACGAATCTTTGTGTGGATTTTTGACACAGGCCTAGTACATAAAGCTATTTCCACGTCTGTGGACATGTAGATTGGAATCTACATGTCCACAGACGTGGACAAATAACAATGGATTGTTCCATTTTGGAGCTGGTTTCGTCCACAAACGAAACGACGAAGAAACGATGGATAGATTTGATATCAGGTAGATATTTTAATTAGATTTTAATGTGCAAGGATTAAAACCATTCCTATTGAAGCAAATGAAATCAAATTTAATTATTTAATTTAATTATTTATTAGAATATTTTGCGGTCTTTAGCCACTTGGGAAACTTAATGAAACTTGCTGCTGGCTAATGATCTTTTGCTGCAGTTATTAAATACGAGTATCTTATTATAACGTAGCATAATAATAATGTAGGCATTAGTACTATAACTTATGTATAGTAGAATGGCCAATCTCCCGGGTCGTCATCATTTTTTTCCCATGATGATGATGATGATGATTCCGACCGATTTCGGTCATGGCGACCACTTCTACTCCTAGTCGGTTTCGCGCGCGTGCGCCCGAGCATGGCTTATGTAGCCGATCTTCGCAGCGAAACTCCTTGCGCATCGGGGGCACGTCAGTACGTCACCCGCGTAGTTGCAGGTAATGGCAGCAGCTGCTGACCAAACGCGACCTGTTAAAAGCCCGTCCGGCTTTTAACAGGTCGCGTTTCATATCAAGGTCAGCTTTACACTGATCCTCGAACTCGCGTACTTGCCTCTCTCTTTTTTCCCATATCATAAGAGTCAAGAGAATCTATGAGACCAAAGTAATTTATATCGTGCAATTGTCCAAAAACTTTTCAATATTTTGTATCTGACTCTGATTTTATTTTGCTGAACTTGACTGACTTTTGTTTATCATAGGGTGTACATATTTATTTAATTGTGAGTATTTATCTTCATTACCATACCCAACTACTGGCATAGGTTTCACCTAAAGCACGCTGTTTGCTCCGGTTACTGCTGCCTTTTCTCACTCTAACTTAAATGTTATGATTTATGGGACTTTATGTGTAGGTACTTACTAGGCACACCGGAAACCAGCCTCAAAGGCCTCAGCACCCTGAAAGCTCTTAGAGCTTTCACGTCGAACGCGTCCTTGAAGATGCTCGATAGTACTGTGCTCACCGTACTGAAATGAAACAAAACACAAGTATGTTACCAGTTAAGTGTGTAACTGTGTTTCATGTCGTGTCTCCACCTTTTTGTGTATTATTATTATCATTAACTTTATTGTTATTTTTATATTCATGAAGCTAGGACAACATTAAAGGCGAGGGTAAAAGAATTAGTTTATTTTTATTTTATTGCAACTATTGCTAAAAATATGGTCACAATTTTATGAAAACTACTGAGAGTCACAAAGGAGCAAGCAAACAATACCCAAAGGCCTGAAGGAGCGACACACGCAATCAGACGTCCGTAGGCCCAAACTCATCGTCCCCAACTGGAAGCCAGCTTTTGTTTTCATATAACAATGTCAACCCACTCATTATGGCATGTTGTTGAGTTTATTTCCATATTGGGTCGCGGGAGATTGATGGAAAATGGTTTGGTGACTTGATTCCCTTCGCAGGGAGTTTGTGGTTTAAGCTGTGTTTAAACTCAATGCTGCTATTCATGGAGGGTACAGACCCCGTCAAGTTTCTTTGGCTCCGAGTGAGCTGCGTCTTCTCTTTCTCGCATAAGGTAAGGTGGGTTGAGGGACAAAGAGGTGACAGCTCGATCATGGCCAAAGAAACTTTGCACGAACTCTACACATATAATATGATCAATTAACCTCTCAAAAACCGAGGGTAGTTGGGACGGGTCGCGATTTTGAATCTTATGCCATGGTAATTTGCTTAGTGCTTCTAGTTTTAATTAATATGTAACTTCTATCGGTGAGAACCTATAAGTGGTTTTTATGTGTACTTTGTAACCCAACAAATTTTTTGTAAACCTTGGTTTTCCTAAGATAATAAAATAAAATAAAAACATAACATTTAAAACCGTTGCGTTATCTAACGCCTGTGGTATTCAAAAGGTTTAGGAAGCAAGTCTCGGCGGAACTCTCAAAATGTTTCAAATTTTCAAAGGGTTAGCAAATCAGTAATCACGATTTCATTAAGAGTATATGAGCGAAAGTGACCCTTATGTAAAGCAGCCCAACTCATAGACAATTAGGGTAAAATTCATTTAACGACGGGTTATTCCGGTTATCCCGTAGCCTAGTAGATTTGCCTACTCACGGTGGATTCTCGGACTTTCTAGGTTGGAAACCGGAATAACCAAAAGTTGGCATCGATCAAGTTAGATATAAGAAGAAGAAATCTCTGTTTAGAGCTAAGCTCGCCTTTACTTCTAACATTTCTTGGAACTGTCTGTACCTTTATATTTTCATTGCAATAAAGGATATGAATGTGAATATGATATAAAGAAGGTATCGCGTAGAAAAGAAATATGATACAAAGAAGGTATCGCGTAGAAAAGAAATATGATATAAAGAAGGTATCGCGTAGAAAAGAAATATGATATAAAGAAGGTATCGCGTAGAAAAGAAATATGATATAAAGAAGGTATCGCGTAGAAAAGAAATATGATATAAAGAAGGTATCGCGTAGAAAAGAAATATGATATAAAGAAGGTATCGCGTAAAAAATAAATATGATATAAATAAGGTATCGCGTGGGGCTTTGCTTTGGCGTCAAATACAAGATACGTCATTTTCATTCATTCGTTTTTCTGTACAATGAAAATGAGTTAGTGCAGACGACGTGTTGGGTGAGTTTGTAAGCGAGAAAGAGAGCGTAGTTACCAAGCGAGTGAATTAGACAACGGTAGTGATGTCACAGTTGGTTGGTTAAATCAGACACTTAACTAACTCTCTAGACCGCTAATTAAATACCGACGTTTAACCAAGTCACTAGCATTTTGTTTGGGTAAAGGGGGTGAGCGAAGCGAAGCCCCCTTTATCCTTTGTTTTAGGTTGAACATGTAAGAACAACAAAAAATACTTAAAACATAAACTTACAAGTACACATAATATTAGTTTATCTACACACGTATCATAAACCCTCTTTACGGCGTCTAAAAACAGCACGTTAAGACCAGCATAATGTAAAACTATTTGGTAAAAACTCCTTTCTTATCTGAAAATTTGTACATTATGACCATAATGTGTAAATTTTCTACATATTATGACATTCAATTATTTATGTAGCAGTGACTGCTACATAATGGAGGGCATTAATACTCGAGAATGGGTTTATGAAACGAGCCGAAGGCGAGTTTCATAATAATATCACTCGAGAGTTATAAATGTATAGTTACATACACTAGTTTATCTACACACATATCATAAGCTCTCTTTGATGTGTTCAGGAACCGCATGTTTGACCGGCATTGTGGCATTGATCATTGCTCTGCAGTTGTTTAGCTTGTCCTGTAGTACCAACCTCACAGACAAACTAGGGGCGGCATGCAGGTGGGCGTCGGCGTTCGAAATTTGAATGTCATAATTTAATAAATTTTGGTAAATTATGGTCATAATGATCAATATAAGAAATGAGTATTTACCAAGAAGTTTATCATTATGCTGGTCGTAACGTGTGGTTTTTGGACGCAGTAAAGAGGGTTTATGATACGTGTGTAGATAAAAATATTTATATTGTATATGTCTTGTTGCCTAGGAACGTTTAGACAACTCGTTAAACGTTTCGTTCACTCACTGGTCTGACAGAATTTTAGTGACTTGGTTAAACGTCGGCATTTAATGAACTGTCTCGAGAGTTAGTTAAGTGTCTGATTTACCCACCTAACTGTGACAGTTACACCATATTAGATAATCTGCCAAATAACTTGGCGTAAAAGGTAATTGACTCAGTTCAACTGCACCAAATTTCAATTTATTTATCGCTTATTCGAATATCGCTCTCGCCTACCATACAACTAATCGCAAAACTGGTATCGCTAACTATCGTGGTACAAGGCCTACGAGAAATCTGGTACTACGACATTTTGGCGCTATCGAGAGAAAAACGATATATTTAAATAGAATTTTGGTATGGTGTGAATGGCCTCTATTACCACGTTATTTAATAATAATAATAATAATAATAATACCTTGGACACTATTTAGACACATTGATCTAGCCCCAAACTAGGATTCCCTGTATCTTGGGTACTAGACATCGATACACATACTTATATAGATAAATATTATACTTAGATAGATAAACAACCATGATTAGGGTACAAACATCCGTTCTCATCAAGCAAATATTTGCCCCCACCGGGACTCGAACCCGGGACCCTTGGCAGATAATATAAGATGACGACCTCTGTGGCGCAGCAGTTGTGGCTCTGCCTACCATGCGAGAGGTCCCGGGTTCGATCCTCGGCTGGGGTAAAAAAATAGATGGCCAAGTGCGAGTCGGACTCTCCCATGAAGGGTTCCGTTGTAGCAAGTAATTATGTGACTGGATGTTTGTGTTGCAACTTTGTTTTTCATAGTGTTGGTGTGAATGACAAAATTATTTCTGCGGTTTTTAATAAATGTTTTATGTCTTAAAAACTGCTTATTTTATTTTGTTCAAACTAATTTTCGTTGAAAGTCTGTATTGAGATACACTGCATATGTTTTTTGTAAATTTTTACTTTCTTATTCTAAAAGTAAGAGGAGTTAGATAGATAGATAGATAGATAGATAGAATAGTGCCCCCCCCACTATTCTATCCTATAAATTATTTATTACATACCAGAATAATAATGTGGCTCATAAGTACCTAGTAGTCACTAAGAAAACGTGAAATTCGATATAATAGTAGAATAGTTTCGCAACAATAAGTCGACAGCTGTACTTACCCAAAGACGACGATAGTGAAGTCGAGTAGATTCCATCCGTTCCGTAAGTCGATATACTTACCTACCTAATTGTTGATCGGAGTGTTGTTTGACTCATTTTAATTTCTGCCCATGTAGCACATCTTTCTCGAATCGTTTTAACCTCCTGAATACCACCGGCGTTTGCTAACGCCACTTTTCCGTTATGGGTTTTAAATTTTATTACCAAAATCGCGACCCGTCCCAACTACCCTCGGTTTTTAAGAGGTTTACCACGCATTTTATCGTGAATTAATGCTATTGAGAAGTGTCATTAAGTCGTGAATTTTATATACTTTTATTTTGACGTGATAATTAATCCCGCGCAACGAACACGTGTCGCGCGGGACGTATTACAAAAACTCAAAACTCAAATCATTTGTAGTACGCAAAAATAATGCACTTTTACAAGTCAAACAAGTCTGTCTTATATCTGTCACCGTGAGATTGTCAAAACCTTCGTTGATAAACAAACGTTTTTTTTCTCGTTAGTTGGTCAACTATCGCATGGCCTCTTGGCATGGCATCTTCTCTAAAAGCGGTTATCCTCAGGGTCCTGTGCAAACCCCGTCCACTTGATGAGAACTTCAGACCATCGGGCAGGAGGTCTTCCCACTAAACTGTTTTTTATATATGTTACCGGCAATCTGTATAATGCAGGTATTCTATATAATACCTTGGCAATATATATGTCACCGGAATCTTGACTATCTAGTACAAAACCGTCAGTTGATCAACTAACGAGATAGGTGATCAACTATCGTCAGATAGTAAACCAGCCCGACAGGGTTTAGATTTTACGTTTCTTTTGTTCTTACATGTCAACCTAACACGAAGACTATTCGGGGGCTTCGCTGCGCTCGGCCCCTCTAGTCTTCACCAAAGCTGCCTCAGTGTTTACCCTCGTATTTCGTTTGCAATTCAAGTTTAAACCAGTTTACTATTTAACTGTTTTAACGCTTAGTTTATCAACTAACGCGTCATATAGTAAGCAGTACGCTACAGTTTTCTACCTGTCGATAGTTGACCAACTAAGGAGAAAAAAAAACGTTAGTTTATCAACTGACGGTTTAGACAACCTTACGGTGACATATACATGGAGAAAAATTAAAAATAAATTGAATATGATCAACTAAACTAATGAGTATCCGATTATGGTTTGAGTTTTAAAAAGGAAGTTTCCCTTTCAAGTGGTAATTCATGGCTGAATCTCGCACAGGAAAAGGAAACTCCATTAACTCTACCAATGCTTCGGACGCCCGTCAGAGAAGATAGCACCAAAAAAGCTCACGGAGATGTAAATTTTTCGTCGTTTTTTTACAGGGTCTGGTCTAAGTGTCAGTCAGCTTTTGAGTCGACAGCAGCGCTAACCCAATGACGACGATGGTGAAGTCGAGAAGGTTCCACCCGTTCCGCAGGTAGGAGCCCGACAGCAGCGCTTACCCAATGACGACGATGGTGAAGTCGAGGAGGTTCCTCCCGTTCCGCAGGTAGGAGCCCGACAGCAGCGCTTACCCAATGACGACGATGGTGAAGTCGAGGAGGTTCCACCCGTTCCGCAGGTAGGAGCCCGACAGCAGCGCTTACCCAATGACGACGATGGTGAAGTCGAGGAGGTTCCACCCGTTCCGCAGGTAGGAGCCGGCGTGCATCATGAAACCGTACGCGATTATCTTCATCACGCACTCCACCGTGAAGATCACCATGAAGATGTACTCTATCTTCTCCTGCAAGTTGTGGAAACATTGGCCAGTTCAGTAAAACGTAACATTATTTTTCTGGAGTACTAATCCTATGACTATGTGATCCCGAAACTTAAATCTCAATTTCTAGATAAACGGCATCATAACATAAACATTAACATTAATACACAGACACATACATTGCTTCTGACCCCATACTAGGATACCCTGTGTTGTGGGAACCAGAAACAAGTCAAGTCAAAGATTTTTATTCATAATAACACAAAAATTGAGACTTAATCATAACATAATCAAGCATAATATAACATTAAGTAGGTGTCCAATTATTACCTAATTATTACGTAAACAGTGACATCACAAAATCTAAGACCTGGGTTTTTTAAATCCCCAGCTGGGGATCGAACCCGGGACCTCTCGCATGGTGGGCAGAGCCAGAGAGGTCGTCAATATAGTAAAAAAACAACAACAGCGTCATTCATTTTCTCATACGGGGTGGCAGAGGCACAATTGAGCCCACATTTCGCCAGATAAGCAATGCTCCACAGGGGGATAGCCCATCGCCGCAGCAATGGATATTGAAGGTTTTCTGTGGGAAAATTGTGCAGATTAGTTAAAGTCACGAAACTCCGCCACAACGACCGAGTCGATATAAAATGTCCATATGGGGTCGTTGTGGCGTGGTTGTGGCGGCCTTTTGTGGCTCATGTGTATTCTTAGATGAGTGGCATCATAGTGCGTTCAAAAACACAAGATATTATGTAGATATAGCACACTAAAGATCGGAATTAGCTGGATCGACCTACATACTAAATACTGTACAAGTCAAAACTGCTTTTAACACAATAAACATAAACATAAACATTTACATACAGGCACATACATTGATTCTGGCCCCACACTATGATACCCTGTGTCGTGGGAACCAGAAAGAGCGACGTCACACACATATAAACATCCAAGAGCTGGGGGTTTTTTTACCCCCAGCCGGGGATCGAACCCGGGACCTCTCGCATGGTAGGCAGAGCCACAACCGCTGCGCCACAGAGGTCGTCCGAGTGCCCTAACCTCCGATTTCTGAATTGAGAATTTCACTAATCAAATACTTAAGTATCGTTCTGTCTCTGCAGATGCCCAAAAAATAACGTGACAATAAAAATAACGATACTAAGTAATGCCCTTCGCTGCTGAAACTTGCTGCCAATTTAAAAAAGTAAATAAAACCGGTCAAGTGCTTGTTCAAGACGAAGGGTTCCGTACCATCGTACAAGGAAACAACACTAAATCCTGAATAATGAAACCAAAACAAAAAGATAAAATATGTTATCTGGGAAGATAAAATGTGTTCTCTAGGAATCGAACCCGGATCTTCAAGATTGCGAAACCGATATGAAACCGACTGAGCCATCTCAAGTTATTAAGAGCAGCGAAATCATGATGCTATGAGGTATTTCGCAGGGGCAGGGATTTAAAAAAACAGTCGCTTGTGAGGGGAGCACCTTTAATTTTCAAAATTGCGTGTAGTTAATTATTTGTTGCTGTTGCGGCAACATAAATGCACATTCTGTGAAAATTTCAGCTCTCTACCTATTTCGGTTGATCCAATAGAGCCCGGTGACGGACGGACGGACGGACAGACAGACGGACAGCGGAGGCTTAGTAATAGGGTCCCGTTTGGCACCCTTCGGGTACGGAACCCTACATATGAATCCAAATAAGCTTTAAGTCATTCCTTTATATTTATACTGATTGTTGAGGTGGGTATTAACTTAGTGAACCTCTCATTTCAGAAGCCTATCACAGAGCTTCAGCTATTTATTATTACTGTCCATAATGTAGTTAAAATTCTGATAAAGATATGCGATATTCATTATATTAGTACCAAAGGGCTTTTGCACGCGGATCTACTCGGTCGAAGGTGGCTCGAGTTTGATAGATACCCAAATCGCCGCCATGCAATATGGCCTTCGAGTAGCTCCTAAAAGCTCCTTGTGGGGTAGGCCTAACTCTTCGAGTTCATATTCCAACTCATAGATGGAATAACCTGCAGCCTTATGGCGTAACTCTCTGAAGTTTATAGCGTGTATCTATGGTTCATCTCATGCTCATACAATTTCATCGATTGCGGGGTATCACCGAAGGCTTCTAGGCTTCATTCAGTGAGCTTGGGTTTGGCCTCCATTATGATGCTACTTGCGTGATACTAATTTGACAGATGAGGCTGGTGCAAGGTGTCAAACGTAAAGTCTATATGAAGTTCATAGCTCAGACAACTTACGCCATAAGGCTGCAGGTCTGCCTGATTGTTATTAAATGGTGTTTTATTGTACAAATTGGTTGGTTGGTTTTATTGGTTTCAAATAGTATTACTGCCTGATATAAATATTAATATCAATATTATATATTGAATATATACTTAAACTTTATCTGCATAGGAAATAGTACCTGGCATTTTATTTCACAGCATGTGTTTTGTTATAATTAAATCATACTGAACAATTGTCCACCACACTGTAAAATACACCTGTCTTACCTAAGTTAGGTTAAAATTGTTAGATATTCCTCTTTATTTTGTGCAAGTAATGTGTATTATTTATGGTTTACCCACGACACAGGGAGACCTAGTGTGGGACTTGTGCAACTTATATATATCATGTAAATAGTTGTGTGAAATAAAGATTTTCATTTCATTTCATTTTATATTACGGCCACAGCAGTCCGCTCCTGCGTAGACTTAATCTTCAAAGATACAGCTGTCTCGGAGCCTATAGAGTCTGGCAAACGAAAGCGTGACCTGGAGTTTTCTTAAAAGTTTCAATATGGCAACATTATATTATGCTGTCAAAGGCACGTCAAACGACAAAGTGATAGATAGTCACACTCCGTTCCGTTATTCTAAACCTCTGTCTCTCTTTCTACCTGTAACGCTTCCATACAGCAGAAAGAGAGGCAAAGATCTTTTGAATAACTGAACGGAGTGTAGTGATTTATGTTAGTGATACCACATAGAGGTTTTATGAATTCTACCACGTTTTCTCAGGTCACGCTTTCGTTTGCCAGACTCTAGCAAATTTTAGCTAGCACCTACTTAGATACCAACAAGGCAGTGTGCACAAGATAAAAACAATGCCATTGGATCGGCCTGGATTCTGGATTAGCGGGTCAATGACGATAAGGTGACAAAGGCGATCCATCTTAAGGGCTCCGTACCCGAAGGGTGCCAAACGGGACCCTATTACTAAGCCTCCGCTGTCCGTCCGTCCGTCTGTCACCAGGCTGTATCTCATGAACCGTGATAGTTAGACAGATGAAATTTTTACATTTGATGTATTTCTGTTGCCGCTATAACAACACATACTAAAAAACAAATAAAATAAATATTTAAGGAGGCTCCCATACAACAATTATTTCAATACCACATACAAACTTATGAATGCAACTGGTTACGTACATTGAATGTGAAAGTAGCCGCACCAATAACTTTGTAAGCAACATTTTGTTATGTTAAATCCAAAATATGCACTCCACAGCATCCATCCCTACCATTGCACAGTGGTACGGAACCCTTCATGCGCGAGTTAGACTCGTTGACCGGTTTTGGATCATTCTAAAGTTTATGTACCTAATCCTTTTCCTTATAATGGAAAGCATAACTCGTTCGCATAATTCGAAAACTGACGCGCGTATCAAAATCACGAATGACCTATACGATTGCAACGCGTGCAAAAGCACTCGAATATTCTGCGCGGAAAGAATACGTCATGTGCAAAGATGACCGAGATTTGCACTGTAATGAGACGCCATTTTGTTTGAAGTTGCCCCAAGTTCGTCTCTTCCACTGAATGAGCTTTAGTACCAGTACCGATGTGTGAGTAATGAACTAATTATTGGGTGACCCTCAGCCGTTTAAGGGCTTCGCTTCAAGCGGAGTATGTTTCAAGTGAAGCTGAGGGCACCTTGGTAAGTAAAGTCGAGCCGCTGAGAGAATGCGATCCTGACTGCTCAAAAACCATAATTGTTGTACGCATTATGGAAATGTCATAATCGCATTCTAAAAACGGCTGAAGTGTACGTTATGAAACGAATAAACCGCCAGTGGCTCTGTGAGCTGCATGCGCAAGCGTCACAGGAAATTAGCGGTTTTTTTTTTTTCATCTCCCCCCTTGAAGTTTTTAATAATCCGACAGCATTATTTCAATACCACATACAAACTTAAAAATGCACTTGGCTACGGTATGAAAGTAGCCGCTCCAATAACTTTATGGACTACATTTTACGATCTAAAATCCAACCTGTTAACTTTTTACTAAAATTATATGGTTAATGTCAAACTCACGGATCCAACGACACCTCATTTGTTGACATCTGTCAAGCCGTTTGGTCCGTAGCGGATTTTTCACATTTTCAATTTTTTTCGCTCATTTCAGGAAATCCGCTGTTTATGGTTATTTGCCCTATAGTTTTTTATTCCGTCGTTTTATTATTTCCCTAAGTCTACGAGTGGCAACCCAACAACCAACTCGAAAGGCATGTCTTGCTGTATGGATATATACAGGGTGTCTCATTTAAATCGGTCAGTATGGGAAAGTCTGAAACTATAAGACATACGAAGATCTGTTCTTAGGAACCATGTCATCGATTTTAATAAGAAGAAAAACTGCATTCATAAATTTGAAAAAAAACATGTACTCAGCTCGGGAATCGAACCCGGTTGTTTTGAAAAAAAACTTAGACTATTTCTATTTAGATATCGATTGTGTAGGTCTTAAGCAGTGAATGGCTCTAAGAAACATGATGTCTAAAATGAATAAAATGCATTGTTTTCACATACTTTAATTTATTTTAGTAGGTGTTCGAAGTGACCACCACCGTTACAACATTCAACAAGTTCAGCCATGTAAAATTGTCTCTTTGGTTGTTTGTACCTCTTTCTAGTTTTGCAACTTGTTACGACAAGCGGTTTATCGCTTTACATATCATATGGCATTGGCGTTGCATTAAACCATTCCGGAAGTTTTGTTATCTGCGATAATATTAACTTAACATTTTTAAAATTTAACGGTGGTCACTTCGAAAACCTACTAAGATAAATTAAAGTATGTGAAAACAATGCATTTTATTCATTTTAGACATCATGTTTCTTAGAGCCATTCACAGCTTAAGACCTACATAATCGATATCTAAATAGAAATAGTCTATGTTTTTTTTTTCAAAACAACCGGGTTCGATTCCCGAGCTGAGTACAGGTTTTTTTTCAAATTTATGAATGCAGTTTTTCTTCTTATTAAAATCGATGACATGGTTCCTAAGAACAGCTCTTCGTATGTCTTATAGTTTCAGACTTTCCCATACTGACCGATTTAAATGAGACACCTTGTATATATGCGTCATGTTTTACAAACAACAACAACAACATAGCGTCACGTCATGCCAAAAACAAACAAACATCATAACATAACATAAAATTTACGAACATGCACATACATTGCTTCTGATGCCAAACTAAGATACCCCGTGGCGTGGGATCCAGAAACAGCAACGTCACGAACTTGTAAACATCCAAGACATGTTTTTTCTCTTCCTCTCCAGCCGGAATTCGAACCCGGGACCTCTCGCGTGGGAAGCACCAGCCTCGCAACACCACAGAGATCGTCAATGTATCAAAATCCAGGAAATTTTACAAACATCACTTTTGGTTAGGTTTACATTTAGGTTTCTGTATTAAATTTTCGACCTAGTCTTTCTGGGTTAACAGAATTACGCAAGTGGACATAGACATACGTTTATTCACAACAAAAAACACAGGTACTTCAACAGGAAAATTTCTATGACAGGAAAGTGACATGAAGTTATAGAAGACAGCACAAAGGTACGCATGTTTCGTTAGTAAAAGTGCTCCAACTCAGCATATTAGTGCTACAGCAGAGCTGCAGCGCCTTTCAGTCGGAACTTGACCAAGACCCAAGCAGGAACCAAGCAGGACTGCCATGTATCATGAAAAATGTGCTTTTTTCGAGGCGCACGTAAATCGTTGCTGTTAAGACCCGAGACGTTTGTGGAAGACCCTCAAGCGAACAGTTCTGTCGGGCAAGCTGAATGCGGAGCTACCCTCACACTATAACAACCATGACATGGACATGATTAACCCTTTGAGCGTATATCCGCCGGGCGCCGTCAATATTTTTAATAGGTTTCAAATTTTATTAGGGATAGGGCTTCACGCTAGACTGGATAATGACCACTTTCTAAATGTTCCAGGAAACCCGAATGATGAAGGTTATGCATAGTCAGGTCATAAGTTCTGTCACATGTGCAATATGAAATAATTTAGACATGTTGAGGACTGTATTTTGATACACAACTGCATTCGTTTTTACGCCTTTCTCACAGAAATGTACCTCAGTTAAGCCCCAATAAGAGACTCCCAACCAAACCATGAGCGAGGATGGAAAATGACTTCGTTGGACACGCGGAATACGGTTGCTCGCTTCTTCACTGCTGTGTGCGTACACCTTATCATTTTGTTTGTTGTAACTCTCTTCCACGGTGAAATTTTTTTCATCCGAAAAAAGAATTTCCCGATGCTTTTTTCCCGCGTAACGCTTCAACAAAGCGCTGCATCTCTTCAGTCTCAGGTCCATTAAACGAGCGTCCAAACGATGTCCTGTTTTTCTTCGATATGCCCTAAGCCCTAAGTCTTCATTTAACACCCTTTTCACCGTGGTCCTGCTTAACCCCATCTGAAGGGCCAACAGTTTCTGCTTACGTATGGGATTTCTTTGAATTCGCGCCTTCACAGCTTTTATCACTGCTGGAGTCCTAACAGAGCGAGGGCGACCACTTCTTGACCTGTCATCTACACTAGAGTCTTCATTGTATCGTTTTATGGTACGATAAACGAATCTTTTGGTTATATTCAAATTTTTCAGTAAGTCGAAAATCTGAATTGGCGCGTTGGTCGCAACGATGCAACGCAATAACTGCGACACGGTCTTCTTTAAGTGTCCACTCCATATTTAAAAATGAGGAATATTCTAAAACGTCCACATTTTTATTTTCATGAAAAATTCGAAATTCGAATTCAATAAACTTTTTTGTGGCCAGCGTTCTAAATTCAAAAGTTTTTATTGTGTGACAGAACTTATGACCTGACTGTGTATAGGATAGGAATTATCAAGGTTTTGCTACTCTTGTAGAATCTGTATCTCTTGAGATACATAGTATATCCCGTTATTTTATCAATGACCGCCTTTACTAGCAATATACTGCCCTATCTTGCCTAGGTTTGCTGGAAGAAATCTCTTTTTAGAGATAAGCTCGCCTTTGCGCATAAGTGTTCATTTGTTTGTACTCATTATTTACCGTGCAATAAAGTATATTGATATTGAATAAACGGCTCCGTTTCAGCTTGGGCAAAACTACTTTCGTATGTCTGTCCGGATGTTCTCATCTAAAGGTCGCATTTCTCAACGATTCTTGTGAAATTTTGTAAGTAGCTTCGATAATGATACGTTTTTTTGTCGATTCAGAAAACATATTTCAGCCATTTCGAAAAATGCTCTTAATGTCACAAAACTGTTTTAATATGCAATTGTTTTGTCCGGGCAACTTCGTCATCCGGTATACTTCAAGGGGTCTGGTGTGTGAGGGCGAGGTTTATAGAGATTTAATATAGACTGCAAGTTAGGCTTCTGAAGCTCATTGTACTAATAAACATAAGAAACCAATTTAGAGATAATGAAAGGGAACTTTGTAAATACCGTGGTTTAGGTAAAGATTGCCATCATAATAAGTGAGGAGTTTCAAAATCTACCTTCATTATCTGTTCGAACCAGATCAAAAGGTCTACGTGATCTATCCTATATTCCTATGTATAATTTGCCAAGATATAATATCTACTATGGGCAACATAAACGGGAATACATGCTTCCTATGTTGTTAAATGAGCTGCCCACGGATACTGTGTCTAGCCTACAGTGTAAAAAGAGGAGAAAGTATGTCCTGTCAAGGCATTACAAACAGCAGTTTATGATGCCTTGATGAAACATATTTTCTCCTAAGGGGCGGTTGCTCAATATCCAGATAAATTATCGGATAACTTTATTTGACACTTTCCAGGTCCTTGACCTTCACACGCACAGATTCTGTCAACTTACTCAGATAAACAGGCAGATTAACGCAATATTGAAAAATCGCCACTAAGTTACTAAGTACAATAACTACAGTATTGATTTTAACGTATTGTGTTGAAGTAGCACCTATAGTAATAGTGAATTAGTTTAGAATTAGTAAGTAATACAAATTGTTAAGACGCATCGATACGATCTCACGTTCCACATATAAACCTTATATGTAATAATAAGGTTTCCGCGGTTAGTTTACATGTGAACAAAATATAAGTTTTTGTTTTGGACAAATAAAAAATAAAAAACTGTTTTAAACTATGTAAAGATAGACTCACGTGTTATAGCTTACAGAGCCACTAGTAAATAATGGTCTCATCTCACTCACCAGTACTGAGTTGGTGTAGTTGGAGTCGCTGGCCGGGTAGGGCGTGTAGACTGCCAGAGCGATGCAGTTGGCGAAGATCGTCGTCAGGATCATCCACTCGAAGGGTCTGGGTGCTGGTTGAGGAATGCTCTTGGAAACTCGGTGAATATAATAATAACGCATAATTTCTTTATTCATCATCTGCACAGGACCGGACAAGTTGTCACCAAAAGGGACGGCACCCAGTGGTGGGGGGAAACAAGCTGCCTATGATGATGTGCTTTACTGCAGATGAATAATACAAAGAAAAATAAATACACAAATATGATGTATAAAGGCGAAAGTGGATATCAAATTAATGGAAAGTTATTAACCTTGCAATTGTAGGTAGAATACTAAGCAGGCCACTAAAATAATGACTGAGGCTCGACAGACAGAACACGAGTTAGCATTAGCAATAAATAAATGTAGCCCATTAATGTGCCCACCGAGGGGCATATGCCTTTACCCGGATACGAGTAAGATTGAGCCATACTCCACCACGCTGGCTCAGTGCGGGTTGATGGAGGGGTGACGGGCTAGTGACCAACCCGACGGTCAGAAGTTATCAAGCTGCCCTATTAGGGCCTCTGACAAAGCTTTTACGACTACTACTACCGAGTAGCCGGCGCGAGCTAAATGCCACATAGAAACGGACGGGTGTCCGTTTCTATGTGGCATTTATCTCGCGCCGTTTCTATGTGGCATTTATCTCATACAAAATGATTGAGTTGTCATATTAAAAAAATAGCCGAGATCATTTTGTATGACGACCCGAATGGCCGAGTCAGCAGTGACCCTGCCCACGAAGCCAAGGGTCCCGGGTTCGAGTCCCGGTAGGGGCAAATATTTGTTAGATGAGAATGGAGTTTGTACCCTAGTCATGGTTGTTTATCTATCTAAGTATAATATTTGTCTATATAAGTATGTGTATCGTTGTCTAGTACCCAAGATACAGGGAATCCTAGTTTGCGGCTAGATCAATGTGTGTAATTAGTGTCCAAGGTATTATTATAATTATTATTATTATTTTGTATGGAGTTGTCAAAGTTAATCCGGGAATAAGGCTGACTCGCTTTCTATTTGTCGGGTCTAAAATTATTCTCGAAAGATAAAGGCGAGTTATTTTTTTTTACTATAGATATTAACCTATAATTAACAATGCAAATTTGTTCCCTTCTCTACATTGGACCACTGTGGGAGGAGAAGCGCGAAGAAACTTCCACTGAGTATGCAAAAAAGCATGAATCTCTGGTGAACTTTGTCATTTTATACAAATAATCTATGGAATGACACCATTTGACCATTATTGACTACTTCTATGGTGATGAGGTAGAGGCTGTGCTTCCCAAGCGAGTCGTCTCGGGTTCGAATCCTGACTGGAGAGGAAGAAAAAAATCAACAGGTCTTGGTTTACATGTTTGTGTCGTCGCTGTTTCTTTTCCCACGACACAGGGTATCCTAGTGTAGGGCCAGAAGCAATGTGTGTGTGCCTGTACATAAATGTTATGTTATGTCAAAGTTGACTGGAGATAAGTGCGCACTCGCATTCTATCTGTCGGCCCTAAGCCACCAGTCCGTCACGAATCTGGGGCTCAGTTAGTGAAACAGCCACGGGTCAGTCAGAACTTCGGTCAGGTATTTTAGACTCTTTTATCTACACACGTATCATAAACTCTCTTTACTGCGTCCAAAAACCGCACGTTATGACCAGCATAATGGTACTACTTGGTAAAAACTCATTTCTTATCTGAATATTGATACATTATAACTATAATGTATCAATATTTCGACATATTATGACATTCAAATGTCGAACGCCGCCGCCCGCCCGCGTGCCGCCCCTAGTTTGTCTGTGAATTTGGTACTACTGAAGAAGCTTAACAAGTGCAGAGCAATGTTCAATGCCGGTCGAACATGTGGTTTTTGAACAGCACATAACACATCAAAGAGAGCTGATATGTGTGTGTATAGACTAGTGTATGTAACTGTACATAATTAGGCATTAAAACTCTCGCGTGATTAAAACCTTCGGCACGTTTCATAAGCCCACACTCGAGTTTTAATGACCTTCATTCAGTAACAGTCACATAAACTACTATTAATTTTTAATTTGATAAAAGCTCAAAATATAATATAGCGTCACGGCTTTTCCCATACGGGCTGGCAGAGGCATAAAATATGCCCACGTTAAGCCAGTTAATCAATACTCCATTTTGCATTTTAGGGGGCTAGCCCATTGCCGCTGCTATGGAGATTAATAGTAATAAGTGTATTTTGATTTCTCTCCATTTCTCTGTTCTTACGAGAAAGGCTTAGATCTACTCCCACAGCGGTGCAATGTAGAGAAGCGGCAAATATTATGTTTGCTAAGTATGTATATGTATAAGTAATATCTACAGTAATAAAAAAACTTTGACTTTGACTTTGATTAACATTTAATAACTATGTATTTTCACGCATTTACGCTTAGCCTATTTTCCTATTGTTTTAAAGTTATTCGGTACAGCAATTAAATAGTTTAGCTCCATCACGAAAGCCAATATAGCAATAGCTGGCAATAGTTAAATCAAATCATCAGACAATTAACCATAATGATTACGTAAACAAGGCCCCAGTAACTACGGCTAACGGCTAGGGTTGTCGTTCCGCTCTGGCGTCAGTGCGAATTAGCAAAATGTAAAATAAGTTCACATCACAATTCGAATTAATGTACTCGAGCGCAGCTTTAGGCTACGGCTAGGCCGGTTCGAATCATGAATGTTTTGAGTGAATATGCTGCGTGTGATTTGTGTTCGTGTACAGCTGAACATCTACGTTATTGTTAAGTATTTAATTATAAAAAATTTGCTTGCCTGCGTCTCCCAAGAGAGGCTGTTGGGTGTACGACGTCCTCGTCGATTCCTACATCTGTGGTGACCCCGACAGTGAAAATTGAGCAATCTTCGGTAAAATCTTCGTCGAAATGAAGAAATAAGCTGGAATCGCCTTCAATAGTGTTTCCATAATGGACACTTAGGCGCCAAGATGCCGAGATGTCGGTGAAATAGATCCTGCCTTCGGTCGCATATACCAAGTCAACGGAGCAGCAGTGGAAAATACGCAGCACAGCAGCAACCTCATAACCTCAGCTGTGGACCGCAGGTCATTGATCGGTTGATAGCGAGTCATGAAGACAACCCAACAGATAAGATCAAAAATTACGGCGATAGCCAAGAAGAGAGAAGAGTAAGGAACAAGCAAAGCTGTCTTCCTTCCTTCCGAAACAGAAGAAAGTTCCACAGCCAGAGGCAATCATCATCATCGTTATCTGTCATCACATCGAACACCTCGCCATGTCACAGTATAATTACTAGCACATGGAGAGGCCTATCCATGAACGCTGGCGCTGCTTACCAGTCTATTAAGAAAGAGACGATATTGAGAATATCATACAACGACACGTGCAATATCAACCCCCAAATGAACGAGAAACAGAATATGGAGCACCATGGAATAAAAGGCTTGTCACTACATGCTCAGTTAATATCTATATACCCATATATGTCTATGTCTTCGTCTATGTCTCTCCTTTCTACTCCTCGGCATAACACTGCCGCTTACAAACACTCGTTTAGGTTAACGACGATCCGACTGTGAAACGCACATCCCTGCGCTATTAGAGATAGTCCCTCAATTTTCACTTTTAAGACAAGATTGAAACAGCATTTCCTTTCTCTTTCGTGATAGCTACTTTTATATATGTATATATGTTTGATATATATTTTATTTTTGTGCTTTTGTATTTTATTTTATATCTTTTATTACATTATTATGTTTTAGTTGTAAACAATTAGATGTGTACAGTTTTATTGCGCACTAGGACTCTCCTGTTGCACAATTTTTCCTGTCCTATCTGTTTGCTGGTAAAAATCTCTCTTTAGAGATAAGCTCGCCTTTGCTCACAAAATGTTTTGTTACCTTACTATTAAGATTTCTGTGCAATAAAGAATATGAAAGAATATGAAAGAATATGAAAGAATATCTGTCTATTTGATTGAGAACCTCTCCATCAAATAGACCATCATCATCCAACCATCCATTAGGGTAATGTGATGGTGGCGCACCATCAGCGCAGGGTTTTATTTAAGTTATTGTTTTCGGTGAAGTTTCCAGCGCGGTAGTACCGCCGTTAGACTCCCGTCAGAATGTCGAACTGTTTCACTCTAGCTCATAGGCCCCTAGTCTGAGCCCAGCCCTGGTGGGAAGTTCGACACTTTCCAACTCCCGAAATAATATATGATATGAAGACATCCCTTTCCTTGAATTTTAAAGTTTGAAAACTATTTCAACCAACACGACTCGAGTTGCTAATTTTTCCCATATACGTGCCTGAAGTCAAAATCAGATTTAGGGTGATACAGGCCGAATGGGACAGGTGTGACGCTATACCATGGCTCACAGTAAGCCATGGCTCACAGTAACATCAAATATAGATAACTGAAATATACAAGGGGTTGTTTTTAGTCCGTATACTACAAGAGCTGATGCCCGCTCAATATGTGGGGACCCGGACATAGCAGGGAGGGCTGACTCCTGGCCTCCATTTTTTTCCCTCCAGTAAAAAAAAAACGTTGTGACGCTATATTGTTGTGTGTGATAGGTCACTCGATAAGTTTTGAGATGATCGAAATTTAAAAATGGAACCATTTGGATCAATCCAAATGGGTTCCATTTTTAAATCCAATTGGATCAGTCCATATGGGTTTTATTTTTAAATTTCATATCCCTGTATTATACAGCGTGATCAATCCAAATGGGTCAGTAGGGAGAAGTCAGAAACTATGAGAGATAGCGACATCTGTTCCTAGGAAGATGGGCTTCGATTTTAGATTTAATAATAATGGCATATTTTTTTTAAATCTCTCATACACAACCGGTAATGGAACCTGGTCGAAGTCTATGTAAACAATGTGAGGTATAACTTTTGCAAGTTTTTTTCGTTGTTATTGTTGATGGTGCGAATCATAAGTCACAAGGAACACATTTTTAATATTTTTTAAGTAATTGAAATAATAATAATACAATACCTAAATCCAAAATAAATCTAAAACATAAGTGATACATATACCTACATTACTTTTTATTTCTCTCCTGGTGCACGCGCAGCCAGTGTCGGATTATCCCGCTCTCATATGGGTTCTCATGGAGTGCATAGACGAGCTCGTTTTGCGAGGTTTTTACCCTTTCCCAGAATGAGGCCACCCGGGACCTGATGACCGCGAAGTAGTCAGGGACCCTGGCGTCGGCGAACATGCCCGACGCACTACAGTACCGTGGCAAACGCAATAATATGCGGAAGGCGTTATTATATTGTACTCTGAGGATGTTATAAGTCCTCCTGGTGTAGTTGGTCCAGAGTTGGCAAGTGTAAAAGCATAGGCAGTATGCTCTAAATAAGACAATTTTAACATCCTCAGAGCACTTACCAAAACGGCGCGCGAGCATGTTCGCCTTAACCGCCATGGCCCTGCGCTCCCTCTCGATGTCCGCATCATCACTCAGGTTCTCATCCAAGATATATCCAAGATACCTGAACTGCCTCACAACCCGAACTGGTGAGCCATACAAATATACTGGAGGAACCATCTCCGGACCCCTTCCATCAACAAACATTTCTGTTTTTTGGACGTTATACTTCATGCCATTCTTTTCAGCGAACGTTTCACAGATTGTAAGTAGTTTTCTTAGTCCCTTGATCGAGGGGCAGAGGAGCACCATGTCATCAGCGTAACTTAGGTTGTTAAAAAATATATTATTGAACCAGCATCCGACATCGGCGCTCCTCAGCCTCCTCCTCGATCAAGTCATTAACATACATAGGTTGAAGAGATCCGGAGAGGTCAATCCACCTTGACGCACACCGCAATCTAGCCTGTAACTACTAGATTCTGTGTCGCCCCATTTTACATTGTTAGTCTGGTTCCCGTACCAGAATCTCAACAGATCCACGATATCATTCGGTACCTGAGCCTTCGTCATCTTGTCCCAAAGTATACCGTCCCGTCCCGTCCCGAGGTGTACCGCAAGAATCAATATTGGAACCCATCTTCTTTGTGGTTTTTATAAATGACTTGGTAAATGCTATCATCAATAACTCAATAGACACTAACTTGGTCCTATTTGCTGATGATACTAATGCAATAACTTCGGCAAGCAACATAGTCGATCTTAATAGAAGACTAAATATTGTGCTGGCTTGTTTCAAAGATTGGTTCTTGCACAATAATCTAGAATTGAATGGCACAAAAAGCAAAATAATACTTTTTAAAACAACCACAAGAAACACTGAGACCTTGGACATAGCTTATAATAATGAGAAAGTCAATGTCGTTAAGTCACTAAAGTTTTTAGGGGTTCATATTGATGAAAATCTTAACTGGAAGGAGGAGGTGGAAGTGATTGTAAAATCCATTAGTTCCGCTTGTTTTGCTATGAAGACCTTAAGGGATGAGGTCTCTCAAGACCACCTCAGGGCAGTGTATTTTGCATAAGTAGAATCTAAGTTAAGATACAGTATTAAATTTTGGGGTAACAGCTACCAACGCAATATTCTTAGTGCCTTTAGGATGCAAAAGAGAGCAATCAGAGTATTAGCTAGAGTTCCTCAGTGGATCTCATGTAAAGAATACTTTTTGAAGTTTCATGTATTAACTGTCCCTAGTCTCTATATACTTATATTACTGACTACCCTGAGTAAACACCTGAGTGACCTAGAAGGTCCGGTAGAGAAACATTTAAGAAACATTTCCAGGAGGCAGGACATTAAACTTCAGATAATTCAACCTCGCCTAAACATTGCCAAGCAAAATGTTCTTTATCAATGCATAAAATTGTATAATTCATTACCGAAAAATTTGAAAATAATTGACAAAACGAAGATGTTTAAAGGAAAAATTAAAAAATATTTGATGGAAAAATCTTTTTATGACATTAATGACTTTTATGCTGAACCTAATTGTTAGAAAATTTGAACTATTTGTATTGTATAATTTATCAACTACAAGATATGACAACATGTGACATTAATTTAAATAATTGATTTATTCTGAAATTAAATTTAGTAATAATATTAGATATTAAGTGATTTCAGACACAATGTATATTGTTAATGAATTAATAAATAAATAAAATAAATAAAATAAATACCATAGTTTACTAAATCGAAAGCTTTACTTAGATCCAAGAAACACGCGTTTACTGACGTGTCTCTGTGTTTGTAGTAGTTTATGGTGTTTTTCAGACATAATATAGCGGAATCCGTTGAAAGCCCAGGACGAAAACCAAACTGGGCGTCACTGATTCTAACATTTCTCATCAGTTCGGGCTGCAAAAGCCTTTCAAATACCTTGCCCGTTATTGTACCAAGCGATATGGGTCTGTAGTTGCCCAGATTCGACAGATCGCCAGTTTTGTTTTTTACAATTGGGACTACAACAGTCTTCATCAGACCCTCTGGTAGGTAGCTATGTTGTAGGCACATGTTGAACAGCGAAGACAGAATACTGAAGATCGAATCACCAGCATAGTGTATGTGCTCCACGCTCAGACCGTCATGACCGGGTGACTTGCCACGAGTCATGTTTTTGACAACCAGGAAGACATCTTTGGGGGAGAACTTTATCTGACGCTGAGGCGTCATGGAGATCTTATTAGTGACGTCAGGTTTGGTGTCTAGCACTCCCTCCGCAATCTTGAGTGGTTTCACCCTGAAGTGGTTCATAAACATATCTGCTATGAACTTAGTGTCATGTGCACCATTCACACTAACTGGCAAACTCGGCTTATGGTTAAGTTTTTTAGTGGCTTTCCAGAATCCAGAAAAGTTCTTAGATTTTTGATGTAGTGCCAGAATATTCATTTTGATCTTGTTCTGATTATTCTGACACCACTTCAATTTATTTTTAAAGGCTTTGCGACTTTCTACCAAATCGTAATCGTAATCGTAATTAATTAATGTTAATGACGACATTTTGCAAATTATTCAAATTGTGGGCATTTCAGTCTAATGTTTACACAAGATTTCATAGCAAAATGTAGTCTTTATACTTTCAGGATCAATTATACTATCAGTTGCAACTGCGAAACCGGCATGTAAGGACGCTTCCTAGCTGCGTCTGCGACTATGCCTCGTAATTCAGTGTCGACCTAGTTTTCGCAATATTGATACCTGAACAGATTTCGCTATCTCTTATAGTTTCTGACTTCTCCATACTGACCCATTTGGATTCATCACCCTGTATATTTTCTAAAAACAAATTAATTAAAAAATAGAACGCAAGTAGCCCGTTTGCTGGTATAAAAAAATATATGTTCCAGTCATTTTAGTATGACGGTTGCCGCGTTTTTCTTTGCAACGATGGAGCTTAACCGCGAACATTTGCGTGATATGATGTTTTATGTTTTATATTTGGTGTAACTGAAAAACATAGCCTTCAACGATTAGCGTTAGGGGAGTCTGCCCCATCTCGAGCAACTGTTTTTAGATGGTCAGTGAATTTAAAAGGGGTAAAACAAACCTCGAAGATGACCATGGAAGTGGTCGCCCACAAACGGCAGTAACTGCAGAAAAAATATGGACTTATAAAATGATGGTGCGAGAAGAGTTGAGAAGACCCACGAATTACTTACTCGAACACCGAGAAGATTCTTGGCGTCAGTTCGGGGAGCGTTAGCATTATTTTGCTTCAGCATCTTGGAGTGAGGAAGCTTTGTTGTCGTTGGATACTGTGTTTGCTCTCAGACACTGACGAACAGGCCCGTGTGGATTGGTGCCGCGAAATGCGTCTACGATTTGAAACGGAACGTCAAGACGAATCGTCACAGGCGACGAAACGTATCAATACTCAGATAAACGAAAGGCTTTGCTTTAATAGATGTAGCGTCAACTTTGGATTGCGTTCCCTTTTGTTGATGGTTTGGTTTATTTTTACTCTACAGAATTAGGTAATACTCGCCATCTGTATAGTTTATCCTCAACGAAACTCTTCGCTTAAATAGATGTAACGTCAATTTTGTATTGCGCACCTACCCTTTTGTTGATTGTTTGGTTTATTTGGTTTATTTTTACTCTACAGAATTAGTTAATGCTCGCCATATAATAGTTTGTCAGACAAAAACCAACGAACTCCTCAATGCATCGTACAGCATCTGTCAGCCATAACATAAACAAAGGCTGAATATTTCAAATCTAAACATTCGTGAAACATTATTTTAATTAAAAAAGTGATCTATTAGTGAAATTAATTATAAAATTGGATTAGAAAGTCATTTGCCATGTAGTGCGCTATCATACAGAGTAAAATTTACTTGAGAAATCATAAAAACTTAGGCAAATTCATCAGCTACTACAGGTAAATATTAATTGATGTTATTTCGTAGATTTCTTGTATTTTATACATTTTGTTGGGCTCACCTTCAGCGGATGACCTACTCGCTGTTAGCGGATGACCTACTCGCTGGGGCGTCCAAACTTTTTTAGCATCATGTTGGGGTCATTTGATCATCTTCCTGAAAGTTTCAGGGTGCGGAATTCAATAGTTTTTAAGATATAATTTTTTGAAAATCTGAAAATACTTTGTAAAATGATGTAACGCAACGCAAATAATATGTTTAAATCTTGTCTGTGGTCAAAATACATTACCTACATTTCGTTGTACGCATATTTGAAAAGATGAGAATTCTCTAAAAAAAGGAGGAAATGTGGAATCTTTTTTTAAATAATACCTATTTTAATAAAAACGTTCATTTAACTTGCAATTTATGTTTGCTTATTTATTTTACGTCAATCAAAGTTAATTTAGTATTTCTTTCGTAAAATATCACTTTTGATAATAAAAAAGTTGTAAGTTTTGTTTAAAACGGAACGCATTTTGTTGGGGCGTTTTGCCGCGTTTTTGGTTGGGCGACAAAGTAGTAGTCCCTTTTCTAGTAGTTACGCGAATGTTCTATTTTCTAGCCAATCGTTTTTGTATGCATACAAAAACGATTGGCTAGAGTAGGTTATTGTGGCTACTTTTCAATCGGGTTATAGGTTATGTTAGAACGTTGAAGAAGCTAAACCGGAGCGGAGCGTATGCAAACAAAAACGATTGGCTAGAGTAGGTTATTGTGGCTACTTTTC
This sequence comes from Argyresthia goedartella, assembly GCA_949825045.1. Classification (NCBI taxonomy): domain Eukaryota; kingdom Metazoa; phylum Arthropoda; class Insecta; order Lepidoptera; family Argyresthiidae; genus Argyresthia; species Argyresthia goedartella. Next base: position 23,060,650 of record OX463834.1, read on the forward strand.
AATCGGGTTATAGGTTATGTTAGAACGTTGAAGAAGCTAAACCGGAGCGGAGCGGAGCGCAGCGTATGCAAACAAAAACGATTGGCTAGAGTAGGTTATTGTGGCTACTTTTCAATCGGGTTATAGGTTATGTTAGAACGTTGAAGAAGCTAAACCGGAGCGGAGCGTATGCAAACAAAAACGATTGGCTAGAGTAGGTTATTGTGGCTACTTTTCAATCGGGTTATAGGTTATGATAGAACGTTGAAGAAGCTAAACCGGAGCGGAGTGGAGCGCAGCGTATGCAAACAAAAACGATTGGCTAAAGTAGGTTATTGTGGCTACTTTTCATGTTAATTTTGATGATAGCATTATGGAGCATTTGTGGAGGAGAAAGGTGTCGAGGCAGAAAAATGACCCTTTCCAAGAAAGCAACTAGGCATTTCCGCGCGTGGGGGGGGGGGAGTAGTAGAGGGGGGGGGGGATCTACCCCTTCCTTCTCCCCCCACTTAAAGATCAAGGTCAGTCTACATTTTGTTTTATTTTAACAACATAACCTCAAAACTTTAAATACTCATATCTCAGAAACTAGGCATTTCCGCGGGGGGGGAGTAGTAGGGGGGGCATCTACCCCCCTCCCCCAACCCTCCCTCCCCCCTCAGGGTCAACAAAGTAGGTCATCCGCTAAAGTCCTTCCGCGTATTTACAATAATTTATTTATTACAAATTTGTCCAAGAAATATCGATAGTGATGTAAAAGAAATATTATCGATACATTGTATAGTCAGAAATGATAGTGCTTAATTACAATTATTTGATCTGTGTTTATGAACCATTTCCACAAAGTAACATTGATGTGTGATTAAATATTACCCTTTTAATTTTAGATTTCCTCGTGAAACACATTTCTAAATGTGTGGATTGCGGCGGTATCTTGCGTGGACGACAAAAGCACGTGCGAATTCTCAAGAAGATTTTACTGCAGAATTATTTTACCAGCAATAAAAAAAAAATGCAGACTAATACAAACTACTTTACCAACACTAATATCCCGCTCACATGTGTAATTTAGAGTAAGAGCTCATTTACACGGGATCCGAAATTCACGATTCGTCAAAATATCCCAATAGACATTATACTCGTAGACTGTTGCTGATATTTTTCAATATATTGTACTGATGTTTTACTTCGTCACGGGTATTGTGTAATTGAATCGTAATTTGTGATAATATTAATTGAGGGTGTGTAAATGAAAATGAGTGTTTCATTTGTTTATTTTTGACTTTATTATGTGTGTTTTTTATTGATTATATATTTTTTTTTATTGTAATAATTTATTTCGGAGCACTAAAGGATCCATATTGTGTTTGTAACTGACAAAATACTTAATCACACTCAATTCAATCTATTTAATATAAATAGGCCTGCCTATGGCACGGCTCAGTTTTCCACGCACTGTCACAAACAGTCTCACCATTCACCCAGTGTTTGGGTATTGGGCCACCGAGCCGACTTGCAATGGCCTCTAGGATACTGTTGCTCCTGCCACGCGTTCTGTTTCAGTAGGAGGCCGTTCTCTTACGTATCATGGCATGGAATCCATCAGTACGCGCCTCAACAAACATGCCCGTTGCACTACAGTAGTGTGGCAGGGCCAGCCTCAGCAACCATGTTATACTGGACGAGCAGGGCATTCTGTGGCAGGACGTTGAGAGTATTTTGGGTATTGTTGACCCATAGGCTGTACGTGTAGTTTGATTGACAGTGTGCCTTGAATCCTACAAGACAACATATTCGCCCAAACTGCTAAAGCGCTGCGCTCCCACTCTATCACTATGTCATCCCTCAGGTCCTCAGTCACTATTTGACCAAGGTATTTGCAATTGGTCATTGAGGGTATGCAAATAAATAATCACTTCGACTTTCTTTACCGATATTATTTAAACAGTGATCATAGGCAAATACCAGTCTTCTAAAATATCGATCTACCTACCAATTTTGTCGATTGCCGTTCTTATATCGATACTTATCCCATCGCTGGTTGTCACTAAAATGGTACGCGAAAATGTCCTGCCAAAACTGTTTCGGTTTCAGTCATACAAAGTAAAACGGTCGTATGAGTAAAGAGTGTCAGTATATTAACTCCTGTTCATGGAACATAGCCCTTCCTCTATTTACTTACTTACCGCCTTATTCATAAAACTTATCAAACCTATAATAGCTAAAATGTGCTTTGTCCTTTTCTCACAAACACAAATTTCAAAGTGACAGACAAAGACAAACGAATTATAACGACATTATAGTTAAAATAGGTTTATTAGACGTTTATGAATAAGGCAGTTAGTCTGTGTATCAATTGATCCGGATAATAAGAGACAGTTGCCACTATTTTTCAGAAGAAGTTGCCGACAAAACTGTAAAGACCTCGTAACGTTGGTGAAAAAATGGTGGCTAGTTTTTTTCCTCGCAGCGGGCATGTGTCGACAACAATGATAGGAAATCATAGATCTATTAACTCGGAATGGTATACAACAGTATCTAGCATTGCCAAAAGTTTTCCAAGCTCTGCGAGAGAGGAGACCAAAGACCGAGCTTCGGGGAATCATGCTGCATCACGACAAACGCTTCATCACATACGGCCCTCAGAACAAAGGCGTTTCTTGAGGAATCCGGTGTTGAAACCTTGCGCCGTCCACCGTACTGTCCTGATTTAGCTCCCTGTGATTTCTTTTTGTTTGCAATAGTCAAGGAAAAATAAAAGGTTTTTTTTTTCGTGTGCCGAAGCGGCCGTGGCTGCCTCATCATCATGCTCAGCTGATGTGAGCTGAGCATGATGATGACCCTCTGCTGGGCACAGGCCTCCTCTCTGTAGCGCCAACCCCTGCGGTCCTGTGCCATCGGCATCCATTGAGATCCTGTCGACTTGAGTATGCTTGAGTCGTGGCTGCCTACGAACGAATTTGACGACCTGAATGGCCGAGACGGCAGTGACCTTGCCTACGAAGCCAAGGGTTCGAGTCCCGGTGGGGGCAAATATTTGTTTGACGAGAACGGATGTTTGTACCCTAGTCATGGTTGTTTATCTATCTAAGTATAATATTTATCTATATGAGTATGTGTGTCGTTGTCTAGTACACAAGATACAGGGAATCCTAGGTTGGGGCTAGAACAATGTGTGTCAATAGTGTCCAAGGTATTATTATTATTATTATTATTGTTATTATTATATAATTACAAATTTCGAACCTATTGGATCAAGACTGGCAAAAGTATTTTAATCGTTGGTTCAGGCGAATGGAACTTTGCATAGTGAATGAAGGAGAGAATTGCGAAAAAATGTTAAATAAATATCGTTAATATCTTGTATAGTTTTTTCTTGTCTCAAAATTTATCGAGTTACCTATGTATAGGTAGTTATATAAGTATACAATTTAAATAATTTCCAAAAGAAATACACACTCATCAAAATACATAATTGATCCTTTTGGATTGGATATTATTTTTGCCTAACCTAAACGGATAAACTCTCTTTTAATAGTGTTGTTATTATCACTGAAACAGTAACATTAATACCAAAATTTACAGTTCTATCTAATAAATTATCCAACCTCAATCCGAAGTATATTATTGTCAAACTAATATTACAGTCGTTCCCCGTATAGGTATTTGTTCACCCCGCAACCCGCACACCCGCACACGCGCCACCGGCACGGAATCCCATATAGTTTCACAGAACCGAATTGATTGGATAGGTCACTTTCTGTTTAAAAACTAAAGATAGGTTTATTATGCCACAACGTCATAACAAAACCGGTAGCCGAAGCGAAGCGGAGGTTCATAGAAGCGAAATGGTCACTGTCTGTTTGAAAACTAAAGAGAGGTTTGTTAGTTAGGTCATATTGGTAATATCTATTTAACCATAATATATACATATTTGTTCTGATATTAGTTTTAAAGGCGCTTTTATATTTTTATGGTATACAATAATAAATTAAAAGTAAAAAAAGGCTTAATTAAAAAAAACAATAATTTGCTATCTATTTTACAGAATTAATTTATTGAATTGACATAAGATGTACGTCTCACAGTAAGCAAATCAGAATAAATTGTGTGATGTAATTATTTGATGGGTTTGATTCAATTTAAAGTTTATTTTTCTTCTTTTTAGAATTAATCTTCTTTTCAAAAAAAAAAATCCTAATTTTCATTTTTATTAATACGGAGACCTTCTAGTGATTGGGGCGGGGCTATGAAGATAAATTGTTAGATATCACATAGTGAAATCGAGTGATAACTGGTATTCCGTGCCACCACAACCCTTTGAGGTATTAGGGAAACTCTGAAGTCACTTTAAAAAAAATTAATCTAGAACCAAAGGACATGTCAAGACAAATCAATCGCGCCCAAACTCGATAGGGTTGCGTTGTTTTGTTACAGATTTCCCATGGCCACCTTCCGTCTCCATCATCAGATCAGCTCCATGTCATCAAAACACTGCATTGTCATCTAATTTACATATGCATGCAACATTTCAGCTCAAGCGGAAATCGGGAAATGGGTCAATTATGACCCGAAAGATTTGACCCGAACATACGAAATACATACAACATACATTGCAAGTTAATTCAAAGCTTTTAAAAAGGAAAATAGTGAATTTCAACAATACTTCATTGAACACGAATTGATGAGATTTTAATCATTGTGTGAAGGATTTCTAATTTATTTGTAGCAAATAAGTGCATTTCTGGTGGGCGTTTAAACACTTACCGTTATAATAGACTTGCTGGTATTAATTTATGGCTAGTATTTAATCGAACATCAAAAATAATGATTTTCACAGCAAAAAAGGATTAGCAAAAACACTTTTTATGTTTTAAGTATTTTTGTTGTTCTTACATGTTCAAACTAATACGGAGGATCCACCTAAGCTGCCGCAGTATTTTGCCGTGATATTTGGTGTAAAAATCAGTATTTTTGATGTGCAGTTTAATATTTTCCTTAATTTATTATATTCTTGACAACACAGGCTCAAAGGATAACAGGCAAATCAGGCACTAACATAGAGTTAGCGATGGCGTTATATACATCAAATCTATGGAATGCCAAAGAAAGTGCCAACTTGCTTTTTATCTTTGTTGTCACTAGCGAGACCGAAAAATACTTGCTGACGACTCGGATACAAATTTCTCGGTCACTGTGTCCGAATTGACACATTTGATACATTATGACCATAATTTACCAAATTTTGTCAAATTATGACATTAAATTTCGAACGCCGACGCCCGCCTGCGTGCCGCCCCTAGTTTGTCTGTGAAGTTGGTTGGTACTACTGAACAAGCTAAACAACTGCAGAGCAATAATCAATGCTACAATGCCAGTCGAACAGCGGTTCCTGAACACATCAAAGAGAGCTTATGATATGTGTGTAGATAAACTAATGTATGTAACTGTACATAATTAGGCATTAAAACTCTCGAGTGATAGTATTATGAAATTCGCCTTCGGCTCGTTTCATAAACCCACTCTCGAGTATTAATGCTCTCCATTATGCAGCAGTCTCATAAACTACTATTAGAAGCCGCCCGCGGTTCCGCTTCTTCAATCTCGTGTAAAAATGGTCAGTCCTGTTAACCTCCCTAATATTTTCATACAAACTGTAACACCCGCTTCTCCGCATTACCGGGGCGAATTTCGATAAAAACTTTACTGAACTGACGTCTCACATCTTTAAACTACCAACCTGCCAAGTTAAAACAGCTAGTAGTATGTCAAATGGTTTTTTAATATACAAACAAAGTTCCTCTCCCAACCCCCCCCTTTAGCGGGGGGAAATATGAAAAATACCGTTGCTTGGTTGATGTATATTTTAATTTTTTAATTTTTTTAATACCTTGGACTCTATTTACACACATTGATCTAGCCCCAAACTAGGATTCCCTGTATCTTAGGTACTAGACAACGATACACATACTTACATAGATAAATATTATACTTAGATAGATAAACAACCATGACTAGGGTACAAACATCCGTTCTCATTAAACAAATATTTGCCCCCACCGGGACTCGAAACCGGGACCCTTGGCTTCGTAGTCAGGGTCACTGCCGACTCGGCCATTCGGGTCGTTCTAATACCTATAAAATTTCAGCTTTGTCAAGTGGTTTTTGATTTTCAAACATCAACCCCCCTTCCCCTTAGGGGATGAATTTCACCGAATCCCTTCTTAGAGCTACCGGACCCTATTTAAGGGCTGAACATAGGCCAATGGCATTGAGAATTAGACAAAGAAAACAAATACCCGTCGCATCGCGTGGAAGCAGACTGACGCATGCTCCCGCGCAGAGCCCCGCGGGGCAGCCCGAGCTCCGAGACCGAGAGAATTATAGAAAATATTACTAAACTCCCTTTTTTTACCTATTTTTGCGTGTAAGTTTCATATAGGAAACTGATTTCGTCTCCGAGCGCTTGTTCATTTAGTTGAATAATAATGCATTGCGAAAAATATTTTTAAGTATTAAATATAACAGATATCCGGTAATTTTAAAAGTCCATTCTTATCTCTAATAGATCTTTTATAACATATATTTATCCTACATTTTTATGTCGTTTAGTTTAGCCTAGAATTGAAGCTCAAGATGCATTTCTGGCCATATTTAATCCCTTAAGAAACCACTGTACAAAGTTTCACGTCTCTAAGACCAGGGATTTAGGCTTTTCGTTGATATATCAGTCAGTCAATCAGTCAATAAATCAGGAATTCGATTTATATATACGATATACTCCGAGCTCCGTGGTCAAATGGGTTTCACGCTTGCTTCTCACACAGGAGATGCAGATTCGATTCCTGACCATGTACCAATGAGATAATTAAATTATCTTAAGAACATTATCGGACGTTCAGTGTTTCGGATGACACGTTAAGCTGTCGTAAAAACAATTCACCAACCCGCAGTGCGCCAGCATGGTGGATTATGGCTTACTCGTATCCGGGAAAGGCCCGTGCCGCTCGGCGGGGACCTTAATGGGCTACATTTATCATTTATTTATATGATATCCTCGTTAGCAGCTAGATAAGCCATTCTGGCAGCTCGCCAGCGCAATATCGTTCCATTGCAAATGGTACCTAAAAATAGAGATCAATATACGATTTTTTGATTTGTGGCGTATTTTGATCGGGGTCAAACGAGTTCATATCTAAGTTATTGGTTTAATTTAGCATCGGCGTGACCAAGTGACCAATTTTCACGGTCAGAGATATTAAACAAACAGGAATTCAGCGTCACGCCTTTTTCCATACGGGGTGGCTGAGGCACAATTGTGCCCACGTTTAGCCTGCTATTCAATACTCCATTTTGCATGACAGGGGGCTAGCCCATCGTCGCAGCTCACGATTTTCGCCCACGACAGACCGAACGGGACGAAGGCAGTATTTAAATTTGGGGTTTGAGGTTGTTTGTATGTGTGTGTGTCTCCGTTATTATGTGGAGACCTCTGTGGCTTTGCGGTTGCGGGTCTGCCTACCATGCGAGAGGTCCCGGGCTCGATCCCCGGCTGGGGATAACGGGAAAAAAACTCCACCGTATTTTCTGTTTCCCACGACACAGGGTATCCTAGTGTGGGGTCAGAAGCAATGTATGTGTCTGTTTATAAATGTTTATGTTATCATTTTCCTGGGAAACTACTAGACCGATTTCTATGTGTTTTTTTGCAATAAACGGCAATAATTTCATAGCAGGTTCTTAAATATGTTTTACGGTTGTAGATTTCCAGGGGGTGTTTCAAGAGCTTGGATGGTTGACGTTTGAGGGCTTTTCGGCACGTTCCTTGGCCACCATTATGTCATTGACTTGCTCCATCTAGTTGCCCCAAGTGACCCGCCTATCTCCACGTTAACCTTGCGATCTTATATATTTATTTGCAAAGGATACTTCCACTCCACAATATCAATGCAGACCTTCCGCACGGGGTTCTTCAGCGTCAAACAGAACAGCGCTCTTTTCGGGCGCTCCTGAACCACCTTGGGGCCGCGGCGGGGCGGCTTGCGGGGCGCGGGCGGCGGCTCCGCGGGCGGGGGGGAGGCGGGCGGCGCGGCCGGCGTGAGCGGGGTGGGCGGCTGCTCGGTACTCATGGTGGGCTGCGGAGAAGAGAGGAGAATGATTATAATGTCCCTTTTTCTGTTAAATCCGCAGAAGCTTAGAAACCTACTGTCAAAGATAAATACAACTGGCACTAACTGAAAATCAGCGCCCACCTTCAGCATAATGCTGAGTTGCTTTTGCACACAAAAGACACACCGTGACCCTACCGCCTGCTGTGTGTTGATGTATATAATTCTGTATTTGACAAGGTATTCCAATAGATCTAGAAACGTGTCTCAAGCTGACCTATTTCAACAAACTCGTCTGACAGTGTCATAATTGTATATTTCCATCCGTTGTATTTATAAAATGTCCATTTTTTTTTGTTAAAAAGACAGCATTTGACTATAACGTCACATGCTAGTATTTCATAGAACTCATTAACAAATTACCGTTTTGACAATTCCTAAAAAGTATATTTTTGACTAGCAGTCAAATAACGTATTGTATTTTATTATTGTCTTTTATTTATGTAAGGTTTGTTCATTTGTTTGTGTGCAATAAATGCTATTTACTTGTGTGCAATAAATGTTATTGGTTTGTGTGCAATAACTGTCTTTCTTTCTAACTAGAAAAATTACATTTCAAGGATCGCCAACTACAATACACAGCTTTTTGACACAATTCCATTACACGATCACGCACGATCGCAATCGCGATACCATTAAAAACACTTATGATTGGTGTTGCTGATTTTATAAGGCATTAAAGGCTGCTGATAAAACCAATTGATTGAACTTTATTTATTAAGAATAAAGTTGCTAGAATATTAAGTACCGGTAAAAGGAAGCTAATTGGAATTGAGGGGCTGATTGGAACTAATACAAAATGCAAAGATTTGGCTCCATTTTCTATAAGTTCCAATTACCCCTCAATTCCAATTAGCCCCCTTTACACCTTGTTTAAAAATATATCCTTCATATTTAAAACAAGATGTATTGCGGCAAATCTATTTAAAATTCATCAAAATCATTGGCAAACGTGTGAGACTAACAAATCCGCTTTTCACTCCACTGTTAATCAGTAAACCACAAAGTATTAACAGCGTGTGTTTAACAGCCGACCGCTAACTCTAAACAGGCACTAAGCCTCCTTCTATTAACTAGCTGATACTTTCATAGCTGAAAGCACAGATGTCTGCTCAAATTAAGTGCTGCTCAAATGTCAGATTTAGCGAGAGACAGCCACAGCATGACTATGACTGCCGTCAAACTTTGAGTTATTGGTCGTGTATCCGTGGCCATGGTTCACAGTAACATCGAAAGATAACTGTTAAATGCAATACACAGGGATTATTTTTAGTCCGTATACCACACGAGCTGATGCCCGCTCAATATGTGGGGACCCGGACCAGGCCTCCGTCACTGAATGTACTTGCGCGCTATAATTACCAACCGCCCGCCCGAGCTCTCGGGCAGCCCGGCTATGGCCCGGCTGCCCAAGTCAGTATGGTTGTCGCAAGCCAAGCGCACGCACGTTTTCAACTGTGTTCGTATCGTACGAGTATCTGCGATGCCTTCTTTTTGTGCTGTAGATGGGTGCACATCCAAAAACAGAAGGCACAAACACCTCACCTTTTTCCATTTACCTTTAAACGAAGAAAGGTAAGTGATACTATTACTACATTAGCTTGCCTTTCAGACACAGATTTACATATTTTTGTTACATAGAAACGTCATAAAGTCATTTGGCGCAATTATTGTAGTATTCATCCACGGCGGCAGCGGCGCGTGACGTAGCTGTTTGCATCCTTCACTTTCATCGGGGCTCTCTGCTGAAAGATAAAGATGCAGATAGCTACGTCACGCGCCGTCGTGGATGACTACTACTAAACCTACCTACCAAACTTCCAACCTTAGATTATTTATGTGATGTAAACGTAAATTACAAACAAACACGGGTGATTCGGTTTTATGAGATTTGTAAAATAGTAGGTAGTTTATGCAACTGTCATATATTACTATTTTTTACTTAGTAGGTAGTTTATGCAACTGTCATATATTACTATTTTATATATACGAAGAACAATTTTAAACTACCACCTATAGACAGAACATATTCATAGTTCTCAATAACAAAGACACAAAAAGTTATGTTAATTTATTTTTATCGAAGAGGCAGCCCTGCGATTAGTGTGAGATCGCGCGGTGCGAGGCGATCACAACTGTACGCTTGAGCATTTAGGCACATTTTAGCATGCAGCGGTTGCTGACGCGACGGAGTAGGCTATTATTGCAGTAGGTATTGGAAATTTCCTACTGAGTGAAATATCTGTTACGTAGTAACTATTTAGTAGTCTGTGCCCGGACATAGCAGGGAGGTCTGATTCCTGGGCATGGGTAATTCCATTTTTCTCCCCTCCAACATTTTTTAAAATAATAAACTTGTATCCGTGCGTCTTTTTTATCTAACAATTCTAAGGGATACATAGTAGGAAAGTTAGGTATAGAGCTACATATAGCGCGAAGCTCTAGCCCTTACTTTCTTTGTTGATTAATCAGAATGCGATCATAGTTGATGTCATGATTGATAATATCGTAGGAAAGTGAGGTACAGAGTTATAGAGTGCCGCACCACCCGCCGGCACGTGTATCGCGCCGCAATCCAACACGTGTGTGCCGCCACTCACCTCCACTCGTGTAACGCCAACTACCTAAGTAAGTGCTCAGAGAAAACCCCGACAAATTATGTGCAGGACTTGGACTCTACTACATTACCGGCTTAACCAAAAAGTAAAGAACATTTGCTGTCCAAATAGTTAATTTGTAGGTCTTGTAAATAAAATTAGTTGTGGTTGGTATGATGGGTACAGCACTATTGTAATTATGGTGGGAAATCATTCAACCATTAGTCGGAACGATTTGAATAGAAGTGTTGAAACAGATCTAGACTTTCATAGTGGGATAAAATGCAAATTTATTCTATGCAATGTTCCATATGCCTGTAATTTAACCGAACAACAAAACAAATGTGTGCATAGAATGAATATTTCATTTATTTAATTTAACGTGTCTTCACAGCGATTCTATTTTATTTTTCGACATAAATAATTTTATTCAAAACTTTACTTTACTTTACGTTGTACCTGTCTAATGAATATAGAACATTAGTTGCAACATTGTAAGCAGATAAAATATGCGACGCAGCAATAGGTGCAATAACCAAATTCAATTTGACATCAGCTGTTTTTATTGAACAGACTAATCAGAAACCTGCTTATGTTAAGCAGGTATCCATGACATGCACCCCTATTGGGACTCCACCGGTATATAATACTTTGCATGCAACATTGGAATCTGTTCCTAACAATTTAAATTAAATTCTAAGACAACATAGGAACACTCTGGAAAAAAAACTCACAGTACTATGAATAGGAAACAAAATATAAGCCCGCCCATTCGAAAAATACTGGCTATACGCTACACAGAATGGCTTCATTCCACCTTTATACCTAAAACTAGTACAGCAAAAAGTTGTAATGAATACCGCACCATCTCGCTGATGAGCCACGCCCTCAAAATCTTTTTGATGGTTATTCACAAAAGGATATACCGGTAATTTGAGGATAATATATCAGACACACAATTTGGATTCCAAAATGGCTACGGTACATGAGACGCATTCTTTGCCTACCAAGTCCTGATGCAACGATGCTGGGACATAAATCAAACCGCAAGCTTCTGTTTCATCGATTACGAGACGGCATTTGATCGAGTGAAACATGATAAACTTATCCAGATCTTGGAATAATTTTTTTTTGTGTTAACACAGTAAAGCTATTGTTGTCGTATGATAATAGTGATTTACAGTTTGCCGGGCTACACATAACAGACTCTGCTACCTTTATGGATTCCAACTCATCTAATATTTTTGACGTATAAAACCCTGTAGAGTGTTTAAAACTTTACTGGGGTTTGTGATAACTCGCAATTAGGCATAAATATACGTTTTGAAAGTGTCCACAGCATTGTACTCATAGTATATGGCAGCAAGGTGCTTAAGATAAATACACCAAACATATCGCAGTTTAAAGTTACAGTATGGCTCAATATAAAAGATTATAAAAGAAAAGCACATTAAAGCATGGAAATAAAAATAGGAGCTAACTGTGTTTTTAACAATTTTTGTAAACATTGCTCAGATTGTACGGGGATTGCTTTAGAGCGATTGTCTTTCCCTATGAAAATCTTCCAATTAGTAACCCAGTCAAAAGTGTAGTTGTTAGTCTTGATGAACTGGCGAGCTTGGTATAACAGTTTTCTTGCATTGTGGGACAGATGCTCTGAGATATAAACCACCAAACATCGTCCTGGGAGACCAATGTGCACTGAGTTCAGTTTTTCGGCCGGTCTCTTATCTTTATTTGCGGGCTTCATTTATTAGGTCCGTCTTGGTCTATACTCTGGCAAATTCAGCAATGATCAATTTATTTTTATCTGTTTTACCTGGCAAGCGGTAGACGTCGCGTAGCTCCGGTGGTGCAACATCTATTCCGACATTCTATGTTATGGCTGTCACGATATTTGTGAGCTCCTCTAGGGCTGTTTTGTTTAGAATGCAAGATTTGCGACTCTAGGCTAACCAGATATCAACTTGTAGAAATAGAACATTATGATGGTAAAACTGGTTTGATTAATAAAGTGCGATCTGAAAAAGCACATGTCACTAAGTCAATCCCCCAAGGAAGTGTACTGGGGTGCATTCTCGTTCTGCTCTACATTAATGACTTGCCTAAACAAATTAACCATTCATCCACTCTATTTGCCGACGATATATCAATAGTTATACCTTGCCAAAATGCCACCGACCTCAACGAACTTCTTCAAACTACATTTGATACATTAATTAACTGGTTAAATGAACACAATTTACAAATAAATTATTCCAAAACAAAACTATTACAATTTAAACCACATCAAAAACGTCCCTTAGAAATAAACTACTCATATCTAAGTAATAAAATCGAATGTGCTAAAACTTACCCTTTACTAGGCATTAACATAGATAGCAATATAAACTGGAAAGACCACATTGCAAATATATCAACCAAACTATCAAGATTCACTTACGCGCTGCTCGAATTAAAGAAATACACAGATGTGAAGACTGCTCTCTCAGCATATTATGCCTATGCTCACGCGTGGCTACAATATGGTATAGTGGTATGGGGAAACAGTACCAAGGTACCAAACTTGTTTTTATTACAAAAGAAATGCGTCAGAATAATTGCTAATATAGACAATATGACTAGCTGCAAACCCTATTTTAAACAATATAAAATACTTACACTAACTTCTATCTATATATTAGAAATCAGCAACTTTGTAAAAAAAAACTTACATATGTTCCCAAAATATTCCCGTCCAAATAATTTAAGACCTAAAAGCTACTTATCCTGTCCCCAGACAAAACTTAAAATGATACAATGTGGTCCCTTTACCATGGCTACAAAAATATATAATAATTTACCCAAAAATCTCCAGGAAATGGAAGATATAACAAAATTTAAAAAAACTTTTAAAATGTTACCTCGCCGAAAAATGCTACTACGTGCTGCAGGAATTTTTCGAAGATAAAAATTATTAGGAAAATAAATTTAGTCTCTTTAACCTGTGAACAGCTGATCGGGTCAATGTAAAAGTTATGTGTATGTGTAGATAAATTTGTTATACCCTGTCAGGGTGCATGTACCCTACATACATTTTCCACCTGTAGTGTGTATTGTACATGTTATATGCAAATAAATGAATATGAACATGAATATGAATATGTTGTCGGTCCTTTGTCTTTTCTAGTTGAATTTTGTCGATCTGCTTTTGCATGTCTTCATGTGTAGCATTCATGTAATCGACAGTTTTTTCAATTTCTTAGTTTGATTTTTGAATATTTTGTCGCTTCATTTGCTCCAGGTCATTTCTCAGTTTCGCGAGGAAGTCGTCATTCTCAGTTTTACATACCGCTAGCATACTCTTTATTTCCTCCTTCAATTCTTTCAACTCTGCAAGCTCATTTCTATGAACCTCTTCGATGCATTTTTTCAATTATTTTGGCGAACGCTAACGTAGGGATGTGCGGCTAAGCGATAGCTGTAATGTTAACCTAAGAAATAATCACAGACTACTTGCGCCCCGGTTTAGACTCGCGAAGGTTAGCAATTCTTTCAAGGGTCAATGCATTCTCTACTACAACAAGATACCTCTGGAGATCTTGAAATTGCCATTTGAGCAATTTAAAATCCATGTTAAAGCGACTTTGTCGAAAAAGGGATATTACAATGTTCAAGATTACCTAAATGATAGGTCTGTATGGGGTTAATCTGGCTCAACACAGACCTTGCTGTTAATAATTTTGTAATTATTTATTCCTGCTTATTAATTATGATAATGACTAAATATTATAATTTGTATTAGTTAAGCATTAGCAATTTTTAAAAAGAGATCTAAAAATCAATCTGTGGGAGTTTCTACGCCCTTCTTCTCCCACAGTGATCCAATGTAGAGAAGTGGCAAAAAATGACGATTGCTAAGTATATGTAAATATCTACAGTAATAAAGACATCATTTCATTTCATTTCATTTCATTTCTAAATCAGAGTTTCTTCTCCATCTTTTCAATATATTGAAAAATCCGCGCTAGCCCAGCTACCTTCGACACCACTTTCAGTAGATCGGTACCGGAAATCTCATACGGTTTCACTCATAGCCACTCCAAGGCATTGCACCTCGGCATATGGGCACTTACACTATAATAACAGTCCCACTCTTGTCTCATTCAAAAACCGGGTAATAGAGCACTTCCTCTCTCTTTCATGAGAGTTATACGCTCTATATCATTATAATATATTAACTATATTTGCAGGTATGTATTGTATTGAGTAGTCTGGTATTTATGTATTTTAGTATAAATTAGATATCGTGCACTGCCTACCCTTTCGTGATACATTTCCTTTTCATGCCTTGGTTGGCTGGAAAAAATCTCTATTTAAATATAAGCTCGCCTTTGTACAAATGTTTTCTCTTAATGTAACCTTTTAAATTGAATATGTGTGTGCAATAAAGAATTATGAATTATGAATTATGAATGAATTATGAAAGACGTGTCACAACATATCATATGAGCCCAAACTCGTTGGGTTTACAAGTACATATCCCAGGATTCCCTCCCCACCTTTGAGCTCCTCACAGACCATCTCGATGGTATCATATTATTGTATTGCCATCTGAACTACACATACATACCATGTTTCGTAATGATAGTAGAACTAGAAGAGGGTCAAATTTAACTTGCAAGATTTGTTTAGCATTCCCTCTCCAACCTTCGAGCTCCATCATCATGATTCGAACCGGCATATCCTGTGTGAGAAGCAAGCGTGAAACCCATTAGACCACGGAGCTCGACGCGATGCAAAAGCTATTAAAAATCCTAGATGACAGAATTACATGATATTGATAAGGCTACGGGAATACAGGCCTCATTTATTAATGTACTAGCATCAGCTAGTACATAAGTACATAGTAAAAATAGCTTGTGCAATTACAAAATTATTAACATAGCTCATAAACTATCTCTGCGGTAAATTAATACGTTAATATAACTTATAAACTGCAGTTTTAGCGTGATTGAGGCACACACACACACACAAACATCCATCCATACTTTCACATTTAGAATATTAGTTGGATTTAATTGCATATTGATTGAGAATCAACCGCACTCAAGCTGGCAGCAATTCGATGCCAACTATATGTTAATATTTTTTGTGTGGTCAAAATCGTTATGTAGTAAATATAAATTTATCAATGAATCCTATTGCATTGAAACACGTGTATTTCCTAACATATTGAAATAATAAAAGTATTACATTTTTATACCGATTTCAACCTTCGGATATTATTAGTTAGTTAGTGTTATGGACGTTTCGGCTTGGTTCTAAAACCGGCAGCGTGATGATATCATTCCGTGACGAAACACCTTTGCGTTTACGTTTGTTCGCGGATGAAGGTACAGTCGACAGCACACCATGCTTCAATTTTATGTGTTTTTAACAAGATAACTCCATCAATTTCTGGAGAAGGGCTTAAGATGTCTAGTGGCGATTCTTGCCGATAATTTCCGAAACACTGAACCGATTTGTAATAAAGAACCAGTCTATTACAAATAAAAAACGGTCAAGTGCGAGTCGAAATCGTGCACGAAGGGTTCCTTACCACCGTACAATGGTAGGGAGGTGTGGAGTGAATAGTTTGGATTTTACATAGCAAAATTTTCTTTACAAAGTTATTGGTGCGGCTACTTTCACACTCCATATACGTAACCAGGAGCATTCATAAGTTTGCATGTGCTATTGAAAGAAATATTGTATCGGGGCCCCCTCAAATAATAATTTAATTCTGTTTTTTAGTATTTGTTGTTATAGCGGCAACAGAATTACATCATCTGTGAAAATTTCAACTGTCTTACTGTCACGGTTCATGAGATACATCCTGTTGGACAGACGGATGGACGGACGGACGGACGGACGGACAGCGGAGGCTTAGCAATAGGGTCCCGTTTGGCACCCTTCGGGAACGGAACCCTAAACAATGTCAGCAAAATCCGTCTACCCGCTTGAGCGCTAAGGTGCCACAAACAAAAACGACAGATACTACAAACTTATAGCACCACTCTATATTCATGGTTATTCATGGTTATTCATGGTTAACAAAACGCGGTTCTGAAAGGAGCCGTCGGGCGGGGACTCCCAAGAAGCTCCTATAAAGACCAAATCGGCTATTTGTTAGTGAATGGGCAAATACGAGTACCCGTAACCGGCGAGCTTGCATGAAGAGACTTATGAATGTTGAGGAAGCGAGAGATGTATGCCAGGATCGTAGCAGTTGAAGGTCTTTGGTCTCTGTCTACCCCCTCTTCCGAGAAATAGGCGTGAGCTTATGTATGTATGTATGTATATGTCCTTGATTGATTCCAAAGGCTGGTGTTTAAACAATTACCTAAAATTTATTACCAATAAATTCGAAATGACTGCCAGAATGGATAAATGTCCACCAAATTGTGTTTGGATAAATGATCACCAAACTTCTTTTTATGTTTTGTGTACTTAAGTTTATGTTTTAAGTATTTTTTGTTGTTCTTACATGTTCAACCTAACACGAAGGATAAAGGGGGCTTCGCTTCACTCACCCCCTTTACCCTTCACCTACGCTTCCGCAGTATTTTGCCCTGATATTTTCTGCAACTTTTGGTAATCATTTCTCCATTTTGGTAAGAAAAAAATACTTTGGTGGTCATTTAAATGGTTCTCGATTCCAAATATCAGTCAAGGGAACTTAACAGAAAAGTTCTTGCCTTATGTATTATAGTAGCTATACATTTCGTACGTTTTATGTCAGAGAAGGAATCGGGAGTAAGTGCCACGATATGATTGATGACCATCACTCGAGTCTGTGATGATAACAAACACTAATACACGGCACTGGGGAGTCTGCAACTGCGGACTGAACAGTTTGCGTCGGGGATTAAAAATACATCACAGCGTATGCTTTTCCCATTTGCGGTGGCACTGGCACCACAGTTGGGCTTATTTACAGCCAGGAATATTCAATTTTGCGTGGCAGAGGGTTAGTCCATCACCGTAGCTGTGGATATTTATGATTTCCATCATCGTTGTGCGGTAATTTGAAATACATTATAATAATAATAATAATAATAATACCTTGGACACCATTTACACACATTGATCTAGCCCCAAACTAGGATTCCCTGTATCTTGGGTACTAGACAACGATACACATACTTATATAGAGAAATATTATACTTAGATAGATAAACAACCATAACTAGGGTACAAACATCCGTTCTCGTCAAACAAATATTTGCCCCCACCGGGACTCGAACCCGGGACCCTTAGTTTCGTAGGCAGCGTCACTGCCAACTCAGCCATTCGGGTCGTCATTGAATGACGTTGGTCACTTAAGAGCTAACAAATTGTAAGTTAAACTTGACTGAGCCATTCAAAATCAATCAATCAATCTTTTTCCACTTCATATGGGAAATGCGTGTCGCAAGGATGTGTGTTTGTGTGTGTGTGTATGTGTTCCAATCATAACTCTCTTGAAAAATCCAATTTATAATAACCCATCTCACTGAAGACTCATACAAAAGTATCCAACGCCCACTTATCTCACAATCATCATAAACCCATCCGCTGAATCACTCCTGCATCGGCTTCCGAGAATTCCCATAAAAGCTCGGCCAAAGATTCTTTCGCTGAGTCAGTGAATGACCCATTAAAAACGTGGAGGAAAACTCGCGGAAGCTCGAATTCCGTGCGGCGTCATCTTCGCATTCGCGGTCAACCGAAAGCTTACATTGTTACTGAATGCGCTTTTACAAAACCTGCTTAGTTTCAGATATTACCATACACGGCGAATATAGCGTCTAGCCCGCTGAGTATTACAGGACTGGCTTGACGTGGGGGCAACTGTGCCTCTGACAACGCGTATGGGAAAACGAGTGACGCTTTGTAGGTATGTTTGTGAGTGTGAAATTCAAGATAAACATTTATGTATATACGTTGCTTATGACCCCACACTAGGATACCCTGTGTCGTGGGAACCAGAAATAGCGACGTCACACACATATAAACACCAAGACCTGGTGTGTGCTTTTTTATTTTAAATTTCTCGAGTAGCTCTTTTATGAAATATAAAAATAGTTCGAATAGCCGCTGCTTTCTCCCACAGCAAGATACCATAAGACATGACACTATGAAAGTAACTAAAATAGACTAAAATAGAAGCTGTAGCCATATTCGTTTTTAGTCTGATGTTCCTGACAGCGTAAGCTACCAGCGATTTTATCTATGTGGGATCCCCACTGCAGTTTGCTATCAATGAATGTTCCAAAAAACTTCCTATAATTTACTCATTCTAATATGGTGCTGTTTAACACGAAACTGAGAGAAAGAGAAGTTAGAATTTGATACACTTGGTTTGACCAGCGTTTAACAATAAATTATTAGCTTTCATTATTAGAATAAAAGTTAAAGACAATACATTATAAAGATCATCAAAATCTTCTTTTCGTCTTTCAATCTTGAAGACCAGTTAAGTTATCATCAGCAACGCTGGAAAGAGCTGTTTTTTGCTTGATGACTCCTGAGGCAGTTGTGAACGGGCTATTCTAAGTATCTAACGAAAATTGTAGCAATCGAATACGCGGATGAAAATGCGTCATCTTCTCTCATATTCAGTCTTGCTGAGTGAGAGTTGCTCCTGTCATCGTGATTATTTATGAGATCACTTTCCTTATCGGTCTTTTTGCTGGTCAAAACAGATTTTTGTAAATTGTGCACCTTTCTCTTCGTTTCCCTTAAACGACTTGAAATTTTGGAATGTTTTCTTGATATCCGTAGTCTAGGTGTGATGCAAATAAACATGAATGTATTTAAAAAGTATGGCAGTAAAGCGTTACCAGCAAAAAAAAATGTGCCCAGTCATAATGCAGCTCTGTTTAAAAACAGTATACTCGGCATAGCCTACCATTTTTAACCATTTTCCTCCGTATATATATAATACGTAGTTTGTAAAATATTCTACAGTTTAAGAAAGAAATCAGGAAATTACTTGTCAATAAGATGTACTACTCCATAACAGAATATTTATGGGACACACAATAAGTATAGTTCGTACATTACCCGTTCGATTGCATCAATCCTTGTTTATTTTACAATAATAATACCTGTATAATACAACGGTTTTTTATAATTATAATTTATAAAACGTTGCTTAATTTTTTGAGTAACATATTTGTATGTATACCATTGCGCCAAACATAGATATTCTTTTCTAGACAATGGTATGTTTGCCAGAGGCAGTTATAAGGAGAGCGACATCTTCGGGAGTAAAGTAAAAGGCTTGAGATGCGCGCAAATACCAGACTATATTAGACTACTTTATTATAGGGAATCCTAGCTTATATACTAGGTTGGTACATGTTATTAATGACGTGCATAAGACATAGTACGTGATGAATATAAATATACCTTATCTGTGACGGTCGTCGACTTATCTTAACATTACGTGAAAATATGACTAACATAGTCGACCGGCACAGTATGTTATGTTTTACAAATAAAGCTTTGAGTTTGAGTTTGTTATTGTGAGGTAACGGTGATTAGCGATGCGCGATTATGAATGACCTAATGAAATCTCTCGATTACGGCAATCTTTCGACGTATTCGAATGTAACACCTAAATTGTTCGAATGGACACCTCACAACAACGAACTGCGACTGACAGCGATCGTCGAATACTAATCGACGCGCCTCCACTAATGTGCATTCTCCAATCGACAAAATCATTCAAACAACAGGCCGCCTGTTCGACAATAAATGTTTAACCATATGGCTATAACTTTAAGTTGCCGCCATTCATATTAGCGATTCGGAAACCATTCATCAAACCTGGTCCAACTCGATTATTCAATTTGTTCGCTTGCTTTTCTTTCGGTTATTCGGCTGCAAGCATGATTCAGTCCTATGGTCGATACTTTCAGCTTTCAGTAGATATGCTTTTGGGCGAAAGCTCAAGGCATATTTGCTTGAACAGCAGAAACTTCCCTTCCCTGTCTGAATAACTCGCCGCAACTCAACTTGACGACGACGACGTAATCGCATCAGAAAAAGCAGTTGTGTTATGTCACACATTTTTAAGTTATTATTAATTTATTGTATTATTTATTTATTTATTTTTCAGTTTATTCACACATCACATATTATCTCAGCCTTGTATATACACACCGATCATAGTTTATTTAAATATAAGTAATATTATGTAAATATTGTACGCACACTGCAAACTGAAAATCAGCGCTGAGGGCCTCCACCCCCAGCACAATGCTGAGTTAGTGCCTTTTGCACAGCAAGAACACACCGAGACCCTGGCCAATAATTGTTTACAATTAGTTGTGTTTTTAGATGTTTCGTTTTGTTTATTATACTTTTTTGTTTTGTCCTACTATACGGTGTGTTTTTTGTGTGTAATAAATGTCTTTCTTTCTTCTTTCTTCTTTCTTTCTTATACTTTACAGTACAATACAAACTACAGTGGTTCTGTCTGGTTTCGTTATTCGAATTGAAATAAGTGGTCATCATTCGATTATTAGGATTAGTGATCGCTAATGCGGCACTCGAATAATAATATTAGTAGTCGTCGGATCATTCGAGTCACTATCGCGCATCGCTAACGTGATCATCGCGAGGAAATCATCATAGCCACAGCTGCGGCGATAGGATAGCCTCATGTCACGCGAAATCTGTGGCTGGGCTCTGTGCGATTTTGTACATCCGCGCGGTGAGAATACAGTTTCATTGAGAGAACAAACGCGTGCCAAATTCTGCGCGGCACCGACGAGACTAAGAAAGTATGGAAGACATTTTTATACAATTAACTGTTGGTATTTGGACTGATTCTCTTGTAATGGAACCGCGCTGTTGTGTCGGTTTGGTGGCCATTTGACCATACTCTTCACCCGCCCCGCCACCCGCCCCCGCCCTGTTCCGCCTGCGGTGTGCCTGTTCATAATAAGTAGTGTGTGATGTTACCTTGTACAGTGTGGACGTGTTTCTGGCTTACTCAACTGAAATCTAAATATGAATATAGTTTGCTAGTTTAATATAGATACTCGTCATTGTTAGTTTGTATTTGCAACTCTTGTAGCAACACAGATACACATAACGAATGTGGTGTTCACTTATAATTAATTTGTGCATTAAGCTCTGTTTAGTCCTAAGTCCTATTTATGTAAGTAACCAATGTTCAAATTGTTAGTGAACCAAATGAAGAGAAAAAAAATAATAATAATAAGTAGAACAACAGACCACCCACGTGGGGTTTTCCAGCACACACAAATACATACAAAACAGACAACATCTTGTCGCTACGGGGAAAACGCGAGGGAGCCATTGTACCGGGTTAGATTTATGCATGGGGCTTTTGTAACATGGGACTCATCGCCGCATTAATGGGGTTATGAGGGCTTCCTCGCATGTTTTCGGTTCGCCCGATTCGTTTCTCTATGGTTCTGTGATCTCACAGTCGGCACGCGACGAAGCGTGCCTCCCTCGCCGTTTCCCGGTGTTTGGCGCGGGAATTCCGAATTCCGTTTTAAAATAGTACCCGGTACAGAGAGACTACAGTTTTTTGCTCATACTAATTTCGACCAATCACAGGCTTGGATGAGAGCAGGCAAATTCTAAATCTCTTGAGATAGTAAAGTTCACGTTCAAGTTCAAATTTATGTATTACTTTACTCTTCTCAACATTGGACCACTGTGGGAGAAGTAGGACAGTCTAAGAATTCCTTCAGATGAAATTAAACAATATTCCATAGAAGATTGACTCAAAGCACTGAATACTTAATAGAACTACTCAAAGGACAAATCTAACTCAACACAGAACTCGCTGTTTATATTTTGTTGAATATTCGCCTGGCCATATTGTTGATAACCTATGTGGTGTAGGTAGCAGTCGAGGCCTCGCAAGCAATAGGTTCCGGGTTCATATCCCAACCGGGGAAGTCTTTTCTGGTTAGCACCTAATAATGTTCTCTGTGCTGCATGTGTGCTTGTGATTGGTTTAGCGACATTTAGCGGTCGCCGATTGTTACCATGGCTACCGACCGTTACCATGGCTACCATTTATGATTCGGTCAATGACCGCTATCGCAGTGCGAACCCGTATGATAGAGTTGGAAAAAAAAACTTCCTGGATGTTTACATGTTTTTCTTGTTCGACACAGCGTAAGCTAGTGTGGGGCCAAAAGCGATGTTTGTGAGCCTCTAAAAATGTATAAATGTTTGTTTGTATTGTAGGCACAAAAACTGTCCCAAAACTTACTACTTATTCAATTAATTTCATAGATTACCGTCTCTGTTTATAAATCACGTGGGTGTCGTTTTGGCGGGAAACTGCCTGTTCCATTAGTCGTAAAGTCAGATTAACTGTCCACGCAAATTGGCTGATTTACCTTATTGACTTTGGTGGACACAAAACTTTTCGCTCTGATAATTAACATTAATTTTCGTAAGCTTTTTTGTTACGGAATTAAAAACTTAACAAACATAACGGCACGCCTGTTCACGTACAAGGTGGTAGAGGCACAGCTGTGCCCCCGTTCAGCCAGTTATTCAATACTCCATTTTGTGTGACGGGGGGCTAGCCCATCCAATCAATGGGGACAAAACTGTCAAAGAACTTCCAGGTTGACCAAGAGTTTGCAATAATCCCAGAGTAAGTAAGTAAAGCAATTTCAAGCAAAGAGTTTCGAAGTAGATAAATGATGTCCTAGGGCGCCTGCGGTTGTAGTTCTGCTTACCATGCGAGAGGTCCCGGTTTCGATCCCCGGCCGGGGATAAAAAAACGGCTTATGTTTGAACGATCACCTATTTTACCACCAATAAATTCGACCCGACCACCAGAATTAGTAAGCGACCACCAAATTGTGTTTGGATAAATGATCACCAAACTAATTTCTATGTTTTTAAGTATTTTTATTATTCTTACATGTTCAACCTAACACAAAGGATAAAGGGGGCTTCGCTTCGCTCACCCCCTTTACCCTTCACCTAAGCTACCGCAGTATTTTGCTCTGATCTTTTCTGCAACGTTTGGTGATCATTCACCCATTTTGGGGAGGATAAATATATTTTGGTGGTCATTTAAATTGTTTTAAAAAAAATCCCAGATTATGTAGAGAAATTAGATGCCTATATGTGTGATGTAGCCATTTCTGGTTCCCACGACACAGGTTATTCTAGTGTGGGGTCAGAAGCAATGTATGTGCCTGTATGTGAAAGTTTTTTTTTTTTATTAGTTGTCAATATCCATAGTACTTTGCTGATGGCAGTGCGACATGTTATAAACACACAATGCCCTATACAAAAACGTTTTGCGTAATATTCTCCATTACGTGCAGATTTAATGTGGTATGTTACCATATAAGTTTCATCAGGCTTTTCTTTCTTTTATCTACACACGTATCAAAAACCATCTTTACTGCGTCTAAAAACCGCACGTTACGATCAGCATAATGTAAAACTATTTGGTAAAAACTCATTTCTTATCTGAAAATTTGTACATTATGACCACAATGTAGAAAAATTTGTCAAATTATGACATTCAAATTTAGAACACCGACGCCCGCCTGCGTGCCGCCCCAGTTTGTTTGTGAAGTTGGTACTACAGAACAAGCTAAACAACTGCAGATCAATGATCAATGCCACAATGCCGGCTGAACATGCGGTTCCTGAACACATCAAAGAGAGCTTATGATATGTGTGTAGATAAACTAGTGTATGTAACTGTACATAATTAGGCATTAAAACTCTCGAGTGATATTATTATGAAACTCGCCTCAAGTTTTAATGCCCTCGATTATGTAGCAGTCACATTAACTACTATTTTAGTTTTGTATTTTCTTGTAATACTCCCAAAGGAGCTCCGTGGTCTAACGGGGTTCAGGCTTGCTTCTCACACAGGAGATGCAGGTTCGATTCCTGACCATGTACCAATGAGATAATTAAATTAATCATCGGACGTTCACTGTTTCGGATGACACGTTAAGCTGTAGGTCCCGGCTACTATCGTAGTGGTGGTCGCAAAGCCCTCCATCAACCCGCATGAGCCAGCGTGGTGGACAATGGCTGAATCTTACTCGTATATGGGTATAGGCCTGTGCCCTTCAGTGAGGACATTAATGGGCTACATTTATTTTAATTTTATATTAAGACCTAAGCCTATTTAAAAATAACTAGCCTAGAATTTTGTCCAAAAACAACGCAGCTTTCGTTACCGACCGGTTTCCACCGGAGTAGGTAGATTACGATTTCAAAAGCTCTAATTGCAGAGCTTGTAAGTTTGCTCCTTTGAACCTTGGCTTTGTGCTTGGCGTTTATTTTAGGAAAGGGTTCGCATTTTGAAGGCTGTATGCATGCACTCTGTTATTATACGTGGTGGGATCTCTTTTGGCATCCGTATTCACTGGCCACAACTTTTTGAATATTTAAATTTCGAACAACCGAACTAAAGGGCAGTCCCTTACTGCGGTTCTTGTAATGAAACGATTGAGCATTAAATTACAGGCGAATTAAGATTTACAGCATGAAAAAGATAACACGAAAAAGATAAGACGGGTCTCAGTCTTAGCCTGTTTGTGAGGGGAAATTTCTTAAAATCATCGATATATCAAATGAATCGATACATCTTTATGAAAGTCATGACGACCCGAATGGCCGGGTCGGCAGTGACCCTGCCTACGAAGCCAAAGGTCCCGGGTTCGAGTCTCGGTGGGGGCAAATATTTGTTTGATGACCACGGATGTTTGTACACAATCATGGTTGTTTATCTATCTGAGTATAATATTTATCTAAATAAGTATGTGTATCGTTGTCTAGTACCCAAGATACAGGGAATCCCAGTTTGGGGCTAGATCAATGTGTGTAAATAGTGTCCAAGGTATATTATTATTATTATAATTGGATGCATCAAATTTGCCTAGATTTTGACATTATTATTTCAAATTTCGATACTTTCCTAATGTTTTGGGTGTTAAAAAAGTGGATTCACTTCTAAGATTTTATGAATTGTGGGATTTTTACATTACTTATAAAAACAGGCTGACATTTAATTGGCTGACCACATTTTAGTAATGATAGGTACCCCTCATTATTAACAACTTTCCTCATGAAAAATATGATTCCAAATAAAAAAATAATATCGTTCCTCAGCTCATTGAACCGATCTGCTGATTACAAGCAATGGAAGTCTGCTTCATAATGATGGGTACTATCATTACCCAAAACATGGTCAGCCAATTAAATGTCAACCTGTAGTATGTGGTACGTATGCTCCGTGCTCTCGGATGAGATAATAAGCTGCAGGTCCCGGCTACTGTAGTATGTGGTACGTATGCTCCGTGCTCTCGGATGAGATAATAAGCTGCAGGTCCCGGCTACTGTAGTATGTGGTACGTATGCTCCGTGCTCTCGGATGAGATAATAATCTGCAGGTCCCGGCTACTGTAGTATGTGGTACGTATGCTCCGTGCTCTCGGATGAGATAATAAGCTGCAGGTCCCGGCTACTGTAGTATGTGGTACGTATGCTCCGTGCTCTCGGATGAGATAATAAGCTGCAGGTCCCGGCTACTATCGCTACTTGGTAGTGGTCGTAAAGCCCCTCGATTAACTCGCACTGAGGAAGCGTGATGCGGAAAGGCTCGCCCGTATCCGTGTAAAGGGCTGTGGGCCCTTTTGTTATTTTGTGTTATGTGGTACGTATAGTCGACTAGCCTTTCCATCAAACTCGCTAGTTCCGTTTCATATGTCAAACCGGAAATTCGACGGAAGACGAAGGTCGAAGATGTAGGTACGCGGATATCGGGACAGAAGTGGAGATGGGTGGGAGGAAGAGGGGGAAAGAGGGGGGGGGTGTCATCCCTCCATCCCCCAGTATAGTTTTAAAAATGAGAATAAATTTTTAAATTAAGTAAATTTATTCGTGGATTATCTATCAATTAATAGACAGATTCAGAACTAAAATACCGCCAAATTATTTAAGTTTCAATAAACAATTATTTGTATCCTTTTTGAGTATTTTTTTAAAGTTTGTTACATTTTGAGGTATATTTACATAATTTTCGCAACGAAAGTGACTTAGATCGCATTATTGATTCTAAATCGCCTTAGCTCAGGCAACTGCTGGGCTGGGGCGAAGCAGCGCACCCATGTTCGCATCCGCATCCTCGGCTTGTTGGTTGGGCCGACCAGCCTGTGTTGAGTTAGATAGCCATATTATTGTTTGTGTCTACAGGCCAAAGAGGGATGAAAAAGGCCATGGCCTTTTTCATCCCTCTTTGGCCTTCGAAATTTCGAAATATTTGAGAAAATTATGGAAGAAGCCCTCACTAAACTATGTAATAACAGAAAAAAGTTAATTATTTTTGTGCGATCTTAATGTAGATTTGCTTGTAGGAACAACAATGAAACAACGATTAATAACTTTATTCAAATAGTTTAATTTACTAGATTTACACTTACCAGCCAAACTTGCTTAGATAACGTTTTTGTGACTGTGTATTCACAATTAAAAGTGTAATTAACTGCTTACCTTCCGATCACAGTGGTCAAACAGTTTCATTACCAATTGCTATTAAGGATAAGACTGGTCCATCATTTTATAGGCCTATTACATGCCATAGACTAGAGACATATACGAAAAACTTAGATATAAATTTGCCAGTACCAGATTTTAATTAACAGAACCCAAACAAAATCTACTCAGACTTCTTCAACATTATTCAGACAGAATTCAATAAAGTTTTTAAATTAAAGAAAGTCAGTGACTACAACGGTAAATCTAAATTTAATGTCTGGACAACGTTTGGAATTCGTAAAAGTAGAGTTATCTTGTATGACCTTTATGATCAAAAAACCTATAACTTTAATCGAAAATTTCATGACTATGTTAAAAAGTATTCCAAAACTTTCAAGCTGGTTTGTAGAACTGCAAAAACTTTACACATTAATAGAAAAATTCAAAATTCAAATAATAGAATGAAAACAGTTCGGCAAATAATAAACCGTGAAACTGGCAAAGTTATACCAAGGGACAATGATTTCTGCCTAAAGATAGGTGATGATGTTGTTAAATCCAGCGCTGATGTTGCTCGAGCTTTTGAAACATTCTTCACCAATGTACCCTTACTCACAATAGATCGTCTAAATTCATCTACATATGAAGCAGAGACTTTATTAAAAAATAACACTAGCGTCAGTAAGGTATATTTAAAATTTCATCATGTATATCCCCAGGACATTGTCAAAACGTTAAGATTACTTAACTTAAAAAATATGGAAGACCTGTGGGGTATATCAGTCAAAGTCATTTGTTCAGTAATTCTAGATATAGCCCCACATTTAGCTTATATATTCAATAAATGTGTTGACGATGGGGCTTTTCCAGACCTCATGAAAAACAGTAAACTGATACCTCTGTTCAAGTCGGGAGATAAGGGCGATCCTTCAAATTTCAGACCAATATCTGTTCTTCCAACACTAAGTAAAATATTTGATAAGATTATACTCAATCAAATGCTCTCACACTTCAACCGTACAAAACAACTCAGTCAGTCCGCGGGGCTCTTGACGGACGGACGCGTGTTACGCACGAACCTATCTACCGCTATTGCGCTCTGAGACGAAATTATTACTATGGTGCAGTGTAAAAAATGTCGGCTTTTTGTTTCTACCGCAAAGAGTGATGTAATAAAATGTGGGGGACCATGTGAGGGTTACTTCCATAAAGCGTGCATCAAGGACATGAAGCAATTCATGGAAAACGGTGCCTGCTGCTTGTCCTGCACAAACAAGACGCCGCCGCAAAAATCACCGGAATTCGTTGATGCAGAATCTGCGTCAAAGTCGATGGAGACATTGCTCAAGGACCTCAATAAGAAGCTGGAAACCATGTACCGCATCGAAAAATCGATCACCGATCTAGCGGAGAATGTTGATTTTTATGCAGAACAATACCAGAAAATGATGGAGTTTCAAAACGAATGCAGTGAGAAGATGAAGAAAATGAATAATAAAATTAATGATTTGGAGCAAAAAAATATCTACTTGGAAAAGGTTAATGGAGCTATGGAAGAGCGGATGGAATTGTTAGAAGCCAAGGAGTATGAAAAGAAGATAGAGATAATAGGTTTAGAAGAATACAAAAATGAGAATGTGAAGGAATTGGCATCAAAAATTGGTATCTGCCTAGGACTTTCGGGAGGCAGCATTAACGATATAGAATCAGCATGGAGGGTAGGCGCACCGCCAGAGCGCGGTACCCTGCGCCGCGACGCTAGACCGGCCGGCGCCAGCGGCGGTAGCGAGAAGCCCTCCCCCGCCGCCCCGCAGCCCCCGAAGCCACGCCCCGTCGTGGTTACTATGCGCTCGCGAGCCTGCCGTGATGCTTGGATGAAGGCCCGCAAGAATAAAATAACAAACGGTGCGGTATACAACAATGGGAAAGATAAAGCTATTTACATCCACGAAAATATACCAAAGAAGACGCGAGATTTGTTCTGGGAAACCAAAAATGAGCTTAAAAACTTCAAATATGTATGGATACAAAATCTAAAAGTTCTCATAAAAGAAAGCGATATAAAAACAAAGATCTTCCAAATTAAATGTCAGAAGGACATTAGGGCCCACATCTGCCCCGACCTATCTGTATCTGCGAGCGCTGCGACAGATACGTAAACAAACATAGATTTATAATTTACTGCGAACTTCGGATACTACAGTGACGGACAATGAATTTGCCACTCTATTGAATGTTGGTGAAATACCATACCATAAATTTACAAAGCATGAGTTATGGGCTCAACATATTAAAAACCATTGGCGTGACCTTAACATATTGCATTTCAACATACGATCTATGAACACAGGATTTGACCAGTTTCTTCTTATAACCAAAGACATAGTGGATTATCTGAACATCATTATCTTGACGGATGTCAATATCAAGGAACGCAGTGTTTCATTATTTAGAATACCAGGTTTTTGTGTATACTCGAACACGAGAGAAAATAAAAAAGCAGGAGGAGTGTTAGTCTTTGTGCGGCAAACATGCGAGTTCGAATGCGACAACAGAAACGGGAATACCTACGAAATGATACAAGGAAAACTAAAAGTTGAAAATAGATGGGTACACTTACTCGCTATCTACAGGCGCCCTGGATCTAATAAAAAACGATACCTACAAGAATTAGAGAATGTGTTAAGTTCTCTGCCCCCCACAGAGGATGTGCTATATATGGGAGACATAAACATAGATATTATGAGCAAGGGCATGCACTCGATAATATCGGAATATGAAGATCTACTGAGCAAATACGCTATGGAGTGTGGTTTACGAGATTATACACGGGAGGAAGTAATAAAGGGCAGGTTATCTAGGACATGCCTCGACCATATTTTTGTGCGGGTGGCTGGAAGCGAGATTGTAGGTACTAATCTGTTAACGTGCAAAGTGTCGGACCATTACTTAACTGGTATAACAATACGTGAGTGTAGTGTGCAACAACAGACTGGTATAAGAACTGTAAAGGTGCTGGATAATCGACAGGTTGTCAATAGGCTTTCACAACATAACTGGAATAGCATGATGAATATAGAATGTCCTATTAAATTATACGAAGAGGTATGTACTGTGTTTGAAAATGTTTATGAAAATTGCTACAGAGAGAAAGTTATTCAAAACAGGAAATCTAATGAATGGATAAATAATGACCTTCTAGATTTGATAAATAAACGTGACGAACTATTTAGAAAATGGAAACACGCACCAAAAAATATGACTATACGACTAGAGTACACAAAATTTCGTAATAAAGTATCTAAAATCATAAACATTTCCAAAAACAAACATAGACAAAAAATTATATCAGATTGTAAAAGGGATTTAAGAAAAATTTGGGAAAACATAAATTGTTGGCTCGGAAGGAATAAAAGCAATTTAGATGATGTCATAATGAGGTATATTGGTAAGAAAGATGATCTGGATATTGTATGTGATACATTTGCTCAAACTTTTACAAATGAAATAGAAAGTATAAAACACAACTGTTCTGATAAATTCCTTGATAGATCTGACTATGTAATCAACGCACCTGTAACGTTTTATTATACCAAAGTAAGTTCTGCAAAAGTAAAGAAAATAATCGAATGTATGGACAGTAATAAGTCGCCTGGGTCCGATAGTATCAGAGTAAAAGATTTAAAGGCAATAAAAGACCAAATTAGCCCTCTGTTGGCAAAATTTGTTAACTTATGTGTTGATAAGGGTATGTACCCAGACGACTTGAAACTCTCAATAATAAGACCGATTTATAAACAGTCAAGCCATTATGAATACACTAATTACAGGCCAATAGCCATATTGTCGGCAATTAATAAAATTGTCGAAAAAATTATTGTAGAACAGATCTCATTATTTATGTACAAAAATCAAATAATAAGCACATCACAGCATGGATTTCAGCGTGATAAAGGCACTAACACAGTTTTATTTCAATTTACAGATGAAATATATACAAAGCTCAATGCTAAACAACATGTGGTGGCACTGTTTATTGATTTTAAAAAAGCGTTTGACACCTTAGACCACATGACGCTGTTGAAAGCAATGGAGGAATGTGGTGTAAGGGGCCCAATGCAATTATGGTTTAAGCGTTATTTAGAATCACGTACAATTAAAGTAAAGATCAATGGACGGTGTAGCAACGTGTATGATGTGAAACATGGTGTGCCGACTGGCTCCGTCTATGGGCCCATAGGGTACATAATGCATGTTAACAGCATCACAAATGTAGTTAAACACTGTAAATCATATATGTATGCGGATGACACATGCCTTATGTACTCTGGAATAGTTGAAAGTAATATTGAAAAATGTATACAAGAAGACTTTGACAGTATAATGAAATGGTCACATGATAATGGTATAATTCTTAATGCACAGAAAACAAAACTCCTGCATATCAGATCTCCAATGAGTAAGAAAAAAGATATGAACATAAATATAAAAGGTCATAATTATGATTGTTTACATAAGGATCAGACTGGTTGTCAATGTGATATTATAGAAAAAGTGGATAAAATTAAATACTTGGGATTGACGATAGATAAAGATATGAACTGGAAGTGTCACATAAAAAACCTATGTAATAAATTAAGAATACTACTAGCTAAGTTTCAAAGTTTAAAATATTATGTAAATCGATCAGTATTGTACAGCATATATCATGCCTTGGTAGAATCACTTATAGGATACGGGTTGAGTAGCTATGGTCGCACCTTTTCAACATATCTCAATGAAATTAAAAAAATACAGATAAGGTTTTTGAAATGTTTAGTTAGCAAAAAGGATAAAGAACAATGTTACAAAAATTACGAGAAATTATATAAAGTTTGTAAAATCATACCAGTTGACAGGAAAGTAGAATATCAAATTGCTTTAGATACATTTGGAATGCGGAACCAGCTGAAAAGGAGGGACCATGGCTACCCTACTCGTAGCTCTAAAAGTACTAAGATCAAATACATTATTCCTAAACATATTAACTATTATGGGTCTAGAACTGCTTGTAGGGTGCTGCCTAAAATACTAAATAGAATGCCAGATGAGTTCCATATAGATACTATGCCCAAGGGGAAGTTTAAAGGTATGCTGAAACGATATTATATTAAAAATCTATAAATATTCATAAATAAGGGACGGGGGATGGGTTAAGTGTTAATCTAAAGATAAAGTACTGTTATAATTAAGAGCCAAACCAACCTGCCGACAAACTGCCCAGCAGTTTGGCAGACTTATAATTTGTATACTTAAGTGCTTTTTCTGAATAAACGTTAAAAAAAAAAAAAAAAAAAAACTCCACGCCAAACAATACGGTTTCACTAGGGGTAAATCGACTACGGATGCAGGTATTGCCCTGATATCTCATATTTATCCGCATGGGAGGCCGCACAGGATGCTATCGGAGTTTTTTGCAACCTGTCGAAGGCGTTTGATTGTGTTGATCATAACACGCTATTAATTAAATTAAATCATTACGGAGTTAGAAATAAAGCGTTGGATCTACTAAGATCATACCTAAGCAATAAAATTCAAATTGTTAACGGCGTTAAATTTGATGGATCGGGTGTTAAAATTGCGGTTCCACAAGGTTCCATATTAGACCCTTTCTTATTCCTGGTATATATTAACGATCTGCCTTTCATGGTGGAGAAATTAACTGACATAGTGTTGTTTACTGATGATACTTCAATGGTCTTCAAAATTTAAAGACAAAAAGGAGATTTTGATGATGTTAATGGTGTATTGTCTTTAACCTTGAATTGGTTCACAGTTAATAATTTATTGTTAAACGCTGGTAAAACCAAGTGTATCAAATTCTCACTTCCAAATGTCAGGCAAGTTGCGACCAGTTTAGTGTTAGACAACAGCAGTAAATGATACGAAGTTTCTTGGAATAAACATTCATAGCAAATTGCAGTGGGGACCCCACATAGATAAATTGGCTGGTAAATTAAGTTCTGCGGCTTACGCTGTTAGGAACATCAGACAAAACACGGATGTGGCTACATCGAGGCTAGTAGTATATTTAAGTTACTTTTATAGTGTGCTGTCCTATGGTATCTTGTTGTATAGAGCTATTCGAGCAATTTATAATTTAAAACGAACA
The DNA here is from genome assembly GCA_949825045.1 of Argyresthia goedartella. Classification (NCBI taxonomy): domain Eukaryota; kingdom Metazoa; phylum Arthropoda; class Insecta; order Lepidoptera; family Argyresthiidae; genus Argyresthia; species Argyresthia goedartella. Next base: position 23,094,069 of record OX463834.1, read on the forward strand.
GACTCCTTAAGAGAGCTTTTTAAAGAAATTGACATATTAACAGTAGCTAGTCAATTTATTTTCGAAAATATAATGTATAAACCTTACAAAATTTTCCAAATTTAGCGATAGCTGTAATGTTAACCTAAGAAATAATCACAGACTATGTGTGCCCCGATTTAGACTCGCGAAGGTTAGCAATTCTTTCAAGGGTCAGTGCATTCTCTACTACAATAAGATACCTCTGGAGATTTTTAAATTGCCATTTGAGCAATTTAAATACCATGTTAAAGCGACTTTATCGAAAAAGGGATATTACAATGTTCAAGATTACTTAAATGACAGGGCTCAACACAAACCTTGCTGTTAATAATTTTGTTATTATTTATTCCTGCTTATTAATCATAAGTTCATAACATTATTTTTTTCATATTTGTATTAGTTTAAGCACAACCTATTTTTAAAAGAGATCTAAAAGTCAATCTGTGGGAGTTTCTACGCCCTTCTTCTCCCACAGTGGTCCAATGTAGAGAAGAGGCAAAAAAAGACGTTTGCTAAGTATATGTAAATATCTACAGTAATAAATGACTTTGACTTTGAGCCGCGGCCGCTCCGTCTAACTCGGTGCGCAACAGTGCGCGGTCCCCTGCGCCCCCTCCGCGCCTCCGGCTTATAAAAAATACTCTAGAGTCTAGCCACAAGACTGCATAGGAAGGACTGCAATGCCCTGATTCAGATTTTCTATCCCGGAACGCAACAAAAACAAACGGAATGAACGAAAACGAATGTCACATGACGCAAATGGCGTAGTTAATTTTTGATTTCCGGTTCGTCGATTTTGCACGACAATTTAAACCACAGATAGTTTTTACACCACTATTTTCACAATTTCTTCGTTTCGTTCATAGAAAATTTCCAACTTTCATTATGTATTTTAAAAAAACTACGCATTTCCTCGCAAAAAGAAAAGCACTTTGTTAAGAAAAGCGACTACCAGCTACCGATTAAACACCTCATTATAATTACATTCAGGAAGAACGATATAAAACCCAACCCCTTTTAGTGGTTAAGTTTTCTTGGACGGTGGTACAGAACCCTTCCTGTGCGAGTCCGACCCGCGCTTGAAGGATTATTCATTCATGACAGGGCGACAGCATTTTATGATTTCAACCACGAGAGCGATGAGCAAAACGACGGATATGCCTCTGGCATTGGACAGAATAAAAAGATTTCTCGAATACTTAGATATGAGAATAACTCTTGGGTCTTGCAACAGGATCATGCCCCGCGGACTCGCGTTATAACACAGGATAGCCTAGCGTGGGGCCAGATTCAATGGTTTCGTTTCAGTTTAGATTCACGACCCGAATGGCCGAGTCGGCCGTGACCCTGCCTACGAAGCCAAGGGTCCCGGGTTCGAGTCCCGGTGGGGGCAAATATTTGTTTGATGAGAACGGATGTTTGTACCCTAGTCATGGTTGTTTATCTATCTAAGTATGATATTTGTCTATATAAGTATGTGTATCGTTGTCTAGTACCCAAGATACAGGGAATCCTAGTTTGGGGCTAGATCAATGTATTTAAATAGTGTCCAAGGTATTATTATTATTATAATTTGAATTCCGTCACCTCAATGTTTTAGATGCTGGAGGCAAAGAGGCGACTAGAAACCTCCAGAAATTAAATTAACGGTCTAGAGAGTTAGTTAATTGTTTGATTTAACCAACCAACTGCGAAGTCTGCGACTTACATACAAATGCAGGTAGTTGCTTAGTTCACGTCTCATACCTATAAACTAGCTAGGTACCTGCAAAACTTCAGTTTTAAACAGATGACTTAGTTTTTGATTTTCATACAAACGTTAATACTCTAACCCTTTCCTCCCCTTGTGAAGGGAATTTCGTAAAATCACTTTTTGTTGCTTCATTACTATTAATCATCATTATTCATCATTATGACTATGTAAGTAACCCCTGTACTTTCATGACTCTATAGGTTAAAGGTTTAGGCTGTGCGTTGTCTGTCTGTCCGCCCAGGATAGCGATCTATTAAGAAGACTAGCAGTTGGTCGCGGTTGCGCTCGCGTAATTTTGTGTAAAAATCGCCAGTACATACAAACGGTCTGTGTTTAAACGATTACCAAAAAATTCGAAAATTTACTACCAATAATTTCGAAGTGACTGCCAGAATTAGTAAATGATCACCAAATTGAGTTTGCATAAACAATCACCAAACTTTTTTTTATGATTTGTGTACTTAAGGGCTGAACAAAGGCCAATGGCATTGAGAATTAGACAAAGAAAACAAATACCCGTCGCATCGCGTCGAAGCAGACTGACGCATGCTCCCGCGCAGAGCCCCGCGGGGCAGCCCCAACTCCGAGACCAAGAAAATTATAGAAAATATTACTAAACTCCTGTAATAATAACATTAAAAATAAAATAAAACAACCAAAAAATTTCCCTTTTTTTTACCTATTTTTGCGTGTAAGTTTCATATAGGAAACTGATTTCTTCTCCGAGCGCTTGTTCAATTAGTTGAATAATAATGCATTGCGAAAAATCTTTTTAAGTATTAAATATAACAGATATCCGGTAATTTTAAAAGTCCATTCGTATCTCTAATAGACCTTTTATAACATGTATTTATCCTACATTTTTATGTTGTCTAGTTTAGCCTAGAATCGAAGCTAAAGATGCATTTCTAGCCATATTGAATCCCTTAAGTTTATGTTTTAAGTATTTGTTGTTGTTCTTACATGTTCAACCTAACATGAAGGATAAAGGGGGCTTCGCTTCGCTCACGCCCTTTACCCTTCACCTAAGCTACCGCAGTATTTTGCCCTGATATCTCTGCAGCTTTTGGTGATCATTTACCCATTTTGGGTAAGAACAAATTATTTTGGTGATCATTACATTTGTTGCCCATACAAACCCTGCTTTTGCCTAATATAACAACCATGACTAGGGTACAAATATCTGTTCTCATCAAACAAGTATTTGCCCCCACCGGGACTCGAACCCGGGACCCTTGGCTTCGTAGGCAGGGTCACTGCCGACTCGGCCATTCGGGTCGTGAAATTGAGTTCTATATTTCCCTGTACCTTATACATGTGTTAGTTTAAGATTTGACATTCTCCAAATGTTACCTATGTGTTTCTTATGGAAATAAACTCTTTTTGAATTTTGAATTTGCATTTTGATTTAAATAAAGCATCGTCGAAAACGTTTGTCTGTCTTACCGAGAGCCGGCGTGTTGTAAAACAAGATGGCGTCACGACAGCTTATATAAGGGCAAAATATTGCGGTAGCTTAGGTGAAGGGTAAAGCCCCCTTTATCCTTCGTGTTAGGTTGAACATGTGACTTAAAACATAAAATTAAGTACATATAAAAATATTTATATTGTATATGTCTTGTTGCCTATGAACGTTACAACTCGTTAAACGTTTCGTTCACTCACTTGTCTGACGGAATTCTAGTGACTTGGTTAAACGTCGGTATTTAATTAACGGTCTAGTGAGTTAGTTAAGTGTCTGATTTAATCAACTAACTGAGACATGTACACAAAGAAGCTGTATTTTGGCAGGTAGAGGTCGGTCGGTCGGTTTTCCCGAAGTTTTTCCCCAAAAGTGGGATAAAGGGTGGTTCGAGTTTGTATGAAGCTCTAAACTACTTGATTTTGGAAAATTCAAGGACGACCTCTGTGGCGCAGCGGTTGTGGCTCTGCCTACAGTGCGAGAGGTCCCGGGTTCGATCCCCGGCTGGGGGTGAAAAAAATACCCCAGGTCTTGGATGTTTATGTGTGTGTGACGTCGCTGTTTCTGGTCCCCACAACACAGTGTGGGGCCAGATACAATGTATGTGCCTGTATGTAAATGTTTATGTTTATATATAAGAAAGTAGTTTATAAATGCGAGACGTCATTGAACACTTACGTCATGCACGAAATCAGTTTATAATGCGAAATTGATTTAACTTTGAACAATTTCATACATTTTGACATTTGCTAAATCGATTTAACCTCTTGAATAACACCAGCGTTGACTAACGCCACTTTTCCGTTATGGACTTTGACGACCCGAATGGCCGAGTCGGCAGTGACCCTGCCTACGAAGCCAAGGGTCCCGGGTTCGAGTCCCGGTGGGGGCAAATATTTGTTTGACGAGAACGAATGTATGTACCCTAGTCATGGTTGTTTATCTATCTAAGTATAATATTTATCTATATAAGTATGTGTATCGTTGTCTAGCACCCAAGATACAGAGAATCCTAGTTTGGGGCTAGATCAAAGTGTGTAAATAGTGTCCAGGGTATTATTATTATCATTATAGCTTTTAAATTTTATTACCATGGCATAAGGTTCTAAATAGCGACCCGTCCCAACTACCCTCGGTTTTGAGAGGTTAAAGCGTTAAATGGATTTAGCGCATGCCTGCAAGTAGATCTTAGTTTTCCAAATTTCCCAAAGGACAAAAAGGAGGAGATTGGTAAGATTATAATAGAATATAATAGGCATTTATTCGCTGTATCAGCACAAATACAAGAATATAAAAATATTACATGGAATGAATAAATAAAATAAATAAATAAATAATACCTTGGACACCATTTACACACATTGATCTAGCCCCAAACTAGGATTCCCTGTATCTTGGGTACTAGACAACGATACACATACTTTTATAGATAAATATACGTAGATAGATAAACAACCATGACTAGGGTACAAACATCCGTTCTCATCAAGCATATATTTGCCCCCTCCGGGACTCGAAGCCGGGACCCTGGGCTTCATAGGCAGTGTCACTGCCGACTCGGCCATTCGGGTCGTCGAATGAAGAATGAATGAAGTAGGTACTGTTTAAAAATAAAATTCAGCAGTAAAACTAACCACTATTAGTACCCATGAACATTTGTGAGGGGTTTCCACATGCTGCGACAGCAAAAGGATTCAGACTCAGCATAATGTCACAGGAAATCCTGTGACGCTGGTTTTCAGTCTGGGGCCCAGAAGATATAATATGATTTAAAATATTAATTTGTCCAGGTGGCAAGTGCAATAAATAAAATAAACTTAACTTAATATTGGTGGGAAGTGTGAGAATAACCTAGGCTAAGTGCTTATTCTCAGAATAAATAAAAATTAAAAACAAATGAAACGTGCGGAATTAAGTTGTGAAAGAGAATTGTAAATTGCATTACAGGAATAAATAGATAAATGTTTGGTGTGTTGAATTGTATTATAAATAATAATGTCAAATCATAGATATACAAGAAAATATAAAATTATACAATTAATTAATAGAAAAATTCAAAATTCAAATAATAGAATGAAAACAGTTTGGAAAATAATAAACCGTGAAACTGGCAAAGTTATACCAAGGGACAATGATTTCTGCCTAAAGATAGGTGATGATGTTGTTAAATCCAGCGCTGATGTTGCTCGAGCTTTTGAAACATTCTTCACCAATGTACCCTTACTCACAATAGATCGTCTCAATTCATCTACATATGAAGCAGAGACTTTATTAAAAAATAACACTAGCGTCAGTAAGGTATATTTAAAATTTCATGATGTATATCCCCAGGACATTGTCAAAACGTTAAGATTACTTAACTTAAAAAATATGGAAGACCTGTGGGGTATATCAGTCAAAGTCATTTGTTCAGTAATTCTAGATATAGCCCCACATTTAGCTTATATATTCAATAAATATGTTGACGATGGGGCTTTTCCAGACCTCATGAAACACAGTAAACTGATACCTCTGTTCAAGTCGGGAGATAAGGGCGATCCTTCAAATTTCAGACCAATATCTGTTCTTCCAACACTAAGTAAAATATTTGATAAGATTATACTCAATCAAATGCTCTCACACTTCAACCGTACAAAACAACTCCACGCCAAACAATACGGTTTCACTAGGGGTAAATCGACTACGGATGCAGGTATTGCCCTGATATCTCATATTTATCCGCATGGGAGGCCGCACAGGATGCTATCGGAGTTTTTTGCAACCTGTCGAAGGCGTTTGATTGTGTTGATCATAACACGCTATTAATTAAATTAAATCATTACGGAGTTAGAAATAAAGCGTTGGATCTACTAAGATCATACCTAAGCAATAAAATTCAAATTGTTAACGGCGTTAAATTTGATGGATCGGGTGTTAAAATTGCGGTTCCACAAGGTTCCATATTAGACCCTTTCTTATTCCTGGTATATATTAACGATCTGCCTTTCATGGTGGAGAAATTAACTGACATAGTGTTGTTTACTGATGATACTTCAATGGTCTTCAAAATTTAAAGACAAAAAGGAGATTTTGATGATGTTAATGGTGTATTGTCTTTAACCTTGAATTGGTTCACAGTTAATAATTTATTGTTAAACGCTGGTAAAACCAAGTGTATCAAATTCTCACTTCCAAATGTCAGGCAAGTTGCGACCAGTTTAGTGTTAGACAACAGCAGTAAATGATACGAAGTTTCTTGGAATAAACATTCATAGCAAATTGCAGTGGGGACCCCACATAGATAAATTGGCTGGTAAATTAAGTTCTGCGGCTTACGCTGTTAGGAACATCAGACAAAACACGGATGTGGCTACATCGAGGCTAGTAGTATATTTAAGTTACTTTCATAGTGTGCTGTCCTATGGTATCTTGTTGTATAGAGCTATTCGAGCAATTTATAATTTAAAACGAACAGACTCCTTAAGAGAGCTTTTTAAAGAAATTGACATATTAACAGTAGCTAGTCAATTTATTTTCGAAAATATAATGTATAATAAACCTTACAACATTTTCCAAATTTAGCGATAGCTGTAATGTTAACCTAAGAAATAATCACAGACTATGTGTGCCCCGATTTAGACTCGCGAAGGTTAGCAATTCTTTCAAGGGTCAGTGCATTCTCTACTACAATAAGATACCTCTGGAGATTTTTAAATTGCCATTTGAGCAATTTAAATACCATGTTAAAGCGACTTTATCGAAAAAGGGATATTACAATGTTCAAGATTACTTAAATGACAGGGCTCAACACAAACCTTGCTGTTAATAATTTTGTTATTATTTATTCCTGCTTATTAATCATAAGTTCATAACATTTTTTTTTTCATATTTGTATTAGTTTAAGCACAACCTATTTTTAAAAGAGATCTAAAAGTCAATCTGTGGGAGTTTCTACGCCCTTCTTCTCCCACAGTGGTCCAATGTAGAGAAGAGGCAAAAAAAGACGTTTGCTAAGTATATGTAAATATCTACAGTAATAAATGACTTTGACTTTGACTTTGACTTTGAGCCGCGGCCGCTCCGTCTAACTCGGTGCGCAACAGTGCGCGGTCCCCTGCGCCCCCTCCGCGCCTCCGGCTTATAAAAAATACTCTAGAGTCTAGCCACAAGACTGCATAGGAAGGACTGCAATGCCCTGATTCAGATTTTCTATCCCGGAACGCAACAAAAACAAACGGAATGAACGAAAACGAATGTCACATGACGCAAATGGCGTAGTTAATTTTTGATTTCCGGTTCGTCGATTTTGCACGACAATTTAAACCACAGATAGTTTTTACACCACTATTTTCACAATTTCTTCGTTTCGTTCTTAGAAAATTTCCAACTTTCATTATGTATTTTAAAAAAACTACGCATTTCCTCGCAAAAAGAAAAGCACTTTGTTAAGAAAAGCGACTACCAGCTACCGATTAAACACCTCATTATAATTACATTCAGGAAGAACGATATAAAACCCAACCCCTTTTAGTGGTTAAGTTTTCTTGGACGGTGGTACGGAACCCTTCCTGTGCGAGTCCGACCCGCGCTTGAAGGATTATTCATTCATGACAGGGCGACAGCATTTTATGATTTCAACCACGAGAGCGATGAGCGAAACGACGGATATGCCTCTGGCATTGGACAGAATAAAAAGATTTCTCGAATACTTAGATATGAGAATAACTCTTGGGTCTTGCAACAGGATCATGCCCCGCGGACTCGCGTTATAACACAGGATAGCCTAGCGTGGGGCCAGATTCAATGGTTTCGTTTCAGTTTAGATTCACGACCCGAATGGCCGAGTCGGCCGTTACCCTGCCTACGAAGCCAAGGGTCCCGGGTTCGAGTCCCGGTGGGGGCAAATATTTGTTTGATGAGAACGGATGTTTGTACCCTAGTCATGGTTGTTTATCTATCTAAGTATGATATTTGTCTATATAAGTATGTGTATCGTTGTCTAGTACCCAAGATACAGGGAATCCTAGTTTGGGGCTAGATCAATGTGTGCAAATAGTGTCCAAAGTATTATTATTTATTTATTTATTTATTAATGGACAATGCGTGAATGAGACTGTTGTTTTCATCCCCCGAGACGACGAAAACAGGGGTTTTATAAACGCTAAAACCGGCCGACGGATTTTAATGCGTTTAAAAAAAAAATGGGCGTAGACTTCCCTGCGATGGCTCTGAGATATAATTTTCTTCATTATAATGGGTTCAGTAGTTCGAAAGTTTTCAGCTTAACAAGGGATAGCGTTCAGACGGGTAGACGGATTTCATGCGGGTTTTTTAGTTTGTAGTAGAATTCACTGCGATATTTTTTATAAAAGTCAGCGGCTTAACTTTTAAACTGGTAACTTGATCAGCCTTTAAGGAAACAAGGACCAAGTTTTAGCTGTTTCATTGAATGTTCAGCGGTGTTTTAATTTTTTTATTCATAATTATTGTAAACTATGGTAGCGGTGATAGCTAAATAGTGAATCACTTGTTTTTCAAACAAAGCGTTTCTACTGTTTATAGTTTTATTTTCTTCCCTGTTCATAGCTATAACTTGTTCCCTACAGGGAATGAGGACGAACAACACTTACTGACCATACTAACAAACTAGTGGCCCTGTGGGCAGTAGACCTCGCTAACAGGGGGGACTGTGAACCAATTTGTAGGTAAGTATTTTAGATAACTTCGTAAACTACATTTTGCTATTTAATAGTAGTTTATGTGACTGCTGCATAATGGAGGGCATTAAAACTCGAGAGTGGGTTTATGAAACGAGCCGAAGGCGAGTTTCATAATAATATCACTCGAGAGTTTTAATGCCTAATTATGTACAGTTACATACACTAGTTTATCTACACACATATCATAAGCTCTCTTTGATGTGTTCAGGAACCGCATGTTTGACCGGTATTGTGGTTCTGCAATTGTTTAGCGTGTTCTTTAGTACCAACTTCACGCAGGCGGGCGTCGGCGTTCGAAATTTGAATGTCAGTACCGACTTCACAGACAAACTAGGGACGGCACGCGGGTGGGCGTCGGCGTTCGAAATTTGAATGTCATTATATGTAGAAAAACTACACATAATGACCATTATGTGTAGTTATGCAGATACGAAACGAGTTTTTACCAAGTAGTTTAACATAATGCTGATCGTAACGTGCGGTTTTTGAACGCAGTAAAGAGGGTTTATGATACGTGTGTAGATAAAATACTATATATTGACTTTTATCGAAAATAGTTATAGTCTTTTTCACTCACTCTCATGGTCTGTATAGATCCTCTTTACTAATCCGTCTCCTGCTTCGAGGAGTCCAAACATGGAATATTTTGAAAATATTTCTTGGATTTTTAGAAAACAGGAGGCCGAAAGGTAATGGTTTAGTATAATTTAAGAACCGGGTTATCAAGCCATTTAATTTAATACCCCACACGATAGGTTTCAGAAAGAAAAGAAAAAGAAAAATTCCAAAATTCCAAAATTCCAAATGTCTTTATTACTGTAGATATTTACATATACTTAGCAATCGTCATTTATGCCACTTCTCTACATTGGACCACTGTGGGAGAAGAAGGGCGTAGAAACTCCCACAGATTGATTTTTAGGTCTCTTTTAAAAATTGCTTATGCTTAACTAATACAAAATATATAAACTTATGTCATTATCATAATTAATAAGCAGGAATAAATAATTACAAAATTATTAACAGCAAGGTCTGTGTTGAGCCAGATTAACCCCATACAGTCCCATCATTTAAGTAATCTTGAACATTGTGATGTCCCTTTTTCGACAAAGTCGCTTTAACATGCTTTTTAAATTGCTCAAATGGCAATTTCAAGATCTCCAGAGGTATCTTATTATAGTAGAGAATGCATTTACCCTTGAAAGAATTGCTAAACTTCGCGAGTCTAAGCCGGGGCGCAACTAGTCTGTGATTATTTCTTAGGTTAACATTACAGCTATCGCTAAGTTTGGGAAATTTCGTAAGGTTCTTGCGTACATAAATTATGTTTTCGAAAATAAATTGACTAGCTACAGTAAGTATGTCAATTTCTTTAAAAAGTTCTCTATGGAGTCTGTGCGTTTTAAATTATAAATTGCTCGAATAGCTCTTTTCTGTAAAATAAAAATAGTTTGAATATCCGCTGCTTTCCCCAACCCATACAAAAAATTAATAACGTAAGCTCTACTAATTCAAGGAACACGTGTGCCAAGTTTTGTGAGGATCGCTTGAAAACTGTGGCCCCTAGACCGGAACTGACAGACACAAATAGAGACAGACGAAAGCAAAATCGGCCTCCTATCTTGTCGAAATGGAGCCCTTCGCTCGCTTCGCTCGTTCGGTCAATAATACTCACGAAAAAACCGTCGATGTCACGTCATTATTGGCCCCGGGTATTCGTTCCTTGCATTTGTGCCCGTCTTATAAGAGGGGAATATAGTTCGTATGAAAATAAGAAACTACTCGACATATAAATCTGCTAATTTTGCTTATAGGTAGATTAACAATGCTGGCGATCAGCTCATTCAGAGATATTAGAATTTCTGCCTCAACTAAGATGGAAAAGGGAGGGAAAAGGGAGGGAAAAGGGAGGGGAAGGGAGGGGAAGGGAGGGGAAGGGAGGGGAAGGGAGGGGAAGGGAGGGGAAGGGAGGGGAAGGGAGGGGAAGGGAGGGGAAGGGAGGGGAAGGGAGGGGAAGGGAGGGGAAGGGAGGGGAAGGGAGGGGAAGGGAGGTGGGGTGTTAGATTAGTATGAAACTAAAAAACTGTGTAGTTGTAGTTGTCAGATAGGTAGAGGAGACGTCTAGATGGCTAACAGGGCCATATTAGGCAAGGGCAGGGTTTGTATGGGCAAAAAATGTAATGATCACCAAAATAATTTGTTCTTACCCAAAATGGGTAAATGATCACCAAAAGTTGCAGAGATATCAGGGCAAAATACTGCGGTAGCTTAGGTGAAGGGTAAAGGGGGTGAGCGAAGCGGAGCCCCCTTTATCCTTCCTGTTAGGTTGAACATGTAAGAACAACAACAAATACTTAAAACATAAACTTAAGGGATTCAATATGGCTAGAAATGCATCTTTAGCTTCGATTCTAGGCTAAACTAGACAACATAAAAATGTAGGATAAATACATGTTATAAAAGGTCTATTAGAGATACGAATGGACTTTAAAATTACCGGATATCTGTTATATTTAATATTTAAAAAGATTTTTCGCAATGCATTATTATTCATCTAATTGAACAAGCGCTCGGAGACAAAAATAGGTAAAAAAGGGGAAATTTTTTGGTTGTTTTATTTTATTTTTAATGTTATTATTACAGGAGTTCAGTAATATTTTCTATAATTTTCTTGGTCTCGGAGCTCGGGCTGCCCCGCGGGGCTCTGCGCGGGAGCATGCGTCAGTCTGCTTCGACGCGATGCGATGGGTATTTGTTTCCTTTGTCTGATTCTCAATGCCATTGGCCTTTGTTCAGCCCTTAAGTACACAAATCATAAAAAGAAGTTTGGTGATCATTTATGCAAACTCATTTTGGTGATCATTTACTAATTCTGGCAGTCACTTCGAATTTATTGGTAGTAAATTTTCGATTTTTTTGGTAATCGTTTAAACACAGACCGTTTGTATGTACTGGCGATTTTTACACAAAATTACGCGAGCGCAACCGCGACCAACTGCTAGTCTTCTTAATAGATCGCTATCCTGGGCGGACAGACAGACAACGCACAGCCTAAACCTTTAACCTATAGAGTCATGAAAGTACAGGGGTTACTTACATAGTAATAATGATGAATAATGATGATTAATAGTAATGAAGCAACAAAAAGTGATTTTACGAAATTCCCTTCACAAGGGGAGGAAAGGGTTAGAGTATTAACGTTTGTATGAAAATCAAAAACTAAGTCATCTGTTTAAAACTGTAGTTTTGCAGGTACCTAGCTAGTTTATAGGTATGAGACGTGAACTAAGCAACTACCTGCATTTGTATGTAAGTCGCAGACTTCGCAGTTGGTTGGTTAAATCAGACAATGAACTAACTCTCTAGACCGTTAATTTAATTTCTGGAGGTTTCTAGTCGCCTCTTTGCCTCCAGCATCTAAAACATTGAGGTGACGGAATTCAAATTGAGTTCTATATTTCCCTGTACCTTATACATGTGTTAGTTTAAGATTTGACATTCTCCAAATGTTACCTATGTGTTTCTTATGGAAATAAACTCTTTTTGGATTTTGAATTTAATGCCGACGTTTAACCAAGCCACTAGCATTTTGATTTAAATAAAGCATCGTCGAAAACGTTTGTCTGTCTTACCGAGAGCCGGCGTGTTGTAAAACAAGATGGCGTCACGACAGCTTATATAAGGGCAAAACATTGCGGTACCTTAGGTGAAGGGTATCCCTTTACCCTTCGTGTTAGGTTGAACATGTGACTTAAAACATAAAATTAAGTACATTTAATGTAACGGCATTAAAGGCTAAGGTCGAGCCACCGCTATCAGTAGCTATGATCGTCTATTCTACCTACCCCAAAAGAGATGTCCCGATTCAGCTGTAAAATTTGTAAGTTAAGAATGATAAGTCCGAATTTCTTGTTCGTTGAGAAGCTCGTTAGGCGTACAATAGTCGAACGGAAGATTGATTTAGGAAGTTACAGTTTCAAGTTAGACAGAGAAAGCATATATGTCCGCAAGCCGGTATTTCGCATCAGTTAGCGGTGTATTGCGCCAGATCGATCGTTGTTGTATTTTGTGTGATGGTACCATTTATTTTTTGTATATATGGGCGCTTGGAACTTCTTTTAGTGGTCGACCACGATTTGTAATATTTGTTTGGGATATCGTATAGATATCCGTCGTAATTTTACGACGTGAGTACTCAAAGATATTTCATGTGCTCGCTAGTAGCGGCTAGTGGTGGTTCCAATTATATATTTAGTTCACGGCAATAACGATCCGAAAAGACCGGTTTACACAATTACGATTTAATTTTCCGAAATGAGTTTGAACTAGCGGTTACCTCAAAAGGTCCGTAACGTTTTGAAACCTTCAACTCTGCGCAATTTGAGCTGGATGTTATCGAAACGTTGTCATTAGCGCTTTAGGAGACGCTAACCCTCACCATAGCGAAGTGCATGGTTCGGTAAATACCGAACTATGAATTCCACTGACCTCAGCACGACCTCGGCCAAGCCTAATCATATATATTTGACTCAGCCTACATATTAGACCTCCAGCGAAATTTACATTTAATTTAAAGATGCAACTTGAATCCAAACTGACCCAAGGCAAAGCAAACCAATCTACCCGGTCCTAAACAATGAACTTTAGACTGTAATTTGATCTCTTCGCGCGTCCCCGACAACACTCAAATGTCAAAATATCAACAGGATAGGTTATCTGTGTTGACACCGGTTTAATTTGTTCTGAATTTGTTATTTCCATCCGCGGAACCTCATCGATCAAACAGTCTCCCTATGCCCTGCCAACCTAGGTTTAGCCGCAACTAAACTCCTGTCTAGCCTAGTCTAAAATCCTAGTGTTATACCACGTCCATTATCGACACCACTCGAAAATGGTTGAGTTTGATTTGAATGTGCTTGTATGTTTAATGACTGTGTGTGTGGGAATTTCAAAACTCGCTACTCGAAAGGAATGAGGAGAGGATTAGCCCGCGAATATCCTAAGAGCCAATCCAGGAACCCTATGGTGAAGGAAAAAGGAATTTAGGGTCGCTCCAAGCCCAGACTCAGACTCAGATCAGTTACCTACAATGTTCTTATCTAACGACCCAAGGATAGTTTTGGAATTTGGGGTAGGTTGATATAAAGGATAGGAACCGAGGTATATCTCGGCGCTTCAGACACTCACGAAAAACCACTGAAACACGCAATCACAATTCGTATAGTTCAGATGCGTAAGACGGCAGACCAAAACTGTTTAGAATCGTGAAAGACGACTGTCACAGTAGCTAGACGCTGAGACTGAATGCTCTCCCCTTCCCCGCTATCGTATTTATAGACCCCACATGTCTGAAAAAAAATGGCGTCCTTTGCGAACACGCGCTGCCCAAGCGAAGCTTCTTATCACTAACTACACAGGGTCTCATTTCAACCATGCCATGCAGATCCGCCGTTCTACAAATTGTGTGTACGCATATTCACTATGATCAACCGTAGGTTATCTATCACTCAAGTCATTCGGTATTGCCGATACACAAAATCTGTTGATCGCTGACCATAAAAGCTTGTTGCGATTAATTTAAGCCTTCCCGACCGCTAGCGCGCTAGACAAAGACCACTAGAATGATATTCATACCCGTGGTGCCAAACTCGCCATATCATACCAAACAAACGCAATTGTATATTTGCAGTCAACATAATAGCTTTCTCCGTATCGTTCCATAATAACCTTCCATTATTTAACTAAATAATTTATGAATAAATTATGAATAACTATTCATAATTTATTCAGCGCGCAGCCAAATCGGCTCTGATCCCTACACATCTCGCAGGAATGCGACAAAAAAACCTGACCTGAACTCTGTTCCTGGAACCAACCCACGCGCTCGGCTCATTGTTTTTTGCTAACTTACCCTGAGCTACTCAAAACCCCAAACGTTATATGAACCGATTCTCGTATTCAAATCAGCGCGGCGATGGGCTAGCCCTCTGTCACGCAAAATGAATTATCAAATGTACTGACTCTCGTGTACCATTACAATAAAAATATTTATATTGTATATGTCTTGTTGCCTAGGAACGTTTAGACAACTCGTTAAACGTTTCGTTCACTCACTTGTCTGACGGAATTCTAGTGACTTGGTTAAACGTCGGTATTTAATTAACGGTCTAGTGAGTTAGTTAAGTGTCTGATTTAATCAACTAACTGAGACATGTACACAAAGAAGCTGTATTTTGGCAGGTAAAGGTCGGTCGGTCGGTTTTCCCGAAATTTTTCCCCAAAAGTGGGATAAAGGGTGGTTCGAGTTTGTATGAAGCTCAAAGGACGACCTCTGTGGCGCTGCGGTTGTGGCTCTGCCTACCGTGCGAGAGGTCCCGGGTTCGATCCCCTGCTGGGGGTTAAAAAATACCCCAGGCTTGGATGTTTATGTGTGTGTGACATCGCTGTTTCTGGTTCCCACAACACAGTGTGGGGCCAGATACAATGTATGTGCCTGTATGTAAATGTTTATGTTTATATATAAGAAAGTAGTTTATAAATGCGAGACGTCATTGAACACTTACGTCATGCACGAAATCAGTTTATAATGCGAAATTGATTTAACTTTGAACAATTTCATACATTTTGACATTTGCTAAATCGATTTAACCTCTTGAATAACACCAGCGTTGACTAACGCCACTTTTCCGTTGTAGACTTTGACGAGCCGAATGGCCGAGTCGGCAGTGACCCTGCCTACGAAGCCAAGGGTCCCGGGTTCGAGTCCCGGTGGGGGCAAATATTTGTTTGACGGGAACGAATGTATGTACCCTAGTCACGGTTGTTTATCTATCTAAGTATAATATTTATCTATAAAAGTATGTGTATCGTTGTCTAGCACCCAAGATACAGGGAATCCTAGTTTGGGGCTAGATCAATGTGTGTAAATAGTGTCCAGGGTATTTTTATTATATTATTATTATTATTATAGCTTTTAAATTTTATTACCATGGCATAAGGTTTAAAATCGCGACCCGGCCCAACTGCCCTCGGTTTTTGAGAGGTTAAAGCGTTAAATGGATTTAGCGCTTGCCTGCAAGTAGATCTTAGTTTTCCAAATTTCCCAAAGGACAAAAAGGAGGAGATTGGTAGATTTCAGATTTCAGATTTCAGATTTCTTTATTGCAATAATCATGTGTCATTACAGTTCATAGATGTAATTCAAGAGGTACATGACACCCTGTAAGGGCACTACAATATGATTAAACTAATTCCTTAATTGCTAGCTTATAATTGTCTATTTCTAGTATTATTTAATTATACATATTTTCTTTTCTATTGTGTACTTTAACATTAATTATCACTGAAAAGTTCTTGAAGAGAATAGTAACATTTCTGGATCAAGTACTTATTGAGGGTTATTTTGAATAAAGTATTGTCTTTTATATTTTGTATGTGATATGGTAGAGCATTGAAAACTTTTGCTGCCATTGAGTGGGGACCAGAGTTTATGATTTCTAGTTTAGCAATCTTGGTGGCTAGGCGTTGTTGTGATCTAAGGCCCTCAGGGCGAGTATGTTGTGGAAAAAGAGGCATATTATTCCTGACAAAGACGCTGATTTCTAAAATATAGAGCGCTGTCATAGTTAAAATATTATATTCCACAAAATATCTTCTACAGCTCGTCCTCGCGTCTATATTAGCCAGAATTCTAATACATTTTTTTTGTAATATAAAGACGTTTTTTGCGTCTGTGCTATTGCCCCAAAGAATTATACCGTACCTAAGCCAGGCTTGTGCATACGCATGATAAGCGCATGTTGCCGTCCTGAGGTCTGTAGTTTTTTTCAGCTCTGATAGGGCATATATAAAGCTTGAGAGCTTACCAGTTATCTTTAGAATGTGGCTTTTCCAATTTAAATTATTATCTAAATTGATACCTAGGAGACAAGAAGTCTCTACATTTTCTATTACAGTTCCGTTAAATTTATAGTTTATAATATCTAGGGGTCGTTTTTGGTAAGGTCTGAATTCCATTAATTTGGTTTTGTTAAAGTTAATTTCTAAGTTATGGTCATCTAACCAAGTTTTAATTCTATTTAGGTGTGAGTTTAGATCTATAGTTAATTTCTCTACGTTTTGACTAGGAAAAATCAGGGATATATCATCTGCAAATAGCGTACATGGTATATTAATAGTATTAGGTAGATCATTTATATATATTAAAAAAAGTAAACATCCGAGCACGCTACCCTGCGGGATCGATTTGGTTAATTCTACTTCATTTGATCGTTTTTTACCGATGCTGCGACAGCAAAAGGATTCAGACTCAGCATAATGTCACAGGAAATCCTGTGACGCTGGTTTTCAGTCTGGGGCCCAGAAGATATAATATGATTTAAAATATTAATTTGTCCAGGTGGCAAGTGCAATAAATAAAATAAACTTAACTTAATATTGGTGGGAAGTGTGAGAATAACCTAGGCTAAGTGCCTATTCTCAGAATAAATAAAAATTAAAAACAAATGAAACGTGCGGAATTAAGTTGTGAAAGAGAATTGTAAATTGCATTACAGGAATAAATAGATAAATGTTTGGTGTGTTGAATTGTATTATAAATAATAATGTCAAATCATAGATATACAAGAAAATATAAAATTATACAATTAAATCACTACATATAATACACATTAAGGATTTGAATAAATCTTAAGAATAAAATAAAATAAGCTGGAGATTGTAAGCGCACAGCCTAAATCAGTAGAGCTACATTCATGAAACTGTGTATAGGGTTCCCACCCACCTATAATATTGTGACGGAGCGGCTCGCAACACAACTTACAGTCGAGTGGGCGTTTGGCATTTGATCGACCGCGCCGACGACGTGCCGCCATGATGGATGCCGACCCGCGGCAGGAGAGCGCCCGGGGGCATATCGTGTTCCGGCAACATAAACAACGCAATCTCTCAACTCGCTCGTCGTCGACGGCTGGCAGCCAGGAGCACTATTCCGCTAGGCAATGGCGGTTTAGTGGTAAAGACGCGACGACGTCTTAAACATTTTATCTACACACGTATCATAAACCCTCTTTACTGCGTCCAAAAACCGCACGTTACGATCAGCATAATGTTAAACTACTTTGTAAAAACTCATTTCTTATCTGAATTGCATTATGACCATAATGTGTAAATTTTCTACATATTATGACATTCAAATTTCGAACGTCGACGCCCGCCTGCGTGCCGCCCCCACTTTGTCTGTGAAGTTGGTACTACAGAACAAGCTAAACAACTCAATGCCACAATGCCAGTCAAACATGCGGTTCCTGAACTCATCAAAGAGAGCTTATGATATGTGTGTAGATAAACTAGTGTATGTAACTGTACATAATTAGGCATTAAAACTCTCGAGTCATATTATTATGACTCGAGTATCAATGCCCTCCATTATGTATCAGTCACATAAACTACTATTATTTAACGCCTGGTGAAAGGCCTGCTGTAAAGGTTTCTTGGGAATTCTCGTGGTTAATATGAACAATTAGAGGCAATCATGTACAAATGTGAAGCTATAATGAATGAACGGCGACTAACTTACGAACGAGAAGCCATGAATCAACAGTTGAAGGGGAAATTTCCTTTTTCAAATTCAAACCATAATCAGTTATGTACTCATTAGTTTAGTTGATCATATTTGTTCTTTATTTTATTTTTTTCCATGAATATGAGACTTAAGTAAGTGTTTGACTTGTAAAAGTGCATTATTTTGCCTACTAGCAATGTATGATTTGAGTTTTGAGTGTTTGAGATGACCGCAATAATTCGTTAGAATCGTTGACTCCTTCAGTTTAGTTTATTTCTGTACAATTGTGTTGAAAATAATAAAATCTTACTCCAATAATAATAATGTACTAACTATAATATGCTATTCTAAATGTTGTATCAATAAAGTTTAGTCAAACAAACACAACAAAATAATCAATATTAATCAATTTTGATCATCCGTGAACTCGTTTAGTAAGTTATAACCCTTTTCCAACAGAAAGTACCTCAATTGCGTTTCAGATTTATTATAATTAGTGGTTAATTTTAACTTTATTGGTGTTTACCAATTTAACAGCCTGATAGCGGGCACTATGCTGCACAATGTTAAGGCGAGGACATCATTTCTGTTCGAGGTCTTTTCTTCTTGAGCTAAGACGTACTTTTCGTTCAGCTTCCAATTCTATATTGTAAAGACATTTCTTCAAGTCGTATAGTATAACGAATATGTACAGGCTAGGGACTGTCAATATTGCTAGTTCTGCAAAGTGAGGCTTACAGGATTTCCAATGTGGTGCTCGTACTATTATCATATTCATGTTTATTACCGTATACAAAACAGTTTAGAATGTCCCTGATTTGGATATGATAGATAGGAATAGCTTAGACTCGAGAAACTAAGAGAAAATCTTAAAACTTTGTACACAATACTTTCATGAGTTCCTAGTCATGAAAGTATTGAGTACAAAATACACATGAAGATTTCACTACACACATTGTATTAGTATATTATTCAATGTGTGTAGTGAGTAGCAGAATGGGTGAAGTGTGAATATGTATACTAACATCATATAATATCTAACTAAAAATATATGAAAATGGCAGAGGTAATGAATGAATTCTGTGAACTATGCCAGCAAGCCTGGGGAAACGTCACGAAAGAGCCAGTCATCTCCGAAGGCGATACTGGGCTGCGCGGAGACTTGGCTTGTCGGGGGGTATGGATTGCCCAGAGGGAGGCGTTATTTGATATCCGTGTCATAGACACCGACGCTCCCTCCCACGCATCACGCCCCGTAGCGGCTGTCCTTCGTTCAGCTGAAGAAGAAAAGAAAAGGAAGTACTGCGACCCATGCGAGACGCGCCACACCACCTTCACCCCTTTAGTAACCTCTGTCGACGGAGTTTTTGCTCCACAAATGATATCATTCACTAAACACCTCGCCGAAACACTGGCGGACCGCTGGAACCGGACCCCTGCCACAATAATGGGCTGGCTACGAGCAAGAATTCAAACCGCCATCATCAGGGCTAGCAGCATGTGCATCCGCGGCACCCGCCATAGGTGGAATCGCACAGGCCTATATGAGGATGGAGCGGCAGTCCCACACGTCTTGAACTAGAATGAATATCTTATTTATATTCTCTGTACTTATTTTCATGAATCTTTTGCTTAATAAATTTCTTATCGTTTATAAAAAAAAATGGCAGAGGTAGCCTGGCTATCTAATGTTGGAAGGAGAAATTCCTAGTTTTTTATTTTGAGTCAGGTGCGACTTCATATGTGTTTTGAAGGTGTATTTGGAGGTCAGATTTCTTATGGGCGGCGGAATATCATTCCAACAATTTGTAGCTTGGAAGTGGAAGCTACCTCTAAATGCCACTGTGCAGTAAATATGACCTTCAAGAGGTGCCCGTATATTCATCATGTTTTAGTTCAAAAGGGAGAGGAGAATAATTTTGAGTAGAATGAAAATTAGACATTGTCTTATCCTCTCAAAAACCGAGGGTAGTTGGGATGGCTCGCGATTTTACCTTATACCATGGACTAACATTTAAAACGAAAAGTGGTGTTAGCTAACGCTGGTGGTATTCAAGAGGACACAGACGAAACAGTAAAATGGCCATTAAGGCTTATTACAGAAGTATTTAAAGGCAAAGAAGGCGTAAATAGGACCGCTAGAGTTCAAAACTTCGTTAGGCTCAAGACGGTTGTATCCTCTGTAAGTTTCAGCTAACGAGGTATGTAGTGCTAGTCGTACGCAAGCACACCAAAGCACAGGAGCTTTAAAGCAGACGGGCGAGTTACAAAGATCCCAAGAAAGTACACACTGTAATGATAACTTGATAACGCAGACGTGTTTTTTCGTATTTTTGTTTGGTCTGGAGGATCACATCTATTTGTCATAATTGATTTGATGTTGAGTTCAATGTATTTATTTGATTTATTTGTAAATTTAATGATTTTAAATGAGTTAAATTGTGAGTTAAATAGAGAGTTTGTGTAATGTTGTTATTGTTGAAGAGTAGATTAATATGATGAAGATAGATTTATATTTACTTATGTACTTAACTTAATAAACTTATTTGCTGTTTTAGTAAGTCTGGAAGATGTCACAGAACCATAGATAGCTTTGATATTCAAATATAGTATTTTTATATATA
The DNA here is from genome assembly GCA_949825045.1 of Argyresthia goedartella. Classification (NCBI taxonomy): domain Eukaryota; kingdom Metazoa; phylum Arthropoda; class Insecta; order Lepidoptera; family Argyresthiidae; genus Argyresthia; species Argyresthia goedartella. Next base: position 23,115,190 of record OX463834.1, read on the forward strand.
AAATATAAATAAGCCTCTGAAGAAAATAATGTGGATCGAGGCAGTATCTTTTTTCCGTATTTCGATATTTTACCATTATCTTGTAAAACTTGTGATGGCACCTGTTAATATTGTAAAGGTGTTATAATAAGTGATGTTATGTTATGTCTTTCCCTCTGCCACCCCATCTGGGAAAAGGCGTGATATTATATTTTGCAAGGCCATGCTGTATATCTGCCAACCTATTTTTACAAATGTAGGTACGGTGGCGCTAGTCTTCCACCATTATGAATTTTGTACATTATGGATTTTAACCATTATGAATTTTGTACTCGTGTGTTTCGGTGTTTTTAACCATTAGGAGTTTGGCTTTTCGGAGGTTTAGACCGGGGTTCGGGGCTATGATTTTTGGGGTTATGAACCGTTATGGGTTTTAAGTTTCGGGATTATGAACTAATGGATTTTGACTTTCGGGCTTTTAACTTTATGGATTATGATACGCACCCAATTGCTAATCATGTAAATTTATTATGGATGGATAGGAATTATGGATACCTAAAGTTGATTTATTATTGCTTGCCAGAATAGGGCCCCTGTGTGTGGGATCAATAAAATAGATAAACCTATACGAACTCTGAATGAGGACCTCTGTAGCGTTGCGGCACGAGGCTCTACCTCCCAAGCGAGAGGTCCCGGGTTCGAATCCCGGCTGGGGAGGAAGAAAATATAAACCTGGGGATCTTGGATATTTGTGTGCGACGTCCCTGTTTCTGGTTCCGACGACACAGGGCATCCTAGTGTGGGGCCAGAAGCGTATGTGCCTGTATATGAATATTTGTTTATATGGTCGGTAGTGTAATGCTCCTAGCACTGATGTCGTACTCCTGAGCATCAATGACGTAGTGCTTAATTGATAATTATAAATCATAACACTGAACTGGTTTATTGTTGTTGTTTTAAAGAGGCCCGTATACAATATACAACCTACCTTACAGTAGCTTGATTCCCTATCTCTGCCATCAATTCTGATCACAATGGGCTATGTGAAAATAATCAAAGGAGAGGGAGATATGAATCCATTTTGAGATAAATGTGTTCCTAACTAAATTCCATTATTTCCGTCAAAAAATATTACAGGGTTACTGAAATATCCGTCAAAACATAATGTACTTCATTTGTCCTCTACGGCGTAGTTTGTTATAATATCTACCCTTATAATTATAATTCCCTTCGCCGTTGAGTTGAGTATCAACAGTTTTCCTGTCAGTCGATAACGCAGATGTCAGAGGAAACGTAAACAAATACTGATAACTCTGTATTTTTCAAAACTTTGTGAGACCACAGATTTGAGTAGTCGATATTTATTCCAACTTTATATCTTTACGCGTTCCTGAGAAAGGGTCTTGACAGACGGGCAGACAGACAAACAGACGGACAGCGAAGTGCTCCCAGGGGTTCCAGTTTTCCTTTTAAGGTGCGCAACCCTAAAAAGTTTTTTTCGTTAGACTGGGTAGGTATAAGTATGGACAAGAATAAAGACAAATATTAAAAATAACGGTCGAGCGTGAGTCATACTCACTCACTGAGGTTTTGTATTTCTTAAGAGAGAACTACAAATTTACGGTTTTCGGATTTTTCCCTTTTCTTGTGCTGTTAGGCCTTCGTCCCAAATTTCACGCTACTACTAGGTCTACGGGAAGTACTCTATACAGGATTCAAGCAATTCCAGGAAATATTTGTCATAAATTGCGGGTATTTTTGATAGTGTTGAGCTATATGGGGTTAATCTGGCTCAACAGAGGCCTTGCTGTTAATAATTTTGTAATTATTTATTCCTGCTTATTAATCATAATAATTAAAATTGTCATGTTTGTAATAGTTATGCACAACCTATTTTTAAAAGAGATCTAAAAATCAATCTGTGGGAGTTTCTACGCCCTTCTGCTCCCACAGTGGTCCAATGTAGAGAAGAGGCAAAATTGACGTTTGCTAAGTATATGTAAATATCTACAGTAATAAAGTACTTTGACTTTGACTTTGACTTTATATTTTTTATTTTGTTACAACTTTAAAGGCAATGTTCTTGTTGTTAACCAGACAGAACTATAATTTTATTTTTTTCCGTTTGACCGCAAGCCAGCAGTTTTGTTCTTTTTAGCTTCTACATGCGAGAACACATTAATGGTTATTAGTTTATCTATAGAGTGTGTAATACTGTTTGTTTTCCTAATAATAATAATTTCAACATGAGAAAAGGGTCTTAACAGACGGACAGACAGACGGACGATGATCCTATAAGGGTTTCAATTTTTTTTTTAAGATAGGGAACCCTAACAAAGCTTTTAACTCTGATACAAAGGCAAAGTTATGTGAAATAATCATAAATCTACAGCATCATCACGACAGACGATGTATACTTACTCTTAAAAGAAACTTATAATAGTAGTTTATGTGACTGCTGCATAATGGAGGGCATTAAAACTCGAGAGTGGGATTATGAAACTCGCAGTTTTAATGCCTAATTGTGTACAGTTACATACACTAGTTTATCTACACACATATCATAAGCTCTCTTTGATATGTTCAGGAACCGCATGTTTGACCGGCATTGTGGTTCTGCAATTGTTTAGCTTGTTCTTTAGTACCAACTTCACGCAGACGGGCGTCGGCGTTCGAAATTTGAATGTCAGTACCAACTTCACAGACAAACTAGGGACGGCACGCGGGTGGGCGTCCGCGTTCGAAATTTGAATGTCATTATATGTAGAAAAACTACACATAATGACCATAACCATGTGTAGTTTTCCAGATACGAAACGAGTTTTTACCAAGTAGTTTAACATAGTGCTGATCGTAACGTGCGGTTTTTGAACGCAGTAAAGAGGGTTTATGATACGTGTGTAGATAAAAACATTTAAATGTAAACTCATTGGCCTTTGATACAAAGACCAAGAAAAATTTACGTCTGGTTTTCATCTCCTTGCGAAGTGGGCTTTCCTGATCGCTACAAAATTGCTGGTTACATTATCCGCCGACCATTCAGCTAACAAATAGCTTCTGACCTACTTCACTTACTTCATGCAATACTGGCTAAAACAGAAAAGTATACAAACAGATTTTTCTTCACTTCACCACAAGTTTTTATGTTCTTCTATATAGACGACGTCTGTGGCGCAGCGGTTGTGGCTCTGCCTACCCTGCGAGAGGTCCCGGGTTCGAACCCCGGCTGGGGGTAAAGAAAAAAACAATCCCCAGGTCTTGGATGTTTATGTGAGTGCGACCTCGCTGTTTCTGGTACCCACGACACAGGGTATCCTAGTGTGGGGGCCAGAAGCAATGTATGTGCCTGTATGTAAATGTTTATGGAGTATTTAGTAGTTTCGTAAAAACACCTATTTATATTATTTACTTGTATTTCTGCGCAAGGGTCTACCTGTCACTGCTATGTTAATTATGCTTATCATTTTGGGTTTGCTAGAAGAAATCTCTTGTTAGAGATAAGCTTGCTTTGTAAGTGTATTTTCTATAAGTTTGTTATGTGAATTTTCATGTGCAATAAAATATTCAAAAATCTCCCAAGACACAGGTTACCCTAATTTGGGAGACAGGGAAACCCTTCTGCTAAGGAATTGTTTTTTTTTAATATCGTATTTTTACTTAAAAAAAATAAGAAATTTACGAAAAAAGTTTTGGAATCCATCTTGGCTTGGCCATTGCACATAGTTTTGTTTGTAGTTAATGTATGTATGTATATTTATTTGTCACGCACTTTAGCCTAAACAGCTTGTTCGATTTTAGCTTGAGAGGTGTCGTTAGATTTGTCTTAACTGTAATACGATATTTACACTAAGTATGTTCAAATACTTTTCGGTGTGATTCAGAAGCAGCAACCTTCATACTTATACAACAAGTTAAAATTTTGTAATCGTCAGTCTCGTAATCCATTAAGAATGGTCTGCCCATCCCACCATTCATCAGCATTTCGGGGAAGCTTCCGTTACTGCGCCACGAAATGCTGGAACAATATCCCTCCCCCTATTAGACAGTCCCCTTCAATAGGCAGTTTTAAATTAAAATATAAGAAATATCTACTTACTAAGCAAAAAGGCCTACAGTAAAGTTGTTTCATACCCATTATCAACTGTTTGTTCTAAATTATCTGTTATAGTGTTACATAAGCTGTTGTGGTTTTAATTATATTTTTTCTGCGCATGTAATGCTAAGATCCAGTTGTAATAAATCGTACTTACATAAATACTGAGACTGAGCTTCAGCTAAATGTGATAGTGATGCATCATAATACTTTAATATCTGCACTGTTTTCATATGGTTCCAATACGTTTAATATTTAAGTGTAAGGCATCCACTGAAAATCAGCGCCGTGGCCCAACCATGGCATAAGGCTGAGTGGAGACCTTTTTGGTGCATAATACTCGTACATAAGACTGTAATAATTTTAAGTTAATTTATTCTATTGTATTTTTATGTGCCAAATAAAGTTTATTCTATTCTATTCTATTCTAAATAAAAATAAAAAATGGCCGATTTTTCGCGACATACTATCGAGTGGGGAGTCAGAATTAACATAACATAGCGTCACGCCTTTCTCATACGGGGTGTCAGAGGCACAGTTGGGCATTCTTTGAGCCAGTTATTCAATACTCAATTTCGCGTGACAGGAGGCTAGCCCATCGCCGCAGCTATGGAATAAAGGTTTCCTCACGATGTTTTCCATCGCCGTTAGAACGTCCGTAAAATTTACTTTAGATAAATTAATTATCTCATTGGTACATGGTCGGGAATCGAACCTGCATCTCCTGTGTGAGAAGCAAGCTGGAAACCCGTTAAAAAAACCGGTCAAGTGCGAGTCTAAATCGCGCACGAAGGGTTCCGTACCACCGTTCAATGGAAGCGATGGTGTGGAGTGAATAGTTTGGATTTTACACAGCAAAATATTGTTTACAAAGTTATTGGTGCGGTTACTTTCACACTCCATGTACGTAACCAGGTGCATCCATAAGTTTGTATGGGAGCCCCCTTAAATATTTCTTTTATCCTGTTTTTTAGTATTTGTTGTTAGAGCGGCAACATAAATACATCATCTGTGAAAATTTCAACTGTCTAACTATCACGGTTCGTGAGATACAGCCTGGTGACAGACGGACGGACGGACAGCGGAGTCTTTGTAATAGGGTCCCGTTTGGAACCCTTCGGGTACGGAACCCTAAAAACCGACGAGTTGAGAACCTCCTCTTTTTTGAAGTCGTTTGAAAATATTAACTTTTTGAAATGAAAGCGTTATTAATGGCCCACTTTCCTATTCAGGATGACATTTCATTAGCTGGCCATATATTGGGGAATCACAGAACCCATGATTATGTACAATCCCCAAGAAATAGGTCTCCAACAACTTATTTTTAAACATAAACATAGACATAAACATTTACATACAGGCACATACATTGCTTCTGGCCCCACACTAGGATTCCCTGTGTCGTGGGAACCAGAAACAGCGACGTCACACACATATAAACATCCAAAACCTGGGGATTGTTTTTTTTTTTTTCTTTACCCCCAGCCGGGGATCGAACCCGGGACCTCTCGCATGGTAGGCAGAGCCACAACCACTGCGCCACACAGGTCGTCTTTGGGTCTACCATACTATTTTCAACCGACTTCAAAAATGAGGAGGTTCTCAATTCGACTGTTTTAGGGTTCCGTACCCGAAGCGTGCCAAACGAGACCCTATTACTAAGCCTCCGCGTCCGTCCGTCCGTCCGTCTGTCACCAGGCTGTATCTCATGAAACGTGATAGTTAGACAGATGAAATTTTCACGGATGTTGTATTTCTGTTGCCGCTCTAACAACAAATAATATAAAACAGAATAAAATCAATATTTAAGGGGGCTCCCATACAACAATTCTTTCAATACCACATACAAACTTATGAATGCACCTGGTTACGTGCATGGAGTATGAAAGTAGCCGCTCCAATAACTTTCAAACAACATTTTGTTATGTAAAATCCAAACTATTCACTCCACACCATCGCTTCCATGTACGATGGTACGGAACCCTTCGTGCGCGAGCTAGACCATTGACCATTGACCATTGACCATTGACCATTTTTTTGTCAGTTATGAATGGATTTCGATGATTCTCATTTTGATTGGTAGGTCATACTTAAGAGGCGGCACGATATAATTTTTATCAAAATTGAATAAGCGATTTTTGAAAAAAACAAGAAAATCAAAAAATATATACACAGATGACGTTTTGGTGATATCAGCTGATCGAGTCAATGTACTGAAAAACAAAACCTTTTTTTTCATTTGCGACCATATGTTCTTTGGGTAAAGTTGTCCATGATGACGGGTACTTCTGTTACCTAGTGAGGATATCGACTTCACCATACCTACGTTGAATAAGTGGCCAGCCATTCAATTCGGCATAATAATAATAATAATAATAATCGTTTATTCTCAGGCAACATGACCCATAGTTATAAAATAGTCACAAAAATAACAATAATTTAGGCTAAACTAAAATAAAATAAATAAAAATATGAAAATTAAATTAAATTATAGTAATTATAATTTAATATATAAAGATAATTATAATAAAGTAAACAATATAGCATCACTTATTTTCCCATACGGGCTGGCAGAGGCACAGTATAATGAAGAATACATCTGCATCCATCTTTGTACTTTACATAATTCACCAAGTTTAAAACTAAAAAAAAAAACGACTTCAAGTCTTTTTTCTTTCTCCCCTGTCGGAATGCGTAAGTCGTCAAAATACACTAAATCTGTCTGTCTGACAGTCAAGTCGACATAATAGTAGTTTATATGACTGCTACATAATGGAGGACAATGCCTAATTATGCACAGTTACATACACTAGTTTATCTGCACACATATCATAAGCTCTCTTTGATGTGTTCAGGAACCGCATGTTTGACCGGCATTGTGGCTCTGCAGTTGTTTAGCTTGTTCTGTAGCACCAACTTCACAGACAAACTAGGGGCGGCACGCTGGCGGGCGTCGGCGTTCGAAATTTGAATGTCATAATGTGTAGAAAAATTACACATTATGGCCATAATGTGTAATTTTTCAGATAAGAAATGAGTTTTTACCAAGTAGTTTAACATTATGCTGAACCTAACGTGCGGTTTTTGTACGCAGTAAAGAGGGTTTATGATACGTGTGTAGATAAAAGTAATAATACGCAATCTCGTGTACCTGGATGACATCATAATTCCAGTCTTTTTGCTTTAGAAAAAAAGTTCTGGACCGATTTCAATTTTTTTAAGAATGAGGCCAAACTGGAAGGTCACCCTTTCAATTTTATTTTTATCAAATCGGTTCATAAATTTTGAGGTAACAAACATTACAAATAATAATAATTGAGAAACCATTATATTTTCAGTCGTTTAATAAAACTGTTTTGGAATGTACTAGGTTTTATACCAACCTGAGTTACAAATCAGCTTCAGGCTTCTCAGGAACTGAACTCAGGACTACAGCTTCCAACGCCCAATGCCATCCAAAGATCACCAACACCATGAATTTATAGAAATTGTGCTAATGAAATGACACTGAATTTATGCAATCGCTAACTAATTTGTATAAATAAAAATCTTTAAATTGGGTTAAATTTTAGGGTTGTTTATTTTTGTAACGGAGGCGCATCTGTCTCGGTTTTTGGTCTTCTGAAACAAAGAACAAAGTTACATTTACTTTGATTGATAAATCACTTTAATGAAACATGATTTTGAATAAGCCTTATTGGTTGGTTGTTGACGTGATGACGTCTTATAAATCGATGAACGCCGCCGGCTGCACGCACGGAATGCATGACTCATTGTCACGTTCCGCCTGGGCCGAGCGTGCAAGCGAGAGCGCGGAACAACCGATAGAGAGGCACGATCGGCCTAAGCGTCTTCTTATGACGTTATCACGTAAAATTGATTGTCTGTAAACCGAATTTACAGACAATCAATTTCTTTAAGGGTTCCGTACCCAAAGGGTGCCAAACGGGACCCTATCACTAAGCCCCGCTGTCCGTCTGTTCGTCTGTAACCGGGCTCTACCGGATCAACCGAAATAGGTAGAGAGCTGAAATGTGTATTTCTATTGCCGCTATAACAACAGATAATGAAACATACCGGTTTTTAAGAATTAAAATAAGTACCCATACAATATAGTAGTTTATGTGACTGCTGCATAATGGAGGGCATTAAAACTCGAGAGTGGGATTATGAAACGAGCCGAAGGCGAGTTTCATAATAATATCACTCGAGAGTTTTAATGCCTAATTATGTACAGTTACATACACTAGTTTATCTACACACATATCATAAGCTCTCTTTGATGTGTTCAGGAACCGCATGTTTGACCGGCATTGTGGTTCTGCAATTGTTTAGCTTGTTCGGCGTTCGAAATTTGAATGTCAGTACCAACTTCACAGACAAACTAGGGACGGCACGCGGGTGGGCGACGGCGTTCGAAATTTGAATGTCATTATATGTAGAAAAACTACACATAATAACCATTATGTGTAGTTTTCCAGATACGAAACGAGTTTTTACCAAGTAGTTTAACATAATGCTGATCGTAACGTGCGGTTTTTGAACGCAGTAAAGAGGGTTTATGATACGTGTGTAGATAAAAAGGCGTCGTGACCAGGAGAGGAGGCCAGGTGCCTGCGAAGTGAGGTTATTGTGATGTCTCCCCGTTCATCATCTCGTCTTGCATAATGTGTGTGCATTGTGCCGGCTCGTCGGCAGTCGGCAATACAATATAGGTACTTCACTCGTTACAGCACTTTATGTGGTTTTTTCAATTTGTCTTTCGTAGGTAATTGTAATTTTGTAAATTCTCGCAGTAGGTACATTTAACTAGCTTTATATTTTTAATTCTACTGTCATCGGTCACAAAGCTGAGTTCATGTTCGTGTTTTTTTTTCTTATTCCTGATTATGTTCCGGCTAGTTCCGAATCGCGAAATGTGTACTCGATTTTTTTTGTTTTTTTTTCTTTTTCACTTTAGATTTATTTAATTAATTTTGTTTTCTTCCTCTGTCAAGATGTGCATTCCGATGTGCAGCATGTATTTTCCAATGTCTTAAGTACCTATGAAGAGCTATTATAGTTTACTTATTGATTTCTTCCAGTATTCCTATGTGGATAGGGGCTGGGTCAGGTTCCATTATTTGTGTTTTAGTTTAGTTTAGTTTTAGTTATATATATATATATATATATATATATATACATATATTAGGTAGTTATTATATCTATCATTATTTTATACATATGGATAGTTTATGTAATATTGATAATAGTTTTTTCTCTTGTTCCTCAAGCGACGACTACATTAGTGCGGAGAGCGATAACTCCTTTGTGGTGGAACCGCTATCCGCCAAACTGAGGACTGTCTTTGTTGGCCTGGAGGGTAACTTAAATATTGTTCATATCAATGCCCAAAGCATCCACTCTAGTTACCCAGACCTTCTCGAAGCGTTCAGCACAAAACATGTGGATGGTATACTTATTTCTGAATCTTTCCTAAAACCTTCTATGCCTTCCACCATGTATTCACTACCTGGATACCAGCTGTATCGGAACGATAGAGTTGGAAAAGCTGGTGGTGGTGTAGCTATTTTCCTTCGTTCGGACATATCCTGCAAAGTTGTGAGTGTCTCCCCGAGTGAGTACTCTGAATCTACTGAACATCTTTTCCTTGAAATCTGTCTTCACCATAGTAAAGTTCTGCTCGGTGTTCTCTACAGTCCTTCGCTTCTCATCAATTACTTCGATTCCTTCGAGTCCCTGCTCAATGAGCTGACTCCTCTTTATAATGATGTCCTAATCCTCGGCGACTTTAATACATGTCTTCTTAAAAATGATTCCCGCTCGGCCCAACTCCGGTCTATTGTCAATTCATTCAACTTGCATATTCTCCCTCTAAATGCGACTCATTGTCAACCACATTGTACTCCCTCTCTCCTTGATATCATGATATCATCTGATATAGACAAAGTTGCTGCCCACGGTCAATTTAATTCTCCTTTTTCTTATCATGACCTGGTTTATCTCTCCTATAAGGTCAAGTCTCCCAAGAACAGAGCCAAATTTATCTTTCTTCGTAGCTTTAAGGGCATTGATCCATCGTTACTCCAATCTGATGCATCATCAATCGATTGGTCACCTGTCATTTCTAGTGAGGCCGTTGACGACAAGATCCACCATTTCAACACAATTATTCTGGGACTATTTGACAAACACGCACCCATCAAAAAGGTCAAAGTAAAACACCTTCCTGCGCCTTGGCTCACGGACCCCATCAAACGGTTGATGGCTAAACGGAACCGAGCTAAATATCAGCATAAAAAGGAACCCACCGACGATAATTTTGCTGCCTACAAATGCCTCCGGAACCGTTGTAACCGTATGTGCCGTGATGCCAAGCGTCGCCACATCTTTGAGTGCATTCAAAACTACACCCCTTCCGAAGTGTGGAAATTCCTGAGATCTCTAGGTGTCGGTAAGCCCCAGAATCAAATGGTTGGTGACGTCGATCTCAACGGTCTTAACAGATTTTTCTCGGCTCCCCCAGTCGTTATGGATCCCATCGTTAAGGATGCCACTCTGCATGGGCTCCGCTCCAGGCCGGCGTTGACCTCCACTCCTTTCGACTTCAGTCCAGTCGGAATTAACACAGTTAAGAAGGCGGTGCTGGCTATCTCATCGAAAGCTGTAGGTGATGATTGCATCTGCTCTAATATGATCAGCAACGTGCTCGATTATATTCTTCCCGCTATCACACACATTATAAATCACTCTCTCTCTAGCTGTTCTTTCCCCTATGTGTGGAAAAAAGCATTAGTCATACCTTTACCCAAATCCTCAAACCCCTCCTCTTTCAAAGAGTATCGTCCTATTTCTATCCTGCCTATGCTTTCCAAAGTCCTAGAATCCATTGTCCACTCCCAGCTTTCCTCCTACCTTACGTCTCACTGTCTGCTGAATCGATTCCAGTCGGGATTCAGGCCGGGTCATAGTACCGTTACGGCCTTACTCAAAGTCACTGACGACATTCAGTTGGCTATGGACAAGAAACAGCTCACCGTACTAGCGCTACTTGACTTCAGCAGCGCATTCAACTGTGTTGATTTCGACATCCTCGTTGAGATACTGAAGTCTCTGAATGTCTCCCCGGCCTCAGCCAGCTGGTTCGACTCCTACCTGAGAGGTCGTCAGCAGCGTATAAGGTCCGAGGAGACTTCAACAGAATGGTGCGACCTTTTTGCAGGGGTGCCTCAGGATGGTATCCTGTCCCCTCTTCTCTTTTCTGTCTTCATAAATTCTATCTCAGATACTCTCTCTTCCTCTTATCATCTCTATGCCGATGATCTCCAAATTTACCGTCATTTTTCTCCCTGTGATGTTAACTCTGCTGTAGCCTTGCTGAATGCTGATCTTGAGTGTATCAGGGATTGGGCTCTGTCACACGGGCTACTCGTCAATCCTTGTAAGTCGCAGTCAATGATTATCGGGTCCAGGCACTCTCTACAAGTGTTACAGCATATGTCCACTGCACCCATAATGTACGATGGAATCGTAATTCCCTACAGCTCCAAGGCCAAAAATCTCGGAGTCATCTTTGATAACCTGCTGTCTTGGTCAGCGCATGTCTGCGAGGTTAGTAGGCGTGTCTTCGCTACGTTTTACTCTCTCAGACGACTTCAGCACTTCTTACCTCTTCAGACCAAAATTACACTCGCCCAATCTCTGTTACTTCCCCTCATTGACTACGCAGATGTCTGCTGGATCAGCGCAAACGAAGAGCAACTGGACAAACTCGAGCGACTTCAAAATCTTGGGATTCGGTTTATTTTCGGTTTGCGCAAATTTGACCATGTTTCTCAGTATCGCAGGGATCTGAAGTGGCTTCCAATCCGTCTTCGCCGGGATTCCCACATCCTCTTCACTCTCTTTAAGATTTTACATAATCCTCATTACCCTGGCTTCTTACGTGATTCGTTCACTTTTCTTTCTTCAGATAGGCCTCGGAGACCTCACACTCGGTCGCTGCTCACAACACCGCAACATAAAACTGTCGCATATGAACATGGGTTCCGACTCCGGGCTATCAAGCTCTGGAACAAACTCCCCAGCACCGTCAGGGACAGTCCATCTCTTAACATCTTCAAAAGTAGTTTGAAGGAACATTACCTTTCTCTTCTGTAGTAGATTATATTTTATTTATATATTGTATAGGTATTTATTGATATTTAAATATAGTATTTATAGGTATTATATTATTATGTAGGTTCTCATTTATTTATATGTGTAAATATGTAAGTAATTTATTATAAATATATTAAAGTCACTCTGATGTTTAGTTTTTTTATATGTTGTGCATAATAGGTCTATCCCTTCGCATGAAACTATTTTTCCCTGTCAGCCCTGGGTTTGCTGGAAGAAATCTCTATATAGAGATAAGCACGCCTTTGTTTACTAACTATGTTTGTAATTGTCCACTAATGTGTATATGCAACAAAGTATAATAATAATAATAATAATAAAATTATTGGGATGCCCATTTTTTTAGCCATTTTGTACTATTTGTTTATCGGTGAAAACTGGACTCCCGATCTTATCGGAAAAGATATTTTACTGTAGGTATTGAGTTTTGTGCTTAAGTTATCTGTCATTATACGACTAATAATTGCTGATTCGAATTATAATAAATTATATTAAGTTTTTATCATATTTGATTTTATTTCTGTAAATAAGTTACTCAATTTCTACCCACTTCCGGTTTCTGAGTACAAAGTTCATTACTTACATAGTACATACACAAAACTCCTTTTCAAAGTTTCTATGTTTGGCCTGAATGTACTCCTACCTAGTATATAAGTACTTAATATTTTATTATTAAAATAATTAAAAGGTATACTCGTACAAAAGACTGTCGTTTTACGTTTTCTGTGTAAAATGGTATGGAACCCTAGTCGCACTTGACCAGTTTTACTTAGACCGTCCAAAAAACATATTCCACACACCTTTTCCCATTCGGGGTGGCCGGGCACAGTTGTACACACGTTTAGCCAGTCGTTAAATACTCGATTAAGCGTGGCAGGCGGCCGGCCCGTCGCCGCATCTACGGAGTTATGAAGGTTTCACAATGTTGAATGGGACAACAGTACTGTAAGGTAGGTTGTATATTGTATACGCGCCTCTTTAGAGTGGGTGTCACTTTGGCACCGTTACTTGTTTGTAGTTTAAAAAAAGAAAGAGGTTTGGGATGTGAGAAGTCAATGTGACACACTTCACCGGAGGCTTCGGCCAGTGACTGAGCTAAATCATAGTGAGGATTAGAGTAATGGCTATCGAGCCAGTTGTGGATCCCTTTTATAAAAGTGTGTAAACCAAATAAAACAAAACACAAGCCAACAAAATATTAGTTTTAATAATTCCTGAGAGGTGCTCAGGAGTACGCCAGGAGCGTTACATTGAGGAGCGCTACAGTACCAATTAGCAGTCAAAGCTGAAAACCCTAAACCGTTTAATAACCCTATCATAATCATCAATGACCGCAAACAGCACCGCAGTATCGTCAACAGGGAACCGGAAAACCGGTAATTGAAACGTTACAATTTATCCCATCCCTAGAGAGCAGATACTGCAGCAGCCTTCGAACCTACAGGTTGTTTAAATTTAACAACATCTCAGTAGTGTTTTAGTTGTTGATTGATATTAAGTAGTGATCGTAACCGAACGCAGTCGTACATACGTACTCGTTAGTGCAATTCGGAACGCACCTTTTCTCTCGTTATGTCAAAATGAAGTTTTGACGTTAACTGTCACTGTCATCGCATTTTCGTCTCGATCGGGTGGCTCCGCGATAATGTCGAGTGAATTTGGAGAATTGTAATGGAAATCAAGTAATATTACTTTATATCGATATAAATAAGGCAGAAATTACAATGACAATAGAACACTATATAATTATTGTATATTATAAACTGAAACTAAACTATAACTAAAAAACTAAATTAAAATTTTCCCTGAGTTCGCTGCCGGGCGGGAGGGTGCCCAAGACGCTGGCACTGTTACCTCGCTGTATCGCAAGGCTGATGCGTTGAGCGAGGTAGGCGCCAGCTCTGCGGTCCCCTGACGCTTCGACGAGCCTCTTAGAGATGTCTTTGAGGACTTTTCGAGCGTCAGGGCCCCACGGCCCGAGGGTCTCAAAGCCGAACGGCATAAACAAATAGTCGTCGCCGAGTGCGGCGTATTTGCGGCTTCTGAGTCACTCTGCTGCTGCCGCCGCAGCGCCGGCTGTGGCTGAGGTTGCCGATAGGTGACACGGTGCCAGCATATCTGCGCACGTTGCGTTCCATACCAGCGACCTCCCGCTCTGCCAGGGAATGTGCGTCATTCTGTCGGGCCTTCTGCCATCGTCGCGTGCCAGACCATTGGGTTCAAGTATTGTATTAATGGAGTTTCCTTTTCCCGTGTGAGATTCAGCCATGAATCCCCACTTGAAAGGGAAATTTAATTTTTCAAACATAACATTACATAAAATAGCGTCACGCCTTTTCCCATACGGGGTGGCAGCCCATTTTGAGCCAGTTATTCAACACACAATTTTGCGTGACAGGGGCTAGCCCATCGCCGCAGCTACGGAGTAATGAAGGTTTCCTCACGATGTTTTCCATCACCGTTAGAACGACCGCATAATGTAAGAACTTAAGATAAATGAATTATCTCATTTGTACATGGTCAGGAATCGAACCTGTGAGAGAAGCAAGCGTTTAACCCGTTGAACCACGGAGCTATTTTTTTTCAAACTCCAACCATAATCAGTTACTTATTTAGTTTAGTTGATCATTTTGATTTATTTTTAATATTTCTCCATGTTTCTCCATGGGTTTGACTTGTAAAAGTGCATTATTTCTGTACGATTGTGACCCAGATTGCTTTTCCAATACCTTTGTTAATTGTGTTGCAAGTTGTATTGCCCCCAGGCTTGTATTTATGCCCCCTGCCCCCCGCCCCCGCCCCCGCCCCCGCCCCCGCCCCCTCAGCACTCAGCAGGTATTGAAAGCTGAAACCGACGGTGGCCAGGTGCGGGTGTTCTCACGAACTTCACATCGACCAACATGCTGGCAATTCCAGACGAAATACGGGATCGCTCTTTTGGCAATCTGGCTTCAATTTTTTTATCTTATTGCTGACAGAAAGCGTCGACTGTTTCGCTTCCATGTGAATTTGACACATCGCCTGTAAGCCCCGTGTCTTTTATAGGGTTCCGTACCCGAAGGGTGCCAAACCGGACCCTATTACTAAGCCTCCGATGTCCGTCCGTCCGTCCGTCTTTCACCAGGCTGTATCTCAAGAACCGTGATAGTTAGACAGATGAAATTTTCACAGATGATGTATTTATGTTGCCGCTATAACAACAAATACTAAAAAACAGAATAAAATAAATATTGAAGGGTCTCCCATACAAAAATTCATTCAATACCACATACAAACTTATGAATGCACCTGGTAACGTACATGGACTATAAAGGTTGCCGCACCAATGACTTTGTAAACAACATTTTGCTATGTAAAATCCAAACTATTCACTCCACACCATCCCCACCATTGTACGGTGGTACGGAACCCTTCTTGTGCGAGTCAGACTCGCACAAGGCCGTTTTTTTAAAACAATAAAGTTTATTCACTTTGTTACCGCCGCCGCCGACTACAAACGGCGCCGCGAGCCAAACTCAATCCACATAGATTAATCCTAAAGACAAATAGATTTTTGGTGAACGAAAAAACTTTCATTTTCCGCAATGACACCTATCCCCGCCTTTGCTCCCGCTAGGTGGCGCTGGCGTTGTTAATAATAAAAATAATAATACCTTGGACACTATTTATACACATTGATCTAGCCCCAAACTAGGATTCCCTGTATCTTGGGCACTAGACACCGATACTCATACTTATACAGATAAATATTATAATTAGATATCCAACCATGACTAGGGCACAAACATCCGTTCTCATCAAACAAATATTTGCCCCCACCGGGACTCCTACCCGGGACCCTTAGCTTCGTAGGCAGGGTCACTACCGACTCGGCCATTCGGTTCGTCAGTTGGAGGCAAAGAGTTTCATTCATCTGAAGTTAGGTTCAGAAACACGTGACGTGATCATAAACATAAACACTTGCTTCTGACCCCACACTAGGATACCCTGTATCGTGGGAAGCAGAAACAGCTACATAACAAACATTTAACATCCAAGACCTGGAGTTCTTTATTTTAATTTTATCCCTATCCGGGGATCGAACCCAGGACCTCACGCAGGGTAGGCAGAGCCACAACCGCGGCGTCAGCGAGGTCGTCAAAAAATACGCCATCGGGGGTTACCACAACGTCTTATGCCGATTCTGACTAGGAACCTAATTTGATCGGCAAAATGACCGTGACCGTCTTAAAACAAGTCTTGACATGAGGTAAATAAAGCCCATTATGGCGAACTCCAATGGAAATGGTTGCCATGGTGATGTGCTTGTTTTGAACCTAATTTGAATCGGAAAAAAAGGTAAGAGCAGAAATTACTGTATTAATATACAATAGGAGGATTTTACCAGCAGAGTACATTCAATGGGGTACACCCGTAGTACCAAATTTGAAACAAGACGGATCAGTCAGACTATGTGGGGACTATCAAGTTACATTGAATCCTTATCCATAATTAGATCACTTCCCATAATCCCTGCAGTGGCCGCCATTTTATATGTTTTTCACCCCCACAGGGCAACCGGGTCCGGGACGATTCACTGACGTTTTTGGGAGTGCCGATTGCCGATTTGTGAGGTGGGTGCATAATCACATCAAAATCATTCATTCATTAGCTAGCCTGTTCCTTCATTTGCATTTTGACCTATGATAGTAAGATAAAAGCAATTGGCGCCAAATAATGCGTTTTTTTTTCTTTATTCCGGCTCCGGGATGATTCACTGACTAGGGGCACTGTGTAGGCTTTTTTAGGGTTCTGTAACCGAAGGGTGCCAAAAGGGACTCTATTACTGAGACTTCGCTGTCCGTCCGTCTGTCTGTCTGTCACCAGGCTGTATCTCATGAACCGTGGTAGCTAGACAGTTGAAATTTTCACAGATGATGTATTTCTGTTGCCGCTACAAGAACAAATATAAAAAATTGATTAAAATAAATATTTAATATGGGAGCCATACAATAATTCTTCGAATACTACATACAAACTAATATACAGAATAAAATTAATATTTAAGGGGGCTCCCATACAACAAACTTGTTTTTTTTTGCAAATTTTTGATCGATAGCAGGTAGAGGCTTAAAATGTTCACAATATATTGAGCATATTATTTACTTTAAAAATAATTAATTAAATTAAAATTAATTGCTCCCATTCAACAAAAGTTTATTTTCGATATTTAAATATTTCTGTTTTTTTGCAGTTTTTTATAGATAATGGTAGGGACTCGCACTCGGCCGGTCATTTATTTATTTCCGGCTCCGGGATGATACACTAACCAGGGGTTATATCTTATTTCCGGCTCCGGGATGATACACTAACCAGGGGTTATATCTTATTTCCGGCTCCGGGATGATACACTAACCAGGGGTTATATCTTATTTCCGGCTCCGGGATGATACACTAACCAGGGGTTATATCTTATTTCCGGCTCCGGGATGATACACTAACCAGGGGTTATATCTTATTTCCGGCTCCGGGATGATACACTAACCAGGGGTTATATCTTATTTCCGGCTCCGGGATGATACACTAACCAGGGGTTATATCTTATTTCCGGCTCCGGGATGATACACTAACCAGGGGTTATATCTTATTTCCGGCTCCGGGATGATACACTAACCAGGGGTTATATCTTATTTCCGGCTCCGGGATGATACACTAACCAGGGGTTATATCTTCGAAATACACTTGACATTGGCAAAATTAAACTCAAATGAGTTAAGGAAGCTTTATATTCAAGAATTAAGGAGAATCAAGAATCAAATGTCTTTATTACTATTATAGATATTGACGTATTCATAGCAAATCTCATTTTTTTCCTTTTCTCAGGAGCAGAAGGGCGAAGAAACTACCACAGACTGATTTTTAGATCTCTTCTGAAAATTGGTTGTAAACTAATACAATACTTATTATTATTATTAATAAGCAGGACTAAATAATTACGTTTTTTTACAGCAAGTCCAGTGTTGAGTTAGATTAACCCTATACACTCCCGTCATTTAAGTAATCTTGAACATTGATATATATTTTTTTTGGCAAAGTTGTTTTTTCATGGTTTTTAAATTTTCAAATGGCAGTTTCAAAATCTCCAGACGTATTCAAGTATTCAATTCAGGTAATAAAAGAAGTCATTAGAATTTTACGACTTCGACAGACAGACAGCCTCCAACTATTATATCAGTGCCATCAGCAATAAGCTTTTCAGATAAGGAGCCATTTTCGTTCGATATTAGTAGCTACAACTATATACTGTTAATTTTGCAAAATGTAAATAATTGTTCTGTAAATATGAATTTATAACCCAAATGAGAGAATATCAATATACAAATTCACACACATACATTGCTTCAGCTTCACGTCGAGGGCGCGTAGAAAATAATTATTCTCAGAATATAGTAGTAGTAGTACAATCTGTGCAGTTCTCGAGGCGTGAAACTAACGAAGAGACAACTTTAAATCCGACAGGCCGGAAAGGGCATAGTTTCTATTTTCGAACTTGTTTTAATAATAAGTTTGGTTGTGATGGCTCTGAAAATCTAAATCACTAACAAACTACACTGAAAGCTTTGAAATCAGACAGCTTTTGTCTGGTTGCCATAGGTTCTATTTTCAAACTCGATTATTTATTACTTTAGAAACTACAGTTGTAACGCCTCTGGAATCGTTGTCAGTCTGTGATATTGATGAATGGCTTAGGAAGTTTTTGATTTACGCACCTACAGTAGTTTATCATAGTGAACTTAAAGAACCTGTCTCGTTTCTTACATTATGGCAGCGCAGAAATAATCGGAGACAACAAAATGTACGTGGAGAAAGCTCCTGACCAGACGGCCAGAAATAACTACACACAAAAACTTCTTACATAAATGACGTAATTATAAAACTTAAAAACCGGACCGCGGCACACAAAATGCACAAAACATGCAGGTAAGACTTGCAGGAAAGTTTTGTATTATCAATAGTAAAGATAAAACGGGAACAGAACAAAACGACACGTCCGGCACTAGAGCTGTAGAATACGGAGTACCACAGGGATGTATCTTGGGGCCTCTCCTTTTCTAGACTATATAAATGACCTACCAGAAAGTGTTCCACATCCTACAGTTTAGTTTGTGGATGACTGTTCCGCTGTCAAAAAATGTACAGAGCCACTAAATTTCGAAGTAGATATAAACAATACATTGAGTGGGCAAGTCCAGCGCGAAGCAAACACTGCCGTACCATCCTTTACTGGAACCATTTCACCGCATTTTCAGGCCCCTATTTAAAAAACCTCTGGATAAGACCAGAAGGCAGAAATTTTCGTCATCCAGTAAGCTATGTTCACATACTTAAAATACAAAATTTCAAGTCTGTAGGTCATTTAGTTCCGAAGTTAAGCGAAAGCAAAGTTTCGCATTTATGACACTCACTCTCTCACTCTTGATCATCAGAATAAAACTAGTACTTCCCATAAACTCAGAGAGCTGAAATTTGGTACAAATATGGTGAAATTAGGGTTTAAGGGCCAAATAAAGGGAAAACTTTAAAAACTAGGATAATCGAAGATCTGGAGTACCTGGTGACCCTGATTAGAAAACACAAGAGCTTGGTTTTCTCTTTGTTAGATTCGGTGTATACCGTTTTCATATCTCCCGGATATCTCCCGAAAATCTAATAAAATAAATCAATTTGCCCACGTTTCTATAAAAAGAAGTGAAATCCCACCAAAAACATTCTGTAAAAAACTAGCCAAGTCTCGATGGAGCTGCTTGTTTATCTCTAAAAAGTAATGAAATCTAGACAAAGTCGTGTCAAGTCTAAGGTTCCTTACTGCGATTTCTTTATTATTATAGTTAATGTTGTGTGACTCGACCGTTGAACATTATGTATACGTTAGTGGGTACACGTCAATTTTGAACTGCGTCGTATTTAATTACAATAAATTACAAGCTGCAAGTTTCCTGATAGGGACACGTTATGAAATATTAGAAAATGACTGCAGGCGCCTTCCGTGATCGTTTTATGCTACTCGTTAAGGGTATACAAAGGAATTATATTGTAAGCAAATTAGTATGTAAAATAAAAATAACTTTGCTATGACTTATTTTTATTGACATTGAGAGTAACATATATAACACAGGTAGTTACAACAGATATAACATTACGTGTTAACAAAATTTACTTGTACCCAAAAACGTATAAAGAATGTTCAACGGCCATGTCACACAGCATTAACTATAATAATAAAGAAATCGCAGTAAGGAACCTTAGACTTGGCACGACTTTGTTTAGATTTCATTACTTTTTAGAGATAAACAAGCAGCTCCATCGAGACTTGGCTAGTTTTTACAGAATGTTTTTGGTGCGATTTAGTATACAGACAACAAGACTTAGCGTAAAAAGAGATCTCTCTAATAAGAGATCTCTTCCAAAAACCAAATTAGTATGAGAAAGGTCGATTGCTGAGCAGGGGTAGACCATTGTCTACAACAATATAATTTTCCGACTTCTGAGCTAAAAATAGCACCTTGGCCGCTTGATTTTGGGTTCTCAGGCGGAAAAATTCTATACCTAACTCGTTCGAAAAGGCTTTTTACAAACTTCGCCTTCAGCTCGTGCCGTAAACTTCTCGGTCCGTAAGTATAAGCCTTTGCGAACTGGTGGGAATGTACTGTTTCAACTCAACAGCTCGAACAAGAGGCTTTTGCTGCGAGTAAACAGTGTGCAAAGTTGCATTTCGCTCACCGAGTGAGACAAAGTGGCTTTTTAATTTTGAATGCCACTGACCTAGGCGAAATCACTAAAAGCCAACGGGCATCGAGTTCTGTGGCTATGGGCGATTTCGCTATCGATTTTTAACTCGATTCTATCGACTGGTCAATTAAATCACAAATAATCGAGCTTATTAGAATACATTCTATCTCTTAGCCATTCTAATTGGTAAATATTACAATAATAATTAGAGAAATATTCCGTAGTGTAAATTAGTCGAAATTTATCATGACAAATTATAATAAATGTTACTTGATTTTTCCTCGACTGCATCAGAAGGAGGGTTATGTATTTCGAGTGTATGTATGTATATTTCTTGGGCACGCTCTTTAGCCTTAACAACTTGATGGATTTTAGCTTGAGATTCGTCTCAACTGCAATGGTTTTTTTTGCGACATATTTTTATTCTTTTTTTTAAACCTATCGAGTGCGCTATCAAAATAAAGGCTTTCATAAATAAAAAGAAACTGAAAGATTGAAAAAGCAGTCGGGTTATTTGTTTTTGTAATAATTCCACCTGTCCATGTTGTATTTTTTCATTACCTTATTTGGTATGTTCTCATTGCTGAGATGAAAAGTTGTAAGTGCAACACCAGACCAAAGTTATTTGCATCTCGTGCCTTTAAGTCCCTCGGATAAATATCGATGGAAAAGGTAGAGGGCCTTACTACAAAAAAATAAACTAGCGTTCAACACTTATTTAAAAACAAAAACGTATGGGATTTGACGTTTGTTTTGAGGTTAAACGATGTTTAATATTTTTTGCGGTAACACGGAGAATGTCTAATTTTTGAAGTAGAGTTTGCAACTTTCCGTCTTTTTAATGCCATTTTTATTATTATTATTTATGTGCAATAAAGAAATTATGAAATTATCAATGAACCATCAGAAGGTACAGACGATAGACAGATTAATCTGTATGTAATGTAACTAAATGTAGCAATAGCAACAGGTACGCTGCACTCGAATCGACGCGTGCGCCGCCGCTGCCCCACTTGCACCGGCCAGAAATAGTTGCGAGCCGAAGACAGCTCTATGACTACTATTTATACGCTCAAATCGGTTTTGCTCAATTTTTTATTGAAATTACTATTTGAGAGGCGATAGCCTCAGTAGGCCAGCTCATTCATAATAAATAATAAAGAAAGAGCTCCATGGTCTGCTGGGTTTCACGCTCGCTTCTTACGCAGAGGTGCAGGTTTCAATCAATCAATCAATCAATCAAATCATTTATTTGTGGAACATAGGTATGTTGGTATACATTTAGGTGTTATTATAATATTATGTCTCTCTATGGAAACATAGAACATGCCTCAAGGCTAAAGCCTTGAGGCATACAAATATTTAACACATTTATGGATACACAATTTTGTCACAAACATTTATGTCAAAGTTTTTGAAGTTAGATAACAAAAGTTAAACGTCATTGATTAAATTGCGTGCCCAGAATCAACTTAAGCACCTTAAGTCACAGGTTTTTATCCAATAGATATGCAGATATGGAGTAGTATATTTTATCAATCAATAGCTTTCGAAGTTCTCTTTTAAATTGAAATATATTATCTATGTTACGAATTCTATCCGGTAAGTTATTAAAGATTTTGGGTGCCATGCCAAAAATACTATTTTTAAATAAAGCTGTTTGGTGTTTGAATCCATTGTACCAATGAGATAAGTACAATATACGGACGTTCTCACGATGATGGAAGAACATCGTGAAGAAACCTTCATTACTACATTGCTACGGCGATAGCCCCCTGTCCGCTCCGTATGGGAAACGGCGTGACGCTATGTTAATGTTATGTTAATAATAAATGCAGCCAATTAATGTCCCCACCGAGGGGCACGGGCCTTCATCCGGATACGAGTGAGCTTGAGCCAGCAGCCGCTTGATAATTCTGACAGTCAGGTCGGCCACTGGCCCGCCATCAAACCGCACTGAGCCAGCGAGACAAGCCAATTGACCAAGCAAATGGAGTATTACTGGCTGAACGTGGGGGTGCCTCTGCAATCCTGTATGATACAGCTTTAAGGGTTCCGTACCCGAAGGGTGCCAAATGGGACCCTATTACTAAGCCTCCGCTGTCCGTCTTTTTTAACCATATATCACCGGGCTCTACCTGATGAACTGTATGGAGTTAATCTGGCTCAACCGTGCTGTTACTAATTTTGCAATTATTTATTCCTGCTTATTAAATGATATTGTAATATTTGTATTAGTTAAGCACAATCAACTTTTAAAAGAGATCTAAAAATCAATCTGTGGGAGTTTCTACGCCCTTCTCTCCCACAGTGGTCCAATGTAGAGAAGTGGCAAAAAATTACGATTGCTAAGTTTATGTAAATATCTACAGAAATAAAGAACTTTGACTTTGACTTTGCTTAACATATTTGGAATTTGAATTTGGAATTTGGAACCATAATAGGTAGAGAGTTGAAATTTTCACAGAATGTCTATTTCTGTTGCCGCTACGCGAGATTTTATTAATTAAAGGAGGTTCCCATACAAGAGACGGGTTTAAATATCCCTGCCAAATCGTGGTCATTTAAATATAATCGATAATTTCACGCACGCAATCTGCAGGCTAGGTTGGAAACCTAGTTCGGACATAAACTTTTTTGTTTTGTATTTATTTATTTTTATCCTTTTAAGTAGGCTTGTACGAAGGTACGGAACACTTCGGTGTGTGTGTGTCTTTACCCAGAGTCCGGCCTTCTCATTCAGTAATTCTAACCCACAGTTTGACGACCTCTGTGGCGTAGCGGTTGTGGCTCCGCCTAAAATGCGAGAGGTCCCGGGTTCGATCCCCGGCTTGGGTAAGTAAAGAAAAAAAACCCCAGTTATTGGATGACGTCGCTATTTCTGGTTCCCACGAAACAGGGTAACCTAGTGTGGGGCCAGAAGCAATGTATATGCCTCTATGTAAATGTTAGTGTCTATGTTATGTTTAGTAATGCCGGCTGCCTACAAAGGGATGTAATATATATTACATCCCGCTTGTGTGACGTTCCCACTACGAACTATATCTTGAAACAGTTCATCTGCGAACGTAATTAGGGAGATCCATCGCCGGAGGGGGCGGCGCGGTGTGAGGGGAGAGGTAAAATATACACCTTTACAATTCCTTCAAATATCGCGCATAAAATATTTATAGTTTGGGATACAATAATAATAATAATCGTTTATTCAGGCAATAAAAACAGAAAGAGATACAAGATTTAAGGTGCTTAGCTAGGATATTCGCATGAATAATTGGAACATCTGAGCCTGAGCTAGGTAAGAAACTGTATTTCAGGCTGCAGTGCTCTTCCCTTAAGAAATAATTTTAGCTAATAAATAATTACACAGATCTTTGGTAGGAACTTAACCAAAAAAATTAAAAATAAAGATTAAGCTAAGATTACGCTAAGTCTAAAAAAAAACAAAAAACAAAAAACCTTTTTAGATAGAATAATTGTGAAATGTGAAGGTGTGAAGGTGGCCTCTCTTTGTGTGGTAGTGAGTGTGTGTGAGAGGGTGTGTGAGATAATACGAATGCTATGTCTTGTCGTGTAAGCCGTACATAAATAAATAAACGCAAAATAGGGGGTGTGCATAGAGGGTGTAAAAAGTCAGATGTTTATCTTTAGTAGATCCTCGGTTTTATCATAATTGAGTTTATGTAGAGTCTTGAAAAGAGCAATTTTCATATTATGGTTGTTATGGGAATAAATATCATCAGATTTATTTATTTTATTGCATAAGAAAGGACCAAGGAAAGAGAAGAATTTTTGGGCGAAGGACGTACGGAAGAGTCAATAATGTGTTCCATGTATTGTAAGTAGTATCATGGACGAATAAAACTAGAGGACTGACAACGTCATATAAAAAACGTACCCTGCTAGAAAGCTAAAATCCTGTTTTATTTCTAGATGTCGCTGTACCACGCAATAGATGATGGGTGCTAAGGGTGACGGCGTAGTATAATCCATAGTAATATCGACGAAAAATCAGAGATGGCGTAAGCGTAAGCCTTGTTTCTTCTCAGGAAATTAACACTTATACCGCTATCTTTCCTAAATTAAGCGTGCCACCACGATACAACCTATACTAGAAATCACTTTTGAACTAGTAGCTCTATCTAGCAATATACATTTAAACTAAAAATCGAATTACGCTTCAAAGTACTACGGTTGTCTGTCCTCTAGTTTTATTCGTCCATAGTAGTATATATTACTCGTAGTAGTTATGGAGTTTTAGTGTACGCGCAGGTCTTCCCCCGCTCAACCACCGCATTTTCTATACACCATGGCTTTGCTGGAAGAAATCTCTTGTAAGAGATAAGTTCGTCTGTGTACTTACATGTTATTTTTTTCTATAATAAGTTATCTGTATGTCGGTTTTCTGTAGTAAAATATAGTAGTTTATGTGACTGATACATAATGGAGGGCATTAAAACTCGAGAGTGGAGAGCATTGTGGAATTGATCATTGCTCTGCACTTGTTTAGCTTGTTCAGTAGTACCAACTTCACAGACAAACTAGGGGCGGCATACTGGCGGACGCAGGCGGGTTCGGCGTTTGAAATTTATATAATATCATAATATGTCGAAACATTGATATATTATGGCCATAATGTATCAATATTCAGATAAGAAATGAGTTTTTATCAAGTAGTTTATCATTATGCTGGTTGTAACGTGCGGCTTTTGGACGCAGTAAAGAGGGTTTATGATACGTGGGTAGATAGATAAAAGCAATTACGAATTACGAATACACAAAAGCTGTACAGTGGGAACGAGCTCATAGAAAAACTATGGCGTGCGATATTTTTTTACATCTTGAGATGTAATATATTTAAAACAACAGACAATCAGTTAAACTAGTGGATCTGTGAGCTGAAGACCTCGCTAGTAACACTTTCTTTTAATAACACATACAAACGTATGAATGCATCTGGTTACGTACATGGAATATGAAAGTAGCCACACCAATAATTTTGTAAACTACATTTTGCGGTTTTAAACCCAAACGACTGACTTTTCACTACAATCATATAGCCTGTTACTCTCACGGTCTCTACAAATCCAACGACATCATCCGCTACGGACTGCAGCGGTTTTTAGAAATGTTGAAACCCCCACATCTCCGCCATTTTGAAAATATTCCAAAAACTAAACCGACAAAAAAACTACTTTTTAATTATCGAACCAGCTCACAAAAAATCACTAGAATCAGCTGATAAATGCGGCCTATAGAGGATAACATCCGAACACACATCCGGACATACGAAAGCATTTTTGCCCAACGGAGACACTTCGTCGCGTCAATTAATTAAATAAACGTTATACGAAAAATTCCAAATTACAAATGTCTTTATTACTGTAGATATTTACATATACTTGACAATCGTCATTTTTTGCCACTTCTCTACATTGGACCACTGTCAGAGAAGAAGGGCGTAGAAACTACCACAGATTCATTTTTAGATCTCTTTTAAAAATTGCTTGTGCTTAACTAATACAAAAATAAATATATCATTATCATAATTAATAAGCAGGAATAAATAACAAAAAAAATGTTAACGGCAAGGTCTGTGTTGAGCCAGATTAACCCCATAAAGTCCCATCATTTAAGTAATCTTGAACATTGTAATATCCCTTTTTCGACAAAGTCGCTTTAACATGGTTTTTAAATTGCTCAAATGGCAATTTCAAGATCTTCAGAGCTATCTTGTTGTAGTAGAGAATGCATTGACCCTTGAAAGAATTGCTAACCTTCGCGAGTCTAAACCGGGGCGCAAGTAGTCTGTGATTATTTCTTAGGTTAACATTACAGCTATCGCTAAGTTTGTTATTTTTTAAATAATACAATAAACCGACTAGTTATCTAACTATTTTGAAAATGCAACTGCTAATGTTTAGCCGGGTTAGCATCGACGCAGTTTATGCCAATTTACAATTTAACAGTGCATGACGATTCTGTCATGTTAGCCACAACAATCTGTCGATTGGGCAATGGGCACGTGTGGTAACGTAATGACCTCTGTGGCGCTGTGGCCCCGGGTTAGGTTCCCGGCTAAGAAAAAAAAACAGGTCTTGAACGCTTTTTTATATTTTTTTCATACCAAAAATAACTTTAGTTAACTCTAACGAAACTCATACAAACATGTGTATTTACTTATAAAAACAAATATGTACTTAATGAGTTGTTGTGGTGAGTTGTATAGTCCTCTCCGTACTATGCTAGACTGTATGGGCCAACAAATAAACTACTGTTCAACACTTGTTTAAAAACTAAAATATATGGGATTTGACGTTTGCTTTGAGGTTAAACGCTATTTAATATTTTTTGTGGTAACACGGTATGGCTTTATATGTGTGATGTCGCTGTTTCTGGTTCCCACGACACAGGTTATCCTAGTGTGGGGTCAGAAGCAATGTATGTGCCTGTATACAAATGTTTGTTTATGTTTGGTTTTGTGATGGCCATGCATAAACATACTTTGAGTGGACGCGGGTTGCACGGGAGCGAGTTGTGTGGCGTGTTCACGAGGAGGCCTGTACTCAACTCAAGCTTCCCTTAGAGGCTGGGGGTGATGATGCTGATGACAATGATGATACATACTTATGTACACAACACAAAACATGACAATCAAGACCGTATCAAAAAGGTATTAAGTAGAAACTCTTAATGACCCAAAAATGTTACTCCGAATTTGGAAAAGGCCCTTTAAGATGATTCTTATGAAGGGAAGAAAGAATTTAAATGTCAAAAGAAACCTATTCAATGCTTATTCACTCCAATTTCGTGCGAATAAAGAACGTTTTAGGGTTCCGCAATAGCTTTTGTATAAACCACAGAAAAAATAACGCCCGAAACCCGAAGAAGAGAAAGGTTCATTGGCAGGGGAGTGACCTAACTTGCGTAACAAAAGAAACTTATTCAATGCTTATTCACTTCGACTTCGAGCGAATAAATAACGTTTTAGGGTTCCACAATGGCTTCGGATAAACCTCAGAAAAAATAAAACCTGTCAATAGCGAGTAGGACGTCCGACCCGCACACGAAGGGTCATTGTACACGGAAAAACGTAAAACGACGAAAATCTAGATATGATTTCATTCAAGGCCGTATTTTGCAACATTGGAAAATAGTTTTGTGTATATAGTATGTAAGTATTGGACTATGTACTCAGGTTAACGAACTCTTTGCTCATTGAAACCGTAGGTGGATAGAAATTGAGTAACTTATTTACAGATATAAAATAAAATACTTATGATAAAAACTTAATATTATTTATTATAATTCGACTGAGCAATTGTCAATCGTATAACGACAAATAACTTACCGCAAAGTGCAATACCCGATATGATATTTTCCGATATTATCGGGAGAGTCCAGTTCAGTTCACCGATAAACAAATAAAACGAAATGGCTCAGAAAACGGCCATATCTCCTGTATTTGTACTACTTTTAATTCTTAAAACCCGTATTTTTTATTATTTGTTGTTATAGCGGCAATAAAAATCCAACTTTTGTGAAAATTTCAGCTCTACACCTATTTCGGTTGATCCGGTAGAGTCCGATGACAGACAGACGGACAGCGGAAGCTTAGTAATAGGGTCCCGTTTGGCACCCTTCGGGTACAGAACCCTAACAACACCCAAAAAATCGAATATAAAAAGGTCCAATGGCAGAGTGACGTAACTTAAGTTCTATCACCCTAAACAAAGTTATAATAAAAATAATACCTTGGACACTATTTACACATATTGATCTAGCCCCAATCTATTATTCCCTGTATCTTGGTTATTAGACAGCGATACACATACTTATATAGATAAATATTATACTTAGGTAAATAAACAACCATGACTAGGGCACAAACATCCGTTCTCATCAAACAAATATTTGCCCCCACCGGTACTCGAACCCGGGACCCTTGGCTTTGTAGGCAGGGTCACTGCCGACTCGGCCATTCGGGTCGTCTTGCCAACAAAATTGATCACGAGAGGTAAGTTTTATTTTGGAAAGCCCCAAAGCGCTGCTTCAATACGCACTTGACGGTCTTTTACGCCTGTAAATATCTCCTGTCTGCTAATGCGAATTTAATTATGACAACTCATATTCTGGAGTCTCCGTTTCTTGGATTGTCATCGAGCTGACGACGAGAGACGACCCGAATGGCCAAGTCGGTAGTGACCCTGCCTTCGAATCCAAGGGTCCCGGGTTAGAGTCCCGGGGGGGCCAATATTTGTTTGATGAGAACGGATGTTTGTACCCTTGTCATGGTTGTTTATCTATCTGAGTATAATATTTACCTATATAAGTACGTGTATCGTTGTCCAGTACCCAAGATACAGGGAATCCTAGTTTGGGGCTAGATCAATGTGTGTAAATAGTGTCCAAGGTATTATTATTATTATATTATTATTATGATACTCCAATGTAGACTTTTCTTTCTTTCGATCTGTCCCATGTTCGAGCTCTCGGCTGATTCCAATGTGAGGGGAGGGAGCGGTCTTCCCTAACACAGGTTTGTGTTTAATAATGCGATGGATCAATTCTATCACTCGCCGGCGAATTTCCTTAGACCGAAACCAGTACAATACGATTAAAATCATTTAACGATTCGGCCAACCTCGGAATTTGTCGTGAATCCCTCATCTCTCACTAGAGAGAGAGAGAGATCAGATTTAGGCGATAATATCCGAGAAAAGCCGAATCTTTAACTGATTTTATCTCCACAAGTATCATAAACCCTCTTTACTGCGTACAAAAACCGCACGTTACGATCAGCATAATGTTAAACTACTTGGTAAAAACTCATTTCTTATCTGAAAAATTACACATTATGGCCATAATGTGTAATTTTTCTACACATTATGACATTCAAATTTCGAACGCCGACGCCCGCCTGCATGCCGCCCCTAGTTTGTCTGTGAAGTTGGTACTGACTGACATTCAAATTTCGAACGCCGACGCCCGCCTGCGTGAAGATGGTACTACAGAACAAGCTAAACAACTGCAGAGCCACAATGCCGGTCAAATATGCGGTTCCTGAACACATCAAATAGAGCTTATGATATGTGTGTAGATAAACTAGTGTATGTAACTTACATAATTAGGCATCAAAACTCTCGAGTATTAATGCCCTCCATTATATAGCAGTCACATAAACTACTATTAATGGTATTATACTAGTTGTTAAGTCACTTTTTAAAATAGAAGGTATGGGGGAGTTTTTTGCCGTTTCTTCTTAACCCCGAGGCCTACCTTCCGAAACGGTGTAGTCTTTTTTTATATAAAAAAATGACTTGTAGTTATAAGTAAGTATAATTTTAATTTTTAGGGGGTTGTAGTGAGATATTACGTGTATTTATTTGTTCTTTGAACGCGCAATTTTTAAACTGAAAAACGGTGCGTGACCTTGACTCGCCGTTGCTAGGCAACGATCTTACTGGCGGGCGACAGTGGCGGCGCCTGGGGAGAGGGAGGAGCGGCGATTCTGACGCCGAAACATGCGTAAATCGTTGTCGCGTAATGGCTGATGCGAAACAAAAATATGTCCAAAATATAGAAGAATTTACAAACACAAACAAAGTGGGCGAATGAGTTTTAAGTAGATTACCGCCGTTAGCACCAAGCAAAGAAGTAAAAAAGTTGCTAAAAACATCACGTGATTAATGGACGGACAAGACGGAAAACTTTGTCCCTCAAGTTATTACTAAATTTCCCGCTACGCACGAATACGCTTGACTTGTGACGTAGTTTTTATTGGGGAATAATAAAACTAACGAAAAATAACAATTGCTCGAATGTCCATGAGCAGCGGAATTTCCTGAAATGAGCGAAAAAATACTGAATTGCACGACAATGTTACTGATTGGTTTTAGCTTGCGTTTGATGTCTAGTCGCGTAATTAAGTAATTTTTAAGCAAACCAGTGTTTGTCAAGTGAAAACTGAATTTACAGTCATACGTTTAAGTGCTAGGCGTTTTAATTTTACTGCTAGTGCTACTACATAACCAGCTCTCTCAAATCTTTCTATCTTTTTAGCTTGTGGCAACACTGAGGTCAACAGCAGACTGATATTTATTTTATGTAAAATTTAAATTAAAATTGTTTTCTTGTGTAATTAAACTACAATTCTAGACTCTGATTAATGACAGTAGATATCGAAAAAGCGCGGCAAATTCAAAAAATATTAGTATGGCATCCTTCAAAGCTTGTTTGACAACAGCCATATTGAAAAAAATCCAGTCTAGAGTAGTGATGTGAATAACGGCTGTTTATAAAAAATGGAAACAGCCGCTGCGTTGTTTTCTAACAGCCGTTGTATGCAACGGCTGTTCAGTCAGACGCTGTTTTGGTAATGAATATTATATCCACACTTGTCGTTGTCATTGTCAAACTGGGTTATGTAATGGGCGTCATTGCTGTAAGCTATTTATAAGTAATGTAAAAACGATCAAATAAACTTACCTTCATACTTTACACAGGCTTAGGATTGTCATAATTACTATTTTAACAATGGCGTTATTCTTTATTTTAAAAATAACGGTTGACGAAATGCGCTGTTGTAATAATGACCACCTCTAGTCTAGAAATCAAAACAAACAAATAAAAGATATCTAGATAGATAGATAATAGATAGATAATTCACTGTAAGAATACACACAAATACAAGCAATACAGATTCTAACAAAACTTAAGATATAAAAGGTAGAAAGAAACTATACATGTGCATATTCCACAGTGAATAGGCCCTGGCTCAGCATTTGTTGCAGATAACTGCAACGCTGGTAATTCTGCCAGAACCCATTTACATTCTGAGTGGAAGCTTCAGCTCATCTTCAGGAATTTTCTATTATCCGATCTTACACATCGCTTCTTAAGAGATAAGCTTGTATATTGTACGACTATTTTAAATTTATCTATGTAATTTTATTTACACAACTTTATTCACAATAATCAAAGGAAGAAGTCTAAAAAATCAAAATCAACGACAAATCATAGATTCATCAGAGTCGGTGCGTTATCACTGTCTCTCACATTAATTATGAAACTGTCTAAATGTTCCTCGGTAATCCCGTCCCTTTCTTTATATTTATTTTCAACGTTTACAACATGATCAGTCATTTTCTTCCATTCTTCTGCTGTTAAATTTTCAAATGACTCTTTGATCAGATTTTCTAATTGCTCCATGGTCAGTTTTATATTTTTATTTGCTACTCTGCGTTTTGCCAGGCTCCATATCAGCTCAATGGCATTTAAATACGGAGATATTCTCAATACCTCATGACCTTAGACTTTTATATTTAGGCTTTAATATTTCATCGCCTTCATATATTGGCTCTGGTTTATACCGTTTTACTAGACACAGCAGTTCTGCTTTCGTATGCTACTCTTCAAATTGAATAGTATTTAATGTAAGCCATTCTTTTATCTCATCTTTGCGATTCTGTGTTGTAGGGGCTTTATTTAAGATAATATAATGGTAACTAGCATTGTCCATTTCAATTGTGTGATGCCCCCCACAATAGAATCACACAATTAGAAGAGGAGTTCCATGGTTCAGCAGCACTAAAAACCCAAACTTTATTTGAGCTTAGCGGATAAGTCGACTGGCCAAGTTTCTGTTGCATGCAGAGATGTGCCCAGTGCAGTGATTGATTTGACTCATGGAGACTCAGGGGTGGACACTGGTTAAACATGCAGCAAAAACGCGTCAAAAAGATATGTTAAAATTAAAAAACACATCACTAAAACATCAAAAATGTTAAAATCTCAAAAAATCTCTATCGCAGTTTAAATGATAAGAGTAAAATTAAAATTTTGGAAAAATTTCAAATGGGTATGGCAGAGTTAGAAATTAAAAAAAATTGAGAAAGATCTGCAAAATCTTAAAAGTCTGAACTTGCCATTGTAAATGGCTGTTTAAGATAAATTACTGCCCGCTATGAAAAATCTCAAGAGGCTATTAGGGAGAACTTTCTGGCCATGGATGAGTTGCTTAAACTGTCTCATAGTAGAATAGAATAGAATAACCATTTATTTGCAGTTTCAGCATAGTATATATAGCATAGTAATCAGGAATGCTATGACTCTTTGGTGGTCAATCATTTGTGTGACTTCCAGCATTCCTTGCAACAGCCGGAGAGACCAGCTTCAACCACGAGACTTGAAATAAGTATCCGATCCAAGATTTCAGGTTCGCACAAAAACATCACAAGTAAAACTGTTATATTTTGTGATGAAATTGGAAGAAACTTAGGCATATTATTGAATAAGTTGGGACATTCAGTCATAAATAACTGTTTACCAAACTCCAATTTTCATGATGTTGTGCAAAACATAATAAAGACACCCGATTCTGACACCTGAATCAAACTTAATACTCATTATGTTTGGAAAAACAAATGGGACCTAATCAAATATTTTAAAACACTTAGTAAAATTGTTATGTTTACATTCCCATACAGTAAAAGCTTGCCACAAGCTGAAAATGATCTTAGATATAAGCTAAACATGACATTACACACAATGTCATATAATAATAGTTTGATTCATCTGATTGACTCTAACAATTATGTTAGTGATAATGTTTATTTGGCCAAAAATAGTTACTACCTTTCAGATTTTTACAAACGACAGGTAATACCCCCTTTACCCTTCACCTAAGCTACCGCAGTGTTTTGCCCGGATATTAGCTGTGCAAATCAGTATTAAGCATATTCACCACGGATATGCGGTGATTATATATACTAACCGGTTGATTAGATAAATCTTGCTGTATTAATTACTTTAACCATCGATATTGGCAAGTATGAATAATAGCCGGTTAGTATGCATAATTACCGAATCATTATCTTGACCGTAGCATATATTCCAACACCACAAATGTTCTTTATTAAGGAACGAGACAGGTTCTTTATGTTCACTATGATAAACTACTGTAGGTGCGTAAATCAAAAGCTTCGTAAGCCATTCATTAAAAGCACAGACACTTTCAGCGATTCCAGAGGCGTTACAACTTCTAAACTAATAAACAATCGAGTTCAAAAAAAGAACCTATGGCAACCGGACAAAAGCTCTCTGATTTCAAAGCTTTCAGCGTTGTTCGTCAGTGATTGCGATTTTCAGAGCCAAACTTATTAAAACATGTTCGAAAATAGAAACTATGTCCTTTCCGGCCTGTCGGATTCAAAGTTGTCACTTCGTTAGTTTTACGCCTCGAGAACTGCACAGTTTGTCGACTATATTCTGAGAATAATTATTTTCTACTCGCCCTCGACGTGACGTCATGCTGCGGTTATGAAATGGGAAATATTAAACTACACATCAAAAATACTGATTTGCACAGCAAATATCAGGTGAGCGAAGCGAAGCCCCCTTTATCCTTCGTGTTAGGTTGAACATGTAAGAACAAAAAATATATATTTAAAACATAAAAGTATTCTTGCTGATAATTTTTTGCTGTGCGAATCAGTATTTTTGATGTGAGATTAAATCCTAGCCATAATTATGTATTTGAACAACATTTCAATCCCGATGGGCTGCGTTTATGTCGTTAGTTCTGAGTAATTACTGAGTTTATGCTCTTATTTAATAAAAGGCATGAACTCTTAATTTTCTATATCTTTTATAGTTAATTAATGAAACATTTTTTAGGAAAAGTGTTCGGTAATACTAATAGGTGAGGGGGAAGCTCATTGCATAAACATAAAACATAAACATTTACATACAGGCACATACATTGCTTCTGGCCCCACACTAGGATTCCCTGTGTCGTGGGAACCAGAAACAGCGACGTCACACACATATAAACATCCAAAACCTGGGGATTGTTTTTTTTTTCTTTACCCCCAGCCGGGGATCGAACCCGGGACCTCTCGCATGGTAGGCAGAGCCACAACCGCTGCGCCACACAGGTCGTCTTAATTGCAGAATTAACCAAAACAATTTGACGACTTCTGCGGCGTTGTGATTCAAGTCCTCCTTCCGTTCCGTACACAACTCGAGTCCTGGCTTATTAAAATACTGATTGAGACGGCTTTTATGGGTTTTATCTACAAACGTATCATAAACCCTCATTACTGCGTCCAAAAACCGCACGTTAAGATCAGCATAATGTTAAACTAATTTGTAAAAACTCATTTCTTATCTGAATATTGAACATTATGACCATAATGTGTAAATTTTCTACATATTATGACATTCAAATTTCGAACGCCGACGCCCGCCTGCGTGCCGCCCCTAGTTTGTCTGTGAAGTTGGTACTACAGAACAAGCTAAACAAGAGCAATGATCAATGCCACAATGCCGGTCAAACATGCGGTTCCTGAACACATCAAAGAGAGCTTATGATATGTGTGTAGATAAACTAGTGTATGTAACTGTACATAATTAGGCATTAAAACTCTCGAATGATATTATTATGAAACCCGCCGAACTCTCGTTTTAATGCCCTCCATTATGTAACAGTCACACTACTATTACGTATCATGTTAATCTTTGTTTTACTTATTTCATCGTTGTTCAACTTCTTGTAAATGTCATCGTAAGATAGTCAAAACCGTTAGTTGATAAACTAACGTTTTTTTCCTCGTTATTTTGTCAACTATCGACAGATAGTAAACTGTAGCATACTGCTTACTATATGACGTGTTAGTTGATAAACTACCAGTTAAAACCGTTAAATAGTAAACTGGTTTAAACTTCAATTGCAAGCGAAATATCAGGGCAAACACTACGGTAGCTTAGGTGAAGCCTAGAGGGTATAAGCGCAGCGAAGCCCCCGAATAGTCTTCGTGTTAGGTTGACATGTAAGAACAAAAGGAACGTAAATTCTATACCCTGTCGGTATGGTTTACTATCTGTATATAGTTGATCAACTAACGCGTTAGTTTATCAACTAACGGTTTTGACTATCTTGCGGTGACATATATATTGTATTGCTTATTGCATCTATTTTTCTTTATTAGTTATTATTATCAACATTATGACATCTAAGTGTCAATTTCGGATCTCACGTTTTCTCCAAATAACTCCTGTGTGTATGTGTAGTAGAATTAATATTAAAATATTTAAGTGATCTAAATTGTTGTATACCTGTTGCGTAGACCTTAATAAATAAATAAGACTCTGCCTTCCAAGTGAGAGGTCCCAAGTTCGAATCCCTGCTGGGAAGAAAGGGAACAACCCCAGGTCTTGGATATTTGTATATGTGTGACGTCGCTGGTTCCCGCGACCGAAGGCACATGAGAACGGAATAGGAACAGAGGCAAACCTTTGAAGGAGCGTGCAAAATTCTTACCTATTTAAGTAGGGATGGCAAAAGAGAATAAAATAAATTTCTGAACGTCGCTGTAGGATTGCTTACGTGATCCTGCAGCTCTGGCTTCCCCTTTATCGGAATATATCCATGAATATATGCCTATGCACATGACTATTCGGAAACCAAACAGCAAAATATTTGTAGATTCACCCAATTAGTTAGTAAAATATATTTAATATATTATGTACTATCGAACCATCTGAATCATGACCCACCATAAGCTTATTTTGCTAAACCCCTTAAATGCAAGTAGGTCGAAATTCGCTTGAAGGTTTATTTCCTTGGTAACGAACTTGTTATCATTTGATTAGACACTGACATTACGATAGATCTTACAAGTTTGAAAGTTTCAAAAGAATTATCAGGCAAAAGGGTCATGATTCAGTTGGTTCGATAGTACTTGTGTATGTAGTGTATCTAGCAGTAAGTTCAATAGTTCAGTAATATATGTATGTATTTTATCAGAGCACATAGGTCTATCCTGTATATTAAATTATTCATATCAACCTTGGGTTTGCTGGAAGAGATCTGTA
This sequence comes from Argyresthia goedartella, assembly GCA_949825045.1. NCBI lineage: Eukaryota > Metazoa > Arthropoda > Insecta > Lepidoptera > Argyresthiidae > Argyresthia > Argyresthia goedartella. The sequence goes on from OX463834.1 coordinate 23,152,082, forward strand.
TTTAGAGAAAAGCATGCCGATTTGTAGATGTCCTTTCTGTTTTATTATATCTTAAGTCGTTTAATCTGCAATAAATATTTACGAAATATATACAAATACTAATAAAACTTAACTAAATAACACGGTTTGTGCGATAGGTATTATCTGGTATTAATTTACTTTACCTAGTTTACTCCTTATGATAATTGAAGTATGAAATGTCTTTTCTTTGTCTCATATTATTCATACAAACAGTACAGTAAAGAACCATTGAAGGTTCTACTTCTTCTCTCAAACGTACACTTCTTAAAACTTTAATAACTATTTGCTGTTTATTGCAGTGCAGGCCCTCCGTTTGTCATCACCCCGGACGAGCGTAAACCGGTTTTATCCGGTGGCGGCGCGTACGCGACACAGGGTCTGATGACACGCACACATGCGCCGTATGCTTGTAGTAGATTACCTAACTTTGTCTCTGTTCCGTTTCTTTACTCTGTGCCAGGGGGGCGGTTAGAAGCAATGTATGTGCCTGTGTATAAATGTTTTATGTTTAACCAAACATTTGCTATGAAAACTTTTCGGAAACGAAACTGGGTAATCAGGAAGCTAATTGCTGAACAAACCAACACAATTTGAAGCTATTTTTAGAACAATTACATTATTGTTTCCAAACATCTCAATAACTAGCAACTCTGTGCACAGTTATAAAAACCGGTGAAGTGCGAGATGGACTCACTTACGAAGGCTTCTGTCCTGAACCTAGGTACACAAATAACGGAATGAAAACACATTTCTCCTTTTTTTTTAAATAAAAAATTAAATTTTCGTTGTTGCTGTAGCGGCAACAGAAATACAAGTTCTGTGAAAAATTCAGCTCTGACGACCTAAATCCGTTCATGCGATAGATTTATTAATAGATCTAAAAATCAATCTGTGGGAATTTCTACGCCCTTCTTCTCCCACAGTGGTCCAATGTAGAGAAGAGGCAAAATTGACGTTTACTAAGTATATGTAAATATCTGCAGTAATAAAGTACTTTGACTTTTGACTTTTTTTTTACTTTTATCCCGTTTTGCATCCTTTTGGGTGCGGAACCCCAAAAACAATTAGTATGCGATGAGACTGTACAGTCGGGCTTTGAACACAGATAAACCAACCAGTCGAATTATAACTCGATCATTATACGATTAGGGTTCAAATTCAAACAATTCCCAGCTGTAATGTTTGAGTTACCTCTTCTTGAAGCATCTTCAGGGACGGCGAGAGTTCTCGAGTTGGCCAATATTTGATATCTTAGTTTAGTGGACTTAGGTCAGAGATTGGCTTCCATGGTGCATGGGTCGTATGATGACTTCCCTGGCGCTGCGGTCCAAGCGAGAGGTCTCAGGTTCAAATTCCAGGTGGGGGGAAAAACATGAATCCTGAGATCTTGGATGTTTATATGTGTCGCTGTTTCTGGTTCCCATAACACAGGGTTTCCTAGTGTGGGGCCAGAAGCAATGTATGTACCTGTATATATATAGGGTGGGCACAGCCTGTATAACAGGTATAACTTTATTTTTAATTTTTTATCCAAAAATTATAAAGTGTTGGGAAATATTAAACTGCACATCAAAAATACTGATTTGCTCAGCAAGTATCACTTATATTTGCGGTAGCTTAGGTGAAGGGTAAAGGGGGTGAAGCCTCCTTTATCCTTCGTGTTAGGTTCAACATGTGAAATCAACAAAAAATACTTAAAACATAAACTTTAGTACTCATTAAATATTTAAAACATAAAAAGTGTTTTTGCTGATCCTTTGTCGCTGCGTTAATCAGTATTTTTGATGTGCGATTAAATACCAGCCTTAAATATTTAATTTTAAGTATAGACAAACGTCCACCTCCCGCAGGATGGCAGATGTGAACCCTTTTCATTGCGTTTTTCATTACATTTTCTCACATTTCCTACGTCAGCTCAGTGACTGTGTCTCGGATATTTTGTTTTAATTGTTGAAGGTTCATTAGCCCTAGCACAGATGGCCCCACAGAAAATATTTAGGAGCTGTTTAATCCGGGGACCTTGGGGTCAATCATTGAATGTCACCGGAGTCGTTATTTTCAATGTCTCGATAGGGTTTTTAATAATTTAAACACGCTGTTCAGTGGTAAGCCGTTCCATAACAAATTTGCCGTGTCTATACACAAAAAAATATCATGAAACAACTGTCATATATGCCGCCAACACAAAATGGCGGCAAAAAAAGTTGTATACCTCCAAGTTGCCCATCCCCTAAATGAATGTTTTTCATTTCATTTGGTAATACGACTTCAGTAAATAGGTAGCTTGCAGTATTGAGCATGCAATGTGCTTCTGCCAGTCCGTATGGGAAAAGGGGTGTCATTTTTTACAAGACTTCGATATTGGCTTCCCATGGGTAAGGTTCGGTAGTTCAGTAATAAGTCCCCGCGGCTGGGTGGTTCGACTGATTATTCTAACATGCAAGGCTATCGAATGCCTCTACCACCCCATCAATCAATAAATAAAAATATTATTTATTCTGTTGGATAATTAAATATCTCTTAGAGCGCGTCATTCATATAATACTAGGTGTTAGTTCCAAAAAAAGAAGAACGCACAAGAAACTCTAAGGTAGCTCTTTTTTAAAGGAAATACTTATAACTAATGACGAGTTCTACTCTCAAAAAGTCCTGGTGGTTCCACAGTCACCACTGACTGTCATACCACAAGGGTAAATAGGTAATTAGTACCCATGGAGTATTGAATGACAGGCTCAACGTTGGAACAACTCTTTTGTGGTGTTGCAATCGAGGATGTCTACCCAGGCGAGAGGTCCCGTGTTCGAATCCCTGCTGGGGAAGAAGAAGAAAGATCCCCAGATCATGGATGTTTAAATGTCTGTGACGTCGCTGTTTCTGGTTCCCACGCCACAGGGTATCCTAGTGTCGGGCCAGAAGTAAGGTAGGTTATGCCAACTGTGCCTTTGCCAAAAGGCTGACGCTGCGTTAGGTTATGTTGGGTTCGAAATTCAAAGCAATACATCTTGTTAAGTGCTACCATTTACATTGTGAGTACACCCATTCTATGCCCTTATTTTATTCCAAAGAATATAATGCGTTTGCGAAAAAAAACAGTACTATGTAAGTATTCAGTAACATCGGATACAAATTGACTATATTTACGGCCAACATTCAAGGCCGCATTTTATTTGGCTTACACCAATCTGCATAAATCGATGATCCAACCGCAAACAGGGCGACTTATACTATGAATGTGGTTTATTAGGCAACAAATGAACATTGCTTCTTTTCTTACACGAGATTGGAGGACAAATTTGGAGTTTAGCCAATAAATCTTCGTGTCAGGAGTTAAGTCCTTCGCCAAGTAATGTCCTGGATACAAAATTACTGCAAATTGCGATAGATAACTCCGTATAATAGTAACCACGTTACACCCCTATCCATCCACAATCATATTATGGCCCATATTACAGAGAGGCTAGAGGCCTATTCCCGCACAGTAACACCACTCGAAAAACGGTGGATATCGAACGATTCCCATACAAAATCCGTATATCGAATGCCCGAGGTTCAGGCCCGGACTGTCCAAAAATGAACATTATGGATGGGGTGAATGGAGGTCGGATAGTGTGCCAACCTTTGTGGCTGTTTTTAACTGTGTGTGTATCTTGTGTACCCCTACCTATATAGATTCTTGTGTTCCCAATTAAACTTTTGAATTGAATTGAGTTAACAAACATTATCCCAGTTGCTTAAGCGATAACTTAAAGTATTACAAAAACGTGTAGTCACTGTGTCTCGCTGCAGTTCATTGGAGCAGTATGTGTAGCCGAAGCTGAGCCTGTGTCAGTCAAAATGGGAAAACTTTTGAGTCTACGTGCATGCTAGGCGTATAGGTCTGTGTCTAATTGTTTGTATACTATCGTTTTGTTCAATAAAGAAGGAATACGCGGAAAATAAATGAAGTAATTTTTAGTATTTCGTGTCGATTCCCCGAATTTAACTCCACAAGCCCGTTTCAGCTTATCAGTTACGATTTCCAGCGGTTTCCCTCGACGATCGCACATCTTTGATGTATTCATTACGGGAACGAAGCGTTTTGACATGAACTCTATTCAATACACAAATCGGGCTTCGCCGAGCTTTCAGAAAGGTCTCAAAGCTCGCATATATATCCAAGATGAGTATATTGGCTAAAAGTGGACGCAAATGGGTCCTATGGGAAGACATGTGACGCTGTATTTGTTTTATTTATATAATAAATAGTAAATGTAGCCCATTAACCCCTTAATGCATGTCCTGACTCGAAATGGATCGCGATTTTCAACCTTATCGTTTGGTAATAAAGTTCAAAACCTATGAAACAATATATAGGTTAGTATGCAATAAGGGACGTCCCTACCGAGGGGCACGGGCCTTTACCCGGATACGAGTAAGATTGAGCCATACTCCACCGCGCTGGCTCAGTGCGGGTTGGTGGAGGGGTGTCGGGCAGAACTCATCAAGCTGCCCTATTAGGGCCTTTGACACAGCTTTACGAATACTACCGAGTAGCGATAGTAGCCGGGACCTGCATATCCGAAACACGGAAGCGTCCGAAACAAATGCCATATAGAAACGGACACTAGTTTTGTGTCGGTCATGTACGAAGAACGAATAGGAAACGTTACTGCAATGAACGAAAAGAAACGTTTCCCTACGCTAATCGGACATTCGGTCTATTAGGACTATTAGGACATCGCTCCGAGAGAGCGGGGCGGCGGGCGGAAGGCATTGAGCCATGCCGACTCGCTCTCGCACACATAGACACGGCATTGACATCTTGACTAGAATGACAGCCTGTTTAAGTATGAAGGGAAATCATATATTATTTTACTTTTTATTTCTGCTATGCAAACAGACACATATAATTGTATAAATATGTTAATATTATCAGAGTATAATATTCCTCAAGTTTCTGCTCTACACGAAAAGAAAGGTTAACCTAATAGCTCCATTATTTATTCGATCCTACGTCATACATAATAGTACTAATATAACTGTTAGATCTTACTGGTACACTGACTGAAATGTCCTAGTACGGAGCGCTCTCTGATGACCGAGCAGGCATATTTTTATTCATAAGATCCAACGTCCTAATATTACTAATAGAGCTGTTAGAGTGTACTAGTACACTGACTGAAATGTACTAGTACGGAGCGCTCTCTCTGATGACCGAGCAGGCACAAGACTAACGGACACCCATCCAGTGAATGGGTTCATGATACTTTACACATACACACACACACACACACATACATATAGACACCCTCCTAAAGAAACCAATACCCAAACATACTCACATAACACACACACACCCTAACACAATGCTTATAGAGTTAAGTTACTATGCATGCCCCTATAAGCATGTTTAAATTAATTTAAAAAATATTTGTTTTCTTTTTTCTTAATTCGTGTATACTTCATTAACTAAAATATACTAGTTCACCAGTGGTCACCTAAAATGATATATAGGGTTGAGACCTACTTAACCTAAATCTACAGGGCTTTAGCCCTTTTTTGGGGTGTAGTGCACTCTTTATTTGAAATTTATATCAACTTTTTGGTAAATCAAGATTTATTATTATTATTATCCTTTCGTCAGTGGGGCGAATTTTGAAAGAAAGATGGCGTCTGTGAAACCCAAAATGACCAGGCTCACAGGCGGAGACCTTGGACCCCCCTTTTATAATTTTAATTGGAATTTCTCTAGATCTAATTAGAATTATGGAAATAACTGGATTCTTACTTGATCTTAACTAAGTCCTTTGCCTTTCTCTGTAAATTGCGCTTTTATTCCAATTCAATTGCACCAAAATGGTGATGTTCAATATATGGTACCCTAAAGTTTAGTATATTTATATGTATTATTTCTGATTCAAACATTATTTGGATTCTTTGATTTATTATAATTACACGTTAGTGTGTCCAAAATAGTAATAAACTCAAAGATAGATGACCTTCATACATTTGTTTTATACACCACCTGTTTTTAGAATGGTACAAATATAGCCCCTCCATCAAAAAGTATGAATTTAATTATCAACTAGTTCTAATTTCATTTCATTCATTAGCTAGCTTGCTCTTTCCTGATTGGTTTGTTTCAAGAAACATAGATATCTATTAACGAAGACTGTTACAGTTTCGCTAAATACGAACCTACAAAAAAAAAACCCAAAACGACCAGGCTCACAGATGCGAAAGAACTGTCATTTCCCATAGAGGCCAGCTCCACTGACGAGAGGTTATTATTATTATTAACCCGTCAAACGTCCTATGCGCTACATAAGCGCATAACTTTTTTGGGCGGCTAGCGTCCTATGCGCTGCATAAGCGCATAGAAAGTATTGCAAACTTCGACGTTTTATGAATATTCACCAAGTTTCAGAACGTTCCCGGAAGTAGTCTTAAATTATGAGTAGTTTAGTTGGCAACCGTGTGATATGATTGGAACTGACATTGAGACAGCCAAATCAGATCAAATAAATAAAATACCAAGGCATGTCGCCATTTTGGGCAGGCGACCGGCCGCAGACTTACATTTTATGTTTGTCAATATTTATTTATTGTGAATTAATTACTGTGTTTTGTAATAAAATAATACATCTTATCGCTGGAGAAATTAATAGTGGTGATGTGAAAAATGGAAAATAGTGTAAGTTTTGTGTTTGGCCCGTAAGAACGAAATATAACTAGAGGTGTCGGTGTCAAATAATGGATTCTGCAAACAATCGATGAAAAGCCTAATCAACTTTATTAGCACATGTGAGTACTATACATCACAAGATAGGTAATTTCATAAACTTTATTATGGTACATAACATGTTAGGAAACAAATAAAAAAACCTAACAAACTTATCAAATTCCTAACGCAAGTCGATTGAAAGTTTATTTTCGCCAGAACCTTGGACGCGTTAGGGTCCACGAGATTCGCTGTACAGGGACATTCCAGAGGTTAATATTATAGTGACCGTCTTGGCCAGATGTTGCTACCCGCACAATTGATTCCAGTTTACGAATATGTTTTATTTACATATCTTAAATATTTATGTTATTTTGTTGACCAGTTCAAAACAAAAACATACATTTTCACGATTCTTTCCGCGCCGGCAAAATCACAAAAAGCACGGGTCTATAACGCAGTAAAGTGTAAATACTCTTTTTTGCGCGCCATGGGGCCACCCACACTAGCGTAATAAAACTAACTTAAAATCTACGGTTCAACTCGAAGGCGAAGAGCAGTGCTCTGCTATGTGTAACACGTATTTTTCTAACCCTAGTTAACCCCTGGACCTCTGCCTCCGCCCCTCCCCCATTCAGTTGGCATCTACCTCATCCCCCTCTCAACCTACATTCCCCACCTCAGTAGTTTCAGTTCTGTGTTATTTTTAAGGCTTAATTTTAGAGGAATAGGATAAGGCGAGATCTAAAGAGGACTAATACAGCAACATAACTTAATATTGTTATATATATAAGACAATATCAGGAATTGCGATCTTCAAATAAGAAATTGAGTCGCTCTGAAAACAAAGTTGTTTACTTTAATAACACGCATAGGATACTTAACTAATTACACTGTTAGACTTAAATCAAACTATCCTACGTGAAAGCAAAGAAACGACATTAAAAGTTTCTTATTCAAAGTCGATTCCCTTTTATTATAACCACAAACTATGTACTCCATCCATCCTCGTGAATCCCACGAGCTTCTGTCAAAACATAGGCTGCTTTACCAAATGTGGTAGCCGCCATTACTCACAGCGCCATCTACAGAATAACCTCGGCAATTGGTAGCTGTTTTAACGACCTCAGTCACAGCATATTTAATAAGCCAGAGCGCTACACAACACATATGTTAAAGAAATATAGTTTCTTTACATATAGATTACTAGCTGATGCCCGCAACTTCATCTGCGTATTCCTAGGAAATATCATTTACCAATATAACAATACCCTCCTTCTGGTGCAATCGGATAAAATAGTAGTTTATGTGACTGCTACATAATGGACGGCATTAACACTCGAGAGTGGGTTTATGAAACGAGCCGAAGGCGAGTTTCTAATAATATCACTCGAGTGTTAATGCCTAATTATGTACAGTTACATACACTAGTTTATCTACACACATATCATAAGCTCTCTTTGATGTGTTCAGGAACCGCATATTTGACCGGCATTGTGGCTCTGCAGTTGTTTAGCTTGTTCTGTAGCACCAACTTCGGGCGCCGGCGTTCGAAATTTGAATGTCAGTACCAACTTCACAGAAAAACTAGGGGCTACACGCAGGCGGGCATCGGCGTTCGAAATTTGAATGTCATAATGTGTAGAAAAATTACACATTATGGTCTTATTGTGTAATTTTTCAGATAAGAAATGAGTTTTTACCAAGTAGTTTAACATTATGCTGATCGTAACGTGCGGTTTTTGTACGCAGTAAAGAGGGTTTATGATACGTGTGTCGATAAAGTATTTTATATGTTAATCTAGCTCATAAGCTATCTCTGTGCATCATTTCATTCAAATCCGTTACGCCGTTTTAGCGTGATTGAGGCTCAAACACACGAACATCCAAACATCGCGACTTTCACATTTAAAATATTAGTTGGATGTACGAGCTATTTCAGCACGCGCGCATTAGCCATTATATTGTATGTAATGTAGATACTTAACAAGGCCAACAGAAATAACTTTATTAGTTTGAGTATAATATAAAGGGAACTCTCACAAAAGCAGCCGTTGAAATTAATCTATCAACCAAACTTTGTTTTTGTAACGCCGCTGACTTAAATAAGTAAACAAACGGTCATTTCTGTTTTAGGTCTTGTGAGCCGGATGACCAAAATCTGTAGTGTGTACTGTAATAAGCGCCTACGTGTCTTAACACACTATGCCGAAGATACGCGACCGAAGTTCGGCATGATTCCGTGGCTGATTTTACTTTCCGACGTATTCGGCTGATATGACACCATTATGTGTCGTCAGTAATTCAGTGTCTAAACACACTATGCCGAAGATCCGCGACCGAAGTTCGGCACGATAACGCCTGCAGTGCTATTTGAATTACTGACGACACAATAATGCCGAAATTACGTTGCTTTATAGCGTACAGCAAACTTCGGTCGGGCGTAAGTTCATCGGCAACTTATAGTAAGCGACCGAAGTTCGCTTCGATTGCCGGGACCTCCACAGAACGAGACACAAACAAATTTGTGCAACTGATGATGATATTAGCCGAATACGTCGGAACGTTAAATCAGCCGCGGAATCATGCCGAACTTCGGTCGCGTATCTTCGGCATAGTGTGTTTAGACACTTTGAATTACTGACGACACATAATGGTGTGTCATATCAGTCGAATACGTCGGAAAGTAAAATCAGCCGCGGAATCATGTGTCGCGTATCTTCTGAATATTGTGTTTAGACACTAATAGTAGCATACATGCACGTTGTCACGTAAGGAGACTAGGTTCGACTACTAGTGCGACGAGATAACTAAAATATATTTAACTATTACAACAATTGAATATTTTTTACTATTGTCCATTATACGGAAATTCTAACACTAATGGAAAACATCGTGAGCCGATCGTCGCAGCAGAGATGTAAAGGTCCATTTCTGCTGCGGCGATGGGCTTGCCCTCTGTCACGAAAAATTAAGTACTGGATAGATTGGCACATAGGAACAACTCCTATTTAGGGAAAAGTGCAGCACATATTATTTGTCTTTTGCATCTAGAGCAGAAGACTTTACTTACATAAGCAGCTACATCAAAGCGAGCGAAGCTGATATTCATATCACAAGCTGTTTGGCGAGCTTTTTGAGGAAGCTTCGGGCCGGCCAGGTATGAAAGCTGCTACCAACGATGTTTTGCCTTCGATAATGACATCGTGGTAACGAAAGCGGTCGCGAAATGTATTTATAACCCGAAAAAGTATCATCATCTCTGTTTCTGGTTCCCACGAATCCAAGTGTGGGGTCATGTATGTGCCTATTTGTAAATGTTTGTTGTATTATATACAGTAGTTCCACGTTCGCTCGTCAGGCAGAAGCTCGGTGCTGACCATAAGTTACTGATCAGTAAGATAAATTATCTCGACTACATTATACCGAGATTTCAGTGACGGAAAACAGCGTTAATAGCTGCGTCGATGAGTTAGCCCCCTGTTACACAAAATGGACTATACTGCGTCACAAAGTTAACTTGGCACCCGCGACGAATGCGTTTCGCCTCTATCTATCGCTGGCTCTCGCCCTCGACGCGTCAGTAGGACAGCGACGGCCGCAATGACGTCATCAGCGCGAGGTTCTCAACATTGGCGTGTAATAGTCTATTCAGCGAGTGGCTTAACTTTTGATAGGTCGTGATGATGTGATTTCCTAATGAATTCCAGAATCGTTTCCATTATCTCAATCAATTCTATTTTGTAATAGTTGAATCATACTCGAAATATTTAATGCAAAAGTGTATACAAGGTGTTACATGTTTGTGGGTACGTAAGACTACCCTTTTCGAGTACTGAACAATCAATAATCTCATAAATTACATGTAGGACCTATCTAATATATTACCCGCAATAATGTCGACGGCAAAACGAGTCACGGGGCTGGGCTGCCTGGGTGGCGAACTTTATTATGACCACTCAGGTGCGCTGGCTGCCCGAACGTGTATTTTTGTCAGCAAAAAAATCAAAGCGTTTTTGGTACATGTTCCATAATCTGTTCGTCACAGAACTTAATGTTGGAAGCTGGCGGGGGAAGCAAGAAAGTGGCGCTCATATCTAGCTACATGCCGAGCGAGGAAGACTTCGTGCCGCACCCCGCGAGAGGTAGAAGACATTGTTGAGAGCTATAAAGGTAAAGACGTTCCATTCGTGTTGTGCTGTGATTCTAACTCCCATAATGAGGAGTGGGGTAGTACAGATACAAGAAAGGAGAAGAAATATTAGATTTTATTACAAGTTGTAATCTTGATAGGTAATGAACAAACTTTTATAACAAGAACTAGCAGAGAGGTCCCAGATATAACATTAACATCGGATGACATAGGCAAAATATATAGTAACTGGAGAGTGGCTGAGGTGGATACTTTGTCTGATCATAGGCGTAAACCTTCCAACTAGACTATCAGTTTGAGATACTAAAAATAAGATATCCTTTGACGAGAAGAAGGGAAGAAGACGGACTGGAGCATATTCTGCGACATAATAGGCAAATGGACTTCAGCCCGACACACATATGGAACTAGAGAAGAATTAGAAGAAGGGGCGAATTAATTGGAAAAAACTCTAATATATGCATACCGCCAGGCATACCTCCTTAGAAGAATTCCGGAAGGAAAAGTTCAACTATGGTGAAACAAAGACTTAAGAAGCAAATAAAAAGAACTCGGAGAGCTATGAGGCAAGCCCTTTCAAGGGACGATGAAGATAGCTGGGATGAGTATAGAAGGGTCAGGAATGAATATAGTAAAACAAGACACTGTATTGCAAAGGGATGACAACATATTCAGATGCGGCTCGGCTCGTGAAACTACTTGGAAGTGACAAAACATGACAACTAGGAAGTTTGAAAATAGATGAAAAACGCATTTCTGAACCCCAGAGAGTGTCTAAAACCATGCTGGACACACTTCCCAGGCTGCAAAGAATATAAAGAGAGGAGAGTAAAAGCAACTTTCATACCAAAACCAGGATATGACCAGGAAGCAAAGTCTTTCCGGTGTGTAAGTCTTTCCTCCTTCGAATTGAAATCAACAAAAAAAAATGGAGGTCAGACACTTAAGAATAAAACTCAATGAAAGTGCCTCTCCCCTCCATAGCAATCAGCATGCATATATGGTAGGGAAGTCAAAAGAAACAGCTCTACACAACCTAACGATAAAGGTGGAGAGAGCACTAGAAAACAAAGATTTTGCCCTGAGATATTTCTTTGATGTAGAGGGAGCTTTCGGCAGGCAACAAACAAGCAATAGAAGAATCCATGAAACAGGACGGAATACAGATAGCAAAATGGGTGGTAACGATGCTCAAAAACAAGGTGATCACTGCAAATGTTGCTGGGTCTAGCTACTCAATCGAAGCAAATAGATGATTACCACAAGGTGGATGCTTTTCTCCACTTCTGTCTTCTTATAGACTCCCTTATGACTCGCGTTGCTAACATGAATATATACCTTCATGAATATATTCCGATGATGAGCCTATTGTTATAATAGGAAATATAAGGGCTAAATACGATACGAGATATTATGAACAACGCAATAGGAAAGGTCTTAAGGTGATGTCAAGAAAAAAACTTTGACCTGAACCCGGAGAAAAAAAATCTACTAATCTTCACAAATAAACGTTTTTTTTTTTTAATTCTTCCCATTACCTTGAATGGCACAAGACTAGAAGTAGTACGTGAGATTAAATACCTAGGAGTGATCTTTGACAGGAGAATGAAGTTTGACTTGACTCATGTAAAGTCACAGTGCGCTAAGGCCATTATGAGTCTTATTCCATTGCCAGAGAGATGTAGGCAACAGAAGGGGAATGAAGCCAGAGATCTTCCATTGAATCTACACTATTGTATACGGATAAATTGTATGGTGTAAAAGAACAGAACAAGCAACGGTGGAAAAAGAGCTTGGCAAGGAACAAAGATTGGCATGTCTTATGATCACAGGAGCCATGAGGTCGACCCCAACGGCATCCTTACTAACAATGCTCAATATAAACCCATTGCATGTAAAAGTAAAAAGGACAGCTACTGAACAATGGTACAGAATGAAAATGAACAAAGAATGGAAAGGCAACTCTATAGACAAAGGTCATGCCTACATTGTGGAAACGTCAGGTGGAAAGTTGGCAATGCTATTGGCAAACAACGATCTGATAAAGAAGGAAATACGATTCTACAAGAAATACTGAATCCATATAGGAACAAGAGAAAACTGGGAAATAGAAAAAGACCAACCGGCTGTAACTTGCTTCACGGATGGCTCAAGAAGAGAAAGCACAAAACTAGAAGGAGCTGGATTTTGCATCGTGGACAGAAACAAACAATACAAATGAATTGCTTTGGGGCTATACGCCAGCGTGTTCCAAGCGGAAATCTACGCCATAATGGAATGCGCTGAAGAATTAAGGGAAACACCAGAAATCAAAAACAAGACAGTAGTAATTTATTGTTACAGTCAGGCACCTTTAAAAGCTCTAAGGCAACCAATGAATAAATCTGCACTAGTCAAAGGTAAGGCCAGTCTTAAACCTTTTTTGGGAAGAACATCAGAAATAATTATCGCATAGGGATGCACGGTGACGAAAAAGCAGATGAGCTGGCAAGAAACAGCGCTGATTAGCGTTTTATTGGACTAGAACCAAGGTTACCTACATCAGCGACTGTCACAAAGAACATCTTCAACATGATAGCTACGCGAGATACAAACCTAGGGTGGAAGAACACCAAAGACTGTAAGACTAAGATGATTTTCTTAAGGAAATACCCAAAAAAGGGTAAGTATTTACTTAATATAAGTAGGGAAAACATAGCCATACTGGTAGGTGTGGTGATAGGTCCCTGCAAACTAAATAGACACCTATCATTATTAAGGCTCGTACAGGACCCATCATGCCCACACTTGGAGGAAAGTAGCCAGCACTTCTTGGGGGAATGCGGTATGTATTCAAACATAAGATGGCGAAAACTAGGGATGGAGAATATCGAAGAAGATCGCTTGTCAAACTGGAACTTTAGCGAAATCCTAGAATTAATTAAGCGAACAAGAAGTTTTGGGGAGGGACATATGTAGAAGAAACAACAGTAACCAGTTCCCAAACACTGGGAATTGGGTGAAATAGTCACAATGGAGGACTGATCACCCGCCTGGGGTTCAGCGGGCGTCCCACCTCATCATCGTCATCATCATCATCTAACATATTATCTCTTAAATATTCTATAACAAGTCGTTTATATTAGCAAGTTACTACTTACTAATTTAAACGACTTGTTAAATAATAGTAGCTTTTAATAGAAATCCATTACGAGGCATGCATGCTATCAAGGAAAAACTATTAAACTGAATTTGTTGTTGTTACAGGAATATCTGAGAAGAGTTCATCTGTGGAGAATAGCATTCGTCTAACTAATAAATATTATTTTATATGCCTAGAGAACAAAGCTACAGTAAATGAGCCTGTAATGGAGTTTGTAAGTTTATTAGATTTAGTTTGTCATGTTATATTGGACTGCAGTTTAACATTTTAATTTTAGAGTGTGTTAGAAATAGTGTTTCTATATTTCTTGTATTTCTATCGTGAATATTTTTTGTTAGTAAAATAATAGTATATACAGTACAAGAGCGTAGCTCTAAAATAATGAATGAAATGAGAATAATATTTATGTTCTTATATACAAATAAACTTATATCAAGGTTATATGTCACCTTAAGATTGTCAAAACCGTTAGTTTATAATCTAACGTTATATTTCTCGTTAGTTTACAAACTATAAATAAACTTAGGGAACGTTTACGTTCGTAGGGAACTATCAATAGTTAATTTAAGGATTGCACAAAGATCCATGTATATGACAGCAACATGATACGTATGGGAAATTGACACCGGGCGAGCTTTCGTCGGGTCAATATCGTGTTCTCGTCTGCAACCTTGATTGGAGTGTCCACACGAAAAACAACAACTGGGAAAGGAAATTCAACAGGTACTGTACAGTGCTGCTGCGGTCATTCTCAGGGTTTTTGCACTGCCTATTTGTTGTGGTTTCCCAACCGCGGGCTTATTGTATAGTCACTTAACTATGCCTGTACAAAAAATATAAAAAAGCTTGAGCGTACAATAAAAACCGACCAAGTTCGAATCGGCTCGTGCACCGGGGTATGTTTTGTGATGGAAATACCAATTTATGGATTTAGTATTTTTTTCTTTGCTTGTACTTCTTTCTTTATTATTTATTTATTATTCTTTATTCTTTATTGCACAGAAATCTTAATAGTAAGGTAACAAAACATTTTATGAGCAAAGGCGAGCTTATCTCTAAAGAGAGATTTCTACCAGCAAACCAGGTAAAACTGGGAAATGTTGATTGCTGAGCAATGATTAGACCTATGTGTACATTAATATGACGAAATAAACGAGTACTTACAGAAATATTAATAAATAAAAAAATATATATAATTACTATAATTATATCATCATCACCCTCTCAGAGGACCCACTGTTAGGTATAGGCCTCCTCATAAACACGCCATTAAGTACGGTCTTGCGCAACCCGCGTCCATTGCTTTCCTATAATTATATACTAAATACTTATAATATAATACTAACTATTCACAATTCACAATTCTTTATTGCACAGAACATTACAACAATACAATAATACACGAAATTAAAAGGCAAAGGCGAGCTTATCTCTCAACAGAGATTTCTTCCAGCAAACCTATCTGGATAGGATACATATAAAATGAAAAGAGTAGTCTAGTGCAATTAAATACTTACCAAATACCAATAAAATATGATACTTACTATAAAAATACATATAATCAAATAAATAGTAGATATAATAAGAATAAAAAAATAATAATAATAAATAGATAAATACAATTACATACTTATATATACAATACCTATGATGAAAGAGAAAGTAAGTGCTCTTTCAAGCGATTCTTAAAGGAGAAAAGAGTGGGACTGTCCCTTATAGTGCAGGGAAATGCGTTCCACAGCCGAATGGCCCTCAGCCTGAACGAGTGCTCGTAGGCGACGGTGTTATGCTGCGGAATACATAGAAGATACACCGTGTGAGATCTCCGCTCCTTGCCTCTGGAGAAAAGGAACTCAAAACGTTCACGAAGGTAGGAAGGATATCTGGGATTTCTCAAGATGTTAAAGAGTAATGTCAATATGTGGAAATCACGGCGAAGACGAATCGGGAGTCAACCCAGTTCCTTGCGATACTGCGAGACGTGGTCATACTTGCGCAGCCCGAAGACGAACCGCATCCCGATGTTCTGAAGTCGTTCGAGTTTATTCAGTTGTTCTTCGTTCGCACTCACCCAGCAAGCATCGGCATAATCAACTAAAGGAAGTAGAAGGGACTGGGCTAGAGTGACTTTAGTATGCCGTGGAAGGAAGTATTAAACTACTACTATTTTATATAACTGTGCTAATAAATACTAACATACATACAACCTGTAATTCTAAAGAGAGAGGTAATGCTTCTTCACGCGACTTTTAAATATATTCAGAGTAGGACTTTCCCTGATGGTGCAGGGGAGTGCATTCCACAACCGAATAGCCCGGAGTCTAAACCCGTGCTCATAGGACACGGTGTTATGCTGTGGAGTTGTAAGCATAGAAAATGCGTGAGATCTCCGAGGCTTCCTGCACGAACGAAATTGAAAACTGTCTCGTAGGAAAGTTGGACAGCGTGGATTCCGTAAAATGTTGTAGAGGAAATTGAGAATGTGAGAATCCCGGCGAAGAGGGATCGGCATCCATTTTAACTCCTTGCGATGTTGTGGTACATGGTCGTATTTGAGCAGCTCGAAGATAAACCGAATCCCCAGATTCAGCAAAACTGTGTCATAAACGGCATTATCTCTTGATTGCACAACGTTAAGTATTGTTTCACAATTTTAAGGGACTATAGACCTGAGTTTCAACTTAGTGCGTGTTCGTGAAATTGGTCGTGATAGAAATGAGAAATAAGAAACTTGATTTGCGTTTCGTGGTTAGCTTCAGTTTCACACGATATAACCAAGTATTGGTATTAAATGTAATAAAATATTTACGCAACTTAATTACTAGCTATCTATCAACATATTTACATAACAAGTGTGCACGGTGATCGGCTAAAGTTAGGTAAATATGTGCATAATGTACCTGGTAGTTATGAGAATATTGTTTGTACATTTTGATATTAATAAAACGTTTTGTTGGTTTTGTATTACTGAAAGGAATAACGTAGTAGTCAAGCTAAAACAAGATAGGTAGTAGCTACCAACAAGAGAATAAGAGAGGCAGCTAGCTAACTTCTATGACAGGTAGAGATCACACTATGTACTAGATATCCTAGGTCAGGACTAGATACCTAAATATAAGAATATCGTTAAATCATTATCAGAGCTAGGTTTAGGTCAAATAAGACCCCTATTGGCACGCCACGGCATATTCAAGTCGGGAACGGAAAAGCTACGCTGTGCGTTTGATGGGAGTTGCAAAAGCTCAAATGGCATAAGCTTAAATGATTGCCTACACACAGGGCCAGCACTTCAACAAGACATTGTTGACATCATCATGTCATTTAGAACGCACTCGGTAGTCGCTATAACAACATGTACTAAAAAATGTAATGGACCGTGATATTTAGACAGTTGAAGTTTTCAAAGATGATGTATTTCTGTTGCCGCTGTAACGACAAATACGAAACAAAATCATTTTTTTTTTGTCTCTTCTGTAATCATAATCATTAATTGGTAACATCAGTTATACGTCCATTGGTCGATTACATTTAAACAATTTCTTATAAAATAATATAAACATAATATTTGTTTGTGGCCAGATACTATTTATCTGATATGTAGATATACAGAAACTATATATTCATTACATACGTAGGTACCAAAAAATGTACGTTAAATTATAACTCCTTTATTTATTATCAATTATAATATTCTTTTATGTCAACTAAAATGTTATGGCTAGTATTTAATCGCACATCAAAAATACTGATTTATTTATTTTAATTTTATTTTTTATTTTATTTGCGCAGCAAAAAGGACTCACCCCCTTTACCCTTCACATAAGCTACCGCAGCATTTTGCCCTGATATTTGCTGTGCAAATCAGTATTTTTGATGTGCATATTAATATTTTCCAAATATTATAAGGGAATTATTATTACGCCCATTTGCCTCAACAAGGAATTCGTTCACAGACTAATAAACATTAATTATAAGAAAGCTTTTTAGTCTGTGCTTGAACGATTGATACGAGTTCGTGTCTTTTATGTCTTGAGGAAATTTATTATATAATTTAAATCCCATTAGATGAATTCTGTTCCATATGATTGTATTGTATTGTATTGTATTTATTTATTACTCATTTACAATAACCTCTTATTCTAATACAATAGCCCCACATACTGCTTACGCAGTTTGATTGTGGGGTCGATGAGTCTCATTTTTATTTATTTTTTAAACATAAAAATAAAGTACTAATGAAATTGAATGTGATTCATTCTCCTTGCGCTGTACTTTGAGCAATTTAAAAAGCATGTTAAAGCGACTTTGTCGAAAAAGGGATATTACAATGTTCAAGATTACTTAACTGACAGGGCTGTATGGGGTTAATCTGGCTCAACACAGACCTTGCTGTTTTTGCTTTGCTTTGCTTGCTGAAATTTGTGTAAAGAGGGAGTGGTCAATATACCTAACTATCCGAGTAATAGCTTCGCAGGGTATCCCACGGTACTTCAAGGATACGGAGAAGCGCTTTTTCATAAATTTGAATGGGTTATATTCGTCTGCAGATAGGACCCACAGATCAATTCCACAGGTAAGATGGGAGTTAAAATAGCCATAGTTCAATTTTAGTATGTTTTCCTGCTGAGAGTCGAAGTGAGCCTGCAGATGCAAAGAAAGCCTTACTTAGCTGTTAGCTTGCTACAGAGTATGTGAATGTGTTCGTGCCACTGAAGTCATAAGACCAGTGTGAAGCCAACGAACCGACACGAGTTAACAGTCGGTAGATGGACACCATTTAAACTCACACTTAGTGGTTCAAGTCGGCCAGGATTCGCAAGATTAGAACACCGTGCTTTGTCACTGTTTAAAAGCATGTTATTACTACAGAACCAGTGGATTCATTTACGAATGGCCTGTTCCAGTCACAGTTGCACATATGTCATCTGCGTACTTAACCTTTAACTGGTGACAAGGGGTCTTACAGGCCCAGCGGCGTCAGTAAAACAACATTTTGGCACCTTCTCCGGGTTTCCTTGGGCTCATCACCTGAGTAGCTTCGAGTTTACTTGCGTCCATGCCGTAGAAGGGGATAGCTGTGTCGGACAGGCTCAAATCGGTAAGTTACATTGGCGTAAAGTTCGGCAGGGGTCTCTCAGACCCCATGTCACCACTTACGTAATTTTGTTGTATTGATTTTTCACATTTTTAACCGAGAACAATCAAAACTCCAGGAAAGCAGGAGCCAGTTGTCTTCCTCGATAAAAGCGCCAATCGAATTACCAGTTTGAATCGTGTCCGAAACGTGTGTGCTTGCAGTGTGCAAAAAAAAATATGCCCAGACTGCATATAAAAATTGGCAAAGTTCGACCATTGTCAATTTCGTGAAAATACACTTTTGATTTTATTACACACATCATTTTATACACATTATTACTTCAATATTATAGAAAAAAGTGTTTTTTTGTCAAAATATGTTGATTAATTTTTTGCTTATGTATTTGTGATCTCATCTCTAGTTTTTTGATTGTTAAGACGACATACATTAAAATTGCAAGATCGTAACAAAAAAATATATTCAGAGTATAGTTATTTGTTTTATTTTATCCATTTATATATGATAACACAGTTTTTATATACTCTGGCTAGCTACCACACTTAATTTCTATGATTTATACTAGATACCGCAGTGGGCCTCTCAGTCCCCTCGTCACCAGTTACGTTACACAAAAACCATGTCACCAGTCAAAGGTTAACAAGATCTGTCAATTTGGTGATACCAGCTAGGTTATTCATCAGAGCCCAAAGAAAGGCTGTTGCCCGCAACTCTGCCGCCTATTTTATTACAAAACTTGCTGATGCCCGTAACTTCATCTGCGTGTTCCTAGGAATCGTCATTTATCGAGATAACATTACCCTCCTTTTGGTGCAGTCGGATAAAAAGTAACCTATATGTTAATCTAGCTCATAAACTATATCTGTGTACGGACGTGGAAACAGCTAGACTAGTTTACTTCAGCTACTTCCATAGCATTATGTCTTACGGCATACTGCTGTGGGGGAACGCTGCAGACATTAACATAATATTTGTGCTGCAAAAGAGGGCTGTTCGTGCAATCTACAATGTGGGTCCCAGAGAGTCACTGCGTTGTAAATTTAAGGAAATTAACATTATGTCAGTGCCGTGTCAGTATATTTATGAAAACCTAATGTACGTCCACAAAAATATTGATAAATTTCCTAAGAATAGCGACAGGCACAATGTCAACACTAGAAATAGGAATAAACTAACTATACCTACTACTAGGCTCCATAAGGTTAATGTATCTTTTAAAGGGCAATGTATTCGCTTTTACAACAAAATACCGACTGAGTTACAAGAATTGTCTGTAAATAAATTTAAAAATGTTGTTAAAAATCACTTATGTAAAAAAGGTTACTACAAAATATCAGATTATGTAGAAGACAAGAAAGCTTGGGAAGGTGTTTGCTCCAATTCTGTAAAAAATAACGTATAAAGCTGGAGGTTTCTAGCCGCCTCTTTGACTCCAGCATCTAAAACATTGAGGTGACGGAATTCAAATTGAGTTCTATATTTCTCTGTACCTTATACATGTGTTAGTTTAAGATTTGACATTCTCCAAATGTTACCTATGTGTTTCTTATGGAAATAAACTCTTTTTGAATTTGAATTTTAATTTGAGAAATCTCTAGTCTCTTTGGTTAAACAAATAAGTGTGGTTTATTATTTGTTGTTACAGCAGTAAAAGAAACGTTTCGTCCCTACCAACAGGTTCATGATACAGCCCTCCGCCGACAGACAGACAAACAAACGACGGATAGCAAAGGCCTCCGAGTACCGAACCCTAGAAATCAAGTCAGTCAATACTCCATTTTGCGTGACTAGGGCCAACGCCGCAGATATGGAAATATGTAATTTCCCCTAACTATGTTAACATCACCGTTAGAACTTCCGTATAACTAATTTCCATGTTCGAAAAACTGTCTCAAAATTTCCTAAGTAACCGCATGACATTTGACCTGTAGGTTTCTAACTACACTATAAATCTGCCTAGCCCCCGTGCGGTTAGCCCCTTACCGCGCAGGCTTGAGCGCGCGCTGAGCCGTGCAACTGGGTCACAGCAGCTTTCAGGTTAACACACTTTGTTTACACGTGTGTGCATGTGTGCGTGCTTGATTGGACATCAACGGATATGAATACGGAAGCTGTGGCATCAACTGCGCCGTATCTTTTGATTGTGTTGACTCAGTGGTTTGATTTTTTCACAGCTCCAGGAGACTGCTGAATGCTGCTGACTTACTTAGTACTTTATTGCACAAAAACCGAGGATACAGATATATTAAAATGGAGACTACGTTTACAAAGGCGAGCTTATCTGTAAAATGAGATTTCTTCGAGCAAACCTAGGATGATCAGGATACATTAAAGAACGGGTAGACCTTTCTGCATAACGTTAAATAATTAAATACTGAACTACTTACCAACATGTAAATAAATCCATAATTTCAATACAAATAGATAAAATTATCCTATAAAATATACATTAATACAATATACTTACATAAGTCTATAATGAAAGTTAAAGATAGTGTTCTTTTATCTACACACGTATCATAAACTCTCTTAACTGCGTCCATAAACCGCACGTTGCAACCAGCATAATGATACACTACTTGGTAAAAACTAATTTCTTATATGTATATGACCATAATGTATCAATATTTCGACATATTATGACATTCAAATTTCGAACGCCGACGCCCGTCTGCGTGCCGCCCCTAGTTTGACTGGTGACGTTGGTACTACTGAACAAGCTAAACAAGTGTAGAGCAATGATCAATGCCACGGTTCCTGAACACATCAAAGAGATATGTTTATAGAAACACTAGTGTATGTAACTGTACATAATTAGGCATTAAAACTCTCGTGTGATATTATTATGAAACTCGCTTTTGGTTCGTTTCATAAACCCACACTCGAGTTTTAATGCCCTCCATTATGTATCAGTAACTACTATTAAGCGACTTTTATAGTAGTTTATGTGACTGCTACATAATGGAGGGCATTAATTTCGGCTCGTTTCATAATAATATCACTCGAGAGTTTTAATGCCTAATTATGTAAATAATCATTATGACCATAATGTTCTCGACAAATTATTACATTCAAATTTCGAACGCCGATGCCCGCCTGCGTGCCGCCTCTAGTTTGTCTGTGAAGTTGGTACCACTGAACAAACTAAACAAGTGCAGAGCGATAAATAATCAATGCCACAATGCCGGTCGAAGATGCGGTTCCTGAACACATCAAAGAGAGCTTATGATATGTGTGTACTACTGTGTGTAACTGTACATAATTAGGCATTAAAACTCTCGAGTGATATTATAATAAAACTCGCCTTCGTTCGGCTCGTTTCATAAAACTGCTCTCGAGTTTCAATGCCCTCCATTATATATCAGTCACATAAACTACTATAAGACGTAATGGGTTTTACCACAGAAAAATAAACTCCTGTTCAACACTTGTTTAGAGACAAAAATTTAGGATTTGACGTTTGTTTTGAGCTCAAACTATGTGTTACATTTTTTGTAGTAACCGGAAAGCATTAATTCAGATAATACACAATACAGAACTCAGACGATAAAACAAGTGAGGCATAGAATATAATATCATCACAGATTTGTGAATTCCTATCTGTAAAAGTTAAACATTAAATATTGTCTAACCTCAAAACGAACGTTACATCCCATACATTTTTGTCTTCAAGAGGAGTTTATTTTTTTCGGGTAAGAGACACTTAAAGTTTGCTGAATGGTTCCCTTGTTAAGCTGATAATTTTTGTAACAACTGATCCGATTTCAATATAATACAGCTATAAAAACTTACATTCACCCATTTAAGCGCTAGAGTGCCACAGACAGATACAAAGACAGACAGACACACGCTTAAAGCTTACAACATCCCTCTCCTTAGGGTTCCGTACCCGAAGGGTGCCAAACGGGACCCTATTACTAAGCCCCCGCTGTCCGTCCATCCGCCCGTCTGGCACTAGGCTGTATCTCATGAACCGTGATAGTAAGAATGTTTAAATTGTCATAGATGATGTATTTCTGTTGCCGCTTCAACAATAAATACAAAAAAATAGAATATAATAAATATTTAAGGCGGCTCCCATACAATAATTCTTCGAATACCACATACAAACTTATGAATGCACCTGGTTTAGTAAATGGAGTGTGAAAGTAGCCGCACCAATAACTTTGTAAACAACATTTTGCTGTAATATCCATACAATTCACTCCACTCGGCAGACAGACAGACAGACAACGAAAGTGATCCTTATAATATTAGGTCCTTACATATGAAATTGGCGTTTTGTATGGAGAAATTGAAGTTAACTCTTTTTTCAGTACAAACATTTTTGTATTTTTTTTAGGATTGACAGATCCTTATTTTATAAAATTTGTGTGTATGAGTGAGACAACATTTAGCTAACAGAAAATTTTATATAATTTTTGAAAAGTGTCAGCTGTAAAAAAATATTACGAATATTATCATGAAAATGGATGACATTTAGGAGGCACTGATTTTGATGATAAAATTTTAGTTATAAAACTGAAAAATAAAAGAAAATTGTATAAGTAGATGTAAAATATTGAAATTAATTTTAAAACAATAAAAAAAACTGGTAATAGTTATTGAATTACTCGAATTATGAACTCCTGAATCTGGAAGAAAAATTCGCCAATTTCATAGGTAAGCACCCAATATAACGGTTCCTTTTTGCATTTCAAGTACTTCTTGTTTGACTTCACCTGTCTGCTATTCCCTGTAGAATTATATAATGGAATAATATCGATTTTAGTTAGTACAACATCATTTTCTCGACATCACGCTGACATCAAGTTGTTATGTTTCCCCATTGTCCGCTTTACCCTGTAGCGTGGACCCCCGCCCCCGCCCCCGCCCCCGCCCCCGCCCCCCTGCCCCTTCCCCCCTTCCCTTCCCCCCCACCACCGCCACGTATCCTTTGTTAGGATTGTGAAATATACATAGCTGTAGTTTCTTAGCTATAACATAGAATGGGACCTCACCAGCTATCATAGTAAATTAAGGTGTAGGCTATATTTCCCTGCCAACGAAGCCAAAGGTCCCGGGTTCGAGTCCCGGTGGGGGCAAATATTTGTTGGACGAGAACGGATGTTTGTACCCTAGTCATGGTTGTTTATCTATCTAAGTATAATATTTATCTATATAAGTATGTGTATCGTTTTCTAAAACCCAAGATACAGGGAATCCTAGTTTGGGGCTAGATCAATGTGTGTCAATAGTGTCCAAGGTATTATTATTATTATTATTATTTCAGGAAGATAGGAGAGAGATATAGATACTATTTTTAGGTGGAATATCGCCTTTCTACGTACAAAATTAGCGCCTGGAAGAAGGTATTTTTTGGGAAATATTAAATTTGCACATATCAGGGCAAAATACTGCGGTAGCTTAGGTGAAGGGTAAAGGGGGTGAGCGAAGCGAAAGCCCCTTGATCCTTCGTATTAGGTTGAACATGAAAGTACAACAAAAATACTTAAAACATAAAAAGTATTTTTGCTGTGAAAATCAGAATTTTTGCTGTGCGATTAAATACTAGCCGTAATTTTTCATTGGTTAAAAATGATGTGGGAAATACATTTCCCCATGACCCATTAAAGGTTAAGGATTCCTGGCGACATACTTTTGACAGCCCTTAAATACAGTTTAAACCCAACTTAAGTAGGTACAGCGCGTTTCCTTTCAGAGTTATGGTCGGTTTTGGAGCAGTATTCGATTATTGCCCAAAACATAGGAATTAACACACATGTGCTCTGCATGAAACTTGTACCAGTTAGTTTAAAAAACGGTCAAGTGCGAGTCGAACTCGCGCACGAAGGGTTCCGTTCCACCGTACAATGGTAAGGATGGTGTGGAGAGAATAGTTTGGATTTTACAAAGCAAAATGTTGTTTACAAAGTTATTGGTGCGTACTTTCACGCTTCATGTAAGTAACCAGGTTTATTCATAAGTTTGTATGTGGTATTGAAAGAATTGTTGTATGGGGCTCCCACAAATATTGATTTTATTCTGTTTTTTAATATTTGTTGTTATAGTGGCAACAGAAATACACCATTTGTGAAAATTTCAACTGTCTTACTATCACGGTTCATGAGATACAGCCTGGTGACAAACGGACGGACGGACGGGCAGCGGAGGCTTAGTGATAGGGTCCCATTTGGCACCCTTCGGGTACGGAACCCTAAAAAGATAGGTCAAAGGTTAAAACAATCCAAAATAAGCTTTACGTCATTGCATCACAATCATTTACCGATTATAGACGTGTATTTCTTGGGCTTATGTCATTAAGGGCTGAACAAGGCCAATGGCATTGAGAATTAGACAAAGAAAACAAATACCCGTCGCATCGCGTCGAAGCAGACTGACGCATGCTCCCGCGCAGAGCCCCGCGGGGCAGCCCGAGCTCCGAGACCGAGAAAATTATAGAAAATATTACTAAACTCCTGTAATAATAACATTAAAAATAAAATAAAACAACCAAAAATTTTCCCTTTTTTTACCTATTTTTGCGTGTAAGTTTCATATAGGAAACTGATTTCGTCTCCGAGCGCTTGTTCATTTAGTTGAATAATAATGCATTGCGAAAAATATTTTTAAGTATTAAATATAACAGATATCCGGTAATTTTAAAAGTCCATTCTTATCTCTAATAGACCTTTTATAACATATATTTATCCTACATTTTTATCTTGTCTAGTTTAGCCTAGAATTGAAGCTAAAGATGCATTTCTGGCCATATTTAATGCCTTAATATCAAGTTCTTGACATTCGAAAACAGAAATGTGTTCCTTCTGAATATACCCGATAGTACATAGTAGATTACATTTATTAAAAAACAAATACTTATACATACATTTACTGACACTATAATGTGACGACCCGAATGGCCGAGTCGGCAGTGACGCTGCCTACGAAGCCAAGGGTCCCGGGTTCGAGTCCCGGTGGGGGCAAATATTTGTTTGATGAGAACGGATGTTTGTGCCCTAGTCATGGTTGTTTATCTATCTAAGTATAATATTTATCTATATAAGTATGTGTATCGTTGTCTAGTACCCAAGATACAGGGAATCCTAGTTTGGGGCTAGATCAATGTGTGTAAATAGTGTCCAAGGTATTATTATTATATTATTATTATATTATTAATGTATGTCATTACAACCAATACTTGAATGAATAAAGATTATTATTATTATCTCCTTTTTTGAGGGGTTAATCTAATCTGCTGCTGGGCCGTGATGTGGTAGGTATTCAATTTCTTAGATGTTTATTGATTCTAGGGTTCCGTACCCGAAGGGTGCCAAACGGGACCATATTACTAAGCCTCCGCTGTCCGTCCGTCCGTTCATCAGTCACCAGGCTGTATCTCATGAACCGTGATAGTGAGACAGTTATTTTTTTTGCAGATGATGTATTTTTATTGCCGCTATAACAATATATACTAAAAACAAAGTAAAATAAATATTTAAGGGGGCTCCCATACAACAAACGTGATTGTTTTGCTCGTTTTTGCTCGATATTAATAACGGCAATAGGTAGACGCTTGAAATATTCACAGAATATTGAGCACTTGTATATAAAGCACTTTAAAAATAAATAATTAAACCACAACAAAATTAATATATAATAATAGGTTAACGGCGATCCGACTGTGGAACGCACTTCCCTGCGCTATTAGAGATAGTCCCTCAATTTTCACTTTTAAGACAAGATTGAAAGAGCATTTCCTTTCTCTTTCGTGATAGGTACTTTTATATATGTATATATAAGTAGTATATGTTTGATATATATTTTATTTTTTGCTTTTGTATTTTATTTAGTGTAAATCATTTACTATATCATTTATTTTATTTTCATTCATTCATTTTTTTATTATATCATTTATTATGTTTTAGTTGTAAACAATTAGATGTGTACAGTTTTATTGCGCACTAGGACTCTCCTGTTGCACAATTTTTCCTGTCCTGCCTAGGTTTGCTGGTAGAAATCTCTCTTTAGAGATAAGCTCGCCTTTGCTCATAAAATGTTTTGTTACCTTACTATTAAGATTTCTGTGCAATAAAGAATAATAATCTGTAGTATTATAATATAAGGCCCCCATAAAACAAACGTGATTTTTGCCGCCGATTTTTTTTATATAGATAATGGTATGGAACCCTTCGTGCGCGAGTCCGACTCGCACTTGGCAGTTTTATTATATGTGTTAGTATTCTGGGGATGATTCCTGTTGCTGAAAAAACTATTGGAACAACTTTGGATTGCGTTTTGTATACTATTGCAAGCTCTCGATATTTAGTTAGGTTTTCTGTAATAGGTTTCTTTAGGTTATGTGAGTTTGGCACGGCGATGTCTTTAAGATTTGCGATTTTTATTATTATTATTCTAAGGGCATAAAAAGAGCACTGTGTTCTAATGGGTTTCTCGCCTGCTTCTCACACAGGAGATGCAGGTTCTATTCCTGACCGTGAACCAATTAGATAATTAATTTATCTTGAGTACATTCTCGAACTTTCAGTCTTTCGGTGAGACGTTAAGTTTTAGGTTCCGGCCACTACCACTACCGGTCGTAAAAACCCCTCCATCAACCCGCACTGAGCCAGCGTGGTGGAGCATGGCTTAGACATAGTCATAGACATAGACATCATTTATTGATAATATTCTTTACACGTCATGACATGAATCATAATTCAATGTTATGTACCTAGTATAAATTGGTACATAGGGATGTTTATATTACTTATGTCTATAGAATAATAAGCATTTGCTAACAATTTTAACTTAATTAACTTACGGCCGGTTTCCTGGGCGCTGATTAAGTTAACAAATTGGTTAAACTGATTTGAGCCAATCACGTGCCTCCAATATTCAAAATAGCGGCACGTGATTGGCTGAAATCAATTTAACCAATTTGTTAACTTAACCAGCGCCCAGGAAACCGGCCATTAATCTTTTAACTTAATCTTTCTTGTATCCGGGTAAAGGCCAGTGCCCCTCGGCGGGGACACTAAGGGACTACATTCATGAGGGCTTTAAAGCGTAAGATAGCCACGTCAACAATTAGATAACGATTATAGATTATTTTGAATTGATTTTCAGCTTCTAGACTTTAGTTATTTGAACGGCTAGTAAAAGTTTGTGCGGAGAATGACAGCAGTAATAATTTGCATGTTTTCGGTAATATTCAAAACTAAGACCGACCATAGATCTAAAAAGAAATGCACTTAATATGTATAAATGGTTTGTGTTTAACCGGACGGTACGAACGGTAATAATTTTATGTTCGAATTTAGATTTATTTTGCTGTTTCTTTATTTTATTTTTTGTTTGTGCTGCCCGCCAACGTCTCATTCTATTGTTATATCGTATTTATTTCCATACTGTACTCATGTAAACCCAGGGTATGGCTGGGTTCGGGCTTTCTGTTTTTTAGATTGTTGAGAATTTAGATACTTTTAATTTTTTGTGATTTTAGTAGGTTTAATTGTATTTATTTTATTATTTATTTATTATATGATATTTACTTATATGAATACCTACGACTTTAGTGACAGTTACTTCTCCTGCTCCGATAGTGAAGATTCCGATAGCGTGGGAAGTGGATTGCCGTCCACGAACGACGTTTTGCCTATTGCCCTCAAACGTGTGTTTTCCAACCTCGGTAGGAACTTCAATGTCGTTCACATAAATGCTCAGAGCATTCATTCCAGTCATTCCGACCTTATCGACTCCTTCAGCGATCAGAGCATTCATGGTATTCTGATCTCCGAATCATTTCTTAAACCCTCTCTTCCATCTACCTTGTATGATCTGCCGGGGTACAGGCTCTATCGGAATGATAGGACAGGTAAAGCTGGTGGCGGTGTTGCTATTTACCTTCGTTCCGACATTTCTTGCAAAGTCATCAGCCACTCACCTAATCTGTACTCTGGATCCGCTGGACACCTCTTTCTCGAGTTATGCCTGCATCACAATAAGGTCCTTCTGGGTGTCTTCTATAGCCCCTCTCTACTCATCGACTACTTTGATTCTTTTGAAAGCATTCTTAATGATCTATCTCCTCTTTACAGTGACACAGTTATCCTAGGTGATTTCAATACCTGTTTACTTAAAAATGATGTTCGCTCAGCCAAACTCCAGTCTATCATTAGCTCCCTAAATTTAAATATTCTTCCCTTGAGTGCAACTCACTTCCAGCCCCACTGCACCCCCTCTCTTCTAGATCTTATGATTGTTTCTAACATATCCAAGGTTGCTACGCATGGCCAACTTAACGCCCCCTTCTCCTTTCACGATTTGATTTATCTCTCGTTCAAGTTAAGGCCTCCCAAGCGCGCAGCAAAATTCCTGGATATTCGCAGTTTCAAGGGTATGGATCTCAGCTCCCTTAAGTCTGACGCTGCTTCTATAGACTGGTCTCCTGTCGTCTGTAGTGAGACCATTGATGACAAAGTCCAGTATTTCAACTCGATTGTCTTAAGTTTGTTCGACCAACATGCTCCTGTCAAAAAGGTTAGGGTCAAACATCTCCCTGCGCCTTGGCTTACCGACACCATCAAGGGTCTGATGGCCCAGAGAAACCGTGCCAAATGTAGATATAAGAAGGATCCGACGGACGATAATCTCCTTATATACAAACGTCTCCGTAGTCGGTGCACCCGTCTTTGTCGAGATGCCAAACGCCGCCACATCTACGAGAGTATCGAGAGCTACTCTCCTGCACAGGTTTGGAAGTTCCTGAAGACCCTTGGTGTTGGTAAGTCCCAGGACGCAGTTGCCGGTAGTGTCGACCTCAATGGTCTCAACAAATTCTTTGCTGTCTCCCCTGTCGTGATGGACCCCTGTGTCAAGGATGCTACCCTTCGTAACTTGCGTACCAGAACGACATCCAGTTGCTTACCTTTCAACCTCAGGTCTGTCGGAGTTGGTGCAGTAAAGAAAGCTATTCTAGAAATCTCGTCCAAGGCTGTAGGTGATGACAATATCTGCTCTCAGATGCTATTCAGTGTACTCGATAATGTTTTACCACCCATAACGCATATAATTAACGCGTCGCTTAGCGAGTACTGCTTCCCAAGCCAGTGGAAAAGAGCATTAGTGATACCCCTGCCTAAAACTTCTAACTCGTCCTCCTTCAAAGAGTTCCGTCCCATTTCCATCCTACCAATCCTTTCCACAGTCCTTGAATCAATTGTCCACTCCCAGCTGTCCTCGTACCTTTCCTCCATGGATTTACTGAACCCTTTTCAGTCTGGTTTTAGGCCAGGGCATAGCACCACCACCGCACTGCTCAAGGTAACTGACGATATCCAACTGGCAATGGATAAGAAGCAGCTTACAGTCCTGACTCTCCTTGACTTTAGCAGCGCCTTCAACTGCGTCGACTTCTATATACTTGTTGAAATCATAAAAACACTCAATGTCTCTTCACACTCGGCTCGCTGGTTTGACTCCTACCTGAGAGACCGCCAGCAGCGCATCAAGTCTGTTGAAGTCACTACGGAATGGTGCAAGCTCTCTACTGGTGTTCCGCAGGGTGGCATCCTTTCTCCTCTTCTTTTCTCAGTTTTCATCCATTCCATCTCGGATGTATTGTCTTCCTCGTATCATCTCTATGCAGATGACCTTCAAATTTATCGGCATTTGCCCCTGTGTGATCTGACTTCGACTGTAGAGGCTTTGAATGCTGACCTCGACAACATCAGGAAATGGGCTCTTTCGTATGGGCTATTAGTCAACCCGGATAAGTCTCAGGCGATGATACTGGGTACACGGCACTTACTTAATTTGTTGCAGCATAGGTCAGTTGCTCCCGTGCTTTATGACGGTACCATTGTCAAGTACAGCGAGAAAGCCAAAAATCTTGGGGTTGTTTTTGATACTCTTTTATCCCAGTCACCCCACGTTTGTAAGGTCAGCAGACGAGTCTTTGCATCCTTTCATTCCCTTCGGCGTTTGCAGTACTTCTTGCCTAGGCAGACTAAAATCATGCTAGCTCAGACCCTTCTTCTGCCTTTAATTGACTACGCCGATGTTTGCTGGGCCAGCGCGAACGAAGATCTACTGAACAAACTCGAGCGACTTCAAAATCTCGGGATTCGGTTTATCTTCGGTCTCCGCAAGTACGATCACGTGTCCCAATATCGCAGGGAATTAGGCTGGCTCCCGATCCGACTTCGTCGTGATATGCACATTCTCTCCTTCCTCTTCAATATTTTGAGAAATCCGCGCTATCCCGCATATCTTCGTGAACATTTTGAGTTTCTCTTTTCTGGGGATAGACTTCGGAGACCTCACACGGTGTCACTTTTGTCAATTCCTCAGCACAACATTGTTGCTTACGAGCACTCGTTTAGGTTAAGGGCAATACATTTGTGGAATGCACTTTCTTGCGCTATTAGGGATTGCACATCCTTGTTCACTTTTAAGAAAAAGTTGAAACAGCATCTCCTCTCTTCCGCATAGTGGGTATCTTATAGTATGTATGTGTATCTATGTATTTATTGTATTCTATTAATTTATTTTATAGTATGTGTAGGATGTATTGTGATTTATCTGATAGTATATTGACTTTATTTCTTTCTTTTAAATCTTAATTGTACACTAGGACTACCTCTCTATAAATATTTTTCCCTTTCCTCACAGGTTAGCTGTAAGAAATTTCTTTTTAGAAATAAGCTCACCTTTGCATATTGTTCGTTGTATTTTTTCCATTGTGTTTTCTGTGCAATAAAGAATTATTATTATTATTATTATTATTATTATTATTAAACGATTACCATAAATTCGAAAATGTACTAACAACAAATTCGAAATGTCTGCAGAATTAGTAAATGATCACCAAATTGTGTTTGGCTAAATGATCACCAAACATCTTTTTATGTTTTGTGTACTTATGTTTATGTTTTAAGTATTTTTTGTGGTTCCTACATTTTCAATCTAACATGAAGGATTTCTCTAACACTTCCACTAATCTACCGCAGTATTTTGCCCTGATATATTCTCAACTTTTGGTGATCATTTACCCATTTGGGTAAGAAAAAACTATATTGGTGATCATTATATTTTTTGCCTTTATAAATTCAACCAGCCACGAGTAAGCCTGGGCGTATGTTGGACTGTAGACCAGAAAATACTTTGCGAGGCCGTCAAACAAAAAGACGTCGCCTGCCTTTCCTTGCAATTTTTGTCTGTGAAGCCAGGCTAAGTTTGTTTATGTTCGTTTTACCCAATGAGATTCTTTCAGAGCAGGTTTTTTTCAAAATCCAACAGATGGCCTGTTTTCTAGTCCTAGAGTAAATTATATGTGATTACATGATCTCAGATAGTAGAGGTACGCGACCACTGAAAGACGGTTCGGTAAAAAGGTTGTGTACTGGCTGAACGTAACCTGTTATTGAAAGCCGTCAAGTTCAGTTTGTTTGTTCAGGTTGACTCCTAACGTAGTATCCATATCCCTATTTAATCTGTGGTAGTATCCCTCTAAAGTCTGTGCCTACCAATACCTCGACGTCTCCGAGTATTTTATTTAGCAAACAACACATGACAGCTTTCAATCATAGACTACATTCAGCCTTTAGGTACAAAACCTTCAGCCCAAACCTTCTTTCAGTATGTCCGTACGTTTCAACGGTTACGTTACGCCAGTACACAACCTTTTTTAGTGAACCTTTTTTCAGTCAGTAGGTTACGTACATACTTCTTTCTCATTGACCTATACCATCTGAGATCATGGAAACTCTTTATATACCATATACTTTACTCTATGACCAAAAACAGGCCGTCTTGAGAGTCATCTATTGGATTTTGAAGAAACCGTCCAGGATAGAACCTCATTAAGCCCCAGATGTTATCATGGAGTACAGTTATGTTATCATGTATCTCACAGTATCCATCGCGTGGTTGAGCACGCTCGCAGTGACCTGAAAACTGCCACTGATACTAATATGGAGGATATAGTGAACAGAGGATATAGTAATAACTTGGACACTATTTACACACATTGATCTAGCCCCAAACTAGGATTCCCTGTATCTTGGGTACTTGACAACGATACACATACTTATATAGATAAATGTTATACTTGAAAGATAAACAACCAAGCTAGGGTACAAACATCCATTCTCATCAAACAAATATTTGCCCCCACCGGGACTCGAACCCGGGACCCTTGGCTTCGTAGGCAGGGTCACTGGCGACTCGACCATTCGGGTCGTCGTCTGAACAGCAATTTACTGACTACATGATATCCGTGGTCTCTGTCTGCCCCCTTTCATAGCTTCATTTCCTTTCCTTTACGGGGTGGATGATTCATCTAAATTTCAACATTACATAACATTTACATATAGGCACATGCATTGCTTCTGGCCCTACACTAGGATACCCTGTATCGTGGGAACCAGACCGGCGACGTCACACACACATTAAAAAAACGGTCAAGTGCGAGTCTAAGTCACGCGCGAAGGGTTCCGCACCACCGTACAATGGTAGGTATGGTGTGGAGTAAATAGTTTGGATTTTACATAGCAAAATGTTGTTATTGGTGCGACTATTTTCATGTTGTTATTGGTGCGGCTACTCCATGTTCGTAACCAGGTGCATTCATAAGTTTGTATGTGGTATTAAAAGAATTGTTGTATGGGAGCCTCCTTAAATATTTATTTTATTCTCTTTTTTAGTATTTGTTGTTATAGCGGCAACAGAAATACATCATCTGTGAAAATTTCAACTGTCTTACTATCACGGTTCATGAGATACAGCCTGGTGACAGACGGACATACCGACAGCGGAGTCTTAGTAATAGGGTCCCGTTTTACCCTTTGGGTACGGAACCCTAAACAGCAGAACCACATCCGCAGCGCCGCAGATCTCGTCAATATGCCAATTTAAATCAGTCTAGAACCGTATCAGAGCTTCACCTTTAATCTTTTACCCCTCGTTTGAGACATGGCTCAGGAAAGTTGAAATAAAGAAATAAATACAGATTTTCACAGCACAAAAGGATCCGCAAAATTCTTTTTACGTTTTAAGTATTTTTGTTGTTCTTACATGTTCAACCTAACATGAAGGATAAAGGGGGCTTCGCTTCGCTCACCCCCTTTACCCTACCGCAGTATTTTGCCCTGATATTTGCTGTGAAAATCAGTATATTTGCTGTACAAATCAGTATTATTGATGTGCATTTTAATATTTCCCCGTTATAACCACGAGATATGTTTTATACACGTACTTGATAAAGTATTACTCAGAAAAGAATTCCGATGACGTTTCCTGTATATCCCAGCAGG
The DNA here is from genome assembly GCA_949825045.1 of Argyresthia goedartella. Classification (NCBI taxonomy): domain Eukaryota; kingdom Metazoa; phylum Arthropoda; class Insecta; order Lepidoptera; family Argyresthiidae; genus Argyresthia; species Argyresthia goedartella. Next base: position 23,186,489 of record OX463834.1, read on the forward strand.
CCATTTTATGAGCGCGGGAAACTTAGCTTTATCACTGATATCGTGATTGACAAACATTACTTTTGGCTGCATTCGGATATTGGGTTGTTTTTCTGCGCAACGGGAAGCTGTCGAACGGAATAGATTTTAGAGTGATATAATTTATGTTCGAAATTCGACGGAAGACGAAGGTCGAAGATGTAGGTAAGCGGATCACGAGACTGAGGTGGAGATGGGCGGGACACTTGGCTAGACAGGATGACGGACGGTGGACCAAAGCAGTCACAGAGTGGTGGCCACGGGGAGCGTCAGGGCCAGTGGGCAGACCACCAGCCCGAAGGTCCGACGATGTACTAAAGTCGTCAGGATCTCAATGGATGCTGTTGGCACAGGACGGTAGGGGTTGGCGCTGCAGAGAAGAGGCCTGTGCCCAGCGGTGGGTTTGATGTGGGCGGAGCATGAGGATCATTTATGTAGTTAGTTGTCAAAGTTGCTATGCAGGGAGTTCGGACGAACACTGACGACCCGAATGGCCGAGTCGGCAGTGACGCTGCCTACGAAACCAGGGGTCCCGGGTTCGAGTCCCGGTGGGGGCAAATATTTGTTTGATGAGAACGATTGTTTTTACCCTAGTCATGGTTGTTTATATATCTAAGTATAATATTTATCTATATAAGTATGTGTATCGTTGTCTAGTACCCAAGATACAGGGAATCCTAGTTTTGGGCTAGATCAATGTGTGTAAAATGATGTCCAAGGTTGATTTATTCCACGCCTCAACCGAACGGCGTGGAATCTTGAGGGGCTGGGTTTTTGCCAGCACGGGAGAGAAAATCTTGATTGTTACTTTACCTTGTCGTCGTAGACCGGAAATCGAAAGCTCGATTCGAGGCAGGAATACGGGATAAGGGCACAAGTTTGGGTAGGATTGGGAATGAATCTCACTATTCGCTGCCCGACGCTGTCGCCGGCGTGCTTCCTGCCGACACGAGGAGTCGCCGTCCGATACGACGATGTCCAATCACAACACGGATCACTTAACCGCTGACGCGAATCTACTTATTTCCCGACGATGTGGTAGATTTACACTCCGACCAGGCTCGACACCTGTATTAGACGATTGTTACACCGAATTACAATCAATGGCCCGACGCCTGAGCAGACATGTTTTTTCTCCCGACGAGAAAAGATAACCTCCAATTTTTCATCTCGTTCCGATACGAGTGACAGCTGCGGTTCCGTTTCCGTTCCGAGTCGCGCAACAAGAGGAGGTGCGTTCCGAAGCATAAATATTAAACAAAGGTATTATTATTTATTTATTTATTATTATTTATTTAACTTGTTCAGAATTTTCTTCTTGAGAATTACTTTTCTACGATACGATCACGACGACCACTGTGGCGCAGCGTTAGTGGCTCTGCCTACCATGCGAGAGGTCTAGTTTCGATCCCCGGCTGGGGTAAAGAAAAAAAAACCAGGTCTTGGATGTTTATTGTGTGTGACGTCGCTGGCTCTGGTTCTCATGACACAGGGTATCCTATTGTGGGGCCAGAAGTATGTGTCTGAAAAAGTTGACAAATTGAGGTAATGAACTAAACAAAATTTCATAAAATTAATAGGTTTCCCATAGCTAACTTAAATGACTGAATTTTTTTCGGGTTATGTGGCTCAACGCAGACCTTGGTGTTAATAATTTTGTCATTATTTATTCCTGCTTATTAATTATAATAATTAATATTTTAATATTTGTTTTAGTCTAGCACAACCAATTTTTAACAGAGATCTAAATATCAATCTGTGGGAGTTTCTACGCCCTACTCCTCCCACAGTGATCCAATGTAGAGAAGAGGCAAAAATGACGATTGTTAAGTATATGTCACTATCTACAGTAATAAAGACAGTTGATTGATTACAAGAGACTTGGTATTTGAGAGCTTTTGTGCTATGGTACGGAGCCGTTCGTGTGCGAGTCCAACTCGCACTTGACCATTCTATTTTTTATTTTTTTTGCCTTTTGTATACCTTGAGGCCTGAAGGCTAAGATTCATGATAGAAATAGAGTAAGCACTGATCTCTGAGCAACTATGACGTTAAATCAAATATCTATGAAACTACAAAGTTTAGCCGTTGGCTCGCAGCCTAAATAAAAACAATATTAGATCCAAAGGGAATGTCCCTTTTTGGGCATAGTAACTGCCAAAAAAATCATGATTTCCGCAGCCAGTGATGAAACGTGTGTCGATCGAAAGAGTATTATTTTTCAAAGAAATGTGTGCAGTTATAAATTTCTAAAACAAAACCTTTTCTAAAACTTTTCCAGAAAACTTTTTTGCTCTTTGAACTCAGATTTCTCGCAAAGCATATTATTTAAGAAATTCATAATTGCATACATGTGTTTCACTAATTTACTTTATCGATGGACATTGGTTTGATCTCTGGCCGCAGATGTCAAGTTTTTTTTAAAAACGGTATGCCAGTCTCCATACAAAAATGTTAGAACCTTTTTAGTACCCCGCTTCTATGTTTCGGCAATTTGTCTATAAAACTTGTGAGCACGCGCACCCTTGCTACGCCGTAGCAGCGTAGCGGGTTCTACGCCGTGCTACGAGACCTTCGTAAACAAGAAAATGAATGTTGTAAGGGATTATGAAACATAATAGTAGATTGTGATACAAGGGAGGTTATGGTTCGTCGGTGTAATTGATCACTTATAACCGAGTGCAGTATTCTACTTTCATCACTTAAGTGAGAAAAAAATACCGGTCAAGTGCAAGTCGAACTCGCGCACGAAGGGTTCCGTACCACCGTACAATGGTAGGGATGGTGTGGAGTGAATAGTTTGGATTTTACATAGCAAAATGTTGTTACAAAGTTATTGGTGTTGCTACTTTCACACTCCATGTACGTAACTAGGTGCATTCATAAATTTGTATATGGTATTGAAAGAATTCTTGTATGGGAGCCCCCTTAAATATTTGTTTTATTCCGTTTTTAGGGTTCCGTACCCGAAGGGTTCCAAACGGGACCCTATTACTAAGACTCCGCTGTCCGTCCGTCCGTCCATCCGTCCGTCCGTCCGTCCGTCCGTCTGTCACCAGGCTGTATCTCAAGAACCTAGCTAGCTAGAGAGTTGAAATTTTCACAGATTATGTATTAATGTTGCCGCTATAACAACAAATACTAAAAAATAGGATAAAAGAAATATTTAAGGGGGCTCCCATACAACAATTCTTTCAATACCACATACAAACTTATGGATGCACCTGGTTACGTACATGGAGTGTAAAAGTAACCGCACCAATAACTTTGTAAAAAATATTTTGCTGTGTAAAATCCAAACTATTCACTCCACACCATCGCTTTCATTGAACGGTGGTACGGAACCCTTCGTGCGCGATTAAGACTCGCACTTGACCGGTTTTTTTTTTGTTTTTTTTTTACCCCCAGCCGGCGATCGATCCCGGGACCTCTCGCATGGTAGGCAGAATCACAACCGCTGCGCCACAGAGGTCGTCATAATTAATAGGTTTTATCCGGACGTTGTCAAACAGGCCATAGAGTCAGAGTCAGAGTCATTTTTTTATTGAATATAAATAAATAAATTATCTTATTCAACGACAAAATTATAATTACTTATAACTACAAGTCATTTTTTTTTATATATAAAAAAGACTAACCGTTTCGGAAGGTGGGCCTCGAGGTTAAGAAGAAACGGCAAGAAACTCCCCCATACCTTATTAAAAAAAAGTGACTTTACAACAGGTACTGGTTTCGGTCTAAGGAAATTCGCCGGCGAGTGATAGACTTGATCCATCGCCCCTCGTCGAATTTCTGTGCGCTGAGATGGTATGGACCATGCAGTTTTGTCATCTAAGTATTCCTTAATACTATAATATGATTTTCTTATCAGCTCATTTTTAACATAGTTTTTGAACCTCTTTTTAGGAACATAAACACAGGTCCATAAACAAATATCTCAGCGTGGGCGCCAATCTACATCCTACACCACGTTTGGGAAAGGCGGACTTATTTACTACTAGTAAGTATTTACACTAGTGGCCCTGTGGGCAGCAGACCTCGCTAACAGAGGGGACTGTGAACCAATTTATAGGTAAGTATTTTAGATCAAAATCAAGTAGCAAAATAGCTGCACCAATGACTTTGTAAACTACATTTTTTTATTTAAAATACAATCTATAGACTTTTCACGAACATAGTTATAGTCTATTTCACTCACTTTCATGATCTGTATAGATCTTCTTTACCAATCCGTCTCCTACATCGAGGAGTCCAAACTTGGTATGTTTTGAAAATATTTCTTGGATTTTTAGAAAACAGGCGGTCAAAAGATAATGCTGTAGTATGTTTTTAGAACCGGCTCATGAAGCCCTTTAATTTGATACCACCCACACGATAGGTTTCAGGAAAAAAAAAACCCATACAAAAACTTAATGACGTCATAACTCCCCCCAAGGGGAAAATCAAAAAAAGCTCTCAAAAAAAACAATCTGTTAATTCAAGGAACACGTGTGCCAAGTTTTGTGAGGATCGCTTGAAAACTGTGGCCCCTAGACCGGAAATGACAGACATAGAGACAGACGTAAGCAAATCGGCCTCCTATCTTGTCGAAACGGAGCCCTTCGCTCGCTTCGCTCGCTCGCTCAATAATGGATTTCACGCTTGCTTCTCACACAGGAGATGCAGGTTTGATTCCTGACCATGTACCAATGAGATAATTAAGTTATCTTAAGTACATTATACGGACGTTCTAACGGTGATGGAAAACATCTTGAGGGAACTTCATTACTCCATAGCTGCGGCGATGGGCTAGCCCCCTGTTACGCTAAATGGAGTATTGAATAACTGGCTCAAAGTGGACATAATTGTGCCTCTGTCACCCCGTATGCGAAAAGGCGTGACGCTATGTTGTTGTAGTGTACTTCATCTTTAGCAGAAACATGTAATTTAATACACAAGAAACCTGCTCAAGGTACAGAAAGTCTTCTGTTTGACAAACCACACACCACTCCCAACTAAGGCTTTGTCGAACAGAACTTGCCTCACATTTGTGAAGACAGGACATGACGTAGTTTCCACCTTGTTATTAGTTAGTTACTTTGCAATGCAGTTTCAGTCTTGTGTTCAAGGAAGCTACATTTACGGTACGAGTTTAGACTGTAACACGCTTGGAATACGTACGGCGGTAAGGGTGAAACTTACCTAGACTTTCTTATGGAACAAATATATGTACCAAGCCGTAGTACTTATCCCTTTTGGATAAAGTAGATTTAACATGGGTTCGAATGTTGCTCGAAGTTGCCTATGGTTGCTCAAACGGCAATTACAAAATCTCCAGACGTACGAATACGTAATAGGTACTCCACAAGAATACGTAGGCAAATTAATTTTAAAACTCTGCCTCCTTGTTTTGCGAGCTCGTTTCCTATTCCACTTCAAGGTTTTATTTTTTAAGATTTCCTCATTTTTTTATATGAAGCTATATAAAACCAGACTTATGTTATCACCGAATGCTACAAACAGTAGTATCAACATACACTGCGATTTTTAATTTGAGGCCAGAAATGTAAACAAACAATAATATTTGTTATTAGGAATCTTTATGCCTACAAATGATATTAACTGAAATACTTTGATATATTATTCTATTTAATTAATTTAAAATTACGCTTTGTCTATTTGTATCATTCATTAAATTAAAGTGTATGACAATTGGTAGTTGCGGGGTTCTTGTAATACAGATTTTATTAATCTAGTACAAGGCGCCATCGCTTGATTTGTAGCTGATATAATGTATCGAATAAATGATTTGATTTGATTTGAACTGTCATTTTCCAGTACAAAATAGTAGTTTATGTGACTGCCTAATTATGTACAGTTACATACACTAGTTTATCTACACACATATCATAAGCTCTCTTTGATGTGTTCAGGAACCGCATGTTTGAGCGGCATTGTGGCTCTGCAGTTGTTTAGCTTGTTCTGTAGTACCAACTTCACGCAGGAAGGCGTCGGCGTTCGAAATTTGAATGTCAGTACCAACTTCACAGACAAACTAGGGACGGCACGCGGGTGGGCGTCGGCGTTCGAAATTTGAATGTCATAATATGTAGAATAAAAACCGGTCAAGTGCGAGTCTAAATCGCGCACGAAGGGTTCCGTACCACCGTTCAATGGAAGCGATGGTGTGGAGTGAATAGTTTGGATTTTACACAGCAAAATATTGTTTACAGAGTTATTGGTGCGGTTACTTTCACACTCCATGTACGTAACCAGGTGCATCCATAAGTTTGTATGTGGTATTGTTGTGTGGGAGCCCCCTTAAATATTTATTTTATCCTGTTTTTTAGTATTTTTTGTTATAGCGGCAACAGAAATACATAATCTGTGAAAATTTCAACTCTCTAGCTAGCTAGGTTCTTGAGATACAGCCTGGTGACAGACGGACGGAAGGACGGACGGACGGACAGCGAAGTCTTAGTAATAGGGTTCCGTTCTTACCCGTTGGGTACGGAACCCTAAAAACTACATAATGTGTAATTTTTCAGATAAGAAATGAGTTTTTACCAAGTAGTTTAACATAATGCTGATCGTAACGTGCGGTTTTTGAACGCAGTAAAGAGGGTTTATGATACGTGTGTAGATAAAGTATAATATGAATGTCAAAGTCAACGGTTTTGTTCTAGAACATGAGAGTTGTTTGTTTACATTTCTGGCCCCAAATAAAATATCGCAGTATAGTGATATTTATGGACTTACATCATCAATGATCTCTACCCAGTGATGCTTTCCACTTTAGAATGTCTTCAGTAGATGTTAAGTAAACATCGGCTACACACAGAGCTGTGGCGAAAGGCTAGCCTCCTGAATTGAATGATTAGCCAAAAGTCGGTGCAACTCGGCCACCCCATGTGAGAAAGGCGTTTACGCTACGTTCCATCATCATCAGTTGTGGAAGACCACTGTAAGGGTTCTTTTTCCATGCAGCCCAACACTTAAAAGTAATAACACAAATGGTTTTTGAAAAGACTTTGTTTAACAAAAGGAAGTATGTTTCAAAAACCATTTGTTTTGAGACTTTTAAGAGTTTTGAAAATACTTGCTTTTGTTAAACTTCTTGTTTAACAAAGCAAGTATGTTTCAAAAAACATTTGTTTTGTGATTTTTAAGTGTTGGGCTGCATGGAAAAAGAACCCTTTCAGGTTTATTGAGCGTTTTCTTTAATTTCAAAAGACGCCGAGCTCATCGAGGAGGAGTATGTTACGTCGACATGTAAGACGGCGCGCGAGCCGAGCGAGCGAAGCGAGCGTGCCGCCGGTGCGGCCGGCGAAGCGTCAGACACGATATGTCAAAAAAAATAGTGACTTTTTTTTTATCATAGTAAAAACTAACCTAGAAATACGATTTTTGAAAATGTATTACAAAAATAACCCTGGTTTCCCACAATTCAAACTTGGAAGGGGAGGAACCCTCCTCAAATTTTCCTCAATTGAAAAAAAAAACTGTTTTCCTGTGCTTTTCCGCATTTCTCTAATTTACAAATTTGACGACCCGAATGGCCGAGTCGGCAGAGACCCTGCCTACGAAGCCAAGGGTCCCGGGTTCGAGTCCCGGAGGGGGCAAATATTTGTTTGATGAGAACGGATGTTTGTACCCTAGTCATGGTTGTTTATCTATCTAAGTATAATAATTATCTATATAAGTATGTGTATCGTTGTCTAGTACCCAAGATATAGGGAATCCTAGTTTGGGGCTAGATCAATGTGTGTAAATAGTGTTCAAGGTATTATAAAAAAAAAAAAACTAAAGTCACCTTTTTCACCCCAAAAAATTCTTTTAGGATTTTTTGGCCGAGCCAGATGTTATACAGCCCTTTCGATGAAATTCTGAGTTTTGCTGTCGGCGTGCCTCTACTATGATCAGATACTTACTAAGCATAACTAAGATCCGTAGATATTACCTACATATTCCTTACCCAGCATTCCGAGCTCTTAGAACAGTACTCAGTATACAAAAAGATACGGGTTTTATTTTAATGTACATGTATTTTACATGTACATTAAAATAAAACCCGTAATTATCCTTGAGGCGTGTTAAAAATAACAACCACTTGAATAAAACATGAACGTTTTAATACCCTGGCGCTGAAAGTTGTTTTGCATTTTACGATCATATAAATAATTTATATCACTTGAAGACACAGCTTTATCATAGCAATACTTGTAATACTCACATAAGCTCATGCGGACTGAGTTACGGGTACTGATGACAACACTTCACTTTCAGTATACACAAACCACCAAAAAATACATCGATTACTAGTTTTTAGTTCTCATCTTAACAATAATTTAATTTACAACACTGGCAGTCACAACGCGTTTGAAAAAAAACGAGACATAATTCGAATTTCAAAGCACACGCCCTCGATATTCAATTCTTTTCGTTTTCTTTTTAATTATGACGATGGTAAAGAGTTCGTTTGGTGTTAGTTGAGCGACTGGGGCGGTGTATCGCTGTTTGAGCTACCGCGCATGTCGTGAAACAGGCGCCGACTTCAGCTCGATGCGCGGTCGACTGAAGCCAACTTCAGGCCGGTCGTGTGACCTCATTCCGGTATATTCCGCATCATGAATTATTTTCGAAATGCCAAACGCACTCTCACATTCTTCCTCCTTTCTAATGCACCTCAAGCTCCTTGGTTAAGAAAATAATCAGTTGCACAAACTGCATTTGTCGATGTAACGGCAGTTTAATATCCCGTCGACTAACCTGCTGGGTTTAATGGCGTCTTGTTATTACTCGGTTTATTGTGTTTTGGGAGTAATTAATATTACATATTGTATGGAAGCCGGAGTGTGTAGGGATTTTATTGGCTATTCGTAGCGTTTATTATGAGTGGGGTAATAAATTCCAACTTCGAGTACCTATGTAATCAAAATATCCTGCTGATGTGGTCCTTCCTTCCTGTTTATATTATTTATTAGTTGATTTAATTCGGGTCACTAAAATATAACATCAGCAGCATTTATTTGCCTGCAAATCATCACAGGTGTCTCAAGCTCACTTTCCTTTGAAACTTAACAAGTAATACGATGATTTTGGTATTTAATTTCACTCTAGTAAATACTAAGGTCACATTTGGCGGCGGTCAAAAGACTGGTGCAAGTCTTTCTTACACTGACAAACTTACTCTGACGCAAAACCAACTCTTACATATCTAACTAAGGCGCGAATTTTCAATCCCCAGATAAACAGACAGCCAGCTCTATTTGACATTTTACCGGTACAAATTCCTAAGATAAATAAACAGACTGACAAACGTTAGCTGAGGTTTGGAAAATCGGCCTTAAGGGTTAATTATTAAAAGCTTAGCTTGGAATTGAGTCCTCCAGTATAAAAATCATACTTTTACCAGCTTATTTGTGAGCTTTGTCCTGCGTTAAGAGTGACATCAATACATTATACGAAGAGATATAAAAGCTCGTAGTTGCTACGCCGTAGCGTGTCTACGCGCCGCTACGAGACCTCCGGGACAACGTAATTACGACGGCATACAATTAATACATAATAACTACTCGCTTGTTTGTGCCCAGTGACCTTGTAGTTAGGAATCCTTGGACTTAGTTGCTATACTCTAGTACACTGGGGACTTGGGTTCGATACCCGGTTAGTATAGTGGCATTAGCAGAGGATTTAACATTATCATCGTATTTTTCCTAATAGTTATAAAATAATATAGGGTGGTGGCAGAGGTTCGCCTGGCGAGGTGTTAGCCCATCGCCGATCTGAGAGTATTAATGATGTGAAAATATTTAAAAGGTTCATGTTGACTCAGCCGGCCATGCAAGTTCCAAACAAATATTTGAATTCACATTGTGTGGTGATGAAAAACAACGTAAGGAATCCTTAATATGTATAGTAGTCATCATCATCATCATTTCAGCCTGTTAACGTCCACTGCTGAACATAGGCCTCTCCAATCGCACTCCAGCGTGACCGGTCCGCAGCCACCTGCATCCAACGAGATCCAGCGATCCTCACCAGGTCGTCGGTCCATCTCGTAGGTGGGCGACCCACACTGCGCTTGCCAGTACGTGGTCTCCATTCAAGGACCTTCTTGCCCCATCGGCCATCCGATCTTCGCGCTATGTGGCCTGCCCCTTGCCACTTCAGCTTGCTTATCCTACGGGCTATGTCAGCAACTTTGGTTCTTCTACGGATCTCCTCATTTCTGACTCGATCTCGTAGAGAAATACCAAGCATAGCCCTTTCCGTAGCTCGCTGCGCGACATTGTATAGTAGTATATGACAAAAACTTTACAAGCATTTATTGTGCTTGGTCACTTCGTTGACACCTTACTCATTGAAGGCCTGCAAAGTTTCATGTTATAGGCCACAAGTTGCATCGATAGACTAGCCCCCTATCACGTATGGTGTTATATTTTGTCTGTTTGTTTAGCCCATACATACAACTTACATACTAGACAACACGTAACTGAAACTTTATTACGGCAAAAATTTGGTTCATTTGTTGAATCCCATGCAAAAAATCTCTACGAAAAGAGAAATATTAAACTGCACATCAATAATACTGATTAGCACAGCAAATATACTGATTTTCACAGTAAATATCAGGGCAAAATACTGCGGCAGCTTAGGTGAAGGGTAAAGGGGGTGAGCGAAGCGAAGCCCCCTTTAACCTTCGTATTAGGTTGAACATGTAAGAACAAAAAAAATACTTAAAACAAAAAAAGTATTTTTGCTGATCCTTTTTTGCTGTAAAAATCAGTATTATTGCTGTGCGAATAAATAAATAGCCCCACAAAAATAACAACGTGGTTTCTGTAAAGCCCTTCAACGTCAACCATCCTGGCTGCCGCAGCGCCGCTTGGTGTTCTACAACCGTAAAACATATCTAAGAATCTGCTCTGGAATTACAGCCATTAAAACAAAACCCGCATCGAAATCGGTCCAGTAGTTTTCCATAAAAATGGCAACAGTCACACATATACAAACAACCTGTAATATCAAACGCATATACACTCCATTCGCTTAGATGATGTCGTACACCCGCACGCAAATGTGGTAGCTTAGAGGAATTATTCAAAATTCATAAGAATCATGCACTTTATTCGCAGTCTTCGAAATTCGGTATGGTCTTAATCATTTAGGAAACCACTACAAGCATCTTGTGTGGCCTGTTTGCTGCAAATCCGCCACAAACAGGCCAACAGAGGTGGCGCACAAGTTGCTTGCGGTGGTTTCCTAAATCCTTAAGACCACACCAAATTCCAAAGTCTTGGCACAAAGTTCATGATTCTTTTGAATTCCCCCTCAGCTATGGTTATTATCCTTGTATAGAAAAGGTTTATTTATTTTTATATAAGTATGACCTTAAATGGAGCTAATTAAAGGTCAACCATATTACCAAAAAATTACATAAGGATAAAGTGCATAACGTAAGGTAAATGTTGTTAATCATCGGAGAAAATGCGGTGGGCTAAGATGATTTGTATTATTTCAACATGTTCTTCCAGTCATCAGCAAACAAATAGCGCCGCAGGGCGGCTTCCAGCAAGGAGCTGAAGCGCCTGAGTGACAAGGAATCTATCGTGGACATGGAGTCTCAAAAGATTTTCCAGCAGTTTGGGGCATAACAAACATCCCCGAATGATTTGTATCGATGCGAGCAACATTCGTCTTTACCGCGCCTCACTTCCAACGAGTTATATCGTAGGTATCTGATTTGTATTTGACTTTATATCATCGAGTATATAGTCAAAACCGTCAGTTGATAAACTAACGCAATAGTCGATCAACCATCGACAGATTGTAAACCAGACCGACAGGGTTTAGAATTTACGTTTCTTTTGTTCTTACATGTCAACCTAACACCGTGTTAGGTTGATATGTAAGATGTGATGTTCGCTGCGCTTGCCCCCTCTAGTGGTCACCTAAGCTACAATTCAAATTTAAACCAGTTTACTATTTAACAGTTTTAACCGTTAGTCTATCAACTAACGCATCATATAGTAAGCAGTACGCTCAAGTTTAATATCTGTCGATAGTTGACCAACTAACGAGAAAAATAACATAAGTTTATCAACTTATGGTTTTACAATCTTACGGTGTCATATCTAAGGACAATTTTTTTTTATAAATGATGAAGTTTTGTAAAGTTACACCTGACTCATGGACGATAGATACTTGTCGCTTGTAACCAAAAAAATGTATTTTTTTCCCTCCCATACTTTTATTCCCAAATTGCAACGTGAGGACTCGCCCGGCGGGTCCACGAAGCGCGCGATAGCAGTAAGGCCACAAATTATGTTTTGCTTTAGTATCGCGTAAATAACCAGCCCTGATTCGGGCGGAACATAACAAAACCACACCTCGCATATCCTTTAACAAGAGTCTTTCCAAGGCGGCTTGACAGTATCTAAGTGAATGAACAATCATAAACATTATTTGGCTTAGCGGCTTGACAGTACCTAAGTGAATGAACAATCATAAACATTATTTGGCTTAGCGGCTTGACAGTATCTAAGTGAATGAACAATCATAAACATTATTTGGCTTAGCGGCATGACAGTATCTAAGTGAATGAACAATCATAAACATTATTTGACTTAGCGGCTTGACAGTATCTAAGTGAATGAACAATCATAAACATTATTTGGCTTAGCGGCTTGACAGTATCTAAGTGAATGAACAATCATAAACATTATTTGGCTTAGCGGCATGACAGTATCTAAGTGAATGAACAATCATAAACATTATTTGGCTTAGCGGCTTGACAGTATCTAAGTGAATGAACAATCATAAACATAAACATACACATTTACACATACATTGCTTCTGGCCTAACACTAGGATATCCTGTATCGTGGGTACCAGGAACAGCGACGTCGCACACATAAACAAAAACAAAACAAAAATTTGTTTATCTAAGTAAGTTTACAGCACAGGTCGGTTGAACTCATCTGTTAAGTTAAAAATACCTGTGTTAGAGGAGACCGCTCCTACCACATTGGAACATTATCGACTTACTTAATAAACCAAGTAGGTAATAGTAATTAGGGCTCTAAGTATGTACTATCTATGCATATAGTTTTAATTCTTATCATATAATTCATTGTACACGCAGATCTTACTCCGCTCAAACTGTAAGTTATCTGTATGTCTGTTTTGTGTGGTATAATATAGTAAATGTGACTTATGTGACTGCTACATAATGCCTAATTATGTACAGTTACATACACTAGTTTATCTACACACATATCATAAGCTCTCTTTGATGTGTTCAGGAACCGCATGTTTGACCGGCATTGTGCCATTGAGTTATTTAGCTTGTTCTGTAGTACCAACTTCACAGACAAAGTAGGGGCGGCACGCAGGCGGGCGTCGGCTTTCGAAATTTGAATGTCATAATATGTATAAAATTTACACATTATGGTCATAATGTTCAATATTCAGATAAGAAACGAGTTTTTACAAAGTAGTTTAACATTATGCTAATCGTAACGTGCGGTTTTGGACACAGTAAAGAGGGTTTATGATACGTGTGTAGATAAAATAAATTACAAATTAGAAACCAATAAATTAGACTAACTGTATGTTGTTTACAAATTACTCAGATATACATATAAACATCTAATACCTGTTTTTTTTTTCTTTACCCCCAGCCGGGGATCGGACCCTGGACCTCTCAAATGGTAGGCAGAGCCACGACCGCTGCACCACAGAGGTCGTCAAAATACAATACCTCTTCCGCTCCGTTCCGTCGCTCGTGGGTAATAAAATGTGTACAAAGGCAAGTACATGTTTAACAACAAGAAGTGCCGGCTCTGCAAATGTATGTGCGTCGGTTAACTGAGTGACGTTATCTGGTCGCATGTCCGCGCGACTTGTTACGTGTTGTGACACAATAGACTGTTCTCTGGAGCAGTTTTTATAGTGGGCTATGTGACACCGGCCGCGCGACAGCCTCACATGCCTTTACTCTGCACTTCAGCCGCGCGACAGCCTCACATGCCTTCACTCTGCACTTCAGCCGCGCGACAGCCTCACATGCCTTCACTCTGCACTTCAGCCGCGCGACAGCCTCACATGCCTTCACTCTGCACTTCAGCCGCGCGACAGCCTCACATGCCTTCACTCTGCACTTCAGCCGCGCGACAGCCTCACATGCCTTCACTCTGCACTTCAGCCGCGCGACAGCCTCACATGCCTTCTCTCTACACATCAGCCGCGCGACAACGGGTGGCCAAGTTCCAACTTATTGTTCTTGATTGAATTTTTTCATATTTGTTTTTTGCACACAAAACTTATAAAAAACAATAGTTGATAGTGTAAAAAGGCGACCTTATCTCTAATACGAGATCCCTTCCAGCAAACCAGAATGAGATGGCAAAGGTTGATTGCTGAGCAGGGGCAGATCTATGCATACAACAATATAAGGAAATAAACAAGTACTTACAATAAATAAAATAAATTATATAATTACTGTGATAATATACTAAATACTTATAATAAACTACTACTATTGTATATATATTTGTGTACATATATATATGTACTAATAAATACATACATGCATAATACCTATAATTCTAAAGGGAGAGGTAATGCTTCTTCACGCGACTTAAATATATTCAGCCGGAGTCTAAACCCGTGCTCATAGGCCGCGGCGTTATGCTGTGGAGTAGTGAGCATAGAAATAGCACAAGTTCTCCGAGGTCTGCTGGAAGAAATAAGGATAGGAGGATTGGATGGATAGCGTGGATTACGTAAAATTTTGTAGAGGAAATAGAGGATGTGAGAATCCTAGCGAAGTTGGATTGGCAGCCACTTCAACTCCTTGCGATATTGTGATACATGGTCGTATTTGCGCAGCCCGAAGATAAACCGAATCCCGAGATTTTGAAGACGTTGGACCAGGTCAGCTGGTTGTCAAAGATAAGACCCAGGTTTTTAGCTTTATCGCTATATACGATTGTAGTACCGTTTAAAGTGACAGGTCGAATGGGCTATTGCTGTTTAGAGTTAAGAGAATGTCGGGTACCTATAATGATGGCCTGAGACCTCTGGTTGACCAGGAGTCCGAAGGATGAAGCCTAACTTCTTATACCCTCAAGATCAGCATTGAGTGCCTGCAAAGTAGAGTTTACATCGTTAGGAGAGAAATGGCGATAAATCTAGATATCATCAGCTTAAAGATGATATGAGGAAGACAGGACGTCTGAGATGGAGTTAATGAAAATCAAGAATAGAATAGGAGAGATAATACCACCTTGAGGGACGCCTGTAAAGAAGATCACACTATTCAGTAGATGTTTCATCCGACCTGATATCCTGTTGCCGATCCTTCAAATAAGAGTCGAACCAGCTGGCATAGAAGGGGGAGACGTTCAGGGATCTGAGATGCTTAGCGAGAATGTCGTAATCTACGCAGTTGAAGGCACTACTAAAGTCAAGTAAAGCCAGCACGGAAAGCTGTTCGTGGCCCATGGCTAGCTGGATATCATCTGTGACTTTCAGCAGAGCCGTGACAGACAGTTCTATGACACGGTCTTAAACCTGACTGGTACATATTCAGTACATTACAAGGACTTTAGAAAGAATGGATAGGATTGAAATAGGACGATACTCCTTAAAAGAGGCGGGAGTTGATGTTTTAGGTAAAGGGATGACTAATGCTTTGTTCCATATGGAGGGGAAGACTCCCTTCGATATGGAAACAATATTATATGTGTAATAGCTGGCAGCAGTTCGTCCAGAATTGTACAAATCATTTTTAGGAAGATTTTATCGTCACCTACCACTTTCGATCTGACTTCTAGTACCACCTTCTTGGCCGCATAGATTCCAACATTGCTCAAGTTGAATGGTGTGGTGTCGGGTAAGGGCTTAGAGCGCAGGCTCTGAAGAGTGGCTTGTTTAACCGTGGGATCCATCACAACAGGCGGAGCAGAAAGGAACTGGTTGAGACCGTTGAGATCTACATTTCCAGCGTAGACTTACCTATACCAAGCGTTTTTAGAAACTTCCACACCTGAGATGGTGTGTAAGTTTCAATACTCTCGTGGATGTGCCGGTGTTTAGCATCAGGACAGAGACGTTTGCAGCGGTTGCTAAGACGTTTGTAAGTAAGGAGATTGTCATGTGTCGGATTCTTACGGTATTTACACTTGGCTCTGTTCCTTTTGGCCATTAGACGCTTAATAGTATCTGTTAGCCAAGGGACGGGTAGGTGTTTTACTCTCACATTTTTAATAGGTGCATGCTTGACTAGAGGCTTAGGACTATGCTATTGAAATTGTCGATTTCCTCGTCCATGGTCTCGCTGGACATAATAGGGAACCAGTCGATCGACAAGGCATCCGACCTAAGAGACTCTAAGTCAATATTCCTAAAGTTACGAATATTAAGAAATTTTGCTCTGCTCTTGAGAGGCCTGAACTTATACGAAAGATAGATAAGATCATGAAACGAGAAAGGAGAATTGAGTTGCCCGTCTACGGCGACCTTATACAATTAAGAAACAATCATAATATCCAGAAGAGAGGGAGAGCAGTGCGGTTGGAAATGTGTGGCATCAAGAGGCAGAATATGCAGAATGAAGGAGATAACTATGGACTTGAGTTTGTCAGAACGGGAATTGCTTTTGAGAAGATAGGTGTTGAAATCACCGAGAATGAGGGTATCGTTATAAAGTGGTGAGAGTTCATTGAGGAGGGATTTTAATGAGTTGAAGTAGTCGATGCGAAGATAGGGGCTATAAAGAACACCGAAGAGGACCTTATTGTGGTGAAGAGTTATTTCGAGAAAGAGATATTCAGCAGACTCGGAGTAATGGCTAGGGGATGCGCTGATCACCTTGCACGGAATTTCCGCACGCAGATAAATAGCTACGCCCCCATCGGCTTTCCCGACTCTGTCGTTCCTGTAAAGCCTGTAACCTGGCAGGGAGTACGAAGTAGATGACAGCGATGACTTCAGTAATGACTCAGAAACAAGAATGCCTTCCACGCATTGGTCACTAAAAGCCTCGAGCAGGTCCGGGTAGCTGGAATGAATGCTTTGTGCATTGATATGCACGATGTTCAAGTTTTCCTCCACACCACCGAAGACAGTCCTAATTTTGGCAGAAAGGTATTCCTCCAAAGTGGAGACGTTGCTTTTTGCACTTAGAAAATCGTCAACATCGTCTTTTGAAGAGCCAGAAAAGAAGCTTTCATTGATAATATTAGGTAGAGCTTATATCTTATTATAATATGAAAAATATATAAGTATATATAAATATTTATGTAGTTTCTAATATATTATCTAGTTATCTATCTAACTGGTTTGAATAAGCGGCATGCTTAGACTAGACCAATCATAAATGAAATGAAGATTGAAATCTATATCTCACAAAAAAAACTACCAACAACACTATTCAAGACAAGAACAAGTACAAAAAAAGACAGCAATGCTAGCAAACGAATTCATATAGGTAATTAATTATATAAACAGATTGTGTAAGCTGAATTCGGAACGGACACATTTTACACAAATACATAGCACGAACACGACTAGTGACAGCTGTCAAAGAGAAAGAAAAAAAAGAGAAAAAAACAAGATTTAGTTTGTGCCGATTCACGAGAGAGAGAAAAAAATACGGAACTTTGGACTGACAAACATTGTCGGCTACCTCACAGTGAAAAATTGTTGGACCACGTTCAACTACACAAGAAGTGGAGACTTATTTGTTAAATAAGGCATGGGTGCATACTTGCGATGGCAACACACTTATTCAGTCCCGCGACTACAGCGCTGATATTAGCGGGGCGGGTGTCAAATAAAATTTATTGGTTATTTTTATTTTAACAACATCGACAACCGCCCCGCTCCTGTCCCGCCTGCGGTGTGCCGAAGCCTTTAATATGGGATGTAGAGAAAATGCGAAAAATTACGTTTGCTAAGTATATGTAAATATCTACAGTAGTAAAGAAATTTTGACTTTGACTTTGAATTCAGCCGCTTCTGAGCAGCGCGACAGCCGCAAGTCATGCTTAATGTGAAAGGACACTTAGGAATGCACAGACTGCTGCTTTAACCTACTAGTGGCTATGTGAGCTGGAAGTAGACCTCGCGAGTAACACTTTCTTTTAATAACACATGCAAACGTTACGTACATGGAGTATAAACTGTATACTACACAGCTGCGGCGATGGGCTAGCCTCCTGTCACGCAAAATGGAGTATCGGATAACTGGCTCAAGTGGGCACAATTGTGCCTCTGCCACCCCGTATGGGAAAAGGCGTGATGCTATGTAATGTTATAGAGTATAAAAGTAGCAACATCTTTGTAAACTACTAATTGATTATTCACTAAAATTATATGGCATAGTTGCTCTCACGGTCTCCAAAAATCCAACGACACACCATTTATTATCCGTGGATCTGTAAGGACTGTAGCGGTTTTATGAAATTTTAAACCCTCACATCTCCGCCATTTTGAAAACTTGGCAAAAACTGAATCGACAAAAAAATGCCATTTAATTATTGAATCTGCTCACAAAAATTCACAGGAATCAGCTGAGAAATGCGGCCTTTAGAGGATAACATCCGGACACACATCCGGACGCTTCGTCGCTTCGCTCTCTCGGTCAACCAGTTATTCTGTGCTCAACAAAGCGCCGCTTAATTATCGTATACCTCGCGCCACGTAAAAAGAACGCTGAAAGCGATGAAGCGGCGCATGGCAGTAGCGTCCTTATGTGCATGTGTACACTGGCGTAAATCGCGTAAAAGGGATGTGGTGTTATGCATGACAATAGCGTCCTTATGTGCTTGGGTACACTGGCGTAAATTGCCTACCACTGCACATCGCTTCCAGCGTTCTTTTTACGTGGCGCGAGGTATACTGGCATTGTCTGTTTCCCGGGCAAGACAGACTGAGAAGCCTGAACAGTCTCTCTTACAGAATAATTTGAAGTGTCCTTCAAACTTTGAGAAGTCGCTCGTGTAACCTTAGCTTGTGCTGGGCATCGTCGCGCTGCTCAGAAGCGCTGCTGTTAAAGCCTTGGGCACACCACAGGCGGGACAGCGGCAGCTCGATGGCGGGGTGGTTGTCAATTTTGACAAATTCATTGTCAAATGGCCGCCACACTGAGACAACAGCGCAGTCCTGCTTTTGAATTTCAGGTGACATGCTCCATAGAGTTTATTGTATTGTTGACATATTACTACACCACAAAGTATGCTTGGTATTTGAGATGACAAATACCGTATAATACCAAATCATTCTATCAGTATTAAACCATAACATACAGTATTTTTGGTATTTTATTTTTTTATTTACACATGTGTCATAAACCCTCTTCACTGAGTCCAAAAACCGCAAGTTACGATCAACGTAGTGGTTACTTCTTGGTAAAAACTCATTTCTTATCTGAATATTGATACATTTTGTCCATAATGTACCAAAATTGGTCATATTTTAACATTCACATATCGAACGCCGACGCCCGCCTGCGTGCCGCCCCTAGTTTTTCTGTGAAGTTGATACTACTGAAGAAGCTAAACAACTGCAGAGCAATGATCAATGCCACAATGCCGGTCGAACATGCGGTTCCTGAACACATCAAAGAGAGCTTATGATATGTGTGTAGATAAACTAGTGTATGTAACTGTACTTAATTAGTCATTAAAACTCTCGAGTGATTTTATTACGTATTACTCTCGATTTTAATGCCCTCCATTACGTAACAGTCACATAAACTACTACAATTCATAAATTAAATTTTCTCCTATTTTTGACATATCACTTTTGCCTATTAACTAAATTTTCAAATTTAAAATCAAACTATTGATGGTAATGATCAGATTATACTTCAATATTAGTGAAAGTAATCTTTCACTAAGAAAAAGCACTTTTTAGCAAAAACACTAAATAGCAAAAGTTGATGCTAGAGTTGAGCTAGTTGTTGTTAAAAAATATATAACTATACAACATCTAAAACAACTAAAACTAATAATGCCAAAAATACCCTTGGCTATGGTATTTTATCTACACACGTATCATAAACCCTCTTTACTGCGTACAAAAACCGCACGTTACGACCAGCATAATGTTAAACTACTTGGTAAAAACTCATTTCTTATCTGAAAAATTACACATTATGACCATAATGTGTAATTTTTCTACACATTATGACATTCAAATTTCGAACGCCGACACCCGACTGCATGCCGCCTCTAGTTTGTCTGTGAAGTTGGTACTGACATTCAAATTTCGAACGCCGACGCCCGAAGTTGGTGCTACAGAACAAGCTAAACAACTGCAGAGCCACAATGCCGGTCAAACATGCGGTTCCTGAACACATCAAAGAGAGCTTTTGATATGTGTGTAGATAAACTAGTGTATGTAACTGTACATAATTAGGCATTATGTAGCAGTAAACTACTATTGTGCCATATGGTATTTTTTGTAATATCAAAAAGTACAAATGGTATTATACCATATACTTGGCACTCGCGAGTAATGCAGTTCCCCTGCCACTCTCGCTCGCTCTCGCCCTCGAAGAGTCAGTAGGACAGCGACGGACGCTATGACGTCATCAGAGCGAGGTGCCGAGATATCTTTGGCATGTAGTATTATTAGACGGTACAAGAATTTTGTTATAAATTGGTATAAATAAAACTTAGCGTGACGCCTTCTTGTTACGATTACATTTAGCCAGTATTCAAAAGGTATTTAAGTAAAGGTATAGGCCATTGTTATAAGTAATTAATTAAATGTCTTAATTATTGGCGCTCCAACAACTGGGTAAATTTCGCCAATATCACGAGTCTTATATATTTCACTATATTTGGACAGGTTCTCTTGCGAAATCCCGAAAATTTCAGTGTTGATTTCTTCCACAGCACTACCCGGGGGGACGTGAAGGGCTGTGGGTTCCAAGTATCTCCTTCGGACATCTGCCAGTCTTAGCTTCATAGTGTGATGACCCGCTTAAAATCATCGATAAAATTAAATGGACTTGATACGGACTTCAAATATCTGTGAATGGATCGATTTTTTGGGTAATATCTCTGGGATTTGAAAAAAAAGGTTCAGCGGTGGACAGTATCTTTACCATAACTTTACCGACCGACACTTCTCGGTTTTAGTCGCTGAAAGAGATAAAAAAAGGGTTCACCGGTGTACAGTATGTTCACCATAACTTTACCGCCCGACACTTCTCGGTTTTAGTCGCTGAAAGAGATAAAAAAGGGTTCACCGGTGTACAGTATGTTCACCATAACTTTACCGACCGACACTTCTCGGTTTTAGTCGCTGAAAGAGATAAAAAAGGGTTTACCGGTGTACAGTATGTTCACCATAACTTTACCGCCCGACACTTCTCGGTTTTAGTCGCTGAAAGAGATAAAAAAGGGTTCACCGGTGTACAGTATGTTCACCATAACTTTACCGCCCGATACTTCTCGGTTTTAGTCGCTGAAAGAGATAAAAAAGGGTTCACCGGTGTACAGTATGTTCACCATAACTTTACCGCCCGACACTTCTCGGTTTTAGTCGCTGAAAGTGATCAAGATGACCAAGAGATCTATAATTGGCTGTAGTAAATAAGTAATTTAATTAAGAGAACCAAACTGTAATGCCGCTGGTTTTCCAAATAAATAAAAAAATAAAAATAAGATGTCCTGGAAACTTGAAATTTGGTACACAGGTGTATCATTAAGAGTATAGGTTTATGTTTAAACGATTACCAAAAACGCACCTATTTTACTACCAATAAATTCGAAATGACTGCCAGAATGGATAAATGTCCACCTAAATGTGTTTGGATAAATGATCACCAAACTTCTTTTTAAGTTTTGTGTACTTAAGTTTATGTTTTAAGTATTTTTCTTGTTCTTACATGTTAAACCTAACACGAAGGATAAAGGGGGCTTCGCTTCGCTCACACCCTTTACCCTTCACCTAAGCTACCGCAGTATTTTGCCCTGATATTTTTTGCAACTTTTGGTGTTCATTTATCAATTTTGGGAAGGAAAAAAATATTTTGGTGATCATTATATTTGTTGCCAAGAGTATACCTGTCCACTCGCGTATGAACACCTAGTATGGACTTGCATTACATTTTAATTTTCCTATCGTCCACTCGCGCATGAACATCTAGTATGGACTTGGAATAATATTTATATTTTTTTTATAAAATAATTACTACTATCCACTATTATTTTTGATTACTGGCATTACTGACTGGAAATAGAGGATAAACGTACCTTCTCTCTGGTATCGCACACTTGATTGGTCGACTGACTGAGTAAATAAAAAAAAAAAAACGGTATACGTCACGCCACACGTTATGAACGGTGGCCTTGAATGCGCAGTAGATACTTTTCAATACCTGTACAATATGCGCAGTAATTCCCGCCAACGTCGCCCAGCGCTCTTAATTCGTGGCGCGAGGTATAATGATTTTTATAGCCATTTTTTATGGCTATTGAGAGGGTTAAGGGACAAAGCTCAAGGCAGTTATTTTTTTACGGATAAAAAAATATCAAAAGGCCGAGAAGTATCGAGCGGTACAGTAAAATGATCGTACTGTTACAACCTTATAGCCTGCTGTTAGGATCAATTATTTTTCATCGATAGATTTTTTTTATGTAGCATCCCCAGTGCTTAAAAAGAAAACGGGTTCACCGACCTACAACCTTGTAACAACGTTCAGTTTTGTAGAACCAAAATTGCTTACCTTCATACATACAAACATATTATCAAGCCTATTTTCCGGAAGAGGGGTAGGCAGAGACTAAAGCCCTCCAATTGCTACGATCCTGGCATACTTCTCTCGTTTCCTCGACATAAGTCTCTTTATGCAAGCGTTAGTAAAGTTACGAGTACTTCGTATTTGCCCCTTCACTAACAAATCGGCTATGTGGTCTTTGTATATGTCCATGGGCGTCTCCATCCGACGGATCCTTTCATTTAATTGCTTATTATGTGTAGAATGGTTTATTAGTCAAAGTAAATCGTAAAACGGCCTTCTTTTGTCGTTATTACAATAAATATGTATTTTTAACTGAAAAAAGACATGCATTTATGGAGTGCCCTCCGTTACAAGGTCTGAAGGTATGAAGTGTCAAATATGACCTTTTGCAATGGCCCTACTATAGAAACTCTAATTTTACGTGACAGAAAGCTAACGCTCATCTGTCGCCGTAGCTATGTGTAGATATGTGTAGAGATCTCTTGTTAGAGATAAGCTCGCCTTTGTACACAATTTTAATATATATATCTTGTCAATATAATTATTTGTGTGCAATAAAGAAATTATGAAATTATGAAATTATATGTATTTGAAGGTTTCCTAACGATGTTTTCCATCAACGAAGAT
The DNA here is from genome assembly GCA_949825045.1 of Argyresthia goedartella. NCBI lineage: Eukaryota > Metazoa > Arthropoda > Insecta > Lepidoptera > Argyresthiidae > Argyresthia > Argyresthia goedartella. The sequence continues at coordinate 23,209,878 of OX463834.1, forward strand.
TTCCACCGGTTTTTTTTTTTATAAGTTATAAATAAAATAGCCTGGGGTCGCGTAAAAATATGAAAGTGCAGGTCCAACACAAAAAGCGTACCAAGATTTTAGAACAATTATCCATCTACCTGATAACCACAGCATCTCCGAAAACGTCGGAAGAAACACGTTTCTTCTCACTTTACTTCTCATTTTGTGTTTGTACCCCCCCCCACCCCTCCTCCTCCCCCCACTTTTGATACGGCCATGTCACTAAATACGTGCGTAGTGTTTACAAAAATCCCGAAGATCTAAAAATATACAAATTACAACTTAACACTGGCATATGAGCCAGGGCTCTTTGCCACATTAAGAAAAAAAAAAAACTACCCTTTTACTTTTGGTACCCTCAAAAAGATTTATCTTAACACTGTGTTATCAATATGTTCTCTAAATCATTGAACCTGACAAGAGTAAATCAACGCAGGACATGTAAAAGCACATTACATTAAAAATACATCAAATAAAAAATGTTTTGACTTGTTCTTCCGGCGTCGAACCGTCCCGAAGTATTTTATGTCTAGAGTTACATTTGTATTTATGAGTCTATAAAAACACTATACCTACCGGAAAAAGTATGTTACAACTGCATTATAAAATAGTTCCGTGGTCTAATGGGTTTCACGCTTGCTTCTCCCACAGGAGATGCAGGTTCGACACCTGACCATGTACCAATGAGGTATTTAATTTATCTAAAGTGCTTGATCGGATGTTAAGGGATTAAATATGGCCAGAAATGCATCTTTAGCTTCAATTCTAGGCTAAACTAGACAAGATAAAAATGTAGGATAAATATATGTTATAAAAGGTCTATTAGAGATAAGAATGGACTTTTAAAATTACCGGATATCTGTTATATTTAACTTAAAAATATTTTTCGCAATGCATTATTATTCAACTAAATGAACAAGCGCTCGGAGACGAAATCAGTTTCCTATATGAAACTTACACGCAAGAATAGGTTAAAAAAAGGGAAAACTTTTGGTTGTTTTATTTTATTTTTAATGTTATTAATACAGGAGTTTAGTAATATTTTCTATAATTTTCTCGGTCTCGGAGCTCGGGCTGCCCCGCGGGGCTCTGCGTGAGAGCATGCGTCAGTCTGCTTCGACGCGATGCGACGGGTATTTGTTTTCTTTGTCTAATTCTCAATGCCATTGGCCTATGTTCAGCCCTTAAGCTGAAGGGCCCGGCTACCTTCGCTGCGCAGAACCCCTCCATCGATACACACTGAGCCAGCGTGGTGGAGAATGGCTTAATATATGTGGGAACATTAATAGGCTAAATTTATTTATATTATAAAGTTTCCTGATGCGTGACGCGGATGTGAAGTTGAAAAGGGGATGATAATTTCAGCTGACACCTCATCATGATACCATCATCTTCATCATCATCAATCAGCCCACATTCACCCACTGTTGGGTATAGGCCTATTCATTACCACGCCATCCGCCAGGCTCAGTTCCGCAGTTTATGCAGTTAAAAAAATCCGTCTTTTTACGGACGTGGAAACAGCTAGACTAGTTTACTTCAGCTACTTCCATAGCATTATGTCTTACGGCATACTGCTGTGGGGGAACGCTGCAGACATTAACATAATATTTGTGCTGCAAAAGAGGGCTGTTCGTGCAATCTACAATGTGGGTCCCAGAGAGTCACTGCGTTGTAAATTTAAGGAAATTAACATTATGACAGTGCCGTGTCAGTATATTTATGAAAACCTAATGTGCGTCCACAAAAATATTGATAAATTTCCTAAGAATAGCGACAGGCACAATGTCAACACTAGAAATAGGAATAAACTAACTATACCTACTACTAGGCTCCATAAGGTTAATGTATCTTTTAAAGGGCAATGTATTCGCTTTTACAACAAAATTCCGACTGAGTTACAAGAATTGTCTGTAAATAAATTTAAAAATGTTGTTAAAAATCACTTATGTAAAAAAGGTTACTACAAAATATCAGATAATGTAGAAGACAAGAAAGCTTGGGAAGGTGTTTGCTCCAATTCTGTAAAAAATAACGTATAAAGCTGGAGGTTTCTAGTCGCCTCTTTGCCTCCAGCATCTAAAACATTGAGGTGACGGAATTCAAATTGAGTTCTATATTTCCCTGTACCTTATGCATGTGTTAGTTTAAGATTTTACATTCTCCAAATGTTACCTATGTGTTTCTTATGGAAATAAACTCTTTTTGAATTTGAATTTGAATCCACTCCGGTCTGGAGCCTGATTGATATGAGATAAGTAAAATCATAGTGTTCAAATTCTAATTCAAAATTGACCGCCTCTGTGGTGCAGCGGTTGTAGCAGCCTACCATGCGGGAGGTCCCGGGTTCGATCCCAGCTGGGGGTAAAAAAAAAAACAGGTCTTGGATGTTTATATGTGTGTGACGTTGCTGCTTCTGGTTCCCATGATACAGGGTATCCTAGTGTGGGGCCAGCAGCAATGTTTGTGCCTGTATATAAATGTTTATGTTTATGCCTGCTCATTGAAACACTGACTGAATCACTTAAATATCAAATTTTTGTTGATTTTGTACCTTACGAGCGCTCCGTGGTCTAGTGGGTTTCACGCTTGCTTCTCCTGCAAAAGATGCAGGTTCGGATCTGGCGCTGGCCATGTACCAATGACATAAATAATTTATCTTATTTAGATTAACGGACCCTCAGTGTTTCGGATGACACGTTAAGCTGTAGGTCCTGGCTACTATCGCTAGAAGTGGGCGGTTCAAACCGTATATAGATTCAATATCTATATATTGAGTCGAAACCGAATATCGGATATTGCGATCCACGATATCTATGTACACAGTCAGGTCATAAGTTCTGTCACACAAACTTTTGAATTTAGAACGCTGGCCACAAAAAAGTTTATTGAATCCGAATTTCGAATTTTTCATGAAAATAAAAATGTGTACTTTTTAGAATTTTCCTCATTTTTAAATATGGAGTGGACACGAAGACCGTGTCGCAGTTATTGCGTTGCATCGTTGCGGTTACGCACCAATTCAGATTTTCGACTTACTGAAAAATTTGAATTCGTTTATCGTACCATAAAACGATACAATGAAGACTCTAGCGTAGATGACAGGTCAAGAAGTGGTCGCCCTCGCTCTGTTAGGACTCCAGCAGTGACAAAAGCTGTGAAGGCGCGAATTCAAAGAAATCCCATACGTAAGCAGAAACTGTTGGCCCTTCAGATGGGGTTAAGCAGGACCACGGTGAAAAGGGTGTTAAATGTAGACTTAGGGCTTAGGGCATATCGAAGATAAACAGGACATCGTTTGGACGCTCGTTTAATGGACCTGAGACTGAAGAGATGCCGCGCTTTGTTGAAGCGGTACTCGGGAAAAAAGCATCGGGAAATTATTTTTTCGGATGAAAAAATTTTCACCGTGGAAGAGAGCTACAACAAACAAAATGATAAGGTGTACGCACACAGCAGTGAAGAAGCGAGCAACCGTATTCCGCGTGTCCAACGAGGTAATTTTCCATCCTCGCTCATGGTTTGGTTGGGAGTCTCTTATTGGGGCTTAACTGAGGTACATTTTTGTGAGAAAGGCGTAAAAACGAATGCAGTTGTGTATCAAAATACAGTCCTCAAGAACCTTGTGGAACCTGTTTCTCATACCATGTTTAATAACAGGCACTGGGTATTCCAACAAGATTCTGCGCCAGCTCATAGAGCGAAAAGCACACAAGACTGGTTGGCGGCGCGTGAAATCGACTTCATCCGGCACGAAGACTGGCCCTCCTCCAGTCCAGATTTGAGTCCGTTAGATTACAAGATATGGCATCACTTGGAGGAAAAGGCCTGCTCAAAGCCTCATCCTGATTTGGAGTCACTCAAGGCATCCTTGATTAAGGCAGCCGCCGATATTGACATGGACCTCGTTCGTGCTGCGATAGACGACTGGCCGCGCAGAATAAAGGCCTGTATTCAAAATCGCGGGGGTCATTTTGAATAATTATTATTACCATAAGAATCTATGTTTTATTAAGTTCATTTTGCTATATAAATGTTTACATAAATAATAAACATGTCTAAATTATTTCATATTGCACATGTGACAGAACTTATGACCTGACTATGTATGTAAAAAACTATACATCCGCGGCACGCGCGGATTGTTTTGCGTGTTGTTTTTGTCTACCTGTATCTATGTAGGTATTAGTGTTAGCGAACGGTTTCATAAATTTATTGTCGTTTGAAAATCCAAATTCTACTGGTTCCGTAACATCTTAGGTAGATTAAACCGAAGCCTCATCAAAATACATATCTAGGTATATCGCGTAATTAATGCATCGTAGAATTCGTAGGTATTCATACGGCGCGTGCGCGCCGCATCTCCAATACATAGATATTACAATATATAGTTTTAAGGCCCAGTTCTGGCTGTTGAGGTGAGGGGCGCCGCATTCGCCCGTCGTCTCCTGGCGGGGTAGCGGAACTGGCGGGGTAGCGGAACTGGCGGGGTAGCGGGCGGCGCGGAATAGGATCGGGCCGCCCGGATACTTTAAAAATTAGGTGTCTTTTCGAATTTACTGAAAAACAGAAATAATCTAATCGATAAAGTTTAAGGATTAATACGAAGCTCTGAAAGAGGAAAATTTAGGTATAAAAATTATGAGAAAAATCAGTAATTTTATATTAAAATGATTGAATCTCGTTTTAAATATAGACTATGTTCAGATTTTTTTACGATCGAGCCAAATTAATCCAATCACATAACGACATAGTATTTAAACTAGATTTTTTTGCCGAAGCTCTCTTCAGTGGTTTTGTGTGATCTTGGGCCTTAAAATCTGGTATTGGTATGCAATATCTGATTTCGGTTCAGTATCGCACAAAGGCGTACCGACCCATCTCTAACTATCGCTACTTGGTTGGAGTAGTCGTAAAAACCCCTCCACCAACCCGCACTGAGCCAGCGTGGTGGAGTATGGCTCAATCTTCTCGTATCCGGGTAACGACCTGTGCCCCTCAGTGGGAACATGAATGGACTACATTTATTTAATTATATGTGTACCTCAGGAAAGTTCAGTCCCCTAGATAAGTGAAACTTTTATAGATGGGTCACAATGTCTCTTATGTAAATATTTATTCCCGCTTATTATAATAATAATAAATATTGTAATATTTGTATTAGTTAAACACAACAATTTTTTAAAAGAGATCTAAATATCAATCTGTGGAAGTTTCTTCGCCCTCCTTCTTCCACAGTGGTCCAATGTAGAGAAGAGGCAAAAAATTACGTTTGCTAAGTATATGTAAATATCTACAGTAATAAAGAAACTTGAATGAATAGTATATATATTTAAGGGGGCTCCCATACAACAATTCTTTCAATACCACATACAAACTTATGAATGCACCTGGTTATATGGTTTAAGATATTTAGTTCTCAAAAAGAATCAAATTCACTTACTTGAGAAACAATTATAGTTAGGTACTAAGCTAAATAATTGCTAATAGACAGGCGCAAAAGAAAAATTAATCAGGGTAGTCCTAAAAACCTTTACCTTACCGTTACCAACATGGAGTGTGAAAGTAGCCGCACCAATCACTTTGTAAACAACATTTTGCTATGTAAAATCCAAACTATTCACTCCACACCATCCCTACCATAGTAAGGTGGTACGGAACCCTTCGTGCGCGAGTTAGACTCGTACTTAACCGGGTTTTCTTTTTCACACTTGTTGAAGAGGCAACTGATGCCATTATAATACATTATCGAAATCGATAACAGGGGTCAATGCGGAGTCGCGCAGCACTATGACAACGGTGACAGTGCCTTTGATGGTGTGCGGGAGGTGGGTGGGACGTCACTCCTTCCTTGACTTCCTCTTACCCCTCCATCCAACCTGACGCGAACCATACTTTGCCGCTTCACCCACACTAGGAAAGAAAAACATGCAGGAGTCAGCTATTATTACCAACTACCAAGAAAAAGGTGATAAAATAATGTATGCGAGAGATCCCGGGTTCGATCCCCTACTAGAGATACAGAAAAAAAAACCAGGTCTTGGATGTTTATATGTGTATGGCGACTTTGTTTCTGGTTCCCACGACACAGGGTATCCCGGTGTGGGGCCAGAAACAATGTATGTGCCTGTGTGTAAACGTTTGTTTGTACAATTTCAATTCACCCATCGCTCCCCGCCGATTCCTATTTTCCGATTCCGTCGTCCATCTTCCATCCATCCTAATGTATTACAAACTTTCAATAGCATTATATTTTTCACAAAAAATAACTCTCCTTTTCATCGTGAATAATACAGTGACCTTTTGATGCTTTCACTGTGTTAATAATTCTTTCTATCAATGCGCTCTTTCATCTTCTCTAATAATAAACTATCCAAGAGACTTTTTTGGAACTTTTTACGTTGCTGCGTTGCAACATATTACAAAAAGGACGTTGAGTGGGAATTTCACGAGATTATTTATTTGAGGCTCTAATTCACTAACTGTTACCAATAAAAATCGTGTTGGTCTACCTACACGAGGTAATACACGAATCCAGAACATCTATCTTCTACCTTCTACAAGGGGCTTGTAGTGCTGCACCTGGCCCACTTGAGCGGGGCCTTTGTGCATGTCCCCTTCGCCTGCACATCTACTTCAGCCATCCCAACTCCTGCACCAGCTGGAGAAGGAGGCCTGGGTGTTCTAGGAGCTCGTGGGTGTTTGTTGTGTCTCCTAGGATAGCCATCCTGGTTTCTGTTGTGGATGGACATGCCAGTAGCATATGCTCTACTGTTTCATCCACTTCCATGCACCCTCTGCACAGGGGGCTGTCCGTTGCACCTGTAATTGTGAAGTGTTTGTTTAGTGTACAATGGCCTGTAATAAGGCTTGTTAGTATTTTATTTTACTGCGTGGCAGTCTCATTAAGTAATTCGTAAATTTATGGTTATACTTGTCTATAAAAAGTTTTGGGTTTTGCAGTCTTCTCTGCTAGACCATAATAGGTTTTGTTGCTTTACTGTGGCTAATCCAGAACATCATGCAGGTCCCTGGTCAAGCCCCGTGCCAACAACCATGACAGTCACTATCCTCAGCCACGAGGCGATGACTGGAAAGAATTTAGATTTCAGGCGTGATTCAATTTGATTGTAAATATAAATATAGGTATATGCGTAAGTTTCGGAGTCAACTGACCGGCAGCTTTTCCTGAATGCCAAGAATTTCGGATGTGAATGTGACTCACAGGTCGTGACAATGTTACCGTGAGATGTTTAACACAGAGGAAGTGATTTAGTCATTCGGAATTATAAAAATAGTTGACCTCGTCCGCAGTTAATATTTGGATCCCATAGCCCTGCACGTTCCCCTTGGGTAGTGCAAACGAGCAACAAATTATCGCTAAACAGGTTCTCAAAAGAGAACTTGTCTAACTACAGTAATTTGTATAAAAACACGTGATTTTGGTGACAGTAACCTAAAACATTAAATATAAAAAAATGCTGGACCACAATTAGAGTTGTTTTGTTGTATGTAGTCTCAGCTCGCAAACTCATTCATTATGGTTATTCGATTAATTCTCATTCTGAAATTAATAAGTTTTGGGGTAACTGTTGAAAGATAACTTTTTTGATACGACCTTGTATAAAACAAACATTATATAGTCTGATCAACTTTGACTTAAAATAATGTAAACAACAGACGAATAAAACCAGAAAATATAAATATTTCAAGAAAACGAAGAAGGAGTTAAGAAGAGAACATAAATATTTAGGTGTCAAATAAACCAATCGACGTATTTTCTTGATCGAAGTGACATATTTCCGATTTTACTAAACTTAAACCTTAAAGTACAGTAACATCCATTACTCCTGGCTCCAAACTAGGCTACTCTGTGTCGTAAGGAACCAGAAACAGCGACGTCACACACATATAAACATCCAAAACCATAGTTTTTTTCCTCCCCAGCCGGAATTCGAACCCGGAACAAGCACAGCTTCAACCGCAATACTACAGAAGTCGTCGATTTTTACGAGTTTGCAACATTAAAATATATTTTTTATAGTACATAGTTTAAAAACTAAAATCACCCTTTTGAAATCAAAAGCTCTTTTTAAGACGAATCAAATGAGCCCAAACACGATAGGTTCACAAGGAAGAATACCAGTCTTCCATTTACCACCTTCCAGCCTCATTATCGGGTGATGATGATGAGGGCATCGCCAGTAAACTTGAGTTTTTACGACGAATCGAATGAGGACTCGATGGGCTTACAAGTAAACATCCCATTGTTTGCCCTCCCACCTTCGAGCTTCATCATCAGACCAGCTCAATGGTACCATATTATCAATCAATATTAAGTTTGATAATGATACAAGAACTAATTAGATGTGGGCGAAATTTCTGTTCCCAGATTTGTTGCACAGCTATTTAGTTACAATTGAGCGTAATTTAAGGGTGTTAAAAGAGTGCGAATCCAACTCTTATTTTTTCCAGTTATTCTGTAACTTGCTGATGCCCACAACTTCATCTGCGAGTTCCTAGGAATTATCATCTAACGAGATGACGTTACCCTCCTTCTGGTGCAGTCGGATAAAGAGTATCCTATACGTTTATCTATCTAGCTCATAAACTATCTCTGTGCTAAATTTCATATCAATCCGTTCAGCCGTTTTAGCGTGATTGAGGCACAAACACACCAACATCCATCCATACTTTCATATTTATAATATTAGTTGAATTAAGAAATTCAATAATTCATAAATGTGACCAACTTTATCTACGACAATCTTCATTGAATAACTCAAATGTTACAGAAACATTAAATTAACCTGCATATGTTATGTATGTTCATGTACCTACAATCATATTAATTTTTAATATTAGGGATGAATAACAGTCATACAATATAATTATATTAACAATGGTATGTACTGAAAATAATAATAATTGTGGAGTCCACATCATCATCCACAATGTAACATCTTAGACAGGGCTAACTGCTCGTAATTAGGGAAGATAGACAGAGAATACCTTAAAATACGCATGCAGTACACAAATAATATGAATGTACTGCACACCTTACACATTGCGACGTCTTACACATTTGCATGTGTATGTTTTTTTCAGCCAACTTATTGATATGAGTAGCTATGGTATATTTATATGGTATATATATTAGTATGAAACTCTGTGGAAATAGGATACATCAGGAAGTTTTTGATAGATTTTTAATACAAGAGTATATGATAATATCGTCAATAATTACAGCTGCGAGATGAACGATGCCATTATAGTTCCTGGCTCTCTAGTAACATTGCAATCTCCGAGACTTGCTGTTTGAAATGGTCTGGTGGTAGATAGAATACGTCGACCGCTTCAAAGTGAGTGTTAAAGTTATCTATCAGCCTTTGCAAAGGTACGCGCAGTCGAGCGTTAGTTTTACACCGTGTTATCGCAATTTCAGTTTCGAGCTGTACTTTTTAGGTCTCTGCATTGCATACATTGTGTAGTGTCAGGTCTATCCACATAGCAGATAGTTGCGGCAATGAGCCTGCCGCTATCACGAAAAAATAGGCTAAACGAGGGCGTAACTGCATCTGTGCCACCCTATATGAGAACACCACGCTTTATGTATACAGGTTATTTGGAGTACGGAGCAATTCATTTTTTTTGGGGATATCATTTTGATGTACGATGACCCGAATGGCCGAGTCGGCAGTGGCCCTGTCTACGAAGCCATGGGTCCCGGGTTCGAGTCCCGGTGGGGGAAAATATTTGTTTGATGAGAACGGATGTTTGTACCCTAGTCATGGTTGTTTATCTTTCTAAGTATAATATTTATCTCGATAAGTAAGTGTATCGTTGTCTAGTACCCAAGATACAGGGAATCCTAGTTTGGGGCTAGATCACTGTGTGTAAATAGTGTCCATGTTATATTATTATTATTGTCAACATTCACTATGAAACCGATTTGTTACTTTATTTTTATTACTTATTCTTTTTATATAATTATTGATCTGATCAAATCCCTTTCATAGTAAAAGTTGTTCAGAATAATGTCCTCTGTCCCCAATAAATTATGTTGCTCCATATGACAGCGGGTAGTGAAGCTGGCGGTCCTGGATTCGAATCCCGGTAATGGCTAATATTTGTGTGAAGAGCATCAATATTGGTTTCTTAGTCTTGATGTATTTACATGAGTATTTATCTCTATTAAATACATCGTCGTCTAGTACCCATAACACAAGCTTTGTTGAGCTTACTATGGACTTAGTTCGATTTGTGTAAGATTGTACTCTTATTTTTTTTTATTTATACTACAAACACTCTGTTCGGCTGGCTTCGAAAAAAGGAACTCGGATTTTTTAAAACTTCGTTTCATAGTGTAACGACACAAGAATAGTTCTTAATTGACAAATGAATGAACGACCAAGAATTGCATATGAGTATATGCAATTCTTGGTCGTCTCTCTCTACCCACCCAGTCCTATTCCACAGAATAGTGAACATCCATAAACAGTAAAATCTCCATCTTCAGTTTAACGAGCTGTCATTTATCACGACAGCTGTTGTCGGATATAAATATTCTGGTAATTAAAATGGAGCTGGCTAGAGGCGTTAATGGGCTGATATAGTTCCGAAGTCACTTTACGATTCGAATAATAAGATTAGATAGACTGCGAACTGATGGTTCTATTAAATATGACTTATTCACCTATGAAAACAGTCCACTCTAATTTTAACACTTCCTGAACCTGCCTTGCCGCAACACAGTTTCTACTAGCGCGGAGGGTAGCGGACTATATTCTGTTGGTTCCATTACCTATGTAACTTACACACCATTTTTATGGGATACTCACAATATCATCTTGTGTATTTAGTTCATAGTTCGAAACATAACTTTAGGTATGTGGTATTGTTAATAATATAGCTATGAATTAACATAAAGTTAAATATATTAATACCAATTTGTAAGTACCTACTTAGTAAACAATTACTTTGTAACCAGCATCGTCCACGATCTCTTAATAAACATTTCATTTCATACATTTCATTTCATTTCATTGAACCAACAATATTCATATTGCTTCACATTGTATGAAGGATAAATGCTACAATCGATTCTATAATCTAGCTTTCCTTAATTGATAGTTAGTCTGAATGGAATATTTTATTGCACGAAACAAGAGGCACATAAAAATGGCAAAATCTACTAAAGCGAGCTTATCTCTTCCAGCAAACCTAGGGTGGACAGGGTATATTGAATAACATATGTGCACAACGTTAAACAAATTAAAATAATAAACTCTTCAACCGCGGGTGCGGATTCTGACAATGTACCAATTATATAATTAATTTATCGTAAGTACGTTAGCGGACGTTCAGTATTTCGTCCCGGCTACTATCGCTACGTGGTAGTGGTCGTAAAACCCGTCCTACAATCCGCACTGAGCCAGCGCGGTGGAGTATGGCTTAACTACTGGAAAACCGAGGGTTGTTGAGACGGATCGCGATTTCGAACCCTATACCATGGTACCTAATAAAATTTATAACCTATAAAGGAAAAGTGGCGTTAGCGGTTACCGGTGGTAACTGAGGGGTTAATCTTACTTGTATCCGGGTAAAGGCTTGTGCCTCTCGGTGGGGACGTTACTGGGTTTCATTCACAAGTCCTATATTCCCCCCGGACCTCAGTACTGAGTGTGATGTACACTAGGAGTCGGGTTAATATTAGGTGAGAACGGGTAATAGAAAATCACACTGATATCGGCTCGCAGCAAGCGTACACGTCTTCTCTCCGCGGCGGTCGGTACCCAGTGGCCTCCCCGCCCCGCAACACTGCGCGTGCGCTTCTCGAGACGACAGAGTTACACACAACTATAAATTTCTATACACTACATCCCTCCCTTGTTATTATTTTTTAGTAAATACCTAATATATAGGTTAAGGACCTTGATCATCTTATCGTACAAATTAAATATATTCATAATCACCAAACATTTTTTATTCTTACATAAGTACATCAAGGAAAATCAGCAAGACCTTATTCAAATAATGAATAATCACTTATCATCAATTATTGTCTATCATTTTATTCACATGTTCTTGCCATATACTTTATCTCCAACTTTCAATTCAGAAGGAGTAGCTATTCTCTTCCTATCCGCATATTCCTTCCCTTTTTCCTTTTGTTCCTTATCTCTATCCCTCATTTCAAGATCCTCTGAGAGATGCGTCATGTCCAGTTACCGTATGAGGCGTACTATTGTACATCACCATATACTCACGAAGAGCCTCCTGCCAGTTCTTTTTCTCTACTTGAGGAATCTTGAAACTTTTTAGGATGTCCCTATTCTGGCGCTCCACCTCTCCGTTTTGTTGTGGCCAGTAGGGAATGTTATTATAGATTCGTATGTTCCTCTCTGGATTGCCAAGCCTGCTAAAAATGTCCTTAAACATTCCGATTATTTCGGAGCTTGCTATGGTTCTGCATGTCTTCAGCTCTTTATATCTGGCTTAATAATCCACAACTACCAGAATATAATCTCCACCTGGAAAGGGGCCCATAATGTCAATTGATATGTCAACTAGAAGGTCAGAAGTCTCTTCTTTTTAAAGGGTTTGGGGCGCTGGGAGCAGAGACCATGATGCATCCTTTACAAGATTTGCTTATGTTTTCAGCATCTTTATCGCACGTAGGCCACCATAATTTTTTTTCGCCCTTCATCGCGACTATCCCCGGGTGGCCTTTGTGCGCAGCTTCCAGAGCTCTTCTGTGTAATTTGGTCGGAATTACAATTTTCGTCTCCCTGAGGAGAATATCGCCATGAAAGCATAATTCATCCACGAAAAGTTTAACCGTCTTTGAATAAAGCCAATCTGGTTTGTTGCTACTTCACAGAGACTCGATAGTGGATCGGCTATGGTGGTCGATTGCAGCCTCAACACCCACTTTTCAATGCGAGCGCATGGTTTTGGTTTTGGGCCAAATATAACCTACTGCCCAAACCTGGACTAAGAGTGCTGCCTTGGGATCATTAAATGCGTTCTTTTGGGCGTCTCCCCAGTCATCTTGTCTGTGTTTCTTCCCATTCTTTTCCGTAGCAGTTGCTTGAAGGGTTCTGTTAACGTTGCTAAGTGGGGGATCTATTTTCCCACGTGATTCACTAAGCCCATAAAACTCTGCAGTTCAGCGATATTCTTCGGGGCCCTGAATCCCTTTATTGCCAAGATGTACTTGTCTAGAAGTTTGACACCCTGTTCTGACAATTCATGCCCTAGGAAGTAGACTTTCTTCATTCCGAAAATGCATTTGAATTCCCTCAACATCACGTTATTTTCCTCTAATCCCGCTTTAACTTTTTAAAGCCTAAAGTTGTGTTCTTCTAGGTACTTCCCAAACGTCAACATGTCCTCTATAAAGTTGATGACTCCTTCGCAACATAAAATAATCCATTCCAGTGTTTTTTTGGAAAATCTCCGGCGCACACGAGATACCAAACATCATCCTCTTGTATGCAATCCTTTGCTGGTAATGAAGGTCGTGATATGTCTTGAGTCCGGGTGAAGTTCGATATGATGGAACACATCTCTCTTACTGATGATTTTAGCTTCTCGAACTTTTAGCAACAGTTCTTCCATCGTTGGCAGTGGATGGTTTTCACGTTGTATAGCCGCATTTAGTCGGCGCATATCTACCCATAATCGGATGTCCCCTCCATCCTTTAGCACGGGGACTATAGGCGAGTACCAGTTAGAAGGACCTTTCACTTCTTCTTTAGTGTCCCTTTTCAGTAATTCGTTCAGTTTCTTCTCTACTTTTTCTCCGAGCGGGATGGGAATCCTCCTATACGGCTGAGCAACAAGCTTTACTGAATCGTCGATTGGAATGGTAACTTAAACGTCTTTGAATTTGCAAACGCCACGGTTTCAATCTGGTTGATATCCAAATTGATCCGAAATACTCCCAATGAGGTAGCCGTCATACGTCCTAGTAAGTCACGGGTACCCTTTTTGATCACGTAGAATGTCGTGATGTAATGTGATGTTCTGGCAAGTTTTATCGTAGCTTTGAATGATCCTAACAGCTTCAGCGGGGTTGCACTCCCGTAAGCTATGAACGTTTTGTTAGAATTCGGATCTTGATTAGAAACTTGAGCGTTATCTTTTTCATTCTTTCCCAGACCGAATCTATCCACGTTGTTTCCACCTATGTCATATATGACCTTTGTGTCGTTCTCGATACTGAAAATGTAGTCAAATTTTTTCCATTCGTGCTTATGTTTGCAGTTTCTTCGAATTTATTGGTTGTCCTGCTTTTCTTCTTTATTACCTGTCTGTTTGATGATTCTTCTCCTTTCTGTTTCCTCTTCTGAGTTCGTCTTGTCCGGCATTGATTTCTTCCGCAACTTCCGCATCTACTACATAATTTTTTTTTACTTTTTTTTTGGTGATTCTCCTTCCGTGTCTCTATATCTACTCTGTTGATTGACTGCCTTTCGACGGGTTTTGTACCGAAGTTTCCTAATTGACAATCTATGGCTTCCAGCGTTGTTTCTGCAAATATTTCATCTAAAGTGATCTTGTCCCCTGTTTTCAATATCTTATTTCGGAGTTCTTATGTCTTACCCTTTTCTGTTATTTGGTCTATGATATGCTCGTCTTCTTTTTCACCAAACTGACATTTCCTAGCCTGTAGTCGGAATATGACAAGAAATTTCCTGTTCCTGTTTTAGAAGACGAAACAGATGTCGCTCATACACTTTGCATTGTTTTGGTGCAAAGTAGTTGTCTAATTTTCCGATCGAGATGTTAAAAAGTTTGCCTTCAGTTGCATTAGCTCCCGGGATGTTGTAGAAGACTTTTTGTAACTCGGGACCACCGAAATGTAAAAAACTAGCTCTAATCTTTGCCTCGTTGTCTATGCCTGGCCGCCTCGAGGTAAATGTTTAGACTTCTTTTCCATCTTTCCCAACAAAAAGAGACTGAGCCAACCTCCCCTTTACATTCGAACTTCTCTAAGGTGTGCAGTGCCATTGGGGCTACTGGTTGACAAGGTAAGTACCTATGTTCCATATTTATAGATTTTTGGCACGCTATCGCAATCTTATGCTAGTAATAATGCGTCTTCTGTACGTGACTGTACTTATACTGTAATATTGTTTAGCTACGTAGGTATCTACACCCGCAATGTAATGCTCAAAGACTAAACATTAAGTTTAGAACCGTGAAAACTTCGCAATTTAATGCTATGTAGGTATGTCCGCAATTCAATGCTATACCGGTAAATCTCCGCAATTCAATGCTAGTTGTACACTAAGTACTCATCGATATCCACAATTTAATGCTTTTATTATCCATTTTTAAACTCTCATACCGCAATTGAATGCCCAGTCGCAATTTAATGCTCAGTCGCAATTTAATGCCCAGACGCAATTGAATGCTCAGTCGCAATTAAATGCCCAGTCGCAATTTAATGCCCAGCAGCTAAAACCGCTCGGCGTACGATACTTTCAGTGAATATCGACGAACATTTATAATAGATATATGATTGACAAATTATGTATGTCACTCCCCTGATGTACACCCAGAGAAACTTAGATACGTAAGACGTGAACAAAAGAATACCTTCGCAACACAACTCACTGCTAAGTGAGTCGTAAGTATATACTTCGCGCCAGACGTTATGAGCGGTGGCCTTGAATGCGCAGTAGTCACTTTTCAATACTTTAATTATTTCAACCAGCGCTCTTAATTCGTGGCCCGAGGTATACCTTGCTATTTCCTTCTATTCTTCTTCCAAAATCACAAATTTTAATGTACCTCTTCAATATCAGTTAGTAACAATGGTAACTGTAAATACACATTTATTTTATAGATAAGGACCTATATATTATATATTTATACCGTGGCAAATTCATTAAATTTAAAATAGTAACTATTACCTACCTAGATAGATTTGCGAAACTCGTGGAGTTCTGTGATTCATTTTTATATATATGTAATACTGAGGCTCGAACTCAAGTAGGTAACTTGTAGTTACTCACCCACCACGGGCATAACCGAATCAAACTTACATCTGTGAAGAAACCCAATGGGTAATACCTTGGTAAATAATAATAGATACCTTGGACACTATTTACACACATTGATCTAGCCCCAAACTAGGATTCTTGGGTACTAGACAGCGATACACATACTTATATAGATAAACAACCATGACTAGGGTACAAACATCCGCTCTTATCAAACAAATATTTGCCCACACCGGGACTCGAACCCGGGACCCTTGGCTTCGTAGGCAGGGTCACTGCCGGCTCGCCCATTCGGATCGTCGGTAGTAGGTACCTACATAAAAATCACTTTGACAAAAACTTGGTAGTTTGTCATGCATGAATTGACAGCTCAAAGCAAATGCCTTGTGATCCCTAAGTTTCATTCGACACATTTATTCGACAATTATAGAAGGATACTATAGGTATTTTGACTACGTATGTTGTGTCTCTCTTTTTCTTCTTTCAATTATTGAATGTAAAAATTTTTTTGCTCTTATTAATCATATTTTTTGCTCTTAATTCAACAATGTTAATCAAAGTTTTCGCAAACATATAACAAATGCATTAGGAGCGCAGAAGCTTCGAAGTGTTCTATCCGCCGGTGAAGTCATAACATGCAGCAGTAGTGTAACGGCACAAAGGCTAAGGTCGAGCCACCGCTATCAGTAGCTATGATCGTCTATTCTATCTACCCCAAAATGAGATGTCCCGATTCAGCTGTAAGATTTGTAAGTTAAGAATGATAAGTCTGAATTTCTCGTTCGTTGAGAAGTTCGTTAGGCGTACAATAGTCGAACGAAGTTTGGTTCAGGAAGTTACAGTTTCCAGTTAGACAGAGAAAGCATATATGTCCGCGAGCCGGTAATTCGCATCAGTCAGCGGTGTATTGCGCAAGAACGATCGTTGTTATATTTTATGTGTGATGGTACCATTTGGTTTTTGTATATATATGGGCGCTTGGAACTTCTTTTAGTGGTCGACCACAATTTATAATATTTGTTTGTGATATCGTATAGATATCCGTCGTAGTTTTACGACGTGAGTACTCAATGATATTTCATGTGCTCGCTAGTAGCGGCTTGTGGTGGTTCCAATTATATAATTAGTTCACGGCAATAACGATCCGAAAAGACCGGTTTACACAATTGCGATTTGATTTTCCGAAATGGGTTCTGAACTAGCGGTTACCTCAAAAGGTCCGTAACGTTTTGAAACCTTCAACTCTGCGCAATTTGAGCTGGATGTTATCGAAACGTAGTCATTAGCGCTTTAGGTTTAGGAGATCTAACCCACACCATAGCGAAATGCATACTTCGGTAAATTCCGAACTATGAATTCCACTAGCCACAGCATGTCCTCGACTGAGCCTAATCATTAGACCTCCAGCGAAATTTACATTTAATTTAAAGATGCAACTTGAATCCAACCTGACCCAAGGCAATACAAAACCACCTACCCGGACCTAAACAATGAACTTTAGACTGTAAATTGATCTCTTCGCGCGTCCCCGACAACACTCAAATGTCAAAATATCAACAGGATAGGTTATTTGTGTTGACACCGGTTTAACTTTGTTCTGAATTTGTTATTTCCATCCGCGGAACCTCATCGATCAAAAAGTCTCCCTATGCCCTGCCAACCTAGGTTTAGCCGCAACTAAACTCCTGTCTAGCCTAGTCTAAAACCCTAGTGTTATACCACGTCCATTATCGACACCACTCGAAAATGGTTGAGTTTGATTTGAATGTGCTTGTATGTTTAATGACTGTGTGTGTGGGAATTTCAAAACTCGCTACTCGAAAGGAATGAGGAGAGGATTAGCCCGCGAATATCCTAAGAGCCAATCCAGGAACCCTATGGTGAAGGAAAAAGGAATTTAGGGTCGCTCCAAGCCCAGACTCAGACTCAGATCAGTTAACCTACAAGTTCTTATCTAACGACCCAAGGATAGTTTTGGAATTTGGGGTAGGTTGATATAAAGGATAGGAACCGAGGTATATCTCGGCGCTTCAGACACTCACGAAAAACCACTGAAACTTCGCAATCACAATTCGTAGTTCTGACGCGTAACACGGCAGACAAAAACTGTTTAGAACTCGTGAAAGACGACTGTCACAGTAGCTAGACGCTGAGACTGAATGATCTCCCTTCCCCCGCCATCGTATTTATACACCCCACACGTCTGAAAGAAAAAATATGGCGTCCTTTGCGAACACGCTCTGCCCAAGCGAAGCTTCTTATCACTAACTACACAGGGTCTCATTTCAACCATGCCATGCAGTACGCATATTCACTATGATCAACCGTAGGTTATCACTCAAGTCATTCGGTATGGCCGATACACAAAATCTGTTGATCGCTGACCATATAAGCTTGTTGCGTTTAATTAAGCCTTCCCGACCGCTAGCGCGGCAGCAAAGACCACTAGAATGCTATTCATACTAGTCGTGTCAGACTCTCCATCTCATACCAACCAACCGCAATTGTATATTTGCAATCAACATAATAGCTTTCTCCGTATCGTTCCATAATAACCTTCCATTATTTAGTTATTCATATTTTATTCAGCGCGCAGCCAAATCGGCTCGGATCCCTACACATCTCGCAGGAATGCGACAAAAAAACCTGACCTGTAACCTTCCTCGAACCATCCCACGCGTCGGCTCATTGTTTTTTGCTAACTTGCCCTGAGCTACGCAAAAACCCCAAACGTTATATGAACCGATTCTCGTATTCAAAACAGCGCGGCGATGGGCCAGCCCTCTATCACGCAGAATGAAGTGTCAAATGTACCGACTCTCGTGTACCATTACAGCCCCCTCCCAGACCTTGAGACACTGTTTATCTCAGTTAACATGGCGCAAGGATCTCATTACCACTATGCTACCCATGCTTTGTCCATATCTACTCTATATGTACGGACATCTCAAATCATGTACACAGACCGATGAATCTGTCAATTATGTATATAATATTTACACAACTCGATTGAGTTCTCTCCTGTCTTATCTTATTTATCTATCTAACTGTACAACCTCGCTTACCCGCAACTTATCCTAATTCGTATTACTATATATATACAAATTGTTTTTTTTTTTTTTGTTTTTGTTTCCAAACCATGCAAGATCCTTAAATCTACAAATTAGTTACTCAAATTTACAGCTTACAGCTTAATTATATAACTTTTATACACTATCTTATTTATCTACGCCCTTATTCGTCCTCACATAATACCTGGCTATATTTATAGTATTGAAGTTACCCAATATCTCATTTGAACCCGGATCTACTAAAGTATAACAGTTCGGATATATCACTGCCGAAATAACATAAGGCCCTTTATACAACAATGAAAATTTCCGCATGATTTTATGTTCTTTATTTGAACGCACAAAGGTCTTAAGTTTCACATAATCACCTATACGATAGACTTCTAACTTTCGCCGTTTGTCTGCCTGTCGCTTTAGAGTTTTCTATCGCTACATTCCGCACCTGTTCCGTATCTCGCACACTATGGCCTAATAACCATTCATCGCCTAATTCCTTGTCAATAGTTAACGGTTCCCGCCTACCAAACGCTAACTCATTAGGCACAAAGCCTGTGCTTGTGTGTTTGATATTATTGTAGCAATTTTTAACGTTCGGTAACACGTCGACCCAACTACGATTACTTCCGCCGCAATAAGTTCTAATCAGTCGACCTAGCTCGCGATTCACTCTTTCTACGCTATTAGAATTTGGACAATACACCGACGTATGAGTGACCCGAATCCCCAGCTGTTTGAGACCGAATTCCCAAACTTTCGATATGAACTGTGGTCCTGAGTCCGTAATTATAGTTTCGATAGGTATTTCCCTATGAAATCTCTTTGTACAAGCGAGCACGCTCCTACCTGTCGCTTTTCGCATTGGATATACTTTTATTACTTTACTGTACACGTCTTGAATCACATATATATATTGATATCCGAATTTACCTACGGGCAATGGCCCATAAAGGTCCGAGAAAACTTTCTCACCCAACCTTTCCGCCAACACCGGTGTACAAGGACCAACGGTATTGTTAGTACTTGGTTTGACCTTTTGACATATGTCACAACTTCTTATCACCGCGCTAATCACCCTACTCATATGAAGAAAATAATATCTGTCCTTCATCAGTGTTAATATTTTATATCTGCCGTAGTGACCTATTTCTTCATGTATGTGTAAAATTAGTTCCTCCTGTAGTGATTTCGGAATTACTAGCAACTGTACGTTCCGCTTCGGCACGTGAAAATATAACGTATCACCTACTAGCTTGTAATTTTCAAACCCTCTCGTTTCCGTATCTACCACACTACGTCTGATACAACCGCTAATTCGATTTAACCGCTCATCTTCGCTTTGTAATCTCGCAATGTCCCGTAAACTCGAAATAACACTTGCGGTATTCGATGCCTGAAACCAGAATATCCCCGGCTGAACATTTGTACTGTCAATCATACCTCCAGGTCCCGCTATTTGCCTGCTTAGCGTGTCGGCAATTTGATTATCAGTCCCTCGCACAAATTCTATGTCGTAATCGAATTGTTCTAAAAACATAACCCACCTAGTTACGCGTGCCCCCAATAAAGTCCACGACTTAATGAACGTCAAACTTTTATGATCAGTTCTAATAATAACTTTTTCTCCCCGCAAATATATCTCAAATCGCTTTAAAGTGTATATAACTGCATACCTTTCCTGTTCACTGACCGACCATCTAGTCTGAGCCCCCTTAAATACCTGCGAACAGAACCCTATAATTCGTTCCTGGCCCGAATCATCTAATTGATAAACATAGCCCCCAATTCCTATAGCGCTGGCGTCACATTGAACATAATATGTTTTTCCCGCCAATGGCTGACTCAAAATTATACTTTCTAAGAATTGTTTTTTTATCTCGTCAAAAGCACTTTGCACCTGCGCACTCCAGACGAACTTGACTCCAGACCGTAATAAATTGTACAAGGGCTGTGTTAACGTTCCAAATTTTTTTATAAACCTCCGAAAGTAATTTATGCACCCCAAAAACGCCCTCAATTGCCTGACAGTTCTGGGTGACGGATATAATTTAAGTGTTTCAATTTTGTCCGGGTCCATTTGCAAACCTTGTGTAGACAAAATATGCCCCAATAACTTGACCTTTTTTTGTGCGAACTCGCATTTTTTTAGTTTGCATGTGAAGCCCGCGTCTTTCAATTTACTCAGAACCGTGTCCACTTGAGACAAATGCTGTTCGAAATCACCCTCAGTTAAAATTGCCAAATCGTCAACAAAATTTAAACAATATGACCTAACCTCTGGCCCTAAAATTAAGTCCATCGCCCTCGAAAATGAACCCACACTGGTTTTCAACCCCTGAGGTAAAACGTTGTAAACATAACTTCTGCCTTGATATACAAAACCCGTGTATCGTTTAGATTCGTCTGATAATGGTATAGAAAAATACGCATCTTTGATATCAATAACCCCTATGTAGTTTATCCGGCGTCCCGATTGCAATATCTCGCTCATTAAAGGTGTAGTTTCAACTTCCCCAACCATTCCCGTGTTTAATTGTCGTGCATCTAGCAATATACGGACCTCCCCTGATTTCTTTAGTGCACAAGTCAATGGACTGCTGAAATCCGTAGATTGCCTGCTAATAATACCTATCCGTTCCATTTCTTCCAATCGTTTTGTTACTTTATCGCGATATGCGAACGGTATGGGATAGCTTCGTTTTACGAAAGGCGTTTCATCTCTCATTTTTATCTCATGTATATATTTATTTGTCCGACCTACCCTATCGCTAAACAACTCTGCATGTTTATTTAACACCGGCAATAACTTTGTTTTGTGTTCAACAGGTATTGATGAATTATTCACATATTCCTCTATCACATTTCTACTGGTATCTTGGTTCTGTACTTCCATTGTACAACAGCAAGAATCCTGATTAGGACTAGTACCTTATGGTATTTCACACATCCGCCCGGCGCTTCGTATAATTAGCCTCTTATTACCCTCACACATTAAACTGGCTCGCGTCTGTTGTATAAAATCAAAACCCAAAATTAAATCTTTAGGCACCCTTGTTAATACTAGCATTGGAGTATCGATAACGCATTCACCTATTGTTAATGGTAACGTTACTAATTTATCAACCTTTTCCTTACTGACTCCAAATGCACCTGTGATTCTCAAACTTGGAATCGGTATTGCCGTCGGTTTTCCCAATTGACTGCACACTTCATCGTACACTCTCCGACTAATTACACTGATTTCGCTGCCCGAATCAATCAAACTCCTTACAACAATATTCCCAATACGCACATCTATCTCAGGTAATGTCAAGGTACTACATAAATCGCGCCCACACTCAGTCGAATCGTCGTCTCTGAATATCGTATGTAAACGCCTGTCATTTCGATCTCTACAATTCGATCTAGATTTTTCATGTAAACATATCCATGCGCTTTATGCGCTTATAATTGAATAAATTCATTCACACCCACGTTCGAATCCAAATTACACAAATCATACAGTCTATGCTTTTTTCCAATTTGATCGGCTGTCCACCCAAACCGTAATAAATATCTGAGCGCGAACGACCCGCGCGAGTCCACTAGTTTTTTGAATTCTGATTTATCGCATTATTCCTGTCACTTGAACTTTGCCCTGCCTCTGTATTATCTGAACCATCTTTGCACCTTTGGAACCCTATTGCCTTGAAACTAGCCTGAGGCTGTCTACCTCTAACGCGAAAATAACCGCGACCGCGCGTCCCAAATTCGTTTCGCGCCTTCGTTCTCGCGTTATAATTATTCCTACGACTCACCGCGTTATAACGTATCGTATTTACTCGCATAGCTCGATATTGCCCACGCATGTAGCTATTCCGCCTTACGTCGTTCGTATTCATTGTCTCCGAACCATGCAACGCACTTAATCCCCCATCGACATTCCGTTCTAAATGCCGAAGGAACTCGACCGCATCTCGTATAGTCATCGGTTCCTTTCTAGCAAAAAACGCTACCTGAATATCACGCGGCAACTGTCTGAAAATCGTGTTGATTTTCTCCGTATCAGTAAACGGTATCGTAAGCTCATATATGCTATTCAATTGAGAGGCAAAGAATTCTTCCATACTTTGACCTTTTTTAGAATCAAACTTCGCAGTTAGGAATCTTTGTTTAATTAATTCCTGTTCATTATCACCCCAGAATACCTCTCTGAAATCTTTTTCAAAATCCGAATAGGTTCGCCATGAGTCTCTGTATATGCTCATTCGAACTTTTGCAATTCCTACCAAACTATCCGTTGCCCATATCAAAGCCCTAGAACTATCTCCCGAGACTTTAATATAAGCCTTTAAATCTCTTAAGAAAATCATCGGATTTTCCGAACTCCGCCCATCGAATGTCGGCAACTTCTGTGTCATTTTCACTATGCATGATTGACGTTTTTCTACCGATTGTTCAAACGTCTCTAGTTCCTGTCTGTCAGTCTGTCTGTCCGAAGTATTACTTGTACTTGAACCCCTTTCCAAACTGTCTAATCTATTCACTATTTCAGATAACAATTGCGTCACCTGTCCTGACGCCATTTCACTTGTTTGCGAAAGTGAATTGTCTCGTACTACCCGACTAACGTTTTTTCTAAGCCGGCCGGCCATTATTCCTGAACACTAAACCGCCGTAGTTCGTCTGAAAACAATGCCCCTTTTTTTTGCTTATTTCTTATTTACAAAACTGAACTGTTTAAAATCGTTTCTATGTTGTGTTATTTTTAAAAGTAACGCGTTAGACCTTGATTCTTTTAGAATATCTAGGTATCAGACTATCTAGGATATCCTTCGGTCTCGGCACCAGAAAATCTGTAACGGCACAAAGGCTAAGGTCGAGCCACCGCTATCAGTAGCTATGATCGTCTATTCTATCTACCCCAAAATGAGATGTCCCGATTCAGCTGTAAGATTTGTAAGTTAAGAATGATAAGTCTGAATTTCTCGTTCGTTGAGAAGTTCGTTAGGCGTACAATAGTCGAACGAAGTTTGGTTCAGGAAGTTACAGTTTCCAGTTAGTCAGAGAAAGCATATATGTCCGCGAGCCGGTAATTCGCATCAGTCAGCGGTGTATTGCGCCAGAACGATCGTTGTTACATTTTATGTGTGATGGTACCATTTGGTTTTTGTATATATATGGGCGCTTGGAACTTCTTTTAGTGGTCGACCACAATTTATAATATTTGTTTGTGATATCGTATAGATATCCGTCGTAGTTTTACGACGTGAGTACTCAATGATATTTCATGTGCTCGCTAGTAGCGGCTTGTGGTGGTTCCAATTATATAATTAGTTCACGGCAATAACGATCCGAAAAGACCGGTTTACACAATTGCGATTTGATTTTCCGAAATGGGTTCTGAACTAGCGGTTACCTCAAAAGGTCCGTAACGTTTTGAAACCTTCAACTCTGCGCAATTTGAGCTGGATGTTATCGAAACGTAGTCATTAGCGCTTTAGGTTTAGGAGATCTAACCCACACCATAGCGAAATGCATACTTCGGTAAATTCCGAACTATGAATTCCACTAGCCACAGCACGTCCTCGACTGAGCCTAATCATATATATTGACTCAGCCTACACATTAGACCTCCAGCGAAATTTACATTTAATTTAAAGATGCAACTTGAATCCAACCTGACCCAAGGCAACGCAAAACCACCTACCCGGACCTAAACAATGAACTTTAGACTGTAAATTGATCTCTTCGCGCGTCCCCGACAATACTCAAATGTCAAAATATCAACAGGATAGGTTATCTGTGTTGACACCGGTTTAACTTTGTTCTGAATTTGTTATTTCCATCCGCGGAACCTCATCGATCAAACAGTCTCCCTATGCCCTGCCAACCTAGGTTTAGCCGCAACTAAACTCCTGTCTAGCCTAGTCTAAAACCCTAGTGTTATACCACGTCCATTATCGACACCACTCGAAAATGGTTGAGTTTGATTTGAATGTGCTTGTATGTTTAATGACTGTGTGTGTGGGAATTTCAAAACTCGCTACTCGAAAGGAATGAGGAGAGGATTAGCCCGCGAATATCCTAAGAGCCAATCCAGGAACCCTATGGTGAAGGAAAAAGGAATTTAGGGTCGCTCCAAGCCCAGACTCAGACTCAGATCAGTTAACCTACAAGTTCTTATCTAACGACCCAAAGATAGTTTTGGAATTTGGGGTAGGTTGATATAAAGGATAGGAACCGAGGTATATCTCGGCGCTTCAGACACTCACGAAAAACCACTGAAACTTCGCAATCACAATTCGTAGTTCTGACGCGTAACACGGCAGACAAAAACTGTTTAGAACTCGTGAAAGTCGACTGTCACAGTAGCTAGACGCTGAGATTGAATGATCTCCCTTCCCCCGCCATCGTATTTATACACCCCACACGTCTGAAAGAAAAAATATGGCGTCCTTTGCGAACACGCTCTGCCCAAGCGAAGCTTCTTATCACTAACTACACAGTTAATTAAGCCACTAGAATGCTATTCATACTAGTCGTGTCAGACTCTCCATCTCATACCAACCAACCGCAATTGTATATTTGCAATCAACATAATAACTTTCTCCGTATCGTTCCATAATAACCTTCCATTATTTAGTTATTCATATTTTATTCAGCGCGCAGCCAAATCGGCTCGGATCCCTACACATCTCGCAGGAATGCGACAAAAAAACCTGACCTGTAACCTTCCTCGAACCATCCCACGCGTCGGCTCATTGTTTTTTGCTAACTTGCCCTGAGCTACGCAAAAACCCCAAACGTTATATGAACCGATTCTCGTATTCAAAACAGCGCGGCGATGGGCCAGCCCTCTATCACGCAGAATGAAGTGTCAAATGTACCGACTCTCGTGTACCATTACAGCAGGTGTGATACCTCACCCCTCGCATAAGAGTTACTGAACTCCACCCATCAACTACACCCGGCTCCCACTTACTCACGTGCCTGGGGCCACACGCTTCTGTCCTGGTACTCGTCGCGCATCGCACTAAAGTGCCAGATTCATCATGCCATCATGTAGATCGCTCACCGCCACCAAAGACTGGCCTAGTGACAGGGAACGTCAGACAAGTTTCATATGTAAGAAGTTCAGATGAATACTGAAGGCATTGGCAAACGAATCGAAGTGGGAATCTTTTGGGATACGGAAGACATAAAGACTGCATCGGAAACTCTGGTCGTTTGCCTTCAAACCATCATTTTTGATAACATGACTGTCATCACTTACTTAAAGTATTTAAGGAAGTAAGGAAGAATTTATACGAAATCGAAAAAAGATCACACTTAAATAAAGTAGTTGGACTTTATAAGAAATCGAAAAATATGCAACGGTACAATTCGAGAGTAATATACGGAATACAGGAACTGCTGTAATAAAATAATGAAAAATCTCAAACAATATTATAACCAAAATCAGTTAAAAAATAATACATGTAATGTCAAAGAACCTGAAAATTTATTAAAGAAATATTTCACCTAAATCAACAGAATGAAACATAACTACTTAACATTAAGACACATGTATGTGTGTCTTCTTTATGTTAAGTAGAGCAGCATTTGTTTCGTTCTTTTTATGTAGGTAACATTTTTATTTAATTTATTTTCAGGTTTCTTTGACATTTTCTGTATTATTTTTACATGTAGTACTTGTTTCTTCTTAATGTTAGGGAGATCAACATTTGTTTCGCCATTTTTATTAAGCTAATATATTTCATTAACATTTTCACATTTTCAGCTTTCTTTTTTATTACCTGTATAATTTTTAACAGATTTTGGTAATTATGTTTTTGTGAGATTTTTGTTAATTTATTACAGCAGTTCCTTTATTTCGCTTGATGAAGTAAACACCTACCCTAACAAAAGGCATACTGGAACGTGCCAGTAAATCTGAGAGTGAATGAGCAGGCCTATCTATCTCATCAATGACACTTTCTAACTCGATGATGGTTTCTCCTACAGATCCGGCTGAGATTGTGCGCATCCAAACCAAATAGTGCACCCGACTAGGACAACATACCAACCTACAATATGAAGAGCTTCTCCCATATGCTCGCTGCGCCATTGACTTAGGTACCTTTGCAACCTAAGTTTTAGTAAGCTGCCCTTACTAAAACTCAGGTTGCAACGGTGAGTCATTGTTGCAGCAAGCAGACGGGAGAAGTTGCCATAAATTACAAGCCCATTACCTTACTGACAACCCTCTTCATAATCAGCGAAAAGCTATTCAATAAAAGTTTAATGGCTTATCTTGAGACAAACAATCTCTTAGCTAATAACCAGTATGGATTCAGAGAAAAGAGGGTAATGGGGATGCTGCCATGAAGCTGATTTGCAATATCACTAGATATGTAGACAGGGGAGAGAAATGTCTGGGCATGTTTCTAGACCTCCGAAAAGCTTTTGACACTGTATGCGTGCCAATCCTTCTCTCGCGCCTATAAAATATGGGAATAAGGGGCCCACACTGAAATTGGTTCAAAGACTACCTCAATGTAAGTCAGTAAAGGGGCCGTGTAGGAAATACCTTTAGTGGGAGCGAGGTGTGGTCTTACGGAGTACCGCAGGGGAGCACATTCAGGCTAAGTCTATTTGTTATTAATATCAATAGCCTATGTAAAATGAATATAAACGCTGCCGGCCTATAAATGTTCGGCGACGACAAGGTTCTACTATTTTACGGGGCTTCATGGGAAATAGTTAAAAACTGCACAGAGGCTGGTCTGTGTACAGTGACGCCATGGTTGGAGGACAGTCTTCTGTCCCTAAACACATCTAAAACAAAATACATGTGTTTTAGTAAAACAGGCAGCATCAACATTTAATGGAAAATAATAATTCACAAATTCCCGTTTAACAGACCTGACCTTGATAACATATCTTGCAGCTGCGATGTGCTTTCTAGGGTAACCCACATCAAACACTATTGTGTGTCATTATTGGTGATAAATTGAAGTTGGGGCCCCCACATAAATGAAAAAAAAATGTTTTCAGAAACCTGAGAGACAGTACAGGTAGGATCGTTTTTTTTGAAAATATTTAACTCGCTATGCCACTGTATTATCGACTACTGCATCTGTGCGTGGGGGGGCGCACCTAAGACCTTGGGGCTAGGGTGCCCGGCGTGCAGTCCTTAAGGGCTGAACAAAGGCGAATGGCATTGAGAATTAAACAAAGAAAACAAATACCCGTCGCATCGCGTCGAAGCACACTGCTGCATGCTCCCGCACAGCCCCGCGGGGCATCCCGAGCTCCGAGACCGAGAAAATTATAGAAAATATTACTAAACTCCTGTAATAATAACATTAAAAATAAAATAAAACAACCAAAAAATTTCCATTTTTTTACCTATTTTTGCGTGTAAGTTTCATATAGGAAACTGATTTCGTCTCCGAGCGCTTGTTCATTTAGTTGAATAATAATGCATTGCGAAAAATATTTTTAATTATTAAATATAACAGGATATCCGGTAATTTTATAAGTCCATTCTTATCTCTAATAGACCTTTTATAACATATATTTATCCTACATTTTTATGGTGTCTAGTTTAGCCTAGAATTGAAGCTAAAGATGCATTTCTGGCCATATTTAATCCCTTAAGGTTTTGCTGCATGCTCCATTCCGACATCCCACCACACTCATACATAGCAAAGCCAATGTTCTAAGCATACGCTTAGCGTTGTTTCTGTACAGAAGCTTGTGTGTAGAAACTGTCAAAAGCACACCGTGCCATATATTTCGGATAAAAGAAAGAGGTGATTTCGAGGTCCCCTCATAGCAATAAAAAGTGCTTTTGCGCGTAGATTGTATGACTCGATAGCTCATCGTCTATAAAATAAAATTAACAAAGCAGCTGTCATAAAAAAGCTCAACAACTTCACTGTAAAAAATAAAATCACAAATTGGCTCCGTAAGTTTGGTTATGATGAAACTGAAAACTTGCTGATTTCCATAAACTAAAAAAACTCATAATATACAACATCAAGTAATCGAAGGTGTACGTATTTTCCTCAACAAACATTGCAATATGCCTCTAAATAATAAACACACATAATCACTACACTCCGTTTACCTAGATACACTAACGCACACTAATACAACAAATGCACTACACTGACACAATACACTCACATTTAACCTAAAAAATGTGCTATTATGTTGGTTTACTTTTTTTTTTTTTCTTGCTTTTACCTTTGTTATTCTATGTCAACAGTATATCTATCTATATCCACAATATATATCAAAAGAGAGACTCTCAAAATAGTACTTTTGTTAAAGCAAAACATATTGGGAAGAAACTATAGCTTACGTTAATTCTAGGGACAAGGTATTCCATCAATCCTTTACAATATTTGTTTGCGAAAAACCGAAATTTTACTTTTACTTCACTTTACTATCCAATTATAAAATGTTTATTATTTACGAGATCGTCGAAAGAGTCGATTTTGAGAGTTCACAGGTTAAAAAAGAGTGACTTGAACATAATCCTGTATTCAGGTTGTAACAGAAACGTGTATTCAAATTTCAAGAGGCTGTTGAGGAAGTCATTCTGAAAAACTGGCACCAACGTGAAAGTTTCATCAAGGTGGTGGCATCACACCAACTTGATAAGAGCAACCAATGCTTTCAGTCCCTTACATATGTATACAAATCAGCTGACCGCCCAGCCCAGAATATATGGAGACGTGAAAAAAATAATTTGCCGTTTGATCAAGGCGGTTTCATAGTGAGAGGTGTTTACAATGATATTCCTAATAACACCTTAGAATATAAAACATTAGCATACTGGCACAAACATTGCTTCTGGCCCCACACTGGGATACCCTGTGCCGTGGGAACCAGAAACAGCGACGTCACACATATATAAACATCCAGGACCTGGGGTTTGTTTTTCTTTACCCCCAGCCGGAGATCGAATCCGGGCCCTCTCGCATGATAGGCAGAGCCGCAACCGCTTCGCCACAGAGGTCGTCATTATATGACTATAATACCTTTCTGTTGCATACCACCTGTATGCTTCCACCTATTTGCAAGTTTGAAGTACTGGCCCAACTTCTATGTTGTCATCTTGATATCGATTTCAAACACAATTCCATCTGACATTGTCAGATTGTCAGTTCAAACAAATTTTCTCCAGGCCGTAACCAACAAGCACAAAATTCACGTAAAATATGTATTAACCACCAAACTAAGCAAAATAATTGACACCAAACGTTAAAGGACTATTCATGACTATGAGAGCAGGGTAAGCACACGATTAACTTATATGTCACATTTTGCAGAACCCAAGTCACCCCCTTTCATTCTTTCCATTCCTCATAGTCATAATTCTTCCTTCGCGAAGTTTCCCCAGATGACGTGTACATACCTCTGAACTTACGTAAGCAGATACACTTACTTCACGAGATATGTCGGATGCACCTCCGGATTATGTAGCTCCACTATTGCAGAACCTCCATACTACCCGGGCGAGCTAAGAAGACACCTGGCTCAAGTGACGTTTGTGCAAAGTACACACAGTGTGTACAGTACAGTAAAGCATTACTAAATCGAAAGTCGAATATGTAGGTACAATCGATATTAGTTTTAATTTGTGCTCTGTCTGTCAGTCAGTCAGTTTAGCGTTTTATAAACCCCCTGTTAGTGCCAGCGACCGGGATATGGTCGCTGGCTTTCATAGGGTTCGAACTTTATTACCAAGCAATGAGGTTCAAAATCGCGGGCCATTTTGTATGGCTGCCCAATAACCAAAACGGGTTGGGTCTTATATAAGACACATTGAAATTTGAAGATTGGAGTACTTAGGTGGTTAGGGGGGGTCCTTAGCTATCCTCTGATACCATTTTCTGATTTAGGAAACATCATTTTAGCACTTTAATTATAAAATATGTTTACGCGATTTTTACAACTTGGCCAATCTCGGAACGACAAATGTCAAACCCAAAAGCTCCAACGTTGGATATTGGTACATGATTTTAGTACAAATTACAAGATTTTGTCGGAATGGTAGAAATTTGCGTCAGCAATTTTGTATTTTCTGACATCTGTAGTGACTTGCTCATTTCATTCCGATTCCTTCCTTGTTTCGTGAATGTTCTGTTGCGCTCTCGTTTTATCCGTGATTCTCTGGATGACTTTGGCTTTGTTTACTTACTAACTACTTTATGGAGTTTATCAGAACCAAATTGGTTGCTTTAGGTCACTTCGTGTTTAAAAACTAAAGATAGGTTTGTTAGGTTCACACGTTACAGCAGACCCGGGTGCCGGAGCGAAGCGGAGCGGAGCGAGGCGACCCCCTACTCTTGGCAACCCCTCCTCCAACCCCTCTCCTCCAACTCCCCCGAAATCCAAAAAATGTAGGCATTTTCTTCAATCTTTGGACCTCCATAACATAAAAACTAGTAGTTTCCTAAAAGGGGGGGTAGGTGGGGGGACCTCCCCTCCCCCGCCCCTCCTCCCCTCCACGCCCCCCTCCCCCAAATTCAATGTGTCTTATACAAGTACTTACCCACCAAAACCTAATATCGATTGTACCTATTTGAATACAGATTTAGTAATACTTATGCATTATTGTAATGTACCCACTACTTTGCACAAACGTCACTCGGGCCAGGTGTCTTCAAATTCGCCCGGGTAATACGTAAATTTTCTCGTCTCATTTTCATCATGCGGTTTTGTGGTTTTCGGTGCGTCTGAAAAAGAAAATCTCAAATTATCTACGAATAAACGCCGTCACGCCGTTTCCCAGACTAGCTGGTAGAGGTACAGTTTTGCCCACGTTGAGATAGTAATTCTAAACTCCAGTTTGCGGAAAATTTGAAACATTATCAATTTTTAAGCACCTCTCGTGATAGTCACGATCAAGGTCAAGGTCACGGAAAACCATAATCGGATCAAATAGACCAGAAAGAAAGGCGCGGTGCTGTTTTGTTAAATGAGAAATATTTCATTACAGTCTATAATGCGAAACTGACATACAAAGATGATGGCATCATGAGTCTACTGAAGAACGCCCTATTTCTGATCAGTGGTCTTCTGTCTGTGATTGCTCTCGCCATAGGCTACAAGCACAAGATTTATGTCTCTTCCACTGCCGCAGAGCCCTGTGATATGATAAACAACTCGGTCAATGGTAAGGCCCATTTAATATACTACTAGGATGCTCACTTACGTAGAGCAGATATGCATTGGCGTGAAATATTTACCATCAGTTGACAAGAACATGCTGAAGATGATGAAAGAAGAAGTCAAATATTTTTTCGGGCTGGACGTAGAATCTTGCCTCCGGCTTTGACAGGTAAGGGTGTATTTGGTTGATAGAGGATTTCATCGCAATTAATATCATACCACTCTCAAGGTATCTCAATATTCTTATCTAATTATCGAATAACCTTACCTCAAAACAGGTAAAACACAAACAAAAATGGACGCGCGCGCCGCCATTACGGCGGGGAAAGGAGGGGGGGGGGGTCAAGTGCGAGTCGAACTCACGCACGACAGGTTCCTTACCACCGTACAATGATAGGGATGGTGTGGAGTGAATAGTTCATATTTTACATAGCGAAATGTTGCTTACAAAGTTATTAGTGCGGCCAATTTCACACTTCAAGTACCTAATATAATACGGCATTCATAAGTTTGTATGTGGTATTGAATGAATTGTTGTATGAGAGAAACAAATATACATTTTATGCTGTTTTTAGTATGGTTGTTATAGCGGCAACAGAAATACACCATCTGTGAAAATTTCAACAAATTTCATGAGCTACAGCCTGGTGACAGATGGTTTCGTTTTTACCCTTTGGGCACGGAACCCTAAAAACGCAGCCAGCCTTCCTGCGGAGCTTGTTAATTCGCTGAAATATGAATTTGGTGTGAAATAAGTCCTGTGACGTTTCCCGTTTTGAAGTTAGAAAATTGAAGTTACCTTGTAATGAGAGTGGTATCATTGTTAACGTGAAGCATTCCTCTATCAACTAAAAACACCCTTACATCTATAAAGCCGGAGGCCGGATTCTATGATAAATTTCCTAAGAATAGCGACAGGCACAATGTCAACACTAGAAATTAGGTTGATGTATCTTTTAAAGGGCAATGTATTCGCTTTTACAACAAAATACCGACTGAGTTACAAGAATTGTCTGTAAATAAATTTAAAAATGTTGTTAAAAATCACTTATGTAAAAAAGTTTACTACAAAATATCAGATTATGTAGAAGACAAGAAAGCTTGGGAAGGTGTTTGCTCCAATTCTGTAAAAAATAACGTATAAAGCTGGAGGTTTCTAGTCGCCTCTTTGACTCCAGCATCTAAAACATTGAGGTGACGGAATTCAAATTGAGTTCTATATTTCCCTGTACTTTATACATGTGTTAGTTTAAGATTTGACATTCTCCAAATGTTACCTATGTGTTTCTTATGGAAATAAACTCTTTTTGAATTTGAATTTGAATATGTTTTAACAATATATTCGCCAAATGACGCCGTTTTCCAGGTTATTTTGGCTCTAGACAACAGAATGTGCCGTTTTTATATACACGCTACTTGAACCGGTTGTCAAGATGATGATGACGAGGTGGTCATGTCACCTATCCACCAAACCAACATTCATCAACCCTAAAACCGTCTTTTCTCCATCTTGCACCGTCCAGATGCCTAACGCAGCCCGCTGCAACCTGAACCGTCTAATCGTACTCCTACTGGTGCTGCTCTCCTTCGCTGACGTGATCCTCGGCTGCTGCCGGCGCAAGAAGCCCTGCGTGAGTCAGATGGGCATCGGAGCACCTTGTCGCCGTAGGCCGTTTAAGTAAACTGTAAGTTCTTACGTTCTTTAGGTTCATCAACATTATTAATTTATTTAATTTACATTTTTGGGGTAGGTAACAGCATTCTTAAGCATATGCCACAAATTATACTAACTAAGAAGCCAATGAGAGCCTACAACAGTTATTTTTTTAGAAGCAAAGCAATCATTTTATAGTATACTTAAAGGTATTATCGGCAGCTTGTTTCCTCTCACTGCTTTTTGTGCCGACTTTGTCAAGTCCAGATAAAAAATTAAATAAATTTTATTGGTTTTAAATAATTTTATTTTTAAAATAAAATATTAAAAAATTATAAATTATTAAGTGAATTCAATTCAATCTAGGCAATATAACGTAACATGTTATATAAAGGCACATTCATTGCTTCTGGCCCCACACTAGGATACCCTGTATCGTGGTAAGCAGAACCTGCGACAGCGACGCCACAAACTTGTCAACATCCTGGGGTATATTTTCTTCCTCCCCAGTCGGGAATCGAACCCGGGACCTCTAGCTTGGGAAGCACAACCTCGACCACAACACCAAAGAGGTCTTTATACCATGCCAAAGAGATGCCATTACGATACCATGTTTATATTTCTAGAAAACAAACAAGTCCTGATGTCCTGGTTGGAGCTCACTCTGTTTATCTGCCTCTCGCTTTTGGCGTTTTTTCTGGACCCTGTGCTGAGTTGTGGTCCGAAGCGAATCACCTGTGGCGGAGAGCCGCCCTGCAATCCCACCCCGCCCTGCCAGGCCAGACCGGTCTGCCCGCCCAGCCCGCCCTGCCAGCCCAGACCGCCGTGCCCGCCCAGACCGCCGCCGTGCCCGCCCAGACCGCTGTGCCCGCCCAGACCGCCCTGCTCGAGGTAGCTTTGGCAGGCACCGGCTACTTTACTGACCAGGTGAGCTTACGTCCACCAGCGCAACTTTGCGATGCCATTTACTACTAAGACTGTGTGCATGTGCATGAAAACTCAACTGAAGTATATATGTAATTGATATAATATATGTGATGGAAAACATCACGAAGAAACCTTCAATCTCCATAGCTACTGCTGGGGTTGTGGGCTAGTCCAATTTAACTCAAAATGGAGTGCTAGAAACTGGCTAAAACCCGGCACAACTGTGCCTTTGCCACCCCGTATGGAAAAAGGCGTGAAGCTATGTTTTGATTTGAAAGTTGAAAATTATGGAAACATTTCGGTAAGAAACGTAGTTATCGAGGTAAAATTCCGGTAACTTAGCTGAAACTATCCAAATTTAGGTAATTTTGGTAATTTTAAATAATGATAATGCTACTTAAAAATGGCAACACATATAATGATCACCAAAATATTTTTTTCCTACCCAAAATGGTAAATGAACATATCAGGGCAAAATTCTGCGATAGCTTAGGTGAAGGGTAAAGGGGGTGAGCGAAGCGAAACCCCGTTTATCCTTCCTGTTAGGTTGAACATGTAAGAACAACAAAAAATACTTAAAACATGAAACTTAAGTAGGTACACAAAACATAAAAAGAAGTTTGGTGATCATTTATCCAAACACATTTTGGTGGACATTTATCCATTCTGGCAGTCATTTCCAATTTATTGGTAGTAAAATAGGTGCGTTTTTGGTAATCGTTTAAACATAAGCCCTTAAAAATGTGTGGACATGACTGTCAGAAGACATTTCGTAGCTTTTAGTCTCCTAGATTTCGTGTTTATAGACGACATGCGCGATCAGAGCAGGGAGGATTAAATAGACGACATGCGCGATCAGAGCAGGGAGGATTAAATAGACGACATGCGCGATCAGAGCAGGGAGGATAAAATAGGGCTTAAAGTCGGTGTTTAGGGTTCCTTGCCTTAAAAAGGAAATTCGGAACCATTATAGGATCACTAGTTAGGTGTTACACTTAAGTACTTCTAAGCATCCCAAAACCAATACGTAAGATTTGTAAATGAACCTAAAATATAAACTGCAAAATTATTGAAAAACATTTCAATGACATTAATAAGATGTTACTGAGAGCCGTTCGTTTTTTTCAGTGCATACCCAATTACACAAATTTATAGTATAAGCCAGAAAAAAAAAAATTGACAATTACCAAAAAAGGAAGCTTTAAGGTAACTTTCGCTAAACTTACCTTCGAAAAGGTAACATTCGAGGTAATTTTCAACTCTACGTGTCACGGACACTCAAGTTCATGCTGTAACTGTCTATCTCTCTTTTTCTCTCTCTTTCTCTCGCCCGCAAAATGGCATCTCTGGTATGACATTTAAGCGGCAATTTACTTGAGCAGCAGAATGTACAATCGAACCAACTGAATCATGACCCACTTGCCTGATAATTCGTTTGAAACTTTCAAACTTGTAAGATCTATCGTAATGTCAGTGTCTAATCAAATGATAACAAGTTCGTTACCAAGGAAATAAACCTTCAAGCGAATTTCGACCTACTTGCATTTAAGGGGTTTAGCAAAATAAGCTTATGGTGGGTCATGATTCAGATGGTTCGATGTGCAATTTGACTCGTAAATAAAAGTAAATACCCAAAAAAAAGTTGGTTTGACAATAATATATTTCGGATTGAGGTTGGATAATTTAATAGATAGAACTGTAATTTTTGGTAGTTATGATACTGTTTTAATGAAGTGTTTCAGTGATGAGAGTTTATCGGTTTTGGTGAGGCAAAAAGAATACAACATCTTCAATTATTTTATTTTGGGATCTATTGAAATTGTAGCCGTTTCTAGTCGTCAATCATAATCAATAAGAAACTATTATTCCGTAGTTAGTATGTAGCTTATTCCTTGTGACAATCTCAGGAAACCGAGACTATTTCGACCAATACCAACCACGCTCAAAATAGTTACTTTTGATAAAAACATTAAAACAGCGACTGAGAACATCGATAAAAGCATCGATATTTACAAATAACCCCTTCAATTCCCACGCTGTCATTCTTTTCAATAAAAACATTGTTAAGGCCTTATTACCTCAATGACGTTTCACTGGCGAGTCGATGTCGAAGTTGGTTGGTTAAATCAGACACTTAATTAACTCTCTAGACCGTTAATTAAATACCGACGTTTAACCAAGTCACTAGCATTTTGATTTAAATAAAGCATCGTGGAAAACGTGTAACAATCTGTCTTACCGAAAGCCGGCGTGTTGGAAAACAAGATGACGTTACGACAACAGATTATTTGCACAGCTTCTATCAGGGTAAAACATTGCGGCCCCCATTGAAGCCCCCTTTATTCTTCGTGTTAGGTTTAACATGTAAGAATAACATAATAGTAGTTTATGTGACTGCTACATAATGGAGGGCATTAATACTCGAGAATTCGGCTCGTTTCATAATAATATCACTCGAGAGTTTTACTGCCTAATTATGTACTGTTACATACACTAGTTTATCTACAAACATATCATAAGCTCTCTTTGATGTGTTCAGGAACCGCATGTTTGACCGGCATTGTGACATTGATCATTGCTCTGCAGTTGTTTAGCTTGTTCTGGAGTACCAACTTCACAGACAAACTAGGGGCGGCACGCAGGCGGGCGTCAGCGTTCGAAATTTAAATGTCATAATTTGACAAATTTTTGTACATTATGGTAATAATGTACAAATTTTCATATAAGAAATGAGTTTTTACCAAATAGTTTTACATTATGCTGGTCTTAACGTGCGGTTTTTAGACGCAGTAAAAAGGGTTTATGATACGTGTGTAGATAAAATACTTACAACATAAACTTAAGCACACATAAAAAAATATTTATATTGTATATGTCTTGTTGCCTAGGAACGTTTAGACAACTCGTTAAACGTTTCGTTCACTCACTTGTCTGACGGAATTTTAGTGACTTCTTTAATCGTCGGTATTTATTTAACGGTCTAGAGAGTTAGTTAAGTGTGTGATTTAACCAACTAACTGCGACATCGCGACGAAGACGGTCAATTCGTTATTTGGGTTGGATAATCATTTTTAGGCTTTTATTGGTAGGAATCGAGGCAATTGCTTATCATATGAATTAAGTACCTCAACTAAGACAAACGGATTTCAAAAAGTCATAAACATAAAAAATTAAAAAAAGTTAAAAGTCAAAGTACTTTATTACTGTAGATATTAACATATACTTAGCAAACGTCATTTTTTACCTCTTCTCTACATTGGACCACTGTGGGAGAAGAAGGGCGTAGAAACTCCCACGATTGATTTTTAGATCTCTTTTAAAAATAGGTTGTGCTTAACTAATACAAATATGAAAAATTTAATTGTTATGATTAATAAGCAGGAATAAATAATTAAAACATTATTAACAGCAAGGTCTGTGTTGAGCCAGATTAACCCCATACAGTCCTGTCATTTAAGTAATCTTGAACATTGTAATATCCCTTTTTCGATAAAGTCGTAAACATTTACATGGTGGCATATACATTGCTTCTGCCCCCCACACTAGGATTCCCTGTGTCGTGGGAACCACTAAACAGCGACGTCACTCACATATAAACATCCGAGACCTGGTTTTTTTTTCTTTATCCCCAGCCGGGGATCGCACCCGGGACCTCTCGCATGGTAGGCAGAGCCACGACCGCAGCTCCACAGAGATGGTCTCCACAGATTATGGGTACCTAAAGTTGACGACCGAACCGATTGACGATTGACGAATATTTACAGTAATAAAGACATTTGATTGATTGATTGATTAATTAATTGATTGAACGTTATTGTAACTGAACCGTGATTGTCTACCTTACAACAGGGTCCAGTGGTGTTTGTGTTGACAGCGTGGGACTTGTAGCACCGGTCGGGCGACCTGTCGCCAGCCGCGATTAGCGGAATTATGCGAAATGTCGAACAACTTTGGGGAGTTCTTCTCACGGGCTAAGCTAAAGTGACAACATTGTATTTATTCACCAATTTAAAATAAAATACAAAGTCAAAACACCGCACTATGCTTCTTGGAAACGAACAACTATGGGACAACTAACTGATGAGGATGTATTGCAGACTCACTACATGGACACAGAGCTGATGCAAGAGGTGTTGGTGCTAGTGGTGACGCTGCTGCTCTCGTACCTGGAGTCGTGCGTCGGCTGCTCGTCTAGCAGGTGAGAGCGTACCTGGAGTCGTGCGTCGGCTGCTCGTCTAGCAGGTGAGAGCGTGTAGGGCGGCGTGTAGGGCGTACCTGGAGTCGTGCGTCGGCTGCTCGTCTAGCAGGTGAGAGCGTGTAGGGCGTACCTGGAGTCGTGCGTCGGCTGCTCGTCTAGCAGGTGAGAGCGTGTAGGGCGGCGTGTAGGGCGTACCTGGAGTCGTGCGTCGGCTGCTCGTCTAGCAGGTGAGAGCGTGTAGGGCGGCGTGTAGGGCGTACCTGGAGTCGTGCGTCGGCTGCTCGTCTAGCAGGTGAGAGCGTGTAGGGCGGCGTGTAGGGCGTACCTGGAGTCGTGCGTCGGCTGCTCGTCTAGCAGGTGAGAGCGTGTAGGGCGGCAGTGGCTCAGGCGACCGTAGGGCGAGATTGGGAGGGTGTCAACATATGTCTTGTAGCGGGTGTTCTACTTAGAAGTGATTTGACAGATAAACATAAATATAAACATTATGAAGATAATTTATAGAACATTTATTTAACATTAGATAACCTAAAACTTCATAAAATCCACTTTTTCACGCTTTTATTAGCTTCACCTGTATGTTTGTTTGTTTGTATGTAACCGACTCCTTTGGATTCGATTTCAACCCACTTTAAACGGACAGATTCAATTCAAACTTTGTACACTTATCAAGAATCAGCGACAATATAATAATTTCTTAAGTTTATCTCATTATCCTGATTAGGATCGCCAGGATTAATTAATTTCTCGTATTTGAGGGATTGACAATACAGTCTACTTACTTTCCGGCTCGCGCACTCGAACTAAAAAATGAAAAATAAATATATTTTAAAAAAACTAAGAAACACGCTTAAACACTTCGAACTAAAAAGTTAAAAATAATTTTTAATATAACCTCAAAACAATAATGAATAAAAAATACTATTATTATTGTGAAAAAAAAAGCGTCGGGCGCTTTATTCCATATCTTTCGTACGTCGAGCGCCCGACGCTTTTTGTTTTACAATTAATAATAGTATTTTTTATTCATTATTGTTTTAAGGTTATATTAAAAATTATTTTTTTCTTTTTAGTTCGAAGTGCTTTAAAAGCGGGTTTTTAGTTAATAATAGGGACTTTTCCAAAAGAATTGTGCCGTAAACTTCGGTTGGTTCGTACATATAAGCCTTTGCAAACTCAAACTCATGGGAAATGTTCTATTTCATCCCTTTTATTCGGAAAGTGTCGTTTTGTTCCTCGATTCCCGGAGCAAAGTAGCTCTTTTCTCCACTAGAATTTAGCGGGCGGGAATGAGATCAGAATATGAATGAATTCTTGGCTTTACGTTGCCGTTGGCAGTACGGCACGGCGCGCCGACATAATAATAATTAAAAAAACCGGTCAAATGCGAGTCTAAATCGCGCACGAAGGGTTCCGTACCACCGTTCAATGGAAGCGATGGTGTGGATTGAATAGTTTGGATTTTACACAGCAAAATATTGTTTACAAAGTTATTGGTGCGGTTACTTTCACACTCCATGTACGTAACCAGGTGCATCCATAAGTTTCTATGTGGTATTGTTGTATGGGAGCCCCCTTAAATATTTATTTTATCCTGTTTTTAGTATGTGTTGTTATAGCGGCAACAGAAATACATAATCTGTGAAAATTTCAACTCTCTAGCTAGCTAGGTTCAAGAACCTAGCTAGCTAGAGAGTTGAAATTCTATCTCAAGAGATACAGCCTGGTGACGGACGGACGGACGGACGGACGGACGGACAGCGAAGTCTTAGTAATAGGGTTCCGTTCTTACCCGTTGGGTACGGAACCCTAAAAAGACAAAAGGGCGCGAATTACGTTCAGTTCATCTGTAAACAACATTATTTTAATTTACGAAAGTTTATGAAAAATGTGTTTGTTGGTGATTGAAAATAAGTGAAGGTAATTCCCACTTTAGCCCAGAATTTATTAAAATAGAAATAACTATTGTCATACCTGTTTACTCACAAAAGCCCAGAAAATATAAATAAATCGACAACAATATCGGTCCCAATAAATTTTCAAAATTGCGCTAATGTGTCAAATATAATTAATTATAAGTTTGTAATTGGTGTTGGTATCATACATTTTTGCGTTCATATGTATTTTTTATGAATCAAACTTATTCATTAACGGGAGCAAATTATTATTTTTCCTCGGGCGAAGAACTTTGAATTCTTCGTTTACTCACGATTCTATTAAAGAATCGCTCGTTTCGCTCTAAACTCAAAATAGCTTCCTCGCCGTAAATAATTATTTGTGTCACAAGGGAGCAAAATGATATATTTACGGCGAGGGCGGTACATTGAATCCAGAGTGAAGCGAATGATTCTACGATACAATCCTAAGCGTAGCGAGGGATTCTAAGTTAGAAACCTGAGCGTAACCGAAGGATTCAAGCGTTAACGCCCATGACGAAAATAATTTTGCTCCTGAGTGACACATACAACTTTTCACACCGACTATGAGGAAAATTGAAATAAAATGTCCTAAAATTAATGAGATAAGTTTACTTTGAATTGTGGACACAGTAATTGAACAACGAAAACAAAACTTTTTTTATAATGGTGGATTGTGAAGGATTAGGGAAACGTCACGAATGAATGAATGAATGGTGCTTCTCCAGCCAGGGTTCTAAACCTGTTCCGGTCTTTCAGCCGGCATACCAGAGGGCACGAGTTTTGAGGAGGGCGGAATGACCTGCTCGATAGGAGAGGAAGGATAGTGAATTCAATCGACCGACTCTTTAGCCGTTAAACCAATAGGATAGGATATGTGGAACGGGGAGAATGTGGGATTTGGAGAGCAGCTGTTGTTTTCCTTCTATTTTCAGTTATTGTTATTAGTTGAGTTTCCTGAGTCGTGTTCTTTTGGCTTACACGTTAAGTTCTCAGTTTAGCTTTCGCTGTCTGTTTCTGGAATACGGTATATTTGGCTTTAGGCCATCCTCACTTCGTCCTTGTTATGTGATGATTCTGTCCAGTAACTGTGATCTTCACCGTAGTAGTATTTGATGTCATGCTTAAGGAAATCTTTCCAGGTATATATGAGTCGGCTGACTTTCTTTTTCCTTGCTTCGTATTTAAATACAGCGTGTAGTAGGTGTTGTTGTGGGCGTCGCAGAATATGTGTATGGTAACACATCCAGTGGTTTTCGATTCGTTTGGTTGTCGTTTTGTCCTGTAGTCAGTCATGAATTTTGTGGTGTCTTGGATAGCTTCTGGCGTTCTCAAACATGTCTATGTGGATCAAGCGTTCATATTTTCTTAGTCAAGAACTGTTTGCTTTGGTGAGGGTTGCCGCTTTTAGTCCGTATTTTATAAAGGCGCAATGACCATTTTGTAAAATCAGGCGCACTATTTTCCAGTCCATGTTGAATTTCTTTATAAAATGCATTCGGGCCTGGAATTGCATATGGCTTGCCGGCTCCTCTCCTTTATTGTGTCCTGTGAGATATTTTTATTTGGTTTACGGATCGTATTGGAACTCCGTCCAATACGATCACTTGTGGGCCCTGGTTGTTTATGGGGTCTCTTATAAGAATTTTCGTCTTTTAACTTTTAAGTTTGCCATGAGCATTTCTCCGATGATATTTGATGATTCACTTTTAGCTACTCCGCGGCATAACAACGCTGCGTCTGAACGCTCTTTCAGGCTGCAGGCGGCCCGACCCTGGAACGCACTTCCTTGCACTATAAGAGACAGTCCCACTCTTTTCTCTTTTAATAAACGTATCAAAGTGCACTACCTCTCTCTTTCGTAAAAGTTAGTGTATTTATATTATTATATGTAAAGTTTATGTATATATCGGTAATTATTTCATATTTCCTATATGTATTTTATAGGTATTTTAATTTATTCCTAGGCATTTTAGTTATAGTAATTTTTGTGCACAAGGCATTACAGGAGTTGGTATCATAAAAGGGTAGGCCTCTCTTGTAATACCAATTCCTATAATGCCTTGTTATGCTGGAAGAAATTTCTTTTTAGAGACAAGCTCGCCCTTGTACATGCATTTTCTTTTGTTGAGGTTTGTTCCTATAATTCCCTTTTTTCTGTAATTCTTTGTATCGTCTAGTCCGATGTGGGCGTTAAAGTATTAATATTTTTGCTTTGCTTGATTTCTTTTGAGTGATCTTTATAAGTTGCGAAAACGCTGCTGTTGCTCTCGTGGAAGAGCTGGGGATATGTGCGTTTATTACATATAGTGTATTAGTGGCCGATTTTATTGTGGCTACTATTTTTTCCTCGCTATATATGAAAATCTTTAAATTATATACCTTTTAATGCTAAATGTATGTAGTATAATTTAAATATAGCTAAAAGTTTTACCCCCTTGTTGATTTTCGACGCAACAAGCAAGTTACTCACTGAAAAGCACTTCTAACTTTTAGTTTACAAAAAAAACCGTGTTGATGTTGGTGTTTTTGAACAATAACAAAATAGCTTCACGCCTTTTCCCATAATGGGTGACAGAGGTGCGATTGTGCCCACTTTGAGCTAGTTATTCAATACTCCATTTTGCGTGACAGGGGGCTAGCCCATCGCCGCAGCTATGGAGTAATGAAGGTTTCCTCGCGATGTTTTCGTCCGTATAATTTACTAAAGATAAATTAATTTTCTCATTGGTACATGGTCAGGAATCGAACCTGCATCTCCTGTGTGAGAAGCAAGCGTGAAACCCATTAGACCACGGAGCTCTTTTTGAAGTATAAGTACTTCCACAGTTTTGACAACATAAGTGGCGAACAAAAATTGCCGCAAAAATTAAGAAGATAATGGTGTCAATTACTTCGTGTAACCAAGGATATCAAATAAGCCGGGTAATAGCTAGAGTGGTAACAATTATTATTTCATGTCGATGAGCACTGGGAGTTTTCGTTCATCACCAAAAGATCACGTGACATGAAGGCGATACGGAATACCAAAACAACAGAGTAGTCAGTTGGTCACTGACCTCGGTGATCACTTCTTCCTGATGTTCACTTTCATCTCTCAAAATTAGCGAATAAGCCCGCTGGATTGTCAATATAGCGAAATGTTCAAAAAAAAATGCATGGACTCATTTAATACGTTATCTATGGATGATGTCAGATGAGGGAATTTCCAAATAGGACTGCATCGTAAGATGTATAAGAATTTAGGTGAAAAAAAACACAACCTTAGTATGTACAATCGAACCATCTGAATCATGAC
Organism: Argyresthia goedartella; assembly: GCA_949825045.1. Classification (NCBI taxonomy): domain Eukaryota; kingdom Metazoa; phylum Arthropoda; class Insecta; order Lepidoptera; family Argyresthiidae; genus Argyresthia; species Argyresthia goedartella. Next base: position 23,254,125 of record OX463834.1, read on the forward strand.
CCACCATAAGCTTATTTTGCTAAACCCCTCAAATGCAAGTAGGTCGAAATTCGCTTGAAGGTTTATTTCCTTGGTAACGAACTTGTTATCATTTGATTAGACACTGACATTTTGATAGATCTTACAAGTTTGAAAGTTTCAAACGAATTATCAGGCAAAAGGGTCATGATTCAGTTGGTTCGATAGTAAATTGCGATATGGGCATCAATTTAAAAAAGCAGATCCGAACAATTATGAAAGTTAATTAATGTAGAATGTATTGTAGGGGCTATGGCGTCTTCATATATTGGAGCTGCAAGTAAAATAAGAGAACTTCGGGTTAGTAGAGTAAGATTGGGTGTGACTTGGTTAAACTTTGAATATCACTTCGGGTGCAGGCAGGGAGTTTTTCCGAGATATAAACCTCACATTTATTGAAGTTTAGCGTGAGGCCTATCTCACAAAAACGCCGTTTGATGGTGTTAAGGTCCGTTTAAGACTGAAAGGGCTGTTCCTCACAGCGTACCGTCATCAAGGTACCATAAGTTGAGTTCTGAAGTTAGCTGGGTAATGGTGGGGTGGATCGCGAGGCTAAAAATTACGGGCCCAAGGGGATCTCCCTGCTGGCATCCGACGCTCGACGCAATTTCATGATCGCTAAACATTAATTTAGAATGTGTGCCGTAGCACTGCGTTAGGTATCCTGAAATTTCCGGAAGTTCGTTTTGGATTTCCTGCAAAAGCGTACTGAGTTAAAGGCATTCCTTACGTCTAGTTTTAGTAAGACTTCGAAATTCGATTTTTCCAGAAAAGTGCGTGTGGCGTGCACCGCGGATTCACATCCGCCCCTGACGCCGAAATCAAGCTGTTTGAACTTGTGTGTTAGGCGGGTATGAAACTCGTGGCAGCAAAATTTGGACGCTAATCGCCGCAGAGAGCTCCCTACCGCTATTGGATGAATGCCGCCGTCATTTATATTTAGTGCTATTAGGTTAGCGCCGTATAAAAAGGAACGATTTCACTACATATTTTACCAACTCCTTGAGAAGAGGAATGTTTTTTTTCCAGACTATTTAAAATTAAAAATAATTACGGAAATAATCAGATGGAAATCTCGCGTCAGACGCGTTTAGTACACACCCTGGACACTGACTACACCTTGCCTGGTGGTCAACCTGGTGGTGCTTGACAGGCCCGCCAGGTCTGGTGGAGAGGGCTGCCCATCCACTGACGAACGGCGCTCAGCATGGAGTTACTTGAACCTTCGATGCGAGCACGCGCCCCAGCCGAGAGCGCAGGCGCAGCCTTATATTGTCGCCTATGTTAAAGTGTCGAAACCTTTTTTTAAATCTATAAAAATACCAAATACCATATATTTTTAGTCTATGCTTCGTTTTGATTGGGTGACAAGATCAATGGTAGCTGTAAGTGTGTTACTTTTTGCAGAAATATAATTGATAGATTCCAGATATTTTTCAAATTCTTATGTACAATTTTCTAGAATTTTAGATAAGATTTGCAGTAGAGATATAGGCCGATAATTGCCTGGATCTGTCGTTGGCCCAGATTTGTGTAAAGGTGTTTATTGACTTTAATTGGTATTGATTGAATTAGTTGACTTTAATTACTTTGAAATAAGCCTTTTAGTAATTTGTTAATGCATTGAGACAATTTATTAGATATAAGATCTAGGCCAACACTACGATTTGGATGGAGTTTGCTTGTGTTATTAGATTTTTTTTGTTCCATGTAATAAATATATAATATATTTATTACATGGTTCAAAAGACGATGTAGTAACGAAAGAGGTTGATTGTGCAGACCTCGGGAATAATTGTCGTGGAATTGTTGGGGTATTTCTTGCGCCAACAGTGGGCCTATACTGGAAAAATGTTCATTGAGTACTTGACATATTTTCTTGAGAGTTAAGTATAAGTTTAGAAATAGCGCAACTTTATTTAGGTTTATTAGTAGCTAGAGTATTGATATAAGGTTCCACATTTGCATAGGTTTGTTTCGGTATTTATTGAATTCTTTGTAATGAATCTTTAGTGTCATCTATTAGTTTATTAGATGTCTTATATTCCACCCATAGTATGTTTCTTTCCTTTATTTCCTTAATCACTTCTTTATTTATCCAATCTTCTTGCGGTGGATTCAGAATTTTCGTTTTCGTTGTTTTAATGTTTTCCCTGCAAAGTCTGATTTGTTTTTCCAATGTCTCGTAGTCTTGGTTGTCAAGCTGTGGGTATATTTCTTCAACTGATTTAAATAGCTTAGAGTTGTCCACGGCTTTGTGGTGGTAGTATATTTTGGTGGTGGCCTAAATTGTTTAATTAATGTCTTGATAGATCTGTTTGTGGTCAGAAAGTGGAGAATCGATAATTATCATGTGGACGTTGTCGTTTGTTAAATTAGTGCTTACATGGTCCAATGGATATTTTTTCGTAGTTCATGATCTCGTACAGTGTTTTTTATCAATTTTGTTCAGAAGTCCAGGACGTTTGAATAATTCCTTTTATTGTTTTGTTTGTTTGTTCTTAGTTAGCAGGTTTTTATCAAAATCTCCTTAGACAATAGCTCTCCTTCTGTGTTCTAGTTGTGGTTCATATACCTCCAGAAAGTTTCAAAATCGTCGTATCCAGGATTGTAAATAACTCCACTTTCAAAAAAAGTTTTGAAGAGAAGTTTCAGATTGTATGTCCGTTACCATTTTCCTGAAAGACTACCGGACGGATTTTCTCTTTTCGGAGCAGGTTCTTATATGTTACATGGTAGATATAAGAATAGGGGCCACTGCTCTCTGCCGAAAATGATGCAAACACATCACACAAACACTCAGTCGCCCTTCCCTTTCCAAGGTAAAAAAAAGACATGCTTAACTCTTAGAAGTGACTCAATGGGCCTTGTAAAAAAACAAAGGTACCAAACTGAGAAAACCATTTCGAGATATTTGTGTTCATAACTAAATTGCGTAATTCTCATCAAAAATACACTGACGAGCAATGAAAAAGTTCCAGTGACATAGCACAAAATTACTGCTAAACGGGAAAGGCTAGCTTAATCACGCCGTCTGCAATATTGAAGTATATTTAACAGCGCTTCAGAATATTACCAATTAAAAACGTAAATCTATTCTTATTTATTCTATCTTCTATTTCTTAGGGGATATTAAGGTGTTTGTCGGCATTTTGTGGGTGGAACTTTTTCATTGCTCGTCAATGTATTACAGGATTAAAATAAATAACATAATCTACTTCATTTGTCCTCTACGAAACTGTCAAGTAACAGCAGTTTTTTTGTCAGTCGATAATGCAAATATCACTGAACGTAAACAAATATTTATATTATAGTTTTTCTGTTTAATAATCGGAAACAACCAGTCTCAAGTACAACCGTTCCAAAACTGTGAGCAAGTAACGTCACGATGGGTGTTATTTAAAAAAATCTTCTTTGCGGCAAATACCAGGCAGGATAGGGGTGCAGGACATAACTTGCGCTGATGGGTGTTTTCTCGTCAATCTGTCAGCTGCCAGTTGAACCCACGAATTTTTTCATTATTCGACATTCGAAATACAAAAAATGAGAGGAAATATAACACCATAGTTTTTCCCAAAACAGTATTTACAAATAGTAGGTAACTGGCCACTTTGATCTCAAATATCTCCTCTATAGTTAGGAATTCCAAATTCAAATTTATACAGCTATTTACTCATGTATTTGTGTTTCTAAAATTATAATTAATTTGTTTTTTCCTAAATTGTTTTTTTTCTTGTGTCACTCAGCATACAAAATTGAAAACTTGAAATATCGCGTTATTTACGAGTATGAGTTCTACCGTGGCACCAGTGCTGCAGAAACGGCTCGAAGGATTAATGAAGTGTATGGCGACGGTGCCGCAATAGAAAACACATTGCGTTTTTGGTTCCAACGTTTTCGTTCTGGAAATTTCGACCTGCAGAACAAGCCCCATGGACGGCCGGAGACCAAAGTTGATAATGAAGATTTGAAGGCTATTGTGGAAGCGGATCCATCGCAAACCACGTCCGTTAGCTGCAGGCTGCGGTGTTAGTGATAAAACTGTTTTAATCCACTTGAAGCAAATTGGGAAGGTGAAAAATATTGAAAGGTTGGTACCTCACGAACTGAGTGAAGCAAATCAACAAACGCACGTTGACTGCTGCGTTGCATTACTCACCCGGCACAATAATGAAAGGATTTTAAATCGAATCATTACCTGTGATGAAAAGTGGATCCTGTACGATGATCGGGAGCGCTCATCGCAATGGCTGAACCCTGCCGAACCAGCCAAACCATGCCCCAAGCGAAAATTTACTCCAAAAAAGTTACTTGTGAGCGTTTGGTGGACTAGTGCTGGTGTCATTCACTACAGCTTTCTTAAATCTGGCCAGACGATTACGGCAGATATCTATTGTCAGCAACTGCAAATCATGATAGAAAAGCTAGCTGCTAAACAACCGAGGCTGGTCAATCGCTCTAGGCCACTGCAGCTTCATGATAACGCTAGACCACACACTGCACAACAGACGGCTACCATATTAGAGGAGCTTCAATTGGAATGTCTAAGACACCCACCGTACTCTCCAGACCTTGCTCCAACAGATTACCATTTTTTTCGAAATTTGGATAACTTCTTGAAAGGGAAAAAATTCAACTCCGATGGGGCAGTCCAAACCGCCTTCAAATATTTTATTGATTCCCGTCCGAATATTATTTTTTTGTAAAGGGATCGAAGAACTACCTATGAGATGGCAAAAGTGTATAGATAGCAATGGTACATACTTTGATTAAATTGATTGTTCCTCCCATGCAAAACGCCAATTTCATATGTAAGGACCAATAGTAATTAGTTTAAGGAGCAGTGGGAGACAGGACTGTAAAATGGGTTAAACCCGTGCTATGGATCTCCTGGCCACCTCCTCTCGAGGTACAGAGATGTATTAAAACAACGCTTAACTAACTTTTAACCTGTTGGCTCTGATAGGCTCTCCATACGAGAATATAAAATTATAGTCACACCCCCTGGCTCTGATAGAGAGACTTTCCATACGAGTCGATACGCATTACATTCTATCCCGCTGACCCTGATAGAGAGACTATATGGAAACTCGCGCGCCTCTTTTTTCTGACGAACTGTACTTTGACGGCCTATAAATATGTGAGACCTAAATACATAAGGTAGAGGAACACAAAATGAAACTCATTAGTTTTCAAGTAATCCCTCATTTAGCAATTTTCGCTGGCCGCCATGACACTTCGATTTTTCATCGCCATATCAAATTACATCTATCGAGTGAGCCAATGAGGTTACGGTTGGTCTCTGACACCCAAGCCAACAGCTTAAGTGAAATATGAAAAAGAGAACAGGTAGGTAATTATGAATTAGTAACATAGCAAATGGACAAAACATAAAACAAACAAACATTTTCATACAGGCACTTCATTGCTTCTGGCCCCACACTAGGGTACCCTGTGTCGTGGGAATCAGAAACAGTGACGTCGCACACATATAAACATCCCAAGAGCTGGGGATCGAACCCTAGACTTCTCACATGGTAGGCTGAGCCACACCCGCATCGCCACAGAGGTCGTAATAAAAATAAAAGAATAAAAAAAACAAACATAGTGCCACGCCTTTTTCCTTACTTCCACTCACACTTACAGTGCCTCTTCAGGCACAATTGTGCCCACTTTCAGTCAGTTATTCTCTATACTCCATTATACGTCGGACAGGAAATAATTACGCGATATCTTTTTTTCCAGATTAACCTGTGTTAATCCATCGGATACTCCGTGTCTTGAGCCAAAGACTATTAACAAAGGTAAGAGAAGGATCATCTATTTTTAATGGCCGTTGAGCTCAATTTTCCCCTTCACAAGGATTCAGTGTTAAAAGTAAAGTTTTAGAAGGAAAACATTTAACCCTTTATCGGGAAATAAGTACATTCTTTTTCGGTTTCAAGTTTTCGGCCTAGGTTATCGTACCGCGTTACGCGTACATCTCCGTAATTCGGATCTCTATGAAACTAGTGTCAATTTGGACCTGGAGAAGTATTTACATTATTAAATCGTTAAATTATGTAATCAATAGTGCAAGGTTCAAAAGATTTATATAAATTTTTCAAATTATCAATAAAATTGTATGTTTCGAAATCTACACTGATCATTATTGCGTTCAGTGGTCAAATAGTGTTTTTGCACTCAGACTGCTGCCGCGAGAAATAGATCCTCCTCAACCCTACCAATAGTTGCAGGCTTAGTGTTTTATTTCGCAAGGCCATTGCTTGAGCCATATACGCCTACGGACCTAGCAGCAAAAGCTACGCCAGGAGAAGCAGATAACAGTGGCGCCTCCCCCGGAGAACACTCGCACACATCCGCCCGACTGTGGCGCCCTCTTACGGTAGATCCACTGACGCCATCAGACCTTCATCAATATATGCTACAGGAGGCCGCTATCAAAGCGTGTTACGCCTATCGGGTTAATTTTCTGAAGACTGAGGAAAACCTAAGCTAAGGAGGGGTGCCCTAACGTTTTCCACCACCTGTGCGCTTCTGGCAAGACCATAACAGATGAAGCCATCTAAGTCTGAGTGTGCCAGGAATGCCGCAATGCACAGAAGAAGGGTGGGGGGTTAATTCCCAAAACATGTGGGTGCTTAAAAATTTAAACCGGCAAGCGTCGCGATTCGCACCAAATTCGCAGCAAAGGCTAAAACATCGCTAAATGAAAATGAAAAGATGCAAGTAGAGGAAAAATGGACAGAACTAGGAAAAAAACAGCCCCGCCGCCCAGTTTCTCTACATAGAGCAGCCGGGTCCCGTACCACATCATTAAGGGCGGTAGAGCCGAAAAAATACTTTCAACTTTGGAATATGGTATCGGGCATTGATGAAGTCTGATCTTAAGTGGAGCAATTGTGCACCTCAGGGGCATATATTGTAGAAGAGCTAGAGCTAGCGTCAAAAAGTTCATGAAAACCCCACGAAATAGGTGTATGTACCGCGCTCTAAAGTAAATGCTCATCAAAGGCCTGGCTTTCAACGCAAGGATAAAGGAATAGCTGCCATTTCACGAATATTTCGAGACCTGCAAACTCCAGGTTATTATCTCAAAACAAGCGCGAATAAGAGTCTGGAAGGCCTGGACCAGTTATTACGGGGACTGAAGATCGGGTTGGACTTTTGGCGGAGAAGCTTACTTCTGTTGGAGCAAGATCTTGTGGCTGCCACCGAGACGTTCCAGGACGCATCTGTTAGCGACGCCGTGGTGACAGACGGTGGCCACTGCGTGCTGCGCCGACACCGCAGCTTACTGCTCGCCGCCCGTCCCAGCATTTCACGTCGACGATACCGCCGTCTCGAGACGGAACTTGAAGACCTCTGGACCACCAATTTGCGTGGCACTTCGTAACTTTTATGTGTCGATCGACCCCAGCAAGATGAAGAAATATATCTCACAATAAGAGAAGGACTCTATTTATATGAACAGGTTCATACAAACCGAAAGGAAATTGGCTAGTCCCAACGGAACTATTCTAATCTTGGAGGGCTTAAATATGAATAGCTCATATGCCTCAATCTTGTTTTACTGTTGTTATTTTCTTAGTGTTTGTATGAGTCGAATGAGGTGAAGAATTCCCATGGGGTGGTGTGCTTGTCGTGGTGTTGCTGCCGGAAAGCGTATGTGGGGTAACTGTGGAATAAATTTGTCATCTTACACCCATGTGACCGTAGCGAAACGGCCAAGCCACATATTTTGACTAAGGCATACCGTAGCGAAACGGCCAAGCCACATATTTTGACTAGGCATAGAGTTTGTGAGGTTCGGGCTTTTAGAGTTAGGGCGTGTAGAGATAGAATCTTGGCTCTATATGAGATCTGATAACTGTGTCACAGTGCCAGCCTTATGGTCCCGTCTTGGTAATATTTTACATGAAAATCTTTTTGGTGGGATAAAATCATCCACATTAGAAGTGTTCAAACTTTTATCAAGGACTAACAAGTTATTGTCCCTAATTGACCGAACGAGTTGACACGTGATAACGGCCATAGGAAAAGCTTATGATTTTTTCCTCTCTAGAGAGCAAATTAGAGCTAGTGTTCCATATATTCTGTGTAAGTGCCAAAGTTTTAAAAGAATGTGCGTGAACGAAATGGCCTATTTCACAAAAACACATGAATTTATTGTCAGTATAACTGACCAGTATTTTGTTTGCCAAGTTTAAAAAACTGGCTTGATACACCTAGTGTAACTGGGCCTTTAAATAAAATAAACGATATTTCAAATACAATGCAGTCCCCAAAAAGTACTCAGTTTTGGATGTTTAGTAACCGACAACAGATTAAAAAACGCAAATAACTGGAAAATGAACTTGAAAAAGAGCCGCAAAAAAATATATGCAAATACGTTGACTATAGAAACAGTCTCGAATAGAACTTGTAAACAAATGCAGTATGTTATTATCCTGCCTGGCATCGAAAGAGGCTGCCAATACAAATTAAATTTGTTAAAATGTATGTACAAAATTATAACAACCTCTAAGCCATGGACGCCAGAATAAGCTCTGTCACAACAAGTAAATAATAATTACGAAAATTTCAAGAAGCGCCATAAAAGTAACTACCTCAGGACTATTCCGATAAAAGTAACTACCTCAGGACTATTCCGATAAAAGTAACTACCTCAGGACTATTCCGATAAAAGTAACTACCTCAGGACTATTCCGATAAAAGTAACTACCTCAGGACTATTCCGATAAAAGTAACTACCTCAGGACTATTCCGATAAAAGTAACTACCTCAGGACTATTCCGACTGCTTCATTGAATGGATCTTCTATAGCCCCACATATAATATAGGAACGCTACTTCCTGGTGGTCATACTAATTTGTCATATCAGTATGACTACGAAGATATACATGTCCTCATAGTCATACCACTGAGTAATAATATAAAGAAGTGTCCATCGCCATATAAAGCACGGTACATAGAAAAATAGTTCTTTGGTAACCACCTAGATGTCGCTCATCGTATTTTTTCATCACTAAATTATATTTTCAATCTTCACAATATCGAAGCTTTCATTGCCGACTGAAACAACGTATTTGTAATATTCGCTGTTTTTATCAGCAATATGGATGGCCGAGCGCGGTTCATCATTAGACTTTCAAGTGGTTGTTCGAGGTTAGATCTCCAGTTGAAAAATGCAAATTGCCTATTGTTTGTTTTTACGAGGTTTTATTTATTGTGCCAAAGTTTATTTTTTATTTATTTCCCGCCTTATTCATAAAACTTAACAAACCTGAAGTGGCTACCGATTCGGCTTCGACGGGACTCTCATATCCTGTGTTTCCTTTATAATATTTTATGGAACCCTCGTTACCGTAACTTCCTACGTGATCGCTTCGAATTTCTTTCTTCAAGCAGGCCTCGGAGAACTCATATGGCGTCTACGCTCAAAGCTCCAGATCGCTCCACTGCAGCCTACGAGCAGTCGATCTCTAAATATATTAAAAAACCGGCTAAAGAAGCACTATCTCTCCCTTTCCAGTTAGAGAGATATATATATATATTTGTATGTATTAGTTTATTATACGGTTTATTCGTATTTTTACGTTGTATTTAAGTAATTGTGTATGCTGTCTATTTTTAGCAATTAGGGTTATCAGAATAATATTGTTTGTAGTATATATTAGTCGTAGTAATTATAGTTTTATTGTACGCGCAGGTCTTCCCCCGCTCAACCATCACCTCTCCTACCATCTTGGTTTGCTGGAAGAAATCTCTTTTGAGAGATAAGCTCGCCTTTGTACATGTTTTTTCTATTATAAGTTATCTGTATGACTGTTTTGTGTAGTACAATAAAGAAATTACAAATTACAAACCTATGATAGCTAAAATATGCTTTGTCCTTTTCTCACAAACAAAAATATCAAAGTGACAGACAAATACAAACGAATTATAACGGCATTATAATTAAAATAGGTTTATTAGACGTTTATGAATAAGGTGGTTATAGTATAAATACTATTTTAACATATATGTATATGTTAGTAAACTATAGAGAAATATTTGGTCTAAATAGAGGGCACAATTTCATTCAATACCACACACAAACTTATAAATTACCTGATTACATACATACATACATGGAATACATGGAGTATGAAAGTAACCAATAACTTTGTAATTAACATTTTGCTATATTAAATCCAAAATATTCACGCCATACCATCCCTTCCATTGTGCGGTGGTATGGAACCCTTCGTGCGCGAGTCCTACTCGGACTTGACCATTTATCTTATTTGATGTATTTTATTTGTTTGCTTTTACGCCTGTGATAAAATTATAATAAAATACAAAATATAATAAAATAAAATAAAATATTGGAGTAGTTTTATCGAAAAGGTTTAAAATAAACTTTAAGTAAACACACATAAAAGCTTACATTAAACTCTTTAAAAAGAAGAAAATAAACTATAAATTGAATCTAACTTATCAATTAATTACATCACACAATTTATTATGATATAAAAGCTTTTTTTAAATGTTTTTTACTAAAAAGTTTATTTTCATTTTTTTTGTTATCGCTGTGTTATTGTAGCTAAATGTCTCTAAGCCTGTTCATTTAATTTAAAGCGCCATTATTGACTGGTGGTTTTCCGTTAATTTAGACAGTATAGTTCTTCAATAAGGAGATCTTCTAGTAGTTGGCTCTTAAAACATTACAATGAGGCTATGAAGAGCAATTTTTTGAGAGATCACATAATGAAATCGGGTGAAAATTAAGAAAATTCGTATGCCGTGACACCACAACGCTGTGAGGCATTGGAGAAACTCTGAAGACGTAATTAAAAAAAAAAAACTAGAACCAATAACTCATAATAATAAATAAACCTCAGAAAGACCACGGAAATTTTGATGCGATTTTTAACCTCATACAATGGTAATAAAATTCAAAACCTATAACGGGAAAATGGCATCTTAAGATGCCGTGGGTCATTGAGAGGTTAAACTCGATAGGGTTACGTCGTTTTGCTATAGAGTTCACATGGGCCAGCTTCTGGCTCCATCATCGGATCAGCTCCATGTTATCAAAATATTGTGTTGTCATCCAATTTACATATGCATGCAAATCGGAAATCGGGAAGTTGGTCAATTTTGACCCGAAAGATTCCACCCGGACAAAAATACATACATGCAGTTCCCATTTCCACCTTCTGGCTTCATCACCAGATCAGCTCCATTTTATCAAAATATTTTGCTGTCGTCCAATTTACATATGCATGCAAAGTTTCAACTCAATCGGGAAGTGGGTCAAATTTGACCCGAAAGATTTCACCCGGACAAACATATACATACATACATTAAAAGTAAAATAAAAGCTTTTAAAAACTGGTCAAGTAAGGGTCGGACTTGCAGACGAAGGGTTCCGTACCATCTTACAAGAAAACTTATGCACTTAAAAAAACAAGTTAAAAAAGTTCTAAGAACCCAGAACATAGATATTACTCAACTCTTATCAAACTAATTACGCCATCACATTGTTTCAATAAGTTGCGAAATTTACGATTATGTTTTGAATGAAATTGAGGTCTAATCTGAGTCTGGTGGCGCTAATGTAGTCTGAGTCTCTGACGCCACCTAGGGCATTATAACGTACAACAAATAGGCAGCCGTCTCTGTCTACTAACTGGAATTTTGCAAAGGGCAACCATGCTGTCTTGTACAAACACATGTGTAGCGTATCTTAGGCCATATTAAAAAGATCAGAAGATTTCGGAGCCAGTGTTAGCCGAAATGTCACCTAAGCTCATCTTGTGTGGTATGTCATTACATGAGGAACACTCTTTATGTAAGTCCAGAAATATTTTGGGCACACTTTGATTTTATGTTCAAGGGAATGTAAACATTGTAAGAATGTGGACTTTTTGGGAATGTGGTCATTATAGGGTCAAATCCATAAGTGGGTCAAATCAAGAAGTGGTAAAATCAAGAAGTGGTCAAACCAGAAGTGGTCAAACCAGAAGTGGTCAAAACCAGAAGTGGTCAAATCCAGAAATGGTCAAATCCAGAAGTGGTCTAAAGCAGAAGTGGTCAAAACCAGAAGTGGTCACCAACCGTCAAAAGGGTAAAATCAGTCCGCAGATTGCACCGTATGAGGGGAGTCGAATCTTGCTCTCGTCGCAGCCCGCTGCTGTCGCCGTCGTGATGCTTGCCGACACAAAGGGTCGCTGTCCCAACGCGACGAATTGATCCCCGAATCACTTCAACCTTTCACAACACGAAGCACTCACTCCGATGACGTGAAATCTACTTATTTCCCGACGATTGTTCCGTGCTTATTATAATTGACATTCAACCAAGCTTCCCGATGCTGGCGCCGACTTTTTTGCCATGTGCAAAAGATAACCTCTAACTCGTCATTTCGTTTCTATGCAAGTGACAGCTAGTGATGTCCCGATCACTCGCGGTCGATCCGCGCAACGAAAAACCGGTGCGTTCCGAAGCATAAATATTAAACACAAGATGTTTCAATAAATAAATCCAAAATAGGGCGTGGAAGGGGAAGAACTTCGAGGTATTTTCGACCCCATTTAACTATGTACAGCTAGGTACCTGAATTTTCTATGACTAATAGGACACAATTTAAATAGGCGAATTATTAAAATTCAGTCAATTTTAACCAATAGATTGGAAACGACAGCCGTTCAAAGTTTCGTCACGTTATCATTGATTGACTGACTCATCATCGATCATCAACATTTTAATGTACTTCTGCAGCAAACCTACAAGTTTGAAATTTAAATCAAGCGATGTCTACTGTTCTCACAGAACCACTAGTAGATAGGTGTATCGCTAGCGTCTGGCGTGTTGTTCCTGCTTGACCTACGAGCAACTTTATTTTTAGAGCCCGACTCTGTCAGATGTTGCTTAACCTGTGTGATCGTTAACGATGCGCGAGTACTGCCAGTCCACAGGCGCTTTATTCCTCAGTCAATAAAAATTATACATCGGGATATAAAAAATAAAATATTTTATAAATAAAAAAATATTTTATTTTTTATATCCCGAGATTGTAGCGAGAATTCCGGAGTATGTCCATATTACTATCTATGTTTGTCGTTAATTAACTGAAAAGCTCCACCCATTCCGATCACTGGCATTAATGTACAAAACCCGAATGGCTGAGTCGCCAGTGACCCTGCCTACGAAGCCAAGGGTCCCGGTGGGGGCAAATATTTGTTTGATGAGAACGGGTTCGAGTCCCGGTGGGGGCAAATATTTGTTTGATGAGAACGGATGTTTGTACCCTAGTCATGTTTGTTTATCTATGTAAGTATAATATTTATCTATAAAAGTATGTGTAATGTTGTCTAGTACCCAATATACAGGGAATCCTAGTTTGGGGCTAGATCAATGTGTGTAAATAGTGTTCAAGGTATTATTATTATTATTATCACCAATTAAAATTTCCTTTGCTTATGACCGGTAAGGGGTTAAATCAGAAGCTGATGATATAAGTCGGCTCGCCTTAAGGTCCATTATGTCCACATCCCATTACGTAAAATTTTCAGTCAGTTCCCATTATGACAAGTTCCCATTTCGGTTACTTCCCATATTGACAAGTTCCCAATTTCACCTCATCCAATATTGACCAATCGCTTAAGTGAGGATTTTGTCTGTTAGTCAAGAGCGAACTCCCACTCCTCTCTCTTTACTTTATAACTCCATGGGGCCTGCCCACGAGTTAAGAGGTCAAATGTAACTAAAAAGCTATACAATATGGGAAGTGTATATTGGGAATAAGGAAGCGGTCGAATTCGAATTGGGAAGTGGGCAAAATGGGAAGTGGGCAAAATGGGAAGTGGCCAAAATGAGAAGTGGCCAAAATGGAAACTTGCCAATATAAACCTAGTCCCAAAGGCCTAGACCTAAAGGAGCGATGTTACCTATAGGTGTAGGTTCCGTACATAAAAAAATCGTGTAGTTTTTTACCAACGTCTGGTTCTAGCGTACAATGCCCTACCTGAATGAGTTTGTTCTCGTGTTCATCCACATTGCGCTCTCCATGCTGGACGTGACGTTCGGCTGCAAGACTAAGAAGCGGCGCAGACGCATCGTAGACTGCTGTCACAGGAACCCCGGCTACACGCAAACGGGGATCAGAATCCCACCACGCCACAAGCCGGGCATTCCGCAATAGGTATGTACCGTGACGTATTTTCTCGAGCCCCGCAGACTTCTTATCGGCCGATAGTTCTTCCTGTGCGCACTTTCTATCGATTCGGTGTATTGCCTGATAAATAAGTCTGAATGGCTGCGCGTGCACACTTTTAAGATTGTGTAGTCAGCCGAATCAACTAAAAGAGATTATGTTCATTATACAGGATCTAACAGAAAGGAGTACTCATATTTTAGGGGGGTGTTTGGGACATCATTCTGAGCAACTTTCACTATGAAGCCGATTTGATCTGAGCAACTTTAATCTTCACTTCGCCGTGCAGTTCAAGCCGGGCGATCAACTGTCCTGTATCGAAAAGTGAAAATTAATGTTGCTCAGAACCCCATAATCCCAACCCCCTAAAATATAATATACCTATCTGTCTTACCCTGTATAAGGCAAAATATATATTCGGGTAATATATTAATTTGGAATGGGAAATATTAAACTGCACATCAATAACACTGTTTGCACAGCAAATATACTGATTTTCACAGCAAATATGAGGGCAAAATACTGCGGTAGCTTAGGTGAAGGGTAAAGGGGGTGAGCGAAGCAAAGCCCCCTTTATCCTTCCTATTAGGTTGAACATGTAAAAAAAAATATACTTAAAACAAAGTGTTTTTGCTGATCCTTTTTTGCTGTGAAAATCAGTATTTTTGATTTGCGATTAAATACTAGCCATTTGGAATGGGTCGTGTCAAAAAATCCTTCAATTATCAATCGCTGTGGATACGATGCATCCAAAACTCGGTTTTTCTTCTTGGTCCTTCGCTTTCGTTGTATAAAATCAATAACATTCGTGAACAACTTTCATTATGCTACTGCTTTCACAATTAGCAAACTGTGCTCTTGCAATCGGCTAGGTCTTGGCTGGTGATCAGCTGCCTATTTACTTAGTAAGGTCAGTGTGCGCGCTGGCAGCCCAACCAGACCAGACTATCGGCCGATAGAGCGTCTGTTGCCTATGGGTACTTTAGGCTTAGACAATAAAACTCGCCAAACCACCGCAAGTCACAAGCCCCGGCAAACGTCAATTGTATGGCGAGAGGCACAACAAACCCATGTAAGCCAGCACAAACTCATCGTTTTCAAATCATGTGCATTGGTTTTGGTCATTTTTGTTCCCTCCACCATAACAAGAATGTAGAAAGTACACACACCCTTTGCTTTCTTCAGAAATTGGCAAATGACAAGACCGATGTCAAAGGTACAATCTGTCCAAAGTAGAATCTGTCCAAAGTAGAATCTGTCCAAAGCAGAATCTGTCCAAAGAATAATCTGTACAATGTAGAATCTGTCCAAAGTAGAATCTGTCAAAAGTAGACTATGATGTCCAAAGTAGAATCTGTCCAATGTAGGCGTATATTTTTCAAAAATCGAATTTTTATTTGACGACAAAGGCTATAAACCGTGTAAGGGAACCAAATATGCCCCTGACGTTATTAGCCAATAAATACTGCCTATGTATTGGTAATAATGCTGGTTCTCTCATCTGCCAAGTTTTATGTCATAATTATTGACAGTTTCCCTGAAATGTCACTTGAAAGTTTTTAATACTTTTCTAAATATCTTGAAAACTACTGGTCCGTTTCTTTTCTGATTAACGTATGTTGTTAATGGCTTGAAGGGGAATAAATTCGCAAAAAACAAGACGTCTCTAGGTCAACATTAACTTGGTCATTTTTGATGTCAAAAATTTCAAACTTTTTTTTTGACAGTAGGTTGCTGTTCTCACGTAGCAGCTGTTATATACTATTTATCATATGGTAGGTACTTGTCGAAAATACCTCGGCCCAATGAAAAGTTGAGCTCACTTTTTCTAAATGACACGAATGTCACAATAAACGAAGATAGTGACGAAGATTAGGATTTATTTTATGTTATAGTATAATATGTATCCATTTTTTTACTTTATGACTAGTGAGAGTGATGAGGGTGGATAGGTCAATCTTATTTGGCTAGAGGTTTTACGTTTACTTTGTATTGTTGATTAATAAATACAACATTTTCATTTTAAATTGACTTTTAATGTAGATTCAAGTTAGTCAATCCCTAGAATGTACTCCATAACGGACTACGACGGCAGGTTGATTGCGTAACTCCGTACCCGGCTGTCGTACCCAGTACAGTACATTCTATCTGTCACATTTCGAGTCAAAGATGCTTCAGAATGACAATAAAATGGTACTGTACCCGGTACGGAAATGGGGGTACGGAGTTACGCAATCAACCTGCGGTACCAATGGCGTGGTGTCAACGAAGAGAACCTCAGGGTAAGCAGGAAGAGATTTTGCTCACTTTTTCTGCAATAGCCATAGAGAATGGTGCTGAAGTAGGCAAGCCGGTGGGAATCGGGTTCTTTGGACGCCTCGCCACTGATAGGTACGCTTAAATAATCTGTAGAATAATGAAGATTTATATAAAATATTAATTACAGCTACTCGAAGTACGTGTAAACCTTGGTGATGTACTAGACTGGTATATTCAAAATTAAAAAATCACCATGTTGCTCCAAGCCGATTGATTTCAGACCAATATATATTTGTACGGAAAGAGATGTCATATCAGTAAAAAAAATGGTGGGTGTCGCTGAGTCACAAGTATCAAAAAAAAAGTTTGAAATATTTGACATCAAAAATGACCAAGTTAATGTTGACCTAGAGACGTCTTGTTTTTTGCGAATTTATTCCCCTTCAAGCCATTAACAACATACGTTAATCAGAAAAGAAACGGACCAGTAGTTTTCAAGATATTTAGAAAAGTATTAAAAACTTTCAAGTGACATTTCAGGTAAACTGTCAATAATTATGACATAAAACTTGGCAGATGAGAGAACCAGCATTATTACCAATACATAGGCTGTATTTATTGGCTAATAACGTCAGGGGCATATTTGGTTCCCTTACACGGTTATAGCCTTTCCATTTGCATAATCACAAAGTTAAATGCCCGTTCGGGATGCGATTGAAGTCTGTGTTCATGAAAAGTCCTCGTCAAAACTTTGCTGCACGGAACCACAAACCTAAAACGTCATATTTTTATATTTATTATACGTTATATTTTTTGCATTTGTTTATTTTTTCAGCGCTTATTCAATTTTGATAAAATTTATATGGGACCATCTCTGAAGATAAAAAAAATATATAAAATCGGTTCGTAATTGACGGAGTAATCGCGTAACAAACACAAAATCAAACCGGTCAAGTGCGAAGACGACTTCAGACGGGTTCCACACACACACACACACACACACTCTCACACACACACACACACACACACGGAAAAACTTAAAACGACAGTCTTTTGTACGATTTTTAATTTTTTATCTACACCAAATATTTCTCTATAGTTAACTAACATATATATGGTATTATAGTATTTATCTACACACGTATCATAAACACTCTTTACTGCGTTCAAAAACCGCACGTTACGATCAGCATTATGTTAAACTACTTGGTAAAAACTCGTTTCGTATCTGGAAAACTATACATTATGGTCATTATGTGTAGTTTTTCTACATATAATGACATTCCAATTTCGAACGCCGACGCCCACCCGCGTGCCGTCCCTAGTTTGTCAGTGAAGTTGGTACTGACATTCAAATTTCGAACGCCGACGCCCGCCTGCGTGAAGTTGGTACTAAAGAACAAGCTAAACAATTGCAGAACCACAATGCCGGTCAAACATGCGGTTCCTGAACACATCAAAGAGAGCTTATGATATGTGTGTAGATAAACTAGTGTATGTAACTGTACGTAATTAGGCATTAAAACTCTCGAGTGATATTATAAACCCACTCTCGAGTTTTAATGCCCTCCATTATGCAGCAGTCACATAAACTACTATAATGATATAATATTAAATACTAGGTAAGGATATCGAAACATTGAAAAATAGTTTTGTGTATGTAGTATGCAAGTATTAAACTATGTACTTAGGTCAACGAAACTCTTTGCTCATTGAAACCGGAAGTGACAGAAATTGAGTAACTTATTTTCAGAAATAAAAACAAATATGATAAAAAACTTAATATAATTTGTTATAATTCGAATGAGCAATTATTAATCGTATATTGACAAATAACTGAGCAAAACACTCAATACTTGCAATTAAAGATCTTTTCCGATAACATCGGTAGAGTCCAATTTTCACCAATAATCAAATAAAACAAAATGGCTAAGAAAGTTGCTATACCAATAATTTATTGTATGGGTACTTCTTTTAATTCTTAAAAACCTGTTTGTTTCATTATTTGTTGTTATAGCGGCAATAGAAATATACCCTCTGTAAAAATTCAGCTCTCTGCCTAGTTCGGTTGATCCGGTAGAGCCCGGTGACGAACGGACGGGCAGACAGACGGACAGCAGGGGCTTAGTAATAGGGTCCCGTTTGGCACCCTTCGGGTACGGAACCCTAAAAAAACACTTTTTTACGTCGGTTAAAATTTTACCAAACGTTTTGGCAAATGAGTTTTCCATTCTCTTTAGTTTTGTATCTTATTTTGTAAGAAGGGCTCTGTGGTCAAATGGGTTTCACGCTTGCTTCTCACACAGGAGATGCAGCTTCGAATCCTGAGATAATTAATTTATCAATTTATTACATTATCGGACGTTCAGTGTTTCGGATGACACGTTAAGCTGTAGGTCCCGGCTACTATCGCTAAATGGTAGTAGTCGTCGCTAAACGCCTCCATCAACCCGAACTGAGCCATCGTAGTGGAGTATGGCTTAATCTTACTCGTATCCTGGTAAAGGCACTTGCCCCTCGGTGGGGACCATAATGAGCTATATTTATTGATATTTTTTTTACATTTTGCCCGCATCATCACTTCTGTTGCCTTGACGACCTCTGTGGCGCCGCGGTTGTGGCTCTGCCTACCATGCGAGAGATCCCGGGTTCGATCCCCGGCTGGGGATAAAGAAAAAAAAAAATCAGGTCTTTGATATGTGTGACGTCGCCTGTATGTAAATGCTTAGTTATAAATGCTTTTATAAGGCCGTTACAACAACAAAGAATTACCGCACGCGTTCTATATAGCGTCACGCCTTTTCTCATACGGGGTGGCAGAGGCACAACTGTGCCCACGTTACTACATATGCAGTTATTTAAGGGAAATATTAAACTGCACGTCAAAAATACTGATTTGCACAGCAAATATCAGGGCAAAATAATATAAATTCTTTTTTTAATACTATATTTTGCATGACGGGGCCAGCCCATCGCGGCAGACTTTGTTTTCCAGTGGGTTCTACGGTTTGAGGGCAAGGGTAAGAGAGTAAGAGAGTCGTATGTTTTACCAGCTGGGGTGGCAGTGGCACGGCATAGGCTTGCTAGTCACTATAATATGTGTTTCACTTACTTACAGACTTACAGACTTAGTGCCAACACGACCTATTAACCTCTTAAAACTGAGGTTAGTTCGGACGGTTCGCGATTTTTTACCTTATGCCATGGTAATAAAATTTAAATCCTGTAACGGAAAAGTGGCCTTATCTAACGCCGGTGGTATTCAAAAGGTTAATGGTGTTAAATAGTATTTACTAGTTTATGAAATTGTTTTTTACACACGAATGTTTTAATACCTAGTTATGTACAGTCGAACCAACTGAATCATGACCCATTTGCCTGATAATTCGTTTGAAACTTTCAAACTTGTAAGATCTATCGTAATGTCAGTGTCTAATCAAATGATAACAAGTTCGTTACCAAGGAAATAAACCTTCAAGCGAATTTCGACCTACTTGCATTTAAGGGGTTTAGCAAAATAAGCTTATGGTGGGTCATGATTTAGATGGTTCGATAGTACAGTTTCATACACTACTTTATCTACTCTCATACATTAGTGTTGAACCTACCATTTTCTATTCCATAAAGATCAATATAATAATACATTGATAATATATTTTTTCTCAATATTATTCTCAGTAAATATTTATATCAAATGTCATCATTTTTGAAAAATAATACGCGAAGTATCGAATTTACAGACGAGGAAAATCAAATCCATTGCTGGAGCGTTTTTAGGGTTCCGTACCCGAAGGGTGCCAAACGAGACCCTATTACTAAGCCTCCGCGTCCGTCCGTCCGTCCGTCTGTCACCAGGCTGCATCTCATGAACCGTGATAGTTAGACAGTTGAAATTTTAAAAGATGATTTATTTCTGTTGCCGCTATAACAACAAATACTAAAAAACAGAATAATATAAATATTGAAGGGGGCTCCCATACAACAATTCGTTCAATACCACATACAAACTTATGAATGCACGTAACCAGGTGCATGGAGTGTGAAAGTAGCGGCACCAATAACTTTGTAAACAACATTTTTCTATGTAAAATCCAAACTATTACTCCACACCATCCCTACCATTGTGCGGTGGTAAATAACCTTTCGTGCGCGAGTTTACATTACAACGCTCCAGCAATGTTGTATTAAAGTGCTGGAGTTATTAAATACTCTTTGATTGGATCTCTTTTATCAATCTTGGCATACCAAAGCAAGTCTCTTTGCTTAGTACAAACTGCGTTCACGTGGCAGTATAGCCATAAATGCGTGTCTTTCGGCAGAGGTGACCAATATAAAATTGGCGGCAAAGCTCAAAAGTCTTAATTTATTATTTATGTCACCGTAAGATAGTCAAAACCGGAAGTTGATAAACTAACGTTTTTTTTCTCGTAAGTTGGTCAACTATCGACACATAGTAAACTGTAGCGTACTGCTTACTATATGACGCGTAAATTGATCAACTAAAGGTTAAAACCGTTAAATAGTAAACTGGTTTAAACTTGAATTGTCTTCGTGTTAGGTTGACATGTAAGAACAAAATAAACATTAATTCTTAACCCTGTCGGTCTGGTTCACTATCTGTCGATAGTTGATCAACTTCCGCGTTAGTTTATCAACTTACTGTTTTGACTATCTTCCGGTGACATTTATATACTTACCGAACCAAATCTACCTCTGTCGTGACTCATGAATGCCCTCGCCTGCGGCTTGGCCTTCACACTCATACTCGGCCTGCAATACCTATTGCGCGGCCTTTGCAATAATGTACTAGGTATTCTTAACTTGGCCATATAAGAGCCATTTCTTTCGCCGCCTTCAAGATGTCGGGCGGAGTAAAATTTTCCTCACACTCACTGCTATCGGACATTTTTAAGCAAAAATAACAATATTTCCACGAAATTCAGTACAACAAAAGATATGAATGGCGCCAAAACCCAGCTCATCACCGCGCAAGCGCTAAAGTGGGCGCTGCCACAGACAAGTAAAACTGTAACGTAATGAAAAAATATATATTTTATAACATTATTTCGTTTGAGAAAAATTATTAATTTGATTCGATTTTATGTTTATCACAATTACTGCAGGCGCCGGGAAGGAAGGGTTTGCCGGCTGAGCTGAGAGGTATAGATGGCCGACCGTAGGGATGCCGGATATTGATACAAAGTTTGTAGATGTAGTTCTTTTCTCAAACATAATCAATGGAGACGATCCGAATGGCCGAGTCGGCAGTGACCCTGCCTACGAAGCCAAGGGTCCCGGGTTTGAGTCCCGGTGGGTGCAAATATTTGTTTGACGACAAAGGATGTTTGTACCCTAGTCATGGTTGTTTATCTATCTAAGTATTATATGTATCTATATAAGTATCTGTATCGTTGTCTAGTACCCAAGATACAGGGAATCCTAGTTTGAGGCTAGATCAATGTGTGTAAATTATATAGCTCCAAACATTTATTATATTATTATTATTATTGTAGAGCGCAGAGATTAAGGTTATGACTTGCAAAAATCGCCGTTACCCAACCGACCGTCTCTTTGAATCACTGAAACTGCTAAGCTATACATTGAAATAGCACTACAAATTCAACACAAAAAATTGCTCTTTTTACCGGAGTACCCATGGCTCCTCTCAAGAAGATTTTTTAGACTTTGTATCAGCCCCGTTAAAACATCATTTGCCCAGAAATACTCCAATTATCTACATTCCTACATTTACAATAAGATCACACAAAAACTAGATCTCAAAACGTCTACAATAAAAGAATCAAAAATTAAAGTTAGCAAATACCTCACTATCATTATGATGAAACTGATAATATTTTAAATAAACCAGTATATCTAACTTATAAAATAAATACGAATAATGAATAAATATACAAACTTCAGATGCGCTTTTAACCTTTACCCATATATTTCATATTAAAATCTTTATTATTTTCTCAACATATGTACCGATTTTTTAAAATGTTATAATTATTTTACGTATTTAAACTTCTTTAAGTACACATTAATTCATTTTAAGTCATACCTCACACACACTAAATCTAACACGTAATGAAGTTAATCAATGCAACACAATTCGCAATTTTCAGCTTATTATTATATTATTATTATTATTATTATTAGTATTATTATTATTATTATGAAATAAAAAAATACACCACTCAAAACACAAATTAAAAAATACTACTAATCCGTTCCGTGCGCCCGTTGATGACTTTGCTTTGAGCATGAAATAAAAAAGAATAACTTCCCGGCCTAGGCTAAATTTTGTAAAAAATTCCTTTTCAGTTCTCTTGAGTTGTACGGCCCGAAACGTGATACTTCCAAGCCTGTTATTTATAACGCACATAAAGTCGCCGTCAATAGAAATTGTGGACTATGTAAATAAACCGTTTTCTTGAGAAAACCTTGAGGTTCTGTCACGGAGTCTCACTGAACATTATTCCGACTCATCTAGCATCAAGTCTTGCCTGTTATTCACTGTATTTCAACATGAAATATTCAATAATCACCAGTTAATTACGGAAAATCATAGAATCAATAATCGATTCTGTACTGCGTCGAGATTGCTGTCATATTATTTTCTTATCGAAGTCTGCATTGTCTTTGAAAATTAGTGATGTACGAGTAGATTCAATATTCAAAAATATTTGAATGACTATAGTCTATTTGAATATAAACCTATTTTATTCGTGATGCTATTTTATTCCGTCATTTTGTATTAACAACGTTACTTCATAATCTGTGAGATCATAATAACATTTATCGAAACGTGTGTATGATTATATCGAGAACTGTGTGATCTTTCAGCGTTGCTCTAAAATCTTTGTGTTTTCGGTATTCTAACGACTTGGCTTCTCTTACTGAATT
The DNA here is from genome assembly GCA_949825045.1 of Argyresthia goedartella. Classification (NCBI taxonomy): domain Eukaryota; kingdom Metazoa; phylum Arthropoda; class Insecta; order Lepidoptera; family Argyresthiidae; genus Argyresthia; species Argyresthia goedartella. Next base: position 23,277,514 of record OX463834.1, read on the forward strand.
TATTGTAATAGCATTGTGATTTGGATAGTGTTTTACCTTGAAACAACGACGGACTACGGATTCTGATACTGCCAAGTGGATTATCAACTATTACGACCAAAATAACTTCAAAATGAGTGAACCTGTTTCGACACCGCTTCGAAAAATAATGATTCAGACGCCTGAAAGTGATGCTATGCCATGAACGTCTGAAATGTCAGCACATCAAGGAAGGCAAAGACTGAAACACAATACTCCTCAAATGACAAAAACGAAAAAAAGGTCGCGATAAATGTCTACAAATATGTTGAAAAAACTCTCACAACCTAACCGTATAAAAAGGATGTGCTGCCCATTGTAGCGGAAATAACTGGAGCATCGGAACGTACAATTGACAATCTTATAAGATTCTATGAGAAAACGGGAAATATTTCGAAGTTAAAAGAGAGACCTGCAAATCGATCTATAATTGATCAGTTTGATGATTTCGTCTTGTCTGCTAATCGACGCAAAATACATCAATTTTATTTTGATGGTGAACTGCCTACAGTGCAGTGATGAAAAAAATTAAATTTAATCATGTTAAGAGAGCACGCAAGAGCATCATGATAGACAGACCTGATCTCCAAATATGGAGACAAAAATATCCGTAGCAGATCGCCGAAATCAAAGCGAATCTCATAGCTAAAGTGGAAAAAGCAAAAATATAAAAAAATGAGTTTTCAGCATCGAAAAATGTGAAAGTTTTGCGCCTTCCACCATATCATTGCGAGCTTAACCCGATATAACTAATATGGGCGCAAGTAAAAGGTTACGTTGGAAGGAACAACAAAACATACAAAATGGACGATGTGAAGATTTTGTTGAACCACGGTTTGGCGCGGATCGGGGCAGAACAGTGGGCGAAATGTGTTCTTTCATTTTTTTTTCTACTTTTAGTACATGTAATAAAAATAAAAATTAAAGAACTGGATGGGATAATAGATACGGTTACCGAAACTGTGACGGAACCATTTATAATTAACGAGGGCGATTCGACTAGCGATTCATCAGAATATTTTAGCGATGAATCAAATAAAGAAAATTAACTAAGCACCTAACATATTTTAATCACATACCCATCTCTAGATAGTTCACTTATTCATAGACAAAGACAACTTTGTTCACATAATCCACAATTTCTATTGACGGCGACACATTTCATTGCATGTTTGACAAAAGTATTTTATAAAGGATTTGAAGTCGATATAAATTCGTTGTGAAGTTTTTAATTCGAATGATAACGAGAATAGATAAAAATAAAGAACATTTATCAATCAGAATTTAATCAAGTGGAAAATAAAACTGGCAGCAAAAAGCGATCTCGGTGAAAAAATAAGCTGCTGAAAATATGAAGATTAGCAAATTTTACGAATGGTAAATTTTCCGAATGAAAATATTTCTTATAGGAACATTCGATTTTGGAAAAACGTATGCCATCCTCAGCCCACATCAACCCACTGTGTATAGCGCCAATCCTCTCGTTCGTGTGCTGATAATCCAGCGAGATCCTGTCGCCTGAGTTTCTTAACTCCGGTATTTGACATTGTAGTAGGCAATAGCGTTAATAATAGTCGTAGACCTGAGAATTCTTATCATTTCCAGCCTGCCTAACTTGTTATGAGCTACTTGAAAGAGTTTATGCTTGTCTTTATCCGCATTTTGCTTTCCATGCTTGACATCAAAAATCAATCAACAAGTTGCCCAGCCAGCTGAAATAAAAGAATACCCTATGAACTATAGTGGAGAGATAAACAACGATAACATGGCGCGCAAATTAAAATACCCTCTCGGCACTTTAGGTCCTATTACCGGAATGTCCAGTCGGTCTGTTAAGCGTCCACTCTTCCCTGAATTTCCACTTCCTTGAATGTCCACTTCCCTGAAGGTCCACTTACCTAAATGTCCCATTCCCTAAATGTCCCATTTCCTGAATGTCCCATTCCCTTCCATTTTGGACCAAGTGCTTGGCTGATTTGTATGGGGGAGTGGAAAATAAAATTGCTCTGATCATATTGGTTTCATATTGTTCATTTTCAAATAAACAATTTTGAATTTTTGAATACGTCATGCATACATTTTCGTAACCAGACTTTTTTAACCAGTTACGAACATGTTTTTTTCCATATGTGTAACTGAGTTACGAAAAAGTAATAATTTTTCTACATTCGTAACCGAATTATATTCCATTGTTGTAACCATAGTAACACTTAAAAAAAATATAAGTTTCTCAGATGGGATGGTAGTGGCACAACATTACATAAGGTATACACAATTCATTATTTTTTGATGCAAAAGACAGCATCGACTCGCAATACTCTTGGCCCTTCCTGTTGAAATTAAGAAAATTTTCTTCAAAAATCTGTTTACATATATCCATTATGGAGAGCATCTCATTTATCATTTGTCATCATTTATCATTTGTCATCATTTATCATTTGCCGTACAGTTATGCTGGCTTTCACGTATTTCATTGTTGACTTGCACTTAATTGTCGCAGAATATTCTGAACGCATCCAAAACCTCCATATTGTAGTCCATATGCTATTCTTCAGGTGAAAATTATACTTGAAACTATTTCTCAATAGAGAGGTCTTGCCCTTCCGGCTTGTCACGAACTGGATATCGTTATTCTCATTCATTGTAAAATCTTATTTGGGCATACATTGATATAAATATTTTAATGTACGCCCAAATAAGATTTTACTTTTTCGAGCACAAAATAACACGATGACACAAGAACACAATGATATAATTCATTATATTATTGATAATTTCAAGTAATACTTAGAAAATAAAAAGAGGTTGCACTATATTAGTAAGTAGGCAACGTAAGTAGGGCATAGGCATCGGAAAATCGGACTCTAAACTCTCGACAAATATCAATATTAATACAAAAAAACAGCAGGGTTGAGTGGACCTTCCGGGAAGTAGAAAGGTACTGGACATTCAGGGAAGTGGACATTCCGGGAAGTGGACATTGAGGGAAGTGGATCTTCAGGGAATGGACGCTCAGGGAAATGGGACTTAAGGGCTGAATATAGGCCAATGGCATTGGGAATTAGACAAAGAAAACAAATACCCGTCGCATCGCGTCGAAGCAGACTGACGCATGCTCCCGCGCAGAGCCCCGCGGGGCAGCCCGAGCTCCGAGACCAAGAAAATTATAGAAAATATTACTAAACTCCTGTAATAATAACATTAAAAATAAAATAAAACAACCAAAAAATTTCCATTTTTTTACCTATTTTTGCGTGTAAGTTTCATATAGGAAACTGATTTCGTCTCCGAGCGCTTGTTCATTTAGTTGAATAATAATGCATTGCGAAAAATATTTTTAAGTATTAAATATAACAGATATCCGGTAATTTTAAAAGTCCATTCTTATCTCTAATAGACCTTTTATAACATATATTTATCCTACATTTTTATGTTGTCTAGTTTAGCCTAGAATTGAAGCTAAAAATGCATTTCTGGCCATATTTAATGGACCGACAGGACATTCCGGCAATAGGTGCCGAGAGGGAAAATACAAATGACTTACGAAAAATGACAAGGTTAAAGTCCTATTGCAGGCGCGCGCCAATTTATACTTGTTCCATTGAAATTATTTATATCGTGCAGTACAGTAAATAAATGGTGAACTTTGTTAGGGATAATAGGTGAAACTGTGTAAATAATTAAATAAACAAAAATCTTAGAAGGCATTCATGGTAGCCGGTTGATGACCCCAAATAAATCAAACCTTATCCTTTTTCAGAGAAATTTCCTCCACATGAGGTTGGTACAGCAACGCACAAGTAGGGTTCGCGATCATTGTGATATCAATGTTGATGCTGGCTTTGGCTACATGTCGAAGATTCCAACCGAAGAGAATCCTCAGACCAATCCTCAGGCCTCAACCGACACGAATCCTCAGGCCGATCCTCAGGCCTCAACCGAAACGACGACTCAGGCCGAAACGAAGGCCAATCCTGAGGCCGAAGTCACTCCTCGGGCCGCAGTGACTCCGGAAGAAAGTAAACCTACCACGTCGCCGAAGACAGAGGACATAAAAGAAGATCCTATGAAATATAGTATACATAAGGAATATTCGTATCATAACAGAAAATAACATATGATTAACGGTGAAAGAAGACGTTTTATACATGTAAGAAGTTTCAAGATTTTACTAACTTTTATACTTACGTTGTTTACCTACCACTATGTGGGGGGGCCGATATGAGTCTTCTCCATGGCTGCCAATTTGATCTCCGAATATGTATACAGTGTCCGGCAGTTACTAATGCACAAAGTATAGTAGCTTCATCGCTTTCGCACACGTGAGTCAGTGCTTCGTGCGACAGAGATGACGCTACTATACTAAGTGCTTTCTTAACTGCCCTGCACTGTACCACAGATTACTAAATACCCTGTTTCCCGGGCTTCTGCCAGCACCGCCCTCTTGCATGGGGTCCATGCGACCACTTAGGGAAGTGATAATGTAACCGATTTTCCCTATTTATAACTCTGATCTCGTTCTCTTTCCGCAGAGATTTACGCTAGCTGTGGCGTCATCACACCTCAAACATACTACAGGAAAATCTACTAAGTGGTGAGAAGCAACTTAATGATTTAATGTTTTTTTAATGCAGCCTGCGGCACTGGCACTCAAAATAACTGTTAAATGTGAGCACAGTACCTCTGCCACCACGTATGTAATAGAGCATGACGCTGTTAAGTAATGGCATCGAAAGTGTCTGGCAGGTTTTTTTTTTTACAGTTTTAATGAAAACCGTACACGATACATGTAAAGTTTGTAAGATTGAAATGATCCTTGATTAATTTTACTGTAGGTAAATGTATCGTGCACAGAAATGCGATATTATTACGGTAGATGCTCACACTACTAATAGAAACACTATTAGACTATTACACGAGTTTATTCCATTGCAATAGTATGTTCACAACTCAGGTTTTATCAATTTTTGGTTCCAGTCAGATTTTGCCTGAACACATTTTTAGACGATAGATGGCACAAAGCTAGATACAAAAACAGAATGAAAAGCAGGTGGCAGGTTAAAAGAAGAAATTACCATTGACAATTTTTCAAATTAATAACCTAATTTTAATAGCTAATTCGAAAGTTGGTCGAGAGCTTAAGAGATTTTCATTTGCCAAAATTTTGATTTTTCTTATTTAAATAAATTTCTGTCTCGAGTTAAGTTGTAAGTTGGCATAATGGACCATGTTACCCTTGCCAGAACATAAAAAAAATGTTATTGTCAAGGCTTTGTCTTTGCCTGTCCCAGAAAGTAAAAATAAAACAAAGGCTAGCCATTAATTAGGAGAGAGAGAAGAAACTTAAAACAAAGGCTGCGTTCGGTTTGAACGTCTCAGTTGACGCCCAAAGAGTATATAATTACTACGTAAGAAGAGTCGGGACTTCCGTATATCTGAATAACCCGTAATATGCACTACAAACGAGTACCAATACTACAGAAATGACGATAACAACAATGCTGCCAACCTAAGTAAAAATGTAGGGATGTACCGTAGAAGAAATACATTTTATTGATATCGATGTTTTTATATGTCTTGCCGTAAAAATTGTTATGAATAAGGCCTATTCCGAGACTAAAAATATATTTTGAGGGCTGTTAATAATCTTAATGAGATGGTTTTGCAATAACACATTTTTAATTTTAACAGCTCTCAAAATAAAATTGAAGCCATTTTATGGTAAAATAAAAAGCATTCTGCTCATTTTGTTTGATATAGGAAAAGAAATTCTGTGAGCCGTTGGAGATATTTCATAAATTGCCAAAGCCAAGGTTTTCTCATTAGAAATCCAGCGATTTCCTTGTGGGACTCTGTTCTTGAGTAGATGACTCTGTAAGAAAAGAAAATTACTTGCAAGTGGTTCAGTTATTTAAATATTAAGAGGGGTGAGATGAAATTCGGCTTTCAATGGGCAACCTCAATTTATTTATACCTGGCATCTACTTTGACTTTTTATATTTCTTCAGAATTAGTATTATCTTAGCAACTCGGACCACTTTTTAGAAATACCAAACTTTGAAAACTCTTATATGACAAATGAATAGATCACTAAGCTTGTTTAAAAACATGTCCAAAAATGCATGCAAGTCTGCAGCGGTGGTTCCAGAGTATAACAAATAATTTAAAACAAAAACAGGTCATCGGAGTCCAAACGTGACACCAGCTGTTCGGCAGATATGGGGAAAAATATTAAGTGTATGACATCAAACCCTTTTCTTAGAGTGCATGTGATGTGAAATTAGTACACATACCAAAAAAAACCTACAGAATATAAAAAACGTATGATCGCGATAGTATCGATAATGGGACTATTTTTCATAAAAAAGCGCTGTCTAAGTACCACAACGCGGTATTTGTGTGTATAACTGAAGAAATATAATGCAATATATTTAAAAAAAATAAACAGAAATTTATTTTTTAAGGTTTTCATAAGTTTCGGAGACCTTGCTTATCGACACTCACCCATCACTATTCAATTTTCAAATTCAGGTAACAAAGGTGTACTGACTTTTCAGTTTCTTCATTTATTACAAAAGGGTAAGAACAATATAGATGTACTTACGGAGTCTCAGCCAAAGGAAATTTGGCCACAAATAAATCGTTTTTCACCATCATTTCGACCGCTTCGCACTCCACACATCTCACACTTTTTATAGTGCATTGCGTGATGCAAATATCCGTTATATTTACCAAAAACACAATAGTATGAAACATAAAGCACTTATTAGATAACTGTAACACAGTTAAATATCTTTAACAATCAGAGCAATGCGTTTTCCAAACAAATAACTCACCGCATGACTTCATGACAACAGAATTTGACATTGACAGAGAGAAAGAAACCGAAAGAGTAAGAATGTTTCGCCATTTCAATTTGCGCAATTTTCATACATTTTTGTATTTATCCAGGAATCGAACCGACTAAAATTCGACAAAACATTATCCTGTACTTTTATGGCGTCAATCGACAGGGTCAATCATCATCTCTCTAACAAACATAGTAAATTAAATGAAAGGAAAACCATGAAAGACAGGATAAGTCACTTTTACTCAAGGATCCATCAGATAGGTACTGTAAGGTTCGATATGTATGACTACGTTGCTTTGCTATTTTGAAAAAAAATATTAATTTAGCCATTCAGCGAAATGTAAATATATGTTCTGGATAGGAAGTAAAAAAAACTTTGCAAACCAGCATACCAGAAAACTTCAGGATTAAAAAAAAAACAAAAAAAAACGGCCAAATGCGAGATTGACTTATGGGTTAAGAATAAATCACCTGTAATTTTTTTGATGGATCTACTAATTTACGGTTTTCGGATTTTCGCCTTTACATTCTTCTGCTATAAGACCTTGCATCTTGCCAAATATCATGATTCTAGGTCAACGGGAAGCACCCTATACCTAGGTTTTGATTCCCTTGTGTTTATCAAGCAAAGTCAGCAATGCGGCGAATAAAAGCGGATTGCGATATATTTTGGTTGCGTTTACCTAGAACTTTGATTTTTGCACAGATTTAATGGACCACACTCCTTAGTAGTATGATAAAGCCAATTTAATGGAATGGAATTTATCAGGGATTATTTCGTTCTTACACATTTTTCATGTCTCTGTAAAAATAGCGCTTCGGGACACTTTCGAGGCCGCGGGGAGGTGACGCACACCCTGGATCTACATAAATAGCCTTGCTCTATAACCTACATATCCCTATAGATAAAACTGCATTAACTTTTATATTTTTTGCTGAATTTCTCCCCTTTTGATCTAGTTACCTTAAATGCGGAATGCCAATGATGACATTGTATCTTTGACGATGGTAATGTAATGTAATGTTCTTCTTCTTATTGTGCCTCTCTTCTACTGGAGGTTGGCGGTCAGCTCCTCATATTCCTTCTTGTTCATCGCCAAGCGCATCAGCTGTTCTACGCTGGCCACTCCCGTCCATTCTCTGATGTTGCGGAGCCACGATTTCCTCCTTCTGCCAGCGCGTCTTTTCCCCTCGACCTTGCCCATCGTACCGTTAGTGTCGAAGCACATGTACCAAGTAACTTGTTTTCGTCTTTTTAATGATCAAAGTGAGTTCTCGGGATCGTTTGGCGCGCCGTAGAACTTCTTCATTCGTGACCCAGCTTATTCTCAGCATTCTTCGGTAACACCACATTTCAAAGGCGTCCAGTTTCTTAATGGTTGCCTCCTTCAAGATCCAAGCTTCGCAACCATACATAACAACTTGCCCGATGTAACATTGAAGTATCCTACTTCAGAGGTGTAGACTGATTTCTTTGTTGCATAGTACCTTTCTCATTTTGTTGAAAGACGCACGAGCAATTTCGATTCGGACCCTTACTTCAGTTTCGGACTCCCATGCTTCAGTCACCCATGTGCCTAGGTACTTGTATTTAGTGACTCTCTCCAAGTAGTACCTGATTTTTGCCACCGTGATTTTTGGGTTCAAGTCTTCTTTTCTGGAAACCACCGTAAACTTAGTTTTGGCGAGGTTCATTGATAGCCCCGCTTTTTGGCTGTTCTCAAGGACGTGGTGAACTTATACTCTATAGATCTTCAGGTGTTGTTGCTACTAGAGCGGTATCATCGGCAATGTAATGTAGATGTCATGTATTTCTAGAGCCGACTAGAATTACACTTACCAGCCAAACTTGCTTAGATAACGTTTTTTGTGACTGTGCATTCACAAGTAAAAATGTAATTAACAGCTTACCCTCCGATCACAGTGGTCAAACAGGTTCATTCCCAATTGCCAGTAAAATAGGACTGATCCATCATTTTATAGGCCATTTTACATCCCAAAGACTAGAGACGTATATGAAAAAGTTAGATATAAATTTGCCTGTACCAGATTTTGATGAACAACAAAATCTATTCTGACTTCTTCAACATTATTCAAACATAATTCAATATAGTTTATAAATCAAAGAATGTCTGTGCCATCAACGGTAAATCTAAATTTAATGGGCAACATTTGGAATTCGTATAAGTAGAGCTATCTTGTATGACCTTTATGAACAAAAAACCCATAACTTTGATATAAAATTTCATGACTATGTTAAAAAATATTCCAAAACTTTCAAGTTGGTTTGTAGAACTGCAAAAACTTTACACATTAATAGAAAAATTCAAAATTCAAATAATAGAATGAAAATGGTTTGGCAAATCATAAACCGTGAAACTGGCAAAGTTACACCAAGGGACAATGATTTCTGCTTAAAGATAGGTGATCATGTTGTTAAATCCAACGCTGAGGTAGTTCGAGCTTTTGAAATATTCTTCACCAATGTACCCTTACTCACAACAGAGCGTCTAAATTTATCTCCATATGAAGTAGACTTTATTAAAAAATAATACTAGCATCAGTAATGTAGAATTGAAATTTCATCATGTATATCCCCAGGATATTGTCAAAACGTATAGATTACTTAACTTAAAAAATACTGAAGACCTGTGGGTGTATATCAGTCAGTCATTGGTTCAATAATACCAGTTATAGCCCCATACCTACCTTATATATTTAATAAATGTGTTGACGATGGAGCTTTCCCAAACGTCATGAAACACAGTAAACTGATACCTCTGTTCAAGTCGGGAAACAAGGGTGATCCTTCAAATTTCAGACCAATATCTGTTCTTCCAGCACTAAGCAAAATTTTTGAAAAGATTATACTCAATCAAATGCTCTCACACTTCCACCGTACAAACCAACTCCACGCCAAACAATACGGTTTCACTAGGGTTAAATCGACTACGGATGCAGGTATTACTCTAATATCTCATATTTATTCTGCACGGGAGGCCGCACAGGATGCTATATTTGGATGGAGTTTTTTGCGATCTGTCGAAGGCATTTGATTGTGTTCATCATAACAGTCTACTAATGAAATTAAATAATTAGGGAGTTAGAAATAAAGCGTTGAATCTACTAAGATCATTCCTAAGCAATATAATTCAACAGGCAGATGTCAACAGTGTTAAATCTGATGGATCGGGAGTAAAAATTGGCGTTCCACAAGGTTCCATATTAGGCTCTTTCTTGTTCCTGGTATATATTAACGATCTGCCTTTCATGGTGGAGAAATTTACTGATATAGTGTTATTTGCCGATGACACTTCACTGGTCTTCAGAATTGAAAAACCAAAAAGAAGATTTTGATGTTGTTAATGGAGTATTGTCTTTAACCTTGAATTGGTTTACAGTTAATAATTTATTGTTAAATGCTGGTAAAACCAAATGTATCAAATTCTCACTTTCAAATGTCAGGCAAGTTGAGATCAGTTTGGTGTTAGTCAGCAGCATGTTAGAATTAGTAAATGACACGAAGTTTCTTGGAATAAACATTGATAGCAAATTACAGTGGGGACCCCACATAGATAAATTGGCTGGTAAATTAAGTTCTGCGGCTCACGTTGTTAGGAACATCGGACAAAACACGGATGTGACTACATCTAGGCTAGTATATTTTAATTTCTTTCATAGTGTCATGTCCTATGGTATCTTGTTGTGGGGGAAAGCAGCGGATATTCAAACTATTTTTATTTTACAGTACAGAGCTATTCGAGCAATTTTTTATTTTTTTTTATTTATTTATTTATATACATACATGCTTGTGACATCACAGTAAAAACCAAAGCGACACAAACAGACAGTACATATAAGGACAAAAAAGCTATAAATAAATCTTATCTATAACACAGACAATAAGTGGCGACCCTTGCGAATCCCGTCAAAGAATATTGTAACAGGTCCACCTCGGTTCTCTGTTATATCATTAAAGAGAGCGAGAGCCCTCATCACAGGTGCCTCCCGCAGCATCCCCGTCCTCGCCAGCGGGATGTAGAACAACTTATGGTTCCTTGCTCGGAGGTAGTTGTTCGGCACATACAGTCCCAACCTCGCCAACACTAGAGGGTTTTCGAGCATTCCTCGGAAAACCTTAAATACATAAGAAGAAAGTGCGAGGCCCCTCCTCACCCCCAGCTCATTGTAACCAACCATGCCCAACACGAACAGGGTTGGATACATAAGCGGGAAGAGAGGATAGACTCCGTACAGCTTCAGATATAAGTACCTAACAAATCGGTTTTGCACTTTCTCCACCATGACGCTATATTTCGCTTCATGTGGGTGCCAGATAATCGCACTACTTTCTAGTTTGCTTCTAACCAAAGCATTGTATAGGGCACTTATAGTTTCAATGCTCCTAAACTCTCTTGATTGTCTCATTTCAAATCCAAGCTTTTTAAATGCTTGCTTAGTGACATCTACAATGTGATTACAAAACGATAAATCAGTGGCCATACGCACTCCAAGATCTTTGACCTCTCTTACCCGCGTCATTTCTGCCCCATCTACCGAGTACTTATGGTGGAAAGGCTCGCGTACGCGGGTGTAAGACATCAACGCGCACTTCCCAACATTGAAGAACAGTTTGTTGTGTTTGCTCCACTCAACCACACGATCTATATCTCTCTGCAGCTTTTCGCAATCCGAGATGTCCCTTACTTCCAGGAATAACTTGAGGTCATCCGCAAACAAGAGACAGACAGCGTCCTTAATGACCTTCGGAAGGTCATTAATCATAATAATAAATTCTAAAGGCCCCAAGTTACTGCCCTGACTAACGCCAGAAAATGTGAAATACGGCTCTGATTTAGAACCCGCGTATTCCACATACTGTGTTCTGTGCTTAAGATAGCTCACAAAAAGCCGCATAAGTTGGGGAGTAAAGCCGACCCCACTTAACTTCTCCAGAAGGACGTCGTTGTCCACTGTATCAAAAGCCTTTCTAAAGTCGAAGTAAGCGACATCTACTTGCCCCCGCGCATCAAGTGGAGGCGTCACGTAAGACACAAAACACAGAAGGTTAGAGGCGGTGTTACGGCCTGGTCGGAACTCGTGCTGTGCGTCCGAAACCTGGTCCCTCATCTGGAGGTATATACTACGTTGTAACACCGACTCAAAGACCTTTGCAAACGTGGACAGAACCGCTACTGGTCTGTAGCCAGTGACATCCGACCCTGTTTCACCTTTTGGCACTGGAATAACTCTCGTAATCTTCCAGACATCGGGATATTCAGAGCTTTCCAGACACAGGTTGAAGAGGTAGAGCAACGGTCTCAGTCCCTAACTAAATAAGGTGGTATGCCATCAGGGCCAACGGAGTGCTTTGGCTTTAGCTGAGTCAGGGCAGCACGCACATCTCTGAGTGTGAGCTGTGCGACGTGCACCCGGGCGCTCCCACTCCCTTTCAAAGCCGCCTCCGCGTCCAACCGCGGTGGCACCTCAGCGTAGACAGACTCGAAATATCTCGCGAACTCTTGTGCACATACCTCGTCGGCTATAGCAACGCCATTCTTGGTGACACGGGTTGGACTACTACGTTTAGAACGTTTGTTTTTGACGTAGCTCCAGAATTATTTCGGATCCTTTGTAAGTTGAGCTTGAACTCTTGCTAGGAACTGGTCATGCCTCATAACAATTTTGCTCTTGATGAGGGCTCTTCTTTTAGAGAACGTTTCATAATCACACTGAGACTTACTAGCTTTATACTTTTTGTGAAGACTAGCTTTAAGTTTAATGTCGCGTATTAAGTCCGCCGTGTACCATTCCGGATAACAGTATCTGGTAGAGTACCCGGTTCTACGCTTTTTTCTTGGAGTGCAATTATCTAATAAATTTATCATGGTTGTATACAAGCACTGCACCGCCCCCTCTACATCCTTTGAAGCATATGGAGGTGCCCAGTCTGCGGTCATCAGAGAGCTATATAGGAGAGGAAAGTCGGCCTTGCGAAAGTTCCACCGCAGCCTGTGCTCAGAATTACCTAGATCCGGTGGTGACACCTGCTTCCCAGATTCGTCAACAGTAGAGTTTAGCACTATATTGCTCCAGACACTGACGGCCAAGGGCGGATGCTGTGGGTCTACCTTTGGGACAAGTGAGTCGCTCTCCAACTCTACCTTGACGTCGCTCTCACCCAGCATTGATATAACTAAGTCCAGTGTTCTACCATTACAGTTCTCGACAAAGTTTCTTTGACGGAACTCGCAGAAGGTCATAAAATATTCAAAATAACTTATAGTATCTATAGTTGCAGAGTACAAATTAAAATCGCCTAAAACTAATACATTATCATATTTAACACATATATTCTCAATTATATTCAACATTTGTACATATTCATTATGTTTTGAATTTGGCGGTATATAAACTACAATGCACGTTAATAAGGACTTATTATGCTGATGCACAGTCGCAGAAACCATTTCAAAAGGAGCGGCGTCGATGTTTATACCATCTTGGAACGGAATCGCTTTCAGCTGCAGTGTAGGTTTTGCGACCAGCAAAACTCCTCCGTGTTTGCGCCCATCCATCCTGTCACCTCGCAACAATGTGTATCCATCAGGAACAAGCTCTCCATCGTGAACAGTATCATTAATGCCTGATTCTGTTACCGCAATCAAGTCCACATTGGCGGCTAACACGCTAGTATAAAAGCTGTTCAGTTTAGTGCGCAATCCCCTGGTATTTTGGTAGCAGATTGTCACCAAATCCCCACCTTTGGGCCTACCAGTGCTACTTCCGTGAGTCTTTTCTCGGCCAAATTCCTCGAAAGGGTATCCATGACTTCACCCTAGCATTCTCAGGCCACATGTTGACAGAAAAACATTTATCATACAAATCAGCCGGGACGCCTATTTTATACGACTTATAGTCGCCCCTCGGCGTCAGTTCATCTACGGTTCCGGTTTCTGGAGCACACACTTACTGGAGATATGCCTGAACGTCTTCCAATCCCGACCTCATATTCCATAAGTATCTGCGGCGCTCGACGGCTTGCAATGTGGTGACACTCGGTCCCGCTAGACAGCACAAGGATTGCGGATGACGTGTTTTTTTCCGGACCTCTGTCCATCCTTCTCCGTCTTCTGGTTCATTTAACGTATTCGCATTTTTGGCACCTCAGACGAGTTTGAAAGAAAGAAAGAAAGAAAGCCATTTTTTTTCCACAATCTTGGGTCTTTCTACAGCTTTGGACGCTAAAGTACTTCCGGTGCTAGTTTTGGCCTTCATCCCCGTCAGTGTCAATTGCTGGTTCGTAGCAGATGGTTGCGTTACCATGTAAACTGGAGTCTTCTGTACCGCATTTAGAGCTCTACCTCCAAGAGTCTCTAACTTTGATTCTACCAGTTCCGTCCGGGAAATCAAGGTGTTCATTTTAGAACCGAAACCTGCCACGGATTCCAGTACGTTTTTTAACATTGCCGTTATGTCAGCAACCTCTTGATGAAATTTCCTGATTTCCGCATTAATTTCTAAATACTCAACCGAGCGGTAATCCGCGTCTGCCAGGGGTTTTATGACTTTACACCTTGTAGCTACGGCAGCTGATCGCGTTTTAGAAGTGCCTACGGGTGTTAGAGTATTGTCGCCCCCCCTTTTCATAGAAATACGACACTCTGGACAAACCCACTCATCAGTTTCTTCCCTAGTCATGCTGCGTGTAGTTGTGGTGGTGCAAGCAAGGTGAAATAAGTTGGGACAGCTTGCCATCTTGCAGCGCAGATGGTCCTCGTCTGCTTCAAAATCTGCTTGGCAGGCATAGCACGTGTTGTTCATGTTATTGGATGTCACGCTATTTTACTTGTGGCTTTTGATATTATATGGTGGTTATATCTGGTGGCGCTAGTCGTCAGCGAGACGAGTTGCCTATGACGCCCACTAGGGACACAATTTGTGGCGCTAGTAGTCACACGGGTCGAGTTGCCTAGGATGTCCGCTGGGGGTGCCACTTACGACCTTTTACTTACTTCTTTTCTCCGCTGATAGACGGCAGTATTCGGCAATTTAAAACGCACAGACTCCTTAAGAGAGCTTTTTAAAGAAATTGACATACCAACTGTAGCTAGTCAATTTATTTTCGAAAACATAATGTATGTACGCAAGAACCTTACAACATTTGCCAAACTTAGCGATAGCTGTAATATTAACCTAAGAAATAATAACAGTTAAATGATGGGACTGTATGGGGTTAATCTGGCTAAACACAGACCTTACTGTTAATAGTTTAGTAATTATTTATTTCTACTTATTAATTATGTTATAATGATATTATAAAATTGGTATTAGTTAAGCACAAGCAATTTTTAAAAGAGTTCTAAAAATCAATCTGTGGGAGTTTCTGCGCCCTTCTTCTCCCACAGTGGTCCAACTACTCTATAGAGAAGTAGCAAAAATGACGATTGCTAAGTATATGTAAATATCTACAGTAATAAAGACATTTGGAATTTGGAATTAAATTGTTCAATAAATAAATAAAAATATTGCGTAAAACGGGTAATACCAGTTTTTAGCCGCAGATTATTAACTTCATGCCTACCTCTCGTCTCAACCAGGTTTCTACATTTTTGCCTATTTGCCTACAGAAACCTACTATACAAGTTATACTTAGTGTAGGGGACAGAGCTTCCTTGAGGTACACAACATTTACAAAATTATAATATTTAAGTTTACTTCGTTGTCGAATGTACCGCCTAATTATATTTTAGTCTAAATAAATTATTATTAATTACCTGCTTAGGATTCATTTACAAAATTATAATATTTAAGTTTACTTCGTTGTCGAATGTACCGCCTAATTATATTTTAGTCTAAATAAATTATTATTAATTACCTGCTTAGGATTTTATCTTTATAAGCATTTAAGCGCTTAGGCATTTTGCGATGCAGGTATTCATTAAGGGCAAACTGCTTCTTAGTCAATTTCACATTTCAGGCATACTGCTTCATTGGAAATCTCCGATACATTATAGTTTGCAAGGCACACCATCGTTTTGGATGTAATTCCGTAATTAGCATCCCGCATTTAAGCTAACTAGATCAAAAGTGAAATTCTCGCATTATTTTAGATCTTGTCTACGTCACAGTTACAACTAATATAACTCTTCCTCAGTTCCTCATGGATTTCCGCACTACATTTGTGTTAATCGTACTACTGATCGTAATAACAATGCTAGAACTGACTGACGCTTGCAAGAAGAAAGAAAATAATCCCCTAAAGTGTCTTAAAAATAAACTCTGCAAGGCGATAAACAAGCGATAAAATCTTGGTAAGGGAGACTTTACCATATTTAAGTTTTTAATCTGTCAGATGACACAGCGAGCATAGCAGGAACAATATTTACAAACATTAATGATGGCAAAAAAGATGATTGATTAACGAATGAATTAATTACGCTAGTTTACAACAAAAAATACTAAGGCATCAAACCAATGTTCATATATATGAGTAAGTCACTCTTAACCCCATTCTAGAGTCGATGATGATGATGTTAATAATGTCCTCCTTGTCGTATCCAACGACAGCGACATCTACTATCTCTTTTCATGTGCTCTAACGTGGCCGGAAAATCCGATTTTGCTCTTAAATGCGCTGTTGCATTGGGAACAGTACAGATATTCCACGAGAAGTTTACCTCGGTCGTTGTTTTTTATCATCCCCCAGAGAGCGTGGTGTGCCTTCGAGTACGTGGCTATTATCAGATATTAGAGTTTTTTTTTTTACCGCGGACACTATATACACATATTGATCTAGCCCCAACCTACGAGTCCCTGTATCTTGGGTACTAGACAACGATACACATACTTATATAGATAAATATCATACTTAGATAGATAAACAACTATGACTAGGGTACAAACATCCGTTCTGATCAAACAAATATTTGCCCCCACTGGAACTCGAACCCGGGACCCTTGGCTTCGAAGGCAGGGTCACTGCCGACTCGGCCATTCGGTTGTCTTATGAGGTTAAATTTACAGCACGATTCGTAGAGGTCCTCTATATAGACTTGAAGACGCCATCGGCATAGAGGACGTCCAGTATTGAGAACTTTTTTATTTTTAATTTGGCTTTTAATCGTCACAGCTCAAAGATGCTCTAGTCCGTTCTGAAGTTGATTTTTGTCATCACACCGCTTCAGCGTGTCATTCATTACGGCAGAGAAGTATATTGCAAACAACGTAGGCGCCATGACGCAACCCTGTAACGGGATCCCACTGGTAACGGGAAATGAGTTCGAGAAATCGTTTTCATGCTGAATTTTGGCATTCATTTCATAATGGAACTGGGCTACCAAGTTTACGATTTTCTCTGGACATCCTATTTTTTGTAGTATCGTCCAAAGAGCACGCGGTCGAAGGCCTTTTCTAAGGGGCGATTCTGTTCTTGTATTTACTTTACAACAAATATAGCATCTACAATTCCTCTGTATGGCCTGAATCCACACTGAGTCTCTGGGAGTACAGTTTCAGCGAGTTTGCTTAACCGGGAGTTTATTATGTGCCCCAGAACTTTACCAGCAGTTGAGAGTAGAGATATTCCTCTGTAGAAACTACAGTCAGATGTTTCACCCTTGCCTTTGTAAAGTTCGCAAATAGAGGCATCTTTCCACTCTTGTGGGACTCTTTCAACTTCCCAGATCCCCATAATTAGCTGATAGAGTCGGCTCTTAATATTTGAGACACCTTGTTTGTAGACTTCTGATGGCTGATTCGCACTCAAGAGCTTCCATATGTGACATATCAGTAGACTGTGTACTGGGGTTTAGGACTTCATTGAAATGTTCCGCCCAACAAGCGAATATCGCCTAATGATCAGTGAGTCAACATCCCCTGTCGCGCGTAAATATCGGTGTGGACTTTTTGCATCTTGGGCCAAAAACAGTTTGTAGGCCCTCGAAAAACTTGCCTGTTTGGTTACAGACAGCAAAGCTTTGCAGTTCCCGAGCTTATTCCTCCCACCATTTTTCCTTTAGCTCACGCAAATTAGATTTAAGTCTTTGCTGAGCTGCCTTCCTTTCGGTTGCATTCAACGGATATTTTAGAGCACGTCTGAAGTGTTTTCGGATTTGAACATCAGTCATCAAGCCAGTCCTAGTTCCTTCTGAGTGGTTTACCAACAATACGTGAAGCATTATCATGAAGGTGTTCCGCAAAAGAGCGCCATCCTTCATTTATGGACATGCCATCTTTATCTACCGTCTTGGCACCAAAATCCTTATCGAGTTGAGTACGGACATCCGCGGAAGTGAGAAGCTTAGAGTAGGCCATTTTTGCTGGTGTTTTATAATAATATTATGTTTAATGTTTTATGGGTTGCTCTACGTGGTGGTTTAAGAGACAGTCGCATGTTCGATCGTATTAAACGATGGTCTGTCCAGCCCTAAGCCCCTCACAGCCCTGGTGATGTGGACATCTTGCAAGTCTTTCTTACGTACGATGACGTAGTCAAGCAGGTGCCAGTGCTTGGATCTTAAGTGCCATCCACGAGGTTTTATATTTGTCTAGAATTCGGAAGAATGTGTTGATGAGGCCCAAGTCAAACTCCGCACATAAAGTCAGAAGCTCGACACCATTGGTATACCAGTTCCCGACTACATGCTTTCCGAGGTCTCCTTCCCATGCACCGTGGTCCGTGCCAACTGAAGTCGAAAAAAGGATATAGCTTGATCGTTGTATAGATGACCGGGCCAGTGATGTTGCATTGTAGCTAGCGATACACAATTCTGAATGGCTAAACGTCAGGGATTAGTCTGCTAGCTGGTGGAGGACTAGAAATAAAAGTACTTGAATAAATTCAGGGTCTCACTTTAACTTCACTAGCACAAGATGTGGTCAAAGTCTCGTCTCGTCAGCCGTCGTTTAAAAATATAGAATGTCTGTCCATCAGTCTGTCCCGTCACTGTCGTCAGTCAGCCAGAATCCTCAGCCAGCCAGTGCCGAAGCTGGCCAAGGAGTCGCGGCGTCACTCCCCCCTCCAGTATTACTGGCTTCGTTAATGGCCGCTTTAACAGTCCGGTCGTTGTCTGTACGTCGGCTACTCGGACCCTGCCGTCACGCCCAGGGTACACTGCAGTCACCCGTCCCTTGGGCCAATGATTCCGAGGGAGCTGGCCGCTTGTCAGCACTACGATGTCACCAATTGCCAGAGGTTGTGTGTTGGGTCGAAACCATTTTCCATGTCGCGTTAGGGTGCGCAGATACTCGTTCACCCAGCGTTTCCACGCCATGTCAGCCAACCTCTGGGAGTGACGCCAGGATCGTCGCAGCGTGTCTCCGTGTGTAAAGGTTCCGAAAGCGCAGTCGTTGTTGGGGTCCTGTGTCTGTAGGAAGTCATTAGGGGTCAGAGGTAAGCTGTCTCGCAGATGATAGTTTACGTGTAAACAAGCTTAAGTTATGGGTCATGCGGCGGTGGCGCTGTCATGTCGGGTACGGCTTCTGGCTTCTCCGTCGGTCAGAGCTCTGTCGGCAAGCACAGGAACGACGGCCCGTGCACCCACCTCGTGTTGTCCTCAACAACAGTGTCTCTAGTGGCGTCATCTGCCACGTTCAGTCCGGACGGCAAACATCTCCAACTGTGCAAGTCGGTCAACTCGGAAATCTCGCTGACACGATGAACTACGAAGGGCTTGAAATGGCCGCTGTCGGATCGCAGCCAGCTGAGCCCATTACGGCAGCCTGCAGTTCCAGGCGAGGAATTCTCATTTCCTTGAGCAGAGCAACCCGCGCACGTGCCATCAACAGCAAGGTATGCCAGCCACTACCCGTCTTAGTCCGAATGTAGGCGACGCTAGCGAAAGCGCTGCAGCTCGCGTCACAGAAAACGTGCAGTTCTGAAAGCTCCTGCCTGTCACGGTCGTGTGTATAGCCGGCGTGGTAGTCCAAGTTAGCTTACCTTGCGCAGCTCCGCTAGCCAGGACAGCCATGTCTCGTTGTGTCCGGACTCGATCTCGTCGTGCCAGCCGAGTTTCAATCTCCATACTCTCTGCAGCAGTATTCGTCCTTTCACATCGAAAATCGACTCGCGTTTCGTAGGCATCTTCGTCCCGGTCTTTACCTCTTCGGTCGCCTTTGGGAAGTTGAGTCGGAAGACGAACTCGTCACTTCCCTGTTCCCAGTGGACGCCGAGTATCCGTTCTGTTGGAATGGCACTCTTGTCCCCGGAAAGCAACCGAAGACTCTTCCCGGCAAGGTTGTCGCGCGGAAGCTGTCGTAGCAGTTGAGGGGAATTCGATATAAAGTTGCGGAGGTTAAAACCTCCCGAAGCGTGTATTCGAACTACGTCGGTCACCACACGAATCATCTCTAATTCACCGTCGAAAGAGTCAATGTAGTCATCGACATAGTGGTGATCCACTATCGCCTTGTACGTCTCGGGATGGGATACCTCATACCTTTGTGCGTTCTTATTTTTCACGTACTCCGCCAAGGAAGGTGAACACACGGCCCCAAACGTCATCACGTCCATGACGTATGTGTCTGTGTTCCACAGGATCCTCTGGGCTTGATGGTCTTCTGGTCTTATCATGACTGTATGAAACATCTCCTGGATGTCTGGTACTACGGCTAGCTTACCCTTCTGGAAGCCAAGTAACACTGCAGGCAATGACGTAAAGAGGTCTGACCCACATAAAAGAAAGTCGTTGAGAGACTTACCGTCCGATTTGGCGGCGTAGTCTAGGACGATTCGCAGCTTGTTCGGTTTGTTTGGATTGAATACTGCAAAATGAGGACGGTGGCAGCCTCTGGCGACAGTTTGGAGAGGTATCCCTTGTTAAGATTCTCTTGTATCTTTTCGTCGTACCTGGTGCCGAATTGTGGGTCCTCGTTCATCTTCCTCTGGACGCCTGTCAGTCGACTGCTTGCCTGAGGATAGCTGTTAGGAAGTCGAATGTCGTCAGACCTCAATAAAAGTCCGGTCTCCCACCTGGCTTTAGGTAAAAGCCGTGTAGTCTGGTCATTATCTTCAGCGCCAGCTGATCCTCTCGGAAACGAGGAATGCCGTCTGTCTGCTTTACGCCGAATGATTCTGTGGAACAAGAGCTTTTCACCAAGTCGTGGAGTTCGTCACATCGACAGAGATGTAGCACAGTCGTGTCGTCAGGTATACTACCTAGTCCTACATTGCCGTGCACGTACGTAACCTAATTTGGTCAGTGAAATCATAGGTCCATTTTTATGACCATGTATTGTCTTGTCTTGTTACAATTAGGTCTATATTGTCTTGTCGGATTAGAAGGTTGATTTTGTTAGGCATAGTACAGTCTGTCATGTAGTCATTTACGTAAGGATACTTATTTACAATTGTATTGTAAGGCACACTATTTACAAACATTCAAACTATTTACAGATCGCGCATTATGTACATTGAAGGTTTTGTCTTGGTTGAGTCCCTTCACGCCAAATGAAACAATCTTCGAGTTTTCTTCCGTCGTCGCCATCCCGGATACGCCCTTGATCGTTATTTTCGCCGCCTTTACTGTAATACCTGTCCTGTCTAGAACTGCAGAGTTGATGTGGGTGGTCTCGGCTCCCTCGTCAAGAAACGCGTATGTCTGTCCAGAGACAACTACTGGTAGCACTTTTAGCATGACATGTGATCTATTTTCCGCAGGCGTTGATTGTCGTTTCCTCGGTATGGTTGACGGGAGTTTCGTGGTTGGTTGGTTCGGTGAGCGGAGCGGCGTGGAGTAGGTGGTGGTGGGCTCGGCCGCAGTCAGGCACCGGACATTTCGCCTTCTTCTTTCAGGCCTTGAGTTGGTGACGACTGGAGAGGCAGGAAAAACAAAGCTTTTTCTTTATCACAAGCTTCCATCTGTCATCTACTGGTATACCTTTGAACGTCTCGCAAACCATCTATCCGATGAAGGTTGTCGCACATGATGCAGTGTTCTTGTTGTATACATACTGGAAGGGATGTCGTCAGCACTGGTCTCCATGGTCGTGGTGGTTCGGGTTTGTACGGCGGTCTTGGAGCGGGAGCATTTGTAGTCTTGGCACTCGGCAGTGGGCTGATATATGTTGCGGCTCGGCCTACTGTCATGAGCCAGTCAGCAATGTGCGTGAGTGGCATGGATTCAACGCTGAGATTTGATATATACATAGACCATTGAAATTTCAGTAGTGACGGCAACTTGTTGAAAATCTCTCTGATTAGAGTCGTATTATTTATGTGACCGACTTCTTTTGTTGCTGTCATTGTGGCCACAATGTTTTGGACCACTGTCGCAAATTCTATGAGTTTGTCAATGTCGTCTTGACGTATGCCAAACATTTGCCGGACTTTGTTTATCATGGTCTCGATGATGATTTCAGGTCTGCCAATTCGTAGTTTTAATGTCTCTAGTATGGTTTTTAGGTTTGTGGCACTCACCAGCAATGCGCATACGGAGTCCCGGGCGTCGAGTCGTTTTAAGCACCTGGACAAAGACGCGATGTTTTCCTCCTCACTGTAAGCCACACATTTTTGTCGTAGATAAACCTGACTATAGAAAAGGGGCCACTCCTCAGCTTCGCCCGTGAAGTGGGGCAGTTCTTTGGAGCAGGTCTGCCTTGCGAGGAGCTTGGTTATGTTGCACTCCAGCTTCTTCAGGGGGTCTGGTCTGGTGTCGGTAGGCTGTGGTCTTGGTGTGTTGGCGATGTATCTTGTTGGTATTCGATGTCCTCGAATATGTGCGAGGCATCGCGATCTCATCGTCTTCGATATCCTGCATTTGTATCGCAAGTTTTTGCTCTACAAGCCTGAGCTGGATTCTTGCCTGCTCTTCCGCTGCCTCTAGCTGAAGCTGCACCAGTCGTTTGACGGTCGCCCTCGAGCTGGTCACGGAGCCCGAGCAGGCGGACGGTGCTGGTGAGAATGTGCGGTGGCTGCGGGTGGATGGTGTCGGCGAGGGTGCGCAGCTGCTGTGGGCGGACTGTCGGTCGTGTCCGTTCCCTTCGTCTGCAGGGTCCGCGGGTGTTTTTGTCACCAACGCCATGAACCTTGCATTCACCATAGGTTGAGTCTTGTTGATTCGAAGGACCACTTGATTGGTCTGCTAGCTGGTGGATTGACTAGAAAAAAAAAGTAGTTGAATTAATCCCACTTTCTCTTTCCACCACTTTTTTATTTTTGGGGCTCACTTTAATTTCACTAGCACAAAGTAGTGTACCCTGCCGTCACGCCCAGGGTACACTGCTGTCACCGCCCCTTGGGCCCATGGTTCCGAGGGAGCTGGCGGTCAGCCAGCACCACGATGTCGCCAACTGCCAGAGATTGTGTGTCGGGTCGGAACCATTTCCACGTCGCGTCAGGGTGGCCAGATGCTCGTTCACCCAGCGTCTGTAAAGGTTCCGAAAGGGTAGTCGTTGTTGGGGATCGTAAAACTCCCGTGAAAGAATTTGTTTATTTATTTACAGAGTCGTTCTTATGATAGATTATTTAAAAAAGGGGGATATAAAATTTAAAAGACTGTCATTGGTTTACAAACTACAAGGTGATTTGATGATCGTAAAATAACTGTTCTTTGCAAGCCCTAATGACATCATGATTACATATTTATTTATGGTATATTGTTCTTTTCTTGCAGCCGCACCCAAGACGATGATATTGCCTCTCCTACCCTCGTTCCTAATTCTGCTCCTCATCGCGATTCATTACTACTTCTACCGTAACTGGGTCACTCAGGTACCACCGCCGCACAGCCAGGCTTACGGGACTGATCGAAGTACGGAGGGCTGTTATTTGTACGAGAAGCCGAAGAAACACCGCAAGTGATTGTGTACGATAAACCTATATTTTGCAGGTATGGATGTAAGCGTGTAGATATTTATGTCCTTCGCATGATTATATTGCTTCAGGTTGGGCTGTTTAGCCCATTAAGCAATGTAATAATGAAGCAAGGTAAACACCTTATATATTGACCTAACGATAATATTTGTTCCGATCTGTCAACTAAATGTACTGTATTTTTTTGTTAGATACCGTCTTAATTTGTACCACATCTAAATTGAATCGCTAAAATAATAGATATATCTAATGTATTATATCTGACCTGATATCTTGGGAATGTCTTTAGTTTGATCAACTTGGACTTTCAAATTATGTAATGTATTATGAAATGAAATAATGTATATTGAAAAATATTATTTTTTCGAACGAAACTTTTTAAATGCATGCGAAATGTATAATTTATAGTTACACTCGGAAGAATTTTTTTTAAAGACTCGTGTCACCAAAATCACATGTATTCTAAAGATAAAAATGTTCTATACTATAACTAATAAAAGGAAAAAAATATAAAAAATACTAACACAGTAGTAAAGATGGCAGTCCACCATGGCCAGATGGACCGGCGATATCATCGCCACAGCTGTCAAGCAGTGGCTGTGGGAGGCTCAGGACCAGAGTAGTGACGTGCTAAACAGGAGGCCTATACCCAGCAGTGGGTAAATCTGCGCTGATATGATTTATTGATCGCAAACACAATGTTTCCCGAAAGTAAAATGGTATTTACCTGTTGGCTCTGAAAGAGCGAATCTCCATACGAGAAATTAAAATGTATAGTCATACCCCATGGCTCTGGAAGAGACTTTCCGTACGAGCAGATACGCATAATATGCTACGCCTCTGACTGATAGAGACTTTGTATGGACACTCGCACGCTTCTTTTTTCTGACGAACTGTTCTTTGACGGCCTATAAATATGTGAGATCTAAATACATGGCGCACAATGAGGATCACAAAATGAAACAAGGAACTGATTTTACTTTGCTTCACATTATATTTCCCATTATTTTTCAAGCAATCCCTCTTTTAGAAAATATCGTCGAGAATTTTCGCTGGCCGCCATGACACCTTGATTTTTTATCGCCATATCTGATAATATCCATCAAGTGAGCCACCGGGGGGCACGGTTAGGCTCTGACACCCGACTCCCGAGCCAGCAGTTAATTTGCTTTCACGTATTGACAACACTGTCAAGTTGTGAGGCAGTGTCCACAAGAACGGTACATTTGCATGTGATTTTCTGCCGATTTGTCTACACTGCGACGATTCATGCAATATCGCTGAACGATTCGAGTAATCATATTATTGTTATTCATTTAAATAATTAATGTACCTAATAGTCCGCACTACCGAAGCTACATTGGCTTGTAGCAGCGCCTCGGTGTGTCGCACACGATCAGACCATTTGATCTTCAAAATATTGTGCAGACATCGGGGAGAGGTGGAATCGGTCTAGAATACTATAATTGATAAATGCCGCATTTGCGTTATCGATGTCACAGCAATTACTGTTCCTAATGAATAAGTCCTTCAAACAAAATAAGATTCATTTTCATCGGAGGGTGATAACAGATTTCATACATCTTCGTTTATCTATTCTAACTTAACTAACTCGGTGTGAAATCGATAAACATAATCAAATTGCGGCGGCTTATAATCGGTTTCACATGACGCAGTGTTTGCCATCCATAACCTACTAGTGAAAACATAATCTTCATCTATGATTTGAGACACCTGCACACTCGTCTAAACGCTCAGAAGTAGTCAGTAGCGCTCACCATAGCTCCTGGTTAGAATCAACAGAAAATGAGAAAATCGCATGCAACATCACCGTACAGTGTTAACGCGACCTACGTCAAATGGCAAAGTAACAGACACCTACAAAATGAGTTTTTTTTTCAAATATAACATTCCGAAAACCAAGAAATAACAAAATCAGAGACATAGATAACTGACGACGACGACAACTCCAAAGATGGGCTGGGGCTGGACTATACAAGCAATAGTATGCCTATATTGTCGGGTGACGAGGATGAACAAATAAAGGGACTAAAACAGCAAATAGATCAATTAAAAACATATTTAAAAGCAGCGCATGAAGAAATCGATAACTTGAACTTCGAAAATTTGAATCTGAAAATCAGCTTAGATGATTTTTTTTAATCGAGTCTTCTTCTTCTATGTAAGAAAATAACAGATAGCCTCAAGAATGACTGCGTCACGCCAAAGGGAAAAAAAATCGAAAAATCTAAATAAGTCAACACCGCAAAAAATATTACCTATGCCACATAACTCCAAAGCGGATATTTGTAGTAACACCCAGAACAATATCGACTTGGAAACTTCAAGTAGACCAATCGACAAAAATGTCGGAACAACCATCGTAAACGCAGATAAAACACTGAGGATCTGTTTAGTTACAGGCAACAGTCACAACAGGATCCTAGATATTGCACAGGATAAACTAGGACAGCACGGGAGTATCTGTCACTACCTATTCCCCGGTGTGGAAGTGATGGAACTGCTGCGTGGAATAGAAAAAAAAATACACACAGAATGACTACTTCATAATTATGATAGGGGAGGCCGACTTCCGACAAACAACTTGAGCAACTCATTCGGAACGCTCTTCAAACTCAGCAACATACAACATACATCCTGTGTCTGCCGGTCTACATATGCTCAGCCTTCAACACAATGTTTAATGGAAGAGTTGAAACATTCAATAACCTGCTTCATTTGGACAACCATACCCACAATACTTATATACTTTTTGATTTTTTTGATGGTCCTCTATCGATGTATGTAATTTTGAATGTGTGCTACCAACTTAAAAAAGCATGTAAAGGTGGGTGTTTTCTTCCTCAATTTGGTTCGGAGGTCTTATTTTCAACAATTTATTAGATACTTTTGTACATGATGTTTCAAAAGATAGAACATATAATTTTTCACATACGAAAACTCCCGTCTTTTTTTTTAACTTTTTTGTAGCTAATTATGGAATATACTTTGGACACTTTAGGCCCGAAAGTGTATTCCATAATAGTATATTGTAGATTAGTGACAAGTCTTCCTTCCCAGCCGAAATTCCGACCCTCGTTTATGCTGACACACACGTCTTAAGGCTTGCAGAAGCGTCAAGAATGCATCTTTAGCTTCAATCCTAGGCTAAACTAGTGGGCAAGAAAATGTGGGATAAATATATGTTAAACAAAGTTTATTAGAGACAAACTGAAAATGTATACACTATCTGTAATATTCATAATTAGCAAGTGCCCGCGGCGTTTCTTTTCTTTTTTCGGCTCAGTCGGGTAAAAATGGTAGTCCATAAATACTTTAACCTCCCCTCACTTAATAAGGCCCTGTCGCTAAAGCCTTCATTATTTTTTTACCGCGACTTTGTTAGCGCAGTCATGCAAAAATAAATGGCCAGTCCATATTGTTCATTCGTGTTAGATTTGCTGATTGCGGGTTGATGTTACCTGATTTCGGGCTAGTGACGAAGCCGATAGTCAGAAGTTTTCAAGCCTTTTATAACGATAGTTTCTGATACATGTACATACTGACACACTTTTTCTTATCGGGGCGGCAGAGGCACAGTTGTGCCCATATTAAGCCAGTTATTCAATACTTCATCTAATCTAATCTCCACAAACCGTCTCAGAGTTGGGGTTGGGAGGTTCAAGGCCAACCTTGCGAGGTGGGGTGTCAGCCCCGAACACGACACGGGGTGCACATCTGCGTGCCCAACAACCTGCACGAACAAGGAACTGTAACAGTCTCCCGAACGAGCTATGGCGATTGCGGCTTTTTGGGCTGCCCATCCATCCATCCATGACCATCGACTCTGGAAGCCGAAGAATACTCCATTTAGCGATACTAATTGCTAATAACCTAGTTTCTTTTTTGTTCCAGTCATGGGCGTGCCTGCTTGCCTGCGTCGCCTGCTGAAATGGAGAAAAGCGGGCGACTCTGCGGATGAGACGTCGACGGCGGCCGATAATTCGTCAGAGGCTTCCAGTAATTTATCGAAAACGTCCAGTAATTCATCGAAGGCGTCCGCTATTAAGTCGAAGGCGACCGCTTTTAAGTCGAAGGCAGCCGCTTTTAAGTCGAAGGCGGCCGCTTTTAAGTCGAAGGCGGCCGCAATTAAGCTGAAACGTAAAAGAGACGAATGTGCTGAAGAAACGCCGAAGATGCCCGGGAAAGGACCTGCACCTGACGCTCTAGGTATACTTTCAATGTAATTCAATTCATCTGTATTCCAGGCAGCAAGACCCATATAAACCTAGAATAGCTATAAACACAAAAAAGCTGTCCAGAGATTTTCTTTTATTCTTTTTAGTCCTGACTGTCATGGTTATTGTACAACAGTTTCAGAACACAAGACAATTCCTACATGAAATGATACCGTTAAATAATTATTTATTGTCCTTGTTCAGACAAGTTGGAGAGTTGCTCAGAGAAGTTGGGACCGCCAATGGCTCTTCGCGGGCACGATGACTCGGGGTGTGTGCAGATGTGGTTCCCGCATGGCAAACTGGGTGGGAGCAACCGGAAGAAAAAAGATTAACCGGGGGATTCCCGAAAAATGCAGAAAAAGAAAAATAAATAAAGGTACGTCGTGGTGCTACCAAGTGACAGTGGCAACACTACTGCTGCTACTAGCAAGTAAGCAGCGGTGGCAAGACTCAACTGGCTTTAGTAAGAAACCGTGGCAAGCTAGCAAGTAGAGGCTAGGAATGAAAGTGTTACAGATAAATTCCAGACTAAAATTATTTAGTAGGTACCCTTTCGACAGATAAAGAACGTGGCTGTTTGTTTTCTTCCGAATGTGGAATTCGGCATTTAGTACACTTTGGACGGATTCCATTTTCAGCAGAAATGCCTGTTACAATAAATATCTTTTCTTAGATGGGGCGGCAGAGGTTCAACTTTACATAATATATAGCATATATAATATACTTATATAATAATATACTTTATATAATAAGATACAGCAGGGAATCCTAGTTTGGGGCTAGATCAATTTGTGTAAATGGTGTCCAAGGTATTATTATTATTAGTATTGTTATTATTGTGACATATATATGACGATAATAAAAAAATGATGTCATGATTATGACAGGTGTCACTTTTTTGACAGGTGTCACTTTTTTGACAGGTGTCACTTTTTTGACAGGTGTCACTATTATGACTTGTGCTTACTAGTAATTATATCGAGTGAGGGCGCATTTAAGCTTGTATAATAAGTTTAGATAGGTATTATATATACATAGTATCAAAAATAGTAACACCTGTAAAAATATAGAACACTGTCAAAAATAGTGACACCAGTAAAAATATAGAACACTGTTAAAAATAGTGACACCAGTCAAAGTTGTTGACATTTTTGACACCTATCAAAATCATGACAGACAGGCATTATGTCATTTGACGACCCGAATGGCTGAGTCGGCAGTGACCCTGCCTACGAAGCCAAGGGTCCCAGGTTAGAGTCCCGGTGGGAGAAAATATTTGTTTGATGAGAACGGATATTTATACCCTAGTTATGATTGTTTTTCTATTTAAGTATAATATTTATCTATATAAGTATGTGTATCGTTGTCTAGTACCCAAGATACAGGGACTCCTAGTTTGGGGCTAGATCAATTTTTGTAAATCGTGCCTAAGGTATTATTATTATAAGTATTATTATTATTGTGACATATGTAACTATTTTTGACGATAGTTAAAAATTTTGATATGTCATGATTATGAAATAGTGACACCAAAGTTGTTGACATTTTTAACAACTGTCAAAATGTCAAAAATTACCTGGTAAAAATATGATATGCGTAGTTGTGCCTCTGCCACCCCTTCTGAGAAAAGACATTAATGGTGACTTGCATAACTATAAAATCTGGAATTATGTGAATAAAAAAACATGCACTAAAAGACCAGCCAGTTGCAACAAACATATTTTCATTTCAAAGTCCCGCAAAACACTACTCCCTTAACCCGAAGAAACTTTGGAAAACAATAAAAGACGCATGCAAAATAAATCAAACTAGATCCGTCAATTGAATGATTCATACTGCAACAAATATTTCGCTAAACAAGGTCAAATACTTGCGAATGAAATAAACAAATTACCTAAAAGTTCTGCTGCCATCAAACCAAGACCTTCACAGCCACGAGTTCCGACATCCTTCTATCTACGACCCGCGGACCTCGTAGAAGTAGCAACTATTATCACAAATCTATCAAGTGATAGCGTGCCTGGAATAGACGGGGTCAATATTAGACAAATAAAGGCTATCAAAAAATCATTTTGGACCCACTGACCCATTTCATTAACGCTAGCCTCTCCTCTTGACGCTTCCCCACTTGCTGGAGTACTGCGGCTCTTGGGCTTATTTTTAAGGCAGGGTCTAAGACAGAACCGTGTAACTATAGTCCTATTGCTGAGGGCTTTCTCCAAAATCCTGGAGAAAATATTCAACAGGCGCCTTGTCAGTTATCTTGAAAGCAATAACTTGCTGACAGTAAATGCTCAAAATACTGAATTGGTTTTCTTTCACAAGACCAAAGCGTTTCAGCCTCCACCTGTATCCTCAATACAAATTCACAAATTCATAAATTTGGGCAAGTCCAAAACGTTTGCTCCTATCCTATATGGATGGTACCAGCACAATTAAGGTCTGTACTGGACGAGAAACTAACCTTTAGTCGGCACATTTTATCCCTCGCCTCTCGTTTAAGAAAACTAATCCATGAGGTACTTTCGACAGGGCTCCGACAAAGATATTTTGCGCCTGGTATGTGTCAATGTGCCAATCGTAACTCACCTACGGCATTACCATATGGGGTAGCGCCACCATGTCTCATATGTTAAATCTTAGATTGAGCACAAGTGATGCTAGAGAAACCCTTCAGGTACCCTACGCGTGAAATGTACCAGGAAGGTGAGGGGCTCCCAGTCTGACTGCTGTAGGTCCTGACTGACGCTCTAGCTCAAGACAGGGCCACCCTCTACTCCGCAGAATACCTGACTCTACTAAGTGGGCGAGTTTACAGAGAACTGACTCCACGGGTTCGCACGGCATTTGCTCAGTGCTTCAGGACTTTCTACTTCCCGTATACATACAACGCGGTTTCCCAAAAAGTAGATATTAAATCTCTCAGCATTACCGAAGCTAAGATTATTATTACAAAATGCCTACTCACCCTGACTTACGACGAGACATAGACAATTATAAATAACGAAAATTATTTACTTTTCGAAGAACAGAGTCACCTTTTTGACTATTTTTTTTTTTTTTCTCCTGGGTATTTCAAAACCCGGGACCTCTCGCCTGGGAAGCCAGCTTAAACCGTAACGCCACAGAGTTCGTGGGCACAGGCTAGCGGGGGGGGCAATAATCAGCCGTTTAGTCGAAATTTGCAAAAATAATTCTGGTACAATACGATTAAAATCAGTTGGCTTTTCTCGCATATCATCGCCTAAATCCGATCTCTCTCTCGCCAATGTGAGAGATGAGGGATTCACGACAATTTCCGAGGTTGGCCGAATCGTTAACTGATTTTAATCGTATTATAACTGTTTTCTGGAAATTCGTAGAAAAATATATTTGGTACGCCTGGATGGGTTGCTTAAAAAAATATTAAAATAATTAAAGTAAACCTCTGGAAATTGTAATTGAAATGACAAAATGAATGTTTCCGCCTAATGTCGACCATTTAAGGCCCAGTACTCGGCCTTAACTAAATTTCTTCATTAAATACCTAGTCGGTCCTTAAGTTCTGTCACAAGGTTTTTGATAGATAAAACTCAGCAATAAACTTTTTCTTATTCGTATTATACATGATTAAAAAGCTTATTTTATACGAATCAAATTGCAATACAATACATTTTGTACGATTATCGCAATATGACAAAAAACCTTATAACTTGAGACAATCGCGAACCCAAAACACGCCGCAACTGATAAAAATACCACTTACCACAAATTTAATAAAAAAAACAGTGTTCCAGATAACCAACAAGGTTTTTTTTATTTATTCTGAAACCTCGATTTTAGACCATGCTTAACAAGTAGCATTTGATTTTCTGATAGCTTTCAGTTCCAACTGCTCCCAAAGAGAACTTTACGTACTTTTTACGTTTTCAGAAAAACGTATAAAAATGATCTTGTGGGCAACAAGTACACTACGTAAAATGTGAACATGAAAATGCATTATTTTTTATTAACAATGAAAGTAACCAAAATATATGAATTAAAAATAAAATAGAAACACTAAAAGAAACAACTACGCGAATAAACCACCCCGGGACATTGCCGAGGCTAAGGTTCCCATGACGCATGCAGCATTAAATTGCAGAAAATTAGTTTTACCCAGACTTAGTTATCTTATGCTTCAAAATGAAGGTAACGGGTTCAGGGAGGGTTCTGACTAAAATCTCACGTAAGTTTGAAAGGTTTTAAGAGTCATGGAAAAAAGATGAAGTGAATCACGTCCGTATTTTTGGTTGGGTAAAAAAGTGCAAAATCTCTGAAGAAACTAGCATTTGTGTAATATGGCTTTAAGCATTTAAATCCAATAATCGTTCTAATTTATCAGTATTTAATGAGCTATTAAACCATATATAGTATTAAATAAAATAAAACTTGGTATTATTTACTATGCGGCAAAATATTTGTGACAGAACTTATGGACCTAGGTAGATTTGCCGATATTTCTATCCTCAGATAACGTTTATCTAGCTGCGAGAATTTTGACAGGGTACGTCTGAAATGTCAAATATAGTTATTTGACCATTTATCTGGGGATAAAACGATCGCCCCTTTAGTAAATTTACTAATAATTAACAATTGTGAGTCGCATACACAACATTTCACAACTAAGACCGAGCAAAAAATTCTGTTAATATATCGGAAAAAAACACAAAAATATAAAATGAAACTTGTCCAAGATTTTCAACCACCGCCACTTAGTCAATTGTATGATTTTGCCGCAGAAAAGTATTTTGCGTGATCGAGTATGCTCGCTAAAATGTGCTAGACCAAGAAGATAAATCGTATAAAATAAGTTGCCGTTGCATATTTCTAAGTTAACTGACCATTTTTGAAACTTGCCTTAATTTGAAAAGATTTAGGTAAGTAACCGGAAAGTAACCTCTAAAAACTACGTTTCTTACCGAAACATTCCGTAATTTTCAACTCTAGCTCTAAGGTTTTCTGACTACTTTTCACTTTACTTTGTGGGGTCTACCACAAGTTACGAGATTAAGGGCCTGTTTCAAGATGACCAGAACATATAAATAATACATTTTGTTTGTAAAATTTTTCCAGACATTAAGAAACAGACCATTAATGTAAGCAAAAAGCTGACATTATTTAAAGTGGTCAATTTGGGAATAGGTCGCATTGGTAAGCGGTCAAATTGGGACGTGGACGAAATGGGAACTTGACATTATGAACCTTGTTATGATGGAAAGTTGTCATAAGGGTTATATTACACCAGTTATAAACAGTTATTTGTTTTGTCCTCAGAAGCCCAACCACCAAAGCTAGTACACTATATTCTGTTGCTACGTGGATTTTAGCCGAGGGCAGCACAGAAATGGCCAGAAGAAAAGAAGCGACAAAGAACATATTATATAAATAACAAGCTTCAACGTTTGTAACAAATGTAATATTTGGTGTCATTGAATAAACAAGTCAAAAACAAAACGAAGGATATATATATTTTAAGTAGGGTTATTTTCGGTTTAGGGGAAGCAAGTGTTTCTTAGTTTTAGATTTACGTTGATTTTTCCCACTTGTTCAGTTTTTGTTTTATATAATATGCATTAGCCCCTTAAGCCCGGGTGGCGCCAGAAGGTGCCATTTACCAGTTATAGATTTTGAAAATCGAGTTTCAAAATCGAAATGCCTTCTAACCAGGTCCAAGACTTGACGGGTTAAGGGGCTAATAATAATTTAGATAGCTTAAAATTGAAACTAAAAACTAAACATTTTACCAAGATCGCTGCCAAGCGGCAAGGAGCCCAATATTCTGGCACCGTTTCCTCGGTGAGCGTACTTCCAGCAAAAAAAGGTCGGGTTATCGAAATTCTGAATATGCAAATAATTAGTGCTCTGTGAGAAAAAATAGTGCCCGAAATATGAAATTTGTGCTCCCACGGGATTAAGAGATAAATGCGATAAACACATTCTGCTGGGAGAACGTTCTCCTAGCAAAAAAATAATAAAAAAGAGACTTAGCTCAATGAAAGCTGCCGGTTGGTGCGGTCCTTCCTCGTCGGACGGCCCCTACTCACAGCGCTCCCGGCAGCTCTCTGTGGCTCCGAAGGATGGGTGACCGTCAACCCCAAATTCTCTGCCCGTCGAGCCTCCTCTTCCAAAAATCCGACCAAGTCGGAGAAGGCGGGCAGGTCCTCGGCCGACCTCCCGTGAAACTGTTCGAAACGAGTCTGCACGTCAGCGGGTAGGCGGGAAAGTACAATGTACAACAGTAAGTACGACCATTCACCAACCGGAAGTCCAAGATTCTCTAGAGCCTTGGTGACGGACAACAATGGGTTCAAAACCTCCGTCTGTATGGCCCCGACCTTGTTCACAACCGGGATGCCAATCAAACGGTTCAGTTGGGCATCGGCCAACCTCCGTTTGTTGTGGTAACGTCTGACCAACAATTGCCTGGCCGTCTCATAGTTACCCTCCGTAACTGTCAAATGAGCGACCAGCTCCCTAGGCTCACCCCTCAATGCTGCCACCAGCTGAGCCATCTTGACAGACTTGGTAATGTCCGATCGCATGTGCACCAAACTGTCGAACAGATTGATGAAGCTCATCCATTCACCGGACACGCCGTCAAAGGTAGGCATAGTTATGGCAGGTAACCTGGAGCCCGATCCCTGATGCGGCAGAGGTGCTTCAATGTCACCATCATGGCTGGACTCGCGCTGTCTACGTATGTCCGCAGACTTCTGCGTGATAGCAGCTGCCATCTCCATACATTGGTCGACATCCCCTATCAACCGTGACAGCCTGTCAGGTGCACAACCATCAACTGATTCCGCCTGCGCGGACAATTTGAGCACCCTATTGTAACGTTCCTTAACGTCCATAGACCGCTCCAATACCACATCATGCCTATCTAAACGGTCTATCAGACCGTGTGCGGAGGAAAACCATCTGAGTTCCTTAGAAACACCCTTCTGGATTTCAGATAACGACATGATCGGAACGATACTTACTCACAATTTGCAGTAACTCAATTTTATTGGACCCTCCAGTTTATAACCCAAACGAGGGAACCCTAAACTATAACTTAAACAATGTTGTTTTCCTTAAACAATAGGAACCGAGTTTTATATCTATATAAATTCTGTAAATAACAATTTAGTTTCCCTTTATCATTATAACACACACAGATAGTCAATATTAGTTCAAGTTATAAATTGCTATAAACTGAAAACAATGTAATAGCCTGCTATCAATAGATGTAACTACCTATGTTAACCAAAACATTCATTCAATAGCATTACTAGACCACTAATAGATTGACTAACTGGTAATTCAATGCAAATTTCTGTCTACTACCAGCAATAGACTTATAGCTTACAATACTACCAATCTATGTGGATATAGGAACCAACCAAGTTACCTAACCGCCTATACCTACAGATTGATAGTCCCAAATCGTGCCTTCCTGGAGCCCTTGACGGCTGCAAATCTCAGGAAGCCACGCTCTAGCTACCAAAATGTTCAGGCTTCTCAGCACCTAATGACCTCGTAGGGGCCCATGAGCTACGAGGTAGCGTGACGATCAGGTGCCAAGAAGTGTGAACGTCGGCGGTTCACCGAGCTGAAGTTAATTGGGGTCGATCTAACCTGGTCTGTGCTTCGGTCCCGTCAACCTCCTGTCTCTCTGCAAGGCCCGGGTGCACCCTAGGCTCTTCTTGGTAGACAGGTTCTTCAGCCAACCAGGTATGACTGGCGGGCCAGCGTCAATACGCACATGGGTCCAACACAGGTTATGTTTCTACTGGTAAATACAAATCGGGCACGAAAATCCGATCTTTATCTGGTTCGAGAGACAACGGCACACTCAGCTATATTAACAATCCTGAGGGAATCCCGAATACATTCCAGATGCCCTGCGATTTAATTTCAACACCCTAATCAAAACGCGTTTTCATTGCGAGGGCTTTCGTCTGTCAGTTGTCAAAACTGCCAGATTGACAGCTAACGTCAAATTAAAATGACCGTTCAGAAACCATTGATCGAATATCGATTTGGAATCGAACAGTACCTAAGTAGCTTATATTTGTGGATAAATGTGCCCGAAGTGGCGAATATGTGCCTCTTAAAGGAACAGAGTTATTTATTTGTCTGCTGGGGTAACGTTTGAGGGTTTTCTGTATCTCAGCAACAGCTGATCCTGTATGAGATTTTGTACATTAGTTGCTAAGAATTAGTGCCTAATTAGTGCAATCTTACTTTTTTGAAAAACTTGTTTTTTTTCTACGTATTCAGTTTACAAAAAAAAGTGAAAATCTCACAGCACATTCAAACAACGCTACTTCAAGACTATCAGTGGTTCCTCATAATGTCCACCATTTCCTCCAAAGATTTCATAAACCTGGATTAAGTATTTTGAGAGAAGTCAGTCTCTGTTGTTAGTTTGACCGCGCCTTATGTTTGGAGCCCTCTCATTCAATTTCTAAGACAATAGCGGATTTTCTGATCAATCGACGAATTAGTGCTCTTGTTAAATTCCACGCCTCAACCGAACGGGCGTGGAATCTGGTAGGGTTGGTTTTCACCAGGAGTATCACAAGTGGTACTGACCTTTGACGCCGTGGACCGAAATTCGAAAGCTCAATTCGAGGCAGGAACACGGGATAAGGAGCACACGGGGGGGTGAGGGAGAGGAGTCGAATCTTACTCTCGTCGTAGCCCGATGCTGTCGCCGTCGTGTTGCTTGCCGACACAAAGGGTCGCTGTCCGAATGCGACGAATTGATCCCCGAATCACATTAACCTTCCACAACAAGAAGCACTCCCTCCGATGACGTGAATCTACTTATTCCTGACGATTATTATAATTAACACTCCGACCAGGCCCGACACCTGTGTTAGACAATTATTTCAATAAAATACAGCCGAGGCCCGAATGCCATGTGCCGGCATTTTTTCCATGTCAAAAAAAGTAACCTCTAACTCGTCATCTCGTTTCTATACAAGTGACAGCTGCTAGTTCCGTTTCCGATCACTCGCGGTCTGAGTCGCGCAACAGAAGGAGGTGCGTTCCGAAGCATAAATATTAAACAGCTCTCATTCATAAATATATCCTGAAAATTTGAACCGGAAATTCTATGTAGAAGATGAGATAAGCGTGGGTCAGTGAGCCAAAATCATTGTGAAAGATAAGTTTCATATTTTCATGACATTTTTTAATTAATATGACTTAATTTAATTTAGTTTAATTTAATTTTTTTGACATGTATTTGCTATTATGCCGTTTTTATTACTATTATATCATCGAAATAAGATTATAATATTACTTTATAAGTAACGAAAATCCAAAGCAAATAAAACGGGACATTCCCGAAAACTTAACCGAAAAGATCTCGCAGCGAGATTGATGTCGAGAATCACCCATATTTACTTTCAAGTGAGCTAAACCCGAACAATAACTTCACGCTGGTGACGCTTTTTTTATTTTATTGACCTGTAGCAATACATTCGCATCGTCAACGAACAACTAAACTTAATGGTGTATGGCTTTGGACCTGTCCAGGGTTCTCAAAAGGCCGATATTTACAATAAATATCGAAATATCAGATTATTGATATTTAGCATAAGAATAGCACACGACATGACATAGCGTCACGTTTTTACACATACATTACAGATATTGAGCTAAAACGAACAATAATCCCCAACTAATTTATTCCCCTCGATGCCATACGGCGTTATTATCGTACCAAAATCGGAGTGTAGGAACAATGTATCCAGTGGCTGCTTTTTAGTGGCCCACTTAATTTGGCGGGGTAGTGGTTTGATACTGGAAGATTTCAGCTTTCGTTAATTATCTCATCTTCTACATAGAATTTCCGGTTCAAATTTTCAGGATATATTTATGAATAAAAGCACTAATTTGTCAATTGATCAGAAAATCCGCTATTGTCTTAGAAATTGAATGAGAGGGCTCCAAACATAAGGCGCGGTCAAACTAACAACTGAGACTGACTTCTCTCAAAATACTTAATCCAGGTTTATGAAATCTTTGGAGGAGATCATGGACTTTATGTGGAACCGATGATAGAGATTTCAAGTCTTGAAGAAGCGTCGTTTGAATTTGCTGTGAGATTTTCACTTTTTTTGTAAACTGAATACCGCGAAAAAAACAAGATTTTCAAAAAAGTGAGATTGCACTAATTAGGCACTAATTACTAACAACTAATGTACAAAATCTCATATCCCTAGGTTCAGCCGTTGCTGAGATACAGAAAACCCTCAAACGTTACCCCAGCAGAAAAATAAATAACTCTGTTCCTATAAGAGGCACAAATTCGCCACTTCGGGCACATTTATGCACAAATATAAGCTACCTACCCTACAACTTTCATTGAGCTAAGTCTCTCTTTTAATTTCGAATTTCGAAAGTTTCGAAGAATTTCGAAACCCCAACCTTTTTTGCTGGAAGTACGCTCACGTTTCCTCGCTGTATCGCTAAACTGATACCGACCGAGGACCGAGGTAGCTCCTGAAGCTTCGACGAGTCGCAGGCTTAGACAAGTATCATACGTGGTCTCACTGTTGTCCTATCAGTGAGACAAAAAAAAATTGGTAATTGTACTCAACAACAACACCTATCTTTCATGGCACAAAGGATTCGAGTAAGATAGCTCCACCACGCGGGCTCAGCGCAGGTCGGTGGAGGCGTATAGTGTGTGAATATTTTTACAACCAAATACATGACGGTTTTGTTGCTGTCGTATGCCCCTGTATGTTTTGCTAAACGTTGTTGTACAAAATGTTAAACAAATATAATGTAGGGAATAAGGTTAGGTAGGTACCTACCTTTTTGGCTTCTTTTGCATACGACATCCTCATATTTTCAATCTTCTTCCTGATGGTATCGATGGATGCGTCTTTGTCAAAAAAAATGTAAATCTCAAGGAGGACGCGAAGTTCGTCGATTATTTCTATATTCTGGATTATTTTTATTCCACTAGTTGGGCATGTCCTTGTACATGTCCAGTACATTCAATAAAACTTCTTTCTCCTTTTGAGAAGTAATTTTTCTACAGAAAAATGCAGTCCATGTGCATGTCTTTTATTGACATAGATTTCATAGTCATGCATGTCTTTTCTCAGATGGGGTGACAGAGGCACGCATGTTACATGCCCTGCATTCACGGAATCTGCTGACGAAGTCTGATGACGACATTGCGCTTGCATAGTGATAGTTTTAGGTAGTAACTTATTATTTCACTGTAATTTTCCTATGCAGCGTAAGCAACCCGTGTAACCTACATACTTTTATAGTGTATTCATTTTTAGTGCCTTTTCTTTTGTTAATTTTAGACTCACTTCAATTCTAGCATCGATTGAATATAGACATAAGTTTTAATTGTAATTTCCATTCCTTAAAATAAAGGATTAAATTAATTATCGGTTTTTTTTAAATCCATCGGTTGCCGATTCCTTATTTGGCGCAGCCGGTAGGATCCTTGAGTCAGTAGGCGCGCGGTAAACTAAAGGACTCCAGACATCGTTGCTCCTGTTGGCTCCGCAAGCCTCTGGTTGAGCTTTCAAGCCTTCATCAAGGATTCGACGAACGAAGACGAGCAGCCGGGGAGGTATCTAGACATTGATACGCGAAGAAAACCGAAGAAGATGATATATTATATGTAAGTCCATGCATTGTTCTTACTCTTGTGTTGCTTCCCTTTTTTTTTTCCCCGTGTGTAATTTCCTCTTTCCACAATTTTCCGTCCCGAGAAATCTGGTGTGAAAAAGTCCTCCATAAGACAAATACGTAAGGAAGGACTTTTAGATTCGAATAGGATTTTGGAAAGTGAAGATTTAGGTGTAGAAAATTTATTTAAGGACCCTAATAGTGATAGTGTTAGTTTAGTGACCCTGTCCTTGCCTAATATTAAAATCATGACGGCGCCGACTATTGACGCTGACACCATTTTCAAGGCACTACGCCTAGTGCCCGAATTCGATGGTAACCCGAATATTCTTACGCGATTTATTAGAATATGTGATCAGCTAGTAATTCAGTATATGAAACCGGAAGCCGGTTGCGAGCTAGCGAACCTAAGTTTAATTAACGGAATATTGAACAAAATTACCGGTCCTGCCGCGAGGACAATCAACTCAAATGGAATAGCAGAAAACTGGATAGGCATCCGTACAGCCCTGATTAATAATTTTTCAGACCAAAGGGATGAAACCGCCCTCTATAATGATCTCTCGATGGTGACGCAAGGACAAAGCACCCCCCAGGAATTCTATGAAAAATGTCAAACTCTTTTTAGTACGATTATGACGTATGTTAGTCTTCATGAGACTATCCCTACCACAGTAGAAGCGAAACGCGACCTCTATAAAAAACTTACCAAGCAGGCTTATGTTCGTGGTCTCAAGGAACCCCTTGGATCTCGTATAAGATGTATGAGACCCGACACCATAGAAAAAGCACTGGAGTTCGTACAGGAAGAGATGAATGTGATGTACCTCCAGGGCCGAAATGATTCACTTCCAGAGCGTAGAGCTCTCCCTCACTATCAACCCCCTATGCACATGAGAATGCCTATGCAGATGCCAACTGCCATGCCGAAACCTTTTAATTTCCCGAATATGCATCGCCCTGTACCTGTTTGGCAGCCAAACTTCCAGTCTCCACCTAATCAACCCCCAAGAATGTCTAATATGCCTTCTCGAACCCAGCAAATGTTCGGAGCGCCTCTCCCCAACTATAACGCTAGAAGTAACGTATTCAAATTACCCCAGAGACCCACATTACCGACTCAAAATTTAGGCCCCAAGCCTATGAGTGGAGTAGTAAACTACTCATCTAAACCGCTTCCCCCTTCTGGCCATGATTGGCGTAAATTTGGTAACCCTCCACCAATCAATTATTTTAAAACTCGAGAAATGAATTTCAATGAAACTGCCGATTATAATGACTCATGTTACTATTCTGAACCCGAATATTACTACGAAGAAAACAACTGCTACGCACCGACTGAGCAATACTACGCCGAGTATTCTCAAGCTGACTACGCCGACTATCCCCAGACGTACGACTACGAAAACGCACCCCATGACATGTCCAACATGATTGAGGCCCCTCAACCGTCTACTAGTAGTAACATGGATTTTCCCAAGGACAACCCCTCCACAAAACCAAGATAGAATTAAATTTACACTCTAAGAGACACCTCCGATATGTGCAAATTGCAAACCCCCCATTAAAATTATTAGTGGATACCGGCGCGAATCAATCATTCATTAGCCCCGAAGCTGTGCAAAAATATTTTTCGCACATTCCTCTTAACTACGACCCTTTCGAAGTGACCAATGTACACGCGACGACAAAAAATGACTATTCCATTACTATTCAAAACTTCCTCGAATTTAATGATGACCAGAATATTAAATTATTCGTGTACAAGTTCCATAGATATTTCGATGGACTGATAGGACTTGACATACTAGACGGACTCGAAATAGACCTAAAAAATAATTTGCTTATAACCAGAAATGCCAGAATCCCGATCATACCATATCAGAGTAACATGCCTACTACTGACTACACAATCGCAGCACATTCATCAAAATTGATTCGCATGCCCATCGATAGCCCCGACGGTGACGTAATGGTCCCCGATCAAATTTCCTGTAATTGCATTATACACGAATGTTTCACGACTGTGATTGATCGCGAAGGAATTGTAGAAGTAGAGAATATATCCGACAACGACATAATACTTTCATTTGACCGACCAGTACAAGCTGAGCTATTTAATATCGAGTGCATGAGCACCGTACACGACCCGTTTCGGACTCGTGAAGTGATATCACGTTTACGAACCGATCACTTGAATCAGGAAGAGAAAATTAACTTAGAGACTTTATGTTCCCGCTATCCTGATGTATTCTATATTGAAGGAGAACCACTGACATTCACTAACAAAATTAAACACAGCATCAGGACCCACGACGAAACTCCCGTTTATACGAAAAGCTATCGCTACCCCTTTGTACACCGCCAAGAAGTTAGAGACCAGATAACTAAGATGTTGGATCAAGGCATCATAAGACCTTCTGATTCTGCATGGAGCTCACCTATATGGGTGGTCCCCAAGAAAGTTGACGCATCTGGAAAACAGAAATGGCGATTAGTGATAGATTTCCGTAAATTAAATGACAAGACCATTGACGACAAATATCCCATCCCGAACATTAACGACGTCCTTGACAAACTTGGCAAGTGCCAGTACTTTACGACCCTGGATTTAGCGAGCGGATTTTACCAAGTAGAAATGAGCCCTGACGATATACCGAAGACTGCTTTCAATGTTGAGCACGGGCACTTCGAATTTTTGAGAATGCCGATGGGATTAAAAAATTCTCCATCGACTTTTCAACGAGTAATGGATAATGTCCTCAGAGGACTACAAAACGAGATTTGTCTTGTATATTTGGATGACATTATTGTGTTTAGTACCTCTTTACAGGAACATATGACTAACCTAGAGAAAGTTTTCACACGACTGAGGGAGTCAAACTTCAAAATTCAAATGGATAAGTCCGAATTTTTAAAGTTAGAGACTGCATACCTTGGACATGTTATCACTAGGGAAGGAATAAAACCTAACCCCGACAAAATTTCTGCAATAGATAAGTTCCCCATTCCCACAACGACAAAACAGATTAAACAATTCCTTGGTTTGATAGGTTACTATCGTAAATTCATCCCCGACTTTGCCCGCATCACTAAACCAATGACTAAACGACTAAAGAAAGGTAGTAAAATAACCCTTGACCCTGACTATACTGAGTGCTTTGAGAAGTGTAAGACCTTACTGACAAATGACCCCATATTACAATATCCCGATTTCAGCAGAGAATTCGTACTCACAACAGACGCTTCTAACGTTGCCATTGGAGCCGTTTTATCCCAAGGATCAATAGGATCTGACAAACCCGTATGCTATGCATCCCGTACTCTCAATGATAGCGAGATGAACTACAGCACCATAGAGAAGGAGCTTTTAGCCATAGTATGGGCTACTAAGTACTTCCGACCCTATCTATTTGGACGAAAATTCAAAATTTTCACTGACCATAAGCCACTTCAGTGGATTATGAACATTAAGGAACCCAACTCACGACTGACACGTTGGAGACTAAAACTAAGTGAATATGACTATACCATAGTTTACAAAAAGGGAAAGTATAACACTAACGCCGACGCCCTCTCCCGAGTCGAGATTCATAACGAAGAAACTGAAACATTTTCTATGATAGCTAACCCCTCGGAAAAGCCACCCACTGAAACAAGATCGACAACTGCAACTGCTCACACTAGTAATGAACACCCCATCCTCGAAGTTCCCATCACTGACGAACCCCTTAACAAATTCCATAGACAGTTATGCTTTTCGATTGTAGGTGATATAAAACGTAGACCGACTGCTACTAAGCCATTTGACACGCACACACGTACACTTATTCAGGTATCTGAATCAAATTTAGAGCAGGATGTTATAAAAGCCATTAAGGAGTACGTCAATCCAAAAGTGAAAACCGCCCTTTTTATTAATCCACCCCTGGGGATGTATCAAATCATTCCTGTTATTCAGGACGCATTTAAAAGTTCCGCCATGAATCTAGTTCTCTGCAAAATTCAGTTAGAGGACGTAAAAGAATATTTAAGACAGCAAGAAATTATCAGACACTACCACGAGGGAAAAACCAACCATAGGGGCATAAACGAATGCTATCTATCCCTCTCCCGTAAGTACTACTGGCCTAAAATGAAGGACCAGATTACTAAGTACATTAATGAATGCACAATTTGTGGACAGACTAAATACGACCGTAACCCCATTAGGCCTCAGTTTAACATTGTTCCCCCAGCAACAAAACCCCTTGAGATTGTCCATATGGACCTATTCACAGCCCAGAACGAAAAGTATCTCACGTTTGTAGACGTTTTCTCCAAATACGGCCAGGCCTATCACCTGAGAGATGGAACTGCCGTAAG
Organism: Argyresthia goedartella; assembly: GCA_949825045.1. NCBI lineage: Eukaryota > Metazoa > Arthropoda > Insecta > Lepidoptera > Argyresthiidae > Argyresthia > Argyresthia goedartella. The sequence continues at coordinate 23,321,480 of OX463834.1, forward strand.
CATCCTTCAAGGACTTCTTCAATATTGTACCCATCATGGGCTTCCCTTAACCTTAATAACAGATAACGGCACCGAGTTCACAAATCAGATGTTTTCAGAATTTACACGACTTCATAAGATAAATCACCATAAAACCTTGCCCCATGCCCCCAATGATAACGGTATCATTGAACGCTTTCACTCCACCTTGTTAGAACATCTCCGTATCCTGAAACTACAGCAAAAAGACGAGCCTGTAATTTACCTCATGCCTTACGCAATACTTGCCTATAACAGCTCTGTGCATAGCTTCACTAAGTGCAGACCATATGACATAATAAAAGGACATTTTGACCCTAGAGACCCTCTTGACATCGATCTTACAGGACATTTAATGCAACAATACATTTTGACCCATAAGGAACAGATGAAAACCGTATACAATCTTATAAACGAGACCTCTCTTCACAATCGCACCAATTTAACTGAGAACAGGAATAAAGATAGAGAAACGGAAGTGGAATACCAACCTCAACAGCAAGTTTTCATTAACAACCCCTTAGCAAGCCGACAAAAGCTAGCCCCACGTTACACGCAGGATACTGTTTTAGCCGATCTACCCATTCACATTTATACGTCGAAAAAGAAAGGCCCTGTGGCCAAGTCACGACTCAAACGAGTCCCTAAGAATATAAAATTGTTACAGGATACTACTGGGACTGACGACACAGCTGACGCGAGCTCACGAGATAAGACTTGAGAGCTTGGACGATGGACCTGGAGTTTTACCATTCAAATTAGGAAAAATGACTCTGATAACTCACTACCATACTTTTCTACAGTACATTCAATTATCTGACATCGAAGAAAAACTTGACTCCGTAGAGGCTCAACTACAGTACTTTAGGAACCGACTTGATAACCAAACCTTTTCTCTTTATGAATTTCAGATCCTTTATCTTTCCCATAAATTAGCAAAATCAATGTCGCAGTTAAAAAGTTTAGAGCCAAGTCGCACAAAAAGAGGTCTAATAGACGGATTAGGTTCAATAATTAAAAGTATTACTGGAAATCTGGACTATGCGGACGCGAAAACGTATAATGATGCGATTAAGTTACTTGAAGGCAATCAGAATAAGATGTTATCAGAAATTAATGAACGCATTAGTATCAATAATGAGTGGATGTCTCAACATACCACTATTCTGTCCCACATAGCATATAACCAAGTCAAAATTAACGAAACTTTAATGTTACTTTTGGACAGAAATGCATACGCAGAGAATAACCTTTTAAAGTACGCAAAGTTTGCCCAGATGTTATCTATTATTAGTGAAAATATTGATGACTTATCATTAGAGTGACTTAGAATAGAAGATATATTAGCTTTTACACGTGCATCGAGCACACATCATTCTATGCTTAATATAGATACTTTAAGAAATATGTTAGATAGGCTTGGTAAAATATATAAACCAGATCAGATATTGGATTTGGAACTGAGAGAATATTACAATATTATTAAGCCAGGATCATACTTTTCAGAAAACCAAATAGTAATAGTTTTTAAATTACCTGTAATTTCCCCAGATTTCTTTGATTTTTATAAATTATCTATTGTCCCGAATAAACTCCATCAGACCTTCATTCCCCCTTATCCTTTCATAGCAACCAATGATAAGACTTTCATGTACATAGAGGCTGAATGCCCGAAGTTCGATCATCAGTATATCTGCGAAGCAAATACCAATCATCCCGTAAGAAGAAATCCTGACTGCATTCAACACCTTATTACCAAACAAACTCTGGATAAATCCTGCAAACCTACTACTATCTCACTAACAAAGGGAGCCATGGAAAAACTTGACGACCAGCACTACTCACTTGCATTCCCGGAACCAACAGCGATTAAACTCGTCTGCGACCGAGAAGAATATATCACTCTACATGGAAGCTATCTCGCCATCATCCCTCACACCTGCCTTCTACGCACTGAAGAATTCACAATAATGAATGAAAATGACCTACTCAAAGGACAACCACTGAAAATCATGAAATTACCTAATAACACCGACATTACGTCACCAACCGTTCCTGTACCACATATCAAACTAAACTCTATCAACCTGAGAGGACTTCATAACGCTGAGGACAAAATCCTGCTTCAACCGCCTCTGCAACTGGACCAGCTAACCTCTGGAACACTATATCACACGACCATACCATTCTACGTGATATTCTGCTGTGCCAGTCTAATCGCAGTAATCATGATCAGCCGCCGCTACTACACTCTACGCAGTACTTCAAATCCTGAAACGGAGTCTACATCGGATCCATTATATGAAGACCCTGGAAAACTAACGGCTAGAAAAGCCATACCAATAATCAAGGCTAAAAATTCCATTCCAGAGACATTTTCTCTCAATGTTCTAAAATAGTCACTGATCTTCGCGGGGAGGTGTTACATGCCCTGCATTCACGGAATCTGCTGACGAAGTCTGATGACGACATTGCGCTTGCATAGTGATAGTTTTAGGTAGTAACTTATTATTTCACTGTAATTTTCCTATGCAGCGTAAGCAACCCGTGTAACCTACATACTTTTATAGTGTATTCATTTTTAGTGCCTTTTCTTTTGTTAATTTTAGACTCACTTCAATTCTAGCATCGATTGAATATAGACATAAGTTTTAATTGTAATTTCCATTCCTTAAAATAAAGGATTAAATTAATTATCGGTTTTTTTTAAATCCATCGGTTGCCGATTCCTTATTTCGCAAAACAACAATAGTTTTATGATTTTTTTGACAAGTGTCACTTTTTAACAGTTGTCACAAATTTTGACAGATGTCATGATATTGACTGGTGTCACTATTTCTGACAGGTTACTATTTTGACAGGTATCACAATTTTTTACAGATTTTAAGATATTAACAGGTGTCACTATTTTTGACAGGTGTCACTTTTTTAACAGTTGTCACAATTGTTGACAGATGTCATGATTTTGACGGTGTCACTATTTTTAACAAGTGTCACTATTTTTGACAGGTGTCACAATTTTCTACAGATTTATGATTTTAACAGGTGTTTCTATTTTTGACTGGTGTTACTTTTTTTCAGGTGTCACAATTTTTGACAGATGTCATGATTTTGACAGGTGTCACTATTTTTGACAGGTAATCTAGGTACGTGATATAATTTCGAATACATTTGTATATAAACATAAGTATTTGTAATAATGAAGTTAGATAATAATTGCGCATATTCCAAGCCTTTTATTCCTCTCCCGGAGGTCGGCTGTCAGCTTTGCCTTAACTGGAAACTACTGACCACCTAGACCACCGGTTTGTATGGAGATATGGCTCTTGACGAGATCGACATCAGATGACAGCTGTCAAGCTAGAAACTGTCATATCTCGGACATTAGGTACTGATCCCAGACGCCTGTCAAAAAGAGACGCCTTTCAATAATGTGAAACATGTCAAATAAGTGAAACCTATCAAAATAATCATGGTTATCTTATAATAATAAGTGTAGTTGTGTCTCTGCCACCCGATCTGAGAAAAGACATTGTGACTGGCATTTCTGTCGAAAGTGGACTAAATCTCGAATTATACATTCGACAGAAAACAAACAGCCGAAATATTTTTCTGCCGAAAATATAATCTGTCGCAAGTAGACGAAATCTCTTTAGATTGCTACCTACCTAGGTAGTTTATGATAATAATGTAGGCTAATTCTTACCACATGGCGTTCCTTCAATTCAGCATAACAAAACGGTCAAGTGTGTATTTTGTGGGACCAACATTTTTTTTGTCCACATAACAGTGGGACCACGGATCCGAAGTGGAAAAATGTTGGATAAATAAAAGAACTTTAATGGAAAATATACATAATACAAAAACCGAAATCGAAAAGCATTGAACCCGTGTTGCTACCGTTTCTTCCCCACTGCTCAACTAAATTGCTCAACCAGTTGAGCAGTGAGCAGTAGGACATAGTTTGTATTCAACCGATCACGACGAAAGATTTAGAGATGTTTTGACATCATCAAACAGGTAGTAGAATGATTACAATCGATCGGTTGTTCCCTTCGTTCGGTTTAGGACAGATTCTCGTAATGGCAGATTCTTATTATTTATTTATTTTTAAACTATAATAAATAAATTTACGCAGCATTACAGATTTACTTTAGTCTAATACACTGTGAATGAAACAAATTTAATATAATAATAATAATACCTTTTACACTATTTACACACATTGATCTTGCCCCAAACTAGGATTCCCTGAATCTTGGGTACTAGACAACGATACACATACTTATATATATAAATATTATACTTAGATAAACAACCATGACTAGGGTACAAACATCCGTTTTCGTCAAATAAATATTTGCCCCCACCGGGACTCGAACCTGCGATCCTTGGCTTCCTAGGCAGGGTCACTACCGACTCGGCCATGCGGGTCGTCAATTTAACGGAACATAACAATAATAATAATCAACTACGTACACTAGAAGGGTTATCATCCTTCATCTCACAAAACCTCAGACACTCCCTACACACAGCCATCCATCGTCACGCAAGCAGATCACTCGGGTGTTGACACCAACAGGGCATTCAGCCGCGTCAGGGCAAGGAGGTGCTGTGAGTTCCTGTGTGACACAGTGCAAGCCGGAGGAACTGCTAAAAGCGGGCGCGTTCGAGGTCTTAAGAGTCATTCGTGGGACTTCTGGAACGTGCAACCTCACAAATTGTCTCACTAGTTCTAGGCAATCTTCATTACGCATATCGAAACCTAATCTACGGAAACAGTTGGTGGCGAGATCCCTTATATGGTCACGGAAAGAACCACGTATATCAAATATTAAACCCAGATCCTTGACGAAGGAGACCATGTGGTGGTGCATGGATAGGGGCAGAAGAATTACTGAAAGTGTAGACACAACACTTATCCCCGCTAAAGCGAAGCCTGTTATCCTCACTCCACTTGGACACCGCCGCAATATACTCTTGGAGCGACTCGCAATTGGCGACCCGCTTCACGCCGTACACCAATTTTAAGTCGTCAGCATAAAGAAGACGTCTGGCGTTATAAACAACAGATTATCGGGCATCAACCATAACCCCAAATAGTAAAGGTCCCAGGATTGAACCCTAACCTAACCCTAACTAACACCAGATCGAGTATGATACGGGCCTGAAACGAAGTGGTCGTGTTGGACAATAGATTTAACTAAAAAAATAAAAAATGGCCAAAAAAAAATATGCGCCTTTATAGTGTGTTACCACTTCTCCCAAATCACCATAATCACTAAGGATGGGAATATATTAAAAATAAGGCTGCAAAAATACAAGAAGTAATAAAAATAAAGAAACTGACTACCTTTGTAAATTTTTTTTTTTAGTTTAAACATTTTATTTTACACTTCGGCCGTTTTTAGATTGCTATTATGACATTTTCTTAACGCGTACATAATAAGCAATATTTTTCATTGCAGATGTCAAAAATGTATTTGAGCTTTCAGCATCGCATTCTCTCAGCGGCTATACTTCAGCTATGTTGCTGCGAAAATTACTTAGAGAGTGTTACTGACTAAAGAGTGATGCATTCATAAACTCGTGTTGCGTGTTTGGAGAGAGGCATCGCAGTACTAAAAGTTTCGCGCCGTCAACGCGAGCGAACGGTTGTGTTTTTGGTTGTGAGTGCGTTACATTATTAATTCGTACGTACATTATTAATGGGTACGAAGTGCAATGGCTGTGACAAGGCCATATGTGATTTGTCGTTCATGGAATGTTCCATTGTGGAGTGCAAGAAGTTGTACCATAGAAGTTGTACCATAGTAGCTGTATGGGATTGACAAATGGTCAATATGTGGAGCTGAGTGAGGAATACAAAGAGTCGTGGGTATGCCCTTCATGCGTATGCAGTAAACCGAAGAGGGGCAACGTGGATACTCCAATAAACGAAAAACTGATGAACAAGACATTTACCCCAAAGAGTTTTGTGAACATGCAACCCCGGGGATCTCGAAAAAATAATGAGGATCTGGCGGTAGCGGACAGTGAGTTGGATATTTTGCACAATATTAAGGAGCTCCGACAAGAAATTAGGTCTCAACAGGATGAACAGATGAGGAACTTTAATCGGCTTCAAGTGCAGCTAAATAACATTCAACTGGAAATGGATGACCTCCACAAAAATATGGCGGTAGTTGTAGAAAATGCTAAGAAATTGGATGTAATTGAAAGTCTCCTAAGAAAGAAGGTATGTACGGAAATGCCGGAAGATAGCTTGGTAGAGTTAAATTTGCAGGTACCAGGTCAGCCTACTACTTATGCAAACATTGCAAAAGAAATAACTTCTAAAGGTCAGGCCACGAAAAACGCGAAACAGCAACGGGCAGAAACTTCCAAAGAGCAGCAAGCTAACAAAGAATATATGGGAAGGACACAGAAAGATGAGTGGCAGACAGTCACCAGGAAGAAAACCAGGTACCCGAGTTCTGAGGTAAAAAAGGGAAAATGTACAAATTCAAAAGAAATCCAAGGAACAGAGAGACTAAAGTACTTACATGTCTGGCAAATAAAAAAGGAAGTATCAGTTGAGAAGATGGAGGCTTTTGTGAGGAAGATATGTAGAGAAAGTGATCAGATAAAGGTGGATACAATCAAGCATAAAAAGCAAAGGAATTATGCGTCGTTTATTGTGACTGATTAATTCCACGCCTCAACCGAACGGCGTGGAATCTTGAGGGGCTGGGTTTTTGCCAGCACGGGAGAGAAAATCTTGATTGTTACTGACCTTTGTCGCCGTAGACAGGAAATCGAAAGCTCGATTCGAGGCAGGAATACGGGATAGGAGTACAAGTTTGGGTAGGATATGGACTGAATCTCACTATTCGCTGCCCGACGCTGTCGCCGGCGTGCTGCCTGCCGACACGAGGAGTCGCCGTCCGATACGACGATGTCCAATCACAACACGGATCACTCACTCCGCTGACGTGAATCTACTTATTTCCCGACGATTATTATGGTTGACACTCCGACCAGGCCCGACGCCTGTGTTATGGTAATTGTTACACCGAAATACAATCACTGGCCCGACGCCTGAGCAGACATGTTTTTTCTCCCGACAAGAAAAGATAACCTCCAATTTTTCATCTCATTGGTACGAGTGACAGCTGCGGTTCCGTTTCCGCTAGTGAACAACGCATGGTTCCGAGTCGCGCAACAAAAGGAGGTGCGTTCCGAAGCATAAATATTAAACAGTCACCCGCCCGGACAGGCCCGAACCTGTCCCTAATCAATAGGAAGGCGAGAAAGTGTTGCGACCGCTCTCTTGAGGACCGAGTCCCCCACCTTGACTTCTGCTGATCGAGGCGTGCCATCCCGACCCGTGTACAATTTGACGATCCGTCCTCGTTTCCATCTCAATGATTGCAGGTTCGCATCCTTAATCAGCACCAAATCACCGACTTGAGGGGGGATCGTCCGGTCAGTCCACTTAAGGCGCTGCTGCAAGATGTGCAAGTACTCAAGGGGCCACCGTTTCCAAAAATCTTGAGCCATCTGCTGCAACATCTGCCACCTAGTTAACCGACTTAACTTAACATCACCGAATGGGTATTCTGGCAGGGCGTTAAGGGGCTGACCTATCAGGAAGTGACCCGGCGTCAACGCTTCCAAATCATTTGGATCCGAACTGAGCGGGCACAACGGACGCGAGTTCAGTGTCATTTCAATTTTACAGAACAGCGTCGCAAGCTCTTCAAAGCGTAGAGAGGTCTCACCGATGATCCTCGTCAGATGCGACTTAGCCGATTTAACCGCAGCCTCAAAAATTCCTCCCCAATGAGGACATCCCGGCGGACTGAAAACCCATTCAATCCCTCGTCGGGAGCAAGCCGTACCGATGGCGTCCTGGTTACCGTTCAGGAATTGAGTGACCTCCTGCAGATATCGCCTGGCTCCGATAAAATTTGTGCCGTTGTCCGAACGGATTAATGTCGGGAGGCCCCTTCGTGAGACGAACCGATCTAGACATGCGATAAATGCCTCTGTAGTGAGGTCACTGACCACCTCCAAGTGGACTGCCTTCGTGGCCAAGCACACGAAGACGCACAGGTATGCCTTCACTAATCTGGCGTTCCGTAGCTGTGAAGACTTGACCATGAATGGTCCCGCGAAATCCGTTCCGACACCCGCAAAGGGCCGGATTTCGTTAACCCTATCCGAGGGCAAATCGCCCATCTGGGGCTGCATCGTAGCCGCCTTGGCCCGATAACAAGGCAGGCACCGAAATACGACGCTACGCACTAAGCGTCGTCCCGATAGAATCCAGAACTCGCGCTGGAGAAACGCCATCAAGGCGTGGCATCCGATATGCCCATTCCGAATGTGTCGATCCTGTATCAACAGTTCGACCAACTTCCCTTTCCTAGGGAGTAACAACGGGTGGCGAGCCGCATAGGGCAGGTTGGCATTCCGCAGCCGACCTCCTACCCTCAGCAATCCTTGAGGGTCAATAAACGGGTTGAGCCGAGCCACAGCTCCCTTCAGTTGGACGCGTCCGCGTCTCAGAATGTCCAATTCGGACTTAAAGTGCACCGTCTGCACGTTCCGTACCAATGCGAACAACGCATGGTTCCGTTCCCGTGGTGTCAGGACCTGTGTCCGCACTCGTTGCGCCTCAGAATTCCGACAATTCCGCGCAAATCGGCAGATCGAGGCGGTCACATTGACCAGCTTGTCGCGCGAGCTGTACCGTTCCATCGACAGAAGCCGCGTCTCGGCTGCATGGTGTGAACTACCCAGCGGCGGGCGATCACTCCGAAATGGAAGACGTGTGAGAAATCGACCTGACCGAAGGCGACCAGTATTGTTCCGATAAAACTGTTCACACTCTTCTTCAACCGGGTCCAACCGGCGGACCGTAGGTGGTTCCTCCACCTCCCAAAACTTCTGTATCACCTCCGAGAGTACAGAACCGAATAAGGGACTACGAGTCGCTAGGCGTGGGGCAGCCGGCATGACCGGACCCATTACCGCATGGCCCAGTCTGGTGTTGACCGAAACCAGACCAGTCGCCTGCAACACGTGGACACCTGGCACTAACAGGTATCCCAAGGCATCGACACCCAATAAAATGTCTACTGGGCCCGGAATTTCGAACTCCGGGTCAGCCAGTGACAACCCAGCGACCAACTGTCGCACCGAGGGCGACAACCGTACGTGAGGGTGTGAGCCCATCACATTAGGCATGACTAATGCCGTGACCGTCAGATTCACCGATGAATCCACCCGTGACGAGAGAGTAATCCGACATACTCCCTTAACGGAACCGACTTCCGTGTTCCCAATTCCCCGAATGGAATGTGGATACTCTACTACTACTACTACTACTAATAGATGTTTTTATACAAGATTGTCAACAGCCAAATCGATAGCCCATATCTACTTAGTAAAATCTCTTTATACTGTAAACACAGCTCTCGTCATAGAAAGGCTTTTGTCACAAGAAATTGTAGGACTAACTATGCTAAAAACCGCTTTGTTATAAGAGCTTGTGAAAATTATAATAAATTACATAATCAGGTTGATATATTTCATGAAACACCCATCAGTTTTAGGAAAAATATTTTTAATAACTTAAAAGCTATGTAATAGAATAGCAGATTTGTATTGGGTCGCCTTTGGTACATAAGCACTATAACGAGTATGGTGCTTGTGTGCTAGGGGTGATTCGGTGCGGATCTGCTATTCTATTCTAATCACCTTTAGTACATAAGCACTATACTCGTACATATATATTTTATATAAATTACAACTACCTACTGTAGAACCATATATCTCCCTCTGTTGGTAACTTTATATACAAATTCAAGTACTTATACATTTTTTAACTTGAACTTGAACTTAGTGTTGTTCTGAGTACCTTTGTCAATTTTTTTTTTGTGAAAACTTTATTGGCTTGTGTGTTAACTCATTGTTTTTTTTTTGTTATGTAATAGATTAAGCTGTTTGTTTTCCTAATAAAGAAAATAAAAATAAAAAAAATAAAAATAAAAAAAATACTCCCTTACCGAAATGCCCAACCGTCTTACAAGGTTGCACGAGACTAAGCACCCCTGGGCCCCCGAGTCCAATAGTGCTCGTGCCACACGAGATTTGCCGTCCGAACTCCACGCTATCACCGGGGCGGTGGGGAGCATGACCGTCTGTGGAGTGGCGGCACCCTGTAAGTGGGCGGCGTGTCCCTAGCGGGAACCTCCGCGGGATCCGAACCCGCTGGGACCCCTGTCGGCCTGGTAACTCGGCTGCTGATATGCCACCGGTGGCATATCAGACCGTATGTACATCAGGGGGTCCCAACCCGCATAATAGGCCCCTCGCTGTCCCGGTACCCGACCATACCGGACTGTGAACGGTGTGCCCGGTGGCCACCGTGGATGGAGGGGGGAGAGCGGATCCAACCTGAGGAGCTCTAGGAATGGGGGCGACATCCGACTGTTCGCCTCCCAGAGCGACGGGCAGGGTGGCGCAGAAGGTGGTGGGCTCCCAGCCTTCGCGCCACTCATAGGTGCCATCTGACATCCGCCCGTAACACGCGGTGAGCCAGCGGTCCGAAGTCCTCGCTGACCCTGGACAGCGGCGACCGAACCCCGGCTATCCCGCCTGTTACCCCCCGCGCTGCCCCTTTCCCCTCGGGGGGGGGTCCAGTCCGCGGGTACCCCAGTCACCCCGTTGGTGACTCCCGTTGCCCGGAGGGGGACTGGGTCCGGCTCTGGTTGGGCCCTGTGACCGACCAACATGAGTCCGGCCCTGGTGACCGTCCGAAGGGCCTGACCGGTTCAGGCACAACACGATGTGGTGCTTGCCACCGCAGCACTCACAGGGGGACGCGCGTGAGCACTCGCTCAGCGGGTGCGGCCCCAAACAACCGAAACACAATCGGTGGCGGAAGACCACCTTCCTGCGGGCAGCCACACCGAGCGCCTTAAAGTTGGCGCAACTGGTCACTTCATGACCGGCACTGTCGCAGTGCACACAGCCGTCACCCGACGGCGCGGCACTCAAAACGCCAAATTGTTTTGACCGCCCACCCCCCCGTGGGGGTGGGGAGCGCGGCCCCTCCCGCATCCGCGCGGGTTGGCGCTGCACACTGGCCTCCGTATCCAATGTGTCGCATCGCCTGCATTCACCCTCCAAAAAATCCGTTAATTGGACGAGTGTGGGCAGTTCCGAGCTACTGCCCCCATGCAGCTGTTCAAACCGACTTTGAACAGCTGCAGGCAACCGTGACAAAACCATATACAACACGATATACGACCATTGGTCTACCGGCAGACCAAGGTTCTGAAGAGCCTTAGTGGCCACCAGCACAGGGTTGAGCACCTGTACCCGGATGTCAACATCCCGGGTTACTCTTGGGATGCTAAACAGCTTCCCCAGCTGCGCATCAACCAACCGCCGTTTGTGCTGGTAGCGGTCAAACAATATGGACCGGGCTATCTCGTAATTGCCTGCCGTGACCGTTAGGTGACCGACCAACTCCTTCGGTTCACCCCACAGTGCCATCAATAGTTGTGCTAACTTGTAGGCGTTGTACAGGTCGTCCCGACCGTGGACCAAACTATCGAACAAATTGATGAATGCCGGCCACTCATCAATTGCCCCACCGAAGGCCGGAATCTCCAGGTGTGGCAGCCGTCCAACAACACCCTTAGGGGGCGGGTCTCCGCTACCCTCCCCGCGGTCATTCCGTCGCGACCGCTTAATTTTCTCCGCGCGACGCTCGATGTCGCCCAAGCACTCCATCGCTGGGTCAGCATCCGCGCAGAGCTGCTTCACTGCAGCCACCGAAGCCTCATCCGTAAGCCCGAGGGCTTCAGCCTCCGCAGCCAGCCGACACACCTTCCCGACGCGTGTCATTGCGTCCTCTACACGCTTGAGCAGGACATCGTCCATGTCAGGTCGCTCCACATACTTGTGAGTATGGGCGAGCCATCTCATCTCCTCACGGACACCATACCGCAGTACCGTCAAGGGCGAAGGTGCCATGGTTACCGATTCAATTGTTTCTGGTCCTATGCTTCACTACCGAACTAAGCACAGCCAGAGACCAGCACTTGCCCGTCAGCGCTGGGCACAGAAAATAAAACTAAGTTGTAAAAACCAAGGCAACCACTAAAACAATTAAATCCTAAACAATAGTTAATATGGTCGCCCTGTGGACATACACCTTATAAATATACACTCTAAATCAATTAGAGAATGCCACCATAAAACACAATACAAAATTAACCCACAAAACTTGATTATGAAAACAATACAAAATAATAAGTGGTGGCTCCGAGACTATAAACCTAAACAATATATAATAATATAATAATAATAATAACTTGGACACTATTTACACACATTGATCTAGCCCCAAACTAGGATTCCCTGTATCTTGGGTAATAGACAACGATACACATACTTATATAGATAAATATTATACTTAGATAGATAAACAACCATGACTAGGGTACAAGTATCCGTTATCATCAAACAAATATTTGCCCCCACCGGGACTCGAACCCGGGACCCTTGGTTTCGTAGGCAGGGTCACTGCCGACTCGGCCATTCGGGTCGTCTAGGGTAATATAGCACCCTAAACCACACTGGATTCCGAAATCCAAGCTATTTTTAATATAATGAAGGTAGCTGTGACCTTCTAGAAGTGGCCCCTCCGATATGACCCACACTTCTACTGAGGTCAGCAAAATCAGCTCAATACCCCTTAAATAGCCTGACCCTGCTCTGTAAACCGAAATAACACTGCAGTACTATAGAACCCGACGTTCTACCGCAAGTAATACAATCTAGTTACTTCGCAGAATGACTGTTCAATCTTTTATGCGCACAAACAGTAGTTTCCGACTACAATTTTATAATAATTGTTAACTAAATTGACACTTATACTTTCACTAACCGAAAATGAACTTTAATTGTGGTACCGACCACAGACTCATTGCCGACTTGCCGGCCAATCTGAGATATTCTTTTCTCCCAACTACAATGTGGCAAAAAAAACAACCCTACAACCGTGAATCGATGATTTCCCACTAGGAAACCGCGCCTGCTACCAAAATTATTAATTCCACGCCTCAACCGAACGGCGTGGAATCTTGAGGGGCTGGGTTTTTGCCAGCACGGGAGAGAAAATCTTGATTGTTACTGACCTTTGTCGCCGTAGACAGGAAATCGAAAGCTCGATTCGAGGCAGGAATACGGGATAGGAGTACAAGTTTGGGTAGGATATGGACTGAATCTCACTATTCGCTGCCCGACGCTGTCGCCGGCGTGCTGCCTGCCGACACGAGGAGTCGCCGTCCGATACGACGATGTCCAATCACAACACGGATCACTCACTCCGCTGACGTGAATCTACTTATTTCCCGACGATTATTATGGTTGACACTCCGACCAGGCCCGACGCCTGTGTTATGGTAATTGTTACACCGAAATACAATCACTGGCCCGACGCCTGAGCAGACATGTTTTTTCTCCCGACAAGAAAAGATAACCTCCAATTTTTCATCTCGTTGATACGAGTGACAGCTGCGGTTCCGTTTCCGCTAGTGAACAACGCATGGTTCCGAGTCGCGCAACAAAAGGAGGTGCGTTCCGAAGCATAAATATTAAACAGTGACGGTACCGGAAAGCAAGTACATGATACTAAATGAACCAGAACACTGGGACGAAAAAATTGAATACTGTGAGTGGGTGTGGTTTCGGAGAGAAGATCGTAGACCACCAGATCAGAAATGAAGTCACCGTGTACTATCAAAATGTAAGAGGGCTGAGGACGAAGCTTAAAGTATATGCCAGCATTCACTCTTCGACGGCAGACATATTTGCATTTACGGAGACAAGCTGTACTGAATCCATACAGGATGCAGAGATAGTTCCGCCAGGATTCGTAATTTTGCGCCGCGACAGAGCGGACGGCCGAAAGCAAGGCGGCACGTGTCTCGTGGCCACACCGCGGTTCGAACTTCGCAGAGTCGCTGTGCCGGGTAATGTGAATGTTGACAATCATTAATTTGAACTAGTTGCTGGGGCGGTGTACCTACAAAACAGATTGTTATGGATATTGTGCTGTATCTACATACCTCCGAACACTACTGAATTGAATGAGTATATGATAATGTTTAGAATAATAGAGCAATTTTGTGGTAGGTATAGTAGTGTAATAGTTATAGGTGATTTTAATTTATTTTCTAGTACTGTGGAAATACAAAATTGTTACGAAAATTTCGCGACATTCTGTGGGTTCAGACAGGGTAACGCCGTGAATAATTGCAACAATCGTCAATTAGATTTAGTTCTGAGTAAGTTTGAGAATGATTGTGGTTCGTGCGTGAGGGTGCGTGCGGCGGACACGGCTTTATTACAAGTGGATAAGTACCACCCGCAGCTAGATGTAATAGTGGAGATGAGAGGTCGATCGCGGGCGCCTCTCCGATATCCCACTGATAACGCGAACGGTGACTCATCGCGTAGTGAACCGACAGGTTGGAATTTTAGTAAAGCTGAGTTTTACTCGCTGTACACGGCAATAGCGCAAATTGACTGGGCACCATTGTACAACTGTACTAACGTGGAAGTATGTATAGATATTTTTACACCACCTTAAATAGTATTTTTGATGATTATGTTCCAAAGAAAAGATGTCGTACTTTAAATGACAAGTATGTATATCCTAAGGAACTGATTCAGGAAATTAAACTAAAGGGTTTTTTACATAGGAAATATAAAGGTAGTAAGTCAGACACGGATTACGAAATATTTTCGAGGTGCAGAGCGAGGGTAAAATCTTTGATTATGCTAGCCAAAACTACTGAAGAAATCGCTCGGGAGTTTGCACATTACTTCCAATGAGTATACAGTGTGGAACGAGCCAAACTGGACGTCAATGAAGCCATGGCTGAGTCGCATGCGAACGCGGCGCACGTGCAAGTAGACCGGCTACACCTGGGGCAGGTGAGAGATGCTCTCAGGCGACTCAAGCCGAAGAGGTCAGCGGGCCCGGATGGCATTCCGTTCTATGTTATTAGGGACTGTCGTGAAGCATTAGCAGAGCCACTGACATATCTTTACAATAGGTGTCTTGATCAAGCGATTTTTCCAGAGCGATGGAAGGTGACCAGGGTAGTACCGGTACCAAAGGGCAGGGCAAGCCCAAACGTGGAAGGATACAGACCAGTAGCTATTCTTTGCACGCCTGCAAAATTACTAGAATCGGCGATTCAGAAATCATTATTAGCGCAAGTGGACCCACAGTTATCAGAGGCCCAGCACGGGTTCAGGAAAGGTCGTAGTACCTGTAGTAATCTGCTAAATCTTATGAGCCAAGTTATACCAGTAGTAGACGGCGGAGGACAGGTAGATGCTGCATACATCGATTGCAAAAAGGCATTTGATTTAGTAGATAACGATGTCCTACTGAAAAAACTTGCAGACGTAGGTTGTACTCCACAATTACTTAAGTTTTTCAGAAGTTATATGAGTGACAGAAAACAATATGTGGATTACGAGGGATACCGGTCAGATCCATACTTTACTAGGTCAGGGGTTAGTCAGGGAAGTACTTTAGGGACGTTAAAATTCACGATAATGATAAACGACTTACCTAGACAGGTAAAAAGCGCACGTTGTTTATTGTTTGCGGATGACCTTAAGCTGTCCTTGGCGGTGGGTTGTGACGATGACTGCGAAAAACTACAGGAAGATATAGACCGGGTAGTGAGGTGGAGTGACAAGAATAGGTTAGAATTTAATGTCTCCAAATGCGCATTAATATCATTCACAAGAAAAAAACATCCCGTACAGCGTGAGTACAGAGTAAATGACAAACAAATGCGGAGAGTAAACGACGTCAAGGACCTGGGAGTAAGGTTGACTGCAGACCTGAATTATAGATTGCACATTGAGGGTATTTGTAAGAAGGCATATCGGAATCTTGGTTTCATTTTGCGTACGGGACGTACTTTTAAAGGGACATCTGCTTTGAAAACATTATATAATACACTGGTTAGGTCACAGCTAGAATCAAATGCAATGATATAATAATAATAAATAAACATTTACATACAGGCACATACATTGCTTCTGGCCCCACACTAGGATACCCTGTGTCGTGGTAACCAGAAACAGCGACGTCACACACATATAAACATCCAAGACCTGGGGATTGTTTTTTTTTTTTTTTTTTTTTTTTTTTTTTTTTCATTGCCCCCAGCCGGGGATCGAACCCGGGACCTCTCGCATGGTAGGCAGAGCCACAACCGCTGCGCCACAGAGGCCGTCGCACCACATGAAACAAAATATCGTCTCATGTTGGAGCGGATACAGAATAACTTTGTAAGATATTTGTACCTGCGGCAGTACGGAATATATCCATTCTACCCGTTAAATTATCCCACACTTTTTATATTGGGTATGGTAAGCTACAACGAGCTCAGAGTTAGAAGGGATGTAGCCTTTGTATCATATGTTTATAAGGTGCTGGTAGGGAGAACTTGTAATCCCGTATTGCTCGGCGAGGTAAGCCTGTGTGTCCCAGACGGGTACGTGACGCGCCGCCGCCGGCCGCCGCTGCTGCTGGAGCGATGCGCGCGCACTAACTTGCTGACGCACGCGCCGCTCACGCGGGCTATCCGGATTCTGAACATTATATCTGAGTCTGTTGATATTTTCGGGGTTGCCCTGTCTGAGTTTACAAGAACAGCACTATTTGTTATTTGTTATATGGAAGATAGGATAAGGTAATATAGGTACTTAGGTAGATTATAAGTAGTCGTGTAGTATTAGTATTTACCGCATTAGGTCTAAGCCTGTAATGTTAGATATTTATGATAAATAAATAAATAAATAAATAAAAATAAATAAATAAAACTAACCAAGTGGAGGCATAGCACATGAATCTTAACCAAGCTTGCAAAACCAGGAAACATGTAAGCACTATGCAATTTTTAAAAGCAGTTTGGGAGGATGCAGAAGACATCGATCGAAGAGATAGACTTAAGGGACAGAAAGGAGAATAGAAAAGAAAACAGCATTGTCAACGATGTAATGATAAAGAATTAAAGCACAAAAGGAATTAGTTAACGGTAATATCTCAATCCCCACTTTTCTGGAAACATTGCGATAGACCTCATATTCTGTATTTTAATTCTGTTCTGTATTGCTACCTGTTAATGTAAATATTTTTAATTTCAATATGCGTAAAAACGTAAAAATACCCATCAATAAGTATTATTTATTTATTTCCAGCTCTGTGGATAACCAAAAGCTTATAAAACATGATAAAAGCCAAACTAAAACTAAAAAAGTCAATAACAGGTTATCACTTTTAGCAATAAAATATAAATAATTAAAAACTGGTCAAAGTTAGAATCAAAAACAGTTCTTAAGCGCCATCACTGCAAATTCACTAATTAGATATAAAAACCAAGTTGAATGCCTAAGAATTAGAATTAATCTTAAATTACAGATACAGCTCAACACCAATAATGCTAGAATGCTACAGAATAAAAATAAATAAAAAAATTAAGAAAATAATATTTTGTTAATGTGCCGCCTAAGAGCAGCTACGCTGCTGCTGCCAAATAAGTCAAAATCAAGTTCACGCGCGAATTCATTGGTAGACTTGCCTGATCTCCAAATAAATGAATTTTGTTGGTAATTTGTGGAAACCTTGCCTAGAGCAATAGGGAGATAATAACGCCTAGACCTTACTGGTATAGTAAAGGAAATCTTCCCCAATAGCTCAGGGCAGTCCACCGCTCCCGTCGTTATTCCCAACAAATAAGTCAGGTCAGCAGTTAGACGTCTTTGTTCAAGTGGTAGTAGATGTTGTTTCCTACTCATACTTAGATATCGACTAGATTCATATGGGCATTTGGATCGAAAGCAGAGATATTTTATGAATTTCCGTTGAATAGCCTCAATCCTATCAATGAAAACTCTGTATCGAGGATTCCATATTTGTGTGGCATATTCAAGATTACTCCGAACAAGACTTTTAAAAGTTTTTAACTTCGAGAAGCAAGAAGAGTTACGTAGTACGAATCCTAAGGCACGGGTAGCCTTGGCAATTACGGTGTATACATGCTTATCAAATAAGTGTTTGGAGTCGTGAATAACTCCGAGATCACTAATATATGTTAGTCGAGCTAGTTGTTGACCTTTAAGATTATATGAGGTAGCGAAAATTTCACGTTTACGAGTGAATGAAACCACAAAGCACTTGGTGGGATTAAGATCTAATTTGTTTTGAACACAGTACTCATCTAGACGTTGGAGATCTGATTGAATATTTAATACATCCTGATGAGACGACACTTTTGCGAAAATTTTCATATCATCAGCAAAACAAAGAAGGTTAGTATTTAAAAAACATCTATATATATCATTAATAAAAATCGTAAAAAATAAAGGTCCCAGCAAGGAACCCTGTGGCACACCACTTGGCATATAACTCCATCTTGACTCAAAGTTATGGACCACTACAGCCTGAGACCTATTAACGATATACGATTCGAGCCACCTGTGAAGGTCCCCCCTAATACCTGCATCAAACAGCTTTCTGAGAATTATAATATGGTCAATTCTATCGTAAGCATTTCTGTAATCAGTATAAATTACGTCAACTTGACTGCCACCCGCCATTGAATTAGTAAGAAAATCATTAAACAGTACAAGATTAAAAACAGTGGATTTTCGACGGACAAATCCATGCTGGGACTTATTAAAGGATGATTGCAGAGCATCATAGACTTGGCGATGAACAAAATTCTCAAGAACCTTTGAAAGGACACATAACTTTGACATCGGTCGATAGTGTTCAATGTCGGTTTTCGAACCTTTCTTGTGCACAGGGGTTATGAAGGCAGACTTCCAAATAGAAGGTACACAGTACTCCCTAAAAGATCTTGTAAAGAGAATGAATATTGGTGTAACAATAGTTTCCGCACAGTTGATCAAAAATAGCGGTGGCAACCCATCGGGACCTGCAGATTTTGACGGATTCAATTTTAAAAGAATATTACGTAAGGCTACTATGTCAAGTTCAATATTAGAGATTTCACAGCTATGGCTGGTAGAAGGGTTGTTTGTTTGTAAGTTTGAAGGCAAAGAAAAAGGGCTAGGCTGAAGAAAATAAGACTTGAAATAATCTGCATTACATATACCATCTCCTGAATGTAGTCTGGTATTAACATAATTCATAATGCTTGGAATACTGCTCGCGTTCGATCGGGAGTTTGCAAACGACCAAAATCTTTTAGGGCAACGCTCAATGGATTCTTCAGTGTGATCGACGAATTTTTGAAAACTTTGATCTATTAATCTTTTTACTCAATCACGCTGGAAGGCAAAGTCCGCATACGCAGTTTTATTACCATAAATCTTGTATTTTTTATGGTACTTGGCTTTTTCCCTAATCGCCTTTTTAACAGCTGTTGAATACCATTTTGGATAAAATCTGGCTTTATCATCTTAAATTTAATATACTTATCCCTCAAGTGACAAAACTTAATATAAAAGAACTCAACGGCATCATTAAAAGTTCTAGAATCAAGTTCAAGATTCCAATCAATATTACGGATCTTATCGTTAATAGCCCTTTATTCCCACCTGTTCTGTTGAGTAGTTCTGTCGGCAGAACTACTGGGTTTTTTTTTACCATTAGTTCTGTTCACAGAACAAATGAGAATTGAATTACTAATAGTTCTGTTCACGAACAAACTACTTCTCTGTTCCCACCTGTTCTGTTGAGTAGTTCTGTCGGCAGAACTACTGGGTTTTTTTAACCATTGGTTATGTTCACAGAACAAATGGGAATTGAATTCCTAGTAGTTCTGTTCACGAACAAACTACTTATCTATGCAGTTTGCTATCAATTATCAAGTACTGGCCACTTGAGGTACAGATGACGCCAAACAACTTGAACAAATGACCTTGAATGTGCAGGACCGCAGGAACCGATATTGGGCACCGCGGTATGCGGTGCGGGGCGCGACGTGCGGAGGGGGTTTCGACTTGATGGAAGGCATATCTTATTTACCTCAAGATTGAAATCAGTGTTCTTTGTTAATTCAAATAGATTCCAATGAAGCCGAAAAATGTCGCTAAATAAGTATACAGTTTTATTTTGATAGTCATATCCACAGACCACAGACAGATTTAATGGTTGGGTGGATATGACTATCAAAATAAAACTGTATACTTATTTAGCGACATTTTTCGGCTTCATTGGAAAGTACTTAGACTTAAGTGTGTCGTTTTTTGCACGTAAGTATACATGCGCAAACTTTCCCCCACCACGTCACATTTTGCTCAAGATGTTTGGCGTCATCTGTAAGTATCTATTATTTAATTGTTTCCTGATGACAACGTCATGAAATTCATGTTTCAAGGGTTTCAAGAGAGTAATAATATTAATCCTATATATTGCAAATTGTTTGTTCAATGAGTGAGTTTAACATAATAAAACGCGGCCGCGGGCGCGTGTTGCTCGAAAATGGCTTCGAATATTACCGGCTCTCTAAATATCAAAATTTACAAACGTTATGGAGATGTGCCATGTACAAGAAAACCAAATGCAGTGGAACAGTAACCACTTCCGAAGTAATTACTTTTTAAATAAGTTGTGGTATGGTATGGGAAGGGGAAGGCGAAGGGGAAGGCGTAGGGGAAGGCCCAGAAGGAGATGGAGGGACGACCTGGATAAGCTGGATAAGTTCCTGCCTAAGCGGAACGATAAAGCTTCGGCTAGAGATGTGTGGGCTCGAACCGTTGAGGCCTTTGCCCAGCAGTGGGACACCGTGCAGGCTAAATAAAAAAAAATGGTATGGACCTAAGTTCACACACAAGGATTTGTTGTATATTTTCTGCATTTTTTTCATTCTAGGGTGAAAAGGAAATAGTTAAACATGTCGACCATGACACTGCCTGCATTCCTGATACAAACAAAGAAGTCATGTCCGTTATAATCCACAAAAGTGTTGATGAAATGATGATAGGCAGTGAAACCGTACCGGCAGTGTACAAGAAAACAGTGGCTGCTTTAAAAGACACGGGAATAGATATCACTAAAGAGATACTCAGCTTCAACCAAATTAAGTCGTCGATTTACAGAAGGAGAAATAAATTAAATGAAGTTCAGAAAATGAGCTACCTAAATGACACTGTAAATGCAGTAGAAATACCTATGCCGTTTTCTAAATTTATGTTGGCAGATTACAACGACGAGGGCGAGGGCGTCCGTATTATAATTTTTGGCACTAAGGATGCAAGGTCTCTTCAACGCGAAAAATTTTTTTTTCTTGCAGACGGCACTTTCAAAATTTGCCCGGTACCTTTCACAGAGGTTTACACTATTCATGCAGATCTCGAAAGCTCTGAAGATACTATCAGTGTGATGCCTCTAATATATGCACTTCTTAGTCACAAAACCAAAAAAGCCTACACCACACTTTTCAGTCTAATAAAAAGACAGATTCCAGATTGGAAACCTTCCGTTTTCATTACTGATTTCGAGGAAGCCGCCATTCAATCCATTGCTGATGTTTTCCCAAATTCCGATCATCAGGGATGTTACTATCATTTCTCAAATAAACTGTGGTGAAAATCAAAGCAATTGGGCATTAAAGACAAACGCAAGAGAAGAATCGTAAGTTTGTGCAGCGTTCTTCCACTATTGCCCGAAGAACGTGTTATGGAAGGATGGGAATATATAAAATCCCAAGTGCTGGATTTTAGTGACAGGTGCGTCTTGGATTTGGATAAGTTTATGAAATATATGAGTTTCTGCATGAAACCTAGGCGCATCAAGTCATAGACTGCCTTTGGTCGGCGCCATCGCACAACTAATATTGTTGAGGGCTGGCATCGTGCCATTAACGGCACGTTCAAAACCAGGCCAGAGACTGTTTTTCAGTTCCTGAAAAACAAAGAAGAAGATGCATCGTTTTTTTCTGTTAAAGCCATCCAAATGGCAAATTTCAAGAAAACAGACAAACGAAGGACAAATCAGCAGGTAGAAAACGACGCGATGATCAGAGTGTACCAAATGCAATTACTTAACGGTGACATTGGGATACCTTTGTTTTTAGAGAAAGTACGTTAATATTTTTTTTATCCTGTTATACCTAATTTATCGAGCCTTTTTTTCTGCCTCAAAGTACCAGGGCAGCAGACCGTTGAAGGAGGTATTGAACACAGCATTGATAAGGTACCTACATACGTTTATTTCATTGAAATTTTTGACGCGGCCACGATTGTGCCTATACCAATACCACCCCATTGGGAAAAGATGTGAAGTAGTGTCATTTGTACCATTGATGATACAAATCAATGGTACTATAGACACCACGGGACATAACAGTTGGGAATATCTGAGACTGAAGCAGGGTGAAAAGCATAGTCTCATAATTAACAGAACTAATGGTAAAAAAAAATCCAGTAGGTCTGCCGATAGAACTACTCAACAGAACAGGTGGGAATATCTGAGATTGAAGCAGGGTGTAAAGCATAGTCTTATAAATCACAGAGCTAATGGTAAAAAAAAAAACAGTAGTTCTGCCGACAGAACTACTCAACAGAACAGGTGGGAGCAAAGGTTAATAGCGGCATAATCACCAGAATTATAGAAATACTTTATATGTGGGGCTGATATTGATGGATCTAAACGTACGTATTTAATAGTTACAATAAGGACATTGTGGTAGGGATCAACAGGCACAAGTGGATCTACACATTCGGTTACCTCTACTAAGTCATTGGATAATACTAAATCAAGAATTTTATTATAATCATTGGTAACCGAATTATACTGCAACAAATTTAAGCTGTTCAATTCATCGACAAGGAGATGCTCGTCAACCGAATTTAGTGAAGGTGTAGGGACTAACACAGATTAACGTAATTCCCAAGCTATGCTACTCATATTAAAGTCACCTATAACTAAATATTTGTCGAGTGGGTTGGATAGCACAATCTCATTTGACTTAAATAGAAAATTTGAAAGCTGCTGGGAAAAATAAAAACCTCTATTTTGACTACATAAATATAAAACGCACAAGTGTAAATTGAGCTTTGAACCGTTATTGAGCGTTAGTGTTAGCCATAAATCCTCCGCGCTGCTATGAAAATCTGGTCGAGGATAAACCGCCAAGTCCTTTCTGGTCGCTATCAACACGCCGCCTCCGCGGCCCTGGCCGGTCAGCTCGTGATCACGATCACGTCTCCAAACACAATAGATCATCAAAAAGCTCACTATCCAAAATACCGTCAAGCAACCAAGTCTCAGTCAACACTATTATATCATATGAACTCGCGCATAAATTCCGGAAGAAAGTAAAGGTTTTAGTCCTAAGGCCTCTCACGTTTTGATAGTAAATTGACGGATATTTATCGTTACTATTGGTATTCATTGTTATATAGTATAAATAATAGGTCTAGTATAATAGCAATATAAATTAAACAATAGAAATAAATTAATATGCGTTCAATTAAAGTACACAAAATATCAGATATGTTGTAAATTATAAGAAGAATTTTACTATCAGCCAAAAATAATTGAAGTTTATTTTCTAAAAGGAAGATTAACATATGAACCAATACAAACCAGTTAGCAAAACATCTTGACGACATTTCGCAAACATGCAGTAAACAAGTTAACACAAATGTAAAGGCATCAATGAGGACAAAAGCCAGCAGCGCATGTGTGCGTTTCCGAATAGGTAGGACAGTAAGCAACGGACCAAAAAACTGCGCAAAAAAAAGCGAATATTAGCGAGTCGAGCATCGAGCAGGCAGTGCAGGGGAGCACAACATTTTTAAATAGTGCAAATTTATCAAGAAGTTATATAATAATAAGCAGTGAGTAACGTTAGTATGACCAATCAATACATTAATTAGCAATATGGTAAACAGTGGTGCAAAGCTGAGTCTATAATAGACAACAATTAGAAAAACCATATAAATGCAATCTATGTGAGTTTTTTTTAAATCAGACTCCCTGTTTACAATGAACATTTGGGTTGTGTCATCCTTCCTGACATGAATCTTGCCGTACCCACACAAACATAATGCCCTTGGCGCTAAGTGATTCCTTGGTCATAGACAGCAGTTTTTTCGGGTCTGGAGTCAGATGATCATTTAAATATATGCGCTGCTCAGGGCCGTCAATCCCAATTTCGCTGGCTTTAAGAGTTTTCTTCTTCCGGGCTGAACTTAAGAAATCCTCCTTGACATATCTATTCAAAAACCCAACTATTATACATTTGCCCTTGTTGTTCTGCATTGGTAACCGGGATATATAGTTGATGCAGCTCTGCGGGACCATGTAACCAATGGCCTTAGATATGTTCTCCAGTATTGTAAATAGGTTTTCATTCTTCTTGACTGGCGCGCCTTTGATCTCCAGATTATTAACCCGAGACCACTGATCTCTAGTCGCAAGTTCACGTTTCAAGTAGCTCACCTCCTCTTCTAATTTAACTACCTTTTCTTGCACTTCCGGCAGAGCCTTCTCAACATCATTAAGCCTGCTGCTATGCTCGTCCATCTTGGCACTATTAAATTCGCAAGAGGTTTTGACGTCAATCAGCTCACTCTTGATGTCCCTGATGTCTTGCACAATGCTGGGTATGCAGATGATGTGGCGTTTCATATCCTTAAGTTCGGCCATTATTGAGCTAAGGCTAGCTTCGTTGTCTGAGGACAGTGGTGGCAGTGGTGTAGCTGGCGGCTGCAAGTGAACCTTGCAGGTACCACATCTCCAATTAAGTCTTCGCTCTGTAGTCCATTGAATGAGTCCCTCCAAGGGGGTCTAGAGTGCGTGAGTTAGTAACGTAAGATGTTTCTTCGGAAACATGTCAAGAGTCCCTAGGTAATAAACATTCTAAAACCCCGGGACACTAGGAGGAGCCCCGGAGTGGGGGGAGGGGGGGAAAGGGTCCATTTTTTCATTTTTCGCTTAAATATCAAAAACGGTACATGTTAGAGAAAAACTTTCAAGGAAAAGTTGAAAGGCCATAAAATTATCTACAAGTTGTACCTAAATAATTTTTTTCTATTCGCAGCCGTTTTCGAGAAAGGTGAAAAATTCGAAAACTTTTTATTTTACCAACTTAGGGTGCCCGCATACGACCGTTTTTTTCTCCGTTTTTGTTGTGGATTGTAAGAAATGACGATGATGATGATGATGATGATGATGATGATCGCCTCCTAAACGCCTCCATGGTGGAATTTGGTATTTTTATCAATGATAGACCTAATTATGAGCAATCTATCTGTACCGGTCACAAGTTGCACTTTTGAGTTTTTTGGAAGAAAAAAATAAAAAGATCAAGTTCAGTAACTCAAACTACCCTAATATAATATTTTGACAATCGATTCCTCCTAAAGGCTTCCATGGAGGAATGTGTTTTTTTTACCAATTATAGACCAAATTAAGAGCAATCTATCAGTACCGGTCACAAGTTGCACTTTTGAGCTTTTTGGAAGAAAAAAACTAAAAAGGTCAAGTTGCGTAACTACCCTAATATAATATTTTGACAATCGATTCCTCCTAAAGGCTTCCATGGAGGAATGTGTTTTTTTACCAATTATAGACCTAATTAAGAGCAATCTATCAGTACCGGTCACAAGTTGCACTTTTGAGCTTTTTGGAAGAAAAAAAATAAAAAGGTCAAGTTGCGTAACTACCGTAATATAATATTTTGACAATCAATTCCTCCTAAAGGCTTCCATGGAGGAATGTGTTTTTTTACCAATGATAGACCTAATTAAGAGCAATCTATCAGTACCGGTCACAAGTTGCACTTTTGAGCTTTTTGGAAGAAAAAAAATAAAAAGTTAAAGTATCGTAACTACCCTAATAAAATTCAATTCCCCGTAAACGCCTCCGTGGTGGAATCTGGTATTTTTATCAATGATAGACCTAATTATGAGCAATCTATCTGCACCGGTCACAAGTTGCACTTTTGAGTTTTTTGGAAGAAAAAAATAAAAAGATCAAGTTCAGTAACTCAAACTACCCTAATATAATATTTTGACAATCGATTCCTCCTAAAGGCTTCCATGGAGGAATGTGTTTATTTTACCAATTATAGACCTAATTAAGAGCAATCTATCAGTACCGGTCACAAGTTGCACATTTGAGTTTTTTGGAAGAAAGAAATATTTTTTGATCGATTGATGTGATAAACATGGGTATGTAGTATGGGGAAATTGTTTGAGCCAAAATCATTTTTTACTGCGTGTAACTCAGAAACGGTAGGATTTAGGAAAAAATTATTTAGGTACAACTTGTAGATAATTTTATGGCCTTTCAACTTTTCCTTGAAAGTTTTTCTCTAACATGTACCGTTTTTGAGATTTAAGCGAAAAGTGAAAAAAAGGACCCTTTCCCCCCCTCCCCCCACTCCGGGGCTCCTCCTAGTGTCCCGGGGTTTTAGTATGTTTATTACCTAGGGACTCTTGACATGTTTCCGAAGAAACATCTTACGTTACTAACTCACGCACTCTAGAACTTTTTATTCAATGGACTACTGGGCCCAACTTACGGTATCCAACTTCAGATATGGCTGAACAGCAAAATCCGAAGTGCCTGTTGCACCCACTACACTGGGTTCCATCATTGACTAGCGAATCGCAAAGCACACACAGCATCTTCATAAACAATCACTGAGAAAATGTTGATGATGTCTGATTCCGCAGTTCAACGCGCGC
Source organism: Argyresthia goedartella (assembly GCA_949825045.1). Lineage (NCBI taxonomy): Eukaryota > Metazoa > Arthropoda > Insecta > Lepidoptera > Argyresthiidae > Argyresthia > Argyresthia goedartella. The sequence continues at coordinate 23,348,261 of OX463834.1, forward strand.
ACGTCCGACTCAAACTTCGACTTGAAGACGACTGGATTATTAACTGCTTGTTTATTAACGAATATAACTTATGAGCGGTATAACTATTTGGACGAATTCATTTATTTACTGAGCAGTATAATAACTATTTGGACGAATCCGACCCAAATGACTTATTTTTGCTAAGGTTTGCTGCAATCATGAGGGAAGCTATGGACAATCAGATGAAGCCAAAGTAGCTACTTCAAGTGTAAACTGCCCGATATTGACTTATACTCATACTAATACTCATACTCATATATTGATTGCGTCATTGTGGTATACTTTAACAAAATTATATCCAACAATGAACCCTGTAAGGGCACTACAATGTCTTAACAACTAGCTTACAACTAACATTTGTGATGGTTAAATATTAAAAGGAGAAACATATAAGAAATTATTAACTGCTGAATTATTATATAATTGTACAATTATACATATTATTATATAATTATAAAATCGAATCCGTGCAGACCCACCATACCCCTGGGGGTAGAGTAGGACTAAAACTAAAAACTAAACCATACCACCCCACCGTAGTGTTGTAGTAGAATCAGTGCTTAGGTTTTATTTTTCCAAATATTACCGTTTACCTGGTGTTAATAGCATCCCATATTACTAAGTCGCTTCTTTTCCGTGGTTCGTTGTGTAGTCCGGTCAACCGGACTATGGAAAATTTGTTTTTTACTTGGTACAGTTGACCGGACTATGAAAGTATTTAATTTTCCGTGATCATGCCGAAAACAAAGGCACCTGTCAAAAATTGAGACTATTGCCAAAAATAGTGTCACGTCTAAAATAGTAAAACTTGTCAAAATACTGACACCTGCCAAAAACAGTGACCCCTGTCAAAAATGATGACACCTGTCAAAGTAAAGGCCTGTGCCCTCGATATGGAAGTGTCCAAAAAATCCTTTCTTCCATACCTGTAGTACCGCCTACTTTACGATGACTGTACTTCTTCTGCCCTAATACCAATCTGCAATAAAAAAAATCAGCCATAACGAGAATCTGTCCTAAGCCGAACGAATGGGTTGTTTTGAGTATCCATCTTTTACAAGATGAATTATCAGGTCAATTTGGATTAACATAGTTTCTACAGGAATTTGTAGGACGGAGCGTCAATTTTGCGCGTTCCGAGATCCGAAGGGCTACTGATCGGGATTACTTGGTCTGCATAATACCACAGATGACATAACATTACTTACACTTACGAGTGATATTTGCCTAGACTGACCTTATAGATCTCAGAAATCGCATCGGCAGTTCAACTGGCCACCTTCCATAATTTGTAATACCTACTTTTTTGGTTTAACCTACAATACGGTATTTGACATGGTAGGCAAATAAATCTAGAAACGTGTCTCAAGCTGAACCTATTTCTACAAAAACGTTTGACAGTACCAGAATTGTATATTTCCAGCAGTTGTATTTTATAAACTCAATTTTGTGTTAAAAAGACAGCATTTGACTATGACGTCACATGCTAGTATTTCATAAAACTTGTGAACAAAATTACCGTTTTTTCATAATTCATAATTCATAATAGTTTATTGCAAAGTCACAAAATTTCACAAGGTGGTAAAATAAAAGTTAGTACATTGTGACGCCCTGCTAGGGCACAGCAACATGCGTTTTGACAGTTCCTAAACAGTATCTATTTTGACTAGCAGTCAAATACCGAATTGTTTGGGACCTCCTACTAAATCACTTCTATATAAATGTCCGATTTCTAGTATGGCCGTTTGGAGGGAACGCACACAAAATATTGGTCCAAATGCGTCAAAACCTGTTGGTAATTATAGTAACCTGGAAACGAGTAAGTCACTACCCGCTCTCGCTGTTTTGGTCTATTTGTTCGTGACTCGTTGCTTACCAGATACAAACCGGTTACTAGTAGCTTGGTTATTAGGGTAGATGGGATTGTAGATATTATCAGATGGATGGTGGTGATGTAACGGCCTTAATAATAAAAGATGTTATTCACATTGTAACTCATTCAGAGTTTTGTCTTGCTTTGACATTTACACGACGTATGATAAGGACAAAACACTGTTTAAGTTAAACCGTGAATATTTTTATTTTATTAGTAAAGCCGACATGGTTTATTGAAAAAGCTTGGAAAATATATACAAAAGAATTTATTTCGTACCTAAGTCTAAACTTAAGAATTCAATTGAATACACATTCCTTTATAATATTCATAATAATTACATAATACATTTCATCAACAACGTCACAGTTTGACAAAAAATTATAGTGGGCATACATTTTATAACAATATAATTTTTACCATTAATAAATTGAAAAAAATAATTAGACCTAACCTATGGAATTTAACATATCAATTTAGTTTACAACCAGAGTCAATTGAATATCTAAATAGGAAGAGAGGATTTATAATATATACAGGGTGTAATAGTACTATATCTAATTTCTCGGGTGGTCGTTTTAGACCTTGAAAATTCTTGTGAATGGCAGCTATTGCCCCCGCTAGGTGGCGCTGGGGTAGTCGGGGCAAAGAGTTTCAATCATCTGAGGTTAGGTTCACAAACACGTCACGTGATCTTTCAAATACACTTGACACTGGCAAAACAAGAGGTTGGAACGCCACATATTAAAAGAAGTAAATTGAATTTGACAACTTTGACAGGTAGGTAGCCTCCAACTACACCAGAGCGATTTTATTAGAATTTACAGGTGTAACAAAAATGTATAGCACTCGTTTGTGGGTAGATCAAAAATGGCCCGCTTTTACTTGGTAATAAAGTTCAAAACCAATGAAAACTAATCAATCATCTGTCGATGGCCCCAAAGCTGAGTGGATAAGGTTTTATAAGGGACAGCATTCTGAACAACTTTGTTTTGTCTAATATTTAGGTCTATTTTGGCAGTGGGATATAGCTGACATAATTTGGACCTTACCTCCTAAAACAATTAATCAAGGTACAAAAATATATACCTAATGAAATCTTTATAAATCTGTCATAAAGAAATTACTAGAGGGTCTATTAATTAAATATTTATTTACATTTCTATAATATTTACTTAAAATGAATCCTCATTTGCCATTCTTCCTGACATACAACTAAATTTCGCAAAATCTCCGATATAATAAAAAAATCTACATTTTTAAACTAGTGCCAAAACTTATGTAATGAACATAAAATTAAGTAATTATAATGAAACATAATTGAATATGTAGGATGGAGCCTCCGAGCATATTCATTTATTTATGAATGCAACATGAATGTATATTTGAATTTAAAAAGTAATGAAATAGCACAGACAATAAGAAATCGCTTTACTACAGAATTTAATAGTGTAACTAAAGGTGTATTTTATTGATAGGGTTAATTCAACTATATTTTTGCCTAACTTCAGTTTAGAAACGTTAGGTATTTGTTGTTACTTAACTTTTATGTTACACCCTGTATAATTAGACAGTTCTACTTTAACAATTGGCTAGGTATACTTTAGAAATATTAGCTAAAAATGGATAAATAAAATAGGTATTGCTAATTTTATAAAATTGAAGATAACTAAGAAACTCTGTTTTTACAATGCAAAGAAATCTCTGTTAATAATAACTTCTTCAGGAGTCCCAACACATTGCATTTGCACCATGTGCATTTGCACCATGTGCATTTGCACCACTGTGCTATGATACAGTGCGCACAAGGCAAAATTAACCATTCAGATATAGTCTCTATGACTTGTGAAATAAGAGCGATACTGGCTCCAAAATGTGTCGCTAACATTGTATCCCAACTGTAAATGAGCAAACATTGAACTGAATTTATATAATTGTAAAGAAAACCGACGAGCATCATATACACTACAGCTTTAGTTATTTTAAAGACGCCCTTGTTTTAAGCAGTCGTTGTCTCATCTCGGCGTAATATCGTCGCCACAGTGTATATTTCATCGTAATATTGTCAAAAACATTAGTTTATACACTAACGCGTTAGTTGGTAAAGTATCGACAAATTGTAAACCAGACCGACAGGGTTTAGAATTTACGTTTCTTTTGTTCTTACATGTCAACCTAACACGAAGACTATTCGAGGGCTTCACCTAAGCTACCGCAGTGTTTGCCCTGGTATTTCCTTTGCAATTCAAGTTTAAACCAGTTCACAATTTAACGGTTTTATTATAAACTGACGCGTCATATAGCAAGCAATACGGTAATGTTTAAAATTTTTCGAAGAAACGTTAGATTATAAACTAACGGTTTTGACAATCTTAGGGTGACATATATACTAGATTATACGGGTAATACTAACTAAACGTTAACAGCGAATAATATAGAGTGTCCTGAATAATGTCGCTGGATGAGTACTGTCATCGATCGCTTCAGGTGACAGCTATTGCGAAATGGATTTTGAACTTCATTGCTTGGTAATAAAGTTCAAAACCTATAAAAATGATAAATCACCTCTTGTTGGCCCCACAGCTGAGTGGAAACACTCGGTGACGTCATGAAGCGCTCAGTAATTGATTACCCACGACTCTGACATATTATATAGACGTCACTCTCACGCCCGTGAGGTGTGTACGCGCGCGAGCGAGACACTCAGAATCGATCATTTTCAGGACCAAAGCCAACGTATCAACTTTGCCAAATTACAAATCGCACATAACGTAAACCACAACTGTGCATCTCCACATCGTATGGGAAAAGGGGTGACGCATGACCCACAATAAAGTCCTAATAACCCACGCACCTTTAAGTCTCACGAAAGAGGCCGTCTCAACCGCATGCCACGCGATTAGTAGCCGTACAAATGCTATAGTAGGGTCCTGATTTCCTTGTGTATGTGGCAGAGGTAGTCTACATAGGAGGCGCTGCCGTCTACGCCGCGGTCTTCGACCAGGAAGTGACGTAATACGGTCTCTAGTTTGTCGTGTTGGCGCATTATGGTTAGCTGAAACAAAAATATACGTTATTAGGGCGAGTGAAGAGAGCCCTGTCACAAGGCAACAACCCGGCACACTGATTTATGACAAACTATTACGCCTATAGGTAGGAGCTTTGATATAGTGGTTTAATCTAATGATTAGATTCCACGAAATTCATTGAAATCTTGTTTATAAACTTAAAAATTAAAAGGGTAAAATATTTTGTATGGACGGCAATGCTATCGTATTACTACCGCCATCTGTTGAAACTACTACGATAACATCTGCAAGGAAACGGAAGTCAGAGTGAATGATTATTTGAATAATCGCTGGCATTTTACCTTAAAAGTAAATCGAGAGTAATTAATTGTAGAATTTAATGCGTAACAAGAGTTATTTTTACGATAAAGGAATAAATATTTTTACCCAGAAAGTAAAAAATCTCGCGAGCCTTACCTTACAAAGCTGCGCTTTCTGCTAGTTTAGGTAATAAATAAATAGAGTCCGTAAAATATAGGGTTATTTTGAATTAGCTGTCAATTACGGGGAATGATAGCAATCATCATTGTAAATAACTGTCCCTAGGAAACCTGAATAACTGTCCCTAGGAAACCTGAATAACTGTCCCTAGGAAAAATGGTCGTTAACCAAAACCACTGTAAACCTTTGCCAACCCATTACCTTATACCAAGCCAAACAAATCCAAAAAAACCTAAGCATATGAAAACGAATCTGACAATGTGCTGTGTGAAGTTAAAGTCGCCGTCAATAGAAATTGTGGATTATGTGAACAAAGCGCCATGTTGTCTTTGTCTATGAATAGGTGAACTATCTAGAGATGGGTATGTGATTACAATATCGCACCCTGAGAATGAAAGTGACACAATCCAAAATTTCACAATGTTAGGAAATCGCAAAATGAACTGACAAAATGACGGAATAAATAACATCACCAATAAAATAGGTTTATATTCAAATAGACTATAGTCATTCAAATATTTTTGCATGTTGAATATACGAATATAAGTTTTTCTTCTACCTTTTTTCTGTATCTTCTGTGGATATCTGTGACTGGCTTTATTCTTGTATTCTTTAATATAGTAACTTATCTATATTATTTGCTGTTGATGTCCCAAATACAATTAAATTAAATTAAAATAAATAAATACTCGTACATCACTAATTTTCAAAGACAATATTTCGATGAGAAAAAAATATGACAGCAATCTCGACGCAGTACAGAATTGATTATTGATTTTATGATTTTCCGTAATTAACAGGTGATTATTGAATATTTCATGATGAAATACAGTGAATAACAGGCAAGACTTGATGCTAGATGAGTCGGAATAATGTTCAGTGAGACTCCGTGACAGAACCTCAAGGTTTTCTCAAGAAAACGGATTGTTTACATAGTCCACAATTTCTATTGACGGCGACTTTACACATATAATAATAATAATAATAATACCTTGGACACCATTTACACACATTGATCTAGCCCCAAACTAGGATTCCCTGTATCTTGGGTACTAGACAACGATACACATACTTATATAGATAAATATTAATACTTAGATAGATAAACAACCATGACTAGGGTGCAAACATCCGTTCTCCTCAAACAAATATTTGCCCCCACCGGGACTCGAACCCGGGACCCTTGGTTTCGTAGGCAGCGTCACTGCCGACTCGGCCATTCGGGTCGTCACCTGTATTACCTTTACCAATAGAGGAAGCAGGACTCTTTCTACTCGGGACAGGACAAGAGGAGACTTCGTGTGAACCCATGCGTTAACATGACTTATTTTTTGTTGCCCTACCGACGCGGCTCTAGATGGTAAGTGCAGATTTGGTGGAATTACTAAACTAGGGTATAAGTATGTCTCCCATAGTTCCTCACGAAATAGCCTCGTGGCCTCCCGAAATATCATATAGGTAGTGTAAGTGATGTGACACGTGACCTGACAACAAAAAGGCCCACTTACACGGCATGTAAGTCTTCACACACAGCCTTCTTTATTCGGTTGGGTAAAACATGCCGTGGAAACGGGCCTTTTTAATGTCGGATGTCATTGTGTTGCAGGTTCGTAGCCGAACGAAATTGCCAACGACCTAGCGAGCGAGTGAGCGAGCGAGCGAGCATATTAGGTCCCGACCGCAGTCTCGCTCACTCGCGTCGGCTTCACGTCGTCGTCGGCAATTGCAGACGGCTACCTAAAGTAGGGCCATTTTTATAGGTCAAATTATTGACATCCGTCATTCTTAGCTTCATAGTGAGATTATCTCCAGAAACATCTAGATTAAAATCGATCATAAATGATCGATCAACCGATCAATTTTTTGGGTAACATCCCTAGTGTTTAAACATAAAAAGGGTTCATCGACGTAACTTTGTAACGACGTTCAGTATTTTAGAACAAAACATATTTATTATTATTATACAGGGTGTCCAAGAACCTGACGTCCAACTGGATTGCCATGATGCCCCAAGTTCCAACAGTACTCAGAAAAATATTTAAAAAAATCCACCCCATGTACTTACAGAATTATAGTGATTTCAAAACAAAAGGGGGAAATGAGCAGCCTGTGACATACTTTTGAATGCTGTGACTGCTAATGCTGATAATGTCGATATTTCTTTGAGGTTTTGTAATCTAGGGTATTTCTGTGTCTAAATGGAATGTAAAAATAAAGTACTTGTTGTAACATTTTAAAATAAAATGATATTTTAATTTAAGGTGACATGAAAAACTATTGAATTTCGCAACTTTCACCGACTGTAGTGTAAATAAAATGTACCAAAATATTATGGCAAGTGGCGTCTAATTTTGACGCGTTTATTCCTCTTTTTAAAATGGTATAACACTTACTCATAAATTAGTAAAAAAAATATATAAATATTTTTAATCAACAACCTACTTTTTACCCACTTACGGTAACCGTCGGACCTTTTCTTATCTTAGAAAATGTTATGTTACTACTATTACCACTTGGGTTCCAAGAGTGAGCGAGACGGAAATACATCCAGGTAGATTGGACCCCAGTCAAATAAAAGGCAAGAATGTTGACTAAAGATGTTTTCACTTCTCATGCTCGAAAAAGTACTACTTTATGCAGGATCTAGGCGACATAAAGTTGAATTTTATGCTCTTGTGCATAAAAGTAGCTTTTTAAATGTGTCTACACTAAGGCAGTGACCATTTAGCCCATACAGCCAAAAACAATTAATTGTACATGGATAAAACTTGCTAATTTATAATATTTCCATCCCTATTTGCATTTTTGATTTATAATAAGATAATACGAAAAAGAAACTAAATATCAAAACGTGTTTACCACAAAAAAAAAACATTATTCCAAAATAATTTAAGAATAGGCTGTATATTTTTTTCTTTGCCCGAAAATTATGCAGGAAAATTAAAAAAAGTAAAGTAGCGGGAAAGAATTAATTTAATTAAAGAAATGTTAATACGTTATGTTACTGTTTTATTTTCTCGCAATCGAAGTGAAAAGCAGAGTTTATAACTCGTCCACAAAACCATTTTTATCCTCGACATTACTATCAGCCCTCGCCTTCGGCTCGGGCTGCTAAAAGTCTCGGATAAAAATGGTTCGTTTTGTGCACTTGTTGTAAAATCTACTATTTATTACAACAAATGCTCAAAATGTTGACCACCAACAGCAATGCAAGCCCTCACCCTTCTTAAAAATGACCGTTTTATGTTTCGCGAGTGTCTTTTTTGTCGTATCAGCGTATCGTATCAGCGTAGTAACGGCAGGAGGCAGAGATGCGTACTGTTATCACGATCCCTTAGATAGCGTCACCATCTATCTCACTCGCACCTCTAAACGTTTTCTCCCTCACTCTTACCTGAATAATGGGATAGCATAAAAACAGAACCAGCAAATAGCAAAGGTAGTTTCTGTCTTGCTCCCTCCTGTTGAAATAACGAATCACTATTGAGAGATGCATGCACATGCTGTCCCTTACGGTGAAAACGGTTTTTTGGGAGGTCTATTGTTGTTTTTCTGAGCATACAAAATAGTGGTTAGATGCAATTCGTCGTAATTGTTTCCTTTTAAGAATTCTGTAAGAAGTCGTGAAAAAATGGAATTGTTGATTAAAAAAAAATTATATATATTTTTTTACTAATTTATGAGTAAGTGTTATACCATTTTAAAAAGAGGAATAAACGCGTCAAAATTTGACGCCACTTGCCATAATATTTTGGTACATTTTATTTACACTACAGTCGGTCAAAGTTGCGAAATTCAATAGTTTTCCATATCACCTTAAATTAAAATATCATTTTATTTTAAAATGTTACAACAAGTACTTTATTTTTACATTCCATTTAGACACAGAAATACCCTAGATTACAAAACCTCAAAGAAATATCGACATTATCAGCATTAGCAGTCACATCATTCAAAAGTATGTCACAGGGTGCTCATTTCCCCCTTTTGTTTTGAAATCACTATAATTCTGTAAGTACATAGGGTTGATTTTTATTAATATTTTTCTGAGTATTGTTGGAACTTGGGGCATCATGGTAATCCAGTTGGACGTCAGGTTCTTGGACACCCTGTATATGTCAAAATAGATCGTGAAATTGCCTTATTTTGTCTATATAACAACACATATGTAAAAAAATAAAAACAATTGCGTTCCCTCCATTAAAAGGTTATGTTGTTGCATTTTGATGAAGTGTCAAATGTGAAGTGTCAAATGTGACCTGTAAAAGTGGCCCTACTATAGTCATAGCGTTTAAGACCATCACTATATATGTCTCCCAATACGCGGCATTCAGTACAACTCACATAAACATGTGTCATGACAGGGCGCTGTGTGCGCGTAAAACAGCATATAACCAAAAACATTTGCGGAAACGGCACTCTTCATGAGTTCATATGCCGTCGACGCCTCCACGAAAAAACAAACTCCGCCTCCTTGCGCCACTCCATTGATCAATGAGATAGCTCGATAATTCTATCACAGTTTGGCATAATTGAACAAATATGTCAAAGGTATCACAGCAACTATCATAGTAGAACCATAGGGATATAGCCAAGTTCACGGACGAATTTACGATACGTCATCACTCTTATGTTAGAATAAATAAATAAAGTGTCTAGTCTGCCACCAGTGGCCACTTCATAAAAATTAATAAAGTGAGACTAGCGGTAAGTTAAGAAATAAGTTATTCTGCCGCTATAGCTATAGAACATTTTTACATCAAATTGTATGGAAAATGGACTTGAAATTTTTTCAGGAAAATGTGTGGAGAAAAAAAGAGAAAACGGGGGGTCGGGGTAGGGGGATGGGTGTCATGGAGGTCATGGGGGGGTAGAGGTCGGAGGAGGGGCAAGTATACAGAAAGCAATGAAAATCCAACTTCGGCTAAATTAGGTTATCGTGGCAAAATTTAAATTGGGTTATAGGTTATGTTAGAACATAGAAGAAGCATAACCGGAGCGCAGCGAAGCGAACCGTATGCATAGAAAATCCAATAATGGCTAGAGTAGGTTATTGTATCTAAATTTCAATACAATAATGTTATGATATATGACCTTTATGTGCAAAGGTATAAGTAACACATTGTAATGACTAATAACTGTGGCAGAATAGCTTTTCAAATTAGTCTACCGCTATAGGAACTTTTCACTATTGTATTTTTAAACATAGATTTTATAAGTTTAATTTTAGGAACAAATTAGAATACCTTAATACTTGTGGCAGAATAACATTATTTCTTAACTTACCACTAGTGGCACTATATTATTTTTTATTAAATGGCCACTGGTGGCAGACTAGACACTTCCATAAATAAATTAATAATAATAATTAATGATTAGAAGACAATCTTACACAAATCGAGCTAGGCCTATAGTAAGCTCAACAAGGCTTGTGTTATGGGTACTAGGCGACGATATATTTAATAGAGATAAATATTTATGTAAATACATAGAAAACAAACCCTATACTAAGAAACAAATATTCATGCTTATTACATAAATATTTGCCCTTACCGGGATTCGAACCCAGAACAGTCAGCTTCGTAGGCAGTTTCACTACCCGCTAGGCTAAACCGGCCGTCCCGTGAATGTACCTGTGAATCACAGTCTCCCTGAAATTGTATTTGATTTATTTTTGAATTACGCTTACTTTTATCTTATATTGCATCTCCTTTAATAGAGTAGTAAGTTTCTTAATTATTATTGACATCGATGTCAATTTAAGTAAGGTATCTAGCATTATTTTTACAGCATAGATGTGTTTATAAATTTGTTTTTTATTCGCCGATAAAACCCAAATAGTCCTTACTAAAGAATTATTTGAATATTGAAAGAAAAAACCGGAACAGACTTTAATTATTTTACTGTAAATGAATAACATTATCTAAATATGTGTAAAATAAAATCGGGTTAGTTACACCGCTAATAACACAAGAACGACTGGACCGATTTTAATGATCTCTTGTCTTCGCCCCCAATGACTATTATATATATATATATATCAGAAAAAGACACGGGAAAAATATTGAATTAAATAAATAAATAATAAATACACATTTTTTTTATAAATTAGATTTGAAACTTCGCCATCTTCCGCAATTGACGGAAGGCGGTACAAAGTTCGCCGGTACAGCTAGTGTATTTATTAAAAACTAATCTTGGCACCATTACGGCATGTTTTTAATACTTTTAAACGATATCCCCAAACCGGGAAAAATTGTCCCAAAACCGGGACAAATTGTTCCGAAAAAAATAAGGAACTTCCACAAACTTTAGGTACCTATTCTTCTATTCCGATCACTGGTGATAACGTATCGAGAATCGTCCCCAAGCTGTTTGGCTATACGGCTATATGGCTATATGGTTGGTAAATTACGATTATTTTTACTTTACGGCCCGACACCTCTCGGTTTTTTGTTTTATTTTTCTAATCGTAAATCGATTAACTGCTTTCAGATTTTTTCCAAATACTCTCCATGATACCCCTCTGTGCCAATTGTCAAGTCTCTAAAGTAGAATTTTTAATTTGAGGCCAGAAATGTAAACAATGAACTGTCATTTTCCGGTACAAAAAATATAATATGAATATCAAAGTCAACGGTTTTGTTCTAGAAAATGACAGTTGTTTGTTTACATTTCTGGTCTCAAATTAAAAATAGTACTTTAGGACGTCTCGATCACTTTCAGCGACTAAAACCGAGAAGTGTCCAGCGGCAAGGTGTAAGTCATCGTACTGTACCCATTGAACCCCAGGTCGGCAGTGCAAGCGCGCACATCCCGTCACCACACAATTGCGAACTACCCTACATTCGCTTCTGCACCGCCTTGTGCACGTCCATCAGAAACTCGACATAGGACGGCGCGGCGTCGACGCCTCGGTCCTCGATCAGCAGCTTTCGGAACGTGCGCTCGTGAGCGTCAAACTTCTGGGTTATTGTCAGCTGTGCATGCAAAGATTACGTGCTATTCATTAATATTATTGGCCAAATGCATCCCTCTGCCACCCCGTCTGGGGAAATGTTGGAACGTCGGAATGGACCTTTTGGGACATTCTGGAAACAGGATATTTTGGGAACGGGATCTTTTGAAAAAGGGGCTTTTGGTACCGGGATTCTGTGAGAGTGAGACTTTCTGTATAAATAATTGTCTCGACACACCATGCTGATAAGGCACCTTTTCGCCTGCAATGCTGTGACAATTACATAAGGTTCAGGAAAGTAAAAATCGGAAGTTCCCCGGCTGATTTTTCACGCCGACCTTCAGCCGCCATGGTGTGTCGACACACTAAGGATGTACAATGAATTCGGTTCTATATTAGGAGCTTTCGGAAAGTGCGCTCGTGAAGTGTCAAATCAAATCAAAATTTCATTATTACTGTAGGTTACTGTAGATTTTTTGATACGTTATTTTTTGCCTCTTCTCTACATTGGATCACTGTGGGAAAAGGATGGCGAAGAAACTCACACATCTTGATTTTGAAATCTCTTTTAAAATTGGTTATAATTATTATTATTAATTATTATAAATAATTACAAAGTTATTAACAGCGAGTTCTGTGTTGAGTAACCAGTAGGGCTAACCCTATTCACTCTTGTCATTTATGTAATCTTGAACATTGTAATATCCTTGTTTGGATTAAGAAAAGACGTTTTACATGGTTTTTTAAATTGCTCAACTGTCGCGAGTCTAAACCGGGGCGCAACTAGTCTGTGATTATATCTTAGGTAATTTTAGAAAATGTTAATAAGATTCTAAGTACACGCATAATATTTTCGAAAATAAATTATCAAACATCTGGGTTATTGTCAGCTGTGCGTGCAAATGTGGGAAAGATAGATAGGGTTAGTTAAGGATGAAGGTTTGGGCAATTTTTGGTCTCAAAATGATAGAAAGGATAGAAAAACTGAAACGTACAACTAAAAATATTATTTGGATGAAAACAATAAGTAATAGAGGTAAAGCGTCTGAAAAGAATCCTTTGTTATAATAGAATCTGATAAAAAGTTGTTATGAAGGAACTCCTCAGATTACAGATGCACGTATACATGCTCATGTTAAATCTTAAATCTATGTAGTGGCCAAGAGACACGCTCATGCAAATGTGCACCTTACATCTACGTGTCGAACGGCACAGATTCCCACATACTTATCATGCAAAAGTGGACATTAAATCTATGTGAGGTAAAATATACTCATGAAAATGGTCTTGGTCTTAGATCTATGCGGCGTGAAAAAATGGTCCTCATATCTATAACACTATCTATCTACGGTTTAGAAAACTGTAGGTCGATTCTGTCGCCTTATTATGTATTTTTGACATCAATCGCAAAGGCATTCGAATTGCGTGTTATTGTTGGCTAATTTTTCAACATGACGGATCGCTTTCAAATTATATTTTAAAGCATGTTCGCCCGCTTCGGTGCACAATTACTTGACAGGAGCTGTCAGTTTGATTGTGATAAGAAAGTATATTTTAGGTTGTTTATTGGTTGATAAAGGTATGTTATATTTTGGCGACATATAGATTTTTTATTTGAAAATTGCAATCACGTTCAGAACTCCAATACCCGTCAGATACACAGAATCGAGCTACAGGTTTCTATGCCACATAGATTTGAGAAACATTTTTGACGCCACATAGATTTAAGGCCAAGGCTGGATCTCAAATCTATGCGACCTCGGCACACGTTCATCCAATAGCGTGCCACATAGATTCAAGGCCAACGCTCCTAGATCTCAAATCTATGCGGCTTAGATACTCGTTCATTCATCAGCAGGTGTTTACTCCCTGCGTCCTACAGTGTCAGGCGGCGGGCGGCGGGCGGCGGGCGGCAGGAGGCAGGAGGCAGGAGGCAGGAGGCAGTGTATACTCACGCGCATGGCTTGTCGTCGCGTGCGGCGCGCGAGGTCGACGACCTCCCTGGCGGCCGCGGAGAGCGGGTTGTCTAACTCCGGGAGCTCGCACACCTGCACCCACACGAGAGACGAGGGAATTATATACTGTTGCGGTCGAGGCTGCGCTTCGCAGGCGAGAGGTGCCGGGTTCGAATCCCGGGTAGGGGGGAAGAGAAAAAAACAGGTCTTTGTATGTTTGCATGTTTGCGACGTCGTTATTTCTGGACCAAAAGCATCTTATATACAGGACGCGCCCGCAGTGGCTGGTGGTGCTGAGCGCGCGCACCAACCTGCTCCAGAAGGCTCTCCGCGCTCAACCGCATTCATAATAACTATAAATTTATAATTTAAAACACCCCCGAAACATTAATGGAACCTCACAACTAAAATTTGGTTCACTTGTTCACTATTTAGATTGATAGCTTTTGAACCTCTGAACTAAGAAAAGTACTGGAAACAATCTTTTATGATAATGTTTAAATGGGGCGAGGAGTACAATAATTTAAGTATTAGAATTGTATAAAATAATAGTAAAATACTCTATCGAATTAGGTAAGCCTGTAAAGATAGATGTTAAGTGGATAAATAAATAATAATAAAAAAATGTTTCTTTGAGCTGGGACCTCTTTTATAGGGTAAAGTGGGGAGGGAGACAGAAGTGACAGCCTGCTCAGCGCCAAAAAAGCTTTGCGGGAATCGTATCATCTTCATCATCATCATGCTTAACCCACAACGCTGCTGGGCATAGACTTCCTCCAATCTTCACGATCATGGGAGATACCGTTTATGATTGAATAGGATGAGTCTCATAGACATGCGAGTGCGAGAGAGCGCGCCATATAACCCGTCTTGCTCAGGTTTCATGAACTAAACTTCGGTGAGATAATAAACACAAGTATAGGAAAGTCTGCGGAACAGCGACATTATGAAGTAAACTAAAGAAATGTTTTCTAATGATACATATTTTTTCTAATCTGTTTAAAAAATATTATTCACAGTCAGATCAATGTCGCTGAATCGGGTATATTCGGCTTCGTTCGGTTTCAAGTTGCGGCGTACATACCTGCGTGTCGATCTGCTGCGGCGACGGAACTCCGAACACGTCCTGAATGAACTCCTGCGCAGCCTGCGCGCCCACCCACAGCAGCATGTGCACGCCGTTCTCTGGAAATGGACGTCAACGTCATTATTGTAAGATGTAACGCGGCACACGTCAAAATTGTCATCTTCAACCTGATACGGAATACACGCCATTCATTTTCATTTGCAGTATTTTGGTCCCACCTAAACCCCACTCAAGACCGAGGAGGGCAAACCTCCCACTCACTTTCACTTACTGCAGTCTGGTTGCTAACTCGGATTTCAGACCTAAGGGACACACTCAAGGGCAATTAATTTACGATCCTTGGAATAAGGATCTTTTCAACCGCATAGGCAAGGCGGTACCAGAGATACTGACACTGACTGAAAACCATCGCTAAGGCATTTTCACCTTAGCATTATGCTGAGTCAGCTGACATTTTGCAGCTGCTGAGGCGGATCTCGATAACGGTTTTGGTATGCGATTGATTCCATCAGCTGCGAATAAACGTTTACTTTCTTTCTTTATCAGATAGCATGCCTCTAGTAGATTCACTCCGCAGTCATGCATCTTATCAATGCTCGCTCTAAGCGATGCGGGCGCAGTCCCTCCCGGCTGTCACTCCTGCAGTGGCAGCAGACGCGGGTGGAGCCACGTGGCCACGTCGACGGGTCACGCTAGCTGGGGTGACGGACGACAACCGCAGTATGCTTGATAAACACCCGGGAATAAAACCTCCAACGCTAATCCCCCAGCGGACCCACACTAAATACAGCGGGGGGCGAATCTCTCCTAATAGCGTCACAAACGTAACTTAACCGTGGGGAGCTAATCCCCCCTCTAATAGCGTCACAAACCCAACTGAACCGCGGGGAGCTAATCCCCCCTCTAATAGCGTCACAAACCTAACTGAACCGCGGGGATCTAATCCCCCCCTAATAGCGTCACAAAACCGTGGGGAGCTAAACCCCCTGCTCACCCAGCAGGTAAACGCCCCTGTCATGCATCTTGTCGATGGAGGCGCGCAGCGGCGCGGGCGCGGCCCCGCCCGGCTGCAGCTCGTGCAGCGGCAGCAGGCGCGGGTAGAGACGCGCCGCGCTGGCGGACACGTCGGCCGTGAGCGCGTGGTACATCGCGCACGAGCGGTCGTCGCAGGTTATGTCGGGACCTGCAGGATTGGTTAGAAATTCAAAAAGATACAAGACAATAAAGAGTACGAAGCAACCAACCAAAGATCATAACGCTTCCTACGATTGGACATTTTTTTAATCCTTGACTTTATGCCCTCTAGAGGGACCATATTAAATTTAGTATGACGTCAAATCCCTATACATTGGCTCAGGTTTCAGTCAAAGATACTAGACTAAACGCTAACCGTGTTAGTTAAAAAATGCATAGTCGAAACCTAGACTTGGTCGAGACTATGTATTTTTATGCCTAATCAAACAAAAAATAGATACCCAAACGCATACCTCCAGCAACAGCATCCGAGCGCAGTATACAGCTGGTATACAGCGGCAGCAGCTTACAACTCTCTGGTAGCACAAGCTGCCCCGGCGACGACGGGGAGGCGCAGTGCTTGCGGTAGGCGGTGAGGGAGCGCGCGCAGCGGGCGGTGAGGCCCTCGCGGACCTGGCGGGGCGGCACGTCGCGGAGCGCCCATACCGCTAACAAGATACAACTTTTAATATTAGAGCGATGGTTAAAGGTAGCCGTATCTCTTTAACACTTTAATAATGGCATAATAGAGTGTAAATATTACGGGGGAAATATTATTAAATAATTTTGTAATTATTTATTCCTGCTTATAAATTATGATAATGACATATACTTTGTATTAGCTTATGATTATAAGCAATTTTTCAAAGAGATCTAAAAATCAATCTGTGGGAGTTTCTACGCCCTTCTTCTCCCACAGTGGTCCAATGGAGAGAAGTGGCAAAAAATGACGATTGCTAAGTATATATATAAATATCTACAGTAATAAAGACATTTGAAATTTTGGGGGCTGAGCTCCCGGGATAAAAAATGTTTTAACTACTCCGGTAGTTTGATATAGATAGTTATAAAATGTCAATTTACATGAGTTAACAATGAGATTAAAATAATATAAAATAATAATTAGTACACAATGTCAGTTTTAAAAATAAAATGTCATACGGTTAACGTAAATAACTCATTGAAAGTTGTAGAATTTTTACATATTTTTATTAGATTGTGAGGAGCTGAGGTCCCCAAGTTGTTAGACAATCGCGGAATTCCGAGGAGGGGCATTGCGGAGCTACCATACTGCTAAATGAGGGAAGATACAAGATTATTAGAGCAATGGGTAAAGGTTGCCATATCTTGGTACGATCTTAATTTATTGTTGAAAAGACATGCGGGAAGCATTTAGTTTGTGGGGGGCTGAGCTCTCCAATTAAAGAGACCACCTGACATAACTCTAACCTTAGACCTCTCGCTCGGCAGTACCTCAAACGCAACGCCACAGAATTAGAACCCATTTCTTATATGGGTACTGCGTTTACTATGTCGGTACCACTTCTAACTAAACAACTTGTCTGGTAAGGAAGTTGACTTCAGCTCAGCACTCCTATACACGTCGGCCAGCTGAGACGCGACTTCCGGCGACAATTTGATAATCCTTAAGCTGCGTCGCCCGGTTTGGAGCGAGTACAGTAACACCGCTTGTAGGAAGACGCTCGATGCCCATAGGGCTGGTTACCCAGTGCGAGCTGCTGACCTGGCTGTAGACCATTATTGCACAATGACCGTAGAACGCTACAGCACATTGACAGAAGATATACGACAGCTACTGCACAATGGCAGTAGACAGATACTGCACAATGATAGTAGACAGCTATTGCACAATGACCGTAGAACGCTACAGCACATTGACAGAAGACATACGACAGCTACTGCACAATGGCAGTAGACAGATACTGCACAATGATAGTAGACAGCTATTGCACAATGACCGTAGAACGCTACAGCACATTGACAGAAGACATAGACAGCTACTGCACAGTGGCAGTAGACTGATACTGAACAGTGATAGTAGACAGCTATTGCACAATGACCGTAGAACGCTACAGCACATTGACAGAAGACATAGACAGCTACTGCACAATGGCAGTAGACTGATACTGCACAGTGATAGTAGACAGCTATTGCACAATGACCGTAGAACGCTACAGCACATTGACAGAAGACATAGACAGCTACTGCACAATGGCAGTAGACTGATACTGCACAGTGATAGTAGACAGCTATTGCACAATGACCGTAGAACGCTACAGCACATTGACAGAAGACATAGACAGCTACTGCACAATGGCAGTAGACTGATACTGCACAGTGATAGTAGACAGCTATTGCACAGTGACCGTAGAACGCTACAGCACATTGACAGAAGACATACACAGCTACTGCACAATGGCAGTAGACTGATACTGCACAGTGATAGTAGACAGCTATTGCACAATGGCAGTAGATTTGCACCGACCCGCACAGGACAGTAACTCGTATGTCAAGATTAGGAAGTTGACGGTAGTATCCAGCTCAGCGCTCCTGTACACGTCCGCCAGCTGCGAGGCGACGTTCAGCGCCAAGTCGATGATCCTCAAGGTGCGTTGCCCGCGGCGGTGCGTGTACAGTAACCGCTTGTGTGTAGATGTTTAAGGCCTACAGGGCTGGTTACCCAGCGTGAGCTGCTGACGCGACAGTAGACAGTTACTGCACAATGACAGTAGATTCGCACCGACTCGCACAGGACAGTAACTGGTACACTTTAAGCGGTATCAACAACTAACCTTGTCTAGTGAGGAAGTTGACGGTAGTGTCCAGCTCAGCGCTCCTGTACACGTCGGCCAGCTGCGAGGCGACGTTCAGCGCCAAGTTGATGATCCTCAAGGTACGGCGCCCGCTGCGGTGCGTGTACAGTAACGCCGCTTGTATGTAGACGCCGTCCTCTCCGGTCAGCTTGTCGTCGTGTTTGATCTCGATGCCTATCGCTTTGTCGGCGTCTGTGGAGGGGTTGTCCTTGGTTAGTTTTGTGGTTCAAGGTTTAAATATGAAGTAAACGGAGCGTGGTTTTCCCATAAAGGGTTGCAGAGGCACAGATGCGGCTGAGTTTTGCTAGTTGCTCCATTTAGCGTGGCAGGGAGCTCGCCTATCGCCGCTTGCTGAGCCTATAACCTATACTTGCTGTGATCTTTGAACTTAGTTAATAGATAGGCATCTCGCTTCCTCGACATGAAACTCAAACTCAAATATTTTATTGTAAGTAGACAAAAATAATGCACTTTTACAAGTGAAACGCTTACACATGGAGAAAAATTAAATAAAAAAACAAATATGACCAACCAAAGTAATGCGAGATTATAGTTTGAATTTGAAATAGGAAATTTCCCTTGCAAGGGGTGATACATGGCCGAATCTCGCACAGGAAAAGAAAACTCTATTAAAACCAGTGTTCCGGAAATACGTCCGTCAGAGACGATAGCTCCAAGAAACTCTACGGGGATGTCACAATGTACAATTAATCTAATCTAATGACAATGTTATAACATCGTATCTATATTATCAAATAAGGTGTCTCAAAATAACAATTTTACAAAAGAAATTAATGAGAACAAGCAAAAGCTGTAATGAACATAACTTATGAAAAACAAGATTGGATCAGTCCCCCCAAGCGGTACCCGTTCACGAGTATGACTTGTGCACCAGCCATCACCCCCCTCGCCACATTTGAGGGAGGGGAGCTACCTGCTACACAGAGCCGCCGTTAAAACTAATAAATTGTTATGAGTCACCTCACATAGCACTTTTGTGCACTTAATGTTATTACCAGACTATTAAATTACATTATTAAATTTGTCAAAGGTACGTTAATCATTATTATCATTATCATGGAGCTTGGGGCATTGAGGGCATGCATTTTTGTCTTTAACATAGTCATTAATAGTGTAATATGCTTTTTTATGAGCTTACCCTTGATAAATGTTTTAAACCTCTGCATGGGTAATTGATCAATTCCCTCTGGTAATTTATTTTAAAAGCATATTCAGTTTCCCATAACTGAACCATTAACCTTCTGCAACCGAAATCTAGGTACATTCAGTTTATTTTAATTTTAGGTGTTTATATTTTACCGAATTTACAATAGGTTTCATAAATTTATTGACAAGCCACTGTAAGAATATTGATCTCCTTAAATCGTTTCCGGAGGGAGTCCCGTGATTTCATATTACATAGTCGGTCCTTAAGTTCTGTCACAAGGTTTTTGATAGATAAAACTCAGCAATAAACTTTTTCTTATTCGTATTATACATGATTAAAAAGCTTATTTTATACGTATCAAATTGCAATACAATACATTTTGTACGATTATCTCAATATGACAAAAAAACTTATAAACTTGAGACAATCGCGAACCCAAAACACGCCGCAACTGACAAAAATACCACTTACCACAAATTTAATAAAAAAACAGTGTTCCAGATAACCAACAAGGTTTTATTTATTTATTCTGAAACCTCGATTTTAGACCATGCTTAACAACTAGCATTTGATTTTCTGTTAGCTTTCAGTTCCAACTGCTCCCAAAGAGAACTTTACGTACTTTTTACGTTTTCAGAAAAACGTATAAAAATGATCTTGTGGGCAACAAGTACACTACGTAAAATGTGAATATGAAAATTAGTTTTACCCAGACTTAGTTATCTTATGCTTCAAAATGAAGGTAACGGGTTCAGGGAGGGTTTTGACTAAAATCTCACGTAAGTTTGAAAGGTTTTAAGAGTCATGGAAAAAAGATTAAGTGAATCATGTCCGTATTTTTGATTGGGTAAAAAAGTGCAAAATCTCTGAAGAAACTAGCATTTGTGTAATATGGCTTTAAGCATTTAAATCCAATAATCGTTCTAATTTATCAGTATTTAATGAGCTATCAAACCATATATAGTAATAAATAAAATAAAACTTGGTATTATTTACTATGCGGCAAAATATTTGTGACAGAACTTATGGACCGACTAGGTATATATGGAACGAATTGCTATCTTCTGTAGCACAAATACCGATTGGATATCTGCGGCTTTACCCGCAACAGAATGCCATATGACATAATGCTGTGAAAGTAACTGAAATATACTACTCTTGCAGTGGCTTCATCAGTTAATTGTCATCATCTTCATCAACTGTCTAATTTTTCGTGCTGCAGAGCTCAATCTGCTAGCTATAGACGATGTGTGAGGACCCCACTGCAATTTTGAATCTAGATTAATTCCCAAGAATTTTGTTGACTGTACCAGGTACAATTTGTCGTTATTCTTTTATCTGTTATATAATTGAACACTTCATTATTGGTAGCTGATTTTTTTCAATTCATTATTGGTAGTAAACCAGTTAAGAACTATGCGTGATTGCTTTGTTAACATTGTCAAAATTGTTCTGGGTTCTGTCAATCTTAATAATTAGTGAAGTATCATCAGCCAACAGAACAATGTCACATAAAAGGCAAGATTGTTAACCTGATACGCACAGCACCTATTAAGAAACTTTTTTGACAGACGTCACCAAGAGTACTGAAGATTCCATTTTGGGCATTTAAGGGGCAATAACATAAAATTTGCATTAATTGTTGTCATTATTTTTCTTTTCTGTCCAGCTGAGAAGTGAAAGGGTTAGCATGCACCAAAAACAAAAATAGGCGCAATATTGACCATTGAGGGACACCCATTGAGATGCGAGATCCAGATGACCTCTCTCCATTCACATCAACTTTCTGGTTTATATTACTAAGATAAGAGAAGACAAGATTGAGAGCTTTCACCTGAACTCCGTAATGCTGTAATTTACAAATTAATGTTTCGTGACTAACGGAATCAAATGCTTTGGAAACGTCGCAGAATACACCAATTGCATCTTGTGACTTCTACCAAGCATCAAAGATATGTTTTAAGAGCTTTATCCTTGCATCTGTATTAGAACGCCCTTTAGTGAAGCCATATTGCTCAGTATGGAACAGTCTGTTTATATTAAAATGGGTCAATAACTGGCTTAAGATTATTTTTTTTCAAATATTTTACTTAAAGCGGGGATTATTGATATTGGTCTGTTAGTATTTTTGTTTACAACGTCGTAGAGCCTCAGCAACTGACATATATTTCGGTTTGTTAGACTACCCAGTCCAATAGGCAATTGAAAATATAATGATGCGGGCATTACCTATCGCCGCCAACTCGACGTCAGTAGTGTTGGACATGAAGAAGTGCCCGAAGAAGTCGGTGGCGCGCACGCCCGTGGAGCAGCGCACGCGCATCACCGCGTCGTGCGCTGTGCGTCGCGACACCACGCGTGCGCACGTCGCCACCAGTCGGGGACCGTCCATCTCCGCCTGAGGGGGAAATGCAAATACTTCATCAAAATCAGTGCATCCGTTTGGAAGATACCGCAAAACAGATGAAATCACATCAGCCCAGTGATGGGTTAATTAGGCTCAATCGCAAATCACAGAACTGCATAAGTGATACGAAACATAACCATCCGGTCCGACGTAGTGATAACAGGCTCTAATGTTCGGCCTACTGCAATAGGTAAAATTAATTATGTGGTTTAATGCACTGGCTGCAAATAGGAAAAACGACATGTTCCACCACGGCCGTGTCTGCTGGCCTGCTGGCTTTAGCTGGCCTGCTGGCTTAAGCTGGCCTGCTGGCTTTAGCTGTTGTTGCCCACACACAGCTCCACACTCGACCGCAGATGCATATGGGGTGCTAGTTATGCCATGTGATCCAGATGCTATAGGTATGATGGTACTAACCGTGAAGTAAGTATACTTGTGTAGCTGGCCGCCCGTCAGTCGCGGCAGCTGCCCGATGGTCGCCGCGTCCACGTACGAGTTGTTGCATACAAACAGCTCCACACAGACGCCCGCTGCCGCGCACGCCTGGCCCAGCTCGTTGTATTCTGTTGTTTGCGGCGCTAAAATCACAAGTGAAAAGTATTTATTATCCCATATGATATAAATATTATTAATAATAATAATACCTTGGACACTATTTACACACATTGACCTAGCCCCAAACTAGGATTCCCTTTATCTTGGGTACTAGACAACGATACACATACTTATATAGATAAATATTATACTTAGATAGATAAACAACCATGACTAGGGTACAAACATCCGTTTTCCTCAAAAAATAATTTGCCCCCACCGGGACTCCAACCCGGGACCCTTTGCTTCGTAGGCAGGGTCACTGCCGACTAGGCCATTCGGGTTGTCAATAAATTAAGTTACAGGTATGAGAGACAATAATGTAAGTGGTGCAAGAGTGATTTTTCTGGTCTTTGGTGTCCCCTACACTAGGCAAAGCCCGTATCGCAGGGGACGGGATCAAAACATACCTTTTGATTTTCAGGGATTCGCACCCTAAGTGTGCCCAACGGGACCCTAATACTAATCCTCCGCTATCCGCCCGTCGGTCTGTCCGTCAGCGGGTTGTAACTCATGAACCTTAATAGGTAGAGTTAGTGTTTGCAGAGAATGTGTATTTCAGTTGCCGCCGGGGTTCGATTGATAATTATCTTAATAATTTTCCAATCGTTATCACTAGCAGATTTTGGTCAGTAAACCAATATTTATTATTTTCTTCTAGCCCTAGTAGTTGTTCAGCATTGACCGTTTTTAACAGACAGGCGCGCGCGGGAAAGCGGGAAAACGGGTACAAAATGTGAGGAGGTAAAGTGTAATTTTGAGAAGCAATTGACTGGTTAAGAGGGAATCCCCTCGGAAAGTTGCTTTCGGATATTTAAGTTCAAATTCAAATATTTATATTTCTTTACACAGATCCATAGTTATTACTAAGCAGACTTACATAACAATAAATAATAATTATAGTGTAATATTAAGTGTGACGAATTTATGGCTAAGACAAACTATCCGACCCCGGTGCACCGGGCTGTTTCCCTCCTATTTGTAGTCACGTGAATGTTTACCCAGTGACACCGGATCGGAAATTCAACGCTATCTGTAATAAGGGACAGGATGGAGTTGGCGCTGGACTTGTCCCTCCCTAAAGCTCCTTTTTCCTTCCGGGGTTCGATTGATAATTATCTTAATAATTATCCAATCGTTATCACTAGCAGATTTTGATCAGAAAACCAATATTTATTATTTTCTTCTAGCCCTAGTAGTTGTTCAGCATTGACCGTTTTTAACAGACAGGCGCGCGCGGGAAAGCGGGAAAACGTTTACAAAATGTGAGGCGGTAAAGTGTAATTTTGAGAAGCAATTGACTGGTTAAGAGGGAATCCCCTCGGATAGTTGCTTTCGGATATTTAAGTTCAAATTCAAATATTTATATTTCTTTACACAGATCCATAGTTATTACTAAGCAGACTTACATAACAATAAATAATAATTATAGTGTAATATTAAGTGTGACGAATTGATGGCTAAGACAGACTATCCGACCCCGGTGCACCGGGCTGTTTCCCTCCTATTTGTAGTCACGTGAATGTTTTCCCAGTGACACCGGATCGGAAATTCAACGCTATCTGTAATAATGGACAGGATGGAGTTGGCGCTGGACTTGTCCCTCCCTAAACCTCCTTTTTCCTTTAGTGGATTCTAGTATATCGCTGAATTTGGGGTTTGGCAAGTCTTCTTCATCAACGTTATCCATCCCTAGTATTCGCGATCTTATGCTTGAAAATAGGAAGAATTCTCTCACAAAGTGCTGACTAGTTTCCTCCAAGTCACATTGTGCACGAGGGTTTGGTTCAAGCTTTGACAATGATAAGTGTCTATTTAGTTAGCGTACATAATAAGCAATATTTTTCATTTCATTTGTCAAAAATCTATGGGATTTGGGCTGTCAAGATAAATCCATTCGCTGAATATACTGTGGGAGGCAGTTGCTCACGTCTGAGGGAAATACTTCTTTCCTACAGCCCCTCACAAGTTCTCCTGGGTTGTGCCAAGCAGCAAGAAATCATTGTCAAGACGTCAATTTCCTAGTCCTCGATATAGAACCTGACCAAATTTTGACATTTCAAATACACTTGACACTGGTTTGCCAGGGGCAATTATAAGGAGAACGACATCTTCGGGAGTAAAGTAAAAGGCTTGAGATGCGCGCAAATACCACACTATACTAGACTACTTTATTATAGGGAATCCTAGCTTATATACTAGGTTGGTACATGTTATTAATGACGTGCATAAGACATAGTGCGTGATGAATATAAATATACCTTATCTGTGACGGTCGTCGACTTATCTTAACATTACGTGAAAATATGACTAACATAGTCGACCGGCACAACTGGCAACATTAATCTCCAAAGAGGTTAGCACGCCACTAATTAAAATAAGAAGAAGTTTTTTTGCCAGCTGGTTCGACTCTTTTTTGAGGAATCGGCAACAGCGTATCGGGTCGGAGGAGACAACCACTGAATGGTGAAACCTCTTTTTAGGCGTTCCTCAGGGTGGTATTCTTTCTCCTCTGCTATTCTCGATTTTCTCCTGTCCTGTCTTCCTCAAATCATCTTTATGTCGAGGATCTCCAGATTTATCGCCACTTCTCTCCCAACGATGTAAACTCAGCTACTGCTGGAGGCACTGAACGCTGATCTTGAGGGAGTAAGAAGCTGGGATTATCTTCCTCTCCGACTCCTGGTTAACCCGAGTAAGTCCCAGGCCATGAATATAGGTACCAGACATTATTTTAACTTGTTGCAGCAACATTCCACCTGTCACATTCAATGGTACCACAAAAGTGTGCAGTGATAAAGCTAAAACCTGGGTCGTATCTTCCAGCTGTCCTGGTCATCGCATGCCAATGAGGTCAGTCGACGAGTATTTGCTACTTTCCGCTCTCTCAGGGGACTCAGTGCTTTTTATATTATATTACCTCGACAGACCAAAATCACTCTCGCTCAGACTTTTCTTCTATACATCGATTATGCTGGGTCAGTGCTAACGAAGAATTACTGAACAAAATCGATCGTATTTAAAATATCGGGATTCGCTGTATTTTCGGGTTGCGCAGATACGGCCATGTATCACAGAATCAGAGTTGAAGTATCTGCTGATCCGTCTTCGTCGGGATTCTCATATCCTCAATTTCTCCTACAACATATTAGGGAATCCACGCTATCCAATCTTCCTTCGAGATTCCGTTTCCAATTTCTATCTTACAGCAGGCCCGGAGAGCTCACCCAGTTTCCATGTCACAGCCCTAAAGCATAACACAAAGTAGCCTGAAGGAGCATTATTTTTCTCTTTAAAATTACAGGCAGTTTGTATGTATTTATTAGTATATATGTCACCGTAAGATAGTCAAAATCATTAGTTGATCAACTATCCACAGATAGTAAAACAGACCGACAGGGTTTAGAATTTGCGTTTCTTTTGTTCTTACATGTCAACCTAACACTATTCGGTCTCTCTAGTCTTCACCTGAGCTACCACAGTGTTTGCCCTGGTATTTCGTTTGCAATTCAAGTTTTAACCAGTTTACTATTTAATGGTTTTAACCATTAGTAAGTAGTACGCTACAGTTTACTATCTGTCGACCAACTAACGAGAAAAAAATAAGTTATAATCTATATTATATTTTGGTTTTCAATTCAGAATGTATGTTCTTTTTATGTAGGCATTAGTATATTTAGTTTATTGTCGTACTGTACACAAGGTCTACCCCCGCTCAACAATCAGCCTTTCTCACCAGACTTTGGTTTGCTGGAAGAGATCTCATGTACTTCTAGTTTTTTCAATTATTTGTGTGCAATAAAGAAATTTTGGAGAATAGACTGTGGACAGAGTCAGTACGCCATCGCCACTCACCCAAGATAGTCTTCTCCTTGTCGGTGCCGAGCAGCTTCCTGTCCTCCCGGCTGGCGAGCTTGCCCGGCGCGGGGAGCGTCGGCAGCGTGGTGTGGAACACGAGCAGCTGGCCCGACGTGTCCGCCGCCTTCAGCGCTTCGAGTCCCGCCTGGGACGAACGAACAATCGTCATACATAACTTAGCATAATCGAACCGCTTACTTTTAAATATGATTCAACTGTTGAAAGGTCATTTCACCAATCTATAGAGGACTAACAGATCAACAACATCCCCTTTATCCTTCGTGTTAGGTTGAACATGTAAGAACAACAAAAAATACTTAAAACATAAACTTAAGTACATAAAACATAAAAAGAAGTTTGGTGATAATTTATCCAAACACAATTTGGTGGACATCCATCCATTTTGGCAGTCATTTCGAATTTATTGGTAGTAAATTTCCGAATTTTTTGGTAATCCTTTAAACACAAGCCTTATATTTAGCGTAACTTGAGATTTACAAAAGGATGTCTTGGCCTACAGCGTCGCCTTAAGTAAAAAGGTACGGATATATTCGTATGGAGACTGGCATATCTACGTTCCGCCATTTTGAAAAAACAAAAACGGCCAGAGATGAAAACGGTGTCAATCGATATTTCATTTATTATCGTGTATTTATAAAATGTCCGTTAGATATTCCAAAAAAATTTTTTCGTGGATTACTACTTGCCAACCATGTAAAGTTTCAGGGGCGGTTTGCGCCGCCCCTTATATCTGCATTAGTTGATTACTCTTTATTGGATTTCCATGGTAACGTCTGGAATTATTAAATGCTCTTCATAGGACTTGGTAGCCATGAATTATTTCTCTCAACTGAATTCATAGGTTACTCGTTACTCGACGTACCAGCCATGTGAAATTCCAGGGGCGGCTTCTGCCACCCTTCATAACTATGCTTATAGGTTGCGAATTACTCAACCTAACTTACTAAACAAACCATTTGTATTTCACGAAGGATCTTGGGGGATACTCATTAAACAACTTGACATAATTGTAGACTTGTCACCAGATGGCAGAATGACATTATCGTAATAGCTGGTAGGCAGTGGGTGCGGGAGGCTCAGGACCAGAGTAGATGGCGTGATGAAGAAGAGTTCCATACCCAGCAGTCGGTGAATGTGGACAGACTGCTGACGATGGTGATGTAACCCTTTAGGATAATTTCGTCCACTTCCCGTGACACGGTTCATAATGACAAGTAACATTTTCCACTTCCCAATTCGACACTATCGCATTTCGATAACTCATCCTTTCGATATCTTCCCCAATCGAGCACTTCCCGTTTCGACCACTTCCCACTTTGACAACTTTGATAACTCGTGGGTAGCCCCCGAGTAACGAAGTTATTAAATTTAATTAGAGATAGAAGATAGATAAAAATTTAAATATATGTTACAGTGGATATTCACCCTCGACTCACAGCCTAAATGTTCTCGAATAGGGAAGTGGTCAAAACGGGAACTTGTCAGTATGAATCTTCCATAATGGGAACTTGTCGAAGTGGCACAAAAATTTAAAGTTGTAATAAATGGACGTTACCTGCACAGCGGGCAGCAGCACAGTCTCGGTCTGCCTGTTGTCCGCCGTCAGCGCCGGCAGCTGCTGCAGCAGCGCGTGGAGCGTGGCGCCCGCCTGCTCCGCGGTGGCGAGGAAGCCCTCCAGCAGCGGCACGAACATGTCCGACACGTCGCCCACTGAGAGCATCTGCGGCTGCGCCAGCGAGCCCTGGGGGGAGAGGTGGAATACTCGATGAGAAGTTTTTTGACAGATGATTACAAAACAAAGCTTCTAAATAGCTCGCTAGAGGGCGTGAGAGAATTTGTGGTTCAACCCTGCAGCTACGGTTCGCAATGATAAAAATGTGTTAGCGCGAGCTTGGGACTTAACACAATTTAGAACACAGCAGTACAATTTGACATGTCACAATTTAGACTCAGGTCACAGACCACAATAATACTGTACTCTGTAGTAGAACGCCACAAATTCTACGACGCCATCAAGCGAGCTGATTTTATAATTGAGCTGTCAGAAAAGCCCTAAACACATAACAACTCTACTTGCCCACCTTGTGAAACTTTAGGGTCGGCTTGTGCCGGCCTAAACTGTACTTGTTAGCCATGAGAAAGTTTAGGGGGCGGTTACTAACAGATTTTGTTGGTGGCTCTTTACCGAACTTGCTAGCCTTGTTAAATTACAGGGGCGGTTCGCACCGCCCCTCTAACAAATTTTGGTAGTTACTCACTACTTGACCTGCTAGCCATGTGTAATTTCAGAGGTGGCTTAATCATGCTTGTAGCTCACGACTTGACCTGCTAGTCATGTGTAATTTCAGAGGTGGCTTAATCTTGCGTGTGGCTCACTTCTTGACCTGCTAGCCATGTGTAATTTCAGAGGTGGCTTAATCTTGCGTGTGGCTCACTACTTGACCTGCTAGCCATGTGTAATTTCAGAGGTGGCTTAATCATGCTTGTAGCTCACGACTTGACCTGCTAGTCATGTGTAATTTCAGAGGTGGCTTAATCTTGCGTGTGGCTCACTACTTGACCTGCTAGCCATGTGTAATTTCAGAGGTGGCTTAATCTTGCGTGTGGCTCACTACTTGACCTGCTAGTCATGTGTAATTTCAGAGGTGGCTTAACTTGCTTGTGGCTCATAACTTGACCTGCTAGCCATGTGTAATTTCAGAGGTGGCTTAATCTTGCGTGTGGCTCACTACTTGACCTGCTAGTCATGTGTAATTTCAGAGGTGGCTTAACTTGCTTGTGGCTCATAACTTGACCTGCTAGCCATGTGTAATTTCAGAGGTGGCTTAATCTTGCGTGTGGCTCACTACTTGACCTGCTAGCCATGTGTAATTTCAGAGGTGGCTTAGGCCACAAGCAAGTGGTTCACGACTTGATTTGCTAGCCATGTCAGGGGCGGCTTGCACCGTCCCTCATTACAAATATTTACTTTCTGCTTACATTGATATTGTAGAACTGTACTGTAGTGCTGTAGGTAATGAAGCCGACGCGCGTACAACACTTGCCATTCTCGTCCTTGGGTATCGTCTGCGGACAAAAAGGGAGAGGAAAAAGGGGTTATCTTTATATATATAATTCTACTGTATGTGTGTATGTCACTGAACTCCTCCTAAACGGCTGGAGCGATTTGTTTTTTTTTGTATGCGTTTGCGTGGCGCCTTGGATGGTTTAGATTCACAAATCAGCCCGGCAGGACAACGTCTGTGGGGTCCGCTAGTTTAGTTATAATCTGTCATTGACTGATGGGCAGTACAACTACTCATCTTATAGCACAGGGTCCGCCCTTTATTAGGGAGTAGTGAATATCCCATGTTCTTTACAAAACGGTATTGACCGCCAGTCAAAATAGATACCTTTTAGGAACTGTTAAAACAATAATTTTGTTCACGAGTTTTATGAAATAGTAACATGTGACGTTATAGCCAAATGCAATCTTTTTAACACAAAATTGAGTATATAAAATACAACTGCTGGAAATATACAATTCTGATATTGTCAAACATTTTTGTTGAAATAGGTTCAGCTTGAGACACATATCTAGATTATTTGAACTACCTTGTCAAATACCGTAATGTAAAAAGAGAAATTCTACTGTATACTTTTTACTGAATAAAATGTTTATTATTATAATATCAAAGTTAGTTTTGCGGAATGAAATACAGCCAAATATTTTCCCTAATGCGGGATATAAGCATTAGCTTGATATAACGTGAGGTCGAGCCATACTCCGCCACGCTGCGACCCAGTGCGGTTTGAGACGTCTATAACGTGAGGCTGGAGGTGTCGGGCTAGAAGCAAGTGCTACTCCTCGCCGCCAATCGCTTACATTTAGAAATAGGAAGTAAGAAAAAAAGAAAAAAACTCGGAAGAAAAATCGGTCAAGGGCGAATCGGACTTGCACACGCATCCGTGGCGTTATATAAGAATGAACGCAAAATACTCGTCTGTTGTATGGGGACACTCTTTAATTTTTTTAATTGCGTATAGGTTAGGTCATTATTTGTTGCTGTAGCGGTAACAGAAATACACATTGTATGAGGACATCCTTTAATTTTTTGATTGCATATAGGTTAGGTCATTATTTGTTGCTGTAGCGGTAACAGAAATACACATTGTATGTGGACACCCTTTAATTTTTTAAATTGCGTATAGGTTAGGTCATTATTTTTGCTGTAGCGGTAACAGAAATACACATTCTGTGAAAATTTGAGCTCTCTAGCTATGACGGTTCTTAAGATACAACCGAATAATGAATAGACGGATAGGGTCCCGTTTGGGACTCTTCGGGTACGGAACCCT
Source organism: Argyresthia goedartella (assembly GCA_949825045.1). NCBI lineage: Eukaryota > Metazoa > Arthropoda > Insecta > Lepidoptera > Argyresthiidae > Argyresthia > Argyresthia goedartella. The sequence goes on from OX463834.1 coordinate 23,379,898, forward strand.
AAGAATATCCCCAGGGCGATGTTTTTGACAACGCTGTTTCTGGTTCCCACGGCACAGGGTATCCTAGTGTGGGGCCAGAATCAATGGATGCGCCTGTATGTAAAAGTTATGTTTTACCTAACCCTTTTGCTCGGATATTTACACGCCCAGTCCAAACTCAAATTCATAAGTTTGCCACGCTATTGCCTTGGCATAAGGTTGGAAATGGCGATGCAATTGTTCTCCGAATGTTTATGTCGATTAATCTCACCTCAATAATATCCATAATGTTGTCGCACAGCGTCTGCACGAGGCCGCTCTTCACGGCGTTGTAGGAGACGTCGATGATGAACACGATGGCCGGCGGGTTCGGGAGCGCGTTGTTCTGAAACACACGATCAATTACGTTACAGTATGAAAAAGATAATAATAATAATAATAATAATACCTTGGACACTATTTACACACATTGATCTAGCCCCAAACTAGGATTCCCTGTATCTTGGGTACTAGACAACGATACACATACTTGTATTATTATATAGATAAATATTATACTTAGATAGATAAACAACCATGACTAGGGTACAAACATCCGTTCTCATCAAACAAATATTTTCCCCCACCGGGACTCGAACCCGGGACCCTTGGCTTCGTAGGCAGGGTCACTGCCGACTCGGCCAGTCGGATAACACGGTGATTGACGGGTGTCAGGCTTGGCAACTGTTGATGCCAGTGTAACTAATCTCTTGTTAAAAATTTAACGAACCTCTAGAGCAGTGATTATAGTTACCAACTGATTAAGGAAATTTAACATTCGTTAGAGCATGGTGAGACACTCACTATGGTTAACAGCCTGTTAAGTTATTTAACATGGGCGTTACTCAACTAACAGAGTATGGTGAAATCGGCTCTTAGCCTGTTGGTGAGGGGATATTGCATAAAAACATCGACTAACACCTTTTAAAAATTAAAATTAAAAAGTTCAATTGAATGAATAATTTCGATTCTGTCCAATTGTTTACATAACTGATCAATTCAGAGGCTCCCACCATACAGAACTCAACGGTGCTGCTACAAAGCTACAATGGCACCGCCATCGCTTACATAAAGAACGAGAGCGGAACCAGGTCTCAACCTCTTCTGGCGCTGACAAAGCGGTTACTAGACCTGACAGACAGCCTAACTGTTGTACTCATCCCTCACCACATTCCCGGGAGATACAACACGGAAGCCAACAACCTCTCACGCAAACGCGCAGGCTTCGAGTGGCACCTCACCCAAGAAGCGACAAAGAAAATATTCGAAGTATGGGGAACGCCCGTTGCTTAGCGTTTAAAAAGTGGATTTGATGAAGTTTTTGGATATCTGTCAAATCATTTCTAATGTTTTATGAATTCCAGATTAGGGAGGCAGTTGCTCACGTCCAAAGGGGATACTTGGAACCTACAGATCCTTGGAATCTACAGAAGTAGACATTAGATCCAAGACACCACTTAAATCCCTTAGAAAGGCAACAGCACCTATCCCCGCCTTTGCACCCGTTTGGTGGCGCTGGCGTAGTTGGAGGCAGAGTTTCAATCATCTGAGGTTAGGATCAAAAACACGTCACGTGGTCTTTCACATGACACTGGCAAAATCAACCTCAATTGAGGTCAGCACGCCTTATGTTATAAGAGGTTAATTGAATTTGACAACTTTGAGAGATAGACAGCCTCCAAGTACACAAACGCTGTCTGCAATTGAGATTAGGTGCCATTAAAGGTGCCAGCACAAAGTGTCCAGCTTCAAGCTCCACCGGTGCTTCGTGCTCGCTGTTCGCGCCTGGCAGGCAGTCAGTTCCTCACCCGACAGTACTCCTTGGTGGCGAGGATCTCGTACGTGCCCAGCGCCATCTCGGCCGGCACGCGCCCGTACTGCTGCATGCTGTTGATGTACTGCGTGTACTCCATCGGGACTGCAATCACAACACAACACACTTCAATACGGTATGTGACGAGGCAGTCCAATCAATCTAGAAACGTGTCTCAAGCTGTACCTATTTCAACAAAAACGTTTGACAATATCAGAGTTGTTATTGTTATTTATGTTGTATTTTATAAACTCAATTTTGTGTTAAAAAGACAGCATTTGTGAATAGTTCATAGAACTCGTGAACAAAATTACCGTTTTGACAGTTCCTAAAAAGTAGATATTTTGACTAACAGTCCAATACCGTATTACTCGGCCGAATAGGAAACTCCGGACCAGATAAGTTGGCGCAAAGACGGTTTTTACCCAGCATTGGGAAGCACGCGGCCAGTGCTCGGCGTTCGGCCCCAAACGATCTTTGGATGATCTAAGTTTTCGTAGCACATGACTCGGCCTCCGGCCTAGCATCTTTGCTAGAATCGCGACTAGCTCTCGGATTCGTAATATTGGGCTTGGGCTTCGGCCTCGCGCGTCTAATAAATAAGACGTTGAACTGAATTCTGGCGATTCTGAAGCCAGCTTCAGAATCGCCTCCATCAGCTTTTGACCTTTCAGTCGTTTGGATCACTTTTGCAACGCATGTCTCGGCCGATGTGATGATTGTGATGATTAATCCGAACTGGAGTAATGCCAAACTGACTTAACTGGTATGGAATAAGTGGACTCAATGACCGAGCGCGCAAAGCGCCTCCGTTTCAGGATTGGGCAAAAATGCTTTCGTATGTCCGAATATGTGTCCAGATATATGTTCTTCTCTACTGGCCGCATTTCTCAACTGATCCTCGTGATTTTCTGTGAGCAGGTTCGATATATATATTTTTTTATCGATTAAGTTTTTGGATTTTTTTCAAAATGGCGAAGATATGGTTTTAAATCTTCCAAAACATCCGCTACAGCCCAAACAGCTTGATAGATTTTAACAAGTGAGGCATTGTTGGATTTTTGGAGATCGTAAAAATTACATCTAGCCTGTAGACTCGCGTAAACCCTAAAATGGAACTTTTATGACAGACGTCACCTAGAGTGGGCATTTAAGGGCAAAAAACATAAAATTTGCCTTAATTGTTGTGTCATTATTTTTTCTTTTCCGGCCAGCAGAGAAGCGAAAGGGCTAGGCTATTTAATTTTAGTGAAAAGTCAATAGGTTTTCTTTTTCATTCTTTTAATTCAAGGAACACGAGTGCCAAGTTTTGTGAGGATCGCTTGAAAACTGTGGCCCCTAGACCGGAACTGACAGACATAGAGGAAGCAAAAGCAAAATCGGCCTCCTATCTTGTCGAAATGGAGCCCTTCGCTCGCTTCGCTCGCTCGGTCAAAAAAAAATAGATATAGTAAATATACATAATAGATAACCTTTTTAAACTTTTCTAATGTTGGCAGTATGTTTATTTTAACTTTTTTCATAACCTAGTAAAAAAAACAATGAAAGTTTGCAATAAAAAAGCGGGAATACGAGATAATACATAAATACCGTATTTTTTTGGTTAAAAATGGTTTCAGAAAGTGATCCCAGTGACATGGACATTGATTTAACTCCCGATGAGATAAAAGAACAGGCAAAAGCTGTTGTTCACAATCTAATGAAAAAATGTCAAGTCCCTTTCGGAAAATGTGTTTTCCTCGCAGTCGAAATGAAAAATAGAGTTTATCTCGGGTGAAAGTGACCCATTTCACCCTCGAACTATTGGCGCCCTCACGAAGTAGGGTGAAATGGGTCACTTACCACCCTTGGTTAACAATCTACTATTAACATTTATGGTCCGTGCGAGGCATGCACGAGGTCTGTTCTAATGTAAATTAAACATTAAAGTAACTCTGTTTACAGTTTACGACAACAGTCAAGATAAACATAGCCTCAATTAGCCTCACGTCACAGACACAGCTGCACCCACGTCCATTCCACATAATAATAATAATTCCTTGGACACTATTTACACACATTGATCTAGCCCCAACCTAGGATTCCCTGTATCTTGGGTACTAGACAACGATACACATACTTATATAGATAAATATTATACTTAGATAGATAAACAACCATGAAAAGAGTACAAACATCCGTTCTCGTCAAACAAATATTTGCACCCACCCGGACTCGAACCCGGGACCCTTGGCTTCGTAGGCAGGGTCACTACCGACTCGGCCATTCGATATGATATGATAGGGAGTCAACCCATTGCCGCAGTTATGAAGGGATCTACCCATATAAAGGGTCACAACAAGATAGAAGAATGATCTAATTTGGCCAAAGTTTAGTATCATTACGGCCCAGGAGCAGCAACATCTTTTTATTCAAGGTGGCGGTGACCTGCCTAGCTATTATCATAGAATTCAAAAAGATTGACTCCATGAAGTCTTCTACAAATATAATTATACATTTAAGGCCTTACTAATTAAAAAGTTATTTACTGTTTAACTTATACAGTGTTTAGCCCTTATCGTACGTCGAGTAAATGTCAAATGTCAAAGCAAGACAAAATACTGAATAAGTTAAACAGTAAATAACTTCTTTTATTAGTAAGGCCTTAAATACTTTTAATCCATGCGAAATTGATTCTATGGATTGTTCCTCGATGAGAATACTTTTTTAAAGTTGTAAAAAGCCAAATTAATTTCAACTAAATCTACTATTTCGTTTCATTACTATTTGCGCGTAAGTGTTCCTCTGTTTTTACTCATAATTTACCGTGCAATGAAGCATAAAGTACTATATTTTTTAGACGATTTCTGTGGCGCGGCGGGTGTGGCTCTGCCTACCATGCGAGAGGCCCCGGGTTCGGTCCCCGACTGGGGACGAAGAAAAAGAAAGTCCCCAGGTCTTAGATGTTTATATGCGTGTGATGTCACTGTTTCCGATTCCCACGAGACAGGGTATCCTAGTGTGGGGCGAGAAGCAATGTATGCGCCTGTATATAAATAAAAAACTAACAAAGCCAATTATAATAATAATAATAATATAATAATAATACCTTGGACACTGTATCGTGGGTACTAGACAACGATAGACATACTTATATAGATAAATGCTATACTTAGATAGATAAACAATCATGACTAGGGTACAAACATCCATTCTCATCAAACAAATATTAGCCCCCACCGGGACTCGAACTCGGGACCCTTGGCTTCGTAGGCAGGGTCCCTGCCGACCCGGCCATTCGGGTCGGTCGGCCATTACATAGCCTACCTTCCGTGACGGCCTTGCAGAAGGCGCACTTGAAGTGCCGGCCCGCGTCCACGAACTTCATGTTGGGGCACATGTAGGCCTTGCAGCGCGCACAGCGCACCGGGCCCAGCGCCGGCGAGCCCGTCAGCGCCGCGAAGTCCAGCAGCGGCGGCTCCGCCTCCGAGCCCACCGTGTCTGCCATGGGGGAGATCTGCAGGGGACGGACGGACTGGTTAATGCTTAATCCTATATTTTCAACCGCCCACAAAAAGGAAGAGGTTCTCAATTATTGTTTTTTTTTTGTTTGTTACGCGATTATACCGTCAATTGTGAATCGGTTTTGTAGCTCATACTTCAGAGGTGGTCCCCATATAAATATTATAAAAATGGACATAGCGCTTTTTGAAAAAATCAAGTAAAACAAAAAAATACACAGATGAGGTTTTGGTTTATAGTTCCGTGCAGCAAAAGTTTTGATGACGATTTTTCATGAGTACATAGACTTTATTCGCATCCCGCCCAGGGAAGAAGAAATTGGGGTTGAACTTGAAGTTGGTTTTTTCAAGGTTATTTATTTATAGCTGCTTGAGGCGCGGCTTTTCAATGCGTTATTGGTTTCATATTGTACTAACTGATGCCCGCAACTTCAACTGCGTATCCAAGGAATTATTATTTACCGAGATAATGTTACCCTCCTTCTGGTGCAGTCGGATAAAAAGTATCCTATATGTTAATCTAGCTCATAAACTATCTCTGCGCTAAATTTCAGTCAAATCCGTTCACCCGTTTTAGCGTGATTGAGGAGCAAACACTCAACATCCAAACATCTAAACATCGCTACTTTCCATTTATAATATTAGTTGGATTAGCGCTATACGCATCGCGCCACAGATTAGCTCTAGGCCACGCGCAGCTGTCAAACAAAGTCCGCTACCGTAGAGTGAGTAAGCAAAGAGTTTCGGTAATCTTTCTCCGCTACCAGCGCCATCTATTGGATAAGTCTGAACTCGATACAAAAGATTCGATCGATTTCTCGGCGATTTTCCTAAAGGAGATGTATTTTTTCGGTACTGATTTTTGAACCATAATCATATGCGGTTTTTCTGGTAGGGAAACGAGTATAAATAAAGCCTACGCAATTATTTATTTTATTAAAACCGCCATTCTTTATTAATTTTGAAAAAATGATTTGTATGGGTAGGATTTATAACCTGCATCCTTTGCTTAACTTTGCAGCAACAAAAAAACTGTCATTCAATCAGTTGTCATTTTTGACACTTTCCCCATGTTCTGAATCACACCATAATCGATTACAGCGTCTACGATGCCATCGTTTTGTATCGCCAAAGCTAAATCGGAACGGCTTCGTAGATGATTGTGGCGTGACTCGGAACAGGGGGTTGTTGACATTGACGTGACAGAAGAGTGTTGCCATAATAAATTATTGTTCTGGGTGGCAGTTTTATTTAAAATAATAATTATTTTAAAATCACAGTAATAAAAAAACGGCGGTTTTAAAAAATGATCACGATATGTATTTAGAACCTTTAAATTATATTCTTTCATATAAATACGGTTTTAACTTGGTGACTATTTCGAATAAAGTACCAACTCTCTTGGAAAAAGTACACATCTCCTTTCTATTTACCTGGACCTCCTCTGGACTGACGAGAATTATACCAACCGGTTCAGGGATTTTCGGGGTTTAGCGAGACTAACGCATAGAGTCTGGCAAACGAAAGCGTGACCTGGAGTTTTTTTAAAAGTTTCAATATGGCAACAATATTATGCTGTCAAAGGCACGTCAAACGACAAAGTGATCGATAGTCACACTCCGTTCCATTATTCTAAACCTCTGTCTCTCTTTCTAGCTGTAACGCTTCCGTACAGCAGAAAGAGAGGCAAAGATCTTTTGAATAACTGAACGGAGTGTAGTGATTTATGTTAGTGATACCACATAGAGGTTTTATGAATTCTACCACGTTTTCTCAGGTCACGCTTTCGTTTGCCAGACTCTAGCAGTTTATTTTTATAAATATAACTGTGCCGGTCGACTATGTTAGTCATATTTTCACGTAATGTTAAGATAAGTTGACGACCGTCACAGATAAGGTATATTTATATTCATCACGCACTATGTCTTATGTACGTCATTAATAACATGTACCAACCTAGTATATAAGCTAGGATTTCCTATAATAAAATTAGTCTAGTATAGTCTAGGATTTGCGCGCATCTCAAGCCTTTTACTTTACTCCCGAAGATGTCACTCTCCTTATAATTGCCTCTGGCAAAGTGGTGACCCGACTTTTGAACATCAGCAACCTTCGGTAATAGCAGCATGGACCCAGCCGCGAAGAAAACTCCGTGTGCTGCACCTTAGAAGTGCAAGCAAGAAGCACTTCGTCCAAGATCGCCGAGCCCCGACTTCTGCATACCTATTTCAAACCACGCTGCAGAACTCCATAATCAAGACCCCACCCAAACCAAGACGACATCAAGCAAGCCATGACGGACCAGAAGCCAAAAGATCTCAACTGAAGATTTCCCGCATCGAACTCAAGATACCGCAAGAATAATGAACCGATAGTCAGCCGACTGCTGATTTATCAAAATGGAGCTCGCACCAGCAGAAATGAACGCATCGGCAAATTCATTCACAGCAAGCAGTTTTTTTCAAGTTCAAGACATAGGAAGCCGTTCCAGCCCCCAGAAGAGTATTGACTGCCTACAGCCAAGGTTACAGATTTAATGCTGACGCTGATTCAGCACAATCATCCTTGTGTAGGTACGGTCGCAATTATAAACAAACAGTGATTACAACTTCAACGACGTGCGATGTAAATTGACTCATCGATTCCTGAAAAACATGGGCGGCTGCAGCATCAGACGACTCTCCTGCGGATCTTTTCCAGTTATAGGTTAGGTTAGTTTACTAACCGCGAAGCCCCATTTTCTGTTTTCCAGTTTTTAGTTTATTTTATGTAGTGTGCGGCCAGATACAAGGCTCGCCTGTAGGTAAATATTAAGTAATTCTTTAAACTTATGTAGAATTCACATAAACGTAGTTCCTTTATTTTTCTAGATTCGTGTAAGAATTACCTTTAGATTAAGTTGAAGTATGCGCTATTACTATCTAGTTTTATTTAACAATAACTTTCCTTATATATAAAAATAGATTAAGTTAAAGTATGCACAATTAAGATCTGGTTTTATGTTTATTAAAATACTAATAGTTATTATTGCAGTTGATAAGTTTGTTATGGTATCTAACTTAGATTTTTTTCCATTGTTATAAGTACATTCATTTATTTTTTTCCCTAAAGGGGGGAGTATCTGTGCCGATCGACTATGTTAGTCATATTTTCACGTAATGTTAAGATAAGTTGACGACCGTCACAGATAAGGTTTAATTACTGTAGTCTGAAATACAGGTTTACACCTAGCTCAGGCTCAGATGACTCAATTATCATGTGTCACATTTTAGCTAAGGGCCTCAAATGTTGTAAACGTTTTCTGTTTCTTTTCTTTGAATAAATAAATATTTGATTTGATTTATATTCATCACGCACTATGTCTTATGTACGTCATTAATAACATGTACCAACCTAGTATATAAGCTAGGATTTCCTATAATAAAATTAGTCTAGTATATTCTAGTATTTGCGCGCATCTCAAGCCTTTTACTTTACTCCCGAAGATGTCACTCTACTAGGTACACAAAACACACACACAACACACACACATACACAAAACACATATACCCTTATCTGTTAATATTTAAGAAAAGTAAAAATGCTTACCTTTAACTGTACGCTAGAATCTTAGGAGAAGTTGCGAGTCATTCCCAACACAAGTATTATTATTACTTACTGGGAAGTCTTGTTATATGCTATGTTAACAGTTTCTATGAAATTAAACAACTTTTTGTTTTTGTTTTTTTTTTGGTTGTGGCTCTGCCTACCATGCGAGAGGTCCCGGGTTCGATCCCCGGCTGTGGGTAAAGATCTTGGATGTTTATATGTGCGTGACGACACTGTTTCTGGTACCCACGAGACAGGGTATCCTAGTGTGGGGCCAGGAGTAATGTATGTGCCTGTATGTAAAGGTTTATGTTTATGTTATGCTGCAAAAAAGCCGTGATTCTTAATCACGGCTTTTTTAGGATAGTTCGAAAATTTTTAGGAAACTCATAGATCCTTAGCCCTTGTCTACCGCCCTTGCTCAGGACTAACTTTTACCTCCTAGAATAGGAGTGACAACCTAACCTACCAATAATAATAATAATAATAATATCTTGGACACCATTTGTTACACACATTGATCTAGCCCCAAACTAGGATTCCCTGTATCTTGGGTACTAGACAACGATACACGTACTTAAATAGATAAATATTACACTTAGATAGATAAACAACCGTGACTAGGGTACAGACATCCTTTCTCATCAAACAAATATTTGCCCCCACCGGGACTCGAACCCGGAACCCTTGGCTTCGTAGGCAGGGTCACTGCCGACTCGGCCATTCAGGTCGTAAAAACCAAGACCCGTCGCTGTTTAACAATACGAGGTTTTCATTGTTTCCATCTAGTGTTTTGTTCTCTATTGATAGAGGGTTTTACCCGGGACACCCTGGCTCAGTGCGGGTTGATGGAGGGTTTTACCCGGGACACCCTGGCTCAGTGCGGGTTGATGGAGGGTTTTACCCGGGACACCCTGGCTCAGTGCGGGTTGATGGAGGGTTTTACCCGGGACACCCTGGCTCAGTGCGGGTTGATGGAGGGTTTTACCCGGGACACCCTGGCTCAGTGCGGGTTGATGGAGGGTTTTACCCGGGACACCCTGGCTCAATGCGGGTTGATGGAGGGTTTTACCCGGGACACCCTGGCTCAGTGCGGGTAGATAGAGGGTTTTACCCGGGACACCCTGGCTTAGTGCGGGTTGATAGAGGGTTTTACCCGGGACACCCTGGCTCAGTGCGGGTTGATGGAGGGTTTTACCCGGGACACCCTGGCTCAGTGCGGGTTGATGGAGGGTTTTACCCGGGACACCCTGGCTCAGTGCGGGTTGATGGAGTGGTGTCGGGCTGGTGGCCGACCCGACTGTCAGAAGTTATCAAGCCGCCTAATTAGGGCCTCTGACCAGCTTTACGACTAGTAGCGATAGTAGCCGGGACCTATAGCTTAACGTGTCATACGAAACACGGAGGCACCCGAAATATATGCCGCATAGTAACGGACATCAATCCGGTACTCGTTTCAGCCAAATGTTGCTGCCTGCTCGATCGTTTCCGGACGTAGTTATTTCTATTACATTTCTAGGCAGAGTGTACGGACCTCCTCTAGCTACCTTTGCAAACATGTCTCACTACCTCAACATTGATGACTACCGATATTTTCATAATAGTAGTTTATGTGACTGCTACATAATGGAGGGCATCAATACTTGAGAGTGGGTATATTAAGCGAGCCGAAGGCGAGTTTCATAAAAATATCACTCGATAGTTTTAATGCCTAATTATGTACAGTTACATACACTAGTTTATCTACACATACACATATCATAAGCTCTGTTTGATGTGGTCAGGAACCGCATGTTCAACCGGCATTGTGGCATTGAGTTGTTTAGCTTGTTATATAGTAACTACTTCACAGACAAACTAGGGGCGGCATGCAGGCGGGCGTCGGCGTTCGAAATTTGAATGTCATAATTTGACAATTTTTGTGTAAAAATTTTCGAATTTTCAGATAAGAAATGAGTTTTTACCAAATAGTTTTACATTATGCTGGTCTTAACGTGCGATTTTTAGACGCAGTAAAGAGGGTTTATGATATGTGTGTAGATAAAAGTACTTACAATAAGACAGAAGGGCAACGCCGTCTGTTTCAACAGATCAGCAGTCACGGGGACACTGTACATCGAACTCCGGATGTAGCGGGGACCTGAAAATATTACATCCCCCGTTTAATAACGATCCAAACATACATTTTTATTCCTTGAAATCTAAGTATTTGTGCATTGTGAAACCACACATAGTTGGCACATTGTAGTAGTTGATACAATAATTACCAGTTTCATAATAACATCACACAATAATTACTAATTATGTACATTTACATACAATGCTTTAACTGCTCACATATTATAAGCTCTCTACGATTTGTTCAGGAACCGCGTGTTACGACCGGCATTGCGGTATTGACATTTAATTTCGAAGGTCATCTCGACTGACATTAGAATTGAGGTCAAATCAAATCATAGATGTTCAAAATTTGAATTTAATAAGAACATCGAATTGCATGTTATTATAAGGCAAATATATCTTTCACAGATAAGAGATGTATTCTAACAAAACAGTTTATCTTTAAGCTGGTCGTAATTTGCGGTTTTTTAACGCATTATAGAGGGTTTATATATATATATAATTAAATAAAAATTAATAAATTATGATATATGTGTAGATAAACCTGCATAGCGCGAGCAGAAGACCATTAAGTCTATGTTGTGACACTTCCTTGTTCTTTCGCTTTCGAGAAAAGTCGACGTCCTAAAGGTGATGGAAACATTGTGAGGAAACCTTCACATCTCGCGGCGATGGGCTAGCCCCCGCATAGCTGGCTAAACGTGAGCGCAACTGGGCCTTGCCACCTCCTATGGTATAAGGCGCGACGCTGTTGCACTGACAAGTCAGGAAGCGCACTCAGAGCCCCTACTTCTGATGCGTGATTACTCCTTTAGTGTGCTTGCACATTAGTGCGGCTGTCGCGCGGTCTCCGCACAGGCCTTCAGCCGCGCGACTAGGGGCGGTACACTTCAATTCTAAAATGGATTCCAACGGAGTAACTTCATTGCTTGTTCCTTCTTGTTTTGATGTTAAGTCTGCCATTCATGGCCGCCGCGCTGCAGTCGTGTCATTTATATAGAAATCAGTCGCTTCTGACAGTCGCGCCGCATAGTTCCACTCAAGACACAGGTTACCCTAATTTGGGAGGCAGGAAAACCCTTCTGCTAAGGGCTTGTTTTGTGAAATAAACGTATTTTAACTTTTTTACTTTACTTAGTGTGAAAGAGCGCTTACGGCTGGTTTCCTGGGCGCTGATTAAGATAACAAATTGGTTTAACTGATTTGAGCCAATCACATGCCGCTAATATTTAAAATAGCGGCACGTGATTGGCTGGAATGAGTACAAACCAATTTGTTAACTTAACCAGCGCCCAGGAAACCGGCCGTTAGTGTGCGTAACTATAGTTGATTGACTGCGGGAAGTTGTCAGTCTGATTGTACTCACTGGCGTTCCCCTTGTCGTCGACGATGAAGTCCGTGGTCACGAGCGGCGGCACGAGCCCCTTCTCGTTGGTCACGAAGATGCCGCCGCGGTTCTGCTGGTCGTCCGCCATCACCTGAATCTGGAGTACAAACACACAAACAGCTTTACACAGGCATCGCTACGGGTCCCACACTAGCATACTCTGGGTCGTGGGAACCAGAAACGCATTGGTAGCAACTAACGGGCAACAACTTTGAACTTATGCCGGGGCCGGCCACACGATGCGGTGCAGCGCCGCGTGCGTATGACGGACGGTATGGGCCAACACCCTCCTCCCCCGCCCCGCCGTGCTCCGCCTTGTTGCGCGCGGCGCCCAGCAGCGGGAGGCATCGTGCCCAAACACCCTCCTCCCCCGCCCCGTCTTGTTGCGCGCGGCGCCCGGCAGCGGGAGGCGTCGTGCCCAGACACCCTCCTCCCCCGCCCCGCCGTGCCCCGCCTTGTTGCGCGTGGCGCCCGACAGCGGGAGGCGTCGTGCCCAACACCCACCTCCCCCGCCCCGCCTTGTTGCGCGTGGCGCCCGGCAGCGGGAGGCGTCGTGCCCAACACCCACCTCCCCCGCCCCGCCGTACCCCGCCTTGTTGCGCGTGGCGCCCGGCAGCAGGAGGCGTCGTACCCACCTACGTGACTTGTATCTGACAAAGGCCACGTTTCACGCCATCTTCTACCCAATTGGAATTAAAGGAATGGGTACCCAAAAGGACTTGCCATACAAACGTGACCTTTTTCAGATACATGTCACGTCTACTCACGTCACGTCATTTACGTGGGCGTGACATCTAAAAGTCAGTCAGCGTCATGCTTTTTCAATATGAGGTAATATGAGGTGGCAGAGGGACAAGAGGTTGTGCTCAAGTTTGGAAAAACATTAAATACTACATATTACGCATTTAAACTTCACTCACCGGACTGGGCATCTGATCAGGGTCCAACTTCTTCTGAGGCTGCTGGTACCCATAGCTCGGCTGCTGGGCCGGGAAAGGAGCCTGTTGGTACTGGCCCGGTGGATACTGCTGAGGGTAGCCCGAGCTTGGCTGCTGAGGCATACCTGGCTGCTGACCCATACCCGGCTGCATTGGGGGCATACCAGGCTGCGGGGGCATACCAGGCTGCGGGGGCATACCAGGCTGCGGGGGCATACCGGGTTGCGGTGGCATACCGGGTTGCGGTGGCATACCGGGTTGCGGTGGCATACCGGGTTGTTGTTGCATTCCAGGTTGTGGCTGCATTAGCTGTGATGGCATACCCAGTTGGGGTGGCAGGCCCTGTTGTTGCATACCTGGAATAGTAAAAAAGTTCGCATAGTATCACAAATCTCGACATCAAAACTGTAAACTGAAAATGATGTTTCCAGTGAAAAAATTTGAGCAACATCGGATTCTTTCAGGGAAACATTTTGAAATTTTCTGAAGCATGTGTTATCCTATCCGCACGCATGTTGTAGTCATTTTAGACTTTTTTTTTATATCTTATGAGCAGTGATAGGAATAGGTAGGGAATATTAAACCAAACTTCGAGGAACAGAAGCGAAAAGTGGAGTTGTGTTTGGAGCTTTTATTTTTTGGGACAATAATTTGTCCTAGTTTTGGGGCAAAGTTTGAATGTATTAAAATAAATCTTGTAGTGTGCTAAGATATTTTTTGAGAGAATATGTAATAAATTTACAGTAACATATAAAATTATATTTCGCTTTTTTTCCTCTCAATATTGATAATAAGGTGAAATTACTTTTTGGCTTAATCGGTACAGAGTTTTTTTTTAAAGATACCATTGTTATAGTAAGAAACGTGACATAAACAGAAAAAATATATTACATGGACTCCGAAACTATAAATAAATAATAATAATAAAAATATCTTTATTTGACGTAAGAATAAACAATTACATATTGTACTTACATTCTAAAGGTTGTAAACTTACAATAGGTACCCAACGAATCGTTGGGATACACTCATTCATTTTCGTTAAACTTAACATAATATAATTCTATGAGCACTAGCGCTTAAACTAGGCCTAGCCTGTATCTTAAACGCTAGTTCCTTCCAGTGTTTTGACAAATTGGTTAAGTTGATTCATTAGATGTTTATTCAGCTATATGAGGGTAGAATCTATATAAGTGGTTGCAATTGGTTAGACCATGGTACATGTGAACTTCGACAAAGTTTTTAAGTGTTGTGGATGAGAAACTTAAATACGAGACTTGAATACGAGATATGAAGTTAGTGCCGTTATTTATTTACTTATTAGTATTCATTTAACTATTTAGTGTTAAGATTTTCTATTCTTTTAATTTTAGAACAATTTTAAAGACTGGAGTTAGAAATTTTAAATAGGCAAATTTTATTATTTTATAACAAACAAGATTTCTATTTTATTATATTCTTGAGTTTTTAGCCATTCAACCAGTTTTATTTTACATTCATAGATATTAAGGGGATAGTTTAGGATTTTATTCAGATTATTGTACAACATGGGGCCTGTATAACATTGGAATTTTTGTATGTAACTTGTTTTAATTCGAATAGTGGGACAGACTTTATGTGTTCGTCTATTTGCGATGGCATCATCATAAATTAATTTTTTGTGTTGATAGATAATTATATTTTTTATGTATAGTTGTCTCGACTGTTAGGACGTCGCATTCTGAATAAAGATCGACTATAGGGTACCTGAAAGGTTTAAATTTAATTACTTTGAGTAAGGCACGTTGTGCTCTTTCTAGGTTTATAAGATGCGTCTTTCGAGCACCGCCCCATGACGAGATACAATAAGTCAAGATAGACTCTGCTAGAGCAGTATACACATTTTTTAGTAGTGTGTAATCCGCTACGTGCCTCAGTTTTTAAAAAATATATATAAGTCTCCTTGTTCTCTCCGCTAGTAAGTTAATGTGTGGGACCCATGTTAATTTTTCATCTAGGAGCACTCCTAGGTATTTAATTGTTTTGGTTCTATCTAGAAATGTGCAGTTGCATTTATTTTGGTTGTTGTATTGACAGGTGTGTAGTTGAATTTTGAAATTATTTTCAGGTGGTAACGATCGTATTGTATTCCCAAAGAGAATGAATTTCGTTTTGGTAGTGTTTAGCGTTAATAGATTACGGTTAAGCCATTTTGCTATTCTATTTAATCCAGTTTCTGTATTTGACTTTGCTTCATCCCAAGTTCTACCATGAAAAACAATAGATGTATCATCCGCAAAAGTGAATAATCTTCCGCTATTTATATCTAAATCGCACAAATTGTTGATATACAATAAGAAGAGTGTTGGACCCAAGACGCTACCCTGTGGTACTCCATATTCACAACATACAACGTCATTACTGTAGTAATTTGCCAATTTTACCCTTTGTTTCCTATTTTTTAAATAGTCTTTAAATATTTTCAGTGATGTCCCTCTAATACCAAGTCAAACTGGAATATAATTTTATTATTTCACTGTAAATTTATTACATATTCTCTCAAAAGGTATCTTAGCACACTACGAGATTTATTTTACTACATTCAAACTTTGCCCCAAAACTAGGACAAATTATTGTCCCAAAAAATAAAAGCTCTAATGACGACTCAACTTTTTGCTTCTGTTCTTAGAAGTTTAGGTTAATAATCTATTTATTTATTAAAATACAATATTATTAATCAATAAGGAAAAGAAAATTTGAAATGCCAATTACGAAACAATACAAAAATAAAATAGAAATATAAGAACCTATCTATAGGAATAATAAAGTGAGTAAAGTAATAAAATAAACTAAACTTAGTTCAAACTGGTATGACGATATGGTGAATGCATGACGAACTGCTGATTGAATGTGTATGAGGCTGTGAGTGTGTGTGTGTGTGTGTATATGTGTGGGTGTGTGTGTGTGTGTGTGTGCGTGCGTGCGTGCGTGTGTGTGTGTGAGTGTGAGTGTGTATGTGTGGTATCGAGTTCCGATGGGAAATACTAAAAGTAATTCTAAGATAATGTCATGAGAAAATCAATATAATAAATAAATAAATAAGCCCTACCTATTCCTATCACTGCTTATGAGTGACTGTAGAGTAGACCATAGCTAGCTTAGTTGTTGTTGTTGTATGAAAAGTTATTGGAGATGATAATTATAATAATAATAACACCTTGGACACTATTTACACATATTGATCTAGCCCCAATATAAACTGACGAGCAATGAAAAAGTGACAGTGACATAGCACCAAATTACTCCTAAACGGGAAAGGCTAGCTTAATGAACCCATCTGCAATATTGAAGTACATTAAACAGCGCATCAGAATACTACCAATTAAAAACTTAAATATTGTAAATGTAATATTGGTACTGTCTTAGGAGATATTAAGGTGTTTGTCGGCATTTTGTGGGTGGAACTTTTTCATTGCACATCAGTGTATAAAATTATCGTGATAATATTATACCTTGATTCCCTGTATCTTGGGTATTAGACAATGATACATATACTTATATAGATAAACTAGCTGACCCTGCAAACATTGTTTTGCCATAATAATTCTAATATTTAAATTTTGGGGTGGACCCCCCTTATCACTTAGGGGTATAAAAAATAGATAAAAAACCTATTCTCAGACCTACCAAATGTACATATAAAATTTCATTAAAATCGGTTGAGCCGTTTCAGAGGAGTATGGCAACTAACACTGGGACGCAATAATTGAATATATTAGATATTATACTAAGATAGATAAACAACCATGACTGGGGCATAAACATCCGTTCTCATCTAACAAATATTTGCCCCCACCGAAACTCGAATCTGGGACCCTTGGCTTCATATGCAGGGTCACTGCCGACTTGGATCCAGGTTGTCAGTGACTCTTGAAATATTTCAGTACTGTGGGAAAGATCAACTTGAACTTACCAGGATACCCAGCCCCAGGCTGTGGCTGCGGCCCCGGAGGCCCTGGCTTCCCATACCCGGGCTGTGTGGGTACCGGAGCCCCCGGGAACTGTTGTCTTGGCAGCGGAGGCGGCATGTGGGGCAGACCAGGCATTGATGGCTGTTGTTGATGTTGCTGGAAGCCTTGGTTGAATTGTGGTTGTGATGATGGGGGCATTCCGGGTTGAGACTGCATTCCTGGTTGAGGGGGCATTCCTATTTGGCCAGGTTGCTGAGGTATTTGGCCAGGCTGGGGTGGATGGCCTGTCTGTCCCATCTGGCCAGGATGCTGTGGCATTTGGCCAGGACGGGGTGGGAGGCCTGGCTGCCCTATTTGGCCAGATTGCTGTTTCATTTGGCCAGGCTGAGGTGGAAGGCCTGGCTGTCCCATTTGGCCAGGTTGCTGTTGCATTTGGCCAGGCTGTGGTGGAAGGCCTGGCTGTCCCATTTGGCCAGGATTATGTGGCATTTGGCCTGGATGATGTGGCATTTGGCCAGGCTGCGGTTGAAAGCCTGATTGTCCCATTTGGCCAGGTTGCGGTGGCATTGGCCCAGGTTGACCTATCTGTGGAGCTCGAGGAGGCATGCCAGGCTGTGATGTAGGCGGTCCAGGTATTGATTGTTGACCAGGTCCGGACATCGGCCCTTGGGGAGGTCCAGGCATTGGGCCATTACCTGGAGCAGATGTTGGAACTTGGCCAGGTGGCCCAGACATAGGTCCTTGGCCAGGTAGACCAGGCATTGGTCCTTGACCAGGAAGCCCAGACATTGGCCCTTGACTAGGTCCAGACATTGGACCCTGGCCAGGAGGACCAGACATTGGACCTTGGCCAGGCTGCCCTGGTAGCCTACCGGCCTGTCCCATATTGGGTTGAGACATCATACCAGGTTGCGACATTGGAGGCATCTGCCCAGGTTGAGATAATCCAGGTTGTTGAGGCTGGCCTATTGTTGGTGGGCCAGACTGACTAGGTTGGGAATTCAGTGGCTGCATGGGTTTGGGTGGACCTTGCTGCATAGGCAGCTGAGGAAAACCTCTACTCTGCTCCATGTTTGGGGTCTGACTTTGAGGTGGCATTTGACTCAATTGATTGAACTGTCCGCTGGCAGAGCTTGGAGGCAACTGAGGATTCTGAGATGTTGGTGGCATGCCAGGGATTTGGCTATTCGGTTGTCCACCAGGTCTTGCACCAGGGGGGAGTTGCCCACCATAGTTGGACGTCGGAGGAAGATTCCCCCCAGGGGGCAGTTGACCTGGTGGCAGATGAGATGGAGGAATTCCTGGACCATTCAGATTCAAGTTCTGCATTTTCTGTGCCATTTCTGGATTCATCGGTGGCATTTGGCTGTAGATGTTAGCGTGTTGGTGCCCATTAATGTCTTGTGATGTCGGTGGAAAGCCTGGCTGGTTTGGTGGGAAACCAAAGTTATTGTTCGGAGGATTGTTGTTTGGTCCAGGAGGCATGTATTGTGGATTCATCATGTTTGCTTATTTAGCCGTTGAACCTGAAATAGGAAACCAATGTGTCCTAAGTGAGATAAATCAAGACAAATGAGTGGTGTTTGTGGAATGACATTGCGAAATACTTGTTTGCAACAAAGATAACACTATGTTTACACTGTATATTTGGACCACATTAGTCTTAGTGTGTACATCGACACGTCAAGAGGTCATTTCCACATAAATCAATCAGTATTTCGATGAGATATATCGTCGAGTAAGAATGCCGTCGGAAATCTCATAAGTCAATAAGATTCTAATGTTACTTCTGTAAATTGGATCTTAAGTAAATATAGCCTTTCCCTACTCAGGCCTCGCTAATTGCTGAGCGTGTGTTGTAAAAAAAACTGCAGAGCGACGAAAAAATACGCGAGAAATGTGAAAAAACAGTCGTCATACGAAATCTGACAGATGCCAACCAAGATTCGTATACATTTTTTTAGATCAGCCGCAGATTCAGACTTGAAAAAACCATAGAAGATAACTTGGGAACTAATCTTTCAATACTTACGGCGTCCTTCGTGATATAAATTGAATTATTGCAGTAAAAACATAAACAAGATGAAGAATTCACGGTAAAAACACTCGCTCGGGCCACGTACTAATCATGGCAATGTTGCCAACATGACACCGCCTATGTGGAACTTTTGACTTTTGCGCTCGTTTTGCGTAGCACGGAGCGTTTGTTTTAAAAAATACAACAAAATGTGATGATTTTTCGAGTTCCTGGCATTTTTTTAATTGAGTCGGTGTAAATTCATAATATTTTTGTTTTCAATAATATTATTTTACTCCATTTATTGCGTAAAACCAAAATAATAAGAGGGAAAGGAACGTAGCTGTACGATGTGGCAATATTATGCGCCAACTGTCACTTTTGTCAAGTGGATTAATTTAGACCTTAAGGCCTTGGCAATATGCACTACATTGATTTGAAGCAATATACCAGGGAAACCAGGGTTTCTCGATTCGAAAACCACTGTTGATGAAGATATCAAATATTGTGCGATTGTGTTTGTGTGTGAGTCAGTGCCGAATAGTGCCGATGCCCAGAACCAGTGGTCATGGTGTGACTCTATGATGATTCAGATATATTCTCAGTCTTTTTAAATGAATAGTCTTGTTTATCGGTCCCTTAAATCCCTCATTTCGTAACTCATTGAGGTATAAGTACAAGTAGGTAACATCATCTGTCGATGCTACGATGTCGGGACCCACCCGTGCATGCTGACCCCGCGGGGGTGTTGCAACGGGAAAGTAAGGGACAGAGCTATGCGCTATATAAAACTCTGTCCCGCAACTTTCGCGACAATATTTTTCAGTACCTACCCACTTAAAGCCATTAGGATATCCTCAATGCCTATCTAGTACCTACCTACCCTAATTCGAGCTGAAATCTTTACTACCCCTACGTAGGCAGTTAAGAGCAGTTAGATAACCTTACGACGGCAGTTGTATCCTCGAGCTTGTATGCATATTGGCGCCAACATAGACCAAGGGGTAATATGTTAACAAATGTTGGGTTAAATGTTGGCAGCGAAGACACACCCCGTATCCCGCGCTTGCGCGATGAAACTCCAATGCTAGGGTTGGGAACGTCAATATCGATTTCGTATTTACATAACATAGGCACAAGGGCATAATTTCACGGACTAAAGATGACGAGATGAATGATACCACCTAGCTAATCGATTTATCTGGGATATCAATCAATCAATCAGCAAGCACAAAATCACCTAATAGTGGGTGGGTGTAAGATAGCCCTCGTCTTTACGACGCCGTCTACTCCGCCACAGATCAAAAAGGTAATCAATGTTCTCTTTCACGCATGCATCGCACTGCACGCGCTTGGTGCACAGATCCGCTTTCTCTTCCATGCCCGGAGCATGGGTCACAAGCGTTATACCCCACGGGCTATTCAGACGATGAATTGTTAATGTGAGCGCTGAAAAACCCCGTGTGGTACAACACAGCGTCGCGCTGTAGCGCTCTGGATTTTTCAGAAGAGGCGCCTGGGACACGAAGCGGCGCGAGGCGAGCCTGTGTGCGCTACAGCAGTGCAGAGGCATCGCCGCAGCCCTGTAGTAGCCGGAGCTAGGGCGATATCTAAGGCATGGAGAACCGGACCACTTTTCCCAGAACCGGGTTTTCGATTCCCATAAACGTTGGAACCGGTTAACCGTTTCCTTCGGTTCTCAGTAGCAGTATGTGCATTTAGTTTGGTCGCAATGCGGAGTATGTAAAGCATAATGCCGAAGGAATCAATGAATCATCGTGCTTTCTATCGACACTACACCATCCTTGGTCGCCAGCCCTCCGACTATCGATTTGCAACGTCAGAGCCTAATTTTGCTTGTTTGCTTTGACCTTCTCATACAAAACAGCTTAACTACAAATAAGTACATTGAAGCATGATCCGAAATCTAAGGCAGATAAGGTATAGTGTTTCAAATCAAGAAAAATGTTTTAGCGTCGTTCGGAACCTGTAACAAGTTTCCTTCAGGAAATCATGAAAATTGAAGAATGTGATTTACCTCTCACAGAATAAAGATCATTTCTGCTAATATTACTATCAATGAGGAGCTTTTGTAAGGCTCAGTTGTGGAAAAGTTGCCGCTGAAAAGGTTGCTTTAAGCAAAATGTGTGCTGATTGTTCAAATAAGTGATGTTTATAAATTTAGGCGAAAAAGTAATGAAAGATATGAAATTCAACTTGCAAAATGTGCAGCCACTGTTCAGTTTTAAGTTATTTTCTTTTGGTATAGTGTTTGAATGAAATCTGGAATGCCAAAAATAGTTTTGTAGATATCACCTCCATTGAAACTGGATTGAACAGGCAGGTGAGTCTTTAAATTTAGTGATGATTATACAACCTACTTACTTAATAAAACGATAAACACTGACTGACAGACAGTAACGTAACGGAAGAAGAAAAGTAATTCTATCTTTTCCTGAATGTAGTGGTTGTTTGATTGACCGAGCGACCGAAGCGTCTCTGTTTCAGCTTGGGCAAAAATGCTTTCGTGTCTGGATTTCTGTCCGGCTGCTTTCCTCTACGGGTCGCATTTCTCCACCAATTCTCGTGAATTTTTGTGACAACTACGACAATTGTATATATTTAATTTTTGTGCTTTTTTTGGAAAATGGCGGTGATAAATTGTTAAACAAACCGCTAGAGCCCAAACGGCTTAACAAATTTTAGTTTTTGTTGGGTTTTTGGGGACCGTGAGATCAACACAGGCTTTGTAATGTTCGTGTATATTCAATATGTTGTATTTTAGACAGTAAAATGTAGTTTATAAAGTGCGGCTACTTTCATACTCCATGTACGTAACCAGGTGCATTCATAAGTTTGTATGTGGTATTGAAAGAAAATGCAGTCGGGTTATTTGTTTTTGTAATAATTTCACTTGTTCATCCGACAAACTTCATGGGGTCGGGGGTGTGAAGGGGTAGAAAATAATGAAAAAAAAAACGGCCAATTGCGAGTCAGACTCGCGCACGAAGGGTTCCCTACCATTATCTATTAAAACGGCAAAAAACATGTCTGATGTATGGGAGCCCCCTTTAAATATTTGTTTTGTTTTCATTTATTTATTTATTTTGAAAGTGAATATATTACTAAATATTCTGTGAATATTTTAAACGTCTACCTGTTACTGTTATCAATATCGAGCAAATACGAGGAAAAAAAGCGTTTGTTGTATGGGAGCCACCTTAAATATTTATTTTATTCTGTGTTTGAGTATTTGTTGTTATAGCGGCAACAGAAATACATCGTCTGTGAAAATTTCGACTGTCTAACTATCACGGTTCATGAGATACAGCCTGGTGACAGACGGACGGATGGAAGGACGGACAGCAGAAGCTTAGTAAGATGGGCCCGTTTGGCACACTTCGGGTACGGAACCCTAAAAACACAAATTTCCTGTGGCGCCCGCGAGGTCTACCGCTCAGAGCCGCTAGTAAATAGATAAATGCTATACAAATCTGAAAACACCACCCTATTTGTTCAAGAACGACTTGCACTTGGCCATTACACACGACTGAAATTAGCCCTTCAACTGAACTAGTGGGAATAAAGGTCTACCTTATCTACCTCTAGGGATTACGCAGTTGAAAGCTTTTAAAGAGGATTGTTGGAACTGTAAAATGTATGGTCACCACTACATAGTGTTCCTGTCCTTGTAATTTAGCGTAAATTAGCGTAAACAATATTTAGGGTGTATACGATACATTTGAAAAAATGGATTCCACTATCCTACATATTGAAAGAATCCACGTCTAATATTTTAAGCTTGCGACGCATAAAGTGGATAGAACTTTTGGCCTCACAGAAGAGTAGCCAAAACGCAAAAAATATTATCGATATGGTTTGTCTCGCTAACACTCGGGAACGACAAGGCCGATTTAACTGATTTTGGTTTTGAAATATTTGACGTAATCCAGGGAAGGTTTAAATGGTGAGAAAATATGTAAAAATTACGAGGAAGATAGTAAAAACAATAATTTCATTTTCCCATATAAACTGTTCTACCTACTTTCCTGTCAAACATTTGACGTTCGTCCCTTCGGTACGATATTGAAGCACGTATTAAGGGTTTTGAATCGACAACATATATTCACATTACTATCTACATATAGAATCCATTTCTTAAGGGAGAATAAGAAAACGAGCGAATAAAAAACCAACTGAGCGAATGATCATGAACTACCTGAAATGAGCGAAAAAAATACTGAATTGTTTAAAAAAAATACTTATTACGCTTACGCAACGATTATTGGCTAAATAAATACTGTCTAGGCGAAGTATTGGGTCACTCTAGGTGAAGGATAAAAGGGGTGAGCGAAGGGAACTACCATTTATCTTTCGGGTTAGGTTCTAAATGTAGATAAGAACAAATAAAACAGGTTAAGTGTGAGTAGGACGTGGATTTCCGCACACGAAGGGCTCCATACCATTGTACATGGAAAAACGTAAAACGACAGTCCTTTGTACTTGTCCCTTTTAATTTTTAATAATATCGAAACATTCAAAAATAATTTTGTGTATGTAGTATGTAAGTATTGAACTATGTACTCATGTTAACGAAACTCTTTGCTCATTGAAACCGGAAGTGGATAGAAATTGAGTAACTTATTTACATAAATGAAATAGAAAAAACTTTACATTATTTATAAGAATTCTAATGAGAAATTATTAATACTAGAATGACAAACAACTAAGCACAAAACTTGATACCCTCAATTAAAGATCTTTTCCGATTAGATCGGGAGAGTCCAATTCAGTTCACCGACAGGCAAATAAAACAAAATAGCTATTTAGCCATTTTGTTTTATTTTAAGGCCATACAAATAATGTTTTGTGATTGTAAAACTGTAAATTGTAAAACTTTTAATTATTAAAAACCCGAAGGTTTCATAATTTGTTGTTATAGCGGGAATAATGATGAACACTCTCTGTGAAAATTTCAGCTGACCTATTTCGTTTGATTCGGTAGAGCCCGGTGACAGACGGACAACTGGACAGCGGAGGCTTAGTGATAGGGTCCCGTTTGGAACCCTTGGGTAAGGAACCCTAAAAACCAGCGCTCGTGTTGCTGTTTTACAGGTTTCTAATTGCGCAACTCAGTCATTTTGTCAGGAAAATCAGTGACTTAAACACTACCCTTTCATAAGTAATCACTTTGTATTTGTCTACTATTGTACATGTTACAACCATATATTGTCTGTCCTCGTCTCTGACATTAGATATCCATTGCAAGGCTAATTCCAATTCATATTCAAGAAGGCTGCATTTTTGTATTGAACAGAGTATGTAGGTATTTCACTACCTATACATACTTACGGTCGACTTGATTTGTCGACGGGTTGCCTGCGTTTATTGATTATTTTTAGACATTTTAATGCAGTATAAACCAGTCTAAAATTAGATTACGATATTTTTGCTGATAGTAGTTAGTGGTAACTAAAGGTGTTGGTAAAGACAACCACTTACAGTCCGCGCCACGTTTCTTTAGCACTGAGCTAGGGTAAGGTGGGGTTATCCACTCTCTCTCTGCTTACCGTCGCTCAGAACCAAATAAACTTACGGACTGATCATACTAAGAAAGAAAATAGTACTCGACCATAACAATGGGCCAAGCTAAAAACATACGTACTACTTTTATTTTATTTTATGAAATTATATTGAAATAATTATTGTATGGGAGCAAACGCAGACGGACAGACGGACGGACAGCGGAGGCTTATTATTTTATTACTAAGCCTCCGCTGTCCGTCCATCCGTCTGTCACCAGGCTGTATTTCATGAACCGTGATAGTAAGACAATTAAAATTTTCACAGATGATGTATTTCTGTTGCCACCATAACAACAAATACTAAAAAGCAGAATAAAATAAATATTTAAGGGGGCTCCCATACAACAATTATTTAAATTCGACATACAAACTTATGACGTACTTGGTTACGTACATGGAGTGTGAAAGTAGCCGCACCAATAACTTTGTAAACAATATTTTGCTTTGTAAGATCCAAGCCATTCACTCCACATCATCCCTAACATTGTAAGGTGGTAAGGAACCCTTCGTGCGAGAGTTCGACTCGCACTTGATCGGTTTTTGGAAACCAATTTCAATATTTCTATCAATAGGTGTCTAATTATTTTTTAAATAACACTCCTCGTGACGTCATCACTTGCTCCCAGTTTTGGAACGGTTGTACTTGAGGCTGGTTGTTTCCGATTATAAAACTAAAAACCTCAGACGGAACGTAAAAACCATAATATAAATATTTGTTTACGTTCCGACTGATGTGCGATTGATTGAGGAAAATTGTTGTTACTTGACAGTTTTACGGAACAGCCAACTTAACGGTGAAGGGAATTTAAACAAACTACGCCGTAGAGGACAAATGAAGTAAATTATGTTTTTTTGCAGATATTTCAGTAACCCTGTAATATTTTTGATGGTAATAACGGAATTTATTTACGAACACAATTAGAAAGAAAGGAGTTTATTTGTAACAGGAAACAAAAATAGGAGTCAATATTGAACAACGAATAATAAACAATATAAGAATATTTCCTGTCACAAGCAGCCGGCCTCAACTCAGCATATGCTGAATGCGAACAATCAGCGCTGGTCTTCCGTTGTGACCGACGGCTGACAACACGCACAACAATGTGCACTTTTGTGTAAACATTTATAAACACAGGCAGAAGGAAAAACATATTTAAAAAAAGAAACGTAGTTCTACGTGAATATTCAGACTTCTTATTAGGCAATAGGTTAAAAAAAAATATGTATAAAACAGTATTAATATTAAAGGTCACAATTTCGCTTATTTTCGTTTCGTTATATTGCGCTAGTATCATTTCGTATAGACTTCGATTTTTTTATGCTCAAAAATGAATTTTCTCAACGTGCATTTAAATCCGTATAAACACTTAAAATTAAGTACCTCGAAATGATTTTTAGTTCAGTTCATTTCAAATATTTTTATTCACAATAGCACAAAAATTAAGACTTAATGAACGTCATAACATAATCAAGCAAGCATAATATAACATTAAGTAAGTGCTTAAATATTACATAGTACATAAATATAGGGTGCAATGAACTGCAGCCTTATGGCGTAACTAGTCTGAGCTATGAACTTCATATAGACTTTTACGTTTGACACCTTGCACCAGCTTCATCTGTCAAATTGGTATCACGCAAGTAGCATCATAATGGAGGCCAAACCCAAGCTCATTGAATGAAGCCCAGAAGCCTTCGGTGATATCCCGCAGTCGATGAAATTGTATGAGCATGAGATGAACCATAGACACACGCTATGAACTTCAGAGAGTTACGCCATAAGGCTGCTGGTTTAATGCCAGATGTCGGTATCTTGTAAAAAGTCATTAATTTTGTAGTAGGCCTTTGTGCACAAAGTGTGCTTTATACAATTTTTGAATTGAGCTTCAGTTAAGTTTTGTATTTCTTCTCAGTTTGGTATCTTTGATTTTTTTTACATGCCCAAGTAGGCGCATGACAGGCATCTTCCATTTCATGTCGCACGCCTTGAGGCATGTTCTGTTTTACAGTTGTGACATGAGACGGAAGATGCCTCTCGTGCGCCTAATGCTTTGTCGCGTAGTAGGTTAAAACGATCATTACGATCTATGAAACTGAAACGAGCAGGTGAAAACAGCTGAAAGATTTAATTCTTCATATTTTCATAAAGTCTCTATTTCAAACACACAGAGAAACGATGACGACCCGAATGGCCGAGTCGGCAGTGACCCTGCCTACGAAACCAAGGGTCCCGGGTTCGAGTCCCGGTGGGGGCAAATATTTGATTGATGAGAACGGTTGTTTGTAACCTAGTCATGGTTGTTTATCTATCTAAGTATAATATTTATCTATATAAGTATGTGTATCGTTGTCTAGTACCCAAGATACAGGGAATCCTAGTTTGGGGCTAGATCAATGTGTGTAAATAGTGTCCAAGGTATTATTATTATTTTTATATATTTCATAAAAAGTGCACAAAGGCAAGCTCATCTCTGACAAGAGATCTCTTCCAGCTAACTATACGTTAGAATGAGATAGATTGATTAATTTTTCAATTATCATCAACGAACCTTTTCTGTTATTGACAGATAATTACAAGCCAAATACCCAAAATGAAATCGTCAGTGGCCTTCCTGCTGCTGCTCTTCAGCATCAGCCAGGGTCTGCCGCAGAAGCCGAACCTGGATGCCATCCTGAACAGAAGAACTGATGTATACATCGCTGGATTTTTCCCCTTTGGCAAGGGTGTGGAGAATTCTAACACAGGTAAGTATTATCCGTAGCTGCGGCGATTGGCTTGCCCCCTGTCAAAAATGGACTTATAGTAATCGGCCAAACGTGGCCGAAACTGTGCCTTTGCCACCTGGTAGGGGTAAAGGCGTGACGCTATGTTAAGTTTGCAAGAATGCCTATGAACTTTTGATTCAGTTGATGTTTCAAACATCTTCGAGCAAAAGAACAACACTAAAGCACAAAATAAATAGGTACAGAAATCAATCTACATAAAAGCGCGCTCGAGCAACGCACACATAGATACTGCTCACGGACACGATATCTCAGAGCAGTTCAAACCAGTTCGAGCGTGAGTGCCATCCGCTTCACGATGCAACAATGGAGCAACGGAAAAAAGTTATTATAACTGTTCAGTGGACGGTTTAAATAAATAACAGTTGCCTATTTTTCAATCAGTATAATAAAATAAGTATTAACAATTTTTTTCTTAGGTAAATTCACGCCACCTTAGTTACGTAAGTTGAAAACATGTTTTTTTGTTTGTGTAGATATTGTGTTGTTTTTGGTGTCATTTGACAGGTGAAGGTCTAAAACGGACAGGGCAATAGAAATTTTGTAACTCGGGTAGTCTGTTTAGATGTTTTCAGGGATTTTCGATAGTGAAAATTGACAAACGTAAAATTGCGTAGGTATTTTTCTGTTCTGTAAACCTTTTGTATTGTAATAGTAGGCAGGTCTATTTTTTGTTTTTTGGAGTGCCAGTACCGTGTTAGTTTTTCGTGCATAAACCGTAGTTGAGAACCCTAGAGCGATCGCCGAGCGTAGCTATGAAAAGTGAAGTACATACATGTGGTTGACTTCTGTACCTATTTATTTTGTGACTAAAGTCACTGATTAGGTATAAAGAAACTAATCAAGTTCAGTTAGTGACTTTCAGCCAAGAATTAGCACAGTCAAGACTTCTGTACCTATTTATTTTGTGACTAAAGTCACTGATTAGGTATAAAGAAACTAATCAAGTTCAGTTAGTGACTGATGGGAATCAACAAAGACCCAACGCCACGACAAACTTGTTCCGATACACCAATGATTCGTTCCCAGTACTTACAACTACAAAGAAACTAATACACTCTTAGTAAGAGTCAAGAACTCATTTAATATTAACTATGAAGCTATAGTCAGCAATCAAATGAGAACTATTTTTGGTCTATTGATTGTCGAGAAGTAGATCACATCACTGTTGATAATAAACTAGGCCATAAAATGCGAAGGCTATAAATTCTTCTCATGAATCAATAAATAGTGCATATAAAACTGATATGACCTCGATAGAGAGTAGGTAACGTTATCTGATCATAAGTAGACGGCGCAGAAGGCACGAAGTAACTCTGATGCTGAAACGTGCCACTGCCACCCCTATGTGAAAGGATTCTGGATATATTTTTTGTGAAATAGTCACTAGTAGCTATACAGACCGGGCGGTCAGCTGATTTCTACTCTGTACTCTGATCAAATCGTTTTTATAGTAAACATAAAAATCATGAACTTTATATATAGGCCCTTTATTGCTTTTGACCTGCCCAGGGGTCCTGTATTGACAGGACCCTTGGGCAGTGGGAACCAGAAACAGTGACATACAAAGATCTGGGATTTATTTTTCTTTATCCCCAGCTGGGGAGCGAACCCGGGACCTCTCGCATTGTAATAGCCTCAACCGCAGCGCCACAGAGGTCGTCACACGTAGTGAAAGTTGTTCGGAATGATGTCTCTAACAACACCCTTAAACTCTGTACAATACGATTAATAGTAGTTTATGTGACTGCTACATAATGGAGGGCATTAATACTCGAGAGTGGGTTTATGAAACGAGCTGAAGGCGAGTTTCATAATAATATCACTCGAGAGTTTTATTGCCTAATTATGTACAGTTACATACACTAGTTTATCTACACACATATCATTCCCTCTCTCTTTCTCGCTCTCTTTGATGTGTTCAGGAACCGCATGTTTGACCGGCATTATGGCTCTGCAGTTGTTTAGCTTGTTCTGTAGTACCACAGATACTATAATACTGTAGTACCAACTTCACGCAGGCGGGCGTCGGCGTTCGAAATTTGAATGTCAGTACCAACTTCACACACACACGCAGGCAGACGTCGGCGTTCGAAATTTGAATATCATAATATGTAGAAAAACTACACATTATGGTCATAATGTGTAATTTTTCATATAAGAAATGAGTTTTTACCAAGTAGTTTAACATTAAGCTGATCGTAACGTGCGGTTTTTGTACGCAGTAAAGAGGGTTTATGATACGTGTGTAGATAAAATCAGTTAAAGATTCGGCTTTTCTCGGATATCATCGCCTAAATCCGGAGACGGAAATGACACGAAATACATAACCGCGATTTCTTGATGAGGGAGAGGGATGAGGGATTCACGACAATTTCCGAGATTGGCCGAATCGTTAACTGATATTAATCGTATTGTACCTCTCTATGATTTGTTAGATCATTTTCCCGAACTTATTATTTCTTCGAAGTAAACTTTCCATTCGCATTTTTCCCCGATCGGTAATTACACTCTCTGGAATGAGGGCCGATCACCTGTGTTTCAGTAGTCGTCTCACCTCATCGTCTATCTATGGGAAAATGCGTGATTAGGGCTTAGCATATTAGAGTTTAAATTGAAGCGTCGATGGCCTACCGGTATTCCATCGGAATTACTTTACACATCGGAAATGATCGTGCGGGTAGCCACATCTGGCTGAGACGGGTACCAGATGGGTGTCCGTTTCTATGTGGCATTTGTTTCGAGCGCTTTCGTGTTTCGGTTGACACGTCATGCTGTAGGTCCCGCCTACTGTCGCTATTCAGTGGTAGTACTTAGTAGTAAAGCTGGTCGGAGGCCCTAATAGGGCAGCTTGAAAACCTCTGACAGTCGGATTGGCCACGCCGACAACCCTCCATCAACCCGCACAATATTACTCGTATCCGGGAAAAGGCGGGCCCCTCGGTGAGGACATCAATAGGCTACATTTATTACACTTTAAATTCGTTGTATGGAGTTCTAGGCAACCACGCACACTTGTCAGTCCCGGTATAACGCTGCAACTTTGCCTGCATTTTGAAGTATTTGTTCGATATTTTTTTACGGCTTATGTTTAAACGATTACCAAAAACGCACCTATTTTAGTACCAATAAATTAGAAATGACTGCCAGAATGGATAAATGTCCACCAAATTGTGTTTGGATGAATGATCACCAAACTTCTTTTTATGTTTTGTGTACTTATTAAGTTTATGTTTTAAGTATTTTTTGTAGTTCTAACATGTTCAACCTCACACGAAGGATAAAGGGGGCTTCGCTTCGCTCACCCCCTTTACCCTTCACCTAAGCTACCGCAGTATTTTGTCCTGATATTTTTTGCAACTTTTGGTGTTCATTTATCCATTTTGGGGAGGAAAAAAATATTTTGGTGATCATTATATTTGTTGCCTTTTTCACTAGTTAACCTTCGTATGATTCGTACTTCGTACCATTTTGAGATACAAATCTGAACCTCAGTGCGTATGTTTGAGAACTCAAATCGCCATAAAACTATTGGTACTTAGCTATATTACTATTTCATTTCATATATTTTGAAAGATCCAGGCAAAGTTTAGTCCAATACCGCAACTTTGCCTAGTCAAATATTTCACTATATAAACTGTTTTTTAAATAAATTGATTTGACATCTATACGGATTCGGCTACTTTTCGGTGCAGAACGTTTATCCAGCCTATTAAAGACAAATATTCTAAAACAAAAGATAGGCAATGATAGCAGGGCTTCCCGAGTTCGTCCATCCATACATAATTGTTAAAAAATGACAATTTTGTATCGACGACCTATTTCTTTCGCATCCAGATTTTTGGATCGCGACGCTGATACGAAACGGAGGTACGTTACGGACAAAAGAACATATCTGGAACATGTCTGGAATCAGCTTTACACCTAGGCAAAGTTGTGTAACTTTCTCTCGAAAACACGACACAACATTGCCTGGCAGGTCAGAAGATATCAAACATGTAACAATATGTATAGAAACAGGAGAAAAACTATGTAAAAGAGCATATTTACTTTGCTACAAGTCTTTTAAAATAGTAAATTAGGACATGAAATACTCAAAGATTTAAATTTTGCAGAAGCTGGTAAAATAAACTAACATCTAATAATCTGACTGTTGTTGATGTTCTATTTTTTATTCCCAGACGAAAAACAAAAATCTGTGTTTCCATAAATATAAATAAAGCAGGGGTTTTCGGCAAAAGTCAATAAAAATGATGCAAAGCGGGAAAGTTATGTAAGTCCAAAAAAATTAATTTGGCAAAGTTGCAGCATTCTTCCACCCGCAGTCCTTCCCTTGCGCGTAGTGAGAAATTATTTCGACGGTCTGTAGGTCCTGTTATTTTTTTTCTCCATAAATACCTATCATTACAGGTTGAAACTAATGCGGTAGGTATATTCATCTAGCTTAAGTAATTTCATTTATCATTTTAACATATCGTTTTTGTAAGAAACAACGAATAGTGTCATTTTTGTAAATTCAGCCAGAGTAACCCCGAACACATCAATAAGCTCTGCCAACGTGATGATAGCTCGAATGTCTCGCGTGAGCGGCGCTGTTTCCAGTAGGCACGTGCGCGCGCGCTCGACCTGCAGCAGCGGCGGCGGCTGGCGGCGGTGCCACACGTACTCGTCGGGCACGCACAAACACAACTGCGACAACAGTGCGGGGTTGCAGATCCTGCCTACCATCACCCTATATTATAAGCGCGCCTGCAAATACTTATGACCATGTCTGCCCAACAGGTCGCGGAGTGATGCCCAGCGTGAAGTTGGCGTTGGACCACGTAAACGAACATGACGCTGTCCTGAGAAACTACCGACTGCACATGTGGTGGAATGATACTGAGGTATTCATCCTTCATTCTTGTATCAAGAAATTACTATCAAAGAAAAGTGTCGTACAGTACTATATTGTAAAAGTGATTTTATAATTTGCAATAGTGTGAGTCTGACGAAAATCAAAGCTCATAAATGACATGAATGACTTCTTCTAAAAAATTTGCAGAAACATACCAAGTTTCTCAGTCACTGCAATGTTTTCATCAGGACGCCATTAGAAAATGTCTTCATGCGAAGGTTACCTGCACCGAAAATAACCGGAACCAAAGATAACTTGCTACGAAAATCACCTCCTTCACCGAAAAGTTTTAATCTAAAGAAGGCTAAATTAACGAGCCCTTAGGGCCCTTATTTAGTCAAAGGGATCTCGCCGAATGCAATTAGCACGGGACTGTAAGGGATGGCGCTAGAGAAGAGGCTCTAGCAGGGGGTCGATGTTAGCATGATGATTATGATGACGAGCCTACTTTCATCAACAGTGTAATGCCGCGGTGGGGGTCAAGTCATTCTTCGACATGATGCACAGCGGCCCTCACAAGTTGATGCTGTTCGGAGCTGCGTGTACGCACGTCACGGATCCCATCGCGAAGGCGTCCAAGCACTGGCATCTTACACAGGTAAAGGACTGTGTTTATTACCTGAAAATAAGACTTGACCACTTTCTGACCCAAATAAGAAGGTACGTTCCTACCTAACTCCCTTGGTTGATCTAGAATGCGTGAAATACATCTCCTGAATTCTCTTCGTCGCGTCGGCGTTTGTGTCAGACGAAGATGAGTCAACAAAAGAGCCCAATCTACCGTATTTACGATAAAAACAATTGTTTTTTTTTTTCAATAATTTTGTCAATTTTGCTATAAAAGTTTTATGATGTGATTTACATATTTTCGTCATTTGTCAGATACATTTTGGATTCCTTCTTGTATCTTCAAATTGAAATAACGTTTATTCACGTTTATTTAAATAACATATCTTGGCTCCGATGTTCGTGATTTTTTTTGTACTTCCCTTTTATCATCTTATTTGGAATGTTTCACCCACAGCTTTCCTATGCCGACACCCACCCCATGTTCACCAAAGAGGCCTTCCCAAACTTCTTCCGTATCGTCCCTTCGGAGAACGCGTTCAACATGCCTCGGATACGCCTGCTGCAGCACTTCAACTGGACCAGGGTTGGCACCGTATACCAGAATGAGCCGAGATATGCGCTGGTAAGGATTCTGGACCGTAGGACATTATAATAATAATAATAATACCTTGGACACCATTTACACACATTGATCTAGCCCCAAACTAGGATTCCCTGTATCATGGGTACTGGACAACGATACACATACTTAAATAGATAAATATTATACTTAGATAGATAAACAACCATGACTAGGGTACAAACATCCGTTCTCATCAAACAAATATTTGCCCCCACCGGGACTCGAACCCGGGACCCTTGGTTTCACCCCATCTGGGATCACCCCATCTGAGATAGTCGATTTTGTTCTTCTTTATTCAAAGCCGGACTTCGGATTGGCTCCGAATTAGTCCGGATTGCATACGCTGGAACTCCATAATTCAAATCAAAATTGATTGGGACCATTTTGGAAGCAGTTCAAAATTGCTTACATCATCATAGGTAGGTAACAGTAGTTGCATGGTCAGTTGGGATGCAATCATATTAATGCTAATACTTTGAATAACGCCTTCAACGTTCCTGGCATCCGGCTGCTGCAGCACCTCGACTGTACCAGGGTCGCCACCGTATGCCATAATGAGCCGAGAAATAGTCTTGCAAGGAGTTAGGACTTTTGTGGACCATTGACTGCCACCTCCTGTTGTAGATAGGCACTAGAATAATAAGAATAATGGACATTTGGAACTAACGCAGGTTTAATAGATGTAGGCAAAATATAAACGGAAAAGAAATATTTTGGAAGAATAGTTAGCAACACAGGCGCGTTGTCTATTAGGCGCTATGTCTACTGAACAGATAAGACAGAGGCACGACAAGACATAAACCATGCTTGCAGGACTTGTGTGGCGCTGCAGTTGTGGCTCTACCTACCATGCGAGAGGTCCCAAGTTCGATCCCCGGATAACGAAAAAAAAAACAGGTCTTGGATGTTCATATGTGTGCGAGGTCGCTGTTTCTGGTTCCCATAACACAGGGTATCCTAGTGTGGGGCCAGACGCAATGTTAGTGCCCGTACGTAAATGTTTATGTTTTATGTTATGTTTATGTCCTTTTGGGTTAGTACCCAATCCTTCAATCCCGATTGTATAGAAAATTCGAAAGTTGTTTGGGAGGTTCTGATCATCTCTATTGAATATAATTCCAATCCTTTGCTATCCCTAACCTCAATTTTGAGAAGAAGTGTTTTTGAATCACTCAGCTTACAAGGACATGGAAGTTTTCTAAAACCGAAAACCAGATGTATTTTTTTCATTTCTCAGGCCCATAATCGTCTGGTTGCCGATTTGGATATGCACGGGTTCGAGATAGAAGAAACTCAGAGTTTTGCGACAGAAGTGAGGACGGCACTCTCGAAACTGAAGGAAAAGGATGTCAGAATCATCCTAGGAAACTTCAACGAGACTTGGGCTCTGAGGGTCTTCTGCGAGGCTTACAAGTAAGAGAATCACAAACCAGTTAACCTAAGGACTGCCAACTCAAAATTTTACTAATATTATTATAGTATCTGTGCTAATATTCAAAGTCACGCTGTCGTTATGTAGGAATTAGCTAATATCACAGATACTATAATACGTAATATACAGCGCCCCGGTATGACATAATAAGTTGAACTTTACAGCATTTGGACAATAACAAGGGACGAATTTATGCACCCAAACTTTCAGCAAAATATGTATTAACGACCACTTTATCACGACAGATTGGAGATGTACGGCCGCGCGTACACATGGCTTCTACTTGGTACCTTCAGCAACAAGTGGTGGATGCGAAGGGCGCCTTGCTCCAAGCGCGATCTGACCACTGCGCTGGACACCACAATACTGACTGATCTTCTGCCGTTGTCGTCGACTGGAGAGACCACTGTTTCTGGGATTGTGAGTATGATGTAGATTCTACATAGTCGAATTTCTGTGCAATAAAGAATATGAACGTTTACACAACATTTTCCAGGATAGTATCGGTATCGGTCTCAGTGAGGCTTTTTCAGAATAATGGTTTCCTTTACAGTCCGCCAAAGATTACCAAGTGGAGTATGACAGACGAAGGGGAACAGAATATTCCAGATTCCATGGATACACATACGATGGTAAGGTAAACTTTAATAATTTTGTACGTGTCTTTTTATCTTTCTATGGAAGGCAACCGCTTTACCAGAGGTACTCTAAAGCAGCAATAAATACATATCTTTGCAGGAATTTGGGCAATGGCTCTCGCAATCCAGACAGTCGCACAGAGGGTCAAGTTGAAACACAAAGAGAAGACAGTCCAGGACTTCAGATACCGTGACAAGGAGTGGGAGACCCTGTTCCTGGATGCCCTCAGCAATGTCACGTTTGAGGGAGTCACTGTAAGTATGAACTCAAGACCAGAGAGATGTTGTATTAAAGAAGAGGCCTTTACCTAGCAGTGGATTAATGTGGGCTGATTGATAAGGATGATGATGTTAATGACTTTAAGTAATGACTGTAAATTATTAAATGTCTGTATTCCCAATACAGGGGTACAGGAACTATGACATACCCTAATATATTTCAGCGGAGGAGTCAGGAGTCTACTAGAATTGGTAATTGTACGATCTATGCGTACATAATAAAACTCGAATGCCGACTGACCAACTGACAGACAATGCACAGCCTAAACCAGTTGTCCTACAAGGATGTACTTTTGTATAGGGTTTCCTGAAATAACATAGAGCAGGCACAACAACAAAGGATTTTCAAAATTCGCTCTGTAAAACGGTAACAGGAGGCTATAACTTGTAATCCAACAAATATTTTCCACAGGGTCCGGTCCGCTTCTACAACAACGAGCGCAAAGCCTCGATCTTGCTGAAACAATTCCAAGGTGAAGTGGGAGAAGTGAAGGTTGGAGAGTACTGTGCTGAGAGGGATCATCTGGACTTCAGTAGCGGGGAGCCTTTCAAGTGGAATGGCAGGTACGTTAGTGTTAACACCATATAATCATTCCAGTCTACTCCAGCTGGAAGTAGGCCTCTCTCTACATCCTTTGTCTGTCCAATCCAGCAATATTGGCATAGCTGCAGTTGGGGTTATGTTGTTTTTGGGCAGAAAGAGACCCAGACAACAACCCTATGTTTAAGATTCCATCATGAATAAACTGTTTGTCTTTGTCTTTGGAACTGAGATTTAAATTGCTTTACAGAAACCCACCAAAGGACAGGACGCTCCGTCTTATTGAGCGCACTCAAGTCAACATCACCATCTACTCTGTTCTGGTCAGCTGCTCAATCCTGGGAATTATTCTTGCGACTGGGTTTCTCGCCATGAATATACATTACAGAAATCAGAGGTGAAGGATCTTGCTAACTACTTTAATATTTTACTAGCAAAGTGACTATCTATTGACTGAATGCAAAGATTACAAATACAATCGATATAAATATGAATATTGAAGGTGTTTTCCAACTGTTTGCCTGATAAAAAAAAATGTTTTACTTTTTTCTACTTTAAGGTACATCAAAATGTCATCGCCACATCTGAACAACCTCATCATCGTCGGCTGCATCCTGACTTATCTGAGCGTCATCTTCCTCGGACTCGATTCCAGCCTCAGCAGTATTGGTGAGTTTAATTAAATCTGGAGATCAAGTTCATGCAGTGTTCCTTCTTGCTGTTCATGTATATCATTCATTAATTTCTGTGTGTTTTCAATCGTAATTTATGGACTGAGGTAAATAAATGTTAAAGATGACAGTAAAACAGCCTGATAAAACAGAAGACTAAAAAGCACGGCACATTTCGCATGTCCTCGTTTTTGTTGGCAAGCCATGCGTCATCATCTGGTCTCATCGTCTTCACTTAATCCTTAGGTCTTTCTCAGGAAACGCCACACGGAGGTAAAAGATTGTTTCCACTCCCGTACTGTACAGCTTGAGCTTCGACCCTGGACAATGGCTCTTCCCAACAAAATTTGGGAACTTAAAGCCCTTTAGTTTAAGACTTTCTGAGAAAGACCTGGGTTCACGTCTAGGTCGCTATCGGAGTCGACTGCATGTGTCCAAATTTTTGGTTTCTTCCTTCCACCCCTCATCCGCCATGCTTTTGTCGGTTATGATGTGACGCAGTGTTCTATGTATTATTCTTTTCAGCTGCTTTCTAATGATCTTGGAAAATTTTGTTTTGCATTTTGGCTCTGAACAAAACCGAAACCTTTGTAAATAAACAATAATTTTACTAGAGATGCTTAATCAGAATTAGCCTGGACACATTTTTTTGAAATATCCAAGAACCTGAAATCTCCTTGTAAATAAATCTTCTGCTATAAAAGCAGTAAATCCCATGGAGTATTTTTTTTCTAATATAACAACTTCTTTGGACTCCACAGCCGCGTTTCCATATATCTGCACGGCAAGAGCTTGGCTGCTTATGGCTGGTTTCAGCTCGGCATTTGGAGCTATGTTCTCTAAGACCTGGAGAGTCCACTCCATATTCACTGACGTGAAACTGAATAAGAAGGTATATATACACATTATACGAGTATAGTGCATAATAATAATTATAAATATTTTTCTGTTGTGCTGAATATCTCGAAATTAGGTCCTGAGATTTAAAGACATCATTGCCATAGATGCTGGCAGAGGATGGCGTGGTAAAGAAGAGGCCTAGACCCTGCAGTGGGTGAATGTGGGCTGATTGATTTATTAATCCATTTGATTGATTGATATTATTATTTGACGGGTTTCCTTGCATTACAGGTCATAAAAGACTATCAGCTCTTTATGGTAGTCGGTGTGCTATTAACCATCGATTTAGCAATAATGGTCACTTGGCAAGTAGCTGACCCCTTTTACAGAGAAACCAAGCAGATGGAACCCTATGTAAGTCCCATTACATATCTGCTCATTTCAGAGCCTGAAATATTATATTTTTGAACACATTCACACACGTTTTCACTTCTTCTGGACACTCACATTTTTCTAGACCACATAGTCCTTGACAGAAGCAAGGAATCTCTGATAGCATGATGATTGATGATAGCACTTATGTATGTGGGTGGGCATAGTGTCTTGAATTCCATAGACTACTATTAATCGAAGCTGATTGAAAGAGAGTCAGCATTTACAATCCTTTTATAGCGAAATATGACACCCTTTATGAAACAAGGCGTGATGCTGTATAATGGGCCGTGTCGGACTTAGCCGGAGCGTGCCAATAGGTATAATTTTTGTTTCATTTGATTTTCCCAGTCGCATTATGACGAAGAAGTGGATTGGACTCCATCAGCCATACTCCAGAACTTCCAGGCTTCTTTATCAAAGGTCTCTTATTGATTAAATAACTTACAAAAACACATTCTTTTTAAGAAATCGAATAATCTTCAAGCTTGCATTTTCCAGGCTCATCCAACTAGTGAGGATATTGTGATAGTCCAGGAAAATGAGTATTGTCAGTCAGAACGGATGAGCATCTTCATCGGAATCATCTATGCATACAAAGGACTCTTACTGGTAATAATGCCCCTTATTCCTTTACTCTTTGTGTGTGTCGACACACCATGGCCGAAAATGCGCAGAAGTTCCGCGGCTGAATTTTTCGTTCCTGAATTGAACCTTACGTGATTGACATAGCATTGCAGGCGTAATCACACCGAACTTCAGTCGCGTATTCGGCACTGGCTTGTTTTGACCCTTTATTTCGCCTTTGTCGTTGTTTTAGACTCGGTTACTCGGTACTTTTGGGTGGTATGGGTATGAGATCTATATGCCTCATAGGAAACGGTTCGGTCCGCCTTTCTCAACCCCCGAAACTCATGTTTCAGTCCTAAAATTCCTGAAATCAATTTGGGTGAAAGACAATGTGCTTAAACCAACTTGCCTTTCAACCGTCGATATCGAATTGTTTCTCTAATGACTAGATGTCAAAATACCAGATCAGGTCCTGGAACCAGGAACGAGAAACCAGCTGGTGTCTAGACCAGTGTTTAAGTATCAGTATTATAGAAATATGGCAAAAAAAATGCTTATTATCTACACACGTATCATAAACCCTCTTTACTGCGTCCAAAAACCGCACGTTACGACCAGCATATAATGTCCACAAAATTATCATCATAATGTATCAATTTTCGACCAATTATGACATTGAAATTTCGAACGCCGCCGGCGCTCGCCTGCGTGGCGCCCCTAGTTTGCAGCCTTGCGCAGCATCAGTTTGCAGCATTGTTGTTATTGTCATTTCTGTAGTTTTGGTACTAGTTTGTAGCGCAAAATACGCGTTATTCAGATATACGGAAGTCCCGACTCTTCTTACGTAGTAAATTATATACTCTTTGCTAGTTTATCTGTGAAGTTAGTACTACTGAACAAGATAAACAAGTGCAGAGCAATTATCAATGCCACCATGCCGGTCGAACATGAGGTATCTGAACACTTCAACGAGAGCTTATGATATGTATGTAGATAAACTAGTACATGTAACTGTACATAATTAGGCATTAAAACTCTCGATTGATATTATTGTGAAACTCACCTTCGGCTCGTTTCGTATCTGAATTCCATTATGTCACAACCTAGATCACACCAGGGAATAAAAGATTTTCACTTCTCGTAGTTCATATCGTATGGCATTAAAATCTAATTTCGTGAAATACGCACGGGGGTCGGGGCAGCGCGGCTCAAACTTATTCGAAAATTGAGCTGGTTTTGGTTAGCTCTTACACATTTTACCGCGCTTGTTGCAAGAAGCTGCAACTGATCTAATGTATCTACAATTACTAATGTAATTACAGATAATTTTTCACATTAATTTACTTTAGTAAAATGCTGTTTTTAGTAGCCTTGCTTTTTATATTTTCTCGCAGGAGGTGCGAAAAGTAGTGTATACTCCTCGGGGATAAAGCTGTTTTATCTTGGACACGCTTGAATCCCTCACTGCGCTCATCATAACACCCTTGCTTTGTCTGGGAGTTAAATCAGGGGTCCTTCATTATGTTCAGTGGTGGTAAAACAGTGCTTTATCCCATTGGTGCATAATCTACCATTGTTTTTCTCCGTCATTATTACTATATCTATTTTGATACCGATAGTTTAGATAGAATAACCAACGTGATTTTCAGATCTTTGGAGCGTTTCTCGCCTGGGAGACTCGCAGTGTCTCCATCCCAGCTCTTAACGACTCCAAGCACATCGGGATGTCGGTTTACAATGTGCTGATCATGTGCATCACGGGAGCTCCAATGGCATTGGTAATATTTTATATCAGTTAATACACTTCTATTTCTTCGCCAAGATTTTGTCCACCGTTGGATATACGCCTCCCCAATTCACCTCCAAGGTACTAATGGTATCATCTTGAAGATGACGTATTTAAGTTCATATAGACATTTGAAGGTAGTTGAACACGATTACTTACATGATCCACGAGCCAACTCGACTCTCAGGTAGTCATACCCAAAGCTGTAGTGAAATTGAAAAAATATTTATTTAGATTTTTGACTAATCATTTCATTAGATATATATGTCTAATAACTTTCTTCGTCTACGCTAATAAGCCATTATTATTTCTGTCATATTCCAGCTGTTGGCCGATCACAAGGATGCCTTGTTTATCTTCATTGCTGTCTTCATTATCTTCTGCACCACTGCCACGTTGTGTTTAGTTTTTGTACCAAAGGTAAGTGACTAAAACTTTAAATTTTTGACACCTTTCTTTACAAAATTCTATTCTTCTCCAGTTCTAGCTAAGTAACTATTTTGAGTGGATAATTTCAGATTCCTGACAATTGTTCTTCTTTAGTTTTATTAGATTTTATGTATATTGTGAGAAGGGTTGTTGTGTTGCTAGTGTTGGTATTGTATTACAGGCTTTACCGCTTATCAGTTAAAAGTTGTACTATCTTTAGACATATATTCAAACCGGTGTCTATTTACCCACAGCTTCTGGAACTCCGCAAGAATGGTCAGCCAGGCTCAGCCCCCAGCCGCATCCGCGCGACCCTGACCACTCGCGCCGAATGCAGTACACCTGGACCGGAGCTGGAGCGGCGGATGAAGGAGCTGAGGCAGTACAACAACCGGTACAGGAGGACTTTGCAGGCGAAAGAGAACGAGTTGCAGGTTGGTTAAGAGTTTTTGCTCAAACAGATCCTGCATATCGACTGATGGACTGTAGACAGGGCAAACAGTTTGTTTACCATAGTTTAAAAACTCTTCATATCTTCCTTCACTAAAACTACAGCATTACAGCAGCATGTAAATGAACCTAGGTTGTGACGTCCCTACTTGGAGAGGAATAAAAAGATTCCAAATAGGTAGCCAACAAGAAATTTTATTTAACGTGGGTTCTCCAAATGTAGTCTGACCCTGGTTACGCAGCAACGAATCTTCCCTGCGGGTTTTGCCGTAGTCGGAGTGCCGCTGACGTCGGAGAAGTAACGGTCCGAATGCAGCCGGAGCAGGGAAGCAGGTTAGCCCGAAGCGGTGTCAGGAACCGGGAAACCGTAGGGTAGTCAGGAAAAGCGGTGATCCCGAAGAGGTGCCAGGAACCCCGAACTGGAATTCGAAACCGTTCCTCCTTTAACATCTGTTACTGCACTCCGTCCGAATGCTCCACCCGCCAAGAAAAGAATAGTGTTGTCGTGGTGGTAACAATCAGAACGGAGTTACATATACAAAGGAAAATACAGTGCTAGGAATAAAAACAAGCAAGCATTCATATTTGTTATCGGCAGACCCCACCTGGGACATTTTACAAATAATCGGACATTCTACAAAATGTCCAAATGTGCAATCTGCCGGTAACATTAATTATTTCTATACATGAAAAAAGGATATTTATTTGTTTATCGGCAGACCTCACTTGGGACATTATGCAAACAATCCGGACATTTTATGAAATGCCCAAATATGAAATCTGCCGGTAACAATCAACAATTTCCACACAAAAAGGTAGCTAGTATAATTTAGTAAGCTGAACATATTTTCCAGACATTCTATAAGAAGCCAAGACACACTAACGCGTGTCTAAAAGCGGGTAGCAATTTGCGTTACAATGCGATGTGAATATCGCGAAAGAATAATAATTAGCGAGTCTAAAAGGAATAAAACGCAACAAGCAATAAATGAAATGAGATGATTCTGGACACAAATGAGTAAGCCCGAAAGTACCTAACGGTAAGATGATTTTAAAACAGTATCTTTCACCACTCACCTCAATCGGGGTTAATATGAAGCACAGACAAAACTAAAACGTAACTACTAGCAGTACGTTATGATTAAACGCAAGCAACCACTGCTTAGAGTCGCTCGTCGGCGTACGGTAAAAAGGGACCGTTACAGAGCGCCAGCAGGACGGACGTGCGCACAGTGCCGAGTGAGTTTTCGGAATGACGCCGGCGCCGCAAAGTCAAGTTGCGGTCACGGCTGGTCAGTTTAAAACGGGCCAATCACAGCAGAGCGAGCGAGCTGTCAACAGTGGAATGCTGCTAGTACAGCGCGTGAAAATTAATACTGTGATTACCAGCCTCATTTGGCAGTTTTATTAAGAGAATTACTACTTAAATTTAAAATAAGACCAGTTAATGATAGAGTGAAGACAACGGTAACTTACAACGTTACAATACCCCCTCGCCCAGTAAAGGGTTTTCATACGTAATGAAAATCCAAAACCTAATTCTAAATATTCTTAACTAGTTTTAGATCCTTAACATGCCAGGTGCCTAAGTCCTTTCCCGTCATATCCTCTAAAATGTATACCAAGGGTGATTTCTTAGCGGAGACGCGACATTTGGTATATTTGGGCGCTAACTTTTTACTAAAGTACTTGTCTTTATCACTCAAGACATAAGCACGTTTTAGGACAATGTCGCCTACGCTGAATTCTGCCTCTTTCCGCCTAAGATTATAGTGCGCCGTATTTTTTTTATGTGCGTGCCAAAGAGATGCCTGTACCTTATCAAAATATTTTGACAGGTGACCCAGATTTTCAGCGTAAATGTCGCGTGGCAGAAATAGTAGTTCCTCACCCAGATCGTTATCTGTATAATGAGAACCACAAGTAACCGTTTCTCGTCCGTACACGAGGAACGATGGAGTGTAGCCAGTTGCTTCATTGACGGAGTTGTTAATGGCATACTGTATTTTGGGAATATTAGTGTCCCAGGTTCTGTGGTCATTGTCCACGTAGGTGGAAATACATGTAACTATTGTTTTGTTATAGCGCTCGACAGTGTTTACTTGCGGAGTATATCTCGGAGAGAAGAATACGTTAGGTATCTTGTATTTCTTAAAGAGGGTATTTGTTACCGAGCTAATAAACTGGGTACCATTGTCAAGGAATATTGTCTGTGGGATTCCGTGGACCAGAAACACAGAGTCCTCCAGAGCCTTGACGACAGCTTCCGAAGTAGCGCGTCGCATGGGAAAAATAAGGCAATATTTTGAGAAGCAACATGTTACGACCAAAATATAACTATTCTGCTTTCGACTGACCGGAAGTGGACCTATGAAATCAATGGATATCATTTGAAACGGCCGTGAGCATTGTTTAGGTCGACCCATCGTACCCAGCGTCGGATGGTTTTGTGGTTTGTAAGTGAGACATTTTGAACAAGAACCAACAAAACGTACGACGTCTTGGTGCATGCCCGGCCAGTAGTATCGAAGAAGTAAGCGTCGATAGGTCTTGAAAATACCCAAGTGAGCAGCAGTAGGGTCAGCATGATTCTCCTCTATGACGCTGTCACGCAATTCTTTCGGCACCACTTCCTTCCAGGAAAACTCCGAAATCATTTCGCACTTATTTTTGGAGTGGCGATAGAGAGCACCACCTTCGATCAAGTAGTTAGGAAAGAGGTTCGGCTTTTCTAAACAACCGTTATAAATGTTTTTGTACCATGTGTCAGTAGTAGTCAAATTAGAGTTGACCGTACTGATAGAAGCACATGGGAAAGCACGAGATAGTGCATCTGGAATGACATTATCGACCCCACGACGATGTTTAAGTTCGAAATTAAAGGCAGACAACCTCACACACCAGCGTGCTAGTCTTCCGGTAGGGTTGTCCAGTGACAAGAACCATTTGAGCGCGGAGTGGTCG
This sequence comes from Argyresthia goedartella, assembly GCA_949825045.1. NCBI lineage: Eukaryota > Metazoa > Arthropoda > Insecta > Lepidoptera > Argyresthiidae > Argyresthia > Argyresthia goedartella. Next base: position 23,424,720 of record OX463834.1, read on the forward strand.
GTGTAAACGGTAAAGGTTTTTCCGTTTTCCAAGTAACACCGCCAGTGTTCTAGAGCGGTTAAAACTGCTAGCGTCTCCCTCTCGGTTATACTGTAGTTCTTCTCAGATCCCGACAACGCCCTACTCATGTATGCAATCGGATGTTCTTTACCATCAATCGTTTGTGTGAGCATGGCACCAATCCCAAAATTGCTCGCATCCGTGTGTACTTCGAACGGTAAATCGTAATTGGGACAAGAGAGAACCGGGGCTGATACAAGACACTCTTTTAGCTTATTAAAAGCATCATCAGCTTCAGTTGTCCACTGAAACTTGGGTGCGTTCTTCTTACTTGAAGTCAGCTGGTTGAGTGGTCCGGCAATAGTGCTAAAGTTGGGGACGAAACGGCGGTACCACGTGGCTGTTCCAAGGAAGCGTTTAAGATCTTTTTTTTTTGTGGGTGTTGGGAAATTAAGGATAGCCTCGACTTTTTCAGGATCAGTGCGAAGGCCATGCGCATCCACAACATAACCCAAGTACTTCAACTCATTTCTGAAGAACTTGCATTTTTCAAGGTTGATGGATAAGTTCGCTTGTTTTAATTTATGCAGCACGCCTAGTAGTAAGGACACGTGTTCCTCAAAGCTGCTGCTGATGATAATAATATCATCTAAATATGCGAACGCCTTTAGATCAAAATTCCCGAACAGAAGATCGACAAGCCTTTGTTGAGTGGCAGGGGCATTGGTGAGACCGAAAGCAGTGGTCTTAAAACGGAGAGTTCCTCTGCCTGGAACATAGAATGCAGTTTTGTCTTGATCTTCTGGAGCTATTGGAATTTGCCAGAACGCTTTCGACAAATCTACGCTAGATAAGAATTTTGCATCGCGTAGGTTGTCTAATATTTCAGTTATATAGGGTAGGTTATATGCGTCCTTTTTTGTGACCGAATTCAGTTTACGGCTGTCGAGGCAAAAGCGAGGTTGTCCATTCTTTTTATAGACAATGAGGACAGGGGACGACCAAGCGCTCTCGCAAGGTTCAACTACATCTAACGCTAGCATTTCGTCGACTTGCTCTACCAAAATTCGCTGCTTCTCAGGTGACATTCGATAGTAACGTTGTCTTATAGGTTGAGAGTCACCAGTATCGATATGGTGAGTTATAAGACTAGTTCTACCAAGGCCCATACTGTCAGTGGAGATTTCCTGGAATTGACTGACAATTGAATCGGCTGTGGACTTTTGTGAATCAGAGAGATTATCGTAAGACTGTATAAAAGTCTCATTTTTGTCGATACTTATTTCTGCCAAAGAAGAGTTGGACAAGGTGATGCTACCTAAGTATTTGGGACAAATATTGAAAATCCGCCAAAAGTCAATGCCTAGGATAAGTGGGCTGTCCACATTTGGTAACACGTAACCCTTAATAATGTGGAATTGTTCTTCAAAGTGAATGGGAAGATTGATGTAGCCAATACTTTGAAGGGACTGGCCTCCAGCAGCAGTCACGGAGATACAATCATCGGTAAATACTTTTAGACCATGGTCCGACAATAATTTATGAGAATCATTGCCGAGAATAGTGACAGCAGATCCAGAATCGAGTAGACCAGAAGCAGGGATGTCCCCGATTCTAACGGAAATATAGGGTCTACTGTCCTTTGTTGGTTTACTATCCAGAATTGAGGCGACTCTGAAACTAGAGAAGAAGTTTCTAAGGGTTTGTAGCCATTTTTCAAAATCTACTCTATCGAAATGACCCTTAGAACCGTCCCAATTCTGGCTAATTAGTTTTTTTGAACGGTAGGAGTACATTTAGGGCATTCAGGTTTCTTTACACCTTTATTACCGCACCCAAAACAGACGATGACGTCACGACTAACCTTACACTGACGAAGATCGTGAGTGTTAGAGCGGCATCTTAGACAAAAGTTATTTGACTTTACAGTTGTTGCAGGAGCGATCGCAGAGACATGGTTGTCAGATTTCGTCTTACATGGCTTGTAAGCAAATTCGGGTGCTAGTGTGTGTGTGGTAATCGTTGGTGGCTCGCGAAAGTGTGACATACGGGTTTGTATATTTTCGTAATTTTTGCACAACGTTCTCAATACCCCAATATCCACAATCTGAGTTGCCGAGGCCAACGTACTCGCATAACATGGCCGGATATTGTGCAATAGTATCTCTAATTTGTCCTCTTCGGATAATTGTTTCGATAAGCGCGAAAACATTCCTGCCATTATGGAAAGATAAATGGTTATCGTTTCTGATTCGCCCTGAGTGCGAGCCCTAATTTCAGAAAGTAGACGATAATCATAGTCAGTTTGGCTGAAATCCTCTAACAACAGAGATTTGAGATCCGACCAGTTGTTAACGCTATCTCTTATACTTCGGAACCAGTGCAATGCTTGATCGGTGAAAATTTCCGTTGCATAGGACAGAAGTTTGGAGTCCGAAATATTTCTGGCCTGACACAGTTCCGAAACCCTTTCGATAAAAGCCCGAACACATGATTTCCCGTCGTACTTCAATTTACTAAGTTCGGAAGTATTGCTACGCTCGCAAGTTACAGAAATCACGCTCGCGCCACTAACAGATGGCGTTGATTCCCTACACGCAGTATTAGACGAGGAAGATATTGAAAGGGGATCCTTTGCTTGTGATAAGAGAGCTAGGATCTTCGAATAATATTTTCGGTAAATCTCCGGCAGTTGATCATGGCCCGTTTCGAACTTTTCATCCGTAGGTACCCGACTTAATCTGTGATAGACATGGTGCATCAGATTTTGTGTCCTAAGAAGAGAGGATCTATCTGGTGCAGGTCCGTCAAGAGTAGATTGCACTTTGTCCAAGATTTTGACGACTGCAAGTAAGTCGTCCTTAGGTTCAAGGTGAGATAACAGAACGTCCTCTGACGGGTATTCTGTCACAAGTTTAGTTATTTGTTTACGTAAAATTTCTACGGTAGTGCCTGGGTTTTCACCTCTGATGGCAACTTCGTACTCCAGTTCTGCTTTGTTTAGAGAGAGAAACTTAATTTGAAAAGACATGATGCAGCTCAAATAATAAATACCAAAGAGATGAGTAGTGAAAGTGTACTGATTCCTTTAGTCGCCTCTTACGACATGCACAGGAGGAAATGCAACTGCCGTATTCTTTTTTGATTTCCCGGGACAGCACAGGAAGAGAAATCAAGGAATTGAAAATGACGCTACTAATTAGTCTCCGTTCTGTTACAAAATGATTTATGTACGTTAGGTTTTGACGGTATGAATGAAGTGAATGACGATGTAGAAAAAAATATATATGTTAAAACTGCAAATAAAAATATTGCAACTAGTGGGTAGGTGGTTAATTTTTTTATAAGAGAACGAGAAATTAAAACCAACGTAGGAATTTGAAAAAAAAACACTACAATTTAAAAGTTTGAATAATAACCACGTACACAGAAGTTGCTAAGCAAAACCAAAATTACAACACAGGTAAACGTTTACAAAAACACGCACACACAAACAACTAACTACTTACAGCGTAAGCAAGGCCAGACTAACCACGTTATGGGCGCCACTGTGACGTCCCTACTTGGAGAGGAATAAAAAGATTCCAAATAGGTAGCCAACAAGAAATTTTATTTAACGTGGGTTCTCCAAATGTAGTCTGACCCTGGTTACGCAGCAACGAATCTTCCCTGCGGGTTTTGCCGTAGTCGGAGTGCCGCTGACGTCGGAGAAGTAACGGTCCGAATGCAGCCGGAGCAGGGAAGCAGGTTAGCCCGAAGCGGTGTCAGGAACCGGGAAACCGTAGGGTAGTCAGGAAAAGCGGTGATCCCGAAGAGGTGCCAGGAACCCCGAACTGGAATTCGAAACCGTTCCTCCTTTAACATCTGTTACTGCACTCCGTCCGAATGCTCCACCCGCCAAGAAAAGAATAGTGTTGTCGTGGTGGTAACAATCAGAACGGAGTTACATATACAAAGGAAAATACAGTGCTAGGAATAAAAACAAGCAAGCATTCATATTTGTTATCGGCAGACCCCACCTGGGACATTTTACAAATAATCGGACATTCTACAAAATGTCCAAATGTGCAATCTGCCGGTAACATTAATTATTTCTATACATGAAAAAAGGATATTTATTTGTTTATCGGCAGACCTCACTTGGGACATTATGCAAACAATCCGGACATTTTATGAAATGCCCAAATATGAAATCTGCCGGTAACAATCAACAATTTCCACACAAAAAGGTAGCTAGTATAATTTAGTAAGCTGAACATATTTTCCAGACATTCTATAAGAAGCCAAGACACACTAACGCGTGTCTAAAAGCGGGTAGCAATTTGCGTTACAATGCGATGTGAATATCGCGAAAGAATAATAATTAGCGAGTCTAAAAGGAATAAAACGCAACAAGCAATAAATGAAATGAGATGATTCTGGACACAAATGAGTAAGCCCGAAAGTACCTAACGGTAAGATGATTTTAAAACAGTATCTTTCACCACTCACCTCAATCGGGGTTAATATGAAGCACAGACAAAACTAAAACGTAACTACTAGCAGTACGTTATGATTAAACGCAAGCAACCACTGCTTAGAGTCGCTCGTCGGCGTACGGTAAAAAGGGACCGTTACAGAGCGCCAGCAGGACGGACGTGCGCACAGTGCCGAGTGAGTTTTCGGAATGACGCCGGCGCCGCAAAGTCAAGTTGCGGTCACGGCTGGTCAGTTTAAAACGGGCCAATCACAGCAGAGCGAGCGAGCTGTCAACAGTGGAATGCTGCTAGTACAGCGCGTGAAAATTAATACTGTGATTACCAGCCTCATTTGGCAGTTTTATTAAGAGAATTACTACTTAAATTTAAAATAAGACCAGTTAATGATAGAGTGAAGACAACGGTAACTTACAACGTTACAAGGTCTGATTCCTCATTTACAGTGAACATTTAACACTCTCATCAACGATTTCTGTTAGTTTTCGTGATACTAAATATTAACCAAAATTCACTTCACAGATGCTACTGAGCAAGCTTGGAAGTGATGCAAGTTCAGAATCATCAACTCGAGCTGACTCAAAGTCTCCTGGTACACAAAGGACAACGAAACTTCCTCTACCCAAGGAGAACATAAGCCATCCTGGTAAGTCCAACAGTTTCTTGTGACACACTGATGGAGTAGTTATCATTCCAAAATTCAAATGTGTTCAATTCAATTCAAAAAATGTGTTGTACTTTGTATCGTATGTAAAACTGTAACTATCTTAATGAATCCTTAACTAAGTATTTTTCATTTTTCACTGCCTGTTCTAGATAATATTATGTACTTGGCGTCAACAAAGTGTAGCGTGAGAAGCTGTAAAGCTGCCATACTAAATAGTAATACGTGGTTATCGGTGCCGGTAGCACAATTTCCAATATGTATCTTACCTTGTATAGTTATAAGTGATACCATATTGTAAAACTGTTTGATGACCCAAATAAACAGACAAAAAATATTAACGCCAGGTCCCAAAAATTTAGTGTTCAATAATTTGTTCAGTAGACATATTATCGCTTTTATCTACACACGTATCATAAACCCTCTTTACTGCGTCTAAAAACCGCATGTTAAGACCAGCATAATGTAAAACGATTTGGTAAAAACTCATTTCTTATCTGAAAATTTGTACATTATGACCATAATGTGTAAATTTTCTACATGTTATGACATTCAAATTTCGAACGCCGGCGCCCGCCTGCGTGCCACCCCTAGTTTGTCTGTGAAGTTGGTACTGCAGAATAAGCTAAACAAGTGCAGAACAATGATCAATGCCACAATGCCGGTCGAACATGCGGTTCCTGAACACATCAAGGAGAGCTTATGATATGTGTGTAGATAAACTAGTGTATGTAACTGTACATAATTACGCATTAAAACTCTCGAGTGATATTATTATGAAACTCGAGTATTAATGCCCTCCATTATGTAGCAGTCACATAAACTACTATTCTATCACGTTTATCATAATTAGTGTTCATACCGTCATGGTACAACATAATTTCAGAAACCAGTGATATTACATCGGTTTGCAGTCTTAGTGCGTCTGCTGGTGCAGAGACTGAATTCCTCAACTTGCAGAACGAAAAGTAAGTGTTGTCAGAAAAACTGGTCTATTCCCAAATGTAATTTATCCACTGTTCACAAATATTTTAGACCTTGTCACTCATACACATCAAAGACAACATTTCACATACACTTATTAAATGTACTTTTTGCCTCTTTTCTGTATTGGACCTCTGTGGAGAATGGGGGCGAAGAAACTTCCACAGATTGATTTCTAGGGTTCCGTACCCGAATGGTGCCAAACGGGACCCTATTACTAAGCCTCCGCTCCCCGCCTATCCGTCTATATGTCTATAACAACAAATTGCCCGGACTATTCGGCGCATTTCAAATTGTTTTTCGGAGCTATGGAGTTCGAATATTTAAGTGCAATAAGAGTTCTTGCAATGGATTTTTCCGTAGACCACTCCACGTTACCAAAAATGACCCACGTAAACTACTTAATTTTATGTCATAAAATCAATATCGTGACATGTCGGCTTGACGACCTCTGTGGCACTGCGGTTGTGACTCTTCCTACCATGCGAGAGGTCCCGGTTTCGATCCCCGGCTGGGGATACAGAAAATAAAGAAAATAAACCCAAGTCTTGGATGTTTATGTGTGTGACGTCGCTGTTTGTAGTTCCCACGACACAGGGTATCCTAGTGTGGGGCCAGAAGCAATGTATGTGCCTGAATGTAAATGTTTAATGTTAATGTTTAATGTCGCAATAGGGTAATAACGGTGCTAGGAGTGGCAAAGTCTGCCATTGGATTATTTTTGAGTGACCCAGTGATGGCCCATACTATTCGGCTCATTTAGAATTATTCGTCGGAGTTATAAGTTCGATATATAAGAGCAATAAGAGTTCTTACAATTATTTTTTCCGTAGACCATTCCACGTTACCAAAACCGACCCACGTAAATTATTTAATTTTTGTATGTTATAAAAAATCATTATCGTGATGCATCGCCCTGGGGTAATATAATAACAACGCGTAAGCCACAGAATCTACGAGATATTTTATCTATGAGGGGTCCCCTCTGCAATTTGGTATCAATGATTATTCCAAGAAACTTCAGGTCAATTCTAAAGTATTGCTGTCTAATAATAAACTACTCTAAGCTTACTTTACATTTGGAAGTGAGAATTTGATACTCTTGGTTTTACCAGAGTTTAACAATAAATTGTACATCATAAAATCTTCTTTTTGTCTTTCAATTTTGAAGACCAGTGTTATATCAACAGCATACAAAACTATCTGTCAATGTTTCGACCACTCCACTTTCAGATCAAAATTAACACCATCAGCTCCGCCAGAGCCCATCAAGGAGGTGTCCAAGGAACCCAAGAAGGAACAAACAAAGAATGTTTCCTTCAAAAACCACCTGGATTACACCAGTCCAGTAAACAAAGCTGTACCCGAGAAAGACCAGCTGGCTAAGTTGCCTTATGGATGGAGTGCTGAAGTAAGTCCAGTTTTAACCTCTACCACCGGCGTTAGATATGGCCACTTTAGCGTTATAGGTTTTAAATTTTATTACCATAGCATAATGTTCAAAATCGCGCACCGTCCCAACTACCCTAAGGTTAAATATATTATCGAATTAGATATTTACAACGGCCCTGCTTTCATCGATGCCAAAATGTACCATGATCGGTAGCAATCTTTCCCGTAAGCCCTGCCAGTCGCAATAGCATGACCATCCTCACTTATAAAACCAACATCCATCATAAAATTGTGCAAAATCAAAAAAATCAAAATCAAAAAGAGTTTATTTCCATAAGAAACACATAGGTAACATTTGGAGAATGTCAAATCTTAAACTAACACATGTTTAAGGTACTTACATGGAAATATAGAACTCAATTTGAATTCCGTCACCTCAATGTTTTAGATGCTGGAGGCAAAGAGGCGACTAGAAACCTCCAACTTTATACGTTATTTTTTACAGAATTGGTGCAAACACCTTCCCAAGCTTTCTTGTCTTCTACATAATCTGATATTTTGTAGTAACCTTTTTTACATAAGTGATTTTTAACAACATTTTTAAATTTATTTACAGACAATTCTTGTAACTCAGTCGGTATTTTGTTGTAAAAGCGAATACATTGCCCTTTAAAAGATACATTAACCTTATGGAGCCTAGTAGTAGGTATAGCTAGTTTATTCCTATTTCTAGTGTTGACATTGTGCCTGTCGCTATTCTTAGGAAATTTATCAATATTTTTGTGGACGTACATTAGGTTTTCCTAGATATACTGACACGGCACTGTCATAGTGCGTATCTTAGACCCAAACAATTTGCATGAAAAACCCAACCCATTTACAGGAACCTTCAGAAGCTCCACCAAAATCCTCCATCAAATCTAGTTCAGAGCCGGCTAAAGCTGAAGCTAAAACTATATCGGTTCTTAAGCCAAGTGATATGGCAACGGCTAAGTCCGTTCCAGCGAAGGTGCAAGAACCGATGTATACTAAAGCAGCTCCGGTAAGAGTTCCCGAACCTAAGGTTATTAAGGTGGGTGTGAGACTTCTGCTTTGTACCTAAACTACAAATTCTTGTTGGTATTCTATCTGCTTTTGTTCCATCTCCATTTGCAATTTGAAAATGATCTATTGAGTCATGCATCATGTGGCTCCAGGGTTACTATTATCCTACTATACCAATCATTCTTAAGATCAGAATATTAACTCTACCTAGATGATTTGCCTGTCAACATGACAATAGTGATAACTTAAACATATAACTGTGGAGAGTTGAATAACTGGCTAAACGTGAGCAGAACTGTGCCTCTGCCAAAAGGCGTGAAGATATGAAGATGTCACAAAAAATGCATAAGAAAGGATTTTATTGCAATTAACAATTCTATTACCCCAGACACCGGAAAGCCACAAGAAGATAGTAAAGACCCAGGATTCTTTATCTTCGAAGACCACACCCTCCAGAGACCAGAAACCTTCCAGTCGAGGGCATCGGCGAATGTCCAGCGTTGGTCAGGGTGCGCTGTTGACAGACTTGATGCATGTTTCCGTGGATCAAGATGATTTGGAGATACCACCAGGGTTGGAGAGGAAGGTCATAGGTAAATATTCATATTTTTTTCAAGATATTATTGTGAGGGTGCCAGGAATCAGAACCAGAGACAATCATCCGGCCATCCGCTATCATTTCCCTATGAAATACCATGTCCCAACATTTCATGCTATACCAAATACTTTAACTCAACCCTTTTCAGGTCAAGAGCGTGATCCACCGCCTATAAAAGCTAAACTAGACGAAAGGGAGGACATCTTAGACATCGATCAGGATTGCTCAAGTACCTCTGAGAGAAGGAAATGTAAGGACCCACACAACTCCTTATAGCCGATGATAGGTCAAATATCTTCAGATATAATAACGATTACTCACACTTCCAGGTCAAAGAAGAGATTCAGAAAGAAGAAAGAAAGAATTCATTGTAGTGCAAAGTGATCTCTGGGATACTACGACATTCCAATATACATGCCAAAAGTCTCCACCTGCTGTATCCAGCGCAGAACTAGGTACTACTGATTTTTAGCACAGCAGCTACACTTAGCCGGTTACTTAAACAATTCAGACTCACGAGGACAATACGTATGGTAGCATTTTATTTATTGACCGAGCGGACGAAGAGTCTCCGTTTCAAGATTGGGCAAAAATGCTTTCGGTTTTGGTTTGTCCGGATGTGTGTCCGTATGTTATCCTCTACAGGCCGCATTTCTCAACTGATTCTCGTGAATTTTTGTGAGCAGGTTCGATATTTTATTTATTTATTTGTTCTTTACTCATTTTTTTTTTTTCAAAATGGTGGTGATGTAGGCGTATTACCACACCCAGAAAGTCGGGGTGGATGCCATCCAGAATATGCAAATCGCTTGGTGGTAGCCAGTTTTCTTGTAAAATAATGATGTCATTTGTATTGCAAAGATCATTCACGAACTTTATGTTTCCTCGAAGAGATTTACAATTAACGCTCACTATATTCAGATATTCCATTATAGTTGTATATGCTTAATGGTGCGCTTCACATGAGCATTATAGTCGTGATACTTGTATTTGCCGAGTATACCTTGTATTTGGAGTCCTAGAGCGTGACCATCATATCTTTTCTGATGTTTATAGCAAAAGCGTTACCATTGAAACCCTAACGTTCTGGCAAGAGTTCGCTTCCAGCAATATTACCGGCGAATTATTTTGCATGTTCCATTATGTCTTCACATGACGTGTTCTTGGTGAATCTTGATAGGTACACTCTTGTAGACTGTGCAGCAGCTTTTATTTTGCTAAACGTACCAGGTGCGGCAGGTATGTTTGTGATGGTACGTTTAGCTTTATTTCTTGTAACAACCGTGAAACTTTTTTTTTATTAAAGTTAATTTACTTAAAATTAATAAAGAAACTCTACTTTGACTTTGACCTAGTCTTCAATAATAAATAAGCGATAAACCTAAAACTGGTTTGTGTATTTCAGGCCATCAATATGCACACCACACTCCCATGCAAAGGAGTGTGTCTGAGAAGTCTAGTCGCCAACAATCATCACCTCATCATCACAGGTAACATTCTCTCGGGTACGCTATACTCAAATTGTGGACCCGTGGTTCCTCCATCTCAGTGACAACTTGTGAAAAATAAAAATTATGTGCACTGATAATAAAATTTCTTTCACTTTTCAACAGAGACAGCGATATTAGAAGTCTGGAGCGCAGAGCTTCAAACGTTTCGATAAATCAGGGTATGATCCACCAGATAACTCTTTGAGCAGGAACTCAAGGTCCGACGGGTTTCACTAATATTGATTTTAATTTCAGCTGGCACTTCAAGAGGTGCAACTCCTGAAGGATATCGGGAAGCGGAAACCCTGAGAATGCCGGATCGTACTTCAAAAGTAAGCATTTGATATTAACTATGTACCCCAGGGATAGGCAGTTCAGTGAAACCAAGACTATTTGTCCACTCGTACATATATTTCAGCAAATTCTAAGGCCTTCCGCACCGCACATTAATCTAGGCGACGGGAACTGCGACGAAACTCATATGCCCATATAAACAACCTATAGGGAGTCGCAGTCGCGCAGAAGGCCTAACACTCATTCCCCTTCCAGCGACGAGGCTCAGATTTTCCCCACCCAGTGAGCACTCCACCTCATCAAAGCCAATCAAGGAGGCGACAGTCTTCAGCTCAAGTTAGACCATACCAGGAAGAAAGACTAGAAAAGACAGAACACACAAAACGACACGACGACATACCCAGGAAACAAATACCTCCAGTCAAAGAAGACTGGAGGCCAGACCCTGATACCATCAAGATGTTGAAGATCCAGGAGTCACCATCGAAAAGACTGAGACAGGAAGCGGAACCATTGAAGAGAGCGAAAGGGACATCGGATTCGCCGAAGTTGACGCAAGCGGCTCATCAGAAGAGGCCTGAGCATTACAAGAGTAGCCCTAATGTGACGTCGAGGCAGAAGTCTGGTAAGTTTCACAAGCTCTCCTTTCATTTGACCAGTCACTGTGACTTGAAAAGGCGTTTCATATAGCTCACGCCTCAACACGCTCGATCAGCCCTTTCGCCATTCTTGCGGGATGTGGAGTTTCACGTAACCCATAAACCATTGTTGTCGCACCCATCTGATAGCCTCTTCAACCCATAGGTTCGCCGAACAACCGTGAAGACCGCAAATCTGCTCCATACTGCCGCAGCGACTCGAAACGCCAGGACTCGATCGACCAACGAAAGATGTACACAGCAAGTTCCGAATCTGAACTCTTTGAATGTGCTATACTACCAATATTCCACAAATTGCTCACAGAGAGGCACAAGAGTCAGCCGCATAGTCTGAACTTGAGTTACGGCGTCAGTTGTCCGAATATCTCGATAAAGTGCGATATAGTTGAATACTTGTAAATTGTCTGGAGGGTGTTGAAAATCATCATAATGAAAACCTGTTGTATGGCTAGGCACACAAATCTCGAAAGCTGCAACAAATACGCAAATAAGAGTAAGGAAAAGTCCGTTGAATAATGGAATCGAATTCTTCTAAATTATGTAGGGATGCCACATGATTTAAAAATAAGTAAAATAATAGTTTTACTTTTCGTAACACATTCGTACAATTACGTAAAAATGTTGTGGCTTGATAAGTTCAACTTGTAAATGTAGGTTAAAATCAAGTAGATAAAATTGTGAATAAATTAATATTCTAAACTTTATTGATTCATTAAATGTATATGAATCTCAACAAGTTCACTAATGCGGGTCTGTAAAATAAGTACCTATTTGATGTGATTTTTTAGATAATAATAATAATAATAATACCTTGGACACCATTTACACACATTGATCTAGCCCCAAACTAGGATTCCCTGTATCTTGGGTACTAGACAACGATACACATACTTATATAGAGAAATATTATACTTAGATAGATAAACAACCATAACTAGGGTACAAACATCCGTTCTCGTCAAACAAATATTTGCCTCCACCGGGACTCGAACCCGGGACTCTTAGTTTCGTAGGCAGCGTCACTGCCAACTCAGCCATTCGGGTCGTGATAAGGAGTTTGAATCATTTTGTACTTAGATCAATCCTACTATATTCACATCGAAAGTAATAAGTTGAGACTTTTTATTGACTTAAACTTCAAACAATTCGATGTTTATCCATAGTCTTTTCAATGTATTATGTATCTCGGGAACATTTAAGAATTTTAATCACAATACAATTTAAAATCAAAAATCGATAATTAACAATCGCAATGAAAAGAGAGGTAGTTTAAATCACGTGTCCTGATTTGTCACTTGCGATTGACATTGCTAGATGTCTGAGATATATAAAAAGACCGGTCATTTCACATTTTAGTCAAAGAATATGATAAACCAAAACCATCTAAGTTATTATGAGGGACATCGAATCGATGAATACGATTTATGTAATAAAATAAAGGATACTCCTGTCGTGAGGGATGCACCCAATAATTTGAGTAGCTGTTGCATTAATTTTATCTCAACCTAATCTGATGATAGAATAGGGAAATATGAAACTGCACATCAAAAATACTTATTTGCTCAGCAAATATCAGGGCAAAATGCTGCGGTAGCTTAGGTGAAGGGTAAAGGGGGTGTGCGAAGCGAAGCCCCTTTATCCTTCGTATTAGGTTGAATATGCAAAAACAACAAAAAAATACTTAAAACATAAAAACTATTTTTGCTGATCCTTTTTTGCTGTGCAAATCAGTATTTTTGATGTGACTAGCCGATAGAATGTAACACATTATAGAATTCTTACTTTTTTTTCTTCATTTTCATAATATTAATTATAGTGGAGCCAAAATGAGACGCTTTTTCAATTCATTTGATCAAAATTCAATTCATCAAAATTCTACAAGATTGTAAAGAAGGACGCATTTATTTTTTTCAAATTAAAACCCCACAATTTCTTGACTTTTTTCAGTTATAAATTACATATTTATTGTAATTTATAACTGAAAAAAGTAAAGAAAGTTTCACTTTGACCAAAAATATATTCTAAATATAATAAACGTTTTTTGTTCTAAGAAACTATGGTTGAACACAAACACAACTTGGAAAAATAATATATTATATTTAGAAGGTGACATTACGTCGGTGAACTCTTTTTTTTAAGCATAAGGCATAAAAACAAACGGATTGATCGATCAAAAATGATTGAATGGAATGATGGTAAAAGGTGTTCGTCAATTTAATCGATCTCTCAGCAGCTAAGACAGATGTCAATGGTTACTTCTAATCTTGGCTCCAGTACACCTTACCTGAAACGTCTGATTAAACCGATTCTGTATAACAAATCAAATTATTTTAAATTAAACGCACATTTTATAATGTTACTAATAGGTAGACCCATCTAGTATATTATAGTTTCATCTAAGTGTAGACAGGATTAATGATAGTTGTTTTGTTGGCCACTTAATTTACTGAATGTATTATTCACCTCATTGACGTGCAAAATAGGCAATTTATTTCAACGAAAATAAACTTTATTACATATATAAATAAAAATTAAAATCGTATTTTTTCACCTATCCCAAATATAAAAACCAGAACCCTTAGAGTAACATATATACAGGGTTTCCTACGGCTATGCCACATGGAGAGAAAGTATCCTAAATATTGTGGTTAAAGCATTTAAGTGACAGAAGAATTGATTTTGTTTTTTTTTTAAATTACCAGCATAAAAAATTTAAAAAACGCTTTGTAAACCGGGAATCGAATCCACCAAATTTTGAAATAAATTACCCTAGAATTTTACGATACCAATCGAAAGGCTTCATCATAAGGATTATTTAAGTTTAAGCAACATAGCATCCTCATTAAAGGAAGACCATGTTTTTTTTTTTTTTTTTACGAACACGAATAGTTTTTTTACTGTCTTTATCGTGTTCTAACAACTGACTCAAAGTAAGAGTATTACCAGAAATTGTTGAATTTTATCGTCTTCCTTTTATTTAATATACTTACTAAGTTTCTGAGACAAAACTAGTCTCTATGATTAGGTAAGCCTTTCAAACGGTATTGTAAAAATACAGGGATATTTTTTCCCCCATTAAGCTGGTTAGGTTCCCAGTCAAAACAGGTGATTTAAAATAAACAGCTTTTCAATGCAGTTCATGTTATTTCAAAAACAATATAAAGTCGTCTTTCATCACAATGTTTGTCATCTTCAATATTTAAAGTACCTTTCCTCCATGGAGCGCCCCATGGTAAAACCCTGATACCTCCCATTTTTCCCGAGATGTTTGGTACATTTTGAAATATATTTATTGCCACACTACCATATCAGCTTCAAATGTTCCGAAATTATTATCGTAGAAATGAATGGAGCTTTGAATTTTGATCGTGAATCCATTTGAGTTAAGATCTCCTCACCCTCTATATCAATAACGCTGTTATTCTAAATAGCCATCCGCAGTAGCCAAAATCTGTCGAATGAAACATGAACCCGGCAAAGCGCGGCAAATGCAAATAATCTTACGCTGGTAATAGACTGTAAACTAATAATTTTTAATTTTGATACTTTACATTTTTTGGAACTCTTATTCGAAAAATAAAAAATCTGGATCTTTAATTATAATAAATATAAGGAATATCATTATTGTAATCTATATTTAAATATATTACAAGAAAACCAAGAAAAAAGTTAGCGCGCCACTATCTTTCACAAGGCAACACTCAGTATCCTTATCATGTTATTCTTACATCAAGTAATTAAGATATTTAGATTTGCCTTTGATAAATATACCATTCAGAACATCGCATAAACAAGTAAAGATACAATAAAAGACAACTCGTGTGAAATATTCGTGTTGTGATTGGTAATTTTTTTATCTACACACGTATCATAAACCCTCTTTACTGCGTCCAAAAACCGCACGTTACGACCAGCGTAATGTTATACTACCCGGTAAAAACTCATTTCTTATCTTAATATTGATACATTATGACCATAATGTACCAATTTTCGACTATTTATAACATTCAAATTTCGAACGCCGAGGCCCGCTTGCGTGCCGCCCCTAGTTTGTCTGTGAAGTTGGTACTACTGAAGAAGCTTAACAAGTGCAGAGCAATCATCAATTCCACCATGCCGGTCGAACATGCGGTTCCTGAACACATAAAAGATAGCTTATGATATGTGTGTAGATAAACTGGTGTATATCACTGTACATAATTAGGCATTAAAACTCTCGAGTGATATTATTAACCCATTATAAACCCACTCTCGAGTTTCAATGCGCTCTATTATGTATCAGTCACATAAACTAATCTAAAAGCGATTTATTGCTTACACGATTTAAAAGTGTGACTCATCCTGATACTTTTGTTTAACCTCTCAAAAACCGAGGGTATTTGGGACGGGTCGCGATTTTGAACCTTATGCCATTGTAATAACATCTAAAACCTATATCGGAAAAGTGGCGTAGCTACCGCCGGTGGTATTCAAGAGTTTGATATGACAACTATCCGTTAAAATAATTTGAATGAACAAAATAAGACAAATTTAAGAATAACTTTAGTAACAATTTTATTAGATCCAACCACCAGGAAAAAACAAGCTGTAGGTATCTGTACAAGCTATCAGAAGACGTCAAGTCGTATCTTCTTCGTCTTCTAGAGCCTCTGCACTATTCAGTCAGCTCAGTATTAATTTTCCTTCATTCTCTAGCTCTAGACTCTAGTCTAGGCTATCCTACTCCATGCATGATAGATCTGAAAATAATAAGACAAACATAAATTTATTTGCTGAGGTCATTTAGAATATTCATCTATGAACCAAATGAACCCACCCGAATACAATACAGCGAAACGATCAATATTATACGGTCGAAGTCCAAACGGCAATGAGAGCCCCCCATATACGAGACGATCGATCGTTACGATCCGTCGTTTCAGACTGATCGAGACAACCGATCGACAGTGTATGTCAAGAGCGTTAACGATTTACTTAATCGAAGACGATATTGTACATCGCAACAAAAACCCATGCAGTCACACCGGTCGTAACGATGGATCGTCAAGTGTATGGCACTTTCCGACCAACGATTCGATTTTTTTGTCTCATGCGTGATGCTGCCGCCGCACGCGCCGCATGTCTTGCGCATTTCGTCCGTAACTGCTCGACGAACGAAACACGAAAAAACAATGACTACATGAAGTAATGATCATTTGAGGGAATTAATTGAATTATTCAGAGAGCAAGAGCCTTTATTGAAATCGACAAGACAATTGTGTTATCAGATTCTTTCGGAAAAAATTAAAACAATAGACCATATTGCTGATTCACCAAATCATTTATCAAATTATCATCAGATCATCATATTATATAAGATCATCATATCATCATTATCAGATTTATCAAAGTTACCGCCACATAGGAAAAGAAAAGAAGTTCGTTTTTCATTTTATAGGGTGCATATTGAATAATTTGAGCACGTCTGTAGCGTTCCGTATTAAACAAGAAAATGATGGATCGTAACGACCAATCGCATCGTATATACGATGCGATTGGTCTTTACGATCGATCGTTGACACCACATACACCGTGACATTTTAGTGGTTGTTTTCCCGCAGCGAAATTGTTTTGTCATGGACGTACAATCGATATGTAATGTTTATTTTTAATAATGTTAAGAAATGTCAGATTTACAAAAACGTCGAACGAAACTCGAAAGTGACCTAAAACCAGTAGTACCACTGCAGTTGTAGGTACGTGCTTCTTGAATGAAACAAAATAACCGAAAAAGTAGTTCCATTTTTCCTTCATACTTTAACGGGCTTAGGACCGTCATAAATACTTTTTACGTGCTGTTTACGGATCCTTAAAAGTAAAAATAACAAGTTTAGCTGAAGCTTTAAATGACCACAAACGTATTTAAGGCGTATTTAAAAAATGGAATCAAGTTATTTACAATGATTATTAAATTGCCTTACCTACATAATTTGTAATCGTCCTGTATTTACACTTCAACTTCCCGATAACGCAATAATTGTTCGAACTGCAATCCGCCACGTCCAATGCACAATCTGGCACGTTTAATTTGATTGTTTATCAATGATAATAATGTGTCTCTGTCACTTCTTACAACATCGAAAGCGTCCGTTATTGCCGCTATTAAGGTGATATGTAAATAATAAATCAAAGCTCGAGGGGCGTGGTTTAACCAAGAACGCGGGGAGCGCCCCCCGATGAATACATCGCAAGCGGTCAGCGAGCCGGCAAGGCGGCGCGGCAGGCCGGCGGTGTTTCAAAGCTTTAGAATAAAGGAGGCATGGAGTCGCCAAAAATATAATAGGTTTAGGTTAGTATTCCCGCTAATTATACTTAATTATTATTAGCAAACTTTATTTAGTTTTTTGCTTTATTTAGTAATGATAACATAAAACTCTCGAGCTATATATGTTTATATTTCATGACTCGCTTCTGATGGGGCATTTTACAAACGAGCAAAAATATAAACAAGTATACTTGTACGGTAAATTTCCCTATTCTCAGAATAAATTCTTGTATACCACCTACACTACTGAACCAATCCTGGCCTATATTACAAATATATATCGCTTGTTTCTTATAATTTAGTAGTTGTAATGATTTAGAGGCTCGAAAATCGCGATCTGCGACACCTATGAGACCCTAGGCCCTAGATACGAATTTGAGAGATGAAGCAAGGGAAGGGTCTTAACCCAAGAGAATAAAATCTCCAGGAAATAGAAGATTTAACAAAATTTAAAAAACGTTTAAAATGTTACCTCGCCGAAAAATGCTACTACGTGCTGCAGGAATTCTTCGAAGATAAAAATTATTAGGAAAATAAATTTAGTCTCTTTAACCTGTGAACAGCTGATCGGGTCAATGTAAAAGTTATGTGTATGTGTAGATAAATTTGTTATACCCTGTCAGGGTGCATGTACCCTACATACATTTTCCACCTGTAGTGTGTATTGTACATGTTATATGCAAATAAATGAATATGAATATGAATATGAATATCTGACAAATTTAATTTTGCTATGAATTTTTCTTTTAAATAAAAAACAGCGTTTATCATAATTATAATTTATATAATATAATTTATTTAAAAGTCACTAAAATCTATAACAATCCTACTTTTTTCTGGGACTACCGTAACAGTTCTCTCGTCTTCATTAAATTGTTCATCTGAAACATTTGCGCTGCATGATTTATTCTCTTTGCTCGGAACATTGCCATTAGTTTTTTTGATTACGTAGTCTGGATCACGGATCGTCTGATTTCTTGTATACCGTGGATCCACCAGTTCTGGTAAGAGGCAGTCAAAATAAAAAGACAATAACTTTGGCTCCATTTTATCTTTCCAAAACTTGTCGTCCTTGCAAATTGTATGTGTTTTTATTTTGTTTTTGCCATACCAAACTGCCGACAAGCATTTGTCTCTTTTACATATGTGCATTTGCCCTTGGGCTTGTATATACCAGTCAGATTTTTCATTGACTTCGACCTGTCCTGTTTTTTTATTACAACGCCAGAAATGCATTTTCCCTTCTTGAATTGCAGCTTCAATTCCTATTTTGAATGGTGCTATGGGACATTTAATTTCTATCAGCATTTCCACTGTGATGCCATCTGGCGTTGCACCAAGAAATGGGTAGGTTTCGTCGATAAAAAGCCCACAACCTTTTATTTCTTGATTTATTAGGCCAGATAATTCCTGTAAGGGCATTTTCTCATGTTTCCTTCCATGGTTTATGGAGGCCACATGGTCAATGTTTGACCTGTACACCATGCTTTGTACTATATTAGCACAACTATTAGTTTTTAGGGTTCCGTACCCGAAGGGTTCCAAACGGGACCCTATTACTAAGACTCCGCTGTCCGTCCGTCCGTCCGTCCGTCCGTCTGTCACCAGGCTGTATCTCAAGAACCTAGCTAGCTAGAGAGTTGAAATTTTCACAGATTATGTATTTATGTTGCCGCTATAACAACAAATACTAAAAAACAGGATAAAATAAATATTTAAGGGGGCTCCCATTCAACAATTCTTTCAATACCACATACAAACTTATGGATGCACCTGGTTACGTACATGGAGTGTGAAAGTAACCGCACCAATAACTTTGTAAACAATATTTTGCTGTGTCAAATCCAAACTATTCACTCCACACCATCGCTTCCATTGAACGGTGGTACGGAACCCTTCGTGCGCGATTTAGACTCGCACTTGACCGGTTTTTTACTCTTTTTACTACTCTGCCAAAGTTTGAGGCAGTTAACAGATTTCGCCGTAGTTCTAGCCATTCCCCACTGTCACTTTGCAATATTTTCCTTTGTTCTATATCATTGCGTTCTTCCTCTGTTTTTTCTAGGTTTTTCAAAAACGTTGATTTCGCCAGCTCATAAGTACCAGGATCCATGTCAGGCTTACTGACATTTTCCCCATAATCAAAGTTTATCTTTCTAGCTATCAACTTTCGATTTTTTTTCTTTTTAATGTCCGGTTGTGTTCTCTTTTATTTTCTACTGCTTCTTCATATTTTTTGATCTTAGCTAAAGGACTTTGATCATGAATATTTTTACTGACCGTTGTCAATATTTTGAATTTGAATTGAATGATAAAACTGCTCCCGCACATCTGGCTTGGTAAGAACGCTTGAGAGCAAAATTCACCCTCTTTCCACCAACAAATTTTGCGATAACTCCGTTAAATCTTTCCACGACATTGCTGTCTACATTTTCAATAAGACTTCTTGATTGCGACGCAACATTTCCCACTAAGTATCTAATACGTTGCCATAGTTGGCTGTTGAACATCTTTTTGTTATCTTTTGCTGTTTCATCGCTGCAAATGTTTTTGTTACACTCTCCATGGGATCCAAAAACATGACAAACCGATACTGTCACATCTTTGTGCAAGTTTTTGATACCTTCAGATTTATTACCTTGATCACCGTGGAAACCTATGGCATCACAGATATACTTGCGTGTGCTCATAATTTTTTCAGTAGTTATCAATTTTCTTTCTGCTAACTTATATGCAGTATCTGTTTTTATTGTTTGCATTTTATTACAAAAATTTCTTAGTATATGATTTCTACAGCCTATCTTTTCAACAGTGATCGAAGGATATGGCCGTGTGTCCAAAATTTTTGCATAAGTGCTACTGTCGCCATCTGCAATATATCTTCCATAAATAAGACCATACATATCTATTGACCTTTTAAATCCCTCAGCAATTATCGTAGATTCCATGGACGCGGAAGCCCGCTGAAATTTTTAAAGCACTCGTGGTCTTTCATTTTCTCTTTCCTTTTATCTTCTCTAGCACAAATGCAGCAATATTTATTTTTAACAGACATATATAGAACTTGACCAAATCGTCTCCCAATGATGGCCGCAGCACCTGATAATGCGGCATAATTAGTCTTGTATGAGCGTTTGCACCAGTAACCATCTAAGATGACATCGATTATGGGTATTCCGTCCTTGGTGACACTTCCTTCTTTCAAAGCTGCTTCTTTTTCACGTTCGCCAGCCAGCCTTTCTCATTTCCTCCCACGCTGTCACTTCCCATTCATCAAAAACCTCATCTTGGGCTTTTTTGTATCTGTAACTAGTCATGGCTGGTAAATCAAGAGATGCCGGTAATTGATTCAGTTGAGCATTACCACACCCTGCCGCTATCATCCCCGAAACTGCCATTTTATTTAAATTTTCTGATGAATTCTTTATGGTGAAATCTTTTTTACATAGTAAGCATACAAATGAAAATTCCGATGACAGGCAAGACTGTTTTTCTGATACCAGTTTCATTGTATAGATATTTCAAATAGTTTATCAAAAAAAAAAATGATAATTATTCTGTGACCAGTAACACTGCTGTCTATTACATCCTGAAACAAGATAAATAACACATATTTAGTTCAGTAACACTCAGTTTTTTTTTTAGTAGAATTATACTTAACTACAGAACAAAATAGACCAGTTATTGACCACAGATGTGATAGATGACAAAAAAACAGATTCCTGATCATGATTCAATCTTCGAAAAATCATAACTCACATCATTATTTTCAGTCTCTATTTCATATAGTTGAAGCCCACCATCGTCGCTGACTTCCACTGAGTGCTCGATGTCATGTGGTCTCCTCCTCGAAATAATGCTTAACCTAAAAATAAATAAAACGGTAACTATTGAAAGCAAATTACTTATAATGAATATTTTAATTTTTTTTACTAGGTATTTGAATTGCAAAAAATCTAAGTGGGACCATAGGCATTCCACAATCGGTAAACTGCTGAATTACGTAAAATTTGTTTTATGTGTCTGACCAAGAAATTCGCAATTTTCCACGATAATTTGGGGGGACTTAAAATAAGTTACAAAATAATTTAGTCACCTTTTTTTTTCCAATAACTTGGTAGTTGGAAATTGTTGATCGACCAAACTTAAATATGACATTGGCGCATCTATATTTTGTTCATCTGTTGCTGATGTTTCGCATGTATACGAAGTCAGCTCTGGTGCTGTGACTTTGTCGGATTGGTTTGCGCTGTAAAATAAAATTTGTATCTAAATATTCAATGAAAACCAAAACGAAAGTAGCAATGTAAGAAATAATTAAAACCTACAAAATATGCTACATACATGATAAGGTTTGAATTGTTTTTTTTTATTGGTTTCCTATCTGAAATATATTTTCCATGAAGATGCTTTATTAAACTTATTCGCTCATGTGATAATTACAAAGTCATTGTTTAAACTTTACACTTAATTAATTCATAATTCCTTATTGAACACAGTTATTTAAAAAGATACATTAAGTGAAAACATATGTACAAAGGCGAGCTTATCTCTAAAAAGAGATTTCTTCCGGCAAAACAACGCATGACTCCCAGAACATTTATCAAGAAATTTTATTTTACGAGATTAATTAAGGCATATAGTTTGCTTACCCATTTTTTTCCAAAAAGTTGGTAGTTGGACATTGTTGGTCGCCCAAATTTAAATATAATAATGGCGACTCCATCGTTTTGTTTTCCATCGCTGCTGTTTCGCATGCATGCTCTAATGTCAGTCCTGGCGCTGTCATTTCGTCGGATTGATTTGCTCTGTAAAATAAAATTTGAATCTAAATATTCAACGCAAACCAAACCACTAAAGGTTTTTAGCAACATTTGACGCAGACGCGACAAAGTTCAAAATATTTATAATTTACAGAATCAGTTTCTACATTTCAATTATTTTTTCCACGAAAATACCTACGCTCACAAAGTCAATTCTATAGACAATATTTTTTGGAACCAACCATGAAAACGCGAAAAAAATACCAGCTCCTCATTACATTTCCGCCCATTAGGTAGGTATTGCACTTCTATGAAACAGCTGATGTTTATTACGTGATTTCGAGGTTTGCCCTAAGAAAAATATGTTCTATGATGTAGGTCTCTTCAAATATCTCTACCTACACGTTTTATGCATCGAACATGGGATGAATACTTGAATACTTACTTTTTATTTTCCCTCATTTGACGAGCACTTTCTCTTAGATGTTTCAAGTGGTTGGTTTTGTTTACTTTTCGTTTGATTCTGTTTCTATTCCCCATATCGACAATGTAATTAAAACCTGAACGTTATTTATTCACTTATTAAAAACTTCCGAGACCGATTACCGACACAGGACTATCTCGGACAGAGGTCACGGGCTAACTGGGTGGGAATACGAATCTAAACGAAAGTGACAGCGTTAATTACTACCACATAGGATAAAAAGAGAGCGTAAACAATGCGCTTGACTCAAACTAAGATAACGTGGCGCCAAACCACATAAAAATCGTTTTAAAATAAACCACATTACTTTTTCAAAAATATTTTTCGGGAGAATTTACGAATACATAATACCTACATTTTGAATGCAATTCCGCAATGAAATTATTTAGGATTTCAGAATTACAGGAAAAAATAAAACAATTTAGAGGTATTTTCGTAATTAAATTCTATCGAGAAAATTGTATTCAATCGCGTTTTCCTTTCGTGAGAATCTTAATCAAATACTCAATAAACGTTAACCCAAAAATCAAATCTGTAGATGACTTTAAAGTGGAGTAAATGGATTTGAAATAAACCCCATTTTCGTTTTGTATCGTCTTAACGCATCACAAGTTTCGTATTCTTGATGGTACACTAGGCGTTTTAGCTCAGACCACAAATAAAAGTCCAACGGAGTAAGGTCCGGGCTTCTTGCTGGCCAAGGCAGCACGCCCAATCCAACGCTGGGGAAACACGTCATCAAGATGGGCCCTCACGTCGCGCTGATAGTGAGCCGGGCACCCGTCGTGCTGGTAGTACAGATCTGCCAGCACTGCTAGCGGAACGTCGTCTAATAAGTCCGGGATGACGTTCCGTAACATATCCAGATAACTTCCCCCGGTCAAGTTTCCAACTATGAAATGAGGGCCAATAACGTAGCCATTGACTATGCCAGCCCACACATTTACACTAAACCGCACTTGATGCGCACACACATGTGGGTTATTAAAAGCCCAAAAATGTTCGTTGTGCTGATTAAAAAGTCCCACTCGGTCAGAGTGTCGATAAGGGGGCGGAACGCGGAAAATTTCCTACCCTAGCTGGCCCATCGTTTTCGTGAAGGGCTTGAACTTTACGAAAATGATAAGGATGTAGTCCCTCACTGTGCAGCACTTTCCACACGTAGTATTGGTTTACGCCGAACCAAGCAGCAGCCATAAGTGTACTACGACGAGGATCTTGTTCGAAGTAGTCGATGATCTCTTCGTCGAGTTCTGCTGCGTAAACAACGGGCCGGCCTCTGCCCTGTGCATGCGCTGGCGTTTGAAACTGCCCATGGTCAAGCAGCCGCTGTGTTGCGGCGACAATTGTTCGTCCGTGTGGAACTTGGGGGTTTAAAATCCCCCGAAGACGCAGCGACTCTAAATGGTCCGGCTCCGCGTGAAGTCGCCGGCCGGCGTGGGAATCGTAATTAGCCCTGGCGTACAGCTGCACCATCGCGACATACTCAAAATTTGAGTATTCGTAATGTCGATCCATTTTACAGTGATTTACAAACTCCTCGTATGCGCAAAACGAGCGTGGGTGCGCTTGCGACTGTCACGGGACTCACGCACGGGTCAACTGAAAGCAGTGTGACCAGATTAAATTTTACGAAAATACCGAGGCACCTCAAAAAAATACTGAAATATACCGATTTACATAGGACAGATATACCAATAAAAATACTGATTTTCTTAACAGGTTTTATTTATTCATTTTCACAATAAATGTTAGAGTTATATTTTAACATCTTTTTCGAAGGATTAAATTTTACACAACCTCCTTCATCCTTAACACCTTGCTTTGTTTTTAAAATTGCTGACACATTTTTGTTTACAAATCTATTTCTTTGGTCCGTTTTTATTAAATTTATCTGTGAAAATATGCGCTCGCATGCAGCATTCGATACCGGTATACATAGCAGAGATTTACTAAAACTAGTTATATTTTTGTATTTTAACATGCCATCACTGTTAGAAATTTTCCCAACTTCCACCCAAAATTGTTCACATGAGATGGGTGAGCCAGTGCTCGAAGATTGTAACAAATCACTTACTTCGCGATCAAACTTTAGGGTTCTATATTCTTCGTCGATTAACTGCATTTGTTCTGGCTGTACTTCGCATGGGAAAGTTTCTATTACATTTCGTAAACTGCGAAATTCTTTATGCACGGCAGTGTGTGGGTCAAGAAATTTTAGTTCTTTAAAAACTGGATTTTCAAAAGGCAAACGTGATTTCAATTGCGTGCTTAGCTCAATTAAAAATGATTGGCACCTTCTGAAAAACTCAGCAATCTGTTCTTTCATGTTTACATTTCCCCTGTGTTTGATTAATTCTTGGCCCACTTGAATACCTAAGTACATATCTTTCAATGGCAAATAATTTACATGTGACTTTGGGTCTAAGGTAAATACATTTTCTGTATGTTTGATGTAATTAGTTTTCATGAAGCAACCCAAAATCGACAAGTACATACTAGATGCATCATCATACAGTCTATCAATGCACGGATAGTCGCCTTGAAAAATTACGTTAAATTTGTTTACAATCGGCAAAATGTAGTCCAAAAAGTGAAAGTACAATTTGTTTATATCAGTGGTAAAAGAATTATATAAAAATTCTGATGACATATTGCGATCACTCAAGTATTGGTCTTGAAAGAACAATTGCAATGCCCTCCACTGCTCAATTATTCTACTAATACAGGCATGAAGTGAAAGCCACCTTATGTCGTAATGACGCAAGATTCTGTGATTTTCAGTGTCTGTGAAATTTTGGAACTCAGCAAATTCTCTTTGACGCTTGCTGCTTTGAGAAAAATATCCATATACTTCTTTTACTATTTGTTCTAAATTTCTAGGCAGTATTTTACAGGCGTGGCTAACACTTAATGCTGCAGAGTGACAAACACATTTTATGAAAAAGCACTTTGGGTTTACTTCTTTAATTTTTGCAACAATGCCAGAGTGTTGACCAAACATCACATTCGTAGTATCAGCAGCGAATCCTATTACGTCTTTTATTTCTAAACCTAATTCGGATAATTTTGATGACAACGAATTAAATAAATGACCTGCGGTCTCACCACTTAAATCAACTAAATCAAGGAATTTGGTTTGTACAGTACATTTAGTTTCAGAGAAGTATTTAATTACTATCGCCAATACTTTGACTGTCGCAACATCTGTACTCTCATCGATTATAATTGAATATACTGGTTTACCTGAAGGAGATGCAGTACGAAGTATGTCCTCAATCATATCTTTTTCGAATTCGGGTCCTAAAACATTATAAGTTATAGCAGCTGCTTTGGTTCTCTTGCAGGAAAATTCTTTCGCAATATCGGAATCGGTAAAACACTTCACTAGAACTTCACTAAGATGGTCCATAGCTCTAAATGGGATATTGTGTTCCGACAGAAAACTGCATAAACGCAGCTCAGCTTTCTTGACTTCGTCTTTCAGTGGGGCCTTTTTGAAAAATGTATCAACCTGAAAATTAAATGAAAAAATACTTGGTTATTTTGGAAACAAAACCAGGATGATTAACTTTGAATTAAAATATATCAAAACTCCTTGAACTAGGTAAGTAAAGCGAGTTATGCTTACCTTTGACTGTCCTTTATATTTTATCAAGTTCGATTTATGCTTTTCAGTATTTGCATGCTGTTTTATAGATGCTAATCTACTTTGCAGTTTCGCATTGCATGCTTTACAAAATGCGGTGAACTCATCATCTTTATAACGTGAAAGCCACGAAGAAAATTCCGGAATTTGTTCCCACTTAGCTAAATAACTTTGCTGAAAACTAGACATGCTGTCCGGATGGATACAACTAAGTAAATAAAAATAACGAAAATCGCAATCTATTTATATGATGACAAAAACATCTCCTATTTTGGGGAAATTCCCGAATTATCGAAAGAAAGTCCTCAAAGATTAAGTCGAGTGCAGAAGAGACAATCATTTCACTTGAACCGTATTAGACGATTTAATACTAGTAATTAAGTATCTTTTATGTCTAACTACTACCTATTCATGCAACTGAAAACTTAAAAACTAGACGTTGTTTTGAAAATTATAGATAAACTAGCGGTCCGTCCCGAATTCGTCCGGGTAGACTGATATTCATGAAACAAACGGATTTGAATGTATGAAATCTGGAAATTACACTATATCTAATGTTGCAAACCGCATTAAAATCGGTCCAGCAGTTGTAAAGTTTTAGGCGAACATACATTGTGCAACTCTGATTTATACTACGTATTGATTGATAATTGTATAGGTAGTATTACAATACTACAACGCCGGCGACGGCCGTCTTTCTTGTCATATCTGTAACTTACTCATCTTTGCTCATAGATAACATGTATAAACTAAATCCGGGAAAGCCCCCAGCCAATGTTCGCGTTCCGGGGAATTCCGCAAACATTGTCCCAAGGACGATCACTCACTACGGTGTTGCCATAACGTCAACCATAATATACCCAAAAATACTGACTCCCAGCAATATACCTGAAAATATACTGATGTTCGGAAAAATCGATGAAATATACTGAAAAAGTATTAAAATACTGAATCTGGTCACACTGACTGAAAGGGTAGCCGCCGCGTCGGCACCTTTGTACGATACTAAGGTGAGTACCCGCGTTGCTCGCTGCGGGAGTGCGCCTTATTCTGACGTGCTACGACTTATTTTTGCCTAATCATGTTTACCTGTTTATTCGTTTATCTGTTTCAATGTCGGAATCTATTATCTACTTGCAGTTTTGGTGCGTCACTATAGTTTTTCACATGTTCGAGTTTAGGGTATTTTTTTTGTACTTTTTTTTAAAGAAAAGTTGTTATTTTTAAAATTTGTCTATTATAATTCGAAAGTACTACCGATAGCAAATCGCCCCGCCGCGGGAAAAAAACCACTAAAATGTCACGGTGTATGTGTGGCAACGATCGATCGATCCGCCTTTAGAAGGACCGCGGCCCGAAGGTACCTTAGAATAATAGTAATATTTATACAAAGTTTTAACCGTCGGAGTTAATTAGTTAACACACTGCAAAATTGTCAATTTTCTGCAAATAAATCTGTAATAAATAAATAAATCAGGGCATAGTGGAAACATTCCGGTGTAATCAGAATCAGAATCAGAAAATTGTTTATTTCTTAGTTAAATTTGTATACATAATGTCCCTGGCTCCATTCGGATCTCAGGGGTGTAACTGCTCGCTTAAGTCTACGTAAGATCAGTGCAAGTGCAAGTGCAAGTGTGGTGTGTTCTGATTTGTGTTAGTTACTTTATATAAAGACAACTAATCATGTTTTTAACATGGTCTGCATAAAATTAAGTTATACTTACTATTAAGTCATACTTAAGCATACAGATTGTAGTGAAACTTCTTTTTATTTCATTTGACAAGCTTACTGGCTGACTAGCCTGCTGAAAAGCAAAGGTTTAGAATTTAAGCCGGAAATTTCGTCT
Organism: Argyresthia goedartella; assembly: GCA_949825045.1. Classification (NCBI taxonomy): domain Eukaryota; kingdom Metazoa; phylum Arthropoda; class Insecta; order Lepidoptera; family Argyresthiidae; genus Argyresthia; species Argyresthia goedartella. The sequence continues at coordinate 23,453,370 of OX463834.1, forward strand.
GGTAGCTCTTCGATTGTTTTTGACGCATTCAAAGAAGTTCTTTGAGCTCTGAATAGCTAAGACGTATCCTCTATGTCAGTTTATTTTTACCTTTTTACCTCCTCATTATGCCATAGGTGCATCGATGGGCTAGTCCCTCATAATTTTAATAGACATGATTTTGTAAAAAACTTGTATTGTGTAAATAGAAGGCCTTTACTTGATGTGCTGTAATTAATTGCTTACCCCTACGCATGGCTACGTAAAAATTTGCATGGCTCGTAGTCCTTTCTATTTTCTGTGTTTATAATTTAGTGAATGTCGTGACTCCGTCTGTAATGCCTCCGATAGCGAGGTTCCTATACGGCTCTCCCACCTCGGCGAGCCTGTCGGAGCATTGCAGACAACCCTGGATCCTGGATTATTTTCCGCTCCTCACATTGTGTCCTCCGCAGGGTTCCACCTGTGCACCCGCCTACCTACCCTCCTGCTCACACCACTGGACCTCAGACCCCTCTGTTGTACCTGACTCCTCGCGGCCCTTTTTTGGCTCCTGCTGCCAGACCTCACCAGGGGAGTCGCAGCCTAAACTCGCAAAGCCCGTCTAACGAGTTCACATCCACGACCTTGCCCTGTCTTCCCTTAAATAAAAATTGGTAAATATTGTAAACTCTCTTTTCATACAAAGGGAATCCTTAACCGTTTCACCGGTGCCACAAAGCCTGGTGGGTGTAGATACGGAGGAATAGTCAGATCCTCAAACAGATGGTTTGAAAATGTCAAGATGTCCCTCCCTACAATGTTTCGGATAATGATGTAATGCTATGTTACGCCCAGGATGTAGAATACTACTGTGCAAGAGTTCAATGTAGCTCATACAAAGATGAAATGATGAAACAATAGTGGCGAATGAAATAGACAACCAAGAAAATCACGAACAAATTGGTGGTGCCTGCACAGTTGTCGAGATCGATGAAACAACAAATGAACTGAGATTAAAAGTGTGTCTCGATATTGTGAGGTTCACAGAGGTATTAATACCTATTATTAAAAAACATGTGAAACCAGGCACAACAATCCGTACAGATAACTGGACCACGTATGATGCCCTGCCGACCCGCCGCTACATACACAGGAAATTAAACCATTCTGAAGAATTTGTGGCAGAAGATGTGGGACACACACACAGCGCATCGAAAGCCAATGAAAGCGGTTCAATAAAGTTAACTACAGAGGAAACTTTGAGGTTTAGCTAATAGACCACCAATGGCGGCACCATCGCAGAAAAAATCACATTGTTCCTTTTATAAAATTAGGGCTATAAAGCAAGTTTATAATAAATAGACAGCATATTGATTTAAAGTATAAAAATATGTAAATTAATATTGTTTTATTCAAATTCTTAAAAGTTAGTGTTTGTGAAGCGGGCTAGGCTACCCCATGTAGTTTCACAGAACCAAGGTTGGTATAGGTCAATTTCTGTTTGAAAACTAAAGATAGGTTTGTTAGGTCATAACGGTGAGAACCACCGGGGGCCGAGCGAAGCGAAGCGGAGCAAGTCGACTCCATGTAGTTTCACATAACCGAATTGGATGCTGTAGGTACCTGACTGAAAAATGAGTATTTTCTGCAAAAACTGCACTAGATAAATTTTAAGGTCAATGAACATTATGTAAACAGCATATTTGACAATTTTCTGCAAATAGATCTATAAAGTTCAAGGTCAAGGTCAATGACCTTATGTTTAAAGGTCGGTGACCTCGAGGTCAATGAACTTTGCACTACGTCTGACGTGAAAAATCGGACAAATCTGTCGTTTCCCCACCCTAATACTCCCACATCCCCACGTGTCCCGAATGCTTGAAACGGCGATTTAAAAATAAAATAACTCGAAAACTAAAAATTTCCGACGGTTCGCGTATTATGCAATCGTCTTAGAATACACTAATTATACATAGAAAAAATCAGCATAAGCATCTGAAACCGCGGTCTTTCTAAAGTCCTTCCCTGCCAAACGCTTCGTCTAACTAAACTTAAGAAACAAAATACATACCTATAAAAATAAACCAACCCAAGAAACGCCCGCACCAAACGTGCCCATTACTGCACCACTGGCAGCATTAATGAGCATTACCGCGCTGCACAACTAGCGAGATCCTCTGTGACAGGAACGATCCGGAGCGGTGGTCAATTGAAAGCCCCGAGCAGAGTTAAAATCTTAAAAGAAAAATATCCTAATATACCGCTACCTCCGCAACCAGTCATAGGGCACTTGGTTAGAGGCAGTGTCTTACTACGCTGAGCACTTTGAGGCAATAAAATACGTTTTATCTACGTTAAACAGCTATGCAGTAGCTATTCGAAACGCAAAAAGCATTTTATAAAAACAAAATTTACGGAATGATTGAATTATATTGAAGAAAAATACTGTACTATACAACAGTCGCTAAAACAAAGACAGAAACTTGATTTATCCCTAGCTGATTCATTGCTTGCCTCTGACCAAGTTAGAGCTGAAATTAACGAGTACAACTATGAGACTATAAAAATAAAATAGAATATGTCATGGAACGAAATCCAGATTTAGACGAACTTAGAAAATATAGTGAGATAATTAAAAATATTGAAGCAAATGATTTTATATTCTATTTTAAATATGCTCCACTGACCTCTACATATATGTTGAGAGGTCTTTTTCAACCTATAAATGGATATTAGACGTCAAAAGAAAGCGATTAAAATTAGAGAATATCTAAAAACTCATGGTTATTTATGTTAATTGTACAGAAAATGAAAATTCAGAAATTGTAATGGACGAGGATTAAAAAAGTTATAAAAAATTATGTGAACAATAAATGATGTACATACCTATACTATATTTTATCTTTTTTTATCTTTACCCTAGAAGCTTGCAGTTGAATCTATCAGTAACTAGTGTAACAGAAAGCGGGGTAAAAGCCGAAAAGGGGTTGTTATGGACATCATTCCAAACTACTTTCACTATGGGACCCACTTGATCAGAGCAACGTTATTATTCTCATCTCAGTACATTTCCGGCCGGGCTCTCAGCTGATTTGTATGGGGGAGTGAAAAATAAAGTTGCTCTGATTAAGTCAGTCCCATAGTGAAAGTTGTTCAGAATGATGTCCCTTACAAACACCTTTCGGCTTGCACCCCCTTCTTATAAATCGTTTAATCCCGAACTTTCCGGAAAAAAGGCATTTCCATGTTATGATATCATGACGCAAGTACCTACCAAAATACACTCTACCACGTCTGTCTACCGTCGCGTTCAAAGCGTTCCGAATGGATATATATGATGGTCGTCATTTCCCACTCGGAACGGGCATGTTGGTCGTGAGGTCACGTGAGCGATGATGTCTTTGTTTATATTGTATATGTCTTTTTTTTTGTGATGTCTTTGTTGATGTGACTCGGAACGCGATGGAGGTGAACGAACACAGACCAAACGTCAAATTCCGTTTACTTCTTTTTCTTCTACTCTACTCTGTGTCTCATCAGTATTTTTGTAGCCTCGGTGCGCGGTTGTCGCGTATTTCGTTAATATAATTAATTTGTGTCTTATTTTCGCGTTTGGGAGTTGGTTTTTGTCGTCTGATGTAATTCAAGTGCCTGCATAGAGAGCCATACAAGATGCCAGTCTTCCATACGAAAATAATCGAGAGTATTTTGGAGCCAGTAGCTCAACAGGTGAGATGAGATTATAATTTTGCAACTTTCGTGGGTTTTGGAAGGCGAATTCTGTTGATGATGGTGATATTTATAGAAGTTGTTGTCTCAGCGTTCTGTAATTCTCGTAGATGTCTAACGGGTTGGTTATTGTTTAGTTAACGGATCGGTTTTCTTCGATGTTTTATACTAGTTCAGGTCATGTTTAGTTCCACTTCGGGTATCAACGTGGTAGGTATGCGCGGCTAATGCCTATATTTGGTCCGAGATAAAAGCATGGACCTTGGAGTTTCCTTACACTGTTTATGTGACATATGGAATTGTAAGAAAATAGTACATACACTCCAAATCTTCTAATTCTGTGAATTTAGGGATAGGATAGCTGTAGAAGCGGTGACCTTTCACTTATTGTTGTGTTTTTACTGGTCCAGGTGAGAGATAAGGTAGACAAATAGAATTTTATGACATTTCTTATCAGATATAAAGAAGAAAGTAAATGGGAGACAGAAGTATTCATGTAGCTTGAAGAATCTTAATGGGATGGCCTTGAACTAATTAACTTCCATTTCTACTTTGAAAAGTGTGTGTTTACAATCATGCAGTCTATATGACAAACAATAATGTAAATTACACTAAAAGTTTTTTTTTGAGTATTGAATAACTAGCTATACAGGGGCATAACTGAGCCGGTGCCACCCCATATGGGAAAAGGTTTCAAACTATGTTTGTTTTGTATGTGAGGTTGATTGGTTGAAATTTAGTTTTAGAAGATGGAGTTTTATTTCACTTAAATTATTGAGCCAACTTGTACAAAAATTACATACCTATATTGGTTCCTGGGGGAGATGAAACTTAAGTCCAAGTTGTGAAACCAGGGAACCGAGTCATCACTACACATTAATACTTCATAATAGTTAACTAATGAATGTGAATCATGCGTCAAGGCTCTTCATGGAAGTTTGAAAACATATTAGAAGTTGTTTGATGTGCTTCACACTTACACTCTGACTAATTCTGACCATCTACTGATTATTGAATGTGAATTGTTAGAATTTGTAATTTTATAGAATAGAGATTGTATAGAAACAAGATTCCATAATAAAGATTCAGAAGTGGTGCTCCCGTAATAGGATCTAAAGTAAACTTAAGGAAAAGAGACCATAAATTACTTCTTTCTTAGACAAGTCCCTAAGATGGGAGAGAAGCTAAGCTAAGTATTTACTTAAACTTAATAGAGATAACTTAGCAACTCTGGTAGGTGTGTTAACAGATCACTGTAACTGAATAGACACTTATATTGTCAAAGCTTGAACCAAACCCTTCATGCCCTCAAAAGTGGCTTGAAAAAAACTAGTCAGCACTTTTTGCGAGAATATGTCATGTATTCAGTCAAACAATGACGAATACTAGGGATGGATAACATTAAGGAAGAAGAATTTGCAAACCTAAAACTCAGGACATACTAGAATTCACTAAAAGAATAAGGAGATTTGGTAAGGGAAATCGGCTGAATCAACAATAACCAGCACTCCAACACCAGGAATCGCATGAAAAGGTCTCAATAGAGAGCTGATCATCTGCCTGTGTTCAGCCAGCGTCCCACCTCATCATCTATCTAAGATGGGAGATAAAGTTGCCATTTTTAAAAAGTTTATGAGTATTACTCTACTACAAAGCTTATCGCGCTCACTGTCCATGAGTCATCAAGAGAATGCAATCCGGTTGTGCCGGAAAATTGCTAAAACTCTAAGCAGTGTTCAAGAATGCTGAGCTCAGATTGAGGTTTTTTTAGAAGAATAACATGCCTTGTTATCTTTTATGGTGTTGTTACTCTAGTTTTTTAATTTAATTTTGACTCCTGGCAAAAGGCTCCTCTAACAAATTCCATTGCTGTCTATCTTTTGCAACTCTTCTCCAGTTTGGTCCTGCTGTAAGTTTCAGTTTTTTCTCCGATATTCTTCTTTGTCAGCCCCTGTTTAGTTTCTAGGAGCAAAACCCTGACGGATGGTACTCTAGCAATGTAATCAACTGATAAATTTTATATTTCATATTGGTAAAGCAGCTAACCTTATGCCAAATACAAAATGCAATCAACCAAATACAATGACATCTATCAGCTCTCTGTCTATCACTAATAAAGCAATATATCACAGGAACAAAAGCCAATAAAGTGAAATGGCCCATGACCTGTCTGGGTCACTGACTCTAGTTATCAGCAGGTCAATCAGTGTTGCAGATTCATACAATATTCATTGTATATTCAGTTTTGCTTAATTTTCTTCCCAGTCCTAGACTGGAGTATATTTTTAATCATCACCAAAATAAAAATGCAGCAATAATTAACCTCTTGAATGCCACCGGCGTTAGATAACGCCACTTTTCCGTTATGGGTTTTAAAATTTATTACCATAGCATAAGGTTCAAAATTGCGACCCGGCCCAACTACCCTCGGTTGTTAGGAGGTTAAACGCGAGTTAGCAGCACTTCTCTCGGCAACTAAGTTACAACTAAACTCAATATAAATTTTCGTTTCATGTGTGTAGTTAACAATACCTATCATTAGGATTTCTAAAGTTAGCGCCTGTGTTCACACATACATGCATAATTAGTTCAACTTAACTTTATTTTTTTAACTTTACACGCATTTTATTACCTGAATATGAATATATGGAATGTGAGGGCTGAACTATGCGTTATGCAGGAGTGGAGTTCAAGAATGTAAAAGGCCCCTAAAGTTAAAAAAATTGACCAAGTTAAGATAACTCGTACATATTTTCTAACCGCTTTGAGCTGTGGTACAGTCTGATGACCATCTTTCTAATTAATATCCGCGGGGGCGTGACAAAAGGCTGATTTAATATCCCAACCATCCCCTTGACACATGTACTTGTCAGATGAAACGATTTTAACAAACACAGCAAAAGGGTCAGCCGTGGCAGAGCTCCAAGACTTACCGCGACAGTCACGTAATTTTGATACGACCTTACACACTCCGTAACATTCGACAGCGCAACGTAGGGCTCCGCCAATGTTGAGCGATTATAAATAACTCCGTGAAGAGAGGACAAACGGATAGTTTCACAAGCGGAAGCGGTGAGGCCACGCACCTGATCTCAATACCTGTGTATGCAGCGGCCAAAATTTATAATGGCTGGTATGTTTTTGAGCTACAACAATGATGACTGAGTTTGCCTGACAAAATTTACTGCATTGCGCGACACACTGAGCGCGACTAGAAATACCGGTTTCGTCTGGCAAAATTGCTGAATTGCGCGACTAGAAATGTGAAAAACAGCAACTTGAAACTGGTTTCGAGTGACAAAAATTAAAAAACAAGTGTTGGATTTTGATGTTCTTACATGTTTAACCTAACACAAAGGATATGGGCGATTCGCTTCGCTCACCCGCTTTACCCGCCCCTACCCTGACCCAACCTACGCCCAGACGAGTCTTTATTTAGCCAATAAGCGTTGGTTAAACTATTCAGTAATTTTATCGCTCATTTCAGGTAATTCCGCTGTTTATGGTCATTTGCTCAATCTGTTATTCGCTCGTTTTATTATTCCCCCGTCAGCTGGCACGATAATTTACCGTCATTCCATTTCCCATACGTTGCGGAGGCACAGATCACTAAAAGTACGACTTTTATCCATTTTGCGTGACCGCGGGCTAGCCCGTAACCAGGAAGTTTTCCATCGGGTTCAGGTTCCATTAAATGGTCAGCCCGGGCATCGAATCCATTATAGGTACCCTATTTTCACTTTATATAGTCACCCTGTATAGGAATACGTCTATGTTCTTTAATGTATCCTGTCCATCCCAGGTTTTCTGGAAGAAATCTCTTTTTAGAGATAGGCTCGCCTAGTTTCCATTTTGATTTGTCTGTGTCTTCTGTTTTTGTACAATAAAATATAAAGTATGTAAAGTAAAGAATAAAATAACCACAATAATGGTAGTATGTGTGTTTGTAGTTTTTTTTTAGAAATCTCAAGTTTTGTCTAACGACTTTGCCTTTTGTCTTGTTCTCCAATTCTACTATTCCACTCTTTAGCATCATCCCGAATGCGTCCCAGTCCAGTTTCAAACGTTTAGCATTTCTGATCGCATTGTAATAATATTAAATCTGTAACAACACAGAACGAGCATTCGGAACAGTCTGGCAGTTAATTCGACCCAAAGGGCAAAGCTACAGAAATAGCGAAGAAGTTAAGGCGACTCCAGTACCCGAAGCTAAAAGCAGCGTTGTTTCGCGAACGGTATTTGGTAAACGTAAAATTGTTTTACTACCTGTGTATAATGTATGTTTTAATGACGATAAACAGACGACCCGAATGGCCGAGTTGGCAGTAACCCTGCCTACGAAGCCAAGGGTCCCGGGTTCGAGTCCCGGCGGGGGCAAATATTTGTTTGATGAGAACTGATGTTTGTACTGTAGTCATGGTTGTTTATCTATCTTTGTATAATATTTATCTATATAAGTATGTGTATCGTTGTCTAGTACCCAAGATACAGGGAATCCTAGTTTGGGGCTAGGTCAATGTGTGTTAATTGTGTCCAAGGTATTATTATTATTATTAATGATGTAGGCTATTCAAGTCTGTATATGAAGCTGTGTATTTTTGCTATGCTAAATTTTTTTTTGTAATCGTACGAATCAAATACTGACTGTCTGAAATGTCTCTTAAGGGGTTACCGAAAGTTTAGTTTGGGATTATATGAGATCCACTCCACTTATATTATATATTATAATTGCCATTTGAGCAATTTAAAAAGCATGTTAAAGCAACTTTGTCGAAAAAGGGATATAACAATGTTCAATATTACTTAAATGACGGGACTGTATTGGGTTATTCTAGCTCAACACAGACCTTGCTGTTAATAATTCTGTAATTATTTATTCTTGCTTATTATTCATAATAATTAATATTGTAATATTTGTATTAGTTAGGCACAACCAATTTTTAAAAGAGATCTTAAAATTAACCTGTGGGAGTTTCTACGCCCTCCTTCTCCCACAGTGATCCAATGTAGAGAAGAGGCAAAAAATAACGTTACCTAATTATATGTAAATATCTACCGTAATAAAGAACTTTGACTTTGACTTGATCAGTAATCATTCAATATAAAATTATATACAATTGCTCAATTAACCACAAAATTAAACCGGTGTGAGATTTTTAACCAAATTTCATTCATGCAAATGTTTTTTTTAAGGTTATACTTTATACGTATTAATAGTTAATTATTTTATTTTCTGTAATATTCTAATTTGCTCATTGCTTGATAGGGATAAAGTGATACATCAATCATTTGAATGGAGATTCGTAGTGTGTTACTTCCTCATATATAGCGATGACCTTTCCCATCTATCACATGGGACCGCGTACATTCATTTCACGTTGCCTTGGGCGTAGTCTTATGGCCGATTTCACCAACGATCCCTTTGTTTTAGGGGACACTTTATTTCTTTCAGGGGCCACCTAGCGGTTGTTTCGATTTGCCCTAAGTGTAAGGGTCATCTAGGCTCCTTGGGGATCCCCTAAATATAAGAGTCCAGCCACCGAAACAATCGCGAAACAGCTAAGAAAAAGATCTAAGTGTACCTTAATTGTTGGTGAAATCGGGTATTAACCAACTTTAATCTCATTCTGTTGACTTACCATGACCATCGTCTGGGAGCAATTCAGTTTTCTCTCTTTCACATATTTGGATTGCATTGACTGCTATTGTTTGTTGTCTCGAATAAGGCATTTATATTCAAACTTCTGTGAATTGGTATTGCGGTCTCGTAGGTTCAAAGGCGTCGCTTATTGGAGATTTGAATAACCTTGTCTCAGAAGGGCCTAACTACGTATCGCAGCTATCCCCTAAATAGTCATTAACATGGCTGAATGCATCAAAACTGCGCAGTGCGATGTCATTACTCTTAATCTGTTGTTAAAAAAGAAACTATTTTAATCCATGAGTCACACTGTTGCTGGCTGTGCTCCGACGGTTCACACCTTCTGTTTGGAGCCGAAAACTAAAATTGGACTCGACTCAAAACATGTTTCGTAATCATTTGTCGTGTTGTTATCGCAGGTTTGTTTTGGTTTATTTCACATTAATGAAGATGTATTCATTCGGCCCTGAAGTTAATATATTTGGTTCTATTGCCTTGCTTCAATTGGCGTTCAATGTATTTACGAATATTACAATTTAGCCCCATTACAGGTCAACCTACTTCGGGGCTAAACAAAACAATATTAAAGAAAATTACGCTAGGGTATCATTTAAATAATGTTTTAAGTGCATAGCACTACGTCGTCGGTACAATATATAGGAGGGTATAGTAAATAATATTAATCATTGGAGAATTAATGCGGTGGGCTTTCAAGAATTGTATTATTAAAAATTCATTAATTTGAATGGATGAATCGTTCCTCACGCTCATACATCGCCAAACATTCATCAAGTCATCAGAAAACGAATCGCACTAGGCGGCGGCTTCCAGCAACCAGGTGAAGCGCCTGAGTGAGCGCAGCAACGGAGCCCTGCACCGCGCCCCGGTGCGAGAAGGCTCCACCGCAAATAGCAGTCTCTGCCTCCCTTGACCGACAAGGAACCTATCGGGGACATTAAGTCTTAAAAGTTTTTCCAGTAGTGTGAGGCATTTCACAGATCCACGAGGGATTTGTACCGATGCGAGCAATTCCTCTGTGTCGCGCCTCACTTCCAATGAGTTATATCCAACCTATTAAAAACGTTGTAGGTATTATGTTAAATATTGGGTGCTTACCTATGCAATTGGCGAATTTTTCTTCCAGATTCAGGAGTTCATAATTCGAGTAATTCAATAGCTATTTCCAGTTTTTTTATTGTTTTAAAATTAATTTCAATATTTACATCTACTTATTAAATTTTATTTTAATTTACAGATTGATAACTAAAATTTTATCTTCATAATCAGTGCCTCCTAAATGTCATCCATTTTCATGATAATATTCTTAATATTTTTTTACAGCTGACACTTCAAAAATTATATAAAGTTTTCTGTTAGCTAAATGTTGTCTCATTCATACACACAAAGTTTATAAAATTAGGATCTGTCATTCCTAAAAAAAAAATACAAAAATGTTTGTACTGCAAATTGAGTTAACTTCAATTTCTCCATACAAAACGCCAATTCCATATGTAAGGACCTAATATAAACCTAAGGAAGTTCTTTTAGACCTTTTTACCATGAGACCATTTGTACGGTTTCCAAACTGCTGAGCAGGTCTCACGTTTACTACGGACCAGGGCAGTGAAGAGAGTTTCGACAGTGTTAGGGTTTCCAAACTGCTGAGCAGGTCTCACGTTTACTACGGACCAGGGCAGTGAAGAGAGTTTCGACAGTGTTAGGGTTTCCAAACTGCTGAGCAGGTCTCACGTTTACTACGGACCAGGGCAGTGAAGAGAGTTTCGACAGTGTTAGGGTTTCCAAACTGCTGAGCAGGTCTCACGTTTACTACGGACCAGGGCAGTGAAGAGAGTTTCGACAGTGTTAGGGTTTCCAAACTGCTGAGCAGGTCTCACGTTTACTACGGACCAGGGCAGTGAAGAGAGTTTCGACAGTGTTAGGGTTTCCAAACTGCTGAGCAGGTCTCACGTTTACTACGGACCAGGGCAGTGAAGAGAGTTTCGACAGTGTTAGGGTTTCCAAACTGCTGAGCAGGTCTCACGTTTACTACGGACCAGGGCAGTGAAGAGAGTTTCGACAGTGTTAGGGTTTCTAATGTGGCGCGTATTGCTCATGGTCATGACAAACCCCAGCGTCCTGAAGAAGCTGGCTGTGAGAGACTCAATCTGTTTATGAAACGTCAGTTTAGAGCCGAACGAGACTCCTAGGTCCTTAACCGAGAAAACTCGTGCACTGGCGTGAGCCTAAATGCAGCCTCAGTGGGATTTACAGAACGGGTAAGTGATAGGAATAGGTAGAGATTATTAACCTAAACTTCGAGGAACAGAAGCGAAAAGTGGAGTCGTCGTTAGAGCTTTTATTTTTTGGGACAATAATTCATCCTAGTTTTGGGGCAAAGTTTGAAAGTATTAAAATTAATCTCGTAGTGTGCTAAGATATTTTTTGTGAGAATATGTAATCAATTTACAGTTTTTTTTTCTGTCGGATCGGATCGGAATAGGTAGAGCTAATTTGACTGACTGAGACTGTTGTGGAAACGCTTCTATATTCAAAACCTATATCCAACGTTGGCATAGTCGATCGCCCGCAATGTATTATAGCCGCACTGATGTAATATGAGTCCAGAGGGTGGCCTTGTGAGGGTCAGGGTCGAACGCCGAGGAACTATCGAGTATAGCGGAGTCTGCAATAGCTTGATGACATTATCGATTACCCTCTATTAGTTGGCTTGAAGGGCATGAGGTCCATACACAGGATATCATCTAAGGACTATATAAGGGAGTGACATTGAATTCTGCGATTCAGTCCCGGAGGATTACGCCAGTTCATTGACTTTAAGATAAATTAGAGAAACCATCGGTACCTTAAGCCTCAGATAAAATGTGTCTCTCAGCACATACAGCTGTAAAATTCATCTGAAAAGATATATCTATAAAGATGATGATGTAGTAGTAATGCCTGTAGAATCACAATTTGTGTATAGGTACAAATTTGTGTATTTGGACGATTAAATGCACCACATTGTAAAACTGGATCAAGCAATCCGTTAATAATCTTTAAGAAGTCATCCGCAACATACCCGTATGGAAGTCGTCAGCCAAGACACGTCGTCGGGTTTTATCTCAATAACTACTTTAGCTGCATCCCAATAACACCTCCTCTTTATAGTGTAACGTTTCTCGCATTTCAACATACTTCTGTATTTAGCCGATGGCGCTGTAGTCCATGCGAAAATTCCAAGTTGATGCGTGCGTTTTGTCAGCACTATGTTCAGTTCAGTTCAGTTCAAGGATTTTTATTCATAATAGCACAAAAAATGAAACTTAATGAACGTCAAAACATAGCCAAGCAAGCATAGTCATAATAAAACAAAGTAGATGCCTAATTATTAGTACATAATATAAAGGGTGCAATGAACTGGTTTAATGCCAGATGTCGGTGTCTTGTAAAAAGTCATTAATTTCGTAGTAGGCCTTTGTGCACAAAGTGTGCTTTATACATTTTTTGAATCGAGCTTCAGTTAAATTTTTAATTTCTTGCGGAATTTTATTGTAGAAGCATATACAGTGTCCCATAAAAGAACTATTAACTTTTGTGAGTCTGAACATTGGAAAAGACAGTTTATGTTTATTTCTAGTTTGCACGTTGTGGCGGCTATCAATGGTTTTAAAGCTATTGATATTTTTCCTCACATACATTATGTTTTCATTTGACTTGCAACTGTTAGGATGTGGGTTTCTTTGAAGAAATCTCGTAAATACTCTCTATTACCTAGCTTATAAATAAATCGGATCGCTCTCTTCTGCAAAATGAAGATGGTCTCAATGTCAGCAGCCCGTCCCCATAGTAGTATGCCGTAGGACAGAATGCTACGGAAATAACTAAAATATACAAGCCTAGCAGTTGTGACGTCAGTCAATAAGTATGGTCGTTAAACGTTAAATGATTAGTTCATAGTCTGGCCGCATGCATCCAATTCGCGCTTTTCAAGACAACGTGGGTTGAGCCGATCGCCATATGGCTCGAGGCCTTTGAACATAACGAGGCGAGAGGTGAAATAGCTGGCTGTTAGTAACGTGACGACATCTGTCCACACTGTAGTTAATTCATACACACATTGAAATCTTACATAGAAGTGTGTGCGCATTTTGCACTTGCGATGCGTTTTGCATTTCATAATCCTATTCATATTCTTTATTGCATAGATAGTATAAGATTACAGACAATTAAAAGAAATGTAATAAACAAAGGCGAGCTTATCTCTAAAAAGAGATTTCTTCCAGCAAACCTAGGCAAGACAGGAGAGTTAATTATACATGAAAGTCCTAGTTCGCAATAACACTATACGGGTCAAAATCAGAGAGGTTGACATTTTAGGTTTTCAAATATCTCAGAAATCAATATTTTTTTAGAAGAAAACTAACAAGAGCAGTATGTTGTATCAAATACCATTTAACTTTTCTGTGAAGAGGCGCGCACAAAATACTATAATTTTCGAATTATACCTGTTAATAAGAAAAATGGCAGAGTCATAGGTCATTTCGGGAACACTTTTATTATATTTTTATCAATAATATTAACCAACCTATTTTAAAATCTCCTTCAACGATTTGTAATAAACCTGTTTCTAAATAAGAAAATGTTGTTATTTTGTATATTTTTATAATTAAAATACTCATTTTTGATATTCATGTCTATACATTTACAATTGGTGTGAATTCTGATCCTTGATTTCAATGTATTGCATAAATTCTTGCACTACGTTTTTTATTTATGACATAAATACAATTGTTCTATAGGCTATTTTATGTTGTAATGCAATATTAAATTATAACTTTACTAATTAGTGATATAATTACCTTTTTGTGGCGTTCCCGAAAATGATGGGGGTGTTCCCGAAATGACAGTGCAGTTCCCACAATGACGTTAACGTTCTCTGAATGACCGTAACACTCTGTTTTTGGAATACATAACGTTTTTAAATAAAACCCATACACAGTATTATACTTCTCTTTATTGTATTAAGGTAACGAGTTACATGAGTATCAAAATTAAATCTTAATAACTAATAAACTTTGTAGTTTTAATCAACAAAAACGTATTAGGAAAAAATGCACTTCTATCATTGCGTCAATCACATCACAGGCTCTAAGCCCTGGTTAAAGATGTTTGTTTTAAATTTAGCTGTTTTAAATTAAACAGGCATTAGACATAACATGCATAATCAAAAAATATCACGAAGTATTTCAGTATTTGTACTTAAAGAGTAATTGTACTTAAAGTCTCACAGTTCCACACGAATACTATCAATATGACAAAAACAAAACAGAAAAATCAATAGACATAACAATGCTTAAAATACAGTTTTAAACATTGTGATAAAAAATAAACAGTCAGTCTTTACCTTTAGGCATAACATTATTACTTACTACTTGCACAATTAAATAACATCTACATATCACAAAGTAACTTGAGTATCAAAGTATAGCTTAAAGTCTATCACTATCTTACTTTTCGAATATGTCTATATTTTCATCAAAACAATAAAGGCTACGACTCCCTTTTTTCTGCAATTTTGGTGCGGGTAAAACTTTAACGACTTCATCATAGGAGATATATGAAATATCGTTTTGTTCAATTTTGAATATGTTTGCTGACTCCCGTTGATTACGGAGAAAGGTGACTTTTATTTCGCCATCTTCATCAACGGAGGTGTCAGCAACCGCAACGTACCTATAACTATAATTTTTGTTTTCAATTGGAACATTTACTAGCATAAATGTCTTTGGGCATATCATGCTTGGATGTAAGTCCTCGTTGTTATTTCCGTACGATGTACCAGCACCAAGATCGTTATTCTTTCCATGAAGTCGGTCTGAAACAGTCTGAAGATTTTCATCATCTGAAGTATCTGATCCGTATACGGCGTGGTAAATACTTTCCCTATTGACGTAAAGAGGATTCAGACACTCTGGATCTATATCTTTCTCTAAATCCATAATTTCAGACGGTTCTGCACTTTCTCTACCTCTATCTTCGACTGAAAATGCCTGAAGTTTAATTTCTCGCAACAACTTTGCACACTGTTATAGGAGTATGGAGCCATCAGAGGCTTTCTGCCAGACAATCTTAGTTACATTCATGATTCCGGGGATCGCATCTATCTTTTCAGGTATTTTGTTTTTGGCTGCAACTATTTCTTCGTTGGTGACTTCGTGGAGTGAAACAGTTGATTTTTTTAAAACACGGACAAAATGTGTAGCTGTGTTGACATCGGTTCCTCGCAACACGTGTTTATCAGCAGATCTTTTTAATGCTCCTCCTACACCATCCATTGGCCCTTTACCGTGACCTGGTTCACTGTAAATCCATGTGGAAGTAGTTATTTGCGGAAATTGCTCTATTAAGGTTTTAATCCATAAGTAAATGTTAGTGCGGTTTCGACATTGGGATGTGGGCCCGTCTGAGAATACGTGTAGGGTGTTTACGTGAGGTCTGGTACTTAATAATTTCTTTAGCATTGATTGCAGATGACCCCATACAGCATGAGCCTGATGGTCCAAATTGTCGCTCACAGTGGCAAATGGAACAGTTTCTGAAGACTTATCTGTTTTGGCATACAAAACGCCTGTGTGGATCGATAATTGGCCTTTTGAAGCTCCGAATCTGATTGATTGAATCTCTTTCCCATATTTTGTCATATAGTTTTCAGCGAAGTCAATTTGAATCGTTATCTCTGTTTCTTTCAAATTATCTTTTAGTTCCGTTTTGGCCTTTAAATTTTCGCTTATTCCATAGAGATGTTTTTTCATTGAAAGAATATCCTCAGCCAAAGACTTTCTCAAATCATTCACTGTGCTTGTGATCGTAACTTTTTTGGTGAGTTTGACGGTTTTCTTCTCCCCTTTTATCATTCGGTCTTCTTTTGTTACTTGCCACTGAAAATATTGGACGGTATCTTCATAACTCTCCAATCCCAATTTGATCTCTTTGCAGTCACCACACAAACCAAACATGCAATCATAGCATTCAATGTCACAACTGTACGCTTTTATACATTGAGAGGTAGTACTGTGCGGCATCTCTCCTAGGCGGTTCAGTTTGCTCAATTTGTATTCAAAATTTTCGAGCCTCACACAAAGACAAGTATCTCTATCCCTTTTTGTAGGTTGCACTACCCAATAAGGCTTTTCTCTCAAAAGTGTGGAATAGGATACTCGAATTCCAGTCTCAGCACAGAATTGAGGATGCAAGTTTTTAACAGTTTCTAGAAGCAACCGCTTTTGTTTTTCTCCCTTGAGGCAATCCTTTTTACCAGGACACATTCTGCTGTCATCATCCCGTTCAAAAAACTTATGAATTTCTTCACGGATCTGATTATTCACCAAAAATGTTGGATGCCTTCGATCAGATGTTAAAATATTGGCATTGCTCTTATTATTGCGGAGAAATTGTTTGGCCATATTATCCATACGGTATTTCTTGATACGGTTGCCACTGACGCACTTTTGGAACGCCTCCCGCTGTTTAGAATTTTTTGGTAATTTCTCAGCAGTGTCTTTTAACTGAGATTTCAAAACCTCTCCAAATAGTAGATGTCTACGAACTTGCGGAGTAACCAAACATTCTCTTGTCAATTCATCAACTTTGCGAGTTGGCGTATCATCAGCCCTCTTTTGTGATATTTTTTCTTCCCGTCTTTTGCTTCTTTGTACCCTTTTTCGTAACTGATCTATTGTTTTTTGCATGTCTTGTATTTTATGTTTCTGTTTTTTAATGGTTTTATAAGCCCGCGTTCTGTCTTTTTTTACTTGTTTTCTTCCTGATATCTTCTTCAACACCGGCGCATGATTTTCCATTTCGTTTTCTGAATCTGGAGGGCTGTCAGCTAATGCATTAGCCAACATCATTTTCTTCTGTCTATACTTTTTAGAAATTTTTTTCCACGTCTTTCTCTGTTTTTTCTTCTCTTTTTCAGTCATACTACTAACAGTCTTCAGTTTATTTTCAGCTTTCTTTCTTTGGTAATATTCTTTATCTTTCAGTCTCTTCATCTCTTTTTGTTCAGGTGTCATTTTATCCAAAAACTTGCGCTTCCTTACATTAGCCAATTCGCGTTGTCTTTTATAGGCTAAACTTTCCTGTTTATTTCGTTTTTTAGACTTTTTTTTCTCTTCATTTTTACTGTTATTCATACTCGCACCAAATGGAATACCTAAAAACAATTTTTTATGGTAAAAGACTTTTAAAAGCATTTTGAAAGTATGATTTTGTTCACAAATTATCATTTCGGGAACTCTTGTATCATTACGGGAACGCCAGCCTCATTTCGGGAACGCCCGTCATATACGAGAACGTTGCCGAAATGACCGTTCCCGAAATGATTATTCGATAAATAATTTCACGTCACGCTTGATGCCGCCATCTTAGATATTGGTTTTAGAGGTTATGACTGCATGAGCTGTAACAGTTATAAGAATATGGCAAAAAGTATGCAAATTTTCTAGAAACTAATTAGCAAACAGCGTTCCCGTAAAGACAGGGAATAAAGGTACCCTTCACAGATATGAAATTCAACGGTACTTACCAACAAAAACAATTGTTTTCTCCCGAGAACGCAACACACACCGGTTGCTGTGAGTAGCTTACTTCACACTGATGCTTCCTAACGCCACCTAGTGTACGTTGTTTTAATTATAACGACCGATTTCAACCGCGTTCACTAGATGATTCCATAAACGTCGGTCAGCATGGATTTGCCAAAATATGAAAAAATACAATTGAATGAATTTTATTTATAGCTGCATTATTAATTTCAATAATTTTCGAAGCTAATATTAAAATATGTATTTTTTTTAGTGGTGATTACAACCTTTTTTTACTTGTCTGAACTGTTAAACTTGGTATACGGACGCGATCCCGGAATGATATTTTAGGGTAGTTTTTCTTTATAATCACGTAAATTTGTATCTAAGACACATGATATTTTATGTGCCATGTAATTATGCACAGTACCTTCATTTTGAAATCAATATTTTGGTAGTATGACGATATTTTCTTAGGTTTTTTTGTTGTCGGAAGCATAATGTCAACCTCTCTGATTTTGACCCATACATACTCACGAAAATTACTTTTATCTACACACGTATCATAAACCCTCTTTACTGCGTTCAAAAACCGCACGTTACGATCAGCATTATGTTAAACTACTTGGCAAAAACTCGTTTCGTATCTGGAAAACAACACATTATGGTCATTATGTGTAGTTTTACTACATATAATGACATTCAAATTTCGAACGCCGGCGCCTGCCTGCGTGCCGTCCCTAGTTTGTTTGTGAAGTTGGTACTGACATTCAAATTTCGAACGCCGACGCCCGTCTGCGTGAAGTTGGTACTACAGAACAACCTAAACAATTGCAGAGCCACAATGCCGGTCAAACATGCGGTTCCTGAACACATCAAAGAGAGCTTATGATATGTGTGTAGATAAACTAGTGTATGTAACTGTACATAATTAGGCATTAAAACTCTCGACAGTTTTAATGCCCTCCATTATGCAGCAGTCACATAAACTACTATTAAAATATATATTTTAAACTATGCATTTGTATCAGCATCGATGCTGGCGTCATCAGCTCGTTTTAAATCGCTTATGCGTTGGAATCTTCGAGTATTTGGGTCTTTGGGTAAGCCCCCCTATCACGCCAAACAGAGTAGGTACCTATAGAAGGGACTCTGCCACCCTATCAGGGAAACGGTGTGATGTGTGGTATGTTTGTTAAGCTTATTGACAATAAAAACCGGCCAAGTGCGAGTCGGACTTGCGCACGAAGGGTTCCGTACCATTATCTATTAAAACGAGCAAAAAAATCACGTTTGTTGTACGGACCCTTAAATATTTGTTTTATTTTAATTTCATTTAATCGCACATGCTGAGTTGGAGCCATTTCACTAACAACCATGCGTACATCATCATATATTCTCTTTTATCTGCCGATGTGTTTTCTTCAATAACTTCATGTGACTTTCCTATCTTAGAAACTCTCCTGTTCATGTATTTATGTGTTTTTTGTTGTGAATAAACGTATGTCTGTGTCTATGTCTCACGCTCGGAAACTGACGGCGCCAGTGTGTCATTTAAGCGGCACTTTATTTGAGTCGCAGTCAGATAAGCAAACAATACGTCCCACGTACACACTGGAGCCTTCGCAAGGCTTTCTACTTTAGACCAGTGATAAATTAGTGAAGTAGGTATATATTTAAGTAGTGTTTCGCCATAATCTGAGATTTTATGTGGCAGAAGGAAGATTATGGCAGCGATGATATCACGCAGAATGCTCTAAACAATTTATATTGGCGATATGAATTGATATATCATTACCTCTCTCTTCCATAGTATGTATATATAATTTGTATATGTATTTTATGTATGTATATAACTTGTATGTGTATGATATGTATGTATGTATATAATATTATATAAATTAGGTGTAGTAGTAGTATTAGGTATATGTACCTACTTATATTATTATTGTGTATGAATAATTTTTTTGTGCAAATAGGTTTTACTCTCACAATCCACTTTCCTTTCCTATCTGGGTTTGCTGGTAGAAATCTCTTTTATAGAGATAAGCGCGCCTCTTGTACATATATCTTTCTTTGTATATCTCTGTATGTTTGTTTTGTGCAATAAAGTATTCATTCATTCATTCATTCATTCATTCATTCATTGATATGTCATGGCTCGTTTCGAAGTAAAGCGTGTTATTAAAACAATCTGGAGCATAGAAGTACAAGTTACTATTCACTTGCATATATCACTTGCAATGTAAGATAGGCTTAATTTATCGAAATGTAGTATAACCAGCTAGAGTTGCTATTTTTTTGGGGGAAATAACCAGCTAGAGTTGCTATTTTTCTGGGGGAAAACAAAATTTTCAATTCATAATCTTGCAACAAAAAAACGTAGCGTCACGCCTTTTCCCATACGGGGTGGCAGAGGCACAATTGTGCCCACGTTTAGCCAGTTATTGAATGGGAATGATTAAACTGCACATCAAAAAAACAACAAAAAATACCTAAAACATAAACTTAAGTACTCGTTAAATATTTAAAACATAAACAGTGTTTTTGCTGATCCTTTTTTGCTGCTCAAATCAGTAATTTTGATGTGCGATTAAATGCCAGCCTTATTCAATACTTCATTTCGCGTGACAAGGGGCTAGCCCATCGCTGCAGCTATATAGACATCAAGGCTTCCTCATGATGTTTTTAATTCTTGTAACAGTCATCAATCATTTAACCCCCGTCTGCCGCAGCACTCAAGACAAATAAAACTGACGGCGCCTCGCCAAGCAGGGTTACAGCAGGCAGGGGTGTGGCAGCGGTGGGCATCAGGAACGGACGTGAAGGGCGCGGCATTTGCACCCCACACTAGGGAGTCATTCTTGAATGCCGGGTAAGACACTAAAAAGATTGTGGCGTTGGAACGGGAGAATTAAAATGATAAAATCCTCCTATTACCCAAAATGGAGTATTGAATAGCGTGTAATACGTAGGTAAAATGTGCCTTTGTCACGCCGTTTGCGAAATGATCTGGCAAATAATAATAATACCTTGGACACTACTTACACACATTGATCTAGCCCTAAACTAGGATTCCCTGTATCTTGGGTACTAGATAACGATACACATACTTATATAGATAAATATTATACTTAGATAGATAAATAACCATGACTAGGGTACAACATTCGTTCTCATCAAACAAATATTTGACCCTACCGGGACTCGAACCCGGGACCTTTGGCTTCGTAGGCAGGGTCACTGCCGACTCGGCCATTCGGGTCGTCATTAATAGTATATTATGCAATTGGTGAATAAAGGACGGATTTAAAACGGCAACAAATATAATGATCACGAAAAATTTTTTTTCCTACCCAAAATGGATAAATGAACACCAAAGGTTGCAAAAAATATCAGGGCAAAATGCTGCGGTAGCTTAGGTGAAGGGTAAAGGGGGTGAGCGAAGCGAAGCCCCCTTTATCCTTCGTGTTAGGTTGATCATGTAAGAACGACAAAAATACTTAAAACATAAACTTAAGACACAAACATAAAAAGAAGTTTGGTGATCATTTATCCAAACACAATTTGGTGGACATTTATCCATTCTGGCAGTCATTTCGAATTTATTGGTAGTAAAATAGGTGAATTTTTGGTAATCGTTTAAACACAAGCCATTTAAAACTAGGGCCATCGCGATGAATCGCGAGCAAGTGAAGGATTCTAACGACTGAGTTCGAATCCTGAGCGACGCGAGTGATTCGTTGCCCACGGTATAAATCCGTTTCATTCAAGAGTTGCATAAAGTCAAAAGTCAAAGTTCTTTATTACTGTAGATATTTACTTTGCAAACGTCATTTTTTGCCTCTTCTCTACATTGGACCACTGTCGGAGAAGGAGGGCGTAGAAACTCCCATAGATTGATTTTTAAATCTCTTTTAAAAATTGGTTGTGCTTTTCTAAAACAAATATTACAATATTAATTATTATGATTAATAAGCAGGAATAAATAAAAAAATAATAATAACAGCAAGGTCTGTGTTGAGCTAGATTAACCCCATACAGTCCCGTCATTTAAGTAATCTGCAAAATGGCAATTTCAAAATCTCCAGAGGTAGGTAGGTTATTGTAGTAGAGAATGCACTGACACTTGAAAGAATTGCTAACGGTCTAAACCGGGGCGTAACTAGTCTGTGATTATTTCTTAGGAAAACATTACACCTATCGCTAAGGTTGGAAAATGTTGTAAGGTACATGATTTTCTCGAAAATAAATTGACTAGCTACAGATAGTATGTCAATTTCTTTAAAAATCTCTCTTAACTCTTTCGCGGACGATGACCGAATGTCAAGTATTACGTTTTGGACACATAATTTTGTATGGAGCGAGTGAGAAGGAAAAGATAATTTTTCTATGTGTGCGAAAATGGTCTAATATGACACTATCAAACCTGTGGAAGTACCTACATGGACACAAAGAGCAGGGCTACCTATAACTGCAATGGAAATGCGAATTCTATAGAGTTTCCGTCCAAAACAGAGGATCAAGGAAAGAATTCTATGGAATCCGCGTCACTATGACTTCTTCATTGATGTATTCTTGGGAATTCGCTGACCGCTATAGTGTTAAGGACTCTGTTCGTTTTAAACTATGAATTGTTCGAATAACTCTTTTCTGTAAAATAAGTTAATAAAAATAGTTTGAATGTCCGCTGTTTTCCCCCACAACAAGATACCATAGGACATGATTACGGTTCTATGTTTAAAGTTTTTTATGGGCATTTTCATTAGTAATTAGATTAAGCCGGTGATGTTGACTTCAAAGGGTGAACCGTTAAGCATTGAGATGGAGTTCGAATATATTGGTATTTTCTAAATTCAAACTACAAAATAGTGAAAAGTACTTTTCAATCACTAGTTTCAGTGAATACAATAAGCTTTTTAGAGGGGGAATGGTATAAAATAAATTGCTCAGGGATTTATCTGATTTCAAATATTTTGCTATGTGGAGATTTGTCTAGGCCTGTTTGCAATGTGGTTCTAAAAATACATGTTGGGTATGAGATGGATTTTAGCCTGGACACATTTGTCATCCGAAAGTGGGATTAGTAGAATTGAACATAATAGGGTGGTTTAACCTTGACGTGGTAAATAAATGGACGATGTTTGTCTACGGTTTGTTTACGTTTTGATATAAATGGATACCCTTTTAAATATAGTCGTTGGTGTTAGGTAAACAACACTATTAAGCCATATCCGGTGTTTTGAATTTCATGAATGCTCGAGCCATATTTTTGTTACCAATTTCTGATTCGATAGTTGTAGAAAAAAAGAGAGAAAGAGAGAGATGCGGCGATGGACTGTCTCTCTTTCTCACAAATGCTGTAATGGGTGTACAACGCAAATTTTAGCTTCTCCAATCCGTATGGAATAAAGTGTAGATTATATATCTCACCGTACAGTTTACTATCTGCCGATAGTTGGTCAACTATAGTAAACTGTAGCATACTGCTTACTCTATGACGCGTTATTTGATAAACTAACGGTTAAAACTGTTAATAGTAAACTGGTTTAAACTTGAATTGCAAAAGAAATACCAGGGCAAACACTGCGGTAGGTTAGGTGAAACCTAGAGGGGGCGAGCGCAGCGAAGCTTCCGAATAGTCTTCGTGTTAGGTTGACATGTAAAAACAAAAGAAACGTAAATTCTAAACCCTGTCGGTCTGGTTTACTATCTGTCGATCGATAGTTGATCAACTAACGGTTTTGACTATCTTACGGTTACATATATATAAATAAATGTAGCCCATTTAAGTCCCCACCGTGGGGCACCAGCCTTTACCCGGATACCAATAAGATTAAGCCATACTCCACCTCGCTGGCTCAGTTCGGGTTGATGGAGGGGTTTTACGACCACTACCATGTAGCGATAGAAGCTGAGACCTTCAGCTTAACGTGTCGTCCGAAACACTGAACCTTCGAATATATACTTCATCATCATCACCATCATCAGCTCTTATCATCCCATTGCTGGGCATAGACCTCTCCCAAAGCACGCCAGTCGCTACACTCGACCGCCAGTCTAGTCCACTGCTTTCCAGCCACCTTACTGAAAGAGTTGTCAAATGTAACAAGCGATTAATCGCTTGTTACATTTGACAACGCTATTTTGAATTAATCGATCATTAATTCAAAATAGCGGCATGTGATTGGCTGAAATGCGTTTAACAAGTTGTCACAGCTAATTTTCCTTTCAGAAACCGGGCGTAAAGTAAGGCCACCCGACCATCGGGCCGGTGGTACTTAAGATAAATTAATCATCTCATTGGTACATGGTCAGGTTTCGGACCTGCATCTCCTGTGTGAGAAGCAAGCGTGAAACCCATTAGACCACGGAGCTCTCTTCTAACACGAATGCATATCTTGTGATAAGTTGCCGCACGTCAAAGTTTGTTGTGTGGGAAACTTTCAATTCACAAAGACAATATGTGAAACTAACGATAAATTATTCTCTCACGTTGGTTTTCTTCATGTCTGCTGCGGGCCCCGCCATGTTTCCTGGCGTTTGAGTGAGCTGCCACTTCTCTCTCTCGCGTAGGGTAAGCTGGGACTAATAGCTTTTAGTATCGCGATACTATTAGGGCTTTTCTAACAGCTCAATCATCAATGCAGCTCGCAAGATGGTGGTGTAGAATGTAAGGTTCTGCGACAGCGTACGATATTATTGTGGCCTGTGACCTGAGTATTTGTTTCAAACTCGAGAGTGGGTTTATGAAAGGAGCCGCTCGAGAGTTTTAATGCCTAATTATGTACAGTTACATACACTAGTTTATCTAGAGACATATCATAAGCTCTCTTTGATGAGTTCAGGAACCGCATGTTCGACCGGCATTGTGGCATTGATCTTATCTCTGCAGTTGTTAAGCTTGTTCTGTAGTACCAACTTCACAGACAAACTGGGGGCGGCACGCAGGCGGGCGTCGGCGTTCGAAATTTGAATGCCATAATTTGTCGAAAATTTATACATTATGGTCATAATGTATCAATATTCTGATAAGAATTGAGTTCCTACCAAGTATTATAACATTATGCTGGTCGTAACGGTCGGTCTTTTATTTGAAAAGCTTTATGATATGTGTGTAGATAATAGTAGTTTATGTGACTGTTACATAATGGAGGGCATTAAAACTCGAGAGTATGGGTTCATGAAACGAGCCGAAGGCGAGCTTCATAATAATATCACTCGAGAGTTTTAATGCCTAATTATGTACAGTTACATACACTAGTTTATCTACACACATATCATAAGCTCTCTTTGATGTGTTCAGGAACCGCATATTTGACCGGCATTATGGCTCTGCAGTTGTTTAGCTTGTTCTGTAGTACCTACTTCACGCAGGCGGGCGTCGGCGTTCGAAATTTGAATGTCAGTACCAACTTCACAGACAAACTAGGGACGGCACGCAGGCGGGCGTCGGCGTTCGAAATTTGAATGCCATAATTTGTCGAAAATTTATACATTATGGTCATAATGTATCAATATTCTGATAAGAATTGAGTTCCTACCAAGTATTATAACATTATGCTGGTC
Source organism: Argyresthia goedartella (assembly GCA_949825045.1). Classification (NCBI taxonomy): domain Eukaryota; kingdom Metazoa; phylum Arthropoda; class Insecta; order Lepidoptera; family Argyresthiidae; genus Argyresthia; species Argyresthia goedartella. The sequence continues at coordinate 23,478,855 of OX463834.1, forward strand.
GTAACGGTCGGTCTTTTATTCGAAAAGCTTTATGATATGTGTGTAGATAATAGTAGTTTATGTGACTGTTACATAATGGAGGGCATTAAAACTCGAGAGTATGGGTTCATGAAACGAGCCGAAGGCGAGCTTCATAATAATATCACTCGAGAGTTTTAATGCCTAATTATGTACAGTTACATACACTAGTTTATCTACACACATATCATAAGCTCTCTTTGATGTGTTCAGGAACCGCATGTTTGACCGGCATTATGGCTCTGCAGTTGTTTAGCTTGTTCTGTAGTACCTACTTCACGCAGGCGGGCGTCGGCGTTCGAAATTTGAATGTCAGTACCAACTTCACAGACAAACCAGGGGCGGCACGCAGTCGGGCGCTGGCGTTCGAAATTTGAATGTTAAATATGTAGTTTTTCAGATAAGAAATGAGTTTTTACCAAGTAGTTTAACGTTATGCTGATCGTAACGTGCGGTTTTTGTACGCAGTAAAGAGGATTTATGATACGTGTGTAGATAAATATATTAAAAATAAATACATAAATAAAAGAAGAAATGTAGCCCATTATTGTCCTCACCGAGGGACACGGGCCTTAACCCGGATACGAGTTAGATCGAGCCATACTCCACCACGCTGGCTCAGTGCGCGTTGATGGAGGGTTGTCGGGCTAGCGGCCAACCCAATTGTCAGATGTTTTCAGGCTGCCCTATTATTAGGGCCTTTGACCATCTTTACGATTACTACCACCGAATTGTTTATAATAATGAGGGGGAGTCATACACCTCTTAAGGTGTATGACTCCCCTCAAGTCCCCGAAGGTCTTAGCAACTATGCAATAAAAATACCAAAATAAAACCGGTCAAGTGCGAGTTGGACATCGGACCCGCACATGAAGGGTTCCATACCATTGTACACGGAAAATTGTAAAACCGCAGACTTTTGTGCGAGTACATATACCTATTTAATTTTTAATAATAACATATTAAATTAGTATTTAATATGTTATTATGGTACGGCCTTGAATGAAGTCCTACCACTAGGTAGTAGGTACATCGAAACATTAAAAAATAGTTTTGTGTACATATGTAGTATATAAGTATTAAACTATGTACTCAGGGTAACGAAACTATTTGCTCATTGAAACCGGAAGTGGATAGAAATTCTTATTTACAGAAATAAAATCAAATATGATAAAAACTTCATATAATTTATTATAGTTCCAATGAGCAATTATTAATTATATAATGACAAATAACTAAGCAGAAAACTCAATATCTGCAATTAAAAATATTTTCCGATAAAATCGGGAGAGTCCATTTTTCACCGATAAACAAATAAAACAAAATGGCTAAGAAAATGGCCATACCAACAATTTCTTCTATGGGTACTTCTTTTAATTCTTGAAAATCGGTATGTTTCATGATTTGTTGCTGATGCGGCAACAGAAATGCACACTCTGTGAAAATTTCAGCTCTACCTACTTCGGTTGAACCGATAGGGTCCGGTGACGGACGGACGTACGGACAGACGGACAGCGGAGGCTTGGTAATAGGGCCCCGTTTGGCACCCTTTGGGTACGGAACCCTAGAAATGAAAGTACCAAGCTCGCGCGAACACATTTCGTTTAAAAAGAAAACCCAGTTCTTGGATGTTTATATGTGTATGAAGTCGCTGTTTCTGGTTCCCACGACTCAGGATATCCTAGTGTGGGGCCAGAAGCAATGTGCCTGTATGTAAATGTTTTATTATTATTATTATTTTCATAATCGCGGGCGAGAATTTTGCAAGCATTGCTAATCAACTGTCGGAAATTCTCATGGCCTCATTGCATGAAAATAAAACCTCCTATCAGAAAGTAAAACTGATACGCCAAAGAAATTGAAAGTACTCAGTTACCAGTTGATTAATTCACCTCCTCACGATCTAAGACCTCGTTTATAAGCACCGTACATAATACGATGTACGTACGTACGTACGAATAAAAAGTGTAATGTCTCGCGTTCAGCAAAAGAGTGGGTGTCGATTGAGGCAATATAGAGCGAGCTTCTCGGCGAAAAAGCGAGGTTATTAAGAAGTCTGAGAAAGTTGGCAGTCACTTAGTGTTATATGCGATAAAGGGGCTGATTTAATAAACATAGCATACATACACATTTACATACAGGCACATACATTGCTACCCTGTGTCGTGGGAATCAGAAACAGCGACGGCACAGACATCCCCAGCCGGGGATCGAACCCGGGACCTCTCGAATGGTAGGCAAAGCCACATACGCAAGCGCCACAGAGCTCGTAATGATTATGCTGATAATGTTTCACATTTTTTTTAAATACATGTTAATGTTCTCAATCCCATCTTCGCCTACGCAAGCAATAGGGCTCTAACAAAAAACCCACTGTATCGCAATGTATGAATGAATTCATCTGTCGTCCCAATAAGATCTCGATTGCGCACGCGCTCCTTATTCGGCGGCGTGTAATACACACACTGGGCCGCCGATTGATAATTACGGTTCTATTTATAAACTTTTTATGAGCATTTTCATTAATAAGTAGATTAAGCCGGCGAGGTTGACTACAAAGGGTGAACCGTTTGATTCATATTCATATTCTTTTTTATTGTACAGAAAATATAGATAAACAGACAGTTACAATAAATTTTATAGGCAAAGGCGATCTTATATCTAAAGAGAGATTTCTTCCAGCCAACCTAGGCAAGTCAGGAGTGTTTATGAAACAGGATAGTCCTAGTGCGCAATAAAACTGTGTTACATACGTACGAAAATTACTTTTAAAATATAAATAAAATATACCTAATAAACATTCTCTTGTAAGTTCATTTAACATGCATATCCTTCCTCTAGAGGCCACTCACTTTCAACCACACTGCACCCCCTCTCTTCTAGATCTAATGATTACTTCTGACATGTCTAAGGTTGCTGCGCATGGCCAACTTAACGCCCCTTTCTCCTATCACAATCTTATTTACATCTCTTATAAGATAAAGCCTCCCAAGCGTGCAGCTAAATTCCTTGACATTCGTAGCTTCAAGGGCATGGATATAACCTCCCTTATTTCAGACGCCTCCTCTGTCGACTGGTCGCCTGTCTACGGTAGTGAGACCATTGATGACAAAGTACGGAACTTCAACTCTATTGTCCTGAGCTTGTTTGATAAGCATGCTCCGGTCAAGAGGGTTAAAGTGAAGCATCTTCCTGCACCGTGGCTTACTGACACCATTAAGGGTCTGATGGCTAAGAGAAACCGTGCCAAGTCTAGATATAAGAGGGATCCGGCCGATGAGAATCTTTTAATTTTCAAACGCCTCCGTAATCGTTGCACTCGCCTGTGTCGTGATTCTAAACGCCGTCATATCTACGAATGTATCGAGAGCTATACTCCAGCACAGGTCTGGAAGTTCCTGAAGACCCTTGGTGTTGGTAAGTCACAGGAATTTGCAGCCGGAAATGTCAATCTCCGGGGTCTCAATAGTTTCTTTGCAACTCCCCCTGTCGCAATGGACCCCCTCGTCAAGGATTCAACCCTTCGTAAGCTACGGTCCAAGGCAACATCCCTCACCTCAGCATTTAATTTCATCCCTGTCGGAATCGGCGCAGTAAGGAGGGCAATACTAGCAATCTCGTCGAAGACCATAGGTGAGGACAAGATATGTTCTCAGATGATAACAACTATCATTGATGTACTGCTGTTACCTCTCATCACCCACATAATTAATGTGTCGCTTGACCAATGTTGCTACCCCAGCCAGTGGAAATTGGCACTTGTGATTCCCCTCCCCAAAACGTCTAATCCCGCCTACTTTAAAGATTTCCGTCCCATTTCCATTCTGCCTATCCTCTCCAAAGTTCTGAAATCAATTGTCCACTCCCAACTCTCCTCCTACCTTTCCTCAAAAATGTTATTGAATCCCCACCAATCAGGTTTCAGGCCGGGTCACAGCACTACCACAGCACTGCTCAAAGTCACTGACGACATTCAATTAGCTATGGAAAAGCAGCTTACGGTCCTTACACTGCTTGATTTCAGTAGCGCCTTTAACTGCGTCGATTTCGATATACTAGTTGAAATTTTAAAGTCACTTAATGTCTCCTCGCACTCTGCTCGCTGGTTTGACTCCTACCTGAGAGACCGCCAGCAACGCATTAAGTCTGAGGAGATCTCAACGGACTGGTGTAATCTCTCCGCAGGTGTTCCGCAGGGAGGCATCCTTTCTCCTCTCCCCTTCTCGGTATTCATTAACTCCATCTCTGACGTTCTTACCTCTTCTTATCATCTGTACGCAAATGACCTTCAAATATATCGGCACTTCTCTTCGTGTGATGTGAATCTGACAGTAGAGGCGTTGAATGCTGATCTCGTTAACATCAGGAAATGGGCTACCTCATATGGTCTGCTTGTCAACCCGGGCAAATCGCAGGCCATGATTTTAGGTACTCGTCACTCTCATAACCTAGTTCAGAAAATGCCCGTCGACCCTATAGTGTATGATGGTAACATAATTTCATACAGCGAGAAGGCCAAGAATCTTGGGGTTGTATTTGATAAATTGTTGTCCTGGTCACCCCATGTTTGTGAGGTCAGCAGACGAGTCCTTGCGTCATTTCACTCCCTACGGAGATTGCAACACTTCCTGCCACAGCAGACTAAAATCACCCTTGCCCAGTCCCTCCTACTACCTTTAATCGACTATGCAGATGTTTGTTGTTTGATCGGTGCGAACGAAGAACAACTGAACAAACTCGAACGACTTCAAAACCTCGGGATTCGGTTTGTCTTCGGGCTGCGCAAGGACGAACATGTCTCACAGTATCGCAAGGAGTTGGGGTGGCTTCCGATCCGCCTTCGTCGTGATATGCACGTTCTCTCCTATCTGTTCAACATTTTGCGAAATCCCCGCTACCCCTCATATCTTCGAGAACGTTTCGAGTTTATTTCCTCCTGGCATAGTAACCGGAGATCCCACACGATGTGTTTAATTTTATGCTTCGGAACGCACCTCTTTTTGTTGCGCGACTCGGACCGCGAGTGATCGGAAACGGAACTAGCAGCTGTCACTTGTATAGAAACGAGATGACGAGTTAGAGGTTACTTTTTTTGACATTAGAAAAATGTCGGCACATGGCGTTCGGGCCTTGGCTGTATTTTAGTAGTAATAATTGTCTAACACAGGTGTCGGGCCTGGTCGGAATGTTAATTATAATAAGCACGGAACAATCGTCGGGAAATAAGTAGATTCACGTCAGCGGAGTGAGTGCTTCGTGTTGTGAAGCTTGAAGTGGTTCGGTCCCCAATTCGTCGCGTTCGGCAGCGACGGCGACAGCATCGGGCTACGACGAGAGTAAGATTTGACTCCTCTCCCCTCACCCCCCTTGTGCTCCTTACCCCGTGTTCCTGCCTCGAATTGAGCTTTCGAATTCCGGTCCACGGCGTCAAAGGTCAGTACCACTTGTGATACTCCTGGTGGAAACCAACCCTACCAAGATTCCACGCCCGTTCGGTTGAGGCGTGGAATTTATCATTTTGGTAGCAGGCGCGGTTTCCTAGTGGGAAATCGATTCACGGACGGTTGTAGGGTTGTTTTTTTGCCACATTGTAGCTGGGAGAGGGTGGATACCTCAGATTGGTCGGCAACCATTTTGTGAGTGAGTCGTGTGGTCGGTATACCACAATTTAGGTTCATTTTCGGTTAGTGAACGTATAATTGACGATTTAGTTAACAATTATTATAAATTTGTAGTGGGAAACTACTCGGTGTGCATAAGAAACAGTCATTCGGTCGGACTATAGTATTGCAATCGGGTTCCATAGCATTGCAGTGTTATTTCGGATTACAGAGCAGGGTCGGGCTATTTAAGGGGTATTAAGCTGATTTTGCTGACCTCAGTGGAAGTGTGGGTCATATTGGAGGGGCCACTTCTAGAAGGTTCACAGCTACCTTCATTATATTAAAAATAGCCTTTTTTCTTATAATAAATTTTTGTGTGTTATTTTTTATTGTGCCTTATGGTGGCATTCTCTAATTGATTTAGAGTGTATAGTTATAAGGTGTATGTCCACAGGGCGACCATATTAAATATTTTTTAGGATTTAATTGTTTTAGTGGTTGCCTTAGTTTTGACAACTTAGTTTTAATTTCTGTGCCCAGCGCTGACGGGCAAGTGCTGGTCTCTGGCTATACTTAGTTCGGTAGTGAAGTATAAGACCAGAATCTATTAAATCGGTAAACATGGCACCTTCGCCCTTGACGGTACTGCGGCATGGTGTCCGTGAGGAAATGAGATGGCTCGCCCATACTCATAAGTATGTGGAGCGACCAGATATGGATGATGTCCTGCTCAAGCGTGTGGAGGACGCAATGAAACGCGTCGGGAAGGTGTGTCGGCTGGCTGCGGAGGCTGAAGCTCTCGGGCTTACTGATGAAGCCTCGGTGGCTGCAGTGAAACAGCTCTGCGCGGATGCTGACCAAGCGATTGAATGCTTGGGCGACATCGAGCGTCGCGCGGAGAAAATTAAGCGGTCGCGAAGGAATGACCGCGGGGAGGGTAACGGAGACCCACCCCCGAAGGGTGTTGTTGGACGGCTGCCACACCTGGAGATTCTGGCCTTCAGTGGGGCAATTGATGAGTGGCCGGCATTCATTAATTTATTTGATAGTTTGGTCCACGGTCGGGACGACCTGGACAACGCCTACAAGTTGGCCCAACTATTGATGGCTCTGCGGGGTGAACCGAAGGAGTTGGTCGGTCACCTAACGGTCACGGCGGGCAATTATGAGATAGCCAGGTCCATATTGTTTGACCGCTACCAACACAAACGGCGGTTGGTTGATGCGCAGCTGGGGAAGCTGTTTAGCATCCCTAAAGTAACCCGGGATGTTGACATCCGAGTACAGGTGCTCAACCCTGTGCTGGTGGCCACTAAGGCCCTTCAGAACCTTGGTCTTCCGGTAGACCAATGGTCATACATTGTTTTGTATATGGTTTTGTCACGGTTGCCTGCAGCTGTTCAAAGTCGGTTTGAACAGCTGCATGGGGGCAGTAGCACGGAACTGCCCACGCTCGTCCAATTGACGGATTTTTTGGAGGGTGAATGCAGGCGATGTGACACACTGGATACGGAGGCCAGTGTGCAGCGCCGACCCGCGCGGATGCGGGAGGGGCCGCGCCCCCCGCCCCCACGGGAGGGTGGGCGGTCGAAACAATTTGGCGTTTTGAATGCCGCGCCGTCGGGTGACGGCTGTGTGCACTGCGACAGTGCCGGTCATGAAGTGACCAGTTGCGCCAACTTTAAGGCAAATCAAAACAAATCAATTCAAAAATCATTTATTTCCATAGGATGTTGTTACATCACTTAGATCCGTCATTACATTTTTTTTGGGTGAGTTCACTAACACAATGGCGGAATCTGTGGAGAAGAGCTAACCGAAGAAACTCCACAGTCGCCGCATCTTTTGCGTTTCCTTTTTTAAATAAAATATTGTCAAATTACAAAATGAATGCTAATTATATATCGAAACAGCCTGTTACTCAAACAATCTATTCCCATGGACATCTGTCCTCTAAGTAATCAGATATCCTATAGTAACCTTTTTTATACAATTTCTGTTTTATTATTATTTTAAACTTGTCTAAAGGTAAGTTTTTAATATCAGTAGGGACCTTATTGTAATAGCGTATACAATTGCCTTTAAAATAATTACTAATTTTATGTAGTCGGCTTACATAAGCAACCAACTTGTCTTTATTTCTAGTATTAAAATTGTGTATATCACTGTACTTCTGAAAATTAGTTATATTTCTTTTTACATACACAAGATTGTCATAGATATATTGAGACACAAATGTCAGAATATTGATTTCTTTAAACTTTTCCCTCAGTGACACTCTAGGCCCTAATCTATAAATTGCACGAACAGCCCGTTTCTGCAGAATAAATATACTATTAGCATTCGCAGCGTGACCCCACAATAAAATACCATAGGTCATTAGACTATGAAAGTAACTAAAGTAGTCTAGTCTAGCGGTGTCTACGTCGGTAAGAGCTCTAATTTTTTTAACTCGAACGCTGCCGAACTCAGTCTGTTCGACAATTTATTTATATGAGGATCCCATTGTAGTTTGGCGTCTAAAGTAATGCCCAAAAAGACAGTCGACTGCACAAGGTCCAATCTCTGTCCTTTTATAAATATGTCTGTAGTTACCGGGTTCACATTGGGTAACACGAATTTAATACATTTAGTTTTCTTTTCATTAAGTAATAAATTGTTAACAGTAAACCAGTTCACTATACTAGAGATAGCATTGTTTACCTCGTCATAATTTGATTGCTGTCTTTTAACTTTAAATATCAAACAAGTATCATCGGCAAACAATACTAACCCATGTTTTGCTTTAACAAGGTAAGGTAAATCATTAATATATACTAAAAACAAGAAAGGACCAAGAATTGAACCTTGCGGTACGCCCATACTTATTGAAGACCCAGGTGATCTTTTCCCATTAACATCGACCATCTGAACCCTATCTGTTAGATATGACTCCAGAAGGCCAAGTGCCTGATCTTTTACACCATAATGGCGTAACTTCCTGACAAGAGTGTCATGATGGACGCAATCAAAAGCCTTGGATAGATCGCAGAAGACACCTATTGCATCCATTGCGTCTTCCCAGGCATCAAAAATATTGTCGATTAGTTCAACACCAGCATCGGCTGTTGAACGACCCTTTGTGAAACCAAACTGAGCAATATGAATTAAATTATTGAGATAAAAATGACTTTGCAATTGATTAAGTATGAGTTTTTCAAATATTTTGCTAAGCGTTGGTAGTATCGATATGGGTCTAAAATTGGTGGGGTCTGAAGGCGCTCGGGGTGGCTGCCCGCAGGAAGATAGTCTTCCGCCACCGATTGTGTTTCGGTTGTTTGGGGCCGCACACGCTGAGCGAGTGCTCGCGTGCGTTCCCCTGTGAGTGCTGTGGTGGCAAGCACCACATCGTGTTGTGCCTGAATCGGTCAGGCCCTTCGGACGGTCACCAATGCCGGACTCAGGTTGGTCGGCCACAGGGCCCAACCAGGGCCGGACCCAGTCCCCCTCCGGGCAACGGGAGTCACCAACGGGGTGACTGGGGTACCCGCGGACGGGACCCCCCCCGAGGGGAAAGGGGCAGCGCGGGGGGTAACATGCGGGATAGCAGGGGTTCGGTCGCCGCTGTCCACGGTCAGCGAGGACTTCGGGCCGCTGGCTCACTGCGTGTTACGGGCGGGTGTCAGATGGCACCTATGAGTAGCGCGAAGGCTGGGAGTCCACCACTTTCTGCGCCACCCTGCCCGTCGCTCTGGGAGGCGAACAGGGAGGCGAACAGTCGGATGTCGCCCCTATTCCTAGAGCGCCCCAGGTTGGATCCGCTCTCCCCCATTCATCCACGGTGCGCACCGGGCACACCGTACACCGTCCGGTATGATCGGATACCGGGACAGCGAGGGGCCTATTATACGGTTTGGGACCCCTTGATGCACATACGGTCTGATATGCCGGTTGCATATCAGCAGCCGAGTTACTCCAAGGCCGACGGAGGTCTGAGCGGGTTCGGATCCCGCGGAGGTTCCCGCTAGGGACACGCCGCCCACGCAGACGAGTCAGGAGAGCCGCTCCCGAAAGCTCTAATTTGGGAATGGTCAGGCGAGTGCGCAACGGCGCAACCTTGCTCTTGGCCATGACCAACCGCACATCAACCTCCCCCGAGAAGTCGACGTACTTCTGCCGGAAAATCCCGTCACGCTTCATGCGTCGTTCCATCGACAGAAGCCGCGTCTCGGCTGCATGGTGTGAACTGCCCAGCGGTGGGCGATCACTCCGGAATGGAAGACTTGCCGGCCAATCTGAGATATTCTTTTCTCCCAACTACAATGTGGCAAAAAAACAACCCTACAACCGTGAATCGATGATTTCCCACTAGGAAACCGCGCTTGCTACCAAAATGACTAATTCCACGCCTCAACCGAACGGCGTGGAATCTTGAGGGGGCGGGGTTTTTGCCAGCACGGGAGAAAAGTGAGTGATTGTTACCTTACCTTGTCGTCGCAGACCGGAGATCGAAAGCTCGATTCGAGGCAGGAATGCGGGATAGGAGCACCAGTTTGGGATAGGAGAGGAACCGAACCTTGCCGACACGAAGAGTCGCCGTCCGCATACGACGAGTTGGAGACCGTACAACTTCAACCTTCACCACGAATCACTCAACCCCTGACGCGAATCTACTTATTTCCCGACGATGTTTATGATGAGCACTCCGACCAGGCCCGACGCCTGTATTTGGTAATTGTTACACCGAATTACAATCACTGGCCCGACGCCTGAGCAGACATGTTTTTTCTACCGACGAGAAAAGATAACCTCTCGATTCTCCTCTCGTTTCGATACGAGTGACAGCTGCGGTTCTGTTTCCGTTCCGAGTCCCGATTACTCGCGGTCGATCCGCGCAACAAAAAACCGGTGCGTTCCGAAGCATAAATATTAAACACTGACGGTCACGGCATTAGTCATGCCTAATGTGATGGGCTCACACCCTCACGTACGGTTGTCGCCCTCGATGCGACAGTTGGTCGCTGGGTTGTCACTGGCTGACCCGGAGTTCGATATTCCGGGCCCAGTAGACATTTTATTGGGTGTCGATGCCTTGGGATACCTGTTAGTGCCAGGTGTCCACGTGTTGCAGGCGACTGGTCTGGTTTCGGTCAACACCAGACTGGGCCATGCGGTAATGGGTCCGGTCATGCCGGCTGCCCCACGCCTAGCGACTCGTAGTCCCTTATTCGGTTCTGTACTCTCGGAGGTGATACAGAAGTTTTGTGAGGTGGAGGAACCACCTACGGTCCGCCGGTTGGACCCGGTTGAAGAAGAGTGTGAACAGTTTTATCGGAACAATACTGGTCGCCTTCGGTCAGGTCGATTTCTCACACGTCTTCCATTCCGGAGTGATCGCCCACCGCTGGGCAGTTCACACCATGCAGCCGAGACGCGGCTTCTGTCGATGGAACGACGCATGAAGCGTGACGGGATTTTCCGGCAGAAGTACGTCGACTTCATGCGGGAATACGAGTCGCTCGGCCACAAGTCGGTTTCGGGTATCGACTGGAAGCGTGAAGACCACTGCTTCCTGCCTCATCACGCGGTCTTGAGGACCCCGGAGGGCAAAATACGGGTAGTGTTCGATGGATCGGCATCAACATCTAACGGCATGAACCTGAACCAGTGTTTGCATTCAGGGCCGAAGTTGAACCATGACATCGCGGATGTTATCACACGGTTCCGTCGACACAATGTTGTGTTTGTAGCTGACATCCGGATGATGTTTAGGCAGACGGTCATTCACCCTGACGATAGACGGTATCAGCTGATACTGTGGCGAGAGAGCCCAGATCAGCCCATCAGGGTGTACGAGCTGAACACCAACACGTACGGGCTACGGTCTAGTCCTTATTTGGCGATTCGCACTCTGCGGGAGTTAGCGGATCGAGAACGGTTAAATTTCCCTAGAGGAGCAGCAATCCTGGAGCAGGATCTCTACGTGGACGATATCTGTACCGGTGCAGATTCCGTAGAGGAGGCGCTCGCTCGTCGGGACGAACTAGTTGAGCTCTTACGGGGTGGAGGTTACGAGCTCCGGAAATGGATGTCGAACTCTCCAGAGTTACTGTCTGGTCTTCCGTATGACTACCAGCAGGATCCCCACATTTTTGAAAATTTGGAAAATCCAAATAAGTTGTCGGTATTAGGCGTCCAGTACCATCCGGTGTCAGACATGTTTTCGTATCGGGTCGAGTTGGACTCCCCGAAGGTCTGGACGAAACGGAACGTCCTTTCAACGGTGGCTAGGACATTTGATCCAAACGGGTGGATCACCCCGGTAACATTTCAGCTCAAGTGTTTTATGCAGCAATTGTGGTCTGCTGAGCTGAAATGGGACGACCCGATCGGCGGGTCATTGAGCTCAGAGTGGGACTCGTTCTTTTCGACCCTCCCTGGCATCAATCGGATTTCACTGCCACGGAGGTTGGTCCCCACCAAACGATACACCGCCACCCTGCATGGGTTTTGCGATGCCTCGGAGAAGGGCTACGGAGCTGCGGTGTATCTGCGTACGGTCGACTCCTCGGGGGAGGTTGATGTGCGGTTGGTCATGGCCAAGAGCAAGGTTGCGCCGTTGCGCACTCGCCTGACCATTCCCAAATAAGAGCTTTCGGGAGCGGCTCTCCTGACTCGTCTGCTCAACCACACGATGACGGTTCTTCGTGGGTCAATAGCGTTAGAAGATACGGTCTACGCTTGGACGGACAGCCAGATCGTGTTATGCTGGCTGAAGGCTTCAGTTCACAAGCTGGAGATTTTTGTGGCGAATCGGGTTTCGCAGATTTTGAATTCGGAGGTTCCCTTAATCTGGAGACATGTTCCAGGGGAAATGAACCCAGCAGACTGTGCGTCTCGTGGGTGTCACGCTCCGGAGTTGGTTGGACATCCCTTGTGGTGGGGTCCAAAATGGTTGACTCAAGCCGAATCGGATTGGCCAATGAGTCCACGCGTTACCTCGGCGAACGGCGCCTTGACAGTCGGTGTCTGTACGACGCAACCAGAGCCGAAAGAGGAGTTCAGCCTGCTGGAACGGTACAGCTCGCTCGACAAGCTGGTCAATGTGACCGCCTGGATCTTCCGATTTGCGCGGAATTGTCGCAATTCTGAGGCGCAACGGGTGCGGACACTGGTCCTGACACCACGGGAACGGAACCATGCGTTGTTCGCATTGGTACGGAACGTGCAGACGGTGCACTTTAAGTCCGAACTGGACATTCTGAGACGCGGACGCGTCCAACTGAAGGGAGCTGTGGCTCGGCTCAACCCGTTTATTGACCCTCAAGGATTGCTGAGGGTAGGAGGTCGGCTGCGGAATGCCAACCTGCCTTATGCGGCTTGCCACCCGTTGTTACTCCCTAGGAAAGGGAAGTTGGTCGAACTGTTGATACAGGATCGACACATTCGGAATGGGCATATCGGATGCCACGCCTTGATGGCGTTTCTCCAGCGCGAGTTCTGGATTCTATCGGGAAGACGCTTAGTGCGTAGCGTCGTATTTCGGTGCCTGCCTTGTTATCGGGCCAAGGCGGCTACGATGCAGCCCCAGATGGGCGATTTGCCCTCGGATAGGGTTAACGAAATCCGGCCCTTTGCGGGTGTCGGAACGGATTTCGCGGGACCATTCATGGTCAAGTCTTCACAGCTATGGAACGCCAGATTAGTGAAGGCATACCTGTGCGTCTTCGTGTGCTTGGCCACGAAGGCAGTCCACTTGGAGGTGGTCAGTGACCTCACTACAGAGGCATTTATCGCATGTCTAGATCGGTTCGTCTCACGAAGGGGCCTCCCGACATTAATCCGTTCGGACAACGGCACAAATTTTGTCGGAGCCAGGCGATATCTGCAGGAGGTCACTCAATTCCTGAACGGTAACCAGGATGCCATCGGTACGGCTTGCTCCCGACGAGGGATTGAATGGGTTTTCAGTCCGCTCTCTAGAAGAGCTTGCGACGCTGTTCTGTAAAATTGAAATGACACTGAACTCGCGTCCGTTGTGCCCGCTCAGTTCGGATCCAAATGATTTGGAAGCGTTGACGCCGGGTCACTTCCTGATAGGTCAGCCCCTTAACGCCCTGCCAGAATACCCATTCGGTGATGTTAAGTTAAGTCGGTTAACTAGGTGGCAGATGTTGCAGCAGATGGCTAAGATTTTTGGAAACGGTGGTCCCTTGAGTACTTGCACATCTTGCAGCAGCGCCTTAAGTGGACTGACCGGACGAGCCCCCCTCAAGTCGGTGATTTGGTGCTGATTAAGGATGCGAACATGCCATCATTGAGATAGAGACGAGGACGGATCGTCAAATTATACACGGGTCGGGATGGCACGCCTCGATCAGCAGAAGTCAAGGTGGGGGACTCGGTCCTCAAGAGAGCGGTCGCAACACTTTCTCGCCTTCCTATTGATTAGGGACAGGTTCGGGCCTGTCCGGGCGGGTGACTGTTTAATATTTATGCTTCGGAACGCACCTCTTATTGTTGCGCGACTCGGACCGCGAGTGATCGGAAACGGAACTAGCAGCTGTCACTTGTATAGAAACGAGATGACGAGTTAGAGGTTACTTTTTTTGACATGAGAAAAATGTCGGCACATGGCGTTCGGGCCTTGGCTGTATTTTAGTAGTAATAATTGTCTAACACAGGTGTCGGGCCTGGTCGGAATGTTAATTATAATAAGCACGGAACAATCGTCGGGAAATAAGTAGATTCACGTCAGCGGAGTGAGTGCTTCGTGTTGTGAAGCTTGAAGTGGTTCGGTCCCCAATTCGTCGCGTTCGGCAGCGACGGCGACAGCATCGGGCTACGACGAGAGTAAGATTCGACTCCTCTCCCCTCACCCCCCTTGTGCTCCTTACCCCGTGTTCCTGCCTCGAATTGAGCTTTCGAATTCCGGTCCACGGCGTCAAAGGTCAGTACCACTTGTGATACTCCTGGTGAAAACCAACCCTACCAAGATTCCACGCCCGTTCGGTTGAGGTGTGGAATTAATCACGATGTCTCTTCTCTCTACTCCTCGGCATAACACTGCCGCTTACAAACACTCGTTTAGGTTAACGGCGATCCGACTGTGGAACGCACTTCCCTGCGCTATTAGAGATAGTACCTCAATTTCCACTTTTAAGACAAGATTGAAAGAGCATTTCCTTTCTATTTCGTGATAGGTACCTACTTTTATATATGTATATATAAGTAGTATATGTTTGATATATATTTAATTTTTTTGCTTTTGTATTTTATTTAGTATATATCTTTATTACTTTTTACTATGTTTTAGTTGCAAACAATTAGATGTGTACAGTTTTACAGGACCACATTCCAATAGAAATAACATGTGATTTTAAAGTGTTACCACGTAGCAATAAATTATTATTATATATGAAACAAAACAATGTTCTTTGGGGGGAGAGAGATACCGAGCAAATATGTAAATATAGAAATATTTGTATGTTACACCTAAAAGAAATCGATTTTCCGACTGAACTCAGGGAGTGTAGTGAACAAATTTGTCATAATCCAGAACATAGAGATATAATTCGACATATGTATAACAGAACTATAGAGATATTAAGTGAGGCTGCTGCATCTAGTCACAGTATAAACAGTAATAATAGACTAAGAAAGAAATCATATATAACAGGATGGAATAAATATGTTAAGGAAGCTCACGGAGAGGCAAGGCTTAATTTTCAAAATTGGAGGTTACAAAACAAGCCAGATTCTGGCCCTATCTATGAGAAGATGAAAATATCTAGAAAAATATTCAAAAATAAACTTAAATGGTGTCAAAAAAATTCCGAGCAAATAAAAATGGACATTCTAGCCACTAGTCATGATAATAAAGATTTTTCAAAATTCTGGAAACAGACCAATAAACTTAACCCTAAGCCCACCCCCCCTGTGAATGTCAACGGTCTTACGGACCATCATGATATAGCAAATCTGTTTAAAAATAACTTTCACGTTGAACCAGTTATTAGGTCTGAAACATGTTTTGGGTCCGACTCTCAGGCCTGCGTGTCGCATGACAAACCACTGCGATTTACATATAAACAAGTCAATGTAGCCATCAGACATATGAAGCGTGGTAAGTCACCGGGACACGATGGTCTGAGTGTTGAACATTTGAAATGTGCAGGCCCTCATTTGCCTAGAGTACTTAAAATGTTATTTAATTTCTGTATTGGTCACTCTTACCTTCCAGAGAATTTAATGAGAACCATAGTAGTGCCTATTGTGAAGAATAGAACAGGAGATGCGTCTGATAAAGACAACTATAGACCAATATCCTTGGCAACTGCATTGGCTAAGGTGCTGGATAGTTTGCTTGACAGTCAGTTGAAACAACATCTTAATTTGCACGATGCGCAGTTCGGTTTCAGACCTGGACTGTCCACGGAGAGTGCAATTTTGTGTCTTAAGCAAACTGTCCAGTACTATACGGACAGGAAGACGCCCGTCTATGCTTGTTTTCTTGACCTGTCGAAGGCCTTTGATCTTGTCTCATACGATGTGCTATGGAAAAAGTTGAGTCTTACGGGTCTACCTGATGAGCTAGTTTCTGTTTTTAGGTACTGGTACCAAAATCAAACAAATGCTGTGAGGTGGGTGGGCTCACTTAGTGATACTTACACACTTGACTGTGGTGTAAGACAAGGTGGACTGACGTCTCCCACTTTATTTAATCTCTATGTAAATGAGTTGATTGAGGAACTGAGCAGCACTAGAATAGGATGCTCCATTGACGGCACCATGGTCAATAACATCTCATATGCGGATGATATGGTGCTGCTGAGTCCCTCAGTCAACGCACTGAGAAAACTCTTGGGAATCTGTGAGTCATATGCTGCGGCCCACGGACTCAGGTACAATGTGAAGAAAAGTGAAATGATGGTGTTCCGATCTGGTAGTAACACAGTTGAAAATATTCCTGTCGTATCACTGTGTGGATCACCTCTTAAGAGAGTAACACAGTTCAAGTACCTGGGTCACGTGGTCACGGATGGACTTACAGATGACCTGGATATTGAAAGGGAGCGCAGGGCGATGGCGGTCAGATGCAATATGTTGGCACGCAGGTTTGCTAGGTGTACAGGGCCTGTCAAACTGACTCTTTTCAGAGCTTTCTGCCAGACCTTCTACACCAGTAGCCTGTGGGTCAGCTATACGCAGAAGGCCTACAGCGCCCTGCGAGTCCAATACAATAATGCGCTGAGGATACTGTTGGGGCTGCCGCGGTACTGCAGCGCCTCAGCTATGTTTGCCGAAGCCAGGACTGACGATTTCTTCGCAATCATTCGAAAGAGGATTGCTTCCCTGAGAAACCGCTTTTTCGGCAGCTCCAACACTATCCTCAGTGCACTAGCTGGAAAGATGGACAACCCCATGTTAAAGTATTGGGTGGGGGTGCACCTTTGCGGTAATAAAACTAAAATAAAATAAGATGGGTATTGGAATAATAATAATAATAATAATTTCTATGATGAGTATGACAACAATGTTCTGTGTGTGTGACTCTGTGAAGGTGTGTAAGGGTGTGTGTGTGTGTGTGTGTGTGTGCATAATTATTTTTATAAAAGATAATAATAATAATCTTAATATTTATTTATTTAATCTACTGTGACTATAATTTTAATTTTAATTTTAATGACAACATATGGATTTATTGTATATACAAGTGTACATTATAATCTGAAATAAATTGAATTGAATTGAATTGAATTTACTGCGCTCTAGGACACAATTTATCTAGTTGCACAATTTTTCCTGTCCTACCTAGGTTGCTGGTAGAAATCTCTCTTTAGAGATAAGCTCGCCTTTGCTCATAAAATGTTTTGTTACCTTACTATTAAGATTTCTGTGCAATAAAGAATACGAATACGAAATAAAATATATATCTCAACTATGTAAAATACAATAGACAGCATGCACATATATAAACTATAAAATATAATACTTATACCTTCATAACTATGATACCTATTACGGAAGAGAAAGGCAGTACGCTTTCAATCTTTTCTTAAAAGTGAAAATTGTGGGACTATCCCTAATAGCGAATCGTTGATGGAATGAGGGTTTTCGATACTTTTTCTGCCACCAGAAGGCGCCTCGTAGGCGTCAGGTCTAAACAGCTGTCAGATAGTAGTCTTGTGTCGGTCATGAACGAAGAACGAATAGGAAACGTTACTGTCCAATGAACGAAAAGAAACGTTTCCCTACGCTAATCGGACATTCGGTCTATTAGGACATCGCTCCGAGAGAGCGGGGCGGCGGGCGGGAGGCATTGAGCCATGCCGACTCGCTCTCGCACTCATGGACACGGCATTGACATCTTGACTAGAATGACAGCCTGTTTAAGTATGAAGGGAAATCATATATTATATAACTTTTTATTTCTGCTATGCAAACAGACACATAGAATTGTATAAATATGTTAATATTATCAGAGTATAATATTCCTCAAGTTTCTGCTCTACACGAAAAGAAAGGTTAACACAATAGCTCCATTATTTATTCGATCCTTCGTCATACATAATAGTACTAATAAAACTTTTAGATCTTACTGTACACTGACTGAAATGTCCTAGTACCGAGCGCTCTCTGATGACCGAGCAGGCATTTTTTTTATTCATAAGATCCAACGTCCTAATAGTACTAATAGAGCTGTTAGAGTGTACTAGTACACTGACTGAAATGTACTAGTACGGAGCGCTCTCTCTGATGACCGAGCAGGCACAAGACTATCAGATAGTACAAAGTCAGAAAACCCTCGAGGGTTTTCGATAATTTTTCTGCCACCAGGCGGCGGCGCCTCGTAGGCGTCAGGTCTAAACAGCTGTCAGATAGTACAAAGTTTACGGAGTTTGACGGCCTCTGTGGCGCAGCGGTTGTGGCTCTGCCTACCATGCGAGAGGTCCCGGGTTCGATCCCCGGCTGGGGGTAAAGAAAAAATAAATAAACAATCCCCAGGTCTTGGATGTTTATATGTGTGTGACGTCGTGTAACGGGCCCAGGCTAAAGGTCTGAGCCGCCGCTAACAGTAGCTATGATCGTCTATTCTTTCTATCCCAAAATGAGAGGACCCGATTCAGCTGTAAGATTTGTAAGTAAGAATGATAAGTCTGAATTTCTCGTTCGTTGAGAAATTCGTCAGGCGTACAATAGTCGAACGAAGATTGGTTCAGGAATTTACAGTTTCAAGTTAGACAGAGAAAGCATATATGTCCGCGAGCCGGTAATTCGCATCAGTCAGCGGTGTATTGCGCCAAAACGATCGTTGTTATATTTTATGTGATGGCACCATCTGGTTTTTGTATATATGAGCGCATTGGAACATCTTTTGTTGTAATTTTAGTTTTAGTTTTAGTGATCGATCACAGTTATAGTATAGATATCCGTCGTAGTTTTACGACGTGAGTACTCAATTATATTTCATGTGCTCGCTCGTAGCGGCTTGTGGTGGTTCCAATTATATATTTTGTTCACGGCAATAACGATCCGAAAAGACCGGTTTACACAATTGCGATTTGAGTTCCGAAATGGGTTCTGAACTAGCGGTTACCTCAAAAGGTCCGTAACGTTTTGAAACCTTCAACTCTGCGCAATTTGAGCTGGATGTTATCGAAACGCAAGCATTATTGTTTTAGGATATCTAACCCACACCATAGCGAAGTGCATAATTCGATAAATACCGAACTATGAATTCCACTAGCCGCAGCACGTCCTGGGCTGAGCCAAATCATATATACCGACTCAACTTACACATTAGATATCCAGCGAAATTTACATTTAATTTAAAAATGCAACTTGAATCCAATCTGACCCAAGGCAATGCAAAACACCTACCCGGACCTAAACAATGAACTTTAGACTGTAAATTGATCTCTTCGCGCGTCCCCGACAACACTCAAATGTCAAAATATCAACAGTATATGTTAACTGTGTTGACACCGGTTTAACTTTGTTCTGAATTTGTTATTTCCATCCGCGGAACCTCATCGATCAAACAGTCTCCCTATGCCCTGACAACCTAGGTTTAGCCGCAACTAAACTCCTGTCTAGCCTAGTCTAAAACCCTAGTGTTATACCACGTCCATTATCGACACCACTCGAAAATGGTTGAGTTTGATTTGAATGTGCTTGAATGTTTAACGACTGTGTGTGTGGGAATTTCAAAGCTCGCTAATCGAAAGGAAATGAGGAGAGGATTAGCCCGCGAATATCCTAAGAGCCAATCCAGGAACCCTATGGTGAAGGAAAAAGGAATTTAGGGTCGCTCCAAGCCCAGACTCAGACTCAGATACATTGACTTAAAAGTTCTTTCCTAACGACCCAAGGATAGTTTTGGAATTAGGGGTAGGTTGATATAAAGGTTAGGAACCGAGGTATATCTCGGCGCTTCAGACACTCACGAAAACCCACTGAAACTTCGCAATCACCAATTCGTATAGTTCTGACGCGTAACACGGCAGCCAAAACTGTTTAGAACTCGTGAGGACGACTGTCACAGAGGCTAGACGCAGAGACTGAATGAACTCCCCTCCCACGCTCTGGTATTTATATGCCCCACATGCGTCCTTTGCAAATACGCTCTGCCCAAGCGAAGCTTCTTATCACTAACTACACAGGGTCCAATTTCAACCATGCCATGCAGATCCCCCGTTCTACAAATTGTGTGTACGCATATTCACTATGATCAACCGTAGGTTATCACTCAAATCATTTGGTACTGCCGATACACAGAATCTGTTGATCGCTGACCAATAAAAGCTTGTTGCGATTAATTAAGCATTTCCCGACCGCTAGACGCGCGTGGCAAAGACCTCTAGAATGATATTCAAAATAGAGGTGTCAGACCCTCCATCTCATACCTCAATCGCAATTGTATATTTGCAATCAACATAATAGCTTTCTCCGTTCCATAATAACCTTTCATTATTTAGTTATTCATAATTTTATTCAACGCGCAGCCAAATCGGCTCTGATTTCTACACATCTCGCAGGAATGCGACAAAAAAACTTGGCCTGAAAACTTCCACGAATCAACCCACGCGTCTTTTTTGCGAACTTTGCCAGTAAGCTATGCAAAACCCTCAAACGTTATCTGAACCGATTCTCGTATTCAAAACAGCGCGGCGTTGGGCTAGCCCTCTATCACGCAGAATGAAGTATCTAATGTACCGACTCTCGTGTACCATTACAGTCGCTGTTTCTGGTTACCACGACACAGGGTATCCTAGTGTGGGGCCAGAAGCAATGTATATGCCTGTATGTAAATGTTTATGTTTATGTTTAAAGTCAGAAAACCCTCATTCATTGAAGATTTGCCTTGTTATTAGTACATATGCTTGGGTACACTAGTCGTTCAGCCTGGTCAATCACATTGCAGATAGCTCAACAACTCGTCGACTGCCTGTTGTTGCCGAGGTTAGGGTTGAGTGGGAGAGAAACCCAGAAAACATCTGCTGCCCAATTTCGGTAAACAATAACAGCGTCATGACAATTACGGTCAACTTTAGATATGCAGTATTTGGCGTTTGGAGATTTTTTTTTGAGGCAATTATGGTAAAAATTAAGTTAATTGGTAAGCATAATAATTAAGTTTGGGATACCTGAACCCTCAATATCTTCGTTCGGGCTGAGTTTCAGAGTATACATGTTTTGTTTGTTATGTTGTCAACAAAGAGAATGGCATTACAAAATCGTCAGATATTGGATATCTAAATTTGACCGTAATCGTCATGTAATTGTCATTGAACTGTCATTGTGTACCAGAATTGGGCTCTGCTCTGTGAAAAGTTGTGAGTATCACTCGGCTCGAAGGACCATGCATCGAAGAGAGCCGACAAACAAAGCTTGCGGGCTGCAAACGATTGAGTGGCTTCTGGGTTGGCTACAAACGAGATGTCCTGGGTTCGAATCTTGGATGGGGAGGAAAACTTCCCAGGTCTTAACACGTTCAGCGCCAGTGTATCTTTAATGATACACCATAGGGTGTTTTGTCACAGGCCAGTGTATACCTCTAATTTTCTAGTATTTTTTTTAAGAAAAACCCCATACTTTTGTTATTTTTTAAGATATTTACACCCCAAAAACACAGGCACATTCTCCAGGGCCAACGCTTTTGAACGCGCTACTAAAATGTATGAAATGGTGTATATTGAGGGATACACCGGCCTCCGAAGTCGGGCAGTGTGGTGTATCATTAAGGATACACTGGCCTGTGACAAAGCACCCTATGGTGTATCATTAAAGATACAATGGCGCTGAACGTGTTAAATGTGTCTTAAAAGCGTGTGTGACGACACAGGGTATTCAGTAACCTGTGGGGCCATCGATTTTTCCATACGTTTTGAACTTTATTATCAAGCAATGAGGTAGAAAATCGCGGGCCGGTTTTTGGATCACTCACAGACGAGTGGGTATCGTAGTGTGCGGCCAGCAATATATGCGCCTATTGTGTAAATGTTAGGATGTCATGGAACTTATGTATCAATGTTTTAAGTGCCAATCCTCCCCCGCAGGTCTCCCGGCTGGTCATCCTACACGAAGAGGCGGAAGATGGCAACGCGATGCCGGACTTGGCGCGGCCGGTGCAGGCGGTGTCGCTGGCGGTCAATAACCTCGTCAAGGTGGGTACCTAGAAGCACAGACGGACAAATAGCTAGTATTTGAACCCTGTAACTGACGTATCGTGTGACTTGCAGCTGTCGTGAAATACCCCTGTTCCTTTCAAAAACGTGTCACCAATAACAGCTCCTGACACCAGCCTGATCCATCACACATAGTTCGGGGAACGGTCTGGTTAGAGTCTGATCCATCAAACATAGGTCGGGGAACGGTCGAATCGCATCGTTAGTTGAAGGTTTAACAAAACATTAGCTCTATTCTTACATTTACTAAAAATGACAACGGAAAGTAGCAAACGACTGCTTATAAACATGATTATAAAGTGGTATTATCGTCACCGGTATGAGCGTGACAGATAATATCCATTCACTATTCAGAAAGAGCATAAAGTGCTTCTGAAGATTCACTTAAAATTGCCCATAATCGAGTGTATTTTTTTGTTGGAGGGGGAAAATGGAATTACCCATGCCCGGGAGTCAGACCTCCCTGCCGTGCCATGTCCGGGTCCGTACACATTGAGCGCGGGCATCAGATCGTGTAGTATACGTACTAAAAATAACACCTTGATTGATTTTAATTAACAGTGATCGTTAAGATTTTACTGTGAGTCATGGCCTCTGTATATGATGAAGGCTTTCTACCTGCAATTTGCCTATTTGGACGATATTCAGGTTGATCTATCCAAATGGGTCAGTATGGAGAAGTCAGAAACTATTAGAGATAGCGGAATCTGTTCTTGGGAACCATGGCGTCAATTTTAGGTTTTATAATAATGACATTCAAACTTTTTTTAAACTTTCAAACATAACCGGGAATTGAACCTGGACAATATTCTTTATGTAATCGCGTGTACTATTTGTCCCGATCCTGAAAGTATAAGGACCAAATGTTGCTATGAAATCTTGTATAAACATTAGACTGAAATGCCCACAATTTAGATAATTATCAAAATGTCGGCATTAATATGAATTGGTCATCGTTATGAATCACATCAATCAATCACATTTACAGAAATAAGATAATATCTTATTTTTGGGTTTTTCTTTCTTAATTCGGTATTACTAAAATAATATTAAAAACGTGTTCCTTGTGACTTAAGATTCGCATGATCAATAATAACAACGAAAAACCTTGCAGAATTTATACATAACATTGTTTACAGAGACTTCGACCAGGTTCGATTCCCGGTTATGTATGAGAGATAAAAAAATAATTGAATGCCATTATTATTAAATGTAAAATCGAAGCCATGGTTCCTAAGAACAGATGTCGCTATCTCTCATAGTTTCTGACTACTCCCTACTGACCCATTTGGATTTATCACCCTATATATATATATGTGTACGGTGTATATGGGAAGAGTTTGCCTGCTTTCCCGATTTTACGAGCGGCCGTCAGCCCACAGTCAAAGGGCATGGTAGCGCCATGTAATCGAGCCTTCACCTATTTGTTTGCGACGGCACCGTTTCCCACGAAACAGGTTATCCTAGTGTGGATCTAGAAGCGTATTCCCCCGTAAAAAAATGTTTATGTTTACCTGTCTTTAGGTCGGTCACGAGACCATCGAGTCTTCCGACGACGCTATTCTGCGCCAGGACATGCCGGGCGCCCTGCACCGAGTTGAGACTGCCGCCACGCTGCTGCAGCAGGCTTCTCATATGCTGAGGGATGACCCCTACTCTGGACCTGCTAGGTAAGCTCGCTCATTCTACTTATTGAGCCTCTCCTCTACCGGCGGTTGCCTGGGCTGGTACCCCCAGTTCCGAATCACCCTGTTTGCTTTTCGTCAGGTGAGCTCATAAGAATCTTATAAGCTAATAGGTTTTGGCAAGACAATGTTTGATAGACTGATAGCAGACGGATTAGGTTAGTAACTTAGTGGTGGCCAAGAGGAGGCCAAAGATCTTTCGGCAGACCATTTGCCTTTGGAAACTGGACGCTTAAAGTGTAGTTGACGTTTTGGTTGGATTATGGTCTTTTAGAAATGAATGCATCAGAACTGCAAAAAGTGAACTTCTGGTCCACAATTTTCCACCGTGAAGCAACGATTGAAAAAATATGAATGCAAGTCTTTATTCTATTTCAACTAGACACTCGGCCACTAATATCTACGGAGCCTGTTTAGGCCAAGGCTGGTCTTCTACAGAAGAGCTCTCCTTGGCTTTCGGTACTAACCACCACCGGTCGAGTGATTTCTTTGCTCAGAACTTCTTTGGGTGGTGAGTCAGGTAGCATTCGCGATGCATGCGTTGTGACTAGTAGGTGTGGTATCTGAGTGATGTTTTTATCGTTACATCCTACGAATTACTCTTGATTCGTAACCATTAGACCACATTCGCTCCCTGCTCTTCTTTACCACGCTATCCACTGCGGTCCGGAGCCTCCCGCATCCAAGTGTTACCATTAAGAGACGGGAGTTTTTGTCATTTTCTTCATCTATTGTGTAGAAGCATTTGTTGGAGTATTCATAGGATTGGTAGGTATATTCATAGCAGTCGTAGCGTGCCCGACCAGGCCCATAACGCTGATTCCCCTTTAGTATTCTCGTGATCATCAAAGGATGTAATCATTGCCATTTATAGATATGATGGTCTTGCATGAACCACACTGTTTCTTGCCTAGTGAATTATCAAAAGCCTTTTAGCGGACTTTATTATCGAAATCTCAATAGCTTTCATCACCGGATGTTCTGATTGCCCTTCCGATGTTACGGGGTTAAATCATTTTACATTACCAATTAAATTTTTGTATCAACGATAAACTAGCAACACAACTACATTCACATCTATTATTATTCATTATAATCCAATAGTTATTGGAGTGGAATTCAATTGAATGATTATGCTACAGGAAGAAGCTGATCGAAGGTTCTCGAGGGATTCTGCAAGGCACGTCCGCTTTGCTGCTCTGTTTCGATGAGTCGGAAGTCAGGAAGATCGTCAAGGAGTGCAAAAAGGTACGAATCTCTCCAAAACGGTTCTTGCTGCCAACTCCGCTATTCCACGTCTCTGCAATCTGTTAAACAAATACAGCGATACCTTCGATGTTCACAACGACTCAATGAGCCAACTAAAATGCCTAATACTAACATGACTTTAATAAAAAATATGTACTTATATCATGTTTCAAATAGTCAAAGCTCATTTAATTTAAGTCTGTACTTTAATTTACTCTTAATTGTAATTTGTGTTTTATTATTACTTGGGGTCGGATAAGGACCCAGTGTTTCACTTCATAGCGCACGTGGTGTTTACTTGTAATTGATTTATGTACTCAGCAACCCTGTATACTAGATTAATCAAACGTTATGTAACTAGTGCATAAATTGTTAGTAGACCTAATTAAAATAAATAAAACAAATCTACCTATGTAAGACACCCACCAACTTTAAAGATGGAGGATGGAATAATAAACCAATGTCGGACACTAGTACCCATTTATTACTTTACTATAGCACTCAATTATCCGACACACAATTTATTGTCTTCGGCCACGTCCCCCAGTAGAATGCCCGCGCAACAACCGAAGGAGATACTTGGAACCTACATCCCTTCACGTCCTCCCGGGTAAACTTCATTCAAATACAGTGAAATCTATAAAACACGTGAAATTGGCGAAATTAACCCAGTTGTTAGACCGCTATTCATTATGAAATTGATTGATTATTCAACGTCGGCTATTTTTCCCGCCATTACCGTATGTGACATCGCTGCCGGTGAAACTTTTAATTTTCGAATCGATGATAATTGTCGAATGAATAGGGTCGCGGGTGGTAAGATAAATTGAACTTCGAAACTCTTAGGAAGTTTTACATCACCCTTCTGTCCATCTACCTTTCCGTCCAACCGTATTCAACAGTATACTTTGCTATCATCAGGTACTGGACTACCTATCAGTAGCGGAGGTGATCGACACGATGGAAGACCTCGTTCAGTTCCTGCGAGACATCTCGCCGGCATTGTCACGCGCCGCCAGAGAAGTCGCCTCCAGGTAACTGACATTTGAGCAGTACTGAAGGAATGATGCTGCTATCTGGTTTCCTTGTTAGGCCTTTACCTTACCTTTAGAACCACTGAACCGATTTTAATAAATGGTGTCTAGGAACCACAGCAGTGATGTCTACTACCAATTACAAAAAAACCGCAATAAAATCCTGTATAACCGATCTAGGGTGGCACGGAAAGACACAAATACAGACAGACGCTTAAAATTTACAACAGCCCTCTTTTTTCGTCGGGGTTTAAAAATGGAGATCCCCGCTCCATGTTGCGACGCCTGGGGAAACTGGTCCGGGAGCTTATTCTTGGACGTTCTATATAAACATATACTTGTAGTTTGTAACCGAAGATATTTCTCTTATGCGATGCAGGATCGATTGTCAATTGTTCTGAGATACGTGATGACATCTACTGACAACTTCTGACAACTGATGATTTTTTTGCTTGACATCAGCCTCGTGTGTGGATCACCTGATAGGTGGCGCCACACTACTCCGATCCGGATCAGAGAACCGTTGTAGGGGTTAAGGAATTCATAATTTGATACTGTTGTTGGTTATAATTTTCAAGATGGATTGACATCGGATTCATCTCTGGTCGCATTTTTTTAATCATCTCCGTCATCGTTATTAAAGAGTACGTCCAATACCGTACACTTACAACCATCATCCCACCCCGCAGGGCCGCCGAGCTGACGCATCCGCCGCATGCCAACACATTGACAGCCTGCCTCGAACAAGTGAAGCAGCTGGCGCCGCCGCTCATCTGTGCCATGAAGATCTACATCCACATACTCACCGAGGGTAAGTCTATCAACCCAACTGGGTGTAAATAGATTTTGAAAAAGTACTGTCACTAGCGCCATCTCTTGCCTTCTCGCTGTAAAAGTTCAATTGGTAGCGCCATCTCTTGGTTGCCCGATGACAAAGTTTGATTGCCAGCACCATATCTTGGCTGCTCGCGTCAAATCCAAAATTACTGTCTGCCTGGAACATGTTCAAAAGACATAAGACATAATTTATTGGTAATATACATTACATGGCAAAGGTTCTTGCCTGACAGTGATAAACTCAAGATAAATGGATCAACCGCTAGCGCCATCTCTTGGCGGCTGGCGACAAACTTAAGAAAGTTATCTCTTTAATACCAAACAAACCTCCTGGCCAAGAACCCAAGTGGTTTGGCCGGAGAGGCTGTCATTTAGATAACACATTTGAAAAGCCTACAAAATTTCTTCGTATAAGCACCTACCTAAAACATTCGTATGTTATGTCAACAGGCGGCAAAGGCATGGAGGATGCGGCTGAGAACAGAAACTATCTTGCGCAGCGCATGGCCGATGAAATCCATGAGATCATTCGGTAAGCATCATTTACAGTATTATCAATTTTGTACTTACTACCACAAACAATCAGGCGACTTCGACTACACTAACGCCATCTGTTTTGTTTACCCCTCTGATGACGGTTTGCGATCTAAAGTCATTTAGTGATGTGTGTGTCTTGGAGTTTTCCAGAAATATATTTTTCTGTGTGTTTTAAGTATGTTACCTAGCTATAGTGGGCGCAACTGTGCTTCAGCCCTCCCTTATGGGAAAAACCGCGAAGTAATGTTTTTTTGTACCTGTGATCATGTATTATATTTTAATGCAGGGTGCTCCAACTAACCTCATACATCGAAGACGGAGGAGAGAAGGACAACATCGCGGTCCTGAAGGCTCTGCAGAGCCAGATACATAGCAAGATCGGCGCTGCGCATGAGTTCCTTAATGTAAGACATATTTTAGGGTTCCTTATTCATAAATATTTACATACAGGCACATATATTGCTTCTGGCCCCACACAATGATACCCTGTGTTGTGGGAACGAAACAGCGACGTCACAGACATATAAAAATATAAACATCCAAGACCTAGGATTATCTTTTTCTTTATCCCCGGCCGGGGATAGAACCCGGGACCTCTCGCATGGTAGGCAGAGCCTCAAGCGCAGCGCCACAGAGATCGTCGTTCAAGGGTTAAACTTTTACCTTACGATTAAAACCATATGACCACTCAGACAAATGCAAGGCCGAAGGCCGCGCCACATGCTAAAACCAACTAATAAATATATCATGCGAGAACAATAAACAAGTTAACAACCACATTTAAAAAAGGTGCGAGACTCTATGAAAAGCTATGCGATTGCATACTGTAGGTCTTTTACAAATGCCACTGAAATACGAGGCCGAATGCCGAGCCATACGCAACAAAACCCAGAGTGCAATACCGAAAGCCGAGCCATTTGTTACTTCCTTCTAAATAATTGTTGTTTACCAGGACCCATCCGCTTTGCGCAACTCTGTTGGCGAGCGCGCGCTGCGCTCCGTGCTGACGTCAGCGCAGCGCTCCGCCGAGCACCTGCCGCCAGCCGTGGCCGACGCGCTGCGCAGGACTGTCAGGTATTTGTGACGTCGCAACTCTGTTGGCGTGCGCGCTCCGTGCTGACGTCAGCGGCCGACGCGCTTCGCAGTACTATCTGGTATTTGTGACGTCGCAAGCCTGTTGGCGGGCGCGCTCCGTGCTGACGTCAGCGGGCGACGCGCTGCGCAGGAATGTCAGATATTTGTGACGTCAGCAACTCTGTTGGCGAGCGCGCTCCGTGCTGACGTCAGGACTGTGCATGGTACATCATCCATCGCAGGACATAACACCAACCAATCACACAATAGAATACTCTTTCCAATGAACAAGAAAACTGACAAATTCGTTCCACGTAACAGTGTTTTTTTAAAACCAGAGAGTTTCGTTCATCTGATGTTACAAATGATTCACAGAATATGTAAAACAAGTTTAGGCAAAGAGTTTTGTCAATCATAGAAATGAATAGTCCATTTGTTTTAGTAATATTCTCCATAAGAAGACCACCGCCCGCAAAGGCCATTCAATGAATGCCACAGTTCTCGATATAAGCGATTCCTCATATCTCCGATGATGTGATCCTCAGATATCCGATGATGTGACCCTCATGTGTCCATCAGATATCCGATGCTATGACCCTCAGATATCCGATGATGTGACCCTCAAATATCCAATGCTATGACCCTCAGATGTCTGATGATGTGACCCTCAGATATCCGATTATGTGACCCTCAGATATCCGATGATGTGACCCTCAGATATCTGATGATGTGACCCTCAGATATCCGATTATGTGACCCTCAGATATCCGATGATGTGACCCTCAGATATCTGATGATGTGACCCTCAGATATCCGATTATGTGACCTTAGATATCCGATGCTATGACCCTCAGATATCCGATGAAGTGACCCTCAGATATCCGATGATGTGACCGTCAGATATCCGATGATGTGAGCCTCAGATATCCGGTGATGTGACCCTCAGATATCGGATAATGTGACCCTCAGATATCCGATGATGTGAACCTCAGATATCCGATGATGTGGCCCTCAGATATCCGATGATGTGACCCTCAGATATCCGATGATGTGAATCTCAGATATCCGATGATGTGACCCTCAGATATCCGATGGTGTGATCCTCAGATATCCGATGATGTGACCCTCAGATATCCGATGATGTGACCCTCAGATATCCGATGATGTGACCCTCAGATATCCGATGATGTGACCCTCAGATATCCGATGATGTGACCCTCAGATATCCGATGATGTGAATCATTTTCTGAGTATGGTATAGACTCAGGGTCATTCATCGGATCGGATATCCTGAGGAATCGCCTGAATATGGCGTGTGAATAAGAGATATGTTACAAAAAAAGCAGAAATAAGCATTAATTAGCACCAAAACAAAATAATAGAATGGAATAATATTATAGCGTGTTAATAAGCTAATCCTTTTCGATATTTTATCAGATCTGGTGGCAACAACGCTGATCAGCTCTGCGACGAGAGACAATATGGACGCGGTAGAGACTCTAAGGTATGAATATATTTTTAGATTTTGTAGATATTTATAATAATAATAATAATACCTTGGACACCATTTACACACATTGATCTAGCCCCAAACTAGGATTCCCTGTATCTTGGGTACTAGACAACGATACACATACTTAAATAGAGAAATATCATACTTAGATAGATAAACAACCATGACTAGGGTACAAACATCCGTTATCATCAAACAAACATTTGCCCCCACCGGGACTCGAACCCGAGACCCTTGGTTTCGTAGGCAGCATCACTGCCGACTCGGCCATTCGGGTCGTCAAATTTCGATTTTTACAATGAATATTATCAATCAAGCAATCAATCAAAGGTAGGGTGTTATGTAGATTTATAGGAAATCAACTATATTTTGATGCTTGAAAATTACAGTTAAAGATAAACAGATCCTGCCATACATAGGGGCGAAAATATATTGAACTATAAAGGGAAAGAAAGAAAAAAGCAAAAGTAATCATAAAATGAAGTTAAAATAGATTAATGTCAAAATGATAAAATAATAAGTTATCTAGTTTCAGATTCAATCACCTATCTACAGTAATCATAAATTTCAACAACATCGTTTTGAACCAAAACGGAACAACCCGTCTTACTTATTGGTTTATGAGCGCCATTCTACTAGCAATATTCTAATTGATGGTAAATTAATATTTAAAAATTAAATTTTACAGTTAAATATAGCGATAATAATTTACATATAGTCAAAGAATTTACTTTGTCTCCTGAAACACTAACTCGTACCACCAGGATCGAATCATAGTTATTCATAATGTAATGTAAATGTCAGCTAATTAATGTCACCTTGTATTTCCAGGCGCTGGGTCTATCTGGCGACCTCCGATCACAACTGAACGAGCTGGACAGTATAGTGAACGACGGCGTGCGCGCAGCGGAACAGCAGGGCGGACGCACTATGCAGGCTAGGTAACTACCCGTTATAATACACTCTCTATCTCTTTTTATCTTTCTCTCTATCTCTCTCTCTCTCTCTCTTAGGGACACAGATTTAGAGCTTTAGAGCAAATTGCAGTGGGGATCCCACATATAAAAATTAGCTGGTAAATTAAGTTCTGCGGCTTACGCTGTTAGGAACATTAGACAAAACACCGATGTGGCTAAATGTAGGCTAGTATATTTTAATTACTTTCATGTCCTATAGTATCTTGTTGTGGGGGAAAGCAGCGGATATTCAAACTATTTTCATTTTACAGAAAAGAGCTATTCGAGCAATTTATAATTAAAAACGCACAGACTCCATAAGAGAGTTTTTTAAAGAAATTGACATACTAACTGTAGCTAGTCAATTTATTTTCGAAAATATAATTTATGTACGCAAGAACCCTACAAAATTTCCCAAACTTAGCGATAGCTGTAATGTTATCCTAAGAAATTATCACAGACTACTTGCGCCCCGGTTTAGACTCGCGAAGGTTAGTAATTCTTTCAAGGGTCAATGCATTCTCTACTACAACAAGATACCTCTGGAGATATTGAAATTGACTTTTGAGCAATTTCAAAACCATGTTAAAGCGACTTTGTCGAAAAAGGGATATTAAAATGTTCAAGATTACTTAAATGATGGGACTGTATGGGGTTAATCTGGCTCAACACAGACCTTGCAGTTAATAATTTTGTAATTATTTATTCCTGCTTATTAATTATGATAATGATAATATAAATATATTTTGTATTAGTTAAGCACAAGCCATTTTTAAAAAGAGATCTAAAAATCAATGTGGGAGTTTCTACGCCCCTTCTTCTCCCACAGTGGTCCAATGTAGAGAAGTGGCAAAAAATAACGATTGCTAAGTATATGTAAATATCTACAGTAATAAAGACATTTGGAATTTGGGATTTAGCTAAAGCAGAGAGGACGCACTAGTTAGGCCTGGTGACTGTACAGCAGTATTACTTATTGAAGCCCTTTTTGTGGTGATGGGCTGGCCCTAAATCATGTAATAATATATCGGACTGTAAAGGGAAAGAAAGAAAACGAAATCAAACCAAACATATCAGGAGAAACATTGAAATCAATAAGATGAATTGACATAATTAAATGCGAAATTATTTAATTGTCCTCTGTGACGCAGCGGCCAAAGTTCAACCTCATAAAAGAGAGCTATTGGATATATAATGTGCGACGTCGCCGTTTCTGGTTTCCAAGTTTCCTAATGCAGTGCCAGGTCTAATGTCAGTGTTTGTATACAGATGATTGCCCTATTTCGACATTTTATGTGTTTTTAATAAATTGTATTTAAAATTTTGGTATGCCGTGATACAGCAAATAAACGAATGAAATGAAATTGTAAATGTTTATGTTGATGTTCTGTGTTCATCAGACTGGAGACGGCCCACAAGTGGCTGCTTCACCCCTCCGCGGACCCCGCGACCCGCGTCGAGGGTCAGAAGGCGATCAACAGCATCGTAGCGCAGGGACAGAGGGTACGTGATCCATTGCAAATGTGGCATCTGTCAAAAATAAAGATGTCTTTAAAAAATAATGATACCCGTCAAAAATAATGACACCCGTCAAAAATAATGACACCTGACAAATATAATGACACCAGTCTAAACAATGGCACCTATCAAAAATAATGACACTTGTAAAAATAGTGACACCTGTCAAAAATTAATGGTAACAGTAAAAAACAATGAAACTAGTTGAATAATCTCCAAATAGGGATTATGTTGTGGTATTGTGTCGTTTTGTCACTTTAACTGGGAAAAAGCTGAAGTATTATTATCATGGTTCGTTAGGCCATTAAGTAAAGTCTCCCACTTGCAGATCGCGGACGGCCTCCAAGGCCGCGAGAAGGCCGAGATTCTACAGCTATGCTCAGAAGTACAACGCTTGTCCGACAAGCTAGCCGACCTCTGCATGCAGGGCAAGGGCGACTCAGAGGAAGCTAGGGCTATTACTAGGTAAGTTCATTGTGTGGACATTAGAAGGCGCTACTGGGCTGAAATGTAAATTTCATACAAACCTGCATCGCGCAAGCGAAGGTTTTCTGTTTTGACCTGGAAATGTTAGTGTTGATTTGTTGCTTGTTAACCCTATTCGGGGGACTCGCACGTTTTTCACGAAGTTTAAAGGCTCCCCCACTTTATTATTGCACATTGTATCCCATAGAAATTATTGGGGTATAATGAAGCAAAAGTACACAAGGAAAAAAGGGATCAATCTCAGCACAGCTTGCAGCGCTGGTTTTCAAACCGTCCCTGACTAAAATTAAGTAAATTAACTATATATTCAAACTAAAAAAAAAACAAAGACAATTGAAACAATATTTCAATTAAAATAAAGCAGAAACGTAGAATTCAAGTAAAAAAATCATTAAGTATAAAAACAAAATATAAAATGTATGCAAACCTGAAAACATATGTAGCGAATGATTATTAGAGTAACAATCGAAGGGAACAGACATGTGAAAAATAGATAAATATTGAGCAGAATCTTTAATCTTTTTCTCCGTAACGACCTTACGAAGTTTCATTTTGAATGTTTGACCCGATAATTTTGCTACTCAGGGTAGGGCAAGTCGTTCCAGATATTTTGCTACTCAGGGGAGGAAGCAAGTCGTTCCAGATATTTTGCTACTCAGGGGAGGGGGCAAGTTGTTCCAGATATTTTGCTACTCAGGGGAGGGGGCAAGTCGTTCCAGATATTTTGCTACTCAGGGGAGGTGGCAAGTCGTTCTAGATATTTTGCTACGCAGGGGAGGGAGCAAGTCGTTCCAGATATTTTGCTACTCAGGGGAGGGGGCAAGTCGTTCCAGATATTTTGCTACTCAGGGGAGGGAGCAAGTCGTTCCAGATATTTTGCTACTCAGGGGAGGGGGCAAGTCGTTCCAGATATTTTGCTACTCAGGGGAGGGGGCAAGTCGTTCCAGATATTTTGCTACTCAGGGGAGGGGGCTAGTCGTTCCAGATATTTTGCTACGCAGGGGAGGTGGCAAGTCGTTCCAGATATTTTGCTACGCAGGGGAGGTGGCAAGTCGATCCAGATATTTTGCTACTCAGGGGAGGTGGCAAGTCGTTCCAGATATTTTGCTACGCAGGGGAGGGGGCAAGTCGTTCCAGATTTTTATGCAGCGTATTTGAAACTTCCCTTAAAGCCAGCCCTCCTGTGCTTCGGTATTACGAACTTGTTCTGCGCTAAACCTCGAGTAAACATTTGATGGCAATCTTTCACTGATGTGAGCTTCGCCCATATATACGCTGGGGTTGCTGTTCATCACTTTAAAAACTAGATAAGCCAAGTGTAGTTTTCGACGTGCAGACATCTTAAGAGAGCACTTGTCATTGAGAATTGGTGTTATAATAATAATTTTTACCAGGCGTGGAAAATACACCGTCATTCGACGAGCCCTCACCTAAGATTCCCCGTATAGTAGTACTGGAAACCCCTATAAAGAAGCCACAATTAAGAAAGAAATAGTAGTTTATGTGACTGATACATAATGGAGGGCATTAAAACTCGAGAGTGGGTTTATGAAACGAACCGATGACGAGTTTTATAATAATTAAACTCGTCTGTGACATTGCTGAGTCAGGGCCATTTCACTGTCGCGGTACAGTCACAATACCACATAGTTATCCTTACCGTACCTTAATGTTTGCTTGTATAATTTTATTATTTATTGATTGTTTTATTTAACTTCTGTGTTGTTTTCTTTTTGTAGATTTGTCTTCTTAAAGTTTGAGTTATAATTATGTATTTGTGCGTGTACCATGTTGCAATGAATAAATTAATTTATCTATCTATCTATCTATTATCCACAGACAACTGACGGATAAGCTTCACGAGCTGAAGCAAGCGATGGAGCGTGCAGTAGTCAACCGGGTGGTAGAGGACTTCATAGACGTGGCCGCGCCGCTGCGGCACTTCGTAGACGCTGTTAACACGCCGGAAGGTAAAAATCTTAATCTTTTTCTATCTAGGCGTAATCCTCGTCACTTGAATGCATTAGCCTACCCCTTTTTTGACGTAATTTGTTTTTCATATTCTTTATTTTTCCTTTCATAATGCTCCTCTTTTGTGTTCTTATGTTTTTTTTGCATTCCGGTATTATTCGCTGCACTTATGAATTCCTTCAAGTTTCAAAGAATAAATTCAGAGACGTTGACAAGATGATCTCTGTCTATGGCCATAATTTTAAACTGCGCATTTTCCCTATTTCCCGGGATTCACTTAAATTCTCTACTATAGGTGATTTTAATTTGAGGACTAATAGTGCCTTTATTGTCATTACGCTGAAAATTAAAAATATTGTTGTGTCTTCCTTTGTTAATTGTTCTCAGCTGATCTGGCCAATGTACTGAGGGAAATTCATTCATATAGTCTGTCCATCCAGGCACGATAGGTCGCGAGCCCAACTTCCACGATAAGGCGGCCGCTCTCCGCGCCTTCAGCGAGCGCGCCGCCGCCACCGCGCGATTGGCCGGGGCCGCTCAGCACAACAAGAGACTTGCTGATCAACTGGCGCACTGTGCACAACAGGTACCGCTGTACTCCATATTATTCAACTTTACTGAGTCGAACTAGGCTTCACTGTGCTGAACAAGGCTTCTGAGCTGAAATAGGCTTCTGAGCTGAGCTAGGCTTCTGAAATGAACTAAACTTCTCTGAGCTGTACTGGACTTCTCTGAGCTGTACTAGACTTCTCTGAGCTGTACTAGACTTCACTGAGCTGAACTAGACTTCTCTGAGCTGAACTAGGCTTCTCTGAACTGAACTAGGCTTCATTGGGCTGAACTAGGCTTCACTGAGCTGAACTAGACTTCTCTGAGCTGTACTAGTTTTCACTGAGCTGAACTAGAGTTCTCTGAGCTGAACTAGGCTTCATTGAGCTGGACTAGACTTCACTGAGCTGAACTAGACTTCTCTGAGCTGAACTAGGCTTCACTGAGCTGGACTAGACTTCTCTGAGCTGACCTAGGCTTCACTGTGCTGAGCTAGACTTCTCTGAGCTGTACCAGACTTCACTGTGCTGAACTAGGCTTCTCTGAGCTGAACTAGGCTTCATTGAGCTGGACTAGACTTCTCTGAGCTGAACTAGACTTCTCTGAGCTGAACTAGACTTCTCTGAGCTGAACTAGCCTTCACTTTGCTGAACTAGGCTTCACTGAGCTGAACTAGGCATCAATGAGCTGAACAAGACTTTACGCGCCACCGCGCGATTGGTCGGGGCCGCGCAGCACAAAAAGAGACTGGCTGATCAATGTGCACAACTTAACAAAACTGAACTGCGCTGAACTAAGCTGTATTGAGCTGAGTTGACCTGAACTAAGCTGAATTGACCTAAAAGGGCCTCAAGTGACTCTGAACTGACCTGACACATCATCTATGTTACAAAGTGTTACATCAAAGTTATCTTCTTTAGCTGGCAACGTACACCCACCCATAAATAACACACCAATATGATTCTTTCTAGGTGGAGAGGTTGACACCGCAACTGATCGCGGCTGGAAAGATCCGCCTCAATTATCCTGAAAGCAAGGTGAGTACGACAATCTATACCTCTGTGGCGATGCGATACGAGGCTCTACCTCCCAAGCGAGAGCTCTCGGGTTCGAATCCCGTCTGAGGAGGAAAAAAATAATTCCCGGGGTCTTGGATGTTTATATGTGTGTGACGTCGCTGTTTCTGGTTTCCACGACCCAGGGTATCCTAGTGTGGGGTCAGACGCAATGTATGTGTGTATAAGTTTCTTTGACGACTCCCATCGACAATGTGCTACAATGTAGTACTTTTTGTTTTAATCCGAGAAGGTTATCCATCCTTAAGCTTGGTCCGTAGCCAAGTTCAAAGATTTTTATTCAAACAACCCACTTGCACATCATAAAAAGCTCATCTATGCACGATTATCTTACAATGTTCAATACAAAAGTAACTAACTAACGCACTAAACTGGCAGCAAGAATAGCTCTAGAACTCTTTTTTGTAGTTAGTTTAGTTGTGAAGTCTCTGGCATCCGTTCGAGTGTATTCATTATTATTTTTATCAACTGTGTTCCAGGTAGCTGAAGAGCACTTCAACAACCTAAAGGGCCAGTATGCAGAAGCAGTGTTGCGGGCACGTGACCTGTGCGACCAGGCCGTCGACCCGCTCGACTTCGTGCGCACCGCCGGTGAGACAGAGAGTTGTAGAAGTACCAGTAGCTAGACATAGATGGCGTTGCGTTGATATATATACCGAATAAACGGGGAATTTAAAACACTCATAAGATAAAGGGCGTAGGAAGAGCTTAACCATTACCATTTGAAGACCCTTATACAATTAGCTTACTTGGAACGTCAATGAACACGATTTGAAATTTCTGGTTTGAAGGAGAGCGAAGAGACAATAAGTTGTTAAACTACAATAAGCTAAGTATAAATGGCGTTAGAGTGGATAATAGTATCAACCGTGCGTAAGAATCATTAGTAAGACAGGGAGCGTGGGGATGCCTCATAAGAAAACTTGAAGGGCCAGTACGCAGAAGCAGTGTTACGGGCACGTGACCTGTGCGACCAGGCGGTCGACCCACTCGACTTCGTGCGCACCGCCGGTGAGACAGAGGGCGCTAGGAGTCGCAAATCTTTGTAGTAGTACGAGTAGCTAGACATGGATGGCGTTAGTAATCTATCGAACGGATGGTGAATTGGGGTCACTCTTAAGATATAGGGCGTTAGGAGCAGCAAGTCGCTAAAGAAGTAAAAGAGATTTTACATACATGACGTCAGCCTCAATAGTAAGCTGAAGAACACCGCCCTCGATTTTATGCGCACTTCCTGTAGGTTCACATCACCCGTCAGAGCGCGAAATGATCGCAACTGCTTGAAGAAGTACAAGAGGCTAGTCATAGATGGCGCTGGCGTCGATAAAGCATAGATTACCGATGAAGACTATCACACATCGCAGAAGCGGTATTCCTAAAGACTGAAAACTGAAGTTTTAGCCATATGTAGCAGTTTTAATATGCTCTATACATCATTGGCAGCTTTTTTCCGCCCACTGCTGGGTATAAGCCTCCTCCAATTTGTGCCAACCTCTCTGGTCCTGTGCCAGACGAATCCAGGTATTCCCCGCGATGTTAGTAATATCGTCGACCCATTTGGCTGCCGGCCGACCCACGCTCCTTCTTCCTTCCTTTGGCCACCACTCGGTCAGGGATCTACTCCACCTGCCATCACCTCGCCTTGCCAAATGCCCTGCCCACTTAAACTTGAGTCTAGTGATATAGTCTTGGACTTTCGTCCGTCGACGTATCTACGTTTCGGACTCGATCTAGGAGTGTGATGCCTAGCATGGAACGCTCCATGGCTCTTTGGGCTACTCTCATTCGTTTCACCGTTTCCTTTGTGAGCGTCCATGTTTCGGCACCGTACGTCATGGTAGGCAGGACGCATTGGTCGAATAGTTTGGTTTTCAGGCATTGCGGCATCTTTCGATCCCTGAATATTCTCTCGAGTTTCTTGAATGCCGCCCATCCAAGTTGAACTCTCCTGGAGACCTCCTTCGCCTGGTGCTCTCTACCAAAAGATAGAATGTGTCCAAGATAGACACAATGATCATCCACCTCTAGCGTCTCATTTCCGACAGTGATGTTGGACAATGAGCCGTCAGAGATGTTTGTCATAACCTTAGTCTTGGACATATTCATCTTCAGGCCAACTTTAAGAGAAGCACTATAAAGATCTTGAAGCATGCTTTGGAGGTCGCCAGGGTTGTCGGCGAACAGGATTATATCGTCGGCGAAGCGGAGGTGCGTCAGGAATGCACCATTGATGTTTATGCTTTGCTGGTCCCATGTAAGCGTCTTTACTATATCTTCTAAGACAGCTGTAAAGAGCTTAGGGGATATGGTGTCTCCCTGGCGCACCCCTCGTTCGATGCTAATGCGGTTCGTCAGCTTGTGAATCCGCACTTGCATCGTTGCCGACATGTAAAGCTCCCGGAGGACATCCAC
This sequence comes from Argyresthia goedartella, assembly GCA_949825045.1. Taxonomy (NCBI): domain Eukaryota; kingdom Metazoa; phylum Arthropoda; class Insecta; order Lepidoptera; family Argyresthiidae; genus Argyresthia; species Argyresthia goedartella. The sequence continues at coordinate 23,518,042 of OX463834.1, forward strand.
GTATCGGGCGTTGATCTGGCAACGATGTAGTGCATGGAAGACTGCTGCTGCGAGTGTTCGACACTGTCGAAAGCCTTCTCATAATCGATGAAGGCGAAACACAGGGGTCGATTCCATTCCTGTGATTTCTCCATCAGCTGCTTCACAGTGTGGATGTGATCGATAGTGGAGTATCCGCTCCGGAACCCTGCCTGTTCGATGGGTTGGCATTAGTCGAGTTGGCGGGTGATCCTATGGCACAGCTCTTTGGTAAAGATCTTGTAGATCTGCGGGAGGAGGCTTATCGGGCGATAGTTTCCCAGTTTGGTTGTATCCCCTTTCTTGTGCAGTATGGTCACTACCGCATTCTTCCAGGGTTCGGGTGAAACTCCGCCATGAAGTACCTTATTGAAGAGTTCTACAAGGACCTCAAGTACATGGTCACCACCGGCTATCAGAAGCTCAACCGTTACACCGTCTCCGCCGGGAGATTTATCCTTTTTCATTTGCCTCATGGCCCATTCTATTTCAGAGTGTAGAATGGGAGGCAGGATTTGCTCACTTCGGCATTCGGTCTGGATCTGGGGTCGCCGTCTGTGGTGATCGGCTCCGTTGCACTAGATCTGTACAGTTCCGTGTAGAACTCCTCAACTATGGCCTCTATGCTCTACACATATTTTAATAATGATTTACCATGACTTTTTCAGGTGAACTGATGCAAAAACACACATACTTGTGCGAGGATGCAATTCGAAACAACGACTCACAGAAGATGGTTGACAACACTTCTGCCATCGCCAGGTAAGATTCGCTTTCCAGGATCCTCAACATTCATAAGCCTTCTTATTTGCCCCTTCACTTACAAATCGCCAACTTGGTCTTTATAGGACCTTCTTTGGCCTCCCCGCCCGACGGCTTCATTCAATCCCGCTGTATTAATCTGTATAAAAATGGGCAGTTAATGTATTCAAATGAACTCTGTACGTTTTTCGCCGAGCATTTATACTTAGTTTGATCTCTTGCCCCGCCGCGTGTCGCAGGCTCGCGAACCGCGTGCTGCTGGTGGGCGGAGCGGAGAAGGACAACACAGAGGACCCGGAGTTCGCGCGCGCCCTGCAGCAGGCGCAACAACGATTGCAGGTATATTCAAGCCCTTCGTACAGGCCCCGTCAGGTTTCTTGGGGTTTGAGCGATGCGGCACCTCCATCATGTGGCATTCAGACAAAACATAATTTTACACTCTATTATATATACGATATATATATAAACGAACCGAATGGCCTACTCGGCAGTGACCCTGCCTACGAAGCCTAGAGTCCCGGGTTCGAGTACCGGTGGGGGCAAATATTTGTTTGATGAGAACGGATGTTTGTACCCTAGTCATGGTTGTTTACCTATCTAAGTAGGTATAATATTTATCTATATAAGTATGTGTATCCTAGATCAATGTGTGTTAATAGTGTCCAAGGTATTATTATTATATTATTATTAATATTTTATACTAAACTAGACGGAGTCTCCTCGCTCCGCCCCTCGTTTCGGTTCCAGGTTGAATAATTAATCATCATAAAGTTGTGACCTTACAAACCTAATTTTGGTATCCGCACAGAAAGTGACCCATACGGTTCTGCGAAACTACGTGGGGGCACAACATTTGCTGAACATTCAACATATGTGGGAGTCAACACGTATGTTATTTGTTCAAAAATATATATTTGTGGCCTTTCGCTTGCAGACGGCCATCCCGCCGGCGGTGCGCCGCGCGAAAGCCGTCGCCCTCGGTGACGCCGCGCAGGCGCCAGACTGGCGCGCCGCCAACAGCGAGGTCATTGCATACATCATACCGACGCTTTTATATTCCGAGTCCGCAACCAACGACATCTATTGGAAAAGGCTAAACTTTTCATGCAAAAGATTCTAGGATGTTTGTTTTCGTTTTTCCTATTTTCATTTTACCTAAACCTCCTTCGGATTGAGGCGAATAAAACAAAATAGGAATAATTGAACTTGTTGATTTTTGAGTTTTGGCGAGATTTTTATATTCAAGGAGATCTCATCTCGTATGAATTAATTTGTATTTTGCAGAGCATAGCAAACATATTTGGCGTATGAGTGACATATTTTGTATGTGATATATGACGGTCAAAAGGTTAAAATCATGCCTAACCGCCGTAATCAGAGTCGTTGTTCATTAAGAATGACTTTTGTAAAGAATTTGCGACTCTGAGAGAGTATTGAATAATTGGCCAAACATGGGCTATACTGGGTCTCTGCCACCCCGTATGAGAAAGGGCGCGACTATGTATTTGTTAGTTTTGTTTTGAAAATTGTACCGAGCTCTGTGTACAGATAATCCGCGCGGCCAGGGACGTGGAGGGAGCCCTCGCCGCACACTACGCACCGCCGCCCCCGCCGCCCGCCCTGCCCGAGCAGCTCGCGCGCATGCACGTCGGAGGTACGCACACCAACACACACACACACACACACACACGCGCGCGGTCTCTGCGGCGTCACAAGCGAGAGGTCCCGGGGTCGGAGCCCGGCCGCATATTCGTAAACGCCCGACGGGTTAGCCATTCGGGAAATTTCGGCTGCCGCTCGGGGTACAAAAGGCACTTCAGGGTCTTGTAAACAACGCGTTAGTTTGACGCGTCTGCTGTTTACGAAGCAAATGTTATTTTTATTTTCATTCGATTCGCTCCGCTCCGATACCCTACGCTGCGGGTTTGCTTTTTCTAAGTTCCAACCTTACATAAAACCCAATTAAAATTTTTGCTACAATAACCTACCCTATTCAAATTTCGCTTTTTCCGTTACACGAAACTTCAAACTCTTATAAAAATTTACCACGCGTTCAAAAAGCGCACTTCGGGGTCTTGTAAACAGCTGACGCGTTAGTCCGATACATCTACTATTTACGAAGAAACTTCAGGCGGTAAAGCGTCGGGTATTTACGAATATGCGTCCCTGGAGGACTGGACTGGAGAGGAGAGAAACAAATCCGCGGGTCTTGGATGTTTGTATGTTTGTGACGTCGCTGTTTCTGGTTCCCACGACACAAGGTATCCTAGTGTGGGGCCAGAAGTAATGTACACTGCAGGTGGCGAGACCTGAGTAATGGGATGATGTGGGTGCACATGCCCGGCCAATGGGCTACTTGACAAGAGTACACTACATTGATGCTACTTATATATGTCGCAGTTAGTTGGTTAAATCAGACACTTAACTAACACCCTAGACCGTCAATTAAAGACTGACGTTTAACCAAGTCGCTAAACTTCCGTCAGACAAGTGAGTGAACGAAACGTTTATCGAGTTGCCTAAACGTTCCTAGGCAACAAGACATATGTATACAATATAAATACACTTCAGTACACATAAAAATATTTTATTTTATGATGTTTTAAGTTTATTTTTTTGTTATTTCATGTTCAACCTAAAACGAAGGATAAAGGGGGCTTCGGTTCGCTCACCCCCTTAACCCTTCACCTAAGCTACCGAAATGTTTTGCCCTGATATAAGCTATAAAAATCACTAGTGAAAAGAGACTGAAAGTAATCAGCTGTTGTCGTGACGCCATCTTGTTTTACACTATTTAACCAACACGCATGCTTTCGGTAAGACAGATTGTTAAACGTTTTCGACGATGCTTTATTTAAATGAAAATGCTAGTGACTTGGTTAAACGTCGGTCTTTAATTAACGGACTAGGGTGTTAGTTAAGTGTCTGATTTAACCAACTAACTGCGACATAGACACGTCTCACACTTCATCGGAGTCTTATAAGGATGCTAGCAACACACAGGTCTCGCCTGCTGCAGTGTACATGCCGGTATTTACTTGTTTAAAAACATATTTGTAACTGCTTTCTCCAAGGTACTTATTGATACTAACACGAAGGAAAAAGGAGGCGAGACTTGTGCCCTCTCTCCGCAGCAAAAGCCCGAAGCGGAACTACGCTACTTTCGATCTTAGACCATATACAGTACTCCAATACTGCTTGTTTACTATTTATGCTTCGGAACGCACCGGTTTTTTGTTGCGCGGATCGACCGCGAGTGATCGGTACATCACTAGCTAGCTGTCACTTGCATAGAAAAAAATGACTAGCTAGCTGTCACTTTGCACATGGTAAAATTGTCGGCGGTCAGGCGTCGGGGCCCTGGCAGAATGTTATTTATAATAATCACGGAACAATCGTCGGGAAATAAGCAGATTTCACGTCATCGTAGTGAGTGCTTCGTGCTGTGAAAGGTTGAAGTGGTTCGGTCACCAATTCGTCGCGTTCGGATAGCGACCCTTGTAGTCGGCAGCATCACGACGGCACCATCAGCGGGCTACGACGCGAGTAAGATTCGACTCCCAACACCCCCCACCCTTGTGTTCCTCATCCCGTACTCCTGCCTCGAATTGAGCTTTCGAATGCCGGTCCAGGGCGTCAAGGTCAGTACTACTTGTGACATTCCACTGAAAAACAACCCTACCAAGATTCCACCCCTTTCGGTTGAGGCGTGGATTTAACACTGCTAATGCGAATAGAAATCTCCACCAGTTGTGGTATTCCCGAAAACACTCGAATCATATAATCGTATGAGCCCTAAACATTGCACTTGCAAATTCTGACTTCATAATTTCTTTATTGCACACAAATCAAGCATAAACAAGAGTTACATAAAAATTGTGTACAAAGGCGAGCTTATCGCTAATAAGAGCCCTCTTCCAGCAAACCAGGTTAACATGGGAAAGGTTGTTTGCTGAGCAGGGGTAGACTTAAATTATATAATTACACTAATAAACTAATAAATACTTACATGCATACTTCCTATAACTCTAAAGGGAGAGGTAATGCTTCTTCACACGACTTTTAAATATATTAAGAGTAGGATTGTCCTTTATGATGCAGGGGGGAGTGCATTCCACTATAGTAGAATGTTTTCGTCTGTGCGAACTCGGTCATAAATCATCGGAATAGATAACAGCTTTAGAGAGGGGCTAACGCGGCGCACGCGCAGGCGCGTTATCGGTAAACAAATGAGTCATCGTCGGTGCACTAACTAAACAAATTACAGACGATCCGAACATACACACACACACACACACACAGTTTCACAGTTACTTATTTCGTCAATGTCCACAAAACAGTGCGGGTCGCCATTGCCCGATCTCCGCGTCCTTTCATCCGACATACCATACGGAATTTCTTTCAACCTTCTTAATTTTATTTTATGACTGAGTTCAAGATTCGCTTGACTTTGACCCTAAGACGTCCGGTAGGCTATATACTATAGCATAACAGTTGTTTCGACTTCTAAAGTGCCGCAATGGAGAGTTTTTACGCAAACAATATTACAACTTAAATATTATAACTTAATATTATAACTTGTTCGAAAGGAATAGGAGTCAATGTCATAGCATAAAAATCTTCGCCACTATTCGGCAAGCGTCGTATATCTATGTACATTGCTTTCGATTGTTTACACATGACATGGACTCCTATTTCTTTCGAAAAAGGTTCAAATAGCAAGTGCAATATTTAGGGCCCGTACCATTATATGATTCGAGTGTTTTCGCCAATACGACAACTGGCGAAGATTTCTATGCGCATTATCAGTTTGGGGCACTCTGTACGATGTTTTTCATAATATTTCGCAGAATACCGCTCTGCCGAACTAGGCAACTCTAGCAGTTGCAGCAGTTATGCCGTAGCGGTGGCTAGGGACGCGACCTTTCCCACATGGAACGGCTTAGGTACCGACCGACATGCACGGCTGCACGCGCGTTCCCTGATTGTGTACCACAGATCACCACAGACAATTACTGTAGCTAGGCAGACGCCGCACATGCGACTACATTATGCATCTATGAACCGCTCATTCGCTCTGTGACTGTTCTAACTGTCAGATGTTTGTTGATATGAAAAAACCGGCCAATTGCGTTTCGGACTTCACACATTTGGGGTTCTGTACCAAATAAAAATGAGCGTAAAAATGAGGGAAAAATAACAGATTTTCAATATATTGGTATTTGTCAGTTAAATATAGGTAATAATAAACATTATCACGAAATTTTAAGTAAAAAAAAAATCTTCTGCATACAATTTTATAAAAAATATGACTGGTAGCTTCTCATTCCTTTGTTTTCCAAATTTTTTTAAAACAAAAAATAAGTATTTGTCTAACCAAGGAGCTCTAAATAACGATTCCCCACGTGTGGGGTGGGACATTTTTTATATCGCACCCCCTTTTATCTTTATGGGAGCCCCCTTAAAACATTTTAAAGTTGGATTTCACTGTAAACATTTGGCTATAAAACCTTTGTGACAGACGGCCGACGGACGGACGGACACGCGAGTGACAGCAACTGGGCTCCATTTGGACCCTTCGGAACGGAACCATAAAAATTGACACGGTTGGTTCAGATACATATTGGGGTGTTTGCAGCGTCTACTTCTATGCATGGTCTTAGTAGTGGACCCATTCCTATGTGAAGGGTGTCATATAGAACGACTACACTCTTTGTTTATTTCCTTAGTTGGCTTGAAGAAATCTCCAAATGTCTAAACTCCCCTGTGCTATGTTGTTGTCTGTATTTTTATCGTGGTATACGGTAAACCATTGTGATTAAACAACTTGCACTCCGCAGACATGACCACTTCGTAGTTCTTTATTGTATTGAGACCAACACAACTAGGCGCATGACAGCTAAGGGTTGGAATAACGGAGGGAACACCGCAACGGTGATTCATACCTTATTGTACGTATTAAGTAAACATGCTATTGACTGGTAGGTACAGGTACGTACGTATACTTATGTATTGTAGAAGGGGTACAGGAGCCGAAACCGCAGTCCTGTCATGCGCCTAGTTGTGTTGGTCTTGTAGTCCAGTGGCCATAAGATAATCAGTTTATATGAAAAACGAATAGCGATAGTGTATCGAATGCCCTGAAGGGCGCAAAATGCCGTATTTGGCAGTCAGTCTCCAAACAAAAACAAGCAACGCTGATAAGTCAAAAACGGCATTTTGCGCCTTTGGGAGCAATCGATACACCATCGCTGTTCGTTTTTCATAAGAGAATCGGGCCCAGATAACGCATTCCCTTGTATGTTTGCGGCAATGGTCTTGATAGGTGTTCTATAGCCGTCTCTTATTAACCTACAAAAATACAATAAGCTGTCTTCCCGTGAGGTTAAATAAATCAAATAATTTGTCGCTGCTTTAAATGCGCAGTCAAATTGAAAATCGAAAATCTGTAGCCTTATTATCATGTAATTCTGACATTTAGGAAATTTATAGAGCTCCGTGGTCTAATGGGTTTCACGCTTGCTTCTCACACAGGAGATGCAGGTTCGATTCCTGACCATGTACTAATGAGATAATTAATTTATCTTAACTACATTATATGGACATTCTAACGGTGATGGAAAACATCGTGAGGAAACCTTCATTACTCCATAGCTGCGGCGATGGGCTAACCCCCTGTCACGCAAAATGGAGTATTGAATAACTGACTCAAAGTGGGCACAATTGTGCCTCTGCCACCCGGTATGGTAAAAGGCGTGACGCTATGTTATGTTAGGAAATTTATTCGCTTTTGAAAATTTTGAAATTTACTAATCAGAACATCGTGAACTGGCAAAGTCGTAATAACAGAGACAGCTCCTTTGAAATGATCGTGAAGTGATTACATATACATTTTGAATCACATGATAAGCTTATTAATTCATTGGCCGATTGATATCAGAAATACATAATTAGACTACTAGTCTATATTCATTTTAGATGCATATATGGAATTTGCGCGTGCTTTAAAGTAGTATTTCGATGAATGGGCCATGTAAAAATAACAAACGTACATTGAGAAAAGCATAGATAATTGTGTTCCTAACTTAATTCCTTTATTGCCATCAAAAAATATTACAGGGTTACTGAAATATCCGTAAAAACATAATGTACTTCAGTTGTCTTCTACGGCGTAGTTTGTTCAAATTCCCTTCGCCGTTAAGATAGTCCATAATGTCATTCGGAACGTAAACAAATATTGGTGTTATAGTTTTTTAGTTTTATAATCGGAAACAACCAGCTTCAAGTAGGATTCAAAACTGTGAGCTAGTGAGCTAGTCACGAGGGGTGTTATTTTAAAAATTATTAAAAAAATAATAAGACTTCCATTACCCGAAATATTCAAATTAGTTTTTTAAAATAGCCTAAAATTTCTCGGAATAAAATAAAAATAGTGCGTATTTTTTTAGGGCAACAAATATAATGATCACCAAAATATTTTTTTCCTACCCAAAATGGATAAATGAACACCAAAAGTTGCAAAAAATATCAGGGCAAAATACTGCGGTAGCTTAGGTGAAGGGTAAAGGGGGTGAGCGAAGCGAAGCGCCCTTTATTCTTCGTGTTAGGTTGAACATGTAAGAACAACAAAAATACTTAAATCATAAACTTAAGTACACAAAACATAAAAAGAAGTTTGGTGATCATTTATCCAAACACAATTTGGTGGACATTTATCCATTCTGGCAGTCATTTCGAATTTATTGGTAGTAAAATAGGTGCGTTTTTGGTAATCGTTTAAACATAAGCCTTTTTTTAGCATGGCCCATTACCATGGTTCATTTAACCCTTTATCTACACAAGTATCATAAACCCTCTTTACTGCGTCTAAAAACCGCACGTTAAGACCAGCATAATGTAAAACTGTTTGGTAAAAACTCCTTTCTTATCTGAAAATTTCTACATTATGACCATAATGTACAAAAATTTGTCAAATGATGACATTCAAATTTCGAACGCCGACGCCCGCCTGCGTGCCGCCCCTAGTTTGTCTGTGAAGTTGGTACTACTGAACAAGCTAAACAACTGCAGAGCAATTATCAATGCCACAATGCCGGTCGAACATGCGGTTCCTGAACACATCAAAGAGAGCTTATGATATGTGTGTAGATAAACTAGTGTATGTAACTGTACATAATTAGGCATTAAAACTCTCGAGTGATATTATTATGAAACTCGCCTTTGGCTCGTTTCATAAACCCACCCTCGAGTATTAATGCCCTCCATTATGTAGCAGTCACATAAACTACTATTATGAGGCATGCCTAATTTTTCATTGGTTTTTGACTTTATTCCCAAGGCTATCACTGTCACTACCTTATAAAGGGTTAATCACGCGAACTCACTACACTAAGCACGTCACACGTCACACAGGCTCCCTGACGGCGCCGCCCCGGCCGCCGCCGCCGCCGCACTCCGCACCGCACGGCGCCGCGCCCCCGCGTCCCCCGCCGCCCGCCGACACCGACGACGAGGGCGAGGACATCTTCGCGCGCCAGCCGCATCCCAGCCATCCCATACTGGTGCGTGTACCCGCGCACGATGTATACCAGCATACCATGTCTATGTACTTTAAACATATCAAATATATATTTTACCGGCAATCTGTATAATCCGGTAATATATATTATCCTTAGGCAATATATATATAATGCCTAAAACGTGCAGGTAATGTATGAAATATTATTTATCTATACACGTATCATAAACCCTCTTTACTGCGTACAAAAAACCGCACGTTACGATCAGCATTATGTTAAACTACTTGGTAAAAACTCATTTCTTATCTGAAAAATTACACATTATGACCATAATGTGTAGTTTTTCTACATATTATGACATTCAAATTTCGAACGCCGACGCCCGACTGCGCGCCGCCCCTAGTTTGTCTGTGAAATACTGACATTCAAATTTCGAACGCCGACGCCCGCCTGCTGCACGTTGGTGCTACAGAACAAGCTAAACAACTGCAGAGCCACAATGCCGGTCAAACATGCGGTTCCTGAACACATCAAAGAGAGCTTATGATATGTGTGTAGATAAACTAGTGTATGTAACTGTACATAATTAGGCATTAAAACTCTCGAGTGATATTATTATGAAACTCGCCTTCAGCTCGTTTCATAAACCCACTCTCGAGTTTTAATGCCCTCCATTATGTAGCAGTCACATAAACTACTATTATTTTAGATTTTGCCTAGGTATTATATATAATACCCAATGCGCAGCCGGTAATGTATGTTAAAACGTAAAACTCTGCCGTAGCTTAGGTGAAGGGTAAAGGGGGAGAGCGAAGCGAAGCCCCCTTTATCCTTCGTGTTATGTTGAACATGCAAGAACAAAAAAAAATACTTAAGACATAAACTTGAGTACACATAACATATTTAAAACACAAAAAGTGTTTTAATAATTGTTTTTGCTGTGCAAATCAGTATTTTTGATGTGCGATTAAATACTAGCTAGCCATTAAATTTTAATAATCCAGTGACAACATTATTATAGTACTCAATATTCCAAAGTATAAAAATAGTTATATTATATTTTGTAATGGGAAATATTATACTGCCCATCAATAATACTGATTTGCACAGAAAATATACTGATTTTTACAGAACATATCAGGGCAAAATGCTTCGGTAGCTTAGTTCGCCCCCCTTTATCCTTCCTATAAGGTTAAACATGTAAGAACAACAAAAAAAACTTAAAACATAAAAAGTGTTTTTGCTGATCCTTTTTTGCTGTGAAAATCAGTATATTTGCTGTGCCTACTACTAGCCGTTACAAAATACTTATAACTAGAAAATAGTTTTTCGACAATGTTTCCTCCAAAGACGATGAGTTTACCCCAATGTTTACTTTTAGGTGGCAGCCCACAACCTGCACAAGGCGGTCCGCGAGTGGTCGTCGCAGGACAACGAGATCATCGCAGCGGCGAAACGCATGGCGATACTCATGGCGAGACTGTCGGAACTCGTCAGGAGCGACTCTAAGGGTAAGTGTACTCGGGGTTCACGCGGAGTTCACGAGTACTTCGCTCGAGTTATACTCGGGTTTAGTCGGGGTTTACTCGGGTTGTATTCGGGGCTTACACGACAACGAGTTCATCGGCGAAAGGCATGGCGATACTCCTGGCGAGACTTTCGGAACTCGTCAGGAGCGACTCCAATGGTAAGTGTACTCGGGGTTCACACGGAGTTCACGAGTAGTTCACTCGAGTTATACTCGGGGTTCAGTCGGGGTTTACTCGGGTTGTATTCGGGTTTTACATGACAACGAGTTCATCGGCGAAAGGCATGGCGATACTCCTGGCGAGACTTTTGGAACTCGTCAGGAGCCACTCTAAGGGTAAGTCTACTCGGGGTTCATATGGAGTTCACAAGCAGTTCACTCGAGTTATACTCGGGGTTTACTCGGGCTGTCCTTTGGGTTTACACAACAACGAGTTCATCGCAGAGGCGAAATGCATGGCGATACTCATGGCGAAACTGTTGAAACTCGACAAGAGTGACTCTAAGGATAAGTGTCCTCGGGGTTCACACGGAGTTTACGGGGTTCACTCGAGTTGTAATCGGGGTTTTGTCGGGGTTTACTCGGGTTTTACTCAGGTTTTACATGAGACAACGAGTTCATCGCAGCGGCGAAACGCATGGCGATACTCATGGCGAGTCTGTCGGAACTCGTCAGAAGCGGCGCTTAGGATAAGTGAACTCGGGGTTTACAAAGCGATAATTAAGGTGCGCTTGTTTGAACTCGTCAGCAGCAACAGAGGTTGAGGGAGGGTGAGAGAGAGAGAGATTGTGTGTGTGAATGTGTGTCTGTGAGAGAGAGATATAGATAGATAAATAGAGAGAGAAATGTTTACCTACCTTTCGTCTTGCCACTTATATTAGTTGGTGACCAGCAGTTAAATCAGTGTCCATATTTTCATATTTATCTTATCCATATTTATCATCATCATAAGCAGTAGTCAAATATCGCAGCATTATCAATTACGTTACCGTAGAGCCTTTAAGTATGTATTTTCACTCCCTAACTCCCTATGCACAAACATCTGTAAATAATGCTATCATTGTGAATTTCTGTTCATCGCTCTTCCATGGACGCTAGAAGTGGCTTTGAATCCGAATGGTAAGTTTATTGTATACCCTATTGTTATTGTTACAACTTTGTATATTTTGAGTGCCAGAGATATGTTGTATTTTAACTAGCTTTGATGAAAAAGAAACTGAACTTCTTTAGTTCCATTATGGTCGTGTCTAAGTGGTCAATTATGGAAGTGGTTGAATTGGAAAATGGTCGAATTGGGAAGTGGTTGAATTGGAAAGTGGTCTAATTGGGAACTGGCCAAATTGGAAAGTGGCCGAACTGGAAAGTGGTGGAATAGCAAAGAGGTCGTGAACCTAAAGGCAAAATGGTCCTCATATCTGAGCACAGCTGCGGCCGCGTTCGGCCCATTCAATTCAATTCATTTATGATAGGGGCCAGTTCATTGCCGCAGCTTGGGAAGCATAAATTATGAGCCCATCACAAGCAATTGATTGACGGGTGGACAATGTTTTCTTGTCTTTTGCAGCATGCAATAAAAGCGCAAACTCTTAGCCAACCGAGTAGTAGTAGGTACTGTAGTGCTCCTAACCACTATACGATCACTACCTAACTGATAATTATAAATCATAAGACTGGACTGGTTTGTTGTTGTGGTTTTTATTGATTTAGTTTACACTTTTTATAAAAGGGATCCACAACTGGCTCGATAGCCATTACTCTAATCCTCACTATATAATTTAGCTCAGTCGCTGGCCGAAGCCTATGGTGAAGTGTGTCACATTGACTTCTCAAATATCGAACCTTACAGTACCTACCGCTGTCTCGCTCACTCGCTAGGTAACTACGCTCGCTGCCTCGCTCACACTCTCACACGAAACGTCGTCTGCGGTAGCGGTCGGCTACGAAATTGCTCCTTACTTTCAAATTACGAATGCTTGCCTATTCTTGCCAACCTTTAAGGCAAAGAAGATAATGAACCAGCTGCTGCCAGCAAGTCACGCTTTAAAGAGTTGATTTTTTGATGAGCCGTGGGCTTTCTCCTCTAAAACTTCCCATAGTCGGTAGTCCGACGGGTCAATACTGGAGCAGCTTGAGGGCCAATCTTCGGCGACGATAAAATCAGGCAAATTGTCATTTAACCAGCGTTGTGTGTTTTACGCTTTGGGTGCAAGTGTGTTCTTTTGGAATATAAAATGCTGGTAAAAATAAAGTTTAGATCAGTTGCTAGAGAACAGACTGACGGACTGACCTCTTTCTGTCATTGATTTTAAAATTGAAAAATGAAGCTCAGAGACCCCCTCGTTCGAGACCCCCACTTAACCATCATTGAGGCCAGCGGTAGCCTCTTTCCACTATGGGAACCTACTCAGAGGCTTCTTAAGAGATGAACGCGTATACACGAACATTTTGCAGGTTCAACATTTCTTATAGTGATAATTTTTTCGCTCATTAAGTGATTCACCGATATCCAAATTTCTCGTGCTGCTGCCACTACTTCTTGGCTCTGGTCGATCTAATGCTGCGCAGAGCTACTTTCATGCAGCCCGCCCAATGCCCGGTACTTCGATGATAAGGTGTAACCCCTTCTCATTTTAGGTTAACTCTGTCTTTAGTCCCTGAAAATAGCTGCAGGCCACCTTACCAACACCCAAGAATTCCCTAGGGGGGCAAAGTAGTTGGTCCTCGTGGGCAAAATAGTTGACCCCATTGGTAAAGTAGACCCCATGGGTAAATTAGACCCCCGGTGGGCAAAGTTGTTATTTGGGTGTTGGTCATTTTGCCGTCTCAGAGGGGTGGTCTCCTATCAAAGAGAGAATTAAATTCGGTGGTCAAGTTTGATTTATACAACCAAAAAATTGAACAAGGGGAGTCTCTCTCCTGGCGGTCAATCAACTTAACCTAAAACAAACGTCTCTTAATACTAAACTTATATTAACCAATAGTCGACCGACTCGCTTGTCACCACCAACGGTGGGTATCTCCGACTACAGCTCAAGCGTTTCTGCAGTGCGACGGCTCACTTCACTATCAGGTGCAGGTCCTACACCGAACAGGCGCCATGCTAGGTCTCAAACTGGCATTTGCAAGGAGGTTCCTCGCCCATCCCAAACCACGGTGCCCTTGCTTGACACCTCCCACGTCAGCCCGACGTCCACGTGTACACGCGAGGTTTTACTCACGACAGTCTGCTCTAGCCCTCGTGGTCGCCATGGTCAAACTCCACGTAACACACATGGTCCACGTGCGGTTCACCACGATCTCGTCTCTTCAGCAGGGGGCAGGGTTTCTGGACAATGGCCGCTTAGCCTTTAAGCGGGGGCTGCCACCCAAGGCACTGGTGCGAAAGAAAAAAGCTCCAGTCACTGGTCCCCCGTTTTTATATGCGCGAGAGCTCTAGCGAAAGTTCTAGAATATGGGATACCACTTTCTCGAGTTGACACTTTTTCCGTACGAACCATCGATTTGGGGAAAAAAGAACTTCACTTCACAAATAAACCTAGCGAAATCACTATCCCGGATGCTGGTCTTGCAGCACCAAAGCACCTCTCATCCAACCGCACACACTACCAACCATTTAGGATATATGTCTGCCATTTCTCACAAAAAAAACAACACGACTTCATATTCCAACACGCGAAAATCTATATATTTCCTGACAATATCGGCAAGGTGCCACATCGACCGACCGCGCCACCTCGGGGCGCAGAAGAGGTGAGACACTCGACTGCTCGTCGAGTCTAGCTGGCGAGTGTCCACCGTCACGCAACCAGTGTAACGCGGCGGCTCCGCCAGATGGCGGTGCCAGTCTATATAAATCCACAATTGGCGCCAATGATTGGATCAAAATCCAGTACTACAAAGGGCTGAGCTTCAGGTTGAGTGATAATGCGGGACATGGTGCTGGCTGGTGTTTTCATCTCTCATATCTCTTAATTTCTGTTTGAAGAGAGGATTTTCACGAATTCACTCGGCATCGGCTTTGATCGCTGCTGGTATGGCATCGACAGTGGACATCCCAGTGAACCTTTTTAAAGTACAGTCGTGTATACTCGGCGCCACGAATAAAGAGCTCTCGGAGAAACTGGCGGGGATTACTGCGCATGTGTACAGTCGCGGCATAATTCCGAAGTGCGTTTTTAGGGTTAGTGTGAAGGAATGAGTATTCAGGACTTTCTTCACTTCTATTTTTTCTCTGTTTGATATTTTGTTGATTGGGATATTAGCCGATGTAAATAATGGACTTTGTGTCAAATAAACTATAGGTACTCTCTATTGACAACATTTGTTAACGTCAAGGTTGAAACCTATATATAAATAACCCCCTAGCATAGAATGCCCCTAGTCACTAGGGCCTAGTGAATATAGATACTTGTAGTAATAGTCCTGCACACTCTTTTCTTCCCGCTGACTAATAATTTGTAACAATTAAACCACAATTAAGTTTTTCATCAGACTTCTTCATCAGTATTTCATCAGACTCTTTTTTGATATAACAGTTCACATCGTAAACCATTTTTCTAGCTTGCCTAGTCAGTACTTTATTTTTCGGCATTTTCGACCGGGGCGAAAGATAACGTTGGGTAATATTGTATGCGACTGTACTCAAGAAGCTTCGAGACGTGCTTTCGGTGCGGGCATCGGGAAGCGACTGATCAACGAATCAGGTGCGGCGCTGACTACCGCCCCCGTCGCTCCTCACTTCCCCGCGCCAAACACTTGTGAAAAGTGACTACTGCGCATTCAAGGACAAAGCTCTTTAGTCGTGGCGCCGAGTATAGTTTGATATAATATTTTGAAGAGACTGAGAAATTGAAAATGTCGACTGGTATTTTGTTACACACTCGTGTAGTGCGATAATTGCGACACGATTCTCTTTCACACCCCACTCCATCTCTTCAGCTGGGGTTGATGCGATCAGGGGAGGGTTTTCCAGAAGACACAACCCTACTTAGGTCACAGTCAAACAAATGAGAAATAACTGTCACTCTATATTTAAATGATCCGAATTCTAACACTTGGAACAGACGTTATGGCAAGACTAGATGTATAGATTTGTGTGGTTCGAAATAAACATTTTTGATTGAATTGAATCGAATATCAGGGTTACTCCGGTATGCAGCTTAATAGTAGTTTATGTGACTGCTACATAATGGAGGGCATTAATACTCGAGAGTGGGCTTATGAAACGAGCCAAAGGCGAGTTTCATAATAATATCACTCGAGAGTTTTAATGCCTAATTATGTACAGTTACATACACTAGTTTATCTACACACATATCATAAGCTCTCTTTGATGTGTTCAGGGACCGCATGTTTGACCGGCATTGTGGCATTGTGTTGTAGCTTGTTCTGTGGTACCAACTTCACAGACAAACTAGGGGCGGCACGCAGGCGGGCGTCGGCGTTCGAAATTTGAATGTCATAATATGTAGAAAAATTACACATTATAGTCATAATGTGTAATTTTTCAGATAAGAAATGAGTTTTTACCAAGTAGTTTAACATTATGCCGATCGTAACGTGCGGTTTTTGAACGCAGTAAAGAGGGTTTATGATACTTGTGGAGATAAAGTATAAAACCTATAAAATAACTAACTCTGACCGAATTATATGTCTACAGGCAGCAAACGCGAGCTCATCGCAACAGCGAAAGCCATTGCCGAGGCGTCGGAGGAAGTCACGCGCCTGGCCAAAAAACTCGCTCTGGAGTGTACCGACAAGCGGATCCGAACGGTGGGTATACAATACACGTATCTATGCAGGCCCACTAGTCAGAGCTTATGAGTCAACTGGATAATTCTGTAAAATGAGATAGCGTTAGATTAACTGATAGGTTAAGCAGCTATCTTGTTCGTTGTTTGAATCAAAAACAGTTCCGAAGCTTCTTGTTCATTGTTTTGGAAGCCTTTCCGCGAATGGACCACCAAAATGTTTGTTGATTTGACATGTCTCCCCGAATGGGTCTCAGACTCCCACATGCCGAACTCCCAGCCGGGCGTTGCGCGCGGATCTGTCCGCTCCGACTCCACACGTGATGACTCCAGATGAAAGGGCTCCAATGCCAGCCAGACCTGAGCCATCAGAATCAGAGGCACAGGCACCAGTAGTGGCAGCAGCACCCACGATTATGTGGGAAAATATTCCGCTGCGTAGATTGCCCTTACAAAGAGCTGGTTGAAGGTTTATGGCGTGAAGATTGTTGAAGATAAACACTGACTTGGTTACATGACTCCACTTTATTGACTTGAAGCGCTCTACATTTAGGAAAACTGAAAACTACTAACAATACGGTATTTGACAAGGTAGACCAATAAATCTAGAAACTTGACTTAAGCTGAACCTATTTCAACAAAAACGTTTGACAGGACCCACCTCCACCCAACCTTATTCCGACTTCATGTCATAATGAGGCAAACGCGGGGGAGTAAGCCCACGGGTTAGATTTGCATGGAGCTCTTGCAACCCGCAGCTGTTTCTGTGCGCCCCCTACATGGCTGGACCGGCCTCCTGTGCCCTCCGCCTGTCCTCTTCCCGCCTCTCCCCATTCAGGGGCGCGGGAGAAAAGATAGCAGCGTCGCACCCTTCTGGTGATGTGACACACACAAACGGTGTGAGCTCGGTGCCGATTCCGCCTGTCTCATCTCTTTTTATGCCACGCGTGCGCCAACTGGTGTAGCCGGTGGAAGTTCGCCTTTGACGAGACGAGGTCCTCGTAGTAGACTGGTCCTTCATCCGCTCGAGTGATTCCGTCTAACATTCTCTTCCGTTCGTCGTCGTATAGTGAACATTCCCAAAGAGCATGTTGCATATCTTCATCTTCTATGCCGCACTCACATACACTCATCGGGCATAACGTCATATCATGCAGTCTCTTCCTGAAGCACCCGTGTCCCGACAATATCTGCGAAGTTTGGTAGTCCGGCTCAACCCAAGAGGCCTTGAGGCGAGCCGCCACGTCCGGAAAGAAACGGTATAGCTCTCGACCTTTCGTCTCATTCATCCAGCGTCCCTGCCATTGCGCAACGACCTCCCTCAGAGTTTGGCGTTTTATCGCTCTGATCTCCGTCTCAGTGCAACCTTCCTGCGCCTCATCAAAACGTTTGACAATATCAGAATTCTATATTTCCAGCAGTCGTATTTTATCACCTCAAATTTGTGTTAAAAAGACAGCATTTGACTTTGACATAACAAGCCAGTATTTCATAGAACTCGTAAACAAAATTACCGTTTTGACAATTCAAAAAAAGTATCTGCTTTGACTAGCAGTCAAATACCGTATTGAGATTACATATTATGATTAGACCGACCGCGACGCCATCTATTTGACAAGATTAAACTGAGAATAAAATTTTGGCACGACCACCCGAGGCGGTGATCTATGAGCAAAGTTTATTTGATAGGTTACATCATCAAACGGCTTTTAATCAAGACTTAATAGTTTTTTTTTGTTGGAGAGGAAAAAAATGGAATTACCCATGCCCAGGAGTCAGACCTCCCTGCTATGTCCGGGTCCCTGCACATTGAGCGGGCATCAGCTCGTGTGGTATGTGACTTGACTGTGACTTGATAGAATGAATGATTGCGTTACTTTTTATATATGAAGCAACGTTTTCAAAGACAGATAGCATAACGATAACAACTAATCGTTCGCTGCACAGTATCGACCTTTACAAACTGAAATACCATGTTGATTTGGATTTTTGAATGGATCTTGAATACCTCGGTGCACTTAGGACTCTTTGTCATCCCTACATACCATACACCATGATGCTGTCTTGTGTTAGAATATAAACTAGTGTGTGTTTGTTCTCAGAATCTCCTGCAAGTGTGTGAACGCATCCCTACGATCGGGACTCAGCTCAAGATCTTGTCCACAGTCAAGGCGACCATGTTGGGGGCACAAGGTAATAATATAATAATTAACTACCATGGGAGAGGTCCCGGGTTCGATCCCCGGCTGGGGATACAGAAAACAGAACCCCAGGTCTTGAATGTGTTTGACGTCGCTGTTTCTGGTTTCCACGACAGGGTATCCTACTGTGGGGCCAGGAGCAATGTATGTTCCAATATGTACCTTGTGCTAATCTACCGGAAATCGTGAGAAGTGGGAGTGGTCCCACATAAATATTTTTAGACAGCCACATAGAAACATCCAAGACCTGGGGATTTTTCTTTCTTCGCCCCAGCTGGGATTCTAAACCGGGATTCGAACTCTAACCGCTACGCCAAATATAACGTCATTCCTTGAATAAAGCTTTACGTATAAATGTTCACTAACACGTTTTATTCTTGCTTTCTGATAGTTGGCATGGCGGATTACAAAGGTAACTGAGTGTTTGTGATGGGCCATCGGTTGTCTTCACTTCTTGTGTTGCATATTCGATCGATTCGCTGTGAGCCACGTAGGATCTGGCACGGTCGCTGATATGGCACGAAAGTCAGATCCTCAGACATACGACTTAAACATTACCATTCACATACAGGCACATATATGGCTGCTAGATAGATAGATAGAAGCATATGTACATGTTCACTGCGTCTGGAGCCACACTAGTGGATACCGTGTGTTGAGAACCAGAATCAATGACAAACCTATAATAGTAGTTTATGTAACTGATACATAATGAGGGACATTAAAACTCGACTGTTTCATAATAATATCACGCGAGAGTTTTAATGCCTAATTATGGACCTATAGTTACATACACTCATCATATCATAAGCTCTCTTTGATGTGTTCAGGAACCGCATGTTCGACCGGCATTGTGGCATTGATCATTGATCTGCAGTTGTTTAGCTTGTTCAGTACTACCAACTTCACAGACAAACTAGGGGCGGCACGCAGGCGGGCGTCCGCGTTTGATTTTTGAATGTCATAATATGTCGAAATATTGATACATTATGGTCATAATGTATCAATATTCAGATAAGAAATAAGTTTTTACCAAGTAGTATATCATTATGCTGGTCGTAACGTGCGGTTTTTGGACGTTGAATGAGGGTTTATGATATGTGTGTAGATAAACATACATTTTCATTTAATCGGTACCACTTAATGGTCAGCACTGCACTTGATCAACCGTTTATAACTTACAATGCCATCTGGTGATCATATGTCGAACTATCTCGTTTCCACTAGCGACATCGATATATGATTAATGCTGTTTATTTTTGTAAATGCTAATACTTTTGTATTGTTTGCAGGAAGCGAAGAGGACCAAGAAGCGACAGAGATGTTGGTCGGAAATGCGCAGAATCTTATGCAAAGCGTAAGTTGTCTTTTAAACGTAATTTATCATCTAAAAAAGTCTAAAATCTGTACTCAAGCCACTCTGAAAGAGACACGGCGTGAGGATGTTATTAAATGGCATCTTGTGGTATGCTTGCTTTCGTGAAGATATGTTAGCTCTTTCGTGAGTGACTCATTAGGTCTGACACACATAATGCATACCCCGATCATGTTGGCAAATTTACGCTTCTGCCACCCCATACGGGGAAAACAAAAACATACATATATTGGTTCTATCCCACCACTAGGATATCCTGCGTCGTGGGAACCAGAAACAGTAACGTCACACATATAAACATCCTAGACCTGGAGAGTTTTTCTTCATCCTCCCCAGCGGGATTTGAACCCCGGATATCTCGCTTGGGAGGCAGAGCTTAGAACCGCAACGCCACATTCATGTATTATATAATTCGCAGGTGAAAGAGACAGTGAAGGCGGCAGAGGGCGCATCCATCAAAATCCGCACCGAACAAGGAGGCTACCGACTTCGCTGGGTACGCCGCTCGCCTTGGTACCAGATCTAACCTTGCAAACAATACATAGACACTAGCGACATCTATCGTTGAGATGCGAAAATTGAGCTACACTGACACAGTACATATACACTAGCGACATCTATCGTTGATATGCAAAACTTGGAGTGACACCTGTCGTTGACAAACGAAACTGGAAGTAAACAAACATAATAAGGTTACATAGGAAGTAGCGACATCTATAGTTGAGATGCGAATCTTGAGATACGTCGACATAACATACAAAGTTCTTTCTAAAATCTATCGTTTATGTGCGAAACTTATACCGTCTTATTAATAAAAATACTCTATTCTGTTGTTAATCCTTCCTTATTCTCAGAGTAGTTACTCTCAGGTTTAACTCGGAGTAAGTCTGGTGGCAAGTTGTTATTAATAAACAATGAGTAAGCTTGGAATAACAAAGCATTCCTTACGCTTGGATTAGCGGGTGATCTATGGCAACCCCAATTATTTAAAAGCAAAAATGGTCTAAAAGGACTTATTCCAGGGCCGTCAGACCCAAAAAAAAACAAATTGACATCCGTTTTTAGATAGTAATAATAATAATATACCTTGGACACTATTTACACACATGGATCCCCAGCCCATTGAGCCCCAAACTAGGATTCCCTGTATCTTGGGTGCTAGACAATACTTATATACATAAAAACTATACTTAGATAGATAAACAACCATGACTAGGGTATAAACATCCCACCGGGACTCGAACCCGGGACCCTTGGCTTCGCAGGCAGGGTCACTGCCGACTCGGCCACTCGGGTCGTCACTACATTAGTACAGAAGGTACTAATTAAATAATTCATAATAAATGAAATTGATGTTTAAAGTCGAGTTTATTTTATATATCTTTATTGCTAAAAACACAAAATTAAATGTACATTAAATATTAACTTAAAAACCACCAATCACACTGTTCAGCTGGACATCAGTTTGTGGCATTTTAATCCACTGAGCAATATGTGGTATCATTTTGCTTAAGTAACTTGCTTGCATATGAGCGACATTGCAGGCTGACTCATTCCGCTTATATCACCTGCATCGTCTTGAATCTGTTGAAATCACAATTTAGAATTAAACATAGAACTAGCTATAAACACAATCACATTAAATTCGTAATTAACTATGAATATGTACTACGATAAGCATTCTATGACCTACCTCTCCGCGGGCCCATATTCTTATTGCACTCAAAACTTAAATATGTTGAGGGATGCGACCACCTAGAGGATGCTAGAGCATCTCCAGATAAATAATTTTTAATCATGTTGATTATAAACATGGCAGTAGATCGGGAAAACCTGTAATTGTACTTAAATTCCGCTTCTTCGAGTTCAGTGTTGTTTTCAAATTCTTGCAGTAACCTCAAATCATCCAAGTAATAGTACCATTCAATTATCACCACAAACTATGAAACCCGCTACGATTTTGAAATATTATTTACAAAAAACAAAGAATTAGATTAATTAGTACAACCAAAACCTTTTCAAAACCAAAATTACACAAACTATGAATGAAACTCCGAAGCAAAAGCAGAGAATAAAACAACAATAATAGAAACATTCAAAATGGCCGTTTGAAAAGAAAGTTACAAATGTCTAATTACGCCATAGATCACACTAGTCTGTCCTTACTCCATCGCTAAACTAGGTAGCGACGAGGTGTAACTGTTGGTCCGAGAGTAGAGTCGGATAAGTGCTACTCAATCCTTACACCACGTTTATTAATAATGATTTTCCTTAATACTGGCCTAATACTTGGAGTAAAGTTACTACTGTGCTAGTCTATGTTTATTAATAAGACGGATAAGGTTTAAGGTTTAATGACGTTTATTATCACTCAAGACACAGGTCACTTCCGTGATAACATAGTTAATAGTAGTTTATGTGACTGCTACATAATGGAGGGCATTAGTACTCGAGAGTTTCAATGCCTGATTATGTACAGTTACATACACAAGCTCTCCCCGATGCGCTCAGGAACCGCATGTTCGACCGGCATTGTGGCATTTGTCATTGCTCTGCAATATATACGGGTTATAAGTACCCGATACCCGCTAACCCATCTGACTATATCGCGGCGTTAACTGTAAATATCTTAAGTACAATTGTCTGCTAGGCTGGGTAGTCCAACTAATATAACTAGCGGCTCTGTTAGCTGTAGACCTCGCGTGTGACACTTTCTTTTAATACCACATACAAACTTGTGAATGCACCTGGTTATGTACATGAAGTATGAAAGTAGCCGCACCAATAACTTTGTGAACTACATTTTGCGGTCTTAAACCCGACTAACTTTTCACTAAAATTATAAAGCCTGTTACTCTCACGGTCTCTACAAATCCAAAGACAACTAATTTGTTAAAATCCTTCAAGCTGTTCGGACTGGCTGAGCGATATTTGAACTTTTAAAACCCCCACATCTCCGCCATTCTGAAAAATTTGCTAAAACTGAATCGACAAAAAAAAAAAAAAAATTATCGAAAAATACGGCCTGCACCGGTTAACATCTGGACACACATCCGGACATACGAAAGCATTTTTACCCAATCCTGAAACGGAGACGCTTCCCGCGCTTTGCGCGCTCGGATAAAAGCCATGTCAGGCGTCAAGCCTTAATAACGAAAGTGTTCGTTGATATCAAACTTGTAAATTTCATCAGTAAACATAATTTTGTGAAAAAAATGTCACTATTTGAGAAAAATCACAAAGTTTCCATACAACTGATGAACAAAAAAACGTTTTGTCAGTTCATAAAAAGGAACTATGTTGACTACCCTTGTTAAGTAGCCAATGGGGTTGGCCGGTGAAAGCTAATCATAGGTGGCGCCACGTGCATTTGGTACCTTTATCCAGTTGCCACTTTCAACGATCGACTAATTTCTGGATTTTTTTTGTGATAATTGGTTATCGGAATCTATTTACTACACAACAAAAGTAATTTTTCGAGTAGGTATATGATATAATCTCATGTCATTACTACTATACAACTTAATTTTGTCTTTTTGACAGGGTTTTTTTTTAATTGCGCACATGACTGGCGATTGAACACACTGTACTGGTAACACAGAAGCGTGACTTTGACCTTAGGGGAACCAACCGATACTAGCGCTACTTTGACAGTTGCCAACCCCATTCTGGTAGACAGCTGGCAACATCGCAGACAGCTAGCAGTAGGTAGAATACAGATGGCGTTGGCGTAGGGAATATTCCTAGCAGTTCTTCACGATAGAAAAGTTTTTAACATGCACTTTTTAACTTTTTATATTTTATGTACATTTATAATTTATTCAATGTGTTGTAACAACGAAAATATTTTAATGTGTTTAATTATTTTAGGGTCTGGTGTTAATTAATGAGTGAAAAGGGTTATATTTGCCAGCTTTGGAAACGAGCTAGAATAATACTGTTTATTATTATTTTATTTTATAAATGTGTTTATAATATTCATGTAAGTATAATTGTAGTCGTGTATTTCTTGATCTGTATTTCGATTATCAAATGCACGTCCATGCAAAAATACAAAATAGTGTGATGAAAACAATATTAGTGCCATTTCTAGTGCTTTATAATCTAGAGTATATTTATATCTTTGTAAAATTAAAATAATATACTGATATTTACCTTGTGTAGTCGTAGATTTATTATTGAAAGTAAGACGGAACACACTCGAACATAATTAAAAATAAGATATTTTTAAGTACAACCAACATCGGACAAGTGCCGATGAAGACACTTGTAGTGGGATTCAAACAAATTTTTTGCCCGACTGCCCCAGAAGGAGGGCAATGTTTTGACGCATAACTAGTCAATAATTCCCGTTGTATGTTTTGAATATAAGGTTCATAAACGCCGTGCCTCGCGCGTGATCGCGGTAAAGCAGCGGATAATATAGCCAAGCCGCACATGGACTACCAGATGTCGCCATAAAGCTTCGCCACAAGTGGTCGGTTGGGTTGGAGTTCTGGAGCTCTATTGTTTAATCAATCGCGTGAAATTATATATCGCATGAGATATATGTCATGTTCGACTTACAAGTCGCATGACGTTGATTTTCTGCGTTTTTGAATCGTTCGCCATCGGTGTTGCCAATAAATTTGTAAATGTTGATTTTATCCGTTGCACGCAGAAAAAGTAAAAACCGGTAAATATCGCATAGGAAACGGAACGTTAAATGCTCTCATATTATAGGCTGTATGACAGTGTTCGTTCAATAAAGCTGCCTACTAAATCCTGGCAATAATATGGAACAAATCGGGCTGTTCGATCTGTCAAAAATGACACATATTTGACGTTTTGGATTCAAATTTGAAAAAATGCGCGAAAACAGCAAACTCTGACACTTCAAATTGTGTTGACACTTTTGACATTAGCTTTGACGTATTTGACGTTTATTCTACTATTCGACTTGCGCAACGAGTGGTGCTGGCCACTCGTTGCAGGCGAATGACTGAAAAATACGAAATTTCGGATATCGAAGGAAAATCAGTAGAAAAGAGCGCTCGCTTGACATAAAAGTCATGCGAGCGATTCAAAAATAGAGCTCATGGTTCGTGAGCGCCGGGCATACCTGTACCACCTGTGCAAGGTACATGCAAGATGACATAGACTGCTATAATGGTCTTATACTCTTTTTAGATGTTACCGCTCTTGCCAGGTGCCTTGTTTAATGTCGAACATCATCAATTTGGATTGGACTACGGAGGTATTGACTTCGTCCAAGTTGTCAACTTCCGCGTTATTTAAAGTGGTCCAGTTTCACTCAACAGTGAAAGATAACTTTATTTTTTTATACTAAAATGAATTAGTATTATGAGCGTGTGCCTAATACAATAACTTAGTAAAATATAATGGATCATTTAGGTATATTGGATGGAATGACGACTGGTTTTTGCCTTCACTGTGATTTACATTCATAAATATGGACTAATAAGATCTACAGACAACTGTTAGGTTTCTAAGGCTTTTTCTCAATCTGCCGAAATATCAAGTTTAAGCCTGACCTACTACAGATGACAGACAAGGAGTCACAATAATTAGAGAGATTTGGATGTGAATATCCTCTATATAGAATAACAAATATATACCAAACTATTGTAAAGCTCCGTGGTCTAATGGCTTGCTTCTCACACTGGAGATGCAGGTTCGAATCCTGATCATGTACCAATGAGATATTTAATTTTTCTTATGTACATAATCGGATGTTCAGTGTTTCGGATGACACGTTAAGCAGTAGGTCCCGGCTGCTATCTCTATGTGGTAGTGGTCGTAAAACCCCTCCATCAACCCGCACTGAGCCAGCGTGGTGGAGTATGGCTCAATCTTACTCGTATCGGGGTAAAGGCCTGTGCCCCTCGGTGGGGACATTAATGGACTACATTAATGTATTATTATATAGTAAAGTACATTATATTTTTATACCTATACCCTTCCATATATACCTACATAAAGTATGTATGTCATCGTCACACAAATAAGAGCTTTAGCTTAGTTGTAATAAACGTAGCAATTGTAGCTTCGACGCCTCTTAATGTAAATAAATATAAATGTATATTTAACCACTTTTTGAGTACATAATTTAGGATTAAATGGTTTATCTATAATTTATAAATTAACTTGCCTTTGTCATAATATTGTCGATATATCAACGATTTCTTAACAGATATTATTATAATTTATAATCACTGGATCGTGTGCAGTTAATTTATATTAAGTTTAATTTAAAATCTCATCATTTGAATTTTGTTGTTAATAATTTATTTTATTCTAATAAATATTTTTATCAATCAGCAAATTCTTTTCGTCGCTTAAACAGGATTTATAAGAATGGTAATTGAAAGGGGATATTAAGGATATGATCCTAAACAACTAGCACATGTCTCGACTCGAATCTAGGGTTTATATGCGTTTCTTAAGACGCCGGCGGACAGCCGTTCCATTATGGATTTTTTCGGATGATGTTGTTATGTGGGAACACAATCGACCATCATCTACATTTTACTGTCAACCTATTATGTACAAATTCATGAAAGAAACTAAAGCGTCAGCAGAAGGAGAAAGAGAACGTAGTTGAAGACCAATTTAAAGTCCTGGGGTTTACCACAATCTTTTTCCGGTTCAAATTAGGTTCAAAACAAGAACATCACCATGGCAACCATTTCCATTTCATTTCGCCATAATGGGCCTACCTAATACCAAGACATGTTTTAAGACGGTCACGGTAAATTTGCGGATCAAATTAGGTTCCTAATCTGAATCGGCATAAGTCGTTGTGGTAAACGTATGCAGCCCACAAACGTATGAACGTATCTATAAATCACGAATTACTCTTGACAACGATAGGTGGCAAAATAACTTCATATATTTCTGACACTTCACCTGCTTTGTGCGATATCTGTAAAGCAGATATGAAGAATCTAAACTGAAGACCAGTAGATAAATAAATGTATAAGTACGGACTTCACCTTTACGTGCCTGGATCAGATGTATTAAATGTTTACTTCACATAGGCACAGAGGATACGTATTTATTATTAATACTGCAATTTTATTTCTTACTAAGTCACGATAACGATATCAAATGTTCAAAAAAATGAAATTGTGGATTTTTTTGTCAATTTTTGTCCTTAAATCCCCTTCCGGCGTTACAAGGCCGAGCAAAGTATTTAAGTTGTATTTTTACGTGCCAAATAAGGTTTATTCTATTCTATTCTATTCTATTCAAAGGGGATTTATTTTCCATTTATTTACATAATTTTCCTTTTTAAGCCGAATTCAAGGAACTAATTAGAAAATCTGTCGTTATTTTGATACACAGGAAGATACATAATCACCTCGTTGTAACGCCGGTCGGGGATTTAAGGACAACATTTTTCAAAGAGTCCACAAATCCCCTACGCAGGGAATATTCGCAGGGGATTTGTGGGATAAGCCGTAAAAAATAAAGCGGAATTTGGTTGTGTTCCGTCAATACCGAAAATGATTAATGAAACTTGATTATATTAGGTCCTTACATATGAAATTGGCGTTTTGTATGGAGAAATTGAAGTTTAACTCAATTTACAGTACAAACATTTTTGTTTTTTTTTAGGAATGACAGATCATAATTTTATAAACTTTTTGTGTATGAATGAGACAACATTTAGCTAACAGAAAATTTTATAATATTTTTGAAAAGTGTCAGCTGTAAAAAAATATTACGAATATTATCATGAAAATGGATGACATTTAGGAGGCACTGATTTTGAAGATAACATTTTAGTTATCAAACTGAAAATTAAAAGAAAATTTAATAAGTAGTAGTAAAATATTGAAATTAATTTTAAAACAATAAAAAAAACTGGAAATAGCTATTGAATTACTCGAATTATGAACTCCTCAATCTGTAAGAAAATATCGCCAATTTCAATATTTTAAATTTCTTATAAGCTGACAGCTTTATTATAATTACACCATGAATGGTATAGTTTTAGTACAAAATAAACAGGTAGAAGGTAATCGTTTACGTCCTAAAAATGTATGAAATTAAATCGCATATATTTTAAGTTAATATTTTTAGAAAAATGTTGGAAAAGGAACCTAGGTAAGAATTGTCTTAATACGAATAACAGCCTATATACGTTGAAAAATTCTCGAATAGAATATTGTTATCTTAAGTTTGTATGGAAAATTAATTGTTCGCCGGCTTCTTCAGTAATAATAATAATAAAACAAATCCTCATTTTACAATAACATATTTTTATTTGTACTTAATCTAACTGCGCAAAGTCTTCCAATTGCAAAAGGCACTTAGCGATGTGTAAATAGGATCTGATATTACACAACAGGACTTGTTTATATTTTACAACTAACAAAACTATCATGAGACGCTAATAATACAAATTTTAAACTATGTATTTAACCAAATATTACCAGCCCTTCTAATTATTGAAATAACTTTGTAATCTTATTATTACTTAGTTTAACTTAAAAAAAAAACATATTTTTTTTTTTTCAAATTATCACACAGATGTTTTATATGTGGATAGAAATCGGCATCTTATAATTAGTATGGCAATTCTTTGGCAGGGCAATAAGTTCTAAGTATTATTAGAGACTTATGATATGAATGTATGAGTTAATTTGGCAATTTGATGGCATGTCGATCACAGATGCTTAGGAGCTGGTCCATGGCCAATTCACTTTCTGCTGACCTGTGGACAAAGACGAAAATATAAAAATAAATAAAGAGAAAAAGGAATGCAAAGTGAACCTATTGACATAATGACTCAAGATGGCGGTGCATATTTAAAGTTCGATAGAGGACACTACTTTATATTGTGGCGCTAAACCGTACTTAGTGCCTATAAACCGTAACAAACAAATATTTTGCAAATGTGACACTTAAAGACACATTCTATTCTATTATCAAATCTGGTTTTTAATTAGGTAAACAAGAGTTTTTAGATACCCCAGTAACATCTGTTCGAATCAGTTACCGGAAAGGTAGTGCCAATTTACATTACGATCAAAAATATATAATGAAGTTCCACTGTCACTTATGAACATAGAGAGCATACATATGTTCAAGCCACAATTACATGATTATTTAGCTGATAAGACATACAACTACTCTGTAGGTGAACATTTAGCATAGTGTTGACATGACATGTTCTATTACTATTGACATCTATATAATCTTATTTATACTCGATATCCAATCCAATAATAATTTTTGACATCATTGTATAATTGCCTATTTGACTCAACTACTGTTTGTTACTTTTTTCCCTAGTATGTGATTTTGTATGCCTAACGGCTGGACGTAAGAACAGAACTTATTATGTAACATTTAAGCTTACTACGTTCCACAATTAACGATCTGAATCTGAATCTGAATCAACCAGCCGTACATACCGTGATGTTGTCAGAAATGCACAAGCTCTTGGCCTGGAAGGGGTTCTTGTAGGCGCAGACGCACTCCAAGTCTATCTTCACGCTGGTCATGCGGTCCACGATGTTGGTGGCGGCCTGCTGGATGTACTGCTTCTGGGCTCCGGCGTTCGCGAAGAAACTCTCCGACGGGAATATTACGCCGCCCATCTGTGATTTATATATTTGATATAACTACAGTAATATATCTAGAAACACTCAAGAAACTTCGTCGTCCGACCTCTTTGGTCATAAGCTGGATTAGGTTGGCACAGGACTGGACATGTTCGCGTTTTATTTGTATTTATTTATTAACATGTGTTTTAAACCTAACTAATACATAGAGTGCCAAAAAACCATTTCACCATTTCAACATCCATTAGATAATTTTCTTCTTCCCGGCCTCGGGATTTCTCGCTTTCTGGCTTGGCAGAAAAATAGGCTTACAAGACATGTATAGGACTATAACTTACATCACTAACCGAATGTAGAGATACACTTTGATAACATGGCGCCCCTTCACTAGTCGCCGGCGAGACAGCGAGCGTACATTACGATGCGAGTGAGCGTGACAGCGTACCATGTTTTCGTAGTTTATCTCTCAGAGGCTTAGGCCTAATTATGCCTAACTTACCATCATGCGGTATCTGTCTCTCGCTGTATAAGACAGCACTACAATGATATTTAAGGTTTCGGCATACCGCAGGCGGGACAAGGGCGGGGTGGTTGTCAATGTTTGTCAAATGGGCGCCACCTGATACACCAGCGCGGGCCCGTGGCCTCATGTAATTCTGATATCAATCGCAATGAAAAAGCGACCAATCAGAACTCGATTATTTGACACGAGCTGTCTTTTATTGCGACTTTGCTTATTTATGTGATTGCACCTCGTGTCCTGTAGCCTTATAATGTAATTCTGACTGCGATCAATCGCTTTTGAAGAAATGGCCAATCAGATCATCGCACAGACAAGCACAGTCGCAATACAAGGCAGATGTACACATCATAAGACCACTGTTTGTTCGATTTTTCAATTTGACAGGTATTGCGAACTGCTATTTTATTATTATTAGGTACTATTCTTCAAAGAGTTTCTGGTATTTGACACCCGCCCCGCTACCGCCCCGCCCCTGTCTCGCCTGCGGTGTGCCAAAGCCTTTAAGCTGATTGAGGAGCAGCCTGTACATAAAAAAAATCGGCCATTGTGATGACTTACACCAGCGTATTTACTGACCTCAGTGACGACGTTGTGGCAGTAGTCTTCCGCATGGTGGGACGCGTGAAGGGTCGCACGAAGGGCCTGGCTGTCCTTGCCCTGGGTCTTGTCGCCTACCAGCAGGACGGAGTCCTTGGAGTAACCTGAAAACGGTTGTGCTGTGTTAAACATAAACATAATGGAAACGATGATAGTCCGAAGATATCATCCAAGCGGAAGCGATCTCGCTGGATGTGACTGTTACGAGGCTGTGTGCATATCAATACTATGATAAGAGTTCAAAAGGGAGCATCATGAGGAAACCGGTCTGCTAAAACTGATGTGACATCCTGTCCTCAAATAATCTTCAGTCTTTAATGCAATGGCAGAGGAACAATGCCCACAACAAGCCGATATTACAATACCCGTGACATTGGATTAACTTGGCACCTACCAACAACGTCAGCGGGCTTCTTCCCCTCGCCGATTTCGATGGGCACTCCAGAGACGGACGACACGGTGAAGCCGGTGCTCTTGTAGAACGCTTGGAAGCGGAGCACCTTCAGTGTGTCCAAGCCGGGCTGGAGTTTACAACAAGAATCCGATGAATACAAGTTTAGTTTACGTAAACAAAGAAATTGCTCGGAAAACAGGGGATGAATGATCGGGGCTCAAAATGGTGGCCACATATAATAGATAAGAATAGAAGACTCTTAACTGGCTCAGACCCAAGGTAGGGTTAAAGGACTCCCAGTTTTACGAAACTCTTTGAAGGGAGCTGATCAATTAATTTACCCATGTACATGTCGCAGTTAGTTGGTTAAATCAGACTCTTAAATAACTCTCTAGACCGTTAATTAAATGCCGACGTTTAATCAAGTCACTTAAATTCCGTCAAACAAGTGAGTGAACGAAACGTTTGACGAGTTGTCTAAACGATCCTAGGCAACAAGACATATACGATATAAATATTTTTTATGTGTAATTAAGTTTACGTTTTAAGTATTTTTGTTGTTCTTACATGTTCAACCTAATACGAAGGATAAAGGGGGCTACCGCAATGTTTTGCACTCATTTATGTTGTGCAAATCAGCTGTTGTCGTAACGCCATGTTGTTTTCCAACACGCCGGCTTTGGGTAAGACAAATTAATAAACGTTTTCAACGATGCTTTATTTAAATCAAAATGTTAGTGACTTGGTTAAACGTCGGTATTTAATTAACGGTCTAGAGAGTTTGTTAAGTGTGATTTAACCAACCAACTGCGACATACATATTAAACAATGATCTTAAAACCTGTCTAAGATTGTATTGCAATATTAGGTATATTTTGAAAGGGATTTTTGAAAAATCGGATGCATCGGGCCGAAACCATCATTCTTTTTCCTAGAAGGGTAAGCAGAGATTAAGGACTTTTGGCTCCACTCCTCCTCCCGATTTCTCATCAGTTTCAATAAGGTTTCTTTGTGGGAAATAGGATTCAGAAGGCGTGCAACGTCGTGCCACTCACCAAGTGAGACGTGCACGGCTCGTTGATGACGTTCACGATGTGCTTGGCGGCGCCGGCGCGTAGCGGCAGATCGGCCAGGGACGCGTAAGCGGCCTCTACGTTTGTCAGACCTGAGGAACAATGCAGGTTTTCATAACATAAATTTCTGTTAGAAATCATAATGTTTCGCAGAATATACTACTACTTATTAAAGTTGTCACTTTAGTTCGCTACTTACTAAAGCGCGATCAGATCTCGTTATTATCATTTCATTCCGTATTGTGACGAGGTTGTGGCTAGGTACCTACAAAACGAATTGTAATTTGGCTCTGGCAACCGGATATTGCATTTGCGCATTTTTTTGGTGACAGTTTTCAGTTTTATACTACAGCCAACTTAACAACGGCATAGGGAGAAGTTATATGAAATTAATTCTCTCTCTCTCTCTCTCTCTCTCTCTCTCTTTCTCTCTCTCTCTCTCTCTCCCACCTCGCACGCATCAGACGCAGACATATCATCAATGTCAGTGACTACAACTGGATGGGTGACCGTTTCTAGGCGGCAATAAGAGGAGCGGAAATGGAAGGAGAAGATTGTATTTTGTACTTACCAAGTCCCTTCTGAACAGATGCGGCCATTTCCACCAGTCGGTTCTTGAGAGCGTCCACCTTCTCATTTCCGGTGTTGATGAGGTTGCAAGGCTTGCCGTAGCGGGTCTCGTCGTCGAACACGATCTTAGCGTCCTTCAGCTTGTCTGGAAGGTTATAGTGTGGGTTAGTTATGTCGTACATTAGTCCATCTATTTAGTCGAACGTGGCTACGATGAGCCTTCGCGCGGAGGTTGCATTGACCGTATGCCTACTTTTCGTGGGTAACGAATAATTATCTGGCGGTCGATTCCAAATCCATATTACCCATAGTCGCAAAGAAGATACTTACTCGATGCCCGTCGAACATCAGAGACTCCTACTCCAGCAGGAGTTGAGTTGGCCGAAAAATAAACACAAAAAGAACCCGGTATAGGTTCATCGACCCTCTAAGATGAAATGAAGATGCTACTTACTGTCCGTATCATACATCAGGGGGTAGGGCATCTTGGGGGTGATACCCACGAGGTAGACCTTGACGTCGTCGAAGTGTTTCGCCTTCAGTGAGTCCACGATCTTGCCGACCAAAGGAACGACCAGCTCCTTGTATGTCTTAGCGTTGCCCTGAGAAGAAGACAATGGTTAGGAAAACATTTTAAAATGCCTTTTTCAAAAGAAGTAGTTCTAATTAATGAATTTTGTTGTTACGGTTACTTTTCTATGACATTAAAATAAAGTTCGTAAAGTTGTGTCCAATGTCACTCATGACAAATATGATAACAAACAACAATTACCTCCTCTGGTCCCACCAAATGATACCAGGAGCACATAATTGTCGTGAGAACTAAGAAACAGCGATGTCAAAACATACCTACCTACTTTTCTGGTATATTCTTAGTATAAACTTAACTTCCATACACGATGCTTGTTTCCCCGAGACATCACCTACCTATATACCACAAAGAAGTAGAAGGAGAAACATCATTATCAGAAAGTATCAAAATCCCCACCTTGACAGTCTCAACAGTGACCAGAACATCTGCCTGCTTCGACGGCAGTTTCACAGGGTACGATTCGCCAATGTTTCTCGGCTGGTCAACATCAGTGCATTGCATGCAGACTGGCGGCAGGACGGCTGGCAGGAGTCCGGTGACGGCCAGGGCAGTGTAGCCGGTGCCGAGAGCGCAGGCTTCTTGCAGAGCCTTGGTCGGGTTAGAGGCGACGGCGTGGATGCAGGCTTGTCTGAGGGGGGATATTACCATCACTGTTCTAATGGTGTTTGAGGAACGTTTGGAAGTTCGAAAAAAATAAAACAACCTAACTTTTACGGTTTTTGTAAATGGGTAACTGCAGAACTAAAGAAATACACAGATGTGAAGACTGCTCTCTCAGCATATTATGGCTATGCTCACGCGTGGCTACAATATAGTATAGTGGTATGGGGAAACAGTACTAAGGTACCAAACTTGTTTTTATTACAAAAGAAATGCGTCAGAATAATTGCTAATGTAGACAATATGACTAGCTGCAAGCCCTATTTTAAACAATATAAAATACTTACACTAACTTCTATCTATATATTAGAAATCAGCAACTTTGTAAAAAAAAACTTACATATGTTCCCAAAATATTCCCGTCCAAATAATTTAAGACCCAAAAGATACTTAACCTGTCCCCAGACAAAACTAAAAATGGTACAATGTGGTCCCTTTACCATGGCTACAAAAATATATAATAATTTACCCAAAAATCTCCAGGAAATGGAAGATTTAACAAAATTTAAAAAACTTTTAAAATGTTACCTCGCCGAAAAATGCTACTACGTGCTGCAGGAATTCTTCGAAGATAAAAATTATTAGGAAAATAAATTTAGTCTCTTTAACCTGTGAACAGCTGATCGGGTCAATGTAAAAGTTATGTGTATGTGTAGATAAATTTGTTATACCCTGTCAGGGTGCATGTACCCTACATACATTTTCCACCTGTAGTGTGTATTGTACATGTTATATGCAAATAAATGAATATGAATATGAATATGAACTAAACTTATTTCTTTTACACCTGATTTATTTGTAATACCTACCTACCTAGTTCTGGCTACCTCTAATTGATAATACAGTTTTAGTAGGTATACCTGTACAATTCAGGGTATAAAACAAAGGTTTTGTCTTTCCTGAGATTTTTAGTGGACATTCTGAAAAACTTTTACTATGAAACTGATTATTTAGTAAAATAGTTACCTGAATGGAGCAATATCGAGCAGCAGGGATGCAGCCCCCAACGGCGACGAGCCTCCGAATACTTGCTCGCAAGCCGGTGGCAGAACAGAATGGTGCTGGTGGTGCGAATGCTCTGGAACCTTGACGGGAGCGCAGCTACTGGAGAGGCGGTAGGCGTGGCCGAACTCAGACTCTGAGGTCACGATCTGTGGACAAATCTCTTGCTACAGATAAACTTGCCTTTGTTCACAAAAATAAAACTACAAACACGGCGTCACGCCTTTCCTGTACAGAGTGGCAGCGGCATAGTTGTAAACCATTTAGCTAATATAAGTTCTCTAAAGAAATTACAATTACATGGTGAGAATTCATCCAAATTGAAAAGACGTTGATGTCATCTGATAGATTATGTAATTGATCATTATTCCAATTGATTTTGTTATTTTTAAGGTTTTATATAAGTGACCAAAAGTTAGATCAGAACCCATGCTTTTTCATTACAACATAAATTTTGAGATTTTATCACGACAATAAAATAAATGATTGATAGTATCGTACCGCCAAGTCCAGTAATTAATGACAATCACTATTAAAGCAATAATCCAAAGAGATTGAGAAATTGCTATCAAAAACTGACTAGCAAATAAGTAAGTATATCACGTTCACCAACCTTGCCATTGGGCAGCCTGAAGTCGTCGAAGGGTTCGTTGTTGCCGTCTCCGAGAAGACCGCGCAGCTTCCCGAGGTAGAAGCCAGAGACTTCCACGTAGAATGCCTGTTGAATATGATTTGCTATAAGTTACCATTTTATTAATTATTAAACTAATGTCGCACAACATTACAAATACTTAAATCAAAATCATTGTACAAATATCATGAAAACCATTAAGGTAGTAGGTAGGTACGAATATAATTATCAAAACTTTTCCTACACGGACTGGCAGAGGCATAGAGTAAACACGATAAAATAAATTATTATCGCCTTTTTCCATATTGGCTGGCAAAGGATAGTTACATCCTCATTCAGCCAGTAATTCGGTACTCCGTTTTGTCTGACAAGGGGCTAGCCACCTATCGCCGCAGCAATGAAGGCAAGAAGATTTCCTCACGATGTTGATATCGTGATTCCTCCGCTGGTATTTCACTCTTGAGACACTTCATCATCATCATTTTTCAGCTATCGATTATAAGTAATGATGAATCTTGAATCTTAAACTCACTGAAAGGTCGGGCGAGCCTCGGATGAAGAGTCCGTAGCGCGATCCCATTCCGATGTTGCCGTTCGGCTCCCGGAACGCAAAGATGTCATTCTCGGTGACCGGGAAGCCGTGAGCGGCCTCGTTGACGAGCACCTGTTGAAACCAGGAATATTTATTATTTTACACAACGTCAATTAAAATTATACATAAGTGGTGGCAGGGGCATCCATTTAATTGGGCAAATTGTCATTGGGCTATTGGTCAAAAACTTATTTAATTACCTGTCCGTTAGGCTTCAGCTCAACGGTAGATCCACTCTTGTCCTCCAGCAATAATCCCTTGATCGCACCAGCCTGCAGCTGGATAGCCAGCGTGAAGTTCCTGTCAACATGGTCGTGGACCAGCACGTAGCGGCAGGTACCCGGGAAGGTGAGGTGGCGGCCGTCGAAGGTGAAGATGTGCTGGCCGTTGACGACTACGGCGCGGACTGTGGATGGAGCAAAAGGTTAACATGGATACTTCATGGTGTCGTGGCAGTATGTGTGCAAAAAGTTTATTGTACAAATATTAATAATGCCAAAGAATGGAACGGAATCGTGTAAGTGTTACTTGGGACGATAAATAGGAATGAAAATTTCGGATCTTGGATGAAGATATTTTTGGTGTTGATGGTGACTACAAGTTAGCTTTTGTTGTTATAGTCGAAACTCGAAGCTCCGGCGCTCCTAGTATTGACTAGTCAATCTTCAGGTGTGACTTGAAGTCTTAGTCAAAGCTCAAACAAATGAAGTTTTTCCGCCTCTGACTAAAAAATTTTCGTCAAACTTAGGAGAAACTAATTTGGTCAGACAAACGTCGAAACTCAACTTAATGAAATGTTTGACCAGTCAAACTTCAATATAAATGTTACAATTTCATAATTTGTTTATTGCACATAAATTATATAAAAAAAAAAAATTGTTACTTGAAAATAATGCTTAGGCAAGCTTATCTTTAACAAGTGATATCTTCCAGCAAACCAGGTTGAGATGGGACATGTTATGTTATGTTATGTTTATGTTAATTGATTGTTAGGATATACTTCAATTAATTATGCTACTCACGCTTAGCCGGAAGTTCATCAAGTGGGTTCAGACTCCTGGGCCGGTAGTCTCTCACGAGCTGCAGCGGTGAGACGAAGTCTCCGTGGATGATCATGTTGAGGACGCTGAAGGCGGGTGGTCCGAACACTGGCAGGCTGGGTTGAGAGCCGGAGAGGAAGGGCAGCTGGGGGATAGAGTTGGTTGGATATCTAATAGTTAGTAGAGTACCTAGACCTTTAGTTTTGGAATTGAATAGGTATAGTTCGCACCAAGTTGCTTTTGCTTTGAGCGACCAGTCACCTCTCTCCATCTCGCCACACCTTACCCTATGTGAGAAAGTGAGGTACCTAAATTTAGGTTCGTCTCTAAAATTATCGTGTTAAAAGATTTTGATAATTGTCGCCAACGGAAAACGACTGAGAACTTCACCGACTTTCCACCTAACCTCTCCTTTAAATTAATACATTTTCATACACACTTTTAACTGGTCTCCTTTTTGGAGTAGTTTCAATGCGCAACATAGCGGATGCTATCGTTACAAAATTCTAAGTATGTTCACAGAAGTTTCGGCTTAGTGGGTCAGTCGCACCCGAGTCAAACAAGTGCATGCGTAAAACAGCTTATCAATACATGATCATCTTAAGGTACTCACAGCATTGAATCCGAGCACAGACGGCACGCCCAAGTGGTTGAGCTGTTGCCTGACGAACTGCACCAGTGACGTCAGAGCCAGGGTGAACTTTTCGTAGATGACGCGGAGCTCCTCCGAGTCATTGACCTTCTGTTGACGAAGTTTCTGAAGGGAGATTGGGGTGTCAGTGATTTAATCGAGAATAATTCATGTTGTTCAGAAGTAGATTAGGCCGCTAATGAATATAAATAAAAATAAAAAAAATAAGGATTGAAATTACACAAGGAGAACCCAATCAGATGAAGTTAGTAGACTTAGGGCTGTAATATGGCCGAAAAGGGGGCTGGTGTAGGTCTAGGATGTATGTAGAAGAGGAGAAAGTAAGAATGACGCGATGTTTAGATAGGCATTTACACTCCTTGAAGGGAGAAGGCTTTGTCAAATAGGTGCATACCTTCTGTATGTAGGAGGCGATGGCGTCGGAGAGGACCTTGGTCTCTTCAGTGGGTAGCACGATACGAACGGCCTGGTGAGCTTCCGAGAACATGGCGAGGACTTGGTCTGGCACCGCCAGGTCCTTGATCTGATGAAGATAAACATATACATTTGTAACCAGGCACTTATATTTAAGATGCGCTGTGACGTGGTAACATGAATCTTCGACGTTACAAACATTAAAGGTAGTTTGTCCACCCAGGCGAAGCAGCTGTGAGGCAGATCATTAACCAGCACGATACCATCCTTCCCTCCTTAAGACTTTTTACCCCTACGTGGGGTCGGGGACAATATGAGTCTTCTGCACTTTTCTTTTTCTAGCTAACCGCTACAACACCACAGGTAGACAAATATTATGCTCAGATTCTTTTGAAGAAAGGCATGGGCAAATATCGTGCATTCAGTATGATTGGTTAAATGGCAGTGTACGAACCTTTTCTTGGATCATGGCAACGAGAGGCATGTCCTTGATCTGCTGAAGCAAATCCTTGAGCACTTGGTCAAAGTTAGCGCGGAACTCCTTTAGTTGAGTGACGACCAGCCTGGTCAGGTCTGAAATTAATACCATAAAAATTAAAACCCAAAATTTCCTCATTACTGTAGATATTTATATGCCTCGTCTCTACACTGGACTACTGGGGGAGAAGAAGAAGGACACAATACAACACAGCGTCGTGCCTTTACTCAAACGGGGTGGCAGATGCACAATCTTGTCCACGTTTAGCCAGTTTTCTATACTTCATTTTGTGTGACAGAGGGCTAGCCCATCGCCGCAGCGATGTAATGTAATTATTTAAAATTCAACATTTATTAATTTTTCAACATTCTTTATTTCTGGCGTTATTAACCGATACGCTTAAAAAAATCATAATCAATGCCAATAACGTATTAATTTCTCATATAACCACACACTACAGGAAAAAAAAAAACATCTACGAGCCGTAAGTAGAAACTTGATAATAGATTTTTGCACATAATCGGCAGCAGGCAAATTTGGAAAACGTCTGATACAGGCGCAGCCTAACAAATGGACAGAACCTGGATGTTGCAGAAGTAATGGGAAGACGAAGATTATCCGTGGTCAAACTTACCCTTGAAGATCTCAGTGAGGGCGTTGGTCAGTTCCTGAAGCTCAGGCTTGTGCTTCTCGAAGAAGTCTTGTGCGATGGCGGCGAAGTGAGCTACCAGGTCGATCAGTCCATCAGTGCCCTCGTGGATGATCTGGGCAATGCTGCCATAGAGCTGCTTCAGTTGGGGCTCGATCTGTTGAAGATTGCATCGCATTTGTTTTAAAGGTCTGATGATGGACAAAACAAAAATAAAGTCTTGTATCTCACGAGACTTCGTAGCTCAAATGACTTTGATAGCAGGAAACGATCCGGTTACAGTAAGTTTCAGATAGTTTTTACCTTTGACCCTAAATGCCGCAATCCGCCTAATGAAAAGGCGATAATCGCTCAAATAACGAACAAAGACTCTTCTATCTTTCACAAGATCCGCTAAATTCATAACAGTCTTCACAAAATAAAAGCTCCGGTTTCAGCGTCAGTGTCACTGACGTAATAAGGTTGAAATTAGTTTGGGCCACCGGGCCTTTTATTTTGTGAAGACTGTAGATTAAGGATTCTTGTGAAGGACAAACGCATACGACAAAAATAAATCTACATTGCTTACCTTAGAGGTGTACAGCTCAAGAACCTTCTTGTTTGTCTCGGTGTAGACCTTCAGGATCTGGTCGACGATGGGGCTGGTGACGTTGAGGATCTCTTCGACGATCTGAGCCACGTACTTAGTGATGAGGTGGCTGTAAACATTTTGGGATGTTTAGTAAAGCAACTGACACTTATGTCCGGTTGCATAACCTTTGTCGGAAACTGAAAGTCCATACTCGGATTAACGAAACTCTTAGGTGTAAATGTAAATAAATGACAGGTATATACTTAATTTATTTCAGCAACAGTCTGTGAATTTAGCCATTTGAGTCATCAATATAAGAAATACCGATGCCACAACAAAACTATGTAATCATGAATGGGCATGTTATGCTGTGCCTTAATGAATTACATCAATTAAACTCCTTTTACAAAACCTGCACACCGACAGCACAGAACTACTTACATAGCTTCAGAAATCTCTTTCAGCACCTTATCATCAGATACTTCGCTCAGCAGTTTCTTTAGTTCAGTGGTGTAGTAAGTGTTCAGGTCCTTGAGAGAAGGCTCAACCTTAGTGAGAGTGGTCTTGAGCTCATTTCCAGCCTTATCGGCGATCTGCTCAACGCGCTGTTTCAGGTTGGTCATGTCGCTCTTGAGTGCGTTCTGGGGAGAAATTGAAGATCTTGGAGGGTTTTTTTTTTGCACGGAATCCTGGAAACTGTCTGACTTGGAAATGTCCACCATGTCCACCCTCAGAACATCAACTAAAGCAGTCAAACATGCGATCTATGACGTCATTCCTTTAAGTATGTATGACGTAGATGCGAGATCGCCGCTTATGCTATCTAATTCAATCACAGCTAGCCAAAATAGGAAGCCGAAGCTTTAGGATGAGAACCTGGTATTTGTTGATTTGTAGCTCAGTAGCACTGCTCAGGGAAAACGTGCAGGGCGATGGGATCCAAGTATTTCCTACGCACCCGAGCATATATTCCCCTACAAGATATCCCAATGAAGATAGAGCATCGACATCATCAGTCTGTCAGGATAGCCACTGTTGATAATATGCCTCCTCATTTACACGCCTTTCAACTCGGTCCTGTGCAACCCACGCCCATTGATTTTCTGCTAAAGTACGATTGCGGAGCAGGAAGAATTTCGGTCATTTACCTGTTATTACCTGTCTCTGTCGCTTCCGCGTGAATATATTAACGTCACCTCGCTCAGACGGGGGTCATTGCACCTGTGCGAGCGTGACGTGAATATATTTACGCGGGAGCGATAATCCTTCCTGCTCCGCGATCATTCTTACTTTATTCTCGCTGTGTCATAGATAGATACTCACCACAAAGTAGTTGAAGTTGGGCTTCGACACGCCATAATCGCTCTTCACGAGGTTGTCTTGAAGGAACAGAGCTCCGTGTGCGATGTTCTTCTTCTCATTAGGCAGGACGATGTCTGCACTGATATCCACTCGCTTCTCAGGGTCGATGTGGGCTGTTACTGAGAGCTTGCGGTCCGCATCTTCTGCCGGGGGCGGTGGTAATTAGTTGTTGTTTGTATGTTGTTGTTGTTTTTATATTTTGTATATTGTTGTTTCAGTTGTTAGTTATTAGTTGCCTTTACATGATCATTATTGGCCGCAGGGATCCTGGGAGTAGCGTATAAACGGAGCAATAGAGGTGTAGTCATATTTTAGGGTTGTTAGGGAAATCATTTTATATGTATATTTTTTGTACTATAAAACCGATTTCATCAGTGCTACAAAAATCATCCGCTGTAGTTATCGCTTACTGCGACTGCATTTACAATATTTGATGATATTTGGCAGAGTGGCTAAAGGAAAGTATAGATGACGAAAATAATGCATTTCCTTCAAATAAAATGTTATCCTTTTGCATACATGCGCATTATGTTCACATCGTCATAACTATGGACTGGTACTATTTATGAAAGTATATGATCATGTATGATAGATAAATAAAGAAATCATTTAAACCTTTACCGCTGTATCCAGTGGTGAACTCGAAGTATTTGAACTCCTTTACCAGCGCCTTAACCTGGACAGGTTTGCCTTGGAGCAAGCTGAACTTGAGGTTGGCTTGCTGGGTCTGGTCAGCGTTGGAGACTGAGCCTTCAAGGTCGATGACCTTGACGATGGGGTTGTCGACCTGGATAAGGGCATTTGAGTTTCAAATAAGAGAGAAAGGTCGTTCCTTGTGTTCGTTTAAACCGAGTTATGACAGGTTTTGGTTGTGTAGTAAGTTAGAGGATATTACCTTCACAGGGTTTGGAAAGGTGAAGTTGACTAGTGATATCACCGTAAACTGTTCACCTATTGCTATTAAAGAATGTAAAATGAGGAAATTAATATCAATGTTTACTTACGTAGACCTTGATGTGAGCGGGGCTGACCTCAAACAAAACCTTGGCTTCACGGTCCTGTGACAAAAAACATAATACATGAATTAGATCGTGCATTGTATACCTGCTGCATCTCCCATAAAGAGAGTAAGAGTCATTTACGGTAATCATAGACGGGTGGTGTTACGGTGACGCAAAATGGACAACCTGCTAAGCACGGGCACAACTGACAATATGTACGAGGATGTACTTACACCTCCGAGGACGGGGCATGAGAGGGTGGCAGCGGATTCGATCTTCAGGCTGTTATCGCTGGGACGCTTCAGGCTTCCGCGAAACTTCAGCACTGCCTCCTGTGAATCAAAGTGGAATGTCGGTTTAGCACTTTAATTAAGATTGTGTGAATGGGATTTTGGCTATGTGGTGATGGAATCACATACATACTGGGAGAAGAGCCAAAATTTTGTGTGAAAAATTAGACCCTGTATTAAGCCAGCGTGGCCACAAGCCACTTTCGCAGACGAGAGAAGTTTCTTTCCCCGAATTCCCTCGTAAATGGGTCGACCTGGACGGATAATTTTCCCAGGACAAAGACGACAGAATTGTATGAAGATTGAGGAAGCGAGAGATGTTGCCTTTAGTCTGCCTACCCTTCTTCCGGGAAAAAGGCGTGAGAATAATTATTTACATTTTTTTATTTATTTTTAATATTCTCTCCCCTTTTTCCACTCTTGGCGGTCCTGAGCGGTTACCCACCAGTACGTATCCCAGAGACCCAACTCATCACTCCATCTTTTTCTGGCTCGGCCACTCTTTCTCTTTGCATTGGGAGCTCATTGCGTGGATACCTTAGCCCATCGATTCGGGTGCATCCGAGAAACGTGGCCGACCCAGTCCCACTTCAATTAGGCCGCCATAAATTAGGCCCAATTTATGTACATATCGATGAAAACTACAACAAACTCACCTTGCCCATCTTAGGATGGCTGAACCCAAACTCGGCCATAGCATTATGGGTCTTATCAGAACCAGACAGATCCACGAGCGCTCTTATAGCCGCCTTCTGTTGGGGCTTGTTCTTGTCCATGTATAAGGTCGCTTCTCCCTTGATGGGGAAGGGCAGGTTCTTGTTGGTCGGGTACTGGATAAGGGATTCGAGGGCCAGCACGCGCTTGGGGAGATTGATGGTGATTCCGGCGGGGAATTCTGAGGAGAAAATTTGCAATATTTATAGAGAAAACCGGTCAAAACAGGAAAATAAAAGTTCCAATATTTATTACGGAAAAGTTGAGTAATTTATGCGGGATTTAGAAGAAGAATAAGTTGAGCACTGGATTACCCCTACTCAACCAGCTACTATTTCTATCCAGTTGTGGCTATGGTTTATTGAATGACATTTCTTGTCAGATATAACATATGGCATAGCATAACATTGGCTTTGTATATTAAAGTTCTGTATGTGGTTTGCAATCAAGAAATCCCAAAATTACCATTATGCAATGAAGAATGATTCGGAAGGAACAGAATTAGTTAAACTGTCGGGTTTTGCAGGTGTGGAGTTATTTAAATTAGTTATCGCTAAACTGATTTCTGTTTTAGAAACATTTTTACTGATGTTAAATCGAATTAAGTCGCTAAACATGTTTAGTGACTGTCGTGCAAATGGCCAGTTAACTTAATTAGCGGCACTTACTGCCATGTTCCGGGGTGCTGTAGACGTGCATATGGTACTTATGGTCCTCCTTCGATACATGCAGGTCCATGGTGTACTGCGGTAGGCGACGCTCTGAGATGGAGGCGGAGGCCTGCAGGCCCAGTTCGGGGGAGAAGCCGAGCTTGCGCAGGTCCAGGGCTACGTTCAGGGTGTGTTCGAGTTCACCAGGCTCTGGGGGTAGGGAGGGAGATATTAGAGCTGCATACAAAAATAAAAAGACAGGCGAGAAGTGGTAATTGCAATTATGTGAGTGCACGGGGTCGGCCAAGCGGCTACTTGACAAGAGTACACTATACTGACGAATCTTACATATACACGTCTCTTACTTCGTCGAAATCATATACGGGTGGAAGCACTCCTACAAATCCATTTATCAGGTCTCGCCTACTGGCCAG
This sequence comes from Argyresthia goedartella, assembly GCA_949825045.1. Lineage (NCBI taxonomy): Eukaryota > Metazoa > Arthropoda > Insecta > Lepidoptera > Argyresthiidae > Argyresthia > Argyresthia goedartella. The sequence continues at coordinate 23,562,659 of OX463834.1, forward strand.
TATAAGGTCTATTCTTAAAGTAAGGGAAACTACTGGAACTAACTAGAGCTAGGTCACAAATAGCCGATGTTCCGTTTCATAATTTCAAAACTAAATATGGATTCGAAGTCTTCGTACGCTGCGAATCCATACATCGACAACGAGGTACAAAATCTAGTCATTTTTCGTTCAAAAACTTTAAATCTTGTTCCAGAACGTATCTGAAACGTATAATTCCTACTGTAGGAGCCTGGGAAGATAGATCATAGAAAAGCTGTTCTCCTTCTTGACTCTTTGCCCACCAGTTGGATACCAGACAGTCTACATTAAAAAGTACTCACTCTGCACATTCAGCTTAGAGTGCAGCTCAGCATGAGCGCACTGCTTCTTCTCCTCACATAAAACGTACGATGTCTTGTACTCGAGGTTAGTGATTCGAGACTCTGCGACGTAGCTGCGCTCGCCAATGGCGACGTTCATGAATGTCTGGGCAGAGAAAGTTTGGTTAGATTTTTCTAGAGATAGTGGAAACATAAATGAAAGAAAAATTTAAAGGTGTTTTTCTTCAAATACAACAGCAACCATCATAATATTAAAAGGTCCTAGTGGCCTTTGGGTCGCGAAAGCTCAGTAGAAATTCCAATAGTACATGAACGCATTAGTTATCTTAACAGACACTCACCTCAACTCCCTGTTCAGATCCCTCAGTCAGCAGAGTGCGGATGTACTTGAAGGTGGCAGACTTCTGGTCCTCCTTAACCTTGACGGACCCGGAGCCCTCGATGATGGTCTTCGGACCTTCCTGCTTGCTGATGTATGAGGTGCTATGGAGGAATTGTTGAAAGTTAAAATCTTGTTGGTCAATTGGGGAGACATATTTTGAACCGGCTAAAATTATGCTGAAGAATAAGAAGAAGGATCTGGTGACACGGTGAATTATAGCAAACCATTTTAATTATTTTCTGAAATAATATCAAAATGAATGAAACATTTGGTATTGTGTTCCTATTGCCATCATTATGTACATTATCACTGGGATGTTTTATTACTGATTTTTTCTCTAGAAATGTACAATTCATATTGCGTTGCTGAATACTGGCTGTGGCTACCAACTAAGTGCTCGTAAGTAATTAGATCAATTGTGTTCTTCTTCTGAAGAATATTTCATATAGATGATATGCTTCGAGTACTTATTAATAAGAAGATGACATCTCACCTTCCACTGAAGACATTTTTTCCATCGTTGACAGCGTTAAACTCCAATCGCTTGCCGTTAGCAGCGTCCTTGCTGGAGATATCCACTTTGTAGTTCTTAAGGTTCAGTTTTTCAGAGTTAGCATGCAGTTTCCAGTAGATTTCGTTCTTCTGCACCTGGCTTTCGTAGTTGGCGTCGAGGGAGAAGTCCTTGATGTTTTCGATTTTGACGTCGATCTTGCCTTGGGTGGAGCTGACAGCGCTGCCTTTAGCGAATACCCTGAGGGAGGTAAAATAGTAGATACGTAAGTAGTGATAAAACAAAAAAATATAGGGGTTGCATTTCTAGACAAAGGAAACAAAGAGGTTTTATATATCGTAGGTGATGCGAGTCTTTTTGGTGCTGTCGATTCGCTACAAGGTACGAGGAAAAAGACAAATACATAAGTATATAAGCAATCAATGGCTCATAAAAAATGTTGCTCGGTACTTAAACTTGCCCACAATATCTAAGGAAAATGTAAAAATGCCACAATGTACCTGTTACTGGTTAGCACGATGTGCTAGTATTGGACCAGAGGCAATACATGTCATGTCGACACTACACAGACTGACTGTCATTTAGCTGACCTTATGGAACGAAAATACTCATCAATATGAACAACTGTGATGCGGAAATAGGCTAGCCTCCTGTCATGCGAAATGGATTAAACGTGATTTCAATTTTTCTTCTTTCATCCCTTATGTTATGTTTGTATGTTTATAAACAACAATATATAAATGTTAAATAGTTTCTTACCTGCTAGGTTTAGGCTGGCTGGGGCTGCTGTAAGACAGGTCGATCATGGGGTGAGCCTTCGAGTAGACGAGGTTCAGGTCGGACTTGTAGACACGGCCGTCGGCGTCGACGATGACTGAGCTGGAGTAACCATCGGAGGATGGCTTCTGTTGGGGAATACTTTATTTGTAATGGCAGTTCAACTAGTACTCGGTTAATTTGTGTTATTTTGTTTTGGTATTGTCGAAAGGGAAGTTCGAATCTGAAATGATACATCCGTAAAGTTAAGTATGTTCGAATGAAGTTCCTTTCACATCAATTCAAATTTAGTTGGACAATCGCGTATTGTGGACTTCCGTGGCCTAGCGGTATTTGCACATCGGAAAAGATCATGCAGTTAGCAAAATCTGGTCGAGACGCCTACTGGATGGGTGTACGTTTCTATGTGGCATTTATTTCGGGCGTTTCCGTGGTTTGGATGACATATTAAGCTGCAGGTCCCGGCTACTATCGCTACTCCGTGGTAGTCGTGAAGCTGTATCAGGGGCCCTAACAGGGCAGCTTGATAACTTCTCACAGTTGGGTTGGCCACGAGTCAGACATCTCTCCATCAACCAGCACGGAGCCAGCGTGGTGGAGTGTGGCTCAATCTTACTCTTATCCAAGTAACGGTCCTGGCCCCTCGGTGGAGACATTAATGGGCTTTATATATTTTATTTTATTTATTTAATTGCGGATTGTTGAGGCTCCTAATGAGTCTAATAACCAAAATAAGTGGAACGCTGTTACTATGGCCCTGTACCCCACATGGAGTTATTGTGCCCAAAAATAGGAAGCAAGGCCCTATATAACTGATGATGTGGAATCAGATACGCTCTAAGAAGAAGAAAATGATGTACCTTCGTGTGCACAGTGACTTCCAATTTCTTAAGCTTCTCACCCTGCGGAGAATTGGCTTTCACAGTGAGCGAGTTCTCATGTGGCGCAGCAGTGGCGGCTACGTTCACGCTTGTGGACTTGCCTTTACCGTAGGTGGCCTTCACGTCCACACTGCCAGTCTTCTTTTCGCCTGATGAGGTTTTTTTTTAATTAGTTAAAGTTCAACAAATGAGGATGATAGTAGCAAAAACTACCTCCCACTTGTTTTCAAGCACCAAAACAAACGTAAGTTATCAAATGCATGTTTTTAGATAAAAATTCAAAAAATTCAAAATTCAAAAAGAGTTTATTTCCATAAGAAACACATAGGTAACATTTGGAGAATGTCAAATCTTAAACGATAATTTATACTAAGACAAATAATTTAGTTTTTAGAGAAATTTACATAAATATTAAAATTTACATACAAGCATATACATTGCTCCTGGCCCCACACTAGGATACCCTGTGTTGTGGGAACCAGAAACAGCGACGTCATACACATATAAATATCCAATTATTAAATTTATTAAATTATGGCTTATGTTTAAACGATTACCAAAAACGCACCTATTTTACTACCAATAAATTCGAAATGACTGCCAGAATGGATAAATGTCCACCAAATTGTGTATGGATAAATGATCACCAAACTTCTTTTTAAGTTTTGTGTACTTTATTATGTTTTAAGTATTTTTTGTAACATGTAAATGTAAATATTCAACCTAACACGAAGGATAAAGGGGGCTTCGCTTCGCTCACCCCCTTTCACCTAAGCTACCGCAGTATTTTGCCCTGATATGTTCATTTATCCATTTTGGGTAGGAAAAAAATATTTTGGTGATCATTATATTTGTTGCCTTAAATTATTATTAGGTTAATTTAACAAATCTATTACGCAAATAACGGAAAAAATCAAAACACTAGCAAAATAAATTAATTTAAAGTCTGGTGAGAAAACAAAACTCAAGTTCACCATTTGGTGAAATCCTCTAGATATAGTATAATAAACGCTTAAGTACGAGATTTCGCACTCGAAGGTTTCCGTAACACTGCATATATTTACTGCGATATTAAAGTTTATAACTTTAAAATTGCAGCTAAGACCTCTATCACGTTTTTTCTCATTTTAGGATCAGTAGTTTCGCAGATTATGGGGGAATGGTTTTTTTAATCTTTTATTTTCAATAATTTTGAAACCAATTATTTCTCATCGAGGTCAGATACACACACAATGGTTATATGTACAGAAAACAGTGTCTTTATGTTTCCTTATCTGAAGTGCGCCAAACGGGATCCAACCCTTTTACTAAGCCTCTGCTCTCCGTCTGTCTGTCAATCTGTTCGGCGGGCTCTATCTGATGAACCGTACGTAATAGGTACAATGATGGTACGGATCCTGGACCTTTCTAATGCGAGTCCAACTTGTACCTAACAAAACTAATTCTACAAACCTTCAAGGGCAGTCTTGTAGCTGGCATCCAGGGAGAAGGGGTCAACATGGGGAACTGCGACCTTGACCTTAGAGTTTCCGACCTTAGGGCCGAACTTGCCGCTGGCGTCGATCTTGTATACGTCTGCGTTTACCTGGACACTCTCAGTTACGGAGTACTGTAACAGAAATAAATATTTTACAATTGTAATAGGAGTGGCCATAGCTGCAGGATCATATGCCAAATTTATTAAATGCGATATAAAAAGAAAACGTTAGAAGTTGTAAGTAAGTTGTATCGTTGAAGAGTTGCTAGTTTATAGCTGTTATTTCTTAAGTCGATGAGACGAGATGAGAGATTTTAATGGTATAAGTAATACTCGACTTTTTGCTAGTTCTCGGTCTCACCGGTCTCGGTTTTCACCGAGTTTTTATTTTATTCAAAGACGGATGACGGGTTTAAAGAAGATAACTACTTTGGAACATGTGGACTACACATTTAACGTATAGGACAACAATAATCAAACTTTATATCATAAGACATTACCTCCAAGTAGACGTCCTGGTTTTCGGGGAGGACGTAGAGAACATTGGAGACGAGCTTGATGTCGTGGGCATTCTCGAACGGCAGGTGGACAGTCAGGGTGTTCTCCTCTTGGTACCTTAAACAATTATAGTGGACATTGTAAGACATGTTTTTATGCATGCTTATCAAAAGGTTGTATACTGTGTAAATCTTTTCTTCGACTTCGCAAAATAAAGAACCATATTTGACTTCATTAAACTGCCTCTTTCGCCCTGTATGCATGGGAAAAGGCGTTTATGTATGTAATATCCATTAAATTATCGATCTATTCTTTCAACTTTAGTTAGTGGAATTTATTGACAACTCACTTCTTTTCCCCAGGCTTGACCAGGTCGAATTCGTCTTTGCCCGTCAGTTCAAAGCCATAGTCGCTGCCGTAAGCGCCCTTCACGCGGTAGGTCTCGGCGTTCGTGAAGATGCTTGCGTCAGGGTCGGAGTACTCGGCGGTGGCAAGAAGAGAAGCTGGGTGGGGAAGGAGGTTGCCCTTGACTTCGCTCTGGTGAAAGAATGAGGAAATGTTACAAATGCGACTTTAGCAGCGAAAAGCTTGATGTTTATATGCGTAGTTGGGCAACTGCCTATATTGATAAAAGTATCAATCATAGAGCATTATGTAGATTTTAACAAGATTGATTTTGATGTCAGAGATTGGATGGAACTCACTGTCTGTACCTTTTTATTTTCTGATAATCATTAAGACTATGAGTAGGAACTCAAACCTTGGTATAAAGAACTCACCTTGAACTCGCCCTTGAACTTATCACCAGCGGGGTTGTTCTTTAGCGAGAACACATTTTCCAAGGTCTTCCCGTCTTTCAGTTTCAGCAGCACCTGTCCGTCGTAATTGACGGTGTTCTTGTCGTAGTTTGTGTTTGCCAACTTGCCCTTATAGCTGAAGGTGGAGGCCTCGGCGCCGCGTTTCACGGCATCAGATAGAAGCAGGTCTACGGAGCGGTCGATGTTCTATCGAAGGGTCATACAATTAAATATGGAAAGAACTTAACACATTCACTAAGTAACGTCATCGAGTGAAGGCCAAAGAACAGTGTAGGAAGCAGGAATAATTACGCGTCGGAAAAGTATGCGAATCGAACTGTCAGTGACTCTTATTTACAATGACATAAGGTTAATTTTAACTGAACTCGAACACTTTTTCACTCTGGTATTTATTCCTGCTTGAGCCACAATTGACTTAGCAAAGATAGCAGAAAAACAATAGAATTAACACAGTACGGCAAAATGCTTTATGTCTAAAGTGTGCCTTTTCTTCGAAGTATTCTAGAGTCCTTTTTCATAGCCCGAACCTTCGACGCCGATGATGTGGCCGTCACCGTACAAGCTAACAGATTACTCCAAAATATTTGATCAGAGGCAGCAAAGCTTTTTACTTCAAGTATGTATGAATTAAATGAAACTCGTAAACTTACGTTTTCCTTGTCTTCCCCACCGACCACGTCGAACTTCAGAGTGAGACAGCGCTCGTTCGGCAGCACAACTTCGATGTTCTGGTTGACCTTCTGAGGCTTGTGGCTAGAGTGCACGTTCACTTCAAAATTCTTGCCGCCGTAGGATAGTTTGTTCCTGTAAACATATGATACATTCAACAAAGGCTCGTATTTACTGCAAAAAGTCACAACTTTTCCCATACAGTGTGGAACATACACAGATACGCTTACATTTAGCCAGATTAAATTACTTGAACTAGTATTTCCAAAAGTGAGAAATGGCGATGTAAGCCTTCCCTTGGTCTACATTTTCAGGCTATTCTCAAAGGTTTGGGCTTCCGGAAGGTAAGGAGCGATGTATCCCTGTATAGGTAGATTTGTCTCTTTTTCATAGCCCAAACCATTGACATGGCCCGATATGTAACTGAAGTAAGAAAAAACGAATTATGAAAATTGTATGATAAATTCTCAGTAGTATTCATGCTAGTGGCAGTTGCAGTACTTTTAGAATAGTGGAAGCAATACTTACTTGGATTCAATTAGGTCTTCAGTACGTTTGTTGTTTGTGCTCACGACGACCTTGTCAGCATTGTCCTTCTCAAAGTTGAGGAACAGATCCGCATCGGCGTTGAACACCGGGCTCTTAGCGACGAACTTGACGTCTCCCTTGATCTTCCTGCCGGCCTAGTGGTTAGAAGTAGATAGGCGATTAGACCTAAAGTGTAGTAGACTCCAGTCATATGATGTTATCATGTCTGTAGGTATTGCCTAGGTCTCTAACGAAGTGAGGTGAAGCAAATAATAGCAAAAATATAAAACTGGCATTTTATAAAAATGGAAAACTGTAGGTACTTACATTCTTAAAGTCAATGATAATGGCACCGTTGCCCTTGCCATCAGCGTCATTAACCTTGAAGTTTCCGTTGGCAACGACAGCGTCCTTCAGTACGAACTTCAGTTGACCGTTGGGGTTGGCCCCACGGTTCAGTTTGATCAGAGCATCGATGTAGGCAATGTTTCCACGGGAGATCTTGCCGTGGGCAGAGTATAGGTTGGCGTTCTCGACAGCACCGACGTCGAATCTGGAAAGGAATCAGGTTTGATTAAATATTTAATATGACCCGGTGACCTTAAATAGATTAGCCTGATTTTTATTAGCTTGTATGTCTGTGATGTTTTTGTCAACAGGTATTTTTTTTTGGTATATGCGTGGAATACCTAAGGAAAAAAATCTAAAACACGCCAAGTTTGCAGTCACGCCTTTCCCATATGAGGTGGCAGACAAACACATTTGTGATCAATTGTATCTAAAAATTTAATATTGCTTTATTACTGATATAGATATATTAATAATCGGCCCATCAGACCCGCTAAGTTGCTCACTTTAATATCAGGTTACCTCGGAGCAGAAATCTTCACCACGCCACTAAATACCTACAGTGACACATATGACACTCACTTGATTTCCTCATTCTTCCCGCCCGAGCTCAGCTTGAGTTGACCTACAGCGCCGACGTTCAAGTCATTGGGCTTCAGCTTGTGCAGCACGACTCCAGAGAGGTCGTAGGAGGCGACGTTCTTCACGCTGAAGTGATTCTCAAAGTTGGACTTGTCAGCCGAGAGAATAACCCTCTTGGCTGTGCCTTCGACTCCCTGGCAGAAAGAAAAGGAATGTAAAACAATTGCTAAGGACAATATTGCATATAATCGTGTCGTTTATATACATCATTAAACTACTGTGCCAATTGTTGGACCCCATCATCACAGATATTTGGCTAACTATACACGATTTCTGCAAGCGTTCCGGTAAATATGAATTTGATGTGATAAACTTTGTTCCTACGGATAAGTTATATTAGTAGTTACCGATTTGCAGACTTATGATTTTATTTTTATTTTATTGTAGTTTACATTTTTAGGAGAGGTAACAGCTTTACTCACTAAATACAAAACACTCTATTAACTAAAGACCTAATAATAACCTCCCACAATGATATCTGAGAATATCCGCGGGCTAAATCAATAATCGCAAACTAAACATTATGAGCCACATAATATTTTTACCTTATCGTTAACGTTAGCGTGGAAGTTCACTTGGTAGTCACCAGCCTGCTTCAGATGAGTTCTTGCATCCAGTACAAGGTCAGCCTTTTGGTCGACGTATTTTCCTTCAACCTCCAGGTTCAGTTTCTTGGGGTCAGCCTCGGCGTCGACCTTGGCCAGGAGTGGCAGAGCGTAGACGTGCACTGGAATTTGAGGGCTCTATTAGTGGATTATCTTTACATTTATTTCGTGCTTGCTTATGCAACTCAACATGCTAATTAATAACGAAACTAAACAAAAGTGATAAGATGTGATTAAAATTTTGGAAAGGAGTGAAGTGAGAAATGTAAAAAGATAACCTTATTATACCAAAAATATACCAAACAGACACATAGAGCAGAACTACATGATAAGAAACGCAGGGAAATAAAAATAACTTAATTTTTTTCCCTAAGTCCATTGGTTTTCTGGAAGAAATCTCGCTTACATCCTGTGTAAAATGTACATTATCTGCAAGTATAGAATAATAATGGCAAATACATAGACTGCTGCTCAAATATAGTGCCGCTTAAATGTCATACAGGCATTTCAAGTAGAGAAAATCTTAGCATCACGTTGAGTTTCCGTCAAACTTAGAGTTGTCGGTGTACATCCGGGTATATATGTACGTGTCAAATCACTCACGTTTGTTCTTGGTGATCAGACCGAAGTCCTGAGAGTTCTCCGGGTTCTGGTGATACTTCAGCAGCTGGTTGAAGGAGACGCGGTTGCTGGGGCTCTTCAAGTCACCGCTGTAGTAGAGGTCAAAGTCGTTGCGGTGCTATAGAGGAAATTGATAATTAAGGTTATTTATGTTTACGTTCTGTATTTTTTTTTCTATTGTATTCTTATACCTTCTGTATTGTGAATACCCGAATAAAAGCTTGTCTATTTGTACATGGTGCAACTAATAGGTAATAAAAAAATGGATTGCTAGGGACAACATTCTGATCAATTTCTACACAGGAATCGAAAGATATATGCCGGGAATATAAAAATTATCATGGTTTCCACAATAAATTAAAAGACTCACGTTTCCCTTGGAGTTGTCGACATGCGCCACCAATTTAAAGTTGATGAGTGGGTTCAAAGTGTTCTGGAACTCGATCTTTCCATCGTTGTTCTTCGCAACCACGGCGAGGAGGAGGTTCTGGTCACCCTTCTTTGCTTTAATGTCAGCGTCGAATCCAACAGGCTCCAAATTGATTCCGCCTTGGACGTCGACGACCTCATCCTTGGGTAGGCTGGAGTGAGGAATCACATTATACTCAGCTATCATGTTTTTCAAATCAGAAAAGAGATTATATAGGTGAATTTTCATAAAAATATAGGTGAATTTTAAAAAACGTTACCTGATCTTGATGCCCTCTAAAGTGTATTTCTGGGTCTGTCCTGAAAACTGCTTCACAATCTGTCCGTCAACCTTCAGCGACTTCTTGCCATCGGGGCCAGGGAGCTGGTATTCCAACACTGGTTTGAAGACAGAACGCTGTTCGTTTCCTTGAACATTGAAGCCAACTTTGCCATAGTACTCATCAGCGTCTAGTTTGGCCTTTACAATAGCGGCTAATTCACTCTTGCTGGTGATTAGAGCAACACGGCCTTGAGCATTTTTGATAGGAGATTCCAGGTTTAGGAAAACGCTTCGTTCTTCACCAGAATTTACCAGTTCCCCAGATATAGCGGTTTTGCGATTCTTTGACCCCTGAGCGTCGAAAAGAAACTCGAAAGATCTCTTAGCGTTGTCGCCACGGAATAGACCCTTGATATGGTATCCCTTAAGATCGTTCTTTTCCAGTAGTAACTTCAATTTAGTTGATCCTGTCAACGGATAGCGAGACAAGAACTTCTGCAGTGAAGCCTGTGCTTCCGGTCCGGATACTGAGAAAGGTACGGAAACTTCTCCGCAAAGAGTCACGCCGAGGATTCCGGATAGCTGGTCGAAGCATCCAGAGTACTCTTTCCTGTCGACATCGACCTTCAAAGCGACATGTTTCTCCTCCTGTCCCTTTTCCCTGGTGAAGTAGACAAGGTCATGGGACGCCGTGACGATCTCCTGTTTGTCGACGGGCAGACCGAGTTGGAGGTCGAAGCCCTGGCCGTTCTCGATCAGTTTGGCGACCATGTGGGCGCCGGTCGACGAGTGCAGGTTGTTGACGACCTTCAGACCGGTGGCGACTGCATCTCCATCGACATAGAAGAGACCTGGGAAGATGGAGGTTCGTTAATTGATGTTTATACCTTAAACTACGTTGACGTTTTAAGGCCAGAAATCATTTCACTGTGAATGTGAGCTTACGTTTATGCTTCAAGCCTTCAAAATAATGCATATTCCAAAAATATTCTATTCAAAGGCCGGCAGTTATAATTATGTAATTGTTTCCAGCTATTTCTAATTAGTGCAATAAGTATAAATGTATGTATGTATGTATTAATAATAATTACCTGAAATCTCAATGTTAGTGCTGGGCACAAACTTGATGTCAACTTTAGCGTTCTTGCCGAAGTCGCGGAAGATTTGGCGGATGTCGCAGGCGGTTGCCACCTCAAGGCGGGCCGTGGCAGAACCGACCAGGTTGAGCTTGAGGGGCAGACCAGTTGAGGTGGCATAGGCCAGCTCGGCGTCAAGGAAGAGCAGGTGCGAGCGGATTTCTTGCTGCGAAGGTTATGGAATGATTCATATATACGCTTTCAACATCATTATGGAAAGATAAAAAAAAATGTAACCCATTTACCGACCGAGCGACACAGGATCAAATTCGAGTAAGATTAGAAAATGTTTTCAAGGATACCTACCAATTTACAAAAAAAAAGTACAGCTAAACCTTTCCTGAAAATCTACCAATTAGTAAAAATCGGATTGGAATCCCATTATTAGTGCTAATACTCGTTTTTAAGTAGCGTATAAAATAAACTAAAATATCATATTTCTCACCTGGAAGTGTTTAGCCTGGTTGATGCCAGTATCCACGTACTTCAGGATCTCATCCAACACCTGATCGAAGTTGATGCCCTTGTCGTCTCCGAGTGAAAGGAACACTGCGTCAGTACCGAAGAGTTTGACGTAGATATCCATGTCTAGCTCGTTGTCAAAGGGAGCTGATTCGGCTTTCACCTGTGTAGAGAGTTGTCAGTTAAGTCAGTGTTTATCGATCCTCAAAACATTTCAGGTTGAGACCTGGTTAAGAATATTCACCAGTACAATATATATATTTTTTTCATTAACTGACGCCCGGCACGCAATCCTATTTTCCCTATTTCTGCTATTTTCTCTAAAAATACATTTGCAATAGCACCTAATCTCTAAGCAAGAGGATAGTTTCTCCTAGTTTTTGGAAAAGTGGTAAAATGTTAGAAGCATAATCATATATTAATTCAAAATAGCGACACGTGATTTGCTGCAATGAGATGAACAAGGGTTTAACAAGTTTTAATAATGATTATATATATACAAATAATTATTATTATTGATGAAATCTTCTGTAAAACTTGATAATTAGGATATCTTTGGCGGAGACCAAGTGCTTTCCGTCGCGCAAGCTTGATCTCCTCTACTGTACGCTACAACAAATATAATTATTTAAAAATACTTACATGCTTATCAAAGTTATCGATGTCAGTCTTGACCGATCTCCTTCCTCTAGTCAATTTCTTCTCAACCTTCTCCTGAGTGGCCATGACTCTCTTTACCAGTTCATCGTAGAGTTTCTGATGGTTCTCCGTGCGCAGGAAGCTCTTGGGCCCGAGGAAGTGTTCGATGACGCGGTCCAGGTTGCCTTGACGACCTCCGACCTTGGAGTGAAGAAGTAAGTCAATGAGAAGAGTTTCAGATCTAGCCATAAACGAGTTTCAAAATAGAACCTATGCCAACCGGATAAGAGCAGTCCTAGTTTGAGGCTAGATAAATGTGTGTTTGTCCAAGGTATTATTATTATTATTATTATTATTATTATTATTATTTCAAGCTGTCAGTTTTGTCTATATAGTTAGCGTAAGGTGATTCGGACGCCTTTCCAATCGCACTATTTAACTCTCGCACCGCAAGTCCACAAAAAAAAACTCAGGTATATCAAAACTGATCTTAACCCTCCTCTCCGCCGGTGTGACATTTAAACAGCCGTTAACCCCTCAGTTACCACCGGCGTTAGCTAACGCCACTTTTCCGTTATTCGGGTTTTACATTTTATTACCATGGCGTAGGGTTCAAAATCGCGATCCGTCCTAACTACCCTTGATTTTTTAGTAGTTAAGAGTGGTTTCAGTCTTCCCCCAAATAGGATAGATAAACTTACCTCAAGCACGTTCAGGCTATGTCCAAAGACCTCAGCAGTCAGGTTCAAGCTGACGGACCTCGGCAGGAAGGAGTCCTGGGAGTAGATGACGGTCTCTTCTACGTTGCCGCCGATACCGAGCGCATCGACGCTGTACGAAGCCTCGCGGTAGAATGAATACTTCCTGATGGCATTAAGAATATCCAGCTATTAGATAACCCCTTGTCACCTTCAAGGTTTAACCGATTTGTTGATCTATGATGGACTATTTCCAGATTTTTCTGATCCTTCGTAAGACTGGTTGTAATTATTTTTATTGAGTCTGCTGTAACCTTCCTCCGAGATTCCTTTAGTACCATTAAAGAAACATCGGGGTAAATTGGCTCAGTAGTTTCTCTAAAGAAACCAGTAAAGTAAGATCTGAGAATGACTTTCAGAAGATCCTTTAGACGCATTGAAGAAACTGCTGGTATAAAAAGGTTCAGTAGTAGTTCTCCAAAGAAACAACTAAAAAAATGGTATGATATTTACCTGTCATCGACATGGAACTTGTTGGGCGTGCTGATGAGTCCGTAGTGCTGGCGCTGGGAACGCTTGTCGGGGTTGGTGGATGCGCGGATGTGGCGAAGAGAAGAGGTGATGAAGCGGCCCACTGCAAATGAAACAATCAGCAACCAATGGAAACTATGGAATCTGTTGCAGAAATGATGAGATATGGGCCCTCTAGAATGATCGATGAAACGGGCAAGAGAACAGTGGGGAAATTGACTGATTCCGGAGGCACAAAACTTATGTTTGGAGGCTTTAGATGAAGTGTGGAAGATCTATGGCCTGATCAGTTGATGATTCATAAGTACTTATACGGATGTTCTAAGTGTGATGGAAAACCCCATGGAGAAACCCTCAAACTCCATAGCTACATGCGGCGATGAGCTAGCCTCTGTCTTTTCCGTAAAAGGGGGCATTGATTGAAAGTAGAATCACCTGTGCCTTTGCCACCCCGTATGGAAAAATTAAAGAAGCTATGTTGATGTTTTTATATCATACAGTACAACCGGCCCAAAATCAGACCAGAATGGTCACAGATCGCAAATGTGACTTACACTGGAGAGGCTTGTATATCCAACGAAAGCCAAAAGTGTATTTCATCATCAATGTTAGCCTGGGTATGATACTAATATACTCATCTGCCATCCCTTATAGTAAAGGTGTAAAATTTGCATTGCGGGCTAAAATTACTAGCGGAAATTACCTTGGTGGACAGGCTCAGTCTCCAGAAGGGTCTTGATCTCGTTGGCGCTCTTGCCGCAGGGGCAGTCGATGACCGCGAGGTAAGCCTTGATGCGGATCTCGGAGTCCTGTTGGCGGTTCTTGAGCAGATCCAGAGCGGCTTTCTTGACCTGTTGGAATACAGAGAGTAAGTGTCTCTCTCTCTCTCTCTCTCTCTCTCTCTCTCTCTCTCTCTCTCTCTCTCGCTCTCTCTCTCTCTCCGTTGAGCTAGACATGGATAGATTAACCGCTCTATGGTGGGATAACATCTTCCAGATTGCTGGGTACCAGTGATTAGTATAGCGCAAGACCGTAAAAATAGCGTAGGTAAGAGGAGGGATTAGCGCTGGTTGCAGAAGGCTGGATACATACCTAGTTCAGGGAGCAGAAAATTAAAATTAATGGCTGTGGGACAATCGTTGGAAGGATTGTTTGACGACCTTTGTTTCGAACAATCGAATCCCGGCTGGGCCGGAATAAAAAAAGACCTCAGGTCTTAGATGTGTTATGTGTGGGGCCAGAAGCAATGTATGTGCCTGTATGTAAATTTTATGTTATTGTTTTTTTGTCAATCTGAATATGGGATCAATTTTATTTTCCAATCCATTCTTTAGAGTCTGCTGCAATTTAATATGAAAGAAATAAATACAGGATCATCTTAAATTAAGTAAAACTAACCTTAGCAGAGCAAGGGTCAGCACGGAAAGCCTCCAAAGCAGCGACACGGACGCGGGCCTTCACGGAGTTGTCAGTTGCGCAGTGGACCACCTTCTCAATGATGCTGTCTTCCAGATGACGGATGTTGCGGATGCCCTTGAGGACAGCGACGACCTGAAGGAAATATTAGTAGAATTATACAAGTCATAAAAGTACTCTTAATTTATTTGTTGCAAGGTAAATCAACCGCAAAGAGACAGTCTTTTGACAATACCTATAAACGAAATGAAAAATCGAAAGCAAAGGAAGAGTGAGTTTGAAAATTTAAGAATTTGGATGTATTAATTGAATTTCTGTATACAAAGAGAAAGGCGGATGAAAAAGGAGACAGAAAGTGGGGAGAGAGAAATTGCCCGCTGTCAAAAAAACAAGTAGTCCCAGAAACGTATAATCATATCGTTAGAGGTAGGGTTACTAAAATTACTAGTGACATCATCTTAATTCATAATGCCACTTTCACTACGGTCAGAGTAACAGAACTTTTTTCCTCTTCTCAAGATATCGACAACCTGGAATAAATAATTTCCATTTAAACAAATACTCACATAGTCCTCCTTAACTTTCTCCTTAGCCTTGCAATTAAGCCTGGATCCCAGTTTGTTGCTCAGCTCCTTGATGCCCTCTGACTGGCCGACATGACAGTTGTGTGCGCGGCAGTAGGCTGAGGCCAGAGCACCAACGCCGAGGTACACCTCCTTCGGGATGTTCGGGACGTCGAGGAGAGACTGTGAGAATGTACAGAAATATTAACATCAGCAAATTTATTGTGGATCGTATTTTGACTGAAAGTTTTACTTTACTTATCACTATAGCGTCCTTGGTAACACTGCTCGTTTGTAGTAATGTGATAAGCCGTGAGGGAATCTTAAAAAATTTGCATAGCGTTTTATGGCTTCTTGTATTATGAGGTGGAGTATTGATTCTGAGTATGCAGTCACGTGGCTGCAACTGTGCCCTTGCCACTCCATATGAGCTTGCTACTCCTGATTTTATTCATCACATAGTAGCACAAGTAGGGAACTAGGATCTTACGTAAACATGCCATTATGTACTCATCCTGCCACCCTTTATTGTAGAAAAGACTTTCAGTTGAACACTTTCCGAGTTAAATCGGTTAATTCTTGGTATTTTTTTTTACCGAAAACTCCATAGTCTTCAGAAGCTGGATGGAGGCTTTAATGCTCAAGGAAGCTGTAGTTTTCATTATCTAAATCAGTAAGACCCTACACACCACTCCAGTATAAAGCATGAGAAGAAGAACAAGAAGGCTTACCGCAGCAGCCTTGATAGCGTCATCGTTCACATGCCGCGCGTTGCCCAAAGACAAGAAGACTAGCTTCTGCTCCAATGGAGAGAGCTCCTTGGTCTTGAGCAGCTCGACGGAGGCTTCGATGCTGGCCCCGGTGCCGGCGCGGAGAAGACCGTCAAGGAAGACACGCCTGGTGAAAGGAAATGTTTAGAGGAAGAAATCTCTCGTCGGAATAACCTCAAGTCCTAGTCATTTCAAGGGAAATAAACATGGGTCTGAAGCGATATGGCTGTATTTTATGGTCTATAAATGATGTGGCCAACATCAGCAAGTCTCTTGGGATTTGGATAGTGAAATGTGCATTTGTTGAAATTATTTATCGTATATCATTAGGTGTCAACTTACCTTTCCAAGTTCTTGCCCTTGACTTGAGCGTACAGTTTCAATAGGTCATCCTTGTTTGTGTAGCGGAATACCTGGATGAAATAAAAGAAGCACATTTAATTAATGCGTTCACCCTTAGCAAAAACTTTGTAAAAACATAGAAGCTTTGACAAAACCAATTATTTTTAAGGGTGACTCTCAATTAATTGACCAAACTTAGGGAATGGTAGAACCCGTTGAAACAAGATTATCTAGGAAACATAAACGATGATTGCAAGTTCCATGGAGAAGTCAGTTAGTATTAAAAGTCACATTAGCGTCATACTTTGTAGTAAAGTGTACGTGTTGAGAAAGATACACCGAATATTATCAATCCATATATTAATTATTAAAAGGCGTGAGCATATAATGTTTGTATGTTCCGTTCGTAGATTAGTATGATTTACAAAAGACTTACCCTGACGAGCTGGGCGAAGTGTCCAGCAGACTTGGAACTAGCTTCAGTGGCGAGGGTGGCAGCAGTCTCCTTGACGGCAGCAGCGGCGCTTTCTAGGTTACTGGCCTCCAGCTTGCCTCCGTGAGGGTTCTCGAAGATGATGGGTTTGACCTCGCTGAACTTACCTGAGGGGATAATGAAACTTTAAGTAAGTTAACATAGATTTTACTTTTAAAATTAACATCCAACCAGCTCTGTGAATATGCGATGCTCTCTCATATGCGTTTGGCAAGGAACAATAAGAAGAATGGAGAGGCTTACGTCTAAAAGTGGAGACGCGCTTTAAGTACAACATCAGTGCTTTGAAACTAACCATAGAATACTACCGAAGTTGAGCTCGATCTACCTACTTGTATATAGGTACAGAGCTATTACTTATCAAAAGAATCAAATCAGGTTTTCTCTGAGCATCTGTGAACCCTATAACAGATATAAAATCTCTTGTATACTATGCGAGATTCAAAATAAACTTATTGAAATCGCTCACGACCCGTAGACAAAAAATGGAACTCAATGTTCAACCTTAAGGCTTGGTATTTGAGAACTAACCCTATGAAACCTTTTTGACCTACGAATAGAGCGACTAATTGTGAAGGGTAGGATAATCCGATGCTACAGAAAAAGGCCTATGCTCAGCAGTGCGTCGACGTGCACTGAGCATGATGATGGTGATGAAATCTTACCATTGTCACCACCAGCGTCCTTGCCAGTAAGAGTCAGTTTAGTGTGGACCTTCGCACGTGCCCCGTTTTCTCCAACTGAGAAAGGCTTGTACAGATGCTCCTCAATGGCGGAGACCTTCTCGGGAACGCCACTGTTGACCTTCGACTCAATGTTTAGCTGGGACTTGAGGATCTGGGTGTTCTTGATTTCCTGGTGGGAGACAAAATATTAATATAAAAAAAAAATACCTTGGACACTATTTACACACATTGATCTAGCCACAAACTAGGATTCCCTGTATCTTGTGTACTAGATAACGATACACATACTTATATAGATAAATATTATACTTATATAGATAAATATTATACTTATATAGATAAATATTATACTTATATAGACAAACAACCAAGACTAGGGTACAAACATCCGTTCTCATCAAACAAATATTTTCCCCCACCGGGACTCGAACCCGGGACCCTTGGCTTCGTAGGCAGGGTCACTGCCGACTCGGCCATTCGGGTCGTCAAAATATTAGAATTGGTATTTGTTCAGAGTGTATGTATGTTTATTGGAACTAACTTGCCAGTAATCCTCGATGAGGACAGTGACCGTCAGGTTATTCAAAGATTATCCAAATAGATTGAAAAAGTGGTTTTTGAGTTAAAATCTGCCGGTTCCGTTTCGCTAATGAGCTTATACATAAACAAAACCCAGAGATGCCCAAAGTAAGCAAATTTTTCAATATATTAGTAGATATCAAATGAGTTTTAGGGCTATTCTTATAGTTGAGGAATTTTCTATTTGATTGAGTTAAATGGTAGGAATCAATCGTAAGACTCTGAGAGTCTGTGCTTATTTTTGTCCCGTTGACGGCGGCGGTGGACAAACGGAAGTATGTAATTCCACTTAAGATCTACTATTTCTTTGTATAATTTTATGGGTCCGTACGATCTTCCCAATTGTGCAGCTCAATCGGTGCTCAAAGCTATAATCATGCACATTGACCCTGACTAGGCATAACGTTTCTCTACAATGTATAACAGAAAGGCGGAGACAAATATTATATGATAGGCACAACATTCCGAGCAAATTTAATTATAAAACCAGTTTTCTCAGAGAAAATATATTTTTCCGGTACAAAATGTACCGCATGATATCCTTGTTGACTTAACAATATCTGGTCTAGTATGGGTGAAACTTACAGCATGAGGATTGTAGACCGCAGTAATCAAGTCATTCTTCCCATGTTCACGGTGTCCGCAACGGGAGAGGTCTCGGGAGCGGTGGACTAGGACAGCAGCGCCTTCCTGGGAGGATGAGGCGTCGGTGGGGCAGGCGCCGAACACGTCGATCTGGGGGAGAAAAGTTTGTATAACAATCGCAACGTTTTTTTTAAAGGGTGTGAAAGAATATCATGTACCTACATGTCACAATAATCTAGCAGACGCTATTAGCTATATGGCGTTCCCCAAAGCTTTCTTGAGATGCCTTGGTGACATTTCATTTCATTTTTTTAACTAATGGCAATCTGTCCTGCTATTGCCAGACAATTTCTGCCAGTATCATGTAGTGGAGGCACATGTGAAGAGACGCGGGGCAAATCTTAAATTGGCTGAATACATTTTAGTAGGTGTCTATCCGAAATAAAGTTTTACATTATCGGTTAGTTCCATGCAATATATACATAACACACACAAAATAAACTAAGGGACAACACAATAACATAAAGGGAAGGAAGGGGATACATATCTATTATAATTTTATTTTGTTAATATGGATAAATTTAGCTAATAAAAATACTATCTTTG
Source organism: Argyresthia goedartella (assembly GCA_949825045.1). Lineage (NCBI taxonomy): Eukaryota > Metazoa > Arthropoda > Insecta > Lepidoptera > Argyresthiidae > Argyresthia > Argyresthia goedartella. The sequence continues at coordinate 23,581,933 of OX463834.1, forward strand.
GGTTGGGGAATAGAGAAAGAAGGTGGCGAATATTAGTAGGGATAGGGAGACCGATTGAGGGTATTAGGGAGTACAAGGAATCAAGGCCATAAATGGGGCAGTTAATGAAAATATGGTCAACGGACCCATCCTCAAGACCGCACTCGCAAATGGAGGAATCTCTGATTTTTATCTTCTTTAAAAACACTGGAGAACAGCAGTGACCTAAGCGTATTCTGCATAAAATTGTCACTAATATCTTTGGTAGTTTTTAAAAAATTGAAAAACCATGGTTTGCTTGGAATACTTGGCTGAATTGAAGCGTAAAAAGCTCCTTTATTTCGACTTGATTCATGCCACACATCTGACCAAGTCTTCTGAAGATCTTTACCAGGAATGCTGAGCAAGTCATAACAGTGGTTAGAGAAGTACTTTCGATTACTGTTATTATCTAAGGCCGCATGTTTAGCCAACTCATCAACGTGATCATTACCAATAATGCCAGAATGACTAGGGATCCAAACCAAAATTACAGCAAAATTTTTTTGGGAACATTTATAAAGGATATTTTTGATTTCCATAATAATATTACTATGCACTTTTGATTTAAATTGGTTTTGTTGGAGGGCTTGTAAGCAACTTTTGGAGTCCGAAATTATTAAAGATTGTCTTATATTATGGGATTCAATAAACGAGCAAGCTTCCAAGATCGCAAGGCATTGACATTTGATCTAACTATGTACAGATGTAGTGAATAATCCTTTCCTATCGGCAAAACTCGGAACAACGATAACACCCGAATGGTGCCGATGTGTCTATGAATTACTATATTATTAAATTACGTGTAGGTATCAAATAAATCGCATACTTTATTTATCAATGTCAAATGTCAAATTGCCCGTTTGACGTATATTACACTGAGATGTTAAAACCACCACGATTCTATCATATAAAGAATTCGTTAGGTAAACAAAAATATAACTAGTTACTGAGGACGTTTTATTTCAATAAAACGCACTGATAAAAACCAAATTCCGGTTGGGATGATCTAATGATTCTATAAGGATTGGAACCCCAAAAGTCTAACTATAAGTCAAAACTACAGTAGGATTTTGCAGACCTTTTTTATTACAATAAATTAATGTAATTAATTAAAAATACTATGACATAACAAAAAAGACACCTCAACATAAAACAAAACAAACCAGCAGACAAATAAATATAAATAAATATGATTTTCTGTTTGGATGAACAACTTCGATTATGACAGCGGGATAAGAGGAGGAGGAGCGGGTTGGACAGTGTGATGCGAAACAATACTTCCAACTTCCATATCACAGTCAGAATCAGAACTATTTTCTGGTGTATCATCGTCAGAGTTTTCATGAACGGTGATTACAAAACTAGCCATATAATTTTCCAACTCAGGTTCGTGTTTTCGGTACTCGTTTTCGCATTTGATGGCGTGGTCACATACTTTGGCCCAAACATCGGAACCAATCATATTAACCTTTTCCTGTACCAATTGTTTCACAGTAGTCAAATTCATACTGATGTTTCTTTTGGATACGTATCCCTTTATTTGAGACCATATGTTTTCAATCTGATTGAAATCAGGATGATATGGTGGCAATCTTAGTACGCTGTGTTCATATTCGTTCATAAGTTTATCTATAGAGTATTCTACAAAGTCTTGTTTGTACTTGCAAATAATTTCATATATTTCAAGTTTTGTTAAAGACGGATCAATCGGAACGTTATGTTTGGATAGCCAATCAATCATGTCTTGCTTCCTGGTATTTGAATTAGGAGGTTTTTCTACGTACTTAATATGATATGCAGCATTATCTACTACTAGTACCGAATGTGGAGCTAAGTTTGGAATGAGTTGATTACGAAGCCATTTTCCATAGTTTTCATTGTTCATCGCGTTGTGATAGTCACCTGTTTTATCAGTAGACTGATACATTAACAATGCCCCAGGTATAAACCCCTTTCTACTACCAGCGTGCACTATTATAAGACGTTGTCCTTTAGAAATTAACTGTTTCACTCCGTTTTCTGACGAGTCAGCCCAGCTTTTACCTGCCAAATGTGAGGTATGGATGTATGTTTCATCCATATAAACAATCTCTCTCCCTTGCAATCTGTACTTTTTTATCGCGGCTAAAAACTTTACTCTTTTTAAATGAACATCATCTTTCTCGATAAGTAATTTTCTGTTGTTTTCAACTTTTTTATACCGAAATCCCATTTTTCTAAGAATTTTTCTTAGCGTAAAGTCACATCCCTTAAAATTTATGGCTTCGGATAACTTGGACTTCAGGGCTTTAATTGTAGGTACTTGTTTGTATATCAAATGGAAATTATACACGAATCGGCGTATAACGTTGTAGTCAAAATCGTCAAGACCTAAACAAAATAATTTATTTGGTCTACCCAACTTTGCCGACTTCGGACTATTGGAGGTGGATTGCTTTATGTATTCTTTTTGCAATATTTTATTTACTGTTCGTTGAGAAATTCCACTGGCCTCCGAAACTCGTTTTTGGACTTTACAAAAGTAAGCAGTATAGTTGGTATGTTTGAATTTATCATTTTCAGTTAAGAAATATAAATAAATATTGAAAATAACTTCGCAGGCTTGCCGATCTAAACATTTCCCTTTTCTTAGTGCTTTCGGCATGTCTGTTATAAATTGTTAATGTGGATCGAATAAAATCAATGTTTATTATTTGCAAAAATGACAGACAAGAGTGAAATGTAAAGTCAAAAATAAATAAATATAGGTGGCCTGCATTAATACACGAGTCCATGAAGTTTATCACAAAATCTAACATAAATATCAACAAAATATTTCTGTGGTATTAACTACTCTATATAGATACTTCCTCTTGCAATGCGACCGTTCCCTACGTTGTCTCGATGGGTACTGAGTGCGGTGAAGTAGTAAGACAAAAACGAACATTTCCGAGGAAATACGAAAGGAAAGGATTATTCACTACATCTGTATATGAATGTGTCATGTTGGCCAGAGATGCAATATCAGATTCTACCATCAAGTCATTGTGAAGCCGAAAAAAGGAAAAATGAAAATAAGTATCAATAAGCAAAAATCGGTTACGAATTGAAGGCAGCATATGTATGGAAACATCATTTTTGGACAAGAAATTGTCACAAATAGCCTACTTGGATTCCAAATATTTCATTGATTATATCAGTAGGATTCCCCTCACCTCAGTGCCAGACTTGACTCCGCTCTGCAGCAGGGATATCACCGCCCTCTTGATGTTCAGCGAGCGCCGCGTGTCGCCCTCCTCCGCACAGATCTCAGAGCCAACATGGCCGTCTTGCAGGGTGAAGCGCACTGGCTTCTCCAGGCCTGGAGGCTTCCCGTATTTCTGCAAGAAAGTTGGTTTCATTAACTACGTGCCATTTAATCCACTAGAGAAATAAAGTATGGAGTATTGAATAACTGACCATACGTGGGTACAATGTGCCTCTGCCTCCCCGTATGGGAAAAGGCATGACGCTATGTGTATCAAAATGGTAGCTAAGAGTATGATTTTATATTCGATTCAATTCTAAATTATTATTTTGTCTGTAAATATCAACATATGTATGTATGCGAATCGCAAGGTTGAAGTGGCGATCGGCGAGAAACTCGGCTAGGAGGCATGATGGCAGATGGACCAAGGCGTTGACGGAATGGTGGCCAAGGCATGCGCATAGATCAAGAGGCAGACCATCCGCCCGATGGTCGGATGTTAGTTATTGTTAGTATAGAGGTCGGATGATATCGGGAAACCGCCGGGAAAGCCGGGAAACAGTTGATCAGGTTGGTGGGACGAAATAAATAGCGTTATGAAGAGGAGGCGTTCTCTCACCAGTGGGTGCAGGGTGCTGGATAGATAGATATATATATTAACATATGTTATAAACTTTTTTTTTCTCATTATAGGGGGTGCCAGGTAAGAACCATAAATTTAGTATTTCTGCCAATCTATACATTGGACCATTGTGGGAGCAGGGCAAAGAAACTCCCACAGATTGATATTTAGATCTCATTTAAAAATAGGTTGTGTTTAACTAGTATAAGTTTTACATATTAATTATTATAAATAATATGCAGGAATAAATAACTACAAAATTACTACACGAGTTCTTTGTTGAGTTAGATTAACGCCATACACTCTTGTCATTTATGTAATCTTTAACTCAATTCAATCTGTCTAAAATAATCATGTTCTGTGTAACATTTTGTATCTAAGTCTATATCATAATCATTACTATCTTTATCTACACACTTATCATAAACCCTCTTTACTGCGTCGAAAAACCGCACGTTAAGACCAGCATAATGTAAAACTATTTGGTAAAACTCATTTCTTATCTGAAAATTTGTACATTATGACCATAATGTGTAAATTTTCTACATATTATGACATTCAAATTTCGAACGCCGACGCCCGCCTGCGTGCCGCCCCTAGTTTGTCTGTGAAATTGGTACTACAGAATAAGCTTAACAACTGCAGAGATAAGATCAATGCCACAATGACGGTCAAACATGCGGTTCCTGAACACATCAAAGAGAGCTTATGATATGTGTGTAGATAAACTAGTGTATGTAACTGTACATAATAAAGCATTAAAACTCTCGAGTGATATTATTATGAAACTCGCCTTCGGTTCGAACTCGAGTATTAATGCCCTCCATTATGTAGCAGACACATAAACTACTATAATAATTGGTCATTAAAGTGTTGTATAACTTGGCAACTGAATGAAGCCCCTGACTGAGGACCTAAAGATGGTGGCAGGTGGCGACTGAATGAAGCGGATGAAAGATTGCTAGCTGTCACTATGGAATCACTACGGGAGTTCAAGTTCAAGTTCAAAGATTTTTATTCATAATAGCACTAAAATTGAGACTTAATGAACGTCATGACATAATCAAGCAAGCATAATAAAACATTAGGTAGGTGTCTAATTATTAGTACATAATATATGGGGTGCAATGTACTGGTTTAAAGCCAGATGTCGGTGTCTTGTGAAAAGTCATTAATTTTGTAGTAGGCCTTTGTGCACAAAGTGTGCTTTACATTTTTTGAATCGAGCTTCATTTAAGTTTTGTATTTCTTGCGAAATTTTATTGTAGAAGCGTATACAGTTTCCTATAAAAGAACTACTAACTTTTGTGAGTGAACATTGGAAAAGAAACCTTATGTTTATTTTTAGTTTGCACATTGTGGTGGCTATTTATATACTGCATAAAATTCACTTTGTCTTTTTTGAATTCAGATGCAAATTATTGGCCATAAACCAGTCTAGTATTCGTGAGAGAGCATTATTTGTTTCCTGTAAGTCATTTTCTTGTATCCTAATTAAAAAAATAGTGACGTGTCATCTGCAAATAATACACTCTCTATCATGTTTTGTACCATGAATGGCAAATCATATACATGAAGAAGTAAAAGGAACGGACCCAGAATACATCCCTGTGGGACTCCGATCTTCATCTGAGAACCCAACGATTTTGTGCTATTAATGTCAGCTTTTTGAACCCTCCCTTCTAAAAACGATCTCATAAGCTCAGAGCTTTTGCCTTTTATGCCGTAGTGTTTAAGCTTTAAGAGCAATGTTTCGTGGTCTACACAATCAAATGCCTTGGAAAGGTCACAAAAAACACATATAGCGTCCCTACAATCTTCTCACGCATCAAGAGGGAGGTTGGAGGGGGAGAGGTCTTCATTCAACAGTGGACCGCCAGGCTGAATTTTTTTTGATGAGACAAGAATTTCTATATTACTAAAAGTATGAACTTCTTTTTTACCTTTCCATCAGGTCCAGAAATCGCTAGATTCTGCACTTTAAGAACATGCGCGCAGTTGCCGAGGGCAGATACGGTGACCTGTCCCAGCAACTTCACACTGGTCTCCTGTTTGTCAGCGCCGGTCAGGTAGATCGACACTTCCCCTTCGACGGCATAGTTGTATTTGTGGCCGTTGAGGAAAGTCGCGCCGCTTGGTGCTGAAAGTTTGTTTCAATGTTACTGAAACTTTATATTTCAACTGGGGTCGAAATCTTCTAATATGCAAGAGTGGAAAAAGTATCGTTATTGTCTCCCATAATTGCAAAATGGCGTATCTAGTAGTCTAATAACTGGTCCCAACCTAGAATACCCCGTTCCGTGAAACTGGGAACCAGTTGTAGTGACGACCCAAACATTTAAATAGGTATATCCTATATTGCTAATAGTGAAGCACTGCAATGTACCTAGTACGTACCTGTAGGAGACCTATCATAGGTAAAACCTTAAGAACAGTTGATTGGTCAAACATACATCCTTGCGTGCAACCTTAATATGCAATAATTAGGAGATCCATGTCCTAATTAAGACTTTAGGAAAGTGGTATACTTACTGCCTTGGCATCCTACTGAGCATTTATCTGAAACAAGCGAAAGTTAATTCATTAGTGTCATGAATCTTTCTACCAAATACATGTTCGAACAGTTAGTAGGACAGTTGGCACAGGAACCAGACGATTGGCGCTTTGTAGAAGAGGCTGCAGTGGTGGGCGAGTCGATAATGATGACGATGAATAGTAAATAATGTTATTGGATAACATGGGAAGATATGAATTTAGAATGCACCGTGCACTAATTAGTTCACAAGGGGTATGTTTACCAATGTAAAAACAACAATATATTGGATCCGGATCAAAGATCAGCAGATACAAGATCCAGGTCACAGCAGGTCAAGTTTTATCAATGACGGATGTGCGTGAAGCTAGCATAATTAATCAGTTATTTGTTGTTGCAATAGTTGGGAATTTCCAGCTAAATATTTACTTAGTTGACCGACAGCCCGATCACTTATTACTTACCGAATACCTTAGCGTAGGAGGAGGAAGAGATGCAGGTTCGATTCCTGACCAATTAGATAATTAATTTATCTTAAGTACATTATACGGAAGTTCTAACGGTGATGGAAAACATCGTGAGGAAACCTTCATTACTCCGTAGCTGCGGCAATGGGCTAGCCCCCTGTCACGCAAAATGGAGTATTGAATAACTGGCTCAAAGTGGACACAATTGTGCCTCTGCCACCCCGTATGGGAAAAAGACAGTCACAAAGATTGCAATTTTGTAATGGAAATGTGTCAAATGGTTGAGCTTCGAAGTTGGAGAATATCCTTCAAACGTCAATCTAAAGGATAAATATCGGAGATAGAGAAAAAAAGGGAAAATTAGTGGATGTCAAAAAATCCGGCTTATTTCTAAACAAACAAACGTACACAATTATTGTGCCCACGTTTAACCAGTTGATCAACTACAACGACAGGGGGCTAGCCCATCGCCATAGCCATGAAGCTCTGAAGTTAAGAATCTATCCTATTGCTATTATCTTGGATCTTACTATCCTCATTTCCACATCATCCATACTCGATGCAAGCCCGTCGGCTGAGCGTACTTTTGATGATCAGTAATCGCCGGTTATTACCCAATTTGGATCGTCAGTGGGGGACCGATCCACAAGATGGTTGACCCTTGTGTTTGCTTCAGTATGTGTCATTGTTTTCTGCTTTTGATTGATTCAACAAAATATGCACTTTATTTGGCTGCGTTTTCGAGCTTCAAAGAATGCTCCTCAAAGGTTCCGGTTGAAGGTCCTGGGGCTGATATTTCCCGAGTGATATGGTGGGCATAACGTAGACAGGAGTTAGGCTCGAGTGTCGGTAAAATAAGCAACACATATATGAAATAAGTTCAAAATAACTCACGCTGCAACATTGCTGTTATGTCAGTCGCGTTGTGAAAATTGTGTGTATTGTTTTAAACATTTTCAAAACACTTTAACTTATAGATCCCAAGAGATCACGTTTTAGTTGAAAAGCATGTGTTAAATAAAAAATCTCTTGTACTTCCAATTAATTGTACGATTGAACTAAAGCACTACAAAAAATATATTTTTTCTGGATTTGCAAAGTGTCTCCTTTAGGAGGAATAACGTTTTAAATATGGGCTTTTCACATTACCCATCGTCTTAAGGCCCGTATTAAACACCGCACTCTGAGTGTAGTTTATTCATATTAATATTCCTATTCATATTCATATTCTTTTATTGCACTCCGTGATAACAAGAAGGTATTATAAAATAGTGGTAGATTATTATGGACCCCGTTGGGCACAAGCAATATTCTATAATAAATTTGCCTTTGGGTCCGATAGATAATAAATATAGTTAAAAAAAACTAAAAAACACGCTTTAAACCACTTCGAACTAAAAAGTTAAAAAATATTTTTTAATATAACCTTAAAACCATAATAAATAAAAAATACTATTATTATTGTGAAACAAAAAGCGTCGGGCGCTCGATGTACGAAAGATATGGAACAAAGCGCCCGACGCTTTTTTTTTCACAATAATGATAGTATTTTTTATTTATTATTGATTTCAGGTTATAGAAAAAAATAATTTTAACTTTTTAGTTCGAAGTGCTTTAAAGCGTGTTTTTTAGTTTTTTTAAACTATATTTATTTTTCATTTTTTAGTTCGAGTTTAGTTCGATTCACTTGCTCTCACACAGAGGTTGTGTGAGAAATTAATTAATCCTGGCGATCCTAATCAGGATAATGAGATAAACTTATGAAATTATTACATTGTCGCTGATTCTTGATAAGTGTACAAAGTTTGCATTGAATCTGTCCGTTTAAAGTGGGTCAAAATCGAGTCCAAAGGAGTCGGTTACATACAAACAAACAAACAAAAAAAACATACAAGTGAAGCTAATAAAAGCGTGATAAAAAGCAAGTTGAGCAGTATTCTCGATTAGTTTGTAATATATGACATTACTATCTTTGTAAGGTCAAAGTTGGTTCGGGTTGAGAGCTAATCCTAACTTGCCTTTTATGCATGAAAGGTTATTTTTTTCAATACAAAATTGATTTATTTCTCTTAAGAACACAGCATCTACAATTATAAATTCTGTGTTTTTGTGAGTGGATTTACCTACTAATTAGTAAGTGAATGCATTTTAGTAATTAGTGTAAGTGGGAGACAGGAGTCCAAAATAGGTTAAACCCGTGCCATGGATCTCCTGGCCTCCACCTCTCGAGATGTAGATAAGTGTGAAAACAACAATGGGTGCCGTTAATAAACCGCACTCAGCACTTGAGAGTTGTCTCAGCACTGTCACAGTGCTAACTTTGAGCCAGGCCTTAGTTTTTTGAGACATCTTCTGCAAGAATAAACGCTGCAGGCAAACCCACTTGCGTCCTATTGTACGAAGAGTCGGGCTCGAATTCGTCTGTATGGTCGATTGTTACATCCGTAAACATACATTAAAGAGGATGCGTTCACAATTACTTGAGGTGCATATAGTAACTGTCATGCTGGTCTTATTCGGACGTTCTAACGGTGATGGAAAGCATCGTTAGGAAACTTTCATATCTATATATGTCCCCGTAAGATAGTCAAAACTGTTAGTTGATAAACTAACGTTTTTTTCCTCGTTAGTTGGTCAACTTTCGACAGATAGTAAACTGTAGCGTACTGCTTACTATATGACGCGTAAGTTAATTAACGGTTAAAACTGTTAAATAGTAAACTGGTTTAAACTTGAATTGTAAACGAAATACTAGGGCAATCACTGCATTCAATTAGGTGAAGACTAGAGGGGGCGAACGCAGCGAATTCCCCGAATAGTCTTCGTGTTAGGCTGACATGTAAGAACAAAAGAAACGTTAATTCTAAACCCTGTCGGTCTGGTTTACTATCTGTCGATAGCTGATCAACTAACGGTTTTGACAATCTTACGGTGACATATATATTCCATTTCCATCCATGGAATGCTGCGAATAATCTTTTGTTAGAGACAATTTCGCCTTTGTTTTCTGTGTGGCTGGTTTGTGTAGTTGAATAAAGAAATTACGAATTGTGAATCTAGCGAGCTGCGGCGTTGGGCTAGCCCCCTGTCAGGCAAATTACAAAATGGAGTACTGAATAATGGCTTAACGTGGGTGTAACAGTGCCTCTGCCACTCTGTTTGGGAAAGTTACATAAACATTTACATACAGGCACATACATTGCTTCTGGACCGACACTAGGATGCGCTGTGACGTGGAAACCAGAAACAGCGACGTCACACACATATAAACATCAAGACCTGGGGATTTTTTTGTTCTGTATCCCCAGGCGGGGATCGAACCCGGGACCTCTAGCATGGAAGGCAGAGCCACAACCGCTGCGCCACAAAGGTCGTTAGTTGGAGTTGCGAAGTTATGTTAGTAGTTTTGTTTTTGGTCCACTAATTACGAGTTTAAGTTCAAGTCGACTGATGAGAAACTCTATTCTAGGGTCGGTACCCGAAGGGTGCCAAACGGGACCCTATTACTAAGCCTCCGCTGTCCGTCCGTCCGCCCGTCTGTTTGTCTGTCACCGGGCTCTACCGGATCAACCGAAATAGGTAGAGTCAACATTTTCACCGAGTGTGGTTTTTAAGAATTTAAAGAAGTACCTATACGTTTTACGTTTTCCCGTATACCTTCGTGTGCGTAATCTAATCATAATAACCTTGAATAATTATAAAATCACAATGTTTTACAAATTATGAATAGATATAACGAACTAGCGACAGTTAACTTCTCTGATAAGGGGGTGAGTGGAGTCACAGAGAGTGAGATAAGCAGAGTTCAAAGTTTATCGCGTTCTTGTGCGAATTCAAAAGAGAACAGTGGATGGTAAAGTTCATTAACGAATGAAATCAAGGCCAACCTGTTCGAAATGAGTTGTTGTTACTTTACAATGGCAATACATATGATGATCACCAAAATATTTTTTTCCTACCCAGAATGGGTAAATGATCACCAAAAGTTGCAGGAAATATCAGGGCAAAATAGCGGCGAGCGAAGCGAAGCCCCCTTTATCTTTTGTGTTAGGTTGAACATGTAAGAACAACAAAAAATACTTAAAACATAAACTTAAGTACACAAAACAACAATTCGATCCTGGTTTCGCACTAACTCGATATCCGTCTCATGTGAAAAGTTCAATGAAGTTAACTTATAGTGACAGTAACTTATAAAAGTTGTATGTTTGTTTGAGTTTTAAAAGCTTTTGACTAAACACAAATTAATAATCATAATCAAATAAAAATAAGTTTGGTTATCATTTATCCAAACACAATTTGGTGATCGTTTACTAATTCTGGCGGTTCGTTTCGAATTTATTGGTAGTAAAATAGGAGCGTTTTTGGTGATCATTTCAACTTAAGCCTTTTACTAGAAAGTTAGGGTGTCTTTTTAAAACCAACTTCATAAAAAAATGAAAAATCCTTAGTTCCTGGATATTTATTTGTGTGTGACTTCTCTGTTTCTGGTTATGGGAAGCTAAATCGTTCGGTTCGAGTTCGTTGGCTTTACAGCGACACAGGGTATCCTAGTGTGGGGAAGCAACACATGTGCCTGTATATGATTATGCTTGTTTATCTTTAATTAGAAGTAGGCACAAAAGTGACAAAGTTATTTATTAATAATACGTTACATAAAGACTATTATTGACAGTGCACGTTGACCGTGATAAGACAATCTCGGGTCAAAGTTGGCCAGTATCTGTTTGTTGACTGCAGATGGTTTGCTACCGTCTCATTACTGACAATGAGCACTTATTTAAATCACCTAAGCGATAACGGAAGCTGGTAACAGGCTCTGGAATATTCTGTTGGACCTACCGCGGTGATATGACCGGTTAGGTGGTATCAACTTACTGTAGTGAATGATGTATCAGTATTAACGATCTCGCTTGATGCAAACAGCACAGGAGCGAAAAGATTGGCGCTATAGTGAGAGTGATGTTTTTTTATTTTTATTTAAAGAGTGGTAAATTTAAATTACCATGTAGCTCTATAGAAGATAAATAAAATGAATAATAATAAACAAAAAACAGCCAACAAAAACCATAAACGCTAAGTTTAGCATGGGCAATTTGTACAGCATTCTGGCTTCCTCAGAAGCCGTCTCGAGAAGCCATAATACTGATGCAGCCTCCTACGACTATAAATAAATTAAGGTAAAGGTTGATGACCCTAAAATAGTGATATGCAGGTTGACATGTTATCAACTGGCCTCATTATGGGGAAGGCCCCATTACCTTCAACTTTTCCATAAAAGCATTATTGTCGAAAATGAAACTTTCAAATGATGTAGCTCTATGCTTATCCCTGCCTGTTGAAGCGTAGATCACTGATACATGCACCTTTAACGATACAGCATTAGGATCATTATTATTGTGCTTTTCTGTGAGCTAAACTATGTGACGCCACCCAGTTTCTAGGCCCTGCTTCTCCCACAGTGGTCCAATGTAGAGAAGAGGCTAGGGGCTTCCGCCCCCTTATCGACACTCTGACCAATTTATGACGATGTCGTTTAAATTTCTTCAGTGAGTATGATACTACACATTTTCGATACATTCATCGTTCAAATTTAATCTTTTCGATATTATAATAAATCATATGAATTAGATATTAATGTAGTATTATGAATGTCTAAGGAGCAGAAAGAAAAAAGATACTAAGGAGAAGACGTAGGTATTTACACCTTAGAGTGCACCCTAAATGTTGTTCACACTAAACAATAATTAAATTCAACGGACATTGGGAAACTGAAAAGTTGATTTAACAAATCAAAACAGAATTTACTCTGAGAATTATTCAAGCCATCAGAATAATCTACCTTAGGAATTTAGTTTCAAATCTCACAAATCAATTTGCGGTGATCCAATGTAGAGAAGAGGCAGATAATGACGTTTTCTAACAATACGTGAATATCTACAGTAATAAATAAATTAAGATTTAGATTTTTTGATTTCTTAGAAATAAAATAATAGAAAAAATAACGCCAGTTTCACCATACTTTATATACATTTAGCACATAGTTTGGACAATATACAGAGAGTTTTAACATCATACAGTAACAAGAATATTAGTGAGGGTAGTTGTCCCGGTATATTACTCCCGGCAGCTAATAACAATATCATACATAAATAATAGCATATGAAAACAGCCCGGTTGTATATAACGAATTAAAAAAAAACTCACCATCAGTGTATGCCGGTTTCCATAAAACGGAAAGTACAATTAAAACACTAAATAATAAAATACCACTTTTCCCCATTTTGACAGGGGTAAAAGTATACGTTAACACTAAGAATCAGTCAACTGAATAACTAAAGCTAACAATACTATACTGACTGTTGCTTCTACCCCGGCCGTAAGGTAAATGCACAGGAAATATTGGTTATCTCACTTATATAGATACGGTGCTGTGACAGCCCCGCCAATCCCGGGGCGATAATTGAGTTCGAAATGTGAGTACCCAAATATGAATCTGTTTGTTTATAGGGTCGTTAGTTCTTAGATTAGTCAAAAGAGTTTGATAAGCGTCTTAAATTAGGTAACTACCTATATACCCTACCTATCTGGTAATAATAATAGAAATGTATTATCAAGTGAACGGGATCTCACTGGATGTGGTGTCGTGCGTGACGATTGGCGATATACAGAATGCAACAGAAATATTTACATTATTTAATGAGTTTTAGGCTTGCTTCTCACACAGGAGACGCAGGTTCGAATCCTGACCATGTACCAATGAGATGATTAATTTATCTGTATCAGACGTTCAGTGTTTCAGTGTTCAGGGGATAAACGGGTTCCCGATATAAAGGTTTTCCCCTTTAATCTGAGTGATACCCGAACCACTATTTCTGATTATGGGCACCGTTTGAAACCGAAACAGATATTTTGCTATAACCTGATCTTTATGGGAAACTGAAAATACGGGTACCAAAATCCTTTTGTTTACTCCATTTAAGCCATGTGTTCCCAGTTTGTCACACCCATCTTGGTAACACTGTTACAAACTAGAAAAAAAAAACAGTTTGTAACACTCTTACCAACTGGGAATGAAAATAGAATGTGATTCCCATTTTGTCACACCCTTGAGTAACAGTGTTACAAACTGGGAAGAAAATAGTGCCAGTTTGTAACACACACTGTTACAAACTGGCACTATTACTTTCCCACTTTGTCACACCATTGGGCATGGATTGTCTGAGCTATAGAAAATTAGATCGTCAAAATCAAAATGCTTTATTTCAATGTTTATACTTAAAGTCAGAAGTAAAAGAAAGCAACTGTGATTTGTAATTCGTAACAATTTTGTATGTAGGTAACTCCTCAAGAAATAAAATACCCCTTGAGTTATTTTGGCTAACAGCAGCTGTTTGTTAATATTGAAAAAACCGGCCAAATGCGAGTGGGACTCGCGCACGAAGGGTTCCGTACCACCGTTCAATGGAAGCGATGGTGTGGAGTGAATAGTTTGGATTTTACACAGCAAAATATTGTTTACAAAGTTATTGGTGCGGTTACTTTCACACTCCATGTACGTAACCAGGTGCATCCATAAGTTTGTATGTGGTATTGAAAGAATTGTTGTATGGGAGCCCCCTTAAATATTTCTTTTATCCTGTTTTTTAGTATTTGTTGTTATAGCGGCAACATAAATACATAATCTGTGAAAATTTCAACTCTCTAGCTAGCTAGGTTCTTGAGATACAGCCTGGTGACAGACGGACGGACGGACGGACGGACGGACAGCGAAGTCTTAGTAATAGGGTCCCGTTTGGAACCCTTCGGGTACGGAACCCTAAAAAGACCACAAATGATAGTTGGTGTTAAGGGCACTTTTTATCTACCGTTTAAACAAAGTTTAATTTTCATTGATGATCGAGAATATTAACACTAGGTGTTATAATTACAATATAGATTATTTTATTATTTTTGATTATGTTATTTTTAAAGACATAATCAATTATATTTTCACTTTGCACCAGCCCGCACTGAGCCAGCTTGGTGAAATATGTCTAAATCTTACTCGTATCTGCGTAAACGCCTGTGCCCTGCGGTGAGGACATAAATGGGCTACATTTATTTATTAATCGTCGGCGCGGCGCGCCACTGCAACTCTTTACTGAGGATCGGGGCGAGGTCCAGTCAAGTTCAAGTTCAAGTTTATTTATTTCATACCATAGCTATAAAAATTACAACATTTTGGACCTTGTTCAGGCACAGCAATATGAGAGAGGACGACACTATAGTATTATAACCAGTATTAAAATACTTACCTGTTATATACGTGTTAATATATATTATTGTCCTATTCTATTCGAAACACCTCTCATATCACACAGTCATACTTGTATGCATGACCAAAATATTACAAAATCTTGCCACTGCCCCAATATAGAACTCGTCAACTCGCACGTCTACCTGGGTCTGGTAATAGATCACAAGTTTAACTGGAATAGTCATATAGAACGGGTGTGTACAAAGCTTCGAGCTTTTCTGGCTAACATGCACATAATAAAAAATCGCCTGCCCTTTAACATCAGGTTAATGCTGTACAATGCTTTGGCAGACTCCGTAATTTCCTATGGGCTCAGTAGCTACGGACTCACGCATAAAACTTCCCTAGACTGCATACTACGTCTACAAATTAAAATTCTAAAAAATATAGTACCTCCAAAAATCAGACTCCAGTACTCCAATGATAAGCTCAAACTGTTCAAATACTGTAAAACACTACCAGTACACACCAAAGTAGAATACACACTACTAAAAGAACAATTCTTCAATTTATCCGTCCAAAAACCGTTATCACATAAAATCGGCACCAGAAGCTGCACGAAAAAAAAGCTGATGACTTTAGGAGCAAATAACTTTTACGGGAAACGTCGAATTAGCTATCTAATTCCTCGTCTTCTTAACGGTCTCTGTCCGGAACTCAAATCATCAATCCATCCCAAAAATATCAATCACAAATTAAAATCACACTTTATATCATTACTACCATAGTCGTACACAAACTGTATTTTGCCTTTTAGCCAGCAACTGACTTCATGCTTATACATATTGTTTTTATCGACCCACCTACATAATACACTAGACTAATTTTGTGCTACATACAAACCTTAGTGGTTTAAGTAGTGCATTAAGTCAGATAAGTATTTAAAACTCTGTAATTTGATAAATAAATTAAAAAAAAAAAAAAAAAAATTATATACATTATGTTACTAAGCTGGTTCTATATTAGTTTTAATTTTTATAGTTTGTCATTTAAATGTTCGTTTAAATTATTATAACATTTTGTGGTCTGCACGAGAGCTTCATCCTCGCCGGTGGAAGACGGCCGTCGATACTTGCGAGTTGGAAACTTGTAACTGTGAACCGTTCGCGTGCTGATGAATGTGAATACTCTATACGCTGTAGCACTAGTTACAATACTATAAAATAATATGTATTTGGTGCACTGGATGGCCATTATTTTCAGATATTTATGTTTTTGTTTTGTGGAAAATAAATGCCTTTTTAAGGTGCCAAACGGGACCCTATTACTAAGCCTCCGCTGTCCGCCTGTCTGTCTGTCCGTTACTGGGCTCTGTCTGAGGGACCGTAATAGGTAAATGGTTCAAATTTTCACAGAATGTATAGTTCTCTCTAGTAGAGAATCTGCTATTTTGTTCATAAGATGACGTCATATACCGTCCTATGACACTTGGGATAACTTCGATTCTAACGATACGTATATGGTAGGCACGCCTAAATAATAATAATAATAATGCCCCAAACTAGGATTCCCTGTATCTTGGGTACTAGACAGCGATAACCATACTTATATAGATAAATATTATACTTAGATAGATAAACAACCATGACTAGGGTACAAACATCCGTTCTCATCGAACAAACATTTGCCCCCACCGGGACTCGAACCCGGGACACTCGGCTTCGTAGGTAAATAGGTTTAGTAGTTTAGAAAAAATCGTGGGTTTTAAAGAATCTGACTCAGATATATACATAGTCAGGTCATAAGTTCTGTCACATGTGCAATATGAAATAATTTAGACATGTTTATTATTTATGTAAACATTTATATAGCAAAATGAACTTAATTAAACATAGATTCTTATGGTAATAATAATTATTCAAAATGACCCCCGCGATTTTGAATACAGGCCTTTATTCTGCGCGGCCAGTCGTCTATCGCAGCACGAGCGAGGTCCATGTCAATATCGGCGGCTGCCTTAATCAAGGATGCCTTGAGTGACTCCAAATCAGGATGAGGCTTTGAGCAGGCCTTTTCCTCCAAGTGTTGCCATATCTTGTAATCTAACGGACTCAAATCTGGACTGGAGGAGGGCCAGTCTTCGTGCCGGATGAAGTGGATTTCACGCGCCGCCAGCCAGTCTTGTGTGCTTTTCGCTCTATGAGCTGGCGCAGAATCTTGTTGGAATACCCAGTGCTTGTTATTAAACATGGTATAAGAAACATGTTCCACAAGGTTCTTGAGGACTGTATTTTGATACACAACTGCATTCGTTTTTACGCCTTTCTCACAAAAATGTACCTCAGTTAAGCCCCAATAAGAGACTCTCAACCAAACCATGAGCGAGGATGGAAAATGACCTCGTTGGACACGCGGAATACGGTTGCTCGCTTCTTCACTGCTGTGTGCGTACACCTTATCATTTTGTTTGTTGTAGCTCTCTTCCACGGTGAAAATTTTTTCATCCGAAAAAAGAATTTCCCGATGCTTTTTTCCCGCGTACCGCTTCAACAAAGCGCGGCATCTCTTCAGTCTCAGGTCCATTAAACGAGCGTCCAAACGATGTCCTGTTTTTCTTCGATATGCCCTAAGCCCTAAATCTTCATTTAACACCCTTTTCACCGTGGTCCTGCTTAACCCCATCTGAAGGGCCAACAGTTTCTGCTTACGTATGGGATTTCTTTGAATTCGCGCCTTCACAGCTTTTATCGCTGCTGGAGTCCTAACAGAGCGAGGGCGACCACTTCTTGACCTGTCATCTAAACTAGAGTCTTCATTGTATCGTTTTATGGTACGATAAACGAATCTTTTCGTTATATTCAAATTTTTCAGTAAGTCGAAAATCTGAATTGGCGCGTTACCGCAACGATGCAACGCAATAACTGCGACACGGTCTTCTTTAAGTGTCCACTCCATAATTGAAAATGAGGAAAATTCTAAAAAGTACACATTTTTATTTTCATGAAAAATTCGAAATTCGAATTCAATAAACTTTTTTGTGGCCAGCGTTCTAAATTCAAAAGTTTTTATTGTGTGACAGAACTTATGACCTGACTGTGTATATATCTACATACTTATACGTCATATAGGTACCCGTATATGAAACCTGGAAAAAAATATGGAAGTGGTCAAGTGCGAGTCGGACTTGCGCACGAAGGGTTCCGTACCACCGTAGGATGGTAGGGAGGTGTGGAGTGAATAGTTTGGGTTTTTACATAGCAAAATGTTGTTTATAAATTTAATGGTGTGGCTACTTTCATACTCCATGTAAGTAGCCAGGTACATTTATAAGTTTATAGTGGGACACCGTGCAGGCTAACTAAAAAAAAAATTATCAACTACACGTGGGAAGTGCTATATGCTAAGAGTCGTAAAGTAGTTTAACATTATGCTGATCGTAACGTGCGGTTTTTGGACGAAGTAAAGAGAGTTTATGATACGTGTGTAGATAAAAAGTGTTTTGCTGATCCTTTGTTGATGTGCAAATCAATATTTTTGATGTGCGTTTACATACTAGCCTCTAAATTTCCTAGCGCCTAGTGGTATTTGCAATATTGCAAAATTGATGCACCTAACGATTATATCTTATCTATGTGCCCGTTTTGTGCAGTGTGTATTTAGTTTTTTTTTTAATTACGTCATTTATTATTTGGGGATAATCTTATTATTAAATTGCGATCATAGACCTTTGTTATTATTGAGAGCTACAGTGATTCTTGTTTTCGATTATGTTTATTTTCACGTCTTTATTTATCTTTATCTGTGGCACTGCGTTGGTAGCTTTGTCTACCATGCGAGAGTTCCCGGGTTCGATCCCCGGCTGGGGGTAAAAGAAAAACAACCCAGGTCTTGGATGTTTATATGTATTATCCACACACATATAAATATCCAGCATATCCGGATATCCTAGTGTGGGGCCAGAAGCAATTTATTTATTATCAAATTACGGAATTCGTGAAAAAGTTGAGCATTTTGATAAATATTATTGCTCTTGAAGGAACCGGAACCAACGATAAATTGTTTTTTTATTGATAGTCTGATCCGGTTTCTTGAAGAGCGATAATAATTATTATAATGCTCAACTTTTTCACGGACTTTAAATAGTAATTCTAGTAATAGAGGTTTGTTTCTTGGCTCACCATTGATGATTTTATGCCATGCTTGAATTTGTAATGCGATGACGCTCAACTTTTCATTATTCCAAATAGCATAATGTAGATTAGGATTGTTAAGCCAAATATCATCAAAATAATTGTTGAAGTTTGTTATTCTGTCATTTACAATTTATCAAAAATAGTTAATAATAATAATAATAATAATAATAATAAAGTTTTTATTCCAGAAATACAGAGCTTTTCCATATATAAATTATAAAACATTAAAAACTAGGGCAACACATAACATAAACATTTTAAAGAGAAGTAAGTAAAATAAAATCATAATAGTTGAGGGAACTAGGTTCCGTGCAAACAGACAGTTAATCTAATTCTTAGTACTAATCAGTCTTTAAATTTTAACATTTCAAGTAGGTAAGTTAAAGTTAATGACTATGTTGCTTTCATGATTGTAGTTGGACCCACTGTTTGTGGCCGTGGACCCACGGCGCACACGACGGTGTTGGTGGAGGCGCGCAAGCGCGGCCGCGCCGGCAGTCACGTGGCGCACGAGCCCTGCCCAGCCGGGCAGACGTGCCGAAACCAGCATCTCTGATGCGTTGATTAATGTGTTGTATGTGCTCCGAATTAGTAACCATACCCAAGCTCTATTTTCAAATGTCCCGGACAAGAGCGATATGTCCACCCTTTGGAATACCTCGGCCGGTGCCAATAAAAAGATACTCTGTGGCTGGTACTGACCTTCCTGGGAGGGAACTCGTTCGCAAAGCACACGCATTCCGGGTTTGAGTCCCGGTGGGGGCAAATATGTGTTTGATGAGAACGGATGTTTGTACCCTAGTCATGGTTGTTTATCTATCTAATAATATTTATCTATATAAGTATGTGTATCGTTGTCTAGTACCCAAGATACAGGGAATCCTAGTTTGGGGCTAGATCAATGTATGTAAATATTGTCCAAGGTGTTATCATTATTATGATTATTATTCCATAATCTAGGGATTTATATTTTTATTTGAGTAAATATTTTGGTGCCCTAAGTTTATTATTAATATGTTTAACTACTATTGGAAGTAATGAGTTGTATTAAAGCCAAACCAAGAATATAAAAACATCGCCATGTTACTGAAAACCTATGAAACTATTTTCTTCAACTTGCAACACTTTCTTTAAAAGTTATAAATATCATCTGTTGATTGTTGTCAAAGTGGGTCGTCGATTGTGCATTCTTGTGTTTTGTGAGTGAAAATGCCGAAAACTATGTAACAGTGGTGTAAGAAAAGTAATTCACAATCTACAGAACATTTTGTTGGATAGAAAGTCTGAACGATTGGACTCTATTCCTATAAATACAATCACCAGCCTCGTTGTCAACATGACTGATAGGTAGGCCATATAGTATGTGCAATGTGAATTGGCTAATTTGTAACTATTTATAAGGAAAATATTTTGTTGTATTTTAGGCATATCCCGATCTTCCGTTATGAAAATACAAAACGAAGGTGGGACGTCAGCTGTATTTTCTACGCCTAAGAAAAATAAACTAAAACCAAAAAGAAAATGAATCTTGATTATTTTAATTAATGTGCAATTAGGCATAAAATAGAGACGTTTTACCTGAAAATAAAACGTTTATTAAATACTTACCATATTCAGGGCCTAATTAAAAACATGAGAGAAGACATCCTTGATTTTCAGTGCTAAACTAGTGACGTATATCCGGTCCGTCCGTTCCCGCCCGGATGTTCGGTTAAGCCGCGTGGTACCTTGTTTGCGCGCGCGCCCCACCACACCACCGAGGCAGTTCGGATTGTTGAATTCGAATTTAGCTTCATTGGATCTCTCATGTCCACCAGGCAGATTTAAAAAATATTAGGCCCTGAATATGGTAAGTATTTAATAAACGTTTTATTTTCAGGTAAAACGTCTCTATTAAATATCTTGACCGATATTCAGGGCCTAATTAAAAACATGAGAGACGTGTTTGATATCGCCTGGTGTTGGTGGACGCTAATGTGATTCGTAAACATACATATTTAAATAAAAGTAGGTATGTTTATGTTGTGACATACAGAAATTATGAATGATTCAGGTATTTTGATAAACAAGTAAGTATCTATCTATAATTTATTCGGACTGATCGATGATCCCTTAGGAAGAAACCTAAAGTTTACATGTACTGTATGTAGCTTAGGTACTATGACTTATGACATTATTGTATCTGTTCTGTATTGCTTTCTGTTAAGATGAGGTGATTAGTGTGGTTTAAAGAAATAAAATTAACTTGTAACTTATAAACAGCTATTATTATTCATCTTGATAGAACCTGCGTAGAAATGGTACCAAACCAGTAAATAAATTAGGTAGGTATTACTAAAATCAGCAAATATAAATCAAACTTTGGAATAAAGTATTGAACAATACATAATTGTCTTAATTACTCGACAGGGGAGAATAGGTTCGTAATCAATGACTCTCTTCTATCTCTAGATTTTACTTCTCTTTGATAAAAAATTTGGAAGGTCTTAGCAGACTTCCAGTTGCCTCGGGATAGTATGTCATCCATGGGAAAGTGTTCGATCCAGTTTTTGGATGCAACAGCTGATCTGAAACTGCCAGGCGTAGCATTGATGTTTGCATCTTGAAGTAGTTTCTTCAGCCAGCCCCCTATGATTGTACGTGTAGCAGCTTTGGGGTCGCCTGTAGTACTCACAAACAGATTATCGCACTTAGCAGCAATTCGCCTAGGTTTCCCCAACTCAATGAGGCGGCGTATCCAGTAGATAGGATCCAGTGACTTGTCCTTATTCTTATTTAGCTTCCATCCCGATTGTTGATGGGTAATGGAGTCAGTTTTGGAGCCAAAAGATGGCCATAAGATTATGCTGTCATCTTGTGAGTTATGGTCCAGTTTCGCCAACGGGTCCAAGCTGGTTTATACGTTCTAAGAGTGGATTCACGCCAGCTCGAACGGAGCAGAGCTTTTTGTTCCTCGCTCCAGTCACTTAGGTGTTCTTGCCAACCCCACATCTCCATATCTCCAGCGTCATCTCCGATATGTTGGGGGGCGGACGTCCCGTCGTTTCATCGACTAGGACCTGCGACAGGTTCCTTATCGTGAATGGGGGTGACAATGCGCGGCTCTTCAGGTCTGGTCTCCAGTAAACTTTGTGCCATCTCGGGGCTACGATCAGGTACACACCCAGTGCATTGTTTAAGTGCGTCAATACTCTGGGAATGAGATAAGGCGGCGGGAACAGCCATGCCAACTTGAAATCCCACTTGCTGCCTAGAGCATCGTACATGCTCGCCTGGTTGTCGGTTCTGTCCAGTGTACAGTACGTTGGAACCACGTGAGCTCTCCTGGAAGCAAAAAGATCGATTACGGGGGCTCCCCACTTGGCAAACACGACATTTGTTATGTTTGACAGGAGATGCCATTCTGGTGGGTCTTTGAGACGTGATAAATGGTCTGCTTCGCAGTTGTAGTTCCCTGCTATGTGATAGATGGACATGTGAATGTTGTTTTGGTCCAGTACTTGTAGCACTTTCATTGCCCCTCCCTCTTTTCTTAGATAAGAGACGACAGTTTTGTTGTCGCACTGTATTAGCAGCGATTGTGAGCTCAGGAGCTGATAATGATGGCGTAAAACATTTAATATGGCCAACATCTCCTTGTAGTTGCAATGAAGGTTCTGCTGTGAGGGTAGCCATGAGCCTGTTATTGAGATTTCGTTTAATTTGGCCCCCCCAGCCGATGTCGCTGGCATCTGTTGTTAGGTAATGAGACGATAGTGGGACATGAAGTAGAGTACTCTTCTGACAATTCAACTGCCACCATTCTAACTCGACTAGGGCTTTCGCAACTAGAGGAAAGGTTTTTGTCATCTTTAGTTTCAAGGCCTTGTTGGCCTGTAACTGTAAATACCGGTAATTTAGACGACCCCTCGGTACAGCAAAACTGGCAAAGTTCAGCAGGCCAATGAGACCTTGTAACTCTTTGACGGACGTTGTCCGTGATGTCAAGATTTTGGATACCGTGCAATGTATTTTTGCTACTAACCTCTGAGGAATGTATTTCGCGTTCTGCCATGTGTTCCACACAGTGCCCAGGTATTCCACTGCATTATGTGGGTTGCAAACAGATTTGTCTGTGTTCACTTGCCAGCCTAGCTGGGCGAGCGTGTTCAGTGTCAACGACACTTGATTTATGAGAGTGGCTTTGTTTTGATGAGCCAGCATAAAATCGTCGAGATACACGATGATCCGGATACCGTGATCGCGGAGGTATTGTGCTATCTAGTTGGTAATTGAGGCGAATATTCTCGGTGCTGAACAAAGGCCGAAGGGTAGGCACGTCATTTCCAGTATTTGTGGGTTTTTGTCGCCGTACAGAAGGCGGAGAAACCTTCTGTGGCCTTCGAATACAGGGACATGGAAGTATGCCTGGTGAATGTCCACTTTGGCCAACCAATCCTTGGGTTGTAGAAAATCCGTTACCCGATGAACATTTATTAGTCTGAAAATTCGAGTGTTGACGTATTGGTTCAGATTTTTTAAGTTGAATATGGGCCTCCATGTGCCGTCACTCTTGGGGCGCAGGAATATCGGGGAAATAACGCTGGGCGATGGGCGCACCTTTTCTAGCACACCCTGCGAGATCATGTTTTTCATTATTTTCGACATTTGTTCTGATTCTGGTGTTTTCACACTGCGACTGTTTGGAATGTGCAATGGTGGTTTCAACACAAAAGGAATGCGGCATCCTTGTATAATTTTTAGAATGTATGTGGGAGCTCCCAACTGTTTCCAACGATCGCAGTACATGCGGAGTTGTCCGGCGTGAAATTTTGCATGCATGTGCATGGCATAGTCAATATTTTCGTTTATGGGTTTGGTGTCTCCTATCCCGGTGGGATGAGGGAGAATGTCTGGGTTGATAATCCCTTCCTGACCTGTCGGGGAGACCACGGCCGCGTGAACCCCGCGCGCCTCGCCCGCGAAACGAATTATTATTTATCCTGCCTCGGGCCGAAGTACGATACTGGCTTTGATTATGATATTGCGCGCGATTGTTATAAGTTGCGGCCTGTTTTTGCGTCTGACTGCGGGTAGAAGTTGAAGGCTCGTACTGTGGCGCAGTATTGTAGCGAGACATTCCTTCCACCCAAAACACATTTTTAACTCCACCCGCTTTTTCCAATAAAGCATTAAATTTGTCGGCTTCAAATAGATGAGAACCTGACGGCGCAATTTTGCGTAATGTATTTTTGTGGTACTGGTCTTTTACTGATGAGAGTATGCATTCTCTGCGGTATTGAATAAGTTCAGCCCGGTGTCCACAGACGAGCTGGAGAGCGTCGTTTGAAATTTTGCTATACTCACCATTGGCCAACATTTCTTTGAGCTTTGTATGGATATCGTCGAATCGTAGGTTTTCGACCTGATGCGCCCAGGCTAGAAAGGCTTGTAATTCACTCAAAAGCGCGTCGCGCTGTTTGAGCAATACATAGGAAATGCCGGCAAAAGCCTTTTCCATGTTTAAGGTAGTTTTAGATGTATCGTACCTCTTTATCTCGTCATTAGCTTCAAGATTAGTGAAACCCGGCGCAAATAAATAGTGTTTTTGGACGTCGGCATATCGGACGTTAATCCAGTCCTGGCTATTGAATCGCTGCAAATCTTTTAATTGTTGTGTTAGTTCGGGAGACGCCTGCGGTACAGCGGGCTCCTTGGTTTTTGTACCAGTAAAAATGTTAAGATCGACCTCGAAAGCCGAGTCAATTTTGGCGGGCTCGGACTTCTCAACATGACCTTCGCAGAGGTCTCCACTAACATTAGGGTCAATCAAGTCATGCCGTGGTTCACAATCATATTCGTGAAATTCCTGTGTAGCAGCAAGTTGGCTTTTAAGATCTTTAATCTCGTTAAAAATAAGATCGAACTTACGTTCCTTGATGCGTTTGCGCCGTCGGTACCGCTTCCTGCGATCGTCGCTTTCCGAGAAACTCGACGAGGACGAACTAGAATTATCGGAGTCCGAAGAGCTTACCGGTTTCCGCCTTTTCTTGCCTTTATCCTTACGCGCCGCCACGTGCTCCACACTGGACGGAACCTCCGGGGTTTCTTGCTCCATTTTACATAAACGAACGGTCACACCGTTGGGAATCTTTTATTTGCGTCACGATGTATAGATTTTTGGCGGGCCGTACTCAGGAGCTGAGCAGCGACTGTGCCGTGCGAAAATCAAGACGCCAATGAAGCTAAATTCGAATTCAACAATCCGAACTGCCTCGGTGGTGTGGTGGGGCGCGCGCGCAAACAAGGTACCACGCGGCTTAACCGAACATCCGGGCGGGAACGGACGGACCGGATATACGTCACTAGTTTAGCACTGAAAATCAAGGATGTCTTCTCTCATGTTTTTAATTAGGCCCTGAATATCGGTCAAGATATTTAATACATTAATTTTATGCAGTCCAAAAAGAAGTACCGAGTTTGAAACGGCTGCTTGCAGCTCTTAAAAAATCCACAAATGTTGTTGGTGGCAGAGAATCTCTTCGTTTACTCTTACAAAAATTAGGTAATAAATATAAAACATGTAGAAATCAATGGACAGTACTTATGGAGCGACATGGCATGGCGGGGCAGGCACCTACATGAAGTCAAAGATGTAAGGGAGAGTGGTATGCCTGTTCTATACCTTGATGAAAGTTATATTCATACTTCGCTCAATCATGCAAAATGTTGCGAAAATGAGACCGGCGTATCTAAATCTGTAGCTACAGGAAAAAGATACATAATTGTTCATTGTGGTGGCAAGACTGAGTTCGTTCTGAATGCTTTGTTAATTTATAACGACAAAGAAAAAAAAGTTGATTTCCATGATGCCGTAAATAAAGTTAATTAAAAAAATGGGTATTGAATAAATTATTACCCAATCTAAATTAACTCAGCTGTATAGTCATAGACAATGCTAGATATCATTTTAGCCAAATTAACAAATCTCCGAGCTTTTTAATAGAAATAATGAAATTGCAAAATGGCTTACTTCAAATAATATTGCCTACCCTACCAAAGCCACTAAAAATATGTTGTTGTTTTTGGTAAAACAAAATAAACTTGACTCAGTGTACGAAATTGATAATTTAGTATAGGAGTGTGGTCACAAACTACTATGAATGCCGCCATATTACTGTGACCTGAATCCGATTAAAATGATATGGGACATAGTAAAAGGAAAGGTTGCCACAAAGAATGTTGGTTTAGATAATATCAGGTTCCTGCAGCTTGTACAAAACTGTTTTGAGGATATAACTGCTGAAACATGGAATAATTGCTGTGAGGATACAAAAAAATTAGAAGAGGAATATAGATGCAGGGGACTGGTAATTGATGGAGAAATTGAACAACTTAGTATAAATGTTGGCGGCAGTGATAGTGAAACATCCAGTCTTACAACTAACGTCTGATGTGTCTAGAATTTAACCAGTACAATCTGATCATGAATGTCATGAAATGTCATATGAATCTGTTAAATATTTAGATTCCAAATTTAATAACTAATGAAAAAAATGAATCATTATGGTTTTATTTTCTTTATTTTAACCCTACTACAGGTATTTACTTAAGTGGAAGATTATTTAATAATAATAAAAAATAATTGTAGTTAACCCAGATGTTACTGGATTTTTGAAAATTGGATCGCGATTTTGAACTTTAATACTTTAAAGTACGGTTCAAATCCTATGAAACAAAATTGATCGTTTTAACGATCGGTAGTAATATCTGGGTTAATGTGACTTCCATAATGAGAGGCCATAATTAATATACGAGTGTTTCGTAATAACAACACACGAGTATTTTATTATTATTATTCTCTACGAGATCGAGTCAGAAATGAGGAGATCCGTAGAAGAACCAAAGTTGCTGACATAGCCCGTAGGAGAAGCAAGCTGAAGTGGCAATGGGCTGGCCACATAGCGCGAAGATCGGATGGCCGATGGGGCAAAAAGGTCCTTGAATGGAGACCACGTACTGGCAAGCGCAGTGTGGGTCGGCTACCTACGAGATGGACCGACGACCTGGTGAGGATCGCTGGATCTCGTTGGATGCAGGTGGCTACGGACCGGTCACGCTGGAGTGCGATTGGAGAGGCCTATGTTCAGCAGTGGACATTAACAGGCTGAAATGATGAGTATTTTAATGCCTAATTATTTACAGTTACATACACTTCTTTACCTCTACATATCATAAGCTCTCTATGATTGTTAATTTATAGTTATATTTAAAATGTAACTCCTAATAAGTTCGATTTCAAATAAGTTCAGTAATTAGCGAAGCGGCCAATTTGCATGGGTATACTATACTTAGTATTGATACATATAAAGTTATTTAGCGCCCTCAGACCAGGTTTTTTATGTTCCTGGCTGGGCAAAATCCTATGATTTTCTTTGTATTCACGTCGCAATGACAAGTGTTTCATCGTAAAGAAATTGAATTGTATAATCTCGCAATTGTATAATGGTCTAATTAGTATTCAAATTAATTATTTTGATCGCTTTAAATTAAAAACTATTTAAAAGAGAAGTGTATTTTATATTTAACCCTTAATTTGACTGAAGGATTGATTATACATCCCACCAGATTTTCAACCTTATGGCTTTAGTAATAAATGCGAAAACCAATTAAACATTATGCATGCACATGCCAAATTAGCGGTAAATTGATATATTTTCGTAAGATTGACAGGTATTCACTATATCACGAGGGTTCAAAATGACGGGGAAAAGCAAAATTCACAGAACGCATCGCGGTAATAATACCTCATGTGGTAATACGTATTACTCAATAGTAATAATAATAATAAATATTAGAGGAAGATCTTACAAAAATCGAACTTGGCCCATAGTAAGCTCAACAAGGCTTGTGTTATGGGTACTATACGACTATATATTTAATAGAGATAAATGCATATGTAAATACATATTAAACATTCAAGACTAAGAAACTAATATTCATGCTCATCACGCAAGCATTTGCTCTTACCTGGATTTGAACCCAGGACCGTCAGCTTCGTAGGCAGGATCACTACCCAGTAGGCTAAACCGGTCATCAATTCGACATCACTATTAGGAAATTATCATATACGGTTTAAAAACTACATCGTTCAATAAAAGGGTTCTAACATTTTTGTATGGAGACTAAAATCTTGATATCTGCGTTCAGAGACGAAACCGAAGTCCATCGATAGAGTAAATTATTGAAACACTTGTGAGTAATTTAATTATACATTTCTAAAACGATGTCCATAGCGAGAAATCTAAGTTCAAAGTGCAAAAAAGTTATTTTTGTTGCCTTTAAGTCAGATTTCTCAAAAAGTATACCGTTTTAGAAATTTATAATTACACACATTTGTTTGTAAAAAAAACTCTATCGATCGACACCCGTAGTACTTTTCAATCTAGAGAAGTATTTTGCGTCTTGTCTTCTTAAGAATTGTTAATGTTATTGCGGAAACCGACATTCCAACAAACGAGAGGCTAAGAATATCAAACTGACGAATAAGCCTTCTCAAGAATTGTTGTTGTAATTGCGGATTCCGACATTCCAACAAAGAATATCAGACTGAAGAACAGTTTAAAGGCATTTTAAAAACCCATTGATTTCACTGGTAATCGTTTTTTTTTTGTTTTATGAAGTTTATAAAGTGTTTCTTACTAATTTGTGAGTGGTTACGCGAAAAGGGACCTGTGGAAAAAACAAATGATTTCCATTGAGTTACATTTACTTACGTAATAGAGAAGACAACGCGAACCACTACTGTGGTTGCTTTATGATAAGCGAACTGGCCGCACGCCACTCAGTCGCTTGCTAGCTCTCAAGCGTCGTAGACGTGTGCAGTGAAATGGAAAAAAGGTGCAAACTCTGAGAAAATGCCCTCGTGTGTGTTACGATACTGCACCAATAATTCAAGCAATACAGGGAGGTGCAAAGGAATATCTTTCCATCGTTGAGTATCTCGATAAATCATGTAAAAACTTAATTGAACTTAATTCCAGCAAAATATTTAGCGGAGACGCGGAGACGCCATGTCACGTCATTTGTCATAGACTAAAAGTTAAGATGTCCGATTATCCGAATTATCCGAAGTTTCTGTTTATAAGCAGAAAACAATAATATTACACATACAGGATGTAACAAAAAGGGCCTTGTTAGGGACATAATTTGATACGGGCTATCATAAATAAATACACTATAATTCGCTTGAAACACGAAGCTAAATCTGATCAGACAAATAATTATTTATCCAAACGGCAAAAGTTAACTAAACTTATTTTGTTTAAGGGTACATAAATATAATACTACAATTATTATACGGCTTTTATTTTTTTTGTAACACTTCATTCCTTTGACTTTAATCTAATCTTTCAATTCACTACTTGGTCAGAAAAAAATAATTTTTCACTCTCTTTAAAAAAAAAAACAAATCAACTGAGCACTCGAACCGAAATGTACTGAGACGAGAAAAATTAAGTTACCCTGATAGGTCGGAGTAGGTAGATTGATTTTATATACTTGCGTCAAGATATTATAATATGGACATGCCATTTTAACCATAATGTGCTGGAAGTACCGGAAAAAGTTCCTGGATTGGAATTATGGAATAAAATAAAATAAGAAACATAAAGATAGACTAACAAAATCGTTTATTATATGAATGATTGATTGAATTCAATGAACAATTATTTTTAATTAAACAAAAACATAAATAAATTATTTTTAATCCTCATCGGATACAATTTACATATTTTGGCTTTCAACTTTAATAGAATTAAAATAAATAATCATAATTTTTTCAATATTTTCTAATTTTAAAGTATTCTTTTTGACGTCTCATATCCATTTATACATGGAAAATGATCGTTCAACATCTGTAGACGTCAATGGAGCAAATTTAAAATAAGTTATCAGATTATTTGCTACATTTTTTTCAATACTTTAGCTGTATTCTCTATAAAATAAATCCATATAAATCCAGATTTCGTTCCATGACATATTCTAATTTATTTTTAATATTGTCACTGTTGCACTCGTTAATGGTAGCTCTCACTTGGTCAAACATTAAAAGTGAATCAACTATGGATAATTTTTGATTTTGTAACTCTTTTAGAACTACTTGAACAATACGGTAATTTTCTTCGATATATTTTAAATATTCCTGTAAATTTGGTTTTTCTAAAATATTTTTTGCATTGCGAATGGCTGTTGAACTAGTACTGTTGAAGTTGTTTAGAAAATCTTTTATTTTTTCGAAGTGTTGAGCGAAGTAAAATGCTGCTTCCAACCAAGTACCCCATCTTGTAATTACTGGTTGCGGAGGAAGTGTTGAGCGTAGTAAAATGCTGCTTCCAACCAAGTACCCCATCTTGTAATTACTGGTTGCGGAGGAAGTGTTGAGCGTAGTAAAATGCTGCTTCCAACCAAGTACCCCATCTTGTAATTACTGGTTGCGGAGGAAGTGTTGAGCGTAGTAAAATGCTGCTTCCAACCAAGTACCCCATCTTGTAATTACTGGTTGCGGAGGAAGTGTTGAGCGTAGTAAAATGCTGCTTCCAACCAAGTACCCCATCTTGTAATTACTGATTGCGGAGGCAGTGGTAGGTCAGGATATTTTTCTTTTAAACTCTTTACTCTGTTTGGCGCTTTTAGAAATATTTTTTTAACATTTGCTACTAAAATATCGAAATCGTTATATTCTGATCTTATCTTCTCTGAAATACGATGAAGAGCATGCGCCAAACATGTTACATGTTTCATTTCAGGTAAATATTCGAAATATACGAAATGCTGAAGTAGAGATACGGTGAGATTATTATTTACAAAACACAGGAATTTCACAAATTAGGAGCGCACTCTACGAACCGAGGTAAGCGAGTGAGATACCCTGAACACAGCGCGCGCACATTGTTCTAACAAACACCCAATGTTTCATTTCAGGTAAATATTCGAAATATACGAAATGCTGAAGTAGAGATACGGTGAGATTATTATTTACAAAACACAGGAATTTCACAAATTAGGAGCGCACTCTACGAACCGAGGTAAGCGAGTGAGATACCCTGAACACAGCGCGCGCACATTGTTCTAACAAACACCCAATGAGTCATACAGGATACTTGCTTCTGATTGGTCGTTGCGTGCGGTCAATGCATTGTGAACATAGAGGAACATGAGATAAAGAAACAAAAGGCCCTGTCTTAGTTTTGTCTCATACTGTCAAGCGTCATTTCTAATACAACAGTAAGGGACAAAATACGGTGTAACTATTCCAAGGTATTTTCGTATAAAATAAAATACTGATTTCTTTCACGATTAGCTAACACTGGCAGCGTAGATTGATATTATTAATACGTTTTTCACCTTAAACACAAATTCGTGCTAATTTCAAAATTCCGGATCAAATATCACAATAACTATGAAGTTCCGGTATTTTGGAGGCATATCCATATTATCCTCTATGTTTGAGGTCAACTACCTTAAATCAGTCTACCTACTCCGACCTCTGCGATCATACAGCATGGTTTCGACATGTAGCCCCCTTTCTCTTACATCCTGTACATGCAACTTTTTATTTACATGCTACTTTTTGATTTACATGCAACTTTTTGATTTACCTACCCATGCGACCATTCCCACAATATTTAATTATTCTATATTGACTTAGAGATAAAGTTGGGCAGATTATAAACAAGATGTCACCTCTATGACGGTTACATCGCATCTATGACTGATTAGCCGCCCCCGCGCGCCCCCACTACCGCGCTTGCTTCACATGCATTTGTTCGCGATGTCTGTTCCGTAGGTTTATTTCAATGATGATTTCGAGAAAATGGAATTCAAAGTTTGGAGTCGTGTACAGACATGTTTTATGGTTTTTTGAATGACGCGGTTTTTTTGTGTCCATGGTCTGTTTTTATATCAGTCTTTGGCAGTAAACAACAAAACGTGCATTGCGTAATATATTACAAAATTTAATAGTATCAGTGAAGTGTACAAGTGTCAATTGGAAACTGAAGTGTTGCGATTTTTCAGACGACCGGCTAGTGACATTATAAAATTTATGAATAAAAAACTATAACACATAAAAAAAACTGTTTAGACTAATTAAAGAGGAAAGTCCAAGGAATCAAAATCACAAAAAATTCAACAAAAAAGCATTTCCAATCCCTACAAGTCCCTTTTCGTGTAAACACTCCATTTGAGGTCGCTGATTTCAAATCTACCCTCAGTTTCTTTCTAGCAGCTCTAGTTTTAGTGATACAGGTACTTCTAAAAATTTTGTTACTCGGCTTACTTAAATTATTGTTTAGTGCAAAAAATTACTAAATTTCATAAATAAACCGATGAGTCTATATGAAGAAGAACTTCTTTAAACGATTCAAATAGTTTTTTGCTCTTTGTGGTGAATATGTTCAAAGAATGCCGTTTAAGTGCGTCTGATTCTTTAAAAAAGGCCTACTTGGACTAGTTTGAGAAGCCATTACAAGTGTTTAGTAAGCCTTGGATCCCAAATTTTGTATGTGGTAGTTGCTTTAAATCATTGCGTTCACGGGCTAATAAAAAAAGAACCACTTTAAAGTTCAAAAGTCCTATGATTTGGCGTGAACCCTCATGAACCCTCGTGAACACTCATCGTGAAATCATCACGATGAGTGTTATTTCTGTGTTGTGAATATTACCGGAATAAACCACAAAAATTGTTCCAAATGGACTTACCTTAATTTAAAATCGGCTATTAGACCAATCCTAAATACCAGTGAAGAACCTGTGGCTGATACTCAACCTAGTACTTCCAATATTCCACTACAAGTTCTTTTAGAGGGCAGTGATGATGGGGACAACGAATTTTCTTTCCCGAGTATGCCTGAACCTCGACCATTCATCCAAAATGACCTAGATGACTTGATTAGAGATTTGTGTCCATCAAAAAAAGGATCAGAACTCCTTGCTTTACGACTTATAGAAAGAAATCTGATTACTCCAGAGACAAGTATC
This sequence comes from Argyresthia goedartella, assembly GCA_949825045.1. Classification (NCBI taxonomy): domain Eukaryota; kingdom Metazoa; phylum Arthropoda; class Insecta; order Lepidoptera; family Argyresthiidae; genus Argyresthia; species Argyresthia goedartella. Next base: position 23,615,253 of record OX463834.1, read on the forward strand.
AGTTAACCGAACAAGAGAAAAACATTTGATCCTTTTTTTCTGAAGAAGATGATTTTGTATTTGACAACAATATTACCGGTTTGATTGCTGAAATGGGATTAACAAACTATAATACAAGAGATTGGCATTTATTTATTGATTCATCGAAATGTAGTCTTAAGTGTGTGCTCTTACATAATGGAAATAAAATGGGCTGTTTGCCCATTGCACATTCAATAAAAGTTAAAGGGGAATATCCTACAATAGTCTTGGTTATGGAGAAAATAAAATACATAGAACATAACTGGCTGATATACGTCGATCTTAAAATGGTAAATTTTCTTTTGGGTCAACAAGGAGGATATACCAAATACCCCTGTTTCATGTGCCGAGCCTAGATCTGTCTGGAGACAGGACTAAAAAAGTTTGGCCTTTGAAAGTGGATTTAGTACCGGGTAGTATGAATGTGATGAATGTCCCTCTAATAGCCTGAGACCGCATTATATTACGGCTTATGTTTAAACAATTACCAAAATCGCACCTTTTCGAAATGACTGCCAGAATGGATAAATGTCCAGCAAATTGTGTTTGAATAAATGATCACTAAACTTCTTTTTATGTTTTGTGTACTTAAGTTTATGTTTTAAGTATTTTTTGTTGTTCTTACATGTTCAACCTAACACGAAGGATAAAGGGGGCTTCGCTTCTCTCACCCCCTTTACCCTTCACCTAAGCTACCGCAGTATTTTGCCCTGATATTTTTTGCAACTTTTGGTGTTCATTTATTAATTTTGGGTAGGAAAAAATATTTTGGTGATCATTATATTTGTTGCCTTATATTACTCCCTCTCCATATAAAGTTAGGTCTGAGAAAACAGTTTGTAACAGCTCTAAACAAAGATGCAGGATGCTTCTCACACAGGAGATGCAGGTTCGATTCCTGACCATGTACCAATTAGATAATTAATTTATCTTAAATCTATTATAAGGACGTTCTAACGGTGATGGAAAACATCGTGAGGAAACCTTCATTACTCCATAGCTGCGGCGATAGGCTAGCCCCCTGTGACGCAAAATGGAGTATTGACTAACTGGCTCAAAGTGGGCGCACAATTGTGCCTCTGCCATCCCATATGGGAACAGGCGTGACACTATGTTATGTTATATTCCCGAAATTAAGCTTAGAAAAAATTAAAGCTGGTATTTTTGACGGTCCTCAAATCAGGGAACTAATAGAGAACCAAACTTTTACTGAATGTGTGACAGATAAAGAGAATTTATTTGGGTTGTGCCAAATTTTTTAGGAAATAAAAAGTCTCCAGACTACATTCAACACATTGAGCAGCTCATGTTGCACTTCCAAAGACGAGGATGTAACATGAGCATCAAGATGCACTTCCTCTTCAGCCATTTAGACCGCTTTCCAGAAAATTTAGTTAATTTAGGCGACGAACAAGGAGAATGCTTTCATCAGGATATTCGCACGATGGAAGAGCGATACCAGGGTCGTTGGAATGCAAATTTGATGGCTGATTACCACTGGAGCATTCAAAACAAGACGGATGTTTCAATTCATTGAAGAAAATCATATAAAAATATTTTTGTCATGTTAAGTAAGAGTAATATATTTTTTAATTCGAAAATACTCCAATTTTAGAATAAAATAAATGTGTTGGCTAAAAATCTAATATGTTTATATCTCGATAACTAGAGCTGCTAGAGAAAAACTGACTACAGATTTGGAATCAGCGTGGCAGAATCATACAAAATCGGGTAAGAAACTTCATAATACAAAACGACTGTATACCTGTGTTTTAAAACGCTTTGGCAGATTATATGAATCTTAAAGTCGTAATAAAGAACGCTAATTAGAGAGAGAAAAAGCTATTGAATCAATAAAATAATTTGATTTTAATTAATTTGAAAAAAAAAATTGAAATACTCTGTAATAAATAATAATAATGAACTCTGTATGAACTTTTGCAGCTGGCAGTACTCACAGTTATTTATTTGGAGGCGACCGGAATGAGATATTGACTTTCGGAACACAATGGGAATACATTTCCGAAGGCCTGGGAATAACCCAATATGGCGGGTTATACCTTTCTGTAACACCTGTACAGAAGAAGCCAGCTCTACATTCGAGCCATTAAGCGTCACTTCATTGAAATTGCGATTTTTATCTTAAATGATATTTGAAACTGCATCGGATGGTTCCATATTGATGTTTCCCGCAAAAAAACACCCAATAGCAAGTTCTAGCAACTGCTAGTTTCAACGTAAATACAGATTCTTGCATTTTCAAACCAATTCCCTTTGATTACAAGCTAAATAACACTGCAATAAATAAATGCAATAGCGTCCGAGACCTGGGCGTTATTCTCGACTCACAATTAACATTTTCAGCTCATTTTGACCATACAATCAAAAATATTTCAGCTCATTTTGACCATACAATCTCTTTCGCACGTGTAACGAATTTACAGACTTGTATTTAAATTGTCTATTTCGCTAACGTGCAAAGCGTTCTCGAATAATACAGTCCAATTTGAAACCCACTTTACACAACACACGATATTGCCATTGAAAACATGCAAAAAAAGTTTTTTAAATTTTTGAACTACCGCTCTTGGAATTCTCGCGCCGATTACCCTGCGTTATGTGACCGGTTTAACATCTTACCACTAAGAGATAGGCGTGTACTGGCTGACATGTCACTTCTACACGATGTGTGCTCCGGCGCACTAGACTGCCCTAGATTGGTAACAGACATGCTGATCCTTGCTGTCCCGACGAAACGTACACGACACACGAAGATGTTTTTTATACCCTCCGATCGCACTAATTATACCTCTAACAGTACATGTCATAGGATTCCTAGAACTTATAACAAACGTTTCCCGGACCTTGACCCATTTAGCAACTCAAAAGGTGCTTTTAAACGAATAGTTTCACTTGAGTTTCTGGATGAAACTTAATCTGTCTCATTCTTACTTTATCATTAGAAACAGCCCCATGTAAGCCCTCCCCTACTTCATTCTGATAACGTAGGTCAATTACACACCTTCTTTGCACCAGCCGTATGCGAATGCCTAACTATCAGAACTCCCAATTAATAAACTTTCATGCTTATGTTTCTCTACTGGATCTCCCCCGAAACACACATGCACACACAAACACTTCTAAGTTTACTTATAAGTTTGTTGTATTTAAACAGCTGTGGATTTTTGTTAAATTAATAAAATAAAAATAAAATAATCGTTTCATCGTAAGATAATTCTTAGAATAAGTCTTAGAATAATGCAACGTAAATTCCCTCTCAATATATTCCGGGAATAATATAAACAAACCAATTTTAACAGGATTACTCCGCAATTATTTACATTTCAATATCAATCCTGATCATATTCACATTTCAAGGAACCCTTCATTGTTCTTACAATCATTCCGACACCAAATAACTTCTTCATGATAGTTATTTTAACAAAAAACACTCGGACGACGAAAATTTCAATAGTCTGTAAAACTGCCATATATATTTTTTACTCATCAAAGTCTTATTTGTCTTTGGAAAGTTAGTATTTTCAATTGTTTTGAATTGATTTTACAAAGACTTCGAGTCAGTTCGAAAAAAATAACTTTAATAATGATGGCTAACTCGAGTTGCGGATTGCGTGATTTTTTTAAAAGCACAGGAGTCTTGTATATAATTATTTAAAATGTAATAAAAATTTACACACTGAAAAATTATTATGTGGTATTTTTAGGTTTTAGGCGACCCTACTTGTTATCGCAACCGATATAAAAAAGTCTTAATAAATTTTTCACGTACGCTATGATTAAGATAAATATATCTCTGGATTGTTTTGTATTAAAATTGTGGGTACCTAGTTAGTCTCATTTAATGGAATTCCATATAAAACTAAAATAAATGATGAATGAAACAGGATATTGTCGCTTGCGTTAGTTATCCTTTGAAAATATAATAATAAAACAAACGCGATTACTTCAACATATCTAATACATAAAGACGTGAAGAAGATGATAGAGGTGGTTCTTTAATCTTAGTAAAAAAAATATTAAGTTGAAATTTCAATTTTGTGTTTTCCTAATATGTGTAAAGTTTTGCAGTTCTACAAACCTACTTGAAAGTTTGGGATTATTTTTTAACATAGTCTTAAAGTTTTCTATCAAAGTTATAGGTTCTGCTTATAAAGGTTAATGATAACGAATCCCAAATGTTGCCCAGTCATTAAATTTAGATTTACCATTGACTTTCTTAAATTTAAAAACTTAATTGAGTTCAGCTTGAATAAAGTCGAAAAAGTCTGAATAGATTTTGTTTGGGTTCTGTTCATTAGAACTGGTACTGTCTCTAGTTTATGGGATGTAATAGGCCTATACAATTATGGATCAATCTTATTATTACAAGCAATTGTGAATAAAACTGTTTGCCCGCTGTAATAATAATAATAATAATACCTTGGACACCTTTTACACACATTGATCTAGCCCCAAACTAGGATTCCCTGTATCTTGGGTACTAGACAACGATATATATACTTATATAGAGAAATATTATACTTAGATAGATAAACAACCATGACTAGGGTACAAACATCCGTTCTCATCAAACAAACATTTTCCCCCACCGGGACTCGAACCCGGGACCCTTGGTTTCGTAGGCAGCGTCACTACCGACTCGGCCATTCGGGTCGTCAATGTGATCGGAGGGTAAGCAGTTAATTACATTTTTACTTGTGAATGGATAGTCACAAAGAACGTTATCAAAGCAAGTTTGGCTGGAAGTGTCAATCTAGTTGGCTCTAGAAATACATGACATAAATTAAATTATTTCAATAAAGTTATTGTTCTTTGTTTAATTGTTGTTGCTACAAGCAAATTTACATTAAGATCGCCACAAATGATTTTTTTTTCTGTTATTACATAGTTTAGTTAGTCAGGGCTCCCTCCATAATTTTCTCAAATATTTCGAAATTGCCATTGCATTTTCCATCCCTTGGTGGCCTGTAGACACAGACAATAATATGGCTACCTAACTCAACACAGAATACCTCTATTTGTCTTCCAACAGTAACTGCAAGAATATCTTTCTGTTGTTTCACCTTAACATTATTCAAATCAAATCAAATCATTTATTTATTTTTTACTAAGATTAAAGAACCACCTCTATCAGCAGTCTTTCTATTGTAATAACTGACAATTGTGTAATTATGTATGTTAACACGTTCACTGCATTACTAGGTCGATCGACCGCATTTGCTTAGTGCGGGAGCAAAATTATGTCCCTACAAACCCCAAAACCCAATACTCTACACCTTTCTATTACTGTCATTCATATAGAAGAAAAAAAAGTTGATAATGGTTATTTTAAGAGAAATCTGTGTTGAATTTTGTTTTTGAAAGTTTAATTGCTTTTTCGTTCATTTTAAGATTTATTAAAAACATCATGTTAATTTAGTTTTTTGAAATACATAACGAACCTAAAAAAAATATCGACTTTTAGTTTTCCCATTACTAGTGTCTTCCCATTTTATCTTTTTATCCTGTGCTATATACTATGTCGAAGTACCCAGTATTTTCTTTTGTCAATAACTTGTTAATTACTAGTCGGAACCCCGGGCGATGCCAATATACTATTCAAAGACTTTTGCTCTACCTAATATACTAGATTTATTTCATGATTTTTGCTTCTTCGCTCCAAATTTAAATTTTTAGCAGGTAAGGTACTGCCAGGTCTATTCACCTAGTAACACTCCGGGGTGACTACATCAAAATGGGCATTTCAACCTAGTAACGCACTACCGGCAAAAACACCGTTTTGGTTCCCGCATCGAGCGTGTAAAAAGACATTATATTTTCCATCGGTGGCAGAATTTTTTAAAAATAATTCTAATACAAGTTCTATGACAGGTAGCCCCTGGATGTTTTGATGGCTAATATTTAAGTGGGGCTTACTTACCATTTGACATATGCAATGCATTGTATTTAGTGGCTCTTGTATGCTAGAGATTTCCTCTATTGTCTTATGAACCAATTTAAATTACTCGTAACATATTCCAATGTTGCATGCCAATAATTATTAACCGGTGAATTCCCAATAGGGTTGCATGTTATCTTACCCTTAACATAAGCAGGTTTCTGATAAGTCTGTTCGATAAAAACAGCTGATGTCAAGTTGAACTTGGTTAAACCAACTATATGGCTGCGTCGCATATATTATATGCTCACAATGTAGCAACTAATTTTCTATATTTATTAGACAGGTACAACGTATCCTGACTTAGAGTGAAGTTATGAATAAAATTATTTATGTCGAAATATATAAAATAGAATCTCTGTGTGACGACACGTTTAATTATTTAAATAAATGAATATTCATTCTATGCATGCATTTGTTTCGTTGTTCGGTCATATTACAGGCATATGGAAAATTGAATAGTATAAATTTGCACTATGTAAGTCTAGAAGTGTTTCAACACTTTATTCAAAACGTTCCGAATATTTTTTGAATAATAGCCCACCATAATTACAATAGTGCTGTACTCACAGATATCTCAACATAGGAGATAGGGCGTTCAGTATATTTTGTATGCAAACTGATTGTCGCAAGCTGAATTCACGCAAAAAACGTATCATTAAATAAACACGCACACATAATAACCACTTACACATTTATCCCTACTTTCGTATTGGTAAACACAGGCAAAGCAGTTACGTGGCTGTATACGTGCGCATGAGGCGCACATTGTTTCATAAAGCACGCACCCAGCACACACAGCGTCATGGACATTAAATTTATTTTCTGTCTCTCTCGCTAGTAGGTAACGCTAATGAGTATGAGAGAGACAGAATCTGGATGCGACTCTATAGCATCTTCCACGGAATATTTCGTTAATCGTGTTGTTTTATTGAAGAAATATTGTATTTTCAGTATTTACATGTGAAATGTTATACCCTTGTTATGGAAATTTGTCGAATCACTGCGATTTTCACATAGGACAACTGCACAGGCAGGCATTATAGAAAATAAAGCTAATTGTTGTTAGTTTTCTAAGGTGATCGGCGCGTGCACTCAGGAATTCTCGCTGAGGGCAAATGAATGCACTGTATGCACACTGGGCATACAATGATCAGCCGTTACGCGGCGGCTTGCCCTCTCCCTAATATTCAATGCACTGTGGCTGTACTCATAATAGATACCAAGATTAATTATATTTACAAGATCTGTAAATAAACTATTTGTACAGCAAATTTTTATTTAATTTTTTATTTAATTTTATTTTCATAGGAAAATTAAAGGCATATATAAATATATAAAATTTTGGGTAGCTTAATGTTAGGATATAAACATGCCAATTACAAGTTTTCGCATTTAAAAAAAGAAATACATATAACTATAACAAGAATACCTATAGCCATATTTACCCAAATTAACAAGTAGGTAATTGGTTGTAAGGAAAGACACAATTATTTATATTGGAATTAATGTGAATGTAGAACTTTAAAGACAACAAAACAGCTTAAATTCTAAGCATTGGTTGACATGAACGCCATGGATATAACGCCACAAATTGAGCAGAGCCAGTAATAAAGACATAATACATATACTTTACATACCCATAAATATGAACTTTATATTATTCATTTTGCATCTTGTATTTTAGTTTTGCCAAAGTAAGTGAAGCTAAAAACTGCTTTATTTCTCTCTCGTTGGTGTTAAAAAGATCATTTGATTTTGTATACTTTTTTTTAAATTTTTCAGATATTCGCTGTACAGACGTATTTTTTCTATAACTAGAGTATGTAAAAGGAGTGTGACGAGTTACATCAGAGCATCGACTACGAGAAGTAGGGACCCGTAATTTAATAAGAGATAATAGGCTGATAATAATAATTAATCTTTCCTACTAAGATATTATGTAAGAGCAACTGCGCAGTCTCTGCGCGTCTCTAGCGGTAGTATATGGTGGTGTTTACAATTTTCTGTGTAATTTTGATTAGATATTGAAAATTTATAATTGACAAACCTCAAGAACTTTTTTTTTATCTTCTCTAATTGGTCGCAGTAAACTTAATACATTGGATTCACCACCTGTGAAGCATATTCCAGCTGACTTCGGACCAGAGAGTTATACAAGATTTTAAGTGTTTTAGCTTTTTTGATATTTTTGGATAATCTGAGAACGAACCCCATGGTTATTTTAGCTTTTTTGGTTATTATGTTAATAGGTTCATTAAAAATAAATTTGGAGTCTAAATATACACCAAGATCCCGGATATTATTTTTTCTTTCAAGAGATTTACCGTCATTAGAGTAATTATGCAGTAATGGATCATGTTTGCGGTTAAAGGTTATAATATTACATTTGTCAATATTTAGGTCTAGTTTATTAATTTGACAATATTGATGAAGTCTATTCAGGTCTTGCTGCAGTTCATATGCATCAATGGGCGATGAAATAGTTTTGAATATTTTCATATCAACTTTACATTCCGGAAGCAAGTGCCAATATCGTTTATAAACAGCGTGAAGAGCAGCGGAGTCAAAATTGTGCCCTGTGGCACTCCAGAAGAGATGCTGATAGCTGTGGATGAGTACCCATTGAGCACAACACATTGGTGACGGTTGCGGATATAGGAGGTTAACCACCTGAGAAGATCTCCTCGTATCCCGACTAGTTCAAGTTTTTTTAGAAGCCTCTCATGATCCACACGATCGAATGCTTTTGAATAGTCGGTGTATACCGTATCAATCTGTCCTCCATTTTCCATTCCTTTGGTGACTTCCTCACAGAATAAGATCAAATTTGAAACAGTCGATCGACCTTGCATAAAGCCATGCTGGACGGGACTAAAGATCGGCCTAAGCACTTGATATATTTGATTATGAACAATTTTTTCTAATATCTTTGCCAATGAGCAGGTTTTGGATATTGGCCTGTAGTGCTCAACCTTCAGTTTGCTCCCTTTCTTATGAACTGGCGTTACAAGTGCAAACTTCCAAATAGTGGGCATTACACCTTCTGTTATTGACCTAGTGAAAAGTATGGAAACTGTGTGCAGAGGCTTTCGGCGCACCTGGATAGTAGAATAGGATGAAGTTGATCAGGCCCAGCAGCTTTGTGTATGTCTATGTTCTTTAACTGACGTAAGACTTCATTTTGGTTAATGACAATTGAGTGGATATCAATCGGCTGTTGTATCCACTCAACGAAATGGAATCAATATCATTGGAGTTCGATGGGGCCTGGTAAGTAGATGGGAAGTAATCAGAAAAAACACTGCTGATGGCCTCACCAGATTCCAACGTATCATTGCCATATTTTATAGAGCTTGGATAAGCATTCGTCTGATTACGGTTTTAAACGAATGCCCAGAACGCTTTTGGATTTTTATGAATGGACATCTCTACTCTTTGCCAATAGTTATGGAAACATATCGATTCCAATCTCTTAGCTCTATCCCAAAGTAAGCATAATGATTGATGGTCATCTACCGCCTCAGAAGATACACGTTAATGAAAGACTGACCAAGGCAAACCGTGTACTTCTCGCTAAGGCACGTGCACTGAGCAAGGAGTGGCGTTTTATCGGAACCAGAGATGGTCGCGTACAGGCGTGGCGCGAAAAAGACTCTAAACGCCACTACATCAATTGTGAGGCAGATTTGGACAGTGTTTTTGTTGCCGGAGTACCCCCAGGAAAAGTTTAATACTACTCTTAATAGTGGAACATTGTATTTATGTTGTAATAACATTCCTAAGAGTCTCTGCTTTCTCACTGTCTTAAATGTAACGAAAACTATACCAACGCCTCTGTTAATTGAAATCAAGCCCGTTTGCTTCCAATGCAATATACTTTTATTAGTTGGAACTATAATCTTATCGTCTCAGCCTCTTTATCAGCATGTAACACATAAAAATACAATGAATTCATATATTCATTGGACACCGCTTATTCATATTCCTGACTCTCTGGCACCACACGTTAACAACAATTTAATTATGTCTCTGTACATACAACACACTCACACACAATATACTCGCAATGTGCAACTCACTTTCACGCTATCCAATTCAAATCTTCACACACACTCACTATAATATATCTCCCAAATAATGCAATAGTGCCACTAATTCCCAAACTGATCGTTACCCAGATAACCCCAATACCCCCGTCTATGTAAGCTCAATAAAGACCCTCCTACGGCACAAGTCACCCGCTCCACGAAAATGACTTCACGCACGAAACATTTTAAAGTAGGGTTATGGAACGCGGGCTCTTTGGGAACGGGTCATGACGAGCTAATTGTGGTAATAAATGACCTTAAGTTAGACATCCTTGCAATAAATGAAACTTGGTTAAGACGGGATGAAATTGATAAGGCCCCTGTTATCCCCGGATACATACTGAAGCACACGCCATGCCCGGATGGCTACCGAACCGGTTTTGGTGGTGTCGGATTCTATATCAAACGAGGCCTCAGGGTGCGAATATGTTCTCACCCTGTTGTTGACACAGTGGAACAAATGTGGCTTAGTCTAACAATTGATGGTAGGAGACTGGTTATTAGCACTGCGTATCGGGCTCAGTGGGTAGACGTCGACGTGTTCTTGGACGTAATAACGGATTCGGTGCTCTCCTTTGCGCAATCTGATAATATCATTCTCTTGGGTGACCTAAATATTAACACTTTGTCGGTTAACTGTTCCGAAACTGCAAAGTTGAATTCCTTTCTAAACAGTGTCAGCCTGACTCAAATCGTTGCAGACGCAACACATCATGCTGACGACGATACCGAAACACTTATCGACTTGATATGCACAGATTCTCCCGTGCGCTGTGTAACTGTGGACTATCGCCCTGATCTGGGTAGACATGCTCTGGTTGCGGCAGAATTTAGCTTTAGAAAAATTAAGCAGCCTCCTACCTATACAATTTACAGACCTTTAAAGGATATCCTGCCCGAGCTTTATAAAAAAGATCTGAATTCGATTAATGGGAACCACATTAAATCCCTTAATGACACAAATGAAATGCTTTTAGCTTTTAACGATATTATAACGCAATTGTTTGAGTTACATGCCCCTGAAAAGAAGTTACTTATTAAACAGTACACCTATCCATGGATTACTGACAACGTTAAATTTATGATGCATCTTAGAGATCAGGCTCACGATAAATATCGTAAAAGTAAAAATGGAACATAAAAGTACTTATAAAGAACTAAAATCTCTGGTAAATATATCTTTGTATAACGAAAAGCGAGCCTACTTTGAATCCAAAATTAACCACACAGCAAACCCTAAAACTCTATGGAAGAATCTGAAAAAAACAGTACTCCGTAGCCATAATGATCCCGACCTTCCATCCCATTTCAATGATCCCAATGCTATCAAACAACACTTTCTTAACGTACCTGGGGAAACGGAGGTCAGTATCTCTTACTTGACGTACTATGAGTTCAATAGATTTGGCAACTCTACTTTTCATCTCGAACCAATTAGTCAGACTAAACTTTGGGGGATCATCAAGGAGCTTACGTCTAACGCGAAAGGGGCAGACAAAATTACCTTAAGTATGATTCTTTTAACACTTCCCAATACCCTGGACATAATAACATTCATGATTAATTATTACATTCAATCATCAACTTTTCCCGATCTATGGAAGGCTGCGATAGTCCAGCCTATACCTAAAAAAGCAAACCCCGCAGACGTTAATGAACTACGGCCAATAAGTCTACTTTGTTGCCTCTCTAAATTACTAGAAAAGGCTGTATCAGTTCAACTTACTCGATATCTGGAAATTAACAGAATCCTCCCTTGTTTGCAATCTGGATTCCGAAAATCCCGGAGCACTGCCACGACCCTACTTGACGTAGTAGATAATATTATAGCTTCCCAAGATATAGGTAACGGTACAGTGCTGACTTTACTTGATTTTTCCCGGGCGTTCGACGCTATTAATGTTGCGCTGCTATTGTCAAAATTATCCTTTTATGGTTTCGAATCAAGCACTGTTGCCTGGTTTCATAGCTACCTAGAAAACCGGACCCAGCGTGTGGAAGTTCGCAGAGGAGATGGCTCCGTCTTGTCCTCAGCTGATTCTCCGATTACGAGAGGCGTTCCACAAGGATCAATACTTGGCCCCATACTATTTATATTATATAGCGCTGACATTACTCGTTGTTTAGAGAACTGTTCCTATCATTTGTACGCAGACGACTTACAAGTATACTTATCCTTTAAACCAGACGAAACATCTGCTGCTACTGAAAAGATCAATCAAGATCTCCATCGTATTGTCGCGTGGTCCACTCAAAATAGTCTAATGCTTAACCCCAATAAATCAAAATTTATGGTCATTGGAAGTAAAAAACAAATAAATAATATAATTTCTCACAAGCCTGAAATCAAAATCATGGAAAAGAGCATCGAAAGGGTTGACGAAATTCGTAACTTGGGGTTGCTGATGGACAGTACCCTCAGATTTGAGAAACATGTCGCAAATACAGTGCGTAACTGCTTCTATCGATTGAAAATACTGTACAAAATTAGGCCTTTCCTCAGCATAGATCTTCGTGTGCAGCTGTGTGAATCCCCTGTGCTTTCGAAACTAAATTATATGGACACGGTATATGACGCGCGCCTCCTGAACCGATCTGAACGTCTACTTCAGCGTGTTCAGAATGCGTGTGCTAGGTTCTGCTTCAATGTAACTCCCGCGCTCATGTCACCCCTTATATCAATAAGTCCAATCTTCTAAAACTTAGCGCTAGAAGAAATCTTCACTTTGCGACACTGTTGTTTGGAGTAGTAAGATTTCAGGTTCCGGAATACCTTTACTCTAAACTTAACTGGTCCCGCAGGAACCCGACTAACTCAAGAGCAGCCACGTTTCTGCTGTCGTGTCCAAGACACAAGACTGCTGCATTCCGTGGTAGTTTTCGCTATGCTGCAACCAAATGCTGGAATAATATACCACCCCCGTTTTATGATCTGAAATCAATTAGCTCCTTCAGACACAAGCTCAAGGCACATTTGTTAGCAGCACAAAAAACCTTACTATAGGACAGAGCACAGTTGACTTCACCAAATACCTCTACATAGGTATACATATATACATAATAGGTCTACCCAAACTCTCACTCTCTCGCAGTCTCACATATTTCCACTACTTAAGCTACACTACTCACTTACCCCAACATTTAACATATGAATGTATGATTGGATTGTTTGTATGTCTGTTTTTTAACATATGATTGGCTTTATTTATATTATTTTATTTTAATTTCCGATCGTTTCTTGTTGTTGCATTTTGCCACAGGTGCATAATTATGCTTGAGCTCTTTCTGCGTATTTACTTTTACTCAGATTATAAGTTTAGTTTTAAGTTTCTAGTTTTAGGAAATGGTGTGAGCTGAAAACCAGCGTTACGTGCCGCTCACTGCTACACGTATAGACCTATCAACTTAAGCTGATACTTGCATTTGTGTGAGTGCACACCGATAGTGTAGAGTGTCAATCGGCTTGAAGCGCGGCCCGTCCCGCGCATGGTTTAAACTGGTTTATACTAGTTTAAATCAAGCGGCCTGAAGCGTGGCACGTCCGCTACGCACCGCTTCCCTGCCGCCCGCTCACATACTTCACTTCACCTCCGGTACTGGTAGCAGATAGACGTGTAATTTTATGTGATTGATTGTGTTTGAAATATTAGTGAAATGGCTCCTACTGCTCCTGGCTGCTGCTAATGGCTCCTACAATCGACGATATAACGGAACGATTAATTATTAACACAGGCTCTGACTCTGATGAATCATCAGACGAGAGTGAAGATGAAGATGCAATGAGCGGAGTAGAAGAGTTATAAGATTCAGTCATTATGAGGTCGAGAATTGGACAGTTGGTAACATTGTGTTTTATGGACTTCGTTTAAATAAAACATTGATTTTATTTGTATGTGTTTTACTAACTGTACTTTTGGCGATCACTCACACAAATGCAAGTATCAGCTTAAGTTGATAGGTCTGTAACACATGCTGAGCTCAAACCATTTTGGCATCTAAAAACCTCAACCCCGAACTGTACTATGGTTTCTTTTTCTTTCTGTATATCCTTGTGTTTATTTGTCAAATAAATATATTTCTATTTCTATTTCTATTTCTATCTATGTTACCGTAGATTTTATATTTAGTTAGATATTTAAACTTTTTCTTAATTACTTTTTGTAAAGGGTGGAGTACCAAGATGGAAACTGGTTTGGTTTATGTAATCTATGTGGAACATATTGATCTCGGAGTTCGAGGAGCTTATCGTTAAGAACCTGAATGGCTTCATCAATAGTAGAAGTGGCTAGAATAAGATCCCAGTCAACGGATGAGAGTATTTCACAGATGGAGGTGTAGTCTCCTTTTCCGTAACAATACTTCATGCGCTTACTTGGTTGAATAAAGGATTCGGTAAGTAAATTCAGAGATATACATAAAGAGGGGTGATAAGCCCTCGGGTATAAGCGGGTCCAGATCACGCACGACGTTTAGGACAGTATTAGGTAAGACAAGATCTAGGAATCCACCGTGCGAGTTCATAATACTATTATGTTGTTTAAGATTACATATATCCAGTAGATCATTTAATTCCAAATGGTTTGGATTGCTTAGTGAATGTGATGATATCACCTTGCCCAGGCCATCAGAGCACTCACTCCACTCTATCCCGCTCATATTGAAATCTCCCACTATAATGAATTTATCGCTTGGGTAATTGGTCGAGATATTGGTTAGCGTATCACAAAAATTAGAGAACTGTTTTTCAAAAGATCGGCCATTATTTTCGTTGGTATACCTTTGATCTCAATGTTAGACATACTCAGCCATTCTTCCTTGAGTGATAATTCTTGTTTCAAATCCGCAATTTCTTGGTTAAGCTGGTGATTGACTGCTGGCGGTTGGCTTTCCAAGCTGTTTGATAGGCTACTTGTCTTTTTATTCAGGCACTGTATATCAGAACGTACCTCAAGTATGGTCGTTTCAAAGGAGAATACGTTATTTTTTAGATCTTTGACATCTTGCAGTAAATCTGGGAAGGGTTGAAGCACCGTGTTAATTTTTATAATGCCTTGGCGCAGATCCTGTAATATTGCCTCCATTGACAATGGTGGAACATTATCCGCAGATGTTTGCTCAGGTAACATTTTGCAAGTCATACATAGTAGTGTGGCTTGCCTGCTTGCGCCGAGCTTCTGATAGTTACGCTCAGTGATATTCGCACACGGAAAGCAATACATTTTGCAACACTTGCTACACGTCACTCCATTCGTAAAGTTATCCGTACATTTGGGACACTGATTCATTTTTAACTTGTAGGTTTAGTTTTGGTCGAGGTATATAATTAGTAGAAAAGTTAGGTTAAATCAGCCGCTCGGATTTCACAATCGGTGTACCCAATGAGTAAGAGTGAGAACGCGTACGGCGCGCGCGGTGGCCGAGCGGTGACTGTAATTTAGTAGAGGTCCAAGTCCTGCACCTAATTTGTCGGAGAAAAATAGAGTGTATATATCACCGCAAGATTGTCGAAACCGTTAGTTTATAAACTAACGCGTTAGTTAAAGACGATATATTTTAAATAGGTTTTTTATTTTTATTAATTTATTTATAAACATAAACATATTTTTATTAATTTATTTATAAGCATGACAGTAAAACCAAATTGACACAAACAGACAATACTTAAATATAAGGACAAAGAAGCAACAGCTTACATGATTTAAAATAAATTTTATCTATAACACAGGCCATAAGTGGCGACCCTTGCGAATCCCGTCAAAGAACATTGGAACAGGTCCACCTCGGTTCTCTCTATTATATCATTAAAGAGAGCGAGAGCC
Organism: Argyresthia goedartella; assembly: GCA_949825045.1. NCBI lineage: Eukaryota > Metazoa > Arthropoda > Insecta > Lepidoptera > Argyresthiidae > Argyresthia > Argyresthia goedartella. The sequence continues at coordinate 23,631,143 of OX463834.1, forward strand.
CTTATCACTGGTGCGTCCCGCAGCATCCCCGTCCTCGCCAGCGGGATGTAGAACAACTTGTGGTTCCTTGCTCGGAGGTAGTTGTTCGGCACATACAGTCCCAGCCTCGCGAAAACCAGAGGGTTTTCGAGCATTCCTCGGAAAACCTTAATACTAACGGAATAACTTGAGGTTAACGGCAAATAAGAGACAGACAGCATCCTCAATGTCCTTCGGAAGGTCATTAATCATAATGATACGTTCTAAATGCCCCAAGTTACTGTAACACTAGACACCTTTATTCTTTTAGTAATCCAATTCACTTTCTTCTTATTTCTCATTTTTTTTTTGTGTATTGTCTTAAAACATTTTTTATGTATGTCTTTAATAGTTTTTTAGAATGTATTAGTACCTATATCTAATAATTGATGATTCAATAAGTGTGTTCTAAATTTTAATTTATTAATTTTATTATGGTGGTCATTATGCTATGTCTTGTTCAATAACATCAGAAATTAAAAAGAGAAATATCAAAGAGGATGACAGAGATTACATTTGGACAGAGAAAAGAACTTATTCTTTTCTACTACTTGAGTACTCCTTTAAGAAAGAGTGTGTCATCGCAGGTGATTTTAACATAAACCTGCTTAAAGGTGATGAAAAAACAAATGATTTTCTCACATTGTTGCGATGTTTTAATTTTACACATATTATAAATGAAGTTACTTTTCAAAGCAACATCTCCGAATCATATATTGACAATTTTCTAACAAACTCAAACTTAGATCACTTACATGACTTGATGGTAGATAATAATAAGATTGGGGATGGTCATTATGCTATGTCTTGTTCAATAACAACAGAAATTAAAAAGAGAAATATCAAAGAGGATGACAGAGATTACATTTGGACATCCATGTCCAAATCGCAACAATGTGAGAAAATCATTTGTTTTTTCATTACCTTTAAGCAGGTTTATGTTAAAATCACCTGCGATGACACACTCTTTCTTAAAGGAGTACTCAAGTAGTTGTTCTAGAGAGTTCAAGAAGTTTTTAAAATTGCTCACTTCTGGTATCCGATATAAACAGAAAATAAATAGATTTGTAGCGAGATCACGAATCCCACATACCTCAAACGAGTTAATCTTGTACAATTTTTTACAAATTTCAAAACTTCAAACTGTCTGTATCCTTGACATAGAATAAGTGAACCGCCTCTTTTTTTGCCGTTTCGCACATTAATGTCAGCAATAGTATAGGTATCAATGTTAAAAACTGCCGCCGATGCCTCATTTAAAAATAGGTAGACATTCATAGGTTGAAATTTCTTGTAGTGAATTGAGATAAACTAACTATTAAGTCGTCACGTTTGTTGGAGATACCACAAACATTCTGATGAAATATTCTTGTTGTATCAGCATTTTGCACCTCATATTCATTTTTTTTTTTTTGTGATAACTGTGAATCACCACCTAATGATGACTTTAGCTCACTACCCGTGCCATTGTTATGTTTATTCACGAAAAAACGTTTCATTCTCAATCCCTTCTGTTTGCATTGAAGTATTCAACTTTACAGTGAGACCACTTGTTTGTGTCTCCTTGTTGGACCTGTTTACACTGCGTATTCCACCATTATGTGAATTTGTCATATAGTTCCTATATTCATTATGATAAGAGCGTATACAAATTTATCTATGTATAAGTCTACTAGCAACGACTCTCTTACCTATGTTTGATCTAAAAAATCCGTCACCTGAATCCCAGAAGTCCCAAGCAGAAACATTTTCAAATGTACTCGCAATAAAGTTAATTATGTCATTGATCTTTTTCTCCGCCAAATATTTGCTATGCGAAACATTACGTATTATCACATTTGTGTGTTCAAGTTTCTTTAAGTTTGAGTATAATAAAGACTGAAATTTGAGAGGATCCTTATCGTTGGACCCGCCCAAAATGACAACAAAATCAGAATTAGTGTATCTTCCACAGAGGCTTTCACAAGAATTCAAAACTTTATCAAGAGTCGCATTAGGTTTTGAAAAAGATTCAATAATAAACCTGTCCCCTAACTTTCCTCGTATTAGTCCATGTAATCCTTTGCCTGTTTCATCCGATAATATCATAACCCTAACTAATCCGATCGCTGTTTCTTTCTTACAGATATCATTATTGGTTTTAATAATATCTGCTTTTTTCTGAACCTCAGTAACGCTTTTCCGAAGTAACTCGGACTTTTCGATATCACTGTTTGTTACGCTATTTCCTCGATCATCATTATCGGCCTGAAGTGGGATCTCCTCTATATCCGTCATTGTGTCAGGTGCCCTTTCTTTAATTTCGAGATTGGAATGTACAGCTTTTCTATAATCCATCACTGTGTCTGTAGTTGTACCTCTCGTCAGATTAACTGGTTTATTTGTATTTTTCTTTGTAGATATTGGCGTTGAGCTCGAGAAAGTTAAATTGAATTTCTTAACCATTTGTTTTACAGTATGTTGTTGAAAACTACTGCTGTTTATATTCAAGGACTGCTTTGATGGGGTTGTCTTTAGTAACATTTTCTTAACGATTTCTACTTTTTAATCTACTCTGAGCTATTCTTCTTTAATAGGCATATCTCTAAATTTAGAACTTCGATCTCTTGATTAGCAATAGAAAGTTGTTCTTTAAAGTTACGTTTTTTTTTCTAATTGCTCGATTACGTCTTGATTATCAGCCAGAGTCAAGTCTGGCAGGTTACGTTTCTCCATGTCAACTATGGACCAATTTGTTACATCGATGTATATTCCATCTGCAGAATGTGATCTTAGTCTTTTCCTTGTAGTAATGTTATTAGAGGGGCATATCACATCTCTGTATTCTATGTAGTGCAGTGTATCATTTCCATCACTTTGATGGTAAGATTTATTTAACGGTGTCATCATAGATTATGATGTTTTGTTTGATTTATCTGTTGTTTTCTGCTGTATGTTAGTATTTATATTCATAGTTGTTTTATCAAAAGTAATGTTGGTATCACTTTTAGCTTCCACTATTTTTCCTGAGCGTAGGGAGTTGTCTGGTAATGTCATGGATTCTTCGTCTGTATTACTTGGTACCGAGCTAATTTTCTTCGGCACAGAACTATTTACCGAGCTAGTGCCGGGACCCGACGACGTGGCTATAATTAGTAATACTTTAGTGGTCGCTGTGATCGATTTCTTTTTATTGCAGCATATAGAGCATTTCCAGGACAGTTTGGTAATGTATATTTCTGCTATAAATTTTGCAGTTGTAATATTCAAGCAAGAGTAGTGGAAAGGTTTTCTGCAGCTTACACACTTTAATAACTCTACAATGTTTATAATCTTTCGGCAAATTTGGCATAACATAGTCATGTTTTTATGATGTATTGTATTGCGTTACGTTTTGATTTATAAGTGCCTTTTAAGCTTTTCGCACTGCTCAGCGCTCCTTAGTAGTTTCCGCTCCTTACACGTAGGCACTTATAAAAACGACTCATCCACCATATAATAACCACTGCTAACGCGGGTGACGAGCGCTTGATGAGCGTATTTTGTTGAATATAAACTCTTTGGTGCTTGAAATGTGTGTGTCTGTAGTCTCAACATGTGTAGTGTATCGATCCGAGACGCTGCGGCCATCAACAGACTAGCATTGAAACGTAACCTATTAGTTCCGTTGAAGGCCACTAGAAGACGTGACTTTGTTTACTTACAATCTGAATGATCCCGTCATAGCTTTTGGTAGATTTTTGTCATTTTTGATATATTTTATGGGTTGTTGTTTAGGCTTCACTATTTAGATTGTTATGCATTGTTCTGGCGGTTTTTTGAGACCGCCAGGGAATGTATTTTTAATGTTTATGGCACTGTTCTAACGGTATTCTTGTCCGTTGGGTATCTGTTGTTAGTTTTCTTTAAGTACAGTTTATTTCAACTTGTAAATACATTTCTGGGACACAACACTATTAAGAGTCACTTATTAAGCACTTGTAGTGGTCAGGAAAACACTTTAATCAATTATTTTTCGATAATTTGTCGGGGACCCACATTTATTGTTGTTTGCGGGGAAGCGCGGTCTGAATTATGAAATATCTACAGTTTTAAAGACATTTGATTGATTGATTCATACTGTCTTCAGTGCTTAAGAGAGCTCACAAAAAGCCGCATAAGTTGGGAGGACGTCGTTCACAGTATCAAATGCCTTTCTAAATTCGAAGTAAGCGACATCTACTTGCCCAAATAAATACATAGAAAACATCTAAGTCTAAGAAACAAATATTCATGCTCATCACACAATTATTTGCCTTTACCAGGATTCGAACCCAGGACCCTCAGCTTCGTAGGCAGCGCCACTACCCGCTAGGCTGGACCGGTCGTCAATAAATAGGGTTACTTATATAAAAAATAATAGATTCAAGCTCTTGTGGCTCATCAAACACACTTTGTATAAAGTATGTTCTATCAAGATCTTGAATTCTTGAGGTCATTGAATCCGATTCAACTATACAAAAGCCTGATAATTTATAATGGCAATATTACGTAAAATTATGAAGTCATGCTTTATTTTATCACTTACTCCGAAACACTTACTTACAAAACAAGTTCGTTGTTGTAGTAACAAAATATTCTGCAAATATTAAGAACGTACCTATTTAAGAAGCTAATTCGTGAGCTTTTCCAATGTTAAGTACGTACATGTTAGTTGTGGATTGATAGAATCTACTGGACTTGGCCTATCTATTTCGAACCAAAATAACATTTGTTATTTCTCAATTTCTATCTATTTAAACCGTTTTTCTTGTCGATAATGATACCTATTACACGTCGGTACTGTCAAATTTGTAATAGAATCAGTTCCACATAGAGGGCGCTAAAAGTGTGCACAAGGGTCGGTATCAAAACAAGTGGATCTCACAATGACATGTTCTGCAGGAAGATGGATGGGATCGCAAAACGACCATAATTGGGGTTGCTTACTTTCTGGTCAGGAACGGAAATCACAAAACCATTTCTATTAATTTATAATATATTAATAAATAGGTATATACATTTTAAGATATTTTAATAAAACACAATGACATTCATTTGACCTTCTATGAAATCTTTATAAGTTGTATGAAAAAATGCCTTTACCTGCCCGTCTTAACCACAAAAAGAAACAATGTGAAACGTCAATCTACTCTCTTCCTATTTATATAAATATGACATGTAATTGAAAAAAATATGAATAAAAATCTTATGTTTTATGTCTTATTTTTGTTGCTTTTAATGTATATAATTTTTTCTTTCCATATTTTCACAAAATTAATTCAGCACCGAATCACAAGATTTTATTTACTTAGGAAAATATAACATTGCCTGTCATTAAGCGTCAAAGGTACTTGTTATGATACATTATAAGTGGACAGTGTCTGATATACCTATCTAGGTATATTATAAAAAACTGTTTAGTCCATGGCTCAATAACAGAAATAACAAATATTTTGATTACTGACCCATTCTGAGATTCAGTTCTTCTACGATCTGGTTGTTGGTTTTGCTACCGTGTTATTTTGAGATATAGGCTTTCTGCAATTGGTATCATTTTGAGATCCAGTTGTTTTGATATCGATCCTACATAAACCGGCACAAACACAGAGTAAGTAAGCAAAGAGTTTTGTCCATCTGGGGTTACTTACAAATGAATCACAGAGTGAAAGTAAGAAAAGTAGATTTATGCAAAGATTTTTGACATTCAGATAAGGTTTAAAGAACTTTATTTTCATAAGAAATTACATTTCACTTAAAATGAGATATGCTTAAAAATACATAGGTAGATTATTTTACGGTACTCGTTGCAATATGTAGCTTTAACTTATTTTTGAAAGTGTTAATACATTCGCAAATCTTTACATCGTTTGGTAAGTTATTGAACATCTGTGCTCCCTCAAATACTATTGTCTTTTTCCCATAATTAGTCCTAGGTTTAGTTAGTTTAAGTTTGATTTTGTTACGAAGATTTCTGTTATCTGATAGGTGTAGTTCAATGTTAGATTTTATGGCATTTGTAGTAATTTTCCTTCTTAAAATACATGTGTTATATTTATATAGTTGGTTAATGTTAAATAGTTTAGTTTTCTCGTACAGTTGTTTTGTTGGCGTGTCAAAGGGGTAGTGTAGTAAAACCTTGACAATTTTGTTTTGGGTTCTCTGTAGCTGGTTAAGGTTGGATGGAGCCGCTGATCCCCAGATTTCAATTAAATATTCGAGATGCGATTTGGCTAAGGAATTGTATATAAGGGGTCTTATTCTACTTGGTATACAATGTGCTACCCTTCGAAGTGATCCTAGTGTGGATATCAGTTTAGATCTGACATACTCAATGTGTGGTCTCCACGTTAATTTATCATCGATAATTAAACCTAAGTATTTTTCTTGGTGTGACTTTTTAATATATTCATTATTTATTTTAAGTGGCTCAAATTCAGGGATTACTTTATTTTTAGCGGCTAGGATCATATATGAAGTTTTTGATGCATTTATCGTTAACAGATTACTCAGTAACCACTGATTGAGTACTTCTAAATCTCTTTGCGCATCGTGGATTAGTTCATTGATAGAGTTGCCGAAGTAAAACAAGCAAGTGTCATCAGCATATAGCGTAATATTTCCAGTTAGTCCTATCGTATTTATGTTGTTTACATAGATAGAGAACAGTAACGGTCCGATTATGGAACCCTGGGGTATACCATATGAGATATATACATATACCATATGACGACCCGAATGGCCGAGTCGGCAGTGACGCTGCCTACGAAACCAAGGGTCCCGGGTTCAAGTCCCGGTGGGGGCAAATATTTGTTTGATGAGAACGAATGTTTGTACCCTAGTCATGGTTGTTTATCTATCTAAGTATAATATTTATCTATTTAAGTATGCGTATCGTTGTCTAGTACCCAAGATACAGGGAATCCTAGTTTGGGGCTAGATCAATGTGTGTAAATAGTGTCCAAGGTATTATATATTATTATATTATATTATATTATATTATATTATATTATATTATATTTTGGAATGAACTTGTGAAATTCTCGATCTTAACAGCTTGACATCTATTGTGTAGATAGGATTTGAACGTGTTCAGAGCCGAGTCTCTGACGCCGAGGTCGTGTAATTTTAGGAGTAGCTTTTGGTGACTTACTGTGTCGAATGCTTTTTTTAGATCTATGAATATGCCAACAGAAATGTTTTTTTTGTCAATATTTGTTTTAATTTTAGTAATCAAGTCTATAGCGGCCGCAAGTGTGTTAGATTTTGGTCGAAAGCCATATTGTTGGTCAATTAAAAAATTATTTTCCGTTAGGTAGTCATTAAGTCTATTATACATAATTCGCTCAAATATTTTCGAGATGGCAGGCAACACCGATATCGGCCTGTAGTCGCTTGGGTCTGTTTTAGGTCCAGATTTGTATATTGGACTAATTTTAGCAGTTTTAAGTGAATCCGGAAAAACCCCTAGACTCAAGCATTTGTTTAAGCATTGGACAAGTTTTTCAACAATGACATTCTTTAAACATTTGATTACTTTAGTTGAGATTCCATCTTGACCAATGCTTGTATTGATATTAAGGTCATCTATAATGTTATTGAGTTCGTCTATAGTGCATGGCCTAAGTTCATTCAGTATATTGTCGTGAGTGTAATTGTGTCCATACATAAAAATCTGACTACTATCAGTGTGATATTTAATTGGTATTCTATTAGCTAGCTCTGCACCAACTGAGAGAAGAAAAGATAAATGATTCGTCAATATCTTGATATCCATAGAGCCTCAGATGAATAAAACTCTTTGTTTCTGTGACAATGTATTTTTTTTTAAACATAAAAACATTAACATTTGTCTAGAGGCACATAACATTTATTCTGACCCCACATTAGGATACCCTGTTTCGTGGGACCTAGTGATTATATACTCTTTGGTGGGACCCAGAAACAGCGACATCACACACATATAAACATCCATGACCTGGGGTGTTTTTTTCTCTATCCCCGGCCGGGGGTCGAACACGGGACCTCTAGCAGCAGAGCCACGAACGCAGCGATACAGTGGTCGAGTTTATCTGAGGTAACTCACAAATTAATCAAATAATGAAAGTAAGTAGAATCATTCTACTTACTTACTCTACTTTCGTAACCATATTGTAGAATAATTGACAATATCATGAAATACGAGAATTTTATGCTTTAGCCACCTCAAACTGCTCACATCATGAAATGGCCTAACCAGATCAACGCATGTTCAGCGTTTGATGATATGAACAGCAAAATGCATGACTATTTCATGATGTGGTTAAACGTTAGTGATCATATCGTAAAATAATTACATTAACCACCGTTGGAGGCGCTTATGTCGATTTGTTGTTGTTTTTCAGGATGGAGGCGGCGCGGCTAGTAATTGTAATTCATGAAATGGCTTACCATGGTTGAATTAGAACTTTCTTTGAACGCTGAAATCTTTTAGAGCAAAACACCGCGCTAGGTTAGGTGAAGACTTAAGGGAGCGAGCGCAGCGAAGCCCCCGAATGGTATTCGTGTTAGTTCGACTTGTATATCATAAAAAACAATAGGTAGTACTGAATAAAATGCTTTAAAAAGACATGTTTAATCAAACTCAACCCTTTTTACCATTTCTTGAAATGGTCGGCCAAACATAAAATTACTATGTTTTGGCAACGATCAATTCTATGATTTGGCCACGACAGATTCATTATTAACCCTTCATTATTAACGTTTGAAGATATGGCCAAACCTGCATGGCCATATCGTCAAACGTTGATGTTTAAACTATCTGGGGGGTTACCACAACGTCTTATGCCGATTCAGATTAGGAACCTAATTTGATCCGCACAATTACTGTGACCGTCTTAAAACAAGTCTTGATATTAGGTAAATAAAGCCCATTATGGCGAATTGGATTGGAAATGGTTGCCATGGTGATGTTCTTGGATTTACTATCCCTAATAGCGCGGGGAAGTGCGTTCCACAGTCGGATTGCCCTTCCCCATTACAGCAACAATGATGGTGGATATGTATTATATTTGTAGGTAAAACTGTGCCTCTGCCATCCAGTATGTGAGATGGCCTGACGCTATGCGTGGTGTAGCCCCCTTCAATAACTACATACATACATATTCTCACGCCTATTTCCCGGAAGAGGGGTAGGCAGAGACTAAAGACCTCCACCTGCTACGATCCTGGCATACATCTCTCGCTTCCTCTACATTCATAAGTCCCCTTCAATACTTTAGTAGGTTATTACGACAGACACAAACTCTTTAATAATATAACAAAAATGTAGCCCTTTAATGTCCCCACCGAGGGGCACAGGCATTTACCCGGATACGAGTAAGATTAAGCCATACTCCACCACGCTGGCTCAGTGCGGGTTGATGGAGGGGTTTTACGACCACTACCACGTAGCGATAGTAGCCGGGACCTACAGCTTAACGTGTCATCCGAAACACTGATCGTCCGATAATGTTCTTAAGATTAATTAATTGTCTCATTTATTTATTTCGTAATTTCTTTATTGTATTACACAAAACAGACATACACATCTGCGTACCTACTAGCATAGGAGATAGACGTGTTGCTTTATCCTCTCACTTCTAAATTCAAATTAAGTGTTAAAAAACTAATCTAGTGCTAAATAAACTTTAACAAAACAAAGCAAATACCGCCCGGAACAAAGTGAATAAAAAAGTGCCAAGTGTTTCGTCGTTTTAAGCCGTATTTTGTGCCAAACATCATTCAAATCAGCCGTTTGGATGTGAACGGATAGTGTGAAATAGTCAACAGACCGGTTTCGGATCGTCTAGTCGAGGCGCTACAAGGTCAAGCTGTTGCTGTGCCGACAACAGTGACTCGGCTCAATACGCACCAGATTTTCGCATGAGCTTTTAAGTATCACCGTGGTTCAACTGTACACCGTCTGCTTCGTACGCACTAGACACGAGTTCGATCCCAAGCCTTACCATCGTTTTTTGTTTTTTGTTTGCGTTGCACGTAGTTCGCCACGAGTTCGAGTCCAAGCCACACCATTCATTTTTTTTTTAATTTTTTATTGTTTTTTTTTTTCTTTTTTAACTGAATATATTACTATGCCTGCCAAGTGCGATGCATGTGGTAAATTTATTGCTGCAGCCGAAACTATGGGCTGCTTAACTTGCACTCGAGTTTACCATTATCAGTGCATCAATGTATCGCCAGAGGATTTCAAAAAATTAACTAAAGCTGACCGTACCCAGTCACAATGCGTCTCATGCAAAATCGAGGAGAGGAAACTGCGCCGGACTTCACAAGGCACCCAAGACCCCGCTGTCGTTGGAATCAGAACTACAGTCACCGACTCAGCTGTCACCACACCCAACTTCAAAGATGTTGACTCGGCCGCCACTACAGATGTCGCCTCGGCCGCCACTACAGATGTCGCCTCGGCCGCCTCTACAAATGTCACCCCGGCCCTCAACTCCATGCCGGTCACCAGTACAGCCGATGCTGGCGCCACCAATACGCCGCCGCCCGCTGCGTCTCTACTCCACCCCGAAACCGAGAACTTCAGCAATACGTCCACCTCGATGAACATCGCAGCTAATGGAGTGTTTCTCGCGGACCTGGAGACACGCCTGGAGAAACTAATTCTTAAGGGTAACGAGACGTTGAAGGCGGAAATACGCGAGATACTCAAGGCAGAGATTGCTACTCACGTGGCAAGTCTTACCGCTGAGCTGGATGGCAGAATAGCGGAGGTGGAATTCCAATGCAGTAAGATCTGTGAGCTCGAGAAGAACCTCCAGGCCTCACAGGAGCGGGTTGCTGTGCTTGAAAACGAGTTCGGCACACATCAGCAGTGGCTCCGAATGAATAACCTGGAGATTTCGGGTGTTCCGGAACTAAACAATGAGTCAGTGTCTAACGTCGCCATTCAAATCGCAAGCCACGCGGGAGTTACGCTGCAGCCTGGCGACATAGAGTTCGCGCACCGCGTTCAGCCAGTGAAGACGGTCCCTGGGCGCCCAAAAAACATCATTGTGAAACTGAGGCAGCGCTTACACAAGGATGAAATAATGTCCGGCCTGCGAAAGACTAAAGGCGTAACAAGTTCGGACATTGGATTTGCTGGAGAAGCCAGAAAAGTCTATGTCCATGATCACCTTACACCGACTAATAAAAACCTGCTTAAGGACTGTAAAGACTGGTGTCAAAAACTTAATTACACTTATGTTTGGGTTAAGCATTGCAATATTTACGTCCGAAAAGCTATTAATTGTCCTCAGATACATATAAGAAGCTCAAGGGATTTTGTCAAAATAGTATGATCAGCTATTTATTTCTAGGTCAAAATATTTCTTTTACCGAAAATTATACCCACCAACTCACTACACTTTCATACACACAACCACCACTCCTTACACATCCTTATACAACACACACAAACCCATCCGTCTCACACCCCTCCCATCTAATTAATTATACTACGACGACAAACGAGTATTTCCAGCAATTACCTGACTCCATCTATACTATAATCTTTGTTCTATATATACCAACTTATATTCAATTCTAATCTCAATATTTACTATCAAAATACTCGTGGACTTAGAAGTAAACTACATACCCTTTACCAAAACATTCTAAGCGATGATTTCGACATTATCTCCATTACCGAGACCTGGTTATTAGATAGCATTCTAGATACAGAAATCTGCGATAGTAGATACGACGTATTTAGAATCGATAGAAACCGCACTCTCTGTGGAAAACAAGATGGAGGCGGAGTTATGATCTTGGTCCGGTCTTCGCTAGGCGCCAAAGCTCGCCCAGAGTGGTCACAGGATGGAGTTGAATGTCTCTGGGTGACGATTCCGGCCGACAACCTGCGAATGCACGCTGGTAGCATCGACTCTGCTATCTCCAATCAGGATCTACACATGTGTACCGCATATGCCCCACCTGATTCGCGGTTCTCTAAAACTTTAGCGAATGATTTACGTCAAATCAATTTACTACTAAATAAGGTTCTCTCTCAATCCCCTAATGCACATATTTTAATAACTGGCGACTTTAATATGCCCAACATTGTGTGGAGCTCGGACGGCTACACCACACAACTTCATCAAGGTTCCGTAGAGATTCAAGATGCCAGTGCCAGTCTTTTAGAGACATTCTCTATCTGGAACCTACAACAATCAAACTTCATTAAAAATTCCAGTGGCAATATCTTGGATCTGATTGTTTCTAGTTTTCCGGCAGATGTCAAGACTTCTCAAAACCCTCTTAGCAGGGTTGATAAATATCACCCGCCACTTGAAATCACAATTAAGGACATCTTTGCTGGACCACTGGTGGAATCGAATTGCACTAAATATAGATTTCGCAAAGGTAACTATGATGAAGTCAACAGGTTGCTAATGGATGTTGACTGGGATAAATCACTCTGTGTTTCTGACTTGGACCACGCTATATCCATTTTTAACGACAAACTTACCGATATTATTACAAAATGTATACCGTTAGACACTCGTCATAAGAAATGTAACTATCCAGTTTGGTATAGCACACCGTTACTTAAAATAATACACGAGAAAAGCAGAGCTCACGCAAAATGGAAACGTTTCGGCAATCCCCGTGATTACGACGAATTCTCTTTGCTTCGGAGTCGACAAAAGTTCTTTCACGATCAATGCTTTAAAAAGTATATCGCATCAATTCAACAGAACATAAAATCCGACCCGAAACAACTATGGGCGTACGTCAGAGCACGTCGTGGCAGTTCGGCCTATCCGAAGAAATTCGAGTACAACAACAGCACTTACGAAAAGGGTGAAGACATATGTGCCGGGTTTAACAATTTCTTCTCTTCAGTATTTATCAAACCTGCAGCCACTTACGTGGATAAAGAGTTAGATCCTCCTTATTGTGATGATGGTAGTATTGTGAGCACCATACAAAGTACACCCGAATCGGTGGTAAAATACTTGTCACTCTTAGATCCCAACGGTGGGGCCGGTAGTGATGGAATCCCCCCATATTTTATTGTCAGGTCCGCCAAGAGTCTCTCCATTCCACTTAACATTCTATTTAACATTTCCATTAAAAAGGGTACATTCCCAACCAAGTGGAAAGAGGCTCTTGTGGTACCTATACATAAGAAAGGTTCTAAGCTACCTATTTCAAATTATCGCCCCATCTCAATTCTTAACATATTCGGTAAGGTGTTTGAGAGAATTGTTTATGACACTATCTATGGAACATTAGCAAAAGGAATTCCCCCGCAACAGCATGGCTTTTTGAAGGGCCGTTCTACCGTCTCGAATCTTGCAGAATTTGTACATTATGTCCTCCGAGCAATGGATGGCAGGATGCAGGTTGACGTGGTCTACACGGACTTTGAAAAAGCTTTTGATCGTGTGGACCACGTCATCCTGCTCCGTAAGCTTTATAGGTTGGGTCTTCGTGGAGATATTTACAGGTGGGTCTCGTCCTATGTGTCTAATAGATGTCAAGCGGTTGTGCTTGGTGGTTTCAGGTCAGATTTTGTTAGCGTTTCTTCTGGTGTTCCACAAGGATCACATCTGGGTCCGTTATTTTATAATGCATACCTATACGATATATATACAGTATTTAAAAATTGCCAATTTATAATGTATGCTGATGACAAAAAGATATTTGCTAAAATACGTAGCGTTAATGACTGCATTGGATTGCAGGAAGATCTGGACCGGCTCTCTGAGTATTACTTCAACAATCGCATTAATGTCAACATCTCCAAGTGCCTTCAGATCTCCTTCACTCGCAGTCCAAACCCAATTGTCCATACATACTGCTTTAAGGATCAAGTAATAGCACGCGTTAACACTGTCCGCGACTTGGGCGTGACCCTCGACGCTAAACTTACTTTCGATCAACACATAGACGACATCGCCAACCGCGCCTACAGAAATCTGGGATTTATATTTCGTACGTGTGCTGCGTTCAATGATATTACATGCATAAGGGTCCTCTATTTTGCCTACGTGCGTAGTATTTTGGAATACGCCAGCGCTGTTTGGTGCCCACAATACATTACACACAAAGATCGATTGGAGGGTATCCAGAGAAAATTTGTCCGTTATTTGGACTACCGAACTAAACGTAAAAACTGCGACTACCTTACCTCCTGTAAATATCATCATGTGATGGATCTTAATAATCGTAGAATGGCTCTCGATATGTCTGTCCTGCACGACATTCTCAGCGGTCGTATTGATAGTACCACCCTTGTCGAATTGGTTGGCTATCGCGCTGCCACCACACGCACGCGCCACTCGGTAAACTTAATGTTCCACACACCCAACGTTAATACTAAATACGCCCAAAACTCCCCTTTACTTCGTATCCTAAACTTATACAATAAACGGTTCAGTTCTATTGACCCATTTGATTGTACAAGGAACACATTCAAGAGTCGAACTATGAAGTTACTCAGTCACTCAAGCACTTAATATTATAATCCCCATCCCTTTCCCTCCCCTCCTCCCCTTCCTCAACATTCAAAATCACTAGGGCTACATATCTCACTATCTTTCTCCAATTCACCATCACATACACTCCACATATCACACATCACACTCGTCCAACACTCTAATTCTAATCTTACTTAAATATATTTTGTTTTGTTTCTCCTCAATAACCAAATTTATACATTGTTCGTGCTTTCACTATCATTATATAAATACATGTTTAAACCTTTAACCTTATAAATTGCAAACGTTTTAGTTCCTAAACTTATATATATTTGTATATCGGTGGACATCTGTTATTGGCCTGCTTCACTGTACTGTTTTGTATTGTTATATTTTTACTGTAATGTGCTGTTGATGTCCCAAATAAAATAAATAAATAAATAAATAAATAAATACAGATAACTTATAATAGAAAAAATATGAACAAAGGCGAGCTTATCTCTAAGAAGAGATTTCTTCCAGCAAACCATGATGGGTAGGAAAGGTGATGGTTTAGCGGGGTAAGACCTGCGCGTACAATAAAACTCTATAGGTACTACGAGTAATATATACTACAAACAAAATTATACTGACAACCCCAATTGCTAAAAATAGACTGCATACACAATTACTCAAATACAACGTAACAATATGTATAAACCGTATAATACACAAATACATAATAATATATAAATATATATCTAACTGGAAAGGGAGAGATAGTGCTTCTTTAGCCGGTTTTTGAATTTATTTAGAGATGGATTATCCCAGGGAGGGTAGTGCAGGGAAACTCATTCCACAGTCGTATGGCTCGGATTCTGAACCCGTGCTCGTAGGCTGCAGTGGATCGATCTGGAGCTTTGAGCATAGACGCCATATAAGTTCTCCGAGGCCTGCTTGAAGAAAGAAATTCGAAGCGATCACGCAGGAAGTTAGGGTAACGAGGATCCACAAAATATTATAAAGGAATCACAGGATAAGAGAGTCCCGTCGACGCCGAATCGGTAGCCACATCAGCTCCCTGCGATTTTTATTTACGATAAGTACTCAAAACAGAATACAGCCATTTGAGACAACAATACATCATTACATCATCATCATTATCATTACGTCGTTGTGTTGGACTGTAGCCCAAACTATGTTTTCATAGTAAACTTAATTTAGTGTGTATTTAAAAGGTGGAGAAAGTGGAGTCCCTCTAAAAAGTGGAGATTGTTTGTCCCCCAAGGAAGTCAATATCAAGGAATCAGAGATCTAATACGATGCGTCCGGACCAGCGCTACAAGGGCCTGGTGAACAGCTACACGGCCTAGAAACTACTAACAGTGCCCTGTCCAACATCGTCTCCCTAGCTACTGCTATACGACCTGGACACCTACTGAAAACCCTACAAACAGATTAAATGTATTGATGAAACATATAAAAATAATAGAAATCTAATTAAAATTAGCTGAAGATGGCTGGGACAGAGCAGAGTTAATGAATATAATAAATTTATAAGGGCTAGGTTCATAAATATCAAGTTCCGGGTATTCGCTGGAGAGATCGTTGTACTAACGACACACTCTTGAGATGGGGTTATAGTAAGAAGTATTGTTCCGGTAAATGTAAAGGTGAAATGGTCTGTAATTACGAGTACGGGTAAAGCAATTGAGATTAAGTTTATTAAGCAAGAAAAGGCAATCGATTTTAGAATGTAAGATTTTGTAAAGAAGCTTAGCAAGAATCTTTCTTAGGTTTTCGAGGGAGATGAGTTTAAAATAGTTTAATCTTTGTTCATAATTGAGAAGAAAATAGTAATATTATTAAAGCGATATGACAAAATTTTAGCATTAATTGCGTAGAAAAGAGACCAAACTTGGCAGCCATATTCCAAAACACTTCTCACAAGAGCCTGAAATAGATAAATAAAACTACCGTTTTTTTTAAAGTCCTTCGGGTTTCTTATTAAGAAACCAAGAAGTTGACGGGATCTTATAGTTTTGTGTTCATAATGCTGCCTGGAAGATAGCTCCGCGTCGAAAAGCACGCCAAGATTTCTAGCGACAGTCTTGCAGTCTAAGGCTATGTCATCTAAAGTGTAAGTGTAAATAATATTGTGATGCTTTTTAGTGAAAGAGATAACAAAGCAGTTGCTCAGCTGAGAAACATTTTATTGACAGAACATCATTCGCTTGGGCATAGCAAGTCATTTTATCATTTAATATAGTCATTTATATTATAAATTTTAGAAAATACCTTAAGATCATTGGTATAAAAAAGGCAGTGACTCGACATTTTATTGATAGGATCATTTATAAATATAATAAATAATAATGGACCCAAATGGGAGCCTTATGGTACTCCTGATATGACTGACGTAGGTGATGATATGAACCCTTTTATGGCAACAAGTTGACTTCTGTTTTGCAGATATGACTTCATCCAACGTAGCATGTATACCGAGGGCTGATACTTTATGACAAAGGATTGTGTGGTTCACTTTATTGAATGCTTTGCTTAAATCTGTATACAATGAGTATAGGAAATGTTTATACTCCAACAGATTGTTGATTGTAGACAGGTTAGAGATAGGCTTTAACCTGGCAGAAAATATAACTATAGACGAGAGACTCGAATAGTTTCGCAATACACGATAACATACTTATCGGTCTGTAATTTTCGCAGTTTGATTTGTCACCTGACTTAAGCACTGGGACAATGTGAGCTGTTTTCCAGAAGATCGGGAATATTCCGGTTTGGAGAGATCTGTTGTATAATATGACAAGAGGGATACTGAGTTCCTCTCTCTACATTTTTATAAACGGTGTTGAAATACCGTCTCGCCTTGCCTCTTTATTCTAGTAAAGATGTTTCATTTTTAGAAATTATTATAATTTCACATACATTGTTTCTAGCCCCACACTAAGATACCCTGTGTCGTGGGAACCAGAAACAGCGACGTCACACACATATAAACATCCAAGACCTAAGTTTTTTTTTCTCTACCCCCAGCTGGCGATCGAACCCGGGACCTCTTGCATGGTAGGAAGAGCCACAACCGCTGCGGCACAGAGGTCGCCAAAAGTCATAAATGTAAATGAATTAACAGTGCAGATTGGAATAATATCAATAATGAATTGATACAAAACTTAAAAGATTTAAAATAAAATGCCATATGTTAAACGTAAATAATTAATTAAAATGGTAAAACGTTTGCTCGACTAGCCAGGCCTTCAATCTGGATTTAAATATGGGTGTGTCTGGAGTGGAGGTGACGGTTTACGGTATTCTAGGGCTTGCGACGAGCTTGAGTTTGGCTGCTTTCTCTAATGAGCGGGGTACGGTGACAAGTATCCCCGCCGCCGCGTTGCGTGTGCCGTGTCTGTGGACGTCCGCGTGCGTTTGGTACGTACTGAGGTTCTTGCGCTGCGATCTGGAAGATCACTATGGATGGTAGCGTTAATATTTTAAGTTTCTTAAAGCGGGGTTTGGCGTGAGTGTCGCGAGGGACTCGTGCTATTTAGCGCTCGTCAACGATAAGTAATCGACTAGTCTCGAGCTTAGGCCGTGCTCGAAAACTTTCGCTGCAGCCGGTATGACTGCGAGAGGTCTGCAGCCATCAATGAGTATGCGTTTTCTTTTTATTATAAAGATAGGAGAGATTTTGCTAAGTTTCAGCACTTTAGGGGGTGCTAAAACAACAGCATTTGGTTATGACGTCACATGCTAGTATTTCATAGAACTCGTGAGCATAATTATCGTTTTGACAGTTCTTAAAAAGTAGCTATTTTGACTAGCAGTCAAATACCGTATGACTGTTCGGGAGCACAAACGCACTTGTTGACAGTTGACGTTTGTACATCATTATGGTCAGGTTTCCAACTTGCATCTCCTATGAGTTATACATGTCACCGTAAGATTGTCAATACCGTTAGTTGATAAACTAACGTTTTATTTTCTCGTTAGTTAGTCAACTAACTACAGATAGTAAACTGTATTCTATTATAATGTATATTGGTAAATTATAAATTTACTGTAGCGTACTGCTTACTATATGACGTGTAAGTTGATAAACTAAGAGTTAAAAAAAATGAAATAGTAAACTGGTTTACACTTGAATTGCAAACGAAATACCAGGACAAACGCTGCGGTGGCTTAGGTGAAGACTAGACGGGGCTAGCGCAGCGAAGCCCCCGAATAGTCTTCGTGTTATTTTGACATGCAAGAAAAAAAGAAACGTAAATTCTAAACCCTGTCAGTCTGGTTTACGATCTTTCGATATTTGATCAGCTAATGCGTAAGTCTATCAACCAAAGGTTTTGATTGTCTTACGGTGACATATACAAGAGCTAATATTAAAGAGTTATCCATCGATGTTTATGGTATGTATTGAATGAAGTGAAGAACTACGTTAAATTGTTCAAATGTCACGATTGTCGTTCTCGACATTTTTGAAGAAGTTTGTAAATTCCGTTCAGCTGTCACCACCACGTAACACCCGTTACACAATTGCAGGGGCGTTGCTCTGGCTATACAGGGTGTGACAGAAAGGTGTGGTGATCTTTAAGGGGGTTGTTATGGAATTTTCACCATACATTTTGCCCCGGGAAGTCAGTTGATTTGTATGGAGAAGTGTGAAATAAAGTTGCTCCAATCAAGTCGGTTTCATGGTTGAAGTATTTCAAAATGACGTCCCTAACAACCCGCTAAAATATCGCAACACCTTTTTGTTACATCCTATAAAAAGAAAAGAAAAAACGTATTTAGAATTTTAGAAAAAACGTATGCTAATGTTTTATCGAAAATTTTATTTATTTGATGAACAAAATCACACAGCCATTCTGAGAGATAAGATAAGATAAGATAATTTATTGGAAATTGTACATTATATGTCAAATATGACAATAATCATTACAAAACATAGTAAAAAGCAATTACCACAATAAGTATTTATCTGTATACATACATATGTGGTAAAATGTCCACATTAATCAATCATATAATAAGTTAAATTTATGAACTAAATTTATAAGGTTCTAATCAAATTTAGTAGTGTCATTAAACAAATAAATGATCAATTTCATTGAACTTTTTCTATTTCTTCCTGTCAATGAATTCCGCCGCTGCGCGCTGTGTAGAAAGCTTGCCCTGTCAGCCATTTTATGAGGTGACGTTTAAATTCTGCCAGAGACTCAGCTCTCTTTTATTTATTTATTTTTTATTTTGTACATTAATACTTCACCTCATCTGCCAGATTATTGTATATCTGTCGCAGTTGGTTGGTTAAACAGACACTTAACTAACTCTCTAGACCGTTAATTAAATACCGACGTTTAATCAAGTTTTTTTTTATTTAAATAAAGCATCGTCGAAAACGTTTAAAAATATTTATTACCGAAAGCCTGCGTGTTGGAAAACAAGATGGCGTCACGACAACAGCTAATTTGCATAGTTTATATCAGGGCAAAATATTGCGGTAGCCTGGGTGAAGGGTAAAGGGGGTGAGCGAAGCGAAGCCCCCTTTATCCTTCGTGTTAGGTTGAACATACCTAACACGAAGGATAAAGGGGGCTTTGCTTTGCTCACCCCCTTTACCCTTTACCCAAGCTACCGCAGCATTGTGCCCTGATATTTGCTGTGCAAATCAGTATTTTTGATGTGCAGTTTAATATTTCCTATAATAATATAGCCCATTAATGTCCCCACCGAGGGGCAGAGGCCTTTATACGATTAAGATTAAGCCATATTCCACCACGCTGGCTCAGTGCCGGTTGACGGAGGAGTGTCGCGCTAGAGGCCAACCCGACTGTCAAAGGTTATCAATCTGCCTATTAGGGCCTCTGACACAGCTTTACGACTACCGAGTAGCGATAGTAGCCGGGACCGTCATCTTAACGTGTCATCCGAAACACGGAAGCGCCCGAGATAAATGCCACATAGAAACGGACACCCATCCATTACCCGTCTCGGCCAGATGTTGCTAACCGCCCGATTGATTCCGATGAGCGAATACCGCTAGGCCACGGACGCCTGCGACGAATATCCCAGTTACAAATAAAAATATCAATTAGATCTGATGTCGATGAGCTAGCTCCCGTTAGAGTATTGAATAACTGGCTAAACTTTGCTCCTATATAACGTGACGCTATGTTTGTTTGTTTTCTGTCTCTCTCTCTCTCTCCGGCTCTATCTCTCTCTGTCGTCATAATCACTAGATAACATCATACTTACTTGTAGAAAATGAACTCTCCATATTCACTTCCCCCTGGACCGCGAAAGCGAATAGACGTATCTTTTAAATTAAATAACTTTTCTTAAACAAAATATTCCAAAAAGTTTGATCAAAATTCGGAACCAAGTATTAGGCGCACAGAGCGTAAAGGCGGTCTCTTGAATTGAAGACAGTGACAAAATAAAACCAACAACCAAGACAGTTGGACCTTCGCCTCAACCAAATCCGGTGCTACGAGAGATCAAGGTAACTGGTAACGAGTTTACACTATAAACGACTGCTTAAACTTCGAACTTGGAAAATGTCCAACATTCTTCGTACCCCACCTGCGAGCAACTTACAGCATACATCTTCTGATTCTGACGTATCTAAAATAGCCTCTAACTTCACCACTCCAACTTTTGTGTCCCAACGTAACAAAAGATGCCGTCAATCAAGTGATGACGATGCACTTCCCTCCTTTAGAGATGAGTTCAAGAGTATGTTTGAGGAGTGGCAAAAATCCCAGGATACCAAGCTATCAAAACTGATTGCCGAGGTTATAGAGATCAAAGAACAGAACAAAGATATCAAACGCTCAAACGAAGAAATTGAGAAATCGATGATAATGATCAATGGACTATATGAGAATATGAAGAAGAAAGTGGAAGGTCTCGAGGTGGAACGCAAACAAAATCAGCTCCAGATAGCTCAACTGGAAATGAAAATAGACGACATGCAACGATCCTCAAAAGTATCCAGTATTGAAATACGGAATATTCCCTTGCCAGAAAAACCGGAAAGCAAAGCCGATCTATGTGAAATTGTACAAAACACCGGCAAAGCTCTTCAGGTGAGCGTCGATAAAGCCGCAATCAGAGATGTTTTCCGTCTAAATGGGAGAGCTGGTAAGGGGACCATTATTGCTGAATTTACATCAGTGATAACAAAAAACGATGTGATAAATTCGTGTAAGACCTACAATAAACAACACCCTGCACAACGACTTAACTCCGCAGCCCTGGGTTTTAAAAGCCCACCGACACCAATCTACGTCTCTGAAGCTCTTACTAGTAAAGGACGCAGACTCTTCTTCCTGGCCAGAGACCTGGCGAAAAGCCATGACTACAAGTTCTGTTGGACCAGCAACGGGAAGGTGTTTCTCCGTAAGACTCCCGACTTATCCCACATCGAGATTAAGGATGAGAATCAACTGATCTCGCTGAAAAAAGACATCTGACTAGAAGTAGTTTTATCTTTTATTTTTTACTCTTTTATTTTCCAAAATTCGTGGATAATCTGCAATTGCTAAAAGTTAACAACAATGAAATATTTATTTTACAATTTATTACAGAGGTAACAAAAAAACTAAGAAATTTTGAAACAATGATAAGATCAACAAAACAAGTTTTTAGCTACGTCACACCAAGCAACCGTAACATTCGATTCTTTAAATAATGAGAATTTAGTTAAAAACATTGATAAGATTCAACCAGGAACCTCTAAAGTGTGTAGTGTTGAATCCTGCAAATCAATCCTAGCATAAAATTATAAACACAATCTAAACATCCTTACACAGAATATCAGAAGTATAACGAAAAATTTTGACGCCTTTGAAGTATTTTTAAAGAGATTAGACCTTCCCTGTGAAATATATATATTAACGGAAACATGGAACTCAAAAGCTGCAAATTTCCCACCTCTACTGAGCTATGACTTGCACTATACAAGGGAACATCGCAATCAAAATGACGGGATAGTTATGTATACCAAACAGGGATTAAATTGCTCAGTCGAAGAAGTCGCACTTAATGATGCCACGTGTATAGCATTAGTAATTGAAAACCATACAGTTGTGATTGGTATCTACCGTTCACCGTCACAAAGAAGCATCGATACTTTTCTACTTTCCCTAGACAAATTACTTACGCAATATAAAAATTATCGTAACCTAATTGTAGCTGGTGATTTAAACATAGATATCAAACCTAACAATGAAGACAAAAATTCGGAAGGCTATTTAAATCTATTAGCATCACATGGCATTCTTCCAGGACATACGTATCCCACAAGAGAACACAACTGCATAGACCACCTTATGATTAAAGCTACCTTTGATTCTTCTACAATTGTGATAGATGCGCCTATTACAGACCATTGCGCTGTCTTAAGCTCAATCGCAACCAAAGCCAAAACAAAACAGTCTAAAAATTTCATTATAAACAAAATTAACTACGATGCTATTGTGAATGAATTACTGTCAAAAAACTTCAATGATATTATTAATCCCCAAAACCCGAATTATACAGCAAAAGCTTTTGTCGATATTATTCATACTTCAATATTAAATAATTCTCTTAAAATAATAACACCTAGAAGAACACGCTGTATAAAGCCTTGGATAACTCCTGGTCTGCTTAGGTGTATGAAAAATCGGGATCGAATGCACATTAAAAGTAAAAAAAAACTAATCATATTGTTTTACAAATTACTTACACAAGATATAAAAACTATTGCAATGATTTGTTAAAACGCCTAAAGCGAAATTATGAAAAAAGCCAATTAAACAAACACATTAAAAATCCTAAACTAAAATGGAAGATAATAGACAGTATAACAAATAGAAATAACAAAAAAGAAAGACCCATAGACCTACTCAAAGCGGAAACTACACCACAAAACGCTCTCAACAAAGCCAATACCTATTTCACTAGTATTGGTAAAGAACTAGCTGAAAAAATTATAGCCCAAAAATTACACATTAATGACGATCCTGAACGTACCCATAATCCAGTAAATTCGATGGCCATGCTAGAAACCTCCGAAGAGGAAGTTGAAGCGATCCTAATGAACTTAAATTCGAACAGTGCCACAGGATGGGATGATATCCCTACAAAGCTTCTGAAAATGCTAAAAGCAATAGTAGTTCCTGTTATGACCCGTATCACAAACTCGTGCATTGAAACAGGTGTATTTCCTGAAGTATTCAAGACATCACTCATCCATCCAATTTACAAAACAGGAGATAGAAACTGTGTCGGTAATTACCGCCCCATATCTGTATTACCAGCTCTGTCTAAAATAGTAGAAAAAATTTTGAACAAAAGATTAATATCGTACCTTGAAAAAGAAAATATTCTGTCTACCAATCAATTTGGCTTTAGAGCGGGCAGATCTACAGCAGATGCGGTACTGGAACTTACAGAATATGTTGCCACCCACATTGACAAACAAAATAAATGTATCGGAGTGTTTTTGGATCTTGCAAAAGCCTTCGACACGGTTTCTGTCTCTATTTTGCTAAACAAGATGGAACAACTTGGTATTAGAGAGACATCACTGAAAATATTTAAAGACTATTTAAAAAATAGGAAACAAAGGGTAAAATTGGCAAATTACTACAGTAATGACGTTGTATGTTGTGAATATGGAGTACCACAGGGTAGCGTCTTGGGTCCAACACTCTTCTTATTGTATATCAACAATTTGTGCGATTTAGATATAAATAGCGGAAGATTATTCACTTTTGCGGATGATACATCTATTGTTTTTCATGGTAGAACTTGGGATGAAGCAAAGTCAATTACAGAAACTGGATTAAATAGAATAGCAAAATGGCTTAACCGTAATCTATTAACGCTAAACACTACCAAAACGAAATTCATTCTCTTTGGGAATACAATACGATCGTTACCACCTGAAAATAATTTCAAAATTCAACTACACACCTGTCAATACAACAACCAAAATAAATGCAACTGCACATTTCTAGATAGAACCAAAACAATTAAATACCTAGGAGTGCTCCTAGATGAAAAATTAACATGGGTCCCACACATTAACTTACTAGCGGAGAGAACAAGGAGACTTATATATATTTTTAAAAAAATGAGGCACGTAGCGGATTACACACTACTAAAAAATGTGTATACTGCTCTAGCAGAGTCTATCTTGACTTATTGTATCTCGTCATGGGGCGGTGCTCGAAAGACGCATCTTATAAACCTAGAAAGAGCACAACGTGCCTTACTCAAAGTAATTAAATTTAAACCTTTCAGGTACCCTACAGTCGATCTTTATTCAGAATGCGACGTCCTAACAGTCAGACAACTATACATAAAAAATATAATTATCTATCAACACAAAAAATTAATTTATGATGATGCCATCGCAAATAGACGAACACATAAAGTCTGTCCCACTATTCGAATTAAAACAAGTTACATACAAAAATTCCAATGTTATACAGGCCCCATGTTGTACAATAATCTGAATAAAATCCTAAATATCTATCCCCTTAATATCTATGAATGTAAAATAAAACTGGTTGAATGGCTAAAAACTCAAGAATATAATAAAATAGAAAGCTTGTTTGTTAATATTATATAAAATAATAAAATTTGCCTATTTAAAATTTCTAACTCCAGTCTTTAAAATTGTTCTAAAATTAAAAGAATAGAAAATCTTAACACTAAATAGTTAAATGAATACTAATAAGTAAATAAATAACGGCACTAACTTCATATCTCGTATTCAAGTCTCGTATTCAAGTTTCTCATCCACAACACTTAAAAACTTTGTCGAAGTTCACATTTACCATGGTCTAACCAATTGCAACCACTTATATAGATTCTACCCTCATATAGCTGAATAAACATCTAATGAATCAACTTAACCAATTTGTCAAAACACTGGAAGGAACTAGCGTTTAAGATACAGGCTAGGCCTAGTTTAAGCGCTAGTGCTCATAGAATTATATTATGTATAAGTTTAACGAAAATGAATGAGTGTATCCCAACGATTCGTTGGGAACCTATTGTAAGTTTACAACCTTTAGAATGTAAGTACAATATGTAATTGTTTATTCTTACGTCAAATAAAGATATTTTTATTTTATTTATTTATTTATATAATAAGAACTACTTATTGAACCAGCCTTTTATTTGTTTTTAACCCAAGACAAAAATTCAAATTGTTTTATTTATGTTACGCAACACACAAGCTAAAAACGGCCATGTTGCTGTAGTCCCACACTAGGTTTCCCTATGTCGTGGGTGCTAGGCTCAACCTAAAATAATTAAGTTAAAAACTTAAAATACACCGACTTCAAGTCATTTTTCGACGACGTCCGTGGCGCGGCGGTTGTGGCTCTCCTTACTATGCAAGAGGTCGGTTCAAACCCCGGCTGGGGGGTGAAAAAAAAAAAAACAAGTCTTGGATATTTATTTGTGTGTGACGTCGCTGTTTCGGATTCCCACGACATATGAGTCGGGCCAGAAGCAATGTATGTAAATGTTTATGTTTATGTTGTTTTTCTTCCTCTCCGGTCGGTATACGAATTTCTTCTATACATACATACACACGAAAACGACACTACGAAACCTGTTTCCTTAAATAAAAAAGAATATACGGCACATAGGTTGAAAAAAAGGCAGATTGCATCTCATGATAAATAATTTCATGATAAAGAACGTAAACAGCACTGGGGCTCCATGACGATTACATGACGATTACATGACGATTACATGACGATTACATGACGATTACATGACGATTACATGACGATTACGGTCAACTTTAGATATCCAATATCTGACGATTTTGTAATCCCATTCCCTTTGTTGATTAATTTAACTATTGCGCTTACCAATTAACTTAATTTTTACCATAATTGCCTAAAAAAATATTCTCCGAACGCCAAATATTGGATATTTAAAGTTGACCGTAATCGTAATGTAATTGTCATGGAACTGTCATTGTGTACCGGAATTCGGCCCCTGATCATTCACCAAGTAAAAAACTTAAAAAAAAACAAGCCCTATTTCTTCCCCCCAGGTCGGTATGCGAATGTCGTCAATATACGCGATAACAAGGCTACGAAATCTGTCTGTCTGACAGTCAAGACCACACATATTATTATTATTATTATTATTACGAGCCCACCATGTCCCACTGCTGGGCAAAGGCCTCTCTCCCCCTCTTCCACTCTATCCGATCCTGAGCGGTCTCCCTCCACTCCTTGTCCCATAGACCCGACTCATCACTCCATCTCTTCCTGGGCCGGCCACGCTTTCTCTTTGCATTTCCTGGGAGCCAGTCTGTGGCTCTCTTAGCCCAGCTATTCGGCAGCATCCGAGCAACATGGCCGGCCCAGCCCCATTTTAGTTGGGCAGCCTTCTGAGCTACATCTATTATCTTTGTTCGGGAGCGCAGCTCTGTATTCCGGATCCGGTCTAAAAGTGACACACATATTACACGACATAAACGAATATACGGTACTTATAGACAGAATTCATCTTATGACAATGACCTTAAACATCACTGATACGCCATAATAAAGCAATAATACGCAATTTCATTTATCTGGATGGTAGCATAGTTCCAGTCTTTTGATTTGGAAATCAAGCTACTGGACCGATTTTTATCAATTATTAAAAACCGGTCAAGTGCGAGTCTAAATCGCGCACGAAGGGTTCCGTACCACCGTTCAATGGAAGCGATGGTGTGGAGTGAATAGTTTGGATTTTACACAGCAAAATATTGTTTACAAAGTTATTGGTGCGGTTACTTTCAAACTCCATGTACGTGACCAGGTGCATCCATAAGTTTGTATGTGGTATTGAAAGAATTGTTGTATGGGAGCCCCCTTAAATATTTCTTTTATCCTGTTTTTTAGTATTTGTTGTTATAGCGGCAACAGAAATACATAATCTGTGAAAATTTCAACTCTCTAGCTAGCTAGGTTCTTGAGATACAGCCTGGTGACAGACGGACGGACAGCGAAGTCTCAGTAATAGGGTTCCGTTCTTACCCGTTGGGTACGGAACCCTAAAAATATAAAATAAAATACAACCAAAAACACAAATGACTTGCCTAAAAGTAAATTAAGAAAATAATTAGTATAAATTTTAACTTAAATTAGGTTAGAGATGTGTTTTTGACAGTGTGATGGACAATTATTCAGAATGATAGGTAGGTATAAATATATATATATTATTTCAGGTTATTGCTTTATTAATAAGCAATGATGCTTTCACTTACAATACAATCAGGTAAACTTATTCGAACCATAAAATTCCTCAGTACCGAATCAAATATCTCCAGCCATTGTAGTGTTTTTCGAATCTGTACGAGTTAAGTTGTTCTGGGGTACTGCCTGACTTTAATATTGGGTGCTTACCTATGAAATTGGCGAATTTTTCTTAGAGATTCAGGAGTTCATAATTTGAGTAATTCAATAGCTAGTTCCAGTTTTTTTATTGTTATAAAATTAATTTCAATATTTTACATCTACTTATTAAATTTTCTTTTAATTTTCAGTTTGATAACTAAAATGTTGTCTTCAAAATCAGTGCCTCCTAAATGTCATCCATTTTTATGATAATATTCGTAATATTTTTTTACAGCTGACACTTTTCAAAAATTATATAAAATTTTCTGTTAGCTAAATGTTGTCTCATTCATACACACTATATAAAATTAGGATCTGTCATTCCTAAAAAAAATACAAAAATGTTTGTACTGAAAATTGAGTTAACTTCAATTTCTCCATACAAAACGCCAATTTCATATGTAAGGACCTTATAGAATAGTGTAAAGTATTGGGTTAAAAAGAAGGGTGTGGATGACTTTGAGGCGTCTGCCTGTCCCATAGGTAGATAGATAGATAGATAATTCATTTATTCATTGTTCGGTACAAACACAAAAAAAATATTGGTTATTAACATATTACAAACCACACAAAATTAATTATGACAAAAAACATCAAAGTAATTAAATAAAACAATGAAAATAATTATAATTAACACAGCAAAAATATGGAAATTAAGGATCACTATGTGGCACCGTGACTGTACCGCGACAATGAAATGGCCCTGACTCAGCAATGTCACAGACGAATCTGTGACGCTGATATTCTGCCAGAGCCAAAGCGGACGAGACAGCAATAGGCTTAAGTACACAAAATACACAAATTATTACAGCAAATAAATAAAATTTAAAAAATTAAATAAAATATTAAAATCTACTAATATGGAATTGAATTAATTATTGCAATTGAATTTGAATTTAAATTGAATTAATAATGCATAGAATAGTATCGGAATTGTGTGATTTAAATTAGATGAAATTTCAGAATTGTATAATATGAATAGAAAAAGGATAATAAAATGTCAATGATTATGTCGTATGGTAGTCAAAAAAAATAAAAAAGAATGAATTTTGTGAGGTAGGAGATTTCTTCAGGTTATAACCGAGGGCATTACAGTTATTTTAAAGTGCTGCCTCCTCAGCCTTCTGCTGCAGTATTAGAAACCTTCTAAAGGCACTTCTGGTAGCTAGGTAGCACTCAAACTAGTGTTTTTAATTTGTTGGAGGGGAAAAAATGTAGTTACCCATGCCCAGGAGTCAGACCTCCCTGCTATGTCCGGGTCCCCACATATTGAGCGGGCATCAGCTCATGTATACGGACTAAAAACAACCCCTGTGTTGTGTGAAGCAATTAAAAAACAACCCCTGTGTTGTGTGAAGCAGTTGACAAACAACCCCTGTATTGTGTGAAGTGGTTAAAAAAAAACCCCTGTGCTGTGTGAAGCAGTTAAAAAACAACCCATGTGTTGTGTGAAGCGGTTAAAAAACAACCCCTGTGCTGTGTGAAGCAGTTAAAAAACAACCCATGTGTTGTGTGAAGCGGTTAAAAAAAAACCCCTGTGTTTTGTGAAACGGTAAAAAAACAACCCGTGCTGTGTGAAGTGGTTAAAAATAACCCCTGTGTTGTGTGAAGCGGTTAAAAACCAACCTCTGTGTTGTGTGAAGCGGTTAAAAAACAACCCCTGTGTTGTGTGAAGCGGTTAAAAAACAACCCCTGTGTTGTGTGAAGCGGTTAAAAAACAACCCCTGTATTGTGTGAAGCGGTTAAAAAACAACCCCTGTGTTGTGTGAAGCGGTTAAAAAACAACCCCTGTGTTGTGTGAAGCGGTAAAAAAATAACCCGTGCTGTGTGAAGCGGTAAAAAACAACCCCTGTGTTGTGTGAAGCGGTTAAAAAACAACCCCTGTGTTGTGTGAAGCGGTTAAAAATCAACCCGTTCTGTGTGAAGCGGTTAAAAACAACCCCAGTGTTGTGTGAAGCGGTTAAAAAACAACCCCTGTGTTGTGTGAAGCGGTTAAAAAACAACCCCTGTGTTTTGTGAAACGGTAAAAAAACAACCCGTGCTGTGTGAAGTGGTTAAAAATAACCCCTGTGTTGTGTGAAGCGGTTAAAAACCAACCTCTGTGTTGTGTGAAGCGGTTAAAAAACAACCTCTGTGTTGTGTGAAGCGGTTAAAAAACAACATCTGTGTTGTGTGACGCGGTTAAAAAACAACCTTAGTGTTGTGTGAAGCGGTTAAAAACAACCCCTGTGTTGTGTGAAGCGGTTAAAAAACAACATCTGTGTTGTGTGAAGCGGTTAAAAAACAACCCCTGTGCTGTGTGAAGCAGTTTCGTTAATGAGTCGGGGGTGGTTTAAACTTTTAATTGATATTTATTATTATGTTAGTTGGTTTACTGCATATTTAGTGTACAAACCGGAATCCTCTGTATCTGTTCTACATATTACAAAGCCCTCCGTATGCACTTGTGATTACTCTATAGATACGGGTTTTTTCCACAACACGATATTTCAAAATATATTTATTGGTCAGAGATTATCAACGACTCCCAGCAAAGGGCCAATGCCACAATACGTAAACAAAAATGTGTACGTAAATGTTTACTGCACATAAAAAAAACTCATACAAATGTTAGATGATAACAACGTGTTAGTTGACAAGTTCTTACTTGTCAACTAACACGAAGGAAGCGCTGTGATCACCCCTTTATCCTTCACCTACCCCGACCCACCATATCGTGTTTTGTTTGTAATTCAAGTTTCTAGCAGTACGGTTCAGCTTACATTTAATCGGCTGTTTATAAACTAATCTAAAGTGTTCATAATCTAACGGAGACATGAACGAAGGCAAGCAAGGCAACATATCTATGGTTTTGCGTCTACCACTGCCCGATGTCAGTATGAATCCAAATTGGCTGGGACGGACTGCTTACTTAGGCCTACTTAGGCCGGACTATAGCTAGCACCCTTGCTAACTGTGCCATATCTTTCTTCGTACATCATACCCCAACGCTATAAAAAGTTCGCGTAGACGACTGGATGTGGTAGATGTCACATGAAAAATGGATCGAGAGTCCGCGGCACCACACATCGTCGCCATGGTTTTGCCTGCCGGTAAGACTTGCCAAGTCCCATGCCGGGCCATGTCTGTCATGCCCCCGTGACATTATTGACCGAGCGAGCGAAGCGTCCAGTTTCGAGATTGGCCAAAAATGCATGTCATTCTGTCTGTCTGTCTGTTCTCGCCTACAGTTTGCATTTCTCAAACAGGTTCGATAATTACACTGACGAGCATTGAAAAAGTTCCAGTAACATAGCACCAAATTACTCCTAAACGAGAAACGCTAGCTTAATGACGCCGTCTGCAATATTGAAGTACATTTAACAGCGCATCAGAATATTACCAATTAAAAACGTAAATATTGTGTTCAAATGCTAGGTTCTATGTCTTAGGGGATATTAAGGTGTTTGTCGGCATTTTGTGGGTGGAACTTTTTCATTGCTCGTCAGTGTATGTAGGTTTTTTTGTCGTGTCATATTTATTTTTTGTTGCGGACTTATGGCATTACAAAGTTATTGGTGCGGTTACTTTCATGTTCCATGCACGTAACCAGGTGCATTCATAATTTTGTATGTGGTATTGATAGAAAATGCAAAATTTATAATAATTCCAGTTGTTCATCCGATAAACTTCAAGGGGTCGGGGGTATGGTGGGGGGAGTGGAGGGGGAAAAAGGGGGGGGGAAAGTTTGCTGCAGCAAACGTATTCGTCATAGCGAATTTCTGTTTTTGATTTTATCTCGGCAAATGTATATCTAATCAGAGATATAATGATGCGAATCAAGCAACATCTGACTGACAGCCAGTGACAGAAACTATCTTTAAATTTTAAAGCCCAGCAAAACACTAATGATAATAATAATACCTTGGACACTATTTACACACATTGATCTAGCCCCAAACTAGGATTCCCTATATCCTGGGTACTAGACAACGATACACGTACTTATATAGATAAATATTATACTTAGATAGATAAACAACCATGACTAGGGTACAAACATCCGTTCTCATCAAACAAATATTTGACCCCACCGGGACTCGAACGCGGGACCCTTAGCTTCGTAGGCAGGGTCACTGCCGACTCGGCCATTCGGCTCGTCAGAATAATGACAGTTCGCTAATGACGTGACAGTTCCATTTTTTTTGGATAAAACATGGCTTTTATTTCTGAGTAGGTACAAAATGTTCATGACTTTCCACATGGCTTGACGATATGCCTATTGGCGTTTTACGGGGCTTTAAAATTTAAAGATCATTTCTATAACTCAGTGTGAGTCGCCCACTAAAATTAAACTTGCTCGTAACAAATCGGTTCCATGGTGAAAGTTGTTCAGAATTATGTCCATATCATGTCCAACCCCCTTAAAAAATATAACCACAACTTACTGTTACTCACTTTACATTAAGTCCTCGGATTCCGGGCAAGTTCATAATGTTACAACGTAACGCAAGTGTCAAAAATAGCTCCGCCTTATTGTATTAAAAGTTAGTGAGGAAGACTGGATGTGACTATTGTCATATTTATTTATTTATTTATTTACACAAAATTTTACATAGTTACTCATTATGGGAACACCACTTAAACCACTGGGGTTTGTGTATGAAAAATGGACCTATCTTATCAACGGCAAACTAACTCGCGTTCTATCTGTCTTTAGGAAATATCGGTCAGCTAAAATTGACATTGAGTAATGACTTGATTAATGTTCCCACGGAGGGGCACTGGCCTTTCTAGCGAGCAAGATTGTGCCGGCACATACGCCCGCCATAGATATGCGGAACTATCTATTTCCACGTAATGTTAAGATAAGTTGACGACCGTCACATATAAGGTATATTTATATTCATCACGTAGTTTTGTAGTAAGTTGTATATAAGCTTAGTATATCCTATAATAAAGTAGTCTAGTCTAGTCTCGTATTTGCGCGCATCTCAAGCCTTTTACTTTACTCCCGAAGATGTCGCTCTCCTTATAATTGCCTCTGGCAAAAAGATCAATCGCTAACATGGGTAAGAGATCTGCGAGCTGGCACAAAGTAGATTTGAGTGTTGGGGTTCGCTTCGGCCCTTTGCCCCCCGGCAAAGATAGGGCAAAAGAGAGCAAGAAAGGTAACGTAAAAATGTTGTATCTCTATATACCTGTATAATATCATTAAACTTAGTAAATAACGGAAGAAAAAGTAATATTTCAGTTATAATGAATAATTTATCAACAATAATGTCGTAACTCTCGCAGACAAGTCATTGAAATACTTCTGTTATTTATATGTCGTGCAAGTACAGGTAACGTCAGGTCGACAGTACTATAGGAGTGTCGGATCGTACATATAACTTATTATTAATATACTTTATTCCACGGTAAATAATGAGTACAAACAAAGGAACACTTATGCGCAAAGGCGAGCTTATCTCTAAAAAGAGATTTCTTCCAGCAAATCTAAGCAGGACAGGAAAATCTATTGCTATTAAGAGTAGTCTAGTGCACAATAAATTAAATAACTGCCTATTAACGAACAAAATATAATATAAGTATAATAAAATACATGTCATATAATACAAGTACATAACACAATAACTTGTCCATAATAATGTCCTAAACTTGTTCCATATCCGGGCCTAAAATAAATGCACCAAAAAATTTACGAAATTTGTCTAAATCTAAGCCTGAATATAGAAATAAAAGCCTTATAAGTTTAAAATAGAAAATTAATACCTAATCCGTATAACTTTACTTATCCTTAATTAATATGTCACCGTAGTACTACTTAATACCTAATCCGTATAACTTTACTTATCCTTAATTAATATGTCACCATAGTACTACTTAATACCTAATCCGTATAACTTTACTTATCCTTAATTAATATGTCACCGTAGTACTACTTAATACCTAATCCGTATAACTTTACTTATCCTTAATTAATATGTCACCGTAGTACTACTTAATACCTAATCCGTATAACTTTACTTCTCCTTAATTAATATGTCACCGTAGTACTACTTAATACCTAATCCGTATAACTTTACTTATCCTTAATTAATATGTCACCGTAGTACTACTTAATACCAAGTCCGTATAACTTTACTTATCCTTAATTAATATGTCACCGTAGTACTACTTAATACCTAATCCGTATAACTTTACTTATCCTTAATTAATATGTCACCTTAGTACTACTTAATAACTAATCCGTATAACTTTACTTATCCTTAATTAATATGTCACCTTAGTACTACTTAATACCTAATCCGTATAACTTTACTTATCCTTAATCCTCATAATGCTTTTATTTTGTTTGTATGTTTGACAAATTTTCATAATTTTTGGCGCATTTTATTTAAGGCTCGAATATGTTGGCGGAGCAATCGTAACTCTCATTGTTCCAAAGTCTCTTAAGGAACTTCTTCAGAATTATGATTAACAATCCATATTTAGTGAAATAATCAAAAGTCAGACTGTATAATAAAGTGTACTTTGATACTAAAAGTGTGCTATCAGTAACAAAATAAAAGAAAAACTTGACGACCGAAAGTACAATTTGTTATATTTACGATGTAAAAGACTGATGTATGAATAATGTGTTGTTTATATATGTCACCGTAAGATAGTCAAAACCGTTAGTTGATTAACTATCAACAGAGAGTAAACCAGACTTACAGAGTTTAGAACTAACGTTTATTTTGTTTTTACATGTCAACCTTCGCTGCGCTCGCCCCCTCTAGTCCTCACCTAAGCTACCGCACTGATTGCCCTGGTATTTCGTTTGCAATTCAAGTTTACACCAGTTTACTGTTTAACGGTTTTAACCGTTGGTTAAGCAACTAACGCGTCAAATAGTAAGCAGTACGCTGCAGTTTACTATCTGTCGATGGTTGACCAACTAACGAGAAAAAAAAAACATTAGTTTATCAACTACATAACGGTTTTGACCATAGATATCGAGACTCTCGATATCTATGGTCTCGATATCTATCTCTCGATTCGAGAGATAGGCCCTTCGCGCTAAGCTTGTGTCGGAACCAGTGTCGCCAAAAATTAAGAACACGCACACATCTACACCACTCACTCATATATCCTTCCGCTTTTATTGGTCAGTGCAATGTCATGCACTTATCATCCGAACACACCCACACTACCGCAGTTACACTAGCTAGCCGAGCTAGTGTTGGGACATGGCAAGGACAGCGTGTTTCATCAATCGATTATAATTTATAGTAGACAGTGGTGTCTATGCCGGCTTATATAAATAAAATAATTTATTTTTTGTTAATATGACATATTTATTTTAAAGGCTGTAACACATACGGGGTGCCAAGCCGAAAAGGGTTGTTTGGGACATCATTTTTAACAACTTACTCAATGAATCTAATTTGATCAGAGCAACGTTATTTTTAAATCCCCATACAAATCAGCTGACCGCTCGGCCCGAAATGTACTACAAAGTGATAAATAATGTTGCTCTGATCAAATCGTTTTAATAGAAAAGGATGTTCAGATTGAAGTCCTTAATGACCGCCTTTCGGCATATATACCCTTTCTGTTTAATCCAGTACATTACAATACTACCTATTGACCAGAAAAACGTAAATATTTATTAAGAACTTCGCGTTTTGACAATTTAGGCGTAGCATTTTTTGCTAAGTAATGCAGTCTTATATTAGTAAATATTTCCATTAGAGCTTTGATTAGTAATATTAGGTGATTACAAAATGGATTTTGATTCGAGTTGGTAAAAAATCTATTTCTTTCTATCGATTCAAAAACATAATTCTCGCTATCACTATCCCCATCACTATACGTAGTCTCTGCGTGCGTGTAACAGTTCACCTGCGTACCTCGATGCACATTTAATTTCGTATTTAGATAAGTGTGATATATTCATTGCGTGTTAGCTTGGCAATATGTAGTGAAATTAAGATACAAAACAAGCAATGGATAATAAACCTATCGAGAACAACATGACATTGTCACTTTAATGATCAACTCGTGACGAATTTTTTCGGGAATATTTACGTAATAATGTTTATTTCTTGTGTTTTAAGAAGAAATAATAGTTGGAATGAGACTTACAAGTGATATGTTACTCCGCCGTCCTTGGAGTCCACACTACCGCTTCTATTTTTGTACGTAAGTATTGCACAGGTCGGCATTTTCGAAAAGCAGCGGAAATTTATTCGTCACTGCGGTCGTCCGGCGACTACTGCGAATTTTCAATTACAAGACAATCGGGGCTAGATTCTGATATCTGATATTAGATATCTGTGTCTTCCACTATGCTTCCGGACTTGGTGGACTTACAACGGTAGATTTTCATAGTAAAGCTTCCAACGCTTTGTCAGCTTTTGTATAAAAGTACCGTTACATATATTTTATGGCACCAAA
This sequence comes from Argyresthia goedartella, assembly GCA_949825045.1. NCBI lineage: Eukaryota > Metazoa > Arthropoda > Insecta > Lepidoptera > Argyresthiidae > Argyresthia > Argyresthia goedartella. The sequence continues at coordinate 23,667,441 of OX463834.1, forward strand.
CAATGGGATACAGATATTTAGAAATGGAAAAAAAAACATGACCTATATATACAACGACGAACTTATCGGCTAGTCTTAAGAAAACGGGCGGTTTGCTAGGTAGGACTTTCGTGATTTTTCGGTAGATAGTATTGGTCATTTTAAAGACGATCTAAAAGTTTCAGGCATCAGAACTCAATAGTTTTTCAGATAAGTTTTTTTTTTAATTTGCTTGAAAATTTGCTTTTTGTATGCAACACACTATAATACAACATGCATCGATGTACGCTTATTGTAAGATGAGAATACATAATTGAAAATGTGCATGAAACCGAATGATATTGTAATAAAGCTATTTTCGATTATATTTTTGCGTCACATGGTTATTTCTTTTCGTTTTTGGACTTGTGCTTATTTCAATGTGTTCTTTTAGATTTACTGATTTCACTGAATCTTCAGTTTTTAGTAACGGAACGCAGAAAGCTATATTCATTCATTCATTGCTTGCATTTCTTTTTTTAATTATGTTTTATGGCCAGTAAACATAGTTTGCTTTCGTTTAGTTGCTTTGAACACCTATTTTGGCTAGAGTAGGTTATTGTGGCTAAATTTCTATTGGATTATAGGTTAGGTTGGAACATAGAAGAAGCAACCCCGGAGCGGAGCGTCTGAAAATAAAAGCCAAATTTGGCTAGAGTAGGGTATTGTGGCAAAATTTCAATTGGATTATAGGTTAAGTTTGAACTTAGAAGACTTAGAAGAAGCAATTCCGGAGCGTATGCAAATAAAAGCCAAATTTGGCTGGTGTATGTCACTGTGGCTAAAAATAGGTAAAATCCGTCGTTCCCCACCCTAATACTCCCTGATCCCCACGGTGCCGAATGTTAGCAATTGGCGTTTTGAAAAAATACTAGAAAACCAATGATTTCCGACACTAAGCTTTTTTTGATATCTTAGGAAAAATCGGCAAAATCATCTGAAACCGCCCGCTATCTAAAGTCGTTCTGCAGTGCGAACAACAATAATAAGAACAAGCAGAGCAAATTCGTGGAAGACTGGCATTACGTGGGTTACAGACCTGTGGATGCCGTTCGCCTCGAACTTCGTTGCCTCGTTACCCTAGTTTTTTTAGCTGATAATACGGTGTTCGATTCCAAATCGATATTCGATCGATGGTTTCGGAACGGCCATTTTGAATTTGACGTTGCTGCCAACCTAGCAGGTTTTTGACAACTGACAGACGAAAGCCCTCGCAATGTAAACGCGCTTTGGTTAGGGTATTGAAATTAAATCGCAGTCCATCTGGAATGTATTCGGGGTTCCCTCAGGATTGTCTATATAGCTGAGTGTGTTGTGGTTCCCCGAACCAGATAAAGTTCGCATTTACGTGGCCGATTGGTTTTTTACCACGTAACATAACCTGTGTTGGAACACTGTGCTGATCGAGGCTGGCCCGCCAGTCACACAGGAGGTTGGTTAAAGAACCTGTCTACCAAGAAGAGCCTAGGGTGCACCCGGGCCTTGCAGAGAGACAGGAGGTTGACGGGACCGAAGCACAGACCAGGTTAGATCGAATCCAATCATTTTAGCTCGGTGAATCGCCGACGTTCACACTTCTTGGCAACTGATCGCTACGCTACCTCGTAGCTGATGGGCCCCTACGAGGTCATTAGGTGCCGAGAATCCTGAACAATTTTGGTAGCAGAGCGTGGTTTCCTGAGATTTGCAGCCGTCAAGGGCTCCAGGAACGCACGATTTGGGACTATCAATCTGTAGGTATAGGCGGTTATTAGGTAACTGTTGTTCCTATATCCACATAGATTGGTAGTATTGTAAGCTATAGGTCTATTGCTGGTAGTAGATAGACAGATATTGAATTGAAAATTGCATTGAATTACCAGTTAGTCAATCTATTAGTGGTCTAGTTATGCTATTGAAGAATGTTTTGGTTAACATAGGCAGTTACATCTATTGATAGCAGGCTATTGCATTGTTTTCAGTTTATAGCAATTTATAACTTGAACTAATATTGACTATCTGTATGTGTTGTAGTGATAAAGGGAGACTAAATTGTTATTTACAGAATTTATATAGATATAAAACTCGGTTCCTATTGTTTAAGGAAAATAACATTGTTTAAGTTATAGTTTAGGGTTCCCTCGTTTGGGTTATAGACTGGAGGGTCCAATAAAATTGAGTTACTGCAAATTGTGAGTAAGTATCGTTCCGATCATGTCGTTATCTGAAATCCAGAAGGGTGTTTCTAAGGAACTCAGATGGTTTTCCTCCGCACACGGTCTGATAGACCGTTTAGATAGGCATGATGTGGTATAGGAGCGGTCTATGGACGTTAAGGAACGTTACAATAGGGTGCTCGAATTGTCCGCGCAGGCGGAATCAGTTGATGGTTGCGCACCTGACAGGCTGTCACGGTTGCTAGGGGATGTCGACCAATGTATGGAGATGGCAGCTGCTATCACGCAGAAGGCTGCGGACATACGTAGACAGCGCGAGTCCAGCCATGGTGGTGACATTGAAGCACCTCTGCCGCTTCAGGGTTCGGGGTCCAGGTTACCTGCCATAACTATGCCTACCTTTGACGGAGTGTCCGGTGAATGGATGAGCTTCATCAATCTGTTCGACAGTTTGGTGCACATGCGATCGGACATTACCAAGTCTGTCAAGATGGCTCAGCTGGTGGCAGCATTGAGGGGTGAGCCTAGGGAGCTGGTCGCTCATTTGACAGTTACGGAGGCTAACTATGAAACGGCCAGGCAATTGTTGGTCAGACGTTACCATAACAAACGGAGGTTGGCCGATGCCCAACTGAACCGTTTGTTTAGTATCCCGGTTGTGAACAAGGTCGGGGCCATACAGACGGAGGTTTTGAACCCATTGTTGTCCGTCACCAAGGCTCTAGAGAATCTTGGACTTCCGGTTGGTGAATGGTCGTACCTACTGTTGTACATTGTACTTTCCCGCCTACCCGCTGACGTGCAGACTCGTTTCGAACAGTCTCACGGGAGGTCGGCCGAGGACCTGCCCGCCTTCTCCGACTTGGTCGGATTCTTGGAAGAGGAGGCTCGACGGGCAGAGAATTTGGGGTTGACGGTCACCCATCCTTCGGAGCCACAGAGAGCTGCCGGGAGCGCTGTGAGTAGGGGCCCTCCGACGAGGAAGGACCGCACCAACCGGCAGTCATATGGGACTGTGAGTGCATTGACCCCACATAGTGAGACCTGCCCATGTTGTAGGCAGATTGGCCATGCTGTGGCCAATTGCAATAAGTTCGGGGAACTTAGGGTTCAGGGACGGCGCCGGATGGCCAAGCAGCGGAGCTGGTGTTTCCTGTGCCTCGGGCCACACATGGCTAGGGACTGCACGCGCACAAAAATGTGCGGATATTGTGGTGGGGCCCACAACAATCTGTTGTGCATGAACCGGTCCGGCCAACAGCCTCCACAGGGCCGTATCCAGGGTGACACGGCATGGGGCCCTGAGAATTCGTTTGCGACTCGGAGCGCAACTCAGGGGCCAACGTCCCCACGTCCACAGGGCCGTACCCAGGGTGATACGGCATGGGGCCCTGAGAATTCGTTTGCGACTCGGAGCGCAACTCAGGGGCCAACGTCCCCACGTGGACAGGGCAGTACTAGGGTGCAGGGCCGCACTCAGGATCATTACATGGGGGGCCCTGAGCTTTCGGTTGCGACTCAGCATCCGACTCAGCGGGACATTGGGTGTGTTGAGCAGGCCGTAACGGGCGGGTGGTATGGGACACCTTCGAGTTATGCGGGTGCGGTTCGGACGCCGCCTCAGTTGTCGCCCCGCTCGTCGCCTCGTCCTCGTCGGTCGCATGTGATGTCCCCCCCGCTCATGGAGCGGCCACGGTTGAATTCACACCCACCCCCCTTCGGGGGGCGTCGTAGGGTGGCAATGGAACCGGCGCGTGGGCCATTTGTACAATGGGACCCTCTGGCGTATAGCTGCCTACCTGATCGGTTACAGGCACAGTGGGGCCCCGGGGGTCCTCGCTAGGAATTTGCGGCCCAACCATTGGTTGCCCCCCAACCGGAGACGGTGGTGTTACCGATCGCCTCTGTGCTTGTTTGGGATTTGGCGGGCAACCCAACATACGTTCGCGCCCTATTAGATTCTGGAGCTCAGGGCTGCATTGTATCGAACGATTTAGCAAAATGGTTGGGCCTCAAGGTAAATAGGTATAATAAATCAATACGGGGCGTGGGGAATGTTACGGTTACGAATGTAGTTGGTCAATCGGTGATCACGTTCTCTCCACGTTATGACATTTTGACAAAAACATCCGTGCAAGCTTTAGTAATGACGCATGTCATGGGCAGACACCCCTTGGTGAAGTTGAATCCGGCCGTTCGATTCCTGACATCAGGACTCAAGTTGGCGGATCCCGATTTTGACACTCCAGCCCCGGTCGACCTGCTACTGGGAGCAGACGTTCTGGGTAGGTTTCTGTTGTCGGATCGGCGAGTTCTTCAGCCGGACGGGTTGATTGCTGTGGATACTAAGTTTGGTCACGTGATCATGGGTCCGGCATTGCCAATGGTTAGGCCTGCCGAGTCAGATGGCATACTTATTGGCTCAGCGTTGTCAGACGCTATCCAACGTTTCTGGGAGATAGAGGAACCTCCCACCGTTCGTCGAGTCGACGCAGACGAAGAAGAGTGCGAGTTGTTTTACCAGAATAGTACTGGTCGCCTTCGTTCTGGTCGTTTTGTAACCCGACTGCCTTTCAGGGCCGATCGACCGCCACTAGGAGAATCTAGGAAGATGGCTGAGACGAGATTGATGTCGATGGAGCATAGGATGACAAGGGACGCCGTATTTAAACAAAAATATGTTGATTTCATGAGGGAGTATGAGTCGTTAGGACACATGTCGGTATCGGGTGTGGACTGGAGATCTGAGGACCATTGTTTCCTTCCACACCATGCCGTCCTACGAACCCCTACCGGCAAGATTCGAGTTGTTTTTGATGGGTCAGCACCTACCTCGAACGGGATGTCCCTGAATCAGTGTCTACATTCGGGACCCAAGTTGAGTCGTGATATTTCGGATATTCTCACGAGCTTTCGGAGGCACCAGATTGTATTTGTCGCAGACATTCGGATGATGTTTAGGCAAACGGTAATTCATCCGGCTGACAGAAGGTATCAGTTGATACTGTGGCGTGAGTCCACGGCCGAGCCAGTCAAGGTCTATGAGTTAAACACGAACACGTATGGGTTACGGTCTAGCCCGTATTTGGCGATGCGTACCCTGCGGGAGTTGGCGTCGCGTGACCGTGTGAGCTATCCTAGAGCCGCCGCTATCCTGGAGCAAGATTTGTACGTCGATGACGTCTGCACAGGGGCAGCCAGTGTAGAGGAAGCTCTGGACCGACGTGACGAGCTCATTCAATTGCTGGAACGAGGCGGCTATGAACTACGCAAGTGGATGTCCAACTCCCCTGAGTTGATGGCTGGTCTCCCAGATGAGTTTCAACAAGACCCGCACGTTTTTGAGAATCCTGACAACCCTTACATGTTGTCAGTGCTTGGAATTCAGTACCGGCCCGTCCATGATGAGTTTACCTATCGGGTGGTTTTAGAAACACCGAAGGCCTGGACGAAGCGGTCAGTACTGTCAACGATTGCGAGAACGTTCGACCCGAATGGATGGATTTCTCCAGTCACCTTTGCTCTCAAATGTTTTATGCAAAGGCTATGGGCGGCTCAGTTGACCTGGGACACCCACCTCTCAGGTGATTTGTTGATTGATTGGACGCGAATGTTCACCTCGCTATCGGACATAAATAATGTATCGCTGCCGAGGAAATTGGTCCCTGCTGGGGATTACAGGGCAACCCTTCACGGGTTTTGTGATGCCTCTGAACGAGGGTTTGCGGCAGCGGTTTATTTGCGAACCGTCACCTCCACCGGGGAGGTCGACGTGCGTTTGGTTTTGGCAAAAAGCAAGGTAGCGCCTATTCGGACAAGGATGACGATTCCAAAACTGGAACTGTCCGGGGCTGCTCTTTTGACCAAACTTTTGAATCACACTCTAACAGTGTTGCGTGGGTCAGTGGTTTTGGAGGATACGGTGTACGCGTGGACGGACAGCCAGATTGTTTTGTGCTGGCTGAAGGCTTCGGTCCATAACTTAGAGGTTTTTGTTGCGAACCGTGTCTCCCAGATTGTGTCGTCTGAGGTCCCACTGACCTGGAGACATGTACCAGGAGAATTGAACCCGTCTGATTGTGCATCCAGGGGATGTCGGGCTCCTGAACTCGTTAGACACCATTTGTGGTGGGGACCACCCTGGCTTGCCAAGAGAGAATCGGACTGGCCCCACAGCCATGCAGTAGTATCTTCGGATCATGGCCCCAGAGCGGCCGTGCATGTTACCCAGAAGGCTGAGGACCCTGACGCCGGGTTTCTGCTGGACCGGTATAGCTCACTTGACAAGTTGATAAACGTGTCCACTTGGATTAGGAGATTCGCTCGAAATTGTCGTACTCCTCGCGATCAGCGAACGTTGAACCCTATTCTGACTCCGGCAGAGCGAAACGAGTCGCTATTGAATTTGGTCCGGTTGGTACAGTCCTCGAAGTTTGGGGCAGAATTGGAGATTATACGAAGTGGACGTTCGAAATTGAAGGGAGCCGTCGCGCGTCTCAACCCCTTTGTTGATTCGACCGGGTTACTTCGGGTAGGAGGAAGATTGCGCAATGCGAATCTGTCGTATTCGGCTCGTCACCCACTTCTGCTCCCCAAGGGGGGACAGTTAGTTGAATTGCTGGTGACTGATCGTCATTGCGTTGTTGGCCACGCTCCAGCGGGAGTTTTGGATCTTATCTGCCCGCCGTGTCATACGGAACATCGTGTTTCGGTGCATGCCTTGTTATCGACTTAAGGCTGCCACGATGCAACCTCTCATGGGGGACTTGCCCCCTGATCGTGTGAATGAGGTCAGACCGTTTTCAGGTGTTGGTACGGATTTTGCCGGACCGTTTATGGTGAAGAGTTCACGATTGCGTACCGCTAAGCAATACAAGGCGTACCTATGTGTGTTTGTTTGTTTATCCACCAAGGCGGTACATCTCGAGCTCGTTGCTGATCTCTCGACAGAGGCTTTCATTGCTTGTTTGGATAGGTTTGTTTCTCGAAGGGGACTTCCAACTTTGATCCGCTCTGATAACGGCACTAACTACGTCGGTGCGGAACGATACTTACGAGAGATAGACAACTTTTTGAATGTAAATAAAGTGGATATTGGAACGGCCCTCTCCCGTCGGGGTATACAGTGGACCTTCAGCCCACCGAGTTGCCCCCACTGGGGTGGGATTTTTGAGACCGTAGTTAAGTCAGCTAAGACGCACTTGGGGCGTATAGTAGGTCAGACCGCGCTGACTTTTGAGGAGCTCGCGACATTGTTTTGTAAGATCGAGGCCGTTCTCAATTCGCGACCGTTGTGTCCGCTCAGCTCGGATCCAAATGACCTGGAGGCTCTGACCCCAGGCCATTTCTTGATAGGACAGCCACTTAACGCGTTGCCCGAGCACCCCTTCGAGGGAGTGAAATTGTATCGGTTGTCAAGGTATCAGATGTTGCAGCAGTTTACTCAGAATTTCTGGAAGCGTTGGTCGCTCGAGTATCTGCATATCTTACAACAGCGCCTTAAGTGGACTGACAAAACCAGCCCCCCTAGTGTTGGTGACCTCGTTCTGGTTAAGGATGCTAACCTACCGCCACTACGTTGGCGCAGGGGGCGCATTGTTAACTTGTTCCCTGGCAAGGACGGGACCCCCCGGTCTGCGGAGGTTCTAGTAGGAGGCTCGGTTCTAAAACGAGCGGTAGCAACGTTGTCTCGGCTGCCCGTAGATTAGGGGACAGGTGGGTGCCTGTCCGGGCGGGTGATTGTTCGATTCCAAATCGATATTTGATCGATGGTTTCGGAACGGCCATTTTGAATTTGACGTTGCTGCCAACCTAGCAGGTTTTTGACAACTGACAGACGAAAGCCCTCGCAATGTAAACGCGCTTTGGTTAGGGTATTGAAATTAAATCGCAGTCCATCTGGAATGTATTCGGGGTTCCCTCAGGATTGTCTATATAGCTGAGTGTGTTGTGGTTCCCCGAACCAGATAAAGTTCGCATTTACGTGGCCGATTGGTTTTTTACCACGTAACATAACCTGTGTTGGAACACTGTGCTGATCGAGGCTGGCCCGCCAGTCACACAGGAGGTTGGCTGAAGAACCTGTCTACCAAGAAGAGCCTAGGGTGCACCCGGGCCTTGCAGAGAGACAGGAGGTTGACGGGACCGAAGCACAGACCAGGTTAGATCGAATCCAATCATTTTAGCTCGGTGAATCGCCGACGTTCACACTTCTTGGCAACTGATCGCTACGCTACCTCGTAGCTGATGGGCCCCTACGAGGTCATTAGGTGCCGAGAATCCTGAACATACGGTATTGGAGATGGTAGTCTAATAAATCTAGAAAAATATCTAAAATTAAAACAATTTGTACAAAAAGCTTGGATAATTTCAAAATTGTATATTTCCGGTAGATGCATTTGTGTAAAAAGACAGCATTTGACTATGTTGTCAGAAATGTGAGCATACACCCAGCAAATAGTTGTTTCCTATACAAATTATGTTGTAATTAGTCCAACATACCCTGAAAATATCGGTAAAATTTCAGAATGATAGGACTGACAATAGTACGTATGCCCAGCAAAAAAATCCTAACGGCTGATCGTAGTTGGGTCAAAAATTGGTACAAAGGTGAGGAAGGACCTCATAATTAGTTTTATATTTATTATTAATAATATTATTAAGGACCTCATATTGAAGTTCCTTAAGACCATTGGTGTTGGCAAGTCCCAGGAATATTCTTCAAGTAATAACGATCTCAACGGTCTCAACCAGTTTTTTCTTCTCCTCCCGTCGTGATGGACCCTACCACTAAGGAGGCAACCCTTCATTGTCTACGGTCGAGGGCTGCAGTCTGCACCTCATCGTTTAACTTTAAGCTTGTTGGAATCGGTGCAGTTAGAAAGGCAGTGCTAGCTATCACATCCAAAGCTGCTGGTGGCGACAACGTCAGCCATCAGATGATCCACAGCGTCCTTGAGGAGTTGCTTCCTCCAATTACCCACATCATCAACTTCTCTCTCTAGGTAAGCTCCTTTCCTAGCCTGTGGAAGAAAGCACTCGTTATCCCACTGCAAAAAAAAAAACAATCCCTCCTCCTTCAAAGATTATAGGCCCATATCTATCTTACCCATTCTCTCCAAAGTCCTTGAATCCATAGTCCACTCCCAGCTCTCTTCCTACCTTTCATCAAACAAACTTCTCAATCCTTTCCAATCTGGGTTCAGACCGGGTCATAGTACTACCACAGCACTCTTAAAAGTCAGCGATGACATACAGCTAGCCATGGATCAGAAGGTGGTCACGGTCCTAGCCCTGCTTGACTTCAGCAATGCCTTTAACTGCGTCGATTTTGACATTCTGGTCGCTATATTGAGCTCACTGAATGTCTCCGTACATGCTGCTAATTGGTTCCACTCATACCTGAGAGGTCGTCAATTCGTCCGAGAAGCTTAAACTAACAAGACGTGTTATCGGTTGCTCCCGCAAAGATATAATAAGTCAACCTCATTAGTCATCGCAATCTTAACCCGTCCTCCGTCTGGCACACGGCCTAATTCTCCACGGGCACCAGAGTACACTCATCCGCACTACGAGGCATCATGTTACCTTTTAAATTGAATATGTGTGTGCAATAAAGAATTATGAATTATGAATTATGAATTAGTCCAACCGGTCCAAAAACATCAAACTTTCTCCCTCTTGTGGTTATGGAGACCTTAATTTTATTGCTGGGCGTACGTTTGCGGGTTTTCTAGATCTCGTAAACTACGCGTCGTATGAAGATAAAAATTGGCATGATTGTTTATGGTAATTAGTCCAAATAAGTCCTGAAAAACATTTACGGAAAAATCCGTATTGTTTACCCGTAATCAACGTATCATAAAAATCAAAAACATCAGCCTACGTTCATTAAATATCTTTTTAAAAATAGTATAACATCAATTTAATCAACATACAGACTTATCAAGTTATCTGTGAACTGTCGGATGTCGCTAGTGGCGGTCTAGTTTTGCCATATTTGGGAATTGCAACCAAATGTCTGTCAAAGTGTTGATTAGCTGGTTTCGGTGCTGTCATTGTACGGTGCAGGACGTACTCTTGTATAAAGATGACAGAGGTATTGAACTTGATAAACTTGATGGTTAATGGGGATGAGTAACACCGAACGCCTTGGTTGCTAAATGAATACTGAATGCTCTACGAGTATGTAGAATTTAGGTTAAATGTATAGTGCCGCGTTAGGAGAATATACGGTGACACGTAGGGACCGTACTGTCATATAAATCTAAAAACCGGTCAAGTGCGAGTCTAAATCGCGCACGAAGGGTTCCGTACCACCGTTCAATGGAAGCGATGGTGTGGAGTGAATAGTTTGGATTTTACACAGCAAAATATTGTTTACAAAGTTATTGGTGCGGTTACTTTCACACTCCATGTACGTAACCAGGTGCATCCATAAGTTTGTATGTGGTATTGAAAGAATTGTTGTATGGGAGCCCCCTTAAATATTTCTTTTATCCTGTTTTTTAGTATTTGTTGTTATAGCGGCAACAGAAATACATAATCTGTGAAATATTCAACTCTCTAGCTAGCTAGGTTATTGAGATACAGCCTGGTGACAGAAGGACGGACGGACGGACGGACGGACAGCGGAGTCTTAGTAATAGGGTCCCCTTTGGAACCCTTCGGGTACGGAACCCTAAAAATCAATAGTTTAAAACCTACACGCAAAGTGGCACTGCCCAATCGAGTAATCCAAGAACTTCTCAAATTTTGCACACCTTTTTATAAGCGTACAGACTATTTGAGTGCAGATCCATCAATAAATATAATATTATTGTAAATTAAAACATAAGGATCAAATTGATAACCTCTTTTTGAAGTCGCTTAATATCTTAATTGTAAGGAAATTTGTTTCTTAAATAAAACAAAGTAAAAGCAAGACAATGTTTATTTCCGTAAACCTATATCTGCATCCTGATTTACAGTATGTATGGTAATCTTTTTTCATAGAATCTACGTTTATCTAATCATCGTCGTAATCATGGTCAATGGGCCTCACTCCAGGAATATAATTTTGAAGGTCAGAAGATGTTCCAGGCCTAGGGTCATCAGTATCACTCTCTGAATTACTTTCTGTGTAACTATCACTCTGCAAATTTATAATTAATAAAATAAAAGGTTCATCTAAATAAAACATTTTTTTCCTGACACGAGAGCCTGCTTTGGGAACGAGAAGCCAGGCATCCTGATTAGCACCGACAACTGGTGCCTCATGGTGTCCTGCCAGATTAGGGGGGACAAGAACGACGAGCCAGCCGCCTCACGAACTGACATAGGTTAGGTCATCTATGGGACCTTGCCTCGTCTGCTACACCGGCATGAAGACGCAGTGCTACACACACATTTATTTATTTATTTATTTATTTATTTATAAATACATATTACAATTTAGCCCCCTTACAGGTCTACCTATTTCGAGGCTAAACCAATTAGCAATAACAATTAAGATTCAATTAGCAATAACAATTAAGATTATAACAAATCATTAGTAATATTAATTATTTTAAAAGAATAATAATACAATCCAATACCAAATATTCAGCGGAGCGACCCTGCGAGTTGGTCCTAGAGAGAGACGACAGCTAGCATACCAGATCATGCTGGGAAGGCACATCGCCGTGGACGCCCTCGGCGTGTCGACGGCGGTCAAGACCTAGCCCGAACATTAGCGCGACATTCAGACTTTGACCAAACTTTCTTTTATCTGCTATCACTCTACTATCATTCTACTATCACTTCGAAGTCAGCCTACCGTGGCGCACCGACGAGCCTGTGCTGCCACCGAACTACGCCGACTCCCTCAAGAGACTGCGACGCATCGAGAGGAAGATGGACCTCGACCCGCAGTTCAAAAACGAATACTGCAAGCAGATCCAGAACCTCCTAGACAAGTTGTATACGAGTGACGTGAAATAGTTCCTGCCTCACGTCACGGTCAAATAGTTCAAACAATCCGGGCAAGGTTCAAATGGTGTTCGATGCAGATCACGCGAGCGCTCACCCCCGAGCACTGCCGAACATCACACGCAGTCACTAGATGGATGACCTCGTTCACAGCTTCACAACCACTGCGCGGGCCAACTTCACGCTGCGGGCATGGAACAATTGCCCGCACCTGCTGAGCACCATTCCCGAGCATTTGCGAGCCCTGAAACCGACCACGCTGGGCCACGAGAAAACGCTGGGGATGCTTTGGGACGCTGCGAACGACATTCTGGAGTTCAACACGACCCTGGCCCGAGTTCCTGACCCCGTTCACACTTCACAGTGGGCACCAACCAAGCCAGAGGCTCTGGCGACGGTCATGTCCATCTTTGACCCTTTGGGCCTGCTGAGCGTCTACACCGTCATGGCGAAGATCGTGCTACAAGACCTGTGGTGCAGCGAGTTGGGATGGGACGAGTCAATACCGCCGGATTACGCCGACCGCTTCAACCGGTTGTTGGGAGCCCTGATCGACGTAGCCCAGCTACGGCTCCCACATCGCTACGCCATGAACGACGGAGTGCAGCGACAATTACGCATCTTCGTGGACGCCAGCAAACAAGCCTACGCCGCAGCGGGGCGTACTGGTGCCTTCAACGCGATGACGGTAGCATTACCATCATTTTGGCGGCCACCAAAGCAAAGGTGGCCCCACTACGACCACAGACGACCCCCTGCCTCGAACTCCAAGCCACCGTGATCAGAGTGCGGCAGTGGATACGTGGACGCCCGGCGCTCCTCGGCCAACGTAGCGCACCGTCTCAGCGAGATCGCCGAGTTCACCACTGTGAGCCAGTGACGATGTGTACCTACGGGGGACAACGTGGCGGCTGACGCAACCCGGGCGGAACACACGCCGCGCTGACAAGACCGCTGGTTCACTGGGCCCGCTTTCCTTTACGAACCAAATGACATTGGCCCACATCGAGTACAGAAGAGACACAGGCAGAAGAGTTTATACACTACACGAACCACACGGGGGGATCTGATGCCCTGTAAGAACAAACATTTAGATACAAGCACATACATTGCTTCTGATCCCACACGAGGATAATTTGTATCGTTAAAACCATTAACAGCGACGTCACACACATATAAACATCCAAGGCCTGGGATTGTTTTGTTTTACTCACAGCCGGGGATTGAAACCTCTCGCTTGATAGGCAGAGCCACAAACACTGTCACAACGTATGGGCAGGGAGGTCTCACTCAGCGGTTTAGGTATGTTTAGCTGGCCGACCGACACTTAGGTTGCCGCTCGCTTGGTTCGCAGTCACATCGCGAGATGTCATTATAGTAAAAGTCAGAGTAAAAGAAGTTCTCAGGCAAAGTGATGCGTCGCAATCACAGATATCGAGAGATAGGCCCTTGGCGCTAAGCTTGTATCGGAACCAGTGTCGCCGAAAATTAAGAACACGCACACATCTACACCACTCATACATTAATCCTTCCGCATTTATTGGTCAGTGCAATGTCATGCACCTATCGTCCGAACACACAGCTACACTACCGCAGGTACACTAGCTAGCCGAGCTAGTGCTGGGAAGGAATTGCAAGGACAGCGTGTGTCATCAATCCACTGTAATTTATAGACAGTGGTATTTATGCCTGGTTATATAAATAAAATAATACTTTCTAAGAGTTAAGAGAGGTGTTATTAGTACTTATTCAGGCTATTGGTAGATTCTAAGGCTAGGTAGGTACCTACCTCCTTACTTATTTAATTGTCATTTGTTTTATCCTGGGTCTAAAGAACTAAAACTTACTACCACCTAAGTCAAATTAAAAACTAAGTATCGAATAACCCGCCCCGCGCCACTCCAGGTGCAAATGTGCCCAAAGCACTAGCCGCATTGCCGCGCTGAATAGCTATGGCTAACCTTTGCACCAGAAATGACCCGGAGCGAGGATCAAGACCTCTCTCTTGTTACTATACTTTCTTTGTTAATATGATATATTTATTTTACAAGAAATAATTATTACTATGTTTACAGGCTGTAACACATAGGGGGTGCCAAGCCGAAAAGGATTGTTTGGGACATGATTTTGAACAACTTTCTCAATGCATCTGATTTGATCAGAGAAACGTTATTTTTATTTCCCCATACAAATCAGCTGACCGCTCGGCCCAAAATGTACCGCAAAGTGAAAAATAATGTTGCTCTGATCAAATCGTTTTAATAGAGAATGATGTTCAGATTGATGTCCTTAACAACCGCCTTTCGGCATATATACCCTTTCTGTATAATCCTGTACAGTACAATATTACCTATTGACAAGAAAAATGTAAAAATGCAACTTGGCGTTTTGACAATTTAGGCGTAGCATTTTTTGCTAAGTAATGCAGTCTTATATTAGTATATCTTCTTATTAAAGCTTTGATTAGTAATATTACATGATTACCCAATGGGTTTTGTTCGAGTTGGTAAAAAATCAATTTCTTTCCATTGATTCAAAAACATAATTCTCACTATCTATTTATTCCCATCACGTATACGTCGTCTCTGCGTTACAGTTCGCCTCCGTAACTCGATGCATATTTACTTTCGTATTTAGGTAAGTGTGAAATATTCATTGCGTGTTAGCTTGGTAATATGTAGTGAAATTAAGATACAAAACAAGCAATGGATAATAAACCTAGCGAGAACAACATGACATTGTTACTTTAATGATCAAGTCGTGACGAATTTTTTGTGAATGATTTATTTACGTAATAATGTTTATTTCTTGTGTTTTAAGAATAAATAATAGTTGGAATGAGACTTACAAGTGATATGTTACTCCGCCGTTCTTGGAGTTCACAATCCCGCTTCTATTTTCGCACATGAGTATTGCACAGGTTGGCATTTTCGAAAAACAGCGGAAATGAAGTCGCCCGGCGACTACCGATAATTTTTAATATGAAGACTATCGGGGCTAGATTTGTTCGCACGTGCAACGCCCCAAAACCTATCTCTTGTCTCTCTCTCTCTCTCTCTATATCTGTGGTCGCAATCTAGCCTGCATGTCGGGGTAACCGATTCTGTGGGTATTTAGAAATTATTGAACGTAGCGCCGGTGTGAGCTACATTGCACTTTATTGCTGCGTAGCGAGAGTAGCTATTTATTTATATGTTTTTAAGGAGTGATCTTTCTGTACGTAGTACTATTAAGTACCCCCTGGTTGGGGCGCAAAAATTTGCGGCATTTTTACCAATTATTCCATAAATTGCAATCTAGAATTATTGTATCGATTACAATCACACGCACACTAATGCCCCACGTCAAGCTATGTTAAAGTATCTTTATGATGTTTAATTGCTTACTCACTTACATTTCCTTCAACATTGTAAGTAGGATTTTCGCAAAATCTGCTGCTTTTTATCATTCTTGGTAGCGGATGTTGTTAATTCACAATGTTACTCGTGCAAGCATTAAAATGATAATGATAAATAAGGAAATAGCACATCATAGTTTCACTTACTATAATTAGGGATAAGACAATCACATTTTTTTTAGTAAATAAGATTTTATTAACTAACACAAACTTGGATGCACATGCACAGACGATAACTTATAATGTGACGGCCACTTACAATTCCAAATTCCAAATTACAAATGTCTTTATTCCTGTAGATATACTTAGCAATCGTCATTTTTTTTCACTTCTCTACATTGGACCACTGTGGGAGAACGAGGGAGTAGAAACTCCCACAGATTGATAATTAGATCTCTTTTGAAAATTGCTTGTGCTTAACTAATACAAATATTATAATAAATTATCATTATTAATAAGCCAGAATAAATAATTACAAAATTATTAACAGCAAGGTCTGTGTTGAGCCAGATTAACCCCATACAGTCACGTCATTTAAGTAATCTTGAACATTGTAATATCCCTTTTTCGACAAAGTCGCTATAACATGGTTTTAAAATTGCTCAAATTGCTCAAATAGGCTCACTTAGGCCCTTAATAATTAACCGCACTAATATCAGCACTTGAGAGTTGTGCCTTGGCCGTCAAAACACTCAGATGATACGCACTTGAAAACAGTTTATTATTTATTATTAGCGCCGAAACTTGAGATGCTGATCAGTGATCACATATTGAGAGAGTATCGGGTGAGTTCAATCTTGAGATTCATAAACCAAATTTGAAGCAAAACTTTGCTACTACATACAAACTACATTGAAGATAAAAACTCAAACTCAAACTCAAAAGTACTTTATTACTGTAGATATTTACATATTCTTAGCAAACGTCATTTTTTGCCTCTTCTCTACATTGGACCACTGTGGGAGAAGAAGGGCGTAGAAACTACCACAGATTGATTTTTAGATCTCTTTTAAAAATAGGTTGTGCTTAACTAATACAATTATGATTTATTTTTATTTAATAAGCTGGAATAAATAATTACAAAATTATTAACAGCAAGGTCTGTGTTAGCCAGATTAACCCCATACAGTCCTGTCATTTAAGTAATCTTGAACATTGTAATATCCCTTTTTCGACAAAGTCGCTTTAACATGCTTTTTAAATTGCTCAAATGGCAATTTCAAAATCTCCAGAGGTATCTTATTGTAGTAGAGAATGCACTGACCCTTGAAAGAATTGCTAACCTTCGCGAGTCTAAAACGGGGCGCACATAGTCTGTGATTATTTCTTAGGTAAACATTGTAACAAAACAGTGCACAACGGCGTACTTATCTCTAAATAAGAGATCTCTTCCAGTAAACCGACTTAGAGAGTGAGAGGTAATTGTTGAGCAGGGGTAGAGATCTACCTTGAGTGATATCTATATACCTATAAACGTGCCTTCGAAGTCAACTGTTTCACATTTGACCCCACTCGTACGTTTTCTCTATTTTTGCCTTCTCGTGGTTTCCATCGAAGAGCTCGTCTTCTCCATCCTCCAACAGGGTTTGAAGAAGAACTTTTTCTTCTTTCCGGTTCGAAAGCTGAAACCAAAGAGCTATCCAGCTATAGCAGCTTTGACTATAAAATTAAAACAGATTTGACTATCTGGACTCTCTCTTACTAAATTGTGATTTTGTGACTTATTTACGATATCCTGAAGCCAGTAATTCAATATTCCATGTTATGTGACAGGGATCTAGCCCATCGCGCAGCTACTGATTTACTGACTAAATGTGGGTCCATCTGTGTCTTTGCCACGCCGTCGGGAAAATATATGACGCTATGTTGAGGTTGTTGTGATAGTTTGTTCTGACCTTTTAATGCACAATCAAATCTTATGAACCGATTTGGTTACAATGGCACCTAATCTCAAAATCTCATTGCAGATGGCGCTGTTGTTGCTGGAGGGTGCCTATCTGCAAAAGTTGTCAAATTCTATTTACTTCTTCTTTTAATAGATGGCATGCTAACCTTATTTGAGATTTATTTTTCCAGTGTCAAGTGTATTTAAGGATCACGTGACGTGTTTTTATTTATTTATTTTATTTATTTATTTATCAATTTATTTCAGATATAAATAATCCATATTTTTACACAACATATACAAAATAAAATTTTAATTTTAGCATAATTAAATTAATAGGCATACACACATACAAACATACCCTCACACACATATCTCTACCCTCACACACAACCACTTACACACACGTATTACACATCATTATTTACATGAAGCAATCAGGAAAAACACAGTTAGGTACATCATTTTTTATTAGGAGCTAGATGTACACCTACCCAGTGTCTCATAATAGGGCTGTCGATCCTATTTGCCAACGTATCGAGAATTGTATTCGGGCTGTCGCGTGTACGAACATTATTGAAGCGATTCTTTTTCGCAGAATCGCAAAAAAGTCGGCGACTTTCGCCTCTGCGAACATGATTGAGGCTCTACAGAATCGCGGCAGCCCCAACACAATCCTCAACGCGTTATTGTATTGAACACGCAGAGCTCTGTAGGTCCTCTGCTTGTAGCTAACCCACAGGCTGCAGGTGTAGAAGGTTTGACAGTACGCTCTGAACAATGTGAGTTTCACTTCTCGAGTGGACCGTGCAAACCTGCGAGCCAGTTACATCGAACCGCCAGCGCCCTGCGCTCCCTTTCCATGTCCAGGTCATCTGTGAGCCTGTCCGTGACCACATGGCCCAGGTACTTGAACTGCGTGACCCTGACTAAAGGAATACCACAGAGCCGGACAGGTGGCACACACGATGGTACTTTACTGCCGGCCCTAAATATTAGCAGCTCACTCTTTTAAGCATTGTACCTAAGACCATGTGATTCGGCATATGACCCACAGATCCCCAGCAGCTGCCTAAGCGCTCTGATTGAAGGGCTCAGGACTACCATGTCATCAGCATAGCTAAGTTTTTGATCCTAACCTCAAATGAATGAAACTGAAAAATGAATTATGAAATAACCTAAATAAAACTATTACAGAAAAACTGACTATAACAAAAGCTTGCAATAGAATAAAAAACGCAATGGAAAGTAAAAACCACCCATATAGTTCCAATAGTTATTTCAGCAACAGAAATCATCGCTAGCAATCAAACACATATAATAAAAACAATAAACATCAAAGAAAATTTAGTTCCCGCAGAGCAGATTAGACTAACCCCTCGAAATAACCCCCTGCCCGCAGAGCAGCTTGTAGAGGGCTGTAAGGGAGTAACGACCCCACGGACTCGATCCAGCGAGTAGCGGAGGCCCTCGTCTCCGGCCATCTGCAGCCGGAGTGGCACCCGCAAGAAGGCCTAGATCTCGCAGCTCTGTCTCGCCTTAACCGGCCGGCCAGAGGGGAATCGTTAGAGGTACACCGGCTTACCCGGTGTGCTTTTGAAGGGTAGATGTGAAACGTAAGCTGGCGAGTGGGCGTACGTGATGGGACCCTGAGGCTGCAAGTGATCGTTGTTTAAAGTCCAGTTTCACCTCTCCAGCTTTAGCCGTCCACACCGTTGTTGCCGCCTTGCCGTCACGTTATGTCGTCGGCTGAATGTGGGGCCCAAGTAGTGGACGGCGAGTCACCGCCTGCCTATTTTTGATCATAATTGAGGCTTGATATACGCAGGTGTCCGGAGATTCCAGATTCAGTTTTTTTATTTTTATTGAATATAAATAAATAAATAATCTTATTCAACGTCAAAATTATACTTACTTATAACTACAGGTCAATTTTCTTATATGTATAAAAAAAGACTACATCGTTTCGGAAGGTGGGCCTCGGGGTTAAGAAGAAACGGCAAGAAACTCCGCATATTTTTAAAAAAAAGTGACTTCACAACAGGTACTGGTTTCGATCTATGGAATTTCGCCGGCGAGTGATAGACTTGATCCATCGCCACTCGTCGAATTTCTGTGCGCTGAGATGGTATGGACCATGCAGTTTTGTCATCTAAGCATTCCTTAATACTATAATAGGACTTTCTTATCAGCCCATTTTTAACATAGTTTTTGAACAACTTCTTTTCAGGAAGGATCAATGATTCCTGCGGTATTTTATTGTAGAAGCGAATACAGTGCTCCATGAGTGCCTACTTTACTTAGTCTAAATAATGGTAATGCTAACCTATTTCTATTTCTAGAGTTAATTGTATGGCTGTCACCTACAGTTTTAAATAAAACTACATTTTTTCTTACATGCATGATATTCTCGTATGTAAGTATATTATATATAACCTGATGATATAACCTGGACTTACTATTCCATTGAAAACGCAAACCCATAGCCCATTTCCTTAGTTCCCCTTTAATTTTGCAAAAGACCTGTGCACCTGGCGCGAATGTTATTTGAGTGCACTTTTGGTGTGGGTGTAGTCGAGGACAGACCCAACCACATCCCATACTTGCTTTGAATAAATTGTCTGAAAGGGGCCTCTACAAATTGGACCTATGTCCCCACGCAAGCCTATACCCAAAGGACCGGGACAGTAATGTTCCGTGAAGTCTTAAGAGAATCGTGTGGGCGCGAGCTTCCATACAATAAGCGGTAACCTTTTTCACCCCTTAAACCTTGTCCGATTTTCACAATTTTTTCACATGTTTGAGATACTATGAAAAACTATGCTCGTGCGTTTTGTTTTTTTTACCTAAACATTCACTTTTTTGACCAAAAAAAACCCTCCAGCATTTTATTTATTTTTAACCAATTAAGCCAGATTTTCAAAAAAAGGAAAAACTACAAGCATCGTTTATGATGTGTGAAAACGAATGAGATCAAATTTGTCTTATTCCATAAAGGTTTAGGGGTAGAAAAACGTTACCGCCCAAAAGCATAATTCGGCCGAAAATTTAGGCAATGGCGTTCTTATAGCTCTGAGATAGCTTGTATTTTGGTAAATACCTACTCGCGCCGAGTTCTGTCGCCATTCGCTCGTCTTAAACTCAGACACAAAAAAAAAAAAACTTTATTAAAAAATGTGGTACAATTTTCAATCTTAAGAGAAATCAAACAACGTTGATACAAATTACATTGAGTTTTCTACTCCCTAATGAAAAGGCAGAGCCCTGTATACTTAGGATGAGTAGTTTGCTCAACCCGTGCTTGCTTCGGACATGGTTATTTATAGTTTTATAAAGACAAGTACTAATACATAATTTAATCATTAAGTATTCTCTTAGAACAATACAAATAAAAGTTAACTAGTATAAGTAGTGAGTATGTTATTTTATATGGACCATGTAATTAATAAGTCATTCATTATAAACATGCCCATGCAGTTTGAATAATGCCCAAAATGAGAGGGTAGTGTGATAACAACCACATCACTTTCACCAATAAACGCAAGGCAATAACTTCTTCTACTCCCTGAACGCAGACAGACTTCAGGTCGTAAGTGAAATTCGTGACCTCGGCGTATTGATGGAGTCTGGCTTGATGTTTGAATCCCACATCAACACTGCTGTGGGAAAAGCGGCAAGAATAATAATAATAATTTATTTATTCATAAAAAAATCTTACAGTTCAAAGGTGTATATAACAAGAACATAAATTACAGATAGGCTACATTATTTTCATACAGCAGACCAACAACCAAGCTAAGCATTAAAAATGCCTGTGTTATGATTACTAGCTGCTCACATTAACACCGTTAGAGTCTAAACAAAAGTTACAAATTATGTCATGTATGAGAGCATAATATTATGAAATGTGTCCCTCCCTGGGTCGCCGGTGAAAATGCGTGTGAGTGTTGTTTTTGTTTTGTGTGTATTCAGCCATTTAAAATGTATGTGCGGATTTTACTTTATTATAGATAAAATATTTTCAGTTTGCTCGTAGTTTAGTGTTAAAAGCCAATTAGTTATAATTTGCTTACATTTAAATTTACATAGACCAAATATACTATGATCTTTATTGATAATGTTATAGAGCCTGGGACCCTGAAAGACGAGAAATCTGTTCAAAAAGAAAGTTCTGCTTCTTACAGCAGAACAGACAGCATAATTTCGTCGGTTTATACCGATTTCAGTTGAGTAAGGAGTGTAAGAATGTTGTTTTAGTGTTGTATGTAATATGTACAGTTGTCTGACGGTTAGAGTGTCTGAAATTTCATGTAGAGCTCTGGTTGGGAACCTATAAGGTTTGAAGAGACAGATTTTTAGTATAAGTCTTTGAGCTTGTTCCACTGCTAAGATGTGAGTCTTTGGGGATCCACCCCAGCATGTAATTCCGTACGTCAACAGTGATTGGATTAGAGCCTTGTATACTTGGTTAATTAGTTTATCGCTTGCGACGTGTCGTAGTTGCTTGAAGACATAGGCTAGTTTTCTTATACGCTTGGCTAGATTCTGTGCTTGCTCGTTAAATGTCAGGTTGCAGTCTATAGTTATACCAAGGTATTTAGTTGAGTTAGTACTAAGAATACTGTGACAAGTGCAGGTGCTGTTTGGAGGGTAGGAGCATTTGTGGGAGATTATAGTTGAGTTTTGGCGAATCTCAGAGCATGAAGCCTGGTTGACAATAGAAAACATCATGTATGTTGTTTTATCGGAATTGAGTGTTAGATAGTTAGCTGCAAGCCAGTGCGTAACAAGATTGAACCCATTTTGGGCTAGGGAGAAGGCATCAGCCCAGGTGTCAGCACTGAAAGTGAGAGTGGTGTCGTCTGCGTAGGAGACAATTTTACATTGTGCAAGGCTTAGGTCGCATAGTTCGTTAATATAGCATAAAAATAGTGTGGGGCCTAAGATACTACCTTGTGGGACCCCGTGATAGACTGGTAGTTCATCACTGACATGTTCATCTATTTTGACTCGTTGAGTTCTATTTGACAGGTAACTTTCAAATAGGCTCAGCTGAGTTCCCCGTATGCCTAGGAATTCAAGCTTTTTCAGGAGTAGAGGGATAGATACAGTGTCGAACGCTTTCGCCAAGTCAAGAAATATAGTGATGCATTTTTTTTTTGTCGTCAAGGTCTTTAGCAATAGCATTCGTAAAGGTTAAAAGTGCGTCTTCAGCAGATTTACCGGCTCGAAAGCCGTACTGTTTATTTGATAATAAGTTATTTTGCTCGAGGAACTTTACCAATCTATTATTTATTATTCTTTCTAATAACTTCGATAAGCTAGGTAGGATTGAGATAGGCCTGTAGTTGTTGACCACACTTTTATCCCCAGCCTTGTGTATTGGGCATATAAGTGATTTCTTTAGATCGGAAGGGAAAATTCCTTTCTGCATACAGATGTTAAAGATGTGAGCTAGTATGGGAACTAGGGAGTCCTTAACAGATTTTATCATTTTGGCACTTATTCCATCACATCCTACAGCGCAATCTGGTCTGAGTGCGAGGATTTGTGTTTCTATTTCTTGTTCAGTGGTCTCATACAGTGTGAAAGAGTGTAGGGAGCGGTTCGATACGTTTCTTGATAACATTAGCGGTGGGGTGCGCGGAATCGCTTCCGAAAGATTTTTTCCGACGTTATTAAAGAACATGTTAGCTGTATTTATAGCATTAGTCTGAGAGGGATTTGAAGTAAGAAGTTCTATAGGTGAACTTTTGAATTTTTCAAGATGAGATATGGATTTGATTGCAGTCCAGATTTTTTTATTGTTAGAACCCGCAGAAACCAGTAGGCCTCTGTCGTATTTTCGTTTTAGTTTCTTAATTAGAGAATTACAGAAATTGCGGTATCGCCTGTAGGTAATTGCCAAGACAGTATTTTCTGGCTGGTTTTTTGTCTTTTTATGTAAACTATCACGATTTCGAACGCAGCGAAGAAGTCCTGTGGTCATCCAAGGCTTTTTCGTTATTTTGCTATTAGGGATTTTGTGTTTGTAAGAGCTATTTTTTGCGGCTGATTTTAAAAGTGTTATCAAGATTCTCATGGCTTCATCAGGATCTTCTGTTAGATATAAATAGGAGAGATCATAAGATTTAAATTCCTCTACAAACTTATTATAGTTTAATCGATTTACGAACTTATTAGGAATTGCATGCACTTTGTTCCAGTCAAGACAGAAAAGCGTTGCACAGTGATCAGTTACAGTTGACTGAATTATAAGATTGGTTGATTTGAGCTTTGTTTTGAGAACTACATGATCTAAGCAGCTTTTATCTCGGGTTGGAATATCATATGCCAGAAATAGTCCTTCGATGGTAAGTATGTCTATGTATGTGTTAAAGTTACTATCACTATTATTTGGTATTATGTTAATATTTATATCTCCAATTATAATGATATTGCTGAAATTCTGATAGGTTTTTAGTAGATTCTGTAACGAGTAAATAAAGCTATCTGCATTTTTGAAACAGTCAGGCCGGTAAATACCTATAATCAATGTGGAATTATCAAGTTGGACAGTAAGGGCTGTGGCTTCAGTAAGATTTGCTTGCTGTACAATTGGTTTGAGGTGTGTCTTGTGGTATATGACAACACCATCGTTTTGATTGTGATACTTGTCAGTGCTGTGGCATACATATCCGTCTAGTGGCGGTAACTTGCTAACGCACGACATCCAGCATTCAGTCAAAACAATGATATCGGATTCTATGTTAGTTTGAGCGAGAAGTGTACAGAAACTGTCAAAATTATGGTTAATACTCCTAATGTTTTGGTGTAGAACTTTCAGTTTCAATTGAGGCTGGGTAACAAGAGCAGAGCATTGATCAGCCTGACAGGTTTGAGAACTACTTAAACTTAAGTTATCTATGTTATCAATTAGCTTATCCATATGTAACACTATATATAAAAGTGCTATAAAAATTAAGTAAGGCGCTCTCAGGCGCCGCCATAATTAATTGAGTTTATGTATCTGTACTCAGCATTTTTCTTGGCCGGACAGTCAGCGTCGCCTGTTTTATGGCTACTTTGCTTTTTGTAGCGTAGGCATGTTGCGCATTTTGGTAATTCAGATGTTTTTGTGCAGTCGGTCGTCAGGTGCCCTAGTTCGCCGCAATGTCCACAAGTTGGTTTTGCCTCTTTGCAGGTCTTAGCAGCGTGTCCATACTGCTGACACTTGTAACATCTTGTTACTAGGGTGAAATCTCTTACAGTACACGATGACCAATTGATAAAAACCCTGTCCTGAGTAATGAGAGCCTTGCGGATTTCGGCAGGTACTTCGATTATATAATTAACGGCATCTGTGTCCTTTTTGCCAGATTTGTGGCTCAGCTTTATTGAGGTCAAAAATGAGTCTAGCGTCAATTTCGGCATTTTTTCGGCAAGATTTTGTTCAAAGAGACATTTAAAAGCTTCGCTCTCTGTTAGGGAAGTGGGTACTCCAAAAACAGTGATTCTCGGTCTGCGCTTCGAGGGCTCATCCACCTTCAGGCCTGAGGAAGACAGTTGAGAAGCCTGCTTAAGTTTTTCTATGTCTTCCTTATAGTCAGTGCTTATAATGACCCCACCGTTTTTTGTCTTGCGAAGACCACGGACGTGGAGTTTCATAACTTCAGGGCGAATAATTTTTTGAACTAGATCTTTAGTCTCGTCACTGGTCTTGTTCTGGTCATGAGGGTAAATAGCTACAGAGCTAAGGGTGCTGGGGCGCATAAAGTTGTTGCTACTTTTCTTGACAATCTCGGCAAAAGAAGTGGAGCCGGAGGTCGCTGTTTTGTTATTATCTTTAATGGCCTCATTAAGTGCTTGTATTTTTATTGATAGGTCCTGATTTTCTTTCAGCGTCTGAATTGTGGTTTGGGCTTGAAGGGCTTTTTGTTTAAGCGATTGGTATTGGACAGCCATTTGAGATGTCCCATTTCCTATTTTACGGCACAGATTATTTATTCTCAGTTTTTGTTCCGAGTTAAGTTTTCCTTCGGAGGATATAGAGCATACCTCGTTGAGGCACTTTTCAATCGTGGCCATCCAATTCTGTAGTTCACTGGTACGCACAACTTCCATTGTATTTTCATTGTCCTGGGGGTTGTGTTGGCTCTGACATGTAGAAGGGCAGGTCGGGGGTGGTGAACGGCTGGTGAGGTGGCTCCGGTTGAACGGGCTACCTTCGCTCATCTTGACATATAGTTGCTACAAATTATGTTAGATGCATGATAGTCAATAACACTTCAATAGTTGCAACGAACACAAAACACACAAACACAAAGTAGGTCACGGATTAGTTGAGTAGAGAATTTATATTATAATTTCTTTATTCACATGCACACGTCCGAAACGTGCGAGCGCGCCAGAATAACACTGGGCTACAAGAATGCTAGGCTTTATAAAGCGGAACACGAAAGGTTTCCGTCTGGCCAGCACCAAGATCCTCCTTTATAATGCTCTAGTTCGTAGCCATCTTGAGTTCGCGACTGTTGTCTGGAACCCCGTCTACGCAGTTCACTCAGGCAGAATAGAACGCATCCAGCGGGAATTCACCAGACACCCAGCTTACAGCCATTCAGGAATATCCCACAGGGACACCTACGAGCGACGGTTGTCACACTTTGGCATGAACATGCTGAGCTTCCGACGAAACCTTCAGGACCTTCTATTCTTACACAAGGTGTGCAATAGTCTGGTGTCGGAATCCCATCTCAAAACCCCTCAACGTCCCTCAATGCAGAACAAACATTTACAAACACTCACCAATACCCAGATTGTGCAATAAGTAGCAAATCAAACACGGACATTTTTCACGATCGCTTACCTGCTTTCAGGAATAAAATCCTGAAAGAAAATTAGTCTACACAAATTAATAGCCTATATTGTCAATTTGCCTTCTTTTGTTTTCTTTTGTTATCTTGATTTCCCAAATAAAATGTGTTCATATTATAGGTATAGTAGTAGTTAAGTTTTAATGTAGCTTAGTAAGTTAGGGACCTTTTCCGTGTTACCACAAAAAATATTAAACAGCGTTTAACCTCAAGACAAACGTCAAATCCCATACAATTTGTTTTTAAACGAGTGTTGAACGTTGGTTTTTCTTTTTGTGGTAAGGCCCTTTATCTCTATTGTCACTTCCTTTCATTTAAAATAAGTATTTTTGTAGTCACCAATGCTGTGCTCATCTGTAAAAGGCTCCCATATAAGAACCCTCATATACATTATTTATGTTGTAATAATTATTATATGGTGTGCTGTAGATGTGCCTAATTTAAATAAATAAATAAACAACTCTTAGAATCATCGAATCGCCCGGGTATTTTATATAACGCCCATCACCTACTGGGCAGAACAATGTTTCTTTTCATTGGTATATACTCTGCTGCCCTATGATAATATTGTTGTTCTTACATGTTCAACCTAAGCTACCGCAGTGTTTTCCTAATAGTATCTGTGTTATCACATTGCCCGAAACCCACATGGCAATATTCATAATGCCCGGATTTATCACTTGGTCCTTATGTGTTTATGTTTGTTTGTATTTTGAGGAATGCAAGTATTAAACATCAGCGTGTTTCCGGATATGACGCTGTCGATTTACGAAGGGGTCTATCCGGTCACTCGACGCCACCGCTTCAAGCTGATTCAACACTGCTGATAATACATGAAGCTGCCTCACTGGTGGGGAATCTAATAGGCTTCAAAGTGCTGAACGGAAATTTCTATCGTTATCATCCTAGATTTGTAGACACCACCCCATGATGTGATCCAGTAAGTGAGCAGGCATTCACAGAGAGATCGATATGTCACTGTAAGATAGTCAAAACCGTTAGTTGATAAACTAACTTTTTCTCTCTCCTTAGTTCGTAAACTTTCGACAGATAGTAAACTGTAGCGTACTGCTTACTTTGTGACGTGTAAGTTGGTAAACTAAGGTTTAAAACCATTAAATAGTAAACAGGTTTTGTTATTTTGGAGACACGGGAGCGAAATCAAAGGCACACAACCAATTGAAGCGCGAGTATATTGTCGACTGACTACGACTACCCACATACATTACTAACATCCCTCCACCACTATTTTTAAATTACATGGAAATATAACAAAAAAAAACTTTTGCTTATATACGGCTCTTAACCCATCTAAACCTTATAATT
Source organism: Argyresthia goedartella (assembly GCA_949825045.1). Taxonomy (NCBI): domain Eukaryota; kingdom Metazoa; phylum Arthropoda; class Insecta; order Lepidoptera; family Argyresthiidae; genus Argyresthia; species Argyresthia goedartella. Next base: position 23,695,026 of record OX463834.1, read on the forward strand.
AACAGGTTTCCTAATCCTAAGGGAACGAGACTCTTGTGGGTTATCAGATAACGGTTCTGTTTGAGCGGCAGCGACAACCGTTTGATCTTCTGTCTGTACGGAGTTTCCGGATGGTATCGCCTCGACAGGATCCTGGCAATCTGTCCACTCCTCGTCAACTGATGATAGTCCAGGCGGTCCAGTGTCCGACATAGACGGGGCCGTTGTCTCGCTGACCAAAGTTAGACCAACGTCTGTATCCAGCCTGGGTCCAACCGGGTCGCCTCTAACAAAAGACAACACTGGTGGTGGCATATTATCGTTCAATTCCTCTGACCACGAAGAGCGACGTGTGTTGTCTGTGTTTGAAGTGTTTTGTTCCGTCACGTCCGTACTATACTCTCTACGTTCTCCTTCATTCTCCTCTTCTTTCAATTCATATATTTGATTTTTATGGCGCTTAATGATGCGCTCCAATTTGTCTAATTTCACCAAATAAGCTGATTTCCCAAGTCTCTTGTATATAACTCCTTTGTTCCAGAATTGTTTTTGATTTTGGTACGCTTTTACTATAACTAAGTCACCAACTACAAAGTCAATGTTCCTCCTCCCCCGATAGTATTTAGCCTGTAAGGACTGACTTATTTGTACAGTTTCTGTCAGTGTTGGGTCTGAAGATGGCGGTGGCAACGGATTTAGTAAATCAAACCTACAACGTAATTTTCTACCGAACAAGACCTCCGCAGGAGAACGATTAGTGGACGAATGTTTTGAGTTACGGTAATTAAATAAAAATTCGTTTAACTTTACGGTTAAATCTGACCTACGTGACCCTGATAACAAAATCGACTTTATTGCTTTCTTTATGATTTTAACGTAGCTTTCCGCTTGCCGGTTACTGGCAGGCTGGTACGGCGGCGAAGTTAAATGTGCAATACCATTTGACTTGCAGAAATTGTCAAACTGTTGTGACGCAAAAGATGGACCATTATCAGTACAAATTGTGGCGATTAAACCGAATCTTGACATTAATTCGCATAATTTTTCAATCACCACCGTTGTGCTATATCCTGTAGTAACGTCAAACACTTCTACCCATTTTGAATATGCGTCAACTGCTACTTAATACATTTTTGTATTGAACGGCCCTAAAAAATCTAAATGAACTCTGGTAAATGATCTACTGGCAAGGCCCTACTTAGAAAATCTGCACAATTATGAGCACTACTCACGTATTCAATTTTGTAATTGTACGCTGATAAGAAAATTGCATATCTTTGCAATCTGTTAGCTGATACCTCAGGTACTGATTTGTCGGGTCGAAAAATGGACAATAACGGCTTATGATCTGTTTTCAAAACAAACGGCTCCACTCTGCCATACAAGTATTGATGAAATTTACGCACACCAAATATTATTGCAGTGGCTTCTTTTTGTATCTGACTATACCTTTTTTCGGCGGGATTTAACGAGCGGGACATGAATGAAATAGGCCTTTCGACTCCGTTCTCGATTTGTGATAGAATTGCACCTAACCCGTGTGGTGATGCATCTACGGTCAAGACATGCTTTGCATTCGGATTAAAGTGTGCTAAACAATTATCCGACGCCAGCTCTTTTTTATGCACAAAAATGCCTGTTCATGTTCTGCGTCCCAAGACCATTTCACACTTTTTTGTAATAAGGAATGTAATGGCGCTAAAATACTAGAAGTATTCCTTATGAAACTCCTATAATAATTGACCAGGCCTAAAAAGGACTTTAGCTCTGAAACATTCCGTGGTTCCTTTACCTCTATTATAGCTTTTACCTTGTCTTTTGATTTGTGCAACCCATTCTTATCTATAACAAATCCAAGGTAAGTCACAGAATCTTAGAAAAAATGGCACTTATCATGTCTTAGCACCAATCCTGCATTTTCTAATCTGTCAAAAACTTCCTGAAGTCTTTCTACATGTTCTTCCCTTGTTTTACCCGTCACTAATATGTCATCAAGATATTGGAGTACCCCTCCAATTCCCGAAAGTATATTTTCAAGTGTGCGTTGGAAAATGGCTGGCGCGCTGGACAATCCAAAAACCAACCGCTTAAATTTAAATAGACCTTTATGTGTATTAATGCATGTTAGGTCTTGGGAGTCCTCGCTTAGCATTAGTTGGTTATACGCATTTGATAAATCCAATTTAGTAAATTGTTGCCCCCCGTGTAGTTTAGAAAACAGTTCATCTATTCTAGGAAGCGGAAATTTTCTATGACAAGTTGTTTGTTGAGGGTAGCCGAATAATCTGCACACAGACGAATTTTCCCATCTTTCCGTAACACAGGTACAATTGGGCTTGCGTATTCCGAGTGTCTGACTGGTACAATAATACCTAGATTGACCAGTCTATCAATTTCCTGCTCTAATTTTGGCCTTATTGCAAAAGGAACTGAGCGAGCTTTAATGAAAATCGGCGTTGAATTTGACTTCATGTTTAATGTGACTTTAACGTCCTTGCAACAACCAACACTTCTTGAAAATAACCTTTGTATTTGTTAATCAACTCCGTGGTACCATCAGCCATAGTGTTACAAGACTCAACCGGCCCTATCTGTAAATTAAATTTTGTGATAAAATCGCGACCAATTAATGGCGGCCCGCCATTTTTCACTACATAAACATCTATGTAAGATCTACGTTTACCATACGTAAATGCAAGAGAAATAGTGCCTAATAAAAGAAATAGTGCCCGTATCAAATTCAAAAGTTAATTTGATGTTATCTTCAGTAATCGACTCCTGCATTGGCTGCCCGTTTAAACTACGGATATTGAATATCATTCGCTTACCATCATCGCCATCATTCAAACAACACTGAAGAAAATGTTGTTTTAGGTTAGACTTTTTACACTGCCTATGTAAATGTCCCTTTTCGTTACATTTTTTACACGTATAATTTTTGAATCGACACACTTTATTATCATGGCCAGAATAACCACACACACACTACACAGTTCTGTAGAACGCGGTCGCGGCCCTTGGCCACGCGAAGCATTCGATGAACCAGCACTGCTGCAATGCGCCGTCATCTTGTGCACATCCATGAACTGAGGCGGAGGTGCGATCACCGACGAAGCTGCCTGACGAGCACCTTCCCTGGCACAGCGCACGCCCTCCGCCAGCTGCAAAGCCTTGGCGAACGTGAGTTCGTCCAAAGACTTGGTGAACAGCTTGTCCCGTTCAGCCGCGCCCGCCATGCCGATCACGAACCGGTCGCGAAGCGTCTCCTCCAGCGAGCTCGCCGGGAAACCGCAGTCCATGGCTAAGCCACGAACGCGTGCCGCCCACTCCGCTAATGTCTCGTCCGTCTTCTGTATTGCACTATGAAATTTATAGCGTTCTGCTAAACCACACTTCTTTATTTTAAAATGGCCGTCCAACAGTGCCGTAGTCTCCGTGTAGGTTAATGATCCGACGTCCCGTGGGAGTGCTAAATCCCTGATGAGTCGATAAGTAGTTTCTGATAAACTACTTAATAAAATAGCTCGACGCTTAGCTCCCGACTTGTCCTCGTCTTCGGTAATTTCTTTGGCTAAAAACCATTGTTCCAACCGGCCTTTGTACAACTCCCACTCTTGTGTCTCGTGATTAAATATATTTAACGACCCCACAGTCACATTCTTGGCCATTTTCAGTTGGTTGCACAAAGTACGCGAAAGTTCGAAAAACCGCCTCGTCGCCACTGTTATTTTGGAGATACGGGAGCGAAATCAAAGGCACACAACCAATTGAAGCGCGAGTATATTGTCGACTGACTACGACTACCCACATACATTACTAACAGGTTTAACATTTAATTGTAAACGAAATACCAGGGCAATAACTGCGGTAGCTTTGGTAAATACTAGAGGGGGCGAACGCAGCGAAGCCCCTGAATAGACTTCGTGTTAGGTTGACCTGTAAGAACAAAAGAAACGTAAATTCTAAACCCTGTCGGTCTATTACAGATAGTTATCTGTTGATAGTTGATCAACTACAGCGTTAGTTTATCAACTAACGGTTTTGACTATCTTACGGTGACAGACATATGCAGAGGCTGTAGAACATGTCTAACATTCTTAAAAACATGAATCAGCTTTCTCGCTCTACTTGCAACATTATTAATATGCGGCCCAAACTTTAGCTTCCGATCGACGACAACCATAAATATTGAACCTGTACACATCTTTCTATAGTAAAACAAGAATATGGTTCTGACCGTTTAAGATCAGAAGGTACCTGAAGCAAAACGTTCTTCGTGACACATCGTCCGCTGTATAAAACGCCCTGAGAGCAAAACTTCAGCAATTTAAAAGGCACGCTTGTTTCTATAGCAAAGAGTTCATAATTCTGAACGTTCGCAATGTAAAATGTCGAGGGAGTAAAATGTCCGTGGCTAGTTTCTAGTATGAAATGATAATCATATATGGAAAAGGTATGAGCTCCATACGCGCTGAACTAATTTTAATTTTATGTAATTTTTCGCTAAAATCCATTTGCTCTAAGAACTTCATGAATTGAGTATGACTTGCTCCTTAGCCGTTTCCACGATATGGTCAAATTGGTTAAAGGACATTATGACTGGCGGACTAACTGATTCAAATGATGTTTTGCTTCGAGTACCTTCTGATCATAAAAGACTTCTGACATTGTGCAACCCGTTGGATGTGATAACAAACGGCTGCTGAGGGGCCTACTTCAGCGGCACCAAGCGGAAGCAAAGGCAGGCTTGGTGCCCAAGTCTTTGGCTCTGGGCGAGCCGCCACCTCCCTCTCTCTCGCAATCTTACGCAGGTCGCTCAAAGCCAAAGACTGTACAGCACACAGCTGGATGACAGTTGACTCGCGTAAAGACATCTTCCATACAGTCGACGACCCGAATGGCCGAGTCGGCAGTGACCCTGCCTACGAAGCCAAGGGTCCCGGGTTCGAGTCCCGGTGGGGGCAAATATTTGTTTGATGAGAACGGAGTTTGTACCCTAGTCTTGGTTGTTTATCTATCTAAGTATACTATTTATCTATATACGTATGTGTATCGTTGTCTAGTACCCAAGATACAGGGAATCCTAGTTTGGGGCTAGATCAATGTGTGTAAATAGTGTCCAAGGTATTATTATTATTATTATTATCTTCCATACAGTGACCTCTAGCTCCCGTCCGGTTTCGGAAAAATCGGCACGTGTATATCCCAATGTAGTTTTTTCAACTGGCAACACTGCCCGGAATAGCCAATGAAACTAGCTTCCGGTTTATATCTCACACTTGATTGGTCGAAAGAAAAATCATTAGAAAAAAAATATTGCGAATATTTTCGCTGGCCGCCATGACAGCGCTACCCAGCATAGTTACATCGTTTAGGCGCTGTATGGTAAGCGAAAGGGTTTGACAAGGTAGTCCAATAAATCTAGAAATGTGTCTCTAGCTGAACCTATTTCAACAAAAACGTTTGGCAATATCAGAGTTGTATATTTCCAGCAGTTGTATTTTAAAAACTCAATTTTGTGTTACAAAGACAGCATTTGACTATGACGTCACGTGCAAGTATGTCATACAACTCGTGTACAAAACTCGTGTCTAAAAAGCATCTATTTTGGCTAGCAGTCAAATACCGTATTTTTTACGTTAACCCCCCTAAGGAAAATCTATGGTAAAAGTCCGTTTATTATAAATTTATGTGAAATTATCGATTGTGCAATACCTATTCAATAACAATAAATATTGTATGTTTATCTCAAAAACTCAAAAAACTCAAAACGTTTATTCTGTAAATAGGCCACAAGGGCACTTTCACATGTCATTTCATTTCATTTTTTACAGAACATTTGGTATTATTATTTGTATCATATTATCAGAAAAAAAAAGTACTTAATTATTCTTTCTGAGAGATGTAAAGAGTCTCAAATGTCATAATAAAATAATTAATATCTACATAAATATTTATCTTTCCACACTTTGACCTAAAAGGAATGACCCGCTGTGTCATTATAATTGTATACTTCTAATTATCTACCATCAGCAGATACAGTGCCTGTATCCATGAACTCTTGGCCTTTGATAATAAGAGTGACAGTTCGAGGTAGACTACTTGCTGATAGTACATATCCTTAAGCTTAATTACCTAATTGTTGATACTAATTAATAATTGAGGAGTTCAAATGAAACAACAGAAAATCAATGGAAATACAACGTTTATTTTGAGAAAGACTTAGTACGAAGTTTAAAATCTGTATTTGATGTGCCATCAAATACAGATTGCTCGAGCTTTTGAAACATTCTTCACCAATGTACCCGTACACACAACGGACCGTCTAAATTCATCTCCATTTGAAGCAGAGACTTTATTAAAAAATAACACTAGCGTCAGTAATGTATATTTAAAATTTCATCATGTATATCCCCAGGACATTGTCAAAACGTTTAAATTACTTAACTTTAAAAATACGGAAGACCTGTGGGGTATATCAGTCAAAGTCATTGGTTCAGTAATTCTAGTTATAGCCCCACACTTAGCTTATATATTCAATAAATGTGTTGACGATGGGGCTTTTCCAGACCTCATGAAACACAGTAAACTTATACCGCTGTTCAAATCGGGAGATAAGGGCGATCCTTCAAATTTCAGACCAATATCTGTTCTTCCAACACTAAGTAAAATATTTGAAAAGATTATACTCAATCAAATGCTCTCACACTTCAACCGTACAAAACAACTCCACGCTAAACAATATGGTTTCACTAGGGGTAAATCGACTACGGATGCAGGTATTACCCTTGTATCTCATATTTATTCTGCATGGGAGGCCGCACAGGATGCTATCGGAGTTTTTTGCGACCTGTCGAAGGCGTTTGATTGTGTTGATCATAATACGCTATTAATTAAATTAAATCATTACGGAGTTAGAAATAAAGCGTTGGATCTACTAAGATCATACCTAAGCAATAGAATTCAAAAGGCAGAAGTTAACGGCGTAAAATCTGATGGATCGGGTGTTAAAATTGGCGTTCCACAAGGTTCCATATTAGGCCCTTTCTTATTCCTGGTATATATTAATGATCTGCCTTTCATGGTGGAGAAATTAACTGACATAGTGTTGTTTGCTGATGATACTTCACTGGTCTTCAAAATTGAAAGACAAAAAGGAGAATTTGATGATGTTAATGGTGTATTGTCTTTAACCTTGAATTGGTTCACAGTTAATAATTTATTGTTAAACGCTGGTAAAACCAAGTGTATCAAATTCTCACTTCCAAATGTCAGGCAAGTTGAGACCAGTTTAGTGTTAGACAACAGCACGTTAGAATTAGTAAATGATACGAAGTTTCTTGGAATAACCATTGATAGCAAATTGCAGTGGGGACCCCACATAGATAAATTGGCTGGTAAATTAAGTTCTGCGGCTTACACTGTTAGTAACATCAGACAAAGCACGGATGTGGCTACATCTAGGCTAGTATATTTTAGTTACTTTCAAAGTGTGATGTCCTATGGTATCTTGTTGTGGGGGAAAGCAGCGGATATTCAAACTATTTTTATTTTACAGAAAAGAGCTATTCGAGCAATTTATAATTTAAAACGAACAGACTCCTTAAGAGAGCTTTTTAAAGAAATTGACATACTAACAGTAGCTAGTCAATTTATTTTCGAAAATATAATGTATGTACGCAAGAACCTTACAACATTTTCCAAACTTAGCGATAGCTGTAATGTTTACCTAAGAAATAATCACAGACTATGTGCGCCCCGTTTTAGACTCGCGAAGGTTAGCAATTCTTTCAAGGGTCAGTGCATTCTCTACTACAATAAGATACCTCTGGAGATTTTGAAATTGCCACTTGAGCAATTTAAAAAGCATGTTAAAGCAACTTTGTCGAAAAAGGGATATTACAATGTTCAAGATTACTTAAATGACATGACTGTATGGGGTTAATCTGGCTCAACACAGACCTTGCTGTTAATAATTTTGTAATTATTTATTCCTGCTTATTAATCATAACAATTAAATTTTTCATATTTGTATTAGTTAAGCACAACCTATTTTTAAAAGAGATCTAAAAATCAATCTGTGGGAGTTTCTACGCCCTTCTTCTCCCACAGTGGTCCAATGTAGAGAAGAGGCAAAAAATGACGTTTGCTAAGTATATGTAAATATCTACAGTAATAAAGTACTTTGACTATTGACTATTGACTATTGACATCTTTGATAAAAGTTGCCATACATTTTTGTAGGTTACCTTAGATGTAGGTACAAAACACAAAGATTAAAAATATAAAAATTATATTTTCTGTAATTTTCACAGGACACTTTTTCAGGGTTCCGTACCTGAAGGGTGCCAAATGGGACTCTATTGCTAAGACTTCGCTGTCCGTCCGTCTGTCTGTCCGTCTGTCACCAGTCTTAATATATTCTATGAACTAATGGTTGTATTCTCATGAACTGCAATAGTTAGACAGTTGAAATTTTCACAGATGATGTATCTCTGTTGCCGCTATAACACTAAAAAACAGAATACAATAAATATTTAAGGGGGCTCCCATACAATAAACGTGATTTTTTTTGCTCGTTTTTGCTCGATATTGATAACGGCAACAGGTAGATGGTTAAAATATTCACAGAAAATAAAGTTATTTTTTCACTTTAAAAATAAGTAATAATCGCACATAAAAAATACTGAAATCAGTATTATTTATGTGCGATTATTATTTATTTTTTCCTTTTTTGCTGGCCAAATGCCCAGCAAAAAAGATCAACAAAAAAACTTTTTATGTTTTAAATATATTATGTGTACTTAAGTTTATGTTTTCAGTATTTTTTTTTTGTTCTTACATGTTCAACCTAACACGAAGGATAAAGGGTGCTTCGCTTGGCCCCTTCACCCGTCACCTAAGCTACCGCAGTATTTTGCCCTGATATTAGCTGTGCAAATCAGTATTTTTTATGTGCAGTTAAATATATTCCATATTTAAGGGGGCTCCCATACAACAGGCATGATTTTTTGCCGTCTTCATAGATAATAGCACGAAACCCTTCTTGCGCGAGTTCGACTCGCATTTGGCAGGTTTTTAATTATTTCTTATAAGCTGTTGCACAGATACCCATAAGGTACAAGAATCCCTGTACGTATGTAATCCTAAACAAATGGAAATCGAAGTGTTTGTAACTACCCAATAACTAAACCAAATCTGGCCCATATCCGTAATTTATTACTATTAGGGTGAGAGAGTTCAGTTCAGTTCAGTTCAAAAATTTATTCATAATAGCACAAAAATTGAGGCTTAATGAACGTCATATCATAATCAAGCTAGCAAAATAAAACATTAGGTAGGTGCCTAATTATTAGTACATAATATATACATAATATATATGTATAGGGTGCAATGAACTGGTTTAATGCCAGATGTCGGTGTCTTGTAAAAAGTCATTAATTTTGTGTACAAAGTGTGCTTTATACATTTTTTAAATCTAGCTTCAGTCAAGTCTTGTATTTCTTGCGGAATTTTATTGTAGAAGCGTATACAGTGTCCCATAAAAGAACTACTAACTTTTGTGAGTCTGAACATTGGAAAAGAAAGTTTATGTTTATTTGGTTTGAACATTGTGGCGGCTATCAATGGTTTTATAGCTACTGATATTTTTCCTCACATACATTATGTTTTCAGAGAGAGGACAACTCTACTGTTATAATCACCACATGAGATTGGAAAGCAGCTGTATCCCGCGTGTATCGTTATCTCCCGTGACCCCGGCGACCTCTGCCGGTAGAACTGATAAGATTTGTACTCTACTAGTTCAAGGTCAGCAGCGAACGATTCAGAGGTACATACAGGCAGTATACATTACCTCTGGCCCTACATTTAGGGCTCCAGTATAGGCCAGAATCAGGTATTTGACATAACATGTGTGAGCACGGACAGTCGGACAAGACAATGGCTAAAAGAGGTAAGGTGACTTTTTTTCCAGCGGCCATCAACCAAACTACGAGATATCGAAACATGATCTATCGTTCCAATTTTAAATTACGTTTTGGGAACATCAGTACGATTTCATCAAAACTCAAAACTTTTATTGCAAATAGGCAAAAATAATGCAATTTACAAGTCAAACGCTAACTTAAGTCAAACATGGATAAAATTAAAACCGGCCAAGTACGAGTCAGACTCGCGCACTAAGGGTTCCGTACCATTATTTATTAAAACGGCAAAAAAAATACGTTTGTTGTATGGGAGCCCCCCTTAAATAGTTGTTTTATTTTAATTTATTTTTAAAGTGAATATATAACTAATTATTATGTGAATATTTCAAGCGTCTACCTGTTGCCGTTATAAATATCGAGCAAATACGAAAAAAAAATGTTTGTTGTATGGGAGCCCCTTAAATATTTTTTTTTATGTTTTTAAGTATTTGTTGTTATAGCGGCAACAGAAATACGTCATCTGTGAAAATTTCAACAGTCTAACTGTCACGGTTCATGAGATACAGCCTGGTGACAGACAGACGGAAGGAAAGACAGCGGAGGCTCATAGGGTCCCGTTTGGCACCCTTCGGGTAGGGAACCCTAAAAATTAATCAAACATGATCAACTAAACGGATGGAATACTTGAACCAGAATAGCAAAGAAATTATTAAACTCCAGTCTGATACTATAGACATTAAAGGTTCAATTCCCCAAGGGCGATGTCGCTAGTTGCTTATTATTTTTTATTTACATTGATGACCTCCCCAGAATCATGAGCGATCCATGTGTGTTGTTTGCCGATGATATTTCTATCCTTACACCTTGCGCAAATAACCTAGAAATAAATAATAAACTAAAAAACCATCCTAAATAGTACTATAAAATGGCTAAACGATCATAACCTTCAGATAAATTTCAATAAAACTAAATTAATGTTATTTCACCCACCTCAGAAAAAACCATTAGACATAAATTTCACATTCAACAACATAAGATTGGAAACGGTGAGCGAATTTTCCCTGTTAGGTTTGAATATAGATACGAATATAAATTGGAAAGTACATACCCAAATCTTACGTTCCAAGCTATCTAGATTTACCTACGCTCTCCGGGAGGTAAAAAAGTCAACGGACCTAAAAACAGGTTTAGTTACCTACTATGCCTATGCTTATGCGTGGCTTAGTTACGGTATCCTACTGTGGGGTAACAGCACTAACGCACAAAACGTTTTCACTCTACAAAAGCAACTAATACGCATACTCACAAATATTGAACCTCGAGACAGCTGTAGGCCACACTTTACAGAACACAAAATCCTCACACTCCCTAGCATATACATACTGGAAACTTGTAAATTCGTCCGAAAATATCCTGAATTTTACACAAAACGCCAAGATCAGATGCCAACTAATCACAACCTAAGACCACGAAAAGGACTAGCGCTACCACCTTCTAGACTAAACATACACTCTTCAAGCCCTCTAGTAATGACTGCAAAAATTTATAATAAGTTCCAAAACATCTGACGACAGAAACTAGAGATACCATATTTATAAGTTCATTAAAACAACTATTAATTACTAAATGCTATTATTGTGTAAATGATTATTTAAATGACGAATTATAATTATTAAAATAGGTATAGAATAAAAATTTCAAACATATGAAAACTAACATTATATAACTAATTATCTGATACAATTTAATTTATATATAAATTAAGTAGTACGTAGAAATATTGCAATATTGTAATATCGCCCTCTCGCAAATTGCTGTACCTGGACAAGGTCCATAATGATAATCTCCACCTATATTATATATGGAATGCAATAAATAAACTGAAACTGAAACTGAAACTAATGAGTACATGACTGATAAGCTTTGAGTTTGAAAAAGGAAATCTCCCTTTCAACTGGTGAATCTCACACAAGAAAAGGAGACTAAAGGATTAACTCTGCCAGTCAGAAATACGCCCGTCAGAGAATATCTTAACTGTAAACATATTGAAGAGCCAGATTACTGATAGATCGATTCGCTTACTTATTCGTTGCGTAATTATTTGTGTGTGTACACCCATTGACTCTTATCTTCAGGCAGAAGGAGATAAGTGGTTATGGACTATTTACAGGCATTTACTATTTTAAGCTGTGTTTCGACGGGGACGATCTCGAGGCAAGCCCAACCCCAAATCTTCACGACAGCTGTGCTCCTGAAATTAAAGTAATTTTGTTTTAGTTTAAAATTTAAAAAATGTTGCAAAAAATAATGATAATTTATGATATGATATGATTATGATAATTTCAGGGCTAAGGGCAGGTAGCAAACACTTCGGGGAAGGACCTATATTGTATATTTGACGACCCGAGTGGCCGAGTCGGCAGTGACCCTGCCTACGAAGCCAAGGGTCCCGAGTTCGAGTTCAGGTGGAGGCAAATATTTGTTTGATGAGAACGGATGTTTGTACCCTATTGTTTATCTATCTAAGTATAATATTTATATAAGTTAGTAGGTACATCGTTGTCTAGTACCCAAGATACAGGGATTAGTTTGGGGCTAGATGGCTAGGCTAGTGACCAAGGTAATTATTATTATATTATATTTATTGAACACATGACAATGCATATTACAACATAACATAGCGTCACGCCTTTTCCCATACAGGGTAGCAGAGACACAATTGTGTCCACTTTGAGCCAGTTATTCAATATTCCATTTTGCGTAACATGGGGCTAGCCCATCGCCGCAGCTATAGAGTAATGAAGGTTTGTTTACGATGTTATCCATCACCGTTAGAACGTCCGTCTAATGTACTTAAGATAAATTATATATCTCATTGGTACATGTTCAGGAATCGAACCAGCATCTCCTGTGTGAGAAGCAAGCGTGAAACCCGTTAGACCATGAAGCACTTACATTCCATACAAACATACATGTTTAAACGATTACCAAAAACGCACCTATTTTACTACCAATAAATTCGAAATGACTGCCAGAATGGATAAATGTCCACCAAATTGTGTTTGGATAATTGATCACATAACTTCTTTTTATGTTTTGTGTACTTAAGTATATGTTTTAAGTATTTTTTGTTGTTCTTACATGTTCAACCTAACACGAAGGGTAAAGGGGGCTTCGCTTCGCTCTTCCCCTTTCACCTAAGCTACGGCAGTATTTTGCCCTGATATTTTTTGCAACTTTTGGTGTTCCTTTATCAATTTTGGGTAGTAAAATAAATTTTGGTGATCATTATATTTGTTGCTAAATACATTTACAAAGGATATTTACTAATCTCTAATAAAGACGTGGTATGCCTTTTGACTCCACTATGCCAGAAGGAGGGTAATATTTTAATGAATTCTTAGAACGCGGAGGAGCATACAAATGGCTTATGTTTACCTATTTAGCATATTGAGTAAAGAGTTACATTAAAAAAACATACATTTTCACCCCAAATAAGGTAATTTTCACCAAAATTTAATACCACTACATAAGTGTGTTAAAATTAGGTAAATATTTAACCCCAAATAAGGTAAATGTTCACCAAAATTTAACACCACAACATAAGAGTGTTATAATTAGGTAAATGTACACCAAAATTTAACACCACAACATAAGTGTGTTAAAATAAGGTAAATATTCACCAAAATTACATGGCTCATCATTATGGAGCGAGTGGCAGAGACTTCACATGGACAACACCAGGTGTTGCCACAAAAAAATAAACTCCTGTTCAACACTTGTTTATAGACGAAAATGTTTAGGATTTGACGTTTTTTTCTAGGTTAAACTGTGTGTTACATTTTTTGTAGTTATACTGTAGGTTTAAGTGGCCGCTTCATACAAACAATTTTAAGATTTTCATTGTAACATGGATATATGAATTTAAAAAAACATATTGGGTCCACTTTCATCCAGTAATTCAATTCTCCATTTTGCATGACAGGGGGCTAGCCCATTGACGCAGGTATAGAGAATGAAGGTTTCCTCACGATTTTACACCCTATTTAATCCTTAAACTTTACCCATTATATTTAAGTTTAAGTCGGTTAACGGCCAATAACCTATTTCTATCCGTGATCTTACGAGATTACACGTTACATTTGACAGTTGCGCATGGGATTTATGTCAAATTTGAAGACTGCTAGTGAGCATTCTCAAATCTGCGGATTATGGATAGAAGATAGGTTATTGGGATCGGCCGTTAATAAAGAACTTGATACCATAAACAATAATAGTTTGTGACAGAAAGTTCATAGCAACCAATTCGTTTATGTGAAACTACATGGGTTCGCCTATTTGCGTTTTATCTACACACGTATCATAAACCCTCTTTACTGCGTACAAAAACCGCACGTTACGATCAGCATAATGTTAAACTACTTGGTAAAAACTAATTTCTTATCTGATAAATTACACATTATGACCATAATGTGTAATTTTTCTACATATTATGCGACATTCAAATTTCGAACGCCGACGCCCGCTTGCGTGAAGTTGGTACTACAGAACAAGCTAAACAACTGCAGAGCCACAATGCCGGTCAAACATGCGGTTCCTGAACACATCAAAGAGAGCTTATGATATGTGTGTAGATAAACTAGTGTATGTAACTGTTCATAATTAGGCATTAAAACTCTCGAGTGATATTATTATGAAACTCGCCTTCGGCTCGTTTCATAAACCCACTCTCGAGTATTAATGCCCTCCATTATGTAGCAGTCACATAAACTACTATTTTATGTAGGTATTTGTATTTTTTGTTTGTCAGAAGAGAGCATGGCGCAGTGATTGTATGAATATGTCATAGTCAAAACCGTTAGTTGATAAACTAACGTTATTTTTCTCGTTAGCTGGTCAACTATCGACCGATTGTAAATTGTAGCGTTCTGGTTACTATATGACGCGTTAGTTGATAAAATAACAGTTAAAACCGTTAAATAGTAAACTGGTTTAAATTTGAATTGCAAACGAAATACCAGGGCAAACACTGCGGTAGCTTAGGTGAATAGTCTTCGTGTTAGGTTGACATGTAAGAACAAAAGAATCGTAAATTCTAAACCCGGTCGGTCTGGTTTACTATCTATCGATAGTTGATCAACTACCGCGTTAGTTTAACAACTAACGGTTTTGAGTATCTTACGGTGACAAATACATTTTATATTCGACGACCTCTGTGGCGCAGCGGTTGTGGCTCTGTCTACCATGCGAGAGGTCCCGGGTTCGATCCCCGGCTGGGGGTAAAGAAAAAAAATATACCCCAGGTCTTGGAATGTGTGTGACGTCGCTGTTTCTGGTACCCACGACACAGGGTATCCTAGTGTGGGGCCAGAAGCAATGTATGTGCCTGTATGTAAATGTAAATGATTAAATGTTTATCACCATTAACAATGATACGTGTTGTCTCATTCTAACGTAAAGTAAGAAGCGTTCAGCCAATTCAATACTACCTTTCGCGACACAGCGGGCTCAAGATGTCTTCCACCACTGTTAGAGCATCCGTACAATGTAAGCTCAAGAAAAATTGCTTAATTCCCTAGTATATAGATTAACAATAATAAAATTCACTTATAAATAATCTCAGCGACCTACATTCCCGCCAAAAAGACCCCTCTCAAGAAACTGTGACAATTCAATCGGAAGCAAAAAAAAAGCATAAAAAAACGCAGCAAAACTACGAAATCTACATAGCATTAAAATATTCTGCTCCGTAAAGGATCGGGAGTCTTTCTTTTTGAGTGCAAAACGACAGACTTTTTTTAGTCTGAGTATGGTGCGGAGCTGTTGGCCTGAAGTTCGCTAGGGTTGCCACGATCGTTAGATAGTTACTTTAGTTTAGATACATCGTGCCATAGCGTCACGGCTTTTCCCTTACGGGGTGGCAGAGGCGCAATTGTGCCCACGTTTAGCCAGTCAATGCTCCATTTTGCGTGGCAGGGGGCTAGCCCATCGCCGCAGCTATGGAGATCGACGGTTTCCTCACGTTTTCCATCACCGTTAGACCGTCCGTATAATGTACCTGAGTCAAAATTGTATCTCAATGGTCAAGGCCGGCTTCGAACCTGCATCTTCAGCGTGGAAAGCGTGAAACTACGAGACCTAGGAGCTCTTTTTGCATACAAATCTTTATTTATATAAAAAAGTAAATATTAATAACTACAGATGTAGTGAATAATCCTTTCCTTTCGTATTTTCTCGGAAATGTTCGTTTTTGTCTTACTAAACGTCGTCGTCTTTGTCATTTGACATTGATAAATAAAGTATGCGATTTATTTGATACCTACACGTAATTTAATAATACAGTAATTCATAGACACATCGGCACCATTCGGGTGTTATCGTTGTTCCGAGTTTTGCCGATAGGAAAGGATTATTCACTACATCTGTAGCTGAACTTGGGCACAATTATTGTGCCTTTGCAACCCCATATGAGAAAAGGCATGTATGCAGTAAATATTATTGCCATGAAATAAAGTGCCAAGACTGGTAGGCATAAAACATTTTAGTTCCTGGGTTAATACGCTCTCTTTAAAGCGCTATTCCTCTTAAAGTGGCACTTTCAAAATAAAATAAAAATATTCTAGTGCTGCTGTGAGAACAAGAGACCTCCTACATTCGAATTTTGATGATCGATGATGAGTCAGTCAGTGACCAAATGGCGGAACTTTGAACGGCTGTCGTTTTCAATCTATTTGTTCAAATTGACTGAATTATCGGAAAATGCTCAAATAAATTGTGGCCTATTAGGCACAGAAAATTCAGCGTCTAGCTTTATCTATAACATAGTTGCAGGGGGTCAAAAATACCCCGTCGTGCTTCCCCCCACTCCCCCTTTAAGTCCTTAGTGTACCTCTCAAATTTCCGTCGATAAATAATGTTTTAAAAAACTTTCCCCCTTACCCCTTTTCCCTTCTATTTTTCGCCCAATCAAAAATCGCGATCGACCAAACCAAATAATTTTGTGCCAATTTGTGGCAAAATCGGTTGAAAAATGCGACCTGTAGGCAAGAACCGACAGACTGACAAAGACATTTTTGGGCAATCTTTAAACTGGACGCTTCGCTCGCTCGGTCAATTATGAAGGCACCCTTTTCCTTCAATGCATACGCATCAAATATACATTTGAAAACATAATTATTGAATCAATGCGAACTAAACGAAAAAGAAATTTTTTTTTTATCGTTTCGTGTCAGGCCTTGCGTTAAGGGGTTAACACTGTAATGTTTTCGCCCTGTTCTTCCGTAGCGTAACAGCCATGTTGCAGTATCCAACGTTTCAACCACCACGAGTAATTTTACGTGCCTTAAAGCTATCGCTCTCACCGTTGAAACCCAACATGGATTGTTAATACACGTTGCGATGCATTGTAACACGTAATAAATTAATTTGACGTCTGCATTGCTGTAATGTATCATGGATTTCGACCGGATTTCATGCTTTCAAGACATAGACATAAGAAATTATTTATTGGTAAAAAATAATAACAAGTCATTAACATAAAATAAATAATTGGGAATAAATATTACAGTCGTCACATTATCATAAGATAAGATGCATATATATTTCAATATTATATTAATTTTATCAATTTGTACATATTCAATTAATTAATTAATTTTACTGGTCTTTTATATTCCATACTTATGTTTGGGGCCTGTTATCAAGTTAGTTCGTTAACCCTTTACTGCATACTAACCCATATATGGTTTCATAGGTTTTGAATTTTATTACCAAGCAACAAGGTTGAAAATGGCGATCCATTTCGGGTCAGGCCGTGCATTGAGGGGTTAATAAGATAGTGTAGACGTTTTCAGAATTTGCGTCTGTGACTATGTGGGCTGTGCCCTTGATCCATAATAAACTTATATTTGGATTATGGATGTCGAGGAAGCAATAGGTGTCCAGCATCATACTAAGTCCGGTCTCTGCCTATCCCTGATCATAGTTTTGTTGTTAGTCCTCAGATACTACAAATGTCGACAACCCTACCTTCCCCCGCTACCCCCCCTGGCTGCGACCCGACGCCCCCGCTCGCACGGGTCGAACCCCACTCAACACATTTTTTTATATATATTCGGTATTAGACAAGTAAGTCCAATAACTCTACAAACGTTTCTGAACTTGAAACGAATTGTACAAAAATGTATATTATCAGAATTATAAAAATTAATTAGTTGTATTTTATAAACAGTATTAGACTGTGACGTCACATGTTTGTATTTTCATAGAACTCACGAAAAAAATAAAAGTTTTGACAATTCGTAAAAAGTATCTTCCACTTTAAAGATTCCACTTTGTACACACATACATTTTATTGTCTAAGGAGTTTTCAAACCAAAGTTATGTTTAGAGAAGAGTGTGTTACAATCATACAATATATAAGTAAGATATATATATGTCAACGGAAGATAGTCAAAACCGTCAGTTGATCAACTAACGCGGTAGTTGATCAACTATCGTCAGATAGTAAACCAGACCGACAGGGCTTAGAATTTACGTTTCTTTTGTTCATAGGTTGACACGAAGACTATTTGGGGGCTTTGCTGCGCTCGCCCGCTCTAGTCTTCACCTAAGCTACCGCAGTTTTTGCCCTGGTATTTCGTTTGCAATTTAAGTTTAAACCAGTTTACTATTTAACGGTTTTAACCGTTAGTTGGTCAACTACCGCGTCATATAGTACGCAGTACGCTGCAGTTTACTATCTGTCGATAGTTGACCAACTTACGAGAAAAAAAACGTTACTTGATCAACTGACAGTTTTGACTATCATAAGATAGTCAAAACTGTCAGTTTTGTCAGCTGTAGATATCTGCAACGTTGGTACTACTGCCAGAACCAATGGTTCGAATCCCGATGCTGACCCATGGGGCTTGGTATATACCAATGAGATATTTTTATATCTTTATTTAAAGAGCTTAGTACATTGAATTAGTATGACTATGTCGCCTACCTATTTTTAATGTAAATTCTTAATAATTTAAACAGCATTCTGGCTTCTCGAGAGGGTGGAAAAGCCAGAATGACATTACATCCACCTACACTTATAAGTGATTTATCTTAAATACAGGAATATTATACGGATGTTCCGTGATGTAAAACATAGTAAGGTCACCTCAATGACTCCAATACTTCTAAATATTAATCACATCGTAATCTGAATACAATCCGCCTTTCACGGAAAATTATAATAATAATAATAATAATAATATTTATTGTCACATAAAGAAGTACAAATAGTTACAATGGTGCTATTTAATGTAGGCTAGATTAAATTGCTAAAAAATACATTGTAGCATCTGTCGCTGAGCTAGGCGTAAGACCTGTATTTCAGCAAAACAGCGCCCAAATTCCCAGTGTTTTAAACAAAAATAAAAATTCTAGCTTCTGATTATGTAGTTTAGATGACTATTTTTTATGATTAGTCAAATCTAGATATAAATGTAAGTAAAAACTTATTTAGTTAAACAGATTAATAATTTAGTAGGTTACACAAATCAAATGAAAAATGAAGAAGTATTGTGTAGTGTTTACTCCTCTCTGTGTGTAAAAAATGTGGTGTTTGTATGTGTGTGTTAATTAAGTATTTATTGAATGTGGCTAGCCCATCGCCGTGCATTGACAGGTTGTGTTCTGTGGAGTTGGGTATACCCCCGTTGCACAACCACTGCCATGCTTAGGCAAGGGCGGGTGAAGGGGGTAAGCGGGGGGGGGGGGGGGGGCGTATTGAGGACTCTTAGTATATGCTCCTAGGTATTATAAAGGCTTGCTGAAATGTTTCTGAGCTGACAATTTCGTTTCAAGAACGAACGAGAAACATTCCGATCTGAGAATAAATACGCCGCAACAGATCTAAGGCTAACATTACGAAGGCAATAGTCAACATTATCTTAGTTATTTGAAAGCTCCCTAAGCAATATAATCTATGTTAGCAACTAACTTGACGACCCGAATGGCCGAGTCGGAAGTGACCCTGCCTATGAAGCCAAGGGTCCCGGGTTCGAGTCCCGGTGGGGGCAAATATTTGTTTGATGAGAACGGATGTCTGTACCCTAGTCATGGTTGTTTATCTATCTAAGTATTAATATTTATCTATATAAGTATGTGTATCGTTGTCTAGTACCCAAGATACAGGGAATCCTAGTTTGGGGCTAGATCAACTTTGCAACTAAAACTAAACTTAAAATTGGCCAGGCCTCCACGAGACAGGCTATGCCTAGAGTGAAGTCTGTTATCAACTATATACATACGTATAATAATTATAATAATACCTTGGACACTATTTACACACATTGATCTAGCCCCAAACTAGGATTCCCTGTATCTTGGGTACTAGACAACAATACACATATTATAAGATAAACAAGCATGACTAGGGCACAAACATCCGTTCTCATAAAACAAATATTTGCCTCCACCGGGACTTGAACCCGGAACCCTTGGCTTCGTAGGTAGGGTCACAGCCGATAATGTTCGACATAATTAGTAAAATAAATATTTGTATTTGTATGAGTACAAGCCAACCTTGTACAATGTAAACGCAGCAATATCAGCACGTTCCAGTTTTTATAAAATATTTTGCAGCACAACTTATTAATTCACGCATACAAGCCGCAGCACCTAAATCTATGGTACAACAGACTACTTATAGAGTGTTATTACTCTCATTTCATTCGTTATTATAAAGTGAAGTGTTCTCAACTATACAACAGAGTATTTCTAACCGACAACTTAGAACCATTCGTTGAATGCAAAGGTGTGTTAACGGGATCCTCAAAGATCATACGGTGTGTAGGTCACCGTAAGATAGTCAAAATCGACAGATTTAGAATTTACGTTTTTAGGGTTCCGTACCCGAAGGGTTCCAAACGGGACCCTATTACTAAGACTTCGCTGTCCGTCCGTCCGTCCGTCTGTCACCAGGCTGTATCTCACGAACCGTGATAGTTAGACAAGTGAAATTTTCACAGATGATGTATTTATGTTGCCGCTATAACAACAAATACTAAAAAACAGGATAAAATAAATATTTAAGGGGGCTCCCATACAACAATACCACATACAAACTTATGGATGCACCTGGTTACGTACATGGAGTGTGAAAGTAACCGCACCAATAACTTTGTAAACAATATTTTGCTGTGTAAAATCCAAACTATTCACTCCACACCATCGCTTCCATTGAACGGTGGTACGGAACCCTTCGTGCGCGATTTAGACTCGCACTTGACCGTTTTTTTATTCTTACATGTCAACCTAACAGGAAGACTATTCGGAGGCTTCGCTGCGCCCGCCCCCTCTAGTCTTCACCTAAGCTACCGCAGTGTTTGCCGAAGTTTAAGCCAGTTTACTATTTAACGGTTTTAACGCTACAGTTTACTATCTGTTGATAGTTGACCAACTTACAAGAAAAACCGTTAGTTTATCAACTAACGGTTTTGACAATCTCACGGTGACGTGTACATTTGTATGGAGTTGTCAAATTTATTCAGGGAATAGTGTTGACACGCTTTTGAAGTAATGGGCATGATAATTGCTCTGCAGTTGTTTAGCTTGTTCAGTAGTAACAACTTCACAGACAAACTAGGGGCGGTACGCAGGCGGGCGTCGGCGTTCGAAATTTTAATGTCATAATTTGACAAATTTTGGTACATTATGGTCAAAATGATCAATATTCAGATGAGAAAAGAGTTTTTACCAAGAAGTTTCTCATTATGCTGGTCGTAACGTTAAGAAACGGAATTCCCTGGGCCTTATTTTATTATACATATTGTAAACTCACTTTATATGTTCATTTGGATCTACAAAACTCGCGGTGCATTCGGTGGTGGCACGACGATGCATTCATACGAACGAGGAGTTGAGAAATCTGGAACATACAGAAAATCATTGATTGATGTCTTCGGCCGGCTGGCAGCAGACTTAGGGAAATATTAAACTGCACATCAAAAATACTGATTTGCATAGCAAATATAAGGGCAAAATACTGCGGTAGCTAAGGTGAAGGGTAAAGGGGGTGAGCGAAGCAAAGCCTCCTTTATCCTTCGTGTTAGTTTCAGCATGTAAGAACAACAAAAACTACTTAAAACATAAACTTAAGTACTCATGAAATATTTAGAACATAAAAAGTGTTTTTGTTGATCCTTTTTTGCTGTGAAAATCAGTATTTTTGATGTGCGATTAAATACTAGCCGCAGACTTATGGCAGCCGCTAAATGAGTTTATCTACACACGTATCATAAACCACACGTTACGACCAGCATAGTGATAAACTTCTAAGTAAAAACTCATTTCTCATCTGAATATTGATCATTTTGATCATAATGTACAAAAATTTGACAAATTATGACATTAAAATTTCGAACGCCGACGCCCGCCTGCGTGCCGCCCCTAGTTTGTCTGTGAAGTTGGTACTACTGAACAAGCTAAACAACTGCAGAGCAATTATCATGCCGGTCGAACATGCGGTTCCTGAACACATCTAAGAGAGCTTATGATATGTGTGTAGATAAACTAGTGTATGTAAGCATTAAAACTCTTGAGTGGTATTATTATGAAACTCGCCTTCGTCGGCTCGTTTCATAAACCCACTCTACAATATGTATGCCCTCCATTATGTAGCAGTCACATAAACTACTATTATACGCATTATAAATACAATGCGGCCATATTGAGTGGGAACCTGGCTGACAGTCAATAATCTTGCCGTGCTTGACTACGTAACTTGGGCGTGTTGTAATTAATAAGTGTTTAAAATTTATTTAGCCACTGTCAAAAATCTGCTGCAAAACAGCCCATTTGATAGGAGCACAACTGCAGATGTCGCTTCGCACTGAGGTTAGTGAGCGAGACAATGAACGTAGTTACGAAGCGAGATAGCGAGATTAATAGAGTACCTACCGCTGCCTTACTACTAGAGTTGAAAATTGCGGAAAGTTTCGGTAAGGAAAAAAGTAGCTTTAGAGGTAGTTTTCCCGTAAATTACCTAAAACTTTCCAAATCAAGTTAATTTAGAACGCTTTCACAAATGATAATGTTGCTTAAAAATGTGTGGACTGTCAAGTCAGAAGACAAATAACGTGGATTCGATTTCGTGTATGCATTTAGACGACATTCGCAAAATCGGGTTTTTAAGTTAATGTCGCCGCGATTCTATATATCCCAAAACCAAAACGTAAGATTTAAACAACAAAATTATTGGAAAATTATGCAATTTTATTATTTAAGAAAAAATATTTTGAAAATTATCAAAAAATACCTCTTTTGGCAGTTTTCACTTTCAGGTAACTTTCGTGAACAGTCCATCGCAAAGTAAACTTTCGCGTTGATTTTCAACTCCACCTACTCACTACGCTTGGTAACTGTGCTCGCTGTCTCGCTCCCTCGCTTCGGCGACGCGTCGTCGGGAGTGGGGTCGGCTACTAATGCAGGAAAATAAAAAGTGTCGAGAAAGTTAACCTCCAAATGTAAGACAAACGTGATGAAAATGAAAATGAAAAAATATTTATTTATCAATATAAGAAAAACATACAATGATTTGTCGATGACCCCCACACTAGGCAAGCCTGTGTCGTGGGAATCTAAATACACGATTTATACAGTGATTAGTACGTCACGCGCCATTGGCACGTCATAAAAAGGAAAATAATAATAATTTGTTAGAATATGAAACAGTTATAATTAATTGTTTAAAAATTGGCAGTAAAATATACAAAGAGAATATAATACATATACATAAAAAATATATAGCATTTATTTATTCAATAAGATTTTATTTATAATTTGAATTTAAATTTATTTCAGGCGATATTTGCAAACAGAATCTCAGTTTTGTCGTATGAAATTGTCTCCAGCCATCTCTGCAAAGTTGCTTTGGATTCATTGAGAGACTTGTTTTTTATGTCGTAAGACTTAACTATTTGATTATAAACATGTGCGTTAATGTATGGGCTAAAACGACAGGCAAAAGCGGTTCTTGTACTAGGTGATAAGCCCTTTATTTCGGCATATAATCCTTTAAGCTAAAACAGTAAGTAAAAATATGTAAAAGCCAAATTGTAGGCAATTTCATGCTTTACAATTGTTATGAAGATGCCTCATCATTGAAACCATAGGAAGCGAGATATATGCGAAAACCATAGGAAGCGAGATATATGCGAAAACCATAGGAAGCGAGATATATGCGAAGACCATAGGAAGCGAGATATATGCGAAAACCATAGGAAGCGAGATATATGCGAAAACCATAGGAAGCGAGATATATGCGAAAACCATAGGAAGCGAGATATATGCGAAAACCATAGGAAGCGAGATATATGCGAAGACCATAGGAAGCGAGATATATGCGAAAACCATAGGAAGCGAGATATATGCGAAAACCATAGGAAGCGAGATATATGCGAAAACCATAGGAAGCGAGATATATGCGAAAACCATAGGAAGCGAGATATATGCGAAAACCATAGGAAGCGAGATATATGCGAAGACCATAGGAAGCGAGATATATGCGAAAACCATAGGAAGCGAGATATATGCGAAAACCATAGGAAGCGAGATATATGCGAAGACCATAGGAAGCGAGATATATGCGAAAACCATAGGAAGCGAGATATATGCGAAAACCATAGGAAGCGAGATATATGCGAAAACCATAGGAAGCGAGATATATGCGAAGACCATAGGAAGCGAGATATATGCGAAAACCATAGGAAGCGAGATATATGCGAAAACCATAGGAAGCGAGATATATGCGAAAACCATAGGAAGCGAGATATATGCGAAAACCATAGGAAGCGAGATATATGCGAAAACCATAGGAAGCGAGATATATGCGAAGACCATAGGAAGCGAGATATATGCGAAAACCATAGGAAGCGAGATATATGCGAAAACCATAGGAAGCGAGATATATGCGAAGACCATAGGAAGCGAGATATATGCGAAAACCATAGGAAGCGAGATATATGCGAAAACCATAGGAAGCGAGATATATGCGAAAACCATAGGAAGCGAGATATATGCGAAGACCATAGGAAGCGAGATATATGCGAAAACCATAGGAAGCGAGATATATGCGAAAACCATAGGAAGCGAGATATATGCGAAAACCATAGGAAGCGAGATATATGCGAAAACCATAGGAAGCGAGATATATGCGAAAACCATAGGAAGCGAGATATATGCGAAAACCATAGGAAGCGAGATATATGCGAAAACCATAGGAAGCGAGATATATGCGAAAACCATAGGAAGCGAGATATATGCGAAAACCATAGGAAGCGAGATATATGCGAAAACCATAGGAAGCGAGATATATGCGAAAAACCGTTGTTTTACACTTTTGAACTTGAAGACGATTTGGACACGTGATTTATTGCGACTTTTGGGACAACATTAAAGATGCAAAAATAGAGTTTATATAAGTTTCCAGCTTATTATGTCCTGGGCTATACGGAATTGAACCTTTATGGTGCCGTGAGCGTCCGTGGCCTAGCGGTATTCGCACATCGGAAACGATCGTGCGGGTAGCAACATCTGGCTGATACAGGTATTGGATGGGTATCCGTTTCTATGCGGTATATGTTTCGGGCACTTCCGTGTTTCGGATGACACGCTAAGCTTTAGGTCCCGGCTACTATCGCTACTCGGTGGTAGAAGTCGTAAAGCTGTGTGAGAGGCCCTATTAGGGGAGCTTGACAGTCGCGTCGGCCACTCGCCTGAAACCCCTCCATCAACCCGCACTGAGCCAGCGTGGTGGAGTATGGCTTAAGGCGATACCTCGTCCGTGCAAAGGTCCCCGTTACTCCAGGCGGAAAGACCCGCAGTGTGAGAGGGACGAAATCGAAAAAAAAATGAAAAACCGTAGCGCTAAACAACAGAATAATTGTTTAAAAATAAACTACTCTATTTTGTTAAAAAGTTTTTTCAGGAGATTTTGCGAATACATAATATCTACATTTTGAACGCAGTTCCACAATGAAATTAGTTAGGATTTCAGAATTACAGGAAAAAATAATATAATTTAGAGGTGTTTTCGTAATTAAATTCTATCGAGAAAATTTCATCCAATCGCGTTTTTGTTTTGGTGAAAATCTTAATCAAATACTCAATAAACGTTTACCCTAAAATCAAATCTGTAGATGACTTCATGGTGGAGTAAATGGATTCGAAAAAAACCCCATTTTATTTTCATAGCACCTTAATCTTACTCGTATCCGGGTAAAGACCTGTGCCCCTCGGTGGGGACAATAATGGGCTACATTATATATGTCACCGTTAGAGAGTCCAAACCGATAGTTGATAAACTAACGCGTTAGTTGGTCAACTATCGACCGACAGGGTTTAGAATTTACGTTTCTTTTGTTCTTAAATATCAACCTATCACGAAAACTATTCGGGGGCTTCGCTGCGCTCGCCCCCTCTAGTCTTCACCTAAGCTACCGCAGTGTTTGCCCTGGTATTTCGTTTGCAATTCAAGTTTAAACCGGTTTACTATTTAACGGTTTTAACCGTTAGTTTATCAACTAACTCGTTATATAGTGAGCAGTGCGCTACAGTTTACTTTCTGTCGAAAGTTGATCAACTAAAAAGAGAAAAAAACGTTAGTTACTCTACTAACGGTTTTGACAATCTTACAGTGACATATATATTATATAATGGTGGCTGGATGGCTATTGGCGATGGCTGGTGACTTATAGGTACCTATACTATAGTGTACCCTCTTGGCTGTACTCACAACCCAATCTCATAGTGCTGTTAACAGAAAGAATACATAAACTAACCGCCGTACTCAGAGTCATATAATGAACCATTAATTCGATCCCAAATTTAAATTTACTTACAAAATCGTTCACTAACTAATCCTAGGCCTGAAAGATAGCAAGTGGCACTAACCTCGAGTCAACATTGTCATACCATATTCGTACTGTATCTCCGAGTATCCATGCTGGGGTGAAATGTCTAGGGTGGATAAATGGAATAACCCAAACCGATTACGAGTAGAATCTCAGACCTCGGACGTAATCTAGAAACGGTAGTCTGGCCTGGAATACCAACAATATATTTTAGAGCGTGCCCGGGATCTTATCATGTGAGCTCAGACAGATGAAGAAGTACGTATACTGAATTACGTTCCTACACAAAATATGAAATGTAGAAGTACTAGGATTTCATGGAAAGTGGCAAAAAGAAAGTAAAGCGGGGAATTAAAGTTAACGTTTTGCAAAAACCCTATAGCAGGGCCAAGATAAAAGATCGTATTCGGCACTTCATCAAAATTGAATACCTATCGTAATCTCGCAAAAAATCATTTGATATTTTTTTCAAAGTTAGAACTGCACAAATGCCTTACTTTTACAGTTAAAACTACATTTTTATTGTAATAATGACAAAGGAAGGCAATTTTATGTTTTACTTTGACCAATAATCCATTCTCAACATAATAAAAAATTGTTGCTCTAAAAACTGAACATGGTTACAAGATCTGCGGCCCAAATCCGGTACACAAAGACACCTCCATGACAATTACATGACGATTACGGTCAAGTTTAGATATCCAATATTTGGCGTTCGGGGAATATTTTTTCAGGTAATTATAGTAAAAATTGAGTTAATTGGTAAGCACAATAATTAAGTTAATCAAGTTAATAAATGTGGAGACCCACTGTAAGGGTTCTTGTCCCATGCAGCCCAACACTTAAAAGTCATAAAACAAATGGTTTTTGAAATTCGACAAAAAGTTTAACAAAAGCAAGGGTTAACCGCCACATGCAAGTTGCAAGCGTTTTTTTAAAAGGGGTCTCCACAGGGGTTTCCTTTTATGGCTGTATGTGTGTTTTGCGTGGTGCAATATTTTTTAAATCAAAATATGAAAAAGTTGTCAGCGACCTCGAGTTATTGTGTTATCTCCGAGTTTACTCAATACTAACACCATCTAAGACTAAGATTTATTCTTCAGTTGTGAATTGGGTTATAAAAGCTGCAATTATATTACCATAATAAAAAACGTTCAGGGAAGAGACCTATGAAATGAAATGACAGAATGATTCGCTTAGTTTATGACTGACATAAAGTCACGACATTATGTGATACTCGTATAAACATGGTATTATTTATATTTTTCGACGACAAATACCTACTTCAGACATTTTTGAGACAAGACGAAAAGCTCTTAAAATTAAAAAGACACCGTTTGCTTTATAAGTCGGTCAATCAATGTCAATTGTACAGAGTAATTAAACAAGTTATACAATAGCTAATAGGTACAAGCTCAATTCCTTCAAAAACTTAAAATAAAATAATAATATAATAAAAATAATAAATGGTTACAAAATCAGACATCTAGGGCGGTTTGCAGAAGCTGCTTCAATCTAGATTTAGCGGTCTTCAACCCTGTAGCTCACCCTGCTGGCCGGAAAAAAAAAAGGTCAACTGCGAGTCAAACTCGCGCACGTAGCGTTCCGTACCACCGTACAATGGAAGGGATGTTGTGGAGTGAATAGTTTGGATTTGACATACCAAAATGTTGTTGACAAAGTTATTGGTGCGGCTGCTTTCACATTCTATGTGGCATTGAAAGAATTGTTGTGTGGGAGCCCCCTTTAAAATTTATTTTATTCCATTTTTTAGTATTTTTTGTTATGGCGGCAACAGAAATGCATCAACAGTGAAATTTTCATCTGTCTCACTATCACGGTTCATGAGATACAGCCTGGTGACAGACGAACGGACGGACAGCGGAGGCTTAGTAATATGGTCCCGTTTGGCACCCTTCGGGTACGGGACCCTAAAGACATAAAAATTAAGGCAAACTTTATGTTTATCTTCAGTAGTACTCTACGTTACGTCTGTCAATAACAAGGCTAGATAGTGCTTACGCATAAAACATAAACATAAACATTTATATACAGGCACATACCTTGCTTCTGGCTCCACACTGGGATACTCTGTGTCGTGAGAACCAGAAACAACGACGTCACACTCATTTAAATATCTAAGACCTGGGGAATATTTTTTCCGAGGAGCCTACAAGTTCTACTTAACTTATGCATAACATATTTTATAAATTTTGGCAGATGCTTGAAATATTTTATCTACACACGTATCATAAACTCTCTTAACTGCGTCTAAAAACCGCACGTCAAGACCAGCATAATGTAAAACTATTTGGTAAAAACTCATTTCTTATCTGAAAATTTGTACATTATGACCATAATGTGTAATTTTTCTACATATTATGACATTCAAATTTCGAACGCTGACGCCCGCCTGCGTGCCGCCCCTGGTTTGTCTGTGATGTTGGTACTACAGAACAAGCTAAACAACTGCAGATATAAGATCAATGCCACAATGCCGGTCAAACATGCGGTTGCTGAACACATCAATGTAACTGTACATAATTAGGCATTAAAACTCTCGAGTGATATTATTATAAAACTCGCCTTCAGATCGTTCCATAAACCCACTCTCGAGTATTAATGCCCTCCATTATGTAGCAGTCACATAAACTACTATAAGACGCTAAATTTATATTAAAGCAGCTGCTGCAAGCCTTATTTTTGTTGATCTGGTACAAAATCTATACATATGTATATCGAAATTCTGCGTACTCTTTAACGTGTTCATACACCGAGTATAAGTGAAACAATATTCATATCTCCGAGCACAATATAAAAAATGTACTACCAACATTTATTCCTGTTATCATCGCGGTTATCTATCGAGCTCGTAAACCAAGTACTATCACCCACATCAACGAACCCTTTTATGCGAAACTCACCTTTATATCGATAAACATAACATAGCAGTTAAGAGGATCGTTACTTACAAGTACATAAGATTTCCCTACGATGGGACTGTCTTGTTACTGATTGCTCACTTACTTCCGTATAGCAGAAAAATATCGTTATACGTAAAGTTATATCTAATAATAATTACATCATAACCTTAGTTCTAACGGTGATGGAAAACGTCGTAAATAAACCTTTACCTGTCACGCCACATGGAAGTATTGAATAACTGGCTAAAAGTGGGTACAATTGTGCACATGGAAGTACGCCACATGGAAGTATTGAATAACTGGCTAAAAGTGGGTATAATTGTGCATATGGAAGTACGCCTTATGGAAGTATTGAATAACTGGCTAAAAGTGGGTATAATTGTGCACATGGAAGTAGGCCACATGGAAGTATTGAATAACTGGCTAAAAGTGGTTATAATTGTGCACATGGAAGTACGCCACATGGAAGTATTGAATAACTGGCTAAAAGTGGGTATAATTGTGCACATGGAAGTACGCCACATGGAAGTATTGAATAACTGGCTAAAAGTACATGGAAGTACGCTACATGGAAGTATTGAATAACTGGCTAAAAGTGGGTAAAATTGTGCCTCACCCACGCGTATCGTAAATAGCGTGACGATGCGTTGTGATGTTAATAATTACATCATAAAAGTAATACACCTTACTATTACATCCTGTGGATTAGCTATACGCTGCGCTAAGTTTTTTGGGTCGCCGGCCTGGGATAGCTATGTTGTCCTCCACTTTAAAATGGTTCTAGTTTATAACTGCGGTTCGCCATTTTGAAAAATCTTGTCATTTGCGGCCAGAGATAAATTCAATGGGATTAAAAAAAAAACAATATATCGGTATTTGTTAGTAAAATAGACGAGATAATAAATATTATCACTGAATTTCAATCAATGGTTTTTTTTCCAAAAAACAAACTTTTATGGAAAAATCTGACTTTGATGACTTCTCATTCCTTTATTTTCCAATATTTTTTGGAAAAATCTTGTTTTTTGCGGCCAGAGATAAAATCAATAGGATTAAAAAAAACAATATATTGGTATTTGTTAGTAAAATAGACGCGATAATAAATATAATCACTGAATTTTAAGATCATGATCAATGGTTTTTTTTTCCAAAAAACAAACTTTTATGGAAAAATCTGACTTTGATGACTTCTCATTCCTTTATTTTCCAATATTTTTTTTAAAAAAAAATATACAGTATTTATCTACTCAACAAGTTGTAAATAACGATACCCCACTCTATGGGTTAAATCAATAAATAAAAACATTGAAAAATATTGTTTGACAATTTGTGTGGCATTGGGTCATCAACATGTTTATACTGTGATTATTTTAAAACTGTAAATACCAATATTTATTTGGTTGGTTCTTAAAATAAATTGTTGGCAGCGGTTCATGACTATGTAAAATGCTGATCCTCATAAAAGATCCTATTGCTTGACTTGACTAGCTATGCCCAACTCATTCACTTATACAGTGTGTTACCAGCAGCTGGGCTTTTAATTAAGGACGTTAAAAAAACGTGTGTCTGTAATAACCATAACATTAATTTAATTAATAAATAAAATTTCAGAGTTTGTTAACGTTCTAACAAAATTTTAATTGCCCGCAATGTAAAGCACGGTAATTTGACAAGTTACTATCAACACGACAGTTGACAGAAATACTTTGATGTTTGCACTAGTTGTCCCCCGTACCACGACATGCCTTGTACCAAGTAATTCAACGACATGAGTTACGACTATCAGGCAATACGTCTACTACATTTAAGCTGCAAATTTAGAAAGTTTAATTGTGGAGTTAATTATCATAATTATGATTTACTAATACGTGCAAACGATTGTTAACGGAGCATGTTATCATCAGTTTTAATAAATGCCCACATGCCGGTAACAGACTGTATACTTGGGTAGTATGTGAACATTGAAATATAGATTGAAGAATGAAGTTATAAGGAACGCTGTGGATTAAAAGAAGATATAGTGACAAGGATAGAGTAAGGCCAGCTTAGATGGTTTGATCACGTTGAAAGGATGAATGAAAGGAGATTGACGCTGCAGCGGGTGTGAAAGGAGCCGTCGGGCGGGGACGCCCAAGAAGGTCCTATAACGACCAAATCGGCGATTTGTTAGTGAAGGGGCAAATACGAAGTACCCGTAACCGGCGAGCTTGCATGAAGAGACTTATGAATGTTGAGGAAGCGAGAGATGAATGCCAGGATCGTAGTAGGTGGAGTCTCTGCCTACCCCTCTTCCGGGAAATAGGCGTGAGCATATGTATGTATATATGTATGACTAGCTATGCGATGCGATGTCTTTCAGGAATGGACTACCCCGCTTCTTATAACATGATTTTTTGTTTATGATTTGTTCGACTTGCTAGAGTAAAATCAGGTTCAGTCTGCGCCGCCCCTCATAACAGCCTTATAAATAGTCCATTACACGACTCCATGTGAAGCGCCGGCCTTCATATCAGGTTCAGTCTGCGCCGCCCCTCATAACAGCCTTATAAATAGTCCATTACACGACTCCATGTGAAGCGCCGGCCTTCATATCAGACCTAGTTAATAACTAGGAAATATAAATAGCACTACCATTATTTAGACTAAGTAATGTAGGCACATCATTCATGGGGCACTGTATTCGCTTCTACAATAAAATACCACAGGAATAATTGATCCTGCCTGAAAAGAGGTTCACAAGCTATGTTAAAAATGAGCTGATAAGAAAGTCCTATTATAGTATTAAGGAAAACTTAAATGACGAAACTGCATGGTCCATACCATCTCAGCGCACAGAAATTCGACGAGGGGCGATGGATCGAGTCTTTCACTCGCCGGCGATTTTCCTTAGACGGAAACCAGTACCTGTTGTGAAGTCACTTTTTTAAAGAAGGTATGGGGGAGTTTCGTGTTGTTTCTTCTTAACCCCGAGGCCCACCTTCCAAAACTTAATAAAGTACTTGTATAATATATAAAAGATAATTTATTTACTTATATTCAATAAAAAAATGAATCTGAATCTGAATCTAACTCATTACTCGAATGATAGCCATGTTCAGTGGCAGAGACCGTGTGCCGCTTTTTAGGTTTATAAAATTAGCAGGATTGAAAAGGGCGCCTAATAGACGATCTTCCTGCGGCCCCAACATGGTTAGGGCCAGCTTTGTCGTTAATAAAAAAGTCAAAACAAACAATCAACAACAATCCTTATATTAGATCAAAGAAACTCTTTGCTTACTTGTCTATGGTCCAAATAAAGCGCACATTTTTTTCATGACAAATATTTAGATGAATATGTTGCCGTTTTTTGCACTTTTAACACAGTTTTCTCGCAAAGTAAAGCGTTTACGAAATTTGTTACTACACCCTTTTGCTTGTTTTAATCGATACAGTAAATTACGTTTTTTTTTCTATCGAGTTATCTCTGGCAACAAAAAGCAAGATTTTTTAAATGGCGGAAGGTTAGGTATGCGACAAATGTAACTGCTCTTTGAATGTATTTTTTCTTAATAACTAAATAAAATTATGTTGCAGGCCATGGCAACATTACTGAAGGTGTTTGTAGTCCTCGCAAACATGATTGAGTATGGCTGCTGTACAGCAAATAAAACATATTCATGTATAAATGGATGAAGACACAGACATTCTGATTACATAGTAGGATATCATGTGGCGTGAGAACCAGAAATACCCTAAACAAAAACATCCATGGCCCATTTTTTTTGTTTGTCTCCCTCGGCCGGTATTCGAAGTCGGGTCCTCTAGCTTACGAATGAAGTAGAACGTTACGCTAAAGACGTAGCAAATACTAATAGAGTACAGTAAAAACTAAAAGGCTAATATTTAATCGCACATCAAAAATAATGATTTGCTCGGCAAAAAAGGATCAGCAAAAACACTTTTTATATTTTAAATATTTTATGTGTACTCAAGTTTATGTTTTAAGTATTTTTGTTGTTCTTGCATGTTCAATCTAACACGTTGAACATGCAAGAAATGCTTCACCTAAGCTACCACAGCATTTTGTCCTGACATTTGCTGTGTAAATCAGTATTTTTGATGTGCAGTTAATATTTCCCAAACTAAAATAATATGAAGATTATCTTACCTTCCCATATCGTCAGAAGAATTGCTCAGTCAGACGTAACTCTGAAATCATTTCTAGGAACATGGCAAGTAAAGATTTTAGCACTATGCAATTATATAAAAAAGAGAGATGGGTCAGTTCGCTTCTAAAAAAGGTGATGTTTACTGCAATTTCACGTTAGAAATATGAAATTTATTTTACCTGGAGTGTACATAAAATAATTATTTAATTAAAATAGTCTTAAATTTTCTTATTGTAAAAAGTAACAAAATATACCTAAATTAGAATTATTTTCTACTTTAGAAGAATACATAAACTCCACAGTTATTTCTTTAAAGAGTAACTACTATAGTGTGTGTATGACTGCGTGTATCTGTGTGTGTGTGTACCGTTTTTTATTTAAGTTGAACCCTCCTATGATAACAAAATAATGAAAAGACGAGATCTCCGGAAGAATTGTCAGCCAACAATTCAGCGGAAATCTCCAACCAAAAAGGGAACATCTCCGAAATATTTTTAACTCGGTCAAAAAACAGACAAATGTCTAGACCGAATTATATCTAACATACGCAAATCGATACTCTAATTGAGGATTGACCCAGAGATTAAAAGGAAGTATCTGCAATTCGACATACCGCTCCTTGCCAACCGTTTATGATTAATGGGAACCATATGCAAATGCTGTCTCATTTTTCTTTTGTACAATAGTTTCTGGGACTACGTTATTTTTATATTTGACGTTGGCCAAATATGGAGACAAGTATGTATTTCTTACTATTTTAATACGTTTTGTGGTTCATTTATTGCCCTGGTATGAAAGGTGTATCACCAAGGTATATTCATTGTTTAAGCAGTTATTGGGAACATCATTCTGAACAGCTTTCGGTATGAACCCGAAATTAACAGAAAAACTTTACTGTTCACTTCTCTATACGTTTCGGTCGATGGGATCAAAATCCCATGCATTTTGAGCCGAGCGATGTTAAAAAAGAGCAAAATCCTTAACAATCCTTAACAACCCTTTAAATTATGAGTACACGTTTCTGTTACACCCTGTATAGTTTTTGTAGTATTGGTACCCTAATAGAGGAATAGTAGATATCTATTCCCGCTTGACATTCTAGCCTTTTTGTGATTGTGTAATGCTAGTTAATTATATTGGTTAAGAAAACATAAAAATAAAATAAACATTTACATACAGGCACATACATTGCTTCAAGCCCCACACCAGGATACATCCTGTGACGTGGGAACCAGAAACAGTGACGTCATACATATATAAACATCCAAGACCTGAGGTTTCTAATTTTCTTCAGCCGGGATCGAAACCGGGACCTCTCGCATGGTAGGCAGAGCCACAACCGCTGCACCACAGAGGAAAGCGTGTAAATGTGTGTGATTACTGGGTGAGTGTTTTTGTGTCAGTCATCTCTATGGCTTATGGCTATTATCTCCCTAGTGTTGTGGTTATCTCTGTGGGCTATGACTATGACCTCCCTAGTGTTGTGGTTACCTCTGTGGGCTATGACTATGACCTCCCTAGTGTTGTGGTTTCCTCTGTGGGCTATGGCTATGACCTCCCTAGTGTTGTAGTTACCTCTGTGGGCTATGGCTATGACCTCCCTAGTGTTGTAGTTTCCTCTGTGGGCTATGGCTATGACCTCCCTAGTGTTGTAGTTACCTCTGTGGGCTATGGCTATGACCTCCCTAGTGTTGTAGTTACCTCTGTGGGCTATGGCTATGACCTCCCTAGTGTTGTAGTTACCTCTGTGGGCTATGGCTATGACCTCCCTAGTGTTGTGGTTACCTCTGTGGGCTATGGCTATGATCTCCCTAGTGTTGTGGTTACCTCTGTGGGCTATGGCTATGATCTCCCTAGTGTTGTGGTTACCTCTGTGGGCTATGGCTATGATCTCCCTAGTGTTGTGGTTACCTCTGTGGGCTATGGCTATGATCTCCCTAGTGTTGTGGTTACCTCTGTGGGCTATGGCTATGATCTCCCTAGTGTTGTGGTTACCTCTGTGGGCTATGGCTATGATCTCCCTAGTGTTGTGGTTACCTCTGTGGGCTATAGCTATGATCTCCCTAGTGTTGTGGTTACCTCTGTGGGCTGTAGCTACAGCCTCCCTAGTGTTGTAGTTACCTCTGTGGGCTATGGCTATGATCTCCCTAGTGTTGTGGTCGTCATGACTGGGCGGCGGCGGGTCTTGTCCCGCGTGTGCTAGGATTTGTCGCACGACGTCCCGCGGCGGCGCGCGCTGCGGGCTCGGCCGCGCTGATAGACCCAGCTGGAAACATTAACCAAATGTTTAACATATATCCTAGAGTTGTGATATATGCTTTAGGGCCTGCCCTAGGATACACTGTGACGAGGGAAATAGAAACATTAACGTTTGTCACATGTATACCTAAATAATATACCCAAGATTCAGTTTTTTCAAATGCTCAACCGGGGCTCAAACATTAGGCTCATTATAGGTATTTCGATAATATGGTTGCAAATGATAATTTTTATTGATTCTCAGTGAGGTCGGTAAGCTGATTACAAGTTACTGTGGAGACTCTCGTCCATAATAATGGGTATGATTTCTCAAAAAGAGACTTAATTACTGTCCCAGCATTTGCAGAAACATCTCACTAGCCAAAAGCATTTCAATACTAAGTAATTCATAAAATACTGCCAATCTATTAACTTTCTAGGACTTTTAGGAATGAATTAATATTTGTTAGCTTTCTTTTTCTCGGGACATTTGTAAAATAAACGTCCGTCACACTATAGTGAGAAGCAGAGATATATATATATATATGAGAGAAGAGAGAAGAGAAGCAGAGTCTTTTTGCACGACAAATTATTTAAAAAGTGGGAGAAAAGGTAAAAAATCTTCTTCAGTTCATCGTTAATTTTCAAACTTCAAAATAGATATTGCGATGAAGTCCTCAGATGAATAAAAGACTGCTTTAGTCTGTGTATAGTGTGCCATTTAATTATCTGACCATATTTTGAGGAATGATAGTACCCATAAATATGAACAACTTTTCCCAAGAAATATATGGTCGCAAACGAAAAAAAAATGGGTCTCCCATAGTAATTTGTAATTTTTTTTTCATTTGCGACCATATATTTCTTGGGAAAAGTTGTTCATATTTATGGGTACTATCATTCCTCAAAATATGGTCAGATAATTAAATGGCACACTATACACAGACTAAAGCAGTCTTTTATTCATCTGAGGACTTCATCGCAATATCTATTTTGAAGTTTGAAAATTAACGATGAACTGAAGAAGATTTTTTACCTTTTCTCCCACTTTTTAAATAATTTGTCGTACAAAAAGACTCTGCTTCTCTTCTCTCTTCTCTCATAAGAGGTTTTCGATTTTATTTTCAGAATTGTTAAAAACTGGAACTTTGAAGCATAAAAAACTGATATTCAGTTCTGAATATTGCTAGGTACAAAGCTTATACATTTGTGAGAGAGTCATCTATACTGTATAACTATGGCTAGTATTAAATCGCACATCAAAAATACTGATTTGCACTGCAAAAAAGGATCAACAAAAACACTTTTGATGTTTTAAATATTTTATGTGTACTTAAGTTTATGTTTTAAGTATTTTTTGTTGTACTAAAAAGTAGCTTGTAGTTTTCTAGATCTCGTAAACTACGCGTCGTATGAAGACACAAATTGGCATGTTTGTTTATAGCTTATGTTTAACCGATTACCGAAAAATTCGAAAATTTACTACCAATAAATTCGAAATGACTGCCAAAATGGATAAATGTCCACCAAGTTGTGTTTGGATAAATGATCACCGAACTTCTTTTTATGTTTTGTGTACTTAAATTTATGTTTTAAGTATTTTTTGCTCTTCGGGGGCAACTCGGCCCTCACACCGCTCAGCCCGCGGGCTCAGTTGACCAATACTGTTTATATTGGGGGCGACTCGGGCGACTAGGTCAACTCAGCCCGCCGCGGGCTCAATTAACCACTGTCTTTCGTTAGATGGAACTCAGCCCGCGGGCTCAATCGATCACAGTCTATCGCCATAGGATCGACTCAGCCCATTTTGTTTTAAGCTAAAGGTTTTATCTCAGAAGAGGTTTTATTTATTTTTTTCATCTGATTAATATTGTCTTTAGAACAATACACTGACTTGACGTTGTCACCGTCCATGTCCCGTCCGTCCCGTCTTTGACATGACATTGAATTCTTGTTCATCTTTTATAATCAAATGAGTAATTTAACATTTAAATCAATTTTGAACAGCGAAAATGACATCGATGTTAATGACAGAATTAATGAAATATTAATGGATCTAGAAAACATTAAAAAAAGTTTAGCGTTATGTATCGAACATTTAAGATTCTAGATTCATATGTAACGTGTTGTTCGTTGACTAATACACGAACTCACGAAGAAAGAGTTATTATTTTATTTGAATTAAGATTAATTATTTTTGTTAAGTTTGTCAGATTTATTAAATAATACATATCCAATACCATAGTTTTCCTGTAATGAAGTAGAAAATTCCAAGCCCCTTCTCACTGCCTTCCAGTACTTTCCTGAACATATTTCGCTTTAATGGTACATGAGTCGGCCAAATTCAATCGGGCTGAGTAGATCATACAGCGTTAAACTGTTGTCGACTGAGCCCGCGGGCTGAGTAGAACCCTTGGAAAATTAATGGGCCGAGAAACCACCGAAAAAATAAAAGTGGTCAAATGAGCCCGCGGGTTGAATGGTGTGAGGGCCGATTTGCCCCCGAAGGGATTTTTTGCTGTACTTACATGATCAACCTAACACGAAGGATAAAGCTTCGCTCACCCCCTTTACCCTTCACCTAAGCTACCGCAGCATTTTGCCCTGATATTTGCTGTGCAAATCAGTATTACTGATCTGCAGTTTAATATTTCCCTACAACTATATATCAGCTAATTAAATGTCAACAATTTTTCAAATAATCCTCTACCTTGGCGGGGCATTTAAAGCCAAAGTCAAAGTCAAACTCAAAATTTCTTTATTACTGTAGATATTTACATATATCTAGCAAACGTCATTTTTTGACTCGTCTTTACATAAAACCACCGTGGGAGAAGGAGAGCGAAGAATCTGCCACTCTTTTAAAAATTGGTTGTGTTTAACTAATACAAATATTACAATAGTAATTATTATAAATAATAAGCAGAAATAAATTATTACAAAATTATTGACAGCGAGTTTTGTGTTGAGCTAGATTAGGCTAGCCTTTAGAAGACCGTGGTTTCAGATGCTTATGCTGATTTTTTCTATGCATAATTAGTGTATTAAGACTAAGACGATTGCAAAATACGCGAACCGTCGGAAATTATTAGTTTTCGAGTTATTTTTTTATTTAATAAGGGTGTGGGAGTATTAGGGTGGGGAAACGACAGATTTGTCCCATTTTTTGACGTCAGATGTAGATAAAATTTATTGACCTCGAGGTCATCGACCTTGACCTTGAACTATAATTTTCGCTCATTTACCCTAGAAAAATCAAGTGACATTGGTCAACATTCATTGTCCTCGAGGTCACCGACCATGAAACATAAGGTCATTGACCTTGATCTTGAACTTTATAGATCTATTTGCAGAAAATTATCTCATATAGTACTAAGGCTAAAAATCTAGGAGTTTTCTTCGATAACCAATTTTCCTGGTCAGCGCATGTCAGCGAGGTCAGTAGGCGAGTCTTTGCCACTTTTCACTCCCTCAAACGACTACAATACTTCCTGCCTCGTCAGACAAAAATAACGCTTGCCCAGTCTCTTCTCCTTCCCCTGATCGATTACGCTGACGTATGCTGGGTGAGCGCGAATGAAGAGCAACTGAACAAACTCGAGCGACTTCAAAACCTCGGGATTCGGTTTGTCTTCGGCCTGCGCAAGTATGACCACGTCTCGGAGTATCGCAGGGAGTTAAAGTGGCTCCCTATCCGTCTTCGTCGGGATTCTCATATCCTCATCTGCCTCTATAACATCTTATTTAATCCTCGCTATCCTGTCTTCTTACGAGATCGTTTTGAATTTTTGTCCTCGGATAGGCCTCGGAGATCTCACGCTCGATCACTGCTTATAACTCCGCAACACAATACAGCCGCATATGAACATGGGTTCAGACTACGAGCTATCAGGCTCTGGAACAAACTTCCTAGCG
The DNA here is from genome assembly GCA_949825045.1 of Argyresthia goedartella. Lineage (NCBI taxonomy): Eukaryota > Metazoa > Arthropoda > Insecta > Lepidoptera > Argyresthiidae > Argyresthia > Argyresthia goedartella. Next base: position 23,735,048 of record OX463834.1, read on the forward strand.
CCATCAGAGACAGCCCGTCACTTTCTGTTTTTAAAACTCGCTTAAAAGAACACTATCTTTTTCTTCCGTAATAGATTTATGTAGGTTTATTGCTTTGATATATATGTAGTATAATTTTGTCTATTTGTATTGATATTATGTATTTATGTACATATTAGTAATTAGTTTATTATTTTAATATTTTTAACGTTGTGCACATAGGTCTACCTGTTATTTCATGTATTCTGTCCATATTAGGTTTGCTGGAAGAAATCTCTTTTTAGAGATAAGCTCGCCTTTGTACACCTAGTTTCCATTTTGTTGTATCTGTATCTTCTGTTTTTGTGCAATAAAGTATAAAGAGTAAAATTGGCAACTTTGCAGTGTCGTTAACTAATTAACTCCGACGGTTGAAAATTTGTATAAATTACTATTATTCTAAGGTACCTAGCTGTTAGAAACACCGCGGCTCTTTGGAAGGAGGAAATATAACCGTGGCAGACAAGTAGAAGGCCTTTGAGTGCTGGTAATGATCGATGAAACAACAAATGAACTCAGCTTAAAAGTGTGTCCCGATAATGGTGAGGTTTACAGAGGTATTATTAAAAAACATTTGTAACCAGGCACAACAATCTATACAGATTACTGGAGCGCGTATGATGCCCTGCCGACCCACCGCTACTCAGAGGAAATTAAACCATTCTGAAGAATTTGTGGCAGAAGACGGGACACACACACAGCGCATCGAAAGCCAATGAAAGCGGTTCAATAAAGTTAACTACAGAGGAGACTTTGAGGTTTAGCTAATAGACCACCAATGGCGGCACCATTGCAGAAAAAATCACATTGTTCCTTTTATAAATTTTATTAGGGCTATAAAGCAGGTTTATAATAGGTCACTTTATGTTTGATTCCTAAAGAAAGGTTTGTTAGGTCACAACGTTGAGAACCAACGGGAGCCGAGCCAAGCGGAGCGGAGCAAGGCGACGCCATCTAGTTTCACAGAACCGAATTGGTGGCTATAGGTCACTTCTGTTTGAATACTAAAGATAGGTTTGTTAGGTCACAACATTGAGAACCACCGGGAGCCGAGCGAAACGGAGCGGAGTGAGGCAACCCCATGTAGTTTTACATACCCAAATTGGATGCTGTAGGTAACTTTCTAACTGAAAACTGAGTATTTTCTGAAAAACTGCACTAGATAAATTTGAAGGTAAATGACCTCGAGGTCAATGAACATTATGTAAACTACAAAATTGACAAATTTCTGCAAATAAATCTATAAAGTTCAAGGTCAAGGTGGTCACTTGATTTTTCTGGGGAAAAAGAGCGAAAATTCAAGTTCAAGATCAAGGTCGATGACCTCGAGGTCAATAAACTTTCTCTACATCTGACGTCAAAAAATCGGACAAATCTGTCGTTTCCCCATCCTAATATTCCCAAATCCCCACGTGTCCCGAATGCTTGAAATGGCGATAAAAAAAATATAACTCGAAAACTAATAATTTCCGACGGTTCGCGTATTTTGCAATCGTCTTAGAATACACTAATTATGGCTAGAAAAAATCAGCATAAGCATCTGAAACCGCGGTCTTTCTAAAGTCCTTCCCTAGATTATCCCATACAGTCCCGTCTTTTAAGTAATATTGAACATTGTAATATCCCTTTCTAGACAAAGTCGCTTTTACATGGATTTTAAATTGCTCAAATGGCATTTTCAAAATCTCCAGAGGTATCTTATTGTACTGATCCTTGAATTCATTGATAACTTTCGCGAGTCTACACCGGGGCGCAACTAGTCTGTGATTATTTCTTAGGTTAACATTACCGCTGAATTTGGAAAATGTTGTTAGTTTCTTGCATACATAGTTGGTACGTTAATTTCTTTAAAAAGTTCTCTTAGAGAGTATGTGCATTTTAAATTATAAATTGCTCGAATAGCTCTTTTCTGTCATATATAAATAGTACCGCATTATGAACAACAGTAGTCAAAATGGCATAAAGTCTCACCTTGGCCAGTATCTGTCTCCTGATCCGCCCCAGGCCGGGCCGGGGCGAGTCCGGCGCCCGCGCAGCGCCGCACAGCGCCAGCGCCGCACATACGCACAACCACACGCGCATATGCTACCCGCCCCGCCGCCGCGCCCCGCCCCGCCACTCTGAGCGACGCCTGCAAACATAAAACGAACAATTTCAAAAATAATTGCCTCCATTTTTTTTGTTGAAAAGTGTAGCCATATTGATCAAAGATATTGCAGAAATGTAGCCTATATCTCATCTGAGAAATGAAAACGTATCGATATACACCTACTTCATCAAAATCGGTTCAGTAATTTAGGGAGATAAATATGTTGCAACAAACTGCTTACAATATAATCCTCAACTAACGACCTATGCGGCGTTGCGGTTTGAGCATCTGCCTACAAAGGTCCCGGCGGGCTTATTACCTATTATTCAGCAATCAGCAGCTATTGCGCAGCGATCGCGCATTCATCGCGCGGTCGCTTGCAATGTGTCACCAAATTAGTATTATCTAAAGTGATCGCTCACTAATTGTTTGCTTTCTGCCAGTGTTGCCACCAGGGCAATCTAGTTTGTGGCTACATTAAAAAAAGTAAGCAGTTTTGTAAAAAACAAACATTTTCGAAATGTGGCTAATCTTTGTAGAATTTCATATTCTATGACTATTGATAATATAATATTATTATCATTAACAATGATATCAATGATATGATTATTATTTTTTGGCTAAAACCGTTGAAAATCCTCTAGATCTAGCCACAAAGTGGCTAAAACGGCAACAACATGCAAAAACAATGCTCTTTTTAGTTTTGCGATTGCTCGCTAGAGGCAGCACCGTTGACCGCTGGCTACACTCCGCTATTGTCACTTTTGACAGCAGAAATTGCGCAATTTTTGTCGATTTCTTACTGTTTGCAAGATACGTAATAACCCCGGGTTTGAATGCCGGCTAGGGAGGTACAAAATAAAATGCCCCTGCTCTTGCTCGACTCAGGGTATCCTAGTGTGGGGCCAGAAGCAACACTGGTGGCATGCTACGGCATGTTTTCGTAGCGGTCTGCTACGCGCCGCCGCAGTTACGAATTTCGTAACGCAGTCCTGGCAAAAGCTGGCAACGCTGCAATGCTAAGCTCACCACTGATTTTTTCGAGCGTAAGCGAAATATAGCGCCATGCTTTTTCCCATAAGGGTTGCCAGAGGCACAATAGGGCCCACAAATAGCTAATTGTTATTCTATTTTGCGTAGTATTCTGTAATTAATTGGAAAAATATTACTCCATTTAAATGAAGTCGTAATAGAGTACGATATTACTAAACCAATGACATAAACGCCTCAATAGTATAGATAAGCGAGCAAAACATTCAATCAAACTGATCCTCAGAAAACTAGGTCACAGCTTTTATATTGCTTTTTCACTACAGCTTTTTTCGCTCACGAAAGCTCGCGCTGACTTCAGGGTGTATATGCTTTTTAGGTTCGGGTGCACAACCAAAAACGCAAAGTTTAACAGAAACTCAAAGACATGCAGTTAGTTACCTCCAATATCAGAATTGAGGATTTCACTTAATAATTACTACAATTATCATTCTGTCTCTGCATATGTCACATAACATAACAGAACTTATCGATTCTTGAGTATTAACATAGTGCTTTTTTTAAATCAGAAACCGCAGTTAACATAACAATTTCTCGTTTGGGCATATATATATTTTTTAAGAATATTTACGTTCAGATTTTTTTACACATTTACATATAGACACATTGCTTCTGGCCCCACAATAAAATACCCTGTATAGAGGGAACCAGAAACAGCGACGTCACACACATATAAACATCCCAGGCCTGGGGTTTTTTTTTCTTTACCCCCAGCCGAGGATCGAAGCCGGGACCTCTCGGATGGTAGACAGAGGCTCAAGCGCTGTGCCACATAGGTCATCAAAATATGTCGTAATGATAGATAGCGTTTGAAGGCTAACTTAGAGTTCACTTCAGCTTATTTTAGTTAGAAAAATAGGAATTAAAAATGATAAAAAAGGCTGATAGTCCATTTATCAAGGGCTAACAGAACAACATGACTTAATATAATTTTTAACGATTAAATAAATACATAATAAAAAGTAAATACATTCGAATGCGGTGCGTTGTCAGGGTTCCGTACCCGAAGGGTGTCAAACTGGACCCTGTTACTAAGCCTCCGCTGTCCGTCCGTCCGTCCGTTTGTCACCAGGCTGTATCTCATGAACCGTGATAGTTAGACAAATGAAATTTTCACAGATGATGTATTTCTGTTGCCGCTATAAGAACAAATACTAAAGAACAGAATAAAATAAGAATTTAAAATTTAATTCTTTCAATACTACATACAAAATTATGAATGCAAAAATGCTGGTTACGTACATGGAGTGATATTGTTTTGGAAAATCCAAACTATTCACTCCACACCATCCCTATCATTGTACGGTGCTACGGAGCCCTTCGTGGGCGAGTGAGACTCGCACTTGACCGTTTATTTTAAAAGACTTAGTGATATTTTCGGGAGACTTTTATATCGAGCAAAAGTAATTAAATTACGTTTAGACATTAATGAATGCTAGCTGACACTCGTGGTTAACAAGCTAGAAAAGAAACCAACAGCATTTATAAATATAATTTTGCGTACCTTTGGATTGACAAAATGGTGTTTTGGCCCAAAGTGGCACCATTTGAGCGGCACAATTCGGTCAATGGCTTTAACTGCTTTCTAGTCGAATACACAAACTTCTGATTAAGTAAAGTGCAGCTTAAATGTTGAGAGGCACAAGGCTTAAAATGGAGTAAGGTCGAGCCATGCTCTTATTGATTAGACCTCATTTAATAATATCGGAAACTCACTATGAGAGTCAGACAATCTGAGATGGCAGTTGTTACATAATCTGTACTTTACCTAGGTACTCCATATACCTTACATACCTTGTATATTAGTGACTCATGTACTCTACTAGCATACCTTAGACGTAAGCTCACCATTATCTACAATTGTTACTCATGCACCCCATTATCAGACCCTTAGACATCGCTTTGGTATTTTTGGCATAGTCATCCCTTACAGTCATCCCTTACTCATGTTTTGCGATAACCAGAAATGTACCCTATATAAATAAGACCCTACCAACAGATGATTCATTACAATTCCAAACTCCGAACTAGCAAGAACTCTGTAATAGATACATAAGTCTTTTTCGAAATAAAGATAGTTTTTAAAAAGCAAGTTTCAAGAACCACCACATAACACAGTTCCATTACGACTGTAAACTTAAGATAGCCAAGTGGCTGTCCGGCTTGACGTATGAAGAAACGGAGGCACTGTTGAAGGTTGATGAGTGACGTGTTGTTTTAAATGGGTTCATGATACTTTACACTCTCATGCACACACACACATACACACACACATACATACATACATATAGACACCCTCATAAACAAACCAATACCCAAACATACTCACATAACACACACACACCCTAACACAATGCTTATAGAGGTAAGTTACTATGCATGCCCCTATAAGCATGTTTAAATTGATTTAAAAAATATTTGTTTTCTTTTTTCTTAATTCGTGTATATTTCATTAACTAAAATATACTAGTTCACCAGTGGTCACCTAAAATGATATATAGGGTTGAGACCTACTTAACCTAAATCTACAGGGCTTTAGCCCTTTTTTGCACTCTTTATTTGAAATTTGTATCAACTTTTTGGTAAATAAAGATTTTTTATTATTATTATTATTATTATTATTATTATATATGGGTGTATACACCGGGTGTCTAGACTTGGCCAACTTTTAAAACTTTAGAAGATTTTACTCTCAGAAAAGAAACGGTGATATCGTAGGAAAGTGAGGGACATAGTTATATATGTCACCGTAAGATAGTCACAACCGTTAGTTGATAAACTAACGCGTTAGTTTGTAAACTATCGACAAATTGTAAACCAGACTGATAGTGTTTATAATTTACTCTTCTTTTGTTCTTACATGCTTCTTCGCTGCGCTCGCCCCCTCTAGTCTTCATCTAAGCTACCACAGTGTTTGCCCTGGTATTTCCTTTGCAATTCAAGTTTAGATCAGTTCACAATTTCAATTTCAGTAATCAGTACGGAACAGTTTACAATTCATCGACAGTTTGTAAACTACGAGATAAAAAAAAGTTATGCATGGTTTAACTTATTCAGTGTTTTGTCCTTTTCATACGTCGAGTAAATGTCAAATGTCAAAGCAAGACAAAACACTGTATACTGTATAAAATTTACTTAACTTCTCTTATTAGTAAGGCCCTAACGGTTTTGACTATCTTACGGTGAAATATACATCGCATAGTCTCTTAATTTCCTTCGATCTCACAATTGCTTTTCGGTGAGTAAAAAGACGCCGGGAGTATACGCCTGGATGACGGCGCGCACGTTACAAGTATAGACGCCGGGAGTATGCGCCTGGATGACGGCGCGCACGGAACAAGTATAGACGCCGGGAGTATGCGCCTGGATGACGGCGCGCACGGTACAAGTATAGACGCCGGGAGTATGCGCCTGGATGACGGCGCGCACGGTACAAGTATAGACGCCGGGAGTACACGCCTGGATGACGGCGCGCACGGTACAAGTATAGACGCCGGGAGTATGCGCCTGGATGACGGCGCGCACGGTACAAGTATAGACGCCGGGAGTATACGCCTGTATGACGGCGCGCACGGTACAAGTATAGACGCCGGGAGTATGCGCCTGGATGACGGCGCGCACGGTACAAGTATAGACGCCGGGAGTATACGCCTGGATGACGGCGCGCACGGTACAAGTATAGACGCCGGGAGTATGCGCCTGGATGACGGCGCGCACGGTACTGATTGGACTGTAGCAATTAAAAAGTTTCTTTTTGCGCATAAAAATGCAGTTAAGCAAAGGGGGCTTCCCCGGCTCAGGTTTTATTTGAGTTTTATTGGTAATTTGCGAGGGAGGAAAACATCGTGAGGAAACCAGTCGAGGAAGGATGTATGATTTTTGAAGAAATTGACATGCTAACAGTAGCTAGTCAATTTATTTTCGAAAATATAATGTATGTACGCAAGAACCTTACAATATTTTCCAAACTTAGCGATAGCTGTAATGTTAACCTAAGAAATAATCACAGACTATGTGCGCCCCGGTTTAGACTCGCGAAGGTTAGCAATTCTTTCAAGGGTCAGTGCATTCTCTACTACAATAGGATACCTCTGGAGATTTTGAAATTGCCATTTGAGCAATTTAAAAAGCATGTTAAAGCGACTTTGTCGAAAAAGGGGTATCAAGATTACTTAAATGACAGGACTGTAAGGGGGTTAATCTGGCTCAACACAGACCTTGCTGTTAATAGTTTTGTAATTATTTATTCCTTCTTATTAATCATAACAATTAAATTTGTCATATTTGTGTTAGTTAAGCACAACCTATTTTTAAAAGAGATCTAAAAATCAATCTGTGGGAGTTTCTACGCCCTTCTTCTCCCACAGTGGTCCAATGTAGAGAAGAGGCAAAAAATGACGTTTGCTAAGTATATGTAAATATCTACAGTAATAAAGTACTTTGACTTTGACTTTGATCAATCAGAACGCGGTGCTTTCGCACGAGATGTCATTTAAAGCGACATTGAAAGGGATTGGGATATTCTAGCTTAAGTTGTCAGGTTTCATTAATAAGTATACCTGCAATATTTTGCGAAATCCCCGCTACCCCATTTGTTCGAGAAAATTATGAGTTTCTTTTCCCCAGGGATAGCAATTGGAGATCCCACACGGTGTAAGTATCTCCTTCCGACTACTCGGCATAGCACTGCCTCTAACGAACACTCGTTTAACTTAAGGGCAATCTGACTGTGGAACGCACTTCCCTGCGCTATTAGAGATTGTCCCTCAATTTTCACTTTTAATAATAATATATATAAGAAGTTTTATGTATTATGTATATTGCATGATATCTATTGTACTTTATATAGTTGAGGTGTGTATTTTATTTATTTTATATTTTGAAAGTAATTTTCGTATGAATGTATGCAGTTTTATTGCGGACTGTCCTGTTTCATAAACTCTCCTGTCTTGCCTAGGTTTACTGGAAGAAATCTCTCTGTTGAGATAAGCCCACCTTTGCTTATAACATTTTTTGTAACTGTCTATAACTTTTATACTAGTGGCCCTGTGGGCAGTAGACCTCGCTAACAAGGGGGACTGTAGACCAATTTATAGGTAAGTATTTTAGATTCAATCAAAATCAAGTAGTAAAGTAGCCGCACCAATAACCTTGTAAACAACATTTTGCGATTTAAAATCTATTGACTTTTCACGAAAACAGTTATAGTCTATTTCACTCACTCTCATGGTCTGTATAGATCCTCTTTAATAATCGAGATCGAGAAAGATATTTCTTGGATTTTTAAAAAGAGGCAGCCGAAAGGTGTTGTATATTTTTTGAAACCGGCTCATGAAGCCCTTTAATTTGATACCCCACACGATAGGTTTTAGACGAAAAAAAAAACAAATCTCATACAAAAAAATATGATGTCACAACTCCCCCTTCCGAGGAGAAAATCAGGAAAAGCTCTCGACAAAAAAGCTCTGGTCTCATTCATTCACAAAAATTTTATTTATATTTGGGAAAAGTGTCAGCTGTTAACAAATATTACGAATCTTATCATGAAAATGGATGACTTTTGCAGCAACTCATTTTGCAGATTTAATTTTAGATATCAAACTGATAATTAAAAGAAAATGTAATATGCAGACGTGAAACTTTGAAGTTAACATTTGATCATTAAAAAAATAAAGGATTTTTGTTGAATTACACGAATTATGAACTCCTGAATCTGTCAGAAAATTTCGCCTCTTTCATAGAAAAGCGCCCAATATTAACATTATTTTTTGAACACCTAAATAAATTTATACCAATCCAGTGGCAGGGTAGTGGCAAAATCTTGAGACACAGTCGAGTTTCACATTAATTTATTACATTTTAAAATATATAATTTTTGTTTTTGGAGCATGTAACTCTTTTAAATTATTTACTGGTGGCTCTGTCAGATGTAAACCACATGAGCGGCACAGGAAATTGCTTTTTCACGCCACTGCTCGGAAATATGGCCAAAGATGGATTGAAATGAGAGTAGAAAGTAATTCTTAGTAGTACAATTCAAAAACAGTCAAACAATGTAGATTTGCAAAGTAAAATGTAGTGTTTAGCGGCCTTTTTTTACTTTCTACTCTCCTATTGGTCGATTATTCAACCAGCAATACCTACACCGTCAAAATGTTAAAATTATGATAATATCCTACCTTTCTCATCGGAACTAGTTTTGCTGAAAGAAATATCTTATTAATTAATAATATCTTATTAGAGATAAGCTCACCTTTGTATACCTTTGTATAGACACAAAATACTGATATAAATGTTCCGGGAAAAAACATTTCCTTGTGATTCCACAACTGCCCTACTGCGAATATCAATATTAATTTTAATTAAACTGTGTATTATACTGTGTACTCAACCTGTTTTATTTCCTTACATTAGGTGTGAAAATCACATAGTAAATGCCTCGGTAGAAAGTGCAATAGATGGACTCGCATCTTCGCGGGCCTCACCTGCGGCTCGGCCCGCGAACTAACTCGTCCATCTATTGCTTACTTTCTATACCTGGGCAACAATGTACTATTCTTTTTCATTATTTTCCACCCCCCACATTCCGCTGAAGTTTAACGGATGATCAATTGGAATTATTGTAAAAACAAATTATTCGACTGCACCTTCTACCAATACCACATATAAAGTTATGGTTACGTATATGGAGTATGAAAGTAGTCCGAATCAGCGCCGCGTCATTTTAAAAAAATATAAAAACTGAATCGGCAAACCATTTCCATATAATTATTGAACCTGCTCACACATTTTCACGAGAATCGGCTGAGAAATGCGATCTTTAGAGGAGAACAACCGGAAATCCGGTTCACAAAAGCATTTTTGCCCACACAAAAATAAACAAACAAAACAAACATTTACACACAGGCACAAACATTGCTTCTGGCCCCACACTAAGATACCCTGTGTCGTGGGAACCAGAAACAGCGGCGTCACACACATATAAACAGCCAAGACCTGGGGTCTTTTTTTTTCTACCCCCAGCCGGGGATTGAACCCGGGACCTCTCACATGGTAGGCAGAGCCACAACCACTGCTCCACAGAGGCCGTAAGGAATATCTACTCCTAGAAGACAGCAAGACATGTAGGTTGTAGGAAATGGAGGTCTTAGCCTCTGCCTAAACCACTCATAGGAAAAAGGTAAATGAAAATCGAATCCAATCCTTTCACTCACATAAAATGTCGAAATCACCACGAAAATTGCGTTAAATATTGAACAATTTGAACGGGAAGGTACTAAATATAGAACACCTATTTAAGAAAGTTTTCGAGGAGCCTCCAGTGCTGTCTCTCAAATAGCACTGAGTGGAATACGTCAACTCCTTCTATTATATAGCAAGGTGTACATAAACCCTGAAGATATTATGAACGTAGCGGCGCTATTATTTTAAGTACTTTTCTTTGTATTTTAAAATGGACTGACCTATCAGTCTATTTAAAAATACTAACAAAAGTGAGAGACAGAGAGAAAAGAGAGAGATACAAGCCATCCCTAGATGGCTCGTATCTCTCTCTTCTCTAAACTTATACACGTTTAACAGTAAATAATCTCCGTTATTTTTAAAACTCGTTTTAAAAGTTACAAGAGATACTAGGGCGCTGTATAGAGTTGTCAAATGTTGATGAAAAAAATTGTGAGGATTCCTTCAACTTCCATAGCTGTGACGATGGGGAAGCCCCCTCACACGCAAAATAGAGTGTTGAATAGTTATTCAGTTATCCAGTTGGTTAGTTATCCAGTTGGATAACGTGGTTTCATTAATAATTGTGTAGTTATTTTGTTTTTTTTTCCAGAGGCCCTTTGGACTACTCTACTAGTCTTGAGGTATGCCAGCGAAATATGAAACGCAGTATCCTCGTGGTCCGTGTGTTGGACCGAGTCCGGAAAATCGAGTTGCCCTCCAAAACTAAAATAAAAGACGCAGCGGATAAAGCGGCGGAATTGAAGTGGGACTGGGCCGGCCACGACGATGAGCCAAAATATGGGCGCAACAGTGCCATCCTATGAGCCAAAATATGGGCGCAACAGTGCCATCCTATGAGCAAAATATGGGCGCAACAGTGCCATCCTATGAGCCAAAATATGGGCGCAACAGTGCCATCCTATGAGCCAAAATATGGGCGCAACAGTGCCATCCTATGAGCCAAAATATGGGCGCAACAGTGCCATCCTATGAGCCAAAATATGGGCGCAACAGTGCCATCCTATAAGCCAAAATATGGGCGCAACAGTGCCATCCTATGAGCCAAAATATGGGCGCAACAGTGCCATCCTATGAGCCAAAATATGGGCGCAACAGTGCCATCGTATGAGCCAAAATATGGGCGCAACAGTGCCATCCTATGAGCCAAAATATGGGCGCAACAGTGCCATCCTATGAGCCAAAATATGGGCGCAACAGTGCCATCCTATAAGCCAAAATATGGGCGCAACAGTGCCATCCTATGAGCCAAAATATGGGCGCAACAGTGCCATCCTATGAGCCAAAATATGGGCGCAACAGTGCCATCCTATGAGCCAAAATATGGGCGCAACAGTGCCATCCTATGAGCCAAAATATGGGCGCAACAGTGCCATCCTATGAGCCAAAATATGGGCGCAACAGTGCCATCCTATGAGCCAAAATATGGGCGCAACAGTGCCATCCTATGAGCCAAAATATGGGCGCAACAGTGCCATCCTATGAGCCAAAATATGGGCGCAACAGTGCCATCCTATGAGCCAAAATATGGGCGCAACAGTGCCATCCTATGAGCCAAAATATGGGCGCAACAGTGCCATCCTATGAGCCAAAATATGGGCGCAACAGTGCCATCCTATGCGAGATTCAGCCATGAATCACCACTTGAAGGAGAAATGTCCTTTTTCAAACTCAAACCATAATCAGTTATGTACTCATTAGTTTAGTTGATCATATTTTTTCACATGTATATGAGACTTAAGTAAGTGTTTGACTTGTAACAGTGCATTATTTTGCCTACTTGCAAGACATTATTTGAGTTTTGAGTTTTTCAATGACGTGAAGATACATGATATGTTTCATATCGAAACATTAGGAATATAAGGATTTTTTGGCGTGTGTGGCAGCTCCATAGAGATTACTTCCATCTCAGAAACCCAGACAGGAAGCAAACACATTTTTATTGTTAAAGGCGGTGATAGACTTTGCGAACAAAATGTTTAGTAAGATTTTCTGTTGTAGTTATTCCCTAAATTACGAATTTAAAATGGTTCCCTCATATCTCCCTGCCTGCGGCGATGAATTAACCCCTGTCTCGCAAGGTGTGTTAATTATTTAATCAGTAAAAATAATAAATTAAATTACTACTAAACGTGAAACCAAGTACCTAGGGTATTTTTTTAAATAATGTAAACAAAAATAAAAGGACCCGATCAAATTTTTTCGTTTACCCTAAAATTGGTGAGTTCGTTTTTTTACGTTTTAACTAGGTTAAACTCGGTTTTACTATGGTCAGAAAGCTTCTTTATAGTCCTAGACAAGTGGGAACATTCCTAGAATACTGGAAATAGGCGTATATGTCGTAGGCGTTTCGAAATGAGAAAACCTAGATTCTTCATAGATCGCAAATACAAGAATTGCAATATATATTATTGAAATACACAGAATTCCTGCCTTTGATCGTTGAAGAAAGAGAAAAAATACCTTAGTTTTAATTTCAAAAACTGGTTTAACATGGGCGCAAATAAGTGAATCTGCCATCTCTTGTGGGAAAAACCGTAGAAGCACAGATACTGTAATATTATTAACATAAATATTTACATAGAGCTACATACATTGCTTCTGGCCCCACACTAGGATACCCTGTGTCGTGGGAACCAGAAACAGCGACGTCACAGCTATAATCATCCAAAACCTGGGGTTTTATCTTTCCTGTATCCCCAGCCGAGGATCGAACCCGGGACTTCTTGCCTGGTAGGCGGAGCCACGACCGCATCGTCGCAGAGGTGATCTTAACCAGTCAATATTAACCAGTGACACCTGACTATGACAGACTGAAGATAGACCACCAGACCAGACTCACCAATCACCAACTATGTCAACGGCGGAGTAATCAGAGATAATAATAATAATAACAATAAGCCGACAACCCAGCAACCACTACTGGCAAGAAAAGCACGAGATCAAAATGGACTCTTGAAATGAATAGATCCATATGGCGTGCATATCTCATCGCAACCTCATTAGAAACTGATACAAACTCATACCTTCAATACATATACGACGACTTCACATCAAAATTTTAAACACTTGCAGAATCGTCCGCAAATTCATGGGAAATTCATCTTAATCATTCATTCCTCACTATGCACTTGGCTTAGGCCCGTGCCGTAAAACAACCTCCTATGAATTGGAGAGAAAAAGAAAGAAATAATAATAATAACAATAATAATCATAATAATGTATTCAGGTATAAGACATGTAGGTACATAGTTAAATGGGTCCCTGTCTCCTAAACTAGGTTTATCACCTGTATTTCAGATGCTTTGAAAGCATCTTTAGTTGGAGGTCTATATCGCTCGCTGGTAAAACCAAGTGTAACAAATTGTCACTTCCAAATGTCAGGCAAGTTGAGACCAGTTTAGTGTTAGACAACAGCACGTTAGAATTAGTAAATGATACGAAGTTTCTTGGAATAACCATTGATAGCAAATTGCAGTGGGGACCCCACATAGATAAATTGGCTGGTAAATTAAGTTCTGCGGCTTACGCTGTTAGGAACATCAGACAAAGCACGGATGTGGCTACATCTAGGCTAGTATATTTTAGTTACTTTCATAGTGTGATGTCCTATGGTATCTTGTTGTGGGGGAAAGCAGCGGATATTCAAACTATTTTTATTTTATAGGTAGTCAATTTATTTTCGCGACTTCATGCTTCGCGTTAAAGCGTTAAAGCGACTTTGTTGAAAAAGGGATATTACAATGTTCAAGATTACTTAAATGACAGGACTATGGGGTTAATCTGGCTCAACACAGACCTTGCTGTTAATAATTTTGTAATTATTTATTCCTGCTTATTAATCATAACAATTATTTTTTTCATATTTGTATTAGTTAAGCACAACCTATTTTTAAATCTAATGAGATCTAAAAATCAATCTGTGGGAGTTTCTTCGCCCTTCTTCTCCCACAGTGGTCCAATGTAGAGAAGAGGCAAAAAATGACGTTTGCTAAGTATATCTACAGCAATAAAGTACTTTGACTTTGACTTTTTGACTTGGTGCAGCAACACCACAATATTGCAAATAACACGAGATGGCCTAAGGAGGTACAATTTAAAGAGACCAACAACAACCGATTTTTCTTGGACACGGCGGCCGTGGCCAGAGGTATTCATACATCGGAGACGGTCGTGCGGATAGCAACATCTGGCCGAGACGTGCACTGGATGGGGTCCGTTCTATGTGGCATTCGTTTCGGACGCTTCCGTGTTTCGGATGCCACGGTAAGCTGTAGGTCCCAGCTACTATCGCTACTCGGTAGAAGTTGTCGTGAAGATGTGTCAGAGGCCCCAATAGGGCAGATTGATAACTTCTGACAGGCGGGTTGGCCATAAGCCAGAAACCCCTCCAACAACCCGCACTGAGCCAGTCACTGAGTCTGTCAAAGTCTTAAGGATGTTCAAATCACATACATAGTATGCCGACATAATCTGGCATACCCGACATTGTGACGCCTTAAACAAAATAAAGTGACTCTAGCCATAAATTATAAAGACGAGTTTGTGCAACTATGTTCGCTAAGGCATCGGGCTATTACATCTTGGGTAAAATATACGTAGCCCCATCCGTAGTTTAGTGGTTACACGCTCAACTGTCACGCAGGAGATGCGGGTTCAAAGCTCGGGTGGAACCACGTGTCAATTTCACACGTAACCTATAAGTACGTTATACGGCAATGGATACGGGTTTCAGGATGGGAGGAGAAAAGGAGCGTGGAAAAGAAGAGGCCTATTTACTATACAGCGTGATAATTAATTATCTGACAATATTTTAGGGCATGACAGTACCCAACATTAAGAAGAACTTTATACAATAAATATGTGGTCGCAAATTGATGTGTTCGAGGTTGCTCTGACTGAATTCACAAGAATGCACTATTTTTTATGTTATAAAGATGTAAAAACTTAATTAAATTAGATGAAATAATCCTACCGCATCAGGTTAAGTTAAGCCTGTAATGGTAGTTTTAAATGGAAATATAATAGTAGTTTATGTGACTGATACATAATGAAAGGCATTAAAAGTCGAGTGTGGATTTCTGAAACGGGCCGAAGGCGAGTTTCATAATAGTATCACGCGAGAGTTTTAATGCCTAATTATGTCCAGTAACATACACTATGTAACGTACTACCTCTTTGACCATATTGGCTACTGGCGGATTAGCCAGATAAAAAGTACAACTATAGAAATTCGGAAATTCGGGTCTGGAATCTCGTCTGGCAGCTGATTGTTTTTTTTTGACGCAGACATTGTTTGAGCTCTGAAACGTGAGGTTGTATCTTCTGCATCAATAATTTTTAAGTCACGCCTTTAGTAGCGGCGATGGGCTAGTCCCTTTAGTACTGTTATTCCTTTTAGTACTGTAATGGAGCTGAATGTTTAGTTGCTGTAAAGTGCAGTAGTTGATGTGAAACTTCCCTACTATCCCCAATCCATGGGTAAGCATTGGTTCGTAGTTAGTCTTTCTTATTTTCGTGTATTTTATACTCTCTATGTATTTTTCTTTTCTATACAGTGTCTATTGGACTGCGGCACTCTTGGATCCTAATTACCATAGGGCCCTCGTCGGAAGTCTCCGTGTGGGGAGCCGTCGTCTGATAGCTGGGCGCCGTAGCGCTTTTGTATTCCTATCATTCACACTGGTCTCTTTCCAGGGTTCCACGCCGAGGAGTAATATCCTCCTGGCGCTAACCGCAAAATCACTTGTTGACGTCTGGAGAAGTGGACCAGTTGGATTGAGTCTACCAAGGAGCTGAAGTCTACAAATTCCCGGCGAGTCCCTATCCAGCGTTTCAACTATATCACCAATATTCAACTCACGACCCTGTGATTAATAAACGTATCTTGAGCCTGCCAACAATCTCTTTTGGTCAGGTTAGAGTCACACTGTTTCAACTAGTTTATCTACACACATATCATAAGCTCTCTTTGATGTGTTCAGGAACCGCATGTTCGATCTTCATTGTGGCATTGATCATTGCTCTACACTTGTTTAGCTTGTTCAGTAGTGCCAACTTCACAGACAAACTAGGAGGCGGCACGAGGGCGGGCGGCGGCGTTCGAAATTCGTAATTCGAATTGTAGTCATAATGTATTAACATTCAGATAAGTTTTTACCAACTAGTATATCATTGTACTGGTCATGATACGTGTGTGGATAAATTAATAAATGAAAAATGGTGGTGACGTGGTGGAGTATGGCTTAATCTTACTCGTGTCCGGTTAAAGGCCTGTGCCTCTCGGTGGGGACATGAATGGGTTATATTTATGTATTAAATGAAAAGTAATTTCATTCCTCAGTACATTGACCAGATGAGCTGATTACAAGTTACTATGGGAGACAGAAAACATTTTTATTAACACGCTTTTATTACGTTCACCTGTAACTACGGAAGTAACTATGTAAATAAATCTTGCAAGTTAAATTTGACCCACTTCCCGGTTTCCGATTGAGCTAAAATATGGAATAACTATGTAAGTTTGGTGACAATGCAATATTATGATACCAACGAGCTGATCTGATGATGGAGCCGGATGGTGGTCATAAGAACTCTGCAATAAAATAGCGCAATCCTACCAAGTTTGGGTTCTTTAGTATGGTCTCTGTGAGTAGTTGATGGTTTAGTGAGGGTATCGAGCTGATCTGATGATGGGACCTGAAGGTGGATTCTGGAACTCTTCAACGGCTACTAGTAAACCCCTCGAGTTTGGACTTGTTTGATTTGTTTTAACGTGACAAATACAAGAGTATTTTTTTAGTTTCTTAAACTACATATTGTTATTTCATTTGCGAACATATATTTCTTGGGGAAAATTGTCACTATCATTCAGCTAATAAATGACACCCATCAGTGGGTGCATTAGATGAGGGCCTTTAACAGTTATAAAAAACACCATAAGGAAACTTTAATATCTCCATCGCGGTGATGGGAAACCCCCTTGCCACGCAAAAGGAAGTAAAACCTGGCAACTGTGCCACTGTCACCTGTATGGATCAGAAGGGTCCAGTAAACAGACACAAAAACTTGCAACATAACATAGTAACGGCCGATGTGCCCATCCTTAGATAACGTTCCTCTGCCTGTTTATCTGAGGAATTTGGCAGAATTTGTACATGAGACATGACCACCCGAATAGCCGAGTCGGCAGTGACCCTGCCTACGAAGCCGAGGGCCCGGGTACGAGTCCCGGTGGGGGGCAAATATTTGTTTGATGAGAACGGATGTTTGTACCCTAGTCATGGTTGTTTATCTATCTAAGTATAATATTTATCTATATAAGTATGTGTATCGTTGTCTAGTACCCAAGATACAGGGCGCTTAGGCACCAAATGACCATTTTACCAAAATGTCTATGATCAAAAATGTTTACATTACCATATTGACCACTTTCCCGAAAAAGTCCACATTCTCACAATGTTTACATTCCCTTGAAGACTACTTTCCCATAATGACCACTTTTCCAAATAGTCCATCTCACAATGTTTACATTCCCATAAAGACTTCTTTCTCAAAAAGTCGCTAATTTTATTTAGGTACTGGTAGCAAAGAATAAAAGTTCACACGTTAGACAATAAAAACTCCTTGAAAGCGTTTTAATAGATATTTGAAAAGTTGGGATGTGTCAGTTTCACGTCATGTAGGTATCTGCCTGTCATATGGGCAATCGTCGACTGCTGAAGATATTATCAAGTGAAACATGGATTTAATATTTTTAAATAATCAAAAAGGTAAAAGCAGTTTATTGCTCGGAGGGTATAGGTTAAACTTAAGCAAGATAAATAAAGAAACGACTTTGTGGAGATGTGTAAATAGAAAAGATTGTTCGGCGACAGTCACATTAGATCTGACAAAAACGGTTGTTTTGAGACAAAAACCACATACATGTGAAAGCGATTTCATCAAGAATGAAGTATTGATGACAATCGAACAATGTAAAAAAGATGTATGCGTAGATTTTGGACCCATCCAATCAATCTATGAAAAAAAATTCGAGCCCTTGAAGCAAAAAGGAAAACGATACCTAGCCGAGATACCGACTTTCGGATGCATCAAAAACGCCCTCTACCGGGCTCGAAAGAAATTTTTGGGTTCAAGAAGACTATTGTTTGAGAACATCAAAGATGTGGAAGTACCAAACATATATAAACCCTTTTTTGTATGTGAAGATGGTGAAGGAAATGAGAAAATTCTCATTTTTGCAACTGCTTTGTCCAAGAAGACTATAAAATCCAATAAAAAATTGTGTACCTACTTTGGCGACGGCACATTCAGATGTGTACCGAAGCCATTTTACCAGCTCTTCTCAGTACACGCTGATCTGGGCTCTACACAAAGGACAACTTTTGTAGTACCGGTAGCCTACGGATTACTACCAAATAAGAATGAGGCGACATACAGCCGATTTTTTAAGTTACTTCGTGACAAACTCGGATTCAATCCTGCAGTCTATAAATGCGATTACGAGCAGGCTCAGATAAATGGAATCAAAAATGCTTTTCCCGAAACAAAAATCAGTGGTTGTTTTTACCACTTTAACAAGGCTGTGTGGAAAAAGTCCAAAGAGTTAAACGCAACTCTTTCAGAAGCGGGCAGAAAGATCACCAGGCTTTGTGCTCTTTTACCTCTTCTTCCGGCAAGACGAATACCTGAGGCTTGGGCAAGCATCCTTGAAGTATCTCCGGTTATCACCACACTGAACCGATTCCTTAAATATTTCAAGCAGCAGTGGAAACCATTGATAACACCAGGACTTCTGAGCTGTGCCGATGACAGACACAGAACTACCAATCCTCTAGAGGGTTGGCATAGACGGCTAAACGCCAATATAAAGAAAAACCCTAATTTCTTTTACTTTTTGCACAAACTGAGACAAGAAGCAAAGCATGTCGATATCAAAATAACCGACTCTATTTTCAGTACTTTGGCAAAAAATCGAAAAAATTATGATATTGTTTTTGATGAAAAATTGAAGAATTTGCTTTCGGATTTGAATCAAAACAAATTTTCGGCCATGACATTCTTGAAGAAAATTGTTTACTTAAAACTTGGTATGGGAGTAAAGTTTAGCAAATAACAGCAGAATATTAATTCTTTAATTCGACCCTCGTCACATAATATTTATTTTAAGTTGAGAGTTAATTGAGCTGTTTATATGTTAAGATTTAATATAATAGTTTCTAGTTATGTTAGTTAAGCATGTATTGTTATGTTCAGTAAACTTCAGTTTGTTCAATAGATTCATTCTTCAAATATATTTTAAGCTGTACTTTATAAATTGTTTTTCTGATCGTTTAACAGTCTGGGTAAGGGTTCCTTATCTACTAGCAAAAGAACAAAGAAGTAATGTTCTGTTTTTAGGGTTCCGGACCCGAAGGGTGCCAAACGGGACCCTATTACTAAGCCTCCGCTGTCTGTCCGTCTGTCCATCAGCAGGCCCTCGGGGGCGAACCGTAATAAGTAGAGAGTTGGGAAACTATACCCGCGGCCTAAAGAAATGAAATAGGATAAGATATCTTTATGAACAAAGTCTGTAAGAGGAACAGCATGACCATGCAAGTCACAACTGTGTTTTTAACCCCCGCCCAACGTAAAGGGGTGTTATGATTTTGACGCGTGTGTCACTCTGTGTATCTGTGTGTGTGTCTGTCTCTCAGCTCGCGGAGCGTAAACGGGGTGAACCGATTTGAATGTTGTTTTTTTATTTGAAAGAAGAATTCTTAGAGCATGTTCTTATGGTACCATCGAGCTGATCTGAGGATGAAGTGCTGTATTGTCTTAATTCATACCTTAAACACGATTTAATATGTTTTAGTGTTCCGTTCCCTAAAAGAACTCACACTACTACTTGCTACCTGACCGTTTATCGCAAGGACCCCTTCGTCCATTTTCAAAATCAGACTCAGAAGCCCATTTTCGATCCATAGTTTGTCTTTTAAGGAAATGTGGTCATTTTGGTAAAGTAGTGTGAGTAGCATTGATTAAACCTCAAAGTAAAAGTGGAATTTTTGAGTAGACTTTGTGAAAACATAGACATTAGAGTAAAGTAGACATTTTGGTAAAATTGACATTTGGTGCCTAATCTAAAGAGTAGACATTTTGAGAAATTGAGTAGACTTTGTGAAAACATAGACATTAGAGTAAAGTAGACATTTTGGTAAAATGGTTATTTGGTGCCTAAGCGTACAGGGAATCCTAGTTTGGGGCTAGATCAATGTGTGTAAATAGTGTCCAAGGTATTATTATTATGTTATACCATAGTAACGGCTGATTTGCCCATCCTCAGAGCGAGAGCACACGACGCGTTGCGACGGCGGCGCGGCGCCGGAGCGACGTCGCTGCGTTGTTTTACATAGAAATATCTTTAGTATTTCACACGATGCGGTGCGGCGCCGCACCGGACTTGCTAGCGTCGAGACGAGGCGGGGGGGGTTGAATGCGTTGCGTTGTCGGAGCGGCACCGCTCTTTATTTGTCACAAAGAAGGGCACACGCGGGCACGCCGGCGGCGCCGCTGCGACATAACAACGTTGCGGCGCCGCACCGCTCGTATGCCCGCCGATACGGCGAAATCTTTGCGGCGCGGCGCCGCAACGCGTCGTGTGCTCTGGCACTCAGACAACCTTTATTTGCCTGTTTATCTGAGGAATTCGGCAGACTGTGTACATGTGACATGTCAAATAAAGTTATATGACTATTTGTTTGGGAATGAAACAATCGCCCCCTAAATGAAATAAATAAATGAATAATGGCCTTATTGGATCGCCACACATCTCTCGCTCCCTCCTTCACTCGTGTCTCGCGGCTAACTTCACCCATTAATCATGCAATGCGAAGTTCGAGCGAGTCTAACTGGAGCAGTCGGAGTGAAGGTCCGAGGTTCAGCAAGACCACGATCTTTGTGCAGCCCCCTTGTTCACTAACTCAATTCAACCGAGAATTTATTGTTCAAAGGTAACAGTCTCTCGATTCTTTATCGGACTCCTGGTTAACTTGTTGCGGCAACAGCCCATTCCACCTGTCACTTTTGATGACACCACAATCGTGTATAGCGATATAGCTGAAAACCTGGGTCTTGTCTTCGACAACCAGCTGTCCTGGGGATTACCACAAAGTCTTATGCCGATTTACTTTAGGAACCTAAACTTTCGCAAAATTACCATGACTGTCGTAAAACAAGTCTTGGTATTAGGTAAATAAAGCCCATTATGGCGTATTGGAAAGCAAATGGTTGCGTCGGTGATGTTCTTATTTTGAACCTGATCTGAATCGAATGTGGTAACCCCCTGGTGGGTTACCACAACGTCTTATGCCGATTCAGATTAGGAACCTAATTTGATCCGCAAAATTACCGTGAGCGTCTTAAAACAAGTCTTGGTATGAGGTAAATAAAGCCCATTATGGCGAATTGGAATGGAAATGGTTGCCATGGTGATGTTCTTGTTTTGAACCTAATTTGAATCGGAAAAAGATTGTGGTAAACCCCCTGGTCATAGCATGTCAATAAGTTTGCTACTTTTCACTCTCTCAGGAGTCTTCAGTACTTTTTGCCTCGACAGACCAAAATCGCTCTCGCTCAGTCACTCCTTCTACCCCTTATCGATTATGCTGATTTCTGTTAAATCCTTGCTAACGAAGAATTACTGAACAAACTCCAAACGCCTTCAAATATCAATGATCAACTAACGCGTTAGTTGATCAACTATCAACAGATAGTAAACCAGACCAACAGGGTGTAGAATTTACGTTTCTTCTGTTCTTACATGTCAACCTAACACGAAGACTATTCGGGGGCTTCGCTGCGCTCGCCCCTCTAGTATTCACCTAAGCTACCGCAGTGTTTGCCCTGGTATTTCGTTTGTAATTCAAGTTTAAACCAGTTTACTATTTAACTATGTTAACCGTTAGTTTATCAACTAACGCGTCAAATAGTAAGCAGTACGCTACAGTTTACTATCTGTCGATAGTTGACCAACTAACGAGAGAAAAAAACGTTAATTTTTGGGAAATATTAACACATCAACTTGGTTACGTTTATTTAGTATGAAAGTAGCCGCCGCACCAATAACTCTGTAAACAACATTTGCTTTGTAAAATCCCAACTATTCACTCCACGCCATCCCTACCATTGTACGGTGATACAAAACCCTTCGTGCGCGAGTTTGACTCGCACTTGACCATTTTTTTATATGATTTGTGTGCAATAAAGTAATTTCGAATTATGAAACTCCATAACAACGGCGATGGACTAGACGCCTGTCACGCAAATTGTATCGAATAATTGGTCCTGATTGTGCGTCTGCCACCCCCTATGGGCAACAGCTTGAGGATATGATCGTTTGTTTTGTACCGAGGGGCGAACGAGTCATTCTCTACCACGATCACTCAGAAAAACTATGCACGTTACGAAAAATTATAAGGGATACCTCGTCCCAGAGGTCCCTTTTACTCCAGGCGGAATAACCCGCAGTGTAAGAGGGATGGGATCGAGGAAAAATTACAAAGTCGGTTTTAATTTGGTACAAAATTAACTTTAATAGCTATGAAAATTTATATAATTTAGGTATTGTCAAAAAAAAAAGGTATAAATTTAGACCACATTTCAATAATAATTTCTATCGAGCGAAATTCCTCTTATCTCGTTTCTGTTATTACAAAAATCCAGACAAAGGTCCCAAAATTTAATTTAACTTGGGATTTCTTGTAAACAGCAGAGAAATAACTTCAAAAAGTGTCGATTTTGTCGAAATATCACCTTAGGTAAGTTGCT
The DNA here is from genome assembly GCA_949825045.1 of Argyresthia goedartella. Classification (NCBI taxonomy): domain Eukaryota; kingdom Metazoa; phylum Arthropoda; class Insecta; order Lepidoptera; family Argyresthiidae; genus Argyresthia; species Argyresthia goedartella. The sequence continues at coordinate 23,758,257 of OX463834.1, forward strand.
CATGTCCAAGGGTTGGCTATTATCGCCCTTCACGTCCTCCAACTAATTACACTCAAAACGTTAATTTCCAGGTTTTCCATAGAAAGAACCTGACCAAATTGTGATCTTTCACTTACATTTGACACTGTCAAAACTAACCTCAAAAGAGTTTTGCACGCCAAATTAAACAATGAGGAAGAAGGTTAGACTTTTTTGATGCATGAAAGGTTCTAATTTTCTCCACCATTACCAAGTATACACGTTGGTAAAACAGAGTTAGTATTTCGTGTTTGTGTTTTAGCCATCCTAAAAGTCTGCGTTTCCAATAAAACTGTGTAATTAATTTTCTAACAAATCGAGAGACAAACAGAAATCCATTAAAAGCTATGTGATTGTGTAAAGGTTGTAATTCAATAGTGATATTTGATCCGCTGCGGGCTTGAGAACAAATTGGGTTGATAACAGGGTAGACAAATAAACATTAAGTATATTAAAAGTTAAAATATTAAGGAGAAAAATTCGCTTAAACTTAAAAATCGTTGGAAATTTTGAGGAATATTTCACCAGTTTCGTCTTGAAGGGCAAAATGTTCAATAAAAATTAGCGGACAATCTTAAATGTTGAGTTTACTATCGGCGAACTAGGCCCATAGTAAGCTCAACAAGGCTTGTGTTATGGGTACTAGGCGACGATATATTTAATAGAGATACTTATGTAAATAAATAGAGACTAAGAAAAAAATATTCATGCTCATCACTCAAATATTTGCCCTTACCGGGATTCGAACCCAGGACCGTCAGCTTCGTAGGCAGGCTCACTACCCGCTGGCTAAACTGGCCGACAGATGTGCGGGGTATAAAGTATCCATAAGTACGAAATAACAACAACCATTTTTTTACTAATCTTCTATGCGTAATATAATGCTTACCTATTTGTTTCTAATTGTTTTATAAACAGTTGTCAAAAAATCTTAAGCCCTAAAAATTAATTTCCCTGTCCACACGACATTTTTCGAGCAATGTTCAAACAAAAAAACAACTGTTACTTATTGCAGGAATTCAGATTAATGAATTTGTTTTCACGATCGCAGATCAGTTAATGAATTAATAATTAAATATTAATTTACATAGACGGTAGACCCGTCTAAAATTATTTAAGAAAATCGGAGACAAGGAGTCAACAATCAGAAATTGATATTTAGTTATAATTCTAGCAAATATATAAGTTTTAAAAAGTGCTATGCTAAATAAACCGAATACGCCACATCTCAATATTTACCAACAACCGATGAATAAAATAAACCGAATACGCCACATCTCAATATTTATCAACAACTGAAGAATAAAAAAAACGATTACGCCACATCTCAATATTTACCAACAACTAAAGAATAAAATAAACCAAATACGCCACATCTCAACATTTAACAACAACTGAAGAATAAAATAAACCGAATACGCCACATCACAATATTTACCAACAACTGAAGAATAAAATAAACCGAATTCGCCACATCTTCAATATTTACCAAGAACTGAAAAATAAAATGAGCACTTTAAAAAAAGTATAGATTTTGAATAATCTATCCATTTATGTACTGAGTTAGATATCAGTGTATAATCAAGTAGGTTTTAAATTAAATTACATATTGGAAGGAAGGTCCGTGGTCTAGTGGTAAAACAGTCGCATGTAGAAGATGCGGGTTTTAATCCAGCCAAGTTTTTTAATTGTTTTATTACTTGAGACATTACAAATCTGGTGAGCATTGGAATGTGGACCCACAGGAATAATTGTTTATTTGTACTGACGACCCGAATGGCCGAGTCAAATCAAATCAAATCAAATCAAATAAGTTTATATGTGTATCGTTGTCTAGTACCCAAGATGCAGGGAATCCTAGTTTGGGGCTAGATCAATGTGTGTAAATAGTGTCCAAGGTATTATTATTATTATCAAATACCAACATATCAAAATTACAACTTGGCAGTTGAATTCAAGTAACTCTTGACCACGTCTTTTATTAGTAAAAGGTAGGATAGGATAATTAATAGATTAATTAATTTGCCATTAACATCTGCTTACGTGATATAAGCTGCACACGAGCTACAAAACTCCGAAACAATGACCTTTTTTATAGAAACGTATTTTGTGGATCGTCTGCGGCAGCCCTAACCGTTGCAAGAATTTCATAAAACCCAACTCAAACTCTGATATTGTAAGTAGCCAAAAATAATGCACTTTTATAAGTCAAATACTTAAACATGGAGAAAAATAAAAAATAAATCAATTATGATCAACTAAACTAATGACTTTGAGTTTGAAAAAGGAAATTTCCCTTTCATGGCTGAATCTCCATCAACGAAACTCCATTAACGAAACTAGTGCTTCGAAAATACCACCAAGAAACTCTACAGGGATGAAATTTTTATAATTTTCGACATTTTTTTTATGTCACAATGTACAATATAAAAATAATCTAATCAAATGACAATTTTATACCATCGTATCTATAAGTGCCAATAAGATGTTACAAAATAAAGAAAAACATACAAAATAAATCAATAAAAACAAACCAAAGCTCTTTAGTGCCACTGTTTTCTCTTTTAAGAAACTTTTAAGAAAGAAACTCACTTTCGTAAAAGTTATTGTATGTATTTATAAGTAAAGTCTATGTTGTATATTTCGGTACTTATTTAGTAGTTACTGACTTTATTTTATAAGTATTTAATTTATTCCTTGGCATTTTATTTATACTTGTTATTATGCACTGCCTACCTACCCTTTATAATAATATTTTCTTTAAGGTCTTCGCTGGAAGAAATCTCTTTTTAGAGATCAGCTCGCTTTTGTACATACATTTTCTTTAAATGTAACTTGTAAAATATTTGTGTGCAATAAAGAATTATGAATTATGAAAAGCTGTAATGAAAATAACTTATGAGAAACTAGACTGGACCATTCCCCCCAAGCTATGAATTGTGCACCAGCCATCACCCCCATCGCCATATTTGAGGAATGGGAGCAACCCGCTACACAAAGTCGCCGCAAGCAAAGACATTTCAGTGAGCATAACCATAAACTCTGGTCTCTTGGTAACAGACTTGTATTCTACGTTAAAAATGATATCGTATCAGTACGTGGTTCGCGAGTCTGGTGCTAGAATGAATGAATGAATGAATAAATTCTCAACATCGTGCATACTGGAACTTCGACACTGTATCTTCTCGGTTAGAGTTACGGCTCGCCAATGAGTACCCGGCTTTACATCGAACTTATTGATCTCTTGTTACGTGTGCGAACCATTTAACTTATTGATGTTAACCTTCATTGTTTCACTTACGGCTCAATATTTAATGCGACCTCTTCACTGGAAGTTGTATGCCAAATTTTACGATTTTACTTGTTTAGATTTAACTAGTTTATTTGCTGCTTCACAGCGACATCTCTACCGGGAACCGACTGTTGAGTACCTAGAGGACCATAGGATCAAGTCAATGATGATGATGATAGAAGAAACGTGAATGAAGACGTGTGTGAATGAGGGCTTAACTTTGATGTTTCAAACAAAACCTTGGAAGCTTTTCCAAGTCATTTAAATTAGATACAACGACAATAGAGGAAGTCTCTATCCCGTCAAATAATATTAATAAAGTACATAATAAAAACAGAAAAATTCAATATTGTAAAATAAATGCAAAGTTTACTAATCTGGTCCACCAAAATATTCAAGGTATTAGCAGTAAATTATTAGAGTTGGAATTGTACATGAACTCTTTTAATATTGATATTTTATGTCTAACAGAACATTGGCTAAAAAGCCATGAGCTCATGTTCAATTTCAGTAACCACCAGGTTGGTAGTTCTTTTTGCAGATCACATGCTGTGGAGGCTCTCTAATATTTCTAAATAAACACATAAAGTTCAAAAATCGTAATGACATAGTATGTTTATCAGTTGAAAGCCACATTGAAGTAGCATGTATTGACTGGAGCGCATAATTGTAATAAGCGCTTACAGCCCACCATCAGGTTCATTGATGTTTTTGAAAAAGTCACGGATGACATATTATTTCAAGTATCAAAATCTAATAAAACTCTTATGATATGTGGAGACTTCAATGTAAATTTATTAGAAACTTACTCCCTTAGTACGAGACTAACTAACTTATTTATTTCTCACAACTTAAAGCCACTTTTCATGGAACCTACTCGAATAACTGAAACCTCAGCAAATTGTATAGACAATATATTCGCTTATCAAAATGAAAAAATTGTACTTAAAAAAAATATAAGTAATTTAAAGTCAGACCATTTAGGTCAATACATTAGACTAGAAATTCAACTTAAAAAAAGTTCTACAATAAAGATACAATACATACCTGTGACTGCACATCGGTTTGAAAGGTTTAAATTGAATTGGGATAGCAAACTACCTATCAATTACTCTAATAATAACCCTAATAGTATTTGTTTTTACAAATTCAGCAATGCGTTCAATGCAGTATTTACTACCAGATCGATTGTGGTCTCAGACAAACTTAACTTTAGTAAGTGGGCCACAGTAGGTATACTTAAAAGTAGACAAAATTTATATGAATTATATAGTGAAAAACAATGGAATCATAGTGAAGAGTTCATGGATAAAGTAAAAAAGTACTCAAAAATCTTTAAAAAAGTTTGTCAAATTGCAAAATCAAATTTTATCAGATCTAAAATAAGAAAAAGTGATAGCAAAATTAAATCAACTTGGGATATAATTAAAAGTGAGACTGGAAAGGTCAGTATTAAAAACAATGAATATGAATTGAAAATTAATGATATTACTTTAAAAAATGATATTGATGTAGCTAAAGCGTTTGAATTTTTGTTTACTGACATCCCAATCTCTACTACAAAGTCTTTAGACTCTTCCAAAGTAGTCGCTGAATCTTTGCTAAAAGACTATGTACCTAGATGTGAAAATCAATTCTCGTTTAATTATGTAGATGATAAAGATATTATTAAAGCCTTTAAATCAATAAATGTTAAGAAAACTGCAGACCTCTGGGATATTTCTGTTCATGTTGTGAAGCCTCTAATAAATGATATTGCACTTGATTTAGCTTTCATATTTAATGCATCTATTGAATCTGGCGTGTTTCCTGATTTAATGAAACACAGTAAAATAGTACCTTTGTTTAAATAGGGTAGTAGTACATCTGACCCTTCTAACTTCAGGCCGATATCGGTATTGCCTACATTTAGTAAAGTATTTGAAAAAGTAATTTTAAATCAACTTCTTACACATTTCAACACCAACAACATGCTCCACTGTAAACAATTTGGTTTTACACAAGGCAAATCAACTACTGATGCCGGTATTGAGTTAATATCACATATATATGATGCCTGGGAGGAGTCGCATGATGCTCTAGGAGTATTTTGCGATTTGTCTAAGGCTTTTGATTGCGTTGACCATGGGACATTGATCAGGAAATTACATCACTATGGAATTAGGGATTACTCTTTAGATCTTCTCTCTTCTTATATAAATAACAGGATACAGAGAGTTGACATTAATGGAAAACGATCTCCAGGGTCTGTTGTTACTATGGGTGTACCGCAGGGTTTCATACTCGGGCCATTCCTGTTTTTGGTTTATATTAATGACCTGCCACATCTTGTCAGAGATAATCATGAGATTGTACTGTTTTCAGATGACACTTCACTTTTGTTTAAAATGAAACGACGCAGTTTGAACTTTGACGATGTGAATAATGCAATCTCAAAGGTAGTCAATTGGTTTAGTGCTAATAATCTTTTACTGAAAAATAACAAAACTAAATGTATTCGGTTTATACTTCCCAATGTTAAACAAGTCTCGGCTAATGTTAATGTTAAAGGTGAAAATTTAGAAATTGTAGATAGCACGGTATTCCTAGGAATCACCATAGATAATAAGCTTCAGTGGGGCCCACACATAGATAAGCTATCAAAAAAACTCAGTTCCGCAGTTTATGCAGTTAAAAAAATCCGTCTTTTTACGGACGTGGAAACAGCTAGACTAATTTACTTCAGCTACTTCCATAGCATTATGTCTTACGGCATACTGCTGTGGGGGAACGCTGCAGACATTAACATAATATTTGTGCTGCAAAAGAGGGCTGTTCGTGCGCGTACTCCATAAGGTTAACGCGGACTGTTCCGTGCCGACCGTGTGTCCCGCCGAGCAGCCGGCCGAACAGCTGCTACTGACCCAGGCGCCGCCGTCAGTCGACTTGAGTACTAATAGTGTTATCAATAACGCCTCCTTCTCTCGGACAAAGGATAGGTATATAATGTACAGCGATGAACTTGGAAAAAATATGGGTTTACAACTTAGTCAGCGCGTGGGCCAGGCAATATTAAATAACTGTATGCCTGGCGCCACATATTCACAAATATTAAACAAAGTGTTGTCATCGCAGTTTTTAGAACCAACCACCCTAATTATTTTAATTGGTAGAAGGGAAAATGTATCTAAAAAACTAATTACTAAATACTTTTCCAAATTAAATTCTTTACAAAATGTAGATAGAATAATCTTGTTTGCGTTTCCCTTCAGCCAATCTTTGTCACAACATGAAAATCATATAAGACATGATTATAATACATTTATACACACATTGACATGTCGTCATACTGAAAAATTTCATTTCATAGACACCGATATTTGTATTGGAAAATATTTTTATTTGACTAAGGATAGGTATTACCTATCTAGGTTTTATACAAAACAGATAGCACAGTCACTATCTTATTTTATTTTGAACTCAGTCAAGTTTTTGACTAATGAAACGCCTGCTTCTATTGAGCAGTGTATTAATAATGACATGTACTCCTTGGAATCTGTTCCAAGCTCTTTAAATTAACCCATAGGACAACAGAGAGTAACTCTGGCAGTAATATTAATATTTGTATAAATATACCTTCATCTTGCCCATAAAATCAAGTTACTAGTAATGAAAAATGTAAAAGTAAGAATATTTTAAACGTGGTTCATCAAAATATACAGGGCATGTTAAGTAAAGAACTGGAAATTGAGTTATTCATGAACTGTAATAATATTGATATTTTATGTATAACAGAGCACTTTTTAAAGAGTTATCAGTTCATGTTCAACTTTAATAACCACCACGTTGCTAGTTCGTTCAACAGAAAAACAGCTGATCGCGGTGGCTCCTTAATACTTGTAAATAATAGTTTTAAATATAAGGAACGAGTTGACATAGTGAGCCTGTCTGTTGAGCGTACCATGGAAATAGCCTGTATTAAACTTGAACAACTTATTGTAATGAGCGTATACAGACCACCAGATTCATCCTTTGATTTATTCGAAAAGAAAATGGATGAAGTGTTGATTAAAATCAGCGATAAAAACAATTTTTTTATAATTTGTGGTGATTTTAATGTTAATCTGTTAGAGGATAATAATATTTGTACTAGATTAAAATCTTTATTTTTATGTCACAACATGAACTATCTGTTTTTGGAGCCTACTAGAATTACTGCAACATCTGCTACCTGCATTGACAATATATTTACTAACATTACGCCCATTTTCAAATCGGTCATCAATAAATTAACCTCTGATCACTCTGGTCAGATAGGTATATTCAATATTAAAATAAAAAAGGACCAAAAAGAGGATATTACATGTGTGCCCGTTAGTGACACTCGGCTTGCACACTACAGGAATAATATTTTAGATAAACTATGGGAAATACCATACAGTGACGATCCAAATTTGTTGTACAACTCAGTATTTAACCTTGTCAAAAATGAATATGATACGGTATTTAAATCAAAAACTATAAAAGTTAATAACAAAGCTTTGTTTAGTGATTGGGCGACAGTTGGAATTCATAGGAGCAGACGAAGATTATATGAACTCTATGAAGAGAAATCATATAACAAAAATACGGCCTTTCTAGATTATGTTCGTAGTTATTCAAAAATGTTTAAACGCGTTTGTGCCGTAGCTAAATCTAATTTCATTAAAAACGAAATTGAATCTAGTGCAATGTAATGAAAACGACTTGGCAAATTATAAACAGAGAGACTGGAAAGGCCAAAGCTACACATAATAACTTCAAGCTTAAGATAGATAATCAATTGCTAAGTACAGACCTAGAAGTAGCAAAAGTTTTCGAAAATTTCTTTACGGACATTCCAGTTTCAACAACCAAGTCTTTAAATTCATCTCCCGCTGCTGCTGAATCTATACTTAAACAAAACTTTTAGGAATGTAAAACAGATTTTAAATTTAGGCACGTTAATAATGAAGACATTGTAAATGCGTTTAAATCCCTGGAAATGAAAAAGACAGCTGACGCCCATGGTCTATCAGTAAAAATTATTAGTTCCATTGTAGATTGTATTGCACCTCACCTTTGTTGTATATTTAATCAATGTATAGATAATGGTGTGTTTCCTGACTTGATGAAACTAAGTAAAGTTATACCTTTATTCAAAGCTGGTAGTACATCAGACCCCACCAATTTTAGACCCATATCGATACTACCAACGCTTAGCAAAATATTTGAAAAACTCATACTTAATCAATTGCAAAGTCATTTTTATCTCAATAATTTAATTCATATTGCTCAGTTTGGTTTCACAAAGGGTCGTTCAACAGCCAAAGCTGGTGTTGAACTAATCGACAATATTTTTGATACCTGGGAAGACGCAATGGATGCAATAGGTGTCTTCTGCGATCTATCCAAGGCTTTTGATTGCGTCCATCATGACACTATTGTCAGGAAGTTACGCCATTATGGTGTAAAAGATCAGGCACTTGGCCTTCTGGAGTCATATCTAACAGATAGGGTTCAGATGGTCGATGTTAATGGGAAAAGATCACCTGGGTCTTCAATAAGTATGGGCGTACCGCAAGGTTAAATTCTTGGTCCTTTCTTGTTTTTAGTATATATTAATGATTTACCTTACCTTGTTAAAGCAAAACATGGGTTAGTATTGTTTGCCGATGATACTTCTTTGATATTTAAAGTTAAAAGACAGCAATCAAATTATGACGAGGTAAACAATGCTATCTCTAGTATAGTGAACTGGTTTACTGTTAACAATTTATTACTTAATGAAAAGAAAACTAAATGTATTAAATTCGTGTTACCCAATGTGAACCCGGTAACTACAGACATATTTATAAAAGGACAGAGATTGGACCTTGTGCCGTCGACTGTCTTTTTGGGCATTACTTTAGACGCCAAACTACAATGGGATCCTCATAGTATATTTATTCTGCAGAAACGGGCTGTTCGTGCAATTTATAGATTAGGGCCTAGAGTGTCACTGAGGGAAAAGTTTAAAGAAATCAATATTCTGACATTTGTGTCTCAATATATCTATGACAATCTTGTGTATGTAAAAAGAAATATAACTAATTTTCAGAAGTACAGTGATATACACAATTTTAATACTAGAAATAAAGACAAGTTGGTTGCTTATGTAAGCCGACTACATAAAATTAGTAATTCTTTTAAAGGCAATTGTATACGCTATTACAATAAGGTCCCTACTGATATTAAAAACTTACCTTTAGACAAGTTTAAAATAATAATAAAACAGAAATTGTATAAAAAAGGTTACTATAGGATATCTGATTACTTAGAGGACAGATGTCCATGGGAATAGATTGTTTGAGTAACAGGCTGTTTCGATATATAATTAGCATTCATTTTGTAATTTGACAATATTTTATTTAAAAAAGGAAACGTAAAAGATGCGACGACTGCGGAGTTTCTTCGGTGAGCTCTTCTCCACAGATTCCGCCATTGTGTTGGTGAACTCACCCAAAAAAATGTAATGACGGATCTAAGTGATGTAACAACATCCTATGGAAATAAATGATTTTTGATTTGATTTGATTTGTATCTTTTAAAGGGCAATGTATTCGCTTTTACAACAAAATACCGACTGAGTTACAAGAATTGTCTGTAAATAAATTTAAAAATGTTGTAAAAAATCACTTATGTAAAAAAGCTTACTACAAAATATCAGATTATGTAGAAGACAAGAAAGCTTGGGAAGGTGTTTGCTCCAATTCTGTAAAAAATAACGTATAAAGCTGGAGGTTTCTAGTCGCCTCTTTGCCTCCAGCATCTAAATCATTGAGGTGACGGAATTCAAATTGAGTTCTATATTTCCCTTTACCTTATGCATGTGTTAGTTTAAGATTTGACATTCTCCAAATGTTACCTATGTGTTTCTTATGGAAATAAACTCTTTTTGAATTTTAAATTTTGAATTTTGATTGATTGAGAGGTTAAAAAAATTCTTGCCCGGACGAAATAATCTTCAAGAATCGTCTAATTTTGTTCTTTCATAAATTTAGGGACTTAATATGTAATGTATGAATTAGGGTCTTACTACAAAAAAACAAACTCCTGTTCAACACTTGTTTTTAAGACAGGACAAGACTCTCTTTTCTCCTCCCACAGTGGTCCAATGTAGAGAAGAGGCTAAAAATGACGTTTTCCAACCACATGTTAATATTTACAGAAAAAAAATGATTTTTTGATTTTGAGACAAAACCATGTGTGATTTTACGTTTGTTTTGAGGTAAAACTGCGTATAATATTGTTTGCACTAACCGGTTATTGTTTATTTATAATAAGTATTTTTTAAATGGTATTCATGTACTTCTGTAAGTATGTAGAAATTTGGTAAAATCACTTTACATTATTTACTTGTATATCTATACATAGGCCTACCTGTCATTGCTATTAAATTTATCCTTCCTATCTGAGTTTGCTGGAAGAAAACTCTTATTGAATACGTTGCTTGTAATGTGAATTTTCATGTGCAACAAATATTGAATAGAATAGAATATACGTATATTCACTATATCAGCACTCAGGCACAGGATAAAAAAGTAAATGACAATGTGGGCATCAAGCGGGGCGTCGTTGCTATGTGCGCCTGCGCATGCTGCGACACCAAAAGGGCCCAGATCACAGAAATTAATACTAATAGGCACCGCAAATACATTAAAAAGTCCTACTCTCAATTTTTTTAAAAGTCACGTAAAGAAGCACTTCCTATCTCTTTAGAAAAATAGGTAGTATTTATATATTTATAATTTATATATCCGCTTGATTGCGCATGGATACCTAGGTATCCAAGAATTTATACCCTCCGATTGCGCGTGGATACCTAGGTATCCAGAGGCTTTGTGTGACGACACGGTGTCAAAATCATGTTGTTTCTTTTGCACCAATCACTTTATCCATAAGGACCGTATTCTATCTCTTTCTGCTTGAACTATGCTTTATTTTTTCATACAGCCACACTAAATTCAACGAGTAGTGTCATTGGAAAAAAAAACAAAAGCCAGTCGCGACCATTTGTTTTACGGGTGGTATCGCTCAGTGAAAATATTGTGTTTTGTGGTGAGTATTGTGTGTTTTTAGGTGGTTTTTAGCTGATTCTTGTTTATTTACTCGTTCTGACTACTTGTACAAAAGGATTTAGATAAAAAAACTGTTTTTGTGTCAAAAAGTCACGAGTTTCGTAAACACGCTCTGGTTGAACTGGTTGGTACGAAATGTTTTCCTTATTTCTGGTGAAATTTTTATGTTTTATTCCAATAAGAAGGTAATATGTTGAAGTACGATTATCTAACACTCGTTTCCTGCACTTTCAGTAGATACTTATATTTTAAGTGTATGTTTAATAGAAACTGAGTTTTTATTTTTTTAATATGTGTGTATAACTACGGCGCGCTGGCAAATGCTAAAGAAACTTTGTAAGCTTATAAATAAATATTTTTTATCTACGATATGCAAGTTTTTTTTTTCGTATGTTAATGTAATACAGGAATCATATAAAATACATAAAAAAATAGGTTGTAGATTTACTTTTTTTATAAAATAAAATTATATTGACCTTAGTCCATTTTACACACGAAGTCTGTGTTTACAAGTTTGTATGGACTGTACAAACAGTCTTAAAAACATCAACGCCTGACCATTAAAATCGTTTGTTTACGATCTCTAGCAATAACAAAGTTTCGAGCAGTAATCTTAAGTACCTACATCATAAATAATGTTTTTGTAAGGCGACTCGCCGCGCACTTGAGAGCAAGCGCGCCGCGGTGATAAGCCGCGCATTCATGGGCCCCCCGCGGGGAGTGCAGTGCTTCGCGCGAAGAAGCGGATATATATATCTTTAATATTTATTTATGTTTAGGATGTATATTTTATGTATGTAGTTTATTGAGATGTAATATAAGGTAAGTTGTACAGGTAATCCTAGTTTGGGGCTAGATCAATGTCTGTAAATAGTGTCCAAGGACTAACTCTTTATTAATCTGTGCCAAGTATTATTATTGTTATAGGTCTACCCGTGCTCTGGGATTAACCTATCTCATCCTGACATGGTTTGCTGGAAGAGATCTCTTGTTAGAGATAAGCTCGCCTTTGTACACTATTTTAATGTATATCTTGTCAATATAATTATTTGTGTGCAATAAAATGTACCGGGAACCGAGCGTGTATTTTTTTTACTACCTACCGTGACGTCACGAGCGCATTTTAGTGATGGGTTGACATGTTAATCGTGAACCCGATTCAAAGGGACCGCGCCACCGACATATCTGTGGGCACCGCCTACCACCTATCAAAGGCTTCGACTTTTTGTATTTTCTGTTCTTCAGTGCATACAGATATTTAAAACGTATGTACATAAAAAGAGAAAATATGAAATATATAATGAATAATAAATAACTCGTAAGAAATGTACTATTGTTATCTTATGATTTCTGTGCAATAAAGAATATGATATGGATCTTGAGACCAAAAATAGGTCTTCGAAATACCCAAAAACTTAGTGTTTGAAATATAGAATGAATGCTTGTTTGTGAATTTTAATCTGCAAAATTATAAACCGCATCTTGGCGTTTGATCTGGGTTTCATATTCATATTCATATTCATTTATTTGCATATAACATGTAAAATACACACTACAGGTGGAAAATGTATGTAGGGTACATGCACCCTGACAGGGTATAACACATTTATCTACACATACACATAACTTTTACATATACTTTTACTTTTTTCTATATTCCCATGTACACTATCCGCCGTCCCATGTGTGGGACGTGGCCCTTTGTAAGGCACTTAAGATTGATGATTTCAACAATCGAAAATCCGCAATTGACAAGAGTCAAGGCTGATGTAAACAGGATTCAGTTTTATTCTGCCCTGTGCAATTGTCGCACCAAATGATCAGCCTGTCGATTCTATAAAAACGATCACTTCACTTCACCCTCACTTCGCATATTTACTAACGCTATCCTAGTGAGCGTGGCAGCGAGTTGAACTAATTTTTGACAGATCAAGTATGAGATGAAGCGAAGTGAAGTGATCGGATTTTATAGAATCGACAGGCTAGTGTAGAACGTCTCTTTCTTTCTCAATAAACGCTGCAGTAGCGTCCGCAATATTGTGCCCGTCTCGTCCGGCACAGGCTGCCATAACACACAACAACTGATAAGGGTGTTTTTTTTTCGGTGCTTAAGTCGTATATTTCGTATTCCGATATTTTTATTGCACATGAAAATTCAAATTACACGCATAAAGAAAAGGCATAGGCAAAGGCAAGCTTATCTCTAACAAGATATTTGTTGAAAGGGCAGATTAAATTGAATTGTTTTGACAACCTCTGTGGCATTGCGGTAGAGGCTGCGCTTCCTAAGTAAGAGGTCCCGGGTCGAATCTCTGAGGAAGAAAACACCCCAGGTCTTGAATGTCGCTGTTCCTAGTTACCACGATACAGGGTATCCTAGTATGGGGCCAGAAGAAATGTATGTGGTTGCGTGTTGTATATGTAATGTATATATAATGTATATGTTATGTTATCATTGTCTTCTTAAAAATGGAATCCTTTACTTTTGGCATGTTTGGCAACAGCATGACTTATTGCACAAACATGATTTTTTTCTAGTATGCTTTTTGTAAGTCCATAGAATGATGTCTTACTAATTATTCAGCGTCCAGCCCTCGCCTCGCTGGTAGATCGATAAGGGATTATATTTAGAAGGCGGTTGCTGCCGAATATTGATTGAATTGGACTTATGTTTTAATGAATTTTTGGGTAGTATGTACGTAACAAGGTATTTTTTTTAGTTTCATTCTTCTTTTAGAATAATATCTAAAGAAGTTGCGCATTAAATCTGTGCAATATAAGCTCTTTTTGAAAGTTTGTTGCAAAATAATAGTTTGTATATTTTTGAAACAGCTAGACAGATCTCTGGGATTATTCTAAATCTTTCGCAATATTAAGTGGGCTCTGTAACCTCGCCATCTACTCTTTTGGCTGCGATCCGAGTTTCCCACTTCAGTTGGCATCGGTCCGGCTGGCAGCGGCGATGTTACGCGCCTTGACTCGTGAATTCCCGACGCGGGAGAGTGTCACGCCAAAATAGAGAGTTTTATGCCGATTTTTTACGTGCCAATTCGAAGTTGACACATCTGTCAATGGCGGGAAATAGGGCACCCAAGCTCGGCTAGCCGTCAAAGGCTATGCACTTATGTACTAGTCCATTAAAATTAAAATTCCTTGCATTTAATTCGGTAGTTCTGATTTTTGCTGACTTGCTTAAGATGTAGGCCCGATGAATGATCCAAGTTTGTGACCACGAGCACCAAACGCAACCTTCGCAATGGAAAAAAACGCGAAAATTTCTCCTTTATTTAAGTTTTTGTCGATTTTAAGCCTAAATTACTAGTTTTACGATACAGTTTTGGACTGGACCACCGACGTGGTCCAGTCCAGAACTGTACCGTAAAATGATCATCAAAGGGATATTTTTTTTGCTTTGTGTTATGGGATCCTAAAAATGCCAAAAAAACACGTCTTTTGTAAGAAATAAGAAATTTATTTGCTATGTCAAGGGTATTATACAGCACTTAATTAGTTTTAGTACATTAATTGAACTCCTTATTCAGCTAGTAAAAAGTATGCAAATATTTAGTTCTACTCGATTTGATTAATTAAAAAACTCTTGAAGTGAATAAAAACAATTTCGTAGCTTAGATGTAAAGAGATTAACAGAAAGGTTTTTAATATCTTGAGTTATCCCATTGTACACCGTTACTCATATTGCGTCACAATTCTTTTTGTACAGAGCTGTGGTGGGACAGTGTATTAAAACAAGCCTATCAGGATTTCTGGTATTTCTGGGATATAGAGCACTTGTCTTGGCAAATAGATTTGTGTTAAGTTTAACTAATTTAGCCAATTCCATGATATATAGACAGGGAAATGATTGTATTTTCAACTCACGAAACAATGGCTTGCATGATACGTGCTGCGGTACTCCAACTATTGACCGGATGCATTTTTTTGCAATAAAAACAGCTTGCTTGTCGGTACCGTTCCCCCAATGATCAAGGCATATCTGAGTATTGATTCTATATATCCGTAGTAGGCTGATATCGCCGTTTATCTTGATGCAATTTTAATTAGCCTGCTCAAGAAAAATACAAATCTATTTTGCAGCACACTTTCTTGGTATATTCCTTCCAATTCAGATTCTTATCAACTATTATACCTGAGAATGCTGCATGGTCTAAATCTTCTAATTGTTGTCCTTGTTAATTAATACTCAGTAATTTGTTATTCATATTATTATTAAAATTCATTACATTGTTTTTGTTAAATTTACTTTCAAATTGAAATTGATCAAATATTTTACTACGGTTGTCACAGTTCCATTAATGTCCGAGATATGATTACTTAAATTGTTATTTTTTGTGTCACTATTATTGAAATGTCATCGGCGACTAATATACATTTATGTTTGATGTGGTCTGGGAGATCATTTATATATATGTTACCGGCCAAACCCGATTTCAGGACAAACTAGTTTTGCCTAGGATAAACTAGTTTATGTGTACTTAAGTTTATGTTCTAAGTATTTTTGTTGTTCTTACATGTTCAACCTAACACGAAGGATAGACGAACACTGTTTTTGACATGCTAATCTTCGCTTTTACTTCTTTAATATCTGGCCAGTTTCATGACCAGATAGGCCGAGCGGGATTATGGATCCCGTTCCCTCTTTTACAAAGTTTATTATATGATCAATACAGGCGTTGCGCTTCGTGGGCTTATCTATGTATTTAGTAAGATTATAATTTTTTATGATGTCAATTGGATCAGGGTATGTGTGTTCTTTAATTGTATTAATATTAATATCACCTGCAATAATTATTATTTTCTTAGGGATTTTTTTTTGATACAAATTTATAACATTTGTTCGAGTTTATCTAAAAAGATTTGTTGGTTTGTTTCGTTCATCAGTTCTATACAGATATGTGATTATAAATTTGAGATACGGAATCTGAGTAGCGCAGCACTCAAATACACTTTTTCGACTTAGACTTTTGAAGTTATGTGTAGGTCTGTGCGATAGTCCATCTCTTACGAAAATACAGACTTCACCTCTTTTTTGTACTCTATACTAAGTCGCTGGTAATTCGTGCCTATGGATAGAAGCGTTTTGTTCATAACCTGTTTTAAGAAATGTTTCTGAAAAACAAATGACATCTGGGTCTACATTGTTATCGATTGTCTACATTGTTATCGATTGTCTACATTGTTGATTGTTATAGACAGGCACATTGTCAACACTAGAAATAGGAATAAACTAGCTATACCTACTACTAGGCTCCATAAGGTTAATGTATCTTTTAAAGGGCAATGTATTCGCTTTTACAACAAAATACCGACTGAGTTACAAGAATTGTCTGTAAATAAATTTAAAAATGTTGTAAAAAATCACTTATGTAAAAAAGCTTACTACAAAATATCAGATTATGTCGAAGACAAGAAAGCTAGGGAAGGTGTTTGCTCCAATTCTGTAAAAAATATCGTATAAAGCTGGAGGTTTCTAGTCGCCTCTGCCTCCAGCATCTAAATCATTGAGGTGATGGAATTCAAATTGAGTTCTATATTTCCCTTTACCTTATACATGTGTTAGTTTAAGATTTGACATTCTCCAAATGTTACCTATGTGTTTCTTATAGAAATAAACTCTTTTTGAATTTGAATTTTGAATTTAGTTCCGCGATCGTTATCTCTATGAGTTCTTTTTTTACTTGTTAAGCTAGCAATACGAAATGAGTTTGTTTAGGTTCAAAAAAAGTTATTGTAGCTCACTTCTTATGTAGTACCTGTTGTTATCTTTGTATGCATATGTTTTGGAACCACTGGAAATAAATTTAATATTTTGGTTTGAGTCTTTACTTTTTGGACGTCGTTCTTTGTTTTGAGGGTATGCCCTTTGGGAAGTAATAGGAAATTATACCTGGTTTCGTATGTCTTATTTTTGTGTTATTATTAGCTATATTATTTGTTTGTGTATTTGTAAATGTGTATTTTATAAAGCAAAGTTTACATCCATTGATCTTTTGTTATATTTAAGATATTTAGTATCATAATCAATTTGAGCGATCGCATCACTTATCATTTTGCTCATTGTGTCGTGTTGTCCTATTTTTAAGGATATGATTATTATGATTTTTAGTGGCTGTTAACAATGTATCATTCAGCTTTTTTCATTTAAGTAGTCTGATTTACGTCTACTAAGCAGTATCACGTTGGGTTTGTCCAATTTTTTAAAAATTGCTCCCAGTAGTTTGGTAAGGTTGTAGTCGTGTTCGCCAAATTGACATGGTGACCTAGTTCTCTTCTGTTACGCTGAAAAGATCACATGTTTTCCCAATCTCTTCAGATTTTGCATTGGATTTTATGAAAGAGGTAATGTTGTAGTCCTTCGTCCTTTTTGTGTATTCATCTTATACCTGAGCTCTGATGATAGTATTGTGCATTGTCTTCCTCCAAAAATAAAAATTGAACTTTTTCCTTTTCCAGCATTCTTAGCATGGTTTGTTTCATTTGCTCTTATTATTTGTTTTTCTTCATTTACTATTATCTCTTCTTTGGTGATTTTCTTCACATTAACCTTGATGTCTTTTTTCGCAGTTGCTGTGCGTCTTTTTTTAGTGTGATTGTCTTGTTTATTGTATCTTGAGGTTTCTGTTTAAGACTCATTCTTATTCCCCGCGTTGTCATCGATAACTTTCATAAATAATTTATTTTTCTTCGTGCGCTAGCTCATGTTGTCGATATAAATTTGTTTGTCTATGTCATTCTGTTGGGTAATTTTTCCAATAACATACACTAAAGGTCATCGTTTTCGATCAAAAGATTGTCTATTTATATGTGTGCACTGGGTGTGTTCTGTTTGAGTTCTTCAATTTCTTACTTGTAATTACTTTCTTGCAGATTTCCCTATCTTATTGATAGGTCTGGTAGAATTTTATTCAAAGTTTCTGTGCTGAAATTACTAATATTACTATTTTCCAGATTTTCATGCAATAATTGTTGGCGCATCTTCTAATCCACTTTTTGGCGACTGGGCTCTTGGAAGCAGTGTTTGTTTTGCAGTTTCCTGGCACACAGGGCATTTATAGTCTTTTTTAAGCTTTGATAAGTTTCCCATACAGTATGCAGCTATCATGTTGAGACAATTACGATGGATCTGGTGGTGACATGTGGAGCATGGTCTCTCTCTTGGCCAGGAATAGTAACGCTGCATATTTTGCTATTCATCTTGCGGACAATATGTAACAAGCTCGTGGACAGTTAATCTCTGGTGTTAAGATCTTGGAACTAGGTCGTTTTTTTGGTATTCTGTAGTCTTCTTTGGTAATTCTTTTCCATCATAGGTAATTCAATTACAGTTCGGTTAGTCAACCAACGACTGTTTGATTTAACGCACAGGTGTCACTAATCACAAATGCTGACATTAAGTGAAAAGGAAAAAACACGACCCGGCTGGGAATCAAACCATGCCACCTTGCATAGTATCGTTAACCTGCTTAACTGTTCGGCTACCTAGTGTTGTCAGAGACGCGTCGAATATCGTCTATATATCTTATGTAGTTGAAGGTCGGTGAAAGTGCTTCTGTGGCTTCTGTGCGTTATGCCAGTGCAAAGTCCACCAACGGGTGGACTTTGCACTGGCACGGTATTGTCACTAGATTTGCACAAGGAAATGATTTGAGTTTATGATATTGTTCACTGAGTTTTATGTAATTCACTGATATGTCGTTGTTTATCATTGCTTTTGTATCCATCTTATTGTAATTGTTCACTGTTTCACTTTTTTTGTTATGGCTATCGTGCCTATTGTGTCTATTTTCACTTTGATCACTAGTTTAGGCCGCTTTAAATAGTTCATTTTATTGTATAAACTCAATTTATATTATTACACAAAAAATGCAGTTGATTAGGCTTAATTGAATTTTTTTTTAATTTTTAACAAGGAGGTACGTTTTTACGTTTACAGGTCTACGCTTGTGTACGGGGACCCCGTCTCATTTAACGGCCAAAATGCCTGTTCAAGTAGACTTTGCAACTCTCATAACCTAAACCACGTCACAAAATGACGTGAATACAAGAATTACAGGAAATTTTCTATTGTTAATTTTCGCCTACCGACTTCAAGTCGTAAAACTAGCCCTTTATGCATGTCACATCTTGGATTATTCATGGGGCCATCATCGTAAACAAGTCCGCAGTAAACAAGTACTGGATTAAACGCAAGGCTGAACTTTAACTTTAATGGGCCATATGCCGTAGGCCACCTCCTAGGCGCTACGCAGACAGAAGACGGCGTAAGGCATTAGGCGTAAGGTACGTTTGATCTTCGCCGCATTCTGTTTGCGAACGCGGCGAAGATCAAACGTACCTTACGCCTTATACCTTACGCCGTCTTCTGTCTGCGTAGAGCCCTACGGTGCGACGCCTTAGACCGCGTCACAATGCTCACTATATGACGTACTGGTGCGGTCTCCATCACACGTCAGCGTCATCAACTGCCTATTGACGCGTTGACGCGTAAGTCAGACTTCGCGAACAGCGTATAATAGAAGACTAAAGCCTTACACAAAGCTAGGAAAATACCAGAATTGAGTACTATCGACTACCGTAATACAAATTCACAGAGTTTCGTACGCAGGCACGTGTCGTTGATATTGCGATCATTCGTCGCCTGTGTAGGAAACTCCTAAGGCCAACACTATGAAGGTAAGTCAACATTATACTACTCCCATTTTAAGTAGTCGGCCTTTATGTGGCGTCACCTATCAGACGACTAACA
Organism: Argyresthia goedartella; assembly: GCA_949825045.1. Taxonomy (NCBI): domain Eukaryota; kingdom Metazoa; phylum Arthropoda; class Insecta; order Lepidoptera; family Argyresthiidae; genus Argyresthia; species Argyresthia goedartella. The sequence continues at coordinate 23,778,448 of OX463834.1, forward strand.
TACACGATGGATGTCAAGCAAAAACAAATGCAGCATTTGACAGAAAATCTTAACAGATGTCATCACGCATCGCAGAAACAATTGACGATCGATCGAGAGAAGTTTCTTTGGTTACTAACTATAAAGAACGTCCGAGCATAAGCTGTGACCAGTGGTTCTCAGGCGTAGCAACCTGGAATGTGGAGATCTCCCTCCACACTCTAGGTTGCTACGCTAGGGTGCTACCATACCTCAATAGAGAGGAAGTAGGGGTGTTTATGAAACAGCTAGAGTTGGGGCAGTGATAAACGATTTGCGATGCCTGCTGTGAATCCTGTTGTTGTAGGGTTTCGCTGCTTTGCTGCAGGGTGGTATTTTAGTAACACGGTGTATTTAAATGCCTTGTAGTGTAGAGTCGTGTTCTTGTCCAGTTATACTTTCTGGACTTAGTAAAGTGCGTCATACATAAGGGACTACGATTATTACATGTTTGCTTTGGAGATCTTGAAATTGCCATTTGAGCATTTTAAAAACCATTTTAAAGCGACTTTGTCGAAAAAGGGATATTACAATGTTTAAGATTACTTAAATGATGGGACTGTATGGGGTTAATCTGGCTCAAAACAGACCTTGCTGTTAATAATTTTGTAATTATTTATTCCTGCTTATTAATTATGATAATGACTAAATATTATATTTTGTATTAGTTAAGCATAAGCAATTTTAAAAAAGAGATCTAACGATCAATCTTTGGGAGTTTCTACGCCCTTCTTCTCCCACAGTGGTCCAATGTAGAGAAGTGGCAAAAAATGACGAGTATATGTAAATATCTACAGTAATAAAGACATTTGGAATTTGGAATTTTGGATACCTATGAAAACTCCCTATGTCGAACCTTTTATCCTATCTCCTAAAAATTACTACGAAAAATTTGTGAATTTACTACACATAAGTTACATAACAAGTAAACGTTTTCTGTTGCACGTAGAGATGGGTCCAGTTCAGTGATTGATATGAATCATGAAGACTCAGTGGTAAAACATCAAAAATTTTAAAATCTCATAAAAATCTCAATAGGAGTTTAAACAATAAGAGTAAAATTGAAATTTTTGAAAAATTTTAAATGTGTATGGGAGAATTATAAACAAAATATGAGAAAGATCTGCAAAATGTTAAGTCAAGTTAAGTTAAGTTAAGTCTGAACTTGCCAGTGTCAATGGCTGCTTGACGCTAAGGATCAAATATCCATAGCCAACGCAGCCACCGGAATTCTTCTATTTATAGACACCCTCGTCGCTTCACTTATGACCCTCGACAATGACCCGCAGCAGCCATTTACCTTCCGCAGAATTTTTCCGCAACCATCTGGACACGCATTCCTGCAACCTCGGAGCCACTTTCTCATTCATCCCCATCAGCAGCAGCAACCACATCCTCAAAAGGTCACAAACAAGCCATCAGTAACGAGCTACAAACAGTTCCAACGCAGCATCTTACACAGCTTACTGGTCCTGCAGCTCTTATCATCAACAGCGGCGGCCTCAATACGCACACACCAGCTCTTCCACTGTGGTGGAATCTGAGGCAGCAACTCTTCCCCCTCGGCACGAGGAATCTGGGCAGAAACAATGGCGGTGTCTTCAAAAAACACACACACTCCCTAGCTCTGCCCCTGCAGTGGAATCAGAGCGAGGACTCTTCCCCTGCGGCACGTGGAATCCGAGCAGTAACAGCAACTTCCGGGTTCGGGCGCCACCTCTTTGCCCAGGATAACCAGCTTCGCAGCATTGAAGCGAACTCAAACACCAGCTTCATCAAGTCTGGCACCTGCAAGCATCGATGACGCAAAGAGAACTATTCAGTATCGCCAGTGACTCCAGTCACTATCTTGGCGGGGGAGTATTGTGTGGTCGCCTATCAGGCGATCCACATACTAACATACAAGATGGATGTCAAGCAAAAACAAACGCAGCAGTTGACAGAAGTTTTCAAAGATGTCATCACGGATCGCAAAAACAATTGACAATCGATCCTGCATCGCAAGAGAAGTTTCTTCGGTAACTAACTATATATATAACCTTCGAGCATAAGCTCTAGGACCAATGGTTCAACAGCTGTAACCTTGTTATTTTCTTTATAAAAATTCTAATTTCAATCTATTTTCTTACACTATTATACTATCAATAGTAGATTTTACAACAAGTGCACAAAACGAACCATTTTTATACGAGACTTTTAGCAGCCCGAGCCGAAGGCGAGGGCTGATAGTAATGTCGAGGATAAAAATGGTTTGTGGACGAGTTATAAACTCTGCTTTTCACTTCGATTGCGAGAAAATCAAACAGTAACATAACGTATTAACATTTCTTTAATTAAAATTCAAAGTAAAATTACTACAATTTTGAATGGTGAAAGAAATTGGTTTTCCCGGCATATTGACGGTATTCTTTTGAATTTGAGAAGATGACATGACAGTAGATGGTGTTTAATATTTATGCGTCGGAAACGCACCGGCTTTTTGTTGCGCGAATCGATCGCGAGTAATCGAGACATCACTAGCGAAAACGGCACTAGCAGCTGTCACTCGTATCGGAAACGAGATGTAAAATTGGAGGTTAATTTTTCACTTGGTCTGTCTCATTGGTGAGAATAACATGGCGGCTCGGGCCCCGTGATGGTATTTCGGTGTACCAATTATCATACAGGCATCGGGCCTGGTCAGAGTGTAAATCTACCTCATAGCGTCGGGCTATTGATTGTAAGTAGATTCGCGTCAGCGGCCAAGTGATCCCGGTTGATTGGACATCGTCGCATCGGTAGCGGCGACTCCACGGTCACGGCAGGCAGCACGCCGGCGACAGCGTCGGCAGCAACGATAGGTTTCGATTCACTCCATATCCTATCCCAAACTGTGCCCTTTTCCCGTATTCCCGTCTCGAATCGAGCTTTCGATTTCCTGCCTACGGAGACAAGGTCAGTAACCAATTTCATCAATTCTTTTCTCTCACGTGGCAAAAGCAATCCCCCTCAGGATTCTCACGCCGTTCGGTAGGCGTGGGGAATCAATCAGATGGTATATTAAGAGTTGATTGTTCTGGATATGGTTCTTTTTTCTGATCTGTGGATGGCTCAGACGGCAACAAGGAATCTCGGGATGTAGAAGGGGTTGGCTCATTTGGAATTAGATGAATGTCTTGTGTTACGCGGTCGGTAATCCTGCTTTTGTTTTCTATTGATTGTTCTATATATCCCTCAGCCACCTGATCCCACTTCCACCCACCATGCCTTTTTAGCATTGTCAAGTTAGCTCCCGAATCTGCTAGGAGGGTGGCCGAGGTCCGGCGGAAGCAATGGCCCGTGTAATTCTCGGGATTTTCCAATTCAAGAAAAGTTGCAATTTGTTTCGGAAATCCTGCAAATTTATTGCGTCCTATTACTTGTGATTGATTCCACGCCTCTCCGAACGGCGTGGAATCCTGAGGGGGATGTGCCTTTGCCACGTGAGAGAAAAGAAGTGATGAAATTTGTTTATTACCTTGTCTCCGTAGGCAGGAAATCGAAAGCTCGATTCGAGACGGGACTACGGAAAGGGGCACAGTTTGGGATAGGATATGGAGCGAATCGAAACTTATCGTTGCTGCCGACGCCGTCGCCGACGTGCTGCCTGCCGTGACCGTGGAGTCGCCGCTACCGATGCGACGATGTCCAATCAACCGGGATCACTTGGCCGCTGACGCGAATCTACTTATTTCAATCAATAGCCGACGCTATGAGGTAGATTTACACTCTGACCAGGCCCGATGCCTGTATGATAATTGGTACACCGAAATACCATCACGGGGCCCGAGCTGCCATGTTATTCTCACCGATGAGACAGACCAAGAGAAAAATTAACCTCCAATTTTACATCTCGTTTCCGATACGAGTGACAGCTGCTAGTTCTGTTTCCGTTCCGAGTCGCGCAACAAGAGGAGGTGCGTTCCGAAGCACAAATATTAAACAGTCACCCGCCCGGACAGGCCCGAACCTGTCCCTAATCAATAGGAAGGCGAGAAAGTGTTGCGACCGCTCTCTTGAGGACCGAGTCCCCCACCCTGACTTCTGCTGATCGAGGCGTGCCATCCCGACCCGTGTACAAATTGACGATCCGTCCTCGTCTCCATCTCAATGATGGCAGGTTCGCATCCTTAATCAGCACCAAATCACCGACTTGAGGGGGGCTCGTCCGGTCAGTCCACTTAAGGCGCTGCTGCAAGATGTGCAAGTACTCAAGGGACCACCGTTTCCAAAAATCTTGAGCCATCTGCTGCAACATCTGCCACCTAGTTAACCGACTTAACTTAACATCACCGAATGGGTATTCTGGCAGGGCGTTAAGGGGCTGACCTATCAGGAAGTGACCCGGCGTCAACGCTTCCAAATCATTTGGATCCGAACTGAGCGGGCACAACGGACGCGAGTTCAGTGTCATTTCAATTTTACAGAACAGCGTCGCAAGCTCTTCAAAGCGTAGAGAGGTCTCACCGATGATCCTCGTCAGGTGCGACTTAGCCGATTTAACCGCAGCCTCAAAAATTCCTCCCCAATGAGGACATCCCGGCGGACTGAAAACCCATTCAATCCCTCGTCGGGAGCAAGCCGTACCGATGGCGTCCTGGTTACCGTTCAGGAATTGAGTGACCTCCTGCAGATAATCTATCTGCAGGAGGCCTCGACAGTAATGGCGAGGCAAAATGCCTCGCCATTACTGTCGAGGCATTTTGTCGGATGCCTGGATCCGACAAAATTTGTGCCGTTGTCCGAACGGATTAATGTCGGGAGGCCCCTTCGTGAGACGAACCGATCCAGACATGCGATAAATGCCTCCGTAGTGAGGTCAATGACCACCTCCAAGTGGACTGCCTTCGTGGCCAAGCACACGAAGACGCACAGGTATGCCTTCACTAATCTGGCGTTCCGTAGCTGTGAAGACTTGACCATGAATGGTCCCGCGAAATCCGTTCCGACACCCGCAAAGGGCCGGATTTCGTTAACCCTATCCGAGGGCAAATCGCCCATCTGGGTCTGCATCGTAGCCGCCTTGGCCCGATAACAAGGCAGGCACCTAAATACGACGCTACGCACTAAGCGTCTTCCCGATAGAATCCAGAACTCGCGCTGGAGAAACGCCATCAAGGCGTAGCATCCGACATGCCCATTCCGAATGTGTCGATCCTGTATCAACAGTTCGACCAACTTCCCCTTCCTAGGGAGTAACAACGGGTGGCGAGCCGCATAAGGCAGGTTGGCATTCCGCAGCCGACCTCCTACCCTCAGCAATCCTTGAGGGTCAATAAACGGGTTGAGCCGAGCCACAGCTCCCTTCAGTTGGACGCGTCCGCGTCTCAGAATGTCCAATTCGGACTTAAAGTGCACCGTCTGCACGTTCCGTACCAATGCGAACAACGCATGGTTCCGTTCCCGTGGTGTCAGGACCTGTTTCCGCACTCGTTGCGCCTCAGAATTCCGACAATTCCGCGCAAATCGGCAGATCCAGGCGGTCACATTGACCAGCTTGTCGAGCGAGCTGTACCGTTCCAGCAGGCTGAACTCCTCTTCCGGCTCTGGCTGCGTCGTACAGACACCGACTGTCAAGGCGCCGTTCGCCGTGGTAACGCGTGGACTCATTGGCCAATCCGATTCGGCTTGAGTCAACCATTTTGGACCACACCACAAGGGATGTCCAACCAACTCCGGAGCGTGACACCCACGAGACGCACAGTCTGCTGGGTTCATTTCCCCTGGAACATGTCTCCAGATCAAGGGAACCTCCGAAGTCAAAATCTGCGAAACCCGATTCGCCACAAAAATCTCCAGCTTGTGAACTGAAGCCTTCAGTCAGCATAACACGATCTGGCTGTCCGTCCAAGCGTAGACCGTATCTTCCAACGCTATTGACCCACGAAGAACCGTCATCGTGTGGTTGAGCAGACGAGTAAGGAGAGCCGCTCCCGAAAGCTCTAACCGTTCTCGATCCGCTAACTCCCGAAGAGTGCGAATCGCCAAATAAGGACTAGACCGTAGACCGTACGTGTTGGTGTTCAACTCGTACACCCTGATGGGCTGATCTGGGCTCTCTCGCCACAGTATCAGCTGATACCGTCTATCGTCAGGGTGAATGACCGTCTGTCTAAACATCATCCGGATGTCAGCTACAAACACAACATTGTGTCGACGGAACCGTGTGATAACATCCGCGATGTCATGATTCAACTTCGGCCCTGAATGCAAACACTGGTTCAGGTTCATACCGTTAGATGTTGATGCCGATCCATCGAACACTACCCGTATTTTGCCCTCCGGGGTCCTCAAGACCGCGTGATGGGGCAGGAAGCAGTGGTCTTCACGCTTCCAGTCGATACCCGAAACCGACATGTGGCCGAGCGACTCGTATTCCCGCATGAAGTCGACGTACTTCTGCCGGAAAATCCCGTCACGCTTCATGCGTCGTTCCATCGACAGAAGACGCGTCTCGGCTGCATGGTGTGAACTGCCCAGCGGCGGGCGATCACTCCGAAATGGAAGACGTGTGAGAAATCGACCTGACCAAAGGCGACCAGTATTGTTCCGATAAAACTGTTCACACTCTTCTTCAACCGGGTCCAACCGGCGTACCGTAGGTGGTTCCTCCACCTCCCAAAACTTCTGTATCACCTCCGAGAGTACAGAACCGAATAAGGGGCTACGAGTCGCTAGGCGTGGGGCAGCCGGCATGACCGGACCCATTACCGCATGGCCCAGTCTGGTGTTGACCGAAACCAGAACAGTCGCCTGCAACACGTGGACACCTGGCACTAACAGGTATCCCAAGGCATCTACACCCAATAAAATGTCTACTGGGCCCGGAATATCGAACTCCGGGTCAGCCAGTGACAACCCAGCGACCAACTGTCGCACCGAGGGCGACAACCGTACGTGAGGGTGTGAGCCCATCACATTAGGCATGACCAATGCCGTGACCGTCAGATTCACCGATGAATCCACCCGTGACGAGAGAGTAATCCGACATACTCCCTTAACGGAACCGACTTCCGTGTTCCCAATTCCCCGAATGGAATGTGGGTACTCCCTTACCGAAATGCCCAACCGTCTTACAAGGTTGCACGAGACTAAGCACCCCTGGGCCCCCGAGTCCAATAGTGCTCGTGCTACACAAGATTTGCCGTCCGAACTCCACGCTATCACCGAGGCGGTGGGGAGCATGACCGTCTGAGGAGTGGCGGCACCCTGTAAGTGGGCGGCGTGTCCCTAGCGGGAACCCCCGCGGGATCCGAACCCGCTCAGACCTCCGTCGGCCTGGTAACTCGGCTGCTGATATGCCACCGGTGGCATATCAGACCGCATGTACATTAGGCGGTGCCAACCCGCATAATAGGCCCCTCGCTGTCCCGGTACCCGACCATACCGGACAGCGTACGGTGTGCCCGGTGGCCACCGTGGATGGAGGGGGGAGAGCGGATCCAACCTGGGGCGCTCTAGGAATGGGGCGACATCCGACTGTTCGCCTCCCAGAGCGACGGGCAGGGTGGCGAAGAAGGTGGTGGGCTCCCAGCCTTCGCGCCACTCATAGGTGCCATCTGACACCCGCCCGTAACACGCGATGAGCCAGCGGCCCGAAGTCCTCGCTGACCCTGGATAGCGGCGACCGAACCCCGGCTATCCCGCCTGTTACCCCCCGCGCTGCCCCCTTCCCCTCGGGGGGGGTCCCGTCCGCGGGTACCCCAGTCACCCCGTTGGTGACTCCCGTTGCCCGGAGGGGGACTGGGTCCGGCCCTGGTTGGGCCCTGTGACCGACCAACCTGAGTCCGGCCCTGGTGACCGTCCGATGGGCCTGACCGGTTCAGGCACAACACGACGTGGTGCCTGCCACCGCAGCCCTCACAAGGGGACGCCCGTGAGCACTCGCTCAGCGGGTGCGGCCCCAAACAACCGAAACACAATCGGTGGCGGAAGACCACCTTCCTGCGGGCAGCCACACCGAGCGCCTTAAAGTTGGCGCAACTGGTCACCTCATGACCGGCACTGTCGCAGTGCACACAGCCGTCACCCGACGGCGCGGTACTCAAAACGCCAAATTGTTTTGACCGACCACCCCCCCGTGGGGGTGGGCGGCGCGGCCCCTCCCGCATCCGCGCGGGTTGGCGCTGCACACTGGCCTCCGAATCCATGATGTCGCATCGCCTGCATTCACCCTCCAAAAACTCCGTTAATTGGACGAGCGTGGGCAGTTCCGAGCTACTGCCCCCATGCAGCTGTTCAAACCGACCTTGAACAGCTGCAGGCAACCGTGACAAAACCATATATAACACAATATATGACCATTGGTCTACCGGCAGACCAAGGTTCTGAAGGGCCTTAGTGGCCACCAGCACAGGGTTGAGCACCTGTACCCGGATGTCAACATCCCGGGTTACTCTAGGGATGCTGAACAGCTTCCCCAGCTGCGCATCAACCAACCGCCTTTTGTGTTGGTAGCGGTCAAACAATATGACCCGGGCAATCTCATAATTGCCCGCCGTAACCGTTAGGTGACCGACCAACTCCTTCGGTTCACCCCGCAGTGCCATCAATAGCTGGGCCAACTTGTAGGCGCTGTCCAGGTCGTCCCGACCGTGGACCAGGCTATCGAACAAATTGATGAATGCCGGCCACTCATCAATTGCCCCACCGAAGGCCGGAATCTCCAGGTGTGGAAGCCGTCCAACCACACCCTTAGGGGGGGGGGTCTCCGCTACCCTCCCCGCGGTCATCCCGACGCGACCGCTTAATTTTTTCGGCGCGACGCTCGATGTCGCCCAAGCACTCCATCGCTTGGTCAGCATCCGCGCAGAGCTGCCTCACTGCAGCCACCGAGGCCTCATCCGTAAGCCCGAGGGCTTCAGCCTCGGCAGCCAGCCGACACACCTTCCCGACGCGTGTCATTGCGTCCTCCACACGCTTGAGCAGGACATCGTCCATGTCGGGTCGCTCCACATACTTGTGAGTATGGGCGAGCCATCTCATCTCCTCACGGACACCATATCGCAGTACCGTCAAGGGCGAAGTTGCCATGGTTACCGATTTAATTGTTCCTGGTCCTATGCTTCACTGCCGAACTAAGCACAGCCAGATACCAGCACTTTCCCGTCAGCGCTGGGCACAGAAATTAAAACTAAGTTGTAAAACCCAAGGCAACCACTAAACAATTAAATCATAAACAATATTTAATATGGTTGCCCTGTGGACATACATCTTATAATATACACTCTAAATCAATTAGAGAATGCCACCATGTGGTACAATACAAATAACACACAAAAGGTTATTATAAAAAAAACTATTTTTCTAGCAGTGGCCCTCCGATAGGAACCACACTTCCCTTGAGGTCAGCAAAATCAGCTTAATACCCCTTAAATAGCCGACCCTGCTGTGTAAACCGAAATAACACTGTAGGACTATAGAACCCGACGTTCTATCGCAAGTAATAATAATAAATTTTCTTTATTTCCATTTGAAGTTTTACAAATAGGTTAAGCCCTAGACCCCACACTAGGATTCCCTGTATCGTGGGGTCTAGTCTCTTCCAGACCATTTACAAATACATATGGAACTTAATTCTATAAAAAATAAAATAAGAAAGGCAAATTCTGTAAGACAAGAAAAATATAAAATGGGAAGTGTTTAGTGTTGGTGTACCTGCTAGCCCTGCGACTACGAGTCTTGGGGTCGGACGTTAACCGGGCTTTTGGCCACTAAGCAGGTTGAGTAACTGTTTGGTGTTAGTGTGGAGTGTAGTGAGTGTGTGTAGATAGTAGTGTATAATGTATGTGAGTGTTTGTTTGTAAATAAGTAGATTTGGTTCATCTGGTGTTAGGGTAAGTATTTTAGTAGTTTTTTTTTTTTTTTTTTTCAGAAGGAGTTATTTACATATTTCGAGAAGGTTTTCTGTTTTGGAGTAGTCAAGTTGTTGCAGCCATCCAAAAAGCAGCTTCTTACACCTGTACCTGCTTAGATGCAATATCTTCAGTTCATCATTTATATTTGTATAGAGATAAGGACCTTGGAACGTGTAGAACCTTTGTGCGAAACAAGTGCGTGTCCGGGGGCACTTCCATCTCACTCGGCGTGCAGCGGCATCAGCAGCAGTATCTAGAGCAGATTTGTGATATTTAAGAACCACAGCGCTGACATACAGTTGTCGTACCCTAAGATGCTTGCAATCTTGGTATAGGCAATCGGTGGGATACCTAAATGGTTTGCTAAAAGCTACTTTGAGAAGAGCTCGCTGTGCGTATTCAATTCTAATGAGGACTGTTTTGGCAGCTGCTCCCCAAATCAAGATGCCATAGGTTAAAATGGATTCGCAGAGGGCAATATAGACGAGCCTTCGAATATTGGTATCAGCAACCTGCCGAAGTCGTCTAAAAATGTTCATTAGTTTTCTAACTCGACCGGATAGTAATGCAATCTGCTTCCCCCATGTCAGTCTTTCGTCAATAGTTATCCCCAGGTATTTGATGCAATGAACTTGTTCGAGAGCTGGGCACATACAGGAGGGGTTATTGATGTCTCTGCATGAGTGCGTCTTTATATTAATTTCAGCAGTTGGAGCCGTTTTTTGTGTGATTCTAAAGCAAATTATTTTGGTTTTAGATGTATTGAGGGTAAGGAGGTTTCGTCTGAGCCAGTCATTAACCCTATTCATGCCCTCACATGCCACAGCACCTGCAGCTGACCAGCTCTTGCCGTGAAATATGATGGCAGTATCGTCCGCAAACATAAACAAGTCCGCTTGGATCAGGTCTAGACGGCACAGATCGTTTATATAAATGAGGAAAAGTGATGGACCCAAAACACTTCCCTGGGGAACTCCAAAGTTAATGTTCGCGTAGTCACTGTAGGAGTCGTTTACTTTAACTCTTTGTCTGCGGTCTGAAAGATATGAGTGAAACCAGTTGAGAGGGAGGCCACGTATACCCAAGAGCTCCAATTTTCTCAAGAGTATTGGACGAGAAACGGTATCAAAAGCTTTCGCAAGATCGAGAAAAGCTCCCAGGCACCTATAACCTTCATCGAGCTTAGTAGCGACAGTTTTAGTCAAGTTCATTATGGCGTCCTCCGTAGATATATTGTTGCGAAAGCCATATTGATTATGGGCCAGTAGACCATGGGTTTCTAGGAAGTTAAGAAGTCGCTTATTTACTAGTTTTTCTAAAAGTTTGGAGAGAGTACTTAGAAGCGATATAGGCCTATAGTTAGAAGCTTCCGATGGATCACCCGCCTTATAAACAGGACAAACATTGGCAACTTTAAAGAGATCGGGAACCACGCCTGAGCTCATACTCAGGTTGAAAATGTAGGTCAAGGGGCCAACTAGAGCCCGGCTTGATTGTTTAAGGATCTCGTTGGTTATATTGTCTATGCCTGGAGCCGATTTGTTTTTCAGACTACCAATTAGTTTGAGGAGTTCTGACTCATCTGTGGGGTTGAGATAGAATGAGTTCGCTATTACATTTTTAGCTATTGTTGCCGGTACTTCTTGAGCTAATTGTTGTTCGGTCATTTTAATTGAGTCGAGAATATTGTTTGCGTATGAGTCACCCACCGTTGAAAAGTATTGGTTAACTTTGTTGAGTGCAGCTGATGGGTCTAGGTCGGTTTCAAGAAGTCTTGTGTTTTCTGTTTTCCCAGATTCCATATTGCAAATAGTTTTTATTGCATTCCATAATTGTTTACTACCCTGACAGTTTTGTAGCATTTGTTTGTCATGTTCATTTTTGAGATTCTGGATAGTGTTGTTGCAGTAGTTTCGGTAGTTCTTATATTTGTTTTGGATGTCAGGGTCATTTTTATTTTTCCTAGCTTTTATGTGAAGTCTATCTCTTCGCTTTATACAGTTGAGAAGTCCAGGAGATATCCAGGGTTTTATAATAAAGTCCGAACTGCGAGAGATTTTAAGCGATTGGTGTTTTTTCAGGATTTCGGTGAAAGTCCCCAGAAACTTTGTGGTAGCCATATCTACGTCGGTCAGATTATAGCAGTCGGACCAGTCCGTGTTTATTAGATCTGTGGTGAGATTGACTATATCAGTTTTTGTGGTATTGATTTTTTTTCGTTGTGTACAACTTTTAGAGACATCAATACTTAACAAAACGGTGTCATGGTCCGTAATACCAGGGTAGCAAATTACTGTTTGTGAAGACAGTACAGTTTTTAGGAGGCAGTGGTCAAGACAGCTGGTATCTCTAGTAGGAAGTAAGTACGCTGGATGAAAACCCATGTGCGATGTCCGATTTAAATATTCATCTGATCGGTCATCCTTATTATCCACCGATATGTCAATATTAATATCCCCCGTAATAATGCAACTCTTGCCTTTGCAGGTAGCCACTACTTTTTCCAGTGAAGTAAAAAAGTTATTGTAGTGGTCGACCGTCTTAAAAGACGGTGGACGGTAAATAGCTAGGATAGACAGGAAATTATCTATTTCGATTAACAGACAATTGGAATTGGAAAATGGTGGCTCTGTTATGTTTACTCTGAGACCCGTCCTTGCGAAGACCACCAGACCATCGTTTTGGTTAAGATGGTTCTTTGAATAGTGACATTCATATCCATTCAAAATAATGCCTGTAAATGATTCACTCAACCAACATTCCGTCAATATAATAAGATCTGGTTTGAATTTTAATTTATGCAGTAGCACAAGAAATGAGTCAAAGTTTTTATTTATGCTCCGTATATTTTGTGTTATGAAAGTGAAGTTTGACGAAACATCACCCAGGAAGTTAATACAAGATTCTGGACTATAGACGGGTGTGCATGGTATAAGGATTGAATCATCCACAATATCTATTAACGTTTTGTTAGCCACCAGGAGATGCTTTGTATAAAGTCACATCAATAATAGGGCGTTGTTGGTCTGTTAATATATCATAGGCAACTATGTGCACAGATCTACCTCCGGTTTTCTGATGGTTTGTATTTGTGATCGTTAAGCGATAGATAGCTAGGTGGTGTGGGTGAGTCAGTAAGGTTGAAGTACAGCATGATTGTGTATTTGTGTTAAGAGGTGTAGTTGGAGTGATAGAAGGGTATTGTGGTAGGTGTGTAAGTAACTGTGTTATCTTAATTAGTCTAAAAATATATAGTTTTATGGTTGGGCACTTGTAGATACGATATCTGGGGCACTTTTCGGTGAGTCACTTTTCTTCAGGGAGTTTCCTTAAGTCTGCTTCTGAGTTAATGCGAATCAGAGAGGTTCCGTTATCTCTACGCATGAGCACCTTCCCGTAGGATGTCCAGCAGAACTTGTAGTTGTTCGCTGATGCAAAACTTCGTGCGAGGTAGAATAGATACTTGGATTTGGCAGTCAGGTTCTCTGCAATAAACACTGCTGTTTTTGGTCCATCGATTCGCAGATGCGTCGTATTCAGTTTATCTTCTTTGTGAGCCTTATTAAACGATTTAACGGCTTTTAAGATGGAATCTTTGGCTATTGTAGACGTAAACTCTGCGACTATCACTTGTTTTTCTGATTTCGTATTATAACGGTATACGTCCTTTATCTCAAAGGGCTTGATTGTTGCACCAAGAACATCGCCGATGCCAGTAATTGTTTCAATTAAATCTTGTTTGGTCTCACTGTCCTTGGATTTGGGGATTTTTCTGATTTCAATAGCTGTGGATCGTGTTTGGCGCTCAAGCTGATCGACTCTGTCTTGCAAATCCCGGATTTGATTGCGATTGTCAGTTCTCTCTATTTCGTAATCATCCATTTTGGCTATGACTTCATCGTATTTCTTCGCTGTGAAATCGACAGCCTCTTGTAGACGAGTATTTTGATTTATTATCTCGTTCATAGAGGAGCTCAATTTTGAGAAATGCTGCTGTTGCTCTTCTTTCAGGTCTTTGATTAGGTTAAGAATAGTACTTTTGAAGTCTTCCATGCCGTCAGAAGCATCAAAGTCTACTCTCATTCGTTTATTGGACCTGGTGACATCGGCAGTCGATGATAGATTAGGATCTGACTGGTAGTGTTGAGACATCGGTGTTGCACAGTCGTCGTGTAGTAGATTGGCTTGATTTTTGGTGCCTGGTGGAGGGGTCCGCTTCAGCATTTTTCTTCTCGGGATTGAAGGCAAGACGCTGCAATAACGTCGTAGTTACACTGTATTGTTGTTGACGTTGCTACGCTGTAGTGTGCGCTCGCGCAGCTTGGGCGAGCGAGACGAAATATCCGCAGGCCGTCTCAACCACACTTGAGGTTAGCGGGGGGCAGGGGCTGCGCTGGCCGTGTGGGCAGACTGCCTTTCACTTTCACAAGTCACTGGGATGCACAGATTTGTTAGCACGCGAGTATACCAAAGTAGGCTTGGTACAGCAGAATTTAAGGACTATTGTTCGGTATCGCGGTTTATTACTTATTATAAAATTAAGCGGACCAACTGATAGCACGTCTTCTCCAAGCGGCGTTTACAATACAATCTAGGCTTCGCAGAATGACTGTTCAATCCTTTAGTTTCCGACTACAATTTATAACAACTGTTAACAAAATTGGCACTTATACTTTCACTTACCGAAAATGAACTTTAATCGTGGTATACCGACCACAGACTCATTGCCGACTTGAGCCAATCTGAGCTATTCTTTTCTCCCAACTACAATGTGACAAAGGCAGCCCTACAACCGTGAATCGATGATTTCCCACTAGGAAACCGCGCTCCTGCTACCAAAATGATTGATTCCACGCCTCTCCGAATGGCGTGGAATCCTGAGGGGGATGTGCCTTTGCCACGTGAGAGAAAAGAAGTGATGAAATTTGCTTATTACCTTGTCTCCGTAGGCAGGAAATCGAAAGCTCGATTCGAGACGGGACTACGGAAAGGGGCACAGTTTGGGATAGGATATGGAGCGAATCGAAACTTATCGTTGCTGCCGACGCCGTCGCCGGCGTGCTGCCTGCCGTGACCGTGGAGTCGCCGCTACCGATGCGACGATGTCCAATCAACCGGGATCACTTGGCCGCTGACGCGAATCTACTTACAATCAATAGCCCGACGCTATGAGGTAGATTTACACTCTGACCAGGCCCGATGCCTGTATGATAATTGGTACACCGAAATACCATCACGGGGCCCGAGCCGCCATGTTATTCTCACCGATGAGACAGACCAAGAGAAAAATTAACCTCCAATTTTACATCTCGTTTCCGATACGAGTGACAGCTGCTAGTTCTGTTTCCGTTCCGAGTCGCGCAACAAGAGGAGGTGCGTTCCGAAGCACAAATATTAAACAACTTGCTTAGTGCACTTCCCATTTTGATAATTGAGGAAGAGTTTATTTGTCGGCACATTTGAAGGCCGAAGAGCTTGGTATTTTTTAACTTTATCAAGGTACTCTCCTTTGACAACAAATGTCCGCTCTCGTTTGGTCTTCGTGTCGGGTAAGTTAATTGCTTGTAAAAGGGTGTCCGTCTTGACGTCATCCATGGTAATATTAGCAAGTTCAATGCCGCGACATGCTCCGCTTATACCAAATATTAGTGCTACCTAAAACAAAATATAACTGTAAGTTGGTACACTCTTTGAGAACACGAGGAATAAAAAAATATGTAAATAATAGGTTTACGTACTTTTGTTTCCAAATATTTGTCATCGGGAGCGGTATTTAAAAAGGTTTCCACATTGTTCGCAGTAAGGACCTTGGACTTCTTGCATTTATGTCCACTACTAAGCCTCTTCAATAAAGCTGTAAGCTTCGTGTAGGACTGTACATTGACATTATGTTTCATTTGCAGTGTTGCTTTCAGCATGGAATATACACTCCACAGTGTTGAAGGCTGCAGTTTTTTCGATAACTCATCAAAGTAACTTAAAAGAACACTTTCAGCGAATGTATTCACTTGTTTTTCTTTCCGCCAGCTTAGAAATTTGTCATAAGTTTTCATATATATTTGCCGAGATTTTGGCGGCAATATTTCTTGCACCACTTTTTGTGCGTTTATTTCCATTAAAGTATTAGGAGTAAGTTCTAAATCTTCTTCTTCACTTGACATTTTTAAAACTTAGCCAATTCAACAATAATTTGAGAAAATTCAATACGAAAAGTTCACGGCTTCTTTCCCGCTACTTTACTTTTTTTAATTTTCCTGCATAATTTTCGGGCAAAGAAAAAAAATATACAGCCTATTCTTAAATTATTTTGGAATAATGTTTTTTTTTGTGGTAAACACGTTTTGATATTTAGTTTCTTTTTCGTATTATCTTATTATAAATCAAAAATGCAAATAGGGATGGAAATATTATAAATTAGCAAGTTTTATCCATGTACAATTAATTGTTTTTGGCTGTATGGGCTAAATGGTCACTGCCTTAGTGTAGACACATTTAAAAAGCTACTTTTATGCACAAGAGCATAAAATTCAACTTTATGTCGCCTAGATTCTGCATAAAGTAGTACTTTTTTCGAGCATGAGAAGTGAAAAGTATTTTTTCAAGATCGATTCCAAAATTTCAAAATTCCAAATGTCTTTATTACTGTAGATATTTACATATACTTAGCAATCGTCATTTTTTTGCCGCTTCTCTACATTGGACCACTGTGGGAGAAGAAGGGCGTAGAAACTCCCACAGATTGATTATTAGATCTCTTTTTTAAAAATTGCTTATGCTTAACTAATACAAAATATAATATTTAGACATTATCATAATTAATAAGCAGGAATAAAGAATTACAAAATTATTAACAGCAAGGTCTGTGTTGAGCCAGATTAACCCCATACAGTCCCGTCATTTAAGTAATCTTCAACATTGTAATATCCCTTTTTCGACAAAGTCGCTTTAACATGGTTTTTAAATTACTCAAATGGCAATTTCAAGATCTCCAGAGGTATCTTGTCGTTTTGTACGATGACCCTAGGACAGCACTATTCGCGTCTAAAGTATGATATTTCTCTCCTATACATTATATCGTCGCAAAATACATTACTTGATAGGCGTGATGACAGCTGCCACAGCTACCATGCTTTATTTTATAGATTATAGTTTGATATTTTGTCCCTTTCGCTTCTCAAGGCAAATTTTATGTCGTTTCACCACAAATGCCCACAATAGAGCCCTGGTCAAGAACGTACAGTTCCCCATCGCCATCGGGGAGCTGTACGACATCGACACCCCCCACCTGCCTATCTTGCTGGTCCTCGGGGTGGAGGCCGATCTCACGTCGGCACCGCGTCCAAGAACGAAGACGGACTGGCACAAATACCAGCTGGAGTTGAACACAACGCAGCTCCCCGGCGGTGTTTCTACGAAGAGGTAGAAGCCGCGGCAGTGGCCATCACCACAGCCATCACCACCGCTCAAGCCGCAGCCACCACCACCAAACCACCGCCGGTCTTGCGGAAGGAGAGGCTCCCTCCACACCTCCGCAAGAAGTTGGACCTCAAGCGCCGTCTTCGTCGAACCTGGCACCACACGCGCTGCCCTGTGATCAAGGCGGAGATTAACCGGCTCGGAGAAGAACTGCGCGCGGGCATCATCGAGCTGAGGGGACAGTCCTGGGAACGCACCATTGACCAGGCCTCCCAAGATGACACCGCCCTTCACCGCCTGAACCGCAGCCTGACGTCAACTCCTGAGCCGGTCTGCCCCATGTTTGATCACACGGGCAGGCGCCGCTACGCCGCACGAGATCGAGCCGTCATCCTAGCAGACCACTTCGCTGGGCAGTTCCAGCCCAACCCCATCGCCGACTACGAGCACAACGCCGCTGTTGTGGAGCGCGTAGAGCGCTTCCTGGCGGCCCCCGCGCCTCCCCTCGCCGGCGACTACTTCATGTCGCCCCGCGAAGTCCGGAAGGTGGCCCTGAAGCTGAACCAGCGGAAGGCCCCGGGCCCGGACGGAGTCGTCGCGGGGGCCCTAGTACAGCTGCCAAGGAGAGCCGTCGTCTCGCTGACGCGGCTGTTCAACGGCATCCTGCGCACCGGACACTTCCCCGCCCTCTGGAAGGAGGGCAAGGTGATCGTCATCCCCAAGCCGGGGAAGGACAGAAGACACCCGGGAGGCTACCGCCCGATCACCCTGCTGCCTCATATCGCCAAGCTGTTTGAGCGCCTGCTGTTACGGAGAATCCTGCCCCACATCCAGCTGAGGGCAGAGCAACATGGCTTCCGTGACAGCCACAGCACGACGCTCCAGCTGGCGAGAGTCCTGCACTACCTGGCGTCGGAGCTGAACAGGGGCCGATACACCGTCGGGGTCTTTCTTGACATCGAGAAGGCCTTTGACCGAGTGTGGCACGAGGGGCTCCTCTACAAGCTCCTGGACGCAGGTGTGCCCCCAATGATCGGGCAGATCGTGGCCTCCTTCCTGGAAGACCGGCGGTTCTTCGTCTCGGTCGAGAATGCACACTCCCAGACGAAGGCCATCAGCGCAGGAGTCCCGCAAGGCAGCTGCCTTTCGCCGGTGCTCTACGCGCTCTATACCAATGACATCCCCACACTCGAGGGCCATCTCGAGGAGGGGGTGGAAGACGTCGTGCTCGCCCTCTACGCGGACGACAGCGCATACTTCGCGTCGTCGCGCAAAATCGAGCTCGCCTGCAGGAAGATGCAGCGACTCCTGGACCTGCTGCCGCCCTGGCTGGACAAGTGGCGGACCGCGGTGAACGTCGGGAAGACAACAGCCCTGTTGACCACCCGCTCCCGCCGTCCGACCCCGCTACAGCTGAGGGGCCGGGACATCGAATGGCAATCGACGGTGAAATACCTCGGTTGCAACATCGACTGCTCGCTGCGCATGGTCCCGATGGTGCAACACTGCATCAACCGGGCCAAAGCCGCGCGGGCAATGCTCCGGCCTGTCCTGTCGTCCAGCCTGCCTCTGAGAGCCAAGCTGCGGGTGTACAAGGCCTATGTGCGCTCGCGGCTCACCTACGCGGCTCCAGCATGGTACGCCCTGCTGTCGAAGACCCAGAAGGCACGGCTGCAGCGGTTCCAGAACATCTCCCTGCGGGTGATCACAGGAGCCGGGCGGTACGTGCGCAACACCACAATCATGAGAGATACCCGGATGCCCACCGTGGAGAAATTCGTCGCGCGGCTGGCACGGCGCATGTACGACTGCGCCGACAACAGCCGCCACGCACATCTCCACGACATTGCTCCGCACCACGCACGTCCGCCTGAAGGCAGACCACTCCCAAGAGAGTTGCTGCACATCCCACTGTCGCCAGTGTAAGCCCGCAGAAGAGGGCGAAAGCACGGCACAGTGGAGAAGAAGAAGCTCCCGCACCGTTGTCGCCAGTGTATGCCAATAGACGGCGAAAGCACAGCGCAACGAAGACCACGCGAGGCCCTTGACAAGTAGGGGCCACCCAAGACCGGGGGGGACGTTACCCCCCGAGTTGACGCCGCGGGCATGAGGCAACCATAAGTCCTCGACCCCGCAACCGTAGTGGTCCTCGCGCTCCGCGCGAGAACACACTCCGCAGACCACACGGCCCACAATAGAATCTTCAGTACTCTGGGTGACGTTTGTCATAAAGTTACGTTTTAGGATTTACCCAAGTTTACAGGTTATGAGATGGGGGTTGAAGTGAATGAAAGAACGAATGAAAATATGCGGGAACGATGGGTTGGTAACTAAATATCAAAATACTTTTTCGTCAGATAATGGATATTATAATTTAAGTGCGTTTTATTTTTAGTTTCCTAACTGTGCACAGTACTCTTTTTAGGGTTCCGTACCAAAAGAGTAAAAACGGGACCCTAATACTAAAATTCCGCCGTCTGTCTGTCTGCCTGTCCGTCTGTCACCAGGCTGTATCTCATGAACCGTGATAGCTAGACAGTTGAAATTTTCACAGATGATGTATTTCTGTTGCCGCTATAACGAAAAATACAAAAAAAACTAAATAAAATTAATATTTAAGGGGCTCCCATACAACATTTCTTTCAATATCACATACAAACTTATGAATGCACCTGGTTACGTACATGCAGTGTGAAAGTAGCCGCACCAATAACTTTGTAAACAACATTTTGCGATGCAAAATCCAAACTATTCACTCCACACCATCCCTACTATTGTACGGTGGTACGGAACCCTTCGAGCGCGACTTCGCGTGAGTCCGACTCATACTTGGCCGGTTTTTATGGTAACAATGGGACCCTATTATAAGACTCCGCTCTCTGGCTAAGGCGAAGATGCTATTTTGAGGTTAGAAGCCGGAAAACGTCGTTTTTTGCCTCTGATCTATATTGGACCATAATTCATAATTCTTTATTGAACACAGTTATTTAAAAAAGAATCATTAATATAAAACATATATACAAAGGCGAGTTTTTTTCTAAAAAGAGATTTCTTCCAGCAAACTATGGCATGAAAGGAATTTTTATCAATAAAGGGTAGGCATTGCACAATACCTAAACAGTAATACAATAAATAATAAAAAACAGTAAAAAAAACATATGAGTAAATTAAATATCTATAAAATACGGTCAATAAAATACATACTCGTGTATACCAAACTACTAAATACGTATCAATACATACATAAACCTGTATACTATCACAAAAGAGAGAGCAAGTGCTCTTTTAACCGGTTTTTGAAAGCGAAAAGAGTCGGGCTGTCTCTTATCGCACAAGGAAGTGCGTTCCACAGTCGGACCGCCTGCAACCTGAAGGAGTGCTCATATGCGGAAGTGGTATGCCTTGGAGTGGCTAAAAGTGAGACCGTGTAAGATCTCCGTTGCCGATCTCCTGAAAAGAGATAATCAAAGACCACTGTGGTAGGAGACGTTAGCTAGTTATGAAACCATTTTAAGTGGCACAAAAAGTACTCTCGAATTTCTAAACGAGTTTGCAAATCTGCGCCGCTGCCATTTCATATGGGAAACTATCTATGTTGTTATTTGCCGACCTTCCCCTCGGGCCTTACAGTAGGTCGTTAAGGGTCAGGGTTGTGGATCTCACCTTGTTTACGAGATCCGTCACGCAACGTCTGTTTGCTTACTATTCTGATTCCTACGGTGGGTACTGTCGAACGAGATCCCGCTGCGAACTGTTATTATCTCCTTGCTACAGAGGTGAAAAGTGGAAGAGATTGGATTGGTTTGATTGTACACAGTTATGTAACTAAGTTTGGCGTAAAGAGAGAGATTTCCGAAAACTTCGCTAAGAATTGAGTATGAAAATTAGCCTTAACTCAATGGGGTTCTAACCTCTTTCTAAGGAGGCCTGGTGTGTCCACAGTTCAGCTCGGAAAAAAGTTTGAATCCCTTTCTGTGCTGCTTGGCCTAGCGAATTCAGTTTCTGTTCATACACCTAGGACATATATGCAATCAATTCAAGAGATACTGATGGCGAGGGCGACTGGATATATCCATTCTGTGTCAAGCAAAGGTGAGATCTACCATCAAAGCAACATCTACATAATTCGGGCGTACAATTTACAAAAGTTTCTTGACGAGGAAAATAAATCTATGCTTGATGTTGTAAGTTTCCGGGAATTATTTTTCTTCCTTCTAGACATGGAGGATATAACAGAATAGTTATGTCATGCAGTCCCTTGTCTCGCCTTTTCCGACACGGGGTGGAAGCGGCACAGTTGTGCCCACGTATAGGAAGTTAATTAAGGCTAGTATGTAATCGCACATCAAAAATACTGATTTGCACAACAAAAAAGGATCAGCAAAAACACTTTTTATGTTTATGTTCTGTTATGCTCACTCCCTTCACCTAAGCTACCACAGCATTTTGCCCTGTGCAAATCAGTATTTTTGATGTGCAGTTTAATATTTCCCGTTAATTAATACTCCATTTTGCGTGACAATGGGCAAGCCATGATGATATTAGGTTGAGTTGTCGATTGTATTTGGGGCTAAGTAAGTACTAACCACTTACCACTTATTATTATTGCCATGTTGGTTGGTGTCCAAGCCACACATACTTAAGCACTAACCAAACGCCAAATAAACCCATCGTTAATTTTTATGCTTTTACGTTACGTCATGTAACATTTACTGGATTTCATCTCTTTAGCTGTACACGGTCTATTTTTGGGCGGCTTCACGATGGAAAATATTTATTGCAGTACTATGCAATCCTATACACACAAGAACAGACAGACGGGTAGTGACGCTGCCTACGAAGCTGACGGTCCTGGGTTCGAATCCCGGTAAGAGAAAATATTTGTGCGATGAGTATTTACATATTTAGCTATCGTATCGTCGTCTAGTACCCATAACACAAGCATTATTGAGCTTAGTAAGGGCTTTGTTCGATTTTTTTGTGTTGTGTCACCTGTAAATAAATAAGCTCTAACACTGAATGTTAAACTTGTGTTCCCGCCATCCGTCATAAATATTGAAAGCCATGTCAAAAACCTAGCATAGAAAGTACATAACACAATCATGCATTGTGAAGTATTTTTATCGGAACACGATTTTAATATTTTATATAAAAAAAAAACATTACTCCAGGAATAAAGACGTTCCAAGACATCAAAAGGCTGACATCAAAATTATGTTGCCCAAACTATCGAGACAATCCTTCCTGTCTACCACGAGACCTACGTCTACAGAGAACGATCCTTCCTGTCTACCACGAGACCTACGTCTACAGAGAACGATCCTTCCTGTCTACCACGAGACCTACGTCTACAGAGAACGATCCTTCCTGTCTACCACGAGACCTACGTCTACAGAGAACGATCCTTCCTGTCTACCACGAGACCTACGTCTACAGAGAACGTCGAGAAATGTTTCATGAATTAATTAATTTTCAGCTTTGATCCTGACGATAAATGGGTCGCTAGCAGTGCGTTTGGTGCGCATTTTAATAATTCATCGTAGAAATATATCTTTATATCTGAAATGAGTTAATAATAAGGTGCCATATCTAAAAACTATATGCCCCTGCCACTCTTGCAATACGGAGGAATCTAACGACCTCAAATATTGAAATCCGTCCAAGCCGTTTGGGCTGTTGCGCGTGCGCAACGAATTTCATCATACCTACTTACTTACTAAATAAAGCAATAATGATAATAATTACTATATTTAGTTGATAAACTAAATAAAGTAATAAATGGCAAAGTTCTTAGCTTAGTTAGGTTTTAGTCTATATAATAGGATCATCTGGAACCTGAGCTAGGAAAAATACTTGAATTTCAGAGTTCAGTCCTCTTCTAAAATAAGGTGTGTTGCTAATTTTGTAAATATATCTTACAGTGCAGATTAACAAGATACTACAATGCCGAAAGAAGATTACGTTAACAAATAGTTAACAATACTTCGAAAATTTTGCGACGATAAGTACAAAAAAGATATGTGAGTTGTATGAGTGTGTGTGATGTAAATGTAGTATATTAACATCGGCCTGTTGCATAGTCAACCCGACTGTCAGAAGTTTCCAAGCAATTGGCCTATAAGGGCTCAAAAATCATCGCCCTCCGTCTGCTGCAGTGGAAAGCCCTACGCCCTGTACTGGGCGGAGCAGACGGCCGCGGCAGCCCTCAGACTCGCGCCCAGACATCCTTGAGCGGCGCCGGTCGGTCTGAGCGGCGAGACGCTGGCATTACCGCGGCTGACTGTAGGCCCGACGAGCGGCTGTTTGCCACGTAACCCAGTCGCAATTGAGGATCCTCGCTCGAGGGGGCTTGACCCCTCTGCGGGGCGGTAAAACGGTAAAACTTTCATTATTATTAGTTATTTAATTCAGATAACAAGATCTATATAACTTTGAGTAATTAGACCGTAGGTAATGAATACAATTGTTGTAAAAAATAACTAAATTAACATTTTTACCCAATGGTGGGTGAATGGGCCATCCCATCTCTCTGAAAACACCTTTATATAAGTAAAGAATAATTTATGAAAATTGAGCCTACACGTGAGCTCCGTGGTCTAATGGTTTCACGGTTGCTTCTTACACAGGAGATGCAGATTCGAAACCTGACCGTGTTCCAATGAGATAATTAGTACATATATCAGTACATTATCGGACGTTCAGTGTTTCGGATGACACGTTAAGTTGTAGGTCCCGGCTACTATCGCCACGTGGCAGTGGTCGTTCAACCCCTCCACCAACCCGCACTGAGCCAGCATGGTGGAGTATGGCTCAATCTTACTCGTATCCGGATAAAGGCCTGTGACCCTCGGTGGGGACATTAATGGCTAATAATAATAATAAAAATCTACACGCCAAAGATAACGCACCTCGCTCTGATGACGTCATAGCGTCTGTCACTGTCCTAGTGACCGTTTGAGGCGAGTGCGAGCGAGAGAGGTAGGGTAATCGCTTTTCTCGTGAGTGCCAAAATTACTTTGTGGCGTAGTACGTAACTTTTGGTGATTTCAGCCTAAAAGTTTAATTATGTACGATACAATCAAGTTGTTATAGTTCGTCGCGAAGGAAATCAGATAATTTGGGAGGCTGTCTCGTGTATCCGCTACGCTGATGTTCGTCTACGTTACTTACACATAGTAAGCATCATCCCATAAGGGACGGCAGAGGCTAACTAACACGTGACTCTGAATTTTAGGGTCCCTTATCACAAAACGATAAAGCTCCCTTATATTATTACTTCGTTGACCGTCTGTCATGTCTTTATCATGAACGCCTGGATGTAAGATGCAGAGGATACCTCTAATAGTGAGGCTGTAAAAATAACTGTAAAATAAAAAAAACAATACTTTTCAGACCCACGCTTCGAAAAACACTTCAGAGGAATAAAGACAATGTTCGATTCAACGTACGCTGTGACAAGCCAGCCTCCCAGTACGACGAACTCGAAATTCGTAACGCGGCGTAGCGCGTAACCGATGTGCTACGAAAAGTTTGACATATCCGAAGTGGTATTCGCTTATGTGCTACATGATGGAAAACCTTTCTTTTCCACAACGAGATCTTATCGCAATTCAGAATTTTTCGATAATATGTATACGGCGTTCATCGATTTATATACAAAAATATATAAATCGATCAACGCCGGCTGTACGCACGAAAAAGCATGACTCATTGTCACGTTCCGCCTGAGCCGAGCGTGCAAGCGAGAGCGCGGAACAAGCCACGATCGGCCTAAGCGATCACCTTATGACGTTACCACGTAAAATTATCGGCCGTAAACCGACTTTTCCACAAACCATTTTTTTTCCTAAAATGGTTGGTTTCTACGAAGCTAAAATTAGCACTTCTACTTACGAATACTCGAATAATTTTATTACGAAGCTTAATTGAGTTATAAAAAGTTTTACATAACATAACATAGCCACACGCCTTTCCCTATACGGGGTGGCAGAGGCACAATTGTGCCCACTTTAAGCCTCAATTCTCAATTTTGCGTGACAGGGGGCTAGTCCATCGCCGCAGCTATAGCATAATGAAGGTTTCCTCACGAGGTTTTCTATCACCGTTAGAAAGTCCGTATAATGTACTTAAGATAAATTAAGTATCTCATTGGTACATGGTCAGGAATCGAACCTGCATCTCCTGTGTGAGGAGCAAGCGTGAACCCCGTTAGACCACGGAGCTCTTAGTTAAAACGTTTTTTCAAAGTAATAATAAGAATAATACTTTGGATACTATTTACACACATTGATCAAGCCCCAAACTAGGATTCCCTGTATCTTGGGTACTAGACAACGATACACGTACTTATATATAGGTAGATAAATAGTATACTTAGATAGATAAACAACCATGACTAGGGTACAGACATTTGTTCTCATCAAACAACTATTTGCCCCCACCGGGACTCGAACCCGGGACCCTTGGCTTCGTAGGCAGGGTCAGGGCAGTATTACATAGTACGGCCACTCGGGTCGTACTATGTAATACTGCGAGAACGGCCATGGCTTACTAACTACATTATAGCAATATAACTGAGTGGAACATGTACAAAGCACTAGAGTGATATAAACAAACTATAAACAAATGTTATCCGGCAATAAATTGTTTTGCTTTAACATGACAATTGTAGAAAACGACTTTAACCTTGAAATTATAGCTTCAGCAAGGGGCTGTTCATTTGTTATGTAAGTTAACTTTAAAAACATTCCGACCCCCCGCCCCACCCACCTCCCTACTTAAGGAGCTGCAGAAAGTTAAAACAGCCTTTTAAGGGTTCCGTACCAGAAGGGTGCCAAACGGGACCTATCAATCGAAACCGAATCAGGTAGAGAGCTGAAATATTCACAGAATGTGTTTGCCAGAGGCAATTATAAGGAGAGCGACATCTTCGGGAGTAAAGTAAAAGGCTTGAGATGCGCGAAAAACTAGACTATACTAGACTACTTTATTATAAGGAATCCTAGCTTATATACTAGGTTGGTACATGTTATTAATGACGTGCATAAGACATAGTGCGTGATGAATATAAATATACCTTATCTGTGACGGTCGTCAACTTATCTTAACATTACGTGAAAATATGACTAACATAGTCGACCGGCACAATGTGCATTTCTGTTGCCGCAATAGCAACAAATAATGAAACATACCGGTTTTCAAGAACTAAAAGCAGTACACATAGAAAAAAAATTGGTGTGGTCTATTCTTAGCCATTTTGTTTTATTTGTTTATCGGTGAAAATGAACTCTCCCGATCTTATCGGAAAAGATTTTTAATTGCAGGTATTAAGTTTTGTGCTTAGTTATTTGTCATTATATGATTAATAATTGCTCATTCGAATTATCAGAAATAATATATTTTTTTTTTATCATATTTGATTTTATTTGTGTCAATAAGTTAGGTACTCAATTTCTATCCACTTCCGGTTTCAATGAGCAAAGAGTTTCGTTAACCTGAGTACATATTTTAATACTTACATACTACATCCACAAAACTATTTTTGTCCTACCTAGTATTGAATATTTTGTTATAAAAAATTATACCTATTTAATTTATGTGCTCGTACAAAAGACTGCGGTTTTACAATTTTCCGGGTCCTTGACTGGTTTTATTTTATAGGAGTATTAAAGCAGCTGTTTATTAATACTAGCTTATTCGTCATAAGTGTGTTCTTGCATTTGCTTACGAGTAAACTTAATTTGATTATTCAGCTCGATAGAAAAGTATCCCGAAGTTGTCTAATTTTTTTTTCGTAACAGCTTTTTGTACAATTTTGCACTGGGTTTGAATTTATGTAATTGTCATCGAACTTATATAATAAATGTGAAAGTAGCGATGTTTAGATGTTTGGATGTTCGTGTGTTTGTGCCTAAAACGGCTGAATGGATTTGAATGAAATCTAGCACAGAGATAGTTTATGAGCTAGATTAACATTTAGAATACTTTTTATCCGACTGCACCAGAAGGAGGGTAACGTTATCTCAGTAAATGGTAATTCCTGTGAACAAGCAGATGAAGTTACGGGTATCAGCTAGTTTATTTATCGTTATAAAAAAGGTTAAGTTATGTTCTGTGAGTTCTCTTTACATCGGCTTAGAGCGTTTTTAACATTTGAACTCCTATTCCCCTAAAAGTAAGCGGCTTGTGTTTAAACGACCACCAACGCAATCGCACAAACGCACCTATTTTACTACCAATAAATTCGAAACGATCGCCAGAATAAGTAAACGATCAGCAAATTGTTTCATGGAATGTGTTTTATGTACTTATGTTTATGTTTTAAGTATTTTTTGTTGTTCTTACATGTTGAACCTAACACGAAGAATAAAGGGGGCTTCGCTTCGCTTACCCCCTTTACTCTTCACCTACCTACCACAGTATTTTGCCCTGATATTTGCTGTGCGAATCAGTATTTTTGATGTGCAGTTTAATATTTTCCGTTTTTAAAATTGCAAAAATTACGTAGTGAAAACATAAAAACGCGTTGATTTGTGTTATAAAAAGTAAGTAATAAGAACAATCCAGCCTTCCTCCCACCCCCTGGAAAGAAAAAATAAGAGTTGCTCGCATCCCAGCCGCCCAAACCCCAAAATATCTTCCGTAATTAATGAATAGACCCTAACAGCAATACTTGGTTAAGCTTAATAAGCCATACAAAAGTGAGAGGCTCATACTCCTCCTCTGAAACCTATTTAGAGGAATATAAAAACTAAACTTACATTCATACGAATATGCTAACGCCTTTTCTCGGCAGGGAGGTTGGCAGAGACTAAACATCTCTACTTGCCACGATATTGGCTTTCATCTCTCGCTTCCTCAACATTCATAAGACTGTTCACACAAGCTCTTACTTATTGGGTAATATTTAATGAGATTAAATTTTACCTATTTATCATTCAAAACAGTTAATTAGTTGGTTGGTTTTCGTAGTTTGAGGGGGGGTCAGTTTTTAGGTTATTACATGTCAACCTAACACGAAGGATAAAAGGGGCTTCGCTTCGCTCACCCCTTTTACCCTTCATCTACCTAGACCCGCCACTCCACCCTGATATTCGTTAATGTGCAAAACAGTATTTAAGACTTATTTGCCACTTCAGCAATAAATCGCTAATTTGGTCTCTGTAGGCCCGTCGAACTAAGAGTAATTCAATAATCCGTTAATTAAAATTCAAATTAGAATTCACATGCAACAGGACACGTAATATTTGTCTGCTCTCAGCTTTGAGACTTGTCTCAGCTGTGTCACAATGACGGTTTCGTCAAATGAAATCTCGCGCTGAGAGCGGTTTATTATACGCAGAGGGCCTACAGCGCTCTGCGTGTCCAATACAATAACGCGCTGAGGATTGTGTTGGGGCTGCCGCGATACTGCAGCGCCTCATCGATGTTCATGGAGGCAAGAGTGGATGACTTTTTTGCCATCTTGCGTAAGAGAGCAGCCTCTATGATGAGTCGTGTTCGCGGCAGCTCGAACGGGATCATCAGTGCGTTAGGGGATAGGGTCGATAGTCCCTTGCTGAAACACTGGATAGATGTGCACCTATACAAAAATAAAAAATAGTTTAGGTTACCTGTGTGTTAATGTACAAAATATTTTGTCTTTTTATAATTTACTATGGATGTGTACCTATCTGACAATAAATAAATAATAATAATAATAATAATAATTATTACGGGCCTAAACAATCCATAATGAATCGTATGACTGACGACTCTAGGTTGTAAGTATTTGGAGCTCCGTGGTCTAATGGGTTTCACGCTTGCTTCTCACACAGGAGATGCAGGTTCGATTCCTGACCACGTGCCAATGAGATAATTAATTTATCTTAAGTACATTATCCGGACGTTCTGATGGTAATGAGAAACATCATGAGGAAACCTTCATTAACCCATAGCTGCGGCGATGGGCTAGCCCCCTGACATGCAAAATGGAGTATCGAATAACTGGCTCAAAGTGGGCATAATTGTGCCTCTGACACCCCATATGGGAAAGGGAGTGACGCTATGCTATGTGTTTGGCAGCTGAGAATGGATTGATATTCTATTAACACCCTATTGCTTCTAAGGGTTCCGTACCCGAAGGGTTCCAAACGGGACCCTATTACTAAGACTTCGCTGTCCGTCCGTCCGTCCGTCCGTCTGTCACCAGGCTGTATCTCAAGAACTTAGCTAGCTAGAGAGTTGAAATTTTCACAGATTATGTATTTCTGTTGCCGCTATAACAACAAATACTAAAAAACAGGATAAAAGAAATATTTAAGGGGGCTCCCATACAACAATACCACATACAAACTTATGGATGCACCTGGTTACGTATATGGAGTGTGAAAGTAACCGCACCAATAACTTTGTAAACAATATTTTGCTGTGTAAAATCCAAACTATTCACTCCACACCATCGCTTCCATTGAACGGTGGTACGGAACCCTTCGTGCACGATTTAGACTCGCACTTGACCGGTTTTTGTTATCTATTATTTGATTTTATTTCAATAATGAACAAAGCCATTACGATTACGACGACACCGAAAGAATGATAGGAATTAACCACTATAGGTAAATAACTCTACGACTACATTATATATTATATACTTATATATTTATATATATTATACTTGTATACTTTTTACTATACTATAAAAATGTATACTACATAATCTACATTACAAATACTTTAATACTATAAAAAATTTATTATGATGTCATGAAATAGGCGTAAGAATAGTAACTGACTACTTTTAATATTTTTTTCTCTTTTTCATAAGTGACATTTTTTATAAAATTGTATTTCTCGTAAGTGTAAGTTTAATTGCTTTTGTTTTATAAAATTGTGTGCGAATTTAAACAAACTACCAATCAAATGGTAATTCTGCTTCTGCAGCCCATGACACAGGCTGGGCCTAGTGTGGAAGCTACCGTCAAAACTACTGTACAATTGTGTTTTTGGATAATAATCATTTTGACATTTTGACATTTTGACATTTTGACATTTTGACATTTTACAGATAATCGGAATTATAAAATATGAATAAGGCCAATGGGCATTGTCAAATCCTATTTTTTATTCTATAAATCGAAAATATAGACAAATATAAGAAACTAAATTCAATATTTTCTTAATTTTTGATGTCATTATTTTTTTATTAATTATTTAAAATTTCTAAGTTTTCTAAGTATGAAGTCACCACTGGCATAATTATGTAAGTTCCTTTGCATTCATTCAATCTTTAAAAAATATAAAAATACGTTGACGTTTGACTATGTATTATTCAGTTTACATTAATAATAATTAAATGACGAATGAACTATTGAAGACTTCTATGGCGCAGCGGTTGCCTACCATGCGAGAGGTCCCGGGTTCGATCTCCGACTGGGGGTGAAAAAAAAACAGGTCTTGGATGTTTAAGTGTGTGTGACGTCGCTGTTTCTGGTTCCCACGACACAGGGTATCCTAGTGTGGGGCCAGAAGCAATGTATGATTAAGATTCAGATTCGTTTATTTTCATGAATGTTACAGTGGTTGTTAAATTATTATAAGAACAGCCACATTTAGCCAAATATTGCAAAGGTATATTTACAAAAAATATTTATGTAGGTATGACTAGCTAAGGCTGGGATTTCACAAAATACTTAGATAATAAATAAATTACATAATGTCAAACCACAACACAACCACCTGATTAAAAATAGTAACCACAACCACAACATATCTGATTAAAAATAGTAATGACACAATGACTTATAAAAACGAATTCAAAATAATAATAATAACTACAAAACACTAAAAATAATAAATAATACCGAAGACAATTTACACATGTGCCTGTATGGAAATGTTTATGTTTATTTCTAAAAAACTGTGATTTAGTATGGGTGGGGTACAGGAGTTGTGTTTGTGTATGTTGTGTGTATGTGTGTGTGTGTGTGTGTGTGTATTACAAAAGTATCAGTGTATCAAGTTCACTTCCACGTCTTTCTTTTGTAGAACTTTTCAAACACCCCTGGGGCCAAGTCTCTTCACTAAATAATATCTACCAAGGTCAATTGAATCGATAGGCAAAATTGTCTTTATCACGTCAACAAAAAAGTAATGATATCTCGCTGCGCCATCTCGCGGTAACTACAAAACTTTGTGAGACAAAAAACAAAACTAAATTACCCCCGAAAAGTTTTACCAGGGGCGGCACTCTTAATTTATTTCTAAACACAGCGTTGAACTGAACACTTAAGCAACTCTCATTGCAATATCTCACACCAAATACAATGTATGATGTTGGTCTGCAAGTTTGTATGAAGGCAAGCCGGTGAAAGTGGAAATCCACTCAATTTCTCTAAGTTTCGTAGTTCGCGTGACCGACTACACTTTGTCGGGTTACTCGAGATGTCAAGCTTTTCACTTTATTTGGTGAATTACGATAAGACGGTATTTTGTTGGTGAAAGATGGGGAGTATCGAATGCGAAAGATTCCGAAACCGACACACCGGCGTAACATATGGTCTTCCTTCGGTTCTCCACAACATGTTTCACTATTGATTATTTCACCGATATAAAACAGCGCCACAGAACAACCGAACACCGACAGTTTATTTCACATATCATCCTTTCTTCAATACTACTATTCATCATCGAACGTTTCGTCAACAGAGCGTTCCGTTATCAGACATTACGTTCCCTTCTATATTAGGTAATATTTTATATAATACTTGTAATATCTAAGGGCAGAGCTTTGCTCGGCAGTTGGTTGGTACAAACACAGTAAAATATTATAAATCATATTCATGGGACTGCATTTTATCAAGAAATGTGCTGCTTTGTTTTTAAACAGCCTATGCAAACGAGAAGCTACGAATAGGCTGAAATATTAAATATCTATGCCTAAAACTCATGAGGAAAACAAATGCGTGTTTGTTTTCCTCATGAGTTTATTTTATATACATTAACCTGTCCACTCGCGTATGAACACCTAGTATGGACTTGGAATAATATTTATATTTATTTTTATAAAATAATTACTACTACCCACTATTATTTTTTATTACTGGAAATACTGACCGGAAATAGAGGATAAACGTACCTTCTCTCTGGTATCTCACACTTGATTGGTCGACTGACTGAGTAAATAAAAAAAATCGTTCATGTGGCTGGCCGCCATGACAATTGGCTTTTTATAGCCATTTTTTATGGCTATTGAGATGGTTAAAACACTATTTTAATGTTATTATGATACTCACACGCCTTTATTAATGCCTTTCATTATGTAACCGTCACATAATCTACTTTTCAAGGTTAGTAGCCAACCCACAGCTGCTCTTAAGTATATAAATAACAGGTTAGCAACGAATCCGGAAAGTAACCTAAAAACAGAATCAAGTTACAATGAACTTTGAACTTTGTAACTTACGGAACTCAATCAAAAGCCTCGTCAACACCCCCTGAGGCGTTCATGACTATACAGAATATAAATAGATTCAGTTTGAATTCGTGGTTGAATGGTGCCCAAATTAAAAAACCGGTCAAGTGCGAGTCTAAATCGCGCACGAAGGGTTCCGTACCACCGTTCAATGGAAGCGTGGAGTGAATAGTTTGGACTTTACACAGTAAAATATTGTTTACAAAGTTATTGGTACGGTTACTTTCACACTCCATGTACGTAACCAGGTGCATCCATAAGTTTGTATGTGGTATTGAAAGAATTGTTGTATGGGAGCCCCCTTAAATATTTCTTTTATCCTGTTTTTTAGTATTTGTTGTAATAGCGGCAACATAAATACATCATCTGTGAAAATTTCAACTGTCTAACTATCACGGTTCGTGAGATACAGCCTGGTGACAGACGGACGGACGGACAGCGGAGTCTTAGTAATAGGGTCCCGTTTGGAACCCTTCGGGTAGGGAACCCTAAAAACGTTGCTTTATATTCAAGCAGCAAAAGATTTTCCTGTAATTTGGTATATTTCGGTCGCTTTCATGACTGGAATTCTGAAAAGGTTGAAATTTATGAATAAAATGCCTATTTCCACGCCGTTTATATTCTCGATGAACACCAAGAACATCGATGCATATTAGGAGCATTTTGTCGTAGTACGAGCTCCATGCTCTAGGAGTCTAGACGCTCGCTGCTCAAGCAGGAATTGCGGGTTCAAATGCGGTGATCACCATGTACCAATGAAATTTTATCGTAACTTCTGGACACCTGGGCCTGGTTATAAGATTTCGCGATTGTGGACCTCATACCTCGGTAGTAAAATTCAAAACCTACGATGAGAGCTGTCTACAGATGTATATAAATTCAATTCGATATACTTTATTGCACGGTAAATACTGAGTATAAACAAACGAGCACTTATGCGCAAAGGCGAGCTTATCTCTAAAAAGCGATTTCTTCCAGCAAACCTAAGCAGGACAGGAAATTCTATTGCTAGTACTACATTTTAAGGGCGTTGCAACGATAATATATCGTGAGGATTCTTACAATCTCTACATCTGAGGCGATGGGCTAGCCCCCTGGTCACGCAAAACAGAGTGTTGAATAATATTAATATTTTCAATAAACTCTGAGCGTTAAGGTTCATATCTATTTGTACTCTCAGACATGCGTTAAAACTCACCTTATGCGGTGGAATAAAACTACTATTGGCTCAAAAAGGTCAACTTGTAACTGAAGTCTGAAGGTACCTATCGAACCAGAATTATTTCCTTTCACCTGTTACTTTAGGAGGTACGGCCAGGAAGCGCTGTATAACAGTTGTTGCTCTAGTGGTTTTTGGGGTTAGTTTACAGAGGGATAATTTCTAAGCAGGTCTTTTTTCAAAATCTTATAGATAGCGTTGAGGAAACTCCTCATTATTTGTCTTTTGCCGCATGATGAGTGTGATAAATATGATAAATATAATAATATAATATAATAATACCTTGGACACTATTTACACACATTGATCTAGCCCCAAACTAGGATTCCTTGTATCTTGGGTACTAGACAACGATACACATACTTATATAGATAAATATTATACTTAGATAGATAAACAACCATGACTAGGGTGCAAACATCCGTTCTCATCAAACAAATATTTACCCCACCGGGACTCGAACCCGGGACCTTTGGCTTCGTAGGCAGGGTCACTGCCGGCTCGGCCATTCGGGTCGACATATAATATATGATTATTTAGACTCGCGAAGGTTAGCAATTCTTTCAAGGGTCAGTGCATTCTCTACTTCAACAAGATACCTCTAGAGATCTTTAAATTGCCATTTGAGCAATTTAAAAACCATGTTAAAGCGACTTTGTCGAAAAAGGGATATTACAATGTTCAAGATTACTTAAATGACAGGACTGTATGGGGTTTAATCTGGCTAACACAGACCTTGCTGTTAATAATTTGTAATTATTTATTCCTGCTTATTAATCATAATAATAAAAATTTTCATTTGTGTACTAGTTAAGCACAACCAATTTTTAAAAGAGATCTAAAAATAAATCTGTGGGCATTTCTACGCCCCTCTCTTCTCCCACAGTGGTCCAATGTAGAGAAGTGGCAAAAAATGACGTTTGCTAAGTATATGTAAATATCTACAGTAGACTTTGACTATGAGAAGAGGACTCTTACCTTAACTAAAAATATATTTTTAGTTACACATATGTTATATGGTAACCGAAAGTGTCACGTTAACGTGATAATTGGAAGCAAAGACAAATATTTGAAAACGTTGATAATTTAAATTTAAATTATCTCTTAAACGTGAAAAATTAGCGTTCCTTAATAATTATATACTTTTGTTTAACCTCTGAGTTCCGGGGATCTTCTGAAGGAAGACATGTTCCAGTTATTCCATGTTCCAGCTATGCCTCATAACCAGGTCCAGGTCTCCAGCGGTTAAGTGTCATCCACCCATATTTACCACATTAATCACGCTTCAAAGGAAAAAAAAAGGTAAGGATATTGGATTTTGAAAAAAACAAAAGTTTCTCATTTTCCCAGATGGTATTTGACTACTCAGAGTCACGTCAACAGATTTTAAATCTTATAGTTTGGTAATAAATGCGAAAATCAATGAAAAATTTTGCATTCTCAGGCCTAATGACGACCTGAATGGCCGAGTCGGCAGTGACCCTGCCTACGAAGCCAAGGGTCCCGGGTTCGAGTCCCGGTGGGGGCAAATATTTGTTTGATGAGAACGGATGTTTGTAACCTAGTCATGGTTGTTTATCTATCTAAGTATAATATTTCTCTATATAAGTATATATATCGTTGTCTAGTACCCAAGATACAGGGAATCCTAGTTTGGGGCTAGATCAATGTGTGTAAAAGGTGTCCAAGGTATTATTATTATTATTATTATTATCTATATAAGTATGTGTATCGTTGTCTAGTACCCAAGATACAGGGAATCCTAGTTTGGGGCTAGATCAATGTGTGTCAGTAGTATCCAAGGTATTATTATTATTATATTCTTCGACAGCCATACTTAGTACTCTAGAAAGTTAATTAAATTTGCAAAAATTTACGTCTAGTTGAAGCTCAAACTACGGCCCTTCAAAGATGGTTATTTTTCCCGAAATTTGTCAATTATAAGTTTCTCTCCCGTGCTGCTCTATTAGGAAAAAGGATTGTCCTATGACAAAAAATAATAAAAATATCTATATAAGTACAATTAATTAACTGACATTTGCTTTGCAAAAAAAACCCAGGGCTTTTATGTTTATGTGTGTGACGTCGCTGTTTCTGGTTCCCACAGCACAGGGTATCCTAGTGTGGGGTCAGAAGCAATGTATGTGCTTGTATGTAAATGTTTATGTTTATGTTTTTTTTTTTTTACTTTTGCTTGAGGGACCGGGGTTATTTCCATCGCTCTGGGTCATATCTGATGCAGAGGATCTCCCTTGCGATGCAAGTATAATGGGTACCTTCGCATTAGATATGACGGGCATTTTAATTCATATAAGGCTAATTATTTTTATCTACACACGTATCATAAACCCTCTTTACTGCGTACAAAAACCGCACGTTACGATCAGCTTAATGTTAAACTACTTGGTAAAAACTCATTTCTTATCTGAAAAATTACACATGACCATAATGTGTAATTTTTCTACATATTATGACATTCAAATTTCGAACGCCGACGCCCGCCTGCATGCCGCCCCTAGTTTGTCTGTGAAGTTGGTACTGACATTCAAATTTCGAACGCCGACGAAGAAGTGAAGTGAAGTTGGTACTACAGAACAAGCTGAACAATTGCAGAGCCACAATGCCGGTCAAACATGCGGTTCCTGAACACATCAAAGAGAGCTTATGATATGTGTGTAGATAAACTAGTGTATGTAACTGTACATAATTAGGCATTATGTAGCAGTCACATAATAGTAGATTATGTGACTGCTACATAATGGAGGGCATTAAATATCACTCGAGAGTTTTAATGCCTAATTATGTACAGTTACATACACTAGTTTATCTACACACATATCATAAGCTCTCTTTGATGTGTACAGGAACCGCATGTTTGACCGGCATTGTGGCTCTGCAATTGTTCAGCTTGTTCTGTAGCACCAACTTCGGGCGTCGGCGTTCGAAATTTGAATGTCAGTACCAACTTCACAGACAAACTAGGAGCGGCATGCAGGCGGGCGTCGGCGTTCGAAATTTGAATGTCATTATATGTAGAAAAACTACACATAATGACCATAATGTGTAGTTTTCCAGATACGAAACGAGTTTTTACCAAGTAGTTTAACATAATGCTGATCGTAACGTGCGGTTTTTGGACGCAGTAAAGAGGGTTTATGATACGTGTGTAGATAAACTACTATCAAATCTAGTTTTTGACGAAGCTCTAGGCGTATACTTGACATTTTTATTAACTTTATCAAATTTATAGTAGCCGTTCTCCATAGGTTTTGGTCCGGGCGGTCAGCTGATTTGTTCGGAGGAGAGAAATCGATAGTTGCGCTAATCAAATCCTGTAGAGCGAAACACGAAGGTTTCTCGTGATATTTTGGGCTAGTATTTAATCGCACGTCAAAAATACTGATTTGCCCAGCAAAAAAGGATAAATTAAAACACTTTTTATGTTTTAAATATTTTATGCGTACTTAAGTTTATGTTTTAAGCATTTTTTGTTGTTCTTACATGTTCAACTTAACACGAAGGATAAAGGGGGCTTCGCTTCAATTATCCCCTTTACCTTTCACCCAAGCTACCGCAGCATTTTGCCCTGATATTTGCTGTGCAAATATTTTTTATGTGCAGTTTAATATTTCCCGATATTTTATAGCGTGTTAGGTCTGCTAAACTGGTTCTGTATTACTGTCAAGCTGTGCAAGTTAGTTTATGCTCCCTTCAGTGAAATGCATATGTATACAGGTGAGTAAAAGTTTCTGAATTTTATCTAGAATCTCTTTTGATTCACAAGAACTATGTCGGTATTTGTATTGCATCGCATTTTTAGCAGATGAAATAAAAATCTGTCTGCACAAATAACTCTGATGCAATAGATATATCCTCCCATGATCTCCTTAAGCAATAGTAATCGCATAAAATGCCCCGAGACACAGAAAAACGCTTAACAGCAAAATTGGTCCGAGTCCACCAATAGAGGAAATATCTAACCCGACCATAACTTGCCTGATCCCCTCCCCCCCTCTAGAGGGGGGGTCTCTACCACAAATCAACAGCACTTTATTATCCCCCAGCTATATACATAATGCTAAATCGGTCAAAGCCTAATGTTTTAACTTTTGTACAAAAATAAAGCAGTCACAATTTTAGCCTCGCATACAAACGTATGTACATCGAGCCGGAAGGATGCCAACTCCGGGCGGTGGTGGCAACCCTAGCGCGCACACTGGGAACGAGCGGGTGTCGGATTTGCACGCACATTGACGCGAGAGCTGATAGGGTTGACAGCTGCGCGAATTGGTTTTTATTGACTGAGAAATTAAGATTTTTGTAGGGTATTTAATTTACGTTACAACGAACAATTTACGATAAATAATTACCAATTCCGAACTGTGAAAGTTAATTATTTTTGTAATTTAAAAATTAAACGTTTTATCATCTAATTTTTCTATCATTCTATGAGGTTAGATCATATTTATATAACAAGAAGTTTTTGTGAAGGAAAATCATGTTAATTTTATTATAAATAGACGAAAAACAAACGTATCGCTGATGCCATCCGTGAAAGCAGAGGCACAGTTGTGCCCAAGTCTAGCTGTTGCCAGTTTCAGTTTCATATGAGCTGAAATTGGCACATGTTTCCAATAGTTTGGCTTCATTGGTAATAGAGCGAATTTCAACAGGTAGGTACTTACTATCTCACTTATCTTTTAGCGACCACGTAACCTCAGTTTTGGCAACCACACCCCGTCTTCGGCCCACTTTTGACAAATTCTACGAGGACAAACTTCAATTTATTAGTGATTTCGTTATAACATGCCAAATTACATATTTCAGCTTTGAAAATGTTCATATTATTAAATATTTTATTTTTCTCTTCAAAACCGACCTAATTACTATAAAATCAAGTGACACTACAACTTTGTTTCATAAAACACTCTCCAAATTTTCCATTTATTTTTTTAAACAACATAAATTTTGTTCACATTAATTAAATTCAAGAAAACTGTCAACCCTAACACCAAAGCAGCAGATCAGAGCGCTGCAGTTTCTACGTACCGTTATGGCGAAGTTAATGGCCTCCCTCTGAGAGTACCAGAAATGTATTATAGCATCTCTGCTCAAGCGCTGTACTCCTAGTACATGCTAGTAGCGGGATCATTGTTCTGTGCTTGCAGATGGTGTGAATGTGGCACAATGGCGACGCTACCAGCAACCACACATCGTATATTAATGGCCGATTGGCCGAGTCGGCAATGAACCCTGCCTACGAGGCAAAGGGTCCCGGGTTCCAGTCCCGGTGGGGGCAAATATTTGTTTGATGAGAATGGATGTTAGAACCCAAGTCATGGTTGTTTATCTATCTAAGTATAATATCTCTCTATAGAAGTATGTGTATCGTTGTATAGTATCCAAGATACAGGGAATCCTAGATTGGGGCTAGATCAATGAGTGTAAATAGTGTCCATGGTATTATTATTCATATTATTTATTGCACAGAAATGACAATTTATGGGCAAAAGCGAGCTTATCTCTAAAAGAGATTTCTACCAGAAAACCTAGGCAGGACAGGAAAAATTGTACATCAGGGGAGTCCTAGTGTGCAATAAAACTAATTGTGTACAACTAAAACATAGTAATGTAATAAATGATGTATATACTAATTTAAATACAAAAGCACAAAAATAATATATATATCAAACATGTGCTACTTATATATACATATATAAAAGTATATCACGAAAGAGAAAGGATTTGCTCTTTCAATCTTTTCTTTAAGGTGAAAATTGAGGGACTATCTCTAATAGCGCAGGGAAGTGCGTTCCACTCGGATCGCCCTTAATCTAAACGAGTGTTTGTAAGCGGCAGTGTTATGCCGAGGAGTTTGAAAGGAGAGACATCGTGTGGGATCTCCGGTTGCTATCCCTGGAGGAAAAAACTCGAAAAGTTCTCCAAGATATGTGGGGTAGCGGGGATTTCGTAAAATATTGAAAAGATAGGAGAGAATGTGCATATCACGACGAAGGCGGATCGGAAGTCACCCCAACTCCTTGCGATACTGTTAGACATGGTCATACTTACGCATTATTATTATTATTATATTTGCAGACAAAAGGGAAAAATGATACTTTATATCCGAATGTGTGTGCAGATGTTATCCTCTATGTCAAGTCATACTCGTGAACGGGTGCTGCTTGGGGGGACTGGTCTAGTCTGGTTTCTCATAAGTTATGTTCATTACAGCTTTGGTTTCTTCTGATTTATTTATTTTGTTAGATTATTATTTTGAGACATCTTATTGGCGCTTATGAATACGATGTTATAATATTGTCATTAGATTAGATAATTTTTGTATCGCACATTGTCTAAAAAACAAAAACAAAAATTGAATAAATGACATCCCCATAGAATTTCTTGGTGCTATCTTCTCTGACTGGCGTATTTCCGAAACACTGCTAGAGTTAATGGAGTTTCTTTTTCCTATGCGAGATCCAGCCATGAAGGAGATATTTCCTTTTTCAAACTCAAATCAGTTATATACCATTCAGTTATATATCATTAGTTTAGTTGATCATATTTGTTATATTTTTTTCCATGTATATGAGACATAAGTAAGCGTTTGACTTGTAAAAGTGTATTATTTTGCCTACTTGTAATAAGTGATTTGGTTTGATTTGATTTGATCTAAAGACCAAATTTCTCAACTGATTCCCGTGAGCAGGTTCCATAATGCATGTGCGTTTACGTTTACGTAGTTTTTCAATATTGCACGTCAGAGGGTCTCCATTCGATTAGCGGGCTAGAATGACGATTTAATAATCAGAATTACGGATTTACTAAAAGGTATTTATGTGGCAGCTTTTTTTTGAAGACCTCTGTGGCGCCACGGTTCTGGCTCTGCCTAACATGCGAGAGGTCTCGGATTCGATCACCGGACGGGGTTCAAGAAAAAAAATCCCAGGTCTTGGACGTTTGTATGTTTGTGATGTCGCTGTTTCTAACCAGAAACTTTCCAGCCACGACACAGGGTATCCTAGTGTGGGGTTAGAAGTATCAAATTAATATTCTTTAAAAGTTTAACAATTTTGGATGCAAATGTTTTTTCTAATTTTACTCCTAAAGTCAGGCAAGCGATCATGAAATATGTCTATGTTGGTTTGGCTACTCGTGATGTCATAATTGTCGCACATTCTGGTTATGGGTGAGTGCTTGTAGATGTTTGTTCTGCATAGCGGTGTGTGAAGAGTGTTAGGGATGGGTTTGCGCGGATAGTTTTAAGGCACTCTCAGTGCAATCTGGCTCAAGATGTCAATCAATCAACATTCTGGGAAAGTCAACATTTTGGAAACTCAACATTTTAGGAATTAAAATTTATTTACCGGGAGGGTTACTGGCATCCAACTTATTGTTACTGACCAAATCTAATTATTTCTTGATTAAATTTTTTGAAATTTTTCAAAAATTAAAAGAACCGCTACAGTCCAACAACAAATGAGGTGTCATTGGATTTGTAGAAACCGTGAGAGTAACAGGTTAAATAATTTTAGAGAAAAATCAATAGGAGATATACAGAAAGTATTGAGAGATTTCATACATGTATTCATATTCATATTTTTGAATGCTCAGAAATCATAACAAAACATTTTATGTATATTGTGATTGCAATTATAACGTTCTTTAATCATCTGATGGTGACAGTGGCTTGCCTTACTCCCAAAAAGATTCACTTTTCTAAACCCCCGGGAAAGAAGAACATGTGTCTGAGCAGGACCAAAGTCCCCGATACAGTGAAGGGTTTTGGGAGCTAGATGCACCAAGTAATAGCTACCTGGGACAAAACCGCGTCTATCGAGGATGAGTGGGAAAGGATTAAAGTTCTCTTCACCAACACAGCCGGCAGTGTATTTGGCTAACAGAAAACTAAATCTCCAGACTGGTTCCTGGAAA
This sequence comes from Argyresthia goedartella, assembly GCA_949825045.1. Lineage (NCBI taxonomy): Eukaryota > Metazoa > Arthropoda > Insecta > Lepidoptera > Argyresthiidae > Argyresthia > Argyresthia goedartella. The sequence continues at coordinate 23,820,365 of OX463834.1, forward strand.
ATCAAGAGCATCTGCAACCCCTTATTGATGAAAAACGCTCAGCAGCCCTGAACTATCGCCTCAACCTCTGTGATAGTGCGCATGCCCAGCTCACTAAGGCGAAAGCATCCCTCCAGCGTATTTCACGTTTTTACGCTAACGCATACTGGGAGGAGCTCTGCCAAAGTATCCAAGCGAACGCAGATTCAGGTAACATCGGCGGAGATTATTCGAGCATTAGAAGAACTCTTGTTCCTTTGCTTAAAAAAAGACGCCTCTAAAGGAGGCTAATAGCACTATCATCACTGAAAACACCCGTCAGCCCAACCGTTGCGTAGAACACTACACCGGTCTCTACTCGTGTCCAGTCGACATACAGCCAGAAGCAGAGGATCGAATTTCGAATATGACAATCTGGCACGAGCTAGACGCCGTACTCACGATAGAGGAACTACATCAAGCCGCCATACAGCTCAAGAGCGGCAAGAGTCCGGGTAAAGACTTCAGACACACAGAAGTCCTAAAAATAAAGTGCATCTTGCCTGTGCTTCACAACCACCTTTCCAAATGCTGGGAAGAAGGAAGCGTGCCACAGGATATGCGCGATGCAAATATTGTCACCTTTTAAAAAGGTAAAAACGACCACGGCCACTGTTACTCGTTCCGTGGTATTTCCCTTGTTAGCATCGTCGGCAAAGCGTTAGCCCGTGTAGTTCTGGGCAAACTCCAGAAACTTGCCGACCGCGTATATTCCGAGGCTCAGTGCGGCTTCCGCGCACAGAATTCTACGGTGGACATAACATTCACTCTGCGCCAGGTTCAGGAGAAGTGTAGAGACCAACAATCCCCTCTACTCATCGCCTTTGTGGATCTTAACAAGGCCTTCGACACGGTGAGTAGAGAGGGGCTATACACAGCGCTCGAAAGGGTTGGATGTCCGCCTAAGCTCTTGAGTCTCATCAAGTTATTCCATGAGGACGTGAAAGGAGCTGTTGTATTCAACGGCGACACATATGCATCGTTTGAGGTTCGCAAAGGTGTCCACCAGGGTTGCGTCTTGGCACCTACCCTATTCTTCTTGCTGCTTTTGAAAGTTACGTTCGGCGAGGCTGAACAGGGTATCCATATACATGCGAGGACTGATGGGAAACTGTATAACATCGCCCTACTCAAGTCTATGCGGTTCCGCGAGGACTTGCACATAGACAGTCTTCTACTTGCCGTCGAAGCGCATTTTGTTTCACACAGCGCAGAGGAACTCCAGTGCCTCATGGAAAAGTTCTCAAGAAAGTGCGCGATGTTCTCTATAAAAGACCGTAGTACTAGCGCAGGGAGATGCGGAACCACCAGCAATCTTACTGAACGGTACTCCGCTAAAGGTAGTTGTCAGGTTTTGCTACTTGGGGTCGCATGTGTCAAGCGATCTTTCACTAAACGTGGCAATCGATTCTCGCATCGGCAAAGTGGCCCCTATGTTTGGGAAGCTTCTTACAAGACTATAAGACAATAAACATCTTATAGTGAGGACCAAAATACCTTGGACGCTGCTTAAATCATTGCAAATGATTTTTGAACTGACACGATTTTGTTTTATGTATTTACATAACAATGACAGTGTGTGATTTATAGAAACACAATTGCCTGTCTATTTAACAAAATAATCGTCTCATTCACCACCTCTAGGCCGACCCTTACATTACATTGCGTCTGGCCCGACACTAGGATACCCTGTGTCGTGGGAACCAGAAACAGCGGCTTCAAACACATATAAACATCTATGACCTGGGGCCTTTTTTTTTCTCCCCACCAGGGATTTGTGCACACCCGGGTGCTCTCGCTTGGTGTAAGATCCAAGGCACCAGACAAGTTTCTATGTAGTTTCTGTACTATTTGGCAGCAGTCAGAAAACATGGATCGTCAAAGATTGCAATACAAAGTAACCTGAAAATCGCAACTCACGACCGCAAAAGTTAATAAAAATGGAATCATTCTTTACGAAGAATCCTAAATGGAGGGTTTCCATAACTGAGAAAAGAAAACTTTGAAAATTAGCACGAAACTCTTGTAGGAGCTGTGGCCGGTAACATGGCGACAAACTACGAGCGGCGCCACAATAAAACTATCGTGGGGTAACGATGAAATCGCTATAGCTGCGGCGATGGGCTAGTCCCCTGTCACACCAAAAAGAAAAATTAATAGCTAAACGTGGGCACGCCTGTACCTCTGCCACACAGTATGGGAAACAGCGTGATGCTACATTTTACTTTGTTGTCTTATTTGTTCGGGTTTTAACATCAGAAAAAGCTATTACGCAGAAAACCGTTGAAACGCCATGTTTTTAAAGCCGTTTTTTTTTAACTATGTTTTTTAATGAGCTCAGTTCATTTTATATGACGGAAAACGTTATTCTGCGGTTTGAAATAAACTTTACGCCCTGTTCTCATATCCGTTTAAGAGCAGTGCGACCACAAACTCCGTGACACGAGTGTTTTATATTTAAGTCCTAACCATATCGTAAAATTGACCATATCATGAAATGGCCAATCATGGTTGAATTAGAACTTTCATGGAATGAAGAAATCTTTTAGGGAAAAACAGCTGCGGTAGCTTAGTTGAAGAACACTGCGCTCGCCCTCGAAAAGTCCTCGTGTAAGTTCGACATGTATCACAAAAAATATTAGGTAGTATTGAATAAAAATGCTTTTAAAAGACTTGTTTTCGTGAAATTCAACCATTTCTGATCATTTCATGAAACAATTGACTATATCATGAAATGGTTGGAAATTTCATGATTTTCCCTAAAATATTTCGTCGTTCAATGAACGTTCTAATTCAGCCATAGTTGGCTTTTTAATGATATAGTCAATTCCACGATGTAATTACGACTTATTTATTTTCCTTCGCAATATTGTCTGTCTCGGGGCCGCACCACTCAGTTCACACAACTAATAATATCACGGAGCCGAATCGACAGTAATCGTCGTTATTGTCCGACCATTGTTTATGAAAGCCGTCTGTATTGTGTTTGTCTCGTCTATGGTGCGACAAGATTAGGTAGACACCTCTTGTCATACGAAGTTGCATGGTCTGAGGTGTCTAAGTTAAGTTGCCGTAGCAAAACTGCGAAGAGTAGAGGGAGTAAATAACCTTTTTGGAAGGTCAGAGTTGTAGTCGAGCTGCTGATTTCGTCCACTTAAACATATCCAAATAAGTTTATCTACACGCGTATCATAAACACTCTTTACTGTGTCCAAAAACCGCACGTTACTACCAGCATAATGATCAACTTCTTGGTAAAAACTCATTTCTTATCTAAATATTGATAAAGATCATAATGTACCAAAATTTTGTCATATTATGAAACTCAAATTTTGAACACCGACGCCCGCCTGCGTGCCGCCCCTAGTGTGTCTGTGAAGTTGGTACTGCAGAATAAGCTAAACAAGTGCAGAACAATGATCAATGCCACAATGCCGGTCGAACATGCGGTTCCTGAACACATCAAAGAGAGCTTATGATATGTGTGTAGATAAACTCGTGTATGTAACTGTACATAATTAGGCATTAAACTCACGAGTGATATTATTATAAAACTCGCCTTCAGATCGTTTCATAAACCCACTCTCGAGTTTTAATGCCCTTTATTATGTAGCAGTCACATAAACTACTATTATTTACCAGAAAACGGGTACAATGCTAAATCATACAGACATGTGGGTACTTAAGAAAATTTGATTATTTTGATACCCAGCAATCTCCGCACTAGAAGAACCTGTATCGCGAAGACCGTTCCAAGTGGAGTGACATGAACTGTGAAATATGAGTGTCGATACTCTCAGATGGCGAGGAAACCTTCATAATCTCTACTGCAGCGATGGGCTAGCCCCCAGCCACGCTAAGCGGAGTATTGAATTACTGACTTAATGTGGACGCTACTCGTCTCCGAAAAGAGGTGACGCTGGGATATGCACACACGATGCGATGTTACAATATGAAAAAAGATAACATTGTGTTTGACTGGTGTCAGTCACGTCCGGTTTCCGAAAGGAAAATTTGCTGTTGACAACTTGTTAAACTCTTATCAAACGTATTTGAACCAATCACGTGCCGCTATTTTGAATTAACCTTCGATTAATCGGCTGTTACATTTGACTACTCTTCCAGAAACTGGGGGTAGCCTGTTAGTGAGGGGATGTCGTAACCATATCGTAGAATTGACCATATCATAAAATGGCCAGCCATGTTTGAATTAGAACTTTCGTTGAACAAAGAAATCTTTTGGTGAAAAACACTACGGTATACACTTCAGAATAAAGGAGGCGAGTGCAGCGATGCCCTCGAATAGTCTTCGTGCTAGTTTAACATCTACATCACAAAAACATTAGGTACTGAATAAAAATTCTTTAAAAAATATATGTTTCATCAAATTCCCTTTCTGTTCAAAATTTTCCCTTTCTGACCATTTTATGAAATGGTCAGCCAGACCATGAATTTCTATGATATGGTTACGACAGATACACACAGTTTAAACATTTTTGAATTCACGTCACGATCAATAACAATTTTGATTCTTTCCGATTGTTTTGGTAAGGGAAATGTTAAACTGCAAATCAATAATACTGATTTTCACAGCAAATATACTGACTTTTACAGCAAATATCAGGGCAAATTACTGCGGTAGCTAAGGTGTAGGTTGAACATGTAAGAACAACAAAAAATACTTAAAACATAATCTTAATCTTACACATAAAATATTGAAAACATAAAAAGTGTTTTTGTTGATCCTTTTTTGCTGTGCCAATCAGTATTTTTGAATTGCGATTAAATACTAGCCCAAAAAACCCCAGATCTTGGATGTTTATATGAGTGATGTCACTGTTTCTGGTACCGACGACACAGCCTGTATGTAAATGTTTATGTTAATCGTAATGTTTTTCAACATATACAAATCAAATCAAATGTCTTTATAACTGTAGATATTTCCATGTACTTAGCACACGTAATTTTTTGCCTCTTCTCTTCATTGGACCACTGAGGGAGAGGTAGAGCGTAGAAGCTCCCATACAATCGCACCTGTCTAAGTATTTCCTGAAGATGCGAGCAACTGCGTCCTCGTTAAAAAGCTTTGCAAAGCTCAGTCCAGACAGTCACCGATGAGTTGGTCATGTTTAACAGTGTGCTTTATCACCGGAAGTAACGTACTTGGACGTCTGAGGAGGGGGAAGGAATACAGATTAGGCTAGTCTGGCTTCCGGGACTGTAAATGTACTACTATACTTTTTATGCTCTTGTTACGTTTAGAAAAAGCTTGCTGGTGCTATGAAAGCTGACGACCTCTGTGGTACTGAGGTTCGTGGCGTCGCCTCCCCAGCGGGAGGTCCCGGGTTAAAATTCCGGCTGGGGAGGAAGAAAAACACCCTAGGACTTGGATGTGATCGTGTGTGACGTCACCGTTTCTGATTCCCACGACACAGGATATCCTAGCGTGGGCCCAGAAGCGATGTGTGTGCTTGTATATAAATGTTAAATTTAACTTCTCGCTCTCCAAAGCTGCTGGCGATGGGTTGGCGAACTATTGTCACGCAAAATGGAGTGTTGAACGACTGGCTAAAGGCCAAGTGACTTATTGACACCGTGATTCGTCACCGCGCGCGCTTCAGGGTGACATTTTTCTCGTCAGACACGCCCCCGTGACGAAATTGTCAATTGTCGCGTCATTAGCTTTTTAAATAATAGTGTCGTAACGTGTTGTGTTGTGGAAAAGTGAGCGACAGAGCTAAACTCTGTGTAGAGCTTTGTCCCTTAGAAGTTGAGTTACAGTAACAGAAACGATTATACAAGTCACTTGTCTGAGCCCGCTCGAAAAATAAATTTTACATAAGCCCACACTAGGACAACCTGTATCCTAGGAACCAGAAACAGCAACGTCACACACATTTAAACTTCCAAGACCTGGGGTTTATTTTGTTTACCCCCATCCGGGAATCGAACCCGGATCTCTCGCATGGTAGGCAGAGCCATAACCTCAGCTTCACAGGGCTCGTTAACTTTAAGTTTTTATTATGATCGATAACAGAAACCGATTATAGGTTATACAGCAAAATAGTAGTTTATGTGACTTAATGTTTTATTATGCTTGCTTAATTATGATATTTTCATTATAGCAGTTTATATGACTGCTACATAATGGAGGGCATTAATACACGAGAGTGTTCATAATAATATCACTCGAGAGTTTTAATGCCTAATTATGTACAGTTACATACACTAGTTTATCTACACACATATCATAAGCTCTCTTTGATGTGTTCAGGAACCGCATGTTTGACCGGCATTGTGGTTCTGCAATTGTTTAGCTTGTTCTTTAGTACCAACTTCACGCAGACGGGCGTCGGCGTTCGAAATTTGAATGTCAGTACCAACTTCACAGACAAACTAGGGACGGCACGCGGGTGGGCGTCGGCTATCGAAATTTGAATGTCATTATATGTAGAAAAACTACACATAATGACCATTATGTTTAGTTTTCCAGATACGAAACTAGTTTTTACCAAGTAGTTTAACATAATGCTGATCGTAACGTGCGGTTTTTGAACGCAGTAAAGAGGGTTTATGATACGTGTGTAGATAAATACTATTAAAAGCGTCCAAGTAAAGACTAGACCCATCAAATTAAATAAATCTGCGATAAAAGGGGGTTCATTTTACAATAATTTGCAATAATTTATACGTCGCTACTTCGAAATGATACATTTTCGAGATTTTGTAAATAAATCAGTCTAGAGTAGGCGGGGATCTTTCTTGTTGCAATTTAATGGCTGTTTATTGTTTGGGGAACAAAGGGCGCATTGCTCGAATATGAAGATAATAAACGTGTCTCTTTTGCCAAAATTGTAAAATAGTTTAATCTAATGCTCATAAGATCTTAGAAGTGATATGACAAATAACCTAAAACTTCTTAAAATCCACTTTTTGAACATTTTGTATTTTACCAAAAGGCTATTATTTAATGGCACATCAAAAATACTGTTTTTCACAGTAAAAAACTTTCATTTGATACGTATCCTAACCTGATAGATTTTCTGGAAGAAATCTCTGTTGAGATATAAGCTCGCCTTTGCCTTTTAATTTCGTGTTGTTCTGTGCAATAAAGAATTGTGGATTGTGAATAAAAAAGACAGCAATATAATAGAAAATAAAAAAGGCCTAATACGAAGGTTAAAGGGGGCTTCGCTTTACTCACCCCCTTTACCCTTCACCCTACCGCAGTATTTTGCCCTGATATTTGCTGTGAAAATCAGTATTATTGATGTGCAGTTTAATATTTCCCTATCTTAAGTACCTTAACGGACGTTTGGTGTTTCAGAGGACACGTTCAGCTGTAGGTTCCGGTTGCGTCTTCTGAAAAGCCCGTGGCGTACAACGCTGGGCCGCTTTCGAACAGCTTGAAAAGCCAGAGTGCTACAGCGCGACGCTGCGTTGTGCCACACGGGGTTTTCCAGCGCTAACATTGACAATTCATCGTCTGAGTAGCCCGTGGGGTACAACGCTGCGACCCATGCATGCACTAGGCGTGAAAGAGAAAGTGGATTAGCGCCCCAAGCGCGAGCAGTGCAAGGTCACAACCCCTCACCGGTGATTAGACTTTGATGTTCAAGTGGACAAAAAACAAATATAACTATTTTAATGATATATTACCAGATAGATGGGCGAAAATCGCCACTAACTGGGTGCCACAGGACGGATACCGGCGTAGAGGCAGGCCTAAACGGAGATGGCGGGACGACCTCGACAAGTTTTTGCCGGGGTGGCCGGAGGTGGCACAGACCGGGGAAGTGTGGACGAAAGAAGGGGAGGCCTTTGCCCGGCAGTGGGACACAAAAAAAATGATATATTAACGTTTCTTCTGTCTTATCAATGTTCTTCATTACGGCTTCATTTTTAATATAACCTGACTTGCGATATTTTACCATAGAGTTCCTGTGACCATCATCTAGTTCCATCATCAGAACCTTCACTACTAAGAGCAATATACACAGTCAGGTCATAAGTTCTGCCACACAATAAAAACTTTTGAATTTAGAACCCTGGCCACAAAAAAGTTTATTGAATTCGAATTTCGAATTTTTCATGAAAATAAAAATGTGTACTTTTTAGAATTTTCTTCATTTTTAAATATGGAGTGGACACTTAAAGAAGATCGTGTCGCAGTTATTGCGTTGCATCATTGCGGTTACGCGCCAATTCAGATTTTCGACTTACTGATAAATTTGAATAAAAACAAAAGATTCGTTTATCGTACCATAAAACGGTACAATGAAGACTCTAGTGTAGATGACAGGTCAAGAAGTGGTCGCCCTCGCTCTGTTAGGACTCCAGCAGTGATAAAAGCTGTGAAGTAAGCAGAAACTGTTGGCCCTTCAGATGGGGTTAAGCAGGACCACGGTGAAAAGGGTGTTAATTGAAGACTTAGGGCTTAGGGCATATCGAAGAAAACAGGACATCGTTTGGACGCTCGTTTAATGGACCTGAGACTGAAGAGATGCCGCGCTTTGTTGAAGCGGTACGCGGGAAAAAAGCATCGGGAAATTCTTTTTTCGGATGAAAAAATTTTCACCGTGGATGAGAGCTACAACAAACAAAATAATAAGGTGTACGCACACAGCAGTGAAGAAGCGAGCAACCGTATTCCGCGTGTCCAACGAGGTCATTTTCCATCCTCGCTCATGGTTTGGCTGGAAGTCTCTTATTGGGGCTTAACTGAGGTACATTTTTGTGAGAAAGGCGTAAAAACGAATGCAGTTGTATATCAAAATACAGTCCTCAAGAACCTTGTGGAACCTGTTTCTCATACCATGTTTAATAACAGGCACTGGGTATTCCAACAAGATTTGTCGCCAGCTCATAGAGCGAAAAGCACACAAGACTGGCTGGCGGCGCGTGAAATCGACTTCATCCGGCACGAAGACTGGCCCTTCTCCAGTCCAGATTTGAGTCCGTTAGATAACAAGATATGGGAACACTTGGAGGAATAGGCCTGCTCAAAGCCTCATCCTGATTTGGAGTCACTCAAGGCATCCTTGATTAAGGCAGCCGCCGATATTGACATGGACCTCGTTCGTGCTGCGATAGACGACTGGCCGCGCAGAATAAAGGCCTGTATTCAAAATCGCGGGGGTCATTTTGAATAAACTTTATTACCATAAGAATCTATGTTTTATGAAGTTCATTTTGCTATATAAATGTTTACATAAATAATAAACATGTCTAATTATTTCATATTGCACATGTGACAGAACTTATAACCTGACTATGTATTTGTCATGTTAAATCAAATCAAACGAGTCCAAACTCAAGGGGTTTTCTAGTAACCGTTGAATAGTTCGACTATCCACCTTCAGGTGCCTGCTATCATCAGCAGATGGATACCCTCAATAATGCATCAACTACTCACCGAGACGATTCTAAAGAGCCCAAACTCGGTAGGATTGCGTCATTTTATTACAGAGTTCCTGTGACCACCGTCCGTCTCCATCATCAGATCAGCTCGATGGTATCATAATATTGCATTGTCACCGAACCTACATAATTATTCCAAATTTAAGCTCAATCGGAAACCAGGAAGTGGATCAAATCGCAAAATTCCTTTACATAGTTACACGTGAAACTAATTTATGGGTGTTTCCTGCTTTTAAAAAATCCTTGAAATGTTCGTCCGTTACAAATTCTGTAATTTTTACCCCCCATCACAAATTTTGACAACAATTGGGTTCCGTGGTCTAGTGGGTTTCACGCTTGCTTCTCACGCAGTAGGTGCAGGTTCAAATCCGGTGCTGACCCATGAACCAATGAGAAGTACATTATCGGACGTTCAGTGTTTCGGATGACACGTTAAGCTGTAGGTCCCGGCTTCTACTGGTGGTAGTAGTCGTTAAACCCCTCCATCAACGCGCAAAGAAGTAATAACAAATTAAATAAAAAAAACAGTCAAGTGCGTGTCGCACTCGCCCACGAAGGGTTCCGTACCATCCTGATAAAACCAAAACAATAAGAAAAATATACTAAATCCTAATTAATAAAAATGAAACAAAAAGATAAACTATATGTGTTCTCTGGGAATCGAACCCGGAACTTCAAATCAAATCAAATCAAATCAAATCAAAAATCATTTATTTCCATAGGATGTTGTTACATCACTTAGATCCGTCATTACATTTTTTTGGGTGAGTTCACTAACACAATGGCGGAATCTGTGGAGAAGAGCTCACCGAAGAAACTCCACAGTCGTCGCATCTTTTGCGTTTCCTTTTTTAAATAAAATATTGTCAAATTACAAAATGAATGCTAATTATATATCGAAACAGCCTGTTACTCAAACAATCTATTCCCATGGACATCTGTCCTCTAAGTAATCAGATATCCTATAGTAACCTTTTTTATACAATTTCTGTTTTATTATTATTTTAAACTTGTCTAAAGGTAAGTTTTTAATATCAGTAGGGACCTTATTGTAATAGCGTATACAATTGCCTTTAAAAGAATTACTATTTTTATGTAGTCGGCTTACATAAGCAACCAACTTGTCTTTATTTCTAGTATTAAAATTGTGTATATCACTGTACTTCTGAAAATTAGTTATATTTCTGTTCGATTCCAAATCGATATTCGATCGATGGTTTCGGAACGGCCATTTTGAATTTGACGTTGCTGCCAACCTTGCAGTTTTTTGACAACTGACAGACGAAAGCCCTCGCAATGTAACGCGTATTGATTAGGGTATTGAATTTAAATCGCAAGCCATCTGGATTGTATTCGGGGTTCCCTCAGGATTGTCTAGATAGCTGAGTGTGTTGTGGTTCCCCGAACCAGATAAAGTTCGCATTTACGTGGCCGATTGGTTTTTCCCACGTAACATAACCTGTGTTGGAACACTGTACTCGTCGAAGCTGGCCTGCCAGTCATACCTGGTTGGCTGAAGAACCTGTCTACCAAGAAGAGCCTAGGGTGCACCCGGGCCTTGCAGAGAGACAGGAGTTTGACGGGAACGAAGCACAGACCAGGTTAGATCGAATCCATAAGTAATAGCTCGGTGAATCGCCGACGTTCACACTTCTTGGCATCTGATCGCTACGCTACCTCGTAGCTGATGGGCCCCTACGAGGTCATTAGGTGCCGAGAAGCCTGAACAGTTTTGGTAGCAAGAGCGTGGTTTCCTGAGATTTGCAGCCGTCAAGGGCTCCAGGAACTCACGATTTGGGACTATCAATCTGTAGGTATAGGCGGTTATTAGCTAACTTGGTGTTGTTCCTGTATCCACATAGATTGGTAGTATTGTAAGCTATAAGTCTATTGCTGGTAGTAGACAGACAGATATTACAGTTTTCCCTAAATGACCAGTTGTATTGAGATGTGACTCAGAATAGTAGGTACTCAACTTAGGTACATTGTAGGTGAATTGAAATTTGCATTGAAGTACCAGTTAGTCAATCTATTAGTGGTCTAGTAATGCTAATGAATGTTTGGTTAACATAAGTAGTTACATCTATTGATAGCAGGCTATTACATTGTTTTCAGTTTATAGCAATTTATAACTTGAACTAATATTGACTATCTGTGTGTGTTATAATGATAAAGGGAAACTAAATTGTATTACAGAATTTATATAGATATAAAACTCGGTTCCTATTGTTTAAGGAAAACAGCATTGTTTAAGTTGTGGTTTAGGGTTCCCTCGTTTGGGTTATAGACTGGAGGGTCCAATAAAATTGAGTTACTGCAAATTGTGAGTAAGTATCGTTCCGATCATGTCGCTATCTGAAATCCAGAAGGGTGTTTCTAAGGAACTCAGATGGTTTTCCTCCGCACACGGTCTGATAGACCGTTTAGATAGGCATGATGTGGTATTGGAGCGGTCTATGGACGTTAAGGAACGTTACAACAGGGTGCTCGAATTGTCCGCGCAGGCGGAATCAGTTGATGGTTGCGCACCTGACAGGCTGTCACGGTTGCTAGGGGATGTCGACCAATGTATGGAGATGGCAGCTGCTATCACGCAGAAGGCTGCGGACATACGTAGACAGCGCGAGTCCAGCCATGGTGGTGACATTGAAGCACCTCTGCCGCTTCAGGGTTCGGGGTCCAGGTTACCTGCCATAACTATGCCTACCTTTGACGGAGTGTCCGGTGAATGGATGAGCTTCATCAATCTGTTCGACAGTTTGGTGCACATGCGATCGGACATCACCAAGTCTGTCAAGATGGCTCAGCTGGTGGCAGCATTGAGGGGTGAGCCTAGGGAGCTGGTCGCTCATTTGACAGTTACGGAGGGTAACTATGAAACGGCCAGACAATTGTTGGTCAGACGTTACCATAACAAACGGAGGTTGGCCGATGACCAACTGAACCGTTTGTTTAGTATCCCGGTTGTGAACAAGGTCGGGGCCATACAGACGGAGGTTTTGAACCCGTTGTTGTCCGTCACCAAGGCTCTAGAGAATCTTGGACTTCCGGTTGGTGAATGGTCGTACCTACTGCTGTACATTGTACTTTCCCGCCTACCCGCTGACGTGCAGACTCGTTTCGAACAGTCTCACGGGAGGTCGGCCGAGGACCTGCCCGCCTTCTCCGACTTGGTCGGATTCTTGGAAGAGGAGGCTCGACGGGCAGAGAATTTGGGGTTGACGGTCACCCATCCTTCGGAGCCACAGAGAGCTGCCGGGAGCGCTGTGAGTAGGGGCCCTCCGACGAGGAAGGACCGCACCAACCGGCAGTCGTATGGGACTGTGAGTGCATTGACCCCACATAGTGAGACCTGCCCATGTTGTAGGCAGATTGGCCATGCTGTGGCCAATTGCAATAAGTTCGGGGAACTTAGGGTTGAGGGAAGGCGCCGGATGGCCAAGCAGCGGAGCTGGTGTTTCCTGTGCCTCGGGCCACACATGGCTAGGGACTGCACGCGTACCAAAGTGTGCGGATATTGTGGTGGGGCCCACAACAATCTGTTGTGCATGAACCGGTCCGGCCAACAGCCTCCACAGGGCCGTATCCAGGGTGACACGGCATGGGGCCCTGAGAATTCGTTTGCGACTCGGAGCGCAACTCAGGGGCCAACGTCCCCACGTCCACAGGGCCGTATCCAGGGTGACACGGCATGGGGCCCTGAGAATTCGTTTGCGACTCGGAGCGCAACTCAGGGGCCAATGTCCCAACGTGCACAGGGCGGTACTAGGGTGCAGGGCCGCACTCAGGGTCATCACATGGGGGGCCCTGAGTTTTCGGTTGCGACTCAGCATCCGACTCAGCGGGCAATGGGGCCACAGGCACGCAGCCACCCAGGGGTGCAGGGCCGCACTCAGGGTCATCACATGGGGGGCCCTGAGTTTTCGGTTGCGACTCAGCATCCGACTCAGCGGGACATTGGGTATGTTGAGCAGGCCGTAACGGGCGGGTGGCATGGGACACCTTCGAGCTATGCGGATGCGGTTCGGACGCCGCCTCAGTTGTCGCCCCGCTCGTCGCCTCGTCCTCGTCGGTCGCATATGATGTCCCCCCCGCTCATGGAGCGGCCACGGTTGAATTCACGCCCACCCCCCTTCGGGGGGCGTCGTAGGATGGCAATGGAACCGGCGCGTGGGCCATTTGTACAATGGGATCCTCTGGCGTATAGCTGCCTACCTGATCGGTTACAGGCACAGTGGGGCCCCGGGGGTCCTCGCTAGGAATTTGCGGCCCAACCATTGGTTGCCCCCCAACCGGAGACGGTGGTGTTACCGATCGCCTCTGTGCTTGTTTGGGATTTGGCGGGCAACCCAACATACGTTCGCGCCCTATTAGATTCTGGAGCTCAGGGCTGCATTGTATCGAATGATTTAGCAAAATGGTTGGGCCTCAAGGTAGATAGGTATAATAAATCAATACGGGGCGTGGGGAATGTCACGGTTACGAATGTAGTTGGTCAATCGGTGATCACGTTCTCTCCACGTTATGACATTTTGACAAAAACATCCGTGCAAGCTTTAGTAATGACGCATGTCATGGGCAAACACCCCTTGGTGAAGTTGAATCCGGCCGTTCGATTCCTGACGTCAGGACTCAAGTTGGCGGATCCCGATTTTGACACTCCAGCCCCGGTCGACCTGCTACTGGGAGCAGACGTTCTGGGTAGGTTTCTGTTGTCGGATCGGCGAGTTCTTCAGCCGGACGGGTTGATTGCTGTGGATACTAAGTTTGGTCACGTGATCATGGGTCCGGCATTGCCAATGGTTAGGCCTGCCGAGTCAGATGGCATACTTATTGGCTCAGCGTTGTCAGACGCTATCCAACGTTTCTGGGAGATAGAGGAACCTCCCACCGCTCGTCGAGTCGACGCAGACGAAGAAGAGTGCGAGTTGTTTTACCAGAATAGTACTGGTCGCCTTCGTTCTGGTCGTTTTGTAACTCGACTGCCTTTCAGGGCCGATCGACCGCCACTAGGCGAATCTAGGAAGATGGCTGAGACGAGATTGATGTCGATGGAGCGTAGGATGTCAAGGGACGCCGTATTTAAACAAAAATACGTCGATTTCATGAGGGAGTATGAGTCGTTAGGACACATGTCGGTATCGGGTGTGGACTGGAGATCTGAGGATCATTGTTTCCTTCCACACCATGCCGTCCTGCGAACCCCTACCGGCAAGATTCGAGTTGTTTTTGATGGGTCAGCACCTACCTCGAACGGGATGTCCCTGAATCAGTGTCTACATTCGGGACCCAAGTTGAGTCGTGATATTTCGGATATTCTCACGAGCTTTCGGAGGCACCAGGTTATATTTGTCGCAGACATTCGGATGATGTTTAGGCAAACGGTAATTCATCCGGCTGACAGAAGGTATCAGTTGATACTTTGGCGTGAGTCCACGGCCGAGCCAGTCAAGGTCTATGAGTTGAACACGAACACGTATGGGTTACGGTCTAGCCCGTATTTGGCGATGCGTACCCTGCGGGAGTTGGCGTCGCGTGACCGTGTGAGCTATCCTAGGGCCGCCGCTATCCTGGAGCAAGTTTTGTACGTCGATGACGTCTGCACAGGGGCAGCCAGTGTAGTGGAAGCTCTGGACCGACGTGACGAGCTCATTCAATTGCTGGAACGAGGCGGCTATGAACTACGCAAGTGGATGTCCAACTCCCCTGAGTTGATGGCTGGTCTCCCAGATGAGTTTCAACAAGACCCGCACGTTTTTGAGAATCCTGACAACCCTAACATGTTGTCAGTGCTTGGAATTCAGTACCGGCCCGTCCATGATGAGTTTACCTATCGGGTGGTTTTAGAAACACCGAAGGCCTGGACGAAGCGGTCAGTACTGTCAACGATTGCGAGAACGTTCGACCCGAATGGATGGATTTCTCCAGTCACCTTTGCTCTCAAATGTTTTATGCAAAGGCTATGGGCGGCTCAGTTGACCTGGGACACCCACCTCTCAGGTGATTTGTTGACTGATTGGACGCAAATGTTCACCTCGCTATCGGACATAAATAATGTATCGCTGCCGAGGAAATTGGTCCCTGCTGGGGATTACAGGGCAACCCTTCACGGGTTTTGTGATGCCTCTGAACGAGGGTTTGCGGCAGCGGTTTATTTGCGAACCGTCACCTCCACCAGGGAGGTCGACGTGCGTTTGGTTTTGGCAAAAAGCAAGGTAGCGCCTATTCGGACAAGGATGACGATTCCAAAACTGGAACTGTCCGGGGCTGCTCTTTTGACCAAACTTTTGAATCACACTCTAACAGTGTTGCGTGGGTCAGTGGTTTTGGAGGATACGGTGTACGCGTGGACGGACAGCCAGATTGTTTTGTGCTGGCTGAAGGCTTCGGTCCATAACTTAGAGGTTTTTGTTGCGAACCGTGTCTCCCAGATTGTGTCGTCTGAGGTCCCACTGACCTGGAGACATGTACCAGGAGAATTGAACCCGTCTGATTGTGCATCCAGGGGATGTCGGGCTCCTGAACTCGTTAGACACCATTTGTGGTGGGGACCACCCTGGCTTGCCAGGAGAGAATCGGACTGGCCCCACAGCCATGTAGTAGTATCTTCGGATCATGGCCCCAGAGTAGCCGCGCATGTTACCCAGAAGGCTGAGGACCCTGACGCCGGGTTTCTGCTGGACCGGTATAGCTCACTTGACAAGTTGATAAACGTGTCCGCTTGGATTAGGAGATTCGCTCGAAATTGTCGTACTCCTCGCGATCAGCGAACGTTGAACCCTATTCTGAATCCGGCAGAGCGAAACGAGTCGCTACTGAATTTGGTCCGGTTGGTACAGTCCTCGAAGTTTGGGGCAGAATTGGAGATTATACGAAGTGGACGTTCGAAATTGAAGGGAGCCGTCGCGCGTCTCAACCCCTTTGTTGATTCGACCGGGTTACTTCGGGTAGGAGGAAGATTGCGCAATGCGAATCTGTCGTATTCGGCTCGTCACCCACTTCTGCTCCCCAAAGGGGGACAGTTAGTTGAATTGCTGGTGACTGATCGTCATATTAAAAACGCGCATGCCGGCTGTAACGCGTTGTTGGCCACGCTCCAGCGGGAGTTTTGGATCTTTTCTGCCCGCCGTGTCATACGGAACATCGTGTTTCGGTGCATGCCTTGTTATCGACTTAAGGCTGCCACGATGCAACCTCTCATGGGGGACTTGCCCCCTGATCGTGTGAATGAGGTCAGACCGTTTTCAGGTGTTGGTACGGATTTTGCCGGACCGTTTATGGTGAAGAGTTCACGATTGCGTACCGCTAAGCAATACAAGGCGTACCTATGTGTGTTTGTTTGTTTATCCACCAAGGCGGTACATCTCGAGCTCGTTGCTGATCTCTCGACAGAGGCTTTCATTGCTTGTTTGGATAGGTTTGTTTCTCGAAGGGGACTTCCAACTTTGATCCGCTCTGATAACGGCACTAACTACGTCGGTGCGGAACGATACTTACGAGAGATAGTCAACTTTTTGAATGTAAATAAAGTGGATATTGGAACGGCCCTCTCCCGTCGGGGTATACAGTGGACCTTCAGCCCACCGATTTGCCCCCACTGGGGTGGGATTTTTGAGGCCGTAGTTAAGTCAGCTAAGACGCACTTGGGGCGTATAGTAGGTCAGACCGCGCTGACTTTTGAGGAGCTCGCGACATTGTTTTGTAAGATCGAGGCCGTTCTCAATTCGCGACCGTTGTGTCCGCTCAGCTCGGATCCAAATGACCTGGAGGCTCTGACCCCAGGCCATTTCTTGATAGGACAGCCACTTAACGCGTTGCCCGAGCACCCCTTCGAGGGAGTGAAATTGTATCGGTTGTCAAGGTATCAGATGTTGCAGCAGTTTACTCAGAATTTCTGGAAGCGTTGGTCGCTCGAGTATCTGCATATCTTACAACAGCGCCTTAAGTGGACTGACAAAACCAGCCCCCCTAGTGTTGGTGACCTCGTTCTGGTTAAGGATGCTAACCTACCGCCACTACGTTGGCGCAGGGGGCGCATTGTTAACTTGTTCCCTGGCAAGGACGGGACCCCCCGGTCTGCGGAGGTTCTAGTAGGAGGCTCGGTTCTAAAACGAGCGGTAGCAACGTTGTCTCGGCTGCCCGTAGATTAGGGGACAGGTGGGTGCCTGTCCGGGCGGGTGATTGTTCGATTCCAAATCGATATTCGATCGATGGTTTCGGAACGGCCATTTTGAATTTGACGTTGCTGCCAACCTTGCAGTTTTTTGACAACTGACAGACGAAAGCCCTCGCAATGTAACGCGTATTGATTAGGGTATTGGATTTAAATCGCAAGCCATCTGGATTGTATTCGGGGTTCCCTCAGGATTGTCTAGATAGCTGAGTGTGTTGTGGTTCCCCGAACCAGATAAAGTTCGCATTTACGTGGCCGATTGGTTTTTCCCACGTAACATAACCTGTGTTGGAACACTGTGCTCGTCGAAGCTGGCCTGTCATACCTGGTTGGCTGAAGAACCTGTCTACCAAGAAGAGCCTAGGGTGCACCCGGGCCTTGCAGAGAGACAGGAGTTTGTTGGGAACGAAGCACAGACCAGGTTAGATCGAATCCATAAGTAATAGCTCGGTGAATCGCCGACGTTCACACTTCTTGGCATCTGATCGCTACGCTACCTCGTAGCTGATGGGCCCCTACGAGGTCATTAGGTGCCGAGAAGCCTGAACAATTTCTTTTTACATACACAAGATTCTCATAGATATATTGAGACACAAATGTCAGAATATTGATTTCTTTAAACTTTTCCCTCAGTGACACTCTAGGCCCTAATCTATAAATTGCACGAACAGCCCGTTTCTGCAGAATAAATATACTATTAGCATATTTATCTATATAAGTATGTGTATCGTTGTCTAGTACCCAAGATACAGGGAATCCTAGTTTGGGGCTAGATCAATGTGTGTAAATAGTGTCCAAGGTAGTATTATTATTATTATTATTATTATTATTATTATTCGCAGCGTGACCCCACAATAAAATACCATAGGTCATTAGACTATGAAAGTAACTAAAGTAGACTAGTCTAGCGGTGTCTACGTCGGTAAGAGCTCTAATTTTTTTAACTGCGAACGCTGCCGAACTCAGTCTGTTCGACAATTTATTTATATGAGGATCCCATTGTAGTTTGGCGTCTAAAGTAATGCCCAAAAAGACAGTCGACTGCACAAGGTCCAATCTCTTCAAGATTGCGAAACCGATACGAAACCGACTGAGCCATCTCAAAGTTCTTAAGAGCTGCGAAATTTATGGTGATATTGAATCATGATGTTATGAGGTAATTCGCAGGGGCAGGGATTTTAAAAAAAACATTCGCTTATATGAGGACTCCCTTTAATTTTCAAAATTACGTGTAGTTCTTTATTTATTGCTGTTGCGACAACAGAAATGCACGTTCTGTGAACATTTCAGCTCTCCAGCTATTTAGGTCGATCCGATAGAGCCCGGTGACGGACGGACGGACGGACAGACAGACGGACAGCGGCGGCTTAGTAATAGGGTCCCGTGTGGCACGCTTCGGGTACGGAACCCTAAAAAGTTATACTGCATGGATTGTCAGTAAATGGACTCACAACTTCACCGTCGCTTTGTCTAAGTCCAAAATAAGCTGCCATTTTCTTCGTAACTAATGATATCTCGTAATTACCAACTCCGACTATGCTTGCCAAAGCGGCCCTTATGCTAAGCAGGTTAAGGGTGAAAACTGTGGAAAAGGGAAGGAAAGTTGGCATAGTTTTGTACACCTGTTTTAGAGAAAAGGTGACAATATTACAAATGGGCTGGACTGACCGTTTTTTACTTATTCCTCCAACTATTTAGTTAATAATTTTGACATACTTTTGTGGGTATATTCTTCACAGTCTGGCTTGATTCTTCTCGTGACTTCTTTAGGGTTTCGTACCCAAAGCTTACGAACGGTACCCTATTCCCATATTGACGACCCGAATACCCTGCCTACGAAGCCAAGGGTCCCGAGTTCGAGTCCCGGTGGGGGCAAATATTTGTTTCATGAGAACGGATATTTGTACCCTAGTCATGGTTGTTTGTCTATCTATATAAGTATGTGTGTCATTGTCTAGTACCCAAGATACAGGGAATCCTAGTTTGGGGCTAGATCAATGAGTGTAAGTAGTGTCCAAGGTACCTATTATTATTAAGGTATTATTTAGGAAAACTTCGATGTCTGTTAGCGCTACTGTTAGCGCTAGCGGAAACGCTAACTGTAATAAGTTAGCGTGTCCGATAGCACATATAGCTCTACTTAAACGGAACTGTTACTGTATGTCGATACAAATATTTAAAGCCATACATACCAACAGAACTACATAACATGCCTTTTAATGTATATTTATCTACACACGTATCATAAACCCTCTTTACTGCGTCCAAAAACCGCACGTTGTTACGATCAGCATAATGTTAAACTACTTTGTAAAAACTCATTTCTTATCTGAATATTGAACGTTATGACCATAATGTGTAAATTTTCTACATATTATGACATTCAATGCCGCCCCTACTTTGTCTGTGAAGTTGGTACTACAGAACAAGCTAAACAACTCAATGCCACACAAAAATAGCACTGCACTACTGCAGTGCTATTTTTGCATGTCACTACGTGGCTATAAATGTTATGTTACCACCTACTATGTAACCATATCTACGCAAAATAAACATATTTTATTTGATTTGATTTGATTTGTTTTTTTGCTTGGCCTTCATTCGCTAGCGTCTTCATTACAGGGTAGGCGGTTTGAGCATCAGACATTGGGAATCCGCAGAGATGCGGGTTCGATTCCCGGTGCCGATCGTGTGCCAATGAGATAAGTAATGTTTCTTAAGAATATAAGAGCAGCAGCAGGTCTTAACAGCAGTTATGGGAAACAACTTGAGAACTCCAGGCGGAAAGACCCGCAGTGTGAGTGGACCGGAATCGGGAAAAATAATTGTTTAAAAATAAACTACGCTATTTTGTTAAAAAAAAATAAAGAGATTTTGCGAATACATAATATCTACATTTTGAACGCAGGTCCACAATGAAATTAGTTAGAATTTTAGAATTACAGGAAAAAATAAAACAATTTAGAGGGGTATTCGTAATTAAATTCTATCAAGAAAATTTCATCCAATCGCGTTTTCCTTTAGTAAAAATCTTTATCAAATACTCAATAAACGTTAACCCAATCATTGATCTGTAGATGACTTCATGGTGGAGTAAATGGATTCGAAAAAAAACCCATTCTTTTTCGTAGCACCTTCAGATCTCCATGCTGCGGCTAGAGATAGACAAACCAAATAAAGTTGCGGATATTTATTATTACAAGGGAATTTCATTTTATGTTATTTGTGTGGGTTAAGTTTACTTTCAATTTAGTATGTTCAAGATTTTCAAGTGCATCACCACTGAGGAAACCATGTGAGATAATCGTGTTCTTAAATAAAACCGGCCAAGTACGAGTCGAATTCGCGCACGAAGGGTTCCGTAGCACCGTACAATGGTAGGGATAGTGTAGAGTGAATAGTTTGGATTTTACATAGCAAAATGTTATTTACAAAGTTATTGGTGCGGCTATTTTCACACTCCATGTACGTAACCAGGTGCATTTATAAGTTTGTATGTAGTTAACAGATAAATAAATTATTTTATTCTATTTTTTAGTACTCTTTGTTAAAGCGGCAACAGAAACACATCATCTGTGAAAATTTCAACGGTCTAACTATCACGGTTCATGAGATACAGCCTGGTGACAGACGGACGGACAGCGGAGGCTTAGTAATAGAGTCCCGTTTGGCAGCCTTCGGGTACGGAACCCTAAAAATCAACAAGACTTCAGGTTGTTGCTTCTGTCAACAAACATAAATTACTATTAATATTTAAATTAGCCTCTTAGGCCAATTTTTCATAAAACAAAATACGAAGTATTACGTATATTTATTAAGTATTATACATTTTACCAAAATTATATTTATTATAATTGGAATGAACAATTATTAATCGTATAATGGCAAATAACTAAGTCCGCAAAGTGCGTCGTCAATAAGCTAAGAATTATCAAATAATTAAAAACTACACACACACAAAAACTGAACATAATAAAAAACAAAATACTAAACAAATAAACCGCCCCAGGACATTACCAAAATATCTTTTGTTTTATGAAAAAGGTATACTTTTTGTTTGATAAATGAAATAATGAATCTAGTCTAGGTGAATCAGTCCAGGTGAGTCAAGTGGACTAACCCTTAGCTAGTCATGTTTATTCAATTCAGTCTTCAGTTTTTGAAGTCGTCCCCCAAGAAGACGTCCCTTATCTCCAAAACTACTGAGTATAAAATAATGAAAAAAATACAGAATATAGAATTTAAGCCAAAGATTACAGGAAAATGTACCCGAAATTGCCAGGATTTTTATCTGTAAACCACATACAAACTTATAAATGCACCTGGTTACGTAAATGAAGTACGGTAGCAGCCGCACCAATAACTTTGTAAACAACATTTTGCTATGTAAAATCCAAACTATTCACTCCACACCATCCCTACCATTGTACGGTGGTACGGAACCCTTCGTGCGCGAGTCTGACTCGCATTTGACGGTATATTTTTTTAATTCTTCGTCCAACTGGACGGGCAAAAGTCTTCAGACCATACAGCCAATTTATATTTATTTCTCCGGTATTAATGTACTTGGCTGTATAAAATTTTCACACTCATACCGTGCTTCACATGTCTATACTGTTCTCCGTCATAAAACAAATATCAAGCAGTCGCTCATAGAAAATCAGTTCCGGATAAGTACACTCCAGGGCACTTATTAACCGAAGATATTGCGTTATGTTAGTATTCATGGAGTTTTCTGCGTTTTACGACTCCTAAATTGGCATAAAACATGCTATAGGAGGTTTTTACGAGTGCCACGATCGAAGGCCGAAATGTAATAAGGTAAACGAAATGTAGCAAATCACATACTTTGGGCATAGGAAGAAATCGCACCGATTTTGTGAGATGGCTGCTGCGTCGAAGAAAAGGTATCTAACATAATATAGGTAATGGATTCCTTGGTTGATGTTCGATAAGGATCGGGAAAGAGCGGTTGGACTCGCATACGACTGGTATGGAAAGAGAGAGCTTAAGGACTAAAAAAATACAAAAACCAATGGGCTATGTAAAGAAATTCAATTCAAATCGAAAGGTTCTGAGCTAACCATTTCTAGATAATTGCAAATTGATGAGATTTATACGGACTTGAGTAGCGCGTTCGACAAAGTAGACCACATAATCCTCCTTCATAAGCTGAAACACAATTTTGGAATTTACTGGAGCAGTTTGGGGAGGGTTCAATCAAATCATATCTTAGTGACAAATGGCATAGGGTAATTAAAGATGGTTTTTCTTCGAATGAGTACAGGGTCTCTTCTAGCGTCTCCCCTACTAAATTAAACTCCGTTATTCCCGTCAAAAAATTTAACAGGATTTCCGAAACATTAGTAAAAAACATAATCATTTGTTCTCTACGGCGTAGTTTGTTCAAATTCCTTTCGCTGTTAAGTTGGCTGTTCTGTAAAACTTTCAAGTATCAACAGTTTTGCTATCAGTCGATAACGTAGTTGTCAGAGTGAACGCAAACAAATATTGATATTATAAGTTTTGTTTAGTTTTATAATCGGATACAATCAGCCTCAAATACAACCGTTCCAGAAACGTTAGCAAGTGACGTCACGAGGGGTATTATTAAAAAAAAATGATTATAAGACATCCATTACCCGAAATATTCAAATTGGTTTCTTAAAATTGTATAAAAAGTGGTACGTTTTTTTTGCATGACCCATTGTGCTCCCGATGAAGTTAATACATACAGGCTAGTATTTAATGTGTTGTTTTTGATCCTTTTTTGCTGTGCAAACCAGTATTTTTGATGTGTAGTTTAATATTTCCCATACATATATACCTTTATATTGATAAATCTACGATGATATCTGAATGATAATGATTGTGATGATAATAATGATTGTCTCGCAAGACCCAAGAATATTAAATCAAACTTCTTGTTTAGGACCTCCTTTCATTTATAAAATCTCGTGTATTTCTTTTTTTGTTGTGGCGGCAACACAAATATACTTTCTTTGAAAACTTCAACCCTATTAGGTTCATGAGATACAGCCCGCTGAAGGACTGACGGCCGGACGGACAGCGAAGACTTAGTATTGGAGTCCCGTTTGGCACCGGTTTTTTTTTAGATTGTTATTTTGAGACATCTTATTGGCACTTATGGATACGATGTTATAATATTGTCATTAGATTAGATAATTTTTATATCATACAATGTCTAAAAAAGATAGATATTAGATTTTCTTGGTGCTATCATCTCTGACGGGCGTATTTTCGAAGCACTGGTAGAGTTCATGGAGTTTCCTTTTCCTCTGCGAGATTCTGCCATGAATACCACTTGGGGAGAAATTTCCTTTTTCAAACTCAAATCAGTTATGTATGTTTAGTTGATCATATTTTATTTATTTTACCATGTATATGAGACTTACGTGAGTGTTTGACTTGTAAAAGAGCATTATTTTGCCTACTTGCAAGAAATTATTTGATTTGATTTGCACCCTTCGGGCACGGAACCGTATAAACGATAACTTGGTCTTTCACACATTCAAAGAAATAAAGTTATTTATCCTATTCCATACTTTCAAAGGTCTTGTAGAGTTCTGGTTTCCACAGTAAAGCTTTTTAGAGTTAAACCTTCTTCTTTCAACGTTTTAAATCTTGCACCTGAACGAAGTGTTTTGTATGAGACTCAATTCTCTGGTATTTTTTAGGGTTCCGCAGAGAAACAGGGAACGGGAACTTTATTCCAAAAATATTAAGATTACACAGTTGAAACCTAGTATGTATTATTTTGTGAACCGCTTTAGGATTATTATACAAAAAAAAATGAAAAAATAAGGGGAGTTCCCCAAACATGGAACTGAAAGTAAAAAAAAAAAACATCAAACCTATATGTGTGGGGGTGTTTATAGATAAGTCTTTAAAAAAGATTTCGAGGTTCCTGAAACCATTTTTCCTCAAAGTAAATTGTTAAAGAGACAGACCCTTCCGAAGTGGGAAAAATTGTTTCCTCTCCCTCAAATTTTAAATTAAGAGAGTGAAAAATCAGGTGTCCGCAAACCGCAGGTTCAGTGGTTTAGGTTCTGGAGCTGGCAAGGGAAAACAGCCGTTTTTTTTTTTTTCACTTTTTCGGACTAAGTTAAAGATAGATAACCTATCCCCATCAAAATCTCTACCTCGATATTTTTTTTCGATTACAATACTTCCTTAATTTGCCCTTCGTTCAACTCGAAAATAAAAAATCAGGTCTTGGATATTTGTGTGTGACGTGAGTACGACACAAATGTCTGGGGAAAGATGCAATGTATGTGCCTGTTTTTAAATGTTTTTGTTTCATTTCTCTGCGGCGATGGGCTGACCTTCGGTCACGCAAAATGGAGGATTGAAGGTCGGGATTAACGTGGGCACAATTGTGCCTCAGACAACTGGTATGGGAAAAGACGTTACGTTTTGGACCTTTGTAAAATATGGGGCCAGGCAAAAACGTTCAAAGACTGAAGCTGCCGGGCATTGATCTTATCGAAAAAGTTGTTTTACGACAGAAAGGAGTATGGGCGGTTCGGCGCCCGTTTCCAATAATGATGATTGATAGTTGTCATTAAACTCCACTTATAAGTGTTTGACTTTAAAAGTGCATTATTTTTGCCCACTTACAATAAAATATTTGAGTTTGAAGGCGTAATTTTCAAAAATGTTGCCCGTTTCGAGGTATTTCTTAAGAAACTTAGTAGATATATATATATATATATATATATTGGACACTATTTACACACATTTATCTAGCCCCTTAACTAGGTCTCCCTGTATCTTGGGTACCAGACAACGATACACATACTTATATAGATATAAACAACCATGAATAGGGTACAAATTTCCGTTCTATCAAACAAATATTTGCCCCTACCGAGACTCGAACCAGGGACCCTGGCTTCTTTGAGAGGGTCACTGCCGACTCGGCCATTCGGGTCGTCAATATATTTAGACTTAACCTCTTGAATACGCCACTTTTCCGTTATAGGTTTTAAATTTTATTACCATCGCATAACTATCAAAATCGCGACCCGTCCCAACTACCCTCGGTTTTTGAGAGATAAAATTACAGTTTTTAATTTTTTTACGTCTGTCTTACTTGAATACGGAACGTATCGCCGTGCTATTTATCTAGTTTGTTAATACCTTCAAAACGATTCAGTTGTGTGGGTGGTTGACCATTGGAGCCCTGGAACTGGTTATTACACGTCGTGATTTTCAACCTGATGCCATTTTAATATAATTCAAAACCTATAACGGCACATTGGCACCACAGTGGGATCACCAAGACTTAAAGGGTTTAATCAAAATAACTGTTGCTATAATATAAGTAAACGAAAGTGGGTATTGCCTTTCAGTGACTTTTCAGCGTGATTTAGGTCATTGTCATACGATCCATTGTAGCTATCAGTGCCATATATTCGTTTAAGTTGTCTATTATTTATGCCCTTGAATGTCAGAAGATAGATTTCAATATTTCAACACGGCATCACTCCGATCGGATAACATTTTTGAACAAATATCATAGTAATTACTTTCCTCCAAAAATAAGACCTTCAGACAAAATCAATATAATTTATATTGGAGGAGGGTACCTAGTACACATTTTTGCCCACTTTCCTTAAACGGGGGAGCGAAGGTTTGACGTTTAAGTTTATGAACTAGCCTAACGACCTCTGAAAAAGTGGGACTGCGACCGATCGTAGACAAATTGAGGGCAAATTGTGATGTAAAAGATTTGTCAACGTCAGGAGTGTCGAGACGGGAAAAAAAGAGGACGAAATGGGCTTTTTTGCAATTGTAACATGACCTTCGAGGCCGAGTGGTCGATAGACTCGTAAGTCAGAGTTGTGTTCTAATCCCTGCCACGGTGGAAACAAACTCGCCATTATACATGATGATTTTTTACTAGATTAAAAGAGCTCCGTGGTCTAGCGGGTTTCAGGCTTATTTCTCACGCAGGAGATGCAAGTTTGAATCCAGGTACCGATCATGTACTAATGAGGTAAGTAATTTATCTTAAGTACATCATACAGACGTTCTAACGGCGATGGAGAACATCGCGTGGAAACCTTCACCTCCACAGCTGCGGCGATGGGCTAGCGTTCCGTAGTTCGTCGACAATGTTTGCAGAAGCGCGCACAGACGTATTTTATACAATAATGCGAAAACGCACTGCATCCATTGTAGACAGAATCTGGAGAGGTACCAAAGGTGGTTCCCAGGTTCCCAGGGTGGTCTCGGGCAGGTTAGATTGATCCAACATTGACAGTAAAACTTACCTCGAGAAACAAATAAAATTTAGTTTTAATTAATTAAATGATTATGTAGGTACTAAAATTGGTTTTTAATACCACCACTATCAAAATATTATGGATCCTTGTTATCTGAATTAACCTTATTATTATTGCTATTAAATGCAGTATTGAATAACTGGCTAAAAGTGGACACAATTGTGCCTCTGCCACCCCGTATGGGAAAAGACGTGACGTATGTTATGTTATGTTATGTGTTTTTTTTGACTGACAAAACGCAACTTAGAGTTACGCATTCTCCCATACCTGGTGGCTGAGGCGCAATTGTAACCAAACGTGCCCATATATTCATTAGTCTGTTTCGCGTGACAGGTTGCAAGCTTATTACGGCATCTTTATTGTTTCTCATGATGACTGTAGACAAGGATTTTTGGACTGTTTTGATTTCTTTAGAATCTTCCGCCGCCGCAATGATCCCTCCAAAATACCCCTTCATCATCATTTTCCAATAATAAATCAGTTCGCACAATCGATGGAACACACAAGCTCTTGTTCCCGGGGCCGTTGACCCCGCTGCCTTTGGCATACCAATAAGGCCCTTTGCTAACGTTTAGGGGAGGTAGTGGTTGATTTATGGACGAAACATAAATTACCTATTTCCAGTATGCCAGCAGTATTGCATTCTACGCGGACTCGATCCCGGAAAGCGTACAGCGTTTTACTGAATTAGAATTGGCTTTATCGGATAAAAGATTAAACAGCAAATGTTCTTGGATCAAAATTTGGATGTCTGATAGACTGTCTCGGCATAAAATAACTGCTAATACTACGTTTGTACTCCAAGTCAAAGTATTTTTCCAAAAAGACGTGTACATGTAGCAGACATGTTGCTGGCTGGATCTTAGAATCGTTGTCAACGTGGAAGGTGAGATAATTTAAACTGAACTCATTGTTAGAGCTACACTCATGTTTCCACTTGTGTCAGTGTGTGCTCTTTATGGTGACCTAACCTCGTGAAAAGAGCCAATCGTGAACATAATTTCACGAGGTTAGGCCTATAAAAGTGCTGTTGTACACGTGCTTGAACTCTTCAAATTACGCCAAGTGGATGAGTATTGACTTTTTTCCAGAAAGAAATAAATCTTTAAGTAATGTTATTACCGGAAAGTGACATACAATCAATAAGTGATACAAAATATTATTTTGCCAGTGATTGTAATGCTACAGTATTGATGATTTTGCATTTAGCAATAAAAGTATGCTTAAAAACTTAGTAGGTTCGAGTCTTTGAGGAGTACGACCTTATAAACTTCTACAACGTTACAACATGGTTTCATGTATACTTGAATAATTTTGAGTAATAGAGCATCTTATCACATCATAGAGAGAGCAAGTTAGAGCACCATTAGTCTATCGGACGACATTTTTGGACGTAAGTTCGACAGTTCGAGAAAAAAATAAGTGAACATTTTAAAGAAAAAAGGCTTTATCTTTTTTTTTCTTTTTTTTGACTACAATTAGTTTCTCTAAGGTATGTGTATAACATACCTTCAAAGTTTTTAAGGAACATACTGACATTGCTGGATGTAAAATACGAGTGACTACTTGAAAATTATTCAATAAGAAGTCAAACCTCGCATTAAACATTAAGATATAAGCAAAAACAATAAAGTTCTGATAATCCGTAAGAGAACACACAGTTGAAGATAAGTCTGTGAGTGGATAAAATAAATATTGGGGCCAATGAGGTTATGAGTCGAGACGGAAGAACTGCCAACTCAGATCTAACTAACGCTTTCATTGACTATACACAGTTACTACGTAGTAGAACTACTAAACTTCTCGTATCTCTAGTAGTAAAACTTACAATAATTGACAACTGATCCTCAGATTTGTCAGATCTGTTGACTAACCCAAAGGAAGCTAAACTAAACTTCTCGTCATTTTCCTGATCCAGAAATCCCCGTTTCAACGCGAGCTTTATCAGTTATAAATCGTTCTCACAACATACAGAATATACATTTTAGCTCTCCCATAAAATGACGCTGCCGCGGCAACGTCTAGCCATAAACGGGATTATGTTGTCTTCGAGTTAGTGTCGCCTCGGTGGGCACGTCTCCGCATTGTCAGTCTAGCGCCACTCGAAGCTAGACTCAGCTCATTTTAGGACAGTCTGCGGGCGGCAGGAGGTCATCTTGGATACTGGAGGTTTCCGGGGGCGCGGGGTGCCGGCGGGCCGT
Organism: Argyresthia goedartella; assembly: GCA_949825045.1. NCBI lineage: Eukaryota > Metazoa > Arthropoda > Insecta > Lepidoptera > Argyresthiidae > Argyresthia > Argyresthia goedartella. Next base: position 23,849,488 of record OX463834.1, read on the forward strand.
CGCACGCAAATGATACCAGAGACGCGCTCGCATCGATCCGGCGTTACCCCCAGCCGCAACCCCCCATCCCCCCCTCCCTCCACACCCCACTCCCCCCACACCCCGGTCCGGGGGGCACACACACGCCAGCAAGAAACAAGTGACCGGTTGTGACTGCTTGATCTAATGTGTTCTGCCAAATGAGCCGTTGAGAATATCAAGTCGTCTATGTAGATAAGTGTTATCGTGTAATTTGGGTTGCTTAATTTGGGCGGGCATTTCGGGTGATTGCAGAGTATTCTGGAGACCGATTTGCAAACTATTTCATTAGGACATCCGCTTGTTTATTGAATTTGCTGTATTCACACACTTTTTCTAGGGATGGGACCATAATGAAATCTGATCGATCGGTAATTGCCAACAATCTAAATTATCCCCGACCTGTAATCTTAAATTCATCAAAAGTTATTCTTTATATCATTCAGATATGTAAGAGTGCAGCTGGTAAAAGTATTCCGTTCCAACTCATCCGAAACTTAATTGTGGGGGAGTCACGTGGTAACAATTATTTACCCGGCAGGTAACCACGTGCGACCGGTGTCTGCCGCACTTTGACAAGGTTCCACCTGCAGCCCTCCTGTTGACAAATACTATAACAAACCATTCTGCAAACCACACACGCAATTAATATGACCAAATAGCCGCAGAATAGACTATAACCATAAAAGACTCCGGTGATCTAAATAAGGAATATAACGCATGCAATATAAAACTACTGGGAAAGCAATGCAGAGCTAACTAAAAATGAAGAAATAAGACGGCAAATTTACAGACATTCGGGGTTTAATGTTTCTATGATGCTTGCGTATTTAAATCTCAACTCTAAAGACACAGTTGTACAGGCTATAATGTCTTGTGTGGTGCCACGGATAGAAATACTTAAAACTAAATGTCTCCATATCTAACACTTGAGTATGTGATTTTGTGGATACAACTAGACGTGGATGATTGGGTTTGCAGGGGATATTGGAACTGAAAATGACTCGTATTTTAAGCATCGTATTTATTATTACTATCTTGTATAGCATCGCTTCATGCTAAGATTACATACATAGATAAAATAAAAAATAAAATTCTTTATTTTCTGTAAATATTAACAAATGTTTAGAAAACGTCATTGATTGCCTCATCTCAACATTGGACCACTGTGAGAGAAGAAGGCAAGGAAGGATAGTATAGCACACAGCAGAAATCACGATCGCCTTAGAATCGCATGCGGTCAATACACTTTGAAATGAGATGGATCATTACTAGACTGGCGAACTAATACGTTGTGTCGCGATTCTAGAACTATGCTCTACTGTATTCTAACTAGAATCTAGCACTACAGAAGCATTGCCTGGGTTGTAAATAAACGAAAAGTGTAGCGTTTCCGCGATCCAGCATCGGCACCCCCGAATGTAGGACACGTGAGCCGCACATGAAACCGCTAAATCTCAACTCACATTAGCCACTGGGGGGTCAGTCCGGGTGTATTTTGTACTAGAGGGTAGAAACACAGTCAACAGTATCGAGGCGGCGCGAGGGTGAAGTGGTGGTGCAGGATCCGCGGTTTCCTCATCGGGACGGACACACGACCGCACTCGACGACGCGCGCGACGCGACTGCGGGCCGCGCCCTCCCCTCGCGCCGCGCAACCCTCCCTGCTGCATCCTTCAAACGCTCCCTGATAATCGAGAGAAAATACTACATACAGTTGCAATTGGAACGCCGCACTCTTTTTTGGCTATGAGTCAGGCAGTAATTGCATCAGCCTTCATTGGCTAGTTTCTTGAACTCGAGTGGCGACGGCCTGGCTGTTTCTTTCGCCGCATGCAATTTCTGTCCAGAGAGAGGATCCCGCCCGAAGGACTTGGTTTAATCAGAGTTTTCTCTGTCATTACGTTTTTTCCCAGCGCTCTTGTCGGGTCTGATATCGAAGACGTCAAGACGCCCGTAATTTAGAGGAGAATCGACCATGAATTTAGATGTTTCATTTTGTCAGACGTGAAACGCTTGGAGGCAAAAATATCGCTCTGTTGTTTTGTAATTTGTAGCCCAGACAAAAACTGTAGCTCCAACCGTTTCTGTCTGATGAAATAAGTGAAATGATTGCGCAAACCTTGGGGATACATGCGGTCAGATTCATTGAAACTGGTTTTAATCCCCAGTTCATGGATTGGGGGTCTGCTTGCTTTCATGGGCAGTAAAACCGCGACGTTATAACCCCACAAATGACATCAATGGCCTAAATAAACATTTTTATTGGGGTTTGCTTATTCCGGCCGAGAAATTGCAGCCGTGCATTTTATTTCAACCTTAACGGCATTGGACGAATGACATAAATCCACACCTTTTTCCCGTGCGAGACGCAGAGCCAATTTTTGCGCGACAGGAGGATAGCCCATCGCCGCAGCTCTATATAAAATCATATCTTTCAGCTTTCCAAAACCGGGGTGTCTCTTTTATGTTTACTTTAATAAACTGCAGCCGTCATAAAAGCAGAGAGCGTTTTAACTGAACACCGGTTGAAGTTATGACAGCTCATATACATAAATCTACGAATGTACGTAACAGTGTTATGGAGCTTGTAAGTTTTTGTAATAAAATACCTTTGGCTTTATGGTGTAATCGGACAAATAAGTGTATCAATCCTGTTTATAACTTATACCTTGTACAATTTTATCTATATAAGTATGTGTATCGTTGTCTAGTACCCAAGATACAGGGAATCCTAGTTTGGGGCTAGATCAGTGTGTAATTGATCTAGCCCCAAACTAGGATTTCCTGTATCTTGGGTACTAGACAACGATACACATACTTATATAGATAAATATTATACTTAGATAGACAAACAACCATGGGTAGGGTACAAACATCCGTTCTTATCAAACAAATATTTGCCCCCACCGGGACTCGAACCCGGGACCCTTTGCTTCGTAGGCAGGGTCACTGCTGACTCGGCCATTTGTGTCATCGTTTGTACTTATATTCAATTTATGCCAAGAAAATTGACAGTTTTACTGGCCAAACTTGGGCTCGTCCCTTTGCCACCCCAAACGGGATAAGATCTGACAATATATATGCTTGTAAGTAAGCATTTTACTAGCATAGATAATAAAGTATCTTAAAAGAAAAGTTTATCTAAGATAGACGTTTTGCATAAATAAATTCTGTCTTTATTCATGTTTTTGCACATCTATGTACCTACTCACTTGTCTGATTGGTTCACATAAATACAAATGCAAATACATTTCTGCACAAAAAGTATATTCATCAAAAAACCAGTGACAAGAAGATATATATTCTCATCACAAAGAATACAAATTCAGAGAAAATTCAGCAAAAAAAACCCTATACCCGAACCCGCGTAGCAACCGTTACGAGTGCGCTACGAGATTTCGTAGCAAGAATAGATATCGAGCAATATGAAAATTAATTTGTGTTTTTTGTAATAACTTTCGTTCTATACTTTTACGCGTATACTCACCGAGCTAATTTCCAATAAGGGGCAGCCGGATTTCAAGGTTGTGAAAATTGTTGGTTAAAATCGATTTATCAGTTTGCTGGTTTGACAAGTATATGCCTAAGGATGTGCCTAAGACAAACTAGTCCCACCTGCACTACCAGTAGTACTGGCTGGTAGTACAAGTAGTCCGGAGGTTAATCACTTCTTAAATAACCCATTAAATCTGAATGAAATAGACTATACCGGAATTCACAAGCGTCAACTCAAAGTTTTACTTAAAGTCACTCAAAGTAATGCTGGCAATGACAGCGCCAGTATGATATTTAACCTTTGGTTTGTCGGAACTTAGATCTTTGTTGAGTAGTCTCAACTTTATACCTTTGTAATACAGTCTAAACCCAATGAATGTTTTTTTTTTTGTTTCGACGTCCGTTGATATTTAAGCGGCATTAAATTCCAGCAGCATCCTGAGCTTTCAGCCATTTCTGACGAGGATAGTTTTATGAAAACTTTAAGTTTTCCTTCTTACTTCAGTTCAAGTATAGTATAAGAGGTTCCGGTTGGCACAGGACTGCCGACCAACTTGTCTAGTGGCACAACAATAAACATATTTGACGACCTCAGTGGCACCGCGGTAGCGGCTCTGCGTGCCATGCGAAAGGCCCCGGATTCGATCCCAGGCTGGGGATAAAGGAAAAAAAAATCAGGTCTAGGAGGTTTATATGTGTGAGACGACGCTGTTTCTGGTTCCCACGACACACGGTATCCTAGTGTAGGGCTAGAAGCAATGACATATATGTTTATGTCTCAAAATGCTTATGTTTATATAATTTCACGCCTTTTCTCATATGGGTTGGTAGAGGCACGGTTTCACACACGTTAAGCTAGATACTCTGTGGTGTTGCGGTCGAGCGATGGCTGAGCGAGAGGTCTCGGGTTTGAATCACGGCTGGGAAGTACGAAAAAAACAGATCTTGGATGTTTTTATGTGTGTGACGTCGCAGTTTCTGGTTCCCACTAGATAGAGATATATAGATAGATAAATCATTTATTTAGGTGACATGGTTCACGCACATAAAATAATTCCAACAAAAATCTAATTTATAGACAGCACTTTTCACAGACATAGATAGGCAATTAACAGTACGTATAGCTGTGTGGTTATGTGACTGTACCACGGCAATGAAATGGCCCTGACTCAGCAATGTCACAGACGAATCTGTGACGCTGGTATTCTGCCAGGGCCAAAACGGACGCACAACACTGGCTCAAGTACACAATTTATATGTGTAATTTATTATAAATAATTCACATGAAATTGTAATGACTGGCATAATAATATTAATTAAATCAATGACATAAAAAAACTAAACAAACCAGGATATACCAGCGTGGGGCTAGAAGCAATGTATGTGCCTATATGTAAATATGATGTTATATTACCCCCCTTTGTACCAGGTCCACAAACGCAGAACCATCAGTATTTTATGAACCATCAACCCTTACTGTATGTTTCTATGTCTAACAGCTGGACGTAAGGACAATATTCTAAACATTATTTAACATCTAAGTTAAACTGCGTTCCACAATAAATGACCTTATTTCTCATGTCAGCGACAAGCTGCTTTTCACCGCCTGACAGAAACAAGTTCTTTCATCTTCCCTATTGTCACGAGCGGACATCGAACCAGCCCCCTTGCCTTTACGAGTCGTAAATAAGGGCTGAGTCAGTGCTTGGCGGCTTCACAATGTATTCTAGAATTTTCCGGACTACATGTCTAGAATCACTATTTCTAGTTTCATTCTAATTCAACTTTGGTTTATTGCTGTGACTTCAAAGCTAGAAGTTGATTCAACGAGGAGGTTTATGTTATTTTAAAGGACGACCCGAATGGCTGAGTCTGCAATGACCCTGCCTACGAAGCCAAGGGTCCCGGTTTCGAGTCCCGGTGGGGGCAAATATTTGTTTGATGAGAACGGCTGTTTGTACCCTAGTCATAGTTGTTTGTCTATCTAAGTATGATATTTATCTGTATAAGCATGTGTATCGTTGTCTAGTACCCAAGATACAGTTAATCCTAGTTTGGGGCTAGATCAATGTGTGTGTAGTCCAAGGTATATTTTTTAATATTGTAATTCTGTGATGTATTATTTAAGCATCACAGTTATCTATACTGTGTAGACATTAACAGAAAGGTGTAATAATATGTTCAGAATTATGTCCCTAACAACTCCCTTAAAAATGACCACAACTTCTCCCTGTAGAACTATGTATTAAAAATTAATGGTCAACTTTTGTAAAGTTGAATTCTTGTAGTGAACGCAAATTCTTATTCTTAAAGTTGTCGGAACCAACAGAAAGTCTCCTCCATAAATAAGCCAAAGAAACCCTGTTCATTGAAAACTATTCGTAGACAAGCCCGCCTTTTCCTACCTTTACCCCAGGTGCTCCCGTCACGCCAGATGACTTACCCCTTCCCACCAAGACACGACCTTGAGCCGCACCCACAAACTTTACCCTAAATTAAGTACTAACTGTTCCTCTGCAGCCCGCGCCGACGAGTCTCGTAATCAAAAGCACAAAACGTAAGATCATAACTCACATAACTACGCAAGGGATAGCGAGGCTTAAAAGCTTTCAGGTAAGGGTGGGTTTGGCGTGGCCTATGTGAGGGTGTTTGTGATGTTGTTGATAGAAAGAGCTCTGGGGGCTTGTGCAGGACGTCCTTTGAACAAAATGGAGACAATGTTCGGTTATTCAGTATATGGTTGGATTTTAGAGAAATCGTGCGATTTTATTTTGGATGAAGTCTTCCTTGTGTTAATTAAAAAGTGAAAAAATGAAAAAGTTCCACCCACAAAATTCCGACAAACACCTTAATATCTCGACATAGAATCAATATTACGTTTACTATATTTACGTTTTTGATTGGTAATATTCTGATGCGCTGTTAAATGTACTTCAATATTGCAGACGGCGTCATTAAGCTAGCCTTTCCCGTTAAGGAGTAAATTGGTGTTTTGTCACTGGAACTTCTCATTCCTCGTCAGTGTACTTATCTGGCATTTATCGGACATTATTTTTTTAAGGTACCGTACATCAAAGAGTACATTAGAATCATAATTCATAATTCTTTATTGTACAAAGATAAATAAAAAAATACACAAAAAACATAAGTACAAAGGCGAGCTTATCTCTAAAAGAGATTTCTTCCAGCAAACCAAGGCATGATAGGAAAATTTACCATGGAAGGGCAGGCAGTGCACAATATCTACTAACTTATCTATATCAAACGATAAATAATTAAATTAATTATCTATAAAATACGTTCAATAAAATACCTTTATAACAAACTACTAAATAAGTACCAATGTATACATAAACCTGGGCCCCAATTCCGGTACACAATGACAGCTCCATGACGATTACTGTCAACTTTAGATATCCAATAACTGACGATTTGGTAATCCCATTCCCTTTGTTGATTAACGTAATTATTGTGCTTACCAATTTATTTAATTTTTACCATAATTGCCTAAAAAAATATTCCCCGAACGCCAAATATTGGATATCTAAAGTTGACCGTAATCGTCATGTAATTGTCATGGAGCTGTCATTGTGTACCGGAATTGTGCTGTTCATATGGCAATAATATACATACTATAAATACTATCATGAAAGAGAGAGAAAGTGCCGTTTTACCCGGTTTTTGAAAGAGAAAAGAGTGTGACTGTCTCTTATATTGCAAGGAAGTGCGTTCCACAATCGGATCGCCTGCAACCTGAAGGCGTGCTCATATGCCGAGGTGTTGTGCCTTAGTGTGGCTAAGAGTGAGACCATGTGAGAGTGTAGATATACATTATATGGTAATAAAAAGTTTAGAAAAACTTATATGACCTTAAACTAAAGTACAACTAAACATATAAAAATTTCACCCTGATCGCTCCCAGGCGGGAGGTGTCCAAAACACTTGACTATGCTGATATGTTAAGCGAGGTAGGAGAGTCAGCTCCGCGGTCCCCTGGGATAGATGTCTTTAAGGTGCTACGAAAAAAAATGGGTTTTTTTCGAATCCATTTACTCCACCATGAAGTCATCTACAGATTTGATTTTTGGTCAACGTTTATTGAGTATTTTATTAAGATTTTCACTAAAGGAAAACGCAATTGGATGAAATTTTCTCAGCGGATTTTAATTTCGAAAACACCTCTAAATTGTTTTATTTTTTCCTGTAATTCTGAATTCCTAACTAATTTCATTACGGAACTGCGTTCAAAAAGTAGATATAATGTATTCGAAAAATCTCCTTAAAAAACTTTTTAACAAAATAGCGTAGTTTTTTTTAAACAATTATTTTGTGGTTTACGCTACGTTTTTAATTTTTTCCCGATTCCGTCCCACTCACACTGCGGGTCTTTCCGCCTGGAGTAACGGGGACCTTTGCACGGACGAGGTATCCTTAAGGGCTTGTCGGGCGTCAGGGCCCCACAGCCCGAGGCTCTCGAAGCCAATCAGCATAAACAAACTCGTCGCTGAGTATTATTTTTTTAGTTTAATTTAATTTTGTAGACTGACATGAAAGGTACATAAATAATGCTTCAGCCAAGTGACGACTTATATGCCCTTGTTATATGTTTAATATTTATGCTTCGGAATGCACCTTTTTTTTTTGTTGCGCGATTGGACCGCGAGTGAACGGAACATCACTAGCTAGCTGTCACTTTGCACATGGTAAAATTTTCGGCGTCAGGCATCGGGGCCTTGGCCGAATGGTATTTCAATGGTAATCTCGTAATAATCTACAAGAAATAAATTGATTTCACGTCATCGTAGTGAGTGCTTCGTGCTGTGAAAATTTGAAGTGATTGGGTCACCAATTCGTCGCGTTCTGATAGCGACCCTTGTAGTCGGTGGCATCAAGACAGCACCAGAAGCGGGCTACGACACGAGTAAGATTCGACTCCCAACACCCCCCACCCTTGTGTTCCTCATCCCGTACTCCTGCCTCGAATCTGAACTTTCGCATACCAGTCGACGGCGTCAAGGTCAGTACTACTTTGTGACATTCTATTGTAAAACAACCCTTCAAAATTCCACCCTTTTGGTTGAGGTGTGGATTTATGATAGAACCTTAATGTCATATAGTACAAAGGCAGAAAATCTAGGAGTTTTATTCGATAACCTACTGTTCTGGTCAGCGCATGTCAGCGAGGTCAGTATATTCGCCACTTTCCACTCTCGCAGCAGACTTTAAAACATCCGCGTTAGAAAAAAGAGGGACTTGCTCAGTCTCTTCTCCTTCCCCTGATCGATTACGCTGATGTCTGTTTGGTAAGCGCGAATGAAGAGCAACTGAACAAACTCGAGCGACTTGAAAACCTGGATTCGGTTTGTCTCCGGCCTGCGCAAGTATGACAACTTCTCTTCGTCTTCATCGGGATTTTGATATCCTTATAAGCGTCTTCAATATCTTTTTTAATCCTCCCTACCCCAGCTTCTTACAAGATCTTTTTAAATTTATGTTTGACAACATTGCGGTTCCAGGATCTGCCTCCCAAGAAGAAGGTGCCGGGTTCAAATCCCGCTTAGGAAGAAAGCAAAAAACCAGTCTGCGATATTTATATGTGTGTTACGTCGTCGTTTCTGGTTTCCACGACACAGGGTATCCTAGTGTGGGGCCAGAAGCATTAAATGCGCCTGTATATGAATGTTGATGTTTATTTGTTTACATATTCTATGCCGGCAGCGAATATTTATGTATGATGTAATAATTTAGACTATCCATTGGTCCTAGTATACATCCGCAACATGTCAACTTCTCACCATCCTTATTCCCTACAATAGAAGGGTGCAAATGGCTATGCTGTGGTGTACCGTAAGTTGGTAGGCACTCGGTCCTGCGGCGAGCTGCCAAAACTAGACAAGTCATATGTCTTTCGTCTCTTTCTAAACCAATATGCGGCTAGGTTTAGTTGTGGTAGAAAATTCATTTACATTTGTTGACTACAAGCCTGATTTAAAACGAGTCGAGCCTTTTTTCGAATATCATGGCTGAGGTATTTAAAGTTTTAAAAATACTCGTTCCAAATGTATACAGTGTGTTACCAGCAGCTGGGCTTTTAATTAAGGACGTTAAAATAACGTGTGTCTGTAACGTAACCATAACATTAATTAAATTAATAAATTAAATTTCAGAGTTAGCTTAGTGAACTTTCTAACAAAATTTTAATTGCCCGCAATGTAAAGCACGCAAGTTACTATCAACACTTGTCGTGCCTGTCACACTGTCACACTATCGACATGCCTTGTACCAAGTAATTCAACGACATGAGTTACGACTATTAGGCAATACGTCTACTACATTTAAGCTGCAAATTTAGAAAGTTTAATTGTGGAGTTAATTAACATAATTATGATTTACTAATACGTGCAAACGATTGTTAATGGAGCATGTTATTATCAGTTTTAATAAATGCCCAGATGCCGGAAACAGACTGTATACAAATGTGCTGAGTTTACTTCAAATGTTATATACCTCTTCAATACGTTAGACCTCTGTTGACACTCCAACGGGTTATTTTTTCTGATTGTTGATCTAATTTTGCAGGTACATTATAACACTTGTAATAGTTGCGCAAAATGGGTTTTCACATCAAACAAATGTGCTCCAGCCCGTGTGGTAAACGGGTTCACGCTACGTCATCAACATGGTCATCATGGGCCGCCTCGCCTGGCTCAAGATGTATGGAGGAAAAAAACGAAGATGCTCTGATGTAATCGGCTACTTAATCACATTTGTTTAAAAGGATTTCCAACCATTCTGTTACACATAAATAGTTTTGATGAAAACCTTATCTGCAACCTGTGAAACTTAACACTTGTGGCCCTATGGGCAGTAGACCTCGCTAACAGGGGGGACTGTGAACCCATTTATAGGTAAGTGTTTTAGATTGGCAACAAATATAATGATCACCAAAATATTTTTTTCCTACCCAAAATGCATAAATGAACACCAAAAGTTGCAAAAAATATCAGGGCAATTTTGCCCTGATATTTTTGCTTTTGATTTTTTTGATATTTTTGATATACTGCGGCACCTAGGCTACCGCAGTATTTACTGCGGTAGCTTAGGTGAAGGGTAAAGGGGGTGAGCGAAGCGAAGCCCCCTTTATCCTTCGTGTTAGGTTGAACATGTAAGAACAACAAAAAATACTTAAAACATAAACTTAAGTACACAAAACATAAAAAGAAGTTTGGTGATCATTTATCCAAACACAATTTGGTGGACATTTATCCATTCTGGCAGTCATTTCGAATTTATTGGTAGTAAAATAGATGCGTTTTTGGTAATCGTTTAAACATAAGCCTTTTAGATTCAATCAAAATCAAGTAGTAAAGTAGTACCAATAACTTTGTAAACTACATTTTGCGATTTAAAATACAATCTATTGATAAATATATAATAGTTATAGTCTATTTCACTCACTAATGAAAATAGTTATAGTCTATTTCACTTACTCTCATGGTCTTTATAGATCCTCTTTACTATTCCGTCTCCAACTTTGAGGAGTCCAAACTTGGTATGTTTTGAAAATATTTCTTGGATTTTTAGAAAACAGGCGGCCCAAGGGTAATGGTGTAGTATATTTTTAAAACCGGCTCATGAAGCCCTTTAATTTGACACGTCACGCGATAGGTTTCAGAAGAAGAAAAAAAAAACATATAAAAAATTAATGACGTCAAAGCTTCCCCCCCCCCCCCCCCCCAGGGGAAAATCTTGAAAAGCTCTCAACTAATAAAATCTTTTAATTCAAGGAACACGTGTGCCAAGTTTTGTGAGGATCGCTTGAAAAATGTGGCCCCTAGACCGGAACTGACAGACATACATAGAGACAGACGAAAGCAAAATTGGCCTCCTATCTTGTCGAAATGGAGTCTTTGCTCGCTCGGTCAATAACATTTACATACAGGCACATACATTGCTTCTGGCCCCACACTAGAATACCCTGTGTCGTGGGAACTAGAAACAGCGACGTTACTCACATATAAACATCCAAGACCTGGGGTTTTATTGGGGACCTCTCGCATGGTAGGCAAAGCCACAACCGCTGATCCACAGAGGTCGTCGTCTTCGTAAACTAGGGTTTGACATCGCTTAAATACCGGAGCAAGTATCTATGAAATAAAATGCAATGTTACCCATCAATAGTTTAATATTATAATAGGTATCTTACAATCTAACATACTTTTATTGCTTTTTTGCATTTCTATTGCCTTAGATCTATAACAGTTGTGATTTAGTTTGATTTAGACGTTTTGATTATATGGACTAGTTTAGAATTAGCGAGAAAAGACATCAAATATAATATATATATTTCAATGGAAACTGTTTAGAAATGAAGAGTTTCGTATATAATGAAAACACATTTAAATAATATTAATCAGTATTGAAGTGTAATGTGGTATGAAAGAAATACCACTGTAACAAATTGAATAAAATATGAATATATTAAAATCTTGACAATTTAAGTAAAATCTTTGTAATTATAAATATTATATTTATCAATAACGTAATTCGGCTGATTGCAAGTGATAAATTTATATATTTATATTAATAAATAGGCATTCAGGCAATTAGTTACATTAAAAAATTGAATTATATCATATTATATTTTATCTTACAGGTGAACTAGGCTAGACACAAGAGTCAACAAGGGGAGTATACAATTAATAATAATTATAATTATACATTTAGCGTTAAAATTTATATTATATCAATAACAATATCACATACAATAAATAACTAGACAATTATTATTTTACTGTAACAATCAACAATAATATTCGATGATACACTGGCGCAATTCAACACCTCTTAATAATTATTTGAATAATAATATACTTAATATAATTAATTTTATTAATTATTGTGTGCGTAATGATTGAGAATGATCACGTCTACATTTTTATTAACTAGAATGTCAATTGTGAATTATAATGAAGAATGAATTTTATTTTATTTTTTTAATTTTAATTTGAATTTGAATATGTTGGATGTTCATGTTCAGTGCCATAAACGTTTATAGATGTTGCAATGCATTATGATAATCAATAAATACATTTTTGAATAACCACTTATTTTTTTGTAAATTGAAAGTGAGATCTGACAATTTATGACATTTAAAGAAAATGATAGCAAATTTACAAACAATTGATAGCAAAGGTACTTACGAATTTAGTTATCGAGTTAGTGGCATGCGTCCGTTTTATTCTATAAAGTGGTCGATTCTCACAAAAGTTTCTCATGCCTGGAAATCTAAGTGTACTTAAAAGTAGTCAACGTTTCAAATATTGCTATGAAATTGTCTATCAACAAAATGTAATACATTTGTAAGTACCATGACTTTAATAGGGTAAAACTATCTCAACAAAACATGGATCATAAATTTGTAAAGATGTATAAAAATTGCGTGACCTGGCCAAGACCTCTATGTTTATTATAAAGATTAAATTTTGTCAAGGCCATCCCATAACCTCAGGGTATCCGATGAACAAGAGATTTTCAAAACTTAGCCAAAAAAATCTAGTGTTCAGTTCAAATATTCGACACATAGTTCTAAGCAATGCATTTGGATTTATAGGAGTAGTAAGAGCAAAACATAAGTTAGACTCTAAATATAATTTCTTTAATTCATTTAGCGCTTCCTAGTAAAAGATAAACGTTTCAAATGAAAAATTTATAATCAAAACAGAAACTAGTAACTTACAACGTTTTCAAATAGTTTTAATCTTAATAGTTACGCAGCAAAAAAGTAAATTTCTTGCTTGGGCATAAATATGTCGATGCAGCTAATTCTTTTGAATGAACTGCATTCATCCTTATAGGACAATAACACGCTCATTACAACCATCTCCTTAATAACATAACGAATCGGTATTGTCATCGTCCCTGTACATTAAAGTGAATTTATCGTTAGTAGGTATAACACGGTTGAGACGGAATCATCCAAAGTGAATCATCTATGAAACACTAGCAAAAGAGAACCCATATAAAAGTGAAGTTGCTGAGGTGACGTAAGCTACGAACTCCATTTTACTATAAAATTACCATCTTGAGTTAGATTTACATGAAATTTAATATAATAATCTAAAATGTATTGATGTACTTTGTCTTATGTATTATGATCAACTATAATTTAAGTATTGTCTAAAATACGTTCGTTATCATCAGAAATCTAAAATCATCTAGCGAAAGATTATATACAGGAGAGTTATACAAAAAATAGCATTTGATTATTGAGTTATTAATACTCGATATGTTAGCATTAAAGAGTTTTGCTAGGCCACGAAAATTGGTTCAAGCCGTGTATACGAGTGATATAGTAATGTATAGAGATAGATAAATCTGTGATTGTGAATATACATAACGATCTGTTTTCGCTCCGTTATAAAAATTCCTTGTACTGGGTTAAAGATAACATGCAATAACATCGAACACACTTAGAAAATGTGAATAGCTTAGAGTTTAAATTACTTTCTAACTTCCAGTTACGAAGGCGCTTTAAATCAAATTTCTAATTATTAACTTAATTGTAGCATTCAAACTATGTTTTTGTGATAACAATTAAAGTAATTTTGAGCAAGAAGCCACAGTGTATGTTGTATTAGTCGTCGATTTAGAAACTACACTTAAAACTAACGATACAATAAAATCTGTAAAAATCCAAGACGAATTGACTGCATTTCGTAACACTAATCGTATAATGAAGTATAGTAAGTAGTAATTGAGACAAAAAGGCTTATTCTAAAGTGATCGGTTACACAACATCAAAATGTAGTTTACATTTAACAATTTGAATTACGTATAATAAGTTAGTTTTATTCTTTAAGTTAGCATCGACTCAACCTTTTATATTAAAATACAGACAAATATCTTGTGTTTTTTGATCCAAAAAGTTTTTGGTCCTATGATATATCGTGATTTTCTCCTGTTTATTGTGTATTTCGTCCTTCTATTAAGCAATCTTAAATCTAACATTGATATATCCTTTATTGCTTAAACTGAACAATGATGCCACTAGATAATCGATGAAAATTTGATATCACATACTTGACGATTCATATTACGATAGCTTTCTTTATGACGAAATGTCTACTATGTCGTCGGATAAAACAGAATCTATAATATATTTCGGTTTATTAAGGTAACAATGGGACTTGGTGCAAATGGATTCTAAATTTCTCAAACTTTCAAATATCTTTGGATATGTCATTCACGCAAAAGCACGATGTTCCTCTTATTTCTTTCTTTATTTTTCTCAACAAAAATCCATTTGCTACGCAAAGTTGGACCCTCAATGTAAATAAAAAAGTTTAGATACTTATTTAACGTCAACAACTAACTTAACAATACAAACATGGGCTCTAAAGGGCTAAATTCTAAAGGTTCAAAAACAGGGTCTTAAATCCTGATAAAACAAAATTCCTTTTAAAGGATAACAAGTTTCAACAACGATTCTGTCTTTTTATGAAGAGGTAACGTCTTTTCTAAATTATCATTTTACACGTTTTGTGCAACTATCATTCGTTGTGCCTTCAAAGCACTTATTAAATATTTATTATCATCAATTAAATATTGGTTGTACTTAAGCTTAGGTAGGTATCTCGACTTACTGACATCTAGATAAGTAATTTTTCTAAGAATATCAGGGAATACGTATGAGTGTAATGTCGAAGCGCACGAAGTCACAGGCAATCACAATAATACTCCACTCTCACAATGATATTAAGTCTAGAGATAAATCTTACATTTTACAATACGTAGGTATTTATAGACAAAAGCAGACAATAGATCTTTTCCATGAATTCAGCTCCTGATTAATTATTAAGTTCAGTGATTAAAATTGAACATATTTTACTGAGGAATTTAAAAACTTGGGCCATTAAAATGCATGTTTATGCAGAGGAAAAACCATCAAATTATAAAATTAGATTACAAGTGTTAGGCGTAAAAAATGGCTTTTGAGACAGAAAATATATGAAATGGGGATAAATAACCAATCAATTACAAATCTAATCAGGCGACAATTTTTTTAAGTGAGTTACGCTTACGATCCCCTTACTTAGTGGCTTACTTAGTGAAACAGTCGCTCGGTTCGTATTTCGATAAGTTAGGTTGTACTTTTTGACGTTCTATTTAGGAGTCACTGTAGCTGCGTTTCGCATTCTATCGCTTGACTACATAATTTATCAGGAGCTTCTCATTTTTCGCACAAGACTCGAAATATTCATGAACACTTTTCTTTCATCACAATCACATTTAACATTCATTGATTTCACGATGACATACAGACAGACGAAAATACATATAGTGGAAATGGACTTAAAGTAATAAGATATTAAAATATTTAGGAAGTTTGCTGTTGAGCGAACTCGATGACACTGGAAGACTTGAGCGAAAGGAACATGAGTTTGTGATGAACAAACTTAAAATATATCCCTAAAATACGATAAGCCCCATCTTCTTTTACAAGCCATTAATCTATTAATCCATGTGCAGACATGCTAATCAAGAAGTAAGTATATGAAAAAAAAAAACTGGGGCATTCCAACATAGGCATACATTGTCCGTTTGGTATAATCGATATGAAAACGCTAAATTATTAAGAAGAAAGAAATATCCGCAATAATAATTCGCATCAGCATCGTCTAAATATACTACATTGTGCAATCTCCGAATCTGACCAACACTTCTTAGTTGTGCACTGTGTCAATAAAATAGACTGACGATATAGTTTTGACGCATATTTAATGGTTCTTTGTGTTAAATATTTTTTCGGTACCGGTTTAACTAAATTCGGAAACTGCAAGAAACCAGAAGCAAAGTCAATTGTTGTTTATTCTGTCTTGCAAATTCTTGACAAGACTTAATTTCCTGGCATCCTTGTTTTTTTGCACTACAGTGCAAATAGTACAATTAGTTCAGTTACAGTACGTTTATTATTAAAAGAAAGTATGACCCGTCGAAGCATAGTATGGGGTAATTTGAAACGGATTGAAGGAAACATATACCTTCCACCTTCATTTAGCCTCATTCCCACATCCAACATTTAAAAATCTGTGCAATTCAGAAAAGATTGACTTTGCGTCTTTTGCTCCTCACAGGTTTTTACCAACTTTAGAAGGGAGAGAAATCCTCCAAAATGTAACCCATTATTTGGACCAAGGATCGATGTACCCAAAAGCGTCAAAAGGGAGTTTTTATATCATTATTTTTATTATTGCTTCGTGGAGACTTGGCCGTGCCTCCGAAAAATATAAAAGTACATACCTACCAGTGAATTTTATTCCTTGTTTCTGGATTTGATTGTTGACGAAGCGAGAGATGTATGCCAAGATCGTAGCAAAAGAGGTTTCTCTTTTGGGGAAAAGACGTGATCAAATGTTTCACAGTAAGTTCGAGAAATAAATCAACGGCTGGCAGTCTCTCGTCGCTCGCGCTCAGTAGATGTATGCGGGGTGGAGTTGCGGGGGGGCGCGCTTGTCGAGGGGGTGACAACACGGCTCGCAGCACGCGGGGTACGGGGGGAGGAGGTACTGCGCCGGCGGCGCGTAGAGTGCTGGCGCGGCTGGAAGAGGAAAAAGTAAAAATTAAGTAAAATTAATACATTATTGCCTCCACCAAGGAGACCAGGCGATTACTTGAATTTGAGTATGATAGAGCCATATGACACCACGCTGGCTCAGTAAGGTTTAGTAGGATAGAGGAGCACAAGATGAACCTCCTCTCTTCACACACCCTTTCCCTTACGGTCCCTACTCTATAATAATAATGCTGACGACGATGACATAGCATCAATTACACGGGTTCAATAAATCAATCAATCAGATGTCTTTATTACTGTAGATATTAACATATACTTAGTGATCGTCATTTTTTGCCACTTCTCTACATTGGAACACTGTGCGAGAAGGAGGGCGTAGAAAATCCCACAGATTGATTTTTAGATCTCTTTTAAAAATTGCTTGAGCTTAACTAATACAAATTTTATAATATCATTATATCATAATTAATGAGTAGGAATAAATCATTACAAAATTATTAACAGCAAGGTCTGTGTTGAGCCAGATTAACACCATACAGTCCCATCATTTAAGTAATCTTGGACATTGTAATAACCCTTTTTCGACAAAGTCGCTTTAACATGGTTTTAAATTGCTCAAATGGCAATTTAAAGATCTCCAGAGGTATCTTGTTGTAGTAGAGTCTAAACCGGGGCTCAAGTCTGTGATTATTTATTAGGTTAATATTACAGCTATCGCTAAGTTTGGAAAATGTTGTAAGGTTCTTGCGTACATACATTATGTTTTCGAAAATAAATTGACTAGCTAAAGTTAGTATGTCTTTAAAAAGCTCTCTTAAGGAGTCTGTGCGTTTTAAATTATAAATTGCTCGAATAGCTCTTTTCTGTAAAATAAAAATATTTTGAATATCCGCTGCTTTCCCCCACAACAAGATACCATAGGACATGACATTATAAAAGTAACTAAAATATAATTGCCTAGATGTAGCCACATTCATGTTTTGTCTGAAGTTCCTAACTGCGTAAGCCGCAGAACTTAATTTACCAGCCAATTTATCTATGTGGGGTCCCCACTGTAATTTGATATCAATGGTTATTCCAAGAAACTTCGTGTTATTTACTAATACTAACGTGCTGCTGTCTAACACCAAACCTGTCTCAACTTGCCTGACATTTGGAAGTGAGAATTTGATACATTTGGTTTTAGCAGCATTTACCAATAAATTATTAACTGTGAACCAATTCAAGGTTAAAGACAATACTCCATTAACATCATCAAAATCTTCTTTTTGTTTTTCAATTTTGAAGACCAGTGAAGTGTCATCAGCAAACAACACTATATCAGTCAATTTCTACACCATGAAAGGCAGATCGTTAATATATACCAGGAATAAGAAAAGGCCTAATATAGAACCTTGTGGAATGCCAATTTTTACTCCCGATCCATCAGATTTAACACCGTTGACTTCTGCGTGTTGAATTCTGTTGCTTAGATATGATCTTAGTAGATACAACGCTTTATTTCTAACTCCGTAATGATTTAATTTCATTAGTAGCGTATTATGATAAACACAATCAAATGCCTTTAACAGATCGCAAAAAACTCCGATAGCATCCTGTGCAGCCTCCCATGCAGAATAAATATGAGATATATCAATCGATTTACCCTTCAAAATCTCCAGAGGTATCTTGTTGCAGTAGAGAATGCACTGGCCCTTGAATGAATTGCTAAATTTTGCGAGTCTACACCGGGGCGATACTAGTCTGTGATTATTTCTTAGGTTAACATTACAGCTATCGCTAAGTTTATAAACTGTTGTAAGGTTTTGGCGTACATACATTATATTTTCGAAAATAAATTGACTGGCTATATTAGTATGTCAATTTCTAAAAAAACACTCTTAAGGATTCTGTGCATTTTCAATTATAAATTGCTCGAATAGCTTCTTCAATTATAAATTTCTGTAAAATAAAAATAGTTTGAATATCCGCTGCATTCCAAGAAGATAAAATACAACAATATACCATAGGACATGACACTATGAAAGTACGTAAAATATACTAGCCTAGATGCCGCAAAACTTAATTTACTAGCTAATATACTATGTGGGGTCCCCTCTGCAATTTGCAATTTGCATTTTTTTTTGGTTTGCAGAGGCACAGATATGAACAACCGAATAATGCTTAACCGCTGGAGACCTGGATCTGGTTATGAGGCATCCTCATGCCATGGTAATAAAATTCAAAACCTGTAAAGGCAAAATGGCGTCCCTGGACACACCCAGGGGCTAAAATAAATTACTTTTCTCATCGGTGCTCATGACCACATGGTCATCGAACCCACATCGACTGCATAATAGGTGACCATGTAAACAGTAGACCACGGATGATGATACTCGTATGTAAGTTGGTACCAAGTTTCTTTGGCGCTGAGCTGTCACCTCTCTCTCTCTCTCACCCCACCCCACCATATGCGGGAAAGAGAGGTCACAGCTCGCTCACAGCAAAATAAACTTGGCGCGTCCTCCATCAAATGAAACAACTTACTCTCAAAAGGCACCGGATAGACGGCATACGGCGGCGGCATGTCACACGGCGCACGCGGCTGCAACTGCGCCAGAGGGGGGCAGAGCAGCTGGTAGCAGAGCGGCGCAGGGAGGGGGGCCGATTCCGCCCCGATCAGCGGGAGCTGGCACATCTGGAAGTTGAAATGAAAGTGAAAGTGTTTAGAACTACTCTGGCTGGAGGGCATTGTGAACCGACGCTATAAGGAAGCAAGGCCAACCAGGGCGGTTGCCACAACGTCATATGCCGATTCAGATTAGGAACCTAATTTGATCCGCAAAATTACCGTGACCGTCGTAAAACAAGTCTTGGTAGTAGGTAACTAATTATGCCGAATTGGAACAGAAATGGTTGCCATGGTGATGTTCTTGTTTTGAACCTAATTTGAATCGGAAAAAGATTGTGGTAACCCCCCAGGACGACGATCCCTAGCTAGTCTTAATTTTTTTACTTTGTGTTTTACATTATAAAACACAAAGTCACGGGCATAAGCTAGTTAATGTAACTAGCTTATGCCCGCAATTTCGTCTGCGTATTCACAGGTTTTTGTCACATCACATTCTCTCATCATATTTGAGACGTCAGCAGTCGGTCAGTTTTTGTGATTCCCTGGAATCTATCATAGGAAGCAATTTTAAAAGATCAGTATGACTCACACAATTAGCGGTCTATCATACCTACATTGTCAGCGGAATTGATTAGTGAAAGTAGGTAATTCTTTGTCCTCAGTGGTTGGGAAGGTGATGATGGACAACCCTGAGAAAACCATTTTGAATAGACCAAATTAGTTAGAAAATAAATAAAAAGGATAGAAAAAATAAATATTTCTTTTGACCGTTATGACAGGACTGCCCAAAAAAGGGTGTACCGTGCTAATGTTTTCAGAGTTCATGTAGTATTTGTTTATTTTATTTAGGTCTACTAACAATCTATGCACTAATTACATGTTTGCTTACTCTAGGATACAGGTTTGCTGATCAACTAACGCGTTAATTTATCAACTAACGGTTTTGACTATCTTACGGTGACATATACACAGGACTTAATAAAATTGTTATTAAAGGTTTCGCACAAACCATTTTTTTGGTGACGGAAGAAAATAATTAAGGTTTTTGAGATGTTTTCTTCAGTTGTGTTATAAGACCTGTTTCGTGCCGAATTTCATGATTCTATATCGACGGGATTAGTTCATATAAGTAAATTCAGCAAAATGGTTCTAACATTGTTGACTGGAGACTGTCAAACCCTTTTTAAAAAATCTTAGTGATGATCTTGAAACCGTTGTCCATAGATAGAGTAAATTATCGGAACTCATTGTGAAATTATGAATTTCTAGAACGATATCCTATGTGATACAAAGTAAAAAAAAGATTTTGTCACCCTTTGAAGTCAGATTCTTGAAAAGGATATCGTGTTTGAAATTCATAATAATAATAATAATACCTTGGACACTATTTACAC
Organism: Argyresthia goedartella; assembly: GCA_949825045.1. Classification (NCBI taxonomy): domain Eukaryota; kingdom Metazoa; phylum Arthropoda; class Insecta; order Lepidoptera; family Argyresthiidae; genus Argyresthia; species Argyresthia goedartella. Next base: position 23,870,585 of record OX463834.1, read on the forward strand.
ATATTGATCTAGCCCCAAACTAGGATTCCCTGTATCTTGGGTACTAGACAACGATACACATACTTATGTAGATAAATAATATACTTAGATAGATAAACAACCATGACTAGGGTACAAACATCCGTTCTCGTGAAACAAATATTTGCCCGCACCGGGACTCGAACCCGGGACCCTTGGCTTTGTAGGCAGGGTCACTGCCGACTCGGCCATTCGGGTCGTCATTATTACACACATTTGTTTGTAAAAAAATACTCTATCGATCTACACCCGTTTCATTACTGGCGGCAGAAGTCATGATTTTTCGACAGTTATATGTATAGTATGCTAAAAAATTTACATGCCCATACGATGTAAACAGTCGAATCTTTTGATTGCATTGACTAGAAGTTAATTTGTTCCACAGATTTAGGGGACCACATACAGTACGTACAGTCCAGTTCCTCGTAGACCTTGGTTCGGTATTAGTTGAGTCGGGTCTGCCGTCGCACTCGGTAGCATTGTCCTTGTCTGACCCGGAAACTGAACCAACGTCTAAGAGGAAAAGGGCTGTAATTGTTAGGTACAGCTTGATACCGCGTTCCTGAGAAAAAGGTCATGACAGACGGACAGCCGGACAGATAGACGGACGTAGAAAGTGATCCTTTTTTTCTTCTAAGATACGGAACCCTAAAAATGATCACAATCAGATACAGTGTCGGAAAAAGAAGCGGACAAATATAGAGTCACACATATACACACAGTCGCATAATATTAACTGGGTATATTTTTTTATTAAAAAAAAGTAAAAATACTTTTATTTCTGAAAACAAGTCCTTAGCAGAAGGGTTTCCCTGTCTCCTAAACTAGGGTAATCTGTGTCTTGGGAGACAAGACAATATCGCTCTTATGACGTCATAGCCTCGGTCACTTTCTTAGTGACGCGTCGAGCGCGACAGCGAGCGAGCGAGGGGAAACAAATGCCTCACGGGTGCCATGTTAACTTTGGCGCGATGTACAAACATACATACGTACTTACAAACACACACCTATGTTTGTATACTTGTCTGGAAATAGAATAACATAATACAGTGACGAGCAATGAAAAAGGTCCACCCACAAAATGCCGACAAACACCTTAATATCTCCTAAGACATAGAACCTAGTTTCATAAATTAAAAAGTATGTTTTAAATTGGTAATATTCTGATGCGCTGTTAAATTTACTTCAATATTGCAGACGGCGGCGTCATTAAACTAGCCTTTCCCGTTCAGGAGTAACTTGGTGCTAAGTCCCTGGAACTTTTTCATTGCTCGTCAGTGTATAACTTAGCAGGAAATTCTGGAAAGAAAATGAATTGATTGATGATGATTAATATAGCCCATTAATTTCCCCACCGAGGGGCACAGGCCTTTACCCGGATACGAGTAAGATTAAGCCATACTCCACCACGCTGGCTCAGTTCGGGTTGAGTGAGTGGTTTTACGACCACTACCACCTAGCGATAGTAGCCGGGACCTACAGCTTAACGTGCCATCCAAAACACTGAACATCCGATAATGTACTTAAGATAAATTATTTATCTCATTGGTACATTGGTCAGGAATCGAACCTGCATCTCCTTTGTGTGAAGCAAGCGTGAAACCCCATTACACCACGAGCTCTTTTCACTGTGTTCTAATAGACAAACCAAATATTTCATAAGTCTGCAAATATTTCCATCGTTTATTTATATTGACGACCCGAATGGCCGAGTCGGTAGTGACGCTGCCTACGAAACCAAGGGTCCCGGGTTCGAGTCCCGGTGGGGGCAAATGTTTGTTTGATGAGAACGGATGTTTGTACCCTAGTCATGGTTGTTTATCTATCTAAGTATAATATTTCTCTATCGTTGTCTAGTACCCAAGATACAGGGAATCCTAGTTTGGGGCTAGATCAATGTGTGTAAAAGGTGTCCAAGGTATTATTGTTATTATTATTATTATTATTATTATTATTATTATTATATGCCAAGTTTATGTGAATATTTTGCAGTCCGGTAGAACCTCCTATTTTGAAGTCAGTTAAAAATTAACAAACCTTCTTTTGGCTTATAAATCTTTCCCTTGTTGATATTTTTATCCTTGTAGATATTCAGATGGTCATCAAGATATTTTCAATTTTAAAATTGTACCAAAGAAACCAAATAAGAGAGGCTCTATGGTCGTAAGACGTTTGCCTGTCTATGGATGGACGAATATGAAAAAAACAGAGTTGAGTTGGTTTTTTTTACATTCGAGGTATTCGATGATTCAAATTAGGAAACCATCCCAGTTCATTGAGTCCATATAAACTTCCCATACAAAAACCGTTTCTTAGTGGATCCCTACGTCATAAAAGGAAGCCACCCTACAAATTTCAGCCTCTTACCTTCTGCCGTTTGGGCCTTCGATGATGAATCAGTCAGTCAGTCAGGACTTGTTCTTTTATATTCGTGATGATTAGCTTACCCGACAGCCGTCATCTATTCAAGGGAACTGGCCGCTTCGAATTTAAGACGAAAAAACAATATTCAAATATCGAATTGGATATTCCCCCGACGACGTCAGCCGCGTTCTTGAATATCTCATAAAGAATACCAACACTAAATGCTATTTTAGTATAATTTATTTTTCGTGAATCTTTCCGATATTTTATTAAGTAATTCTGCTATTCGGGTGGAGACAAATCTAACAATTAAGAGATCGTTAAAATCGGTCCAGCCTTTCTTGAGTTATAATTGGTGTAACCAACCCGGCTTTGTTTTGTATATTACGATGATATATTTCTGTGTCTCCCGTGAAAAGGGGTACAAGTCGACTTAAATCGAAAATGATGTTATTAATGCATCTTGTAGCATTTTTTTTTCTCTATCGAATGGTCTGACCCGTTTTCACGTAGCTCAAAGATAAAATTGGGGTATATCGACACAAGTCGAGTTATATTTTAGAAAAAATAAAAAAAATACGTGTTTATGGATTTAACTACAGTTAAGCATAAGTGAACCAAAAACAACACACTATTTTTTCGTGAACATAGATATAAGTAGAGTTATGTCTTAGTGCACCAAAAAATCACTAGATTATTTTGGTGAACATGGATATAACTGCTGTTAAATCTTTAAACACATTTTTTTTGTTTTTCTATTCGTGTAAATAAGCTTAACTTCAGTTATGATACTGTGCACAAAAATTTCTTCCTAATTTTCGTGCAAATTGGGATAACTTGAACGGTTGGGGGGTGTGAATGGGATGCGGGGGGTTTTCCCACCACGCAAACACTGCGCGGACGCGTCTCAGTTCCTCTAGTGACAACGGGCACCTACACGTCATCGCGGAGCTCCCGTGACACAATTTTATCTCGTTTCAAGTAAGTAATTTGACAACTTAAATAACCGTTATCACTATATGTATTCTAAGCCTTTACAATGGCAAGCAAAGAATTTTCCTATAGGGCATGCAAAATACTCAAAAACTCAGGCCATTAGCTAGTTAAAGTAGGTATCTTTATTTAGACTAGACAGTTATGCTATTTTGCAATAAAGTTAACATAAAGGACTGCATTTTCCGAGATGAGACTGTACTAGGCTAGATTTTTATAGGTATGTGTGTGAGTATTGTGCGTGCGCATTTCGGTACGCGCGGTATATGTACCTATTTATTTAGTAGTTGTGTACTTATTGTTTGTATTACCTACCTAGATGAAGATTATATGGCTGGGGGCATACGGTAAGCTGTGCTATAAGCACGTTCGAACACTCGCCACTGATACATACATAACATATGTACGCTACCAAAAGATAAAAAACCCCTTGTCAAACTGAAAATTGCGGGCACGTTTTGCAGCGACTACAGTCTAGTGTAAAATAAAACAAAAATCAAATGTATTATAATGTGTTCTGTAAAGTGTGAAAAATGTGTAACAAACGCGCATCACACTTTTGTTTCTTATATTTTTTTTAGCATGAGGAGGTCAAGAGCAGCTAGGATTCTTCAAATTCTTGAGGAAAACAGGGGGAATAAGAAGCTCGAAGAAAATACTAGATTAGATGTGCGAGAAGTAAATCTTAGAAGTTTTGCTGGTGCACAAAATGTAGACTTACCTGAAGGTAGGAACGAGTTTATTTCTGTGAATGTGGGACATCTGGTTGAAACTACGCTGATTTACGGAACATACCTACGTTTTACCCACGTATTACTAATTTACTACACTGTGATTTGCAATTCTGGTCGGGGAAGGAAAATTCGGGAGCCAATATAACTATTCTTCAAAAAGGAAGCCAAGTCTGAATCGGATTTTTCTTCTTCTTTTTCTTTTATATTAATGGCGTCCTTTTGAGGTTTATTTTGTCAGTCTCAAGTGTTAGGTTCTCATTTAAGAACCTATAAATTAATGTCTTGAGATGATGATGATAATTTGTCGCTCGTTAGCACTACTCGGGAAGGACGTGAAGGCCGACTGCCTCCCCGAATCGGATTTCTTGATCAAGTCAAAAATAATAATAACATCCTTTTTTCCGATCGCTGGCTATTATCATAGCTCAAGATCCGAAGATTCTGTGCAATCTAAATAAATAAGAAAACAAATCGTTATGTTCATAGAATAGAAGGTTTAACATTAATTTGATTCTCACTGGTATATAATAAAATAAAACAATAGTTACTGTTTAATTGACGACAATTACGACCACTTACAGCACTTTACAATCCTTACAATCCTTTTTTTTTTCAGAGGCAAGCCATCAAGATATCAAAAAAACAAGTGACATCTCAGGAACATCTGCAAAAGATTGCATTTCTGATAGTGACGAAGATATATTCATGTTTTCATCATCTGATAATGACACAAATTCAAAACCTGTACGTAAAAGTGTTTCTCCAGGCATCGAAAATGACCAGATGTTGTCAGGATCTCCTTCAGTGCTTGCTACAGCTGCTACAGAGGTACTCAATCGCACTCACCAAGACATGAGCATATCAAATGACTCTAGTAACAGTAATAAAGTGATGCATCGATCTGTAACTGATTTCTCGGGAACGTCTTCTGAAGAATACATTCCTGATAGTGATGAAGAAAAAACAAGTTCATCCTCCGACAATGACGCATATTCTAAGAGATCAAAACCAGTACATATAAGTGGTTCTCCAGACATCGAAAATTACCAGCTTATGTTTTTGGGGCCGTCGTCGGTGCTTGCTGCAGAGTTACTCGATCGGAATCACCAAGATCAGAGCATATTAAATAACACTAGTGATAGTAATGAAGACATACTGCAGCGATCTGTCACTGTACACATAGACTTGCATAACTTACCAAAAGAGAAGCAATCGGGGTTAAAAAACAGCCGTTCCCAAATAACAATTCCCGTGACAAATGAGATTAATTTCGATGCTATTGAAAACGAACCACCTGCAGTACAACAAAACATACAAGAAGTCATATTTGAGGATATACAAGAAAATGTAGAAGAATTAATTCAACATGAACATGAACCGGGCAGCTTGGGATGCCATGATAATAACCACAATATAACTACAGATGAGTTTTGGGATAGAGAAGGATTTACTTGTGAAAAGAAAAGGAAACCACGAAAATCAACGAAAGAAAGAAGACAGGATAGAAAAGACAGACGTGATTTAAGAAATACAGGATTAGCGTATACAACTAAATCAGGCAATCACAAAGCGCCAAGAAAAATGAAACCTTTGAATGAATGTAGGAGAAACTGTTCGGAACGAATTACGGAACAATATCGACAAACAGTTTTTAATTATTATTGGAGTTTGGGTTCATACAACGAGAGAGTCCAATATGCGTCTCGTTTTGTAAAAATTGAACCGAAAAAGACATCCAAACTTCAAACAACCGGAAAAAAAAATAGACAATTTGCAAATAAATATGAATTAACCTACGCAAACGAAACCCATGAGATCTGCAAAGGTTGTCTTCTGAAAACCCTGGATGAGTCTAACAAGTTTTTTCAAGTAGTGGCAAAAAAAATGCAAAAAGAGGAAAATAGCGGTTTAATCAGCGAATCCACAAGGGGATCGACCGCTCCATTAAATAAAATACTGGCATACAAGCTGGAAGAAGCAAAGCAACACATTTTATCTTACCCGGCATATGAAAGTCATTATGGCAGAAACAAGACCTCTAAAAAGTTTTTGTCTAAAGATTTGTGTTTGAATACAATGTACAAAGACTATGCAAATATGACACAAAACAATATCAATAAAACGGCTTATGCAAAAATATTTGATGCCCAGAATATATCGTTCAAAACTCCCAAAGTGGATACATGTGTCAAATGTGACACATTGCTGCAAAAACTTAATGTAGCAAAGAGTGAAGAAGAAAAGCTTGCTCTTAAGCTATAACAAGGGACCACCATAATGAAGCCGCAAGGGCATATGACATGAAAACTGCTGACAAAAATTTATCCCGCTGTTCCAATGGTACAGTGCTTCATCTCACATTTGACCTGCAACAATGCTTGCCTACCCCTAACCTTACAGCTGGAACGACCTTCTACAAAAGACAACTGTACACATACAATTTGACAATTTACAACTCAACGAATAAGAAAGCATATTGTTATATGTGGCATGAAGCAATTGCAGCCAGAGGTGCAAACCAAGTAGCTTCCTGTGTATATCATTTTATACACACGTTTATGCCAACGACTGTGCAACAATTAATATGCTATTCCGATAGTTGTCCGGGACAGAACAAAAACACGCACATTATGGCAATGTTTTTATTGATTATAAAGGAATTCCCACATCTAAACATTGACCATAAGTTTTTGGTCCCAGGTCACACTCGAATGGATTGTGACAACGTTCATGCTGCAATTGAAAAAGCGAAGTCCAAAACAAATTGCCAAATCCATCACCCAAGAGACTGGTACCAACTGGTGCGGTCCACATCAAAAAAATTTCAAGTAGTTGAAATGACCCAAAGTATGTTTTTTGAATTCTCGTCCTTGAATAAAAACTACTTTAACATAAGAAAGTCAAATGTCAACCAGGAAAGGTTCTATTTCAAAGACGTGAAATGGATGAGGTACAACTATGAATCCTTTCCAAATCTGAAATATAAAGCAGATCTGATTGATGACAATAACTTTGATATTCTTGATTGTAAGCGATTCAGAGTAACATACAATCAGCCAATTTCGAAAGATTTGTCCTACACCAGCGGTTATCTAACTATCTCGGCTGAGAAAAAGAAAGATCTCATGTCTCTTCTTGATCTCATTGATGAAAGTGTCAGAGATTTTTACAGAAATCTCCTCGCTTCTGGCCAAGTTCAAAACGTTGACCCAGACTTGGAGGAGCAGCTATTTAACTCAGAATATTATACTGATGTTTGATTTTATAATAATGATAAATGAATGGATAGATAAATGAATGAATGAATATTTTAGTAAATATAGATAAAAGTAATTATTTTAATTGTTTCCTTAGCAGATTTTCATAACTGTGATCTCGTATTTTCAGCAGCTGTTTAACTCAGAATTTTATACCGATAATTGATTTTATAATAATGAAGAATGGATGAATGAATGAATGAATGAATGTTTTAGTAAATAATAATAAGAGTAATTATTTGAATGGTTTCCTTAGCAGAATTTATTAATTCTTATCTCGTATTTTCAGCAGCTGCAGCAACTCAGAATATTATTATAATGATGAAAGAATAGGCGAATGAATGAATGAATAAAGGTTTAATAAATAGTGATAAGAGTAATTATTTGAATAATTGTTTTCCTTAGCAGATTTTATTAATTGTGATCTCGTATTTGAATTGTTTGCCTTAGCATATTTTATTCCTTGTGATCTCGTATTTTTATAAAAATACAGTATTGTTGTCAATTACAAAGTAAAATTTCAAAGTTTAATAATAAATATATGATTATACCACGAATTCACTTGTTTTTTTAACAGTCGAAAGTAGTTAACTACCTGAAAAGTGAGAATTTATCTAGTTGAAGTATCTAATATACTGGAAAAATATAATTTTAATATCTATGCTCTTTATTCCTATAGTGTTTTTACTTTAATAGCATCAGAAACTATTGTGATGACTAGTCATGGATTATTTTACCACCCACTGCAGTTATTGAGGGGACATTTTGAAAATTTTCTGAAAGCACTTTCATTATTTTAGCGAGTTATAGCACTATTCACATTCCGTTTGTGGTTTAAAAATTTGTGAATAAGGGTAAAACTCCAAAATTGTTCTTGGCTTATTTATCCTTGCATTTCTTGACTTTATGAAGAGAGATAATAGTGTAACGGAAGCAACTGAAAGTAATGATTACATCTTTGATCTTACCTTTATTTAATCAACTCAATGACAGCATATAAAAAATTCTGACAAAGCCTTTTTTCACCAACAAAAATATACAAATATTTTGGTGCACAATGGTTTAACTTGAATTAGATCCTTTTTCACAAAAATATCGTATCAATTTACATTGTGAATAACGACTCAAGTCACTTTAAAATAGAATAGCTTCTTAAAACAAGATACGAGAGCTCATATCTGTTAAACGAGTGATGACTAATTGTTTTATTGTTCATTTGCAGGAACAGTTGCATCAATAGCTTGAGTAGTAAAACTTTTATGATTTTTTTTTACGAACAAAAAAACGTTTTTTGGCTCTCCTGAAAAGTCAAGAAATACGAGTTGTACCCCTTTTCACGGGACCCACAGATTTCTAGTTTTAAGATATTTATCGATGGGTCTTATGTTACCTAGAAATGAATAAATGAATATATCTATAAAACATAATGTATGTGAGGAAAAATATCAGTAGCTTTAAAACCATGATAGCCGCCACAACGTGCAAATTAGAAATAAATATAAACTTTCTTTTCCAATGTTCAGATTCACAAAAGTTAGTAGTTCTTTTATGGGACACTGTATACGCTTCTACAATAAAATTCCGCAAGAAATATGAAACTCAACTGAAGCTCGATTCAAAAAATGTATAAAACACGATTTGTGCACAAAGGCCTACTACAAAATTAATGACTTTTTACAAGAGACCGACATCTGGCATTAAACCAGTTCATTGCACCCTATATATTATGTATATATTATGTACTAATAATTAGGCACCTACTTAATGTTTTATTATGCTTGCTTGATTATGTTATGACGTTCATTATAGTAGACTATGTGACTGCTACATAATGGAGGGCATTAATACGTTTATTAAACGAGCCGAAGGCAAGTTTCATAATAATATCACTCGAGAGTTTTAATGCCTAATTATGTACAGTTACATACACTAGTTTATCTACACACATATCATAAGCTCTCTTTGATGTGTTCAGGAACCGCATGTTTGACCGGCATTGTGGCTCTGCAGTTGTTTAGCTTGTTCTGTAGTACCAACGTGCCGCAGGCGGGCGTCGGCGTTCGAAGTTGAATGTCAGTACCAACTTCACAAACTTTCAGACAAACTAGGGGCGGTTCGCAGGCAGGCTTCGGCGTTCGAAATATGAATTTGTCATAATATGCAGAAAAACTACACATTATGGTCATAATGTGTAATTTTTCAGATATGAAATGAGTTTTTACTAAGTAGTTTAACATTATGCTGATCGTAACGTGCGGTTTTTGTACGCAGTAAATAGGGTTTATGATACGTGTGTAGATAAAGTCTATTATGAATAAAAATCTTTGAACTGAACTGAACTGAACTGAATTATTATTATTATTATTATTATAACGATTACTAATGTTTTTTTTTTGTTTTATGGGTTTTGTAGGTGGAATTTTTATTTTTATTTTATTTATTATTGACATAAATTCGCACAACATTACAGAAAATTCCAGGTCGTTGTACAAAGTATCCAAACTGATCAAAAAATATTAATATAAAATACAATTACATGTGGGGCCACGGAAGTGCCCCACCACGACACCAGAGTTAATTATACAAAAACTTTCCAATTATTAATATCAATCAATATTCTATTCAATTATTATATTCTATTCAATATTTAAAATAAACATTCAAGAAAAAAAAATACAGAAGAACAAATCATGCATTCTTCTCGCAGAACCTTCCACATTCTCTCACAATATCCCTCCATGCCTCACCAAACAGATCATTAAATGGTGCTGCAGCCAACAGAGCGTTGAGGCTGTTCCGCGCTCGGACCAGCGGGGACTGGACGCAGGCACATGCATTGCTTCTGGCCCCACCAACCAGAGACAGCTACTATCCATGACCCGGTTTTTTTTCGTCATCCCCGGTCGGGACTCAAAAATTCCGGGACTTTCACTCGTGAGGTAGAAACTCGTCCTCTACGCCACAGAGGTCGCTATCATCTTCGTCATAATTAACAGCTTGAGCAACCATTTGACTACCGATTTGCCTTCGACTTTTAGAGTGGTAATTCAACAAGTACAGTCAGCATCAGATATATGTGAGCAGGTTAGCTACTCAAAAAGATCTGCACATCTCAATAAATCAGAAATATCGATAGAGCCGAAGTGACAAAATTATGTCAACACCCTCAGAGTTAACTTGGATGTTGACATAATTTTGACACTTTGACTGTATCGATATTTCTGGTTATGTTTACATCATTTTGCTATGAAAGTGATAAGATGCGAGTATGCAACCCGTACAGGGTTAGGAGAGAGCTTCCTAAGCGGTTTCGTGGTATATTTGCGTTATTGCCGGAGACTCGGTTATATTTATTTACGTTTTAATTTAAAATTAAAGACTTACGCGAAGTTAAACTCAATTCTGCCATTTATTAAAAAAATAAACACTTGAAAGACTGATTTCAAGTAGCATTATATTTTTGAGTCAAATTTGGCTACATTAGGTTATTGTGGCTAAATTTTGATTGGGTTATAGGTAAGGAGCAGAGCGGAGCGTTTGCAAATAAAAACAACATTTAATTATGACTACGGATTGCTTTATGTCATTTTCATAGCAGAAGATTTGTGAACATAACTACAAATTTAAAAATTAAATAATTTATTTTGCAAAAACTCGCAAAAAAATACTATATATATAGTATTTTTCTAGGGGGTAGCTCGCCCTTACCCCCACACCACCTCAACCCCTGATATTAGGGTGAATGATATCTATAGTTTACCCCAGCTGAAATTACAAAGTTGATTATATGGTTTAAAAAAAAAACCTACAACGGGTTTTCATCCGTTTTTATAGCCAAGTTGGCTTTCAGAGTTTCGTTCTTTCGGTGAATCCTTGTTCGGTGACTGAGGTTGCAGCGATCGTTGTTTTGCAACATTTTTAACCGACTTAAAAAAGGAGGTGGTTCTCAACTCGACCGATTTTTGTGTGTGTTTCTCACGCGATTACTCCGTCAATTATGAACCGATTTTGATAATTATTTTTTTGATCGGTAGATCATATTTTATAGTTGGTCTCATATAAATTTTATCAAAATTGAATTAGCGCTTTTCCTTAAATAAAATAATGCAAAAAATATAAACACAGATGACGTTTTGGTCTGTGGTTCCGTGCAGCAAAAGTTTTGACTAGGACTTTTCATGTATTCATGATCCATCAACATGGACTTCATTCGGATACCGACGGGGGAGGAATAACTAGGGCTTGAACTTGGAGTCGGTCTTTTTAAGTCTTGAACTTTGGCTCGTATTTTGCTTCCTTATTAACCAATGTTTTACGTTTTATTTTATTTATTTATTTACAATCGCCAACAGATAAAACATATTTCTTAATATTACACCTTGCATTACACTGTCTAAATGTTACGGCTGCGCCCTCTGTGGATGAGCCGCCGTATCACGCGCGAACTGTGACGATGCAGAAGAACCACGCATTTCCGCACTAAGCCGTTAGATTGCTCTTTCATCGCTTAAAAAGAGCACTTTGTTTATCGACATCAACGGATAGCTTGTTACCACCACATCATTTTCAATTTATATAATTAAATTCGAAATAAAGGACGTGAAACTCTAACCAAGAACAAAGTCTTCATTGAAGAGCTCCTGTTGTCTCATATCCTGATCCCACGAATAAACACTAAATGTTAACTCACTTACAGGTGACCACATCATGCTTTTGTTTTGTGCACAATTTTCTTTAAAATTTTTAATACATTAAAAAAATACACAATTTACACAAAGTTAAGTTTAGCTTCTTAGATAAGAAAATTTCCAACTTAGACCTAAAAGAAGGCAGGTTGTCGTAGAAAACATCGACGACAAGTTTGGAACTTGAATGCAGAGTGTTGTTGCTGAATGTTGTTGTTGAGAGCGAATCATTCTAGTGAGAGGTGAGTTTATGGCTAGGTTAGTGTTCCATGTTCTGAAGATTGTGTACGTGCCGGGTCGCAGAATTCCGGCTGGGACCACTATGATAAAATGTATTATTTTCTATAACTGACTACGCGCATTTTATAAAGAAATAGAGAAATTACGAAAATTACCTGTTTCCGTACTGCCTGCGCGACACGCAGTCGACCGAGCGGCGAAAACATGACGCCGCCACTCTGAAATGTAAAGACATAGATTAGTCAGCGTGGTGGAATATGGGTCATCTTACTCGTATGCTGATAAAGGCCTCTGCCCCTCAGTGGGAACATTAGTAGGTTACATTCATTTATGGGGAAATACATTAATTGAGCGAATGACCATGAAATGAGCGAATAAATTTGTGAATTGCGCTACAATATGACTTAGGGTCTTCCCCCCCCTTTGACCTAATTTTTTTCCCCTCCAACAAAAAAAAAGGGTCTAACCACAAAAAATAAACTACAGTACAACAATTGTTTAAGGACATAAATGATATGGGATTTGACGTTTGAGTTGAGGGTAAACTTTGTTTAACATTTTCTGTAGTAACACAGTTATTAATGTTAAGCTAACGCTTATTGGCTAAATAAAGACTGTCTGGGCGAAGTTACAGTCTTCACAAAATATAAGGCCCCGTGACAGCGTCCGTATCACTGACGTTATAAAGTTGAATTAAGTTTGGCCCACCGGGCCTTTTATTTTGTGAATCATGTAGATTACCCATGTAATAACAACAAAATGAAACGCTTTTTCTGTTTTATATTACTTTATCTACACACGTATCATAAACCCTCTTTACTGCGTACAAAAACCGCACGTTACGATCACCATAATGTTAAACTACTTGGTAAAAACTCATTTCTTATCTGAAAAATTACACATTATGACCATAATGTGTAATTTTTCTACATATTATGACATTCAAATTTCGAACGCCGACGCCCGCCTGCATGCCGCCCCTAGTTTGTCTGTGATGTTGGTACTGACATTCAAATTTCGAACGCCGCCGACGCCCGAAGTTTGTGCTACAGAACAAGCTAAACAACAGCAGAGCCACAATGCCGGTCAAACATGAGGTTCCTGTACACATCAAAGAGAGCTTATGATATGTGTGTAGATAAACTAGTGTATGTAACTGTACATAATTAGGCATTAAAACTCTCGAGTGATATTATTATGAAACTCGCCTTCGGCTCGTTTCATAAACCCACTCTCGAGTATTAATGCCCTCCATTATGTAGCAGTCACATAAATTACTATAAATAAGGTTTTCAAGTTGTTTCACCATTTTCCAATTTATAGTCGCCCAATTCTGTATTTTTTAGAAAAAACTAGCATTTCTAGTCACGCTCAGTTTGTCGCGCAATTCACTAAGTTTGTCATTCAAAATCACTATTTTCTTCAATCATAAACTGGATTTACGGTCACTCATTTATATACTACACTCTAATTAGTATATGGATCGGAAAGTCCACGTGCAATTATCTGCATTTTAAAAGCCTGCGCTTTTCCCATGGCGTGTGGTAGAGGCACATTGCGCTTACATTTAGCTAGTCATTCAAATGCGCCCTTTGGAAGGCATTCAATACATCTTGGCAATACTGTATCTTGTGTCATTGTAAAATCTGGGAGATAAAAAGCTTTTGATAAATTTACCAATCCTTAGCCTTTTCAAGAATGTCAGACATATAGGAGTGTCAATCGCTTTGGAAAAAGTTACCAATCCTTAGCCTTATCATGTGATTCAGACACCTAGGAGTGTCAATCGCTTTGGAAAAAATTACTAATCCTTAGCCTTATCATGTTATTCAGACAACTAGGAGAGTCAATCGCTTTAGAAAAAAAACAATCCTTAACCTCATCATGTATCTCAGATATATAGGAGTGTCAATCGCTTTGGAAAAAAATACCAATCCTTAGCCTCATCATGTGTGTCAGACACATAGGAGTGTCAATCGCTTTGGAAAAAAATACCAATCCTTGGCCTCATCATGTATGTCAGACATATAGGAGTTAAATCGCTTTTAAAAAAATTACCAATCCTTAGCCATATCATGTGATTCAGACAACTAGGAGTGTCAATCGCTTTGGAAAAAAATACCAATCCTTAGCCTCATCATGTATCTCAGACAACTAGGAGTGTCAATCGCTTTGGAATTAATTACTAATCCTTTGTCTTATCATAAATAAAATAAACCTTAAAATAAATAAAAAATACCTCACATAAATAAAATACAATAGATAGAATGCACATACATATATAAACTGTAATATATTATATCATACTTATACATACATAGATATGGTACCTATTGCGGATAGAACCATTACATATTTTTTTAATAAACGACGTTTGCAAACCTCAAATTATCCTTTGACCAATCAGAAGGTGGTCATTTCACACAAGCTATCATTTAAAGCAACTGTAATTTTAATTTAAAAGCATTCGGGGTATGTCAAGAGATACACGTTCAGGCTTATTTTAATTTCAATTTCAATTTTAAATTTCTTAATGAATGGCGGTCTAACAACTGAGGTAATGTCGCCAATGTCCCTGTTTTTATAGATTTCACTGAATTTTCTTGGTCAGGCCATTCCGCCATTGTGTTAGTGAACTCACCCAAAAAAATGTAATGACGGATCTAAGTGATGTAACAACATCCTATGGAAATAAATGATTTTTGATTTTGATTTTGATTTCAGGTTCTCGTTAGAAAACTTGACAGTTTTAGTGTTGATTTGTTGCTCCTTAGCACTGCCCGGGGGGACGTGAAGGGCTGTGGGTACCAAGTATCTCCTTCGGACGTGAGCGACTGCCTCCCCACAATCATATTACTAATTGGTCAAACGACAAATTGAATTTTGCAAACATTCTTCGAAACTTCTCCTTCACAAAGATTGCGATAGCAATTCCTAGATGCCAGAGATATCGAATGGAGATTACCAGACCCATTATGAACCCCACGCCAGGTTCACTTCAAACAAATCAGCGACAATAGCCGCACACACACAGCTACATTGCATTCCGTATAAGCACACGCCACCACACGCACACATTGCCAAGTTTCGGGTTGTTTCGGGTGGTACGAGACGAGGCTATGCAATGCATGCGACGAGTCAACGTCGTTCGTCCGGGCGGCACGTGTTACAATACGCGAAGTATACCCCCTCTAAGCGGCAGTCAGAGGCAGAATACGGGGCATCACCTATAAGTAGGTACTTGTTTTACCGTGCAGCGAACGACGACCGACGACGCAACAAATCCGCACCGCAACCCGCGGCGCTAAGCGACAACCCTAGCCGTTTGAGCAAGAGTAGGTAGTTATCATGCGAACAGGGGCCGAGTGAACTTACTATTTCTTATTTATAC
Organism: Argyresthia goedartella; assembly: GCA_949825045.1. Classification (NCBI taxonomy): domain Eukaryota; kingdom Metazoa; phylum Arthropoda; class Insecta; order Lepidoptera; family Argyresthiidae; genus Argyresthia; species Argyresthia goedartella. The sequence continues at coordinate 23,886,267 of OX463834.1, forward strand.
TATGATGAACCCATCAGACCCAGTCACTGACTATCAGGATAACGAAACTCTGATAAGAACGTCTACCCACAATGTCGTCCTTTGATGTTAAAACGTGGGTAAACAGATCGTAACAGTGTAAGTACTAATGGCTTAGTTACCCGTAGAACACACGGGCGATACAGGATTTTTCAGTTATTTTTTCATAATTTTCCACACCTCGACGCCTTGAAATGTATACGATAAACAAGTGGAATTATTATAAAACTAATAACCCGACTTCATTTTATTTCAATACCACATACGCACTTATGGGTGCACCTGGTAACTTAAGTATATATGGAGTGTGAAAGTAGACGCACCAATAACTTTGTAAACTACATTTTGGGGTCTTAAATCCAACGTATAGTAAATACTTAAATTAAATATAGCCTTTGTCAATCTCATGGTCGCCACCGCCACACCAATAACTTTGTAACCCCATGGGCTGCCTAGTTAATAGGGAGTCTCTGAGAGATTTCTTCAAAGAAACAACCTAACAGTTGCAAGTCAATAAATCTATGAAAACATTATGTATGCGAGGGAAAATAATAATACCTTGGACTCTATTTACACACATTGATCTAGCCCCAAACTAGGATTCCCTGTACCTTGGGTACTCGACAACGATACACATATTTATATAGATAAACAGTATACTTAGATAGATAAACAACCATGACTAGGGTACAAACATCCGTTCTCATCAAACAAATATTTGCCCCCACCTGGACTCGAACCCGGGACTCTTGGCTTCGTAGGCAGGGTCACTGCCGACTCGGCCATTCGGGTCGTATCAGTAGCTTTAAAACCTGATAGCCGCCACAATGTGCAAACTAGAAATAATCATAAACTTTCTTTTCCAATGTTCAGACTCGCAAAAGTTAGTTAGTTCTTTTATGGGACACCGTATGCGTTTCTACAATAAAATCCCACAAGAAATACAAAACATAACTTAAGCTTGATTCACTTTGGGCACAAAGGCCTACTACAAAATTAATAAAACTGAAATACATAACAGAGTCAGTATACGTGATGGCATTGGCACGTTTAGCTGCAATAACCAGACAGACAGGGGGCTAGCCCATCGCCGCAGCTGGAGATTCATGGTTTTGAAATAAAATACATCTGACCTAATTTTATTCCACCAGTATTTACGTAGAAACACGCCCAATAAAGCATCTATTGTGGCCGCCGACAAAGAAGGCAAATTAACAAAATAACTCCGTACCAGCCCCTGCCTTGGGAAAACCCATGAAGGGATCAAAAGAGTTCGAACCATTCGAGCCGTTGTGTATTTTGCATATATAGGGTACAAAAAGGTGCAGTGAAATTTTAAAGGATTGTTAGGGGGCCACAAACTTTCTCGATGAAACCGATTTGATCTGAGCAACTATATTTTTCACTTCTCTGTACAAATCAGCTGATCGCAGATGAAATGAATGGAGACTTTAAAAATAAAGTTACTCGAATGAAATCGGCTTCGTTGTTGTTGAGAATAATGTCCATAACAACCCCCTAAAATACGACTACATATTTTTGTTGCACTCTGTATAAAACTACCTTTATGCCTTTTTACCCTAAGGGTGCCAAACGGGACCCTATTACTTAGCCTTCGCTGTCCGTCCGTCCTTCTGTCATTAAGGCTCTATCTCATGAACCGTTATAGTTAGACGGATGAAATTTTCACAGATATTTCTGTCGCCGCTATAACAACAAATACTAAAAAACAGAATAAAATATGCAACAACTCTTTCATTACCACATACAAACTTATGAATGCACCTGGTTACCCACATGGAGTGTGAAAGTAGCCGCACCAATAACTTTGTAAACAACATTTTGCAGTAGGAAACCACTCAAACATTAGTCGGAGTGCATTAGATACCGGTGTAGAGGTACTGCTCAATTTATATAATAAGACGAAGTGCAAGTTTATTCTATGTAACTTTCCTTATTGTTCTAATTTATCGGGGAAACAAAATAAAAGTGTACATAGAATGAACATGCACCTATACAATATAACTTGTCATCATAGTGATGCTATATTATATTTCGACATGAATAATTTTATTCATAACTTTACTTTGACTCAGGATACTATGTACCTGTCTGATAAAACAAAAAAACGAGTAGCTACATTCTTAGCGTATAATATATACGACACAGTTATAAATACTATAACGCAGTCGCCTTCAGTTTTAGTTAGTATTAGTACTAATAGTAGTATTTTAAACTAGATTGTTCGACAAAAGAGGACCCCTCTAAACATAAGAAAATTTTACAAAATAAGCAGGGGTTTTCTGGCAATTAAATGAAAATACTAGGACAAAGGGTAAGCACCACTTAAATATTTCCTATCAAAACATGCAGGGGCTACCTGGCAAAGAACTTGTATTAGAATTATTTCTTAATGATTCTGACACCGATGTTATTTGTATTACAGAACACTGGTTAAAGGAAAATATGATGTCTTTTAACATAAATACCCATAAGTTCTGTCACAAATATTTTGCCGCATAGTAAATAATACCAAGTTTTATTTTATTTAATACTATATATGGTTTGATAGCTCATTAAATACTGATAAATTAGAACGATTATTGGATTTAAATGCTTAAAGCCATATTACACAAATGCTAGTTTCTTCAGAGATTTTGCACTTTTTTACCCAATCAAAAATACGGACGTGATTCACTTTATCTTTTTTCCATGACTCTTAAAACCTTTCAAACTTACGTGAGATTTTAGTCAGAACCCTCCCTGAACCCGTTACCTTCATTTTGAAGCATAAGATAACTAAGTCTGGGTAAAACTAATTTTCATATTCACATTTTACGTAGTGTACTTGTTGCCCACAAGATCATTTTTATACGTTTTTCTGAAAACGTAAAAAGTACGTAAAGTTCTCTTTGGGAGCAGTTGGAACTGAAAGCTAACAGAAAATCAAATGCTAGTTGTTAAGCATGGTCTAAAATCGAGGTTTCAGAATAAATAAAAAAAACCTTGTTGGTTATCTGGAACACTGTTTTTTTATTAAATTTGTGGTAAGTGGTATTTTTGTCAGTTGCGGCGTGTTTTGGGTTCGGGATTGTCTCAAGTTATAAGGTTTTTTGTCATATTACGATAATCGTACAAAATGTATTGTATTGCAATTTGATTCGTATAAAATAAGCTTTTTAATCATGTATAATACGAATAAGAAAAAGTTTATTGCTGAGTTTTATCTATCAAAAACCTTGTGACAGAACTTAAGGACCGACTATGTAATTACAAAATTGTCAGTTGTTACAATAGAAAGACTTCTGATAGAGGTGGTTCTTTAATCAATAAAATAATTAAAAATAATATTAAGGTTAAACAACGGAAAGACATTCATGCACTTACTGTAGAAAGACAAATAGAGGTATCCTGTGTTGAGTTCGATAGCCATATTATTGTTTGTGTCTACAGACCTCGGAGAGATGAAAACGGCCATGGCAATTTTGAAATGTTCGAGAAAATTATGGAGGAAGCCCTCATTAAACTTTGTAATACCAGAAAAAAGTTAATTATTTGTGGCGATTTTAATATAGATTTGCTTGTAGATACAACATTGAAACAACTATTAATAACTCTGTTCAAATCATTTAATTTATGTCATGTATTCTTAGAGCCGACTAGAATTACACTTACCAGCCAAACTTGCTTAGATAACGTTTTTTGTGACACAGTCACTATATTTACAAGTAAAAAAGGAATTAACTGCTTACCCTCCGATCACAGTGGTCAAACAGTTTCATTTCCAATTGCCAGTAAAAATAGGACTGATCCATCATTTTATAGGCCTATTACATCCCATAGACTGACATAGAGAGACGTATATGAAAAAGTTAGATATAAATTTGCCAGTACCGGATTTTGATGAACATAACCCTAACAAAATCTATTCTGACTTCTTCAACATTATTCAAACAGAATTTAATACAGTTTTTAAATTAAAGAAAGTCAGTACCAACAACGGTAAATCTAAATTTAATGACTGGGCAACATTTGGAATTCGTAAAAGTAGAGCTATCTTGTATGACCTTTATGAACAAAAATCCTATAACTTTGATATCAAATTTCATGACTATGTTAAAAAATATTCCAAAACTTTAAAGTTGGTTTGTAGTACTGCAAAAACTTTACACATTAATAGAAAAATACAAAATTCAAGTAATAGAATGAAAACTGGTTGGCACCCCGAGGCCCACCTTCCGAAACGGTGTAGTCTTTTTTTTATATAAAAAAAAAATGATTTTTAGTTATAAGTAAGTATAATTTTGACGTTGAATAAGATAATTTATTTATTTATATTCAATAAAAAAAAATGACTCTGACTCTGACTCTGCAAATCATAAACCGTGAAACTGGCAAAGTTATACCAAGGGACAATGATTTCTGCTTAAAAATAGGTGATAATGTTGTTAAATCCAACGCTGAGGTAGCTCGAGCTTTTGAAACATTCTTCACCAATGTACCCTTACTTACAACAGAGCGTCTAAATTCATCTTCATATGAAGCAGAGACTTTATTAAATTTGTCTAGTACCCAAGATACAGGGAATCCTAGTTTGGGGCTAGATAAATGTGTGTAAATAGTGTCCAAGGTATTATTATTATTATTATTAAAAAATAGTACTAGCATCAGTAATGTAGATTTTAAATTTCATCATGTATATCCCCAGGATATTGTCAAGATGTATAGATTACTTAACTTAAAAAATACTGAAGACCTGTGGTGTATATCAGTCAAAGTCATTGGTTCAATAACACTAGTTATAGCCACACATCGTCAACATATTTAATAAATGTGTTGACGATGGAGCTTTCCCAGTCCTCATGAAACACAGTAAACTGATACCTCTGTTCAAGTCGGGAGACAAGAGTGATCCTTCAAATTTCAGACCAATATCTGTTCTTCCAGCACTAAGCAAAATTTTTGAAAAGATTATACTCAATCAAATGCTCTCACACTTCAACCGTACAAAACAACTCCACGCCAAACAATACGGTTTCACTAGGGGTAAATCGACTACGAATGCAAGTATTACTCTTATATCTCATATTTACTCTGCATGGGAGGCCGCACAAGATGCTATCGGAGTTTATTGCGATCTGTCGAAGGCATTTGATTGTGTTTATTTATTTATATAAGGCACATCAACAATACAAACACAAACACAGAAAGACAATATTACAAAAACAATACAAGAGTTTGCATCAATTATAGATGTGCACAGCATTGTCAACAATCAAATCATTTTAAAAACTACAGTGGTAAAATTCAAATAAATTGTTTTAAAAATATACAATAAATTACCTAAGTTATGTTATAAAATACAACATAAACAAGAAATAGTTACTCAGAAAATTTAAACAAATATATTCACAGAAAATTTAAATAAAATAGTTAAACAAAAGTAGATAATGTAAAAAACGCGACTATGTGCGTTGGCCAACGATAAGCTTGCGCTTGAAACACCCTATGCTATTACAGAAGATATCTAGATTGTAAGGTATCCATATTTCATTATAAGTGGAAAGCATCCTCGTTAGAGGTGCGTGTTCGCCCAGGTTAGTTCTGAATCTAGGTATTTTAAAAGTGTCCAGACACACTCGCCGCGCGTTAATGCGGGGTACAGAAAGTTCTACCCTTTTTAGCACGTCTTGACATTGGACTTGGCCATTTAATATATTATGTAGAAAGGATAGGTCAAGCATTCGCCTGCGATCAGACAAGGAAGTCATTTTAAAAAAGGAGAGTCTGTGCTCATAGCTGTCCTTATGACTGATCCCAGACGAGATGAAAGCAAGGTGCCTTGTAAATGATCTCTGGATCGTTTCTAATCGCTCCATGTGGACGTTATATACTGGGTTCCAAATAACACTGGCAAATTCCAGAATGCTGCGCACAAGAGCGTTAAATAGGCAGAGTTTAGAGCTGATTTTCTTAAACTCCTTCGTGGCGCGCTTCAGAAACCCTAGCATTTTAGCAGCTCTGCTAACTAAGCCATCATAATGCGGAACGAAAGTAAGCTTGGTATCCAGAATAACACCGAGATCACGAATCTGATCGACTTCCCCAATACTGTCATTATCGATCCTGTAATTAGACAAGGTAGGTTTCTTCTTACGTGTGAATCGAATAAACTGGCATTTAGAAGTGTTCAGAACCATATTGTTGTTAAGACACCATTGGTGTACGCGGTCTAGATCATCTTGGAGTAAACGGACATCACTCAGGCAGTCTATTTGTCTATAGATTTTCATATCATCGGCAAAAAGAGAGCAGTCACTATTCTGAATACAAGACACAATATCATTGACAAATAGTACAAACAAAATAGGTCCCAAGTGTGAGCCTTGGGGGACACCAGAAGTGGCAATGTAGCTCTGAGACTCATATCCGTTAGTAACTACAATCTGAGGTCTGTTATTCAGGTAAGAGTCAAACCACTCAAGTAATCTTCCGTGAATACCATATTGACACTTTAGCTTTTTAATCAGAATTCTGTGTGAGACCTTGTCAAACGCACTACTGAAGTCAGTGTAGACAGCATCAACTTGGTTTCCAGCATCAACACCCTCAACGATGTCTGTAATGAAGGCAACCAGATTCGTTACAACGGATTTTTTGTGCTGGAATCCATGCTGCCGCCTACTAATTTTGTGTCTCGTATGGTCGCATAGCACAGGACAGGTCATTACTTCCAATAGCTTCGAAAATGCGGATAAGATAGAGATAGGTCTATAATTTCGGACGTCAGCACCTTTCTTGTAGACCGGTACAATAAGCGCTCTTTTCCACTCAGAGGGAAAGATACCACTATGAAGAGATGTGTTAAATATCAGTGTTAGCGGATACGATAATACGTTTGCACATCTCTTCAGAAAATAGGGGGTCAGGCCCAGCACCTTTGTTTTGGTTTAAGTGTTTAAGCGCTTTGAGAATAGCGTTTTCGCTTAGAACAATGCTGCTTATTAGCCTGGACTGAGGATTCCTGCAAACGGTTGACCCTTCATAATAAAAAGATGACGTGGTGCCATTATCTCGGCTAAACGTAGAGCTAAACTGGGACGCAAAAAGATTGGCTACACCAGTACCGGAATCAGCAGAGTGATTCCCGTGATGCATGATTGAAGGCAGCGTATTTGTACACGATTTTTTGTTTTTTACGTATGACCAGAATGCTTTCGGATTATGTTTAAGACTACATTCCACATTACTGATATATTCTCTGTAGCGTAAATTAAAAAGCTTGTCACAACGCTTACGTAGGAGTTCATATTCTAACTTGTCTCTGGGATTTTGGAACCTCCGCGCACGCACTCTTAATTTATCCTTTTCACGGAGAAGCTGAATCAGATCTGTGCTGAACCAGGGGGGATAGGTTTGCTTTCGGGGTTTTCTCCTTGGGACGTACAGTTCAATGATGTCATTTAATTTCTCATAGAAAATGCTTACATACGAGTCAACACCGCTGCACTCTGTAAAACAATGCAGCCAATCTACAGTTCTAAGACTTATCAGAATTTTTTCATAGTCGGCTTTAAAGAAGTGGTAGTCCGTCCCAGGAATTGGCGACAAATTATTTTCTTTTTCACACTCAAAATGGGTGTAGATAGCTAATTGGGGGTGATAGGGGTCCAACTTACTGATTATATGGTCCGGTTTAGTGACTTCGCAAGAGGAACTGCTGAGAACTAGGTCTAAGATCTTATCTTGATGGTTTTTTATCGCGTTAAATTGGTGCACTTCTGTTAGAGACATAAAATCAACCAGATCGTGGCCTAATCTATTTTGATACTTATGCGGTATTACTCCCTCGCTTAGTGCACCTTTACCCACGGACCAGGTATAAAACTCATGTTGAAGTCACCCACCACCATACAATCATCTAGTTCTCCCATTATATCCATAGTATTTTCAAGGAAGGTGTTAATCTCAGATATTTTAGGTGTTGGCGATAGGTACACTGTACCGATGCCAATGCGTTTAGGAAACCTACCATCTATTAAACTCACCACAACCCATAAATCCTTACAACTGCTTTCCCAATTTTTCATACGTATGGAGTTTATAGATTTTTTTACTGCAATCAATACCCCGCCGCCATCGAGCTTATTCGTAGTGCCACCTTCATCGCGATCATGTCGATAAATTTGATACCTTTGATCTATAAATTCACAATTATTAATTTCACTATTGAGCCAGGTTTCTGTGAGAATGATTATATCATAATTATGCTGTAGGATGTTCTTGTAAATAATGTGTGTTTTAGATCGCATTCCCTTTATATTCTGATAGTATACAGAAGCGAATATGTACAGAGAAATTAATCAACACTGTTATTAAGGCTAAACATAAAAGATAAACTAACTTATTAAGAAATTCTAGACTGCTTATCACAACAACAGCAGGTAAGTTTTCAGCTTATATTATATTATGATCATAATACGCTACTAATTAAATTAAATCATTATGGAGTTGGAAATAAAGCGTTGAATCTACTAAGATCATACCTAAGTAATAGAATTCAACAGGCAGAAGTCAACGGTGTTAAATCTGATGGATCGGGAGTAAAAATTGGCGTTCCACAAGGTTCCATATTAGGCCCTTTCTTATTCCTGGTATATATTAACGATCTGCCTTTCATGGTAGAGAAATTGACTGATATAGTTTTGTTTGCTGATGACACTTAGCTGGTCTTCAAAATTGAAAGACAAAAAGAAGATTTTGATGATGTTAATGGAGTATTGTCTTTAACCTTGAATTGGTTCACAGTTAATAATTTATTGTTAAATGCTGGTAAAACCAAATGTATCAAATTCTCACTTCCAAATGTCAGGCAAGTTGAGACCAGTTTGGTGTTAGACAGCAGCACGTTAGAATCAGTAAATGACACGAAGTTTCTTGGAATAACCTTTGATAGAAAATTACAGTGGGGACCCCACATAGATAAATTGGCTGGTAAATTAAGTTCTGCCGCTTACGCTGTTAGGAACATCAGACAAAACACGGATGTGGCTACATCTAGGCAAGTATATTTTAGTTACTTTCATAGTGTCAAGTCCTATGGTATCTTGTTGTGGGGGAAAGCAGCGGATATTCAAACTATTTAATTTTACAGAAAAGAGATATTCGAGCAATTTATAATTTAAAACGCACAGGCTCCTTAAGAGAGCTTTTTAAAGAAATTGACATACTAACTGTAGCTAGTCAATTTATTTTCGAAAATATAATTTATGTACGCAAGAACCTTACAACATCCAAACTTAGCGATAGCTGTAATATTAACCTAAGAAATAATCACAGACTACTTGCGCCCCGGTTTAGACTCGCGAAGGTTAGCAATTCTTTCAAGGGTCAATGCATTCTCTACTACAACAAGATACCTCTGAAGATCTTGAAATTGCCATTTGAGCAATTTAAAAACCATGTTAAAGCGACTTTGTCGAAAAAGGGATATTACAATGTTCAAGATTACTTAAATGATGGGACTGTATGGGGTTAATCTGGCTCAACACAGACCTTGCTGTTAATTGTTTTGTAATTATTTATTCCTACTTATTAATTATGATATTATAAAATTTGTATTAGTTAAGCACAAGCAATCTTTAAAAGAGATCTAAAAATCAATCTGTGGGAGTTTCTACGCCCTTCTTCTCCCACAGTGGTCCAATGAAGAGAAGTGGCAAAAAATGACGATTGCTAAGTATATGTAAATATCTACAGTAATAAAGAGATTTGGAATTTGGAATTTGGACTCCTTTTTGCGTGACAAGCAGTTTTTCTTAAGGAGAACCTAATAAAAATATTATACTTAACTAATATTATTTCCATTCTGAGACTCAAGCTGTATTCGTATTGTTTAGGTCTAAATTTAAGTTTGAGGCAGGCAATTTATGTGCCTGTAGGTATTGGTAAAATGTATATTTTTTAATTGTTTCATTTGAATATTTATTAGTACAATGAAAATAAAAATTGCAAACAAAAACTAATCACTCACAATTCGTAACTTTACGTAATTTTAACGAAAGATAAAACAGTCAAGTGCGAGATGGAATCTCGCACCGAGGGTTCCCTACACACTTGTACGGAACCTGTGAAACGGTTCGTCCATCACAGGATTCTAGTCTTGGAAATCATCACAGAAGCTCTTAGATACGTTTAAAATAGGGTGTATAGGTAGCTACATAGCTACTTTCACCAAAAACATATTTTTTTGTAATCAAACTATAAATTTACAGTTTTCGGATTTTATCCTTTATTTAAGCTATAATATTTTTACAAATTTCATGAATCATCGTTCATCATTCATCAACGGGAACAACTTCAAAAGACCACAGATTTAGGCAATTGATATCAATTTCATCGCGTTCCTGAGAAAAGGGCCTTGTCTGACGTATAGGGAGACAGACAGGCAGACAGACATAAATTTACAGTTTTCGGATTTTTCCCATTACTGTAAGACCTTGCGTTCCGGAAAATGTTATCATCCTAGGTCAACTGGAAGTACCCTATAGGTTTTGTTTCCCTTGCGAGTAACAAGAAAATTCAGCAAGTTCAGCAAATTTGGGACATAAACGGCCGTATTTTTGCATTGCGTGGACCTAGAAGTTTACATTTTTCATAACTCCAAGGGTCTACGTGAGTGAAGACGTGAATAATTGATATCTATTTCAATTTGATACCTCCACGCGTTCCTGACAAAAACGGTTGTGACATACGAACAGACACACAGACAACTAAGTGATCCTATAAGGGTTTTTTGTTTCCTTTTAAGTTACGGAACCCTAAAAATAAAAGCACTATTAATAATTTTATCTACACACGTATCATAAACCCTCTTTACTGCGTTCAAAAACCGCACGTTACGATCAGCATTATGTTAAACTACTTGGTAAAAACTAGTTTCGTATCTGGAAAACTACACATAATGGTCATTATGTGTAGTTTTTCTACATATCATACATTCAAATTTCGAACGCCGACGCCCACCCGCGTGCCGTCCCTAGTTTGTCTGTGAAGTTGGTACTGACATTCAAATTTCGAACGCCGGCGCCCGCCTGCGTGAAGTTGGTACTAAAGAACAAGCTAAACAATTGCAGAACCACAATGCCGGTCAAACATGCGGTTCCTGAACACATCGAAGAGAGCTTATGATATGTGTGTAGATAAACTAGTGTATGTAACTGTACATAATTAGGCATTAAAACTCTCGAGTGATATTATTATGAAACTCGCCTTCGGCTCGTTTCATAAACCCACTCTCGATTATGCAGCAGTCACATAAACTACTATTAATAATCAAAACTGATTGAACTAGCCCGGGAGAGTTCAGTGGAGACGGTTCAAATGACAATATACATATATTATGTTCAAATAAAACATGTAACAAAATCTCTAAATGTCTCTCCCCGTTTTTTTATCACATTTGAGGTCGAACTTTCTTTACTAGGGTGTCTACTCCCCCCCTCCGTCTGATTATCCCCCTAAAGAGAGGTCAATCGTCGCCCTACAAAGGTCAAAGGTCTACCTACGCTTTATGTGCTTAGGATGTGTTAAATTTTTCATCGCTTTCCAGTTATTGTTCTGTTGTTGGTTGAGTTTCGGGTTTTAATGCCCAGACTTCAGTTATACACCAGAGACACATTTGTGGGGCTGAGCCGCGATTACGAATATTCGACAGATCAAAAAGTAAACGAATCCAGATAAAATAATCAGCTGAAAAATGCAAATTTAAATTTATTATTATTTTCCTAATATATTTTTGAATTATGGCTACACTTGTCTGCTTCACCCGGTACGGTAATTAGCACAAACAATCAATCAAAGACCTTAGCTTGTCATGACGTCATGGGATCACGGAAAAGTCATTGACACGACCGACGCTTCGGCAGACATATACATATATGTCGCAGCCCATTTCATGATCTGGCCGAACATTTCATGAAACGGTCAGAAAGGGTTGGGTTGATGAAACATGTCTTTTTAAAAGCATTTTTATTCACCTAATGTTTTTTTGAGATAGATGTCGAACTAACACGAAGACTATTCGGGGGCTTCGCTGCGCTCGCGCTCTGATATCGGCCGCAATGCCATTTTTATTTGAAATCGACTAATCACACCCCAAGAACACACAGCTCATGTAAAATCATGTTCTTATTGGTCGTTTCTAATATTTCTCTGAAAACGGCTTTTAATAATTCACTATAGTCCAGACAAGTAGGTGCTTTAAAAAATATACACAAACATGACAGTCTGCCGTATCCGCAATCATAACTTAACTAATTAAAATGAGTTTGAAAATGTTTGTACGGTTTTACTCCTTGGCAATTTGTACAAGTTTTAAATTTACTTTTCTTTGTTAACATCGCTTTAAAAAACCAAACTTATATACTTCCAAATAATAATAACTATAGATACTTTTCAATTTTCCATCCCAATCGGAAGTTCAAAGCGTTATATTTAGGCGAAAATAAGTTTGTCTCATAGGAAATCAATTCCTGTTCTTAAATTTATAATAAGTTTTGACGACCCGAATGGCCGAGTCGGCAGTGACGCTGCCTACGAAACCAAGGGTCCCGGGTTCGAGTCCCGGTGGGGGCAAATATTTGTTTGATGAGAACGAATGTTTGTACCCTAGTCATGGTTGTTTATCTATCTAAGTATAATATTTATCTATTTAAGTATGCGTATCGTTGTCTAGTACCCAAGATACAGGGAATCCTAGTTTGGGGCTAGATCAATGTGTGTAAATAGCGTCCAAGGTATTATATTATTATTGTTCTTCAAAATATTGTTGAGGCTTAATATTAACAACAATCAAAACACGTACGCTTGTACTAAAACAAGCAATCAAAATATATAATTTTCAAATGAAAATGTCCACTGCATTCCCACCTGCCCGATTTTCCGACGATATCATCAAGTGGATTGATTTCACTGCATGCATTGGGACCTTGAAGATTGCCGCTGTAGAGGAGACGCCTACACTCATCATTAGTCAATCTGGGCTGAGCAATATAATGATGGCTTTGTAACTAATATTACTTTGATTTATGATGAAAGGCAGACCAGACATCTTCGCATAGCTGGCAGGCAGTAGAGGCTCAGGACAGTAGCAGATGGCGTAACAAAGAAGAGGTGAATGAGGACTGATTGATGATGATGGTGATGAATATTTTTTTTATCTTTCTACCTCCTCAATTCAGGTGGAGGGGGAGGATACTGACGGGATGTCACCCTATTTCTACAATACCCGCTGCGATCCAGAGCTTCTGAATGGTAATCCGACGCCCTTTGCTGCAGCGCTAAATTTGCCGAATGCTCCATTATGAATGCCAAAACACGACTGGCAATCTTGTCCAGCAATGTTTGTAATAAGCCGGATCGTGATTCAACATTTTCCACATCGCCGTAAGATGGCATTCTCAATGCGATAGGATCCGACTTTGCGAGCACTAATACGCAGAGAACGCTTAGTACGAGGATCTCCAGGGTTTTCATTGTTGGTCTTGTTGGCTTTCGGAATATGGAGAGAACTGCCTGTTTGTGGTCGGTGAAATGCAGCTGCTTCTTTATATAGTTGTATGTACGTTCGCGATAACGATTTTTTCCTGGAATTGCCGGTCTAACATGTTAAGTGGAAGTTGGTGTTACGCTTGGCGCTTTGTTGATGTGGTGTAACCTTTACCCTCACTATAGAGTGTGTAGATAGAGACAGGGTGTTCGGTAGATCGACGCAAAGCCTTACAACGAAGATAGAACAGACCGTTGAGAACCATTTAGGCTAAACTTGTGTCAGCCGAAGTCTTTTACCATTTCGTTTTTATAGATATTTTATTGTTTTTGGCGAAAAAACTCATAATTTTACAAATCCCTACTAGTTTTTTTTCATGAAAAACCTTGTTTAAAAGCCAAATCTTTTCGAAAATATGCTTGTAATAAACTCTTGGAAATCAGGATCTCCCAACAATTTTTCTTTTTCAAGTGAGGCGTTTGTCAAGTTATTAAGGTTTAAGACATTTATTTCTAAAAAAGAATACAATATTCACTTACTTGAGAAACAACACAAACAAATAATTACACAAAATATAATCGAGAAAAGCGAGACGTTAAAATAGGGTAGACCTTGAAAAATATAAATAAATAAATCTATATAGGTGGATCTGGATCATTCTTACTGCCATTAACTGCCTGTATCAAACCATTATCCATTTAAATCATCACCTACTGCTGTCCTAAAGCCGCATTATTCCTTTCCTTTCGAGAATAAATCCAAAAATAACGTTACTGCTTGACCAAAGTGTTTTATCTTGTAAAATATTATTATGAAACTCAGAACGCCGCAGAACATATATCAAGAATTATTTTGGCCACTATGTTTCTTTGCTTTTGACGCCTACTGTGATAAAGATATTTATAATATTGTAGTGGGTATTAAGGATGGAAAAACGTTTCAGAAAACCTTCAATTCCAAAATTCCAAATGTCTTTATTACTGTAGATATTGACATATACTTAGCAATCGTCATTTTTTGCCACTTCTCTACATTGGACCACTGTGGGAGAAGACGGGCGTAGAAACCCCCACAGATTGATTTTAAGATCTCATTTAAAAATTGCTTGCGCTTAACTAATACAAAATATATATACTTATTTCATTATAATAATTAATAAGCAGGAATAAATAATTACTGGTCTGTGTTGAGCCAGATTAACCCCATAGAGTCCCATCATTTAAGTAATCTTGAACATTGTAATATACTTTTTTCGACAAAGTCGCTTTTCGGTTTTTAAATTGCTCTAAGGCAATTTCAAGATCTCCAGAGGTATCTTGTTGTAGAAGAGAATGCATTGACCCTTGAAAGAATTTCGCAATCACTTTAGCTGTGGCAAAGAGCTAGCCCCCTGTCATGAGAAATGGAGTATCGAATAACTGGCTAAACGTGGGTTCACCTGTGCCTCTGCCAACCCAAAGTGGAAGAGACATGATGCGAGGGGTTTTTATTACTGTCAAAAGTGTATTAAAGGATCTTTTGTTAAAGGATCATCCTATTTCAAATCAATTTCAATGTATTTATTATACGATGATATTGGATTGGCGGTAACCAAATCACTAAGTACTTAGAAGACATTTACCCTCCAAGAAATCCACAAGGCGTTTCTTAATTAACTTTTTTAAGAACTTTGATAACGTTGGCAATAGAGTTATATATATATATAGTTATAATAGCTTTTTTGTGGTTTGGGAATATTCCCTGACTTATGCTATAGTTACACAGATAAGTGAGAGGTTCTAGTCACTCATCCACACATAAATATCTCGACGTCACTGAAAAGAGCACTAACATCAGGCAGTATCAACACCAAAATGACCATTTCATGACATGGCCGGCCAGATCATGAAATGGTTCATTCGATGATTCCATTCCGTTCCATTAAAGAAATATGAGAGCGAAGCGTGCCCTCGACATGAAATGGGAAAGACAAGAGATGGACAAGAGTGTGTAAATAGTGTTCAAGGTAGTATTATTATTATTATTATTATTATTATTATTATCTACACCAAAATATCTCGGTATCACTCTGGACAGAGCACTAACATACAGGCAGATTGTATCACCACTAAAATTAAGGTCAGGTTGTAACTATTTCATATATGAAATGGATCAATGATTCCATTCCGTTCCATTAAAAAAATAGGGGAGCTAAGCATGCCCTCGACGTGAAATGGGAAGGAAAAGAGAAGAACACCCATCCACACCAAAAAATCTCGATGTCACTCTGGACAGAGCACTAACATACAGGAAGCATTGCATTAACACCAAAATGAAGATCAGCACCTGAAATAATCTGATCCGACGCATGATAGGAGGCACATGGAGAGCCATCCCACATGTCCTGCGTACAACATAGCCAGCTATAAGCTACCCGGCAGCGGAATATTGCGTGCCCTGTGTGGAATAACTACGCCCACACCGGTCAGGTGGCTCTCAACAAACCATGCCGGCTGGTCACCAGCTGTTTAAAGCCTTCACTGACTGATAAAGGTCAAATTCTCGCCGAGCACCACTTTACATACAATAATACCTCCCCTCTCAAATTTTCAACTGTCGGAAACCATGGGTTTTTGATGGGTTTTTGTTATAAATTTTCAAGAATTGTATGAGGGTAGTTTTTACTATATGGTTTACAAAAAGTCACTATTTTGTTTACATTTCGTTTCTGGCGCTTCAAACTAACACGCGCAACCTCGCTGCGCTCGTCATCACGAGTTTTGAGTTTTTTGAGTTTCAAGGATCACGATAAACTCTCTCAACTAGCAGTGCAAATAACGACTGACAAAACAAAATGGCGTCCAGTCTATCAAAGTGTCATTCCCCCGCCATATCGAATAGCGTTCCGTTTAACGTATTACTAATTTGTACCATTTGTAATAATTATTAGTTAACAACTTAACTAAAAATTTTTCTCGAAATTAAACAAAACACTGAATAAATAACATATGAGTAAAATATGGCTAGTATTTAATCGCACATCAAAAAAACTGATTTTCACAGCAAAAAAGGATCAACAAAAACACTTTTTATGTTATAAATATTTTATGTGTTTATGTTTTAAGTATTTTTGTTATTCTTACATGTTCAACCTAACACGCTGGATAAAGGGGGCTTCGCTTCGTTTACAGCCTTTACCTATCACCTAGCACATGCTGTGCAAATCAGTATTTTTGATGTGCAATTCAATATTTCCCGTAAAATATTTCAATAATTACTCCGAAAAATTTATATTTCAGTAAAAACTTAACGAAAAATAAAACACAAAGTCAGCTAATGTCTACAGGTGCAAAGAAACGCAAAAATAAGCGTCATGGTGCCATCAATTCGGGAGGTCATATGATTTTATTTTTATTATTGTCTCGCAAACAAATCGGCTCCAAATTTTAATATTTGGCGAGAAGTGGTCTTATGGTCGAGCGACTGGTGGTGCAGGGCAGAGTAGAGGGCACCCGAATGCGTGGCAGATCACCAATGAGATGGACAGACCAAATCAAGGCAGCACTGGATGACCCCCTGTACCAAAGCACCAAAAAAGCAGCCCTCAGAGACGAATGGCGAAGAATTGTGAGGCGGGTTACTCGACCGAAATGACGACCACGACCGCTCTGTCAAGAGTGCTACGATTGAGAAGAAGGTCTTATGGCGAGTAGAGTTTATAAACAAAAATAAACCATTCAGTCAATGCGAAATTGCCAGAGAAACAATTATTTATTATTGTTTACTGTTTAACGCTTCCATGTGAAAAGAAGTATTTTCATATTTATGACATAGTCACAATGTAGACGTGACTACAGCGAAACCATTTCCCGTCTGTCCCGGGCATTCAAGCAAGACGAGCTCGACTCGA
This sequence comes from Argyresthia goedartella, assembly GCA_949825045.1. Taxonomy (NCBI): domain Eukaryota; kingdom Metazoa; phylum Arthropoda; class Insecta; order Lepidoptera; family Argyresthiidae; genus Argyresthia; species Argyresthia goedartella. Next base: position 23,903,723 of record OX463834.1, read on the forward strand.
CACTGTGTGAGTCTTTTCAAAGCCTTTTCTGAATCCGAAGCGCTGGCGTGAATTTTTCAATTTTGTGCTAGCTGACACAGTTCCTTGGATTGGTTTTAGCTTCAAGCAGCATGTGAATGGTTCACTGCCTCAAAAATAAACTGAGAATAAATGATTAAAAAGTCAATTTGATCTTAGGATAATAGAGAAACTTTATTTTTAGGGTCCCGTACCTTATCTGGGTCATGAATAAGAAAATAAAACCGGTCAAGTGCGAGTCGAACTCCTTACCTTAAATGAAAGCCAAGGCTTATTGGCGCCATCTGTCACAGCTATCAGAACAATTTTTATTTAAAAATTAGCGGCCAGAAAACCCCTATATTATGTTCCTATCCTAAACAAACTTCAAGGTGATTTGATGAGCGTAAACTACCGGTTTTAAATGTCCTGGATATATCAATAATTTCTATGTAAACATTTTGAACGTTTAAGCTTGTACTACGATGCCTCAGATAGCCGAAACTTTTGTATAAAGAGACCGTGATATGAGCCTAATTGACGTTTTTTGTTTAGAAACGTCCCGGAAAAAAATAATCTAACAAATATGAATTACTTAGCTATTTTCTACAAGATTTTAAGATAAATAGGGGGGCAGTAATTTATGTCGTAATATTAAATATTAGGCTAGTGAGATGTTTGTGAACATGATGTCAAAATCCTTTGTAGTTCCTTCACAAAATAAATTGCTATTTGTGCGGAACCATCGTTGCGAGAATCCGACTTGCACTTGGCCGGTTTTTTTTCAAGTCGGTTGAGTCGATCTGCACATAAATCGACTGGAAACAGGGTGTTAACTGGTATCCCAGGAAACAACGCACTCTCGCTACTGATTGAAGATGGTCGCTAACACGTTTCTATACGTTACGCAGTTACCAACCAGTTTCCTTTCAATTAGATTCGTGGGTGTGCCCTTTGCCTTTTTCTCGGACGTAAAGAAGAGGAAAAAAAAATGGTTGTCTGTAAAGTCGGTTTCAGGACCATAATTTTACGTGATAACGTCATTTAACGCTTAGGCCGATTGTGCCTCTCTATCGCTTGTTTCGCGCTCTCGCTTGCACGCTCGGCTTAGGCGGAACGTGACACATTTTCGTGCGTGCAGCCGGCGTTCATCGATTTATAAGACGTTATCACGTCAAAAATAGATAAACAAATCTTTTATTATTTAATAAATTATATCTACTAAGTTTATTGTAAATATCTACAGTAACAAACAATTTTTGATTTGATAGGACATTGGTTTAGACGAAATCTGACCTAAATATTCTCTCTTATAACCCCTTAAATTTTGACCAAAACTTGCAGTTACACTCACTTTTTTATCATAGATCCCTGAGAATTTGGGCCTAATTAACAGTTCACACTATTTGTAATGAAGTTATATTGTAATTGATTAGAGGAACGGAACTGCAACCAGCAAACTTAACGTTCTCGATAAGCAAATCAATTTTGAAACACGGGTTTTCGCTACGCTTAATTTTTGTCGCCATTAAGGCAAGGAAAGTAGATTGTTCATTCGAGAGATACTAACATAGCGTCACGCCTTTTCCCATACGGGGTGGCAGAGGAACAGCTGTGCCCACATTTAGCCAGTTATTCAACACTTTATTTTAAATTGGTCGCCTTACCAAGCGTTCACCTAGTCAACCACGTTTTCACCTAAACAAGTGTTCACCTAATCAAGTGTTCACTTAACCAAGTGATCACCTAACCAAGTGTTCACCTGACTGAGTGTTTACCTAACCAAGTATTCATCTAACCAAGTGATCTTCTACCCAAGTGACCACGTAGTGATTGATCAGTGACAGGAGTTACTAATTAGTTCACTTCGAGTCATTATTAACCTGAGTTACCAAGCGGCAACCTCTGTGACATTGAGGTCGAGGCTCTGTTTTTCGAGGGTGAGGTCCCAGGTTTAAATCTCGGCTGGGGAAGAAAAATTAATCGCCAGTGGGCGAAGTGTGAGTTTTTAATAAAATTTACTTTACTATCGCGTTGCCGCAAAACGCCAGTTTAGCAAAGCAAAGTCACGTGACTCACTGGTCACTACAAACATGTATTTTTTTAAAGGAAACCACCTTTTAAATTATCTCAAAACCTTCTCCAGAATGTACTAAATACTTTTCTGAATACCACATGAAAATCGGTTCAGCCAAACGCGAGATAATCGCGGAAAAACAAAAATACTATATATATTTATATTATGTTACGTTTATGGTTTAGATGATTTCCAGTAGATATATATGCAACATGCAGCTTATTCTTCACCTCTCATCGTTACCATCTAAGCTATGAAAACTTATACTACTATACTATTTATAACCCTAATCGTGAATATTACTTCCCCTTAACATATTAAACCGTGCAATTACAATTTGAGAACGCAAATGTATATAAAAAACTATGCGTTTCTATACTAACTATGAGTTTTCGGTAGGCCCACAGTACGGTTCGCAAAGAAAAGAATCAACCCATGATGAAAACCCTTGTAATTGTAAGCATTCTCAGCTTAGCAGCGCTTGCAAATTCAGAAGTCCTGGAACCGAGAACGGTACCTGATGACGAGGTCCTTTCGAGACGTGGTGAACCTGAATCATTAAAATCCATGGCAGAGAAGATCGGGAGTGGGTTCTTTGATTTTTTAAAAGAACAGGGGATAAATTTCTTTGATCAGCTTTTAGGCGGCGGCGGAGGGGGTGGTGGTAAAAGCCGTAGTGCTGATGAAGAGGCCCCTTTATACAAGCTGAGTACGCGTCAGTGTGGGCTTCCGTACTACTGTTGAGAATAAATCACCAGATTGACCAGATAAGTCATCATAATCGTCATTATAATTTATATTAATGCAAGTGGAATGTTACTCTGAAGTTTGTAAACATTTCTGTTAAATAAGGTAAAATAACTAGTTTTTATTTTTATTTGTGAATTACATCATTTTTATCGCTGTCAGGTAAAAGTGTTATATTTTATTAATCTTAATTTCAGTAATGCCTTCAACCGCGTCAATTTCGATATCCTGGTTGAAATTCTAGAGTCGCAAAAAGTCTCCTCGCACTCGGATTGCTGGCTTGACTTCTACCTGAGAAACCGCCAACAGCGTACTAAGACTGAGGAGATCTCAACGGACTGTTGTGATCTCTGCGCGGGTGTTCCACAGGGTGCTTTCTCTCCTCTTCTCAGCAATCCTTAACTCCTCTGACGTTCTTACGTCTTCTTATTATCTCTACGCAGATGACCACCAAATATATCGGCACTTCTTTCCGTGTGATGTGAATCGGACTTTGGAGACATTGAATGCTGACATCGATAAAATCAGGAAATGGGCTATATATGTAAATCTCAAGCCATGATTATGGGTAAACGACACTCGCTTAACTCAATATAGAATATGCCCTTCGATCGTGTATTGAATGATGGTAGCATAATCACTTACAGTGAGAAACCTAATAATCTTGAGGTCATATTTGATAACTCCGCTGTCCTGATCGTCTCATGTTTGTAAGGTCAGCTGATGAGTCTTTGTGTTAATTCACTACCTCCAGAGATTGCAGTACTTCCTGCCACGGCAGACTAAAATTGCTCAGATCATTCTGCTATTATTAATAGCTTACGTGGATATTTGTTGGGTCAGTGTGAATGGAAAACAACTGAACAAACTCTAACGACTCCAAAACCTCGGGATTTGGACTGTCTACTGGCTGCGCAAGTATGACCATGACTCCCAGTAACGCAAGAAACTGGATTCTGATTTGTCTTCGCCGTGATATGCACATTCTCTCCTATCTATTCAATATTTTTCGAAATACCCGCTATTACACATATCTTCGAGGACGTTATGAGTTTCTTTTACCCTCGGCATAACAGTGCCGCTTACATACACTTGTTTATGTTAAGGGCAATCAGACTGTGGAACGCACTTCCCTGCGCTATTAGGGATAGTCCCTCAATTGTTACCTTTAAGTACTCAAAATCCGAGGGTCGTTGGGACGGATAGCGATTTTAAACCCTATACCATGGTAATAAAATTTAAAACCAATAACGGAAAAGTGGCGCCGGTGGTTACGGAGGAGTTAAGAAAAGATAGAAAGTGCAATTCCTTTTTATTCCATAATAGGTACCATATCTATGTACGTATAGGTATGTATGATATATTATAGTTTATATATGTCCAATGCTATCTTTTGTATTTTAGAAAATTATACATTTGAAATGAATATACTCAATCAAATGCTCTCACCCTTCGACCGTACAAAACAACTCCACGCCAAACAATTCGGTTTTACCAGGGTACATCGACTACGGAGGCCGCAAAAGATGCTATCGGGGTTTTTTTGCGATCTGTCGAAGGCATTTGATTGTGTTGATCATGATAACGCTACTAATTAAATTAAATAATTACGGGGTTAGAAATAAAGCTTTGGATCTACTTAGATCACACATAAGCAATATAATTCAAAAGGCAGAAGTCAACGGCGTTAAATCTGATGGATCGTGTGTAAAAATTGGTGTTCCACAAAGTTCCATTATAGGCCCTTTCTTATTCCTGGTATATATTAACCACAGAACATTAAATGTTCTGTGATATTAACGATCTGCCTTTCATGGTGGAAAAATTTACTGATATAGTGTTGTTTTCTGATAATACTTCACTAGTCTTCAAAATTTAAAGACAAAAAGAAGATTTTGATGATATTAACCCCTCAGTTACCACCAGCGTTAGCTAACTTCACTTTTCCGTTTTAGGTTTTAAATTTAATTACCATAGCATAGGTTTCAAAATCGCGATCCGTCCCAACTACCCTCGGTGTTTGAGTAGTTAATGGTGTATTGTCTTTAACCTTGAATCGGTTTAAAGGTAATAATTTATTATTAAACGCTGGTCAAACTAAGTGTATGTATCAAATTCTAAGTTCCAAATGTCAGGCAAGTTGAGACCAGTTTAGTGTTAGACAGCAACACATTAGAATTAGTAAATGATACGAAGTTTCTTGGAATAACCATTGATAGCAAATTGCAGTGATCCCACTGTCATTCAAGTGTTACGTAAGCACTATTTTAATAGTTTTTGTTTCCTCTATCCATTGTATACCACACACATCATGGGCAAAAGACAAAGACAACAAAACACATACTATTCTTAATATATAATAGTAGTTTATGTGTCTGCTACATATTGGAGGGTATTAATAATCGAGAGTGGGTTTATGAAACGAGCCGAAGGCGAGTTTCATAATAATATCACTCGAGAGTTTTAATGCCTAATTATGTACAGTTACATACACTAGTTTATCTACACACATATCATAAGCTCTCTTTGATGTGTTCAGGAACCGCATGTTTGACCGGCATTGTGGCTCTGCAGTTGTTTAGCATGTTCTGTAGCACCAACTTCACGCAGGCGGGCGTCGGCGTTCGAAATTTGAATGTCAGTACCAACTTCACAGACAAACTAGGGGCGGCAAGCAGGCGGGCGGCGGCGTTCGAAATTTGAATTTCATAATAAGTAGAAAAATGACTCATTATGGTCATTATGTGTAATTTTTCAGATAAGAAATGAGTTTTTACCAAGTAGTTTAACATTATGCTGATCGTAACGTGAGGTTTTTGTACGCAGTAAAGAGGGTTTATGATACGTGTGTAGATAAACGATATTATTTATTCATTTTGTTTTATAAATAAAAAAATGGTTAAATATTGCTGACGTAATCACCATCTAGAAACCCCTATCCCCCCTTGTATTAAAAATAAGCTAAGCAATGATCCTCCTCCAACCACACTTTGGTGCTTGCATAATACTTGAATGACCCCTGAGCTTGCAGTGAGCTTGCTGTCAACCGTCTAGCTAGACACTTGTCGCCGACCACGAACTCCGACCGCCGAAATGGCGCGCGATTCTCACCCTTATGGCACAGTCGTACCGTAAGTTTTACCGTAATTTCGATGCAGTTGACAACATTGGTTGGCTGTGAGCTTGTGTTGTGTGCTGTGTAGCCGCTTTTCGGCGACTTGCTGTCAACTTGCTGCCGGCATGTTGCCTGCCATCGTTTGAACAATGTAAAAGCATGTTAAAGCGACCTTGTCGAAAAAGGGATATTACAACGTTCAATGTTCAATTACTTAAATGACGGGACTGAGGGGTGGATCTAGCTCAATCTGTTAATAATTTTGTAATTATTTATTCCTACTTATTAATCATAATAATTAATATTGTAATATTTGTATTAGTTAAGTACAACCAATTTTTTAATGAGATCTAAAAATCAATCTGTGGGCGTTTCTACGCCCTTCTTCTCCCACTGTGGTCCAATGTCGAGAAGTGGCAAAAAATACGTTTGCTAAGTACCTACATATCTCAATATCTACAGTAATAAATACTTTTGATTTGATTTTATTTTATTGATAGTTTAGGTACATATTTTGTTTATTAGCTATATTTCATTTATATTTTGAAAGTAATGTTTCGTACAGTTTTATTGCGCTCTAGGACTGTCTTGTTTCATATGCTTTCCTGTCTTGCCTAGGTTTACTGGGAGAAATCTCTCGTTAGAGATAAGCTCGCCTTTGCTTATAACATTTCTTGTAGCTGTCTATACCTCATATTTTCTGTGTAATAAAGAATATTAATATGAAAATAATTGACTTCTTCAAACTCTATGATGCCAAAATAATATTTAAATAAAATAATATTTGTTGTTGAAGCTGAATCCTTTTATAAAGCAACTATCAAATATAAATAAAACAAAATGGGCACATGTCTCACAAAATGGGCGATCGAAAAACTGCCGAAACGAACTGGGCACATCTGCTATACTGCCACCCCGATTGGGAAAAGGTGTGATGCTAGTTTTTTCTTAAAAGAAAAATCACCACGAGTACCAACACAAAAAATCCAAGATCAAAAGGTTGATCGTAACGATAAGTACTTTCACCTGAAGCAGCGATTCTTTGAGGGCCGCCCTGGGACCTTTTTACGCAGCGAGAGCTCTTTTTAATAAGACGGTTCTATCGAGTCAGCAACGGCGGAAACTGATAGAGATATTGAAAAAAAAAACGGTCAAGTGCGAGTAGGACTTCGGACCCGCTCATGAAGGGTTCATCGTGCAGTCTTTTGTACGAGTGCATATACCTATTTAATTTTTAATAATAAAATATTAAATACTCGATAGGACTACATTCAAGGACGTACATCGAAACATTGAAAAATAGTTTTGTGTATGTAGTATATAAGTATTAAACTATATACTCAGGGTAACGGAACTCTTTGCTCATTGAAACCGGAAGTGGATAGAAATTTAGTAACTAATTTACAGAAATAAAATCAAATATTATAAAAAGCTTAATATTATTTATTATAATTCGAATGAGCATTTATTTCGTATATATTTCGTATATATTTATTGCACATAAAACGACATAAGATATAATAAACAGAAAGGACATCTACAAAGGCATGCTTATCTCTAAGTAGAGATCTCTTCCAGCAAACCCAAGTTTGATATGAATAATTTAATATACAGGATAGACCTATGTGCTCTGATAAGATACATACATATATTACTGAACTATTGAACTAACTGCTAGATACACTACATACACAAGTACATAAATATTATATAAACAAACTCAAATCTAGGATAGAGAAAGATAATGCTCTTTCAAACGATTCTTGAAGACGGTCAGAGATGGACTATCTCTGATAGTGCAGGGAAGCGAGTTCCAAAGAGTGATCGCCCACAATCGAAAACAGTGCTTGTATGCGACGGTATTGTGATGAGGTATAGAGAGCAGGGAAGCCGTGTGAGTTCTACGTGGACGAGCCGAAGGGAGAAATTGAAAAAGCTCACGGAGAAAGCTAGGGTATCGAGGGTTGGTTAAGATGTTGAATAGAAGAGTGAGGATGTGTGTGTCCCGACGAAGACGGATCGGCAGCCATTTTAACTCCTTGCGATACTGCGAGACGTGGTCGAACTTGCGCAGTCCGAAGATAAACCGAATCCCGAGATTTTGAAGTCGCTCGAGTCTGTTCAGTTGCTCTTCGTTGGCGCTAGCCCAACAAACATCAGCATAATCGATCAAGGGGAGAAGAAGAGATTGAGCAAGAGTAATTTTTGTTTGATGGGGCAGAAAGTTCTGAAGCCGTCTTAGTGAGTGAAAGGTGGCAAAGACGCGCCTACTGACCTCGCTGACGTGGTTAGTCCAGGAGAGTTGTTTATCAAACATGACACCCAGGTTTTTGGCCTTGTTACTGTAGACGATTAAAGTACTGTCATAGTTGTAACACGTTTAAAGAATGTCTGGTACCTATAATAATCGCCTGGGACTTACTGGGGTTCACCAGCAATCCGTATGACGAAGCCCAGGTTCTGATGTTCTCAAGGTCAGCGTTCAGTGTGTCTATAGCCAGGTTCACATCACTGAAGAGGAAATAACGATAAATCTGAAGATCATCAGCATAGAGATTATATGGGGAGATGGAGTTGATGAAGACAGAGAATAAGAGAGGGAAAGAAATATAATGACAAATAACTAAGCACAAAACTCTATACCTGCAATTAAAAATCTTTTCCAATAAGATCGGGAGAGTCCATTTTTCAACGATAAACAAATAAAACAAAATGGCTTAGAATAATTTCTTCTATGGGTACTTCTTTTAATTCTTGAAAATTTGTGTGTTTCACACGGCAACAGAAATGCACATTCTGTGAAAATTTCAGCTCTCCACCTACTTCGGTTGATCCGATAGAGCCCGGTGACGGACGGACGGACAGACGGACGGACGAACAGGTAGACGGACAGCGGAGGCTTATTAATAGGGTCCCGTTTGGCACCCTTCGGGTATGGAACCCTAAGAACCACTCAGGTATGACTTTTCCTGTCTTGAGTTTTCTTTTGGGTGAGGAAAAAAATGCTTTAAGTCGTAGCCAGGAAGTCTGACCTTTAAAACATAAACATAAACAGAACCAAGACCTGTTTTTTTTCTCGATGTGAACCTGGGTCCTCTCACTTGGTTAGCAGAGCCACTACCTCAGCGCCAAAGAGGTATGTACCCTTCCGTAGGGCATAAAGGTTTACACTCGCAAATATCAATTAGCGAGTGAGCGAGACAATGGTATGCCCCCACTACGCTCACTCACTTGATAATTGCGGTAGCTGTCTCGTTACTCGCTTCGGCGATACGCCGTTTGCAGTGCAGTCTGAGAGGTGTAGAGCCGGTATTTAACCGATTGGTTAAATACCAACTGTGCACATTTAACCACACTTGTGCAGGTAAACCCGTTTTGGTCGGGAGTTTGCGTTAAATGCATCTTTTATCGTAACTATTTGAGTTTAATTTATCTTTGCATTGTTAGCTCCCCGAGGATTGTTAGCGAGTTTTATAGATGGAATTACCCGATGACAGTTACTACGGGAATTGGAAAAGTACCGGGTCAAATGTTTAAAAATATATTTATGCATGTTAAAACTATAAAATATTTTAAATGGAAATTTCAGAGCAAAATATCTTTTATTTGTTTTGGAAAAACTAACTACCTACCTAATTGCAATGCGGGGGCGCATGCAAAATACAGCGAAAGGGGTGTAGCCTGAACAGGTTTTGTGTTTTGTCTCCCGCGCCTCTTTCCTTTCACCATCACCCCTGCACGCGTTAGCGAGTCAACTCACACAATTTCATATTGTGGAGCCATGGAAATGAACGTTCAAATAGTTCATGTCACTTGAAACTTTCTTTGAAGGAAATGGAGAAAAGCTAATGATAAACTTAATTATAATATGTTATAAAAATATTTACAATTATGAGGGTATTCTAAATCATATACAAAGCGCCCTTTCTTACATAGTCCATTGGTTTTGAACGTATTTTAGGTATTTTATCATCTGCAGTAGTGTCGGCTTGTAATACATTAATAAATATCTAACCGATTTAACCGCACAAAAGGCACAGTAGCGAGCATTTAACCCTGCACTTTTGGGTTTAACGGTTACTTTACAACTCTGAGTCTGATACAAACTAGCACCTTTGCATACGCTAGGATAGGAATGATGCTCTCCTATTCTCGATCTGGGGTATAGTAAAATTCGGTAAAGTGCGAGTAATTCTCTCAATGCGTGCGCTCACCACCGTAATAGAAAAAACTTATAAAAATAGCCTCCGTTGTATGCAAACCCACTATGTTTTTTGAAACGTGTAGTTAATTGTTTAGTGCTGAAGCAACAACAGAAATACAAATTCTGTGATAATTTTAACTCTATACTTATTTATGGATCATGTGATACAGCCCCGGTGACGGACAGAAAGACGTCCGGCTGGACGAAGGACGGACAGCGGATGCCTTAACCAAAAAAAATTAGGTCGCAAAGAGACTTTGCCTAGAGACTTTTCATCTGAACAAGGATTTATTTGTTAGATCGGTGACAAGAGTCGCCAATAAATCATTAACGATCTGTAGTCATAATAATATACATTGGACACTAATTACACATTTTCTAGCCCCAGACTAGAATTCCCTGTATCTTGGGTACTAGACAACGATACGTACTTATATAGATAAATATTATACTTAGATAGATAAACAACCATGACTAGGATACAAACATCCGTTCTCATCAAACAAATATATGCCCCCACCGGGACTCGAACCCGGGACCCTTGGCTTCGTAGGCAGGGTCACTGCCGACTCGGCCATTCGGGTCGTCAAGTCTTATTTTAGGTGACATGATTCGCCAATATAGCAGTTTATGTGACTGCTACATAATGAAGAGCATTAAGTCTCGAGAGTGGGTTTATGAAACGAGCCGAAGGCGAGTGTCATAATAATATCACTCGAGAGTTATAATGCCTAATTATTTACAGTTACATACACTAGTTTATCTACACACATATCATAAGCTCTCTTTGATGTGTTCAGCAACCGCATGTTTGACCGGCATTGTGGCTCTGCAGTTGTTTAGTTTGTTCTGTAGTACCAACTTCACAGACAAACTAGGGCCAGCACGCAAGCGGGCGTCGGCGGCATTTGAATGTCATAATTTGACAAACCTTTGTACATTATGGTCATAATGTACAATTTTTCAGATAAGAAATGAGTTTTTACCAAATATTTTTACATTAGGCTGTCTTAATGTGCAGTTTTTAGACGCAGTAAAGAGGAATGAAACGTGTGTAAATAAAATCATTAACGATTTTTAGTTTTGATATAGGGGCTCAAAAGTTCTGTCCTGGAGGCCCCGAACAGGAAAGAGAAGTGTTGGAAGACCTGCGGCACGAGACGGTCCGATGACATCAGGAGTACAGCCGACCCGACATGGACGAGGATGGCCGCAGAGCGTTCGAATTGGCGGTCAATTGGGGAGGCATATGTCCAGCAGTGGACAAGAACATGCTGATGAAGAAGAAGAAGAAGTGTTGTTTTAGGATGATGTAAGGTTGGAGAATAGTCATCACTGCCATAAAATACACTGAAGCGTCCTCAAAGTGGAAAAAGCGAAATCTTAATAAATATAATAATAAAAATTTCCGTTTTTCCTTTAAAAGTGGCAAAAAATCAAAAGCAAACGCGAACGAATTTTTGACGTCGCTGTCCCTGGTTCCCACGACACCAGATGTAACCCTGGCATACGATTATGAACTTCTGGAGCCCTGGACCTGGACCTGGTGATGGACATCGGGAGTTTGAACCTCATGCCATCCCTAGCAGCATTTACCGTTGGCATCCATTGGCCAACGGTTGGAAATCTGTTGGGATATAGTTAGTTGGTTAGCCCACCTAAAACTGACGTTGGCCCAAAAGAAACATATTATATCATTTCACCCAACTAATTACCAACAATGGGCCGATTGCAACTGGTCCTACCGTTGGATAAACATTTTTTATAACGTAGGGCCAGCAATCAATTACCAGCAATGGCCCAGCTGCAAGAAGCGCTACCGTTGGGTAAATACTGTTGGTGTTTCCACATTTATAACAACGTAGGGCCAACAACCCATTCCCAGTAAGGGGCCAGCTGCAACTAGCCCTACTGTTGGATGTATAATGTTGTGGTTTCTACATTTTAAATGATGAAGGGCCAACAATTAATTAGCAGCAATGGACCAGCTGCAATGGCAATAAAATTCAAAACATGACACCCGGCACTGACGACCCGAATGGCCGAGTCGGCAGTGATCCTGCCTACGAAGTCAAGGGACCCGGGTTCGAGTACCGGGGGCCGAATATTTATTTGATAAGAACGGATGTTTGTACCCTAGTCATGGTTGTTTATCTATCTAAGTATAATATTTATCTATATAAGTATGTGTACCGTTGTCTAGTACCCAAGATACAGGGAATCCTAGTTTGGGGCCAGATCAATGTGTGTCAATAGTGTCCAAGGTTATTATTATTATTAAGAGGTTGACATATCAACATATTCACCGTTCAATAGATAGAGGCAGAAGCAAATAATTAAAATTAAAATCCCCTTCTACAAAAAGCGAACCTTATTTTCTTTGGCTTTGTGCGGAGTATTAAAAAATTACGGGTCAAAGCATTTGTCAGGCCTCGTTTGAATACCACGGGAGAGTTGAAGAGGTATTTTAGCAGAAAATGGACATCTCTTAAGTTATTTCAAGAAGGGTTGGATATTTGAATTTGTTAATGGAATTGGTTTTGGGCAAAATGGAATGAAAAAACCCTTATTTATTTATACTTATGATGGGCCCATTTGGCCCCACTGCTGGGCAAAGGCCTCTCTCCCCATAAAAGCCAATAATGAGATGAACATTTTAAAGAAATGGCAGTGAACTAGCCCCTGTTGCGAAAATGGAGTGTATGTAATACATATGTGGATTCTGGCGCTTCATTCATTCAGACAGTCCATCCGTATTTTTTTTTTTTTTATCTTATTTATTTTATAAGCCATACATCTTATGATTAAGTCAGCTTAAAAATAATTAACAAAGTTACAGTGCTTACAGTATTACTTTAACAAAAGAAAATAACATTAAATAAATCTAAAATTGGTTAGTTACATAAGTATTTTGTAGTGTTCCCATCTGAGATTCAAAGAGGTAATACATCTGTCGATTCCGGCGCTTCATTCATTCAGACAGTCCATCCGTCTTTATTTTCAAGAATTGTCTAGGATAATTATTTTTCTGTCTTAAACTTAGAGATTTATAATGTAGTTTTTTTCAATTTATAACATGTATTTTATATACGGTATTAATATACTTCTATTTTACGCAATTGCCTTTAAAAGAATTACTAATTTTATGTAGTCGGCTTACATAAGCAACCAACTTGTCTTTATTTCTATATCACTGTACTTCTGAAAATTAGTTATATTTCTTTTTACATACACAAGATTGTCATAGATATATTGAGACACAAATGTCAGAATATTTATTTCTTTAAACTTTTCCCTCAGTGACACTCTAGGCCCTAATCTATAAATTGCACGAACAGCCCGTTTAACAGCACATATCTTTACCCGGATACGAATAATATTATGCTCGCACCTCGTCCTTCAGGATTAGTAAGGAGAATATTTATGATACACATGTAGTAACACGTATTGTGCACCGCTCTGCACTTTAGTTGAGAATATATTTTGTTACTTTCAGTTTTTTTTTTTTTTTTTTGTGAGGTAGATAGATATTTTGCCTAGCCGGCAGCGCCCATCGATCTCGCGCTTCATACGCGTTTTAGTGCTCCGCCGCTCAAGTCACTTTCCACGATCAACGTTTTAAAAAGTGAAAAAGTGTAAAAATACCGAAACGTAGACGTTCGCGAAGTTACGACGACGAAATCGACAAGTATCGACGAAAACTTAAAAAACTGGAACGAAAAAAGCGCAGGCGGGAAAAATCCCTTACTTCGCGATCCCGATATTTCCGACGAAATGATGATGACCAAGGTATTTAACTTCTCTGTTTGTTTAAATACCTATTTGATCTATATAAGGTGGCTCCGTAAGCATTCCTACGAAGAAATGCTCGAGATAACCATTGGGGTTATTTCACCGCATTTAAAAAACAGTTGGCGTACTTTCCATTGGGGACTGTACCTAACTAAATCTCTGAAGATAACTGTTGTTATCAAGTGCTCATAAAGGTCATTATTACCGATTCTTGTAAAATAGTAATAAAATCTTGTAAAAACCTTTAAATTACTCACATCTCACTCATGTTCTATGGTACTATGCTATGAGCTATCATTACGGTGTGTAACCAGAGCAGCCGCTGGGGCTGTCTCGACACAGTACCGTTAGCATACAAGTCTTACTTCTGAGAATCTGCAAATAGAATATCCTTTATTAGAACAATACATACAAAAATAGGCATCTACTTACTTCAAGTACTTAGGTTTTCTCGGTACCTTTCAGTCACACCACCAAACAACGCGTCCGACGCTGAACCAATGTACGTCTCCGACGATGACTACTCGGAGGGCTCTGAAAACCAAGTAGACAAGCCCCCAAACGAGCTACCCTCTTGTCCAAACCCCCCGACTGCCGAACCGCAACCGGGACCAAGCTCAGCACCTGACGAGCCGCAACCGGGTCCAGGCACGGTGCCCGATGTATTACAGGCCGGCCTAAGCGCAGCGCCGCGCGGCCCGTATCAGGGACCAAGCGCGTCTATCAATGAACTACAGCAGGGGGATAGCCCCCTTATTGAATTAGACCCTGAGATTATGGAAATTCTCGGTGATGACCCATTTTCTACAGTTCAGTATGGACCTGAAATACGAAAAGAATTAGCCACCCGTTTTCAACACGTTGCTACAGAGGGCCTGGAAAAGGATGCTAGGAAGGACCTTATTGCAAAATACCTCATACCGGCCAATTGTACCTACATTGACGCGCCGAAGGTCAATGCTCAAATAAAATTCTTTACCGATGCCAACGCTAAGCGCGATAAGGGCATTGAGACAAAACAAAAGCAGATGGCCAGTGCCATCTTATGCTTAAGTGAAGTTATCAACAACCAGCTGAGTTCAAAAAATAAAAATAACGAGGTTTTGCAAAAGCTGATGGACGCATGTCGCTTATTGTGCGACATTCAACATAGCGATTCGGTAACGAGAAGAAATTTCATTATGTTCTCTGTCAAAAAAGATATGAGTGAACATCTTTCGAAAACAAAAATCGACTCACACCTGTTCGGGCAGGGGCTGTGCGATACATTGAAGTCCGCAAAAGAACTGAACAAGTCAGCATCCGAATTAAAACCCGACACTTACAGCAGTAAGGGCTCGTCCAAGCGCAGGCCGCCGGGGCCGCCCCCGCCCCCGAGGAGCCGCGAGCCTGCCGCGCACCGCGCACCGCATCTCCCGCCGCCGCCCGGCTACTGGTCGAGACCGTCGCCGCATCAGCTGCCGCCGCCGCCGCCACACAGGCGCCGCTACTACTAGACACTACGAGTACAGTTAAGTACGGAGGGAGATTAGCACAATTTCGTGAACAATGGTCATTAATAACAAATGACCGCACTATTCTCGAATGGATTAATGGTTACGAAATTAAGTTGTCAAGTCCTGTTATCCAACGTTTGGTTCCCCCTCCACCTGTTCATACAAATCTAGAAAAACAACTTTATAATGAGTGTGTGGACCATTTGTTAAAAATAGTCGCGATATCAGAGTGCGATTCGTGCGAAGGGCAATTCATATCCACGGCTTTTTTCACACCAACGCCGAATGGTAAGATGAGATTTATCCTCAATCTCAAAAAACTCAATAAAATAACAACAAGTCATTTTAAGTTGGAAGATTTGCGCACAGCTGTAAAACTGGTCACAAAAGACTGCCAAATGGTTACAGTTGACCTTAAAGATGCATATTTCTTAGTAAGCATACATAGGCGATCCCGCAAATACCTAAGATTTGTTTTTGATGGTCGTTTGTTCGAATTCAACGTATTACCATTCGGTGTTAATACGGCGCCGTTCATATTTACAAAAATAACTAAACCAATAGTGAAACTACTGCGCAGCGCGGGCCTGATCTCGACCTTGTACCTCGACGACTGGTTATTGTTTGGAAATACCTACCTGGATTGTATGACCAATGTCTATGTTAGAAAAAGCTTGCTAACTTCCCTAGGCTTCCTAATAATCGAGGAAAAAAGTACATGTAACCCATCAACCACACGCAAATTTCTGGGAGTTATTATCGATTCACACAATTTACAGCTCAGCCTTCCTAACAAAAAGAAGCTACGAATAAAATCTGAATTAGAACAATTCGTTAAATTAAAAAGATGTAAATTGAGGAAATTTGCGCGCATTGTTGGGTTACTAGTCTCATGTTGCCCAGCCGTAGCTTACGGCTGGCTTTACACTAAAGAAATGGAACGACACAAAAACTTAAACCTAAGGGATGACGAGGACTATAATAAATATATAAGTATTCCTGACTCCCTTCAATCCGACCTGCAGTGGTGGCTAAGGGCTGTTGATGAATCGGTGCATCGGATTACCAACGACGTGTACCAGAAAGAGATATTCTCTGACGCCTCAACAACGGGGTGGGGAGCAATGTGCGAGGGCCAAAGGGCAAGCGGACAGTGGTCGGCCGCAGAACAAGCTCGTCATATTAATTACCTCGAACTGTTAGCCACATTTCTTGCTTTAAAGACGTTCGCTCGCGACCTATACGATTGCCAAGTACTTATGCGCATAGACAATACAACCGCAATTTCCTATATAAATCGTATGGGGGGCGTACAATACCCACATCTCACACATATTACTAAGCAGATCTGGCAATGGTGTCAGCAAAGAAAATTGTACATATTTGCATCATACATAAAATCAAGTGGAAACACTATTGCTGATGCCGAATCGAGGAAAAATCACCCAGATATTGAGTGGGAGTTAGCCGACTGGGCCTTTGATTCTATGACGAGTTCGTTCGGTGTGCCGGACATTGACTTATTTGCAAGTCGTGTAAATCACAAATGCCCGAGTTATGTCGCTTGGCACCGGGACCCGGACGCCTTCGCTGTCGATGCGTTTACCTTCTCATGGACATCGTTTTATTTCTACGCATTCCCTCCTTTCTCGATGATACTTAAAACTCTTAGAAAAATAATTGCAGATAAAGCAGAAGGCATTATGGTCGTACCCCAGTGGCCCACCCAGCCGTGGTACCATATTTTCAACAACCTCCTCAAATCTCAACCTGTTACATTCGAACCATACAGTAACTGCCTGATTTCTCATTCCAGCTCCCGCCAGGTGCACAAATCGATTACCCTGGTTGCAGCATTGTTGTCCGCCAGGCGTTGACAAATAGGGGCCTCTCTAACTCGGCCTTAGATATAATGGTAGCTTCGTTAGCGCCAAACACAATAAAACAATATGATGTATGCCTCAAAAAGTGGTGGACTTTCTGCAACCAGCGCTCACTCAACTATTTCAGTGTGCCTGTACATGTGGTTGTAGATTTCCTCACCCAACAATACGAGAACGGTAGTCAATATGGGACCCTTAATTCATGTCGTTCAGCCTTATCCTTAATATTAGGACCAATAATATCTAATAATGACATTTTACAACGATTCTTTAAAGGGGTTTACCGACTTCGGCCACCATTACCTAGATACGACATTACATGGGACACAAATATAGTGTTAGATCATCTCAGTGGTTCCTACCCAAATGAAGACCTTTGCTTGGAGCAATTGTCAAAGAAGACAATCACCCTTTTAGCATTGGCAACAGCACACAGAGTGCAAACGTTGTCTAAAATTAAAACTAAATATAGAAAAACGAAGCGACCAAATAATTATCAAGATCCCAGACATTATAAAGACGTCTAGGCCTGGTAGTAAGCAGCCTATCCTAGTCATACCCCATTTCAAAGAAAAGCCAACTATATGTCCAGCAGTACTCGCCTATATCGACCAAACTAGTTCCCTTAGAAAGTGTGAAACCCTCTTTATAGGTTTAAAGAAACCACACTTAGCCGTTGGCCCTCAGAGCTTAAGTCGCTGGATCAAGCGCACGCTCGGAGACAGCGGGCTGGACACTGCGGTGTTCTCCGCGCACTCGACGCGGCACGCCGCTACGTCTAGAGCTAGCTCTCTCGGTGTCAGTATTGAGACCATTCGTAACACCGCAGGATGGAGTGACAACTCCAATACTTTTGCCAAATTTTTACAATGGGGTCATATCAACCACCGAAAATGTTTCGCTAGCGACATCTGTTTTTGATTAAGTCGTACGCTGAAACTCATAGTTCCTATTGTTGTTATACATATACGAAAATACATGTAATTATATTGCAAACAATTGTAATCCCTTAATGTTAAAAGGATTTCTTTGCGTTAACTAAATAAAAACTGATTATACTAAGTAAGAAAAACTGTGGTTTAAAATTTTTGATTTCTAAATAATAATACTTACTGGATATAAAATATGTTCATCATTTATAAAAATATGCTCATTGATAAAAAATCCTGAGTGCTCTCAAAATCTACATGTGTATCATAAATATTCTCCTTACTAATCCTGAAGGACGAGGTGCGAGCATAATTTATGATTAAACGAACTTACCTTAAGTGAAGTTCTATCAAAATTATGCGAAGCACCTCGTCCGAAGAGATTAGTAACTCCCTCCCAACCCAAGCTATTCGCACCCTTATTAATGAGCCAGGATTTTATCATCAAATGAGTTAATTGGACTCTAAACTAAATGAAGCGCGAGATCGATGGGCGCTGCCGGCTAGGCAAAATATCTATCTACCTCACAAAAAAAAAAAAAAAAAACTGAAAGTAACAAAATATATTCTCAACTAAAGTGCAGAGCGGTGCACAATACGTGTTACTACATGTGTATCATAAATATTCTCCTTACTAATCTCTTCGGACGAGGTGCTTCGCATAATTTTGATAGAACTTCACTTAAGGTAAGTTCGTTTAATCATAAATTAAGCCATACTCCACCAAACTGGCTCAGTGTGGGTTGATGGACCACTATCACGTAGCGATAGTAGCCGGGAGCTACAGCTTAACATGTCATCCGAAACACTATCCGTGTTACTACAAAAGATATTAAACAGCGTTTAACCTCAAAACAAACGTCAAATCCCATACATTTTTGTTTTTAAACAATTGTTGAACGGTAGTTTATTATTTTGTGGTAAGGCCCTATACGTCCGATAATGTACTTAAGATAAATTAATTGGTACATACATAGTCAGGTTTCGAACCTGCACCTCCTGTATAAAAAGCAAGCGTAAAACCCATTAGACCACGGAGTTCTAAAGGGTATTTTTTATATTTTTTTTGTGAAAATAATCCACCTATCATTTGAAAACAACGGCATCCTAAGAATGCTTGCTCGCTTACTGCCTAGTATGCGCGGGCGGCGATCGGTGCCCTGCCCCCTCCCCCCCGGGCTCACCCCCGCAACCGTCTGATCGCGGGCGGAAACTACGGCAACGACACTACTACTACACTACTACACAGGGCGGGTTGATGGAGGGCAGTCGGTCTAGCAGCCAACCAGACACTCAGATGTTTTCAAGCTGGCCTCTGAAACAGGTTAACGACTACTGCCACCGAGTTGCGATAGTAGCCGGGACCGACAACAGTCATCCGAAACACGGAAGCGCCCTAAACAAATGCCACATATAAACGGACACCCATCCAGCACCCGTCTCAGCCAGAAATTGCAACCCGCACGATCGTAGTATAAAAATATAATATAAGAGAATATTTTGGAGAAACGGATTAGGAAAGGAACAGGTACTAATAACTCAAAAAAGTGCTTAAGAGCTATGTGTGGTCTTCGTCGCACTGATAGCTGTAACATTTTAAACGGCAAATATAATATATTGATCACCAAAATATTTTTCCTACCCAAAATGGCTAAATGTCCAACAAAAGTTGCAGAAAATATCAGGGCATAATAATGCGGTAGCTTAGGTGAAAGGTAAAGGGGGTGAGCGAAGCGAAGCCTCTGTGCAAATAATTGTATGCCTCTAGGCAGAACACTGCGCTCAAAAAACTTACCTGACATCTGTAAATGTGTCTATCCTGTGTTCACAAATAAATTATCTTTATCTTTATCTTATCTATTTTTCGTGTTAGGTTGAACATGTAAGAACAACAAAAAATACTTAAAACATAAACTTAAGCACACAAAACATAAAAAGAAGTTTGGTGATCATTTATCCAAACACAATTTGGTGGACATTTATCCATTCTGGCAGTCATTTCGAATTTATTGGAAGTAAAATAGGTGCATTTTAGGTAATCGTTTAAACTCAAGCCCTTTTAAACGATTGACATCTTGACATTTCCATCACTATACGTTTTTGAAGTTGTAATGTTTGTGAAAGTCAATCTTGGACTATTTGACAAATTCTCAAGTGAACGATATCATAATAAAATATCGTCCTCAAAACACCTTTTTGGAATTTTTTGGAATGGCGCCAGAGTTACATAATAAACTTTCCGAAAATGTTCGTAAAATGGTGAACATTAACCAATTTAAAAAAGAAGTGAGGAAATTACTTATAGGTAAAACATACCACAGCATCAAGGACTACATAAATGCTAATGAACTGTGATCTTTTCCTTTTATAGCACACGTGACCCAGTCCCATCGATTTATTAATTCCTATCTACTATGTAAAATTTAATGAATGTGTGTGTGTAACCAAATATTGATTCCTATCTATTATGTAAAATTTAATGCAATTTAACCAAATATTTGTATGCCAAGTGGCTGAAAATAGCGAACCTATTCAAAACATCAATCTTAACCTGGTTTTTTCCAACGGATGTAACACCTATTTATCACAAATAAACGATTTGATTCGATTTGATTTGAAAATACCCTGAAATACAGAAACACATTTTGCTCACAGCGAGAACACTATAACCCATGCTAACGTGCCAGAAACAGTAGTTTCATTATTTTGTAACATTCCCTCCACACTGCTTTTATGTACATAGGGTGTAACAAAAAGGTGCAGTCATATTTTAGGGGGTTGTTAGGGGGTCATTCCGAACAACTTTAACTTTAAGAACCCTACCACATTTTCCAAACTTAGCGATAGCTGTAATGTTAACCTAAGAAATAATCACAGACTAGTTGCGCCCCGGTTCAGACTCGCAAAGGTTAGCAATTCTTTCAAGGGTCAGTGCATTCTCTACTACAACAAGATGCCTCTGGAGATCTTGAAATTGCCATTTGAGCAATTTAAGAAGCATTTTAAAGCGACTTTGTCGAAAAAGGGATATTACAATGTTCGAGATTACTTAACCTTACAATCCCCCAAGCCTCATATGACGCTCGCCTCGAGTACCGTCCGTCCCCCAAGCGTCATATGATACTCTCGCTCCCGCGCTTTTTTAAACCGGTATATTTCGGCCAATTTTTGTCATGTTGGTACTGTTAAAGATTTTCCAGACGCTCAATAAGACAAAGTCTATAATCCGATACAATTGTCTATGGTCATTCATAGAAAAAAATATTCCAAACGTGCCTAAAAAAAAACACTTTTTCGAGGACTTTTTTTTGGAAAATTTCAAACGCTGAAATATTGAACAGTTTATATAAGAACACACTAATGTTTTTATTGTTTTGAAAGGGTAATGTTATTTAGATTACGTAGTTATCAAATAACATGTATATGTTGTTGATGTTTTTCTCATGTCTGCTAGATTTGTGTCGAGAAGGACCATTTTCATAGATGTCTGTGATTCTCATGTCGGTACAATAATAAAGGAAGGTCACTGTGATATTAGTTTTGCATTGACTAAGAAAGGGTTTCATTAGCTACTCATATTTAGCACTTTCATAGTTCTAAGAGTTACCATTTCAACATAATCACTTGATACGTCAGTCAAGTGTCGCGCGCCGCGCGGGCTTAAGTGTGCCTGGGGGACGAGCTGTGTCGGCGCCAAGTGGCTGGGGGTGCGAGGGGTTAAATGGCGGGACTGTATGGAGTTAATCCAGCTCAACACAAACCTTGTTGTTAATAATTTTGTAATTATTTATTATTGCTTATTAATCATAATAATTAAATTTTTAATAACTAGTTAAGCACAAGCAATTTTTAAAAGAGATTTCAAAATCTAGGGAGTTTCTACGTCCTACACCTCCCACATTGGTCCAATGTAGAGAAGAGGCAAAAAATGACGTTTGCTAAGTATATGTATATATCTACAGTTATAAAGTATTTTGACTTTGGCTTTGACTTTATGAAACCGATTTGATCTGAGCAACTTTATTTTTCACTACCTCATACTTTTCTTCATGGGTGGTCAGCTGGGGAAGTGGAAACTAAAGTTGTTACTACCGGTTGTCAAATCGATAAGACGCGTTGTCCAGTGCTCCGGCGCTAAATAATCGAAAAATTGGTCAAAAGTGCATACACACAGTGCTGTGCTAGCTAGTTCTTAGTGCCACTCTAAAGTGAATCCAATTATGGATAAAAGTGCGCGGAAAAAGTGAACTTTGCTCGTAAATCAGCAATCGAAAGCAGCTGATTTCTGTTGTGTAAAGCCTCCATTTTGAAATTGGCCAGTGCTACCAACCACTAAACAAAAACCCAACAGACAGTCTGAAATTAGTCGCAGTTAGCGTGAAGTTGGATACGTTCCGTTTTTGCTCAACTCCAGATTGCAAACCATTCACTCATTCATGACAGCAGCTGTCAAAATGAAATCACAACAAGTTTATTGAAACTGGATATGGACATCAACAAAAAAATGGTCCAGCAAGCCCTCCACAAAGGGCTTTATCACACCCGCCCGAGGACACAGTCTCTCAGTGATCTTAACAACACAAACAATAGACCCAGTGGCTCACAAACTCCAGTAAATGACTGGACCGTCGTTACAGGCAAGAGACCTCGCAGCTCGCCGGAAAGCCAAAACAGACAAAACAAACAAGCGAAAGTGGATCAGTATTGGCTAAGTAAACCAGTAACACTGTCTAACAGCTTTTCCGAACTTGGTAACGAGCTGCAAGATGATCAAACCGAAGAACAAGAACACTCCCAACAAACAGTAAAAGTGCCTAGACCACCACCAATTTTCGTCGATAAAGTCGGAAATATCCAACCACTTATTGAACTACTTACGGAACATGCGAAAGAAAACTATGTGATTAGGGTTCTGCATAATGAGCAGGTCAAAATCCAACCAAAATCAGCAGAATACTACAAAATAATTGTCAAACAACTAGAACTTAAAGGGACAGAGTTCTTTACTTATAAACCAAAACAAGAAAGAACCTATAAGGCAGTCTTGAAGAACATCCACCCGTCGACACCCATTGATGATATCAGGACATCATTATGCAACCTTGGCCATACAACCACAAACATTTGGAACATCAAAGCAAGAACCACCAAAAAACCACTACCAATTTTCTTCATAGAACTACAACCAAGCAGCAACAATAAAGAAATATTTAATATAAAATACTTACTTAACTGCCAAGTGAAGATAGAGGAACCAATCCCAAAACGAATGATCCCGCAGTGTGCCAAGTGCCAACAATATGGCCACACTAAATCATATTACAGAAGGCAACCTAAATGCATCAAATGTGCTGGTGACCACATGTCAGCTGAATGTGTCAGAAAA
Source organism: Argyresthia goedartella (assembly GCA_949825045.1). Taxonomy (NCBI): domain Eukaryota; kingdom Metazoa; phylum Arthropoda; class Insecta; order Lepidoptera; family Argyresthiidae; genus Argyresthia; species Argyresthia goedartella. The sequence continues at coordinate 23,927,349 of OX463834.1, forward strand.
GCAAGATCTGAAGAAGTAAAATGTGTCCTGTGCGATGGGAACCACCCCGCAAACTATAAAGGATGTACAATATATAAACAACTCCAAAAATCTAAATTCCCTTCTTTTAGGCCACAAACTCGACCACAAACAATAGAGAAACCAACAATACCTATGCCAAAACCACAGACACGCTCGTACAGTGATGTAGCTGGAAACAAATCGGATCAAATTCATATACAGGGTGTCCCAAAAGTCACCCATCGCTGTGACACCGAAGATTTTGATGTAAATGCAAAAAGTGACCCTGTGCAAAACAAAAACAAACCAGATGAGATGATGGAACTCATGAAAATGATTCAACAAATAATGCAGCAACTATCTGCTGTAACAAACCTACTAATTTCCATGACATCAAAGTTGCCACATTCGATACAATTAAATTAGTCCTATGGAATGCTAATGGCCTGCCAAAACATACATTAGAAGTAAAAGCCTTCTTAGAAGAAAACAAAGTTGACATAATGCTTATAACAGAAACACACTTCACACAAAAGAATCACTTCAACATACCCAACTATAAACTCTACCACACTATGCACCCATCCGGGGCTGCACATGGAGGAAGTGCAATTCTAGTGAAACATAACATACGCCACCATGAAATAGAGTCATACTGCTCAGAAATGTTCCAAGCTACAAAAATTTCAATTGAAGACTGGCAAGGACCCTTAACACTGTGTGCTGTCTATAGTCCACCTAGACACAACCCAAAAACGACTGACTACATTGAACTCCTTAGTCAACTCGGTAGAAGATTTCTTGCAGGAGGTGATTACAATGCGAAGCACACATCATGGGCAGCCAGAACCACTACAACAAAAGGACGACAACTTCTCCAAACTATTGAAACCCTAAAACTGAGAGTAGTATCAACCGGAAAACCGACCTACTGGCCTACAGATATGAATAAAATACCTGACCTACTGGATATTTGTATAATTAGAGGACTGGACACAGAAAACATTGAATGCAAAGATAGCTACGACCTTTCGTCTGATCATTCACCAGTATTTGTTACAATTGGGATGAATGTGGTGCACACACAAAGAACATGCCAATTACATAACCGAGACACTGACTGGGACCTATTTCGTCACCTAGTAGCCTCAAGGACCAGTATTAATTTACCACTCAAAAGTGACTCAGATCTTGAAGAAGCTGCAGAACATTTCAACCAAAACATCCAACAGGCTGCATGGGAATCAACCCCAAAACCCAAACAACAAGTACTAGCTCCATGTCCCCAAAAAATTACAGATCTCCTTGCTGAAAAACGAAAAACTAGAAAGACCTGGCAAACTCATAGATACCCCAGCGACAAAAAGAAACTCAATGCTATCACAGTGAAGCTTAAGAAACTTCTTGAGGAAGTAAGGAACGAGGGTGTTCAAAAATATCTAAGAAACCTCGACGGGAAACCAGGTACCGACTACTCACTGTGGAAGGCCACCAAAAACCTCAATCGTCCAAAACTTCATCAACCCCCTAATCGGAAGCCAGACCTAGCATGGGCGAAAAAGGTTATGGATAAGGCGAACACATTTGCAGACCACCTAGAGAGTGTTTTTGTCCCAAACTCTGATGAGGGATCCACCAGGATTAAAGACGGTCAATTGACAGACCAATACAAAAATTCTCTAAAACTGAAGTAAACATAGCAATAAAGAACCTTGTCAACCACAAATCTCCAGGTTATGACCTAATCACTGCCACTGTACTTAAACATCTGCCGGAAGAAGCCGTAGACCTCCTGACATCATTATTCAATACTATCCTCCAGCGAGCGGCTATCCCGAAACAATGGAAAGTGGCTCAAATAATAATGATTGTCAAACCAGGAAAGTCAGCGACCGACGTAAAATCATATCGACCAATAAGCTTGCTCCCGATCACTTCAAAACTGCTTGAAACTTTATTTATGAAGAGAATAATGCCAGTTATTCAAGAAAAAAACCTTATACCGGAACATCAGTTTGGCTTCAGACAAAAACATAGTACGATAGAACAAGTCCATAGACTTGTAGAAAAGATAAACTCCACCTTTGAAAAAAAGGAGTACTGCTCAGCAGTATTTCTAGACATCTCACAAGCTTTCGATCGCGTCTGGCATGAGGGACTACTCTATAAAATAAGACTGCACCTTCCTATTAATTACTACCTATTCCTCAAGTCGTACCTAAGCGAAAGATTCTTCTTTGTAAAACAGGGAGAAGACTCATCCATGCTATATCCTATACAAGCAGGAGTGCCACAAGGAAGTGTCCTTGGACCGATCCTCTACATCTTGTATACTGCAGATCTCCCAGTCAGCAATGACATTGTCACTGGAACCTTTGCTGACGACACAGCAGTACTAGCTTCAGACCCAAACCACGTTGTTGCATCGGCCAAGCTACAATCGAGCCTAAACTCAATATCAAACTGGCTCAGAGACTGGAGAATAAAAGCCAATGAATCGAAATCTGTCCAAGTCACCTTTACTACTAGAAGAGATACATGCCCTCCAGTTACACTGAACGGAAAAGATATACCGCAAGAAAATGAGATAAGATACCTCGGCATCTACCTGGATAGACGACTCACATGGAGGAAACATATATTTACCAAACGTAAAGCCCTGGGTCTTAAACTTCGAAATCTCTACTGGCTTCTCAACAGAAACTCACAAATGTCCTTAAAAAGCAAGATACTTGTATATAAATGCACCATAAAGCCCATATGGACCTATGGTCTTCAGCTCTGGGGAACGGCAGCCAAATCGAATATTGACATACTCCAACGGTTCCAGTCCAAAACCCTGAGGTTAATTGTAAACGCCCCATGGTATGTCAAAAACGAACATATTCACCGAGACTTGAAAATCCCTACGGTTCAAGAAGAAATGATCACCAATCTTAAAAGATATAAAACCAGACTTGAAAGGCATCCAAACGCACTGGCCTCAAAATTGATGACAGAAACCACAACGTTTGAAAGACTGAAAAGAAGAGCACCACAAGATCTCATTGACAAACTAAATTAATAGGATGGGGCAATGGCTCCAGTCCTGCAGGCCGGTCTAAAATCAATCTCAAAAATATTGCTAAATGTCCTAGATGACAGATCGCAGTAATACAGGAAGACAAAAAAAAAAAAGAAAAAAAAAAAAAAAAAAACTGAGCAACTTTATTTTTCACTACCTTATACTTTTCTTCATGGGTGGTCAGCTGGGGAAGTGGAAACTAAAGTTGCTCAGATCAAAACGGTTCCATAGTGAACGTTTCTCAGAATGATATCCCAAACAACCCGCTGAAATATGACCAAACTTTTCTGTAAAACCCTGTATAATAATAAGGTTGGCCTAAATATGACCGTTACAATCTATTACCACAAATTAGGGTTAAGTACGAACTTTTGCACACTATGGGGGCTCCGTAGCTAGTTAGCTACAGGCAACAGTGTTTAAACAGGTGGTGGATAGTTTTGTATATGTGGGAAAAAACGTGTTTAATTATTATTATTATTGACCGAGCGAGCGAAGGGCTCCATCTCGACAAGATAGGAGGCCGATTTTACTTTCGTCTATCTTTTTTGTCGAGAGCCTTTGTCGCAGTTTCGGCAGCCTGTTTTCTAAAAATCCAAGAAATATTTTCAAAACATACCAAGTTTGGACTCCTCGGAGATAGATTAGTAAAGAGGATCTGTATAGACCATGAGAGTGAGTGAAATAGACTATAACTATTGTTGTGAACATTCAATAGATTGTATTTTAAATCGCAAAATGTAGTTTACAAAGTTATTGGTGCGGCTACTTTACTACTTGATTTTGTTTGAATCTAAAATACTTACCTATAAATTGGTTCACAGTCCCCCCTGTTAGCGAGGTCTGCCGCCCACAGGGCCACTTGCTTATAAATGCACAGGCAGCTTAAAGCTGATGCATGAATATCACTCAGTCCCTGTTTCACTGCACTTGTTTTACAAAGTTGTCAAGTCTATTTTTGAAGCTGTTTGTATTTTCTATTTTCCTGGAGATCAGATCTAGATAGATCGATTTATCCCTCATTAAAAATATCAACGACATGGTTAGAGCAGTTTTCGAGACCTCAAAATATACGAAGCTCGTTATAGCAGGGGATTTCAACTTACGAAGTAACTATATTACGAAATATTGCCCGTTTCATAAACATAAACATAAATATTTACATAAAGGCACATACTACTTATATTATTATTGTGTATGAATAATTTTGTTGTGCAAATAGGTTTTACTCTCACAATCCACTTTCCTTTCCTATCTGGGTTTGCTGGTAGAAATCTCTTTTATAGAGATAAGCGCGCCTCTTGTACATATATCTTTCTTTGTATATCTCTGTATGTTTGTTTTGTGCAATAAAGTATTCATTCATTCATTCATTCATTCATTCATTCATTCATTCATTCATTCATTCATTCATTCATTCATTCATACTTTGCTTCCGAAACGGTGTAGTCTTTTTTTTATAAAAAAAAACTACTGGTATAAGTATAAGTATAATTTTGGCGTTAAATAAGATAATTTACTTATTTTTATTCAATAAAAATTGAATCTGAATCTGAATCTGCTTCTAGCCCCACACTGGATACCCTGTATCGTGGGAACCAGGAACAGCGACGTCACACACATATAAACATCCAAGACCAAGGGTTTTTTTTTCTTTATCCCGGTTGGGGGATTGAACCCGAATATTGTGAGATCTAAGAATTAGCTTTATGTCATCCAGAGCGAGGCTTCACTACAATGATAATATTTAATTTCTATTCCTGTTACTCTTAATAGAGTAATGAATGAATGAATTGAAGGGGCACCATATGGCCACGTTGTGCCGACCCGTATTAAAGGCGTGACGCTTTTTGTTTTACAAGTGGTCTTTGTTTTGCAACGGATCCCTAAACACATTATAGGGCTAAACAGTAAACAATATGGCCGAGTTGCGTGATTGAGAAGCCGTCATAACACAAAATTGTGGTCAAACGAACTAAATGCCGCTATAATTTCACCATTTTGATGAATCTCGTGAGGAAACCGTCGTAATACCCATTGCTAACGCGATAGGTTAGCCCCCCTCACGCAAAATGAAGTATCGGGTAAAAGAGCACTTCCTCTTTCTTTCGTGATAGTTATAGTATGTATATTATTATTATTAGAGGTTAGGTATATTGAGGATGTTCTTTATTATGAAAGTAAGTTGCTAAGCATAAGAAAACTATTCATTCATTCACTAATGTCACGAATTGTCCTAAGTTCGTCATATTAGAGCAACAATAAACGTAATTTTAGGCTTGGTGTACCTATAACCAAAACCATGTTTGCTAGGGTTTGCTTTTGGTATCTACAGCCATACCTTTACAACAAGATAAGTAAACTAATTTAACTAGAAATAAATGAACGAGGCAAAATACATAAAAATCAGTTGAAAAATTGGCTAATAAATGCAGAATACGAATCTGTTGAGAATCTTCTTTTGGCAATTACTTCGAGGTCAAAGTGCGACAAAATTGAATCATTATTTTATTTTATTTTTTATTCTGATGTTTAACTTTATCTAATGCATGCTAGATAAGAATAGGTGTGAAAGTATTGTGCATAACTGAGCACCATCGAGTGCAAAACGATCTTAATCGTATTAGTTTCAGAAACTTTACTTTAGCTTCTTCCTTTTGTCGCCAAAAGGATAATGGAGGATTGTGCATTTTTGTACATAGCAGCTTAAAATTTGATGAACTTGATGAATTTGATGATAACCTTAACAACTTCTACATTATTTGCACATATAGGACAAAAACTAATAAAGATGATAATTTCCTATATAATCTTGAAAACGTCTTAAATCACGTCATAGGAAACAAAAGAGACCAAGGTTTTATATTATGCGGTGATTTCAACATTAACTTATTGGCAAATGGATCAGAAAAGAGAGATTTTTTATGCCTTTTGGGGTCATTTGATGCAAAGCCATACTACGTTCAGGAGCCCACGCGCATCACGGAGCATAGTGCGACTTGTATCGATAATATAATATCAAACCGGTTCCTAAGTGGCATAAAAGTCGTTCAGCCAGGCCTATCGGATCATGGCCTTCAATATGCTACACTGGACCTTAAATCCAAGTCAGACTTCGGGACTTGTTTTAAGCTTGTAAGGGATTTAAAAAAAAACAACTTATGTGAGTTCAATGATTTTTTTAAAGAACGTAAATTGGGAACTGGTATACACCTCTGCTGATACTAATCGATCATTTAATATTTTTCATGATATATTTTTGGGCGCATTTCATAGGTTTTGCCCACTAATTAAGGTCAAAAATGGTAGAACCACCTCAAAACCTAAATGGATAACACCGGGCATACAAAAATCATGTGAGACTAAACGCGAACTGTTTATCCAGCTAAAACACTCAAGAAACAAGTCATTGATCTCGAAACACTACAGTAGGTACTGTGCAATTTTGCACAAAGTAATATTGTGTGCAAAACAAAAAGAAAATGAATCACGTATTTTGAACTCACATAACAAAGTAAAGACAACATGGAGTATAGTTAATGAAGCTGTCATTGAGCGAAAACCTCGAAAAGTAGAAAGTTTTCTGGGGCTCACTAATGGTGTTAAAAAAGTCAAAAATGAGTTAGAAGCTCCCAATTTGTTTAATACCTACTTCTCAAATATACACAATTCTCTTAATGATAAAATAGATTTAAATAATATCAAACTCCCCGGTTATCGGATAAACTCAATGTTTGTGAGCCCATTAACAAAATGCGAACTATCGAGACTTGTTTCAAGTCTGAATAACAAGAAATGCTGTGGGTATGGCGGCTTACCAATGCCTATTATAAAGAGCGTTATTGAGGTTATCGCCGACATTGTTGTTTATCTTATAAATTTGTCAATAACCACAGGATTTTTTCCAGATCGACTGAAGAGAGCCCATATAATTCCATTGCACAAAGGCGAAAGTCGAATGGAAGTTGGTAACTATCGCCCTATTGCACTGTTACCTACTTTATCGAAGATTTTCGAAAGGTTATATGCAAATCGTTTGGCAATTTTTTTGATAAAGTATAAAATCATATCTGAAACTCAATTTGGCTTACAACAGGGTAAATAAACGGTAGATGCAATATTCACGATGATGGACTTTGGCAGATTCCATAAACAAAAAGTTTAATGTAGTAACAGTGTTTCTAGATCTGTCAAATGCTTTTGACCGCGTTGATCATAAGGTCTTAGCCTGCATATTCAACCGATATGGTGTCAGAGGAAACAGCTTAAATTGGCTAAAATCGTACCTCACAAATCGCACACAAAGTGTAGTAATGCCCTCTGTTGATGCTAGAACAAAAATTACTGCAAAAACTGAATCTTCATTAGCGCAAACTACACGTGGTGTACCTCAGGGTAGTGTTTTGGGTCCTTTGCTCTTTATTTTTTGTATAAATCACTTGCCTGAACTGCTGCTGCTGCTTTGCTGATGATATATCAGTGTTATTTTTATTTTGAAAGGAAGGATGCTACTTTACCCGATGAGATAACGAGATCTATAAGGACTGTCGTAGAATGGTTGTTATCAGTAGGGCTAAAAACCAACGAAAAAAAAACAAAATTATTATATTGTCGCAATTACAATACACCTAGAATTGATCTAGATATTAAAATAGATAATACAGAGATTGAATCAGTAGAGGACGCTAAATTCTTGGGTATATGAGCAGATGAATTCATGTATTGGAAGAGACACATTGAAATACTAGAGGGAAAACTAAGTAGCTTCACATATGCTCTGACATGTCTAAAAAAAGTTACCACCACTGATGCGTCCCTGCAGGCATACTATGCTTTCTTTCATTCTAGGCTTCTTTATGGATTAGCATTGTGGGGAGGTAGTGTGGAGATAAATAAAATCTTCGTTCTGCAAAAAAGGTGCGTGCGTATTCTTAGCGGAATTAAAGATAACAGAAGAACATGTCGCGATCTATTTTTGAAATAAAAAAAAAAAAGACAGTTACAGCTATGTATATTTAACATGCAAAATTATAATTGAATTTTATTGAGTGTTGACTTACTTCAATTGAATGAAATTTAAATTTATTTAATGTGTATTTTTCTTAATTTAATGAAATTGTAATTTATTTGAAGAATTATCTTTTTTTAATGTGTCCTTACACTACAAATGAATTTTATGAGAAATGTGATAATCATGCAAAATTAGGCGTTTGTGTTGCCGGACCGAACGGACGTGTCTATAGACCTCCAACATCTTGCAAACGCATTTAAACAAACAATAGTTTACAACCCGGCGTGCGCCTTTGTTCTGTCTCTGGTTTCTCGCGTTTCGGAGATTTTGTATCAGCGAGATGATATGAGAGTGTCTAATATAGCTACAAGTGTGAAAGTAGAGTGCATAAAGTTTGAATTAGATAGGTTCTGAGCTGCGCCCTACCAGATAATAGGCTACGCCACGCTGCTGTGACAATACGTGTACAATATTGTGTACGTCAATAGGTGCACATAGCTGAGACAACTCAACGAGTATTGCCTGGTGAGCCCGTTCCTATTCAGTGTCCTAACGCATGCAACCAATATTTATCTCCACAGACGAATCTACTAGAAGAGACCCCGAGTTTACGTCTCACGCAATACATAACAGTACTCCCTAACGACACGCCGTTATCCTGGAGTTTTAACCGACCCTATCCAGCACATTAGGTGTGTCATGACACTGGGATATCTCCTCAGCAGTAACCTAACCTTATCAATGAATTGCTTTCTCCGGACACACAAACGATTACATAGGACGTAGAATCTTCATTATTTAAGGTATTTCTTAAGTGAATCTAACCCATAAAATTAAGCTCTCTCAACAGCAACAACCTGGGAAACAGACTTATTTCATTTCATCACAGACATTCGTGGTGCTTGATACATCATCATAAATACTAAGTCAATAGAAACTAGAGTTGCGCAACGAGTCGTGGTGTCATCCCACGCCAAGAGGCAGGCCCTTTCATGCACTTCCTGCAGGCACGTGAATAAGGACACTAAAACCCAAACAATACCGGACAGAAAAAGTTAAACAAAAGAGATAAATAACGCCAAAAAAAAACATTCCTCAAACTAACACAGCTGCAAAACGGCGAAGCAAATATGTCTTTTTTTTGTGCAACAAGCCCCTTCTCTGGACAACGAGCTAAGAAAAAACGAATTCCAACGAGCAATAAACAATAGGGCCTTGCACAGGGACTGAACCTCGACCCGTGTCACGGACCTCACTACTACGCACTAAGGAAGTGAACTGAAGTAGGTGATATCCGTGCAGAGAGTATCACTAGCTGAGCAACAACCTGGTGAGATTGCTCCGATTAAGATAGCCCTGTATCAGATCAAACAGCAAAACTAACTTTATATCTGGCAGGTAACATCCTTCGTAATGCTGGTTACCATTTCATAAACAGATACCGCTCTCGCCCCAAATTACTACGCCAACTCTAAACTATTCCATAGGCATAGTCCCGTACAAATAGGTAGGTGATAGGTATATGAAAATACAAAACTAGGCAGGAACCTACCCATGCACAATAAAACAAAACTAAACTATTTGCCACCATCCGGTCCAACCAGCCCATCTTGACCTGTTACAAAATAAAATAAACAATAATGCAAGCCTACTGCATATTCTGAGAAATAGCGAGTAAAAGCCAACACTTGCACATCATAAAAGGATCATTTTACCATCTTGCAGAAAACAGGCAATTAACGAAAGGCAGCTGACGAACAATAACAAAATAAAATCAAAGACTCTTTGTCCTAAGCGGGTCTCTCTCACGCCTATTTTAAAGCTTCCAGGCCCAGCCTCCAATTCTCTTAGAAAATACCGAGAATAAGTGCGCAAAGATACGCACAAACTTTGACAGCCACAACCCGTACCATAAACAATAGGTACGTAGGTAGTTCAAATTAATCAAGTTCTTTCTTTCAACAACATTCCAAAAAGATGAAAGCCTTATCAATGCCGAGAGATGGTAACTGCCTATTCCACGCAATTGCTGACCAAATTAATCACCTATATCAATTAACACTCGACCACACCCACATTCGTAAGGACCTAGTTAAATATGTAGAAGAAAACTGCGATGAACAGAACATAAAGTTTGCAATCGCCGAGCCTGAAGAAACCCTCAATGACTACATTAAAAATCTGCGCAATTACGGCACTTGGGCTGGAGAGGAGATTATAATAGCAGCCGCCGAATACTTTCTAATTAACGTAACAATCCACCAGCAAAATACACCATCGCTCACATACAGGCCCAAGAATCCCGCGGATGCAGTGGGATCTATCAACCTCAACTTCACAGGAAACCACTACGACAGCGTATACTTGCTTGAATCACAAAATTTACCCACGAATCTAGCAACCGACAGCCAAACTGATAACAACATACCTTCCCCGATACTTAAGGCAACACCCATGACCTCCTCAGGGTCAACCACAACATCAATAGATGACATCCCTGACAACACCGGATATACGATGACACGACACAGCCCCATATATAAACCAAAAGTCACATGCGAGCGTATGCGCATTGCTACTTGGAACGTTAGAGGATGCGCCGAAATACCTAAGAGACTCAACATTGATGTTGAATTGACAAACAGAAACATACATATAGCCTGTATACAGGAAACAAACATGGCATCGGGGACATACGTGTCAAAACACTATCTCTGGTATCTATCAGGCACAACCAGCATCGCACACTGTGCCTTAGCTATACTAATTAGAAAGGACCTGAACTTAACGGTCCACAATATAAATCGCGACCTGGAAACCATGGCAGCAACAATAACATCGGCCACTAATACACTATATGTAATAAACGCACATATCCCCAGCTCTTCCACGAGAGCAACCGCAGCGTTTTCGCAACTTATAAAGATTATTCAAAAGAAACCAAACAAAGCCAAAATATTAATGCTAGGTGACTTTAACGCGCATATCGGACTAGGCGATACAAAGGAATACAGGAAAAAGGGAATTATAGGAACAAATCTCCTACACAAATCATCAAATATCATCGGAGAAATGCTAATGGATATCTGTTCCCGCGAAAACTTAAAAATAGAAACCACCTGGGCTCGCAAGTCATGTCGGGCCACATGGTCTAACGGGAAAACAAAATCACAACTAGACCATATAATTATCTCGAATAATGCGCCACACACATTTAACTCCATCAGAGGACAATGGAGCTACCTGCATATTTCCGACCACAAGATAATCTGGGGTGAAATAGACCCACTAAACCTGCTTCCAAGAACTGGCGACACGCAAATGGAATCAACAAAGAGTACAACCCAAACTAACTACAAAGCGATAACAGCTTTAAAGTTCAACTATAAACAGTGTTCGTACACCGCCCTAGCACGAGATGAAATGAATGACACAAAAGTAAAATACCATAACGGGATTATGGAAGAACTTACGGCGAACAACTACAAATTTAAAGAAAATGACGACGAATATACGCCCGACATTCCGTGGGAATCTATTACAGGGGTTATGAAGTCAGTAGCCCAAAAAACACTTTCCGTAAAACCCGCTAGATCGCGGGAACACCGAATTGCTCTGGCAAATTTACAAAAGGCCAAATTCTTTAAAAGACTTCGACCAACCGACCAAACAATCAATAAACAACTCAAAGAATGCCGACGACGTCTTGAGGAAATCATTGATAATGAAGAAAAACGAGAATGCAGAGCATTTTTTGAAGGCCTAGGAAAAAAACACCCAAGCAAACGCATGCAAATCGTGTACCACTATTACAGACGACACCAGCTTCAATCGAGACGGTGGAAAAAACAACGATTTATCCCAATGTCACGCTGGGAACAGGAATTAAGGAAATCAGAAGGCCCTAAAACTATGATTATCCCTAACGAAACTTCATTAAACCCTGACTATCTAGAAAATGGTCCAACAATAGCCGACATAAAAACGATAATCAGCCGCATGCGTAACGGAACAGCGCCGGGTACAGATCAGGTAGTCCCGGAACTGTACAAAGGAATACCGCCACAACTGTTAAAGGTTATTACCAAAACAATGCACAGAGCATGGACAGAAAATATAATACCGGAGTCCTGGAATGAAACGGTCCAAGTACCTATCCCCAAAATCAGAAACCCGCAAGACACCAATGACTATCGCCGTATAACAATGTGTAATACAGGATATCGCATATACGCGACATACCTGCTCATCAAACTAGACGAGATAACAAAAGAACTCGGGAACTACCAAGCAGCATTTCTCCGCAATAGATCCACCGATGACCACATCTTCACACTACGCAGAGTATTAGTTCGCGACGCGCCGCCGAGCGCGAAGCATGCTTGTACAGCACAATGGTGCTCCGCACGCCACCATCGCGAAAAGAATCTACAACATTAAGTGACGAACAAGTGTGCTCTAAATGTAAGGAGCAGACGAAGATAATAATAAATGAACTATGTGCGTTTATAGTGAACAAGTCGGATACTTTGCCTGAGAATGCAATTGTGTAGATTTGCTCATCGGCCTATAACTTGGATGAAATAGAAGATGGACGGCGCGTCCTGTTTTCCCATCTCGCCCCTCATAAGAAGATTCTTCGTAAAAAAGAGGGTTCGGAGCAGAAGAGTATTCTGGAGATGATAAAGCTTGTTAAAGAATTTGAGCCCAATTTGCCAATATTCGTCGCGAAAAACTTGAACAAACTACCCCCAGTATCTTTTGACCATATTGATGTTACGACTTTTTTGAAGGACATGACTCTTCTTAGGAAGGAAATTGCGGACGTCAAAGTGAAACAGCTGGATGATAATCTACATCAACCATCTCCTGGCATAGAGGCCTTGAAATGTGAGATTGAAGGGATGAAGATAATCCTCCAGGAGCTGCAAAGCAGGAAATGCTTTGTGGAACCGCCACTACTGCCTCATATTGATAAGGATACGAGTAGGCAGCATAATGATGGGTTTGCCCAGCCGGTTACGTCATCATTGCCCTCTGAGGTCCAAGAACCTGGCGCGCAATGTCCTGCCACGACGGGTTCAGTCACAGTAAGTCCTGTTGCTGTAGTTCCTGTCACTGTATGTCCTGCCGATGCAAATCCAGATACGGGGGGGAATTCGGAGCTGAAGCATGACAGGAAGAACCAGAACAAGGAGGAGGCTGTCGCACAAGATCCTGGCACGCAATGTCCTGCCGCGACGGGTTCAGTCACAACTAAGAACAAGAATAAAAAACGTAGTAAAGTGAGTACTACACCAAGACAACCAACCTCCCCCAGGACTACGATGAACATGACGTATGTGAGTCTGCCGACTACAGTTAAGCCAGTAAGCTTTGCCGACAAGGTGAAAACTGCTTACCATGAGCGACCCGCTCAGCAGCAGCATAGTGGTGATGAGCAGTGGACATTGGTTCGTGGTAAGAATAGAAAGAGAATCACCAACAGGAGAGGCACGGGAGAACCTCTTCCTCAGTTCAACTTTCGAGCCGCAGAGAGAATGATGTCATTGTACTTGTCAAGGGTGTGTCCTGAGTCTAAGACATCTGATATTTCTGGCTTTATTAAATATAAAACTGGATTAGATGTAAAAGCAACCAAGTTGAATGCCTATGACAACGAAGACAATGAATTCAATGCCTTTAAAGTGAGGGTGCCGGTTGCGAATGTTGATACATTCCTTAATCGGCAAGGAGACCGCTTTTGGCCCAAGGACATAGTTTTTAGAAGGTTTCTGGAAACCACACGTAAGCCGCAGAACAGCAAGGTGTCGGAAAGACTTGATGCCTAACAATTGATAACATAAAACACATTTTTTTATGGATAGTACAACCAATAAAATTAATAAGAACTTGACATTGGTGTCATTTAATTGTCAGTACCTGAAAAGTTCGATTGAACATGTCCGAAACCTGTGTAAAACACATCATGTTATAGCCTTACAGGAAACATGGTTAATGCCACATGATCTGGACTACCTCAACACCGTGGACCGAAATTTTGGCAGTCATGGTGTCTCAGCGGTGGATACCTCGAGGGGAATTGTTAAGGGAAGACCGTATGGCGGTGTGGCGCTCCTGTGGGACAGGAACATGTTCCCGATCGCCGAGATCATCCCGTGCCATAGCGAGCGTATGGTGGCGGTACGCCTACAGTGTGGGGAGAGCAGTCTTCTCGTTTTCAGTGTCTATATGCCGACAAATAGCGATGAAAATTTACCTGAATTTACGCAGTGTTTAGCTAACTTAAGCGCAGTGATTGAGTGCTCAGAAACTGAGAGTATTTATGTGTTAGGGGACTTTAATGCACACCCACACACGTTATTTGGTGTAGAACTAATGAACTATTGTGACGAGCAAGTTATGAGCTGTGCGGACTATGACTCACTCGGTATGGAATCTGATACATATACTTATGTAAGTGCGGCGCACGGCACTAGGCGCTGGCTCGACCACTGCCTAGTATCAGAAGCGGCCCGAACTTCAATTAGCGGAGCACAGGTACTTTATGATGTGTATTCGTCGGACCATTTGCCACTAGTCATTCAGTGTAGGTTAGATATTAATTTTAAGCCTGTAAATATTGTATTGGATTCGCATTCTGACATTAAACATATATGGGGTAATCGCAGTAAAGAACAAATTAATAAATATGCCGAAATATGTACTGATCTCTTTGAAACCATTAAATTAAGTAACTATTATAATGTTGACTGTATGCATAACTATTCTAATAACGATATTAATTAATGTAAATGTAACAATAGTGAACATATTAAATTAATAGACAATCTTTATAATGACATTGTAAATACCCTGCAAACAGCAGCTGTACGTAGTTTTTATGTTAAAAACCCTAAAATTAAAAAACTTATTGGTTGGAATTTTCATGTTAAGAAATATCATTCTATTGCTCGACTAAAATTTCAGGAATGGGTTGTATGTGGTAGGCCGTGCTCGGGGCATTGCTATGAGGAAATGTCTGTCTCGCGCCGGGATTTTAAGGCTGCCTTAAAATATATACAGAAAAATCAGGAAAGAATTAAATTGGATGTTTTGGCTAGACATAAATCGGGTGGGAATTTTGTTCAGTTCTGGAAGGAGACGAAAAAGTTCAATCATAAAACATGCTTACCCGTGACTGTAGGGGGGGAGCAGGATCCTAGTAATATTGCAAATCTTTTTCAAAAACATTTTAACCCGGTAAGTACTTTACCGTTAGCTGCTAGTAGGGATAACTCGAGTAGATGTCGTCGTGTGCCGGGGAAATTCCGAGTGACTACTGATGACGTAATCAAGGTTCTCAGGAAAGCGAAACGGGGTAAGTCCCCGGGACATGATGGCCTCAGCATTGAACATCTTTTGTACTCGGGTAGGTACATCTGTGAGGTACTGGCGCAGTTTTTCAATCTCTGTGCGCAGCATTCATACCTACCTGCTAACTTAATTCGCACACTAGTAGTTCCTATTGTCAAAAATAAGACTGGTGATGCCTCGAGCGCGGCAAACTACAGGCCTATTTCGCTGGCTACGATTGTGGCCAAGGTACTTGAAAGACTGATACAACTAAATACTTCACAGTTTCTAAAAATAGATGATGCTCAATTTGGCTTTAGGGCTGATGTTTCCACGGATATGGCTATATTTTCTTTAAAACAAACAGTTAATTATTACTTGAGCAATAAAACAACGGTATACGGTTGTTTTTTAGATTTAAGTCGAGCTTTTGATACTCTTAATCATGATCTGCTGTGGAACAAATTAGACAGGAGCGGGGTGCCATCTGGCACTGTTGATCTTCTAAGTTACTGGTACAGTAGTCAGACCAACAGTGTCAGGTGGGGTAACGTCCTGTCTGATAGTTATAGGTTGACCTGCGGCGTGCGGCAGGGTGGCCTGACCTCCCCCGACCTGTTCAATCTTTATATGAATGACTTGATCGTGGAGCTGAGCGGCACGCCCGTGGGGCTCAGGCTTGGTGACAGGTATGTCAACAACCTGAGTTACGCGGACGATATGTGTCTGCTCAGCCCCACGATCAAAGGCCTGAGGAAGTTATTGTCTATATGTGAAAAATACGCACTAGAACACGATCTAATATATAATGTTAAGAAGACTGAGATGATAGTGTTCAGGTCGGGGAAAGGACCGGACCACATTCCCAGTCTCATGCTTAAGGGTCAACCTGTAAATATAGTCGAGAACTTCAAGTACCTTGGCCACATTCTCTCGTCTTCTATGAAGGACGACGCTGATATTGAGAGGCAGCGTAGGGCTTTATCAATAACTGGTAATATGATAGCAAGAAGGTTCTTTAAGGCCTCTTCAGATGTAAAAATATTATTATTTAAAACTTTTTGTCAATCATTTTACACGTGTCAACTCTGGGCTAAGTACACTCGAAAATCTCACGATGCACTTCGAGTCACATATAACAACACTTTTAGGCACCTGATGGGCTTGCGCCGAGGCTGCAGCGCATCGGGGATGCTCGCCGAGACGCGTGTCAACTCTTTTAGTGCCATCGTGAGGTTCAGAATAGCCGCCTTCATGAACAGAGTTGACATGTGTAGAAATACTATCATCAAAGAGCTGTCTGATAGACTTATAACTACTGGCATGTTTAAGCATTGGCTTGCAACAGCAGCGTAGTAAATATGACAAGAGCACATAACTACATACATTTTGTAACACTGTATAATTGCTTACTATATTTTTTTAAGTTCTTTTGACAACTATGGATAACATTTTTCGTAAATGAGTCTGAAAATAAAGTTTTATTATTATTATTATTATTATTATTATTATTAGACGAAGAATGGCGCGCGGGTAACAGAACATATGTACTGGCACTAGATATCGCCAAAGCATTTGATACTATAGACCTAAACGTGCTCAAGGATATTCTCCTTTCAAGGACCAATAAGATTTTAATCAATAGGATAATAAAAGCCTGCATATATGAACGGACCTGCATCAAATGGTTCGGACAGCAAAGTAACTTGATCAACAAAGGAAAAGGAGTAAAACAAGGCTGTCCACTGTCACCAAGACTATTTACAATATTAATGGATGATGTCCTCAAAACACTGGAAGAAGAAATTCCCAACATAAAACTGGACCAAGATGAAGAAATAGTCTTACCACTTATTCTCTCCTTCGCGGATGACCTCATCATCGTTTGTCAAGATTTACAACACCTTGACCAAATCGTCACGCACTTGAAAGCACTATTAAAAACAGTAGGGCTCGATACTAACGAAACAAAGACAAAAATTCTTATAAGAGACCCCATAAACACCCAGCGCCCACAAGTGATCGTATTGGACGGAGTTCCAATACGAACCGTAGACGAAATAAAATATCTCGGCACATATATAAAGGCAGGACATAGTAGGAGAGACACAATAAAGAAGAGATGCCGGCAAGCCATAGGCAATTCCAAGGCCCTAATGCATTTTATAAAGAAATCCAACATGGACTGGAAAATAGTACGCCTGATTTACAAAATGGTTATAGCACCGTGTATAACATACGGACTTAAAGCGGCAGCCCTCACCAAAGCAAACCCTTCTAGACTAAGAAAATATGAACGCCTGATCCTCAGAGACATGTTCGAGAACGCCAGAAGCTATCCAAGACACCACAAAATTCATGACTTACTACAGGGCAAAACAATAACCAAACAAATAAAAAAACCATCGGATGTGTTACTATACACATATTCTACGACGCCCACAAAAACACCTACTCCACGCTGCATTGAAATACGAAGCAAAGAAGAAGAAAGTTGGCCGACCCATTTACACCTGGAAAGATTCCCTTAAGCATGACATCAAATACTACGGTAAAGAACACAGTTACTGGACAGAATCAGCACACAACAGGGACGAAGTCAGAAAGGCATCGAGCCAAATATACCATATTCCAGAAACAGACAGCGAAAGCGAAACGGAGACCTTACCGGATAACCCAAACGAACACGACAGGACAGGAAACTCAACCTATAATAATACCTGAAAATAGAAGTAAAACATGAAGTTGAAGAAAACAACAGCTGCTCTCCAAATCCTATATCCTCCCCATTCCACATATCCTATATTGGCTTCAGGCTGAAGAGTCGGTCGATTGAATTCACGCTCCTTCCTCTCCTATCGAGCAGGTCATTCCGCCCCCCCTCAAAACTCGTGCTCTCTGGTATGCCGGCCGAAAGACCGGAACAGGTTTAGAACCCTGGCTGGAGAAGCACCATTCATTCATTCATTCATTCAAATGTGATAATCATGCAAAATTATAATTGAACTTTTATTGTGTGTTGACTAACTTAAATTGAATGAAATTTTAATTTATTTATTGTGTATTTTTCTTAATTTAATGAAACTGTAATTTATTTTGATCCTATGTATTGATGATAAGTATACTAGGTTTACTATAAGGAGTAATTTGCTATGCCGTTTACAGGTAAAGTTACACTGTACTTTCTCTTATGCCAAAATGTAACATCTTATATAACTGTAATTTAAGGCAATAAACGATTGAATTGACTTAAATTGAAGAATATTACTTAAAAATAGGCACGATGTAACCTTAAGCTGTGTCCCATGATACGGATTTTTCTAGTATGGGACGCTGCCCACAAAGTGTATAAATGTATTGTGCATACATGAATAAACTTACTTACTTACTATATATAGACTTTATGTACAGGTATATATATGTATTGGTACTTATTTAGTAATATGTTTTATAGGTATTCAATTTACTTATTTTAGATTAGATATTAGATATGCACTGCCTACCCTTTTATGATACATTTTCCTGTCTTGCCTTGGTTTGCTGAAATAAATCTCTTTTTAGAGGTAAGCTCGCCTTTGTACATATGTTTTCTCTTAATGTAACCTTTTAAACATCTGCGTCAAATAAAGAATTAAAAATTTTTGATCTCCGCCTACCATGCGAGAGGTCCCGGGTTCGATCCCCGGCTGGGGGTAAAGAGAAAAAATAACCCCCTAGGTCTTGGATGTTTATGTGTGTGACGTCGCTGTTTCTGTTACCCACGACAAATGTCTTTATTACTGTAGATATTTACATATACTTAGCAATCCTACACAGGGTGTGCCGGCACGTACGCCCGCCACAGATATGCGGAAATATCTCATCACGTACTATGTCTTATGCACGTCATCAATAACATGTACCAACCTAGTATATAAGCTAGGATTTCCTATAATAAATTAGTCTAGTCTAGTCTAGTATTTGCGCGCATCTCAAGCCTTTTACTTCACTCCCGAAGATGTCGCTCTCCTTATAATTGCCCCTGGCAAAGTGGTGACCCGACTTTTGAACATCAGCAACCTTCGGTAATAGCAGCATGGACCCAGCCGCGAAGAAAACTCCGTGTGCTGCCACCTTAGAAGTGCAGCAAGAAGCACTTCGTCCAAGATCGCCAAGCCCCGACTTCAGTTTGCATTCATATTTCAAACCACGCTGCAGAAATCCATAATCAAGACCCCACCAAACCAAGACGACATCAAGCAAGCCATGACGGACCAGAAGCCAAAAGATTTCAACTGAAGATTTCCCGCATCGAACTCAAGATACCGCAAGAATAATGAACCGACAGTCAGCCGACTGCTGATATATATAAATGGAGCTCGCACCAGCAGAAACGAACGCGTCGGCAAATTCATTCACAGCAAGCAGTTTTTTTTTCAAGTTCAAGACATAGGAAGCCGTTCCAGCCCCCAGAAGAGTATTGAAACATCATCGATATACCTAATCACCCAGGAAGAACATCGCACGAAGTATAATCAAATCACTGAAGAGAGAGAGAGAGAGAGAGAGATACATATATATATAAACGATTGGTGTACAAGATGTGCCCTATGTTGCCAAATCCCAAGGTTTTTAGGCACACAAATTTCATCATTCGACAACTTAATATTCACTCAAGAGTGAAGAGCACGCACGTACATATGACGTACGAGATCATTGACTGCCTACAGCCAAGGTTACAGATTTAATGCTGACGCTGATTCAGCACAATCATCCTTGTGTAGGTACGGTCGCAATTATAAACAAACAGTGATTACAACTTCAACGACGTGCGGTGTAAATTGACTCATCGATTCCTGAAAAACATATGCGGCTACAGCATCAGACGACTCTCCTGCGGATCTTTTCCAGTTATAGGTTAGGTTAGTTTACTAACCGCGAAGCCCCATTTTCCTAGTGTTTTTCTGTTTTCCTGTTTTTAGTTTATTTTATGTAGTGTGCGGCCAGATACAAGACTTGCCTGCAGGTAAATATTAAGTAATTCTTTAAACTTACGTAGAATTCACATAACCGTAGTTCCTTTTTTTTTTTTTAACTCGTGTAAGATTTACCTTTAGATTAAGTTGAAATATGCTCTATTACTGTCTAGTTTTGTTTAACAATAACTTTCCTTAGATATAAAAATAGATTAAGTTAAAGTATGCACAATTAAGATCTGGTTTTATGTTTATAAAAATCCTACTAGTTATTATTGCAGTTGATATAAGTTTGTATTGGTATACACATTTTAAAGTTATTTCGATTCATTTAAGGTTATTGTTTGATTCTAACTTAGATTTTTGTTCATTGTTATAAGTACATTCATTTATTTTTTTCCCTAAAGGGGGGAGTATCTGTGCCGGCACGTACGCCCGCCACAGATATGCGGAAATATCTCATCACGTACTATGTCTTATGCACGTCATCAATAACATGTACCAACCTAGTATATAAGCTAGGATTTCCTATAATAAATTAGTCTAGTCTAGTCTAGTATTTGCGCGCATTTCAAGCCTTTTACTTTACTCACGTAGATGTTACTCCCCTCATAATTGCCCCTGGCCAACAGGGTATCCTAATGTGGGGCCAGAAGCAATGTATGTGCCTGTATGTTTATGTTTATTGCATTGCTGGCAACTGTGCTTTCGCAACTCCGTACGGGACTCTTTCCGTGACACAATTTTTGTGTGTGTCTGTATATTACCAAGAATATTAAATCATTTTGCTTTATTATACAGGCTGTGACGGAAAGGTAAGTCATATTTTAGGTGGTTGAAAAGACATTATTCTGAACAACTTTCACCGTGAAACAAATTTGATCCGAGCAACTTTTTTTTTCCACTTATTCATAGATTTTTCGGTCAGCTGGTTTGAATGGAGATGTGTATAATTTATCAAATTAAAATTAAAAAAAAACTGACTTCACGTTCATGCCCTATTTCTTCCTCCCAGGTGGGGATGCTATGTCGTCGTAGACACGAAAAGTCCTCACGTATGCTGAATGGGAGCCAAAAACCGTCATCTGTGTATATATTTTTTTGTTTTTGTTGATTTTTTCAAAAACTGCTGAATCAATTTTGATATAATTTATATGGTACCACCCCTGCAGTTTGACCTACCAATCAAAACAAAAATCATCAAAAGCGATCGATAATCGACGAAAGAATCGCGTAACAAACAAACAAACAAAATACAGTCCAAGTGAGAACATCCTCCATTTTTTAAGTCAGTTATAAATTATATACGAAAATTAATAGCCGAAATGCTTTCTTAGTAAAAAGACCCACAATATATTTGTGGGTCTCGTAATATTCTAAATATCAATCCTGCAGAATGTTTTATTGTTTCCAATCACAATGCTGATCCTGTATCAGATAAAAGGAAGATATTAAGAACGTTGTAATAGTTATTGAAAACGTCGTTTTTAACCCCTGACTACCAAAAGAGTTGTTTTAACCCCTTAATGCATGGCCTGACCGCGATGGAACGCGATTTTCAACTTGGCAATAAAGTTCAAAACCTATGAAACCATATATGGTTAGTATGCAATAAAGGGTTAAAAGTTTGAAGCGTGTGTGGGTGTATGTGTGTCTGTCCGTGGCACCCTAGCGGTCGAATGTGTGGACGGATTTTAATGCGATTTTCTGTAAAGAGAAGCGACAGTTCTTAGACATGTTTTTTTTAATAGGTTCTGTAGTTCGAAAGTTATCAGCTTAACAAGGAACAGCGGCTAAACGGGTGTACGGATTTACATGCGGTTTTTTGTAGTTGGGAGTATACTTCACTGCGATGGTTCTTAGATATGTTTTATTCAAATCGGCTCAGTAGATTTATATTTGCGCGGGGTTTTTTAATTTAGCTATTATCTCCACACACTCCACACACACACATTTATATATTATTTCCATAGGTAAGGCGATGGCCTAGCCCCCTGTCACGCTAAATTGAATCTAATAGTAGTGGCAAGTTTTTTTCTCTTCCTTGATAAGTATTAGTATTTATTTGAATCTATTTTTACATGTGTTGTAACATATTTATATATTTCATTATTTTTAGTAATACATGTATAGATATTGGTTAGTGGTTTTTTATTTTTATTAACATATTTATTGTAGTGCACATCATACATAGTTCTATCTAGGGTAAGCACATTCTAAGTTTGCCGGAAGAAATCTCTTGTTAGATATAAACTCGACTTTGTTCATGTTCTTTCCTTAGTAACAAATAACTATCAAAATTTTAGAAACAGTTTTTACCTATTATATATTATAAACTAAACTTCTTTCCTTTATATTTTTTTGTATCCACTATTTTGTGTAATAAAGTATATTATTAAATATTGAACTGAACTGTGCCTCTGCCAGCTCGTAAGGAAAAATGCGTGATGCTTAATGTTCTTGTTATAATTCAAATATCACTGAGTTATTATGAGATATATAGAGTGATTGCTCAGCAATCAACCTTTGCCATCTCATCCCGGTTTGCTAGAAGAGATCTCTCATTAGAGATAAGCTCGCCTTTGTACACTATTTTCATGTAACTATTGTTTTTTTATAAGTTTTGTGCAAAGATATATGATAATGATTATTCCTAATGAGACAAATCTGGCGCAGCTGAGATTACTTCTGTTCTCCATTACCATTTGGAATGACTGTGCGAAGCACGCAACGCGATAATAAATAAATTTCATACCCCACCATACGATATCTTGAACGAGATCGCAACCCTGATTCAATTCATGCTTTGTTTTCGTGAGTCAGGCTAAAATCTAATAGCTAGCCATATACTACGCACGGATGTCAAACTCTAAGTCAAAGTTCTTTATTACTGTAGATATTTATGTCACCGTAAGATAGTCAAAACCATAGGTTGATAAACCAACGTTTTTTTTCTCTCGTAAGTTGGTCAACTATCGACAGATAGTGTTCTTTAGCATACTGCTTACTGTATAACGCGTAAGTTGATCAACTAACGGTTAAAACCGTTAAATAGTAAACTGGTTTAAACTTGAATTGAAAACGAAATACCAGGGCCAAAATTGCGGTAGCTTAAGTGATTAGGTTGACATGTAAGAACAAAAGAAACGTAAATTCTGAACCCTGTCGATCTCGTTTACTATCTGCCGATAGTTGATCAACTACCGCGTTAGTTTATCATCTAACGGTTTTGACTATCTTCGGGTGACATTTACATGCTGGGGACCACTGTGGGAGAAGAAGGGCGTAGAAACTCCCACAGATTGATTTTTAGATCTCTTTTGAAAATCTCTATTACAATGCGAGCGATATTATAATGAAACGAGCTGAAGGCGAGTTTCATAACAATATCACTCGAGAATTTTAATGCCTAATTATGCACATACACTAGTTTATCTACACACATATCATAAATTCTCTTTAATGTGTTCAGGAACCGCATGTTCGACCGGCATGGTGGCATTGATAATAATTCCTTTGCACTTGTTTAGCTTGTTCAGTAGTACCAACTTCACAAACAAAGTAGGGGCGGCACGCAGGCGGGCGTCGGCGTTCGAAATTTGAATGTCATAATATGTAGAAAAAATACACATCATGGTCATAATGTGTAATTTTTCAAATAAGAAATGAGTTTTTACTAAGTAGTTTAACATTATGCTGATCGTAACGTGCGGTTTTTGTACGCAGTAAAGAGGGTTTATGATACGTGTGTAGAAAAACTACTATTAAAGCATAGTATAGTGGTGAGATCCCAGATTATAAATCTAGTGAAATCTTAAGATTAGAACAAAGCAATCATGCCTTATATAATAACAATAAAAGGGTTCAAGGTCTACGAAAGGAGAAGCATAGGCCACCTAAAGTTTAACATTTCGGCAGCATACATCGTGAGTTTTACTATGGAGATTAATTTGTACCTGTGCTAATTCCAAATTCCAAATGTCTTTATTACTATAGATATTTACATATACTTATCAATCGTCATTTTTTGCCACTTCTCTACATTGGACCACTGTGGGAGAAGCAGTGTGTAGAAACTCCCACATCAGATTGATTTTTAGATCTCTTTTTAAAAATTGCTTATGCTTAACTAATACAAAATATAATATTTAGTCATTATCATAATTAATAAGCAGGAATAAATAATTACAAAATTATTAACAGCAAGGTCTGTGTTGAGCCAGATTACAGACCCATCATTTAAGTAATCTTGAACATTGTAATATCCCTTTTCGACAAAGTCGCTTTAACATGGATTTTAAATTGCTCAAATGGCAATTTCAAGATCTCCAGAGATATCTTGTTGTAGTAGAGTAAATATACGTAAAAACTATAAAACAATGTAATACGTCCATCAAGAGATATTTTTGGCCGCCTTTCGCTCGATTTTCTGGAACCTTTTCGTTGTTAGGGATGTTCAATAGTGTAATAACTTTGGTTTTTCGTTCAAAAATAACCATCCTCAGGTAACCGTTTTGTCTTTAATCAAGTGACATCACGTTGGGTGTAATTTAAAAAAATATTTAAAAAGCTGATACTCTAATACTCGATTTTTTAAAATTTGTATCATAAAATAGGTTTCCATGAGAGTAAGAGGCACGAGAAAACATGTCAGGGCCTTTTAATGCGAAGATGGAGCAGGAATACTTTGGTGACAGCATGATCTCGTGGAACAGAAATACCTACCTAGATAGGTTTTATTTATATTTAGATATATATATTCTTTACAAATCATTTTATATTCTATGCCTACTTTTCGTATCTTCTAAGTTCTGTTTGGTGTATCATTTGTATTGATTTAAATGATTCATTAGAAACACATCACCATAAAATTAAATTTTATTAAATAAAATTAAAAGTACTGTGTACCTACATATATTTTCTTAGCATCGTTTCGCGTATTTCTCCCATTATGTATTTTGTCTGTATCTTCGAATCGGGCAGCCTTATCATACTGTAGGGCAAACCGCTTCAATATTTTACTTTTATTTCCCCGTGTTTTCCTTCCTGGGGCTAACGCAAAGGAATTCAGATCAAGTGTTTTTTGTGCCAACAATTTAGCTGTGCCATCGCTTTTAATTAATTTTAAAGTATGACGAGTGGCTTTACTAGATAATTATTTTTTATCTGACTAGATGTTTCCGCGGCTTTGCTAACGTTGATTTGTATCTCGCAAACTAATACTTTAAATCCAGTAGTATTGGTGGGTTGTAGATAAGTAATGCTGAAAGTGGCTGTAAGATTGTTATGGCGTTCTTACAGTTCTGGCCTAGGTAGTTGGGAATTATTGGGGATACAGTTGTAAATAAAGCTATCTGTTTATGTAAATAAACCTTTTTCGATTAGGTAGGTAGCCTTTGCAGGTTCGAGTATATATCTACATACGGGTATGAATAAGATGCCTCGTGACTACCGAACTAAGTACATAAGAAGGTTTTAGGACGGTAGGATTTGTAAGGCATTGATTCCAACATAGCGGAGTTACAGAGGTTTTGCTAATAGAATCTGTATCTCTTGAGTGAGATACATATATCCCGTTTATTTTTCAAAATGACGTTTCATCAATGACAATCGCTTTGAATGACTGCCTTTACAAGCAATAGACTGTCCTATCCTGCCTAGGTTTGCTGGAAGAAATCTTTTTTAAGAGATAAGCTCGCCAAGTTTCGCATAAGTATTAATGTATTTCTACCCTTTATTTACTGAAATGATTGTTCCTGAATCCAATATACGTGCCCTGATTGGTCAAACAATTTGAAAGGGGTTGAGAAAAAAAAATCTAAATATCAGAGATAGATAATAGCTACTGATGGCCAGAAAGTGCTGGTGCTGTCATTTCCCCACGCCTTTGAGTGGCGATGCCGACGACCTCTGGGGCGCCGCGGTTGTGACTCTGCCTACCATGCGAGAGGTCCCGGGTTCGATCCCCGGCTGGGGGTAAAAAAAAACCTTGGTTTTGGATGTTTATACATATATGTGTGAGGTCGCTGTTACTGGTTCCCACGACACATGGTATCTTAGTGTGGGGCCAGAAGCAATGTATGCGCCTGTATGTAAATGTTTATATGTTTATTTGTGTATATGAGTCAAAATAAAAATCAAAATGTCCTTGTGCTTCAGACATTTAATGTACATATACTTAGCAAGCGTTATTTTTTGACACATTGGACCACTGTGGGAGAAGCATGGCGAGAAACTGCTAAAGATTGATTTTTAGGGTTCCGTACCCGAAGGGTTCCAAACGGGACCCTATTACTAGACTCCGCTGTCCGTCCGTCCGTCTGTCACCAGGCTGTATCTCACGAACCGTGATAGTTAGACAGTTGAAATTTTCACAGATGATGTATTTATGTTGCCGCTATAACAACAAATACTAAAAAACAGGATAAAAGAAATATTTAAGGGGGCTCCCATACAACAATACCACATACAAACTTATGGATGCACCTGGTTACGTACATGGAGTGTGAAAGTAACCGCACAAATAACTTTGTAAACAATATTTTGCTGTGTAAAATCCAAACTATTCACTCCACACCATCGCTTCCATTGAAGGGTGGTACGGAACCCTTAGTGCGCGATTTAGACTCGCACTTGACCGGTTTTTAGATCTCTTTTCAAAACAGTTTTTGTTTATCAGCGAGTTCTATGTATTTAAGTAATCTTGTACTTTGTAATATCCCTTTTTAGACTAAGTCGCTTTACATGGTTTTTAAATAGCTCATTGTTCATTTCATTCAGTGCCCCCTACACTTTGAGATGTAGGCTTCATATCCAGGTCAGACTTAGTCTGAATATCTCCCGAACATGACTGTTCTTGTACGAAACAAGTAATCGGTCAAATTAATCAGGCGACCCAAAAAGCCCGCTTGTAATGAACCCATTGTGACATTGTGACCCACATCCACAGCCAAAGTACCCACGGATCACAGAGCACAAGTCTACAGAGGACCTCATCGACCCACATAACCTACACTATTACAGCACTATAGTCGCCCCTAATAACACTTGCTATAGGGTGCAAGACAAATGGCGGAGCTGTAAGATCGCTCGAGCTAGGTGGAGCCGGGCAAGGGAAGTAGACTAAGTAAGTAGACGCGCCAAAATAAAAATAAAATGGCTTGTGTTTAAACGATTACAAAAAACGCACCTATTTTACTACCAATAAATTCGAAATGACTGCCAGAATGGATAAATGTCCACCAAATTGTGTTTGGATAAATGATCACCAAACTTCTTTTTATGTTTTGTGTACTTAAGTTTATGTTTTAAGTATTTTTTGTTGTTCTTACATGTTCAACCTAACACGAATGATAAAGGGGGCTTCGCTTCGCTCACCCCCTTTACCCTTCACCTAAGCTACCACAGTATTTTGCCCTGATATTTTTTCCAACTTTTGGTGTTCATTTATCCATTTTGGGTTGGAAAAAAATATTTTGGTGATCATTATATTTGTTGCCAAAAAAATTCTCGAGATGGCAACCCTATTCACGATCACGGACGGATTATCTGCGATTCGTGCGAGATTTGACAGGATTTTATAATAAAGATTTCTATCATTCGTTCAATTCGGTTCTTTCGCCGAGTTCGGCTTATTGGGATTTGATAGTTTTGACATATGAAATTTTACTGATATAACGTACATTGTTGTCAAATAAGTCCAAGTCTCTACTTTTTTATTATCTGAGACTGGGAAAGAGGTCTGAAAGAGGCTTGTGAATGAGTGTATTGGGTGGAATAGTGAGCGTTTGGGACAATAGCGATGTGGGTCAATTCGTCTTGTATTTTTGACTCGATGGGTTGCTCAAAAACATTTTGTGATAGGAATATAAAATTGGTAAACTTCAAACTTCAAACTTATTTTTTTTTATCAAAATAGATTCTTACGAACTCTTTTTGAAGGTCATTTGAATCTATACAGGTGACATTTAATGAACTGACCATATTTTGGGGAATGATAGTACCCATCAGTATGAACAACATTCCCCAAGAAACATATGGTCGCAAACGAAAAAAATTTTGGGTTTCCCATGGTAACTTGTAATCAGCTGATCGGGTCAATGTACTGAGGGACGTTTTTTTTTTTAATTTGCGACCATATGTTTCTTGGGGAAAGTTGGTCATAATTATGAGTATTATCATTCCCCAAAATATGGACAGCTCATTAAATATCACCTTGTATAATGCAAGAAAAACTACTTCCGCTTCGGTAAGTGTTATGGCAGCGGAGAAGCAGCGGCACAAGAAACTCGTACACTGCAACACGGTCTACTTTTCTTTTCTGTTTATTTTTTTTTTCAAAAATAGGTCTTGTGTTACTATCGTGTGCGTAGTTCTTCTGTTGCGCTGGAAAATCGGAGTTCCATACCTATTTATCATTAATGTAATCATCTAACCTATAATTTGCTTTATAACATAATGTTTTTTTAACAATGCCTTTAAATTCCTTCTCTGACAAATTTAATATCTCTTCCGGTATTGTGTTATAGTACTGTATACTTAGACCCACAATTGAAGTTCTAACTTTAGCTAGTCTATAGTAAGGTTGCTCAATTTTATTTCCGTTTCTTTTATTATTTCGCTTGTGCCTGTCAACATTTTTAGTGAAGCTATTTATGTTCTTCCTAACGGACATTGATATTTTCATAAATATACACACACGGTACAGTCATAATGCTAATTTCTTTGAACAGGTAGATAAAACATGGTACAATTTTGGCCAGAAGACGCCGTGCATCAGTCGGCAGACCACCTGCCAGATGGTTCGATGACATAGCAATGATGGAAGGAAAACATTGGATGCGGGTTGCACTCAACTCAATACTCAACAGTAAAGAAGTGCGGCATACCTCCGATTTCTTAATTGATAATTTCACTAATCTAAAACTTAAGTATATGTATATGTCGCAGTTAGTTGGTTAAATCAGACACTTAACTAACTCTCTAGACCGTTAATTAAATACCGACGTTTAACCAAGTCACTAAAATTCCGTCAGACAAGTGAGTGAACGAAACGTTTAACGAGTTGTCTAAACGTTCCTAGGCAACAAGACATATACATTTTTTTTATGTGTACTTAAGTTTATGTTTTAAGTATTTTTTGTTGTCCTTACATGTTCAACCTAACAAGAAGGATAAAGGGGGCTTCGCTTCGCTTACCCCCTTTACCATTCACCTAAGCTACCGCAGTGTTTTGCCCTGATATAAGCTATGCAAATCAGCTGCTGTCGTGACGCCATTTTGTTTTCCAACACGCCGGCTTTCGGTAAAACAGATTGTTAAACGTTTTCGACGATGCTTTATTTAAATCCAAATGCTAGTGACTTGGTTAACCGTTGGTTTTAACGGTCTGGAGAGTTAAGTTAAGTGTCTGATTTAACCAACCAACTGCGACAAATATATATATGTCTCTGCGAGTTTCACAAAAAGGACCTGACAGAACGACATACCTCAATTCATAAACCGGCGCTTAGAGTCTTCTAAGTGGGAGAAACAAGCTTCCAAAAGACCTGAGTGGAGGGCTTTGGTTCATACCAAAGTATGGGACTTTGAGATTCTCGGGCGCGCTGAGAATGACGCCGAACACGACGAAATAAAAGCCCGAAGAACTGGGCAAATTCTTTACAGCCATGGCTCACAGTAAAAAATATATAGATAACTGTTAAATTCAAGGGGATGTTTTTAGTCCGTATACCACATGATCTGATGCCCGCAGAGACATAGACATAGCAGGGAGGTCTGACTCCTGGGCATGGGTGATTCCATTTTTTCCCCTTGTTAAGAAGAAACGGCAAGAAACTCCCCCATACATTTTTTTTTTTAAAGTGACTTTACAACAGGTACTGGTTTCGGTCTAAGGAAATTCGCCGGCGAGTGATAGACTTGATCCATCGCCCCTCGTCGAATTTCTGTGCGCTGAGATGGTATGGACCATGCAGTTTTGTCATCTAAGTACTCCTTAATACTATAATAGGACTTTATTATCAGCTCATTTAAAGTTATCTTGGCGCCCGCGAGGAATGCGTTTCTCCTCCCTCGCTCACTCTCTCTCGTCCCTCGACGCGTCTAGGCCGAGTTAATTTTGGCATGAAGAACAAATCCTTTGTGGCGCCTTGACTTTGACACCTCATCCGGGTATTAAGTGTTCTAGCGACAAAATCCTCATTATCAAGTGATGTTTGAGCGGAGATTTTTTGGCATTATTTGCTTTGATGTCGTTATTGGTATTTCGGATATTTCCGATGTTGAAAAACTACGTGAAGAATGTTGTAGGGTTCTCAGGATGAAGGAGCGGTATTTGAAGACGTGTACATTCCGTAGTATAGTACTAAGCAGTGGAGGCTCGTCCTAAAGAGCGCTGCTGCAGAGCACACCCACAAAAATTACTAATATATTTTTATTTATATTATAACTCTTAATAGGAGTTTTCTAGAAACTATTAACTGCGCGTACAAAGATGTAATATACTCGTGTATTAGTATGTTTATCTACACACGTATCATAAACTCTCTTTACTGCGTCCAAAAACCGCACGTTACGAACAGCACAATGATATAATGCTTGGTAAAAACTAATTTCTTATCTGAATATTGATACATTATGACCATAAAGTATCAATATTTCGACATTCAAATTTCGAATGCCGACGCCCGCCTGCGTGCCGCCCCTAGTTTGTCTGTGAAGTTGGTACTACTGAACTAGCTAAACAAGTGCAGAGCAATGATCAATGCCGCAATGCCGGCTACTATTTGGGAGTGCACTGCACAAGCGCTCTTTAAGACGAACCGCCACCGGTACTGTGTACTCTATTGGGTCTTTATCGTCCTGTCCTATTTAACTCAAATGTGAATGTAGGGATTTTTCTTACTCTGAATTAAAATATGACTATTTCGTTACACCTGTGTGTGTTATCGGAGTACCCAAGCTTCCAGAACCCAGACCGTAGGTATTGCTCTCGACGGCCCCACGACTTGTATTGTGCGACCAGTCGTCTCGCTAAAATCAGCAAATCATTGAAGGGCTTGGGCCCTACCTTATTTAATCAACTACCAGTGGAGATAATAGTAGTTTATCTACACACGTATCATAAACCCTCTTTACTGCGTTCAAAAACCGCACGTTACGATCAGCATTATGTTAAACTACTTGGTAAAAACTCGTTTCGTATCTGGAAAACTACACATAATGGTCATTATGTGTAGTTTTTCTACATATAATGACATTCAAATTTCGAACGCCGACGCCCACCCGCGTGCCGTCCCTAGTTTGTCTGTGAAGTTGGTACTGACATTCAAATTTCGAACGCCGACGCCCGCCTGCGTACCGCGCTAAACAAGCTAAACAACTGCAGAGCCACAATGCCAGTCAAACATGCGGTTCCTGAACACATCAAAGAGAGCTTATGATATGTGTGTAGATAAACTAGTGTATGTAACTGTACATAATTAGGCATTAAAACTCTCGAGTGATATTATTATGAAACTCGCCTTCGGCTCGTATCATACACCCACTCTCGAGTATTAATGCCCTCCATTATGTAGCAGTCACATAAACTACTATTTCGTTAATTGTATACTGTTGACATGTTATATCCTATCATAAATAAATTATGATTATGATTATGAGTATCGTGTAACGTGGAGGATGTAAAAATCAAGTTGTTCTGATCCAATCGGTTTCGGAGCGAAAGTTGACATTAGAGATGACTTCCTGTCGTTCAAACTTCGGGTGCCGGTGGTCATCTAGACATCACATTTTCCCATTATAGGTTTTGAACATGGACGTCCATGGTTTTGAATTTCATTACCATGAAATTCGCTACAAAATCGCGGTGCCTCATAACGGGATTTGAGCCATAAGTGATTAAGAAGATGTTCCTGGCAAAAGATTACTGGCGGGAGGACATCGTGTTCGACGCTATAGGTACGTGAGACCAACCAGGAAGAAAATCCCTAGCTAGACTTTAATTACATTAAAAAAAAACATGTGTGTGTATAATTGTATATGTTATCTATAGTTTTAAGGTGTAGCCTGCTTATGTCGTGAGACATAATTATAATTTAGGTTTTGCTCTTGATAAAATCTGAATCTTTTGATGTGCGGTAGTACCTACTCGTATATTAGGGTTAAGCACTAAAGAACCATGCTCATAATGATAACAAGATGAGATGAGTAGGATAAAAAATTGTGATATTTGTAGAGATTTGTCGTGATGATATGACTTTTTGTTCAATGTTATGTTTTATTTATATGTATTATTATTGTTAAAAGTACCTACCTACATAGACCAGACCGTTGGTCAGGGCATTTCTCCACTAAATGGAAAGTCGCTGTCCTAAGGTAATTTTATGTAATAAATCTTTAAATTTCTCAATTTTTTGTATCAATACCGACATTATATTAGGTATTCTTGGCACGCCACAACTTATCAAGTAATTTAATAATTGAATATTCGAATAAACGAACCTCAAACGTGTCAAAACACAGTCCCCTGGTACGTCCCTTTTCCAGAATTACAAATCTGTTACAAATATTATTTTTTCTGCTGTTGATAATTGAATAAAAAATATCCAAATACATTAACAAAAACAGTAACCATATTTATACATCACAATTATATTTTTACAATCGATATTTAATCAAGATATCTATGTGCGAATGCTGTCCTCAAATTATTCAAACAGTCCCCTGTTAAAATTTTAAAACCGCGCTGAAGTCAAATTTAGTTTCTGCGCGACGCATTAGATCGTGAAACGGAACGCAATCGGTGTGAACTTCGTTCGGTTGTGTAGCTAAGCGGGCAGCCGCCATCTTAATTTTTGCTACTATTGCGTCAGCTGGTGAACCACGCGTCTCGGCCGTTAGCGAAAACAGTCCACTGGTAAGCCTTTTTTTTACTATTTAAAGAGTGTTATTAATGACAATTCGTTTAAAATAATTGATCATCTAGTATGTAGCCACATCTGTTTCGTTTATCTGACTGTTTTTAAATGATATTGTTTTATTAAGTATTCATGTAAAAATGACAGTCCCCTGGTCAACAGTCCCCTGTCAATTCATAGCACAGGGGACTGTTCATACCACAGGGGACTGTTTTCTTAGGTTATGACCATTAAAAGTATCGTCTCTTTCGTAGGTATTATCTCAAAATGCCACCGAAAAAGAAACCACCCAAAACAAGAGAAGAAATACTGGAAGAAAAACGTATTGCTGAGCGTTTGAGATACCAAAGACTCAAAAATGACCCTAAAAAAAAAGAAGGATTGAAAGAAAAAGAAAGGCGGAAATATCAAAAGAAAAAAGAAAAAGGCCAAAGAAAATTAGTTAAAGATATGAGTCGTCGTGAGCATAAGGCTGTAAAAAACGTTTGGAAAGAGCATTGTTCTAAGTATCGTGCAAAAAAAAAGTCATGAAAGACGTAACAAAAACTTTTGCAAGGGAAAATACACCTGATTCAGAGGATCCCGCAGAAGAACCTCAGGCACCTTTAAGATCATCAGAAAGTGAAGTAGTTAAAACAAGAAAGAAAAATGCTAAAAAGAAACGCGAAAGGGTACTCAAAGAAAAAAACTTTATGATTAAGGAATACAAACGGAAAATGGAAAAGTATAAAAAGAGGTTAAAATGAAGAGACACCTAACACAAAACTAACAAGAATGTGTGATACTCCAGAAACTCGAAAAGATGTTGTTAAAAAGGCGCTTTTCGGGGAAGTATTGAATAAACAATTAAAAAAGAACTATGCAGTCTTAAAAACGCAAAAAGAGAAGGATATTTTTGGAAAAGTGGTATCTGGTGCAATAGTAAAAAAATATAAGTTATGGAGGGTTCAAAATAGTGCTGTATCGTACAAGAGAGTTCAGCAATCTAAAAATCCCTCTTTATTACCAATGAAACGCACTCGACTAGCGTTAATTTCGAAAGAACACTTGAAGACAGTTCAAAACTTCTATGAAAATGATGATAATAGTCGAATTGGTGCAGGAAAACGGGAATGTGTGACCAGAAACGGAGTCAAAAAACAAAAAAGATATTTATTAGATACAATATCTAATTTATACAAGAAATTTCAGAATAATAAGTCTGGTCGAATCAGTTACCAGACTTTCTGTCGTTTACGTCCTTTCTGGGTGGTAACACCTAAGATAAACGAACGGGATACATGCCTCTGCATTAAACATGCTAATATTGATTTAAAATTGACTGCATTGCATTGTCGAAAGATTCTGCGTTACGATAATCACAATAAATTGCTCGAAAACACTTGCTGCGATCGTTATGATGAGGAATGTTTATCTCGGGAATGCCTGCGTTGTGTCAACAAGAATCCCGATTACGAAGAATTTGATGATACAAAACCTATAACGTTTAAAAAATGGATAGCCGAAAAACAAGATTATAAGGATCCTAAGTTGAATAAAGTACGATCTATAACAAAGTATGTAAAAAGAATTCTAACGGTACGTCCGGTTGAACTGATAAAAGAACTGCACGAGGAATTGGATGCGTATTACAAGCACGAAAGAAACATATCGCATCAGTACAAAGCCTTTAAGGAGTTAAAAGAAAATCTTAGTGATAGCGAAGTTGCAATACTTATGGACTTTTCAGAGAATTACTGTACCAAGTATAATGAAGAAATACAGGCATATCATTTTGGAGGGTCTAGGCTTCAGCTCAGTCTCCACACTGTCGTAGTTTACACAAAAGACTCGACGAAATCCTATTGTACTGTTTCGAAAAACACCGCACATTCACCAGCTGCTATATGGGAACACTTGAAGGCAATTTTCAAAACTTTATCGACGCATATTACCTCCATCCATTTTATAAGCGACGGACCCGTTACCCAGTATCGGAACAAAACTATGTTCCATATATTGGCTACAAGGCTTTATGAAGAGGTTCCAAATATACAAAAGTTTTCCTGGAACTTTTCGGAGAGTGGGCATGGCAAGGGTGCCGCAGATGGTGTTGGAGCTACATGTAAAAGGACCGCAGATGCCATCGTTGCTGCGGGGGGTGACATTGACAGTTTGGAATCTTTTATTGAATCTGTGCAACAAAGATGTCCTGCAATTACCATGTTTGCGATTGACGATGATGCAATTAATAATATGACTAACGGTATTCAGAAAGACGCTAAAAATCTGAAAAGTTTCAATGGTACCCTCAAAATACATCAGATTAAGGGTAAAATATCACGATGCCCTTTGGGATTACCGAAAGGTGCTGAAAAGCTTATAATAAATAGTTTAAGCTGCTCTTGTGAAGAAGAGTGTCAGCATTTGAATCTAGGTGTTATGAAGTACCAAGTGACGAAACTTCGCGTTGAGGACGTTTACACAGACTCAGAATCCGATAGCGAAACCAGACTAGCCCATAATTCGCCGGATAGTAACATTATTACAGAAACTGAAATTACACGACCGTGTGACAATATCAGTACTGATTCTGAGAATAGTGCAGGGCCCAGCACAATCAACCAACAGCAGTACAACAGTGGTGATTACGTTCTAGTCAAGTTTAACGTTAGAAATACAGAATATCGTTATGCTGCTGTTATCACTAAAGTTGATAATGAGGAAGGCGAACTAACGGTAACTTTTATGAAAATTTGTGATAATAAGGGCCACAAGTTTAGAATGGACGAAAATG
Source organism: Argyresthia goedartella (assembly GCA_949825045.1). NCBI lineage: Eukaryota > Metazoa > Arthropoda > Insecta > Lepidoptera > Argyresthiidae > Argyresthia > Argyresthia goedartella. Next base: position 23,963,410 of record OX463834.1, read on the forward strand.
ATATTTCTGATGTCAGTTTTGACCAAATATTGCAGAAGTTACCAGATCCAGATCTAAGTCTAAAAGGGAGAACATTATTTTATTATTTTCCTGTATTAGTACCGGTCTTTGAGAAAAATTAGTTAATTTAAATATTTTCCCCTAAAGTACAATGTTAAGACTGATTTGTTTGTAATGTGTACAATTAATGTTAATTACTTAAGTTACTCCAAAAGTATTTGTTGTGATAATTAAGAAGTTATTTTGTTAAGTTTAACGAATAGGTAAGATTTGTTTTTATACTGTTTATACTTAAAAAAAATACATAATTTAAGACTGGCAAAGAAAAATAAAGACTTTAATTACTTAAACAAAAATACTAATTGTTTTTGTCCATAAAACATTCCCCTGGATGGTTACAACAGTCCCCTGTCACGGTTTTGCAAAAATTCGTCCATAACTCAAAAATCAAGCGGATAATGTGTGGGCTTTTTTAAGATATATATTTAATTTATTATTGCCCTTCATTTTATTAACAAACATTCTCAACATTTAATAAAATTACGTCAGGACAGTCTTGTATGGACGATTTTCCAAATAGCAGAGAAACACATACAATGTGAGTCTTTGTAGTGCACATATCAAACAGGGCTAAAAAGGATCAAATTATATCACAAAAAAACCGTTTACTATTTTTTTATAGGCATTTTAATGTTTTTGTTTACTTTTGTTTAAATTTTTTTGCAGTTCGTTCATCACGAACTTCAAAAAACATATATAACTGCGAAATAAAAAGGGTTTTTCGGGTTAAAATTAACTGGATAGTGATGATGAAGGACTGGCGTTACTGCCTGCATCAAATAATCACTCAAAAAATAAACTGCAAACTTAAGTTACGCTTTGCTTATGAATAAAACCCTACTTTTTAGATTATTTTACGGTTCCATACCCGAAGGGTAAAAACGGGACCCTATTTCTAAGACTCCGCTGTCCGTCTGTCTATCTTTCCGTCTGTCACCAGGCTGTATCTCCTGAACCGTGATAGTTAGACAGTTGAAATTTTCACAGCTGATGTATTTCTGTTGCCACTATAATAACAAATACTAAAAATCCGAATTAAATAAATATTTAAGGGGCATACAACAATTCCTTACACATACAATCTAATGAATGTACCTGGTTACGTACATGGAGTGTAAAGTAGCTGCACCAATAACTTTGTAAACAACATTTTGCTATGTAAAATCCAAACTATTCACTCCACACCATTCCTACCGTTGTATGATGATACGGAACCCTTCGTGCGCGATTTCTATTCTTACTTAACAGTTTTTTTTTGTAATTGCAGATTTTCACAATATTTGGTACCTTGAACCAAATTATTTAACTGTGGAATATTTTGCTAAATCACATTAGCTTTCCAAAGATACCAAAAAATATGTTTGCCATTAAAACAGTTTTGAATTGTTTACGTTTTTTTTAAATGATCGATAGAGGATTAATTCGCAAAAGCCACACGTAACAAAATTATGTTAAGTAGGTCCAAAAAATTTACAATTCTTCTTAGACAAAGCTTAATTAAATTTTATAGTTCAAACTCTTAGGGACTATTTGATACTGAAAGTACCGCCTATCCTTCTTCATCACTATCCAGTTAATTTTATCCTGACAAACCCTTCCATTTCGCAGTCATATATGTTTTAACAGTTGGTAATGTACGAACTGCAAAAAATGTAAACGAAACAAATAATTTAAAATGCCTTCACAAAAATAGTAAAATGTTTTTTGTTTTGTTGATAGAATTTGTTCCTTTTAAACCCTTTTCGATATGTAGACTTTATAAATACTCACACTGTATTTAACATAAGACCTACGAGACTAGACCAGTCTAAGTAGGTAGGTATTTTTATAATAATCTCTCGAAGTAATGTGTTTTTTGCAGTTGGTACATAGTAAACGAGAAATATATTAAAATGTCTATAAAAATTGGTATTTAAGAAAAAAAAAAACATACTTTTTGTCGATAAATTATCCTCTTTAACCCAGGTCGATATGAAGGCTTTATAAAGACTAACACTGTGGTAACAATTTTGTAACCTTTTCTGAGCAAGTAATCAGTCTGATTACTTGCTCAGAAAAGGTTTTTCAAAATACTCTAAAGTTTTCAGAAAGGGGCCTTGCTGAAAATCAGCTCATTCACAGAGTATTGCTGAGCTTAGTATTAGTTTTAACTATTTATTATAAATATTTTTTTATATTTGGCAAAACACAATTTTTTCATTCTTTTTTCTTTCTAGTATTGCAACTGCGTTGATTCTGAATTCAAAAAGTACCTTTATCTACACACGTATCATAAACCCTCTTTACTGCGTCCAAAAACCGCACGTTCCGACCAGCAAAGTAATATACTACTTGGTGAAAACTCATTTCTTATCTGAATATTGACACATTATGACCATAATTAATTAATATTTCGACATTCAAATTTCGAACGTCGACGCCCGCCTTCGTGCCGCCCCTAGTTTGTCTGTGAAGTTGGTACTACTGAACAAGCTAAACAAGTGCAGAGCAATGATCAATACCACAATGCCGGTCGAACAAGCGGTTCCTGAACACATCAAAGAGAGCTTTGATATGTGTGTAGATAAACGAGTATATGTAACTGTACATAATTAGGCATTAAAACACTCGAGTGATATTATTATGAAACGCGCCGAAACTCGAGTTTTAATATCCTTCATTATGTCTCAGTCACATAAACTACTAATATAATAATATAATAAGAGTACCTATGCATAATAATAAAAACCATACGCAAAGTAAAATCATCGAACCAACACCTTTTAGTTTTATCAGTTCATTATGATCTGCTATTATGATGGATGAGAGATGGCGCAGATTGCACCAGACTTTTGATAGGTACTGATAAGTCTAATAATCTAAATCAAACATATTTAAAATGCCATAGATAATCTTCTTTGTTCTTATAGGTAAGTTTTTTGATACTGAAATATTTTCTAAAACAGCTCAAAAATACGATTTTAGTCCAAAGACAAAAGGCGAGTTAAGCTCTAATCTCGGCTCAATGATAACGAACTAAAAATCTCCAATCAAAAGGCTGACTTTTAGTTAGCCATGTTGTTAAACGTTTTGGACGATGCTTTATTTTAATGACGAGTCTAGCCATTTGATTGAACGTCAGCCCTTAATGAAAAGAGCAGGCCGTTGATTAAAGTACCTAATTTAACGAAATGACTGCGACATATAAAAAAAGCCTAATATCAAAGTTCAAAGTGGATTCGAGATAATTGCTGACTCGCATCGTATATTTCGGGCTTATGTCGTATAGTATTTTCATAAAATGGCAGCTCTTTTTTAAGTCCCTATTTCACAATATCCGTTATGCCTTAGGTGACATTTATTTTGTACGGAAAACCACGATTTATCTTAGGGCATATCCGGACATTTTGATCGTTTATTCGTTACTCACCTGTTTGACAATCAGCCTAGCCACTCTCGGGCTGGCAAATGTCACGAACCCGTAACACTTGGAGACTCCAGCACGGTCGTATATCACCCTCGCAGCCGTCACTGTGGAGAACCCGGAGAAGAACTTCCACAGATCTTCATCTGTCGTCGTCAGAGAAAAACCACCAACAAAGATTCGGTTGTGTATCACTGTCCCGAATTTCGGGGCATCTGTGGGGGGAAGGCTGTCATCTGTGTCTTCTTCGGGGGAGTTCAGCAAAGCCTTCAGCTTTTCATGAGGGTCTGTGTTCTTTCTGTTATTGGCAGCGCTCTCCTCCACCATATGGGCGCAACTGGCCGACTCGCTTCTTATGTACCGCTTGCCCGACGCCTCCATGGTGCCACTCAAAACATTATCGAAAGGTCTGTTTACAAAATTACTAAAAAGACGCTAGCGTAAACTAAACTCGCACTCAATTGGAAAACAACTGGCTACGGAGGGCGGTATCGATTGGGGTATGAGCTGGACTTCGCGTTGCGCGCTACCAAACGTGTACCGCGCGAGATTTGGACGAATTTTCAGGAGATAAATGAAAACAAGGTGAGAGATAACAGTGTGTGGTTAGCTGTTTTAGTGATACGCTCTATAAATAGTGCTTGAGCTATTGTGAGTCGCTATTTTTACTGGACGAGGTAACTGGGTCAGCGGTTGACACCTAGCGGTTGGCAAGCAGCAATGTTTCGAGTGCTGCGTTGTTAGTTCGATGTGGTTAATTGTAGATGGCGTTGGGGGTGGCGTTTAGGCGCTGTGCCCACTGAGGCAACAAGACAAAGACAGAAGGCCACGCTTGCACGGGCACGTTCTACACAATCTGACTTGAAGCGTTGGATACTTATAAGTAGGTACATGCCGTGCAAGCGTGGCGTGTCGTGTCTTTGTCTTGTCTGCTCAGCGGGCACTGCGCCTTACGAGAAACGTAAATTGTAGGTTGTGGGTAGGATAGCCAAAGGTGTCTCATCCAACACCCTTAGCATACCGAACCGGCGGGGGTACTGCTCGCTTTCCCGCGCTACTGCGGGAAAGTGAGAAGCAGAGCTATTCGCTACCTATATAAATCTCTGTCCCTCTCCTTTCGCGACAAAATCCCTCGATCGCAAATGGGGAGCACCATAATTAGTGCATTGTGTTATGGTCACCGCCGTTCGTAGGTACTAGGAACTTACCGTACCTAGCAAGGAATGTCTTCAACAGGGAGACACTTGTCTGGCCATTCTGGGATACATATTGACTATAAAAATGAAATAATTAATTATTAACGATTCTTCCATACGTAGGTATAGATAGCAGGGCAGGTGGTAATTTCTCTAATTCATTTGTTTGCACTAATAAGTAGGTACAATAAGTATATGTATAAGGATAATAAGTTTTATACCAATGAGGTATAGGTATGTAATGAAAAGCTGTAAATTGTACTTTCATTATTTTCATGCAAGAACTAAACGCAAATATGACGTTTATTTGGATGCTGCCATTTAAGTTAAATTCCCCTAATGTATGGATTTCGGATAAAAATTTAGGCCTAAAATTTAGAAGTAGTAGTTATATGGGTTTTTCATAAGCAGGTTATTCTGCCTATTGTTTTAGTACTTTCCTACTAAGAAATTCAAATAAATATAACGTTTTGGTTACAATAAGGTCAAATTATGCATGCATGATTTTGTTTCATATAGCACTCATTTAATTTTATGTAGCCCGACATCCCTTCACCAATATGCACTGAGACAGCGTGGTGGAATATGGCTCAATATTACGCGTGTGCCTCTCGGTGGGGGCAATAATGGGCAACATTTAGGTATTTATTTATTTATATATTTTATACATAAATAACGTTTTCTATGTATTTGTATAGGTAAGTATTTATCTCTATTTCATATTCATATATTTCATATTTATTTATTTCCGTTAAAAATTAAGCAATACACACAAAAATCTTACGAGTACTTATATTAAATTTCATCAACCTATTATTCGACCTGATTGCGGGTTCTTGCCACCTTAACTAAGCTAAAAGAAGCCTGTAATATAGGCGACAATCACCATTAAATTATTTTATATGTTTGGTTGACAATTATCCAATGAGTTATTAAACAAAGAAATATTCACAAAAATAAAATAAAAATAATAACAGTAAAAATTTATTCATATTATAAAATCGTTAATCTAATGTAAAAATTAGTTTAGATAGTTTTAAAATTTTCTGATTTTTAATGGTTTATTTATTAATAATATAGAAATACAGTCAAAGTTCAAAAATGGTAATAATAATAATTAATTCGAGTTTATGATATATTGAATACATATATTGTTGACAAGCGTTGTTGAGCTTTCTATGGGCCTAGTTCGATTTGTGTAAGATTGACATGTAATATTTTTTTTACATTTTACGGAATCCACGCTATCCAACTTTCCTACGAGACAGTTTTCAATTTCTTTCTTTCAGCAGGCCACGGAGAACTCACGCATTTTCTTTGCTCACAACTCCACAGCATAACACCGCGTCCTATGACCACGGGTTTAGACTCCGGGCCATTTGGTTGTTAAATGCACTCCCTGGCACCATCAGGAACAGTCCTACTCTCAATATATTTAAAAGTCGCGTGAAGAAGCATTAACTCTCTCTTTAGTATTATAGTTAGTATGTATGTAAGTATTTATTAGCACATTTGAATATAATAGTGGTAGTTAGTATTATATTATAAGTATTAAGTATATAATTATAGTAATTGTATGTTTTATTTTATTTATTAATATTTATGTAACTACCTACTCGTTTATTTCGTCATATTGTTGTACACATAGGTTTACCCCTGCTCAGCAATCAACATTTCCATGTTTAACCTGGTTTGCTGGAAGAGACCTCTTTGTACATTATTTTTATGTTACTCATTTTTTTATAATTTTTGTGCAATAAGGAAATTATGAAATATTTATTATTTATTTTTATTATTTATGAAATATTTATTATTTATTTTTATTGTTATACAATGACAAACATTTAAGTAAGGAGTGTCTTATTACTTTAGGCATTCATTTCACACAATGTCATGCAATGATAAGTCTGAGGCTGAGCTCACACAGTTTACATTCCAAATCTGTGCAATTCTATGCTTACAGGCTCGCCACCCACACTGAAATTGACAGCTGTCATTCTACTCGTTCTGCTGTCACTTGAATTTTGTTTGTTTGTGTGCGTTCTTCCCTGTGGTCGTTTCGCGTTAGGTACCCTGCGTTGTTGCGTTAATACCCCAATTATTTCAAATACACAATTTGTAGTGCAGAATTACATCAGTCAGGCAGTCCTCAATGCTGCATCGTTCAGCCAAAGGCTATTCTAGGCGTGAAACACGCGTGGTTGCGCCAAAGGAAGTTAACAATTTGGTAACCGCGTAGTGACTCTTCTCAATTTACATACGGTAAGTCTCACCTTTTGGTTTTAGCTTCCATAGCACTTGATTAAACCCTCCCTTGACTTTACCTCAGCATGAAATCATTATTTCTATGAAATGTGCACTAAAATCTTCGAAATCTAAAAGTAAAAGTGACGTCGGAAACTTGGCCTAATTCGCTTGCAAAGTTAGATCCTACCTGCAAATATGTATTATGCGAAAGTTGCAGGTACTTTTTAGGCAAAAAGTTGTCTTTTTTAGGTTCCTGTGTTTGGTGAACATCTCCTAGCAGGCTAGAAGTTGAATGGTAGCATGCTAAACCTGTTCTACGCATAGTATGGTACATACTACCTACATATCACAGTTTTGTATAGATTTGCACAACTTGCAACACAAACAGTTATCTTATTGTGACCAATGCTTGGTTTGCTGTTATTCTAGAACTTATTTTCATTTCAGTGTTTGAAAGAGTTCCCATAATTGAAATTTAGTGCTTGATTGTAAGAGGGACACAAGTTTGGAAACTATGTTAACAAAAATAGGTTGGAGTGTAGCCCCCTTATCGACACTCTGACCAAAAAGTGATCAAGGGCGGGCTGGGCTGGGCACAAAGAGTTCCATTCCATTGTAAAGGACAACTTAACACTATAGCGGTCAGCAAATTCCCAAGAATATGTCAATGAAGAAGTCATAGTGACACGGATTCCATAGAATTCGTTCCTTGATCCTCTGTTTCGGACGGAAACTCTATAGAATTCGCATTTCCATTGCAGTTATAGGTAGCCCTGCTCTTTGTGTCCATGTAGGTACTTCCACAGGTTGGATAGTGTCATATTAGACCATTTTCGCACACATAGAAAAATTATCTCTTCCTTCTCACTCGCTCCATTGGTTTACGCACACGCACACATGTCCAAAACGTAATACACTGATATTCGGTCATCGTCCGCGAAAGAGTTAAGGCCAAAAAAACAATCACAAAGCTACCCCTACCCTACAGATACTCGTACTGACGCGGTGACGCCACACTCATTGCACCACTGAAACAATTAATAGATGATGTGAAATTATCAATAATATTTGAATGACGATGATTTGGTAATTTGCAGGGGCAACGATATTGAAACACATCTCTTGTATGGGGAGACACTTTAATTTATAAAATCGTGTTTATTTCATTATTTGTTGTAATAGAGCCTGGTGTCGGACAGACAGACAGATGGACATTGGAGGCTTAGTAATAGAGTCACATTTGGCACCCTTTGGGTATGTAACATGTAGTCATATTTTTTCCCATAGTATGTGACAGAGGCATAGCTGCACCCATATTTAGCCAATTATTCAATAGTGAAATTTGCTAGATACAGTCAATCGCTGCAGATTGTAAACTCGCAGTACTAATCTTGTAGATTTTATGTAAACAAAGTAATGTGATTGGCCATAACAAAACTTTACTGACAAAATGCCATTGACATTACTTTGTTTACATAAAATCTACAAGATTAGTAATGCCAGTAGAGGAAGGTTTCCTCTGTATATATTAACTGCCTGTCATGGTGGAGAAATTGACTGTCATAGTGTTGTTTGCTAGTGATACTTCAATGGTCTTCAAAATTTAAAGAAGATATTTATGATGTTAATGGTGTATTGTCTTTAACCTTGAATTGGTTCACAATTAATAATTTATTGTTAAATGCTGGTAAAACCAAGTGTATCAAATCCTCACTTCCAAATGTCAGGCAAGTTGAGACCATTTTAGTGTTAGACAGCAACACATTAGATTTAGTAAATGATACGATGTTTTTGGGAATAACCATTAATAGCAAATTGCAGTGGGGACCCCACTTACATAAATTAGCTGGTAAATTAAGTTCTGCGGCTTACTCTGTTAGGAACATCAGACGAAACACGGATGTGGCTACATCTAGGCTAGTATATTTTAGTTACTTTCATAGTGTCATGTCCTATGGTATCTTGTGGGGGAAAGCAGCGGATATTCAAATTTTTATTTTACGGTAAAGAACTATTCACGCAATTTAGAATTTAAACGAACAGACTCCTTAATGGAGCTTTTTAAAGAAATTGACATACTAACTGTGGCTAGGCATTTTATTTTCGAAAATATAATGTATGTACACAAGAACCTTACAACATTTTCCAAACTTAGCAATAGCTGTAATGCTTACCTAACAAATAATCACAGACTACTTGCGCCCCGGTTTAGACTCGCGAAGGTTAGCAATTCTTTCAAGGGTCAGTGCATTCTCTACTATAATTAGATACCTCTGGAGATTTTGAAATTTGGGGTTAATCTAGCTCAACACAGACCTTGCTGTTATTAATTTTGTAATTATTTATTCCTGCATATTAATCATACTAATTAATACTGTAATATTTGTATTAAGCACAACCAATTTTTAAAAGAGATCTAAAAATCAATGTGTGGCCGTGTTTCTACGCCCTTCCTCTCCCACAGTGGTCCAATGTAGAGAAGAGGCAAAAAATGACGTTTGCTAAGTATATCTAAATATCTAATATTTTATTTAAAATTAGATTTAAAATTAAAATTAAAATATATTGCTAGGCAAAACTGGACTATTCTTTTTTATCCGGTATTTAAAAGCAATTCCAACGATATAACTTTCTCCGTCTTTCTTCTTAGAGAGCTCCCATAGAAAAAATAGAGATATCGTCATTTTAATGAAACGGGACGTTAGCGCGCGGAGTTCGCGTGCAACCCCGTGACAGAAGCGGCCATTTTGCATTTTTGGGTTTGACATATCAGAGGCTATAAAGACCCAATTAGCGATTTATTAGTGAAGGCCCATATAAAAATTACCATTTTTTTTCGTTGGATGGGAAAAAAATGGAAGTACCCATGTCCAGGAGTCAGACCTCCCTGCTATGTGCGGGTCCCCACATATTGAGCGGGCATCAGCTCGTGTGCTATACGGACTAAAAACAACCCCTTGTATATTATAGTTATCTATATTTGATTTTATCTACACACGTATCATAAACCCTCTTTACTGCGTACAAAAACCGCACGTTACGATCAGCATGATGTTAAACTACTTGGTAAAAACTCATTTCTTATCTTCTTCTTATCACGTTATGACCATAATGTGTAATTTTTCTACATATTATGACATTCAAATTTCGAACGCCGACGCCCGCCAGCGTGCCGCCCGTAGTTTGTCTGTGAAGTTGGTACCTACTGACATTCAAATTTCGAACGCCGACGCCCGCCTGCTTGAAGTTGGTACTACAGAACAAGCTAAACAACTGCAGAGCCACAATGCCGGTCAAACATGCGGTTCCTGAACACATCAAAGAGAGCTTATGATATGTGTGTAGATAAACTAGTGTATGTAACTGTAAAAAATTAGGCATTAAAACTCTCGAGTGATATTATTATGAAACTCGCCTCTCTCGAGTATTAATGCCCTCCATCATGTAGCAGTCACATAAACTACTATTACTGTGTGCCATGGATGTATAAAAAGTACCCGTAACCGGCGAGCCTGTATGAAGATACTTATGAATGTTGACTAAGCAAGAGATGTATGCTAGGATCGTAGGATTGGAGGTCTTTAGTCTCTGCCTACCCCTCTTGCAGGAAAAAGGCATGTGTGAATGGAAGGTATTGTACAATATATAAACATAATATTATAAACATAAACACATTTGAGACACGACCCGAATGGCCGAGACCCGGTGGTGGCAAATATTTGTTTGATGAGCGCGATGTTTGTACCCTAGTCATGGTTGTTTATCTATCTAATTATAATATTTATCTATATAAGTATGAATATCGTTGTCTAGTACCCAAGATACAGGGAATCCTAGTTTGGGGCTAGATCAATGTGTGTAAATAGTGTCCAAGTTATTATTATTATTTAAACATTCACATATAGGCACTGCGTCTGGCCCCACAATAGGATACCCTGTGTTGTGGGAACCAGAAACAGCGACGTCACATACATACAAACATCCAAGTCCTTGGTTTTTCCTTCTCCCCAGATGGGATTTGAACCCGGAAGTTCTCGCTTGGGGAGCGCAGCCTCGACCACTTCACTACAGAGGTCGTTTTCGATCGAAAGCTTAGCTTATGAAATGACACATTCATCTGGGAATCCCCTAACCTCATTCATTACTAATGCATAGCAATGCGTCAATTAAACTTTAATTTTAAAGAAATATGGACCGTTACCAGCATGTTATAAGTTTTAAAATTCGCAATGGTGGTTAATGTAAATATGGAACTTATGACTAGGTACGAGTATTATGATTTATCATGCCAGTCTCGTATCAGATGGATGAAGAGGAAATGACAGAAGTTCAGTAAGGAACTTTTCAAAAGTAAACATACTTTTTCTGTATGATGTGTAGTTTTAAATTATTTGATAATCTCAAATACTTAGGTTATTGTAATTGACGATGCACTTTGCGGATTTTTATTTTATTTCGGTTATAGGTTCATTATGTTTCCTTTTTATCATAATTTTGGCGATAGTAAATAAATACCGCAGTAGAACACACTTATTAAATAAAATATTTCTATAAACGTCCAAGACCTAGGGGTTGTTTTTCCTCCTTCCCAGCTCGGATTCGTACCCGGGATTTCTCGCTTGGGAGACAGCCTCGAACCGCGAGTGGTTGTCTGTCCAATGTACATATATATATGTAAAATGTGTTTAAATAATCTAATAAAAAAATAAAAGTAGCCTATTAATGTCTCAACCGAGGTGCACAAGCCTTTACCCGGATACGACTAAGTTTAAGCCATACTCCGCCACAATGGCTCAGTGCGGGTTGATGGATGGGTTTTACGACCACTACTACCTACGAGCGGTAGTAGCCGGGACCTGCAGCTTAACGTGTCATCCGAAAAACTGAGCGTTCGATAATGTACTTAAGATAAATTAATTATCTCATTGGTACATGGTCAGGATTCGGACCAGCAGCCTTATGGCGTAAGTCGTCTGAGCTATGAACTTCATATAGACTTTTAAGTTTGACACCTTGCACCAGCTTCATCTGTCGAATTGGTATCACGCAAGTAGCATCATAATGGAGGCCAAACCCAAGCTCATTGAATGAAGCCTAGAAGCCTTCGGTGTTACCCCGCAGTCGATGAAATTGTATGAGCATGAGATGAACCATAGACACACGCTATGAACTTCAGAGAGTTACGCCATAAGGCTGCTGCATCTCCTGTGTGAGAAGCAAGCGTGAAACCCATTAGAACACGGAGCTCTCTCTGGGTTCCGGGATCTTCTAAAGAAGACATTTTCCCGTAATAGGTTTTGAATTTAATGGCATTCTTACCGAGGCATTAGGTTAAAAATTGCTATGCCTCATAACCGGTGGCGGTTCGTCCTAAAGAGCGCTTGTGCAGTGCACTCCCAAATAGTAGTTTATGTGACTGATACATAATGGAGGGCATTAAAACTCCAGTTTTAATGCCCTCCATTATGTATCACTCACTCGCGTGGTGACGCCGCTCGCGCAGAGGTGATCGGGGGAAGATGACTCATGTGCGGCCGTACGCAGCACCACAATAGCTCCTGGTTAGTTCTGCACTCCACTCAATATTTCACTCGATTAAAATGTTTAGTTAAACTTTAAATATCAACAAAACAAAAAACAAATGCGGTTTTATATGCACGTCTATCTCTTGTCGAGGTCCGGGGGAAGAGGTACAGTTGTACAATTATGTACAGTTACATACACTAGTTTATCTACACACATATCGTAAGCTCTCTTTGATGTGTTCAGGAACCGCATGTTCGATCGGCATTGCGGCATTGATCATTGCTCTGCACTTGTTTAGCTTGTTCAGTAGTACCAACTTCACAGACAAACTAGGGGCGGCACGCAGGCGGGCGTCGGCGTTCGAAATTTGAATGTCGAAATATTGATACTTTATGGTCATAATGTATCAATATTCAGATAAGAAATTAGTTTTTACCAAGCAGTATATCATTATGCTGTTCGTAACGTGCGGTTTTTGGACGCAGTAAAGAGAGTTTATGATACTTGTGTAGATAAACATACTAATACACGAGTATATTACATCTTGGTACGCGCAGTTAATAGTTTCTAGAAAATTCCTAATAAGAGTTATAATATAAATAAAAATATATTAGTAATTTTTGTGGGAGTGCTCTGCAGCAGCGCTCTTTAGGACGAACCGCCACTGCATAACCAAGTCCAGGACAGCGACGCGTCTCCGTTTCAGTATTGGGCGAAAATGTTTTCGTTTGTCCGTATGTTATCCTCAACAGGCCGCATTTCTCGACTGATTCTCGTGAATTTTTGTGAGCAAGCTCGATAATTGAATAGTATATATTTTTTGGATTATATATATTATATATTATATGGATGTGGGGGTTTTAAAGTAAATAAAAAAACCGGTCAAGTGGGAGTCTAAATCGCGCACGAATGGAAGCGATGGTGTGGAGTGAATAGTTTGGATTTTACACAGCAAAATATTGTTTACAAAGTTATTGGTGCGGTTACTTTCACACTCCATACACGTAACCAGGTGCATCCATAAGTTTGTATGTGGTATTGAAATAATTGTTGTATGGGGGCCCCCTTAAATATTTTTTTTTATCCTGTTTTTTAGTATTTGTTGTTATAGCGGCAACATAAATACATAATCTGTGAAAATTTCAACTCTCTAGCTAGCTAGGTTCTTGAGATACAGCCTGGTGACAGACGGACGGACGGACGGACGGACGGACAGCGAAGTCTTAGTAATAGGGTTCCGTTCTTACCCGTTAGGTACGGAACCCTAAAAACGCGCTACAGTCCAAACGCCTTGACAGATTTTAACAAATGAGGTATCGTTGGAGTCGTAGAGACTGTGAGAGTATATATAGTTTAAATGAAAAGTCGGTTTAGTCGGTCGGTGGATTATGCTGGGTTGTGGTGGTTGGTTGGTTCATACTCCATGTACATATCCAGGTGCATTCTCTACATCTCACACAGCCAGTAGTTTTTATTTGAGTCTTTCTCATTCATACATACCTACATTCGTAGTGTCACTCATTTTCCCATAGGCGGTGGCAGAGGCACATTTCAGGGCGTATTTCAACAGGCATACCTCTTCTGTACATACTTTAAAAATAATAATACCTTGGACACTATTTACACACATTGATCTAGCCCCAAACTAGGATTCCCTGTATCTTGGGTACTAGACAACGATACACATACTTATATAGATAAATATTATACTTAGATAGATAAACAACCATGACTAGGGTACAAACTCCGTTCTCATCAAACAAATATTTGCCCCCACCGGGACTCGAACCCGGGACCCTTGGCTTCGTAGGCAAGGTCACTGCCGACTCGGCCATGTGTCTTAGGTACTAGACAACGATACACATACTTATATAGATAAATATTATACTTAGATAGATAAACAACCATGACTAGGGTACAAACATCCGTTCTCATCAAACAAATATTTGCCCCCACCGGGACTCGAACCCGGGACCCTTGGCTTCGTAGGCAGGGTCACTGCCGACTCGGCCATTCGGCCGCCCACTATCCATCCGTTTGAGCTATAGTGGGTATTTTTTACGTTATCAAGCCCATATGTCCGCCATTTAAAAAAAATAAAAAAACTGAATCGACCAAAAAATAATACATTAGTTGATAAATGCGGCTTATAGAGGACAACATCCGGACACACATCCGGACGTATATATATAAGAAAGCATTTTTGCCCAATCCTAACGTTGTATTTTTTTTTATAATTTGAGTACTATTTAATTTAATTTAATTTAAAGCAATTAATTTAACATAAAACTACAGCCACAAAAGTTTCGTCAATTTAAATTTAATTAAAATAAAATAAAATTCAATAAAAATAAAATAGTATTTAATCGCACATCAAAAATACTGATTTTTCACAGCAAAAAAGGATCAGCAAAAACACATTTTTTGCTCTAAGTATTTTTTGTTCTTACATGTTCAACCTATAGCCTTCACCTAAGCTACCGCAGATTTTGCTCTGATATATTATATATAGTAATATATATATACTACTCTGTCAAGAAAGTACCGGGAAAAGATCAATAATACACAAAATGTTAGTTATTCATCTAAATTTATTTTATCGCCTTCAAAGTATGCGCCTTCAGAAACGATACACTTATGCCAACGAATAGTCCAATCATCAAAACATTTTTTAAACGCTTTTTCCGGAATTGAGTTCAGTTCTCGTCGCGAATTCTCCTTTATGTCTTCTACCGAATGAAAACGTGTGCCACGAAGTGGTAATTTGAGTTTAGGAAAAAGGAAGAAGTCGGCTGGAGCCATATCTGGTGAATAAGGTGGTTGCTCGATAGTATTTGTTGAGTTTTTGGTCAAAAATTAGTTTACAATTATGTCCTCAGCGACTCTTATTCGATTGAGTTTTTGGAGAAAATTCAGGTCTTTTGGGACCAGCCGAGCAGCAACATGTTTCATACCCAAGTGATTATTTAAAATGGTGCGGATCGACTCGTGAGACACAGAGAGTTCAGCGGCTATCTCTCTCAAATTTGAATGTGGATGTTCAGTCACTAATTCCTTCACTTTTGCGACGTTAACTTCAGTTGAAGATGTTGATGGCCTACCAGAGCGAGGCAAATCTTCTATCACATCTCGACCGCTTTTAAACGTTTTGTACCACTCATAAGCACGTGTTTTTGATAAAGTCGATTCACCGTAAGCCTTCTGTAATATTTTCAGTGACTCCGAACACGAAATTCCGTTGGCGATGCAAAATTTAAGAAAAACTCTTTGTTCGATATTTTTGTCCATAGTGAAATTCGCAGTACAACTAGATATGATCTAACTAAAAACAGCACTATAATAAATATAAACAACAGATGCAACTAAAAATCCGCGCCAAAATGGAAAACAGGTGTGCCAATTGAAAAACAACAAAAAAAAACAAAATTTGAATTTGGAACCATAGACAAATTATCCATTCCCGATACTTTTTTGACTGAATGTATAGTTATATTATATAATATTTCCCATAAACAATTACCCGAATAAACCACCCCAGGACATTGCCGAGGGAAAGGTTCCCATGGCGCTGGCAGCATTTCCCATCTGCTCAGCCAGGGATCAGAAATGCTCCAAAGCTTTAGTCAAAACCTCTATCGTTAAGGTGATACGAAAAAAAATGGGGTCTTTTTTGAATCCATTTACTCCACCATTAAGTCATCTACAGATTTGATTTTTGGGTTAACGTTTATTGAGTATTTGATTAAGATTTTAGGGAATTAAAGGGAAACGCGATTGTATGAAATTTTCTCGAAAGAATTTAATTACGAAAACACCTCTAAATTGTTTTTTTTTCCTGTAATTCTGAAATCCTAACTAATTTCATTGTGGAACTGCGTTCAAAATGTAGATATTATGTATTCGCAAAATCTCCTTAAAACTTTTTAACAAAATAGCGTAGTTTATTTATAAACAATTTTTCTGTGGTTTAGCGCTACGCACGGACGAGGTATTTTCCCTTGTGTCCCCCAAACAACAGTATTCCCGAGCGCGCGCGGCACAAAAATATAGAAAAATATGAGTGCGGCATATGTGTTAGCACTAGCACACTGAACGTAATTAAATATTTTAATTGTGACACTGTAACTTAAACAATAGTAGTTTATGTGACTGCTACATAATGGAAGGCATTAATACTCGAGAGCGGGTTTATTTCGGCTCGTTTCATAATAATATCACTCGAGAGTTTTAATGCCTAATTATTATGTATAGTTAGATTCACTAGTTTATCTACAGACATATCTAAAGCTCTCTTTGATGTGTTCAGGAACCGCATGTTCGACCGGCATTGTGGCATTGATGATTGCTCTGCACTTGTTTAGCTTGTTCAGTAGTACCAACTTCACAGACAAACTAGGGGCGGCAAGCAGGCGGGTGTCGCGTCGGCGTTCGAAATTTGAATGTCATAATTTGACAAATTTTGGTTCATTATGGTCATAATGATCAATATTTGGATAAGAAATGAGTTTTTACCAAAAGTTTATCATTATGTTGGTCGTAACGTATGGTTTTTGGACGCAGTAAACCGGGTTTATGATACGTGTGTAGATAAAATCGATTATATGTTGTCTAGACAACAAATGCTTTTTTATTGTGATCTAAAACTAAGAAGTGATTGTGTTTCTGTAATGTTTTGCGGTAGTTTCTCAAACATATGTGCTCCCTCAAACAAGATATCACATAAGTACCTATTTATTGTTTATAAACAGTCCTTTCCCTTTCCAAGGTAATTGTCCTATAGGTTATCAGAAGTACTCACTTCACTTGCTTAGTTTCACGGAGGTTATCGCCTGTGTCCCTTAGTTTATGCGGGTAGGTAGCGTTCTGCATTTAACTTCGTCATCGAGTGGACAGATTTATTCTTAACCGATAGTTGAAGATGCTGTTATTGGTTTTGCAGGATGCTTCCATAGTCACTTCAATTAAAAGAAAACGGCCAAGTGCGAGTCGGACTGGCGCAACAAGGGTTCACATTTTTTACACTACAAATAAACTACAAATTTACGGTTTTCGTTATATTTTTCTCTTTAATTGTTTCGTGCAAAATTGATGATTCAAGGTTAACTGGGAGTACCCTATAGGTTTTGATTCCCCTGGGATGTAACAGGCAAATTCAGAAAAAAGTCGTCATAAACGGCCGTATCTTTTGATAGTGATAGTGTAGCCTAGAAGTTTTATTTTTAGGGTTCCGTACCCGAAGGGTGCCTAATGGGACCCTATTACCATGCCTCCGCTCCGTCAGTCCGACCGTCCGTCCGTCTGTCACCAGGCTGAATCTCATGAACCGTGATAGTTAGACAGATGAAATTTTCACAGATGATGTATTTCAGTTGCCGCTAAAACAGCAAATAGTGAAAACCAAAATAAAATAAATATTTAAGAGGGCTCTCATACAACAATTCTTTCAATACCACATACAAACTTATGAATGCACCTGGTTACGTACATGAAGTTTGAAAGTAGCCGCACCACCAATCACTTTGGTAATGACATTTTGCTATGTCAAATCCAAACTATTTACTCCACACCATCCCTACCACAATACTGTGGTACGGAACCCTTCGTGCGTGAGTTAGACTCGCACTTGACCGGTTTTTTTACAGTCTGAAGGGACCCCATGCCTGAGTAATTGATATTAATTTCAACTTGATATCCCCAGTCCACGCGATCCTGAGAAAAAGGTGTCTTGCCAGACAGAGGGAAGGACAGACGGACAACCTTCTCTTCGTTTATGGTTCCCTTATGGTTCCGTATCCGAAGGGTCCAGACGGGACCCTATTAGTAAGCCTCCGCTCTCTGTCTGCCCGTCCGTCTGTTTTCTTTTTTACAGAGGGTTTCATGCTATTACCGCTACAACAACAAATAACTAAAAAAACTCAGTTCCGCAGTTTATGCAGTTAAAAAAATCCGTCTTTTTACGGACGTGGAAACAGCTAGACTAGTTTACTTCAGCTACTTCCATAGCATTATGTCTTACGGCATACAGCTGTGGGGGAACGCTGCAGACATTAACATAATATTTGTGCTGCAAAAGAGCGCTGTTCGTGCAATCTACAATGTGGGTCCCAGAGAGTCACTGCGTTGTAAATTTAAGGAAATTAACATTATGACAGTGCCGTGTCAGTATATTTATGAAAACCTAATGTACGTCCACAAAAATATTGATAAATTTCCTAAGAATAGCGACAGGCACAATGTCAACACTAGAAATAGGAATAAACTAGCTATACCTACTACTAGGCTCCATAAGGTTAATGTATCTTTTAAAGGGCAATGTATTCGCTTTTACAACAAAATACCAACTGAGTTACAAGAATTGTCTGTAAATAAATTTAAAAATGTTGTTAAAAATCACTTATGTAAAAAGGCTTACTACAAAATATCAGATTATGTAGAAGACAAGAAAGCTTGGGAAGGTGTTTGCTCCAATTCTGTAAAAAATAACGTATAAAGCTGGAGGTTTCTAGTCGCCTCTTTGCCTCCAGCATCTAAAACATTGAGGTGACGGAATTCAAATTGAGTTCTATATTTCCCTGTACCTTATACATGTGTTAGTTTAAGATTTGACATTCTCCAAATGTTACCTATGTGTTTCTTATGGAAATAAACTCTTTTTGAATTTTGAATTTGAATAACGAAACAGGGGGTTTCTTTAATACGGGTTTCTTTAATATTAAAAGTTGTAGGTACCCATAAAAGAGATTATTTGTGAGGCCATTTTTTTGTTTGTTCTATTTGTTTGTCGGTGAACCGAACTGGACTCTCCCGATCTTATCGAAAAAAAGATATTGAGGTTTTGAGTTTTGTGCAGTTATTTGTCATTATACGATTAATAATTGCTCATTTGAATTATAATAAATAATATTAAGCTTTTTATCATATTTGATTTTATTTCTGTGAATATGTTACTCCATTTCTATTCACTTCCGGTTTCAATGATCTAATAGTTTCGATTTACCTGAGCACAAGGTTCAATACTTACATTATACTACTAACAACATTTATTTATTTATTTATTGATCTTAAAAAATACACAGCTATTACAATTATGTAAGGTAAGAAAAATTATCTTAACATTAGCCAATAACGGATTTACATTTTTTTGTTTAAATATTATAAGACAAACGTACTTGGCGATTATACTTATATATAGAAATTATAACCAAAACTAGTTATACATATATCTAACTAGTGTTGATTTAGTTTTAAAAATTTAATTTATATTATTGCAAGTTGAGATGTGGTGTGCCGGTTGTGTAAGTAGTGTAGGTTGCAGGTATGTGTTGTGTAGTGGTGTGAGTGTAATGGTACCTGTATCTGCTTAGCCCTACGACGACGATGCTCTTGGGATCGGGACTGTGTCTATTGAATTTCCACTACAATTTACATATATAACTCTTATTCAATGTTTATATGTATGGCCTAGAATGTAGTCCTAACATGGTATAACCTAATATGGTATTCAATATTTTATTTTAAAAACTTAAAACGGTATACTCGTACAAAAGACTGTCATTTTACGTTTTCCGTGCACAATGGTAAGGAACCCTTCGAGGGCTGGTCCGACGTCGCACTTGACCGTTTTTTTTTCCTTTTATGGTACAGATCCCTAAAACTAAACCAGTAAATAAAAAGTACCATCTAATAATTCCCCAAGTTACAAACTTAAGCAAACTAACTTCAAGCCCTTTTCTTCCTCTCCGGTCGACACGACCCGAAAACGATATTTCATTTATTTTTTATACCTAACTAGGTTTTTTTAGGTTTTAGAATTTTATTTCTCAAAATAACAATAATGTAGTTCACTTATAGAGAAACATTGATCTATACATTAAAATAATGTTAATAAATATATATAAAACACACTAAACTTATGCGAGCTATTATTATATTATTATTTCTTTCTTTTTTACGTGACAATGACTTTTAAACAAAATCGACTATACTAGACAAAATATGCTTTTTTAAAAGTTATTTAAATCCAGGAAGTGATTCTGCATTTGGGATGTTTTGCGGTAGTTTGTTAAACATATGCGCTCCCTCAAACAATATACTAGTTTTGCCGTAGTTTGTTCTCGGTGCTATTAATTGTATCTTATTGCCACCTCTAAGGTTGTGCGTAATATTTTTCTTTGTGAAGGTTACTTCAGAGTGAGTTAAGTTATTTAAAATTTTATAAACCAGGATACATGTTTTGTATGTATAGAGTTGTTTTATGTGCATTAGTTTAGTTTCTTTATAAACTTTCACTGTTGACGTTAAACAATCCATTCAACTACAAGATCGATTCCTAATATCCAAAAAATGGGTCGAACTAGATGTCCTATCCCTGTAAATAAAAAACGAATTATATAAATAAAACAAATTTTGAGGTAATGAACAAAAATAAGCAACCGAATGGAGAACCCCTTCCTTTTAAGGATTCCGTAGATAAACAAGGAGCCCTTATAGTTTCGTCGAGTCAGTCTGTCCGTCCGTCCGTATGTCACAGCAACTTTATGCAGACAATATAAGGATTAGACAGCTGAAACTTTGTATGTAGATGTATACTGTGAACCGCTTAACGATTTTTATACAAAAATTAAAATAATTATAGGGAGCCCCCATACATGGAACTAAAATTATTTTTTCATCAAACCGATATGTGTTGGGTGTCTACCTATATATATAGGTCTTTAAAAATGACGTTGAGGTACCTGAAACCATTTTTCCTCAAAGTAAATCGTTAAAGGGACATACCCTTCCAAACTGGAAAAATGTCCCCCCCTAACTCTAACTTTTAAAGTAAGAGAGTGAAAAATCTACAAAAAATATATGCTTTGTACCACACACTTTCAACGAAAATTAGTTTGAACAAAATAAAATAAGCAGTTTTTAAGATACAAAACATTTATTAAAACCCGCAAAGATAACTTTGTGATTCATACAAACACTATGAAAATCAAAGTTACAACTCAAACATCCAGTTACATAATTACTTGCTACAACGGAGCCCTTCATGGGCGAGTCCGACACGCACTTGGCCACTTTTTTAGAATTCTGTTAAAAAAATATATATATTTAAAATCATTCCCCACCACCACCAATCCACCTTTGATATAACTGGCTTGAGGTAGACGACCTAACTTCTAGACAACTTGTTTTAAACTTGTGTTACTAGCCAGCAATGTCTCTTATGTATGGCTTATCTACCATATATCATATTCGTCGCAGCGGCAGCGATATTAGAGCCACTAGCTAGAAGGCGGAATAAGACTACTCGAGTATACTTTGACAACTCCATATACATTTGTATGGAGTTATCAGAGATTACTCGAGTTAAGACTTATTCCGCCTTCTCTAATCGCCCTTTAGAATTTATTATTTCATGAAATTCATGATCTGGCCATGAAATGGTGAGAAAGGGTTGAACTTCATGAAAACATGTCTTTTAATATACTCTGTCCAATCCATTTTTTGAACTTTTGACATTTCCTTATTGCGTAAATATAAGACATATTTTTCGTTGCAGATGTCAAAAGTGTAGGGATTTTTATCTGTCAAAAAACAGAGTGGACAAAGTATATATTTTTTTTGCGGTTCTACGCGTTTTTTTTAGATGTACGTGTCGGACTAAGACGAAGGGTATGCTCTGCGCACCCCCCTTTCGTCTTCACCTAAGCTACCGCAGCGTTTTGCCCCAAAAGATTTCTTCGTTCATTGAAAATTATAATTCAACTGTGGTTAGCTATTTTCTGAATTGATAAAAAAAAAAAACATTTATTGCAAATAGGCAAAATAATGCACTTTTACAAGTCAAACAATTAAATACATGGAAAAAAAGTATAAAAAAATCAAATATGGTATGGTATGGTAATTTTTATAATATTGCCATGATGCGACATCCTTATAAACTTTCGCGGTTGTAACACAAATGACATTTGATTATCTTATGGTGGGGATGGATAGATAGACAGAGGCATAACAAGAACCTCCCAAGCAACTGCTGCACCAAGCCGAACCGACTCCGGGCTGGCTAGGGCCGCTGCGCTCAAAACTCAAATCATTTATTGCAAGTAGGCGAAATAATGCACTTTTACAAGTCAAACAATTAAATACATGGAAAAAAAGTATAAAAAAATCAAATATGGTATGGTATGGTAATTTTTATAATATTGCCATGATGCGACATCCTTATAAACTTTCGCGGTTGTAACACAAATGACATTTGATTATCTTATGGTGGGGATGGATAGATAGACAGAGGCATAACAAGAACCTCCCAAGCAACTGCTGCACCAAGCCGAACCGACTCCGGGCTGGCTAGGGCCGCTGCGCTCAAAACTCAAATCATTTATTTCAATAATGCACTTTTACAAGTCAAACACTTACTTAAGTCTCATAAACATGGAAAAAATTAAAATATAATCAAATATTATCAAATATTATCAACTAAACAAATGAGTACATAACTGATTATGGTTTGAGTTTGAAAAAGGAAATTTCCCCTTCAAGTGGTGATTCATGGCTGAATCTCGCACAGGAAAAATAAACTCCATGAACTCTACCAGTGCTTCGGAAATACGCCCGTCAGAGATGATAGCACCAATAAACTCTACGGGCATGTAATTTTTTAAATTTTCGTCATAAATATTTTTTATCTACACACGTATCATAAACTCTCTTTACTGCGTTCAAAAACCGCACGTTACGATCAGCATTATGTTAAACTACTTGGTAAAAACTCGTTTCGTATCTGGAAAACTACACATAATGGTCATTATGTGTAGTTTTTCTACATATAATGACATTCAAATTTCGAACGCCGACGCCCACCCGCGTGCCGTCCCTAGTTTGTCTGTGAAGTTGGTACTGACATTCAAATTTCGAACGCCGACGCCCGTCTGCGTGAAGTTGGTACTAAAGAACAAGCTAAACAATTGCAGAACCACAATGCCGGTCAAACATGCGGTTCCTGAACACATCAAAGAGAGCTTATGATATGTGTGTAGATAAACTAGTGTATGTAACTGTACATAATTAGGCATTATGCAGCAGTCACATAAACTACTATTATTACACAATGTACCATATAAAATTTATCTAATCTAATGACAAAATTATAACATCGTATCTATAAGTGCCAACAAGATGTCTCAAAATAACGAGTATGACTTGTGCACCAGCCATCACCCCTCTCGCCGAACTAATGTACAAGTCGAGGTTCGGAGACGATCCTTTCTGCTCCTGTGTAACCATTCAGAGCATGGCCCGCCTCACGGACGGGAGTCCTACCAGCAGCCTTATGGCGTGGCTCTCTGAAGTTCATAGCGTGTGTCTATGGTTCATCTCATGCTCATACAATTTCATCGACTGCGGGGTATCACCGAAGGCTTCTAGGCTTCATTCAATGAGCTTGGGTTTGGCCTCCATTATGATGCTACTTGCGTGATACCAATTCGACAGATGAAGCTGGTGCAAGGTGTCAAACGTAAAAGTCTATATGAAGTTCATAGCTCAGACGACTTACGCCATAAGGCTGCTGGTCGATCGAGGGCGGGCTGCTGAAAGTCCACTCCGCTGACGAAGAGGCTATCCAATGGCTGCTCAGGCTGCCTCCTTTGTGATTTGTGTCCTGGATTTTGGCGACCAAACGCTCAATAAATAATTCATAATTATTTATTGCGCAACGATAAATAAAAAGTTACGTTTGTGGAAAACATATTATAAAGGCGAGGCTTATCTCTAAAAATATAGTTTAAAAAAACTAAAAAACACGCTTTTAAAGCACTTCGAACTAAAAAGTTAAACATAATTTTTAATATAACCTTAAAACAATAATGAATAAAAAATACTATTATTATTGTGGGAAAAAAAGCGTCGGGCGCTTTGTTCCATATCTTTCGTACATCGAGCGCCCGACGCTTTTTGTGTGCACTTTTTGCACTATATCTAATTAATTATCTATATATTTTATATATATCATTCTACTGTACGTGTGTATGTCACTGAACTCCTCATAAACGGCTGGACCGATTTGAATGTTTTTTTTGTATGCGTTTGGGTGGCGCCCTGGATGGTTTAGATTCACAAATCAGCCCGGCAGGACCACGTATGTCGGGTCCGCTAGTAAATAATTAATAAATAACTTAAATATCTATAAAATATGGAAAATAAAATACCTGTATACACAACTACTAAATAAGTACATAAACCTGTACATATAGTAATAATATACATACTATATCTACTATCATGAAAGAGAGAGGAAGTGCTCTTTTACCCGGTTTTTGAAAGAGAAAAGAGTGGGACTGTCTCTTATATTGCAAGGAAGTGCGTTCCACAGTCGGACCGTCTGCATCTTGAAGGCGTTCTCATATGCCGAGGTATTGTGCCTTAGTGTGGCTAAGAGTGAGACCGTGTGAGATCTCCGGTGCCGATCCTGAAAAGAGATACTCAAACCGCTGCCCAATTTATTAGAATCCGATTTTCCAATATATTAAAAATATATGAAAGAATATAAGAGTATCGGCGACGACGAGTCGGAAGCCACCCCTGCGATATTGAGAAACATGGTCGAATTTGCGCAACCCGAAAATAATTCGAATCCCGAGATTCTGAAGTCGGAAGAATAAGTACGTTGGAGGCTTACTAATAGGGACCCTATGGTTACGGAACACCCAGCAAGCAAGCAACCACACCCAATTTTTTTTGGAGAGAGTTGTTCATTGATTATTTCTTATTTCCAGTTTCTATAATTCTTTATATTAGATATTTAAAAAGTTATATTAAAATGAAACAAACTATGGTATGTACAAACCAACTTCATGTTCAAGCCCAATTTCTTCCCCACGGCCGGGATTCGAATGAAGTATATGTTCATGAAAAGTCCTCATCAAAACTTTTCCTGCACGGGATCACGAACCAAAACGTCATATATGTATACATATAAGACATTTTTTTTTTGTTGATTTTTAGGGTTCCGCACCTTAAAAGGAAAAAAGGAACCCTTATAAGATCACTTTGTTGTCCGTCTGTCTGTCTGTCCGTCTGTCACGACCCCGTTTCTCAGGAACTCGTGGAGGTATCATGTTGAAATTAATATCGATTACTCGGGTCTATGGTCCCTTGGAGCTGTGAAAAAATTAAACTTCTAGGTCCACGCAATCAAAAGATACCGCGATATTATTCCATAATTTTGCTGATTTTGCTGAATTTTTATGAACTCGTAAGGTAATCAAAACCTATAGGGTACTTCCGGTTGGCCTAGGGTCATGAAATTTGGAATGAAGGAAGGTCTTATAGCAATAGTAAAGGGAAAAATCCGAAAACTGTAGATTTCTGTCTGCCTGTCTGTCTGTCTCACCGTCTGTTAAGACTTTTTCTCAGAAACGCATGAAGGTATAAAGTTGAAATTAATATAATAGTGTACTGACAGCGTGTACGGAACCCTTGGTGCGCGAGTCCGACTCGCACTTGATCGGATTCTATTTATAAAAGCGCACTATCAATTTTGATACAATTTATACGGGACCACCTCTGAAGTATGACCGAGCAATCAAAATAAGAATGATCAAAATCGATTCATAATTGACCAAAAAAAACAGACGAATTGAGAACCTCCTTCTTTTTGAAGTGTCGATGGAAAAGATATTTTTTCCAGCAAACTGTTTTCTTATTTCGTCAGATAACTACATAAAGTTACCCTGTCTACTTACCTGTTCATGCAATAGTAATCTATTTATTAAGCAATAGTAATTTATTTATTATTGTTCCTTTCTTAATATTCCAAAAAATTGCTTTGCCTATGTACAAGGCAACTCAGAGACTACCATAACTTAACTATGTTATGTTAGTTTCTGAGTTATTTATCATTTATTATTCATTTTTCATTTAATTATTTGTTAAATAAGAAACATACTCATTTATTGTTTCAGGAACTAATTAGGTAATCTTAGGTCCAGAATGCCAATTGTTTCGTATCTGTAGGCTCTGTCTCCTGACGTACAGGTTCCCCTAGTTTAAGAGTCGGAGTCATGTCTGTAACTAGGACGTAAGATTTATAGAAAAATAAACATTTTCATTTCATTTCATTTCATTTTATTTCATTATTATTTCAGGCCTAGGAACGAAAGTGTAAACAATAAATGAATAGTAGTTTATGTGACTGATACATAATGCCTAATTAGTTGTAGTTATGCTCTGTGGTAGTTACACACACTAGTTTATCTACACACATATCATACGCTCTCTTTGATGTGTTCAGAAATTGCATGTTCGACCGGCATTGTGGCATTGATAATTGCTCTGCACTTGTTTAGCTTGTTCAGTAGTACCTACTTCACAGCCAAACTAGGGGCGGCACGCAGGCGGGCGTCGGCGTTCGAAATTTGAATGTCATAGTTTGTCTAAAATTGATACATTATGGTCATAATTTATCAATTTTAAGATAAGAAATGAGTACCAAGTAATATAACATTATGCTGGTCGTAACATGCGGTTTTTGGACGCACTTTATGACCAGCATAGTAAAGAGGGTTTATGTTATAGATAATATACATATATAAATCATAAGTTTGGTACATATAATTTGGAGTAAATGGATCAGTTCACTTTTGTTCAATGTGGTTTCCATTTGTAGTATGTACTGTATGAACAGTGAGAAACAGAACAAGCTGGACCGGCCAACAATACTAGATTGTAAGCAGCCTATAGTTCTATGTGTACTGATAAATAAATAGAGCATGACTCAGAAGTCTTGATCCGTGAAACATAGAATTTCCCGTTTAGAGAATTCTATTTGATATTACAATCAATCGACCTACGTAATATATTGATTTACAGTACGCATATAGGCTTACGCATTTATTAAACTAATCATATTTCTCATAATAACTTTCATTCAACTTTTATAAACTGCATTTTTTCTATACTTTATAAGATTCTATACGCATAAAACGTATGATTGATACCTTAAGGGCTGAACATAGGCCAATGGCATTGAGAATTAGACAAAGAAAACAAATTGATGAAATTTGACGACCCGAATGGCCGAGTCGGCAGTGACGCTGCCTACGAAACCAAGGGTCCCGGGTTCGAGTCCCGGTGGGGGCAAATGTTTGTTTGATGAGAACGGATGTTTGTACCCTAGTCATGGTTGTTTATCTATCTAAGTATAATATTTCTCTATATAACTATATATATCGTTGTCTAGTACCCAAGATACAGGGAATCCTAGTTTGGGGCTAGATCAATGTGTGTAAAAGGTGTCCAAGGTATTATTAAATACCCGTCGCATCGCGTCGAAGCAGACTGACGCATGCTCCCGCGCAGAGCCCCGCGTGGCAGCCCGAGCTCCGAGACCGAGAAAATTATAGAAAATATTACTGAACTCCTGTAATAATAACATTAAAAATAAAATAAAACAACCAAAAATTTTCCCTTTTTTTTTTACCTATTTTTGCGTGTAAGTTTCATATAGGGAACTGATTTCGTCTCCGAGCGCTTTTTCATTTAGTTGAATAATAATGCATTGCGAAAAATATTTTTAAGTATTAAATATAACAGACATCCGGTAATTTTAAAAGTCCATTCTTATCTCTAATATACCTTTTATAACATATATTTATGCTACATTTATGTTGTCTAGTTTAGCCTAGAATTGAAGCTAAAGATGCATTTCTGGCCATATTTAATCCCTTAATTGGTCTAAGGGGTCATTCTAGTAATACGTAAGCAGGAAAGGGAGGGTCCTTGCTTAGCTTATTTTTGATGAAATGGCGGAGTGGGGGTTTGGTTGGTGATCACATCAGCAATATTTATTTACTTTTTCAGATTTTATTGTTTACATCTAGGCTAGTTTATTTTAGTTACTATGAAAGTCATGTCCTATGGTATCTTGTTGTGGGGGAAAGCAGCGGATATTCAAACTATTTTTATTTTACAGAAAAGAGCTATTCGAGCAATTTATAATTTAAAACGCACAGACTCCTTAAGACAGCTTTTTTAAGAAATTGACATACTAACTGTAGCTAGTCAATTTATTTTCGAAAATATAATGTACGTACGCAAGAACCTTACAAAATTTCCCAAAATTAGCGATAGCTGTAATGTTTACCTAAGAAATAATCACAGACTATGTGCGCCCCGTTTTAGACTCGCGAAGGTTAGCAATTCTTTCAAGGGTCAATGCATTCTCTACTACAACAAGATACCTCTGGAGATCTTGGAATTGCCATTTGAGCAATTTAAAATCCATGTTAAAGCGACTTTGTCGAAAAAGGGATATTACAATGTTCAAGATTACTTAAATGATGGGTCTGTATGGGGTTAATCTGGCTCAACACAGACCTTGCTGTTAATAATTTTGTAATTATTTATTCCTGCCTATTAATTATGATAATGACTAAATATTATACTTTGTATTAGTTAAGCATAAGCAATTTTCAAAAAGAGATCTAAAAATCAATCTGTGGGAGTTTCTACGCCCTTCTTCTCCCACAGTGGTCCAATGTAGAGAAGTGGCAAAAAATTACGATTGCTAAGTATATGTAAATATCTACAATAATAAAGACATTTGGAATTTGGAATTTGGGGGAGGTTCTCGATTCGACTGTTTTTTTTTTGTTTGTTTGTTACGCGATTATTCCGTCAATTATGAATCGGTTGGCTTATTCCACAAATCCCCGGCGACTTTCCCTTGCGAAGGGGATTTGTGGACTTTTTGAAGAAAATTGTCCTTAAATCCCCTTCCGGCGTTACAACGAGGTGATCATGTACCTGTGTACAAAAATAAAGACTGATTATCTTATTACTTCTTTAGATTCGGCTTAAAGCGGAAAACCATGTTAATAAATTGAAAAGAAATCCCCTTTGCTCGGAGTTGTGACGCGCGAAGGGGATTTAAGGACAAAAATTGTCAAAAAGTCCAAAAATCCCCTTCGCAGGGTATAGTCGCAGGGGATTTGTGGAATCAGCCAATCGATTTTGATATTTTTTTTATCGATTGGTCACACTTTAGAGGTGCTCCCATTTAAAATTTAATAAAATTTATTCAGCGATTTTTGAAAAAATCAACAAAATAAAAAAAAACTGAAATACGCAGATGACGTTTTGGTTTGTGGTTCCCTTCAGCATAAGTTTTGATGAGGACCTTTCTTGTTTAAAGGCGACATTCGCATCCCAGGAATTAGGAATAAATTAGGTTTCAACTGGACCCGTTTATATTTTTTTAACTCGGTGAATTATTTACATCTCTAATGCGAGAAAATAAAAAAACAACTTACAAAACATCTGTTTATTAAAAAAAATGTACTTTTTCACTCCATTGCTCGGAACTGTAAACATTAACATTTACATATAGGCACATATATGTCAGTCGACAATAGAGAACGCATTGTCTCAGCTCACGGCAAAGCTGGTGCAATATTCTAAATTCTTAGTATCCCACAGGAAACTCATAACACAAAGTATCGATTGTCGTACTTTTGCCCATTTCGTTTTAAAGAACAGTTTTATATTTAGACGAACTCTCTTATAGGGCAGTAGACATTTTATGAAAAAAAAACTCCCGCCACCCGCCGCAAGATTGTTTTACATACATTGCTTCTGGCCCCACACTAGGATACCCAGTGTCGTGGAAACCAGAAACAGCGACGTCACACACAAAGAGATCCAAGACCTGGGATTTGGGAATGTGGCAAAAGATGGTCTGTAAGGGGGCCCCAAAACAAATGAATAGTTAAACAAGACAACAAAAACATTTCTGGCTTGTTTGAACAGGCCAGAATAGTTATTTGTGTCACAAGGGAGCAAAATTATGTATTTACGGTGAGGGAGGTACATTGAATCCAGAGTGAAGGGAATCCTGAGCGTAACGAAGGATTCAAGCGTTAACGCCCATGACGAAAATAATTTTGCTCCTGAGTGACACATACAACTTTTCGCACCGACTATGAGTAAAATTTTAATTAAATGCTCTAAAAAAAAAAACTATACTTTGAATTATACTTTCACCACTTTGACAGCAATAGAACAACGTAAACATTTTTTTTTATAATGGTGGATTGTAAAGGATTAGGGAAAGGTCACCACAGATAAAATATTCCTGTGTACTTTTAATAATGTGTAAAAATAATAGAATCAAAATATTACAATGGTTTCGGATATCAATATTCATTATATCACAATAACAGTCATCGATAGTTTTGATTTCACTAAAACATATAATTTATTGTGACTTTTTTTTTTACAAAAAATTCATAAATTTTCATATAACGTTGTTAAAGTTAAAACTTGAAAGATGTTATTTTTTAATCGACTACGATGAAATTACAATCGATTATTTTATTATGATCTATGTTCAATTGGCACATTGGGTAAATGCTACATGCCAATGAATAAATTAAAAAAGTAGCTTGAACAGAAAAGTATAATTTTGCTCCCTCTCGTCGTGGAGCAAAACTTACTTTTCCGAATGAAAGGTGTGAAATAGTTATTTGTGTCACAAGGGAGCAAAATGATGTATTAACGGCGAGGGCGGTACATTGAATCCAGAAATCCTGAACGTAACGAAGGATTCAAGAGTTAACGCCCATTTCGAAAATAATTTTGCTGCTGAGTGACACATACAACTTTTCACACCGACTATGAGGAAAATTTAAATTAAATTCTCTAAAAAAAATATTTTGAATTATACTTTCACCGCTTTTACAGTAGTCGAACAACGTAAACATTTTTTTTATAAAGGCGGATTGTGAAGGATTAGTGAAAGGTCACCACAAATAAAATATTCCTGTGTACTTTTACCCATGTGTAAAAATAATCGAATCGAATATTACAATTGTTTCGGATATCAATATTCATTATATTACAATAACAGTCATCGATAGTTTTGATTTCACTAAAACATATAATTTATTGTGTTTTTTTTAAATATTATGAAAAATTCATAAATTTTCATTTGACGTTGTTAAAGTTAAAACTTGAAAAATGATCGATTTTAATCGACTACGATGAAATTACAATAGATTATTTTATTAAAATCTGTGTTCAATTGGCACATTGCGTAAATGCTACATGCCAATGAATAAATTAAAAAAGAAGCTTATACAGAAAAGTAGCATTTTGCGCTCTCTCGTCGTGGAGCAAAACTTACTTTTCCGAATGAAAGGTGTGAAAAAACATCGTTGACTTGTTTGTTATGGTTCTGTAACATGTCAACAGATGACACTTCAATCAGATGAACGAAACACTTGGGCACGTCATGCCGTGTCGATAAAAGCGTGCATCATGCCGTCGCGTCGGTTAAACCGTGCGTCGCTTGTGCTGTCAGTTGCGAGAGATGGCGGACTCGGGCGGAGTTGAAAGCCTAATTTATTTCAAAAATAATAAATTTTATTTCCTCGCAGTTGTGAAAATCACTATGTAATGTCTCGGTCAAAAGTGCAATAGATGGACTCGTCTCTTAGAGGGGTTCCCCTGAGGCTCGGCCTTCACACTCACCCCCCCATCTATTGCTCACTTTTCAGCCATATAAGGTGACATTTAAGTAGCCGACCATATTTTGGCGAATGATAACACCCATCATTATGATCGACTTTCCCCAAGAAACATAAGGTCGCAAACAAGAAAAATATAGTTGTTCAGAATTATGACCATATCAACCCGCTTAAATATGACTACACCTTTCTGTTACACTCTGTATTTCCAACAATATTTGCGTGGCGCCAATTTTATTTTTTACTATGCGGTTTTCTTGCTGGCCAGTGCAATCGTTTTAAAAAGATAAGCAATTCATTGTGTCACTTTAAAACGTCTTGAATGAGATCCTGTCCCAGAAAAACAAGGAGCCTCGTTCGATTTTCAAATTTAGTTACCTTCCAGGGTTGTAAATAGCATTTTCCGCTTGCTAAGCTCAAAATAGCACCTTCGCCGCTTGATTTTGGGTTCTCAGACGGAAACATTATATTCGTAGCTCGTTCGAAAAGGCTTCTTTACGAACCTCGCTACGACCCTGCCGTCGGCTCGTGCAGTAAACTTCTCGGTTCGTAAATATAAGTCTTTGCGAACTCGTACGAAATGTACTATTTCCTCATAGTCGAAATGAAAAGTAGAGTGTTTAACTCTGGTGAAAGTGACCCATTTTCACCCTCGAACTACTGGCGTTCGAGTGTGAGTTTGAACTCTATTACCTCCCGCATATCAAGAGATACTTCTTTTCAGAGCATTAGTGATGAAAATATTTTTTTGCAACAACCGCTCTTTTTTTAGTCACTATTTCACAACTTTTGCAATACAACTCGTATTACAAACGTATATTGTGCATTTTGGACGTAAGGAAGCATTTTGGTAACGATTATGAGTATTTCATAATGTGCAGATGTGTCATTGTGTCTGGATGCTGTTATTGCGTTGTTATTAGCAAGATATAGTATATATTGAATTGCTCGGATTTTAGGTATGAGTCTATCTTAGTCTGCCTACCCCTCTTACGCGAAAAAGGATGTAAGTTCGTATGTAAATTGCTTTGATTATAAGACCCTCGACCCAAAATAAATAATTGGAATCTGAATTGGCGCGTAACCGCAACGATGCAACGCAATAACTGCGACACGGCCTTCTTAAGTGTCCACTCCATATTTAAAAATGAGGAAAATTCTAAAAAGTACACATTTTTATTTTCATGAAAAATTCGAAATTCGAATTCAATAAACTTTTTTGTGGCCAGCGTTCTAAATCCAAAGTTTTTATTATGTGACAGAACTTATGACCTAACTAGAGGTACATGTACCTCTAGTTTAAGTTTTGATAGTTTTCGAATACTTTTATAGATTCAGTTTTCTTCCATACATTTACAAGCAGCGCCTCTAGCGGAAACTATCATGAACTAAAATTGGTAGTATGAGTTATTTCAAATCGTAGTTTTCGAAAACGAAATAAGTTTACGTGTAAATAATACCTTTTTGGTAGTACGACTTACATGTTTGCCAGATCTTTGGTAGTAAACTTCAACGAATTCGAAAACTTTTATAGTTTTTGGTCTCACCGAAAATTTGTAGGTGAAAAGTGTTTTTTTGTTGGTTAGAATCTAATTAGAATTTAATTTCGAGTCTAATTGGTGGTGATCAGTGGCAATGCGATCATATTTTGCGTGGCGAATGGCTGCAGAGGCAGAGGAAGCTGAGCGTCGCGAGCAAGAGCGACAAGGGGTTGGGTCTTATATAAGACACATTGAAATTTGAAGATTGGAGTACTTAGGTGGTTAGGGGGGGGTCCTTAGCTATCCTCTGATACCATTTTCTGATTTAGGAAACATCATTTTAGCACTTTAATTATAAAATATGTTTACGCGATTTTTACAACTTGGCCAATCTCGGAAAGATAAATGTCAAACTCAAAAGCTCCAACGTTGGATATTGGTACATGATTTTAGTAGAAATTACAAGATTTTGTTGTAATGGTAGAAATTTTCGTCAGCAATTTTGTATTTTCTGACATAATGACTTGCTCATTTCATTCCGATTCCTTCCGTGTTTCGTGAATGTTCTGTTGCGCTCTCGTTTTATCCGTGATTCTCTGGATGACTTTGGCTTTGTTTACTTATTAACTACTTTATGGAGTTTATCAGAACCAAATTGGTTGCTTTAGGTCACTTCGTGTTTAAAAACTAAAGATAGGTTTGTTAGGTTCACACGTTACAGCAGACCCGGGAGCCGGAGCGAAGCGGAGCGGAGCGAGGCGACCCCCTACTTGCTCATTTCATTCCGATTCCTTCCGTGTTTCGTTAATGTTCTGTTGCGCTCTCGTTTTATCCGTGATTCTCTGGAAGACTTTGGCTTTGTTTACTTACTAACTACTTTATGGAGTTTATCAGAACCAAATTGGTTGCTTTAGGTCACTTCCTGTTTAAAAACTAAAGATAGGTTTGTTAGGTTCACACGTTACAGCAGACCCGGGAGCCGGAGCGAAGCGGAGCGGAGCGAGGCGACCCCCTACTCTTGGCAACTCCTCCTCCAAACCCTCTCCTCCTCCAACTCCCCCGAAATCCAAAAAATGTAGGCATTTTCTTCAATCTTTGGACCTCCATAACATAAAAACTAGTGCTTTCCTAAAAGGGGGGGTAGGTGGGGGGACCTCCCCTCCCCCAAGGGCATACCCGCGACAAGAACTAAGATCACGGCGGGAGAGTTTGACCATCGACTCTATTTCCGATACCCATTTTATTCAGCGGTATCGGCTTAATAAAGCTGCGTATGAGTATCTTTGTGATACTCTAAGAACATGTGGTAACCTCAGGAGCTCACAAAGGGTATCATTAGAGTCTAAGGTATGTATGTAGTGCACCTCATTCATAAATATATAAGATGTGGAGGGTTTTATCTCCATTTGGTTCTGTCCCTGCGCCTCAAGCTTGATATCATACCACTGAAACCCGTCCCCTTTATCTCATCCTGCAGGCTTCTATAAATTCTAGGTACCTACTTATTATACTATCAAAATATATATAAATTTTTCATGTGTTTTAGGTGCTTTGTGCGCTGTTGTTTTACGCCAATGGAGACTACCAAAGGGTGATTGGCATAGCCAATCATCTATCTCAAGAGGCAACAAGCCGGTACATTGAGGAAGTGACTGAGGCATTGAACCATCCGGATGTGGTCAGAAAATGTATTAAATTCCCAAGCACTCCAGAAGCCAGGGAACAAATAAAACAAAAGTTTGTATAAAAATACCTAGTATAACGTTAAACACTTACATTAGGTATGTTAATTTATCACAATTAATGCTAATTTGTGTTTTATTTTCAGTTTCTACAATTTTTACAAAATTCCCGGAGTGGTTGGGTGCATAGATGGCTGCCACTTCAGGATTTTCAAACCCCAAAGAGAGAGTGAGCACCTGTATTATTGTAGGAAGCATTATCATTCCCTCAATGTACAAGTAAGTAAGTTCCATATTACATAGATTATAGTTGGGTCAGTTCCTTCAAGTTATTTGAAGTCCGGACTAAAACTGCCTTCACAATAGTAATGGTTACAAGAACCCTGATTTGTTTGTAATACTTACCATATTATTTCTAGGTATGTGATCATGAATGCCGGATCCTCAGCATCAACCCCAAGTTTGGAGGCGCAAGCCATGATGCTTTTGTCTGGGAAAACAGCCATATCAACACCCTAATGCAAACATTGCACCAGAATGGTGAATCAGTTTGGCTTCTTGGTATGTATATGGTTTTGGAAATTTTGTTGCAATTTTTTTTACGGTACATGGTACTAAAATAGGAATAACTTATCAACAGGTGACTCAGGATACCCACAAAGGCCATGGCTTATGACTCCCTACAGCAACCCTGCACCTGGTTCTGAGGCAGAATCATACAATGCTGCCCACAGCAGAGCTCGGGTGCTCATAGAAAATACTTTTGGGCGTCTGAAAAACCGGTGGAGATGTGTGTGCAAGGATCGTGTATTGCACTATAAGCCGGACAAATGTGCAAAAATTATCACGGCTTGCAGTGTTTTGCACAACATGTCAATTGACTATAAAGTGCCTTGTCCCGAAAATCCAATGAATGGTAAATATTATTTAATAATTGTATAATATTGCTACTTTTAGCAAGAATCAGAAAATATTGACAATACCGATTAAAGTTACTCATTAACAAATATTTTCCATTGTTTACAGTAATTGAAGAATTTAATCGGATTGAAATACCGCGGCAAGAGGACCATACCCTACTGACACTAGGACGTTTAGTCCGAGATCGTTTGGCCAACGCCATTCATGGGGCAGCTGTATAAGGCTTAATTACTTGAGACTGGCGATGCCCTCACAGTGAAGGGAAACATCGTTAATATACTATTTGATAAAATCTATTTTTTGTTTCTATCATATCCTAACATAAACTTTAAAAAAAGAATGTGGAGTAATGATGGCAGGGACAGTGCCTGTTATTAGGAATGAAAAATAAATATTTAAAAGTATAAAAATAATACAATACAATACTCTTTATTTGACACCAAAAACACACATACAATTAACTTATTAAATAAATAAAAAAATTGGCCTTATTGTTATGGATGGATTGATGTAATGGATAAGTATATAAATAATCATTTATTTATATATTTATCCATTACATCAATGGCCTTAGCAAAGAGAGTTTGCCACTGAGCCTGCATCTCGAGTTCTCTCTTCCGCAGATTGAAATGCTCAGTGCCAAACTCTCTTGCTAACTTCTGCCACCTCTCATCACATGCCACGAATTGCGACGCTGCAGCGTCTTGTGGGCGAGGACGGTAGCGTCGCGGCGTTGACTGCCTCGGA
The DNA here is from genome assembly GCA_949825045.1 of Argyresthia goedartella. NCBI lineage: Eukaryota > Metazoa > Arthropoda > Insecta > Lepidoptera > Argyresthiidae > Argyresthia > Argyresthia goedartella. The sequence goes on from OX463834.1 coordinate 24,000,190, forward strand.
CGAATCACGCGTCGACGGGTTGTCCTAGGACTCTGCCTTGGGCTCAGTGGGGCAACAAGTCTTGGGCTTCGTCCGACGACAGGGCGTCTTGGGCTTCGTCCGACGACAGGGCTCCCCACATGTGCAGAATGGGTCGTAGGAGATTCTACAACATGTACGGACACCTCCACAAATGGTGTAGTACCTCCTAGACCATTCCAATCTTCAGTCACTGAGAAAAAAGATGATATCGTTAAGTATAATTTATTGCAATAGATAGCCAGATAGTTAGAAATACATATATGTAGATAAATTAGATATAACAATAAGAGTAATACTTACTGTCCTGAACTTGGCTCACATCTAACTGGAAAGGTGTGGGTGACTGTGGAGGCAGTGCTGGTTCCGCTGCTGCCTGTGGTACTGGTGCTGCCTCAATATTAAACGTCAGTTAATATTGAGGCAGCACCAGTCGTCTCTTGTAACCCTGTTCTCCCCACAATTGACGGATATAATCAGATCTCAAATAAAACACTTTCCAATCAAAATGATGGCGTAGTAGTCTATTACAAAGAAAATTTAAGTCTAACGATTGAAGAACCGAAATTCCTCGATGGAAGTTGTCTGATTATAAAACATGGAAACGATACAGCTATATTGGGCATCTATCGTTCACCATCCTTTGAAAATACCAATAATTTTATAGATTCACTAAATAAACAATTACAAAATCTTTCTAATTTTCAAAATATAATATTAACTGGGGACTGCAATATAGATTTAAACCCTGACCACCAAAACTCTGACGCCGAACAATACTTAACATCATTGGCGTATCACGGGCTATTTCCTGGTCATACATTCATAACTAGGGACATGAGTAGGACATGTCTAGACCACTTAATTCTTAAGACAAAAAATGAAGCAATTACACTGGTTATGCATTCTACATTGACTGATCACAAGGCTATCCTATTCTGTCTAAAGCTCAAACATAATAAATTACATGCTGCAACAAATTATACTACTATTGACCGTGAGGGAATTACACAGGATATTAATAAACTATCTTTTAGGAATATTTATGAACAACCTGATCCTAATATAGCTACGAATATCTTTGTAGAGACTATTCAAACGGTTATAAATAAAAACTCTAAAATACGTAGGATCCCAAGTAATAAACGCCCTATAAAATCATGGATGACGCCTGGTTTGCTTCGATGTATAAGAAACAGAGATAATCTCCATCGCAAATTGGCAAAAAACCCTGAAAATGAAGTATACAAGCAAACATATACACGGTATAGAAATTTCTGTAATAATATAATAAAAAACTAAAAAGAAACTTTGACAAATCCCAACTAAATCTCGCAGGTAATAACTCCAAACAACTCTGGAAGGCTATAAAAAAATTACCTCGACTACTAAAAAGAAAGACCAACCTCGTGAACTTCTTGCTACTCATAACTCACCTAAAGTTTCAATTGAAAATGTTAACAACTACTTTGTGAATGTGGGAAAAAAACTGGCAGAGGCCATTAAAACTAAAAATATTTGCTTAAATAATCAATCTCAAGCTGCTAAAAAACGACTGTTCAACTGGCTGGGATAACATTTCCAATAAGATACTTAAAGAATTTAAGACTAAATTTGTTCCAGTCCTTACATTCATCTTTAACTTGTGCCTTGAGAAGGGAATTTTCCCGGACGCTCTCAAACAATCAGTTGTTATACCTATTCACAAGGGGGGCGATAGAGACCGTGTCGATTGCTATAGGCCTATTTCGATACTGCCATCTCTTTCTAAGATCCTAGAACGTATCATTAATTCACGACTGACTCACTTCTTAGAAAAATATTCAATTTTATCGAACAATCAGTTCGGTTTTCGTTCTGGCAGATCCACATCTGATGCAGTCCATGAGCTCACAAGCTATGTTGCTGAAAACCTTGATGATAAAAGGAGGTGTCTGGGTATCTTTCTTGATCTGGCCAAGGCATTTGACACGGTCTTCGTTGACCTCCTCATAACAAAACTAGAAAAAATAGGTATCAGAGGCATACAGCTTGAGCTTTTTAGGAGCTACTTAAGCAATAGGCTGCAATGTGTAAAAATAGGTGAACACACAAGTTCCACTCAATCAGTCCATTGGGGTGTCCCTCAGGGCAGCATACTTGGACCTACTCTATTCACAATCTACATAAATGAGCTCTGTTGTCTTGAGTTGCCCCAATGCAAAATTGTGGCATATGCCGATGATACCGCATTACTTTTCTCGGGTTCATGTTGGGAAGAGGTAAATTCCTGTGCACAAGCTGGCCTCAATGAAGTCGTAGATTGGCTACAACAAAATATTTTAACTTTGAATACTGCAAAAACCAAATACATTACCTTCTCGATTAATAACTCAACCCAACCAACAAATGATTTCAGCTTAGTTGCTCATGAGTGTGCTGATTCTGTTGCTGGCTTCTGCGGCTGTGGACCCTTAGAACGGACATCCTCAATGAGATATCTAGGTATCATGCTCGATTCTAACCTAAATTTCCAAATTCACATTCAAATGCTCAGCTCCAAGGTTAGGAAACTGACTTATATCTTTAAGGGTCTTAGACATGTGGCTGAACCGCTTCTGATGAAAAGGATATATGTGGCATTATGTGAATCACTCTTACGATACTGCATCTCCAGTTGGGGAGGTACTCATAGGAGTACACTTTTGCAACTTGAGCGGGCTCAAAGAGCGGTCTTGAAGGTGTGTACATTTAAACCATATTGTTTCCCTACAACTGAATTGTACAGCTTCTGTGATGTCCTCTCTGTTAGACAGCTGTTTATATATAGCATTGTTCTGAAACAACACAAAAACAATTCCCCACATCAAAATAACTCACGTACTAAAAGAAGAAGAGATAAAGTATTTCACATAGTATTAGTACGAACCAAATTTATGCAGCGATTTTTTTAATTTCTGGGACCCTATATTTATAATAATCTGAGTAAGCACATTGACCTTTGGTCTAATAACACATTTGATAATAATAAAAACATACGTCTTTGGTTGCGCACACAAACATATGATGACTGCGAAAAACTTATGAGCGTCTAACACAAGTCCAATTATATTTATATCAAAATAATAGTCACATTACATAACTCTCACAGGCACTACACACCTCATTACTTCCAATCACACACTCACCACACTCCCCATATTCTCTCCCACTAACATAAATCACCAACACTACACACCAAACTATTACGTTTTTGCTGATCTTATATTTTTAAATGTCAGAAGTTATATTTTTATTTAAAATTTCACATTGTTTATACACTATGTAGTATTTAAATCTGAGGCATTTATTCTTGTGGGAAGTAGCAGCAACTTATCCTAAAACACAGGGTTTCGCCCTATTTTAGGGAGTAGCGATACATCCCTTGTTTACCCTGCTAAACAAGCTTGTAATGTTCATTTATTTCTGTAAATAAACGATTATTATTATTATTATTATTATTATTATTATAGTTGGTCAATCTGAAAGGATAATAAAATAACTTAATTCTTGTTTCTTATAACAGACATCTTTACAAAAACTAGTTATTGTGTGCTTCCTAAGGATACTTTTCAACAAATGTGTAAGTACAAGGTAACTAAGCAGTGACAACAAAACTATGTGACCATTTCTGGCAATTCTATGTAATGTAGCTGAGTGGGTAAGATTAGCACACCTCTGGTACGTAGGAACCCTTACAGATTAACATTATAATTATTATTATAGCCTTTATTCTGTCGACAATACTTTACTCAATTCATGAATCATAGAACAAAGCAGGAAAAAACCTCTACACCAACTTCTTCAATATTGAGGAGACCTGTAGCAGCCTGGGAACCAGTTAGATCCAGCACCCGCTGCTCCAGGTCTGTCAGCACTAGCTTGCATGCAGGACCGCCACCTGTACCACTGGCAGCGCGGTGAATTTTTGCAGCCTTCCTCTTTGTGTTGTTTTTTAAGTCACTCCACACCTTAAAATGCAAAGCAAACAATCATTTAAAATAAACGTGCATTAGGTGTAATATGCGTGCGTTTTTAATTTTATACTATCGATTGTATAAATACCTTTTTCCACTTGTCGACAGTCTTGGAAGTGCTAGTTGTGTCCAAGTTGAGGACACGAGTGAGTTCAGCCCACTTATTAATGGCTGTTAACCTGCCGGACCCCACGGCAGGTTAACAGCCATCGGCAGGCTTGTTTAGGTCCCCATTCCTGTAAAAAGTACGAATAGATTAGGTCTAGTAAAATATAATAAGATAATTTATTCCTACAATTTTACCTAAAGTTATCGTAAACATAATAAGTAGGTAGGTAGGTACTTACCTTTCCATAAAATCTACAATTACTTCGAATTGAGATACGCTCGTGCGAGACATTTTTGTTTCGTATAAATTGGCAGTTTGTGAGAGTTGACACTTCACATTGACAACGTCTAACGAAAATCAAAACGTCAAAATGACAGGAGTGTTTGCCCTTTCTTTTTACACGTGCTAGAAAGAGATAAAGTATGTAGAGTGAAGTTCGCACAATCGAGTTTTACCATAAACGATATCGTGTGAACTATAATCAAAAAATATAACTCATACTACCAATTCAGTTGGAAACTAATAGTTTGGCGTGCTTACGATTTCTATCAACGTTTACGTATTTTGCAAACCCGTACTAGAGGCACTGACTGTGTATAAATGTGAAAGTATAGCTTGTCAAATTCGTACACGTGCTACGTGTAGCACTCCCATGGTCTGCGGGCGACGGGACGAAAGATGCGGGGGCGGGGGCGGGCGGTTCGTACCACGTGCCCCGCCACCCGCGCTCATCTTTCCCGCCCTCACAGCCCCCTCGCCTTCGGCTCGTTTCATAAACCCACACTCGAGTTTTAATGCCCTTCATTATGTATGTATATATTATATTGGTACTACTTGGTAAAAACTAATTTCTTATCTGAATATTGATACATTATTTCGACATAATGTGACATTCAAATTTCGAACGCCGGACGCCCACCTGCGTGCAGCCACTAGTTGGTGAAGTTGGTACTACTGAACAAGCTAAACAAGTGCAGAGCAATGATCAATGCCACAATGTCGATCAAACATGTGGTTTCTCAACACATCAAAGAGAGCTTATGATATGTGTGTAGATAAACTAGTGTATGTAACTGTACATAATTTGGCATTAAAACTCTCGAGTGATATTATTATGAAACTCGCCTAACAGTCACATAAATGTTTTTACGTATGTGCCTTCTATTTATAACTCAAGATTCAGTTGAAATCCATACCAATTTATTTATTTATGTATGAAAACCGCTGGGAGCCTCTGGTTATTGAGGCCTTGTGCGACTTCGAGGAGTATGAAGGTCGGAAGACAATGCACCTATGATGAGTTGTGTTCTGCGGTGATTATGTAGATGTGTCAAATTGTTACTGCGACGAGAAAGTCACTTTTCACACCTTTCATTCGGAAAAGTAAGTTTTGCTCCACGACGAGAGGGAGTAAAATGCTACTTTTCTGTTCAGGCTACTTTTTTAATTTATTCATTGCCATGTAGCATTTACGCAATGAGCACAGATTAAAATAATCGAATGTTATTATGATATTACATTACAATCGACTACGATGGCGTAGTCGATTAAAAACGAACATGTTTGAAGTTTTAACTTTAACAACGTTGTATGCAAATTTATGAATTTTTCGTAATATTTTAAAAAAAATGTCTCAATAAATTATTTCTTTTACTGAAATCTAAACTATTGATGTCTGTTTTATGATATAATGAATATTGATATCCGAAACCATTGTAATATTCTATTCGATTATTTTTACACATTAGTTAAAGTACACAGGAATATTTTATCTGTGGTGATCCTAATCCTTCACAATCCGCCACTATAAAAAAAAAGTTTTGTTTACGTTGTTCGATTACTGTAAAAGTGGTGAAAGTATGATTCAAAGTATAGTTATTTAATTTTTTTAGAGCATTTAATTTAAATTTTCCTCATAGTTGGTGTGAAAAGTTGTATGTGTCACACAGGAGCAAAATTATTTTCGTCATGGGCGCTAACGCTTGAATCCTTCGTTACGCTCAGGATTCTAACTTAGAATCCCTCGCTACGCTCAGGATTCTATCGTAGAATCCTTCCCTTCACTCTGGATTCAATGTACCGCCCTCGCCGTTAATACATCATTTTGCTCCCTTGTGACACAAATAACTATTCCCAACGAGTTTTGCCCTTTTGCTTATGGGAAAAGTTTCGAGTGTAAGGACAGAAATATATTGTCTATTTAAATGGTTGCTTTAGTCTAGGTTGTGGCTTGGAAACCATTTATTTACGCTCAACAACAGGACATAATCCATTTTACGTGAACTCTTGTTCCTTATCTCAAACTGCAGGCCATAAATCAAGTATGCTACATTAGTTTACCAAGTACGTTTGTCTAAGCATTTCTATTAAATCACCATTGCTTTGAGATCATTTGATAAAAATGCCTGATGTAAATATTTTTAACTTCGATATTTTCCTTGAGGATTTGACATTGTGCTTCTTCGCTATACCTGGTTTGCTTCAATATACTTTATTGCACTGTAAATAATTAGTACCAACAAATGAACACTTATGCGCAAAGGCGAGCTTATCTCTAAAAAGATATTTCTTCCAGCAAACCTAGGCTTGCTTCTACTATGGAAAGTCATAAGATTATTCCTGTGGTTAGCTAATTTCGGGTAGTCTATTTGTTATATTTTTATTCTAGTACGCTTGTTAACGAAAGCTTTCTAAACGCTAAGCATTCTTCAATGACTTCGTGTTGATCTATGATGTCTGGCTAATTACCCAACCAGCAATTTTGTAACGCGTAATGCATTCGAATGCAGTAAACATGCAATGAGCAATGTCACGAGATAAGAAAAGGTTTATTTCAAGTCAAATAATGATGATTGTAACTCTGCAAAAATACCTAGTTTTTAGGGTTGCATAGAGAAACAAAGAACCCCTTTAGTTCGTCAAGTCTGTCTGTCCGTACGTCCTTCCGTCCGTCCGTCCGTATGTCACAGCAACTTTATTCCGAAACTATTAGGAATAAAGAAACTTGGTCTGTCGGTATTCTGTGAACCTCTAGGATTTATATATATATATAAACTGAAACCAAAATAGTTTTTTTCATCAAACCTATATGTGTGGGGTGTCTATAGATAGGTCTTTAAAATGACGTTGAGGTTCCTCAAACCATTTTTTCTCAACGTAAATCGTTAATGAGACAGACCCTTCCAAAGTGGAAGAAATTGCCCCCCCCCCCTCTAACTTTTAAAATAAGAGTGAAAAATCTAAATAACCCTCCACTTAATATACATACTTTCTTCTGACCCCACACTAGGGTACCCTGTGTCGTGGCAACCAGAAACAGCGACATAAACACCCAAGACCTGGGATTGTTTTTTCTTTATCCGGGGATGGAACCGGGACCTCTCGCATGGTTAGGCAGAGCTAGAACCTTATTTACTGACTGAGCTCCGGGATTTCAGTTCCAATATTCCACTGACGGATGTCATAGCTTCGTGCCTTACTCAAGACGTTTCCCTTCATAATTTAAATGATAATCTTTGTCGTGGTCAACAGCACAATGGCCGGCGGCAGTGCTTGGTCGCGTCGCGGCGCCGCAAGGGCCAAAGCCTTGCGCGGTCTCATGAGGGAGACACAGAAAGCCGTGCAAGATGTTGCGCATATGCTGTCTTCTGGTGAGTAGAGTTGCGGGTTATTTATGTACTCCTGGTACTTTGATGTCCTGAATGGTGATATGATGCGACTTCCTTCCGGTATCATGAGGGAGACTCGTAAGACTTGGCTCACATGCCGTCTTCTGGTAAATGTTCTTTCGGGGTATTTCTGGGCTCCTGGTACTTTGACGTCCTGAATGGTGATCTGATGACTTCCTTCCAGTGTCAAGGGAGACACGAGACCTTGCAAAATGACGCGCTTATGGCGTCTTTGGGTAAGTGGACTTAAGTCTTAGTTTGAGTAATTTGAAGACCGGCTTAGCCTAGCGGGTCACTACCCTGCTTACAAATCTGTCCTGGTCGGTCCTGGGTTCGAATCCCGGTAAGGGCAAATATTTGTGTGATGAGCATGAATCTTCTATCGCCTAGTACCCATAACACAAGCCTTGTTGAGCTCAGTAAGTTCGATTTGTGAAAGATTATCCTCTAATATTTATAAAACAAAAGTATCGTAAAATCGCGTATCGCCGTAGAAGCTTTTGTCGTTCGTCGCCGTCGCACCAAATCTGACAGTCCTGCCCCCGTAGCCAAGTTGCATTCGCTAAATTATCATTCGCGATGACGAAGCTAAGAAAATATACGCGATTTGACGTTTGCTGAGCAAAGTCAAGTGATGTTTTCCACGGCAAAGAATACCTTTCCTTGTGAGTGATAAACTGATAAGTTAGCGAATGCACCTTGGCTAGGGGACTGTACCAACTGGCTAAGGTGGCATCTAGCGAGATCCCGTTCATAGAAACCTATTCTTCTTTCTATTAGTTTACTCATAGCTGAGGTCGTGACTGTCATGGTGGTTGGCAATAGAAACCCATCAAGCGCCTCCAAAACACGCATCGTAAAGTACGAAATTGCTGACACAAGTGTCTCTATGGAATTTATTATCTTAAACCATGTCCTGCCGCTGTTAGAAACCTATTCAGGTCATGGCATCTTACCCTGAGCCGGCCCAAATGCCGACGTTCGAACGAAGGTCAATAAAAAAATACTCTCCATTTTAAAGAGCCGGAGATCACGTCGTCAGTTCTGGAGCTGTTCACCCAGTCGTCCAGACCAACAGTTCTGGTTGTGTGGGGCACAAGTCATGCCGCTACTGCCAGGCTCGTCCACTGTCTGCTGGGCCAGAAGATTCTACCAGTACCTCTGCCTAGGAGGAGGAGATGGGTAAGTTGATAAGGTCGATCGTCTTTGAATGGATCTACGAGTTTACTACCGAAATCCTTTAGATCACCCTCCGGAGTTTTGAGTCTTGCCAAATTATGAAATTCAGATAAGACCCCTGTTTCGTAAAGAAGTGGGCCCACTACGAAATCCTGCTTTTATAAGATTCTTCTTTATAGCGCTAACTTCAAGATAATGTGCCAACCGCATGCAGAGAAATCCCGTTGGTTATATCGTCCGTAAATCGGCTTGAAACTCTGGGTTTCCCTCATAGTGACATGAAGTCGTAATGCGGTTGGGTGGAGGTGGGATATGTCCTGGACCATGGGGCTGGTGGTATGTCTGTCGCAGTTAGTTGGTTAAATCAGCCCCCAGTTTCCGAAAGAGTGGTCAAATGTAACAAGCCGTTAATCGATCATTTATTCAAAATAACGGCATGTGATTGGCTGAAATTCGTTTAACAAGAGTTTAACAAGTTGTCACAGCTAATTTCCTTTCAGAAACCGGGCGTTAATTAACTCTCTAGACAGTTAATTAAATTCCGTCGTTTAACCAAGTTACTAAAATTCCGTCAGACAAGTGAGTGAATGAAACGTTTAACGAGTTGTCTAAACGTTCCTAGGCAACAACACATACAGAATATAAATATTTTTATGTGTACAAACTTAAGTTTATGTTTTAAGTTTTTTTTTGTTGTTCTTACATGTTCAACCTAACACGAAGGATAAAGGGGGCTTCGCTTCGATCACCCCCTTTATCCTTCACCTAAGCTACCCCAATGTTTTGCCCTGCTATAAGCTGTGCAAATCAGCTGTTGTCGTGACGCCATCTTTTTTTCTGACTCGGCGGCTTTCGGTAAGACAGATTGTTAAACGTTTTCGACGATGCTTTATTTAAATCAAAATGCTAGTGACTTGGTTAAACGTCGGCATTTAATTAACGGTCTACAGAGTTGGGTGTCTGATTTAACCAACCTACTGCGACATATACAAAACAGGCAAATTAATTGTGGGAACCGGAAACTGTGAACATATGTCGTGTTGCCTATGAACGTTACAACTCGTTAAACGTTTCGTTCACTCACTTGTCTGACGGAATTTTAGTGACTTGGTGAAACGTCGGCATTTAACTAACGGTCTAGAGAGTTAGTCAACTGCAGCGACATGTCTAGTGGCAGTTTAGTCAATCCAAACATGTTCATGTTATTTCCAGCTCCGAATACAATACGGAAGCGCGACACAAGTGCAGATGACTCTGGGAAACTCTGAGTTTGAGCTGGTGGAGGAACTGGAGTCCAACAAGAATCCCTGGGACACTATTCCTCTACAGGTAAGGGGGAAATAGGCCATCCTTGTCGCTCTTATTTTTTGTATCCAGCCAGATTGAATATTAGCCCACTGCAGACACTCAAAGAAATGCTCTCTCTCTCGTTCGGGAAATGACAGCGTCAATAAGCTATTTTTTTTTTGTGGTGTTTTTTTTACGTCATTACATATGTTTGAGAAAAGCACTATACATGCCTCTAGCCGTGAAAAGGGCTTGCCGGCTTCGTATCACTATCTCTATACCTAGCCAAGCCCTTGTTTCCCGGCGTCTGCAGTAATGTTCTATAAACGGCACTTTATTTAGCTGCAGTTGCCTTGTATGATTATGTTTTCGGCGATTTGAATATCTCTCGCTATGGCATAGGATTGTACTCTATGATTAATGTACAAAATATATGTTATGTAACTTAGGTTTGCTTTCATAGTAGAAATAAAATATGTCGACGGTCATAGTTTTCGTACTGGTGCCGAATAGTGTCGTTACCGTAGTTTCCTCCCGCGATCAGACGGTTGCGGGGGTGAGCCCGGGGGGTAGGGGGCAGGGCACCGATCGCCGCCCGCGCTTCCTGCCTATTCTTAGGGATGATGATGATGATACTATTAATGATGGGTGGATTATTTCTTACTAAAAAGTAAAAAAAAAATAAAAAAATTTTTATTACCTTTTAGAGCTCCTTGGTCTAATGGGTTTCACGCTTGCTTCTCACACAGCAGGTGGAGGTATTAACCGTGGTCCCACAGCTATTGACCCACAGTGGCTCCACTGGTATTTTTTCCCCGTGGACCCACTGCTCTAGTTTTAATTTATACGGGTGGATTTTATACAACAGATACCAATTTTATAAACATAATAGTAGTTTATGTGACTGCTACATAATGGAGGGCATCAATACCCGAGAGTGGGTTTATGAAACGAGCCGAAGGCGAGTTTCATAATAATATCACTCGAGAGTTTTAATGCCTAATTCTGTACAGTAACATACACTAGTTTATCTACACACATATCATAAGCTCTCTTTGATGTGTTCAGGAACCGCATGTTTGACCGGCATTGTGGCTCTGCAGTTGTTTAGCTTGTTCTGTAGTACCAACTTCACGCAGGCGGGCGTCGGCGTTCGAAATTTGAATATCAGTACCAACTTCACAGACAAACTAGGGGCGACACGCAGTCGGGCGTCGGCGTTCGAAATTTGAATGTCATAATATGTAGAAAAACTACACATTATGGTCATAATGTGTAATTTTTCAGATAAGAAATGAGTTTTTACCAAGTAGTACATTATGCTGATCGTAACGTGCGGTTTTTGTACACAGTAAAGAGGGTTTATGATACGTGTGTAGATAAATAAATATAACAGCGGTGGACCACGGGTAAAAAGCAGTTTTGTTTCAATTACCCGTAGTCCCATTGAGAAGCAGTGGGTCTAAGGGGAAAAAAAATACCGGTGGACCAATAGCTATGGGGCCACGGTTAATACCTCAGGAGGTGCAGGGTCGAAACCTGACTATGTATGTGCCAATGAGATAATTAATTTATCTTAAGTACATTATCGGACGTTCAGTTTTTAGAATGACACGTTAAGCTGTAGGTCCCGGCTCTATCGCTACGTGGTAGTGGTCTTTGAACCCCTTCATCAACCCGCACTGCCAGCCTGGTAGAGTATGGCTTAATCTTACTGGTAAAGCCTGTGCCCCTCGGTGGGAACATTAACAGGCTACATTTACCCTCTATGTAATGATTTCATATTTTCCAATTTCCAGGATCTACTAAGAACCGATCAAGCCGACCTCACCACAATTCTGGAAGTGGAACTGAACAACCAATTCTTGAAGGACGGGCTCAGAATCCTCATACCTCCAGACATAGACTGCCTAGCAGACCCGAACACCACCATACCACAGCTGAAGGAGACCTATAAAGACTTCTACACAAAAAGGAATTTGATACTAAATAATTTCAATCCCGTGCACCTTTATGCGTTGGATAGAATAGGCAAAAACATGTTTCAAGACCGAGAGAATATTTGCGATTCAGAAATGTCGATTCCGCGCAGTGAAGAAGATTTCTGGGCTACTTTTAACATGTACTACATGACTCGGTCTGGGACGGACGAAGCGAGGGTTGGGGGCGCGGGGGATGTTAGGGAGGGGCCCGGGAGGGGGGAGGAGCGGGGCGGGAAGGGCCGGTGTATTTTCGACGTGGAGGTATGTGAGTTTTTAAATAGTTGGTTTTAAATGCGACTGTTCTTCTATCTTCTTCTATCTTCTACAAGGGGGTTGTAGTGCCTGCACCTGGCCCACTTGAGCGGGGCCTTTGTGCATGTCCCCTTCGCCTGCACATCTACTTCAGCCATCCCAACTCCTGCACCAGCTGGAGAAGGAGGCCTGGGTGTTCTAGGAGCTCGTGGGTGTTTGTTGTGTCTCCTAGGATAGCCATCCTGGTTTCTATTGTGGATGGACATGCCAGTAGCATATGCTCTACTGTTTCATCCACTTCCATGCACCCCCTGCACAGGGGGCTGTCCGTTGCACCTGTAATTGTCAAGTGTTTGTTTAGTGTACAATGGCCTGTAATAAGGCTTGTTAGTATTTTTATTTTACTGCGTGGCAAAATGCGACTGTTCCTAACACTTCTTACACTGCACTTGCAGTGTCCTTCTCGAAAGTGCAAGTGGATATGGATTCTTAGTTTTTAACCTCTCAACGCCTAGTGACATCTTAAGATATTGCCCGTTATAGGTTTTGAAGATGCCCTATCATAAGGATCAAAATGACGATGCCTCATAAACAGATCCAGGCGTTGTGTAGTTAAACCTTCGCCTATGGCCTTACAACAACTTTTTTTTTGCAAATGTATTGCTTCTGGCCCCACACTAGGATACCCTGTTTCGTGGAAACCACACATATCCAAGACCTGGGGATTTCTTTTTTCCTCCTCACCAGCCGGTATTTGAACCCAGGTCCTCTCGCTTGAACCGCAACCGTCAAAAAATACTTCATAATTACCTAAATTGAGATTAAACATAGATTTTCGTTTCCAGAACTGCCTTGACCTGCACCAAATAAAAGAAATCAACTCGAACGCGCAAATATTCTTCATACTCTTCTCCGATTCAGTTGACGTATCAGAAAGGGAGCGGCAATCGAGAGAAGGAGAGCGGACATTCTCGAGCGAAGCCACAGAAAGTGCCGAAGACTTCCGAACGGACGAGCTGCCTGAGTCGGATAGGAGTTTGCAAGATGGCGGACAGAGGTTAGTGAGGATTATTTCACTTACAGCGTTTATTTGACCGGCGAAAAAAGAGGGGTATTATAAGTTCGAAGCGTCTGTCTGTGTATCCGTCTGTGGCACCAACTGAGAACTGGACAGATTAATAACTTGCAAAGATTAATAACTTGCAGAGAATAACTTGCATATTGGACCAGTTGCGAATAGGACGTAATGCGATTTGGTTAATTTGAGCCTGCTGGACAATTTGCGAATTGGACACGATGCTTCTAAAAGGTTTTATTAAGAATGGATTAGTAGTTTGAAAGTTATCAGCTTCACAAGGAAAAAAGTCAGCCAAATTTTAGACTTAAGGTTACATTTCTTGTGTTGGGGTTGTTTTTTTTATCTACATACATACATATCATAAACCCCCTATAATGCGTTCAAAACCGCAAATTACGACCAGCTTAAAGATAATCTGTTATGTAGAATAGAACACGACTTGTATGTAATTTAATATTTGATTGTTTTACCAGTTACGTGTACTAATAAAGCTACAAATAATTATATACATAGTTAACCAAAAAACACAAAATAACCTAAGTTATGTACAAATATTAAATTAAATAAAAAATATCCCTCAGATCGCCGCCGTCGAGAGGCAGAGTGCCCAACATGCTGGCACCATTGCCTCGCTGTATAGCCAGGCTTATGCGCTGGGCGAGGAAGGTGCCAGGTTTGGATCACCCGACGCTTCAACGAGTTTTTCGCAATCTCTTTAAAGAATCGCCGTGCGTCAGGTCCCCACGGCCCGAGGGTCTCCTCGCCAGACGGCACAAATATATAGTACTCCCCGAGGGCGGCATACCGCCGCTGCGCCGGCCCTTGAAGAAGTCGCTGGTGAATGGGATGGCGCTAGTGTGTCAACACATGTCGCATCCCACACCAGCGACCTCCCATGCTGCCATGGGATGAGCGTCATTCCGTCGGGCCTGTTACCGTCGTCGCGGGCTATGCCTGGGGGTTCGAGAACAGATGGCAAGCCCGCGCTGGAAAGGGCCCGACGGATGACGTCATTCAGAGCAGCATGTCTAGAGAGACGGCCGGCGCTGTAGTTGCAGGACAGGCCGTGGTGTCCACGTTGGCACACCCTGGCACCGCAGCGGCAACGATGTATCTCGTTAGTTTTTACCCCCCAGTCGTAGACAGACGGCCAGCGACAGGGTGGTCCTTTCCAGCAACGTGCCGAGCTGTCTGGAGGGGATGGCTTGTAGCCAGTGCCCTGGTTGCAAACAGACGATCACGCTCTGCAGGGTCAGTTGCGGCGTTAAGGAGGCTCTCACGCTTTTGGCTCATCCCACAACCTTTGGGATTTTGTGTTTAATGGGGAATTTTGACCGGGACAGGCTTGCGTCCATGCGCTCCTGGCATCAGCTAGGCACGTAACCTCAACATCACCAAGTGATGGGTCAATTATTTTACCGAAGAGGTCACGTGTACCATATTCCGAGGACAGGAACGCTGTAAGCGCGACATGTGATGTATTTCGGATCCCCAGGCCACCGTGTCTTATAGGCAGGCACGCCTGCGTCCAGCTATTGTCATCGAAACTGCAATTTAGGATGTCTGTTAGTGTTTTTTGTATGAGGTGATCTAGAGAGAAAAGGGAAGAAGGGTATTTCCATAGTCGGGCGCAGCGGAGGACATACGTCAATTTAGGCACAAAGAGGCAGAAGCGGATGATTGTAAGGGCGATGTGGGGGTTAAGACTTGTCTGTCTGCTAAAGTCTCCTTGAATTTGGAAATTTGCTCAGTTATATAGCTGGAGATTCCATCCTCTAGGACTGAAGACCCCAAGAGGCGAAGTGATTGTTCGCTAAGAATTTTGAAGCCTGATGAAAGATGTTATGTTAGAACATTTTTCTTATCTGTGAAAATGTTATTATTGCTTAATAATAACATTGAATTCGGTATTCTTATTACATTTTTTATTTTTTTTTAAATTAAATGTCAGTGCCGCAATGCCGGTCGTAACACGCGGTTCCTGAACACATCATAGAGAGCCTATAATGTGTGTAGATAAAGAGTGTGTACAAGGATCATAAAGCCTCAGAATATTATCATTTGAAATCTCTTTGAAAGCCTTGTAATCTTCATACAAATGAGAATTCTCAAGTTTTTATAGTTACAATTGTGAACCAAAATTATACGGAACATATTGTTCACTGACTTAATAAAGCGACTCTTTAAATATCTTTGCTTTCCTCTCTTCTAACCTATATCCGTACTTCGACTTATGTCAAATCAAATCAAATCAAATCAAAAATCATTTATTTCCATAGGATGTTGTTACATCACTTAGATCCGTCATTACATTTTTTTGGGTGAGTTCACTAACACAATGGCGGAATCTGTGGAGAAGAGCTCACCGAAGAAACTCCACAGTCGTCGCATCTTTTGCGTTTCCTTTTTTAAATAAAATAGTCAAATTACAAAATGAATGCTAATTATATATCGAAACAGCCTGTTACTCAAACAATCTATTCCCATGGACATCTGTCCTCTAAGTAATCAGATATCCTATAGTAACCTTTTTTATACAATTTCTGTTTTATTATTATTTTAAACTTGTCTAAAGGTAAGTTTTTAATATCAGTAGGGACCTTATTGTAATAGCGTATACAATTGCCTTTAAAAGAATTACTAATTTTATGTAGTCGGCTTACATAAGCAACCAACTTGTCTTTATTTCTAGTATTAAAATTGTGTGTATCACTGTACTTCTGAAAATTAGTTATATTTCTTTTTACATACACGAGATTGTCATAGATATATTGAGTTTATCTAAAATATTATTCCTGTAGTGTTCAAGCCGAGTGTCACTAACGGGCACACATGTAATATCCTCTTTTTGGTCCTTTTTTATTTTAATATTGAATATACCTATCTGACCAGAGTGATCAGAGGTTAATTTATTGATGACCGATTTGAAAATGGGCGTAATGTTAGTAAATATATTGTCAATGCAGGTAGCAGATGTTGCAGTAATTCTAGTAGGCTCCAAAAACAGATAGTTCATGTTGTGACATAAAAATAAAGATTTTAATCTAGTACAAATATTATTATCCTCTAACAGATTAACATTAAAATCACCACAAATTATAAAAAATTTGTTTTTATCGCTGATTTTAATCAACACTTCATCCATTTTCTTTTCGAATAAATCAAAGGATGAATCTGGTGGTCTGTATACGCTCATTACAATAAGTTGTTCAAGTTCAATACAGGCTATTTCCATGGTACGCTCAACAGACAGGCTCACTATGTCAACTCGTTCCTTATATTTAAAACTATTATTTACAAGTATCAAGGAGCCACCGCGATCAGCTGTTTTTCTGTTGAACGAACTAGCAACGTGGTGGTTATTAAAGTTGAACATGAACTGATAACTCTTTAAAAAGTGCTCTGTTATACATAAAATATCAATATTATTACAGTTCTTGAATAACTCAATTTCCAGTTCTTTACTTAACATGCCCTGTATATTTTGATGAACCACGTTTAAAATATTCTTACTTTTACATTTTTCATTACTAGTAACTTGATTTAATGGGCAAGATGAAGGTATATTTATACAAATATTAATATTACTGCCAGAGTTACTCTCTGTTGTCCTATGGGTTAATTTAAAGAGCTTGGAACAGATTCCAAGGAGTACATGTCATTATTATTACACTGCTCTATATGGCTAAACATACCTAGATTTAGTTTATCTACGCTTTAGGACTACCCTTCTAGAAGGACAGTTATGCATCTGCGGTCAACTATGAATTTATACAATTTCTGCTTACTTCGGTGTGATGTAAATGAATCGGGTATAACCGTATGTTTCAGGCAAACAGAAGAATCTCCAGTGAAATCAGCGTCACAGCTAAGAAGGCACCAAGAGGAGCAATCCGTTTTCATGAATGAATTGCTAGACCGGTGGGAACTTATGTGTGAGTACTTTTAAATCTAAACAAAGAAACATATATATTTATACGAGGCGGCAGAGGCACAGTCGTGTCCTCTTTTAGGTAATTCATTATTGAATGATTCTCTTATAAATATAATTCCAATGTTATTACAATAATTATTTCAATATTCAATTACAAAGTAATTTCTACTCTCTTTTTTTTTGTGTGGGAGCCAAGGAACAAAAAATAGTGTACTATATGTTCAAAAATAAGCCACCGTTATGGCATCCGCCGATGCTTGTATAAGGGACTCCTCGTGACATTTGGGACCGTCCGGGCAAGCTTTAGCGTGGTCCGTTGTTTCAGACATTATCTACCATATCTGTATCTGTACACTTTGTCCACTCTATTAATGGTTTTTTGACAGCTCATGCCCATGGAGTTTTGTATTGTTGATGTTAAAATCTCATTCAAATAATATTGTACTTCATGGACGTGTACCGCCCCCTTATTATAGTGATGTGCCACACATAGCGATTACTATGATTGTGCCACAGAATACAAATAATTGGTAGAAATAAATGCTATATATGCTAATGTTTCAACCCTAAAATGTTGTTGTCATTGTTTTTAATAACATATTACATCTTAATATGTTATTAAAAACAAAGACAAAAACATTTTAAGGTTGAAACCAATAAATTAAAATATGAACATTATATAAAGTTTTTTTTAACTTGGAACTGACGAACCAGTTTGCAAATCTCAATGTACACATAGACGACGTAGAAACTCAATTAAAAAACATACAAAACGCTATAAAATCTGCTAGCAATAAATTAAGACAAGATAGACCCTGCAAATTCAAATTGAGTGCGTCAACTAAACTTCTCATAGAGGAAAGAGAATCCCTAGAGAAATGCTCCAATCAATATTACCATTTCGACAGACAAGTAAAGCGTAACATCAGAAAAGACATGAGAACATGTAATACAAATTTGGTGCAAACAGCGATAGAAAATAACACCTCGCTCCGAGTTGCCAAACAAGGAATCTCGAAAGGTAAATCCTGGATTACAAGGCTTACAGACGAGAATGGTCAACAACAAGGAAGTAGAGACAAAATAATAGAAATTTGCACCAAATTCTACACAAACCTATACTCAGATATAACAAAACCAGACCACATTTCAAACATAATACACAGTTGCCCTGATTCTATCCCTTTCATAAACGCCACAGAAGTAAATTTTGCCCTCAAAAATATGAAATATAATAAAAGCCCTGGAGAAGACGGAATAACTACAGAAGCCTTAAAATTCGGAAGACCAGTATTACTACCACATATAACTAATATTTGCAACACTATTCTTTTGAAAGGAAAACTCCCTACTAAATTATGTCATTCCAACATTATTCTGCTGCATAAAAAAGGCGATAAAAGTGATGTAGGAAACTATAGACCTATCAGCCTCATATCACATATTTACAAAGTTTTTATTAAAATAATAGAAAACCGCATTGCTGGTCAGCTTGACTCTCATCAACCCCCAGAACAAGCCGGATTCCGCCCCGGCTTCTCCACCACAGATCACCTCCACACCCTTAATCAAATCATAGAGAAGAGCAATGAATTTAATAAGACCCTTTATCTTGCTTTTGTCGACTATTCCAAGGCTTTTGACATACAAGCATTACACATTCACCGATATTTTCTGCACTCCACAACCAAAATATCCATCACACTTACATTAGCATTCTGGAAAGTATGTACCAAAATAGTACAGCCGATATAAAATTACATCTAGCCGGACCATCATTCCCCATAGAGAGAGGCGTCAAACAGGGAGACCCGCTATCTCCGAAGCTGTTTACCTGCACCCTCGAGGAAGTCTTCAAGAAGCTGGCGGTCCCGTGGGCAGACCGAGGCATTGACGTTGGTGGCAGAAGACCTACTAACCTTCGCTTCGCCGACGATATTGTCCTGTTTGCCCCATCTGCACCCCAGCTCCAGCGTATGTTACAGGAACTCAGCAATGTAAGCCTTGACGTTGGACTGAAGATGAATCGTTCAAAAACCCAGGCCATGACTAACAGTGTCAAACGTAGGGTCGAGGTAGATGGGCAGGAAATACATTATGTCGATGAGTACATTTACTTGGGCCAGATAGCCTCCTTCGAAAACAGGCAGGATAAAAAAATCGATAGACGCATTTCTAACGCCTGGAAGAGCTACTGGTCCATGAAGGAGCTTATGAAGGGTAACCTTCCGCTGACCCTCAAGCGCAAGCTCATCGACATGTGTATCCTGCCTATCCTAACCTACGGCGCTCAGTCATGGTCTTTGACCGAACTTCAGAAGTCCAAACTCAAGGTTTGCCAGCGAGCAATGGAGCGCAGCATCCTAAGTGTTCGTAGGACGGACCGCATAAGGAACACCACACTGCGCTCCTTAACTGGCATCGCTGATGTGGGTGCACAGACCGCTAAGCTAAAGTGAAACTGGGCCGGCCACGTAAGTCGCATGCACCCAGATAGATAGGCGAAAATTGCCACTAACTGGGTGCCACAGTACGGATACCGGCGTAGAGGCAGGCCTAAACGGAGATGGCGGGACGTCCTCGACAAGTTTTTGCCGGGGTGGCCGGAGGTGGCACAGACCAGGGAAGTGTGGACGAAAGAGGGGGAGGCCTTTGCCCAGCAGTGGGACACCTTTATGGCTAATTAAAAAAAAAAAGTTCAACATTCTTCCTAGTATAAGGCATACACATAAAACAACGTTTAATTCCTTTTATTAACATGAGTCGTCAGAATCATCATTTATACTAGATTCGTCCGATGAGGTCCTCAGTAATTTTAATGATTACCTCTTGTGTGCCTACAGTACCAAATGCAATATCACGGTCCCAATAAGACATTATGAGTCTCTTAGTTTTCTCCACCACACTTGCCCAGTTCTTGGCCGTCACGTGGGTGCAAGAGTTTTGGAGTAATTGCAAAATTTTATTCGCTGTGAATGGGCGGCTTGTGTTGTTTCTTGCAGCATGCCCTTTTACTTGTGCCCATATAAGTTCTATGGCGTTGTTATGGCAGTGGTATGGAGGAATCCTACGGAGGACATGACCATATTCTGCTGCCATTTCATCAATCACAAACAGTTTTCGTTTCTTTTTCGTTTTTAATATGTTTTTTATTATTTTTAACATGGAATCGTCCACATTTTGTCCATTTCCGCGTAGCCAATTAATAATGTCATGTTTTTATTGGCTTGCGTTGACATTTTGTCAATTTGGCGAGTGTGGTAGGGCGCGTTATCAATAAAACATACGGTATTGATGGTTCTTCCAATGAAAGAAGCATGTTCTTGAACCACTCTTCATACACCACCGCAGTCATGTCTTCGTGGTAATCCCCAGATTTCTTTGATTTAAATACCAGCAATGCGTCTTTTACAAAACCTTTTTCTGTACCTGCGTGGCAAATGATGAGGCGTTCGCCTTTCCCCATTGGTACTCCGGAGGTGGTAGCAGCAGTGTCGTCAGTCCAGGATCGGGATATGGTGTAGCATTGAGCCATGTTTCATCCGTAAAGACAATATGTGTCCAATCTTGTATTTTCCTGCCTCTCTTAAAAAGACACATCGTGCCAAAAACAATATCATTGCGTTCCATTATTTCGTAATTTCTTTATTGTACTACACAAAACAGTCATACAGATAATTTATAATAGAAAAAATATGTACAAAGGCGAGCTTATCTCTCAAAAGAGATTTCTTCCAGCAAACCAAGATAGTAGGAGAGGTGATGGTTGAGCGGGGGAAGACCTGCGCGTACAATAAAACTCTATAAATACTACGACTAATGTATACCACAAACAATATTATACTGATAACCCTAATTGCTAAAAATAGACTGCATACACAATTACTTAAATACAAAATATGAATAAACCGTATAATAAACTAATACATGCAAATATGTGTATATGTCACCGGAAAATAATACGATCCGCAAGTTTATAAATTTCCTAGGAAATTTGTAAACTTCCTTCTAGATTATATTAGGCTAGGTTAGGTTAGGTTAGGTTAGGTTATGTTAGGTTAGGTTAGGTTAGTATATTTATAAACTTGCGGAAAAAATATTAGGAAATTTATAAACTTGCGGATCGTATTATTTTCCGGTGACTTATATATATATCTAACTGGAAAGGGAGAGATAGTGCTTCTTTAGCCGGTTTTTGAATATATTTAGAGATCGACTATCCCTGATAGTGCAAGGAAGCTCATTCCACAGTCGTACGGCTCGGATTCTGAACCCGTGCTCGTAGGCTGCAGTGGAGCGATCTGGAGCTTTGAGCGTAGACGCCATATGAGTTCTCCGAGGCCTGCTTGAAGAAAGAAATTCGAAGCGATCACGTAGGAAGTTAGGGTAACGAGGGTTCCACAAAATATTATAAAGGAAACACAGGATATGAGAGTCCCGTCGAAGCCGAATCGGTAGCCACTTCAGCTCCCTGCGATGCTGAGATATGTGGTCATACTTGCGCAGTCCGAAGATGAATTGAATCCTGAGATTTTGAAGTCGTTCGAGTTTGTTCAGTTGTTCTTCATTTGCGCTGACCCAGCAAACATCAGCATAATCAATGAGGGGGAGAAGAAGGGACTGAACGAGAGTTATTTTGGTCTGGCGAGGAAGAAAGTTCTGAAGTCTCCTGAGGGAACTAAAGGTTGCGTAAACTCGCCTGCTGACCTCATTAACATGCATTGACCAGGATAATTGATTATCAAAGATGACGCCCAGGTTTTTAGCTTTATCGCTATACATCATTACAGTACCGTTATAAGTTACAGAAGGGACAGACAATTGCTGCAACGTGTTTAAAGAGTGTCTGGTACCTATAATCATGGCCTGGGACTTATTCGGATTAACCAGCAACCCAAATGACGATGCCCATCCACTAATACCAGCCAAGTCAGCGTTTAACGCCTCCACAGCCGAATTTACATCATCAGGAGAGAAGTGACGATAGATCTGAAGGTCATCCGCGTAGAGATGATAGGAAGAAGAAAGGACATCGGATATGAAATTGATAAATATTGAGAACCGAAGAGGAAAGAGAATGCCACCTTGGGGGACACCGGAGGAGAGGTCACACCACTCCGTACAAGCCTCCTCCGACTTGATACGCCGTTGTCGGTTTCTTAGGTAAGAGTCAAACCAGCTGGCAGAGAGGGAGGAGACGTTAAGAGATTTGAGAAGTTCAACGAGAATGTCGAAGTCAACACAGTTAAAAGCACTGCTGAAGGCCAGCAGCGCCAGCACCGAGAGCTGTCTTTGATCCATGGCGACCTGAATATCATCCATTAATATTTTTCTTTTATCTGATTTTTTTACGAAAAGCCAATTTTTTTCAAAACTTTGGCCAAAGAAGATTTGTGACAGTGACAATTATTTTCAAAGGAACAATAAGTTCCCTTAAAATTGGAATTTATTTTTTCCCATAGTAGTCATATATATGACGACAAATGGCGTCAGCGTCAAAATCACATTACGAGGCCGGCGTTTTCTTTTTGGTGTAGAAGGCTTGTTTTGTTCTAAGCCGCTCCTGCCGTAGGCTTCGGTAGTGATTATAGTTACAGTTGTACGACTGATACCCAACGCGGCCGTAACACGGTTTCGTATTTGCGAGATAGGTATAAGCGGACCTCCTTTTTGATTTTCTTGATCAAAGTAATCATCAAGTTGTAGCACTAATTGTCTCGATTGTCCTTTCAACACACGTTCTTTCGGCATTTTCACGATCAATGTACTCAGCCCAATTTAAGTAATCCCAAAAATTGCAGCGATGAATACTCGATAACAAATGCGAGAGAACACTCAGCGAACACTCAGAATGATGGTACAAACATTTAGTTGGTATCTCTATCTGCTATTCTGGCTTTGGAAGGACACGTAGAACCTGCGGTTATTAAGTATCTCTTGAATTGTGCACATGAGGTTTTTGCTGTAAGTCTGCGATGGCTGACTGTGACACTCCGGTAATCAGTCCCTTCTCGTATCCGTCCTCTATATGCTGAGTTAGTTTGAGGATTTGGCCCGTTCATGATTTTCTTTGATGGAACCCAGCTGTTGTTGGATGAGTTTATTTTCTAATGTATTGATTATTTTGTTCAGGATTAGCCGTTCATAGATCTTAAATAAGTGGCAGAGAACAGATTTGGGTCGGTAGCTCTTAGGATTGTCAGGCGCTTTTCTTGGCTTGAGCGTAACTACTACGTGCAATCGTCTCCAGTTTTTCGGTATGTATATGTCATCGGAAAATAGTCAATCCCGTTAGTTGATAAACTAATGCGGTAGTTGATCAAACCAGACCGACATGGTTTAGAATTTACGTTTCTTTTGTTCTTACATGTCAACCTAACACGAGGACTATTCGCCTAATTCACCTGAGCTACCGCAGTGTTTGCCCTGGTATTTCGTTTGCAATTCAAGTTTAAACCAGTTTACTATTTAACGGTTTTAACCGTTAGTTGATCAACTAACGCGTCATATAGTAAGCAGTACGCTACAGTTTACTATCTGTCGATAGTTGACCAACTTACGAGAAAAAAACCGTTAGTTTATCAACTAAAAGGTTGGATAGCGTGGATTCCGCAAAATGTTGTAGAGGAGGTGGAGGATGTGAGAATCCCGACGAAGACGGATCGGAAGCCACTTCAACTCTTTGCGATGCTGTGATACATGGTCGTATTTGCGCAGCCCGAAGATAAACCGAATCCCGAGAGTTTGAAGTCGTTCGAGTTTGTTCAGTAATTCTTCGTTAGCACTGCCCCAGCAGACATCAGCATAATCGATGAATCGATGAGGGGTAGAAGAAGAGACTGAGCGAGGGTGATTTTGGTCTGTCGAGGCAAAAAGTATTGAAGTCTCCTGAGAGAGTGAAAAGTAGCAAATACTCGTCGACTGACCTCGTTGACATGAAATGACCAGGACAGCTGGTTATCGAAGATGAGCACCAGGTTTTTAGCTTTATTGCTATACATGATGGTGGTACCATTGAAAGTGACAACTGGAATAGGCTGTTGCTGTAACAGTTTTAGAGAATATCTTGTACCTATAATCATAACCTGGGATTTACTCGGGTTAACCAGGAGTCTGAAGGATGAAGCCCAGCTTTTAACACCCTCAAAATCTGCGTTTAGTTTCTCCAAAGCAGAGTTTACATCATCAGGAGAAAAGTGGCGATATATCTGGAGAGCATCAGGATAAAGTTTTTTTTTTTTTTATTTTTTTTTTTTATTTTTTTTTTTTTCTTGGAGGGTAGTCCTAACTACAAGTCATATTTAGTAGCTCCCTAATTTTAAATTCATTACAATAAGTAATCTGTATGAATATTTATTAATAGAATACTGACCTTGACTCTCACCAATCACATTTTCAATTATTTATCTTACATTAACGCTTAAATAACACAAACATCCTTGCAACAATGGATCTGCATGCTGATCTGGCAAAAAACATGGAAAACATTGTTAAGTCCTTCGGAGAGCGGATGGAAAGATATGAAAATGAGCTGCATGCAGCTACACCTGCTCCTGCCCCGAAGAATATGGCTAGCCTGGCAAGTGAGTTTACAAATTTCAAAGTTCTCATATGGAAGTGCCTTGCCATGCTAAAATCACAGTTGGCGCTCTTGACACTGGGATTGGACCGGCATGAGACAGCCTCTAGGCGGAAGGTGCTGCTGGTGCATGGTGTGCCTGAAGTAGCTGATGAAGAGCCAGGAGCTGTTTTGAGGTTATTACTCACTGACCAACTTAAGGTGTCGGACGAGTGCATTGGTGCTGTCAGTGTGGTCCACCGGCTAGGTGCTAAGGGGGCGAAAACCAGACCCCTGCTTGTTCGCTTCTCAACAGTGGCAGCCCGTAGCAAGGTGTGGGGACTGAAAAAGGCGCTCAAGGGTTCGGGCACAACTGTGACCGAATTTCTGACAAAAACGCGCCACCAAGGCTTCGCAGCGGCGCGCAGGCACTTCAGGAAGAGCAGCGTCTGGACCTCCGAAGGCAGGATCATCGTTGCGCTGCCAGACAAGTCACGTCACAAAGTTGAGTGCATGGGTGACCTACAGCCGCTGACGTCTAGGTATCCGAGTAAGGACGTCCTGCCGCCATCATCCGACAAGGCAAAGAAGCCTGCAGCGAGCGTGAACTCCAGCGCCATCAAGACCGTCACGACCAGGAAGGGTGCTCAAGCTAAGTGAGGTGGTTGCATCTTCACAAGACCACTTATATCACAGGTATCATTCCACGAGGCGACTATTTTATCCGACAACTGTGAGGTAGTCCGCAATATCCATTGTCCAACCAATCCATTTCTATCGGTGTGTGTGTGTGTGTGTAAAGTTTTTGTTTCGACACTGACCAAACGTAGTGCTTACTTTCTCTGTGGTTTTTATTTCATCAGCTGTCATCTGTCACTTTGAAGCAAAGACGTGCGGTTCGTGGTTTGTGTCTTTTCATTTTCGGATGTACGGACCGGACGGCCGCGGCCATTGGTTGCGTTTCGGTTACATTCTTGGTCTTGTTTGTTTGTTAAATAAATATATATATATTTTGCCATGCTGTGTTCGTGATAAGTAGAAGTCAGAATCCAGAACTTATATGTGTGATTTAAATCTCTGTATTCGTCTATCTGTAGTAGTTATTGTTATTTGTTACTTGTGAGATGATATAACAAACAATCTCTTTCCTCAATCCTAGGGTGGGTCTGGGTCTAAGCATGAAGCTTATTGATTAGAAATTTTAATTAGTTTACTTTTGATTTTAGAATATTTATAACTTAATAGGTATATATAATATTTGATATTGATAAGTATATTTATATATATGGATATTCTATCTGATCTTATTAATCAAAGTTTCCTTTCGTGTTCTTCTAGCGACGATGATTTTTTGAGTGCGGAAAGCAATGACTCCTCTATAGAGTAACCCCTATCTGTCAAAATTAAGACTGTCTTTGGTGGTGTGGAGGAAAATCTAAACATCGTACATATAAATGCACAAAGCATCCATTCCAGCTATCCAGACCTGCTCGATGCTTTTAGTGAACAATGCGTGGACGGCATTCTTGTCTCCGAGTCGTTAATCAAGCCCTCGCTGCCATCCTCATTTTATTCCCTTCCAGGTTACAGGCTGTACATGAACGACAGAGTCGGGAAGGCCGATGGGGGCGTCGCTATCTATCTACGTGCGGAAATTCCGTGCAAGGTGATCAGTGCGTCCCCTAGTCAATACTCCGAGTCTGCTGAACATCTCTTTCTCGAAATCATTCTTCACCACAACAAGGTCCTCCTCGGTGTTCTTTATAGTCCCTCTCTTCGCATCGATTATTTCGATTCCTTTGAATCACTCTGTAATGGTACACGAGAGTCAGTACATTTGATACTTCATTTTGCGTGACAGAGGGCTAGCCCATCGCCGCGCTGTTTTGAATACGAGAGTCGGTTCATATAACGTTTGGGGTTTTGAGTAGCTCAGGGTAAGTTAGCAAAAAACAATGAGCCAAGCGCGTCGGATGGTTCGAGGAAGGTTACAGGTCAGGTTTTTTTGTCGCATTCCCGCGGAATGTGTAGGGATCAGAGCCGATTTGGCTGCGCGCTGAATAAATTATGAATAACTAAATAATGGAAGGTTATTATGGAACGATACGGAGAAAGTTATTATGTTGACTGCAAATATACAATTGCGTTTGTTTGGTACGATTTGGCGAGTTTGACATCACGAGTCTGAATATCATTCTAGTGATCTTTGTCTAGCGCGCTAGCGGTCGGGAAGGCTTAAATTAATCGCAACAAGCTTTTATGGTCAGCGATCAACAGATTTTGTGTATCGGCAATACCGAATGACTTGAGTGATAACCTACGGTTGATCATAGTGAATATGCGTACACACAATTTGTAGAACGGCGGATCTGCATGGCATGGTTGAAATTAGACCCTGTGTAGTTAGTGATAACAAGCTTCGCTTGGGCAGAGCGTGTTCGCAAAGGACGCCGTTTTTTTTTCAGACATGTGGGGACTATAAATACGATTGCGGGGGAAGGGAAGCCATTCAGTCTCAGCGTTAAGCTACTGTGACAGTCTTTCAACAGTTCTAAACAGTTTTGGTCTGCCGTTTTACGCGTCAGAACTGGACGAATTGTGATTGCGTGTTTCAGTGGATTTTCGTGAGTGTCTGAAGCGCCGAGATATACCTCGGTTCCTATCCTTTAAATCAACCTACCCCAAATTCCAAAACTATCCTTGGGTCGTTAGATAAGAACTTGTAGGTAATTGATCTGAGTCTGAGTCTGGGCTTGGAGCGACCCTAAATTCCTTTTTCCTTCACCATAAGGTTCCTGGATTGGCTCTTAGGATATTCGCGGGCTAATCCTCTCCTCATTCCTTTCGAGTAGCGAGTTTTGAAATTCTCACACACACAGTCATTAAACATACAAGCACATTCAAATCAAACTCAACCATTTTCGAGTGGTGTCGATAATGGACGTGGTATAACACTAGGATTTTAGACTAGGCTAGACAGGAGTTTAGTTGCGGCTAAACCTAGGTTGGCAGGGCATAGGGAGACTGTTTGATCGATGAGGTTCCGCGGATGGAAATAACAAATTCAGAACAAAGTTAAACAGGTGTCAACACAGATAACCTATCCTGTTGATATTTTGACATTTGAGTGTTGTCGGGGACGCGCGAAGAGATCAAATTACAGTCTAAAGTTCATTGTTTAGGACCGGGTAGATTGTTTTGCCTTTCCTTGGATCAGTTTGGATTCAAGTTGCATCTTTAAATTAAATGTAAATTTCGCTGGAGGTCTAATGTGTAGGCTGAGTCAAATATATATGATTAGGCTCGGCCGAGGTCGTGCTGAGGTCAGTGAAATTCATAGATCGGTATTTATCGAACTATGCACTTTGCTTTGGTGAGGGTTAGATCTCCTAAAGCGCTAATGACAACGTTTCGATAACATCCAGCTCAAATTGCGCAGAGTTGAAGGTTTCAAAACGTTACGGACCTTTTGAGGTAACTGCTAGTTCAAACCCATTTAGGAATCTCAAATCGCAATTGTGTAAACCGGTCTATTCGGATCGTTATTGCCGTGAACTAATTATATAATTGGAACCACCACAAGCCGCTACTAGCGAGCACATGAAATATCATTGAGTACTCACGTCGTAAAACTACGACGGATATCTATACGATATACCAAACAAATATTATAAATTGTGGTCGACCACTAAAAGAAGTTCCAAGCGCCCATATATACAAAAAACAAATGGTACCATCACACAAAATACAACAACGATCGATCTGGCGCAATACACCGCTAACTGATGCGAAATACCGGCTTGCGGGCATATATGCTTTCTCTGTCTAACTTGAAACTGTAACATCCTGAATCAATCTTCCGTTCGACTATTGTACGCCTAACGAACTTCTCAACGTACGAGGAATTCAGACTTATCATTCTTACTTACAATTTTTACAGCTGAATCGGGACATCTCTTTTTGGGGTAGATAGAATAGACGATCATAGCTACTGATAGCGGTGGCTCGACCTTAGCCTTTAATGCCGTTACAACTCCTCAATGAACTGACATCACTTTATAACGATTCCCTCATTCTTGGTGTTTTCAACACCTGTCTCCTTAAACACAATCCACGGTCTGCCAGACTCAAGTCCATGGTTGACTCCTTTAATCTGCATATTCTGCCGCTTGATGCCACCCATTTCCAACCTCATTGCTCTCCCTCGCTTCTCGACATTATGATCATTTCCAATTTGGACAAGGTCGCAATACACGGTCAGCTAAATTCTCCTTTCTCTTATCATGACCTCATTTATCTTTCTTATAAGATTAGGCCTCTCAAGAGCAGAGCGAAATTCCTTTATATCCGGAACTTTAAGGATATCAACCATGAGTCCTTTTTGTCTGATGCCATATCGATTGACTGGTCCCCTGTCACTACCAGTAAGACTGTTGATAATAAAATTGCCAATTTTAATTCTATAGTCCTGGGTCTCTATGACAAGCACGCACCTTCCAAAAAAGTGAGGGTTATACTCCACCCTGCCCCTTGGCTAACAGACACTATTAAGTGCCTAATGGCCAAGAGGAATAGAGCCAAGTGTAGATACCGCAAGAATCCGACAGATGATAATTTCCTCTCTTACAAATGTCTTCGCAACCGTTGCAACCGTCTCTGTCGCGATGCTAAACGTCGGCACATACACGAATGCATTGAGAACTACACTCCAGCTCCGGTGTGGAAATTCCTGAGAACGCTTGGTGTAGGTAAGGCCCCGGACCTACATGCTGGTAATGTAGATCTCAACGGTCTCAACCAGTTTCTTTCTGCCCCGCCTGTTGTGATGGATCCCACTGTCAAACAAGCCACGCTTCAGAGCCTGCGCTCTAGGTCCTTACCCAACACCACACCATTCAACTTGAGTAGTGTTGGAATCGATGCGGTCAAGAAGGCGCTATTGGCAGTCAATTCGAAAGCTGTAGGCGATGATAAAATTTGCCTTAAAATGCTACTGACAATCCTTGACGAACTATTACCAGCAATAACACACGTTATAAACTTTTCTTTAGCTAATGGTGTCTTCCCCACAGTGTGGAAGAAGGCACTAGTCATCCCACTACCCAAAACCTCCAGTCCCACCTCCTTTAAAGAGTACCGTCCCATTTCAATCCTGCCCATCCTCTCCAAAGTCCTTGAGACCATTGTCCATAACCAGCTTTCCTACTACCTCTCCTCAAACAATCTGCTAAATACGTTCCAGTCAGGATTCCGACCGGGTCATAGCACCGTCACGGCTCTGCTGAAAGTCACAGATGACATCCAGCTAGCCATGGACCGCAAACAGCTTTCCGTGTTGGCTTTACTTGATTTCAGTAGTGCCTTCAACAGCGTAGATTTCGACATTCTCGTTGAGCTTCTCAGATCCCTGAACGTCTCTTCCTTCTCTGCCAGCTGGTTCGACTCTTATTTGAGGGATCGGCAACAGCGAATCAGGACGGAAGAGACATCCACTGAATGGTGTGACCTCCTTTCAGGCGTCCCTCAAGGTGGTATTCTTTCTCCTCTTCTATTCTCGATTTTCATAAACTCCATCTCGGACATCCTGTCTTCTTCATATCATCTTTATGCTGATGATCTCCAGATTTATCGCCACTTCTCTCATAACGATGTAAACTCTGCTGTGGAGGCATTGAACGCTGATCTGGAGGGGGTGAGAAGCTGGGCTTCATCCTTCGGACTCCTGGTTAACCCGAGCAAGTCCCAGGCCATGATTATAGGCACCAGACAATCTCTTAACTTGTTGCAGCAACAGCCCATTCCACCTGTCACTTTTAATGGTACCACAATCGTGTTTAGCGATAAAGCTAAAAACCTGGGTCTTATCTTCGACAACCAGCTGTCCTGGTCATCGCATTTCAATGAGGTCAGTCGATGAGTATTTGCTACTTTTCACTCTCTCAGGAAACTTCAGTACTTTTTGCCTCGACAGACCAAAATCACTCTCGCTCAGTCTCTCCTTCTACCTCTCATCGATTATGCTGATGTCTGCTGGGTCAGTGCTAACGAAGAATTACTGAACAAACTCGAACGACTTCAAAATCTCGGGATTCGGTTTATCTGTTAACGCGGTTTGGGCTGCGCAAATACGACCATGTATCACAGCATCGCAAAGAGCTGAAGTGGCTGCCAATACGTTTTCGTCGGGATTCTCACATCCTCAACATCCTCTACAACATTTTACGCAATCCACGCTATCCAACCTTCTTAGGAGACCGTTTTCCATTTCTTTCTTCCAGCAGGCCTCGGAGAACTCACGCGCTTTCAATGCTCACAACCCCACAGCATAACACCGCGTCCTATGAGCATGGGTTTAGATTCCGGGCCATTCAATTGTGGAATGCACTCCCCTGCACTATCAGGGACAGTCCTTCTCTTAATATATTTAAAAGTCGCGTGAAGAAGCATTACCTTTCTCTTTAGAAATATAGGTAGTATGTATGTATTTATTAGTATATTTATTTAAAAATTACATATATTTACATAGTATTTATGTTTAGCATGTACGAGTATATTATATGATATTTATGTAAGCCCTCGTATATTTAGTTAATATTGTTTTATATTAGTTATTTAGATATAACATATATCTAACCATATGTTAGTTATTTAGATATGTACTAAATTATATTGTTGTACACATTATCACCCCTGCTCAGCAATCGACCATTCCCATCCTAATTTGGTTTGCTGGAAGAGATCTCTTATTAGAGATAAGCTCGCCTTTGTACACTATTTTTATGTAAGTCTTGTTGTCCATATATTAGTTGTGGGCAATAAAGAAATTATGAAATTATGAAAGATGATATGAGGAATACAGGCTGTTAATGAAAATCGAGAATAGGAGCGGAGAAAGTATACCGCCTTGAGGGACGCCTGTAAAGAGGTCACACCATTCAGTGGAAGTCTCCTCCGACCTGATACGCTGTTGCCGATCCCTCAAATAAGAGTCGAACCAGCTGGCAGAGGAAGAGGAGACGTTCAGGGATCTAAGAACCTCAGTGAGAATGTCGAAATCTACGCAGTTGAAGGCACTACTGAAGTCAAGTAAAGCTAAGACGGAAAGCTGTTTGCAGTCCATGGCTAGTTGGATGTCATCTGTGACTTTCAGCAAAGCCGTGACGGTGCTATGTCACGTTCTGAATCTTGACTGGAAAGTGTTTAGAAGATTGTTGGAGGAAAGGTGATAGGAGAGCTGGTTATGGACAATGGTCTCAATGACTTTGGAGAGGATGGGCAGGATTGAAATGGGGCGATACTCTTTGAAAGAGGCGGGACAGGGAGTTTTGGGTAATGGGATGACTAGCGCTCTTTTCCACACTGTGGGGAAGACGCCATTTGATATGGAAATGATAATAATATGTGTGATAGCAGGCAATAGTTCGTCTAGGATCAACAGTAGCATTTTAAGGCAAAATTTTGTCATCGCCTACAGCTTTTGAGTTGACAGCCAATAATGCCTTCTTGACCGGTTCGATTCCAACATTGCTTAACTTGAATGGTGTGGTGTCTGGTAAGGTCTTAGAGCGAAGGCTCTGAAGCGTAGAGTGTTTGACAGCGGGATCCATCACAACAGGCGGGGCAGAAAGAAACTGGTTGAGACCATTGAGATCTACATATTTAAATACATATTTAAATTTTATTACCATATTTATTTATTTATAACTAGCTTATATCATCCCACTGCTGGGCAAAAACCTCCATTCCCCTCCTCCACCTCTTCACGCCCCTGGGGGACCTCCCACCAGTAATACAATGATATTTAATTTCAAATAAATCTTACTGATTTATATTTCATCTTTTTTCATATTTTTAATGTATAATTAACACTTGTAATGTGTTATTGAGCCTATCGCTGTCTCGTCCGTTTTGGCTCTGGCAGAATACTAGTGACTTTGCTGAGTCAGGGTCAATTCGTTGTCGCGGTACAACCTCATCTCCACATAGAGGCCCTAATTGTGTTCTTTGTTTTGAAGTGCTATGTCATTATTATAGTTTCAACATTTTTTTAAAGTTTAATTGATCTTTTGTTTGTATTTTTTGATGCTTTTACAATTTAAATAATGTGTTTGTACAGTACTATTAATGAATAAATAAATAAAGTTATTTATCTATCTAGTAATTCATTTTTAATAATACTCCATCGCTGCAGCTATGGTGATAAGTGGGAAGATTTCCTCATATTTGCTTTCGAT
Organism: Argyresthia goedartella; assembly: GCA_949825045.1. Taxonomy (NCBI): domain Eukaryota; kingdom Metazoa; phylum Arthropoda; class Insecta; order Lepidoptera; family Argyresthiidae; genus Argyresthia; species Argyresthia goedartella. The sequence goes on from OX463834.1 coordinate 24,033,484, forward strand.
CACCCCCAGAAACCTCGCTTCGTGCTTATTGGTATCCCCCACATTTATAAATGACAAGCTGCCCGTGGCGGGGCTCCGCAACGCGTTTTCGTATTGTTCCCCATCTCCATATTGGTTTATCATTTTAGAGGCATCTTCATAGATTTCTGAAATCCATACCGACATTAGCATTAGCATTAATAGCGAAGAGCATCAGACCTCAGATTAAAACAGATGTCAAACATAAGTTCCGCTACCAACAAAGAGGTGAGTGTAGTAAATACATTAATCAACGACAAAGGAGTTTGAGTGACGCTCTATGGCTACCAACGCCATTAGCAAAAAAGGCTGAATTTTCCATACAAATATTTTTCGGCTGTTTCTTTGCGTTTGTCGTCATTTTATTTTTATCTAAACCTCCTCTGGAATGATGAGAATAAAACCAAATAGGAATCATACAAACTGTTCGGGCCATTTTAGAGATTTAGTAAGAGTAACGGTCAGCGATTCATTTTTAGAAGTATAGATTTAACTCTTGTGCATTGCAAGCACCAGGGATCGGATGCGCTTCTCCTAACTGTATTCTTTCGACCCACAGCCGGCGTCCCGCCGAAACACGGCGCTAAATCCCAACACCTCGTCGTAGAAGAGCCGACTTCCCCTCCCGTCACGCGGGGGGAGCGTGGCGCGCGGGGGCCGGCCGGGCGTGGTGCGTTGGCGGGGAGGGTGGTGAAGTTCGCCGGCGAGGTGCTGCAGGCGAGGCAGTTGGAGTACTGCACGAAGTTAAGTGAGGTAAGTTCGTGATTCGTAATGGGCTATGCAAAAAAAACTACCTACTTTTTTTTGTTATTTTGTGAAAATTTTAACTATTTTAGGAAACTAATTTGAATTTTTCGGGTAATGTATGTCTAATTTTTTATTTATTTTTAAATAACATCCCTAGTGACGTCACATCCTCACAGTTTTGAAATGGTTGTACTTGAGGCTGGTTGTTGCCGATTATAACACTAATAAACTATAATATCAGTTCCGACTGATATCGTCGTTATCGACTGATACGAAAACTGTTGATATTTGACAGTTTTACAGAACAGCCAACTTAACGGCGAAGGGAATTTGACGGACTACGCCGTAGATATTTCAGTAGTCCTGTAATATGTTTTGACGGTAATAATGAAATTGAGTTAGGAACACACTACCTATCCTACCTATCCTCTTCTGAAAAGTCTTTAGATTACTTGGTTGAAAATGTGCCCCAAAACAAGGATGGCTTTAATTTCAAACCAATAGGCTCTATAACTGAAACGAAGCGGGACTGTAGTCTTGATTTATAAACGCTGATTAAATTCACAATAACTGCACTTTATTATTATTTCGAGGATATTTAAATACAGCGATGCACACACGTTAGCATTGTACAGACCAGAGAGACAAAATTGCCAGATGACAAATTATAATATTTAATGTGGGCAGTGTTCCCAACATGCTGCCGCCTTTAGTAATTTACTGCAAAACTAACAATGAATTTTATACATAATGAAAGTTCGATATTTTTAACATTAATGAATTGAGATAGGTTACCTAGCTAATACAGATTAGGTACCTATACAAAATATAACACCCGAGAAACTAAACAACATTAAACACTGTGTTACAAGCTACAACGCAAGAATTACTTATACATAAGTATTATAAGTGCTATAAAACTAAAATGCAATGTTTTGATGTGTCAAACTATATCTATACAAAAGCCACACAAATTCAGCACATCAAATCACTGCACAGAAAGAAACACATGTATAGCACATAGTAACATAAAAATTATGTATCCAAGGGTAGGACACATACTTTTAAAATAGATCGAGTATGGGTTTTACCATTAGCAGTTCTGACCTCAACGGCCCTAACGTGGCCATCATGACCAGGGTATGTATTTACCACTCTAGCCATTGGCCATAACATAGAATGAACATTATCCTCCCTTAGTATCACTAAAGTACCTATTTTAATATTAGGTGAAACGTTTAACCACTTAGGTCTATTTTGCAATACATTGAGATACTGTTTGTGCCACATTTTCCAGAATGACTGCTTTATCTGTGTACATAACTGCCAAAATTTTAACCTATTTTGTGGGACATTAGACACATCATTTTCTGGATACATTGTTAGAGCATTTCCTATCAAAAAATGACCTGGAGTCAAATAGCTATAGTCATTTACATCACTTGAAGATATTGGTAACAAAGGTCTAGAATTAAGTACACACTCTATCTCTACTAACACAGTATTTAACTGCTCATAGGTTAGCTGGTGACCCTGTACTACTCTTCGTAAATGGTACTTAGTACTTTTAACTGCTGCCTCCCAAAGGCCCCCAAAGGTAGGTGAATAACTTGGAATAAAGTGAAAGTCAATTCCTTTTTCTGCTGTAAATTGAACAACTTTGCCTTGGTGGTCCCTGGAAGACAACAAAGTATATAGCTCCACTAACTGATTCCTTGCCCCCTTGAAGGTGCTGGCATTGTCAGAGTATATTTCTTTCGGCAGGCCTCTTCTTGATATTAGTCTACGTAGGCACGCGAGATAGGTATCGGACGTGAGATCTGAGGCTAGCTCTAGATGTATTGCCTTAGTGGCGAAACAAACAAACACACAAATGTAACCTTTACCTATAATCGATCGCCTCACGCGCGCAAGCTTTACATTTACAGGTCCTGCGAAATCTACTCCAACTTTTTCAAAGGGACGACTCATCGCAGTCACCCTCCCGGCCGGCAAGGAACCCATTAGTTGCTTGGAAGCAGTGGCCTTCTGCCTAAAACATTTAATACATTTATTTGTTATTTTTTTTACATATAACAAGCCGTTAGTTATCCAGTATTTCTGGTTTAAATTTGACAATAATAGCCTAGGTCCCGCATGCAGGAGACGCTCGTGTTCAGACCTAACAATGCATTCAGTGACATACGATTGCTTAGGCAAGATCGCCTGATGCTTCTGATTGTATGGGATATTAGCGTGGTGTAACCTGCCGCCTACACGCAGAATACCTATATTGTCTAAGAACGGATGCAAGGTATGTAGGGATCCCTTCACACATTGATTTTTCTTTAGGCATTCGATTTCCTCATGAAAATGTATTTCTTGCTCAGATTTAATGAGCAACATATGCGCACTGTTTAGTTCTGTACTCGTCAAAAAATTATGCGAGGCCTTACTGCCTTTCAAATTGTTGACAAATCTTACTACATATGCTAAAATGCGTGTCATTTTATGGATGCTAGAATATTTGTGTATACCTTGCAATATGTCGTTTACTGGAAGAGCTGCAGATCCCACATTGGAGGAGATCGCTGCGCTGGACCGGCTCTCAGGTAAGTCTGAAGGTAACTCTATATCTTGATTGAACCTGTACTCACTGTCATGCAAAAATCGAGGCCCATGCCACCATAAATCGCAGCCACTAAACTCATGTGGCCTGACCCCTCTGCTTATGTAATCAGCTGGGTTCTCGTTGGTGTTGACATATAACCATTGACAGTCAGCAGTATTGTTAGTTATAGCTTTTACTCTGTTCGCCACATAAGCCGTCAACCTCATCGCTTCCGTCCGTAACCAAGCCAGCACGATTTTGGAATCAGAGAACAAGTAAACTCGGCTTATTTTTAATTTTAATTTAAGCGTGTTTGAAACCTTAGCAATCAAAACAGACAGGAGTAGCGCCGCATTTAATTCTAAGCGTGGCACGGTTAGGTTTTTATTTTGAAGCGGGTTTATGCGGGATTTCGAGCAGAGCAAATGTACATGTACTATACCTTTGTTATCGGTGACGCGCAGGTATACACAGCAGCCGTATGCAGTCGAACTGGATGCGTCCGAGAAACCTATGAGTTCAACTGTGTCTGAATCAGATATTTGAATATTTCTACTTATATAAATCGGATCCATTTTTGCAAGACTTGACAAGAATTCCAACCACTCTTTTTTAATATTTTCGTCAGGCGTGGCGTCCCAGTCCGTCTGGCTGGACCACAAAGACTGCATTATAGCCTTGGCCTGTACAAAGATGGGACCCACGAACCCCATTGGGTCAAAGAACTTTCCTATGAATGCCAATATTTCTCTTTTGGTAATATTCTTTGCATCAAAAAATTCTGGACTTGCTATTCTAAACTTATCTTGATGCACAACTAACTGCAAACCTAAGGTTTTTAAACTACAGCCGTTGTTTTCAAATTCTAATTCGTCAAAGTGCCGTTCAGTTGAAGGAATATCTTCTAATATCCTACTGTCATTTGACGACCATTTATGTGTCTTGAAACTCCCCTTTTGCAGCAGCCGCTGAAGCTGCGATTTTGCTTCTAAAATCATGTCTAAATCACTATTTGAGTAAAGCACATCATCTACATAGGTGCAGTTGTTCAAAATGAACGAAGCCAAGGGCAGTTCGCGTTCATTTTGCATCGCAAGCTCTTTCAAACAACGTGTAGCTAAATAACTTGAGCTCTTTAGACCATAGCTCACTCTATCCAGCCTGATGCACTTGATGGTCTCATCGGGGCTGTCTCTCCATAGAATATTCTGTAAGGAAGTATGCTCAGGTATTACGCGGATGTTTCGGAACATTTGTCTTATGTCCGTAGTGAATGTATAGTCACCAAAACGGAACAAAAGCAGTATGTCAAAAAGATCTCTCTGTACGGTCGGTCCGTTTAGTAGCAAATCATTTAGCGATACTTTCTTACTTGTCTTCATCGAGGCGTCAAAAACCGTACGTAACTTAGTAGTTTTACTGTCGGGCTTGAGTACCGCCTGGTGTGGGAGGAAGTAGACCGCGTCCTTACTAAGCTGATAGCTCTCGATGTCAACAAAATGCCCGTGATTTAAATTTAAGTAATCGTGTATAAACTTTTGATATTCTATGAAAAGGTTGGGGTCTTTGTGCAATTTCTTTTCGAGGTTTAAAAACCTTTTTAACGCGAAATGAAATGAGTCTCCTAGCGCATCGTTTACATCTTTGAGTGGGAGTTTCAAGGGTAAAGCAACCTCAAAACAATCATCCTTCAACTGAACAGTCTTTTGAAATATATACTCGCAGAGCTCCTGCTCTGAAGACTTTTCATTGTAAATTTCGGGAACGCTCTCGCTCTTCCAGAAGTTTGTTAAATTTTCATTAATATCTGATTCACATGTGACACATTTAAGAACTGCTACCTGATTGCAGACATTTGAAGGCAAGCTTCCCCCGATTATGTAGCCGAACTGCGTATTAATTAGCTGTGGATGCCGTGCACCTGGCGTCGAAAGCTGCGCCCCGCTAGGCGGCGCTGCAGGCCCGTAGATCGTCGACTCCGGTGGCAGCATAGCAGAAAAGACATGATGCTTCAGAGGTTGCTGTGTAGGCTACCAGTTTGCCCGTGGATAAACCTGGACGCTGCTCTTTTACATCCTTGCGTTGCTGGTGTGGCTGGCCATAGATCGGCTCAGAATTCTCCAATGCCAGCGCACGCTTGTCGACGAAGCTGAGGAAGTCCTCCACGGTGGGGTCTATGCTGCTGTCTCTCTCTAGCTGATATGCTCTCGATGTGTAGACATCTTTCAAGTAACCTCTAGTCGCGACCAACTGTTGTGACTCCATTTTCCAATTAGGTACACCGCTTAGTAAGCACAACTACACTGATACAATTTTGTGCAATAACCTAATTAATTATTAAACAATACTGTAAACTAAACTGTTTCTTTGACGCAAATTGTTAATACGAATCCAACGAGAAAACTGGGTGGGAAGGTTTGTGCTACAAAATGGCCGACAGCTAGACTCCGACGCAGCAAGCAACCGCAGTAGTTCCAAGCAAGGCCGCCGCTAGCGCTAGTGTCTTCTCTTTGTCGCACGCCTGGCCTCGCTTGCTGTGCCGCGCGCGCAGGTTCCGAACGCACCTTGAGTTCTTGTTGCCAACCACTGAGGAACTTTTTGCCAACTGACCGACACGAAATCGCGCGATCACCGATTCACCGCTGCCCGCCACGTAGAATAAATGGCGGGAATGTAATGAATGAAACGACGTCGCGTCGTCTGAAATCTGCCAGAACTTGATGTTTTTGTATGATTTTAACGGCACTATCACACTGATCTGACCACACTAAGCCCTGCCCAAATGCACTTCACTTGTGTGGCTACGACACGAAATCGCGTACTCGCCGCTCGCCAACCCGTAGAAACAATGGCGGAAGTAGCAGGTGAGCGCGTTGCGGTGTGAGATCTGCCAACAGCTCGTACTTATCCCTCGCTGGATCTCTTCTTGTCGAAGGACCATGAAACGAAGCGGGACTGTAGTCTTGATTTATAAACGCTGATTAAATTCACAATAACTGCACTTTATTATTATTTCGAGGATATTTAAATACAGCGATGCACACACGTTAGCATTGTACAGACCAGAGAGACAAAATTGCCAGATGACAAATTATAATATTTAATGTGGGCAGTGTTCCCAACAATAACTATAGTTAAAACATTTAAACTTCTTAACATGAAAAAGACTGAAGATTTATGGGGCATGTCGGTTAACGTGTATATCAGTAATCGATGTGATTGGCATACATGATGACCTCATGAAAATGAGCAGCTTAATACCACTTTTCAAATCCGGTAGTAAAGAGGACCCTGCCAACTTCAGACCTGTATCTCAAACTCAAACTCAAACTCAAAACGTTTATTGCGACATTGTGGTGGTATATGGTGATTTATATATATAGAATTTGAAGAACCGACAATGAACCCAGTGAGGGCACTGCAATATCTTACATCTAACTTGCACAATAATAAAATATCATAAAATGGTTAACTTTATAACAATGAGATCATTACCTACTATTATCTACAGTATTAGCGTAACATTAAAGTATTATAATTATAAGATTTACATGCATTTGTGTATGTGTACCTGTGTGTGTGTTATGAGTGTGTTTGAGGGTGTGTAAGTGCATGTGTGTGAGTGTTTGTGTGTGATTATAGAAAGTGTGTTTCATTTAAATATTCTTCAATGCTGTAGTACGCTTTTTGGAGGAGATGATTTTTTACTTTCTTTAGGAATTCTATTTCGTTAGAAATATTTTTGTAACTATCTGGAAGTTTGTTATAGATGGTTATGGACATAATATATGCGTTAGTGGATTGCAATGACATATTAATTTTTGGGAGGAGAATTTTGTGTTTGTGTCTGAAGGAGTATAAGTTATTCAGTGTGTCTCTGGTCTTGTATGTTTCTGGGTATTTTCTGACTAGCTTTATTGTTTCGAATAAGTAAATAGAGGGGAGGGTGAGGATGCTATATGTTTTGAAATGTGGTTTACATGTGTGTGTTGGTTCTATGTTTGCTATAATTCTCAGCAGCTTTTTCTGTAGTCTAAATAATTGTGGAGCGTCGGTGCTGTTTCCCCACAGTATGATGCCATAATTAAGTAAGGAATGTGCGTGTGCGTAGTATGCTGAAAGAGCAGTGGCGGTGTTAGTTGATTTTTTTACTTCCCTTAAAGCATATGAGAATTTAGATATTTTACCTTTAAGTTTCTGTACATGCGACTTCCAATTTAAGTGAGAGTCTATGATAATTCCTAATAAACTTGCCTCTTTTATTATTTCTAGTGGAATATTATTATAGCTAAAGTTGATATCGAGGGGCGGTTTTTGATGTGGATAAAACGTTATTAATTTAGTTTTCTGGGGATTTATTTTGAGGTTGTGGTCAGTCATCCAGTCAATAATGGTGTCAAGGCATTTTGTGAGTTTTTCGTTTATATTATCGTTATTTTTGTGGGAGGAAACTAGGGATATGTCATCAGCAAATAGGATGCAAGGGTCATTTAGAATTTTTGGGAGATCGTTGATATAAATAAGAAAAAGTAGGCATCCGATTACGCTACCTTGAGGTATTGAGGCATGAGTAGTTATGCAGTCAGATTTATGGTATACGATTTCTCTTGTAGTCTGAATATAATATTCTATTTGGACGTATTGTTCTCTATTGTGTAAATATGAAGTAAGCCAGTCGTGTGCTTTGCCTCTAATGCCCACACCGTTTAACTTATTCAACAGTATATTAAACTGAACTTTATCATAAGCTTTCGTCATGTCGATCAGTATACCAACAGCGTAATGTTTATTTTTGAGTATATTAAGAATTTCCTGTGTGAATTTAAAGACGGCGAGAGTAGTTGAATGATTTTTCCGAAAACCATTTTGGGAGTGATGAAATACGTTGAATTTTTCACAGAAGGAATAGATTCGATCGTGGATAGCTTTTTCAAATATTTTGGCTCATGTAGGAAGAACTGCAATGGGCCGATAGTTGTCAGTGTTGGTTTTAGATTTTCTCTTATGAACTGGTGTGATAACTGCTTTCTTCAAAAGTGATGGGAATACGCCTTGTTCGAAGGATTGGTTGATTAACAGGCAAAGGGGTATAGTAAGTAGGTCAGCGCAATGCTTAAATAGAATTGGGGGGAAGTCATCGAAACCACAGCTTTTCTTGTTTTTGAGATTTCTTATGATTTTAGATACCTCACGATATGTAACGAAGTGAAGGTACATTGTGTTTGTAGTAGGAAGTATTACTGGTCGTCCCTTGGCGTTTGCATGTTTAATTTGACCTATCGAAGCGAAATGGTTATTGAAATGTTTCGAGATAATATTGGGGTCTGATTGTTCAAAGGCATTTATATTTAGTTTAATGTTTTCTTTTAATTTTAATTTATTTTTATTGGTACGTTCATTAATTATTTTCCACATAGTTTTTATTTTATTGTTTGATGTTTTCATTTGTGATATGTACTGTAATTTTTTTGATGTATTTACTGTTTTTTTGAGCATTTTTTCGTATGTTTTATAGTGATGGTATAGTAATTCGCTGTTAGATTGTAGAGCATGAAACTTTAGGAGTCTCTTATTATGGCAGGATTTTTTGATACCAGTGGTCAACCATAGTTTTTTCTTTTTGAACTGAAGTTTTATTTTTTGAATTGGAATGAATTTATTTAATATGTCTGTTAGGATTAAGTGAAAAATATTATAATTATCGTTAACGTTTGACTCTCTGATCAGGATTTTTTCCCAGTCGATATCTATGAGTGAATTTTTGAAAAGATCCATGTTTCTTTTTGAATACATTCTTTTATGTGTGTGCCAGAAATCAGTTTGAGGAGAAAGAGGTGGGGGTATTTTAAGGATTAATTCAATAGCCATATGATTTGTAAATCCTAGGTTTTTTACAGATGACTCTTGGTATTTTTTAGAGTTTGTGAATACTAAGTCAATGCAGGAGCTACTTGTTTTTGTGAAGTGTGTAGGGGAATTTATATATTGAGTGAAATTGTGTTCGGACATGGTTCGTATGAAACGATTAGGCTTATTATTAATTTCTAGAATGTTAATGTTAAAATCACCTCCTATAACTATATCAGTCTTAGGATATTTCTTCTGCAATAAGTTGAGCAAGATGTTTAACTGAGAGTTGAATCGGTCCCTGTCATCTCCATTCCAATAAGCACATATTAGTAGAACATTTTGTCTTGTCAGTTTTACGGCACACAGTTCAAGATTATATTCGATGGAGGTATCGGTGATAGATGTGACGTCCTCGTATTCAACATCATCCTGTAGCAGTATGCACACGCCACCGCCGACTCTATTTTTTCTGGTGAAGTGGGAGGCGATCCTGTAGCCTGATATCTGGAGAAGCTCCAGTTTTGCTTCAGTCAGCCATGACTCTGAAGCTCGGTAAGAAGAGTCTTCATCTATGAGGGCCTCTAGTAAATGTTGTTTATTATTTATGCTCTGGAAGTTTTGGAATAGTATTTTAAAGTTAGTTGGTCTATTTTGATATGATATTTTCTTGAAGTTGGGTTTTATTTCCTTTTCTGGTATATTGTAGTCTTTCTTGTAGTCTTTATTACGTAGGCTCTGCTGGGGTGTTGGTGGGTTATTCACGAAAGGTGCAAGTTTTGTTCGAGGAATCTGTAGCACTGAACATTTCTTTGTGATTAGTTGAAGCAGTGGTCGTTTGGTCTAATACTTGTTTTTTCCCCTCTATGTAGAGTTCGTTGTCAATGATGTTCGCTTTTTGGCCATTTTTTCGTGCCTCTATAAGAATAGTGATGAGCATTTTTCTTTTTGACCGAGCGTTTTCATCCATATAGGAGGATATGTTTAGTCCCGTGTTCTTAAATAAGTAGTTACTTTTTAGTATATCTTGAGTAGTTTTCTTGCTCAAGAATTCTATCAGAAGAGGTCCTTTTTTTCCAAGTCTCTTAATATCATCTACATGTCCTTCCAGGTCCATGTTCAACACATCACGAAATATGTATATTATTCTCTCGTAGAGTCGCTGCTCATTTTCCCAGGGTTCACTTCGTAAGCCATAAAGAACGATTTTCCTTTGTGTGTTTGTGTTGTTGTAGAGGTCCAGTTTTGTCCCAGTTACTTGATAATCAGCTTTTCGGTTTGTAGCTTGTTGGGTTAGAGCAATTAATTCGGTTTGTATTTGAGAAGTTTTTCTTCGCAATTCATCTATGTAATTGTTTAAGCAATTTATTTGGAGTTCATGGTTATTTTGGGTATCAGTCAGGGTTGTAATTGTAGGCTGGATATATTTTTTGAGATCAGATATTGCCTTGGATATTTCAATTTTCATTATATTTTTAATGTTTGTTAATATAGAGCTTTTCATTGTTTCCAGTTTATTGTCTAATAGTATTTCGAATTGTTGATAGGAAACTGTTGCCGAATTGATTTGCGTATCCCCAAGGACGCTTATATCATCGTCGTCGGAGTAGGTGGTAGAAATTTGCAAATTATGAGCTCTTTTCCTTAAGGTTATATTTGAAACCGTTACTGCCGCGGGTTTACCTTCTTCAGATGGGTTAGGTTGTTGTGCTCGGGCAGGCGTGTTTGTGTTGTCTTTTTTTGGCATATTGCAGTAGCATTTCTGGCATTTCCACGAATTTTTATTGGTAACAGACATAGTGTTGCAAAATCGTTGTATGGAAACATTTGCACAGTCCAGATCGTAGTTCTCCTTGCATATAGAGCAGCATAGGTATGTTCTATCAGGTATTGTTTGTAAACAGCCTGCACAAGTCAGTAATAATTTCTTGGGTGCCATAATTTCCAATTTTTAGATATTTCTTTCTTATGAACTAGTAACGCCCTCTAGTGATGAGTAGCGTGTCTAGCGACCTCTATCGGTGAATAGCGCACCTGTAACTTGATTTTTAGGTAAACTAGATGGAGCTACTGGTCTTATTAATCGGTGATCCCAATTATAAAATTATGTATTTTATATTAGTTACTTCACTTCCGCATTAGTAATTGTTTGTTTCATAGTTTTACACTTCACAAAACTTTGTTTAACGGTATAATTATACGGTAAATACCACTATTTTTGAATTTGATGTATAACTGCCAATTTTTGTTTTCGGTGAATTAAAGCACTAATATTGTCTCAATGTTCGTCAAAACACTATAAGAGTTGTAGGTCACTTAGTCTCACAGTTTGTCACTAGTTTCACTTTAGTTAGACACTTAAAAGTATTATTAAATGAATTTTCAATCGGGAGCTGCTTGAATTGCTTGTTTACTTGAAGGCGCCCTCTAGCGGAAAAAAAACTGTATTGCCAGTGTTGACCAAGGTGTTTGAAAAGGTCATATTGACTCAACTATTCTCTCACTTTAATGCATCTGGGCTACTCCACAAAAAAACAGTTCGAATTCACTAAAGGCAGATCAACAACATACGCCGGAGTAGCGGTAGTAGAACACATTTATAGTGCGTGGGAAGGATCACAGGATGCGGTTGGTATTTTCTGTGATCTTTCCAAGGCCTTTGACTGTGTGGACCATCAAACTCTTTTGCTCAAACTACAACACTGTGGTATCAAAGATATGCGTTAAAATTAATGAAATCTTATCTTATGGAAAGATTACTAAAAGTAGATATAAACAGATGTTAGTCCACTGGAACCCATATGAATATTGGTGTACCCCAGGGTTCTATCTTAGGTCCGTTCCTTTTCTTAGTATACGTAAATGACCTGCCGTTTATGGTCGAAAAAATGACTGAGATTGTTCTTTTTTCTGATGACACTTCTATTATTTTCAAGGTGAAAAGACAAGAAAAAACTCGATTAGAGATTTCTTCCAGCAAACCTAGGCAAGACAGGAGAGTTAATTATACAGGAAAGTCCTAGTTCGCAATAACACTCTATACGTATGTACGAAAATTACTTTCAAAATATATATAAACTATCATCATATATTAAGGGGTCTTGTCGTCCCCTGTCGTTGCAGCAACCTCCAGTACTCTCTGTCTTGGGCCTTGGTCTTCATCTCCTGGTACGATCCACTATGGCTCCAATTCTTTAGTTGGTCTGTATATCTTCCCCTAGGACGCCCTCGCTGGCGTTTGCCCTCAAGCTTGCCCTCTATAATTGTAAGGAGGAGTCCTTCATGTCTTAGAATGTGTCCTAAGCACTTGGCTCTTCTGTTTGCTATGGTTCTTATGATAGCTCGGGTCTCTTTAGCCATTCTTAAAACCTCTTCATTTGTTCTTTTCTCTGTCCAGCTAATTTTTAGCATCCTACGCCAGCACCACATTTCAAAGGCTTCCAAACGCTCTATGTCTTTAATTGTCATGTTCCAGCTCTCGCAGCCATACAATGCAATACTCCATACAAGTGTTTTGATAAGTTGCTTCCTTACTCGTATGTTGATTTTGTTGCTGTAAATATTTCTATTTGTTGTGAAAGCTCTTCTTGCAATGGCTATTCTGGTGCGTATTTCTTTATCACTTCTACCTGTTTCTTCAATGATGCTTCCTAGATATGCGAATTGCTTAACTTGTTCCAGTTCATTCCCGTTCAATATTATCTTGATGGCAGGGCTTTCCTTTTTGGCCGTCACAAGTACTTTTGTTTTCTTAACATTAATTTTAAGTTTGTATTTTTGAAAAATTCTGTTCATGGTTTCTAGGTTCGCCTGTAGCCATTCTTCAGATTCCGTTACTAGGGCAATATCATCTGCAAATCGGATCCACGGTATATTATTTCCATTTATCTTGACTCCTATGGAGAATTCTCTAATTTCGTTTATAGCCTCTTCTATGTAGATGTTGAATAGTAGTGGGGATAAACTGCACCCTTGTCTTACTCCTTTGCCGATTTTGCCTGTCTTCGTGACGTCTTCCATCGTAATCTCTGTCTGTAATATAAACTATACCAAATATAAAATAAAAATATATACTTCAACTACATTATATAGCATGAACATACATAAACTATAATAAATCATACATATACCTACAGAGATATGGTACCTTTTACCGAAGAGAAAGGAAATGCACTTTCAATCTTTTCTTCAAAAAGTGAAAATTGAGGGACTTTCCCTAATAGCGCAGGGAAGTGCGTTCCACTCTTTCCCGGAATCCCTATAGATTCGAAACTTCAATGGGGTCCTCTCATAACTAATCTCGCACAAAGACTTAGCTCAGCCGTTTTTGCGGTCAGACAAGTCAGATGTCTTACTGATGTTGAAACTGCCAGATTGGTTTACTTATTTTCACAGTATTATGTCTTATGGAATATTGCTCTGGGGGAGAGCAGCAGATATAAATACGATATTTGTTTTACAAAAAAGGGTGATCAGGGAGATATATCAATTAGATGCTAGAGATTCATTAAGAGAAAAATTCAAAGAAATTAATATACTTACGGTTACCTGTCCATATATATACGAGAATATCATGCATGTATAAAAAAACATAGCTTTATTTAAATCTGTAGGTGATAATAGCCTTACAATTAACACTAGAAATAGAAATAGGTTATCACTACCATTATTTAGACTAAGTAAAGTAGGCACATCATTCATGTGGCACTGTATTCGCTTCTACAATAAAAGACCACAGGAATCATTGATCCTTCCTGAAAAGAGGTTAAAAAACTATGTAAAAAATGAGCTGATAATAAAGTCCTCTTATAGTATTAAGGAATACCTAGATGACAAAACTGCATGGTCCATACCAATTCAGCGCACATAAATTCGACGAGGGGCGATGGATCAAGTCTATCACTTGCCCGCGAATTTCCTTAGGCCGAAACCGGTGGAGTTTCTTGCCGTTTCTTCTTAACCCCGAGGCCCACCTTCCAAAACTTCCGGCGTAGTCTTTTTTTACATATAAAAAAATATATGTGTAGTTATAAGTATAATTTTGACGTTGAATAAGATTATTTATTTATTTATATTCAATAAAAAAAACTGAATCTGTCAAAACACATAGTTTTCTCAGTTTGGTACCTTTTTTACATGGCCCATTCTTCATTTCTTTTCACACCACCTGCTCGCCAATGCCACATTATACATTCAGCAAACCTTTCGTAAAGCAAATCATAATGACCCGGCTTTAAGCCGGGTCATAATGTAGTACTGAATTTCATTATAACCAACCAAGTTAATAAAGTGATATTCCCTTGTCTTAGTTCTTATTGTTATGTTGTTAAAGTCGTATTTACAAATAGTTTTGCGATTAACTTTTGTATTTTTTTATATCACGTGTACGGTGGTGCACGCGTATTTTCCGGGTCAGTACCTTAGAAACGAAAACGGAATCAGGATCACTCGCTTCGCTCGGGAGTTAACTCTGAAGTCCTTCTTTACGTTCAGGATTCAATATCTTGCCCGTGACATAAAACAGTAGTTTATACCCTCGGTGCATAATCTACTATTATTTCACAGAAGAGCTATTCGAGCAATTTATAATTTAAAGACTGTATTTGTAAAAAAATATAAATTAACCTATCATCTTTTTCTAAAATTAGCTATAGCTGTAATGTTATTCTAAGAAATAATCACAGACTACTTGCACCCCGGTTCAGAATCGAGAAAGTTAGCAATCCTCTCTAGGGTCAATGCATTCTCTACTACAGCAGGATACCTCTGGAGTTTTTAAATTGCCATATGAGCGATCTAAAAACCATGTAAAATCACTTTAAAAGGGATATCACAATATTCAAGATTACGTAAATTACAAGATTGCAATCTATTTCAACGCAGATCTCGCTTAATAATTTTGTAATTATTTATTCCTGCATATTATTCATTATATGTAATATTTGTACTAGTTAAACAAAACCTATATTTAAAATGAGATCTAAAAATCTATTTGTTCTAGATGTTTCGTCGCCCTGCTTCTTGCACTGGTCCGATGTAGAAAAGAAATGTAGTTAATATTTACAGAAAATAAAGAATGTTGAATTGGTGTGACGTTGTTTTTTTTAGTTCCGACGATACCGGTTATCCTATTGTGGGGCCAGAAGCAATGTATGTGCCTGTATATAAATGTTTATGTTTGGTTGCGCCCGTGGTTGATCAGATATTGTTGAAGGACCTCGTCGCTCTAAAGATTATAAAAGCTTCCTTGAAATGTGTTTCCGCTACAGCGTCCACATAAAGTACTTCAGATATATCACTTATCTAATAAACTCCAACAACGTCTCACGCAGAGAAACTAAAAAAGCTCACTTCTTCCAGATCCACGTGAGACTCCTGCAGAAGTTCATTCTGACGTCGTTTGACCTGGCGAGAGTGTTGCAGGTCTTTCCGAAGAAGATACAGTATGTGGCCATACAGGAGCAGCAGTTGTTTAAAGTAAGTACACAGCTGTACCTCTGCCAACCCGTGCGAGAGTGCCAGGTCCAGGTGAAACCCCTGCAGAAGTTGATCCTGGTGTCGTTCGACCTGTGGTAGCAGCATGTGTCTGCCAGGTGTTTCTGCCACCCGAATGGTAATAGGTTGCAGGTTGCGCCGACGAAGATTCAAGTTGCGCCAATTTTCTTGAATGGTGTGGTGTCGGGTAAGTTCATAGAGAGCAGGCTCTGGGGAGTGACTTGTTTAATAGTGGGACCCCTCATAACAGGCAGGGCAGAAAGGGACTGGTTGAATGAGACCGTTGAGATCCACATTACCAGCAGGTAGGTCTTAAGATAGTCTCAGGACCTTCATGCTAGCAAAGCTTGGGAAAGGTAACCCCTTAACCAAGCGTTTTTAGAAACGTCTGATGGAGTATAAGTCTCTATACTCTCCGCTACCAACGCCATCTATTATAAAAGGCTTAACTTTCCGTACAAAAGCTTTTTTGTCTTTCTTATTTTCTTCTCCCTAAACCTTCTTTGGACTGATGAGAATAAAACGAAATAGGAATTATACTAACCGGTCGGCAAATTTTCGAGTTTTAGCGAGACTAACACAGCGTTTCATTTTTACATGTATCATTATGAATTCGAAATTCGAACGGAAATGACGTAAACGTTACCTTTGTGTCAATTTTACTATTATTAATTTTCAGCCATCACCATTTAAAGCATCCAGCTTCTGATATATATATTTATAGCGCATAGAATAGCTGACAGCTGGTCGTACACTTGCTCTGTTGCAGACAATCAACGAGAAGTTCTCAGAAGGCGATAAGAAACAGGAGCTGCTGCAGATGATGCAGGAAGTATTGGAGGAAATGCAGACTGAAGTGAACAATATGGACTGGAGCGTAGACGGTAGATAACTAATTAAAATCCTTCATTTAACTTTCTTAGGCGATATTCATTGTGCACTACAAAACATATACGAACACTCAACCTCGAAGTCAAATATAGTTTTTTACTTAAAATACTTAGTCCAGCCAATAGAAATCATAACTTTCTAACTAAAAATTATTTCTGAGACAAATATATCCTAAATTGTCTCGACTCAATTATGTTAAGTAAAACATTTTTGAACCACCGAAGTTTAGCCATATATACTAACTCATATTGTTATAACTTATATACTGGGCACTTTGGCTTCGGGGATTATTGGGGCGGCTTTTTTGGATATCCATTTAAATAGAATCATTTGTATTTGTTTAAATCAAACTCAAATTACGTTGGAACGGTAATGGAAAACATCACGAGGAAACCTTCATATCTCCGGCGATGGGCTAACACCCCTATCACCCAACAATTTTCTATTTAATAACTGGCTCAACAAGGACACAACTGCCTGCTGTCACCCTTTATTAGATATTTTTAATATAAAATACTTTATCTACCCACTTATCATAAACCCTCTTTACTGCGTACAAAAACCGCACGTTACGATCACCATAATGTTAAACTACTTGGTAAAAACTCATTTCTTATCTGAAAAATTACACATTATGACCATAATGTGTAATTTTTCTACATATTATGACATTCAAGTTTCGAACGCCGACGCCCGCCTGCCTGCCGCCCCTAGTTTGTCTGTGAAGTTAGTACTGACATTCAAATTTCGAACGCCGACGCCCGCCTGCGTAAAGTTGGTACTACATTACAAGCTAAACAACTGCAGAGCCACAATGCCGGTCAAACATTCGGTTCCTGAACACATCAAAGAGAGCTTATGATATGTGTGTAGATAAACTAGTGTATGTAACTGTACATAATTAGGCATTAAAACTCTCGAGTGATATGATTATGAAACTCGCCTTCGGCTCGTTTCATAAACCCACTCTCGAGTATTATGTCCTCCATTATGTAGCAGACACATAAACTACTATAAAACTTTGGAAAGAACCGACTTTAATTAAACCCTATTAGATTAGCAAATGTTTAAGTAATCGTATCCATTCACATTAAAAACTGTAATTGAGTAGTTCCGGTGGCAATTAATAGTCTTCATCTTCAGTTCCACTTCAGTTCTCGAAGTCATGCTTCCCGATTTCAAATGCACGTTGCGTTAGTTATATTACCATAAAACTATTAAAATCGCTATAGGTCTGCCTAGAACAGTTCCCTTGATTTCTCCAGGACCCCATCATCAGATCCTGACCTGATGAAATCGCTGATCTGTGCCGGTCGAGTATGTTAGTCATATTTTCACGTAATGTTAAGATAAGTCGACGACCGTCACAGATAAGGTATATTTATATTCATCACGCACTATGTCTTATGCACGTCATTAATAACATGTACCAACCTAGTATATAAGCTAGGATTCCCTATAATAAATTAGTCTAGTCCAGTCTCGTTTTTGCGCGCATCTCAAGCCTTTTACTTTACTCCCACAAGATGTCGCTCTCCTTATAATTGCCTCTGGCAAAAACATAATAAACAAACAATATCGCGACGAATTGAGATCCTCCATCCTTTTTTGAAGTCGGTTAAAAATATTTTTGTCATGGCGTAATTTACTATATGATATTCCACAGACCTGCCCTGCCACCAAGACCCGGGAATCTCGGTCTCAACACCCCGTCACTCGCCTGAGTTTATGAGACTACTCGAGCTGGAACTGGACAACGATGAGCTAGCCACCGAGTCTACACTGATAGCCAGTAGCGAGATGCAAGAGGTAATATAAGCTGAGATGAGATTAGATGAGATAAGATGCACGCGAATTGATGAGGATGAGAAAGCAACTGCGTCTACACTTCTGGCCAGGAGCGAGTTGGAGGAAGTAAGATAACATGATATCGTTGCTGAATCGCCGTTTACTACATGATCCAGTGTTCCTTCACAAAATGGTTAATATAATATAATTTATTATAATATGGACACTATTTACACACATTCATCTAGCCTCAAACTAGGACCCTGTATCTTGGGATCTAGACAACGATACACATAATTATATACATAATTATTATACTTAGATAGATAAAAAACCATGACTAGGCTACAAACATCCGTTCTCATCTAACAAATATTTGCCCCCACCGGGACTCGAACCCGGGACCCTTAGCTTCGTAGGTAGAGAAACTGCTGACTCGGCCATTCAGGTCGTCGAATGGTCCTACCAAAACCAGAAAGTCGAAGGATTGCGCAAACCTTCAGTATACCTCTAGCTAGAACCAACGTAAAGAAAGACGCCCCTCTGACTAGGCTATTCACTAATTACAATAGCATTGCCGCAGGAGCCGATCTGTATATTTACCATGATTGCATCGATTTTATCTTATCTTAGCTGTGTCGCTATCTCAACCAGTCCAGTCCAATCCAGTCCAGTTGATGGGCCAAATTTGAAACGACTTAATAAGGATGAGATAGCCACTGCGTCTACACTGCTGGCCATGAGGTCAGATGAATGAGGAAGGAAGGATATCGTCTTACTGAAATCAAACTCCGAGCAAATGCTGAGAGCCTGTGCCACTCAGGAGCAGCTGGAAGAAGTACGGAATGATCTAAAATCCTTACGAGAACAACGAGAAATACCCTCTGCCTTAAAAATAAAAAATTCAGCGTTAAATTTCGATCGCCAACAGTGGCCCTACCGGACTCAATATGACAGAGACCAAAAATGTCAACCATACAAGTGCAGATAGTATAACCGAACTGGATACATTTAATACATGCCTTAAAAAGGAGAATGTCCCTCCCAAAACTGCAATGGTTAGTACAAAACGGCTTACCAATACCTCATATGCAGCCATGGCTGTAAAACCAGCCACGACACAAAAACGGGAACAACCACCGGAAGAAGGTTTTACGGCAGTCACCCGGAGAAGAAGAAAGAGAAATTCAGTCGGCACATCCACCAATCCGGCCGCGATGAAACTGAAGGTGGCAGCACCCATACTACATGTATATGTTTCTGGGTTCGACAGGACGGTCACCACTAACGACATCTCGGAGTACATAAAATAATCGGGTGAGTCATCCCTAAAAGTTGAGCTGCTCCCTGAGAGAGAAGGTATAGACAACAATGCCTTTAAACTCACAGTATCCAAAGAATCGTGCGACAAACTGGTAAACGGTACACTGTGGCCACCAGGAATAAATGTGGGCATATACAAACCGCATATCTATAACGCTTACAAGCGAAACACTGCCCAACATACTAAACAACCTATATATAAAAGAGCTTGATGCAAACATTAAGATAATATCCATCAACTGCAAATCCGCTATGAGCCACGAGAAGTTTATATCTGATCTCTGCACTGAATATGATGTTTTCCTACTTCAAGAAACTTGGTTATTGCCCACCAATCTTCACTTTTTGAATACTATCAGTCCTACTCATAATAGTACGGGTACTTCGGCGGTAAACATTTCAAATAACATACTAAAGGGGCGGTCGTTTGGTGGAGTGGCTATATTATTTAATATGTCAATGCGCGCCCGTACTATTGACTGTGGAACGCCTCGGCTCACTGCAATCGAGATAGCACTAGCAAGCAGTAAATGCCTTCTCATAATCAATGTGTACATGCCCACGGACACTGTCGGCAACTTTCCGGAATGTTGTTCCATACTGGCAAGAATACACGCACTTATTGACGACTATGATGAGGCGGAAACGATTGTGTAGGGGGACTTCAATGCTGACCCTCGGAAACCGTTTGGACTTGAGCTCGATCTTTTCTGCAAGGAATATCACTACAAGTGTGTTGACAGGATGCACCTACCGGATGACTCATACACATACGTGAGCGACGCGCACGGCACAACTTCATGGCTCGACCACTGTCTCGCAACTGAGCGTACCTGTGACGGCGATGCCCTACGGAATGTAGCCATAGACTATACTGTTTCCTGGACTGACCACCGGCCCCTGCACTTGGAACTATCAGTAGAAAAACTAACTCCGCTACAAATAAACAACAAGTAGTTAAATAAATACACGTGGCGGCCTCGGTCACTTGCCAAAATCAGCCACTACGCCGACTTTGTTAACGGGAGCAATCACAGTACATCCCCCAACTCGGGCATGATGACTTAGACCGGGCATCAATCGACATGCTTTGTGAAACACTGATCACTACCATGCAACATACCGCACACACGGCCTTCCACACAAAATCGAAACCACGGAGAGTGAGAACTACTGTAGCTGGTTAGAACGAGCATGTGGCACAGTACTATGCCGCTTCTAAGAACGCCCTAAGTATATGGCACGCAAACGGCAGGCCCGCTAACAATGAACTAGCGATACAGCGTAAGAACTGTAGAAGAGAGTTTAAAAGAGCGTTAAAATAATGCAGGGCACAACACGACCAGATAGTTATGGATAAATTGGCCACGTCATTCAATTCAATTCAATTCAATTCATTTATTTTCAATTGTAACCTTACAGCTAAATTAACCAATACGTAACAAAGGCGGTAAAAATATTTTACTTATCTAGATCTTGCATTCGTCTTTCTGTCATTCTCTTACATTCCCTCACCAAGCACGCAATCCCACTCGTGAATATAACTTATTAAGCCCAAGACAGTGACGCCATCTCATATAGACGGAATAAGTGATAATACATTAATTGCAAAACACTTTAGTAACATATTCACGCAGCCTGCACCGGCCGATGACTCATCGTATAGTTCACCCGAACCAGAGGCCTGCACCGACACGGCCGGTAAAGGAAATATGGAAATATATATCACGCCGAAACTCGTCTGGAAAATAATGAGACAAATGGCACGGGGGAAGTCACCAGGATTTGATGGGCTTAGCATTGAGCATCTACAAAATGGTGGTCCAGCTGTTTGTATACTACTGACCTCACTTTATCGTAACATATTGAATCTGTAATCCCACATCCCTGCTATTCTTAGCCAACCAAATGGGCATTAAGCCCCATGTTTCCACTGCCAATGCCATTTATTCACTCAAACAGGTTGCGAGCTACTACAAGAAGAGGAAGACCTCGGTCCTGGCTTGCTTCCTTGATCTGAGCAAGGCTTTTGACAGAGTCCAACACCAAATGCTCTGGAAGAAGCTCAAAGATAGAGGAACACCGGAAACCCTTGTCAATATTCTGAGTAAATGGTACAGCACTCAAACAAACGTCGTCAGATGGAGCGGGCAGCTATCCAACCCTAAAAAATTGGCCTGTGGGGTTAGACAGGGGGGCAGCATGTCTCCTGTGCTATGGTTAATAACCTATGTTACGCTGACGATATGGTCCTCCTAGCACTGATGGTGCTATGGTATGCGCCTTGCGAACTCTTCTTAACATCTGCGAGAAGTATGCTATTAGACACAATATGATATATAATGCTGAGAAGACTGAGTACCTAGTGTTTAAATCAGCCAACACACCATCTACTTCACCCCCCCTCTGGCTTAACGGACAGATAATTCGCCGCGTCGAAGAAGTGAAATATTTGGCCCATATAATCGCTTCAGACCTGAGTGATGATCTCGACATAGAACTGCAGAGACGAGCAATTACCGTACGGGCGAACATGCTGGCACGGCGCTTCAGCCGGTGCAGCAGCGAGGTCAAGAGGCAGCTGTTCATGACATTCTGCACCAGCGTGTATACGGTGGAGCTGTGGAGTACATACAAGGTGGAAATGATGCGGCGCATGCGCGTCGCATACAACAACGCGTGACGCGCTCTGTACCGCCTGCCGCCCTGGTGCAGCGCGAGCGAGATGTTCGCCACGGGCCGCGCGCCGGGCTGGGCGGCGCTGCTGCGCCTGCGCTCAGCCGGGACGCGCGCGCGCATACACGTGTCCACGAACACCATCCTCGTGACTGTGAGGCAGTGGCCAGTCAGCCCATTGCACAAAACGTGGGAAGGGTACCACACCCCGTGTTCAGATACCTAGTATTTCTAAGCATTTTTATAAGATAGACTATTTAATTTTATTTCATTAATATTTATTCCATAATGTACATTAATCTAATCTAATCTAATTTTATTTTATTTTATTTTATTTTATTTTATTGTAATTCATATTGGATGAGATAGCCACAGAGTCTACACTGATGGTCAGTAGCTAGATGCAGGAAGTACGATAAGATGAGACGAGATGTACGCGACTTGATAGAGGTGAGATAGCCACTGAGTCTACGCTGCTGGCCAGCAGCATGATGTAAGATAAGGTGCATCACCTTGGAAGAGATATGATGTCAGAGACACCTCATGCTACAATCCGTCAAGCAGTTTGGGCTCTAGCTCACGAAGTTTTCATACAAGCATGCATACGCTCTAAGAATATTACTGTAACCGCTCAGGGTTCACGGCATCAACACCCCATCACTCGCCTGAGACCATGAGACTACTCGAGCGACTAGACAGCGATGAGCTAGCCACCGAGTCTACGCTGAAGGCTATCAGAGTAGACTTACCGTAAATAATAAACTCCTGTATCTCTACAGAGATGCAGGAGGCAAGATACGATAAGATTAGATCAGATGAGATACGATGCACGCGACTTGATAAGGATGAGATAGCCACTGCGTCAACACTGATGGCCAGTAGCGAGATGCAGCAGGTAAGATAAGATGAGATAAGACGCACGTGATTTCATTAGGATATGATAGCCACTAAGTCTATACTGCTGGCCAGTAGCGAGACGCGGGAGGTAAGATAAGATAAGATGATGTTAGCAGATATATGATGTAATAGACACCTCATGTTAAAATCTGTCAAGCCGTTTGGGCTCTTGCTCACACAAATTTCATTCATGCATGCATACGCTCTAAAAACATTACTGTGACCGCTTAAGGGTCACGTATGCAGAGAGAGAAATTACAGGAAAATAACAGGTACCTAGAGATGTTTCTATGCAACGACTCGACTTCAGCTTTGTGAGGGCCAACTGGTGATGAGTTGGCTGGCTGGAGTTGGTTGATGATGGTGGCACTGGACTTGCACAAATTCACGGGGGTGGTCACTAGCGACGTGCTAGCTAGCCACTAAGGGTAGTGTGGATGCGCAGATATACTCTGAGGATTATATACGATACTCATTTTACCGGGACATCTTGCGTGGTTTGCAGAGCCACAACCTTATGGGCTTGCGCTGCGATGATTAGCGTGCGCTTCGCGAGGCTTATGTTTGCCGACTGATGTGCCGACGGCGTCGCGCTGCCTCCCCCGCACGCACGCCTGCGCGGCAGCTATACTACTCACGTTATCAATTGAGTCGTCGTGCGAGTCATTGAAGTCGCTATTATAAAGGCGCAAGGACGCTTTTTGCCCGCCCGACGACTCAATTTGTAACGCGAGTGGTATAGTTTTCTCTCGTTTCGCTCTAGCGAGAACAATACGGTAGTTGACTGCTAGTCAAAATAGATACTTTATAGGAACTGACAAAACGGTTATTTTGTTCAAAAGTTAGTGAAATACCAGCTAGTGACGTCGTAGTCAAATGCTGTCTTTTTAACACAAATTCGAATTTATAAAATACAACTGCTGGAAATATACAATTCTGATATTTTCTAACGTTCTTGTTGAAAAAGGTCCAGCTTGAGACAAGTTTCTAGATTTATTGGACTACCTTGTCAAATACCGTATTAGCTACCCTGCTTCAGGTAAAAATATATTTATTTTCTATTTCAGTCGGACGCAGAGGAAGCTGTTTCGTACGATAGCTACAACTTTGATGACTACGAAATCATTGAAAGGAGCGATAGCATGTCCATGTTTAATAGCTATTGGACTAAAGATGTTTCAACGGTATGTTTTGTGTATGTTACAATTATTTATCGCTGTTACGATGCGTTTGCCTCTTGTCACTTAAAAATGGAGTATTAAATTACTGGCTAAACGTGGGCAAACTATGTGGGTAAAGCTATGACGTTATTTGTTTTTCATCCGCTGCGGGGAGCAAAGGGCCAGAGCGAAACGAACAAATAATCGGGAACAAAAAGTCGATATTTTGTTTTCACATTATTGTCGTGGTCAGACAGTAGTCGAGTTGTCAGCATTATGATACAGGGGCCTCGCCCTCTCCCTATAGTCACTTAGATGCATTCAAAATTCCACAGTATAGTATAGGTACCTGGTTATCGTTTATCTGCGAAATCCTTGAGTTCGGCACGAATGTATGGGCCACACTGAGGATAGTTGGCTCGTACACCCGAAGTATTTGAGGATTATTTTGGTAGTTAAAGAGGAGCACCAAGTAGACACGAGTAGTTTATTTTGCTGTTTATTGGTAACCAAATAATACTATATACAATAAGGTATAACATAAACTATGAAATGCAACCTAAGATATAAAAAGCAGGTGAATGACGCGCACGGACTATGTACGCGTTGCTAGACCGTACAACGAATTTACTTGGAAATCGACCGAAAACTGCGGAAATATGCCAGTTTTACCATACACTATATGTAAATTTAATAATAGATTGAATTGTGTAACTGTTAATGGAGGGCGTCATGTTCCCACGTCACACGTCAAGTTACTTCCTAGTGTGGGGTCAGAAGCAATGTATGTGCCTGTATGTAAATATTATGTTATATCACTATTCATGTTAGTCTGGGGCCAAGCAAATATAGTGTTTATGTATGTGACGTATTTTAATTTCAGGTGAACCTAGACGAATCTCACGCATCGCATTTTATACCAGTGGAGAATGAATCTTCGGTACTGAGCGTGAATCGGAGTGCGACACTTTTCGGTTCACTGTTTGATAATAGTAGCTTCGGTACCAGCTGCACCAATACTACTCAGGTGAGATACTTAGCGATAGCTTCGGTACCAGCTGCACCAATACTACTCAGGTGAGATACTTAGCGATAGCTTCGGTACCAGCTGCACCAATACTACTCAGGTGAGACACTTAGCGATAGCTTCGGTACCAGCTGCACCAATACTACTCAGGTGAGACACTTAGCGATAGCTTCGGTACCAGCTGCACCAATACTACTCAGGTGAGACACTTAGCGATAGCTTCGGTACCAGCTGCACCAATACTACTCAGGTGAGATACTTAGCAATAGCTTCGGTACCAGCTGCACCAATACTACTCAGGTGAGATACTTAGCGATAGCTTCGGTACCAGCTGCACCAATACTACTCAGGTGAGATACTTAGCGATAGCTTCGGTACCAGCTGCACCAATACTACTTAGGTGAGATACTTAGCGATAGCTTCGGTACCAGCTGCACCAATACTACTCAGGTGAGATACTTAGCGATAGCTTCGGTACCAGCTGCACCAATACTACTCAGGTGAGATACTTAGCGATAGCTTCGGTACCAGCTGCACCAATACTACTTAGGTGAGATACTTAGCGATAGCTTCGGTACCAGCTGCACCAATACTACTCAGGTGAGATACTTAGCGATAGCTTCGGTACCAGCTGCACCAATACTACTCAGGTGAGATACTTAGCGATAGCTTCGGTACCAGCTGCACCAATACTACTTAGGTGAGATACTCAGCGATAGCTTCGGTACCAGCTGCACCAATACTACTCAGGTGAGATACTTAGCGATAGCTGTGATGTTAACCTAAGAAATGATCACAGACTAGTTGCGCCCCGGTTTAGACTCGCGAAGGTTAGCAATTATTTCAAGGGTCAGTGCATTCTCTACTACAACAAGAAACCTCTAGAGATTTTGAAATAGGAAATATTTGCACATCAAACATACTGATTTGCACAGCAACTATCAGGTAGCTTAGGTGAAGGATAAAGGTGGTGAGCGAAGCGAAGCCCCTTTTATCCTTCGTGTTAAGTTAAACATGTAAGAACAACAAAAAATAGTTAAAACATAAACTTAAGTACACATAAAATATGTAAAACATAAAAAGTGTTTTTGTTGATCCTTTTTTGCTGTGCAAATCAGTATTTTTGATGTTTGATTAAATACTAGCCTTTTAAAATTGCGATTTGAGCAATTTAAAAACCATGTTAAAGCGACTTTGTCGAAAAAGGGATATTACAATGTTCAAGATTACTTAAATGACGGGACTGTATGGGGTTAATCTGGATCAACACAGACCTTGCTGTTAGTAATTTTGTTATTATTTATTCCTGCTTATTAATTATAATAATTAATATTGTAATATTTGTATTATTTGTCTTGGATGTTTGTATGTGTGTGACTGTGACGTCGCTGTTTCTGGTGCCCACGACACAGGGTATCTTGGTGTGGGGCCAGATGCAATGTATGTGCCTGTATGTAAATGTTTAGGGCCTTACCACAAAAAAATAAACTACTGTTCAACACTTGTTTATAAACAAAAATATATGGGATTTGACGTTTTTTTGAGGTTAAACGCTGATTAATATTTTTTGTGGTAACACGGTTAATGTTTAATATTGGCAGATCTCAGTGAAACAAGCGTCACTCGACGTGCAAAAGACAGTTCTGACCGAACTCAGTCGCAAGATCAGCATGAAACTTGTTAACTTCGTCGATTGCCTCAAAGACACCTACTTCGGAACATTGCAGAGGTAAATCATATCTTGGTTTGATATTTTCAACATCCTCACGTATTCGCCACCCGCCGGTTTACTGCCCTTATAAACGGTGGACCAAAGCAGTCACAGAGTGGTGGCCACGGGGAGCGACAAGGCCAGTGGGCAGACCACCCGGTCCGACGGTCCGACGATATACTAAAGTCGACAAGATCTGAAGAGGCCTGTGCCCAGCAGTGGGTTGATGTGGGCTGAGCATGATGATGATGATGATGACAAACGCTTACTCAAATCCCTAAAAAAGCCTACTCAAGAGTGTCAAATTTACATTTAACGTAAAAGAAATCTGTTATTTTTCCACAATTTTCCGTCGATCTGATTACCCTTTCGAGCGATTTCGAACCTAATGCCATTTTAATAAAATTCAAAACCTATAGCGGGAAAATGTCAACTTCTGGCGTCACCAGGGTCCAAGACATTAATTAAGAGAATAAGGTACCTGTGCGTCTATTAAACGATGTCCTTTTAACCACCGTTCTTGTGATCAGAAGTCGGAAAGCTACGTCATAGGCCCTAAGCTTGATAACTTAATGTCCTTTTTACTCTTCATCAATCCGCGATGAGCCAGCTCGCAAAATGGCCTCTGAGTAAGGGTTTCCGCGCGGTTGTGACATGTTTGTTGATTGGTAGTTTGTTTAAATGGCAATTAATTTCAATTTCTCGATGTTTGAAACTGCTGTGTAGATAGACTGTCAGGAAACTGCTGTGTAGATAGACTGTCAGGAAACTGCTGTGTAGATAGACTGTCAGGAAACTGCTGTATGGATAGACTGTCAGGAAACTGCTGTGTAGATAGACTGTCAGGAAACTGCTCTGTTTGATAGACTCTCAGAAAACTGCTTTGTAGATTAGACAGACTTTCAGGAAATTGCTGTGTAGATAGACTGTCAGGAAACTGCTGTATAGATAGACTGTCAGGAAACTGCTGTGTAGATAGACTGTCAGGAAACTGCTGTGTAGATAGACTGTCAGGAAACGGCTGTGTAGAAAGACTGTCAGGAAACTGCTGTGTAGATAGACTGTCAGGAAACTGCTGTGTAGATGGACTGTCAGGAAACTGCTGTGTAGATAGACTGTCAGGAAACTGCGGTGTAGATAGACTGTCAGGAAACTGCTCTGTTTGATAGACTCTCAGAAAACTGCTTTGTAGATAGACTTTCAGGAAATTGCTGTGTAGATAGACTGTCAGGAAACTGCTGTGTAGATAGACTGTCAGGAAATTGCTGTGTAGATAGACTGTCAGGAAACTGCTGTGTAGATAGACTGTCAGGAAACTGCTGTGTAGATAGACTGTCAGGAAACTGCTGTGTAGATAGACTGTCAGGAAACGGCTGTGTAGAAAGACTGTCAGGAAACTGCTGTGTAGATAGACTGTCAGGAAACTGCTGTGTAGATGGACTGTCAGGAAACTGCTGTGTAGATAGACTGTCAGGAAACTGCGGTGTAGATAGACTGTCAGGAATCTGCTCTGTTTGATAGACTCTCAGAAAACTGCTTTGTAGATAGACTTTCAGGAAATTTCTGTGTAGATAGACTGTCAGGAAACTGCTGTGTAGATAGACTGTCAGGAAATTGCTGTGTAGATAGACTGTCAGGAAACTGCTGTGTAGATAGACTGTCAGGAAACTGCTGTGTAGATAGACTGTCAGGAAACTGCTGTGTAGATAGACTGTCAGGAAACTGCTGTGTAGATAGACTGTCAGGAAACTGCTGTGTAGATAGACTGTCAGGAAACTGCTGTGTAGATGGACTATCAGGAAACTGCTGTGTAGATAGACTGTCAGGAAACTGCTGTGTAGATAGACTGTCAGGAAACTGCTGTGTAGATAGACTGTCAGGAAACTGCTGTGTAGATAGACTGTCAGGAAACTGCTGTGTAGATAGACTGTCAGGCAACAGCAGCCTTTGATGTAATTCTGTTATCAATCGCACCATGCCAAATTGAAAAATCTAGCATTTGACACGAGAATTTGACAAGAGCGGTCTTTCCGACTTTGCTTATTTATGCGATAGCGACTTGTGCTCTCTAGGCTTTTAATTTCTATCATAATACCATTCTTATCCCCTATATCCCTAACCCACGTCAATAGTTGTGTAAACATGAAAATTATCTCACCTACCAGAAAAAAAAAATGAAGTGTACTAATTAATTTAAGAATATATCATGTATCATAGTGTAAACTAGGATCCACACACAAACCCAAATGGTTTCCGTGGACCTTTTTTAGTAGTTTACGTGACTGATACATAATGCCTAATTATGTACAGTTACATACACATAATAATCACACATATCATAAGCTCTCTTTGATGTGTTCAGGAACCGCATGTTTGACCAGCATTGTGGCATTGAGTTGTTTAGCTTGTTCTATAGTACCAACTTCACAGAAAAAATAGGAGCGGCACGCAGGCGGGCGTCGGTGTTCAAAATTCGAATGTCATAATATGTAGAAAATTTACACATTATGGTCATAATGTTCTATATTCAGATAAGAAATAAGTTTTTACAAAGAAGTTTAACATTATGCTGATCATAACGTGCGGTTTTTGGACGCAGTAAAGAGGGTTTATGATACGTGTGTAGATAATAGTAGTTTATGTGACTGCTACATGATGGAGGGCATTAATACTCAAGAGTGGGCTTATGAATCGAGCCGAAGGCGAGTTTCATAATAATATCACTCGAGAGCTTTAACGCCTTATTATGTACAGTTACATACACTAGTTTATCTACACACATATCATAAGCTCTCTTTGATGTGTTCAGGAACCGCATATTCGACCGGCATTGTGGCATTGATCATTGCTCTGCAGTTGTTTAGCTTGTTCTATAGTACCAACTTCACAGACAAACAAGGGGCGGCACGCAGGCGGGCGTTGGCGTTCGAAATTTGAATGTCATAATTTGTCAAATTTTGGTACATTATGGTTGTGCCGGCCCGTACGCCCGCCACAGATTACAGATATGCGGAAATATCTCATCACGTACTGTCTTATGCACGTCATTAATAACATGTACCAACCTAGTTTATAAGTTAGGATTGTATTCCAATCAATAGACAAGACTAACTGAGCATGTAGTGACAAGCCTTTTATTACGTCTCCCGTCTGTTGCCACTCTGTCGGCAAAATGGTCATAATGATCAATATTCAGATAAGAAATGAGTTTTTACCAAGAAGTTTATCATTATGCTGGTTGTAACTTGTGGTTTTTGGACTCAGTAAAGAGGGTTTATGATACGTGTGTAGATAAAATATTTAAAACATAAAAAGTGTTTTTGTTATCCTGTTAATCCTTTTATCTACGACACTACATATTATGACATTCAAATTTCGAACCCCGACGCCCGCCTGCATGCCGCCCCTAGTTTGTCTGTGAAGTTCGTACTGACATTCAAATTTCAAACGCCGACGCCCGCCTGCGTGAAGTAGATACTACAGAACAAGCTAAACAATTGCAGAGCCACAATGCCGGTCAAACATGCGGTTCCTGTACATATCAAAGAGAGCTTATGATATGTGTATAGATAAACTAATGTATGTAACTGTACATAATTAGGCATTAAAACTCTCGAGTGATATAATTATGAAACTCGCCTTCGGCTCGTTTCATAAACCCACTCTCGAGTTTTCATGTCCTCCATTGTGTAGCAGTCACACAAACTACTATTTTGATGTGTAAATCAGTAATTTTGATGTGAGATTAAATATTAGCCAATAAGAAATGGGGTGGGAAGGCCCTTGCCCCTTCTATAACGAAAATATTTAGGTCCAAGTCTAACACATCGACACGTCTGTCCACCTCCCCCCTAGATGCCTGGAGTCCCTGGAGTCCTCCTGCCGCCAGGAGCTGCCCGGGCGGCCCGTGTCCGCCGCCATGCAAGCCCTGGTCTCGGCCGCGCGGGGCGTCGACCTCACGCCCATAGCTACCTTCTCAGTACTGAGGACCCTCATGGACTCCATCAGGAGGCTGTGGACCAGGTAGGTACAGTACGTTTTTTTTTTTTTTTCGCTCGACACTTCTCGGAGTCAGTCTCTGAAATTCGGTTTTAATTAACCCCTAAAAGTCCAAAAAGACATTAATCACAACACATGAACAATTAATGGTAACAGATTTAAACCATGGTTTATGAGATGATATTTGTCGGCTTTGACACAGAGTAAGTAAGTAAAGCAAACATTTTCTTTCATCCTTGAGTTTTGACTTCGAGCCTTTGGCAATTAAGGCATTTGTCATAATAAAATGAACAAAGGAGATTGGCGTTGTAAATTTTTACATCGGAAATTATTATTAAATAAGGTATTTGAGAAGATAGCCCAATAAATCTAGAAACGTTTCTCAAGCTGAACCTAATTCAACAAAACCTTTTTTTCAAATAGTTTATATTATACTATCATACACTGACGAGCAATGAAAAAGTTCCACCCACAAATGCCGACATACACCCATCCAATTTTTTAAAACATTTAACTTAAAATTTGAACATAATATTTACGTTTTTAATTGGTAATATTCTGATGCGCTGTTAAATGTACATCAATATTGCAGACGGCGTCATTAAGATAACCTTTCCCGTTTAGGAGTAATTTGGTGCTATATCACGAACTTTTTCATTGCTCGTCAGTGTAATTGCGAAAGTTTGTGTGTGTGTTTATGTGTTTGTTACTCTTTCACGCTGAAACGGCTGAACGGATTAAGACGAGATTTGGAATGTATATAGCTTATAACCTGGTTTAACACACAGGCTATATTTAATTCCAAAATAATTACGTAACCCGAAGGATGATTATTGTATGAAATTTGGAATGTATAGCTCTATCCCTTGATTTAACCCCCTCGATTAAATGCCATGGTAATAAAATTTAAAACCTATAACGGGTTTTTGGGTACTGCAGTACCCAAGTGTGCTCGAGTGGTATCTTTTGTCTCAAAAAATATTACTGTTCTCGTAGCATGACAAAAAAGCATTTATAAATAGTTTTCACAGATAAAATGCGTAGACCTGTGCGTAAATCCTGTGCGTATTCGGATGTAATCCGATCGTCGCGGATTCAAATCGAATACTGGTAAAATTTGTTTTCCGCCTTCTAACCAATAGCACGTTCGCAAAAATAGCGCTTTCGCCGCTTAATTTTGTGTTCTCAGGCGGAAACAATATATTCGTAACTCGTTCGAAAAGGCTTCTTTAAGAACCTCGCTACGACCCGCGTCTTCGGACGTGCCGGAAACTTTTTTAATTTCCTGGTTCGTAAATATAAGCCCTTGCGAACTCGTACGAAATGTACTATTGTTTGCTCGCGTGGAACCTGTTACTCCAGTTCCCGTGTGGATGTACTATTGTTTGCTCGCGTGGAACCTGTTACTCCAGTTCCCGTGTGGATTTCCTGGAATCCATTATTAGCGGATGTCTACGTCATAGAAGAGAAATTACCGTCCAAATTTCATGTTCCTAGGTCCATCAGTGTGGGTGTTGATAGATCAGTCAGGGTATTTTAACTCAGAATGTATGACCCCTTTTATAAAATGCCTATTTTTTTTTAAAATCATTACCGTAAAATGGGGCTAATTGGAATTGAGGGGCTAATTGGAACTAATAGAAAATGCAGCCAAATCTCTGCATTTTGTATTAGTTCCAATTAGCCCCTCAATTACAATTAGCCCCCTTTTTTCGGTATTTATATAGCTACACGATTTTAACCGCGGTCCCGACCGCGTCATATTCGATTTTACGTCATGCTTTGGAAGGTGCCAGAAAAGAGAATATTTACTATATTATAATATATACTATAATAATAATTATTCACTTAAATAGTTAGTGGATTTCTGTCTCTCCATACATTATCTTTTCCGTGCTAAGCATATTACAAACAGTCGTGAAATCATTTAATCCCTCTTCTGCCACATTCCAACAAAAACATGACGTCCTTTTAAAAAAGAACAAAATGCCTTAGACATATCCAGAAATTAAAGAGGTGCTGGTAAAAATATCGTTTGTAAAAAAAATAAAATTGGACAGATTCAACCACCAAAAGTTTAAAACAACCAATTTCCAAAGTTCAACAATTTGTTATTGTACCGCCGGTAGCGAAAAGGGATTCGTGCTAAAAGCTCTCTTACTGGATCAGTCCGCTGACGTGGACTGCCACAGGGAAATGAACTCGGAGAAATATGAAAAGTGGTGGCGAAAACAATTGATACCTAATTTACCGCATGATAGCGTCGTTGTATTGATAAATAATAATAATACCTTGGACACTATTTACACACATTGATCTAGCCCCAAACTAGGATTCCCTGTATCTTGGGTACTAGACAACGATACACATACTTATATAGAAAAATATTATACTTGGATAGATAAACAACCATGACTAGGGTACAAACATCCGTTCTCGTCAAACAAATATTTGCCCCCACCGGGACTCGAACCCGGGACCCTTGGCTTCGTAGGCAAGGTCACTGCCGTCTCGGCTATTCGGGTCGTCAATGATCGTGATGACGCGTATTATTATAACTCATTACATACTACAAAAGCCACGTTATTCCAATAGTAGGAAAAGAGATGTGAGTACTTGTCTAGTAAGACACAATATTCCTTTTGCAGCTGGTGCCAAAATACCTGAACTTAATGATGTAGCAAAACACCAAAGAAAATTGTTCCGAGTCCAAAAAAAAGAAAGTTTGCCTATGTATCATCCGGATTTTAATACCATAGAAAATATTTGGGCAAAATTAAAATGACATCGTGCTTCTAAAAATATAGCTATAAGTAAAACCGCTGACAAGAAGCTGATGTAAAAAAGCGAGATGTATTAATGTTACATATTTGAGTGCGCGTTGTAAATACCTTATTATAGATTTGGTTATATAATAATAATTTTTTAGAATTAAGTTTAGTTTTATGTTTTATATTAAGTTAACAATAATTTTATATTTAATCAATAAAACTTATTTAATAATTATTATAGCTAAGAGTAGGTATTAAGTACACTACACTGGGACCTGAAGAGTGGACGAAAGTAGCAATCACGCAACATAATGTGAGGAAGATTTTTTAACGGAAGAAGAAAAAACTGCATAGATTTAGTGACAACTTTATAATCGATGTGTGTGATGCAGACAGTGCAAGTGACTTTGGGAGTGTAAACATCTATGTAATTTAAAGGTATTCCCTCTCAGAACTAGGGGGACTATGGCAGTCAGCTCTGCGAAATGTCTCAGTGTTGTCATAATGATTGTTTTGGTGTAACAGGTCCTTCATCTCAGAGCTGAGAGTGGTTTATTATGTGATTTCAGTACATACTTTTTTTTTTTAACATAAGCTAAGTTGTGTTATGGTGAATATGCAGCAATGTATATTTTCTTCCGATCTGTGCCGATAAAAGCCGAGAAGTGTCGAGCGGCAAACTGATAATAATCGCATTGTAGCTTTATTTACATTTTTTATTATTACGAGCCCACCATGTCCCACTGCTGGGCAAAGGCCTCTCTCCCCCTCTTCCACTCTATTCGATCCTGAGCGGTCTCCCTCCAGTCCTTGTCCCATAGACCCAGCTCATCACTCCATCTCTTCCTGGGTCGGCCACGCTTTCTCTTTGCATTTTCTGGGAGCCAGTCTGTGGCTCTCTTAGCCCAGCTATTCGGCAGTATCCGAGCAACATGGCCGGCCCCGTTCCATTTTAGTTGGGCAGCCTTCTGAGCTACTTCTATTATCTTTGTTCGGGAGCGCAGCTCTGTATTCCGGATCCGGTCTAAAAGCCGAACACCGAGAATACTGCGCTCCATGTTTCTCTGGCAAACCCCGAGTTTGAACCTTTGCGCGTCAGTCAAAGACCAGGTTTTGGCTCCGTAGGTAAGGATGGGAAGAATGCACATGTCCATGAGCTTGCATTTCAGGGACAACGGAAGTTGTCCCTTCATTAGTTACATTTTTTTTTTTTCGATATAGTAATTCGTTCTTGTAGCTAATGGTAGTAGAAGCCACTGGCTTTAAAACCTCGCAGAATGGATCAATTCAAGCATCACCGATACATTTGGAGCCGCATTATCAGGGTCACTAATAGCAACAATGAAAGCCGACCTCCGATATGAGATGGCACCCAAAGAAGCAAAAGCAAATGGGTCGG
Source organism: Argyresthia goedartella (assembly GCA_949825045.1). Taxonomy (NCBI): domain Eukaryota; kingdom Metazoa; phylum Arthropoda; class Insecta; order Lepidoptera; family Argyresthiidae; genus Argyresthia; species Argyresthia goedartella. The sequence continues at coordinate 24,068,823 of OX463834.1, forward strand.
CCTTCGGCCTTGCAGCCCTTATTATTATAATGTATTTATTGGTTTTAGTGTTGCGAAATCCCGAGGTCTTGGATGTTTATATGTGTGTGACGTCGCTGTTTCTGGTTTTCACGACACAGGGTATCCTAGTGTGGGCCCAGAATAAATGTATGTGCCTGTATGTAAAATGCTTATGTTTATGGCTCGGCTTTCGGCCTCGCACGTCTGTTAATTATGGTGTGATATCTCTTATTATTCTTAGCTGTGCTATTTGTTCCGTTGCTTCATTTATCCTGGACAGCGGCTAGCCCATAGCCCAATGTCATTAACGTTTTAATATCCTCCTTCCAGGATGTATATCTCTGGTCGTAAACATCCAAGACCTGAGGATATTTTCTTCTTCCTCCCCATTCGTGGTTCGAACCCGCGACCTCACGCTTTGACAGCACATCCTTGCCCGCAGCACCGCAGAGGTCCCCCCGGTCCGTCCATTAACCCGTCGCCGTGTTACAGGATGCGGTACACTGGCGGCGCGGCGGGCGCGTCGTGCTGCGTGCTGAGCCCGGCGTGGCGGCGCGCGGCGGCTCTGCAGACCGTTCGCTCGCTCACGCCGCTGCGGCTGCACGCCGTCATCTCCAAGCAGGTCCGCAACTAAACATTACCATTTATGTACAGAATACATCGCTTCCAGAAGGCCAGCCCCACACTAGGATACCAGAAACAGCGACGTCTTACACTCATATACACATCGAAGATCAGTGTGCATCGTATCCGCATCGAAAAAAAAAATTGAATTTTACTGTCCGTGACTTGTGTGATTTTTTAATGGGCTTGCCCTCTGATGGACCACAGTGTATTTTTTTTGGTGAATGAGACGAAAAGGGAGGCATAACGTTTAGTCTGGGGGACCACATTTAACAAATAATAACTTTTGATCTGTAACTTTTATAGTTTATAGCTTCAGTTTACAATTGTTTGGGATACTAAATCGTCTAGTTTCAAAGAACATTCAGGTCATTTTCTGTCCGAATACTAAGGTTAGATTTGAAGAGGATGGGGTCTCTCTCCTGTACCCAAGGCTAGGTATATAGAAGACAGCAGTGAAGCCAGATGCGTACCATTAATGACTCCTTATTATATTTATCTACACACGTATCATAAACCCTCTTTACTGCGTTCAAAAACCGCACGTTACGATCAGCATTATGTTAAACTACTTGGTAAAAACTCGTTTCGTATCTGGAAAACTACACATTATGGTCATTATGTGTAGTTTTTCTACATATAATGACATTCAAATTTCGAACGCCGACGCCCACCCGCGTGCCGTCCCTAGTTTGTTTGTGAAGTTGGTACTGACATTCAAATTTCGAACGCCGACGCCCGTCTGCGTGAAGTTGGTACTAAAGAACAAGCTAAACAATTGCAGAGCCACAATGCCGGTCAAACATGCGGTTCCTGAACACATCAAAGAGAGCTTATGATATGTGTGTAGATAAACTAGTGTATGTAACTGTACATAATTAGGCATTAAAACTCTCGAGTGATATTATTATAAAACTCGCCTTCGGCTCGTTTCATAAACCCACTCTCGAGTTTTAATGCCCTCCATTATGCAGCAGTCACATAAACTACTATTAAATATTCAACTATAAATACTAATGAATCTGCCTATGTTGACAGATATCAAGGTTACACTAGATGTGCATCTGACTACCTAGTTACAAAGGCCAGCTATGTAGGTATGTATAGGTACCTACAGATTTGTAAGGTGATAACTTTATAATACAACCTGGAGCCGAAGTGAAGCGGATCGATGCCAGGCGACCCCATGTAGTTTAGTATAAAAAAGTTGTAACCGCCATGAATTTGCAGCTTTTCGTGGCAGTTTCAAATATCTTACCACTTCATGTTGGAATGACATCCCACTACCAAGAGGTGATAACCAAATTCACATTTGTTAAACACCCCCAGGACGGTGACTCTCGCTGCGGGCCCATTAGACAGCTGGTACATGTCTCACGGTTGTGGGGGAATTCGTAATCGACGGTTATACGCCGTGCTAATATTCTTACAGCCTGATAGATACCTGTATGTGACCGGCTGTGACGACTATATTGTATAATCTAGTGGCTCTGTGAGCTGTAGACCTCACGAGTGACACTTTCTTTTAATAACATATACAAACTTATTACGGTCTATCGACTCTAGAAATTCAACGACACCTCATTTGTTGAAATCCGTCAAGCTGTTTGGACTGTAGCGGTTTTTTGAAATTTCAAAACCCCTACATCTCCGCCATTTTGAAAATTTTCCAACAACTGAAAGGACAATAAAACCTTTTTAACTATCGAACCTGCGCACAAAAATTTACGAGAATCAGTCGAGGAATGCGGCCTGTGGAGGATAGCATCCGGACACACATCCGGAATAAAGCATATATTAGACGACCCGAATGGCCGAGTCGTCAGTGATCCTGCCTACGAAGCCAAGGGTCTCGTGTTCGAGCCCCGTTGAGGGCAAATATTTGTTTGATGACAACGGATGTTTGTACCCTAGTCATGGTTGTTTATCTAAGTATAATATTTATCTATATAAGTATGTGTATCGTTGTCTAGTACCCAAGATACAGGGAATGCTAGTTTGGGGCTAGATCAATGTGTGCAAATAGTGTCCAAGGTATCATGATCGTCATCATTTGCCCAATCCGTAAACGGAGTAGCTTCGTCGCGTGGTCAGCTGTAACTTACGCTACAATATTAGTATAATTATTATCACATATTCTTACCGTGTATATGTGGAAGGCAAATTGTAAGATTCCACATTTTACAAACGGCGTCGTCCGTTTACAAACGCGCGCTGCTATGTAATATGCCGAAGGCAAATTGCAAATTGAAATTAAAATAGCAAATTCTCAGGGCAAAACGCTGCGGTAGCTTAGGTGAAGGATAAAGAGGGTGAGCGAAGCGAAGCCTCGTTTATCCTTCGTGTTAGGTTGAACATGTAAGAACAACAAAACATACTAAAAACATAAAGGAGTGTCAATTTGCCTTCGGCATATTACATAGCAGCGCGCGTTTGTAAACGGACTACGCCGTTTGTAAAATGCTGAATCATACAAATTGCCTGCAACATATACAATTTATTTAGACAAGTAGTGGAATACACACCAATAAACTTATTTCACACACACCACATGGTGACATGCAAAATATTGACTCGAACCTTGTAAAACTGGTTTTAGGCAGAATACCGACGTCACAGGGTTTAAATTTACTCAATACAAAATTTTGGTAAAAAGTTAACCATAAGCTTTGAATTACGTGCATGTCGCGAAATAATAATACTATGTATGTGTATTTGCAGATACTCGACAGACTGAGTACGGCCCACGAAAGGTACCAGTCCGCTCTGACGTCACTGGAGGTCGCGTTAACGGACAAACTGCACGCCGCTGAGGAAGTCAAACTAGAGATACGAAAGAAGTGAGTATGGTGTGTGTGTGTGTGTGCATTGGAGGGGATGTCACTGGAGACTGTACTAATGAACAAGCTGCACTTCTCAAAATCTATTGGAAAACAAAGGTCTGCTTTTTAGATTTTTTTTAACCGAAGATTTTTTTACTCTACTTCCCTACGACCTTAACATTAGGTGATAATGTTTATTTTAACGTATATTATATTGAAAAATCAGATTTTCTCATTAAAATTCCCTCATTTTAGGCTTATATTCTACATTTGTTACGGAACTCTAACCGCCATATTCATAAAACTTATCAAACCTATGATAGCTAAATTGTTCTTTGTCCTTTTCCCACAAATACAAATTTCAAAGTGACAGACAAAGACAAACGAGTTATAATGGCATTATAGTTAAAATAGGTTTATAAGACGTTTATGAATAAGGCGGTTAATGTGCAAAGTACGACATGCACTTGGCCGGTTTTATATGAACTGTCAAAAGGCTTATTTTTCGTCAGTTCTATAAAAAACATAAAAATAATCATTTACATACAGGCACATGCATTGCTTCTGGCCCCACACTAGGATATCCTGTGTCGTGGGAACCGGAAACAGCGACATCACACACATATAAACATCCAAGACCTGTTTTTGTTTTTCTGTATCTTTTTAAAATAACTGCTGAAAAATTTCAGTACAGATATCGATGAGCCCTTTTGTTTACAAAGCTTCAACCTCTGACATGAATTTTATATTTGATAAAGCACCCAGTCTTGTAGCCAATTTACGACATTTTAAATTATTAACCCCCTAATTTTTATAGCTAATGGGAAAGTTGGTCGAGAGCTTAAGGGCTTTTCATTTTACCATTTTCCAAAATTTAGATTTTTCATATCTAAATAAAATATTTATTTTATTTATTTTTTGTTCTTATTTATTTTATAATTATATATATATTACTTGAGTTTTTGGAAAAAGTTGATGTAGGCATAATGGACCATGTTACCTTTGCCAGAACATAAAAAATGTCATTGTCAAGGCTTTGTCTTTACCTGTCCCAGAAAGTAAAAAAAAAAGGCTGCTTTTGGTTTCAACGTGTCATTTGACGCCCGCCATGAGCCCACCTTACATGCTATCTCTTTTGCAGGCTTAGAACTTGTATAGTGCTATTCTACTGTTAGTTTTATGCGGGTATTTCTTTCTGAAAACACATACAAACCGAACCGAAACGAGTGTCAGCTAGTATCTTTTGAATGCTAGGCAAAGGTATTTGTAGTTCTTCTGCCTACATCCTCGATATCTGAATTATTTTCAAAGTATCTTTAAAACGAATAAATGGAAAAATATATTTAAATTTGTTTCGTATTAAGCATTCAAATATATCTCAATGGACATTAAATCTTTTTACCTAAACAAAAATGAAATGTTGTCAATTGTAGTGTAATGTATGTGAGTGTTTGTTCCAGAGTTGCCCCCGGCTTCGCCCGCCTCTGTCTCGAGAGCACGTCGATGTGCGACCTCCTCATGTACGGCACACCCGAGTTGGGGAGAGAGATCGGTACGAATCACAATGAATGAATAGGAAGTGTGAAAAAGGACAGAGATATGTATCTGTCACCTTCATCTATACTCTATCCACCGAAACGAGTTAATAGAGCATTGTCTCTGTCGCACAATCCCTTACAAAAGATAAGGACACAAAAAGGTGAGTGGGCGTCAACTATACTGATAAAAAGTTAAGGTGTGTTCATATGCGATGATTTTGTGCGCTCAATAGTAAGCACTAAAACCACTTAAGTATTTTGTATTGAACTTAGAGAAAGAAAGAAAAATATTAAGACAATGTTTTAAAATAAAATTATGTATATTTAAATAGTTTAACATATACAATTAATTAAATTATTCCGACGTATCACTACTGTCGCTGTCACTTCCCACGTTTATTATGAATGTTTCGGTCATTGTTTCCACATTTCTGTCCATGGCATTCATTTTCGGTTCTACTATCTCTTCGACATGTTTTATGCATTTTTTCCATTTTGCAGCGTCAATATTTTGAATTGAGTTGTTTAATAAAATTTTTAATTCTGCCATCTTGTATGTTTTGTTGCGGGATGCGACATGTCCTTTAACTTGAGCCCAGATCAACTCTATCGGATTTAATTCGCAGTGATACGGCGGAAGTCGTACCACAGTTTTATTTTTAGCTTTCGCCATTTCGTCTACGACACGCGCCTCGTACTGCTCCTTATGATTTTTTACGATATTCAGTAGCTCTCGTTTTAATAAATCATCCTGAAAGGGGATTTGTTTTTCTTTCAACCAATTAATTATCTCTTGTTTTTTATTTTTTTCAGTCGGAATTTGCTCTACTTTTCTTGAGTGGTACGAAGCGTTGTCCATTACAATAATACAATTATCATGTAACTTTTCAAGAATATTTTTGAACCAATTCTCAAACACTTCGGCATTCATATCTTGATGGTAATCTCCTTGCTTTTTTGACTCGAACACGTGTAAGCCCCCTTCTACAAATCCATCATCACTTCCAATATGAGTAATTATTAACCTTTTTCCTTTTCCTGGAACAATAAAAAATTGTATTGAATGATCTGATACAAAGTTAACGCTCACACAGTTTAAGATAACATAACAAACAATAAGTGCCGCCAATTAAGGATCGCTCAGGTACATTCAAACCTTTTCAAAGAATTGCATTAATGACAAAGACAGTTTTAACAATGGAATTATGTTAAAGAACTTACCGGAAGGATTTTTTAATCCAGTTGTCAGGCCATCAAGGAATGCGTCGCGTTTATTTTTCACATTTGTATCAGTCCATACGTTTGTAGTAGTATGGCCTTCATTGAGCCAAGTCTCATCCAAGTAATATATTTTTTTCTTTTCTTCTCTTGCCATTTTCATTGTCCGCAAATAATTCCTCCGCCAAAAAAATATGTCGTCACGATCAATCAATAAGCTGTTCCTGCATCTTTTAATGTACCTAAATCCAATCATTTTAAGGATTTTATGAAGTGTTGATCTTTTGAATGTCCCCAAAGTACCATCTTCATTTATTGAATTCATTATTTTGTCCAATGTCGGTATCTCATTTCGGGAAAATAAATCGTGAACTTTTCTTCTTATAGCACATTTAGTTAAGTCGTCGATTGTGTCTACAATGAAAGTACGTTTTCTTGTTTTTTTGGGTGAATTTAAAACATTTTTAGTTTCTTTCTCTTTCAGAATTCTATAGATGGACATCCAATGAACACCCATAGATGATGCAACAGCTTTCATGACGTCATTGTTTGAAGGGGATTCCATGGAACTCCTCATAGATTGATACATGTTCCATATCATTGTTTTTTCAGTCGAGGAAAAGGCTCGTCGTCGCCTTTTTTCCACAGAGTTACCTCCATGTAAACTGTCGGCCATCTCACTTAGGCAAATCGACAGTAAACTCAAAAAGTCCGTTATACAAGCGCCAAGTCTTTAGGAATGCAATCAATCACAAAGCCGGGTCACACGTAACAAAATTATCCAGAGTCCAAATAACAAGCCGAGTCAAAAAATAAAATAATAGATTGCACTAGCACAGTGAGCACGTCTGAACAGTACGAGTCGCACGAACAAACTAAAAAAACTCGCGCTGTGAACACAGCCTTAACGTCATTGTTCGACCAATCACATGCCAGTTCATTTTTCCCCTATTAACTCGTTTCGGTGGATAGAGTATAGTTGCGTTTGGAAACTGAAAGCTGGAGTGCGCTGATTATGCCCGATTTCGCTAGATGGCGTTAGTAATAATAGACCAAGTTAAAAACAAAAAAAAACTGACTTCAAGTTCGTGCCCTATTTATTCCTGCCCGGTCGGCATGCGAATAAAGTTTACGTATATGAAAAGTTCTCATCAAAGCTTTTGCTGATTTTAACATATATTTTTTTTATTTTGGTAATATTTTCAAAAAAGCGCCAAATCAATATTGATAAAATTTATGTTTTTTTAATTTATTTATTTATTTACACAAAATTTTACATAGTTAAGCATTATGTGAACACCACTTAAACCACTGGGGTTTATGTGTGGTTAAACCACTGGGGTTTGTGTGTGGTTAATGTAGGACCAGCTCTGAAGTATTAGCTACCAATCAAAACTAAAATCATCATAATTGATAGAATTATCGCGTAACAAACATTAAAAAAACAGTAATTGAAACTCCTCCTTTTTGAAGTCGGTTGATGAATGATAAATTGTTCTGTTGGCACTAATTTCCGCTAGATGGCGGTACAATTGCTGATAAGTTGCTTTTGATAGATGGCGCGGTATTTATTGATGATACCTACATTAATCTGTAGATAGCAGTGATTGTTGTCGCGTTCAGATTTTGCTACCTGCTCTCACTAGATGGCACTATCACGCTGTATGAAACGTCCTATTTGATGCGAAATAATCGCTCAGTATATCAGCATGCTCATCGAACATTCGAATTAAAGCCTATATATGTATTCACTGTTTTGTGTACTAGAGAACAGTAATAATAGTTGATATCCATTATGTTTCAGGTCGAGGCCAATACGGCGTAGTGTACGCAGTACGCGGGTCGTGGGCGGGGCAGTCGCCGCTAGCGGTCAAGTCCGTGTTGCCGGCCGACGAGAGACATTATAGGGATCTCGCTATGGAGTTCCATTATACCAGGTGCGTGTTGAATGAGTTTGTTATTATACATTTAAATTTATGTTTATTTTCATTAATATAACAGTTTCCGCATATTTGAACAAATACTACTATTTTACATAAACGATCATCTATAGGTAGCTTACATAATTTGACGACTGTTCTGACCAGATCACTATTCACCATGAGTTCTTAAATTAAAAGAACTGACAATATTGTCTGAGCCCGGAAGTTCTATAACTTTACCTTGATTTAATTCGCCTTTGAAGCTGTGTATGAGCATTTCGCATTCTACCTGTCAGTGCGTACATAGCGACCCCTACGGTAGATTTCAGATTTCAGATTTGTTTATTTGCGTTTGAATAAGGTATTACATAAGTTCTTAAATTAATATAACATGTCATTTTCTTCCTTAATCAACTATATTATATAGCATGCAAATATTTTACTGTAGGTATATTATAACATTACTTTTTAATTCTTAGTGAGAAAGAATTCCCTCAGTGTATAAAAATTATGCTGCAGTAGCCATGAGAACAGTTTTTGTTTGAAGAGATTTTGTGGGAGATGTTTTAATTCATCAGGCACTTTATTATATATTTTTACGCTCATTGCGTAACAGCTATTTTGGTACCTTGATGTCCGTGGCACATGATCTAGTACTAGTCTATTAGGATATCTTGTATTTCTGGGGTACTTTTGTTTTGCTGTTACAAAAAAGTCAAAGTGTTGCTGTACAAATTTGGCGACCTCAAATATATATAATGATGGTAGCGGCAGTAAATGCAGTTTCTCGAATAGTGGCTTACACGAATCTAGCGGAGCGGCTCCAACCATAGCCCTTAAGCATTTATTTTGTATAATGAAGGCTCGGCTAAATTCCGTACTATTCCCCCATAGGATTATACCGTACCTTAGCACTAATTCGACATAACCGTGGTATGCAGCCAGCGTTGTTTGTCGTGTCGTAGTTTTCCTCAACTTGGAGAGCACATATACGAACCGATTAAGTTTACTCCATACCTGTTCAATGTGAGGTTTCCAATTTAAATATTTGTCAATTGTTTTACCTAGAAATTTAACGCTTTCTTCACATTTTATAATTTGATTATTATAATTAATGTCCATATCATTTATATTATTAAAATTCATCAGATTTGTCTTAGTGACGTTTATTTGTAGGTTATTGTTATTTAACCAGTCTACTACTTGTACTACGGTTGTATGTATGTCAGATTTATGAATGTCAATTGAATTATTTTTAATATTATTAAGATTAGGATGATTATAAAGATTATGATTATTATTAGATAGTATGTCATCCGCAAATGAAATTGATTGGTACCATGTCACATCAGGAATGTCATTTATATACATAATAAATAAGAGCGGCCCCAGTACACTCCCTTGAGGTACACCGTAGTTGTTTATTTTATACTCTGAATCATACGTCCGTTCTATATGGTTTTTGTCTAGCCTATGAATGCGTACACTTTGTTTTCTATTTTGTAGATTTGTTTGGATCCATTGCAATGCTGGTCCTCTTATACCATATTTCTCTAGTTTATTCAAAACTCATGGGATACAAAATCAAATGCCTTTGTCATGTCAAAGAACAAAACCGAAGTATTCTGTTTCAAGTCGTAGCCTTTTGCTACACTTGATACTAAATTAAAAGCTGCTAGGGTTGTCGACTTAATTTTTTAGAAGCCATGTTGTTCGGGTCTAATCAAACCTTGTTTGAAGAAATATTCGTTGAGTCTCCTCGCCATTGACTTCTCGAAAATTTTGGAAAATATTGGTATGAGTGTTATTGGTCTCTAGTTCCCAGGTGTGCATTTATCACCTTTTTTGTGAAGTGGCTTAACTATTGATAGCTTCAGTTTATCAGGAAAGGTGCCTGTTGCGAACGATTGGTTAATTATGTGGCTTAGGACCGGACTTAGTAAGTAGCGACAATGTTTTATTACTTGTGTCTTAATTTCGTCGTAGCCTGTTGCACGGGTATTCTTGAGCGTAACAATAATATTCCTAACTTCTAGTTCGTCAATAGGTTTTATGAAAAAACTAGTGCCCTTGTTGTTGGCATTTTTTAAGGATTTATTTTCAATAATGTTTTTGGATTGATTGGTCATGTGAATTAAAAATTTGTTAAAGAAGTTTTGCTATTTGCAATGGGTCACTAACTGTTTTGTCATTGTCTTTCATACTATTTATGTTTACATATTCTTTTTGATTTTGTGTCTCACCTTTTATTATTCCCCACGAGGCTTTGCATATGTTTTTATTTCCTAATACTATTTTACTGTTTTGCACTCGTTGTGCCTGTGATATGCATTTCTTTAGTAGTCTAGTATAAGGATTGTACCCTAGTTTGTTTTGTTCCGTTTTATTACTGTAGTATTTGTATCGTAAATTTCTGTTTGTTTTGCAGCTTATTTTTAAACCTTTAGATATCCATTTATGTTTAGTAAGTGCATTTATTTTTACTTTGGATTTAGGAAAACACAAATCATAAAACTACTTACATAAAAGTACTTATGATAGATGATAGGAACCTGACAATGGGTAAGTTTGACTACTAATTTAACACATAGGGATGTTTGATCACGGCAATTCAATCCATACCTCAATTAGTTGTATTACTCCGAGGCAGCTCGCGCACGGTCTTCAATCCGTGGGCGTGACTTCACACATTGAAAACATTCAATACTATTTAAATTGACTGAATGAAATTTCAAAATGTTACGTAGCTATCGGGCATAATGGCTTCACGTAACAAATGTTACCTATAGCTACTCAGGCACTATTTGATCCGACACAATTCAATCAATCTAGTCATCCCACGCACCCCTTCTGGGGCGTGGGGAGTCGGGGTCAGGTCAATGGACCTCTTTCCGAGGAATCGCCTCTGTCACTCCTGTGGACAGGTCATCGGGTGGCCCCTGCGGGCGGTGGTCTTCTTGTGACGCTGGTATGCAGTGGGTAATCGCCGGCTAGGCAAACAGGTCGTGTGGCAGGCGGCGGCCATCCACGTGACCATCCCAGTGAATCGTACAGTTTGCTTATTTCAGTTATCAAAATACGTTTTGTTAGCTTCCCGTTGCAAGTGTAGATTTCTCAGTTGGAAAAAAAAACTTCGTCATTTGTCATCCAGCTTAGACCCAAACTTTGTTCTTCTTGTTGATGTTGAAAGTCGGTCGGTTTTGTTTTGATGTTGTACATATTGTAGGATAGTAGGCTCGTTGCTGGCCCACTTCCTTGAGGTAAATCCACCCTTTTGAAGTTTGTCTACTGCAATTGCAGTTCTTTGGCGTCATTAATTGAGTCTCGCCCAGTTATGACGTCATCCATGTAGAATTCACGGCGTAGCGCTTTTTCTGCTCTGCCCTTCCTTCAATATCAGCCAATATTTGGAAATTGCGCATAGCGAGGAAAGGCATTACCAACGTCTCATTATCACAATGCATAATTGCATTTCCTGGAGCGGCTCTGTTGATGATAATCTCCAGATGTTCTTCTGTACCGCTTTCTGATCTTCGTGCACGTAGATTTGTCTGTAAATTTTTCCGCATCCGCTGTCAGTTCGAATTATTTTTTTCTCCAGTTGATTATAAGGGCTGAGATGTCATTTTGGAGGTTAGGACCTTTTTCCATGCAATCGTGAAGGCTAAACTTCGCATCGGTTTTCATCAATTTAGTTGTACTTGACACTTCTCCAATTACTCCGTGTAGAGGTAGGTATGCTTGTAGTTGCGAGTTTGTTGAATTTTGTACCGGTTTCATGTGACCAACTTCTTGGTATTCTTTTATGAATTCGTTGTAGTAAAAGGCAAAAGGGTCAACAACAGTTGATATTTTCGAAGGCTGCGCTCTGCTTGTCTCGTCATTCTTCTCTTCTCGTATTGAATATCTTGAATATTGATTTTGGCAGTTGACGGTATTTCCGTATGCTTTAGGTTCTAGAAACCCCGACGTTGTCGATGTCTGCAGTTTCCACTATGGTGGTCTTCCTCGTAGAGTTAAGATCAGTTGGGGTGACTTCTTGCTTTAAAAAACACGATGTTTGCTTGCACCGTAGAGTTGCATGGAACGAAGTCTGGAGATTGCTAAATTTATACAATAATAAATGCTTAGTAAGCAGTGTACAGGGCGTTGGCCTGTACACACGTAATCAAATGCGCCAAAAACGATGCCACTCAAAATATGAAATCGTTCGAAGAGCCAGCTCGCGACACGCGCCCAAACAATTACAAAGTGACAAAGGTATTTCACCTTTCGTAATAAGAATCGTTCAGCTCATATAGGCACCTGTCGAAATATTTATTGCAAGGTCTTAAGACCATGGGATGAACAACGCACCTGTCTGCATTCGAGGCGTATTGTGCAAGCAAGTGAAGGACACAAGAAAATAACAATTCGAGTCGGAAAGTAGGCACTCTTAATATTTAGCTCATAAAGTCTAATTGAGTTTTGCGAGCGGTGCGGCGGCGACGGCGGCTGAGGGTCGGCGCTGTTGCCGCTCCGTGCACTTTTTGAAAACTAACGGATCAAAACGAGTGGGTCAAAAACGATCGTAGCATTCCTAAAAAGATGATTCGATCACTCGCTAACGTGTTGTGTTCTAATCAAAGTGATTCGATCAACGTGATCGCCTCGGGTCTTTATCGAAGTTCTGCCTCCCAAGCGAGAGGTCTTGGGTTCGAATCCCGGCTGGGCAGGAAGAACAAAAAACACCATATCTTAGATGTTTGTATGTGTGTGATGTCGCTGTTTCTGGTTACCACGACACCGGGTATCCTAATGTGGCGCCAGATCCAAGGCAATGTACGTTTAAGTTTAGCCTCCGTCTCCCCGCAGGAGCGTACCCCCGCACCCCCGCATCGTGCAGCTTCGAGGCTCCGTCGTCTCCCGCGCTGCGCCTGCGCCGCCCTCTGTACTACTAGTCACTGCTAGATACAGCAGAGACCTGCACTCTGCGGTCAGAGCGGGGCTCACGCTGCACACCAGGCTGGGCATCGCCAGGGACATTGTGGAAGGTGGGGTACTGCCATACACCCCTATAATGTACAGGCCGCGGCAAATTAATTTGTCTCTGAGCAGCTTTGACCTCTCTTCCTCCCTTAGGGTGGGGGCACTACGGTACCCCCACCCCCTAAGGCGCAAACCTCATAGGTGTTGTTACGGACAGATAGATACCGATTGATATTGATAGATACATGATTTTGCAGAATAGACAGATGATGTAAAAGTTAGGTGATGATGATGTCCTCAAAGTCAACATGCTATGGGTAATGCAGGCGATTATTAGGCGAGCGTCTCTGGTCTGCCCGGTCTTCCAAAGAAAGCAAGGTACTGATGTATCACACCTTTTCCCATAAAGGGTGGCAGAGGCGGCAACCAGTAGTTCAGTTACCCAGCTCTATTTTGTATTACGGCTTGAGGCACGGCTGGGAGAAGAAAAAAACCATAGACCTAAGGTTATATGTATGTGACGTCACTGTTTCTGACTTCCACCCCCAGGGTATGCTAGTGTGGAGCCAGAAGCAATACATGTGCCTGTATATAAATTTTTAAATGTTCATTTTTTATTCAACTTCGTAACAACTAGCAATATATCTCAAGGCATCCGCTACCTCCACTCCCTGGGCCTGGTCCACCGCGACATCAAGATGAAGAACGTCCTCCTGGACGGACACGACCGCGCCGCCCTCTCGGACTTCGGGTTCTGCGCGGCGGAGGCGCTCATGTCGGGCTCCGTGGTGGGCACGCCGGTGCACATGGCGCCCGAGCTGCTCAACGGCGGGTATGATGGCTCCGTCGATGTCTACGCCTTCGGGATTCTCTTCTGGTGAGTTCACTTCGCCCTATCATTTTCATTTTCATTTTTATCTATCTATCTATTAGTTTAATATGTGCAGTTTATTATTTTTAGTTTAGTCTAGTCAGTTTAATCTTGTCTTTCAGTTGTCTTGTCAGTTTGTGCAGTTTATTGTAGTCAGTTTACTTGGTGCATTCCTCTGTATGACGCCTCCGTCGATGTGTACGGCTTCGGGATACTTCTGTAGAGTCCACTTGTCTTGCACGCTGTCACTCGTCTGTTGCTGTCCTCTCTATGACGTCTCCATCGTAGTCTACGCCTTTGAGATATTCTTCTGTAGAGTTCATTTGACTTGCACAGCATACTGTCACTCGCCTGTCGATGTGCTCTCTAAGATGCCTCCATCGATGTCTACGCCTTCGGGATTCTCCACTGTAGACTTCACTTGACTTCCACACTGTCACTCGCCTATCGCTGTCCTGTTTATGACACCTCCGTTGATGTCTACGCTTTCGGGATACTCTTCTGGTAAGTTCACTTGACTTACCCTTTGTCACTCACCTGTCGCTGTCCTCTCTATAACGCCTCCGTCGATGTATACGCTTTCAGGAAACTCTTCTGTAGAGTTTACTTGACTTGCAAGCTGTCCTCTCTATGGCGCGTCCGTCGATTTCTAAGCCTTCGGGATACTCTCCTGTAGAGTTCACTTGACTTGAACGCTGTTACAGGTGCCGCCATTGAACTCTAGCGCTGATTTTGGCTCAATGAGAGAGGAGGGATATTGAAATAATGAACGTGAAATAGACGCACTGCGTCAGCGCTTGAGTTACGTGCCGCTACTTATACTCGCCTGTCGCTGTCCTGTCTATGACGCCTCCGTTCGATTTCTAAGCCTTCATGATACTCTTCATGTGAGTTCACTTGACTAACACACTGTTGCTCGTAAAATGTTTTATAGTAGTTTATGTGACTGCTACATAATGCCTATGTTTGACCGGCATTGTGGCACTGCAGTTGTTTAGCTTATTCTGTAGCACCAAATTCGGGCGTTCGAAATTTGAATGTCAGTTCCAACTTCACAGACAAACTAGGGGCGACATGCAGGCGGGCGTCGGCGTTCGAAATTTGAATTTTATAATGTGTAGAAAAGTTACACATTAAGATATGAGTTTTTACCAAGTAGTTTAACATTATGCTGATCGTAACGTGCGGTTTTTGTACGCAGTAAATAGGGTTTATGATACGTGTGTAGATAAAATATTTAATGTTTATGTTTACTAGGAACGTATACGAAAAACTTAGATATAAATTTGCCAGTACCGGATTTTAATTAACAGAAACCAAACAAAAATTATTCCAACTTCTTCAACATTAAAATTTTTAACAACTTTAAAAACTTTATTGAATACAATAAAGTTTTTAAATTAAAGAAAGTAAGTAACAACAATGGTGAATCAAAATTGTATTGATTCGGCAAGTTTTGGAATTCGTAAAAGTAGAACCTTGTATGACCTTTATGAACAAAAAAATATAGAAAATTTCATGACTATGTTAAAAAATATTCCAAAACCTTCAAGTCGGTTTGTAGAACTGAAAAAGTTAATAGAAAATACAAAAATCAAATAATAAAATGAAAACGTTTTGGCAAATAATAATCCGTGATACTGGCAAAGTTATACCAGGGGAAAAATTCTGCCTAAAGATACGTGATGAGGTTAATTAATTAACGCTGAGGTAGCTCGAGATTTTGAAACATTCTTCACAAAAGAGCGTCTAAATTCATCTCCATATGAAGGAGAGACTTTGTTAAAAAACAGCACTAGCATCAGAAATGTAGATTCATAATTTCTTTATTGCACAAGAGAAATATAGAAAAGGTAATTTAGTAGTTTTAGTAATTTATAGAAAGCTTAAAAATGGTGTCCACGGGTGAGAATATCTCCAACAAGAGATCTCTTCCAGCAAACTAAGTAGATTTTTAATTCAACCATGTTCATCCCCGGGACATTGTCAAAAAGTTTAGATTATTTAACTTAAAAAATGCTGGGGAACTCTGGGGTATATCAGGCAAAATCATTGGTTCAGTAATACTGTTTATAGCCCCACACTTAGCTTACAAATTCAATACATATATTGAGTATGCAGCTTTCCTAGACCTCATGAAACACAGTAAACAAATGAAAAAACCGGTCAAGTGCGAGTCTAAATCGCGCACGAAGGGTTCCGTACCACCGTTCAATGGAAGCGATGGTGTGGAGTGAATAGTTTGGATTTTACACAGCAAAATATTGTTTACAAAGTTATTGGTGCGGTTACTTTCACACTCCATGTACGTAACCAGGTGCATCCATAAGTTTGTATGTGGTATTGAAAGAATTGTTGTATGGGAGCCCCCTTAAATATTTCTTTTATCCTATTTTTTAGTATTTGTTGTTATAGCGGCAACAGAAATACATAATCTGTGAAAATTTCAACTCTCTAGCTAGCTAGGTTCTTGAGATACAGCCTGGTGACAGACGGACGGACGGACGGACGGACGGACAGTGGAGTCTTAGTAATAGGGTCCCGTTTGGAACCCTTCGGGTACGGAACCCTAAAAATGACATACCCATAGAGTTTCTTGGGGCTATCTTCTCTGACGGGCGTATTTCCGAAGCACTGGTAGAGTTCATGGAGTTTCTTTTTCCTGTGCGAGATTCAGCCATGAACCACCACTTGAAGGATAAATTTCCTTTTTCAAACTCAAATCATTTATGTAACTCATTAGTTTAGTTGATACATATTTGGTTGATTTTTTATTTTTTCCATGTATGTGAGACTTAAGTAAGTGTTTAACTTGTAAAAGTGAATTATTTTTCTTACTGGCGATAAATGATTTGATTTGATTTGAAGTCTTGCTATGGGGCGGGACAAGTTTCTTTTAATTTTTATTATGATATATTAGCTGATGGCCGCAACTTCATCTGCATGTTCCTAGGAATTATCAATTACCGAGATAACGTTATCCTCCTTTGAATACAATCGGATAAAAAGTATCTTATATGTAAATATAGCTGATAAATTATCGCTGTGCTAAATTTCATCCAAATCCGTTCCGCTGTTTTAGCGTGATTGAGGCACAAACACATCAACATACAAACATTTAAACATTGCAACTTTCACATTTATAATATTAATGGATAGGCCTGCATAGCCTTGGATCTTCTTTCATGTTCATTTCATGTATAATGTTCAACCCAACACGAAGGATAAAAGGAGCTTCGCTTCGCCCAGACAGTCTTTATTTAGCCAAGCAAGTGATTGAACGACGCTGTTTAAATGGCTAGGCTGCTGATTGAACGGATGATTAAGCTAGTTGGCTGCGACATATACATTCATTTATTCATATACATTTACTTTTTAATCAGATTGTGATTCCTATAGATTAAAGGAAGCTATCACATTCATTATTCATTCGTACATTCATTCACTCCTTTTTATTATCCATTCAAGCATCTATACGCCGCGCTCCCCTTCGAAACACTGTACACCTCCCAAGTCCCCACTATTTCTCAGGAGATGCGACTGAAATTCGTGTTCGCAATCTTTTTATATTTTAACGGAGACTGATTCATTGGATCCTCAGGTACATCTGCGCAGGAAGCGTCAAGCTGCCGGCGGCCTTCGAGGGGTTCCAAAATAAAGAACAGCTATGGGGTAAAGTTCGGCGAGGTAAGACAAGACACGTTTTTCCTTATACAATCATCATGATAATATTCAGTCCACCGTCTGTCTTCCCGCCTAGCCAAGTGTCCCGCCCATCTCCACTTCCATCTCGTCATCCGTTAGCCTACATCTGCGATCTTAGTATATATATATATATATATATATATATATATATATATATATATATATATATATATATATATGTGTATATGAAAAACTTAGATATGGGTTTGCCAGTACCGGATTTTGATGAACAGAACCCGAACAAAATCTATTCTGACTTGACTGACTGACAAACAGAATTCAATGCAGTTTTTAAATTAAAGAAAGTCAGTGCCAACAACGGTAAATCTAAATTTAATGACTAGGCAACATTTGAAATTCGTAAAAGTAGAGCTATCTTGTATGATCTTTATGAACAAAAAACCTTTTACTTTGGTATAAAATTTTCATGACTATGTTAAAAAATATTCCAAAACTTTCAAGTTGGTTTGTAGAACTGCAAAAACTTTACACATAAATAGAAAAATACAAAATTCAAATTATAGAATGAAAACGGTTTGGCAAATCATAAACCGTGAAACTGGCAAAGTTATACCACGGGATAATGATTTCTGCTTAAAAATAGGTGATGATGTTGTTAAATCCAACGCTGAGGTAGCTCGAGCTTTTGAAACATTCTTCACCAATGCACCCTTACTCACAACAGAGCGTCTAAATTCATCTCCATATGAAGCAGAGGTTTTGTTAAAAAACAGCACTAGCTTCAGTAATGTAGATTTTAAATTTTATCAAGTATGTCCCCAGGATATTGTCAAAACGTATAGATTACTTAACTTAAAAAATACTGAAGACCTGTGGGGTATGTCAGTCAAAGTCATTGGTTCAATAATACTTGTTATAGCCCCACACCTAGCTTATATATTTAATAAATGTGTTGATGATGGAGCTTTCCCAGACCTCATGAAACACAGTAAACTTATACCTCTGTTCAAGTCGGGAGACAAGGGTGATCCGTCAAATTTCAGACCAATATCGGTTCTTCCAGCACTAAGTAAATTTTTTGAAACGATTATACTCAATCAAATGCTCTCACACTTCAACCGTACAAAACAACTCCACGCCAAGAAATACGGTTTCACTAGGGGTAAATCGACAACGGATGCAGGTATTACCCTTATATCTCATATTTATTCTGCATGGGAAGCCGCACAGGATGCTATCGTTGTTTTTGCGATCTGTCGAATGCATTTGATTGTGTTGATCATGACACGTTACTAATGAAATTAAATCATTACGGAGTTAGAAATAAAGCGTTGGATCTACTAAGATCATACCTAAGCAATAGAATTCAAAAGGCAGAAGTTAACGGCGTTAAATCCGATGGATCGGGGGTAAAAATTGGCGTTCCACAAGGTTCCATATTAGGCCCTTTCTTATTCCTGGTATATATTAACGATCTGCCTTTTATGGTGGAGAAATTGACTAACATAGTGTTGTTTGCTGATGATACTTCACTGGTCTTCAAAATTGAAAGACAAAAAGAAGATTTTGATGATGTCAATAGAGTATTATCTTTAACCTTGAATTGGTTCACAGTTAACAATTTATTGTTAAATGCTGGTAAAACCAAATGTATCAAATTCTCACTTCCAAATGTCAGGCAAGTTGGGACCAGTTTAGTGTTGGACAGCAATACGTTAGAATTAGTAAATGACACGAAGTTTCTTGGAATAACCATTGATAACAAATTGCAGTGGGGTCCCCACATAGAAAAATTGGCTGGTGAATTAAGTTCTGCGGCTTACGCTGTTAGGAACATCAGACAAAACACAGATGTGGCTTCATCTAGGCATACTAGCCTAGATTACTCTGAATTGAATCCTTTTGTTAATTACTTAAACTTTATTATAATTTTATTTTGAGGTGATAAATTCTGATTGATTGTTCGATCTTCTACTACTGTATTACAAAACTCTCTGAAATTAAAAATTATTTTCTAATTTTTAGTTCGGTTAGCTATAAAAGCGTGTTTTTTTAGTTTTTTAAACTATTATTTATTTTTCATTTTTTAGTTCGATTTATCAATTAGTTATTTGTTGACATGTGGTATTGAAATTTCTCACAAATTATTTCGCAATCTCATCATTTCATTCAAAGCTTCACTGTTGCATGGGGTTTTTCGTGTTAACTTAGAACAATCGAGTTCTTCAATCCGAATACCGTCTAAAGATCTTACACGACTAAGTGCTACATAAGCTTGTCCAGCAGCAAACAGTCGCCTAGATAAATGACTGCATGATCGACTGTACAACCTTGCATCTTGTGGACGGTCGAAGCCCAACTCAGGATTAATGGCAACAATCGTCTCTCAGCAGTTCCATAACTGTATTTCGCTGGGAACTGTATCGATATTGGTTTAATCATGTGCACACCATCTGATCCGAAATCGATACGGACTGACGGGATGTCTTCCGCGTATAGTTGGCCTCTGCGAAAATTTGGCCAGATAATTTCTGTGATAAAACCCATATTGCCATTCACTAAACCTTTCGACACGTCAATGTTTGTCCTCAACATCACTTTAGCTCCTACGAATATTTTCAATACATTCGGAAGACCTCCGGTTTTATTAATATCGCTAGGTATCACAGAATCTAAGTCCTTGTTACCTAGATTTCGAGTAGCATCAATGAGTTGGTCTTGTGCTTTTATTGTATAACTAACTGTCACTTTATTCTTAAAACTCTGGAGAACTTTTTCGTTGTGTCTAGCAACCTGATCATTCGTTGGGTAAATTCTTAATGCACTCTCGATTGAGAATTCATTAGTCGCATCTGTTGAAACTTTTTCAAGTAGAATTTCAAGATGCCTAAACGTCATTTCTCCAACTCTAAGGGCGTTAAGCACATCTATAAATGTCGTGTCGCTGACGTCGTTGTCTGTCGCTGTCGTTGACGCATATTTTGTTTAAGTTCAATCAGACCGAACTGTCGCCACAAATGTGTAGCTGGCTTCATGTGTTCTGGTTGTTGAAAAACTTGATGTCCTCGAACAGGTGGTAACTGCATTAGATCACCAAAGAGAATCACGTGTATGCCTCCAAAACAAGCGTCCGAGGTTTTCAGCTGTCGCAAACGAGTTAAATCAATATTTAAGGGGGCGTCGATACAATAATTCTTTCAATACCACATACAAACTTATGAATGCACCTGGTTACATACATGAAGTATGAAAGTAGTCGCACCAATAACTTTGTAAACAACATTTTGCTATGTATTAATCCTGGCCGTCCTAATAAGGATAATGGGAAACTGTTATCAAATTATTGCATTGTCATTGGTCCTTGATACGTATGCAAAGTTTCAAATTAATCAGACTTCTGGAAACTGGTGAAAATTAAGTTCAAAGATTCCGTTACATACATAGATACATACATACATACAACCCAAGCTAATAAAAGCGTGTTAAAAATGAAACTGCAGGGAAGACATGGGTCGCTAACGGAGTTTTGTGATGTCTTCCCGAGAGGACATGGGCCATTCAGAGGTGCAGTTATCCATTAGTCCATTAGCCTCATTACAATTATCATATTGTTTTATGACTTCCTTCAAAACACCGTATACTTCTACAGGCCTTCGCCCAGAGCGCCTGCCACAGTTCTCCGACGAGTGCTGGCAGATAATGGAGTCATGCTGGGCCCCTGATCCTTCACAACGAGCCCTATTAGGCGACGTCCAACCTAAGCTGGACCGCATCTGGGACCAAACCGTACGCAACGAAAGAACAGCGAATACTGGGGAGTTGCCGTTCATAAGGAGTAGCAGTGAAGAAGATAGTTTATATATGACTGGATTGGAGAAGTTTGATGTGTTTTTATAGTATTGTGTAACATTACTAAGATTTCTGCGGTAAAAGACTGAAAGTCCATGTCTTGGACGCTTCACTGCACGCCAACTACACCGTACCTCGCTCTGATGACGTCATAGCATCCCTCACTATCCTAATGACGCGTTCAGGGCGAGTGCGAGCGAGAGATGGGGGATAAATCGCATTCCTCGCGGGTGCCCAGTTGACTTTGGCGGATAGTATGTCTGTTTCTGGTTTCCACGACACAGGGTATCCTAGTGTGGGGCCAGAAGCAGCTGTATGTGCATGTATGTAAATGTTTATACTTTATAGGGCGGTGTGGGATGGGTAATACTTCATACAGATCAGTTAACTAAAGCTGGTACATTCACAGAACTTACACAAAAGCAATTTCACACATACAGTATGTTTAAAAACCGGTCAAGTGCGGGTCCAAATGGCGCACGAAGGGTTCCGTACCACCGTACAATGGCAGGGATGGTGTGGAGTGAATATTTTAGATTTTACATAGCAAAATGTTCTTTAAAAAGCCACAGGTGCGGTTTGCACGTAACCAGGTGCATTAATTCTGTTTGTTTAGTATTTGTTGGTATAGCGGCAACAGATATGCATAATCTATGAAAATTTCACCTGTCTTACCATAACGGTTCATGAGATACAGCCTGGTGACAGAAGGACGGACCGACGAACGGACGGACAGCGGAGGCTTAGGGCACCCTTCGGGTACGGAATCCTAAAATGAATGATTGTATTCTAACCTCGAAATAAGTAAACAATCACAACAACGCGCGTCGATGGACGTCGTGAAATGAATACAAACGAACCGAAATTCATAGATATTCGAAGCTTCAAAGGCGTAGATGTGGAATCCCTTAGGTCTGATGTCTCACTGGTCGATTGGTCCCCTGTCATCGTGAGCGAGAACGTTGACGACAAAATCCACAACTTTAATGCAATTGTCTTGGGACTTTACGACAAACATGCTCCCATTAAGAAAGTCAGGGTAAAACACCTGCCGGCGCCCTGGCTTAACGATGCTATCAAGCGCCTAATGGTTAAGAAAAATCGCGCTAAGTGTAACTACAAAAAGGATCCGACATATGACAACTTTCTCTCCTGCAAATGCCTTCGCAATCGATGCAATCGTCTCTGTCGAGACGCCAAGCGCCGCCACATCTTCGAGTGTATCGAAAGGTACACCCCAGCTCAGGTGTGGAAATTCCTCAGGACACTTGGTATTGGCAAAGCCCAGGACATGCATTCGGGTGATGTTGATCTGAACGCTCTCAATCAATTCCTCTCTGCTCCACCAGTTGTAATGGACCCTTCTATCAAGGAAGCCACTCTTCAGAGTCTGCGCTCTAGGTCATTACCCAACACCACTCCTTTCAACCTGAGCAATGTTGGAAGCGACACGGTTAAGTAAGTTTTTCTAGCAATTAGCTCCAAAGCTGTAGGAGATGATAATATCTGCCAACGAATGATTCTAACTTTCCCTGATGATCTGCTTCTGGCCATAACACATATTTTAAATTTCCTCATTTAAAATTGTTTTTTCCCTACTGCTTGGAAACAAGGATTGGTTATCCCTCTCCCTAAAACATCCAATCCCACCTCCTTTAAAGAGTATCGCCCCATTTCTATCCTGCCGATCCTTTCTAAAGTCCTCGAATCCATGGTCCATACGCAGCTCTCCCATTATCTATCCTCTAAAAATCTACTTAATCCTTTTCAGTCTGGCTTTAGAACGGGTCATAGTACTGTTACGGCTTTATTAAAAGTTACCGATGCTATTCAGGTCGCCATGGATCAAAGGCAGCTCTCGGTGCTGGCTCTGCTGGACTTCAGCAGTGCTTTTAACTGTGTTGATTTCGACATTCTCGTTGAACTTCTCAAATCTCTTAACGTCTCCTCCCTCTCTGCCAGCTGGTTTGACTCTTACCTAAAAAACAGAAAACAGCGTATCAAGTCGTAGGAGGCTTATACGGAGTGGTGTGACCTCTCCTTCGGTGTCCCCCAAGGTGGCATTCTCTCCTCTTCTGTTCTCAATATTTATCAATTCCATATCCGATGTCCTTTCTTCTTCCTATCATCTCTACGCGGATGACCTTCAGATCTATCGTCACTTCTCTCCTGATGATGTAAATTCCGCTGTGGAGGCGTTAAACGCTGACTTGGCTGGTATTAGTGGATGGGCGTCGTCATTTGGGTTGCTGGTTAATCCGAATAAGTCCCAGGCCATGATTATAGGTACCAGACACTCTTTAAACACGTTGCAGCAAACACGTGTCTGTCCCTTCTGTAACTTATAACGGTACTGTAATCATGTATAAAGCTAAAAACCTGGGTGTCATCTTTGATAATCAATTGTCCTGGTCAATGCATGTTAATGAGGTCAGCAGGCGAGTTTACGCAACCTTTCGTTCCCTCAGGAGACTTCAGAACTTTCTTCCTCGCCAGACCAAAATAACTCTCGCTCAGTCCCTCTTCTTCTCCCCCTCATTGATTATGCTGATGTTTGCTGGGTCAGCGCAAATGATGAACAACTGAACAAACTCGAACGACTTCAAAATCTTGGGATTCGGTTCATCTTCTGACTGCGCTAGTATGACCACGTATCTCAGCATCGCAGGGAGCTGAAGTGGCTACCGATTCGGCTTCGACGGGACTCTCATATCCTGTGTTTCCTTTATAATATTTTGTGGAACCCTCGTTACCGTAACTTCCTACGTGATCGCTTCGAATTTCTTTCTTCAAGCAGGCATCGGAGAACTCATATGGCGTCTACGCTCAAAGCTCCAGATCGCTCCACTGCAGCCTACGAGCACGGGTTCAGAATCCGAGCCGTACGACTGTGGAATGAGCTTCCCTGCACTATCTGGGACAGTCGATCTCTAAATATATTCAAAAACCGGCTAAAGAAGAACTATCTCTCCCTTTCCAGTTAGATATATATATATACATATATTTGTATGCATTAGTTTATTATACGGTTTATTCATATTTTGTATTTAAGTAATTGTGTATGCAGTCTATTTATAGCAATTAGGGTTATCAGTATAATATTGTTTGTGGTATACATTAGTCGTAGTATTTATAGAGTTTTATTGTACGCGCAGGTCTTCCCCCGCTCAACCATCAACTCTCCTACCATCTTGGTTTGCTGGAAGAAATCTCTTTTGAGGGATAAGCTCGCCTTTGTACATGTTTTTTCTATTATAAGATATCTGTATGACTGTTTTGTGTAGTACAATAAAAAAATACGAAATTACAAAAAGATCACTCTATATTTATTAGCAGTAAAAGCAAATGCAAAACAATAACTGTCTCCTTTGTACTCATAAGTTTGATCGCGCGCGAGAGAGACAGACAGGCTATCCTTGACGCCCATGCAGTTCAACGTAGTTGGCAATTTTATAATAGGGTCAATTCTAGGATATTGTTACGACAGCTACAAAAGACAGCCCATTGAAAATAATCAAAATAAGCGTGATCTGATTAGTCCATTTGACTATTGCGATTGAAAATCCCAGATGTAAGAGATCTCTTATGGCTGCGGGCTACAGAGCGCGATTATTGGTTTCATCATCATCACCTCGTCCTGTCACCCCTCAGGGGCATAGGGCTCTCAACACAGATTTCCATTTGTTCCTATCTTGGGCCATCTGCTCTAGCTCCGCCCAATCTGAGCTCACAATGACGGCTTCATTCTCCGTTGAACCTTGCCGCGTTATTTTTGGGATGACCTTTCTTCCGTTTCCCCTTTGGGCGCCATTTGAAGACTATTTTTGACAGGTGTACGTCACGCCGCGCGCTTGTTCACAGACACAACACACACAACACAGAACACACAAGCGCAACGTGTGAACGTGTTGAACGCGCCAGCTTAAGTTAACCGATCTGTACATGCTACATGCCATGGCGGGCCCGCACTGCACTGGAACCTCGCTGCATACAGACGTCATGACATCACACCCTCCAGCACCGATACACTCACCATCTCTATCGGCCTCTAACACAGAATAATTCACCAAGTTCAAAACGTAAAAAGCCGACTTCAAGTTCAACCCTTATTTCTGCCTCCCCGGTCAGGATTTGAATGACGTGGGCATAAAAAGTCCTCATCAATACTTTTGCTGCACGGAATCACAAACGAAAACGTCATCTGAGTATATATTTTTTGTATTTGTTGATTTTTTCAAAAAGCGCTAAATCTATTTTGATAAAATTTATACGGGATCATTTCTGAAGTATGGCGTAGCAATCAAAACAATTATCATCAAAATCGATTTATAATTGACGGAATAATCGCGTAACAAACATACAAAAAAAACGTCAAATTGAGAAACGTAGCTCGTTCTTAGTGTAGTATGTTGAAAAGAGAGGTAACTATATGCTTAGCGTATAACTGAGTAGATTCCTGCCATTCCGTTGAGCGATATTCATATAGTTGCCTCTCACTTTTCGTGTTAGAGAGAGATAGATAGGATTATGCCTCTCCTCTTTTCCCCTGCCATATTTTCTTCAATCCATTCCATTCATCCTTCTCACTTTGTTGATTTTGTTTGTTTTGTAACTTATTTTATATCTATATGTCACCGTAGGATTGTCAAAACCGTTAGTTGATTAACGTTTTATGTCTCGTTAGTTGGTCAACTATCGACAGATAGCAAACTGTAGCGTACTGCTTACTGTATGACGCGTTAGTTGATAAACTAACGGTTAAAACCGTTAAATAGTAAACTGGTTTAAACTTGAATTGCAAGCGAAATACCAGGGCAAACACTGCGGTAGCATAGGTGAAGACTAGAGGGGGCGAGCGCAGCGAAGCCCTCGAATAGTCTTCGTGTTGGGTTGACATGTAAGAACAAAAGAAACGTAAATTCTAAACCCTGTCGGTCTGGTTTATATCTGTCGATAGTTGATCAACTAACGGCTTTGACTATCTTACGGTGGCATATATATTTATATATATATATATAAATAATGTAGTTGTCCCCACCGAGGTGCACGGGCCTTTACCCTGATACGAGTAAGATTGAGCCATACTTCACCGCGCTGGCTCAGTGCGAGCGGGGTGATGGAGGGGTGTCGGGCCGACCCGACTGTCAGAAGTTATCAAGCTGCCCTATTAGGGTCTCTGACCAGCTTTACGACTAGTAGCGATATTAGCTGGGATCTGCAGCTTAACGTGTCATCCGAAACACGGAGGCGCCCGAAACAAATGCCACATAGGAACAGACACCCATCCAGTACCCGTCTCAGCCAGATGTTGCTACCCGCACGATCGCTTCGATGTGCGAATACCCCTCGGCCACGGTCACTAATATTGTTACTTATTGTACTGTAAAAACAGGGCTCGATGTTATTATTCGTAAGTTTTCTAAAAAGTACCGCCTATAGGATAGAGGCCAGTAGATCCCTGGCAAATCGATGTTTTGATGGATGTGTGTCTAAATCAAATTGATATTTTATCCCTCTTTTTATTAAGTGTCTCGGATATCTAGGAATTGCAATCGCAATACAATTCAAATCGTCAGAAAGTGTTGAGTTTGATGAAACATGTGTTTTTAAAAGCTTTACTTACTACCGCCTAATGTTTTTGTGATATACATGTCGAACTAACACAAAAACTATTCGGAAGCTTCGCTGCGCTCGCCCCCTTTGCAGCAGTGTTGCTTCGTTCAATGAAAGTTCTAACTAAACCATAGTTGTCAATTTTATAATAGGGTCGATGGTAAAGTTATTTTTAAATTTTTTTTTTTTTAAATAATAACCACCTAAATATATAATTGAAAAAATCAATCTTATAAATAAAATTCAATTCTATTTCAAGGTCAATTCTAGGCTATTGTTACGACAGCTACAAAAGCTCACAATGACGGCTTCATTCTCCGTTCAACCTTGCCGCGTTATTTTTGGGATGACCTTTCTTCCGTTTCCCCTTTGGGCTCCATATGAAGACTATTTTCGACAGGTGTACGTCACGTGGCCAAGCAATCGCCACTTCCTAGCGATCACCTCCGCCTCCAGGCAAAGACAAAGCCTTGACAATGTTTTTTTTATGTTCTGGCAAAGGTAACATGGTCCATTATCCCAACATATTTTTTTTCCAAAGACTTAAAATTTTATTTAAATATGAAAAATCAAAATTTTGGAAAATGGTAAAATGAAAAGCCCTTAAATCCCTGTAATCCCTGAAAATCACTCGACGAACTTTCGAATTAGCTATTAAAATTAGGGGGTCAATAATTTGAAATGTTGCTGTCAATTCGGCGTTTGTGATTGGTTTTGGCCAGAATATTCTCAATATTTGTCACAAACATTTATTGACAAATAATTGGAGCCTGTCCGAGATTTCTTATCGAACGAATCGCGTGTCACATCCATGTAGGAGAACTGACTTCACGTTGGATTCGAAGATTCTCAAATTGCGACGTGTAATGGTAGAGGAGTTCCACACTGGTGTGAGTTGGGCAAATGTTGCTCAAGCCTTGTTGCGGGGTTCCACGTCGGCCTCATTCCACCTTGTGGATCTGTCGTAGTTGGTTGGTTAAATCAGACACTTAACTAACTCTCTGGACCGTTAATTAAATGCCGACCTTTAACTAAGTCACTACTTTAGTTTACAAACTAACGCGTTAGTTTATAAACTAACGGTAATCTTACGTTGACATATACACACGAAAACGATACTACGAAACCTGTCCTAATACATTCGTTTATAAATTAACGGTTTTGACAATCTCGGTGACATGTACACGCTAAAGTTCGCTCGCTCTGATGATGTCATAGCGTCCGTCGCTGTTCTACTGTCGCGTCGAGGGCGAGAGCGAGCGACAGGGAGGGGAAACGCATTCCTCGCGGGTGCCAAGTTTACTTCGTGGTGTAGTACCTATGTTTGATAGGTATTCTAGTTGAGTATAGTTATCGCAGCGAGATTTGAGGCGAGCATTTTCAAAAGTATGTGTACAGACTCAAGGCACGAACATTGACTCATCAAAAAGTAACCTATTAGTGTTTAAATGAGGTTTATTTGGTAGAACTTATCAGTATTTACTTGATACAAACTGATGCTCATCATCTGACATCTCATCATGTACTTGATATTGAAATCAAAAACTAAGCGATCAATGTCTGAGATTTGTATTCACGCCAAATCTGGTTGCGTTCTCTATAGCTTTCATTATATTATTATTAGCTTTAACATTAGTATATTTAATTTTACTGTTAATTTGATCAAATGAAATTAACACAGTCAATTCGATATTTAAATATTTGTTATGTCGTTTCGAAGGAATGCATTCGTAACATTCGTTATATGAAAATGGTATGAAAATTCAGCCTCTCATAAAAAATGTAAGTGATAAAATTGTATATTGTGTTAATTGTGTAAAATCCTGATAGGACTAAAGAGGACTAACTAGGAGAATAAAGTTAAGGATATACTTATTACTAACTGTGATTGCTGTTTTAAATAAAATAGTCTTAAAATTAGAGCCTAAAATATGTTTTGGCATTGAATCTAAGCATTATAATTATGCTCTAAAACTAATGGTAAACAACATTGTTTACATTTTTGCTCATCGAAATTGGCATCTCATTAGCTAATAGTTTTTTTTATGCAAAATACTGTCTCCTTTAGATATCTTTAATAAAGTTCATCTTGGTGACAAGTTAAGAGTTATTAACTCAAAAATGATGATGATGTTGATGTGATGCGACCGATTTCGGTCACGGCGACCTCTTCAACTTGTCTGTAGACGTCACTCATGGCCTTGCTTATGTAGCCACATAAATAAAAAACCCAGAATTGACGCCGATGTATATTATTTATTTGATGTATTTTACCTTCTCTTTTAGAATAGTGCAGATTTAACATGTCGCATCAACGTAATAAATAAGAATTTTTAACAGTTTTAGTTATTTTTGTTTCTCGTTCCTTTCCATATAAATAGGCTTATTACAAAATAGAGTAAAAAGTTACGTCTAAAAAATTGTTTTTCATCCCAAATTGACTAAATATTCACCAAAATGTTATACTGAACTACATGGTGTCGCCTCGCCCCGCTCCGCTTCGCTTCGGATCCAGGTTGTGTCCTAAAGTTCTGACCTAACACAACCTAACTTTAGTATTCGGATAGTAAGTGACCTATAGCAACCAACACGGTTCTGCGAAACCACATGGCAGCATTATATTTGGTGAACATTTAGTATATTTTCCAGTCAAATGTTATACTGTCTTAGGGAGTCACAGAGGCATAGTTTTGGCCAGTTGTTCGATAGGCCATTTTGAGTAACGAGGTGGTTGTTAGTTTATTAGCGGATGTCATTTTATGACCGTCTTACATAACGTATAATATTGCAATTATTTATTTCATAACTTCGTAATGAACACAGACCAAGTACCTATGTAAATATCAGTACACAAGACAATACCTCTCTCAGCTTGTCATTACTTTTAAACTTCGTCGGAAATTCCTCACATTCCTTCATCATTTCCCGGAACAAATAACGAAATGTTTTCACAACTATATTAAAAATATGTTAATAAAACGGAAAGGCGGGCGCGCCGAAAGTCAAAATAGAATATTATGTAAATTTCGGGCAACAAAGGACATATGTAGATGTAGTATTAGGTATGTACGGGACCCTCTGTTTGCCGAAAATATTAACAGAGGTTAGGGAGGATAACTGGAAAAATATTTTTCGTGAGATTTTTTGTGCAAACAACGCAGGGAGGGTGTGCTGTACTCTGCGAGTTCGTAGAATGTGGATTGGATGGTTGATTTTCAATCGGTTGGTAAAGTGCTTTGAAAAGTCTGAGGCAGGCAGAGCTATATCAACGTGGTAGAGCCAGTTCACACTATGTCTTGCCGGATCAGGCAAGGTGTCAGATGCATGCCAATGTGGCGGATCCGACAGTTTAATCGGGTCGCTTACTGTTAACAGCGCTTTTGGATTAAATGTAGCCCATTAATGTCCCCACCGAGTGGCACAGGCCTTTACCTGGATACGAGTAAGATTAAGCCATACACCACCACGTTGGCTCAGTGCGGGTTGATGGAGGGTTTTACGACCGCTACCACGTAGCGATAGTAACCGGGATCTACAGCTTAACGTGTCATCAGAAACACTGAACGTCCGATGCTTTACTTAAGGTAAATGAATTATCTCATTGTTGTAATGCTGTTTTAAAAGCCTTTCCTAACATCCCTACATGTAGTCACCGGGAGGTTCAATTGCGTGTCACAAAGTCACGTATCATAAATCGTTATTGCATAGCAATGTGTGAATATAATTTAATTTTATTTTATTTTGGGCAAAATTATCTAGTTAAGACACAGTTGTTATTGTCTGTATCCCACGATACAGGTTCGCCTGGTGTGGGATTCGCAGAAATTGTCTAACGTTTTTATTGTATTGGAAATAAATAAATACTTACTAATTACTTACATAAGCAAGCGTGATACCCATTAGACCAAGAAGCCTGCCTTTGAATTACTTACATCATTTAATTATGCCAGCATGCAAATCGGATCCGGCAAAACAGTCCGTCGGTCCAACATGGACCTATTTAGTAGCTTTCAGTGGATACCAAAATAACAAAAAATAATCGTCCTCCCCCTTTTTATTCGAAGACGCCATATTAGGTAGCCCATGTCATTTCCACTAAAGTCTAACTTTTTATCAGCTGCAGTAAACTGACGTATCTAAATGTCATTCCGTAAAATAATGTTGACAGCCTAATCTCAATAGGGATGTGATTCAGTTCACAGAAGTTCTAATCGTTCCATAACTGACTTACAATGATCATTCTTATTCTATTTATTATTCATGTAAACAAAAGGTTGTATAAACGTTGATTCTTTTACACATATACAAGTTATCGCTCAAGAAAGCGCTCTCTCAAGTTGGTAGTACTGGTTTTTAGTTACAGTGCTACGATGACGCTTGGCCGCCATTTTGATTCGTTTGTCATTCGCACATTTGGCTTCTAACTTCTGTTTTGTTATCATTATTGTTAAATTTATGTTACGTTGTGATTGTTTTTCATTACCTGTTTTCGTTAATCGTGTTATTTTTTTTTTGTTTGATACATCGAAGACATGGATGAGTCAGAGTCAGAGTCATTATTTTTATTGAATATAAATAAATTATCTTATTCAACGTCAAAATTATACTTACTTATAACTACAAGTCAATTTTGTTTTATATAAAAAAAGACTACACCGTTTCGGAAGGTGGGCCTCGGGGTTAAGAAGAAACGGCAAGAAACTCCCCCATACCTATTTTTTTAAAAAGTGACTTTACAACAGGTACTGGTTTCGGTCTAAGGAAATTCGCCGGCGAGTGATAGACTTGATCCATCGCCCCTCGTCGAATTTCTGTGCGCTGAGATGGTATGGACCATGCAATTTTGTCATCTAAGTATTCCTTAATACTATAATAGGACTTTCTTATCAGCTCATTTTTAACATAGTTTTTGAACCTCTTTTCAGGAAGGATCAATGATTCCTGTGGTATTTTATTGTAGAAGCGAATACAGTGCCCCATGAATGATGTGCCTACTTTACTTAGTCTAAATAATGGTAGTGCTAACCTATTTTTATTTCTAGTGTTAATTGTATGGCTATCACCTACAATTTTAAATAAAGCTATATTTTGTCTTACATGCATGATATTCTCGTATATATATTGACAGGTAACCGTAAGTATATCAATTTCTTTGAATTTTTCTCTTAATGATTCTCTAGCATCTAATTGATATATCGCCCTGATTGCCCTTTTTGTAAGAAAAATATCGTATTTATATCTGCTGCTCTCCCCCAGAGCAATATTCCATAAGACATAATACTGTGAAAATAACTAAAGTAAACCAATCTGGCAGTTTCAACATCTGTAAGATATCTGATTTGTCTGACCGCAAAAGCGGCTGAGCTAAGTCTTCGTGCGAGATTAGTTATGTGAGGACCCCATTGAAGTTTCGAATCTATAGTGATTCCGAGAAAGACTGTGTCTTCAACGAGGTCCAATCTTTCAGATCCTATTCTAACACTGCTTTCAACCTGTCGTACATTAGGCAAACAAAATTTGATACATTTAGTCTTCTTTGAGCTTAACACATGAGAGAGTGTACTGTTTGCGTCGTCTAGAATTTCTTCTTGTCTTTTCACCTTGAAAATAATAGATGTGTCATCAGCAAATAGAACAATCTGAGTCATTTTTTCCACCATATAAGGCAGGTCATTCATGTACACTAAGAAAAGGAACGGACCTAAGATAGAACCCTGGGGTACACCAATATTCATATGGGTTCCAGTGGACTTGCATCTGTTTATATCTACTTTTAGTAATCTTTCCATTAAATAAGATTCCATTAATTTTAACGCATTATCTTTGATACCATAGTGTTGAAGTTTGAGCAAAAGAGTTTGATGGTCCACACAGTCAAAGGCCTTGGAAAGATCACAGAAAATACCAACCGCATCCTGTGATCCTTCCCACGCACTATAAATTTGTTCTACTAGCGCTACTCCGGCGTCTGTTGTTCATCTGCCTTTAGTGAATCCGAACTGTTTTTTGTGGAGTAGCCCAGATGCATTGAAGTGAGAGAGTAGTTGACTCAATATGACCTTTTCAAACACCTTGCTCAACACTGGCAATACAGATACAGGTCTGAAGTTGGCAGGGTCTTGTTTACTACCGGATTTGAAAAGTGGTATTAATCTGCTTATTTTCATGAGGTCAGGAAAAACTCTGTTTGCTATACAACTATTGAATGTGATTGCCATGTATGGTGCAATCACATCGATTACTGATTTAACCACGTTAACCGACATGCCCCATAAATCTTCAGTCTTTTTCATGCTAAGAAGTTTTAACTATAGTTATAGAGCCTATTGGCTTGAAGTTAAAGCCATCCTTGTTTTGGGGCACATTTTCAACCAAGTAATCTAAAGACTTTTCAGAAGAGGATAGTAGTGCTTCTGTTGTTATTATTGGTATGGTACTAAAGAACTTTTCAAATGCGTTAGCATCGTCCTCGTTTGATGAGAGTAATTGGTCGTTAACTTTTAAATTAAAACTAGATTCACTAGACCTAACCTGCCTGTCTCTTTTTTAATAATGTTCCATGTAGTTTTAATTTTGCCGCCAGAAGCTTTGATTTTATTGTTAAGATGTAGGCACTTGGCTTTGTGGCAGTATTTTCTAACATTTTTTGAATAATTTTTGACAAAGACGTTAAACTCAGGACTGTGATAGGATTTTTGCCCATACAATTCATATAGTCTGGACCTGCTCTGTCTTAAATCCTCTGTTGCCCATTCAGAGAATTTTGATTTGTTGTCCGGTCTCACTTTTGTCCCCTAATTTAACATGTGAAATTGAAGTTGCGGCGGAAAAACAAACCATTACCTAAATTATGATTATTAGATATATGAATATTATATATTATTATGAATATTTAAATACTTACTACTTATATAAACTACGGATATGAAATATATATAGATACCTACAAATCTACATAAAATAAATATGTATTCAATATATACATACAATACAAATATATGTACTACATAAGAAATAAATACCTATATAAAAATATAAAAGTAAGAGCCTTTGGACCTATTAGAATTAATCAAATTCAATCAAATCAAAAGTCAAATTGTCATCGCTGTCTGGATGCAACAAATTATCAACAATATTGCGTCTGAAAGTTATTTTGGAGTGCTGGAATAGATCTACAGAGTTAGTCTTTGTTGTATGTGTTAGCTATACGAGTTAAAGGTTCGTTATTCGCATAATTAGTGCGATGTCTTGGTGCATGTAGAAGTGGAGTGTGGCGGGTGCGACTCCTAGGAGTTACAAAAGCAATAGCGGACAGTAGTTCTGTAGAATCAAGCCTACCACGAAGAATGTCATAGAGAAGCATCATATCCAATACTGTCCGCCTCTGTTCTAATGATAAGATGTGATGTTTTTTGCATCTGCCTTCATAAGAATTATGAGAACGTCGTGATTTGTAGTCAAGAAATCTCAAAAATCGTTTTTGAATATTCTCGATACGATGCTTATACACGTCATATTGAGGAGACCAGACACTGCATCCGTACTCCAAAATACTACGCACATAGGAAAAGAAAACTACTTTGATACATAAAGGGTCATTGAAGACGGAGCATGTCCGTATAACAAAACCAAGATTTTTATAGGCTTTATTGCAAATAATTTCAATATGTTGATCTAAAAGAAACTTACTGTCGAAGTAAATGCCCAGGTCGCGAATTAAAGAGACTATCAATAGTTGTATTCGTAATTGTGTAATTATTTATGATTGGTTTTCTTTTACGGGTAAAAGTTATGACTTGACATTTCTGGGCATTAACTGTTATACGGTTTCTAATGTAGTATTCCTCAAGATTATACAGGTCGTTTTGTAATCTGGAGCAGTCATGTGAATTATTTATATCAAGGAAGATCTTAGTGTCATTGGCATACATGAGAAATTTTGCATTCTTAAGACATGTATAAACATCGTACAGATATGCGTTGTAGAACAGAGGCCCGAGATGGGATCCCTGGGGACGCCAGATGAAATTGTAACGTAATCGGATTTAAATCCACCCATAACAACTGCTTGAGACCTATTTGAGAGATAGGATTCTACCCAGCGAAGCAAATCTCCGTGGATACCAAGGCGATGGAGTTTCTGCAGAAGGATGACGTGGTCTACCCGATCAAACGCCTTCTCAAAATCTGTGTAGACCACGTCAACCTGGCTGCCTTTTTCCATCGCGTTAAGAACAAAACTAGAGAAGAGCGTAAGATTAGAGGTAGTGGACCTACCTTTAAAAAACCCATGTTGTTCATCGGAGATTCCTTTGGACAATACCGGATGAATCTCATCATAGACTATCTTTTCAAAGATCTTACTGAATGTATTCAGGATTGAAATTGGTCTGTAATTCTCAATTTTAGTGGTTAGTCCTTTTTTGTGAATTGGAACAATACGTGCTTTCTTCCAAATAATTGGGAAGGTGCCTTCGTGAATAGATTTATTGAAGATGATCGATAGAGGATAAGCTAAAGAACTTGCACATTAAACTATGAAAATGGAAGCTACATTATCGTCTCCAGCCCTTTTACCAGTAGAAAGTTTTTTTAGTAGAAGATTGACTTTAGATTCTGAAATTTGCATTGTATGAATACCACCGTAGTCACCGTATTGGGGTGGGGGTAAATCAATAGTAGGGTAAGATGAAGCTTTAGGAGAGAACATTCTCATAAAGAAGTCATTGAAACCTGTGGCGTCCCTACTTGGAGAGGAATAAAAAGATTCCAAATAGGTAGCCAACAAGAAATTTTATTTAACGTGGGTTCTCCAAATGTAGTCTGACCCTGGTTACGCAGCAACGAATCTTCCCTGCGGGTTTTGCCGTAGTCGGAGTGCCGCTGACGTCGGAGAAGTAACGGTCCGAATGCAGCCGGAGCAGGGAAGCAGGTTAGCCCGAAGCGGTGTCAGGAACCGGGAAACCGTAGGGTAGCAAGAAAAGCGGCGATCCCGAAGAGGTGCCAGGAACCCCGAACTCAATCGGGGTTAATATGAAGCACAGACAAAACTAAAACGTAACCACCAGTAGTACGTTATGATTAAACGTAAGCAACCACTGCTTAGAGTCGTTCGTCGGCGTACGGTAAAAAGGGACCGTTACAGAGCGCCAGTAGGACGGACGTGCGCACAGTGCTGAGTGAGTTTTCGGAATGACCCGGCGCCGCAAAGTCAAGTTGCGGTCACGGCTAGTTAGTTCAAAACGGGCCAATCATAGCAGAGCGAGCGAGTCGTCAACAGTGGAATGCTGCCAGTACAGCGCGTGAAAATCAATACTGTGATTACTAGCCTCATTTGGTAGTTTTATTAAGAGAATTACTACTTAAATTTAAAATAAGACCAGTTAATGATAGAGTGAAGACAACGGTAACTTACAACGTTACAATACCCCCTCGCCCAGTAAAGGGTTTTCATACGTAATGAAAATCCAAAACCTAATTCTAAATATTCTTAACTAGTTTTAGATCCTTAACATGCCAGGTGCCTAAGTCCTTTCCCGTCATATCCTCTAAAATGTATACCAAGGGTGATTTCTTAGCGGAGACGCGACATTTGGTATATTTGGGCGCTAACTTTTTACTAAAGTACTTGTCTTTATCACTCAAGACATAAGCACGTTTTAGGACAATGTCGCCTACGCTGAATTCTGCCTCTTTCCGCCTAAGATTATAGTGCGCCGTATTTTTTTTATGTGCGTGCCAAAGAGATGCCTGTACCTTATCAAAATATTTTGACAGGTGACCCAGATTTTCAGCGTAAATGTCGCGTGGCAGAAATAGTAGTTCCTCACCCAGATCGTTATCTGTATAATGAGAACCACAAGTAACCGTTTCTCGTCCGTACACGAGGAACGATGGAGTGTAGCCAGTTGCTTCATTGACGGAGTTGTTAATGGCATACTGTATTTTGGGAATATTAGTGTCCCAGGTTCTGTGGTCATTGTCCACGTAGGTGGAAATACATGTAACTATTGTTTTGTTATAGCGCTCGACAGTGTTTACTTGCGGAGTATATCTCGGAGAGAAGAATACGTTAGGTATCTTGTATTTCTTAAAGAGGGTATTTGTTACCGAGCTAATAAACTGGGTACCATTGTCAAGGAATATTGTCTGTGGGATTCCGTGGACCAGAAACACAGAGTCCTCCAGAGCCTTGACGACAGCTTCCGAAGTAGCGCGTCGCATGGGAAAAATAAGGCAATATTTTGAGAAGCAACATGTTACGACCAAAATATAACTATTCTGCTTTCGACTGACCGGAAGTGGACCTATGAAATCAATGGATATCATTTGAAACGGCCGTGAGCATTGTTTAGGTCGACCCATCGTACCCAGCGTCGGATGGTTTTGTGGTTTGTAGGTGAGACATTTTTGAACAAGAACCAACAAAACGTACGACGTCTTGGTGCATGCCCGGCCAGTAGTATCGAAGAAGTAAGCGTCGATAGGTCTTGAAAATACCCAAGTGAGCAGCAGTAGGGTCAGCATGATTCTCCTCTATGACGCTGTCACGCAATTCTTTCGGCACCACTTCCTTCCAGGAAAACTCCGAAATCATTTCGCACTTATTTTTGGAGTGGCGATAGAGAGCACCACCTTCGATCAAGTAGTTAGGAAAGAGGTTCGGCTTTTCTAAACAACCGTTATAAATGTTTTTGTACCATGTGTCAGTAGTAGTCAAATTAGAGTTGACCGTACTGATAGAAGCACATGGGAAAGCACGAGATAGTGCATCTGGAATGACATTATCGACCCCACGACGATGTTTAAGTTCGAAATTAAAGGCAGACAACCTCACACACCAGCGTGCTAGTCTTCCGGTAGGGTTGTCCAGTGACAAGAACCATTTGAGCGCGGAGTGGTCGGTGTAAACGGTAAAGGTTTTTCCGTTTTCCAAGTAACACCGCCAGTGTTCTAGAGCGGTTAAAACTGCTAGCGTCTCCCTCTCGGTTATACTGTAGTTCTTCTCAGATCCCGACAACGCCCTACTCATGTATGCAATCGGATGTTCTTTACCATCAATCGTTTGTGTGAGCATGGCACCAATCCCAAAATTGCTCGCATCAGTGTGTACTTCGAACGGTAAATCGTAATTGGGACAAGAGAGAACCGGGGCTGATACAAGACACTCTTTTAGCTTATTAAAAGCATCATCAGCTTCAGTTGTCCACTGAAACTTGGGTGCGTTCTTCTTACTTGAAGTCAGCTGGTTGAGTGGTCCGGCAATAGTGCTAAAGTTGGGGACGAAACGGCGGTACCACGTGGCTGTTCCAAGGAAGCTTTTAAGATCTTTTTTTTTTGTGGGTGTTGGGAAATTAAGGATAGCCTCGACTTTTTCAGGATCAGTGCGAAGGCCATGCGCATCCACAACATAACCCAAGTACTTCAACTCATTTCTGAAGAACTTGCATTTTTCAAGGTTGATGGATAAGTTCGCTTGTTTTAATTTATGCAGCACGCCTAGTAGTAAGGACACGTGTTCCTCAAAGCTGCTGCTGATGATAATAATATCATCTAAATATGCGAACGCCTTTAGATCAAAATTCCCGAACAGAAGATCGACAAGCCTTTGTTGAGTGGCAGGGGCATTGGTGAGACCGAAAGCAGTGGTCTTAAAACGGAGAGTTCCTCTGCCTGGAACATAGAATGCAGTTTTGTCTTGATCTTCTGGAGCTATTGGAATTTGCCAGAACGCTTTCGACAAATCTACGCTAGATAAGAATTTTGCATCGCGTAGGTTGTCTAATATTTCAGTTATATAGGGTAGGTTATATGCGTCCTTTTTTGTGACCGAATTCAGTTTACGGCTGTCGAGGCAAAAGCGAGGTTGTCCATTCTTTTTATAGACAATGAGGACAGGGGACGACCAAGCGCTCTCGCAAGGTTCAACTACATCTAACGCTAGCATTTCGTCGACTTGCTCTACCAAAATTCGCTGCTTCTCAGGTGACATTCGATAGTAACGTTGTCTTATAGGTTGAGAGTCACCAGTATCGATATGGTGAGTTATAAGACTAGTTCTACCAAGGCCCATACTGTCAGTGGAGATTTCCTGGAATTGACTGACAATTGAATCGGCTGTGGACTTTTGTGAATCAGAGAGATTATCGTAAGACTGTATAAAAGTCTCATTTTTGTCGATACTTATTTCTGCCAAAGAAGAGTTGGACAAGGTGATGCTACCTAAGTATTTGGGACAAATATTGAAAATCCGCCAAAAGTCAATGCCTAGGATAAGTGGGCTGTCCACATTTGGTAACACGTAACCCTTAATAATGTGGAATTGTTCTTCAAAGTGAATGGGAAGATTGATGTAGCCAATACTTTGAAGGGACTGGCCTCCAGCAGCAGTCACGGAGATACAATCATCGGTAAATACTTTTAGACCATGGTCCGACAATAATTTATGAGAATCATTGCCGAGAATAGTGACAGCAGATCCAGAATCGAGTAGACCAGAAGCAGGGATGTCCCCGATTCTAACGGAAATATAGGGTCTACTGTCCTTTGTTGGTTTACTATCCAGAATTGAGGCGACTCTGAAACTAGAGAAGAAGTTTCTAAGGGTTTGTAGCCATTTTTCAAAATCTACTCTATCGAAATGACCCTTAGAACCGTCCCAATTCTGGCTAATTAGTTTTTTTTGAACGGTAGGAGTACATTTAGGGCATTCAGGTTTCTTTACACCTTTATTACCGCAACCAAAACAGACGATGACGTCACGACTAACCTTACACTGACGAAGATGGTGAGTGTTAGAGCGGCATCTTAGACAAAAGTTATTTGACTTTACAGTTGTTGCAGGAGCGATCGCAGAGACATGGTTGTCAGATTTCGTCTTACATGGCTTGTAAGCAAATTCGGGTGCTAGTGTGTGTGTGGTAATCGTTGGTGGCTCGCGAAAGTGTGACATACGGGTTTGTATATTTTCGTAATTTTTGCACAACGTTCTCAATACCCCAATATCCACAATCTGAGTTGCCGAGGCCAACGTACTCGCATAACATGGCCGGATATTGTGCAATAGTATCTCTAATTTGTCCTCTTCGGATAATTGTTTCGATAAGCGCGAAAACATTCCTGCCATTATGGAAAGATAAATGGTTATCGTTTCTGATTCGCCCTGAGTGCGAGCCCTAATTTCAGAAAGTAGACGATAATCATAGTCAGTTTGGCTGAAATCCTCTAACAACAGAGATTTGAGATCCGACCAGTTGTTAACGCTATCTCTTATACTTCGGAACCAGTGCAATGCTTGATCGGTGAAAATTTCCGTTGCATAGGACAGAAGTTTGGAGTCCGAAATATTTCTGGCCTGACACAGTTCCGAAACCCTTTCGATAAAAGCCCGAACACATGATTTCCCGTCGTACTTCAATTTACTAAGTTCGGAAGTATTGCTACGCTCGCAAGTTACAGAAATCACGCTCGCGCCACTAACAGATGGCGTTGATTCCCTACACGCAGTATTAGACGAGGAAGATATTGAAAGGGGATCCTTTGCTTGTGATAAGAGAGCTAGGATCTTCGAATAATATTTTCGGTAAATCTCCGACAGTTGATCATGGCCCGTTTCGAACTTTTCATCCGTAGGTACCCGACTTAATCTGTGATAGACATGGTGCATCAGATTTTGTGTCCTAAGAAGAGAGGATCTATCTGGTGCAGGTCCGTCAAGAGTAGATTGCACTTTGTCCAAGATTTTGACGACTGCAAGTAAGTCGTCCTTAGGTTCAAGGTGAGATAACAGAACGTCCTCTGACGGGTATTCTGTCACAAGTTTAGTTATTTGTTTACGTAAAATTTCTACGGTAGTGCCTGGGTTTTCACCTCTGATGGCAACTTCGTACTCCAGTTCTGCTTTGTTTAGAGAGAGAAACTTAATTTGAAAAGACATGATGCAGCTCAAATAATAAATACCAAAGAGATGAGTAGTGAAAGTGTACTGATTCCTTTAGTCGCCTCTTACGACATGCACAGGAGGAAATGCAACTGCCGTATTCTTTTTTGATTTCCCGGGACAGCACAGGAAGAGAAATCAAGGAATTGAAAATGACGCTACTAATTAGTCTCCGTTCTGTTACAAAATGATTTATGTACGTTAGGTTTTGACGGTATGAATGAAGTGAATGACGATGTAGAAAAAAATATATATGTTAAAACTGCAAATAAAAATATTGCAACTAGTGGGTAGGTGGTTAATTTTTTTATAAGAGAACGAGAAATTAAAACCAACGTAGGAATTTGAAAAAAACACTACAATTTAAAAGTTTGAATAATAACCACGTACACAGAAGTTGCTAAGCAAAACCAAAATTACAACACAGGTAAACGTTTACAAAAACACGCACACACAAACAACTAACTACTTACAGCGTAAGCAAGGCCAGACTAACCACGTTGGGCGCCACTGTGGCGTCCCTACTTGGAGAGGAATAAAAAGATTCCAAATAGGTAGCCAACAAGAAATTTTATTTAACGTGGGTTCTCCAAATGTAGTCTGACCCTGGTTACGCAGCAACGAATCTTCCCTGCGGGTTTTGCCGTAGTCGGAGTGCCGCTGACGTCGGAGAAGTAACGGTCCGAATGCAGCCGGAGCAGGGAAGCAGGTTAGCCCGAAGCGGTGTCAGGAACCGGGAAACCGTAGGGTAGCAAGAAAAGCGGCGATCCCGAAGAGGTGCCAGGAACCCCGAACTCAATCGGGGTTAATATGAAGCACAGACAAAACTAAAACGTAACCACCAGTAGTACGTTATGATTAAACGTAAGCAACCACTGCTTAGAGTCGTTCGTCGGCGTACGGTAAAAAGGGACCGTTACAGAGCGCCAGTAGGACGGACGTGCGCACAGTGCTGAGTGAGTTTTCGGAATGACCCGGCGCCGCAAAGTCAAGTTGCGGTCACGGCTAGTTAGTTCAAAACGGGCCAATCATAGCAGAGCGAGCGAGTCGTCAACAGTGGAATGCTGCCAGTACAGCGCGTGAAAATCAATACTGTGATTACTAGCCTCATTTGGTAGTTTTATTAAGAGAATTACTACTTAAATTTAAAATAAGACCAGTTAATGATAGAGTGAAGACAACGGTAACTTACAACGTTACAAACCTTTAGTGATATCGGAACCATTATTAAGCTGTGTGTTACCTATTGTAACTGTGTTGGGATACTGACTTCTACCTCTTTTTGATTTGACAAATAACCAAAAGTTTTTAGGATTCGATTTTATGAATCCTGAGCATTAATGGTCATATCTTTGTAACAGTCTTTATGAACTTTGTGGTAACGGTTCCTCAAAAGAGAAAACTCTTGGTAGTCATTAAGATTGCCATATTTCTTCCAACGCTCATGAGCTCTGTCTTTCTGATGAATTATTTTAACTAAATTACGCGAGTACCAAGTAGGATAATTATTGTTTTTATGTGTTATTGCTATTGGAATAAACAATTCAAAACACTCATAAATTCGTTCGTAAAGTAATGATGCAGAGTCTTCGGTATCTAGCGGTTCGAAGTCGGAAGTCCAGTCAAAATACATGAGACGTTGGTTTATTTTCTCGTAATCTCCTTTGTAGAATTTAAATTTTCGAACAGGGGCGTGAACAAGAGGTGTAAAAGAAATGTCTGCATTAATGAGTAAATCATATTATACATATACATATTTAACCTATGAGTAGCGTGCTGTTGCTTTCCATTCATTGTATTTTTGTAAGGGAAGGCACATAGAACAATCTTGCCCACTTCTAGATTAGAGAGAGCATCAACAAACTTTATCATAGTTTGTTTCCCTACACCTATACTATTCTCCATATATAATATTACGGTTGTACCCTCCTCATATTTGTAGTTTAAAATGTTTTTGGCCATAACTTTGAAGGGGACATCGGGCATGCAATAGTTAATAACCGTACCTACGCGAAAAGCACGAAGAGCTGGTCCCATACCTACACCTAGCCTGTCCGAGAACATAACAGTCCTACGAGGTGTCACGTGTGAGGTCCCGGCCGGCGGCGTCGCTGTGCACGTCGTTGCAGGGCTGTCTGCCTCCTGGCACTGGCGCTGGTGTGCAGCGGCAGGCTGCGGCGTCAGTGGCGGCGGCGCACGTGTGAGCTCGGCGGTGACGTCACTCGGGGCGAGCTGCTGGTCGCTCGTCACCATGTGCGCAGTGAGAGGACAGACCCGCGGCTGATGTAAAGGGTCAGTCTCGGGCTCTGCGGCGGCGTCGGTGTCGTCACTGGGTGCGAGCTGCTGATCGCTCGCAGTATACTTGATGCGAGGGCTCGCCGGTTGTGGTGGCGCGCTGAGGCAGGCCCGCGGCTGATGTAAAGGATCAACCTCGGACTCCGCTGGCGGCGTATCCCCGGTGTCCAGTGCGACGATGGTGAGCTCTTCGGTGGGCGCGGTGGTGTTTTGCTGAGACTCACATATCTGGCAGTTTTCATGGATGCACTGCTGTGTCTGTTGCGACAACTCGAGTACTCTCCGTAGATTAGTATTGCTCTGCCGAGCATATCGCAAGATGGAGACACATTTTTACTTCCTAAGAAAAAAAGGCCACGTGTAGCTCTAAGTGATCATTCATTTATTGATTGATTCACTCACTCATTTAGCTACATCCCTATTTATTTTTCTTCAAAAAATGGCAACTCACAAAACGTCATTTTACTGCAGCTGATAAAAAGTTAGACTATAATTCAACAACACTCCCTCTTGTTGAGTCAGCCGGATAAAAAAAAACTGGTTACAACGGGACAAAACTAAACAAAGCATAAATACACAATAGCTTAAAATCAACTAATCCCTTAGGGTACCAATATCACTTGTAAGTGAAGTGCTGGACGAAAATGAGCTAGCTCCTAATGAGCAACAAACCCAGTGATCTTGATCATCTGTGACCTTGACCGAGAACTATACAGAAAATAAAATATAGCGTGCATAACATACATACCTACAGTGAAAAACAAGTATTACATTATGTGATAGTTTATATTTTAAACTGCATAAAATTAAAATGTAGGGCAAATAGGTACTTCATGGAGCAATTCAAAACAGAACCACTATCTACCAAGATACACTGCGCAGAAATTAATGACCCGAGATAGATATTCTTATGCAAATCTAAAACTATTACGGAACTCACTAACACAAAGGCTTATAGCCTCCACTTAGTAATCCATTACGACCCTCTTGTAATACAGTTAGGCGAAATCATATCTCCTAAGTTCTAGAGTCTGAAGTTGGCTGACACAATTATGGTTTTTAAGTCGTTGTTACAAGCTGACTGTCGAAAATCTCAAGGGTCTGAACTGACAAAACATGAAGTCCCTTTTTGTAAGTTAACAAAAGGCTCTTTTTGGGTCATTGTGACGAAATAATTGGGCGGAAATTACTAATGCCGTCGTTTCTGGAACGTTTTCTAGTGAATTTGGACCGAAAATGTTTAATTTTTCTTAATATTCAGCATCCATCGACTAGTATCTACGTTATTATATAAAGGTACGAGTATATATAAGAAGCCAAGATAATAATTCGTGCATTATATATCAGGCTGAGGTAAAGAAAATATGACTCACATGACGAATTTATAGTAAGTAATAAGTAAAG
Source organism: Argyresthia goedartella (assembly GCA_949825045.1). NCBI lineage: Eukaryota > Metazoa > Arthropoda > Insecta > Lepidoptera > Argyresthiidae > Argyresthia > Argyresthia goedartella. The sequence continues at coordinate 24,113,552 of OX463834.1, forward strand.
TAAGTAAGTATTAATTAACAATGTACAGTGCGTAAAATATTAACATTATGTTATCATTACATCATACTATCAATTACATTAAATATCTATCAAGTTAAAATAATTAAATAATGCGAATCAAATCAAATAATAATGTCAGAATAAAAATAAAAATCGTAATTAAATAAAAATATTTCTGTCAAATAGCAAAATTATTCTATTAAATCAACTAGATTTTTTACAAAAGCACCATACAATATGTCTTATTATGAATTATGTCAAATGCTTGCTACAAATCAATCAATTCAACTTATTCACTTACAAAATTCTTCAATGCTATAGGGGCAATTTTACAATAAGTAGATATAATTTAAGTTTTTGTTTGAAGCTACTGTGTGTAACCAGAATTTTGAGCTCAGCTGGTAGGTGCTTAAATAACAGTAATGACTGACATCCAGCTGAATGTCTGGCTATCTCTAACCGAGGAGTGGACTCTATAACGAAGTCCTTTGTGCGCGAAGTTTCTCGTTTTAGTCTCTGTTCCGGGGTTTTTATTTTATGAGTGTCCTTAGCCAAACTAACCATCAGAAGTATGGTTAGGATTAAGTATGTGAAGGGCAGGAACTGTGAGTATACCAATCCTAATGAAATGCGGCCTGCGCGATTCCATCTGTGGAATGCGAGCCATCGTGCGGATTGCCCTCTTCTGCAACACGAATGCTTTTACGATATTATAACCATAGCTATTACCCCATAGTTTTATGTGAAATACTGATTTATATTTCAATGATATTACAATTGAATACAATATTTAATTTCAAATAAATCTAGCAAGATTTTCACCTCACCTGACATTACTTTTACTATGAATATGAATACCCTATATTTTTAATTTATTATATACATTATGTAATGTGTACTTGAGCCTATCGTTATCTCGTCCGTTTTGGCTCTGGCAGAATATCAGCGTCACAGACTCGTCTGTGACTTTGCTGAGTCAGGGCCAATTCATTGTCGTGGTACAACGACAACACCACATAGTTACCCTGATGATTTTGTTCTTTGTTTTGGTGTGCTAATTGTACTTATTGCTTATTATTTCATTTTTTGTTAGTTTAATTGATCTTTTGTGTTTTTTTCAAATTTCGAATTTTGTCGAATAAATTTTAGATGTGTGTTACTTGAAAACGTATTATCATGAATAATTACAATAAAAAACTTACTTTTTCCGGTACGCCATTTCTACGAAGTTTACAAAATGAATCGCTTTACGTTAGTCTTACTAAATCTCTAAAATGGCTCAAACGGTTTGTATAATTCCTATTTGGTTTTATTCTCTTCATTCCAGATGAGGTTTGAATAAAAGTACGAAAAACGCAAAGAAACAGCCAAAAAATCGAAAAAACTTTTGAGTTCAGCTCAGCTCAGCCTCTTTCGCTAGATGGCTTTGGTAGCCGAAGATCTATCATCATTCAAACTCCTTCGTCGTTGATTAATTAATTTACTACATTCAACCTCTTTTTGGAAGCGGAACTTATGTTTGACAGTGCGATGCATACAGTTTTTGAGCAAAGAGTTTAGTTAATCTGAGGTCTGATGCATATTAACCTCTGGAATACCACCGGTGCCACTTTTGCGTTATAGTTTTTAAATTTTATTAACATGGCATAAGGTTCAAAAACGCGACCCGCCCCAACTACCCTTTGTTTTTGAGAGGTTAAGCTCATCAGCGGGCCTTTGGGCTTTGTTTTTGAGAGGTTAAGTTCATGTCGATATGGATTTCAGAACCCAATGAAGGTGCGTCTAACATGATAAAAGAATAGTTTTATGACGGGATGAACTATGAGAATACCAAAAACGCGCTGCGAAGCCGCGCCACGGGCACCTAGTCAATACTAAAAAGAAACTCATGTAAACACAACATCAATTAAAATACTGTCGTCGAAAAATCACTAGGCTGTGGCTAATACGTTCCGTTACACGCAGCAACAATTGGTTTCGGCTAAGATGCTTGATTTTTTAGATTTTATATTTAAATTAGTACCATGATTAATATTGTCTTATGGAAACCAAGAACATAATGGGTCCCTATTTTCCTTTTTTATTATAAATAAATAACGCCTTTTGTTTGACAGTATTAGACAAAAAACGGACCATCTGGGGCCCAAATCCACAAAGTGCAGAGTTGCACAATTAAATGATTAAAGTTTAACATACATATATCTATCAATACATAAAAAGTTTTAAACACCCCAGATACATTAATGACAGCTTACGGTTAAAATTTGGTTCACTAGTTTCCTATTTAGGCTCATAAATTTGAACTGCTGCACTGAATTTAGTAAAATGTATGTAAGTACCATCACAGTGAAGTTTACTACCTACCAACTAACTACAGAAAGCTGCATTGAAATCCGTATAACCGTTTGACCACAATTCCTTGTCAAGCTGATAACTTTCGAACTCCTGAAACGATTTTATTACAACATCGACACAACCGACAGACGCTTCAAACTTAACAAACCCCTGTTTTGGTCGTTGGTATTTAAAAATTGTGTTTATGGTATTCTTCTACAGTTTCCATCGTTGTTGTTGGCTGGTACACCCTGAACACTATTGTTTTCAGGGGCACAGGGCAGGTAGAAGGGTTATTTGCCGAAGCCCAAGCACAAATAGTTGCCTGATTTTACGGAAGTACCCTTTCGAAGGGCATCCCTTCCGAACGCGTCATTTTAGTAAGTTTGAGTCATATGAGTTTGTTTGCAGTTCTTAAAGTGACCGTGGAAAATGCGTTTTTTGCCTGAAAAAATTACCGCTGAACCGATTTTGATTAATTGTATTCGCAAGGTCGCCAATCACAGGTCTCGCATGGGAAAAGGCGTGACGCAATGTATTTGTTTGTTTCGGTCATTTGATATCACGGAATACATTTTAGCAAGACAACTTCCTTCCATCGCGTTGACAAAACTTGAAAACCCAGTCGAAGACAAGGGTTTTACAACCGCAGCTAGTTATTCAATCAAAATAAAATAATCAGCTACATGACATTAGCAACGTCCTTTTCGGCGTAGCGGATTTGCTTCGGCCCCACAGGCGCAAAGTCTCGGCTTCGAATACCGTCTGGACCTTTCGAATTTCGAATCTCTATGTAGTACCAAAAAATCAGTCGGAAACAGCTGTCAAGTCAAGTATCCCTTGACGAGCCCTAAACAAATAAAGTAAGTAAGGGTAAGGACTGCCTATCTCTTTAGATTGACTGCTTCTTATTTGTCCACGAAAGTATTACTAGACTAGAAAAATAAATTCTTCGTCTTAAGAATTACAGCCCGAAACTTTAAACTTCGAAAAACAAACAATATATTACGCTTTTATCATACAGTTCAATGGTCCAATAATTACATAAATGAACATTGACGTGATAAATCGGTTCATTAGATTACAAAATGTCTAAACTAGAAATTCAAAATGGATTGCTGCAATCAATACAAAGCCATTCATAACAGTCAGTAATAAACGATTACTGGTATCGTTCATAGTTAGATTAGAGTTACGTGCAAGTAGAAACTATAGGTTATTAATTATTGTATTTCGATGACATTCGACTAGCTGGCGAGGCGATTAATAAGTTGAAGAGCATCAATTCGCCGAGTCCATATAAAATATGCATAAAAAGGTCTTTGTGGCTCATGCCACATTAATTTGATGCGCGATGTATTCTATATTAGCTGCTTGCATCAGGAGGGAGTATATCTGTCGTAACCACATATGGTAGAATTGACCGTATCATGAAATGGTCAACCATAGTTGAATTAGAACTTTCACTGAAAGAAGAAAACTTTGAGGGAAAAACACTGCGCTAGCTTAGGCTAAGACTAAAGGGGGCGAGGGTAGTGAACTCAATGAAAATGCTTTTAAAACGACGTGTTTCATCAAATCCAACCCTTTATGACCATTTTCTGAAATGGACGACCATTTCAGAAAATTAAATGGTTGGCAATTTCATGAACATAAACATTTACATACAGACACATACATTGCTTCTGGCCCTACACTAGGATACCCTGTGCCGTGGGAACATCCAAGACCTGGGGTTATATTTTTTTTGCCCCCAGCAGAGGATCGTACCCGGGACCACTCGCATGGTAGGCAGGGCCACCACCGCTACTCCACAGAGGTCGTCAAAATGATCAATTCTATGATATAGCTACGACATATCCACATTTTGGGTGAAACTCAGGAAACCTGGGCCCCTACTCTGGTAGGCTATGAAGGTTAGGTAGGTGTTGTCAGCTAATGGATATAGTTTATTAATTTTTTTAGCGTCCCCTTTGCTAAGAAGCCAGAGTAATACAAACATTTTACCTAATTTTTTAATCTGGCGGCGGCTTCCTTTGAGTGAGTGTAGGCGTTCTGTGAAATGAACAGGCACGTGGCAAAGCGGCGCGATCAAAGGTGACGCGATCAAAATGAATAAACTATACTTAAAGTTGGCCGAAGTCATCGCTTATTATCACTGAATCATCATTGTCTGCCAGAATAGGCTCCGGGTAGCAATCACCAGAGGCTGAAAATGTAACAAGTGGGAAAAACTAACATTGACAACTGTATGTACATTGTAAAGGACAAGTGGCAGTTAGTCTGTGATTTGTTTTGAGTACTACTCAGTGTTATTGAAATACGTCTCCTGTGTTCCTCAATCTTTGTAAGTAAAGGCTGTGGTAGCTCGAGGCGACGACGACGGACCAAAGAACTTCCTATCTAACAAACTCACAGTCCCCGCTGATCTTAGAAGTTGTTCCTAAATGAGGACCACAGGCCGGTGGGACTAAAGTCCGACGGAAAGATAAGGTCCTGTGACAGACGTACAGACGGAGACGGGCAGACACCGGATGCTTCGGGTCACGTTGGCACCCTTTCAGTACGGAACGCTAAAATGAATATTTAAACCGAAAGCAGATTTTCATTACCAAGACAATTTCAATTTCGGCTTCCAACAAGATAAACAAAATAAATTCTGAACTGGTTTGATTTTGATTAAATTCCAATTATGAGAGGCAGTGAGCACGGTCGCTCATACTGGCTGCTCATATCCTTGGGGATATGGCGTAGTGATGTACCCATGCAGCGATATATGTACTTATTAATATTCATAGTTTTTATAACGATGAAAATATAAAGGTAGAGACAGTTATAAGAAATATATATACAGGATATTTATATTTACTTACTAAGCATTTTTCACAGTTACTGGGATATGATAAGGATAAGTGTATGAATAGTATGTAACTACCATGTTTTTTCTTCTAAAGTGCGTCATTCATAACGGTGTAATATCGCATTTTGTTTACAGACAAACCTATAAATAAATAAATGTAGTTTATTAATGTCCTCACCGAAGGGTACAAGGGCACCCGGATTCGAGTAAGATTTACTACACATACAGTTAGAAGAATAAATATTTACTTATCTCTAGCTCCATTCCTCGTCATCATCATCAGCTTGTCATGGAGTCCACTATTGAGGCCTCTTCATAAATGAACGTGAACATGTATACACACAACATTATACTCAGTCTTGTGCTGTGCAGCAAAATCTACCATTAACTTAGTAAATAACAACATACTTTCAGTCAATTAGAAACAAAACACCAATGTGTTTGACAGTAGCCATTATACGTAGTTACAACTACTAATAGCCGTTATTTTCAACTAGTTACCGATCAGGGTTGCAACGATGGACATCCCTAATGATAAGGGGTCTATTCTCCTAATGAAACCCATTTTTCTTCGTAACGAGCTGTGAAACCAGAGCGATGCAGCCTCTGAGACCTGCTCCAGAAAAACAAGCCTGTTTTAAAGAAATATTTTATGCCAAGAAATAGAAAACATAGCGAGGATACCTTGTCTATGGCTGCGACGATGAAGCCCCTCACACGTATTACGGACAAAATAGCTACTCTGTTTAACAACTGTGCATCTGCCGCCCCGTGTGGGAAAACGACGCAATGTTTATTCAAAAATAAAATAACATAAACATAAAACTCATAATAATGATTTTAATACGTTCTCTGCCGGGGCGTATAATAGGTTCATCTCAACGTACATTCGGTAGCCGGCAGTTTCAACTTTGGATTGTGGTACAATTTCATTTTAAATGAAACTCGCGTGTAAGCGACGTTATCGGGCCAGTCGAGGAGAGTTTGTTTGCACTGTTTTTTTCACGTTTCAGCAGAGGAAATATGAACAGTTACTTTGTTTCCAATAATGAATCATGATCTGTTGACGGGTAAATCCGGCTAATTCCATCCTGTCATACCAGTAGTCATTCGCCATTCGCTTCCGTCCATAATGATTTGATTTATCACATGTTTGCCAAAGTTGGCCAAACTCCGGCAAACCCAAACTGTTAAATGGTACTGTACAAAAATCCTCCAGGTCTTGTTAAACGTTACTGCTTCTGGTTTCCACGACACTATGTGGGCCCAGAAGCAATGTATTTGCCTGTATGTAATGGTTAACGTTTCCGTTGCGGGAGTTTGATATGCCGTTTGTTGCTTGTGGCTGGAAACGGCATCTGGCAAACCTTCGTATGTAAATTAAGCGTCAACGTCTTATAACAGCACCTGAAAACACATCGGTAAATATCTAAAGACTACAGTGGACACGCACACCACTTTGCATATTATAGTTTTTCCCCGTTTTATCCGCACTATTGAGCCCCGTTGGCAGTTTATGGGAGGTCCGACAAATGCCTCTTATCTGAGAATAAGCGAGATAGGACCAACCCTCCAGTTTTATAGAGGTCCAAATTTATTGACACTAGCCCGCTGGTAGAAGAATTGATTTTTGAAAGGTTGGTATTATTATCATTTAGGCTTTTACCGCGTTTGCGGGTCACATGTGCTCGTGGGCTCGTATTCTACGAAACAATTATTCAGTTAGTTCTATTTAATTCTCAGAAATAAAGATATATAAATAAAGAGCTCGGTGGGTCCTATTGGGTTTCACGCTTGCTTCTCACACAGGAGACGCAGGTTCGATTCCTCACCATGTACCAATGAGATAATTAATTTATCTTAAGTATGTACATTATGCGGACGTTCTAACGGTGATGGAAAACATCGTGAGAAAACCTTCATTACTCCAAAGCTGCGGCGATGGGCTAACCCCTGTCACGCAAAATGGATTATTGAAAAACTGTCTCAAAGTGGGCACAATTGTGCCTCTGCCACCCCGCATGAGAAAAGGCGTGATGCTATGTTATGTTTGTTATGTTCTCAGAAATAATGTCATTACTTGTGCTATGATGCTATACATGTTATTTTTTGGACCCCTAGCCATTTTTTTCACGTCGTATTATGCAGGGGTAAAATAAATTTATGAAATGAAAAAAAATACTTTTATTAGCCAACTTGTCCCTTACGTAAATTTAAATTATGCTTACTTACTCGTTTGTTCACCGCGCGCACCGCCCATCATTATTCTCGGTCGCTCGCGGCTCGCGGCGCGATGAGCGAAAGGTTGACCAAACGCACCTCGATTTACAAAGTGGCGTAAAATGGGGATTTAAAGAAGGTTAATGGGATACCTAGTCTGTGCAAAGGTCCTTGTTACTCCAGGCGAAAATACCCGCAGTGTGTGACGAACGGAATCGGGGAAAAATGACATAACGTAGCGCCAAAACACATATAAGTTGTTTAAAAATAAAATACACTATTTTGTCAAAAACATTTTCAAGGAGAGTTTACTTATTCATAATATCCACATTTTGAATGCAATTCCGGAATGAAATTAGTTAGGATTTCAGAATTACAGGAAAAAATCATACAATAAATTATATCGAGAAAATTTCACCCAATGGCATTTTCCTTCTGTGGGATTTTTAATCAAATACTCAATAAACGTTAACCATAAAATCAAATCTGTAGATGACTTTGTAGTGGAGTAAATGGATTCGAAAAAAAACAAATATTTTTGTCGTATTATCTTAAGTTGTTTTTACCAAGTATTTTTATATTATTACACAACAAAGCGTCACGCCTCTTCCCATATGGGTAACAGAGGCACAATTGTTCTCCATTTTAGCCAGTTATTCAACACTTCATGTTTGTATTTCTTTTATTTACGCATGGCTAGTGGTCCAAAAAAAATACCCTGAATATTGTTTGCTTTTTGTTGCCACGCACCTCTCCTGTGTTGGCCTAGCGCGTCTCTTAGATGGTAAGGAACTGAGGCGTTTGCCTCGGCCATAAGAACTCGGCACTCTCTTTAGCATATAGCTTAGATTTCATACTTCTCTGGATCATGATTATTACGAGCATGGTGTTGCTCATGGCCGGCCATTTCTGTGACATATGATGGAGTATTCGTAAAGATCGAATCGCTCTGCTTTCTTAATATTGTTGGATGTAAAATAGTGAGCTTTTTAACACAGGCCTGCAGCCGCACAACTCTGTTAGATGTGGTATGTTATCGTTTATTGTTCGGCCTTCTGTCTGGAACTTACTTTCAATTTGGCACAATTTTATCACACATGGCTAGGCCTTCGGCTTCGCATTTCTACCCCGTATGGTCTGCCTGAACCGGCTCGTGCTTTCGTATATACCTAGACGTATATACGAAAAAAAAAATAATAATATATATAATATAATATAATAATGTAATAAGTATAGTAAATAATAAAATATAATAAGAAAATAATATTTAACCATCACAAATGTTAGTTGTAAGCTAGTTATTAAGACATTGTAGTGCCCTTACAGGGTTCATTGTTGGATAAAATTTTGTTAAAATATACCACAATGACACAATAAATATATGAGTATGAGTATGAGTATGAGTAGTGAGCTTTATATTTAAACTTTATAATGTCAACGCTGAGGGGTTTACCCGAATTTGAGTAAGATAGTTAGACAAATAATTCTCAAAGAATCGTGTATTCGGTCAGATTGGAAGTGCGGTGACGGCACGGATCCAGGGCCGAGCGACGGGAACATTGGCGTACACGCCCGGCTTGTCCGGCAGTGCGCACCCGATGCCAAAAGACACGGACCCGACCAACAAGCCGTTTGCCACCACTGGCCCTCCTGAGTCGCCCTGGGAGAAGATTAAAGGGCCCGGTTAGAGAATGTGACAACTTGTAAAATAGAATTCCAATAAATGGTTATGGATCAATCGGAATATTTATTTAGACGAGTTCAGCCGACTTCAAAGAGATATTTGCAGTTCCGCCTGGTGAAAAGAGGCATTCGAAGCTGACTGCTAACCGCTAGTGTGGAGAGGTGCTGGATGACGAAGAAGAAGAAATAAGTAGGTAAAGGAGGTTGAATGCTTGCGAGATATTTGACGAGAATGACGAAAAAAGTTAATGTTCATCATTAACTTTTGACGAGCAACTGGACTGATGATGACGCAAGTGTTATAATGACCTGGCAAGCATCCTTTACACCATCGTCGGCCCCGGCACAAAACATTCTGGGTGTCATCTTGTGGTACTGGGCATATGGAAGATTTAGGCACTCGTCGAATCCTTTTAGCGGGATGTGAACTCCTCGGAGACGATCCTCCATTCTGCTGCCCTGGAAATACACGGTGGTTCATATATAATCTAAAATTTCGTATGATGTAAAGGCCTTTCCAAAATAGTCTTGCATCTTTCTTCGATGTTTTATGTCTTGAAAGACATGGAGAAGTCCAGACTCGAATCCTGGCCGAGAAGGAGGAACTCTCAAAATCCCTGGGTCTAGGAAATGTATATGTCAGTGGCATCACTGTTTCTGGTATTCTCAACACATGTGAACCAATATATCTCACCATCACCGTTATCATCATTCTCAGTCCACATTGTGCTACTGCTGGGCTGCTATAGGCGCCATTATATCCTATATTCCATGTTATCTTCTCAAACCTTGTCCTAGTATCCTTGTCCTAGTGTCCTTGTCCTAGCGTTCTTATCCTAGTATCCTTGTCCTAGCGTTCTTGTCCTAGTCCCCTTGTCCTAGTGTCCTTGTCCTAGCGTTCTTGTCCTAGTGTCCTTGTCCTAGTATTCTTGTCCTAGTGTCCGTGTCCTAGTGTCCTTGTCCTAGTGTCCTTGTCCTAGTGTCCTTGTCCTAGCGTTCTTGTCCTTGTGTCCTTGTCCTAGTATCCTTATCCTAGTCTCCTTGTCCTAGTATCCCAACACAGGTGTTCTAGTGTACTTGTTCTAGTGTCCCAAAAGCTTCTGTATATAATGTTACCTTATCAAACCGCAAGTGCCCCCACCCCGTCACAAACAGGTCGGTATCGGGCAGCATGTCCCGAAGCGAACCGATCGCAATCGGCCGCAATTTGTCGTTCACCGGTACCGGCTTTTCCAGCAGCAACAGCTGGTAGTCGAAGTCGTGGCTGTGCAGCTTGAAAATCAAAATGAAACGGGTTTAACCTCACTACAACCCAACCCCGTCAGCCTGCATCCTAAATATTGACAAATACAATATAGTGAAAGATAATCTAGTGATATAAATGCTTGCCGTGTACTATTCACTACGGTCGATCCCTGGGAAAAGAAAGAAAAAATTCTCAGAAGGTAATCGCTGAGAATAATCTAAGGTCTCTTTTAACCTGTTTGGTAACTGTTTACCAAAGCGGTAACAAAATAGTCACCCAGAACTGCAAGACATCCTATTTGTGGATTGATGACATCATCGCCATAGCTGGATAGCGTGGATGCGGGATGCTGAGGACCGGTGTAGAGAAAAGACCTAATACTCTTTAGTGAGTTGAGAATACGTGGGCTGACTGACAGGTTCATTGATTAGGCGATCGAAGCCAGCCTTTCACTATGCCACAATCCAGCACACCATGTGGTAATCTTTGTGAAGAAAATATTACACCTATAGGTCTGAGCTTTGACATACTGATATACGTTCATGTTTAGTTTCCACGAATATCATTGAAATCTTATTTTCTAAATAAAACCTAAAATATATATATGAAATGAATTGTACGGACTGTAATTATTTAACTGTAGCGCCTGCGAGACTCCAATAGGCAAAAAAGTTCTCAAGGTATATCACCTGTCGCGCGCCCTTACAAAGCTACGCTTTAGCTAGCTATCATTAAGTTAACCTTATCTGGGCTGGACCAGTTGGGGTGGGTGAAGTGTGCACAGATCTTGTAGCGGGTTCCTTGGGAGCGGCGCGTCGAACCCGCGACGACGAAGGTGTCCTTTTCCCTTGAATGAGACAAAAAATAAGACACTTTAATGCAATAAATACAGCCCATTAATGAGCCCACTGAGGGTCCCAGGCCTTTAACTGGATTCGATTAAGATTGAGTCATACTCCTCCAGGCTGGCTCAGTGCGGGTTGATAGAGGGGTGTCGGACTAGTGACCAACCCGGCTGTCCAAGGTTTTAAAGCCTCCTAGGCAGTAGATGCAAAACTCGAAACTCAAATCATTTATTGCAAGTAGGCAAAAAATTTACTTTTACAAGTCAAACACTTACTTAAGTCTCATATACATGAAAAAAAAAACATGATCAACTAAACTAATGAGTATGTACATAACTGATTGTGACCATGTCAAAAAAGCAAAGGAATTCGCTGCGCCAGCCCAGCTTGCTGTTTTGATTACTGACAATTAAATATAGTCTATACAAAAGTCGGGCCTTAAGTTTTGTCACATACCTTAAACTTCGGATTTAGTACGCGAACCAAAAAAAAGTTGTGGGCGTTCAAATATTTTAACAAACTAAATTCATAGGTTTTCTGTAATTTTATTTATTTTATCTACACACGTATCACAAACCCTCTTTACTGCATACAAACCCGCACGTTACGATCAGCATAATGTTAAACTTTTTTGGTAAAAACTCATTTCTTATCTGAAAAATTACACATTATGACCATAATGTGTATTTTTTCTACATATTATGACATTCCAATTTCGAACGCCGACGCCCGCCTGCGTGCAGCCCCTAGTTTGTCTGTGAAGTTGGTAATAGTACCAACAAGCTAAACAACTGCAGAGCCATAATGCCGGTCAAACATGCGGTTCCTGAACGCATCAAAGAGAGCTTATGATATGTGTGTAGATAAACTAGTGTATGTAACTGTACATAATTAGGCATCAAACTACAAACGGCAGTCACATAAACTACACTGACGAGCAATGAAAAAGTTCCAGTGACATAGCACCAAATTACTCCTAAACGGGAAAGGCTAGCTTAATGACGACGTCTGAAATATTGAAGTACATTTAACAGCGCATCAGAATATTAGCAATTAAAAAAAATACTTATTAATTTATGTAGCTAGGTTATATGTCTTAGGAGATATTAAGGTGTTTGTCGGCATTTTGTGGGTGAAACTTTTTGATTGCTCGTCAGTGTCCTATTAAAATATGGATTGGACGAGAAAAGATGATAGTGCCGCTGCGGTCACGCGCCAACTGAGTTTTTCAAACTGCTGGAAAAATTAAATTAATAATAACGAGTGCAATCTTATAAACGAGAAAGTACCCTATTATAAATTTCAACCCAAAAGTATATTAGAAAATTGTAAGTGTAAAATCTACTGGGACAGGACAATCATTACTGATAAAACTTCTTCATCTTCATCTTAGACAAATCCATAAAGTTAGTATACTATACCTCATAGACATTGCAAACCCGAACACGCATAACCTGGCCATTACACATACAACGAAAATAGGTTTTATCAATGGAACTAAAAACACAGTGGCATGTAACGACGGTGAAAACCGTACCAATTTTCGTATCATGAACAGGAATCGTACCAAAAACATAACACGACAGCCTAAATACTCTTCACATCCATCCGCTTACATACCCACTCATCCAGAAAGCTGTAATTTTAAATCCCTGTAGAATAGTTAGAAAATTCCTGGGTCATGAATAGACCCAAAAGGCACTTGGGCGCGGCCCGTGCCAATTACCTACCCCTTAGAGAGAAAAACAAATATAAAACAATATAAAAAATAATGTTTAGTCATAAAACATAAACGTTCAGAAAATTATTACAAGAACATAAAATAGTCATAAAGTTACAGTTTTCGTGAAGCAGGCTAAAGACCAAGCTAGGGTTTTTAAATGCCTGTGTTTTATTTTATTTATTTATCCAAAACAAAAACTTATATATATTTGTTCACATGTGAGCTAACCGCGGAAACCTTATTAGGTTTATTACGCGGAAAGTGAGATCGCATCGATGCGTCTTAACATTTTTTATTACTTACTATCACTATTACTATAGGTATATTTTACTACTTCAACACAATACATTAATGTTTAATATTTATGCTTCGGAACGCACCTTTTTTCGTTGCGCAACTCGGACCGCGAGTGATCGGAACGGAACTAGCAGCTGTCACTTGTATAGAAACGTGATGACGAGTTAGAGGTTACCTTTTTGCACATGGCATTCGGGCCTTGGCTGTATTTTTATTAGTAATAATTGTCTAACACAGCGACCCTTCGTGTCGGCAAGCAACACGACGGCGACAGCATCGGGCTACGACGAGAGTCAGATTCGACTCCTCTCCCCCCACCCTTGTGCTCCTCATCCCGTGTTCCTGCCTCGAATTGAGCTTTCGAATTCCGGTCCACGGCGTCAAGGGTCAGTACTCCTGGTGAAAACCAACCCTACCAAGATTCCAGGAATTTAATCATTTTGGTAGCAGGCGCGGTTTCCTAGTAGGAAATCGATTCACGGACGGTTGTAGGGTTGTTTTTTTGCCACATTGTAGTTGGGAGAAAAGGGTATCTCAGATTGGTCGGCAATCAGTTTGTGAGTGAGTCTTGTGGTCGGTATACCACAAGACTCACTTAAAGTTCATTTTCGGTTAGTGAACGTATAATTGACGATTTAGTTAACAATTATTATAAAGTTGTAGTCGGAAACTACTTGGTGTGCATAAGGAACAGTCATTCGGTCGGACTATAGTATTGCAGTCGGGTTCCATAGTATTGCAGTGTTATTTCGGATTACAGAGCAGGGTCAGGCTATTTAAGGGGTATTAAGCTGATTTTGCTGACCTCAAAAGAAGTGTGGGTCATATCGGAGGGGCCACTTCTAGAAAAATAGTTTTTTTTATAATACCTTTTGTGTGTTATTTGTATTGTACCATATGGTGGCATTCTCTAATTGATTTAGAGTGTATAGTTATAAGGTGTATGTCCACAGGGCGACCATATTAAATATTTTTTAGGATTTAATTGTTTTAGTGGTTGCCTTAGTTTTGACAACTTAGTTTTAATTTCTGTGCCCAGCGCTGACGGGCAAGTGCTGGTCTCTGGCTATACTTAGTTCGGTAGTGAAGTATAAGACCAGAATCTATTAAATCGGTAAACATGGCACCTTCGCCCTTGACAGTACTGCGGCATGGTGTCCGTGAGGAAATGAGATGGCTCGCCCATACTCATAAGTATGTGGAGCGACCAGATATGGATGATGTCCTGCTCAAGCGTGTGGAGGACGCAATGACACGCGTCGGGAAGGTGTGTCAGCTGGCTGCGGAGGCTGAAGCTCTCGGGCTTACTGATGAAGCCTCGGTGGCTGCAGTGAAACAGCTCTGCGCGGATGCTGACCAAGCGATGGAATGCTTGGGTGACATCGAGCGTCGCGCGGAGAAAATTAAGCGGTCACGAAGGAATGACCGTGGGGAGGGGAACGGAGATCCACCCCCGAAAGGTGTTGTTGGACGGCTGCCACACCTGGAGATTCCGGCCTTCAGTGGGGCAATTGATGAGTGGCCGGCCTTCATCAATTTATTTGATAGCTTGGTCCACGGTCGAGACGACCTGGACAACGCCTACAAGTTGGCCCAACTATTGATGGCTCTGCGGGGTGAACCGAAGGAGTTGGTCGGTCACCTAACGGTCACGGCGGGCAATTATGAGATAGCCAGGTCCATATTGTTTGACCGCTACCAACACAAAAGGCGGTTGGTTGATGCGCAGCTGGGGAAGCTGTTTAGCATCCCTAAAGTAACCCGGGATGTTGACATCCGAGTACAGGTGCTCAACCCTGTGCTGGTGGCCACGAAGGCCCTTCAGAACCTTGGTCTTCCGGTAGACCAATGGTCATACATTGTTTTGTATATGGTTTTGTCACGGTTGCCTGCAGCTGTTCAAAGTCGGATTGAACAGCTGCATGGGGGCAGTAGCACGGAACTGCCCCCGCTCGTCCAATTGACGGATTTTTTGGAGGGTGAATGCAGGCGATGTGACACACTGGACACGGAGGCCAGTGTGCAGCGCCAACCCGCGCGGATGCGGGAGGGGCCGCGCCCCAGGCCCCCACGGGGGGGTGGGCGGTCGAAACGATTTGGCGTTTTGAATGCCGCGCCGTCGGGTGACGACTGTGTGCACTGCGACAGTGCTGGTCATGAAGTGACCAGTTACGCCAACTTTAAGGCGCTCGGGGTAGCTGCCCGCAGGAAGAAAGTCTTCCGCCACCGATTGTGTTTCGGTTGTTTGGGGCCGCACACGCTGAGCGAGTGCTCGCGCGCGTTCCCCTGTGAGTGCTGTGGTGGCAAGCACCACATCGTGTTGTGCCTGAATCGGTCAGGCCCTTCGGACGGTCACCAGGGCCGGACTCAGGTTGGTCGGCCACAGGGCCCAACCAGGGCCGGACCCAGTCCCCCTTCGGGCAACGGGAGTCGCCAACGGGGTGACTGGGGTACCCACGGACGGGACCCCCCCCGAGGGGAAGGGGGCAGCGCGGGGGGTAACATGCGGGATAGCCGGGGTTCGGTCGCCGTTGTCCACGGTCAGCGAGGACTTCGGTCCGCTGGCTCACCGCGTATTACGGGCGGGTGTCAGATGGCACCTATGAGTGGCGCGAAGGCTGGGAGCCCACCACCTTCTGCGCCACCCTGCCCGTCGCTCTGGGAGGCGAACAGGGAGGCGAACAGTCGGATGTCGCCCACATTCCTAGAGCGCCCCAGGTTGGATCCGCTCTCCCCCATCCATCCACGGTGGCCACCGGGCACACCGTACACCGTCCGGTATGGTCGGATACCGGGACAGCGAGGGGCCTATTATGCGGGTTGGGAGCCCTTGATGTACATACGGTCTGATATGCCACCGGCATGTCAGCAGCCGAGTTACTCCACGGCCGACGGAGGTCTCAGCGGGTTCGGATCCCGCGGAGGTTCCCGCTAGGGACACGCCGCCCACTTACAGGGTGCCGCCACTCCACAGACGGTCATGCTCCCCACCGCCTCTGTGATAGCGTGGAGTTCGGACGGCAAATCTTGTGTGGCACGAGCACTATTGGACTCGGGGGCCCAGGGGTGCTTAGTCTCGTGCAACCTTGTAAGACGGTTGGGCATTTCGGTAAGAAAGTATCCACATTCCATTCGGGGAATTGGGAACACGGAAGTCGGTTCCGTTAAGGGAGTATGTCGGATTACTCTCTCGTGACGGGTGGATTCATCGGTGAATCTGACGGTCACGGCATTAGTCATGCCTAATGTGATGGGCTCACACCCTCACGTACGGTTGTCGCCCTCGGTGCGACAGTTGGTCGCTGGGTTGTCACTGGCTGACCCGGAGTTCGATATTCCGGGCCCAGTAGACATTTTATTGGGTGTCGATACCTTGGGATACCTGTTAGTGCCAGGTGTCCACGTGTTTCAGGCGACTGGTCTGGTTTCGGTCAACACCAGACTGGGCCATGCGGTAATGGTCCGGTCATGCCGGCTGCCCCACACCTAGCGACTCGTAGTCCCTTATTCGGTTCTGTACTCTCGAAGGTGATACAGAAGTTTTGGGAGGTGGAGGAACCACCTACGGTCCGCCGGTTGGACCCGGTTGAAGAAGAGTGTGAACAGTTTTATCGGAACAATACTGGTCGCCTTCGATCAGGTCGATTTCTCACACGTCTTCCATTCCGGAGTGATCGCCCACCGCTGGGCAGTTCACACCATGCAGCCGAGACGCGGCTTCTGTCGATGGAACGACGCATGAAGCGTGAAGGGATTTTCCGGCAGAAGTACGTCGACTTCATGCGGGAATACGAGTCTTTCGGCCACATGTCGGTTTTGGGTATCGACTGGAAGCGTGAAGACCACTGCTTCCTGCCCCATCACGCGGTCTTGAGGACCCCGGAGGGCAAAATACGGGTATTTTTCGATGGATCGGCATCAACATCTAACGGCATGAACCTGAACCAGTGTTTGCATTCAGATTTCCCTAGAGGAGCAGCAATCCTGGAGCAGGATCTCTACGTGGACGATATCTGTACCGGTGCAGATTCCGTAGAGGAGCCGCTCGCTCGTCGGGACGAGATAGTTGAGCTTCTACGGGGTGGAGGTTACGAGCTCCGGAAATGGATGTCGAATTCTCTAGAGTTACTGTCTGGTCTTCCGGATGACTACCAGCAGGATCCCCACATTTTTGAAAACTTGGAAAATCCAAATATGTTGTCGGTATTAGGCGTCCAGTACCAGCCGGTGTCAGACATGTTTTCGTATCGGGTCGAGTTGGACTCCCCGAAGGTCTGGACGAAACGGAACGTCCTTTCAACGGTGGCTAGGACATTTGATCCAAACGGGTGGATCACCCCGGTAACATTTCAGCTCAAGTGTTTTATACAGCAATTGTGGTCTGCTGAGCTAAAATGGGACGACCCGACGTAACGCGTGGACTCATTGGCCAATCCGATTCGGCTTGAGTCAACCATTTTGGACCCCACCACAAGGGATGTCCAACCAACTCCGGAGCGTGACACCCACGAAACGCACAGTCTGCTGGGTTCATTTCCCCTGGAACATGTCTCCAGATTAAGGGAACCTCCGAATTCAAAATCTGCGAAACCCGATTCGCCACGAAAATCTCCAGCTTGTGAACTGAAGCCTTCAGCCAGCATAACACGATCTGGCTGTCCGTCCAAGCGTAGACCGTATCTTCTAACACTATTGACCCTCAAGGATTGCTGAGGGTAGGAGGTTGGCTGCGGAATGCCAACCTGCCTTATGCGGCTCGCCACCCGTTGTTACTCCCTAGTAAAGGGAAGTTAGTCGAACTGTTGATACAGGATCGACACATTCGGAATGGGCATGTCGGATGCCACGTCTTGATGGCGTTTCTCCAGCGCGAGTTCTGGATTCTATCGGGAAGACGCTTAGTGCGTAGCGTCGTATTTCGGTGCCTACCTTGTTATCGGGCCAAGGTGGCTACGATGCAGCCCCAGATGGGCGATTTGCCCTCGGATAGGGTTAACGAAATCCGGCCCTTTGCGGGTGTCGGAACGGATTTCGCGGGACCATTCATGGTCAAGTCTTCACAGCTACGGAACGCCAGATTAGTGAAGGCATACCTGTGCGTCTTCGTGTGCTTGGCCACGAAGGCAGTCCACTTGGAGGTGGTCATTGACCTCACTACAGAGGCATTTATCGCATGTCTAGATCGGTTCGTCTCACGAAGGGGCCTCCCGACATTAATCCGTTCGGACAACGGCACAAATTTTGTCGGAGCCAGGCGATATCTGCAGGAGGTCACTCAATTCCTGAACGGTAACCCGGACGCCATCGGTACGGCTTGCTCCCGACGAGGGATTGAATGGGTTTTCAGTCCGCCGGGATGTCCTCATTGGGGAGGAATTTTTGAGGCTGCGGTTAAATCGGCTAAGTCGCACCTGACGAGGATCATCGGTGAGACCTCTCTACGCTTTGAAGAGCTTGCGACGCTGTTCTGTAAAATTGAAATGACACTGAACTCGCGTCCGTTGTGCCCGCTCAGTTCGGATCCAAATGATTTGGAAGCGTTGACGCCGGGTCACCACTTCCTGATAGGTCAGCCCCTTAACGCCCTGCCAGAATACCCATTCGGTGATGTTAAGTTAAGTCGGTTAACTAGGTGGCAGATGTTGCAGCAGATGGCTCAAGATTTTTGGAAACGGTGGTCCCTTGAGTACTTGCACATCTTGCAGCAGCGCCTTAAGTGGACTGACCGGACGAGCCCCCCTCAAGTCGGTGATTTGGTGCTGATTAAGGATGCGAACCTGCCATCATTGAGATGGAGACGAGGACGGATCGTCAAATTGTACACGGGTCGGGATGGCACGCCTCGATCAGCAGAAGTCAAGGTGGGGGACTCGGTCCTCAAGAGAGCGGTCGCAACACTTTCTCGCCTTCCTATTGATTAGGGACAGGTTCGGGTCTGTCCGGGCGGGTGACTGTTTAATATTTATGCTTCGGAACGCACCTTTTTTCGTTGCGCGACTCGGACCGCGAGTGATCGGAACGGAACTAGCAGCTGTCACTTGTATAGAAACGTGATGACGAGTTAGAGGTTACCTTTTTGCACATGGCATTCGGGCCTTGGCTGTATTTTTATTAGTAATAATTGTCTAACACAGGTGTCGGGCCTGGTCGGAGTGTTAATTTGTAATAATCATCACGGAACAATCGTCCAATCATCGGGAAATAAGTAGATTCACGTCATCGGAGTGAGTGCTTCGTGTTGTGAAGGGACGAAGTGATTCGGGGATCAATTCGTCGCATTCGGACAGCGACCCTTCGTGTCGGCAAGCAACACGACGGCGACAGCATCGGGCTACGACGAGAGTAAGATTCGACTCCTCTCCCCCCACCCTTGTGCTCCTCATCCCGTATTCCTGCCTCGAATTGAGCTTTCGAATTCCAGTCCACGGCGTCAAAGGTCAGTACTCCTGGTGAAAACCAACCCTACCAAGATTCCACGCCCTGTCGGTTAAGGCGTGGAATTTAATCAATTAAAATCAATATTGTAGTTATTGTACTTAGTACATAGTGGCGATTTTTCAATAGCCAGATTGCGTTCATCTACCTGTTTATCTGAGTAATTTGACAGAAGCTGTATGTGTGAAGTGTCCAAGAAAGTTATCCGACAATTTATGTGGCTATTGAGCAACCGCCCCTTAGGAGAAAATATATTCCATCAAGTCATCACAAACTGCTGTTTGTAATATATCGATGCTTGACAGGACATACTTTCTCCTCTTTTCACACTGTAGGCTAGACACAGTATCCGTGGGCAGCTCATTTAACAACATAGGAAGCATGTATTCCCATTTACGTTGACCATAGTAGTTATTATATCTTGGCAAATTATACGCAGGAAGATAGGATATATCACGTAGACCTTTTGTTCTGGTTCGAACAGATATTGAAGGTAGATTGTGAAACTCCTCACATATTATGGCAATTTTTACCTTATCAAATATACTTAGAATACCACAATATTTAAGAAGTTCCCTTTCATTATCTGTAAATTGGTTTCTTATGTTAATTGTTACAATGAGCTTCAGAAGCCTAACTTGCAGTCGATATAAGACCTCTAAGTTTGTTTTATGCGTACGGCCGTAGCTGATAATGCTATAAGCAACTATAGAATCTGCTAAAGACATGTACAACATTCTAATAATTTTGTAAGGTAACTTATGCTTCAAGATGTATAGTTTTGAAATGATTATTCTAAGTTTACCACACATGTAGTCTATATGAGGTTTCCAATTAAGGCTGCTATCTATAATCAGGCCTAGATACATGTGATGTGTTACTAGTTTGAGGTGTACACAATAACATTTTTTATTTATAGTTTGATGCAGGCACGCATGTGCGTGGGCAATAATAGACGGTCTAGTGTTAAACTTTAGGTATGGAGAGTGCATTTGCATTAACTTTGTTTTTTGGGAGTTAATGACCAGACCGACATCGTGTGCCCATTTACACATGACGACAAAGTTGTTTTGCATGTTTTTTTCTGCTATAGTTATCTCCTTATTTGCCACCAATAAACAAGTATCGTCAGCGAACTGGTACACAGAACCCTCCTGGAAGATGTTACACATATCATTGACATACAGTAGGTACTCTGTCGGTCCGATAATGGATCCCTGCCCGGTGCCCTCTTCTGTGATGATGCTGTTGCTCATCATGCCAGAGATTTTTATGCCAGTAGACCTATTGGTATGGTAATTTTTTATCCATTCCAGAAACAGGCCCTGTATGCCATATTGCTGTAATTTTGAGTATAATGTTTCAAATCTCAGGGTATCAAAAGCCTTGCTGAAATCAATGAAGACAACGAGCACATGTTTACGGTCGTCCATGTACCCGTTGACCTCATTAGTAAACTGTGATAATAGTTGAGATGTATTTCGGTTTTATTGGAATCCAAATAGTTTAGTGTTAATTACATTATTTACCTGTAGAAAAATATTTATTATATTTCCGAAATATCTCTCCACTATTTTATCGATACATGACAATATTATGATAGGCCTATAATTATTTATATCTGTGTGTTTACCTTTTTTATAAATTGGTCTTATGGTACCTATTTTGAGTTGGTCAGGATACAAAGATGAAGTTATAACATATTGCTGTAATTTTGAGTATAATGTTTCAAATCTCAGGGTATCAAAATCCTTGCTGAAATCAATGAAGACAACGAGCACATGTTTACGGTCGTCCATGTACCCGTTGACCTCATTAGTAAACTGTGATAATAGTTGAGATGTATTTCGGTTTTATTGGAATCCAAATAGTTTAGTGTTAATTACATTATTTACCTGTAGAAAATTATTTATTATATTTCCGAAATATCTCTCCACTATTTTATCGATACATGACAATATTATGATAGGCCTATAATTATTTATATCTGTGTGTTTACCTTTTTTATAAATTGGTCTTATGGTGCCTATTTTGAGTTGGTCAGGATACAAAGATGAAGTTATACATGTGTTGATTAAGTAGGTAATTATTGATGTGATGTTTGAGTTTATACATTTGACATCCTTTGCCCAAATCCCGTCACAACCTGGACTTTTTTTTGTCATTTAAGTGCTTTATAATAGAAAAAAAAAACGTTTCTGTGGCTTTCTTCATTCTTATTGTGGTGTCAGGAGATCTTTCATAATTTTCAGGCTTAAGGCAATTTAAGTTACAGTGTGAGCAGATGTTCTTTACGTTGTCCCGGAATTCGTTAACAAAGTTATTTGCTATAATAATTGGGTCTAGTTTGAATGACTTGATAATTATGTCGTCGATTGATTGGATAACTCAACATGAATAGTGCATCAGTGTCTATTGTTAATTATTATTGCTATTTTCTGAGTGTTTGTTGTATGTATGAGACGAATGAGGTGATGAATGCTCACGGGGGCGTGCTTGATGTGATATTACTGCCGGAGAGCGTCCGTGGTGTAACCGTGCGCACCTCTGTGTCAGGCAGCCTGGTGCCACACGCTGACGCCTACCACCCGCCTCTCGACATCATTGTGCCACTGTCGTCAAGGCAAGGCGCAGTCCAGCGATCCGGCCGCTTGGATCTCAGCAACATTGACGGTCACAATGGCTGGAATTTTGCCAAGGGCAACCACACAGTCCTGTACGAACACATGTCTAGCGTCACTTGGAACGATATTGCTGAAGCTCCGGATGTGGACACGGCAGTTGGTCGTTTTTACGACACCATATACGATATTTTCAATGCGACAGTGCCGAAAAAAACCAGGAAATGTGTACCTACTAGACGCTACCAAGTTTGGTATACTGGGGATATAATACACGACCTGGCCACCAAGGCTAAATTACATTGTAAGTGGAAGTCGTGTAAGAGACCATCTGACTACGCCGCATTCAGTGAGCTCAGAGCCAGTATTAAGTGCCGCATAGCTACAGCTTACATGAACCACATGGTGAGTTTAGAAGGTAATATCAGATACAACCCACGCGCGTTTTGGAAACAAGTGAGCGGCCTCAGATCGAAGGGTGGTTTCGAACCTCGGGTCATGCATCAGGGGCAAGAGTGTGCCGGAGAAGAAGCAGCAGCCGCATTTTCAGACTACTTCTCCGACGTTTTCCTCAGTGACAAGCCGGCGCTGGCACCGGATCTGGTAAACAGATCCGATGACTCGCGTACTGCTAACTACGTCCAAATTACACATGTTTCCCGTAGGGATATAGAGAAAGGACTGAGGCAACTAAAGGAGCGCAATTGGACCGGACAACGTCCCTCCTTACTTCTTAAAGGCCTATAGTGATCAGCTGGTACTGCCTTTAGGTTGTATCTTCAACCTAGCTTTTGAGCAAGGGAAGTACCCCACCAGGGAAGCTCTCTCGAGTCAGTCCTGTACCCAAGACTAGTGATACTGCCTCTGTAAATCAATATCGACCGATTGCGATCCTGAGTTCATTGGCAAAATTGTTCGAGTCAGTCTTATACGGTAAAATCTATCCACAGATAGCGCCATATTTGTGCGACTCGCAACACGGATTTAGGAGTCGTCGCTGAGTAACCACCAACTTACTGACGTTAGTCGATTTGGTCTCAGAGAGCATGGATCGGGGATGTCAGGTGGACGTCGCCTATCTGGACTTCCGTAAGGCGTTCGATAGAGTTGATAACGATGCCCTAATGAAGAAATTGTGCGCCATAGGATTTGCCCCAAGGCTGTTGGTCTTCTTTGCTGACCACTTGAAAAACCGCCAACAGTTTGTGCGACATGGCTGCTTTGAGTCCCAGCCGTACCACACGCGGTCGGGTGTTAGCCAAGGCTCTGTTCTTGGTCCGTTGTTATTTATCATCATGATAAATGACCTAGAATCTGTGCTAAAATATTCTAAATGCCTACTGTACGCGGACGACCTCAAACTAGTACTTCCCATAATGTCAGAAAATGACTGTAGGCTACTACAGGAAGATCTAGATGCGGTCTATAGATGGAGTGTGAGCAACAAACTCCTATTCAATAGTGGAAAATGTTGCATAATGTCTTTCACGCGCTCTCCTCGGCCTATTAGCATGACGTATACACTCGGCGCGGAGTCCTTGACTCGAGTGTATTCGATGAACGATCTCGGTGTTACGTTTGACCCTAAACTTACATTCCATGAGCACATGAGCACTTTAGCCAAGGAATGTTTTAAAAGATTGGGGTTTGTGATTCGGAATAGTAAGGGATTCCGTAATCTGGGTTTGGTACAGCTTCTTTACACTGCCCTAGTGAGAACCAAACTGGAATCTAGCTCGGTTTTTTGGAATCCACACGAAAGCTCATACGTCCATATGCTCGAGAAGGTACAAAAAGCTTTTTTACGATACCTATCGTCTTTTAAAATCATTTTAACTTTTTAAATAAAAAATTAAATTCTATTTAATTAAATAGAGACAGTCTATATCTTATATATAAGAGGAAATTTGGGTACTACCCTTATCTCTATCCAACCGCTTTTATATTGGGTATGCTTGGATATAACTCACTAGAGGTGAGACGTAACACTGAACAACTTCTGACTGTGTGTCGATTGTTGCGAGGCGACAGTGACTGCGCGACGCTTGTCAGTGCGGTATGCGCGTTATTTGTGCCTGACAATTACCTACGCGGGCGCAGGCACCAGCTGCTAGCGGGCGGCACCAAACGATCTGTTTGGTGATGCATGGAGGGACATTGTGCGAATGTGTGGCAGGTTCTGCGAGATGATGGAATGACAGTAATGTCAAATTATAACATTGAATTTGGTTTTTTATTAAATAATTTAATTGATTTATGATTGATGACATATTGTGAATTTTAATTTGGATTGTAAATATTTTATTTTATTGTTATTTTTGAATACCTATTGAATCTCATTAATAAAAATTATTGTGAATCCTATATGTAAGTGTAAGGAATCTATTGTCTAGGTATATATCTGCAATTTATGTCGATTTGGCCTCGGCTGTCAAGGCATAAATAAATTTGTTAATAAATAAATAAATAAATAACTTTACCACTCAATCTATTTATAATTTCCCAATTTCTTTTTGGATCTTTTTTATTTATATTCAGTTGCTTTTTAATATAGTTATTTCTTACGTTATTCATATATTTGTTTGTTTTATTTCTGTATTTATTATAATCTGTTTTGTAAGTTTTTTTCGTCTGTCTTCGAAATGCGATTCTGCAATTCGACTCTTTTATAACACATAGACTTTATAGTTTTAGTTGCCCATTCACACGTGTGACGTTTCCCGGTATGTATTTTAACATTTATTTTACATTTATCATAAATAGAAGAAAATTTGTTTGTTATGAAAGTAAGGAAATCGTTAGGGTTATTATAAGTTAATGCATCACCCCAGTCAACGTTCTGCATTTCAGAACGAACCTTATTATTGTCTAGCTTAGTTACAGTTGCATATGTACTAGTGCTATTGACACCCATCTGCGAGTCGGCGACGATTGCCAAGCCGGTTATGAAGTGATCGGCCAGCGAGCTCGTTATTGCTGCTGTATGTATATATTGTTGTTTGTTACCTGGATAAGCGCTACCGCCGCCGTCTCGCATAAAGATGTGGTCAATACACGAGTTCATTATCAGATTACCCTTCTTTTCCACTCGAGTATATTGACTAATTCCACATTCGAGTCCCTGTTCACACATGAGATCTAGATATTGGTTAACAATGCCAACGGATTTTTTTAAGTCTAGATTCATATCCCCTATTAAGACAAGGTTTTCTTTAGGTGCGTATTGTGAAATCATTCGCGATAATTCACTGTTGAAACGAGCACGAGAATCACTTTGGTTTGGGAGTTCAGGAGGTCTGTAAATAGCACATAAATGAAGCTTGTATCCGTCACTTGTCACAACTTCACCAGATATATATTCAAAGTTAAACGTCCATAAACTATGCACATAAACTAATATTCCTCCGCCTTTTCTTGTGTTTCTTAGTTTGGTGTGCATATCATAATTTTGGAGACTAAATAGACTTTTACATGTCTCTTTGATGTTCGCCTCTGTGATCACGATTATGTGGACTAATTTGGGGCTTGTTTCCACAATATATTCTGTTGAGAGAAATTGTTTAACATTGATCTTATATTGACAGAATAAGGAGTTCTTGCTCGGTGATACTTTATCTGAAAATTCATCCCATGTTGTACAGGTATGTTCATTAATATTACGAACAATATCATCCATTTCTAAAGGCTATGGTAAACTTTTGTATAAGAATAATTCGTAATGTGAAGTTATTTAGCCGAGAATTCCGCGACTAACTTTTCGATGTCCGTAATGTTTCTTATTGTGGTTTTTTCCTTTTCTCGTCTATGTGCAAGTGTGATACCATTCTTAACCCAGACATACTTACATAGTTCAGGTACCTGCCCTCGTAGTTCAGACCTGGCTTTGTATAGTAGGTAGGCCGTATTTGGCGTCAGGCATTCCCGTAAGTAGATTTGTGATGCAGTTTCTAGGCCTAGTTATCTTTGGTGGAAAGAGCGGCACCTTGGTTTGTTTCCTTACTTGCTTCTAGCCATTTGTTCCTGCATCCCTCTTGTAGGATAATGATAATAAGGGGGTTGCTTGGCTTACTCGTCTTCTTATCGGCCGTCTAACGAGCTGTCTTTCGGTAAACCCGCATGATATCATTCTGATTTTGTTTTATTTTAGTTCTTAGGCAATTTACTATATCCGTGACGTTTTCATTTTATTGTAGTTCAACACCACATAACTCGAGTTGGTTGCTAAGTTGCTCTTGTTCAATAGCGTTCAGCTTTTGCTCGAGTAGCTCATTGCGGATGGATAGGTTTTTAGACATATTTTTGACATCTGTGCATTTATTTTTAACGATTTTTAAGTCATCCTCGTAGTCCTTGATTTTCACCTCATACTCATCTATCTTGTCGGAGTAGAATTGTAGGGTACTTTGAAGCTGGATCTGGAGTTCAGTTCGGATGACTTCACTGATTTCGCGTCAGATATCTTGAAGCATTTCTGCTGCATTGGTTGGTTAGCAGACTCTGTGTCTGTATCGTCCTCAGCATCAAGTAAGATACACGATAGGCGTTTAGGCTTTGCACTACCTATGCACGTGCGGCATTTCCAATCGAGCGAATCCGTTGCCACGATTGCAGTTAGTTGTTCCGTAGTAATGGAGGAACACGATGCATGGATCAATTTACAATACCTACTACACTGTATGCCGGGAGACTTTTTGGTTACCAGTCTGGTACATTTGGAGCACTTTCCCATAGTTGGGTAGATTATTGCGCTCGCGCCTATGGTGTATAGCTTGCGAGCAAAGTGTTAGTTGGTAGGTAGTAACGCGCGACCGTCTCAAACCGCATTGAGCGAGCGACTGTTATGATCACTGGTTGCTCACATTTACACCCGAGCTAAAGAACTTGAATGATAAGTAACAGAGTTTAATATCATAGTATGTAGCCATCCTTTGAACTTAATTTATGGCTGTGTCGGTGAAAATGTATTAGAGATTATGTGTGAGTGTTCCTTAAACATAAATCCTTTTTTCGGACACCAAAAATTTTAATGTCGAGGAAAGCTTTAACAAACAGAATGATATATGTTTAATATTTATGCTTCGGAACGCACCTCCTTTTGTTGCGCGACTCGGACCGCGAGTGATCGGAAACGGAACTAGCAGCTGTCACTTGTATAGAAACGAGATGACGAGTTAGAGGTTACTTTTTTTGACAGGGAAAAAATGTCGGCACATGGCGTTCGGGCCTTGGCTGTATTTTAATTGTAATAATTGTCTAACACAGGTGTCGGGCCTGGTCGGAATGTTAATTATAATAAGCACGGAACAATCGTCGGGAAATAAGTAGATTCAAGTCATCCGAGTGAGTGCTTCGTGTTGTGAAAGGTTAAAGTGGTTCGGTCCCCAATTCGTCGCATTCGGACAGCGACTCCTCGTGTCGGCAAGCAACACGACGGCGACAGCATCGGGCTACGACGAGAGTAAGGTTCGACTCCTCTCCCCCCACCCCTTGTGCTCCTTATCCCGTATTCCTGCCTTGAATTGAGCTTTCGAATTCCGGTCCACGGCGTCAAAGGTCAGTACCACTTGTGATACTCCTGGTGAAAACCAACCCTACCAAGATTCCACGCCCGTTAGGTTGAGGCGTGGAATATAATCAATTTGGTAGCAGGCGCGGTTTCCTAGTAGGAAATGGATTCAGGGACGGTTGTAGGGTTGTTTTTTTGCCACATTGTAGTTGGGAGAAAAGGGTATCTCGGATTGGTCGGCAATCAGTTTGTGAGTGAGTCGAGTGGTCGGTATACCACAATTTAGGTTCATTTTCGGTTAGTGAACGTATAATTGACGATTTAGTTAACAATTATTATAAATTTGTAGTCGGAAACTACTCGGTGTGCATAAGAAACAGTCATTCGGTCGGACTATAGTATTGCAGTCGGGTTCCATAGCATTGCAGTGTTATTTCGGATTACAGAGCAGGGTCAGGCTATTTAAGGGGTATTAAGCTGATTTTGCTGACCTCAGTAGAAGTGTGGGTCATATCGGAGGGGCCACTTCTAGAAGGTTCACAGCTACCTTCATTATATTAAAAATAGCCTTTTTTCTTATAATAAATTTTTGTAATTTATTTTTTATTGTGCTTTATGGTGGCATTCTCTAATTGATTTAGAGTGTATAGTTATAAGGTGTATGTCCACAGGGCGACCATATTAATAATTTTTAGGATTTAATTGTTTTAGTGGTTGCCTTAGTTTTGACAACTTAGTTTTAATTTCTGTGCCCAGCGCTGACGGGCAAGTGCTGGTCTCTGGCTATACTTAGTTCGGTAGTGAAGTATAAGACCAGAATCTATTAAATCAGTCAACATGGCACCTTCGCCCTTGACGGTACTGCGACATGGTGTCCGGGAGGAAATGAGATGGCTCGCCCATACTCATAAGTATGTGGAGCGACCTGACATGGACGATGTCCTGCTCAAGCGTGTGGAGGACGCAATGACACGCGTCGGGAAGGTGTGTCGGCTGGCTGCGGAGGCTGAAGCTCTCGGGCTTACGGATGAAGCCTCGGTGGCTGCAGTGAAACAGCTCTGCGCGGATGCTGACCAAGCGATGGAATGCTTGGGCGACATCGAGCGTCGCGCGGAGAAAATTAAGAGGTCGCGAAGGAGTGACCGTGGGGAGGGTAACGGAGACTCACCCCCGAAGGGTGTTGTTGGACGGCTGCCACACCTGGAGATTCCGGCTTTCAGTGGGGCAATTGATGAGTGGCCGGCATTCATTAATGTATTTGATAGTTTGGTCCACGGTCGGGACGACCTGGACAACGCCTACAAGTTGGCCCAACTATTGATGGATCTGCGGGGTGAACCGAAGGAGTTGGTCGGTCACCTAACGGTCACGGCGGGCAATTATGAGATAGCCAGGTCCATATTGTTTGACCGCTACCAACACAAACGGCGGTTGGTTGATGCGCAGCTGGGGAAGCTGTTTAGCATCCCAAGAGTAACCCGGGATGTTGACATCCGAGTACAGGTGCTCAACCCTGTGCTGGTGGCCAGAGGTTCTGAAGGGCATAGAGAAAGAAATACTTTTACATTATAACGAAGAGATGGATTTCGAACATTTATACACAAAAATGTATTGCAATATATACATTTCAGAAAGCAAAAGCGAATTAAGCAGCTCTTATTCGACTAAGTTATGTATAATCAGCAGCTGCACAGGTAAGATGACACGTGACATTGCGAAAGAGTTTTTGGAACCAGAAAGCATCATTCACTATAAAATTAATGGTGGAGGACTGAAAGAGTTGTTGGGTAGTATCGAGGTTAAACTGAAAGGATACACGAAAAATGATCACTGTATCATATTTGTAGGTGATAGAGACTTTAAGAGTGCCTGTGAATATACTGAACTAATTACATTCATAAGACAAAAATTGGTGTTGGTGCAACACACTAATATTATTTTATGTACACCTACATACAGATATTCATACGATGCAAATATATTCAATGCTCGAGTGGAATTATTTAATAATCGGTTGTATCTGGATAATTTAAAATGTAACTATGCAAATCTGGTGGATTCTAATAGGCTCTTAATGTGTACATTTCGGATGTTCCACGAAAATGGATATATTAATAGGAATGGCATAAAGATTGTTTTTGAGGACATATCTGGGATTGTAAAACGAATTGGAAGTGCGGACAAACAGTTAAATGAAAACAATTCTTTTCAATGGCGTCGCAGGAACCAACGGAAGATCTGACGATCGCCACTGTTGAATGTTCGTATGATGTTGAGACATTAATTAAGCCACATCTTCCAAATATTTTCGACCAAAATTTGTGTGGTATTAATACTAAAAAAGATCAACAAAATCTGAATTTAAAACATACAATAACCCTATTTCATCAAAATATAGCAAGTGTATTATCAAAACGTGATATTCTCGAAGCTGCATTAGCCGAACTTGGTACAGATATTGGAGAAATAAGCATAATCTGTCTATCCGAGACATTTCTTAGGCGCGGTACAGAAGCAAATTTAAGGTTGGTAAACTACACATTGGCTGCATCCTACTGTAGGCAACATCAACGTAGAGGTGGTACATGTATTCTATTGAAAAACGGAATAGAGTATAAAGCTACGTTAAACTTAAAACCCCAGGACTACAGTTTTGAATGCTGTGGAGTAGAGTTACTAGATTATAATTTGCATGTTATATGCATTTACCGTACCCCAGATTCACCGATTGAAACCTTTTTCAAAGAATTATCTCGCTTATTAAATTCATTAAGACGTAAAAATATTGTATTATGTGGAGATTGGAACATAGATGTGATGACAGAGAGCAGGTTTTCAAAGGAACTGTTAAGTATATTGAGCAATCATAGCATGATTAACCGCATTGACGTGCCCACTAGGAGGAAGTCGTGTATAGATCTTATTGTCACTAACGCTACAATCGAAGTCGAAGCTAAAGTTCATTGCCTGGCCTTGTCGGACCACGAAACGGGCCAGAGTATAAGTTTCCAAAAGGAGTATAGCAACAATGTTCCAAAACTTCCTGCCTTCTGGTTTGAGTATAGGAGAGACGTTTCGGATGACAATCTAAGAAAGTTTACTGAGGTCATGTCATGCCTCTCATTTGATGAAGTAATTTCAGAAACTAGTGTAGAGCGAGCGTTCAACTTATTCCACGATGTAATAGTATTGTTCTTTGAAATGTTTTTTCCGATTGAAAAAAAAAAAACTATTAACAAACCAATAAAGAATAGATGGCTCTCAATAGGAATAAAACGCTGTTGCATTACTAAGAGAAGTCTGTACATGAAATACATTATGTCACATTCATCAACTAAAAAAGACTATAAAATTACATATAAAAATTATGCCACAATATTAAAAAAATGTATCCATAACTGTCAAAAAATTCAAAATACAAACTATATAAAAAACTCGAAAAATACATGTAAAGCTTCCTGGGATATAATTAAAAATAATATTGCTATAATTGAAGACAAAAAAGGTATTACTAGTATAAAAATAAAGGACACACTTCATACAAATGCAAGTGATATAAGTGAGCTGTTTAATAACTTCTTTATAGACTTAACAAACACATCAGACAGTAAAGATAAAAATAATCAAGTACTGACTCCGTTAATAAGCCATAGAGCTGAATCAATATACCTGTCGCCAGTTGACGAAAAAGACATATTTAATATAATAATGACATTGAAAAATACCGCCTCCACTGTCTATGATAAAATAAACACGAAAATCCTAAAACTCTGTGCTCGGTACATTGCAAAACCTTTGACACATATAATAAACCTATCATTTACAGAAGGAAAATTCCCGTCACGTCTTAAGCAATCAGTTGTTAAACCTCTCTATAAAAAGGGCGAAAGGAACGATATGAACAATTATAGGCCTGTGACCCTAATACCCGTTCTTTCCAAAATAATAGAAAAGGCTATGTACAACAAAATATACAGTTTTGTCACACAGTTTAAAATACTTAAGGAGCAGCAGTTTGGTTTCAGAAAAAATCGTTCAACAACATTAGCTTGCTTTTCTCTTATTAATAACATTATACAAAGCTTAGATTCTAAAATGGCCGTTGCATCTATCTTCTTAGATATGAGTAAAGCCTTTGATTTCGTGTCACATCCAACTCTACTTGAAAAACTGTACAGGTATGGGATTAGAGGAAACTGTTGGGAATGGATAAATAGCTATTTAAGTCACCGGACTCAGTGTGTAGAAATAGAAATGATAAATAATAAACATAAAAAGTCATTTCACTCAAAATATCGCTCTAATGATTTTGGAGTACCGCAAGGCAGTGTACTGGGCCCCCTTTTATTCCTGCTGTATATTAATGATTTACCTGACATGACTAAGAATGAGTGCGTACTGTTTGCAGATGACACAACTTTAATAGTTAAATGTAAAAATAGAAATGAGTTGCAAACAGAGATAGGTGAAACATTAGAAAGCGTTAGTAAATGGTTAGAATGTAATAATTTAAAAGTAAATATAGAGAAAACACAATTAATTCAATTTCAGACTCATGATAATGCTAATCACAATCAACTAATAATTAATCATAATAATACAACTCTAGCCGAATCTGACTCTACAATATTTTTAGGTGTGACAATAGATAAGTTTTGCAACTGGAAAGCTCATGTTGACAAAGTATGTCTTAAGTTAAACAGATTCGTGTACGCACTGAGGCGGATGAGAGACGTAGCCACACGAGAGGCTACTCTGTCAGCATACCACGGGTACGTTGCACCGGTACTTCGTTATGGTCTGATATTGTGGGGCAACTCGGTAGACGTTAAGCGGGCATTTATAACACAAAAGAAATGTATAAGGGCTTTGTGTGGCGCTGGATATATTGATAGTTGTAAGCCTCTGTTCAAAAAATTGGGCATACTGCCATTACCTTGTATGTACATATTTGAAGTCTGTATTTTCGTCAAAAAGTATCCAGACCTATTTAGGAAAAACTGTGAGGTATTCAATTGTAGAGGCCGAAGTAAAAACAAACTTTATTTACCACCACAAAGGCTCAAACTGTTTTCCAATAGCCCACTATGCATGTCAATTAAAATATTTAATACTATTCCGGAAGAGCTAAAAGACCTCAAAATTAATCTATTCAAAATCAAGTTATTTAATTTCTTATTGGAAAATATGTTTTATAATGTTAGTGACTTTTTAAAAAAATAATGTTTATAAATGTGTTCTTGCATTTATTTATTGTAATTATTATTGTTATTGATAATGTTATGATTGCTGTGATTAATTTAATTGAACCAATTTTGACCTTCTATTTCCATTACTTGTATTATAATATTTGCACACCATTCTAAATGGTTAATATGCTAGGACATTAGCTATTTAAGAACTCCTTGTACGCATATTATAAGCAAATAAATGATTTATGATTATGATTATGATATGATTATGATTATGCCTTAGCTTCAGAACCTTGGTCTTCCGGTAGACCAATGGTCATATATTGTTTTGTATATGGTTTTGTCACGGTTGCTTGCAGCTGTTCAAAGTCGGTTTGAACAGCTGCATGGGGGCAGTAGCACGGAACTGTCCACGCTCGTCCAATTGACGGATTTTTTGGAGGGTGAATGCAGGCGATGTGACACACTGGATACGGAGGCCAGTGTGCAGCGCCTACCCGCGCGGATGCGGGAGGGGCCACGCCCCACGCCCCCACGGGGGGATGGACGGTCGAAACAATTTGGCGTTTTGAATGCCGCGCCGTCGGGTGACGGCTGTGTGCACTGCGACAGTGCCGGTCATGAAGTGACCAGTTGCGCCAACTTTAAGGCGCTCGGGGTGTCTGCCCGCAGGAAGATAGTCTTCCGCCACCGATTGTGTTTCGGTTGTTTGGGGCCGCACACGCTGAGCGAGTGCTCGCGCGTGTTCCCCTGTGAGTGCTGTGGTGGAAAGCACCACATCGTGTTGTGCCTGAATCGGTCAGGCCCTTCGGACGGTCACCAGGGCCGGACTCAGGTTGGTCGGCCACAGGGCCCAACCAGGGCCGGACCCAGACCCCCTCCGGGCAACGGGAGTCACCAACGGGGTGACTGGGGTACCCGCGGACGGGACCCCTCCCGAGGGGAAAGGGGCAGCGCGGGGGGTAACATGCGGGATAGCAGGGGTTCGGTCGCCGCTGTCCACGGTCAGCGAGGACTTCGGGCCGCTGGCTCACTGCGTGTTACGGGCGGGTGTCAGATGGCACCTATGAGTAGCGCGAAGGCTGGGAGTCCACCACCTTCTGCGCCACCCTGCCCGTCGCCCTGGGAGGCGAACAGTCGGATGTCGCCCCTATTCCTAGAGCGCCCCAGGTTGGATCCGCTCTCCCCCATTCATCCACGGTGCGCACCGGGCACACCGTACACCGTCCGGTATGATCGGATACCGGGACAGCGAGGGGCCTATTATACGGGTTGGGACCCCTTGATGCACATACGGTCTGATATGCCGGTTGCATATCAGCAGCCGAGTTACTCCAAGGCCGACTGAGGTCTGAGCGGGTTCGGATCCTGCGGAGGTTCCCGCTAGGGACACGCCGCCCACTTACAGGGTGCCGCCACTCCACAGACGGTCATGCTCCCCACCGCCTCTGTGATAGCGTGGAGTTCGGACGGCAAATCTTGTGTGGCACGAGCACTATTGGACTCGGGGGCCCAGGGGTGCTTAGTCTCGCGCAACCTTGTAAGACGGTTGGGCATTTCGGTAAGGGAGTATCCACATTCCATTCGGGGAATTGGGAACACGGAAGTCGGTTCCGTTAAGGGAGTATGTCGGATTACTCTCTCGTCACGGGTGGATTCATCGGTGAATCTGACGGTCACGGCATTAGTCATGCCTAATGTGATGGGCTCACACCCTCACGTACGGTTGCTGGCTGACCCGGAGTTCGATATTCCGGGCCCAGTAGACATTTTATTGGGTGTCGATGCCTTGGGATACCTGTTAGTGCCAGGTGTCAACGTGTTGCAGGCGACTGGTCTGGTTTCGGTCAACACCAGACTGGGCCATGCGGTAATGGTCCGGTCATGCCGGCTGCCCCACGCCTAGCGACTCGTAGTCCCTTATTCGGTTCTGTACTCTCGGAGGTGATACAGAAGTTTTGGGAGGTGGAGGAACCACCTACGGTCCGCCGCTTGGACCCGGTTGAAGAAGAGTGTGAACAGTTTTATCGGAATAATACTGGTCGCCTTCGGTCAGGTCGATTTCTCACACGTCTTCCATTCCGGAGTGATCGCCCACCGCTGGGCAGTTCACACCATGCAGCCGAGACGCGGCTTCTGTCGATGGAACGTCGCATGAAGCGTGACGGGACTTTCCGGTAGAAGTACGTCGACTTCATGCGGGAATACGAGTCACTCGGCCACATGTCGGTTTCGGGTATCGACTAGAAGCGTGAAGACCACTGCTTCCTGCCCCATCACGCGGTCTTGAGGACCCCGGAGGGCAAAATACGGGTAGTGTTCGATGGATCGGCATCAACATCTAACGGCATGAACCTGAACCAGTGTTTGCATTCAGGGCCGAAGTTGAACCATGACATCGCGGATGTTATCACACGGTTCCGTCAACACAATGTTGTGTTTGTAGCTGACATCCGGATGATGTTTAGACAGACGGTCATTCACCCTGACGATAGACGGTATCAGCTGATCCTGTGGCGAGAGAGCCCAGATCAGCCCATCAGGGTGTACGAGCTGAACACCAACACGTACGGGTTACGGTCTAGTCCTTATTTGGCGATTCGCACTCTGCGGGAGTTAGCGGATCGAGAACGGTTAAATTTCCCTAGAGGAGCAGCAATCCTGGAGCAGGATCTCTACGTGGACGATATCTGTACCGGTGCAGATTCCGTAGAGGAGGCGCTCGCTCGTCGGGACGAACTAGTTGAGCTCTTACGGGTTGGAGGCTACGAGCTCCGGAAATGGATGTTGAACTCTCCAGAGTTACTGTCTGGTCTTCCGGATGACTACCAGCAGGATCCCCAAATATGTTGTCGGTATTAGGCGTCCAGTACCAGCCGGTTTCAGACATGTTTTCGTATCGGGTCGAGTTGGACTCCCCGAAGGTCTGGACGAAACGGAACGTCCTTTCAACGGTGGCTAGGACATTTGATCCAAACGGGTGGATCACCCCGGTAACATTTCAACTCAAGTGTTTTATGCAGCAATTGTGGACTGCTGAGCTGAAATGCGACGACCCGATCGGCGGGTCATTGAGCTCAGAGTGGGACTCGTTCTTTTCGACCCTCCCTGGCATCAATCGGATTTCACTGCCACGGAGGTTGGTCCCCACCAAACGATACACCGCCACCCTGCATGGATTTTGCGATGCCACGGAGAAGGGCTACGGAGTTGTGGTATATCTGCGTACGGTCGACTCCTCGGGGGAGGTTGATGTGCGGTTGGTCATGGCCAAGAGCAAGGTTGCGCCGTTGCGCACTCACCTGACCATTCCCAAATTAGAGCTTTCGGGAGCGGCTCTCCTGAATCGTCTGCTCAACCACACGATGACGGTTCTTCGTGGGTCAATAGCGTTAAAAGATACGGTCTACGCTTGGACGGACAGCCAGATCGTGTTATGCTGGATGAAGGCTTCAGTTCACAAGCTGGAGATTTTTGTGGCGAAACGGGTTTCGCAGATTTTGAATTCGGAGGTTCCCTTAATCTGGAGACATGTTCCAGGGGAAATGAACCCAGCAGACTGTGCGTCTCGTGGGTGTCTCGCTCCGGAGTTGGTTGGACATCCCTTGTGGTGGGGTCCAAAATGGTTGACTCAAGCCGAATCGGATTGGACAATGAGTCCACGCGTTACCTCGGCGAACGGCGCCTTGACAGTCGGTGTCTGTACGACGCAACCAGAGCCGGAAGAGGAGTTTAGCCTGCTGGAACGGTACAGCTCGCTCGACAAGCTGGTCAATGTGACCGCCTGGATCTTCCGATTTGCGCGGAATTGTCGCAATTCTGAGGCGCAACGGGTGCGGACACAGGTCCAGACACCACGGGAACGGAACCATGCGTTGTTCGCATTGGTACGGAACGTGCAGACGGTGCACTTTAAGTCCGAACTGGACATTCTGAGACGCGGACGCGTCCAACTGAAGGAAGCTGTGACTCGGCTCAACCCGTTTATTGACCCTCAAGGATTGCTGAGGGTAGGAGGTCGGCTGCGGAATGCCAACCTGCCTTATGCGGCTCGCCACTCGTTGTTACTCCCTAGGAAAGGGAAGTTGGTCTCACTGTTGATACAGGATCGACACATTCGGAATGGGCATATCGGATGCCACGCCTTGATGGCGTGTCTCCAGCTCGAGTTCTGGATTCTATCGGGAAGACGCTTAGTGCGTAGCGTCGTATTTCTGTGCCTGCCTTGTTATCGGGGCCAAGGCGGCTACGATGCAGCCCCAGATGGGCGATTTGCCCTCGGATAGGGTTAACGAAATCCGGCCCTTTGCGGGTGTCGGAACGGATTTCGCGGGACCATTCATGGTCAAGTCTTCACAGCTACGGAACGCCAGATTAGTGAAGGCATACCTGTGCGTCTTCGTGTGCTTGGCCACGAAGGCAGTCCACTTGGAGGTGGTCATTGACCTCACTACAGAGGCATTTATCGCATGTCTAGATCGGTTCGTCTCACGAAGGGGCCTCCCGACATGAATCCGTTCGGACAACGGCACAAATTTTGTCGGAGCCAGGCGATATCTGCAGGAGGTCACTCAATTCCTGAACGGTAACCAGGACGCCATCGGTACGGCTTGCTCCCGACGAGGGATTGAATGGGTTTTCAGTCCGCCGGGATGTCCTCATTGGGGAGGAATTTTTGAGGCTGCGGTTAAATCGGCTAAGTCGCACCTGACGAGGATCATCGGTGAGACCTCTCTACGCTTTGAAGAGCTTGCGACGCTGTTCTGTAAAATTGAAATGACACTGAACTTGCGTCCGTTGTGCCCGCTCAGTTCGGATCCAAATGATTTGGAAGCGTTGACGCCGGGTCACCACTTCCTGATAGGTCAGCCCCTTAACGCCCTGCCAGAATACCCATTCGGTGATGTTAAGTTAAGTCGGTTAACTAGGTGGCAGATGTTGCAGCAGATGGCTCAAGATTTTTGGAAACGGTGGTCCCTTGAGTACTTGCACATCTTGCAGCAGCGCCTTAAGTGGACTGACCGGACGAGCCCCCCTCAAGTCGGTGATTTGGTGCTGATTAAGGATGCGAACCTGCCATCATTGAGATGGAGACGAGGACGGATCGTCAAATTGTACACGGGTCGGGATGGCACGCCTCGATCAGCAGAAGTCAAGGTGGGGGACTCGGTCCTCAAGAGAGCGGTCGCAACGCTTTCCCGCCTTCCTATTGATTAGGGACAGGTTCGGGCCTGTCCGGGCGGGTGACTGTTTAATATTTATGCTTCGGAACGCACCTCCTTTTGTTGCGCGACTCGGACCGCGAGTGATCGGAAACGGAACTAGCAGCTTTCACTTGTATAGAAACGAGATGACGAGTTAGAGGTTACTTTTTTGACAGGGAAAAAATGTCGGCACATGGCGTTCGAGCCATGGCTGTATTTTAATTGTAATAATTGTCTAACACAGGTGTCGGGCCTGGTCGGAATGTTAATTATAATAAGCACGGAACAATCATCGGGAAATAAGTAGATTCAAGTCATCGGAGTGAGTGCTTCGTGTTGTGAAATGTTTAAGTGGTTCGGTCCCCAATTCGTCGCATTCGGACAGCGACTCCTCGTGTCGGCAAGCAACACGACGGCGACAGCATCGGGCTACGACGAGAGTAAGATTCGACTCCTCTCCCCCCACCCCTTGTGCTCCTTATCCCGTGTTCCTGCCTCGAATTGAGCTTTCGAATTCCGGTCCACGGCGTCAAAGGTCAGTACCACTTGTGATACTCCTGGTGAAAACCAACCCTACCAAGATTTCACGCCCGTTCGGTTGAGGCGTGGAATTTAACAAGAAGAAGGAGAGTATAATAGTGGAGAAGCTAGCAGACGTATCCCACGTGTTCAGCGTGGTGACCATCCTTCGTCATTTATGGTTTGGCTTGGGGTTCCTTATTCGGGGCCAACTGAGGTGTAAGTATTTTTTGTGAAAAAGGAGTTAAAACAATTGCACTCGTATTCTAAAATACAGTCATAACAAACCTCGTGGTACCTTTTTACAGACAATGTTCAAAAACAGACTCTGGGTATGACATCAAGACTCTACACCAGCTCATAAGGCAAATAGTACTCAACATTGGCTCTCCTCCCATAGAATCAACTTTATCAGACATGAAGATTGGCTCTCTTCAAGTCCAGACTTGAATCCATGGGATTATAAAATATGGCAGTACTTAGAGGAGAAGATCTGTGCTAAACCTCATTGCAATTTGGAGTCTCTCAAAGCACCCCTGATAGCAGTGGCCAATATTGAGATGGATGTCGTGCGTGCTTTTATCGATGAATGGCTGCGCAGATAAAAGCCTTGTATCGAAAATAGGGGAGGTCATTTTGAATAGTTTAAATGTCATTTTAATATGTATTTTGTAGCCTATCGTTTTATTTACAAGTATTTGTAGTACAGAGATTTTTATGTCATTTATTTTATTTATTGTATTGACAAAACTTATGGCCCGACCTAATAGAACTAATTAAGGTTTAGTCACATTTTTAATTAATGTAAGGGACATAATTCTGAACAAAGACTTAAGTATAGAGTTCAGTGGCTATTTTGCCGTCTGCCGAATTGAAAGACGTGTTTCGAACAACGGGGAGAGCTTCTTAGCTAGCTCTGGTCCATACAAGTGGTGATGAAGGAGACAGTCCCCAAAGCGCAAACTCGTCAACATGTGCGTCATGTCCATCCTAGCCTTAGGCGTACAAACTTGGACGTTGACGGAGAATCTGAAGTCCAAACTCAAGGTGTGCCGGTGAGCATTGGAGCGCAGATTTTCAGGATAAAAAATTAAAGACAGCGTCAAAAACACCATACTGAGCGCCATTACTGGCATCGCTGATGTTGACTTGGAGACATCCAAAGATAAGTGGACTTTGCTTACACGTGTGAACAAAGTTGTTAAAAATTTAATTACAGTCATCGTCATTTAGATTGACTGTGTCTGTGACTGATGCATTTCATTAATTGTGAATTAAAGTTAATAAGTGTATCGCATTAGGTATAGGTATCGATATTTCTTAATCATTGCAGTTCAAGGAAAAAATGAGATAAAATCGAATGGTTTAGCCAGCAAGGTATGTACCTAGGTAAAATTATTATATTTATCAGAATATATAGCGCAAATAACTGGGTAGGTTCCTGGGTTATGGTTTTGGTGCGGTTGGAGTGTATCGTCGAGACATCTGTATAGCGCGAGTCATCGGCGCCGCAGGGTGGCATGTCAGCTCACCCATCTCGGACCTCTCCACTACCGTATGAAACTACCGAGGTTAAGCGCTCTGGGTGTAATTCTCCTTCTTTCGTGCCTATCCACTTTTTTATTTTGGCGGTGTGTGTGAGAGCCTTAGATACACCGGGCACAAATAGAGCAACTTTATGTGGTTCCTGTCCTTTAACAACTACGTGAATGTCCCGAAACACAATCATTTCAAGACATTTATAGGAAGAATATATTTAATAGGTTTATTATTTTCTTATGAACAGAATATAAGCAGCCTGACGACTTTTAATGAATGAATAGCGAGTCTTTCAAAAATAATCTGACAAAGTGGTTACTACAACACTGTTTTTATAGCATTAAATAATATTTAGATATTGCTATCGCTTCTTTGTCAATTGAAATCTTAGAATTTTGCATGCTTATACATAAGCTGAAATCACTGCATTTACTGTAGTAGAATCTATTGTTTTCTTGCTAATCAACTTCATTTAATGTAATTTCAAGTGTATGTGAGACGTGCGCTCTAAATTTAAGCGGGAGCAAGCGACATATCGCACGTCACGTAAAATGTCGCTGGGCATGTTGCGGAAAACTGTGCAACGTTTCAGCGTCCGGTTTATTGGGCGTTACGCGACATATTAGGGAATATCTTTGTCCCCTAGTGTATTCAAGGCTTGATTCTTACCTGCAATGAGCAGCCGTCAGAACCCAGTTAGGAGCGATCAATGTTCCTCCGCAGTATAGTCCGTACAGAACTTGATACGGCGCGTCTTCAATAGGGATCCTGTTTCCACCGACAATTCTGAAAAAATACAAACGAACGATTCCGTACCACCATACAACAAAAAAACAAAAAATACACGTCACTCTCATGGGACCACATTTTTTTTTAATTGCTTATAGTTTATTAAGTATTTGTTGCTGTAGCTGCAGCACAACATTCTGTTAAAATTACAAGTATCTATATATTACGCTTCATTAGATAAAGCCCGTTGACGGGCAGACGGACGGACAGCGGAGACTTGGGACCGGGCCACACGATGATAAAGAGTTAGTGGGGGGAGAAGGGGAGAAGGATGTCACAGAACTGACGCCACGCTGTTTGTGACCATCGTGTGGCCGTATTTGCTCGTTGCAGCCACGCTTACGCTGCGTATAGGGTCCCGTGTCGCATTTTTCGGGTACGAAAGCCTAGAAACACACTTCTGTGCCGCTGCCACTTATTCTTTTTCTTGGGTCCTCTAGCTCTTCTATTTCTGCCGGTCATTGGCGGACACAACGATTTCCGGCCAGCTAAGTCCGATTGACTTAGCACAAATTTTATTTCAGCTCCGATTTTCACGAATTTCATGTCGAATAGACCACACATCTTAAAACATACTTAGATTTATTGCCAAATACACTGGTTCAAACTGATAGTTAACAGTTTGACGAAACTTAGAAAAGAAAAAGGAAACATTTTTACGAAATGATTCTTGTTCAAAGGGATCTACAAAGACAACGATGGAAAAGGTTCATAGAGGTTAGAAAAGGAAGAATTTTTGCAGCATTTGAAGTAATTGAGTATGAAAAACTATGATTAAAAAGAGATCAATTGACTAAGAAAGGTCCGTAGAGATTAGTAGTGGCTTTTTATATTAATTGTTTTTTTTTTAAATTACGAACTGATAAAAACGAGAAAAAATTATTGGGCGTCATTTTTATGGAATAACTCTCGTTCAAAAGGATGAACGATTACTACAAACAGTAGAAGTGACTAAGGAAGGTTTGGGTAGACCATAGCAGATCTTAATAATTTGACCTTGTAAACGCCTGTCTGAATCCTATATGTCACAAAAATTAACGATTGTTGAATTTGAATATATTTATTTTTTAATTGAAGTGATACAAACGGGGAAATACAATTAGGGCATAATTTTTTGGGTTCCGCACCCAAAGGGTAAAAATGGGACCCTATTACTAAGGCTCCGCTGTCCGTCCGTCTGTCATCATCTCATGAACCGTGATAGTTAGACAGTTGAAATTTTAAGAGATGATGTAATGGATGGATGGAACTATAAAAATACTGCTCTGTTACGTAAATCCATACACCGGCACAATTAGCGGAACAGAAAAAAAGGGAGAAAAAAGAGGGAATTTAGAACAATGAATGTAATTTTTAAACAATATATTATTTAAAATGAAACAACAATTGAATTAACATGTTTTCATAGTCATTTGCAACACCATATTAAAGTTTAATTAAAATAAAAATTAAATTAAATAAAATGCATTTTTCTTCGATTTTTTAATTATAGAGAAACAGCAAAAAATTCAAGATTTTCCAAAGGTTAACAACAATTTCAATGACTGTTCAATATCGAGTGTTTCCTCCTCGTGCTCTGATGAGGGTTTCCAAAGTCAAAGTCAAAGTACTTTATTACTGTAGATATTTACATATACTTAGCAAACGTCATTTTTTGCCTCCTCTCTTGGACCACTGTGGGAGAAGAAGGGCGTAGAAACTCCCACAGATTGATTTTTAGATCACTTTTAAAAATAGGTTGTGCCTTATACAAATATGAAAAATTTTGTTGTTATGATTAATAACCAGGAATAAATAATTGCAAAATTATTAACAGCAAGGTCTGTGTTGAGCCGGATTAACCCCATACAGTCCTGTCATTTAAGTAATCTTGAACATTGTAATATCCCTTTTTCGACAAAGTCGCTTTAACATGCTTTTTAAATTGCTCAAATGGCAATTTCAAAATCTCCAGAGGTATCTTATTGTAGTAGAGAATGCACTTAACCTTGAAAGAATTGCTAACGTTCGCGAGTCTAAATCGGGGTGCAAATAGTCTGTGATTATTTCTTAGGTTAAAATTACAGCTATCGTTAAGTATGGAAAA
Source organism: Argyresthia goedartella (assembly GCA_949825045.1). Taxonomy (NCBI): domain Eukaryota; kingdom Metazoa; phylum Arthropoda; class Insecta; order Lepidoptera; family Argyresthiidae; genus Argyresthia; species Argyresthia goedartella. Next base: position 24,156,651 of record OX463834.1, read on the forward strand.
TGTTGTAAGGTTCTTGCGTACATACATTATATTTTCGAAAATAAATTGACTAGCTACTGTTAGTATGTCAATTTCTTTAAAAAGCTCTCTTAAGGAGTCTGTTCGTTTTAAATTATAAATTGCTCGAATAGCTCTTTTCTGTAAAATAAAAAAAGTTTGAATATCCGCTGCTTTCCCCCACAACAAGATACCATAGGACATCACACTATGAAAGTAACTAAAATATACTAGCCTAGATGTAGCCACGTCCGTGCTTTGTCTGATGTTCCTAACAGCGTAAACCGCAGAACTTAATATACCAGCCAATTTATCTATGTGGGGTCCCCACTGCAATTTGCTATCAATGGTTATTCCAAGAAAATTCGTATCATTTACTTATTCTAACGTGCTGTTTTCTAACACTAAACTGGTCTCAACTTGCCTGACATTTGGAAGTGATAATTTGATACACTTGGTTTTACCAGCGTTTAAAAATAAATTATTATCTGTGAACCAATTCAAGGTTAAAGACAATACACCATTAACATCATTAAAATCTTCTTTTTGTCTTTCAATTTTGAAGAACATTGAAGTATCATCAGCAAACAACACTATGTCACTCAATTTCTCCACCATGAAAGGCAGATCGTTAATATATACCAGAAATAGAAAGGGCCTAATATGGAACCTTGTGGAACGCCAATTTTAACACCCGATCCATCAGATTTTACGCCTTTAACTTCTGCCTTTTGAATTCTATTGCTTAGGTATGATCTTAGTAGATCCAACGCTTTATTACTAACTCGGTAATGATTTAATTTAATTAATAGCGTGTTATGATCAACACAATCAAACGACTTTGACAGGTCGCAAAAAACTCAGATAGCATCCTGTGCGGCCTCCCATGCAGAATAAATATGAGATATAAGGGTAATAACTGTATCCGTAGGCAATTTACCCCTTGTGAAACCATATTGTTTGGCGTGGAATTGTTTTGTACGGTTGAAGTGTGAGAGCATTTGATTGAGTATAATCTTTTCAAAAATTTTGCTTAGTGCTGGAAGAACAGATATTGGTCTGAAATTTAAAGGATCACTCTTGTCTCCCGACTTGAACAGAGGTATCAGTTTACTGTGTTTCATAAGGTCTGGGAAAGCCCCATCGTCAACACATTTATTGAATATATAAGCTAAGTGTGGGGCTATAACTAGAATTACTGAACCAATGCTTTGACTGATATACTCCACAGGTCTTCCGTATTTTTTAAGTTAAGTAATTTAAACGTTTTGACAATGTCCTGGGGATATACATGATGAAAATTTAAATATAGGCGTGTTCTATAGGGTTCATATCGGGGACCGTGCTGGCCACTCCATCACTGTTATACCAACATGGTTTAGGTATGTCTGTACTGTGCGAGCACTGTGAGCCCGAGCATTATCCTGCATTAGAATGAAGTTGTTACCAATAAAGGGGGCAAATGGCACAACATGATCTTCTAAAATCTCCCTGATATACCGATTATCTTTCAGATTCCCGCCATCGACTTCTACTAACTCCGTTCGGGCTTCTAAACATATTCCTCCCCAGACCATAATTGAACCGCCGCCATATGCCACTGCATTTTCAAAATTAGACTGGATATACCGTTCTCCTTTGCGTCTCCATACTCGCTGCCTTCCATCAATTTGATTTAACATAACTCTGCATTCATCTGTAAAAAGAACCTGTCCCCAGTCGTCGAAGTCCCAATCACGATGTATACGACCAAAGTGTAGACGCTTTGTGCGATGATGTCTCTCAAGTTTTGGGGCTTTGGCGGGCACATACGAGCCTATTCCCACTTCTTCGAATCTTCTACGAACTGTCCGCTCACTCATCCTTACTGCTCGTACCTCTTCCAGCACACTTCGAACCTGCACCTCAAACTCAAAAGCCTCAAAAAACTGCAATTCAAAGCTTTTCAAATGGAATGCACGAACCTTCTAAAAACGGACAAGCGTTCGAAAAAAATGAATCAATTAAAATTAAAACAAAAGAATGAAAAAAATGGCAGTCGCTTAGTATTCCATTTTTAAATTAAAACCCAAATTTAAAAAAAGCTTGTTTAGCCGGCCAGTAACACGCAAAAATGCGTAAATACTCCCTTTTTTTCTGTTCCTCTAATTGTGCCGGTGTGTGTATAAGTATATAAAGTGTTCGCTGGACAAATCTGATCTTTATAACTTTGATAACTTTATATTATCTGTGTAAAAAAGAATATGAATATTGTAAAAACTTCTGTGCCCGGCCGATCAGCCCCTAAACTAACATTACCATTGTTTCGAAATAGAGATCAGGTTTGTCTAGCGAACACTTTATGTACTTATATTAACGTAACAAAGCAGTATTGTCACAGTTCCATCCATCCATTACATCATCTCTGAAAAATTTAACTGTCTAACTTACACGGTTCATGAGAAACAGCCTTTTGACAGACGGACGGACAGCGGAGTCTTAGTAATAGGGTCCCATTTTTAGTCCCGTTCTTACCCAAAGGGTAACAACGGGACCCTATTAAATTAAAAATGATGATCAAACAAATTTTATTACTCGTTTTTATCCCCATGAACCCTGGAGAACACCGCTAGGGATTGATATCCAGATAGATATGTAATTTCTAACTACCACAACCTATGAAATATTACTTATGTAGGACGAGAACCACCTGAGCAGATCGCCTCTTATACCTATATTTTGAAGCTTGATTAGTAGGAGCTTATAATTTATTCTGTCAAATGCCTTACTGTAATCGGCATACATAACGACAACCTGTCTCCCTTTGTCCATAATAGCATAATAGCAATAAGGTTATCGTTTAACAAAACCGAGCGCCCCCTCAAAAAACCATGCTGAAAATCACTGAACGAATTTTCAAGTGAAGCGTAAATTTAATTGTAAACTATTTTCTCAAATACATTTGAATTAAACAAAGTTTGGAAATGGGTCTATAATTCAAAAAGTCAAAATTTTGTCCTTTTTGTGAACTGGGGTGATAAAAGCTGATTTCCAGATATTAGGGACAGTACAGTCGGATAATGATTTTTTTAAAAGAAGGAATTGGTAGTCTTATGGAATTAGCACAGTTTATAAAGATGCGCGCGGGAATATGATCAGGGCCCGCGGATTTAGAAGGGTCCAACTTAATTAGAGATTCGCGCACCACAGTTATGTCAATCTCAACAGGGGCCCAATTCTGGTACACAATGACAGCTCAATGACAATTACATGACGATTACGGTCAACTTTAGATATCCAATATCTGACGATTTTGTAATCCGATTCCCTTTGTTGATTAACTAAATTATTATGCTTACCAATTAACTTAATTTTTACCATAAATGCCTCAAAAAATATTCTCCAAACGCCAAAACTTGGATATCTAAGATGACCGTTATCGTCATGTAATTGTCATGTCGCTGTTATTGTGTACCAGAATTGGGCCTCAGAAGAAATGTCAGAAGCGGGATCAGGCAATTTTACAAAAGAGGGCAGCAATGTTGATTGACTGTTTGCGAAAGGTGAGTCAGGATGTAAGAAAAAACTTCCCCCCGAAAGTTGTTGTGATTGTAATATTGAATGGTGTAATGTTGAAGTCCGAAGAAGGTTGGCTCGAATTATTTATAGAAAAAGTTATATATTTAGTTTTATCAGACTTTAGAGTTAATATATTTAGTCGAAGCCAATTAGATATGATCCAATTAGACGAGTACAGTTTTGTCCTTTGATCAGTTGAACTGTATCGTCTATAACAGTGGGACTATATTGCCATCTGGTTGATTCAGGCTGCAAAGATCATTAAAATATAGTAATAATTTAGTTGATCCGAGAATGCTGCCCTGTGATACCCCCAAATCTGCTTGCTGGTTAGTGCTCTGGTATTTATCTATATTCTCGCTTTGTTTTCTATTTGAAAGGTAACTTTTGAGAAGATTGATTTGGGTACCCCTTACACCTATTAGTTCAAGTTTAGTTGCAAGGAGCGCGATCGACACCGTGTCAAACGCTTTGGCCAAATCTAGAAAGATCCCCAACCATCGCTCTTCTCAGTCCAAAGTTTCCGTTATAAAGTCGGTCACTACGTAAACGGCAACGGAGGTTGACTTTTTAGAACGAAATCCGAACTGACTCTCTGATAAGACTTTATTTTTTTCGGAATAGTTCACCAGTCGGATATTTATAATACGTTCTAGGATGTTGGACAGGTATTAGAGAATCTAAATAGGTCTGTAGCAATCTACACGGTCCCGATCGACCCCTTGTGGATTGGGATCACGACTGATCTTTTTAGAGCATCAGGAAATACCCCGACTCAAGGTAGAGATTAAAGATGTTATACAGATGTGGGACAAGAATATTTGTGTAATTATGAAATTGATTTGATGGCTTTCTAAAATTCTTTGCTATTGTTGCCGGCTTTATCAATAAGTGTCTTTTCATAGTTTCTCTTTAATTTCTAAATTAGATTATTGCAAAAACTTTTGTATCTATAATATTTTAATTTTATTATTTGATTTTCTGGACATTGTCTTTTTGAATAACTTATCTCTGTTTATAAGAACAACAAGATACCATAGAATATGACACTATGAAAGTTACTAAAATAGACTAGCCTAGATGTAACCACATCCTGTTTTGTCTGATATTTTTAATAACGTAAGCTGTAGAGCTTGGGTAAAATCCGAGAAGCACAAAGTGCACTGGGGCGTGCTATGCTTGGAATCTCCCTTCGCGATACCATACCCAACGTCGAGATACGACGATGCACCAAGGTCATAGATGTGGGTATGCGAGTCGCAAGGTTAAAGTGGAGATGGGTGGAACACATGGCTAGAAGGGACGATGGTAGATAAACCAAGGCAGTGTCGGAATGGTGGCCAAGGGACGCGCGTAGACCGAGAGGCAGACCACCCGCCCGTTGGTTGGATGAAATTGCCAAAACTGCCGGGCCGCAGTGTATCAAGTTGGCCCAGGACCGCAATAAATGGCGTAATGAAGAGGATTTTACTCAACAATGGGTGCAGGAGGCTGGATAGATAGATACATAGATATTATAAAGCATATTATAGGTTAGATTATCATATTAATGACATAGAGATATGGAGCACTGATATTTGACGACCCAAATGGCCGAGTTGGCAGTGAATCTGCCTACAAAGCCAAGGGTCCCGGGTTCGAGGCCCGGTAGGGGCAAATATTTGTTTGATGAGAACGGATGTTTGTATAGAAATAGAATAGAATAGAAATAGAATAGAAATATTTATTGGCCTCGAAGTAAAATAATTTACAGGCAAGTCATTTACATTTTTCACTTACATACTACTTAAATATTTGAAATTCCTATTCTAACTTAAATATTTCAAATTTTACATTACTTAAATATTTGACATTTAAATTACTGCATGTAACCTAGTAATGGTTGTTTATCTATCTAAGTATAATATTTATCTATGTTAGTATGTGTATCGTTGTCTAGTACCCAAGATACAGGGAATCCTAGTTTGGGGCTAGATCAATGTGTGTAAATAGTGTCCAAGGTATTATTATTATTATTGTTACAGCGCAGCACAAGAACCACGTACACGTTTATAACACAAGACCTATTAATTTACATTAACATGGTTTTTTTTTGTTGTAAAGATCGATATTATGGCATGACTGATCAATTGTCTTCGTTATCTGTCTCTGAAAAAGATACTTTATATGTAAAAAAGTCTCAACCATTCTTAATTCAACCAAGCCTTGCTCATAGGACACCGCTTTTTCCAGTCGCGTGTGACATGTAACCTCTTAGTTAAATCATATTCAATGGACGCCGTCGTGGTCAGTTGTATCATAAAATGTAATCTCAGTGTAATCCTCAGGTTTCTCTTGCAAGCCGCTGACGTAGCGGTTGATCGTGTCATTTGTTGTAATCTCATTTGTCAACGAGGAGTGCGTAGTTTTCATTTTCAATACTGTACAGTGTGTGAACTGTAATGTACTAGCGTGCCAGCCGTGGGCGCGCAGCCCAGTCTCGAATAAACGTCGGAACCGAGCTGTTGTGTTTCCCTTCTCTATCGTTCAACATACTATTTGGCAACGAGGATTTGGCGATATATTAATTGCGTGCAGTAATAATAAAATTTTACAATGTCGGTGGGAAAAATCGGTGTTTTCGATGTGGAAAGTGGCAACTGGACCTTATATTGTGAGCGACTAAACATGTACTTCGTGGCAAATAAAATTGAAGCTGCGTTGCCTTTACCAACGTTGATTGCTGTGGTTGGAGAAGCAGCCTATGAGCTTATGGTGAATCTGGCAAGTCCTAGAGCTCCAACCGCCGCCACGTGCATCAAACCGCACTCCAACACGTGTGTCCCGCCACTCACCTCCACTCGTGTACCGCCAGCTACCAAAATATGTGCTCAGAGAAAAACTCTGTTGTTCTCCGACAAAGTAGGTGCAGGATTTGGGACTCTATTACATAACCGGCTTAACCAAAAAGTAACGAACATTTGCTGTCCAAATTGTTCATTTGTAGATCTAGTGAAGATGATTAGTCGCGGTATCTATGATGAGTACAGCACTATTGTAATTATGGTAGGAAATCATTCAAACATTAGTCGGAATGATTTGAATAAAAGTGTTGAAACACTTCTAGACTTACATAGTAGGATGAAATGCAAGTTTATACTATGCAATTTTCCATATGCCTGTAATTTGACAGAACTACAGAACAAATCTGTGCATAGAATGAATATTCATTTATTTAATTTAACATGTCATCACAGCGATGCTATTTTATATTTCGACATGAATAATTTTATTCATAACTTTACTCTGACACGGGATACATTGTACCTGTCTAATAAATATAGAAAATTAGTAGCTACATTGTTAGCTTATAATATATGCGACGCAGCTATAGTTGGTTTAACTAAGTTCAACTTGACATCAGCTTATTTTAAGAGTAATATGACATGCACCCCTATTGGGAATTCACCTGTTAATTATACTTTGCATGCAACATTGGAATCTGTTCCAAGTAATTTAAATTAGTTCATAAGACAATAGAGGAAATCTCTAGCATACAAGAGCCACTAAATATGTCAAAATGTAAGCCCCAGTTAAATATTGCCCATCAAAACATCCAGGGGCTACCTGGCAAAGAACTTGTATTAGAATTATTTCTAAAAAATTCTGACATTGATATTATTTGTGTTACTGAACACTGGTTGAAGGAAAATATGATGTCTTTTAACATAAATAGTTACAAAATTGTCAGTTGTTACAATAGAAAGACTGCTGATAGAGGTGGTTCTTTAATCTTAGTGAAGAATAATATTAAGGTGAAACAACGGAAAGATATTCTTGCACTTACTGTTGAAAGACAAATAGAGGTATCCTGTGTTGAGTTAGATAGCCATATTATTGTTTGTGTCTACAGGCCACCGAGGGATGAAAAAGGCCATGGCAATTTCGAAATATTTGAGAAAATTATGGAGGAAGCCCTCATTAAACTTTGTAATAACAGAAAAAAGTTAATTATTTGTGGCGATCTTAATGTAGATCTGCTTGTAGATACAACACTGAAGCGACGATTAATAACTCTGTTCAAATCATTTAATTTATGTCATGTATTTCTAGAGCCGACTAGAATTACACTTACAAGCCAAACTTGCTTAGATAACGTTTTTTGTGACTGTGCATTCACAACTAAAAGTGTAATTAACTGCTTACCCTCCGATCACAGTGGTCAAACAGTTTCATTCCCAATTAGTATTAGGGATAAGACTGGTCCAACATTTTATAGGCCTATTACATCCCATAGACTAGAGACATATACGAAAAACTTAGATATAAATTTGCCAGTACCGGATTTTAATGAACAGAACCCAAACAAAATCTACTCAGACTTCTTCAACATTATTCAGACAGAATTCAATAAAGTTTTCAAATTAAAGAAAGTCAGTGACTACAACGGTAAATCTAAATTTAATGACTGGGCAACGTTTGGAATTCGTAAAAGTAGAGTTATCTTGTATGACCTTTATGATCAAAAAACCTATAACTTTGATCGAAAATTTCATGACTATGTTAAAAAATATTCCAAAACTTTCAAGTTGGTTTGTAGAACTGCAAAAACTTTACACATTAATAGAAAAATTAAAAATTCAAATAATAGAATGAAAACAGTTTGGCAAATAATAAACCGCGAAACTGGCAAAGTTATACCAAGGGACAGTGATTTCTGCCTAAAGATAGGTGATGATGTTGTTAAATCCAACGCTGATGTTGCTCGAGCTTGTGAAACATTCTTCACCAATGTACCCGTACTCACAACGGACAGTCTAAATTCATCTCCATTTGAAGCAGAGACTTTATTAAAAAATAACACTAGCGTCAGTAATGTATATTTAAAATTTCATCATGTATATCCCCAGGACATTGTCAAAACGTTTAAATTACTTAACTTAAAAAATACGGAAGACCTGTGGGGTATATCAGTCAAAGTCATTGGTTCAGTAATTCTAGTTATAGCCCCACACTTAGCTTATATATTCAATAAATGTGTTGACGATGGGGATTTTCCAGACCTCATGAAACACAGTAAACTTATACCGCTGTTCAAATCGGGAGATAAGGGCGATCCTTCAAATTTCAGACCAATATCTGTTCTTCCAACACTAAGTAAAATATTTGAAAAGATTATACTCAATCAAATGCTCTCACACTTCAACCGTACAAAACAACTCCACGCTAAACAATATGGTTTCACTAGGGGTAAATCGACTACGGATGCAGGTATTTCCCTTGTATCTCATATTTATTCTGCATGGGAGGCCGCACAGGATGCTATCGGAGTTTTTTGCGACCTGTCGAAGGCGTTTGATTGTGTTGATCATAATACGCTATTAATTAAATTAAATCATTACGGAGTTAGAAATAAAGCGTTGGATCTACTAAGATCATACCTAAGCAATAGAATTCAAAAGGCAGAAGTTAACGGCGTAAAATCTGATGGATCGGGTGTTAAAATTGGCGTTCCACAAGGTTCCATATTAGGCCCTTTCTTATTCCTGGTATATATTAATGATCTGCCTTTCATGGTGGAGAAATTAACTGACATAGTGTTGTTTGCTGATGATACTTCAATGGTCTTCAAAATTGAAAGACAAAAAGGAGATTTTGATGATGTTAATGGTGTACTGTCTTTAACCTTGAATTGGTTCACAGTTAATAATTTATTGTTAAACGCTGGTAAAACCAAGTGTATCAAATTCTCACTTCCAAATGTCAGGCAAGTTGAGACCAGTTTGGTGTTAGACAACAGCACGTTAGAATTGGTAAATGATACGAAGTTTCTTGGAATAACCATTGATAGTAAATTGCAGTGGGGACCCCACATAGATAAATTGGCTGGTAAATTAAGTTCTGCGGCTTACGCTGTTAGGAACATCAGACAAAGCACGGATGTGGCTACATCTAGGCTAGTATATTTTAGTTACTTTCATAGTGTGATGTCCTATGGTATCTTGTTGTGGGGGAAAGCAGCGGATATTCAAACTATTTTTATTTTACAGAAAAGAGCTATTCGAGCAATTTATAATTTAAAACGAACAGACTCCTTAAGAGAGCTTTTTAAAGAAATTGACATACTAACAGTAGCTAGTCAATTTATTTTCGAAAATATAATGTATGTACGCAAGAACCTTACAACATTTTCCAAACTTAGCGACAGCTGTAATGTTAACCTAAGAAATAATCACAGACTATGTGCGCCCCGTTTTAGACTCGCGAAGGTTAGCAATTCTTTCAAGGGTCAGTGCATTCTCTACTACAATAGGATACCTCTGGAGATTTTGAAATTGCCATTTGAGCAATTTAAAAAGCATGTTAAAGCGACTTTGTCGAAAAAGGGATATTACAATGTTCAAGATTACTTAAATGACAGGACTGTATGGGGTTAATCTGGCTCAACACAGACCTTGCTGTTAATAATTTTGTAATTATTTATTCCTGCTTATTAATCATAACAATTAAATTTTTCATATTTGTATTAGTTAAGCACAACCTATTTTTAAAAGAGATCTAAAAATAAATCTGTGGGAGTTTCTACGCCCTTCTTCTCCCACAGTGGTCCAATGTAGAGAAGAGGCAAAAAATGACGTTTGCTAAGTATATGTAAATATCTACAGTAATAAAGTACTTTGACTATTGACTATTGACTATTGCTCCTAGTGCATGTACTTTTTCGGAACTAGTGGCAATAGTGAAACAGCATCTACAACCTACACCATCGATATTAGCGGAAAGATTTCGTTTCCGCCAAAGAAGAGAAAGCAGCGGTGAATCGGTGACTCAGTACGTAGCGGAATTAAATAAATTGTCCAGCAGTGGTCTTCACGCTTCCAGTCTATACCCGAAACCGACATGTGGACGAGCGATTCGTATTCCCGCATGAAGTCGACGTACTTCTGCCGGAAAATCCCGTCACGCTTCATGCGTCGTTCCATCGACAGAAGCCGCGTCTCGGCTGCATGGTGTGAACTGCCAGCGGTGGGCGATCACTCCGGAATGGAAGACGTGTGAGAAATCGACCTGACCGAAGGCGACCAGTATTGTTCCGATAAAACTGTTCACACTCTTCTTCAACCGGGTCCAACCGGCGGACCGCAGGTGGTTCCTCCACCTCCCAAAACTTCTGTATCACCTCCGAGAGTACAGAACCGAATAAGGGACTACTAGTCGCTAGGCGTGGGGCAGCCGGCATGACCGGACCCATTACCGCATGGCCCAGTCTGGTGTTGACCGAAACCAGACCAGTCGCCTGCCACACGTGGACACCTGGCACTAACAGGTATCCCAAGGCATCAACACCCAATAAAATGTCTACTGGGCCCGGAATATCAAACTCCGGGTCAGCCAGTGACAAACCCAGCGACCAACTGTCGCACCGAGGGCGACAACCGTACGTGAAAGTGTGAGCCCATCTCATTAGGCATGACTAATGCCGTGACCGTCAGATTCACCGATGAATCCACCCGTAACGAGAGAGTAATCCGACATACTCCCTTAACGGAACCGACTTCCGTGTTCCCAATTCCCCGAATGGAATGTGGATACTCCCTTACCGAAATGCCCAACCGTCTTACAAGGTTGCACGAGATTAAGCACCCCTGGGCCCCCGAGTCCAATAGTGCTCGTGCCACACATGAATTGCCGTCCGAACTCCACGCTATCACAGAGGCGGTGGGCAGCATGACCGTCTGTGGAGTGGCGGCACCCTGTAAGTGGGCGGCGTGTCCCTAGCGGGAAACTCCGTGGGATCCGAACCCGCTCAGACCTCCGTCGGCCTTAGAGTAACTCGGCTGCTGATATGCCACCGGCATATCAGACCGTATGTACATCAAGGGGTCCCAACCCGTATAATAGGCCCCTCGCTGTCCCGATATCCGACCATACCGGACGGTATACGGTGTGCCCGGCGCGCACCGTGGATGAATGGGGGAGAGCGGATCCAACCTGGGGCGCTCTAGGAATGGGGGCGACATCCGACTGTTCGCCTCCCTGTTCGCCTCCCAGAGCGATGGGCAGGGTGGCGCAGAAGGTGGTGGACTCCCAGCCTTCGCGCTACTCATAGGTGCCATCTGACACCCGCCCGTAACACGCGGTGAGCCAGCGGCCCGAAGTCCTCGCTGACCATGGACAGCGGCGACCAAACCCCGGCTATCCCGCATGTTATCCCCCGCGCTGCCCCCTTCCCCTCGGGAGGGGTCCCGTCCGCGGGTACCCCAGTCACCCCGTTGGGGACTCGCGTTGCCCGGAGGGGGACTGGGTCCGGCCCTGGTTGGGCCCTGTGGCCGACCAACCTGAGTCCGGCCCTGGTGACCGTCCGATGGGCCTGACCAATTCAGGCACAACACTATGTGGTGCTTGCCACCACAGCACTCACAGGGGAACGCGCGCGAGCACTCGCTCAGCATGTGCGGCCCCAAACAACCGAAACACAATCGGTGACGGAAGACTATCTTCCTGCGGGCAGCTACCCTGAACGCCTTAAATTTGGCGCAACTGGTCACGTCATGACCGGCACTGTCGCAGTGCACACAGCCGTCGCCCGACGGCGCGGCATTCGAAACGCCAAATTGTTTCGACCGCCCACCCCCCCGTGGGGGCGGGGGGCGCGGCCCCTCCCGCATCCGCGCGGGTTGGCGCTGCACACTGGCCTCCGTGTCCAGTGTGTCACATCGCCTACATTCACCCTCCAAAAAATCCGTCAATTGGACGAGCGTGGGCAGGTCCGTGCTACTGCCCCCATGCAGCTGTTCAAAGTGTGACAAAACCATATACAAAACAATGTATGACCATTGGTCTACCGGAAGACCAAGGTTCTGAAGGGCCTTAGTGGCCACCAGCACAGGGTTGAGCACCTGTACTCGGATGTCAACATCCCGGGTTACTCTAGGGATGCTAAACAGCTTCCCCAGCTGCGCATCAACCAACCGCCGTTTGTGTTGGTAACGGTCAAACAATATGGACCTGGCTATCTCATAATTGCCTGCCGTGATCGTTAGGTGACCGACCAACTCCTTCGGTTCATCCCGCAGAGCCATCAATAGTTGGGCCAACTTGTAGGCGTTGTCCAGGTCGTCCCGACCGTGGACCAAACTATCAAATAAAGTAATGAAGGCCGGCCACTCATCAATTGCCCCACTGAAGGCCGGAATCTCCAGGTGTGGCAGCCGTCCAACAACACCCTTCGGGGGTGGGTCTCCGTTACCCTCCCCACGGTCATTCCTTCGCAACCGCTTAATTTTCTCCGCGCGACGCTCGATGTCACCCAAGCATTCCATCGCTTGGTCAGCATCCGCGCAGAGCTGTTTCACTGCAGCCACCGAGGCTTCATCAGTAAGCTCGAGAGCTTCAGCCTCCGCAGCCAGCCGACACACCTTCCCGACGCGTGTCCTTGCGTCCTCCACACGCTTGAGCAGGAGATCGTCCATGTCCGGTCGCTCCACATACTTATGAGTATGGGCGAGCCATCTCATTTCCTCCCGGACACCATGCCGCAGTACCGTCAAGGGCGAAGGTGCCATGTTGACCGATTTAATAGATTCTGGTCTTATACTTCACTGCCGAACTAAGTATAGCCAGAGACCAGCACTTGCCCGTCAGCGCTGGGCACAGAAATTAAAACTAAGTTGTCAAAACTAAGGCAACCACTAAAACAATTAAATCCTAAAAAATATTTAATATGGTCGCCCTGTGGACATACACCTTATAACTATAAACTCTAAATCAATTAGAGAATGCCACCATATGGTACAATACTAAATAACACACAAAAATGTATTATAAAAAAAAACTATTTTTAATATAGTGTAGGTAGCCGAGAACCTTCTAGAAGTGGCCTTTCCGATATGACCTGCACTTCTCCTGAGGTCAGCAAAATTAGCTTAATACCCCTTAAATAGCCTGACCCTGCTCTGCAAACCGAAATAACACTGCAATACTATAGGACCCGACTGCAATACTATAGTCCGACCGAATGACTGTTCCTTATGCACACGGAGTAGTTTCCGACTACAATTCTATAATAATTGTTAACTAAATCGTCAATTATACGTTCACTAACCGAAAATGAACCTAAATTGTGGTATACCGACTACAAGACTCACTCACAAAATGATTGCCGACCAACCTGAGATACCCTTTTCTCCCAACTACAATGTGGCAAAAAAACAACCCTACAACCGTCCGTGAATCGATTTCCTACTAGGAAACCGCGCCTCTGCTACCAAAATGTTTAAATTCCACGCCTTAACCGACAGGGCGTGGAATCTTGGTAGGGTCGTTTTTCAGTGGAATTTCACAAAGCAGTACTGACCTTGACGCCGTGGACCGGCATTCGAAAGCTCAATTCGAGGCTGGAATACGGGATGAGGAACACCAGGGTAGGGGGTGAGGGGAGTCGAATCTTACTCTCGTCGCAGCCCGCTGCTCTCGCCGTCGTGAAGCTTGCCGACACAAGGGTCGCTATCCGGACGCGACGAATTGATCACCGAATCACTTCAACCTTTCAAAGCACGAATCACTCACTCCGATGACGTGAAATCTACTTATTTCCCGACGATTGTTCTGTGGTTATTATAATTAACATTCAGCCAAGCTTCCCGATGCTGGCGCCGACTTTTTCCCATGTGCAAAAGTTAACCTCTAACTCGCCATTTCGTTTCTATACAAGTGACAGCTAGCTAGTTCCGTTCCGATCACTCGCGGTCCGATCGCGCAATAAAAAAAAGGTGCGTTCCGAAGCATAAATATTAAACACCTAGGAATGTTAAATTTCTATGCCAAGTTTGTACGAAATATAAGTGAAATATTAAATCCTTTGTAAAATTGTTAAAGAAGGGACAAGCTTGGATGTGGACGGAAGAATGTGAAGTAGCATTTGATAAGGTGAAGAGGTTGTTACTCAGTAGTGAGGTACTAGCTCATTATGACCCGCACAGACCCTTGACGTTAACTTGTGACGCGAGCGCAAAGGGTGTGGGTGGGGTAATATCTCAGCCTGATGATCACGATCGCGAGCGCGCGGTAGCCTATTACTCAAGAAAGTTGAATGATGCTGAAAGTAATTATTCACAAATACACAGGGAAGCATTGGCGACAATATATTCCGTACAAAAATTCCGTTTCATCAGTACTTATATGGAAGGCATTTCATGCTACTAACGGATCATAAACCGTTAGTCAGCATTTTCGGATCAAAAATGGGAGTACTATCAATGGCTGCTAGTCGTATGCAAAGATGGGCAATCATCTTATCGGCGTACGATTATGAAATACAGTATGTGCGGACACATAATAATAGCGCGGATGCATTATCACGTCTTCCAGTACGAGACGCAATAAAAATTAAGGAGTACCCTCCGGAACAAACATACCTTCACTTCGCGGCGGATGCATTATTGTTAAGCAGCGAAAGCATAAAGAAGGGTACAAATCACGACCCAATTTTTTTTTTTTTTTATTATTATTTTTTTTTCTTAGGGAAGCTTACAGCTGTAATTTTTACATAACATTGGAAATGGCATACTAAAAGCTAATTACAAGCATCCACATATGGTCGTCTAAATAATAACAGCACGTAACTTAGTTCTTAAAATAGATTAAATCAAATCACACAGAAGGGAAGATTTTATGGATTATATTGCTCACGCACTCCTCCATCTACCTTACCACGACTCGCTACAAACCTCCTAATGATAGTATTACCTAGTGATTGAACGCTGCTGTTAAAAATATCAAAGTCCTGATCATCATCGATATTCGTTTTGAAGAGACGATTAAATGTCGAGCAGGCTCTGACGAGAAGTGAATTTTCCCTGTAGTTGCTATGAACCAAGGGTAGCTGAAATAATGGACGTCTACGAGTACTACGACTGGGGACCTTATAATTTAATTTGTTGAGTAGATTTGGTCAGTCTACGATACCCCTAGCAACTTTCATGAGGAATGCTGCGTCGGCAATATCCCTGCGCAAATTCAGAGGAAGAAGATGGAGCCGTGAACATCGGTCTTCATATTCTAATTTAGGTAGCTTGAATTTAAATCCGAGATACCGAGTAAACTTTCTCTGAATTTGCTCAAGTCTACCGCTATAATTGTGATAGCAAGGGTTCCATACCTGAGATGCCTATTCAAGGTGACTACGTACATAAGTACAATAAAGAACTTTGACAGTTTTCATATGATTGAACGACTTCGACAATTTCATAACAAATCCCATAGCCTTCGAGGCTTTACTAACGATGCTGTTAATATGCTGGTCAAACATCAGTCTACTATCGTGAATAACCCCGAGGTAATTACTTTCAGACAGCCTAGTCAATGATATGTTTTTTATATGATAGTTTGATATATATGGTTTAAGCTTGCGAGTAAAAGTCACAAAGAAACACTTTGCAACATTAAAGTCAAGTTTGTTTGTCAAACAGTAGTTGTCAAGCCTGATTAAATCCTGTTGCAAAAGAACGGCATCCGAAGCCTTGTTAACTACTCTAAAAATTTTCATATCATCGGCCAATAGTAATACATTTGAATTAATAAAGCTTGAGTCGATGTCCTGTACAAATATAATGAATAGTAGTCGGCCAAGCAAGGATCCCTGGGGAACACCGGATGGTATACTTGCCCAGGAAGATCTAAAACCATTAAGTACAACAGCTTGACAACGGTTTGATACATAAGAGTTTAACCACGCAAACAGACTGCCTCTGACACCAACACCCCTGAGCTTTTTCAGCAGTAAACTGTGGTCAATGCGATCAAAAGCCTTACTGTAGTCTGTATAAATGACATCCACCTGGTCACCATCATCCATACGCTCGGTAACATAGTCATTTAGAAGTACCAAGTTTGATACAGTTGATCTACCCTTTAAAAATCCATGTTGCAAAGGACTAAAACTCGCTTTGAGACTATTATAGAGCTGGGCATAAACGATTCGTTCGAGAACCTTTGTGATTAGGCATAATTTGGAAATAGGTCTATAATGCACGACACAATCCCGGGAGCCTTTTTTATGAATTGGTGAGATATAAGCGGTTTTCCAACGAGCTGGCATTACACCCTCCTCGAGCGAGCGTTTGAACAGAATAGTTACGGGACCGGAAAGTTCTTTGGAACATGAAACCAGAAATTTAGCAGGGATTGTATCGGGACCCGCCGACTTAGTGAGATCAAGAGCTTGCAATTGTCTTTGAACAAGCGATGCGTTAACCTCGATGCTGGCGATGTCACACAGACTGGCAGACTAGTCGGTATGTGAGGCAGTACTGCTGTCAGTACTTTGAGTAGCTGGACTAGATGGCGCTAGGAAGGAGGAGTGGAAGTATTTAGAGAAAAATTCGCATATCGATTGGCCACAGTTTGATGACAGACCATCATGGGACATATTCGTTGGGAAAACACCGCTATTACTTTTTGATTTTACAAAAGACCAAAATGCTTTTGGGTTGTCAACGATAGATTT
Source organism: Argyresthia goedartella (assembly GCA_949825045.1). Classification (NCBI taxonomy): domain Eukaryota; kingdom Metazoa; phylum Arthropoda; class Insecta; order Lepidoptera; family Argyresthiidae; genus Argyresthia; species Argyresthia goedartella. The sequence continues at coordinate 24,173,692 of OX463834.1, forward strand.
TCAATATTAGAAATATATTTTCTGTAACAATCCCGTTCCATTCTGCTCACTCTATCACGGAGGATTGAGAAGGATATTTTGTCAGACAAATTTCCATAAGTTTTAAACTTTTTGTGATATTTGAATTTTTCTCTAATCATCTTAATCAAAGCTGGACTGTACCAAGATGGGTATTTACTTTTAGACGATTTGCGGATTGGCACATAGGTGTCACGGATTTTAAAAAGTAATTGGTAGAATAGCTCGACCACATCATTCACACTACCCTCATATAAAATATTAGACCAGTCGATTTTATTTATCTCCTCTCTTATCAATTTGTAGTCTGCTTTAAAATAATGAAATGATTTGTGAAATACTGTTTTGAGGGGGGTGAAATGTGCTACAGGAATTTCAATAACAAGAGCTTTTTGATATGGGTCCTCGCGAACCAGCGGATCGAGGCAAGGCATTGTTATTGTATTTTCATTAGATAACACAAGGTCAAGAATGCGGCCATAACTATTCTCGAATGCATTATATTGGCGGAGACCACAGACATGCAAGGCATCAACAAAATTCTTAACCTGGGAACTGACTAAGTTAGATGGCTGAAGTTGACCGTTCCGTAGTGTCCATTGTATGCAACTCATATTAAAATCGCCTACAATAACAAATCTATCCTGATTATTATGAGTCATAAGATTAATGAAATTACTACAAAAAAAATCCAGTTGAGTTTTAAAACTGTTACCGTGGTTTTCATCGCAAAGATATAGTGAACACAGATGCAGTGTGGTTAAATTTTTGTTATTACGTTTTAAGGGGATAGATACCCAGATGTCCTCGGCCGAGGATTGCCAGCCAACATTCATGCTCAAAAAAAAATTCCCGTTTCACCGCTGTTTAATATTTATGCTTCGGAACGCACCAGTTTTCGTTGCGCGGATCGACCGCGAGTGATCGGGACATCACTAGCGGAAACGGAACTAGCAGCTGTCACTTGCATAGAACCGAGATGACGAGTTAGAGGTTACTTTCTTGTCGTGAGAAAAAATGTCAGCACTTGGCGTTCGGGTTTTGACTGTATTTTAGTGTAATAATTGTCTTACACAGGTGTCGGGCCTGGTCGGAGTGTTAATTATAATAATCGTCGGGAATAAGTACATTCACGTCATCGGAGTGAGTGCTTCGTGTCGTGGAAGGTTAATGTGATTCGGGGATTAATTCGTCGCATTCGGACAGCGACGCTTTGTGTCGGCAAGCAACCCGACGGCGACAGCATCGGGCTACGACGAGAGTAAGATTCGACTCCTCTCCACCCACCCATTGTGCTCCTTATCCCGCATTCCTGCCTCGAATTGAGCTTTTGAGTTCCGGCCCAAGGCGTCAAGGTCAGTACCACGTGTGATACTCCCTGTGCTGGTGAAAACCACCCCTCAAGATTCCACGCCCGTTCGGTTGAGGCGTCGAATTAAACAACCGCTATCAGTACACCACCTCCCTTTGTCTGCTGAGTCGAAACATAGTCGCGATCACGCCGCTACACAAGGTACCTGTTATCAAATAACTCATTATCAGCGATAGAATCGAGAAGCCAGGTTTCCGTCAGAGCAATTATGTCGTAGTCGTTCAACGTAATATTCCGTACAATAGTGTCAGTCTTAGTTCGTAACACTTCCCTTACATTCTGGTAGTATACAATAAGATTATCCGATGGATACGTTACAATTAAATAATCGCAGATAGTAAGAAATTTGAAAACACGTTAAAGAATTAGGCAATGATAATGACACAAGCCATTCCCACATCATTATTAAGTTAAATATAATTATAATTATAATTATACGGCAGCGCCAGAACAGATTCCGTAATTGTAATCCGTACCAGCTAAATAGTATGGAAATATTAAACAATACTGCCAGACAAAGAAAGCAAAAAACGGGTTGAAAGCCTGCGCGACTCAATTCAAAGCATATAGGGACAAATTAGCAGCGAGATGATCGGCAATAATAAGCGGTGATAAGATACGGTCACATAGCAAATTAGTTACTAATAGCCGTGCAACAGAGTTCAAAATAGGCAGTAGGAAAAATAGGTAAGAATTAGGTATTAGGTAGGGTACATAGTTATATCCGTGATGGTTGTCCAGATGGAGTTGAGATAGACCAATTAAAACCATACTTTAATAGGCGAAATGAGCTGTATGAGGAATTTGGATGTGTGATGTGGGGGCACCGAGTGGTAGTTCCAGAATCCTGTCAACAAGACGTGCGTGAGTTGCATGAAACACACATGGGCATTGTAAAAACAAAAGCTATGGCTAGGAGCTATGTGTGGTGGCCCGGGCTGGACGAGGAGATCGAGCGGAGATGTCGCGAGACGTCACGTGCGCAGCGGTGGCGCCGGCGCCGCCCGCCGCACCGCCTCAGCCATGGCAGTGGCCGGCCAGGCCATACGAGAGGATACATTTAGATTTTCTAGGCCCAATGAACGGTGTTGTGTACTTGATAGCGGTTGAGGCACGGAGTAAATGGATAGAAGTATTTAAAATGGGTCGGACAACAACAGACTGCACTATTGAAAAGTTACGTGAATCCTGGAGAAGATGGGAAATTCCGAAGCAGGTCGTATCAGATAATGGCCCCCCTTTTACAAGTGAGAAGTTTGAAAGTTTTTTGTCGTCTAATGGGGTGCGGCACATTTTCACACCACCATACCATCCGTCATCGAACGGGGCGGCCGAAAATGCAGTAAAAGTTATAAAGAAAGCTAACCAAGAGAATAAAATAATTGAGTTATTGAGTTAGCGATACAAAGGTTTTTATTGAGCTATAATGACACACCACATAGTACGACAGGTGAAAGCCCGGCAAAATTATTACAGGGACGTAGTTTAAGAAGCAGATTAGATAACTTGAAACCAGACAGGACCGCTAGAGTCGTAGCAGAACAAGACAGGCAGGTCAGGAACTCCGGAGGTAGGCATAGGGAGTTGAAACTGGGTGATAAGGTATGGTACAGAGACTTTAGGCCATGTCACAGGTGGACGGGTGGTATAGTCAGGGATCGTAAAGGTATGTCTGATTATACAGTAGAAACACTGGATGGCGATAGGGCGCATAGGCATGTCGATCAATTAAAACGGCGTTCAAGAGGTTCACTAGCCTGCCCTTTAGAAACGGAACATTCGTTGGAGTGGCCCAGTACGAGTCAACTCGAGCGAGCACTGGCATCGGGCTCGGCAGAGGGGGGCTCGCGGAGCGCGGCGGGCGCGGTGGTGGCCGGCGGCGCGGGCGCAGGCGCAGGCGCGGCGTGCGGGCTACCGCGCACCAACCATTCTCCTGATGTGCGAGGGAGCGAGCCCATCGCGGATACGCAACAATCGGCTGAAGTTGTAGTGGTGTCGAAAAGGACGCGTAAGCCAGTTGTTAGGCACGGCTATGATGAGTAAATGTGATATAATATAGGTATATTATATCCTAAGTAGTCGTAAGCAAACTTGTAATTTATATAATATCTTTACTTTACTGATCTTGTTAAAATAAGTATTTATGTATATTGTTGTAAATTAAATCAAGAAACAACAATGTATGTACCTACCTACCTATCATGGTAGTCATTGATCTAGCTAGATAGTTTTGTTTAAAAGTTTATATCTGTAAGCATTAGGCAAATAGATGTTATAATGATAGGTATGTTGAGGAAATCTTATCTCACTACGAAGACTGCTAAGTATATTTTTTTTTTAACATTAAGAGTTTTGTATTGTAAATCAATAAGCTAGGTACCTACATTGCCGACCTTTGTATAATAGATGTACCAGTAACATGATGTAACAAATGCATAAAGGTACCTACTATGGTGCTATCATTATATAAGTTCTTTGTAATGTCAATGGCCAAAAGAGACCATTTGACCAGTTTTTTTTTTATTATAGTAAAATAAAGAAATTAAGAGGGAAGTATTGTAATGTACTAGCGTGCCGGCCGTGGGCGCGTAGCTCAGTCTCGAATAAACGTCGGAACCGAGCTGTTGTGTTTCCCTTCTCTATCGGTCTAATCAATAAAGCAGTTTAATAAACAAACTATCTCGATCGTTGAAATTCCTCAACTTCAACCAGCCCTTCTGGAAGAGGCAGAAAGAGCTGCCAAAACATAAATCATTGTAGAGGTCAATTCGGGGAATGACTGCCAAAACAGCACTCAAGACTTATTTTTGAAAAAAATAAACATATTAAATACAAAAATGCAAAATTTTTGTCTTTAATGGAAGCTCTATGATAATGATAATTATAATTAAAGTATGATTTACAAATGCAAAAATGAAATTAAATAGTCTGGAAATTAAATTAAGTGTATTAAAGTAATAAATTGTCATGAGTGTCGGATATTCAAACTATTTTCATTTTACAGAAAAGAGCTAATCGAGCAATTTACAATTTAAAACGAACAGACTCCTTAAGAGAGCTTTTTAAAGAAATTGTTAAAAAGCTCTCTTAAGGAGTCTGTTCGTTTTAAATTATAAATTACTCGAATAGCTCTTTTCTGTAAAATGAAAATAGTTTGAATATCCGCTGCTTTCCCCAACTACAAGATATCATAGGACGTCACACTATGAAAGTTACTAAAATATACTAGCCTAGATGTAGCCACATCCGTGCTTTGTCTGATATTCCTAACAGCGTAAGCAGCAGAAATTAATTTACCAGCCAATTTATCTATGTGGGGTCCCCACTGCAATTTGTTATCAATGGTTATTCCAAGAAACTTCGCATCATTAACTAATTCTAACGTGCTGTTGTCTAACACTAAACTGATCTCAACTTGCCGAACATTTGGAAGTGATAATTTGATACACTTGGTTTTACCAGCGTTTAACAATAAATTATTAACTGTGAACCACTTCAAGGTTAAAGACAATACACCATTTACATCATCAAAATCTCCTTTTTGTCTTTCAATTTTGAAGACCATTGAAGTATCATCAGCAAACAACACTATGTCAGTTAATTTCTCCACTATGAAAGGCAGATCGTTAATATATACCAGGAATAAGAAAGAGCCCAATATGGAACCTTGTGGAACGCCAACTTTAACACCCGATCCATCAGAATTAACGCCGTTAACTTCTGCTTTTTGAATTATATTGCTTAGGTATGATCATAGTAGATCCAACGCTTTATTTCTAACTCCGTAATAATTTAATATAATTAATAGCGTATTATGATCAACATAATCAAACGCCTTCGACAGGTCACAAAAAACTCCAAAAGCATCCTGTGCGGCCTCCCATGCAGAATAAAAACGAGATATAAGGGCATACCTGCATCCGTAGTCGATTTACCCCTAGTGAAACCGTATTGTTTGTTTAGGAGTTGTTTTGTACGGTTGAAGTATGAGAGCATTTGATTGAGTATAATCTTTTCAAATATTTTACTTAGTGTTGGAAGAACAGATATTGGTCTGAAATTTGAAGGATCACCCTTATCTCTCGACTTGAACAAAGGTATCAGTTTACTCTGTTTCATGAGGTCTGGGAAAGCCCCATTGTCAACATATTTATTGAATATATAAGCCTTAGCTTATATATTCAATAAATATGTTGACGATTCTAGTTATAGCCCCACACTTATGTGGGGCTATAACTAGAGTTACTGAACCAATGACTTTGACTGATATACCCCACAGGTCTTCCGTATTTTTTAAGTTAAGTAATCTAAACGTTTTGACAATGTCATATATGGGGATATACATGATGAAATTTTAAATATACCTTACTGATGCTAGTGTTATTTTTTAATAAAGTCTCTGCTTCATGTGGAGATGAATTTAGATGATCTGTTGTGAGTAAGGGTACATTAGTGAAGAATGTTTCAAAAGCTCGAGCTACATCAGCGCTGGATTTAACAACATCATCACCTATCTTCAGGCATAAATCATTGTCCCTTGGTATAATTTTACCAGTTTCACGGTTTATTATTTGCCAAACTGTTTTCATTCTATTATTTAAATTATGAATTTTTCTATTAATGTGTAAAGTTTTTGCAATTCTACAAACCAACTTGAAAGTTTTGGAATATTTTTTAACATAGTCATGAAATTTTCGATCAAAGTTACAGGTTTTTTGTTCTTAGAGGTCATACAAGTGTTAGGATATCTGGGATCAACCAACGGAAGGCCAATGGAAACTCAGCACGTGATTCAGCAAATATTTATTCCAACTTCTAGACGTCCGTGCTCAGTGCGTGCTCCGACAAAAGTGTGCCCGACCGTCAGTTTGCTCACCCTTTTATAGTATTCGTTGCCGCTCGTTTTTAATAAACCGAACGACGTTCCGTTTCGATTTATGTCAATCGAGCAACTAAATAAATGATGATTGTGACTTAATTTTATAAACCTAACATTCGACCATCCTGACGACATGCTTGTCCCTAAGCATGCAGGCGGCAAGCCTAACCTAACATTCGGCCAGGCATATTCAGCCGAAGAGCACGCACTAAGGGGAAAATACAATATTAAATACATCCATAAATTTATACAGTGAACAAGAAACTTTCATGACCTTTTACATAGACAAATATCAAAAATTATTATTTCAGTTATTCACAAAGTTGAATATTTGATTTAATTAATTTAAAATTAATTGATTTTACAAATAATAATTTTACACAAAGAGTCGAAGGCAACTTGTGAACCCTCATTCTCACATGTTGCTAACAATGGTAATCTCGTAAACCATCCTTCTTACAAGATTCTAACTAATAGAGGCAACTTGTGATACTTCCTTCTCACAAGTTGCTCACAAAGGTAATCCTGTGAAGCCTCCTTCTCACAAGATTCTAATCTTATCACTATTTTCTGTCGTCACCTGTGAACCTTCCTTCTCACAGGCAACAAGAATTTTGTGAACCCTCCTTCTCACTAAATTCTACTCTCTTACTATTTTCTATCGTCACCTGTGAACCCTCCTTCTCACAGGCAACAGCAGTCTTGTGAACCCTCCTTCTCACAAGTGTTTAGCTAATCAGTATCAGTAAGCGTATCGTGCGAACCCTCCTTCTCACAAAACACGCCTACATCCAATCAATAATTGATGGGATAGCAGTGAACCATCCTGATCACATTCTTCCAAAACAATCATTACATAAAAGACACTTAATTATCACGTCTCACCATCTCATTACAATATATTATTATTAACATTTGGATCATCTATTCATTAATGCATGTCTAATCTTTCCATTGTCTACTTAATATATGTGTATATTATTATCAATCACTATTATTATCACCCTCACTATCACTACATTCTTCCTTATCACTTTCTTCACCTTCTTCGTGAATATCTAGAGCCGCTACATGTACCCAGGGCCTCATGCGATCAGATGCCACGGTAGTTTTACGTTTATTTTTGGCGCTGCTAAGCCCGGGTATAGCAGCGACCCTGTAACGGTCGTTTCCTAAGACTGTCACTACCCGATATGGTCCTATAAATGATGGAATAAGCTTTTTGCTCTTTCCATCGTTATTGTATGAAACCCTCGTAATTTTTACTAGTTCCCCTTCGCTATAAACACGGGCAGGACGCCGGTTTTTATTGCACCTATGCTTTAATGTTTGCTGCTCATCATCAATTTTATCCTTAACACATTCTCTAATAGTAATTAAGTCTACATCGTCTTGGGTATCCCGTACAACTTCATTCAGTATTGGGTTAATTTCTGCATTCATCTTAGTTCCAAACATAACTTCAGCCGGCCTCCTACCTGTCGTTTTGTGAATAGTATTGTTAATGCCCCACTGCACTCTACCTACCTTATCATCCCAGTCTTTCTCGTCAAAATTCAGATTTTGTGCCGTCAGAGACCCAAGAATCGTACGATTGTATCTCTCTACCTGCCCATTAGCCCTTGGGCAGGCGACGGCATTTAAAATATGTCGTATTCCCTTTTCTGAACAATAGTGTTTAAAAGCGTATGACGTGAAACTGGTTCCGCGATCACTGATTATACGATCAGGATTCCGAAAGGTATAGAAGGTCTCGTTTAGTACTTTAACAGTCGTCTGAGTTTTAGTGTTGCGGACCGGTTTGATGAACACGAATTTGGTAAAGGAGTCTACTATTACCAAAAGGTAACTGTTACCCTCGTTTTGAACGCACAAATGGCCCAAGATGGTCAATATGCAAGGTATGGAAGGGAACCTCTACCTTGTCGATCGTGTGTAATAGGCCTTCGTTTGTAGTAGACTTCTTAGAGTACGCGCATTCAAGACAAGCTTGAACATATTTTTTGATAAATCTTGACATTTTAGGAAACCAGTAAGCCTTTCTAATACGCTCCAATGTCTTTTCCACCCCGAAGTGTCCTATCTCATCGTGATTCATACGACAGATCTGCCACCTTGCCCCCTTCGGAACAACCCATCGTAAGTTAGCCTTATCACCGTCTATACATCTATATAATTTGCCGTCTTTAATAACATAGTTATCTTTTATATATTTTAACCCTTCCGCATCCAAATCATGTTTTATGATGTCACATTTGCGGCATAGCTCAGTGTCTCCCATCTGCAACGTATGCAGCCAATCATCCTTGCTGATCTTCATCACGCTAGGATATGCCTCACTAACATCATCAGTCTGTTCGCAAGAATCTACAGGATTTCGCGACAGAGCATCAACGTGCGACATTTTCGACCCCGCACGATATTCTATTGAGCAATGATACTCCTGTAGGAGTAGCCACCATCGTGCAATACGTGGTACTAGATCGCGTTTCGAAAATGTCGAACGCAACGCACTACAGTCCGTGACAATTTTGAAACTCTTCCCGAGGAGATATACTCGGATTTTTTTTAAAGAACACACCACGGCAAGAGTTTCCAACTCATATGCATGAAAATGTTTCTCCTCTGGTGAGGTTTGGCGACTGTAGTATGCAACAGGCCTGAGTGAATCGCTGTCTTGACTTCGTTGCAATAAAATACCGCCAACGCCAACCTTACTGGCGTCAGTGTGCAACTCAGTTTCGGCCTCAGGGTCGTAGATTGCTAAAATTGGCCGGTCTACTAGCTGGTTTTTTAAAACCTCGAAAGCCGTTTCCTGTTCCTCTGTCCACAACCAATGCACATCCTTTTTCAACAGCTTATTTAGTGGGTGTGATAACGCTGAAAAGTTTCGTATGAATTTTCTAAAGTATCCGACTAAACCCAGGAATTGTCGGATAGTATGTGGATTAGTTGGACGTGGAAAATTCACAACAGATTGAATCTTTTTGTCTCCGGGGCGTACACCTTTAGCGCTGATCTCATACCCTAAATAATTTATTTGGCTCTGGAGGAAATCGCACTTGGAAAGGTTAAGAGTCAGGTTGGCTTGCTCAATAAGTTTTAAGACCTTCTCCAATCTCTCCAAGCACTCATCAACGCTCTTCCCGTATATAAGTACATCATCTATATATGCAGTTGCTTCCGTGAATCTAGAGGATCCCAGAACTCTATTCATCAGGCGTTGGAAAACGGCCGGCGCATTTGCTAACCCAAACGGCATACGGTTAAATTCGTACTGACCGTCCGGAGTGACAAAAGACGTAAGCGGCTTAGAATCCTCTTTGATAGGTACTTGGTAGTATCCTGATGCCAGGTCTAAGGTGACGAAATATGCTTGTCCCGAAAGTCGAGCAATCTCGTCTTCAATCACTGGCATCGGGTATCGTTCTTTAGTAGTCACAGAGTTCAAAAGCCTGTAGTCTATGCATAGCCGTTGTTTGCCATCCTTTTTGCGTACCAAAATTATCGGACTTGCGTATTGAGAGATGGATTCTCGCACAATGCCGGCATCCATCATTTCACTCACCATCTCTCTCACTTGTTCTCGCTCCCCATGCGACAACCTGTAAGGTCGATAGACAACCGGGCGTTTGCTATTTAGTTCTATGCTCATTTCAGTCATATTCGTGCATCCTAGTTCCTTCAAAGATCCTGCAAAGCAATGCTCGTACCTTGCTAACACTTCTAAGAGCCGCTTTTTCTGATTTTCATCGACCGCCTTGCCTACGTTAACATTGCTACGATCTATACCAGAAGTTTCAGATTTTGCGAGACTTTCTGGTTGTGAGTATATTCGCTTGACGACCCTGACTTTCGACCCTCTACTCAACACCTCTCCCTCATCAATATAACAAGACCCTGATAGAGGGGTAACATGAACGTAGACGTGACTACCCTTAGTCTCATATAGTCCACCAGTAACAGCAAACTCACGGTTTGGCTTACCCATGACTTTGCCATTCAATAGTACGCTCCCATCGAAAATAGTGTTAGTGCGTGTCTTAACCCTGGCTGGTCCATACAATTTCGTAGTGCTTATAGTATGCAAGCTGACATCGGTGTCATTGAGTTTATCACATTGTGGAAACGGTAGCTCGTCTTTAATGCAGTAAAATCTCAAGTCATCAGCATTCTTTATTACCATTATATGGGGTTGTTCTGTGAATGTTTGTCCGATTAACAAAGGAGAGTCAAGGAATTTATCTTCCACAATGTAACACACGACATCTGCACCAACGCCATCAACAATTATATTAACTTTTGCCCCTCCGAAAGAATGTATAACACTATTGCCGAATCCTTTCAATGGCGTTGGAGATTCATGGCATATAAGCCCCATTGATTTTGCTAAAGTTTCTTGGATGAGGGAAACTTCGCTGCCAAAATCTACGAATGCTTTAGTGGGAACATCGTTTATTAAGCCTTCTCTAATATACTTAGAGTTGGTGTTAGTCGTCAGTATACGCATTGTTTTTGGTGCGTTGTTTCTTGTGTCGGTGTCTAGCTTAGGGGTGCAATTTTCTGTTTTATGTCCAACTTTACGGCACTTTGAACATATGATCAATGGCTTAGGACACTTAAGGTATGGGTACCCCTTTTCTTTACAATTAAAACAAAACAGTTCGTAGTTTGAGTTTGTCGCTGATCTGAGAGGTCTTTGATTCGTGTGATTACTAGTTGACGCGTCAGTTTTGGTCCTGGGAATGTATCGGTCTATCGGTTGGGGTGAGTCCTTATTACTCATTAAGAACTGAAGGAGTTGGTCAGGGTCTGTACACCGCAAAGCGTTAGCGCTAGATTTCATAGTCCTGTCGCTTAACCCATGAATGATACATTCTACGGCGTGTTTACCGACGATGTCACACCGATTCAATAGTGCTAATTTTTCATAGTAATAGACCTCTAGAGGCTCATTAAATTTACTTTTTCTCTTGAGCATCTCCTCCAAGGTCTGGCCATAGTTTTGCTCAAAAGGAAAAGCATTTAACAACTTTTGTTGCCATTCGGCCCAGCTAAACAGTATTGAATTAAGACTTTCGTACCACACTTTTGCCAGACCCTGGAGTTTTTGCATAGAGAAATGTATTGTCGTTTTCTCATCCCAACCGTACACAGTGGCACACTCATTCACCTTTTTGATCCAAATATCAATCCTCTGACTTTTTGATGAAGGATCAAAATCAGGAAGGATGTTCTTATGATTCATATTGTGGGTATTTGAGTGTAATGGAATGGCCACTGCCGACGTCTGCGGTTGAGGCTTTAGATGACCCAAGGATTTGATGAGATTCATGAGATCATTGGACGTGAAAATTGGACTTCCTGACCTGGCATGACCTCCAAATCCCGAAGCGCGTTCCTTTTCACGTCGAGATGACTCATCGATTGGCGCACGCTCCCGAAGGTCGCTCCTCTCGCGTGCTGCGCCAGCGTCAGCCACATCGCGATCATGAGTGTGTCTTGTACTCCTCCGGTAACGGCTGCGAGACTCCCGTTCCGCCGCGCTGTGTCGCGGTAGGCTGCGCTCCCTGACTAGCGCATCCTCCAGCGCACGCAACCGCTCACGCTGCAACTCCACCTCCTGCACTCGCCTGAGCTCAGGGGTACGCATCCTGCTGCGACTGCGGTAGTCGCTCTCACGGCGAGTAGGACTGCGACTGCGCCTGGGAAACTCCCGGCTCGACCCAGGGTCTCTTCTATCGGGCGTTGTCAAACGCCTTCCCGTCTCTTCGTCATCCCGAGGCATGTTTTCCAACTCGAAACCGAAAACAAAGCAGTATTAGAATTCAATATGATGGAATTTGTTGTCAATTAACAAAAATCAAGATATCTCGAAAACGGAGCCCCGTAGGTCAAAAATTACCAAAATTTTGACCCCTTTAGGAAACCCCTACCTTAACGAGTACTATCTTCTGAACCATTCGCATTTTTGGAAAAATTGGAAGGCATTTTCAAAAATATTTAAAGAAAGTGGGATCTCGGAAAAATATTAATAGTAACTCAAAAATAAATGAACAAAAAAATAGCTCTAATTCTGAAACCTCGTAACCCCAATTTTACCGTTATGTCCATTGGTTTTATCATCATAACACAAACTCATGCGTTGATTGACACGTGGTGCATTGAAGATATTTGTCATCGGTTTTATTTATCGTTCAGGCGATTAGATGAGCGTTCCGGCTTTGAGGTACAAGGAAAACAGTAGGTACTTATTTTTTTTTAAAATGACGTGTGTACTTACCACTTCTGAAATGTTAGGATATCTGGGATCAACCAACGGAAGGCCAATGGAAACTCAGCACGTGATTCAGCAAATATTTATTCCAACTTCTAGACGTCCGTGCTCAGTGCGTGCTCCGACAAAAGTGTGCCCGACCGTCAGTTTGCTCACCCTTTTATAGTATTCGTTGCCGCTCGTTTTTAATAAACCGAACGACGTTCCGTTTCGATTTATGTCAATCGAGCAACTAAATAAATGATGATTGTGACTTAATTTTATAAACCTAACACAAGATAACTCTTCTTTTACGAAGTCCAAACGTTGCCCAGTCATTAAATTTAGATTTACCGTTGTAGTCACTGACTTTCTTTAATTTAAAAACTTTATTGAATTATATCTGAATAATGTTGAAGAAGTCTGAGTAGATTTTGTTTGGGTTCTGTTCATTAAAATACTGACAAATTTATATCTAAGTTTTTCGTATAAGTCTCTAGTCTATGGGATGTAATAGGCCTATACAATGATGGACCAGTCTTATCCTTAATAGCAATTGGGAATGAAACTGTTTGACCACTGTGATCGGAAGGTAAGCAGTTAATTACACTTTTACTTGTGAATGCGCAGTCACAAAAAACTTTATCTAAGCAAGTTTGGCTGGTAAGTGTAAATCTAGTCGGCTCTAAAAATACATGACATTATTTAAACGATTTGAATAAAGTTGTTAATCGTTGTTTCATTGTTATTCCTACAAGCAAATCTACATTAAGATAACCACAAATAATGAACTTTTTTCTGTTATTACATAGTTTAGTGAGGGCTTCCTCCATAATTTTCTCAAATATTTTGAAATTGCCATGGCCTTTTTCATCCCTCGGTGGCCCCTAGACACAAACAATAATATGGCTATCTAACTCAACACAGGATACCTCTATTTGCCTTTCAACAGTAAGTGCAAGAATATCTTTCCGTTGTTTCACCTTAATATTATTTTTCACTAAGATAAAAGAACCACCTCTATCAGCAGTCTATCTATTGCAACAACTGACAATTTTGTAATTATTTATGTTAAAAGACATCATATTTTCCTTCAACCAGTGTTCTGTTACACAAATTCTGCGCAAATACGACCATGTATCACAGCATCGCAAAGAGTTGAAGTGGCTTCCGATCCGTCTTCGTCGGGATTCTCACATCCTCCACCTCCTCTACAACATTTTGCGGAATCCACGCTATCCAACCTTCCTACGAGACCGTTTTCAATTTGTTTCTTCCAGCAGGCCTCAGAGGACCCACACAGTTTCTATACTCACGACCCCACAACATAACACCGCAACTTACGAGCACGGGTTTAGACTCCGGGCCATTCGGTTGTGGAATGCATTCCCCTGCACCATCCGGGATAGTCCTACTCTCAATATCTTTAAAAGTCGTGTGAAGAAGCACTTCCTATCTCTTTAGAAAAATAGGTAGTATTTATGTATTTATAATTTATATATGTATATACACATATATTTCATATTTATTTATATTTAGGATTTATATTTTATGTATGTAGTTTATTGAGTTGTAATTTAAGGTATGTTGTACACATCGGTCTACCCGTGCTCTGTAATTAACCTATCTCATCCTGACATGGTTTGCTGGAAGAGATCTCATGTTAGAGATAAGCTCGCCTTTGTACACTATTTTAATATATATCTTGTCAATATAATTATTTGTGTGCAATAAAGAAATTATGAATTATGAAATAATATCAATGTCAGAATTTTTTAGAAATAATTCTAATACAAGTTCTTTGCCAGGTAGCCCCAGGATGTTTTGATGGATAATATTTAACTGGGGCTTACATTTTGACATATTTAGTAGCTCTTGTATGCCAGAGATTTCCTCTATTGTCTTATGAACTAATTTAAATTACTTGGAACAGATTCGAATGTTGCATGCAAAGTATGATTAAGAGGTGAATTCCCAATAGGAGTGCATGTCATATTACTCTTAACATAAGCTGATGTCAAGTTGAACTTGGTTAAACCAACTATAGCTGTATATTTTCTATATTTATTAGACAGGTACAATGTATCCTGTAAAGTTATGAATAAAATTATTCATGTCGAAATATAAAATAGCATCGCTGTGATGACAGGTTAAATTAAATAAATGAATATTCATTCTATGCACAGATTTTTTCTGTAGTTCTGTCAAATTGCAGGCATATGGAAAATTGCATAGTATAAATAGCTTTTTAGCAACCAGACTGGACCAGTCCTCCCAAGTAGCACTTATTCACGAGAATGACTTGTGCACCAGCCGTCACCCTCCTCGCCATATTTGAGGCACTTTTGTACACTTAATTTCAATACCAGACTATGATATTAAATTGCAGTTGTTAACATTACGTGAACATTATTACATACGTTTATTATTACGGAGATTGGGGCATTGAATGAATTTTTGAAGGCCATGAATTTTTGTCTTTAACATAGTCATTGATACAGCTCTGATCACAAGCGCAAAGATCTGGGATCTTGCCTTTGAGGTAGTTGAGAGGTACATGATCAAGTTTGCGGATTGCGAAATTTGTTGACAGTAAATGCTGAACAAGACCAAAGCGTCTGAGCGTCCACTTGTACCCTAAATACAAATTCATAAATTTGGACATGCCTAAAACGCTTGCACCTGTCCTTATATGGGTCGTATCGGCAAAATTAAGTACTTGGGTCTACAACTGGACGAAGTACTAACCTTTAATCAGCACATTTCATCCATCGCCTCTGGTACAAGATAACTAGTTTCAGTGATGAGGTACCTACGATAGGGTTCCGGCAAGGACTTTTTGCACCTGGTATATGTGTCACTGGGCCAATATTTACTCACCTACGACATAACGATATGGGGAACGAGCACAACGCTCTTTGCTTTAAGTATACTCAAAAGTACTCTTCTGAAAAAAGATACTCAACGCGATCTCGAAGGTAGCACGGATTTTTCAATATATTGAATAGATAATAAAGAAGAAAGAAAGAAGCCACCACAACTCTTTGCGAAATTAAGAAACATGGTCCAATTTTTGCAGCCCGAAGATACACCGAATCCCGAGATTCTGAAGTCGTTCGAGTTTGTTCAGTAGATCTTAGTTCGTGCTCGCCCAACAGACATCGGCGTAGTGGATTAGCGGCAGGAGAAGAGACTGAGCAAGGGTGATTTTGGTCTGCCGCGGCAAGAAGTACTGCAGCCGCCTGAGGGAGTTAAAAGACGTAAAGACCCGTCTGCTGACCTTGCTGACATGTGGAGACCAAGTCAGCTGGTTGTCAAAAATAATCCCAAGGGTTTTCGCCTTATCTGTGTACTTTATTGTGATGCCATTATAAGATACGGAAACAATGCAGGGGAAAAAGTGGCGATAAATTTGTTGATCATCTGCATACAGATGATACAAAGAAGAGAGGACGTCGGAGATGGAGTTGATAAAAATTTAAAAAAGAAGAGGAGAGAGAATACCACCTTGAGGCACTCCTGAGAAAAGATCACACCATTGAGTTTCGGTCTCTTCAGACTTAAATTCGTTGCTGACGCATACCTCTCAGGTATGCGTCGAACTAGCCAGAAGCGTGGGAGGAGACATTCAGCGAGGTCAATATAGCGACAAGTATGCCAAAATCGACTCAGTTAAAGGCAGTCAAGTAAAGTCAAAGTTCTTAATTCATGTAGATATTTACATTTACGTAGAAAACGTCATTTTTTACCACTTCTCTACATTGGACCACTGTGGGATAAGAAGGGCTTAAGAAAATCCAAAGTAGACGTAGAAGTCAAGCAAGGCCAGCACCATAACCAACCTCTGATCCATAGCTAGCTGTATATCATTCCTGACTTTTAAGAGTGCTGTGATAGTACTATGCCCTGGTCTGAACCCAGATTGGAAAGGACTGAGAAGTTTGTTTTATGAAAGGTAGGAGGTGATTTGGGAGTGGACAATTGATTCAAGGACTTTGGAGAGAATAGGTAAGATAGATATAGGTCTGTAATATTTGAAGGAGGAGGGATTGGAAATTTAGGGCAGTGGGATGACAAGTACTTTCTTCCAGAGACTAGGAAAAGATCTAACCGTTAGAGAGAAGTTGATAATATGGGTAATTGGAGAGAGCAAGTCTTCTACGATAATATATTAAATATACTTATAATACATAAATATGTATAGATCATATTATAAGTATAGCTTTTCAACCCTCCCCACCCCTTGATAAACCAATGCACTTTAGATTGGAAATAAGTTACTGAACACTAGATTAGACTAAACTAAACTAAACTTAGTATATGGGGACTGGGGGGACTGTATGAGGTTAATCTGGCTCAACACAGACCTTGCTGTTAATAATTTTTAATTATATATTCCTGCTTATTAATTATAACAATTAATAGTGTAATATTTATATTAGTTAAGCACAACCAATTTTTAAAAGAGTTCTAAAAATCAATCTGTGGATGTTTCTACGCCCTGCTTCTCCCATAGTGGTCCAATGTAGAGAAGAGGCAAAAATGATGATTGCTAAGTGTATGTAAATATCTACATTAATTAATGTATTGATTGATATAAATTTTCATTTCCTTAACATTATTAAAATATTATTTAAAAAATTGCAATTAATAAAATTGACAAACTGTAAATGAAATGGTCACCACGATACAGGTTAGACCTAGTATGGTGTTCACAGATATATTTTGGAAAACGCTTTGTAAAATAATAGTAGATTATACAAAAAGTGAAAAAAATAACGGTCAAGTGCGAGTCTAACTCGCGAACGACGGGTTCCGTACCTCCGTACAGTGGTAGGGATGGTGTTAAATGAATAGTTTGGATTTTACATAGCAAAATGTTGTTTACAAAGTCGGTGCGGCTACTCTCACACTCCATCCACGTAACCAGGTGCATTCACAAGTTTGTATGTGGTATCGAAATAATCTTTGTTTGGGAGTCCCCTAAATATTTATTTAATTCTGTTTTTTTTTAGTATTTGTTATTATAGCGGCAACAGAAATACATCATCTGTGAACATTTTATCCGTCTAACTATCACGGTTCATGACAGACGGACGGATGGACGGAAGGACGGGCGGATAGCAGAGGTTCAGTAATAGGGTCCCGTTTGGCACCTTTCGGGTACGGAACGCTGAAAACGAAATTTAATTCGAGGCACGAAGTTGGATCCCGAGAGTAGCGAAGGTACGTGATAAAAATATTTTTTTCACGAGTTGTACACTCTACTTTTACCATGGACTGCTAGAAAATAAATAGAGGTGTAGTTTATATCTATCATATTTTATTATACAGGGTGTTTGGCGCATCATTTGCTTAATCAAAATGTGCGGATAGAAAGGGTCATTTGATATCTCCAAGGTCCACAAAAAAAAGTTTTTTCCCCACGGATTTTTTTATTATGATATTTATAACTTTTTTGAAAAAAATATTTAGAATTACTTCTTTATACTTGAATAGATAAAAAAGTTATTGATACAACTTGCAAATATTTACTGTTATTGGTTGTGTAATGTTGTAAAAATCAAACTTCTGGGATAACGCAATCAAAAGATTATGCCACAAATTTGCTGAACTTGTTGGAGTTAAACCTCCTATCGGTATTTACCGTTAACCTACAAATCAAGAAAATTGCCACGAAACAAGGTCTTATAGCAGAAGTAAAGGAAAAAATCCGAAGTTCGTAAATTTGTAGTTCCTTCATTAAGAAACTACATAGAACCCTCGTTGCGCGAATCCGACTTACTCTTGGCTGTTTTTATATCAAAATGTCTGCAGAAAGGGATTACATAAATACTTTTAAAAAGCCTCAAATAAATTCAAGCCGTATTTGGGCAGGTAACGCATGATTCAACAGGACACAATAGTTTTCAAGGTATCCATCTTCCAAGGGATTTACGAAATCTTATAGCTTTTTAATATAATTCCTAGCCAATTGGCACGTGCTTGCTCAAATAAATAACAAAACAAACCTGAACTTCGGTACAGTGATGCCAGTCCCAGTTCTAGCATTATAAAGCCTCTGCGCATTTCGTTCGTGAAAATATAAGTATCTGCGGGGTGGAACAATTCTTGAGATTTGGTTCTGGTTGTACTCGCTAAGGCATTCTTTGGTTCTCGCGCCGAATCGGTTCGTTGAGTTTGTACCTGAAACAGGGATAAACAGAATTTGAATATTATGTGGTATACTTTCATGATTTTTGCCTAGAGTATGTGCTGGATGTTGATAGAGATCAACACTATAACAGAAAAATCGGTTCGGCAGCAAGTACCGTACAAGCAACTTCTCTTGAGAAGAATTCTTTTTTTATCGAATTTAAAGAATTTTCACGAAAAAGATGACGTCATAGTGGGTCCGCCATTTTGAATTTTAAAAAACTGATGAAAGATTCGAAACCAGCACCCTCAAAAACCCACATCTACCCCTCAATACTTGGAATTACATACAAAATTAACGTTGCGTGTTCAAAAAAGTCAGTTTTTTACAAATAAAAAACGAACCGCTGGACCGATTTTTTCTAGACTCCTTTCAGATCTAAGTCATGACGTGGCGTATCGATTGATATGGTCATCAAAGCGATTCGGTCCAGTAGTTATTGAGAAAACGAATTCCATAATTTTGATCACGTACATACGTACGTACACACACACACACACACACACACACACACAGACATCACTCTAAAAATGATTGCAAATGATTCTCCAGGTCTTAAAACGTAAAGAAAACACAAAATTACCTATTTCAATTTTCAGACCTATTATAATAACTTCTCAAGAGAAGTTAAAAATATTTCTTTCGTGATAGGTACTTTTATATATTTTTATTTATTTATCTATCCACAAATACCAACCATTTTAGGCCAACACCTAATGCGGTATTAACCACACTACAAAGTAAAGAAAAAAAATATCTATATAAAAATATCTTAAATATTATATCCTTAAGTATTTTATCTTAAACTATCCTCTTTGTAGCAAACATGAATATTGCCGTTCTTGTGAACTTGGACATGGTAACCCCGAAAATATTTATTAGCTCCAAGATAAGATTGATTGCTCTGTACTGGCGTGGGTGGCGCGTGCTTGAGCAAGGCAGTGCGCGCGCGCGGCACCAAAGCAGCGGCGGCTGGCGGCGGCGCCGGGGTTTGGATATTCCTATCATACCTATCAACACGTTGACCGCATAGGATACCTAAGCTATAAGCGGAGTTCGTTATATAAGTAAGTAATATTTTGATATATATTTTATTTTTGTGATTTTGTATTTTATTTAGTATATATGTCACCGTAAGATGGTCAAAACCGTCAGTTGATAAACTAAGTTTTTTTCTCGTTAGTTGGTCAACTATCGACAGAAAGTAAATGGCAACGAGAGTTGTTTTCCTTCCCGAAATGGTTAAAAGATAACCAAAAGTTCCAAAAATTATCTGGGAAAAATACTGCGGTAGCTTAGGTGAAGAGTAAAGGGGGTGAGCGAAACGAAGCCCCCTTTATCCTTCGTGTTAGGTTGAATATTTAAGAACAACAAAAAATACTAATAAATAAACTTAAGTACACAAAACATAAAAAGAAGTTTAGTGATTATTTATTCAAACACAA
The DNA here is from genome assembly GCA_949825045.1 of Argyresthia goedartella. Taxonomy (NCBI): domain Eukaryota; kingdom Metazoa; phylum Arthropoda; class Insecta; order Lepidoptera; family Argyresthiidae; genus Argyresthia; species Argyresthia goedartella. The sequence goes on from OX463834.1 coordinate 24,193,858, forward strand.
TTTTGTGATCGTTTACTAATTCTGGCGGTCGTTTTGAATTTATTGGTAGTAAATTTTCGATTTTTTTTGTAATCGTTTACAAACCATAGTAAACTGTAGCGTACTGATTACTAAATGACGCTTTAGTTGATTAACTAACCGTTAAATGGTAAACTGGTTTAAACATTAATTGCAAACGAAATATCAGGGCAACCACTGCGTTAGCTTAGGTGAAGACTAGAATGAACAGTCTTCGGGTTAGGTTGACATGTAAGAACAAAAGAAACATAAATTCTAAGCCTTGTCGGTCTGGTTTACTATCTGTCGATAGTTGATCAACAAACGTGTTAGTTTATCAACTAACGTTTTTGACTATTTCACGGTGACATATGCATTATTTATTATATTATATAATATTATGTTTTATTTATTTTATTTTATTTTCTTTATTTGGGACATCAACAGCACAATACACATAAATTCATACAAAAAACAAAACACAGTAAATAAGGCCAATTACAGATCTCCATAGAAGTACAGTAAACTTATATGTAAATCGGAGCTGACGACGCTATGTTTAAAATTAGTTATTAAGTAGTATTAAAATTAGTTATAAAGTTTAAACAAATGGCGTGTTATTATTCTGTAAGTATGCGTGTGTGTATATGTGAGGGTGTCTTAGTTTAATTGACCGAGCGAGCGTAGCGAGCGAAGCGTCCAGTTTCGAGATTGGCCAAAAATGCCTTGTCTGTTTTTGCCTACAGGTCGCATTTTTCAAATGATTTTGACGCAAATAAGAACACAAGTTCCTTATTTTTTTGTCGGCGCCCCAGATCCTTAATAAATATTTTCCCTTATATCCCCCAAACCCCAGTCATCTCGAGCGCAAGAGGCACAAAGATGTAGCTTCCCGTGAGTGCGGCATACTTAAGGCACTTCTGTCTTGCGGCAGACTCGGCGGCTGCACCAGCGCGGGCCCCCGTCGACCCGACATGGGAGGCTGCAAAGGTGCAGACGCAGGTCGCATCCCATAGCAGGGAACGTCCTCTCTCCGAAGGTACCAGGGTCAAGCCGTCCGGACGCTTCCCATCCGACCGGCACAAACCTGGCGGCTCCAACACACTAGGAACGTTGGCCGATACTAAAGCCCTACGAACGATGTCGTTTATTGCGTGGTGCCGCGAAAACCTGCCAGCGCTCCTGGTACAATGTAGGCCATGGCGACCCAACTCATTGACCCATGCCCCACAAACGCATCATATATTATGAGTACATTACGGTTTTGATATTTCAATAAGCTTGCAATTTTAAACTAGCGAGGTCTACTATTCTCACAGAACTACTAGTAATTAGAGGTATATAGTAGTATTGCCAACTAGGACTCTTCTGTTGTTCAAATTTTCCTGTCCTGCCTAGGTTTGCTGGTGGAAATATATCTTTAGAGATCAGCTAGCCTTTGCTCATAAAATGTTTTGTTGTTTTACCATTCTAATTTCTTTACAATAAAAAATATGAATTAAACATGTTCAGTCATAATTTTAAGGAGTTGTTGGAGACATTGTTGTTTACACTTTTGCTTTGAACCATATCACGCAAGTTTGTTGTGTAGGGTTGTGCCTCTGCCTACCATCCGAGAGGTCCCGGGTTCGATCCCCGGCTGGGGATAAAGAAAAAAAAACAGGTCTTGGATGTGTATATATGTGTGACGTCACTGTTTCTGGTTCCCATGATACAGGGTATCCTAATGTGGGAACTGTGAAGTATGTGCCTATTTGACCAAATGAAACAATAGTAATTAATGTAACCTATTAGGTCCCCTACGAGGGGCTTTTATTGAATTTCAAATAAGATTGAGCCATAAACTGCTGGCCACCACTATAATAATGTTATCATAATATTACAGGAACGTGATTCTAGACTCACTTTGTGTCGTGGGAACCAGACAGGGCAACGTCATAATTCATTATGTCTTTACTTACTTTACACATTATTTGTGTGCAGTAATATAAAGACAAAAGACTAACAAAAATAGTGCACAAAGGCGAGGTTATCCCTGATAAGAGATCTCTTCCAGCCAACCAAATTAGGACGTCACAAATATAATTTAGTTGCATATATCTTTTATCATGTTTTTTCCTTTAGGACGATTTTTCTACAATTAAAGTCTATTGTTTCGATACGGCTAACCCTACACTGGACTTGAATTGATTTACAAAAGATCACGGCATTAAAAATCTTGACTTACCATTAACAGCGCCTCTATAAAAGAAAAACAAATGCAAAAGAAAAACAATTTCGTACCACAAAACCATTATTTTTATATATTTTTTTTTAAACTAAATTTGTTTACTGCCTACAGTACTAGAGGGACATAGCTGAAATACTGTTTTTATTATTCGATAAACATGGTAATGAAGCAATGTAGTCTGTGACTAATCTGTGTTCATGGTGAGTTTTGCTGTGATTGAATTAGGTAAGTCAGAGTAACATAAGCAGAACATGTGTAATACTGACCGTTACGATGGTAATGAGATGACGTAGAAAAAAACGTGATGTGTAATGGAAGTAGTTACCCAAAATCTCCAATTTTAACAAGCGAATTTTCTTTTCAGGGTGAGGATTATCGGTGGGACAGTTATTTCTTTAACAGACGATAACGATTTTTATATTATATTACAGTATAATGTTTCATAATTTATGTTCTGTATTTTTTAAATAAGATCAAAAATTCTTAGATATGCTGGTTAACTCGAGTCGTTCGTTACGTACATATGTACTATATGTATAATTTTAATTGTAGCTAATTAAAATTATGGTAGTAAAAAAATTAACTAGTGGTTCAGATGGACAATCCGGGATTGGATATTCTACGTATCAACACCTTGAACATATAGGATACCAAAGCTACTTCCCTTTCAACCCGGAGTTCGTTATAGCGTAACTATGTACCTATGTATATAAAGGTATAAGTTGTATATTTTGATATATATTATATTTTTGTGCTCTTGTATTTTATATAGTATATGTTTGGTCTAGCAAAGGTCTAGCAATAAAAGATTTTCTCCAGCTTTTTCGTCACCCTTTTATTTTCACGTCTTATAGGTCTGACCTGGCTTCCTTTCTTTTTCTTTTTCAGTCATAGACCTCTTTCCTCGCCGGCCAGCGAGCCAAGGAGGCTGCCGGCCTTACGCCACGACATCCCCACCTCCAGTATTGGGCGCCAATACTCCCGGTGGTTGCACGTCCAGCCAGCAGAACTTGGCTGCTGCTCGTCGGTACGGTCCCAGTCTGGTATTCACGTCAGCTACACGGACTAGTCCGTCGGGACACCCCGTAGCCAGAGGTTACGGGGCGCCTGGTCATCTGCAATAATAACTAAGTCACCGTCCGTTATTAGTCGAGTCGTTGGTCCGTACCATTTGTCCCATCTTGTCAAAGTCGGTAGGTACTCCTTGAGCCACCGCTTCCAGACTAAGTCAGCAAGTCGTTGTCCTTCCCTCCTGTTTCGTCTCAGCAGGTCACCGTTACCAAAGCTTCCGAAGGGCTGGTCAAAATCTTTAGTTTTGGCCAGTAAGAAGTAATTTGGTGTCAAGGGCAAGTCCTCTACATGGTCGAGTGGAACGTAGGTTAGATGTCGAGTGTTGACTATAGCTTCTGCCTCGGCAACTACCGTCTGTAGGGTCTGGTCGCTTGGAACAAATTCTTTCGGTGTCGCCTTCATAGCCGTTTTTATGGACCGAACCAGGCGATCCCAGCAACCGCCCATGGGGCGGGCCTGCGGCGCAATAAAATGCCACTCGATCTGCTTGATACTTCCGTAGCGTAGTAGTTCCTCTTGATCTATCGCACAAACCGATTGCTTCAGCTCATTGTGTGCTCTCTTAAAGATAGTTGCATTGTCGCACCATATCTGTTCCGGGCAGCCTCGTCTTGCAATAAAGCGTCTTAGTGCCATTATCGCACTGCTAGTTGTCAGGTCGTGAACGAGCTCTACGTGTACAGCTCTGACCGTGAGGCCAGTGAACAAGGCACCATACCTTTTCTCGTGTCTTCGGCCAACCTTGAACTTCATGGGTCCAAAATAATCAAGTCCAGTAAAGCGAAACGCTCGTCCTCCGGTCTTGAGCCTTACGTCAGGCAGTTGTCTTATTTGAGGTGGAACTGGTTTCGCCTTGTCAATCTTGCATTTTTGACACCTATTCCAGTCTTCACTGCATTCCGACCGTTGCATATTCAAAATCGCTGTCTGAAGTTGTTCAAAGTCATCTCTCAGCCAGTATGTCCCGCATCCTTGTGGTACTGTTTGAGTAGCAGCTTTGTAAAGGTATGTTTTGGATGCAAGATCGCAGGATGTGTTGTGCCTTCGGCTACATTAGATGCTGTTATTCTTCCTGAAACTCGAAGAACACCATCGACATCTAAGAAAGGTGTCAACTGTTGCAGAGAGCTGGTCTTTTCCACAAACTCCGTCGATAGTATCGAAGTAATTTCTCGTGAGTAAGTCCGCCTCTGACTTTCTTTAACCCACGCAATTTCAACAGACCTCAGGCTGCTTTTACACCAGAGATGTGCTATGCAGCTATGCTGCGAAGATGTGAAATCTACGCTACGAAAATATGTGACCATTTCCACCAATACTACGCTAGGTAGCTGTGCGAGGAAGATGCGCTACGAAGATGCGCCGCAAAGTACCTAGCTGTGCGAGAAAGATGCGCATCTCGAGCTATGCTATGTATCGTTAGTGGGGAAACGGCGGGGGAGGCGCGGTGAGGGGAGAGGCGCTCACACGTCCTGCCACGCCGTGCCAGCGACTCGTTTAGTTCATTTCGTAACGTTCAATGAAGAAGGCGGCTCCTGAATCAAACAAAATGGACGAAAATCTAATAGATGCGGTCAAAATATACCCCTGCCTTTGGGATACTAACTTAGACACGTACAAAAATAATGAAACAAGAGATGCAGCGTGGGAGAAAATTGTGAAAGAAACCAATTTTAAAGGCAGTAAGTATACACATTTTTATTTAAGTACATATGTAGGTAGTTCGGTAATAGGTAGGTTGTTAACAACAATTTTAACGCAATATTTGAATAATTGTCATTCAGTAAATATGTTAATTTCTTTGTGCGAGTCGAGATGAAATTCGGGTGTCTTGCCATGACACCCTTCCCTCGTTATTGAAGTAAGAGCAATATATATCTCTGTCTTGATAACTTCCCAAATTTGATATGTCATTGTTGTTACTAACATTAGTAAATATTGAGGTGTGAGGTCACTTGTAAAACCACTAAGGTAATCAATCAATCAATTGAATTAAATAATTATGCAACACACACGTTGCTTTTACGACTTTACCTACCGTTTTCATTTTGCACTCGAAATCTTTGCGATACACGCACCATTTCCGCGCTAGTACACCAAATGTTGCTTCGACTATGCGACGGGCCCTTGATAATCTGTAATTAAATATGCGCTTTTGTGGATCTAATTGGTCAGGTGGGTATGGTCGCATAAGATTTTCCATCAAAGGTAAAGCTTCATCCCCTATGAAAACAAAAAGTACTGGTTCTCCGCCTTGATACAATGGTTCGTAGTGAGGAATATTAAGTCTTTTTTCTCGCAGACGTCTTTCAAAACTACTGTTATTGAATATGCCTCCATCACTAAATCTGCCCATGGACCCTACGTCAACCATTATAATTTTTCGCTTAGCGTCAGCTAAGCACATAAGGACAATGGAAAATCGATGTTTATAATTGAAAAAAGAGGATCCTGTATTTGCAGGACACATGATGTAATTATGTTTTCCGTCAAGAGCCCCCAAACAATTCTTGAATTGCCATAGATCTTCAAATTCTTTTGCAATTCTTCTCCAATCATTTTCAGGAGGTTCTGTTGTAAGGATCGGCCTATTATGTGTGGAATGAGACAGTCACAAGTTCGAAAGACAGTTGTATATTAAGTCATGAATCATAATAAAGAGGCTATTTATAGATGTAAGTAGGGTTCAGGTGTGCATACACTACACCTTCCCCCTTTTTTGAAAGTAAAAAATATGCATATAATTTTTATGACATTTAACAATTTAGATCTAATAACATCAAAACAACAATCTAATAAGTAACTAATTTCTGTAAAAATAACAATAAAATAAATCACCTGTGTAAAATATCAATTGAAAATTTAAAATCTGTAAAAAATATAACAAATGAAAACCTTTTATATTTTTGTTTGCTGGATACAATTTTTTCAATACTATCAAAATCAACTATAACCATTTATTACTATTTCTCACCCCTTTTTAACACCTATTTTTAAACAACTTCATTAAAGTACATTGATAATGATTACATAAGAACATCAGGTTATGTATTTTCTAAAACTAATTTTGAATACACGAAATAAACGAATAAGTACATACACAAGTAAATACACGAAACTAAAATATCTATCTGTTTTAGGGGTAGGGTTGACGACAATAACATTTATTTATTTTTGCTTTCTCATTCAGCAATATTTAAACTCATTCATTTTCTTACTTGCATACCAGACAACAAAAACAGACTTTCCTCTCTACTTAAGTACATGCTCTCAATAACAGAAACAATACTTCTAATTTACTACCATACTCTCAAAATTACTAACTACAACACTAACAAATAACTCTTTGTCTATGTTTTATTCAAACTTCTTTTTTTTTTTTTCATATATCTAGTGAATACCATTTTTATATTTGTCATAAATCTCATTATTACTTTCTTATCCAAAAAACACTCTACATAAACATAATATAATAACCATCTTTTCAAAACCCATCAAAATGTACTTTTCTTTTCATAAACAATCTCTTTCAAACAAAGTCTTTATTATAATCTCCTTATCACTTCATATAGGTACTTTAATTATCGGGATCCGGACCCTTAATATTCACATGTAGTGAGTGCACTTTTATAGGTACTTTTTATACACATTGGTATTTATTTCATATGGTACTTTTTATAACAATACTTAAATACATATACTACTAGTACCTGGCTCCAGGTCTACCTGCCTGAGCCTGCTCGCGAGCTTATTAGGTCATCGATATCCAACTTTCTCACGAAGGAAACTCGTTCACATCATGATCGAAGAGGAAGGATTCGTGCCTTGTACCTTGTACCTTTGAGACTTTGATGAAAATACAATAACATATCGGACTCGCCAATAGTTACGTACCATACTAAAAACATAACTTATACTCAATCAATACGAATCCTTCGAATTTTAAGATATTCTGTAAAGATTGGATGATCATTCCAACTTTTCTCGAAAACTTAACAAACGAAGTGTTCCCAACTAACTTACTCTGTGGCCTAGAGTAACCTATCCTGCACATTCCATACCTTCTCTCAAATTCATACTTTTTATTCCTAACGACAACAATAATCTACATTCCCAAATCCAAACAAAAATATAACTTTCTTAGGTAATACGTACTCACATAACATAACTTAAAACTTGCAAATATTAAATAAATCTTCACATCAGTGGTTAACTTTTCGTTCCATTTCATTTTCATACTTTTCAACTCTCACTATCAACCAATATTTTCTCACTTTTATGAAGTATCCGAATCCGAAGTGACCATATCCGCTGGTCAGACTATAATTCTATTAATAAACTCGAATGCAATCTGTAAAATAAATGCAAGTACAATTTCTAAACAAACTTTTATGATAAACTAACGTTAGTGGTTCCGTCGTACGTTTTTTTTTTAAGTATATCTGTGATTAAAGCTGAACTTCTTTTGCATACTAAATATATTGTACATACATACACAATATGAAATTTATACATCTCATACTATTCAAATTCATTCCGTATTATAACTTGAAAATGGTTTCATACTTAATCTCTCTGCGGTACCCTAAACTCGCTATCAATCATCCATCACCTTTTATGTATCTTCCATATTAGTCGCATGAAACTAAAATCTTTCGCTCTATACAAGTCGCACTGCGGTAACATGAACTACTAATTATTATAATAACAATTCTGTTTCTCTGTAATCAAAACATGTGTTATGTTCTAATCTAATTTGGTTTCTTCTGCAGTGTAGCATGTCCATATTTGGTTCGCCTGCGAACACTGGATTGAATTTCTATACTTAACTTTTGAATAACTTTGACTGTTACCAAGTCAAATGAACAACTGAATCATTTATGTACTTGATTGTACATTTGGAGTAAATCAGAATTATGATGCAATATAAAAAAAATACTAGCGGTTATAAAACAAAAAAATAACAAAACTTTCAACTTCATACTTCACACTTTTTATCACATTATTCCCAGATTTTTCAAAATCTCCTCAAAAATAAAAAAATACTGTCAAATCATCTCATCCCAAATAACTCGTGTCTAACTTATTTACTTTTCGGCTTTCAAAAATATCTCCATTCCTAAAAAATAATATCAATCGTTCATTCACACTTCTCTTGCTGACTATACTGTACTACTAACTTTTCGTTCTATGCCATTCATCATAATACTATTTTAGTTACTTCATGCAATCTTCATTTGGAAAAATAATTATATTAATATTGATCGTATCGTCAACCCTTTGACAATACAAAATCTAGCCAAAACTTAAATATACTAATCGACAAATAATTTAATTTACTTACATGTCATACGTATAATAAAACCCATTGTCCAAAAAACACATTGACGCCACGACGTCATCGCCCGTGTCGCACGCAGCTCGCTCGGAGTCAGCACATCCTGGGAACCGTACATCTCCCAGCTGCGCCTCACTTGACCCGTACGGTTACGCCCAGCGCCCTGCTTCCACATCATCAGGCTTAGGAAATCGCCCGGCACCCGGCAGCACAAATCTTCTGTAATATTTTCTTTTCTCTTCTTGTGTAAATATATTCTTTCTTCTATAATTATCTTCTTTCTTCTATTTATCCGTCTTCTTCTGGCTGCAATCCGCTAATCTCTTCATAGGTCATCCCGTTCTTTTTCTCTATATATTTATCTTCGTTATATTTCTCGTTTCCAAGTTCTTCAAGTATTATTTAAATATTATTTGAATTTATTTAATCGCCATTCGGCACAGCACTACCTCGCGAGAGGTAGGCTGGCCTGGCACGGTCGCCATGTAAGGATCGGCCTATTATGTGTGGAATGAGACAGTCACAAGTTCGAAAGACAGTTGTATATTAAGTCATGAATCATAATAAAGAGGCTATTTATAGATGTAAGTAGGGTTCAGGTGTGCATACACTACACTGTCATAACAAGAGGCTGCAATACATTCCATAGGACCTCACAAACTTCACCAACAATTTTCAACACGGTTGTTATCAATTCTGAATTTTTTTGCCAATTTCGTAAATGAGAGACCCGTTGATACCTGAAAAAGAGATATGATTTTGATAAATATGTATGTAAGTTCGATGATTTTTTTACTCTACTGTATTCGGTCTTTCATTAATTACCACCCGTATTGTTTTAGGTAAAACCGCGAAAAATCAGTGGAAATAGTTGCGAGACAGCCACCACGAAGTATTGAAGAGGATGAAATCCAAAAAAAGTGGACAAACTGCAACTAAAAAAAAATAATGCAAGTATGAAAAACACATGGAGTTTCTTTTGCTAAATATGGCCGATAGAGATCGGACATCAAACTATGGCGACGAAACATCTACAACTGATGAGAGAAATTATGATGATTCTACGCAAAGTTCAGTGCTATCAGATAAAAGCCTAGATCAAAACCAATTTGAAAAAGATCTTCTGTTGAACTCTGAACACGAAGAAACTGCCAATTTCATGGAATCGATACCATCATCTTCTAAGAAGAAAAGAAGTGACTTATCAGAATTACTGCAACTTTATCGAGAAAACCAAAAAAAACACCGACAAGAACGCATTGAGTTAAAGGAAATGATAAGTAGTGCAAAAGCAAAAGATGATTATGAAGAAAAAGAGCACTTTTTCTTGTCGCTGGCGAAAACCACTTATAGACTTCCCGGTGACTTGCAAGCACGAATAAAAAGAAGTTGTTTCAACGCAGTAGCAAAAGACGAAGAATCGCATCTCTATAGTCAACAAACATATGGTTATTACACAAACACTGGTGAATCAAGCTCACAACAAAATATTAGCAATTCTCTACAGATTGAGATGATACCGCCACATACACTGCCAGTTTCAGAACCGCAAAGCATTCAAGATAATACGAACAATTTAACAGAATCAGCACAGATAAAATCTTAACTAATTTTAAAATTTGAAACGTTGATTTCACTCTACTTTCTTTAAAATTTCTAAAGTATCTCTTAGTGTTAAGTAAATAATACCAATAAGCTGTATTGTTAATGACTGATTTTATTTAACTCTACTTACTTTAAACACACCGCTAATCTTTCTTTCATACCGATAAATTTTCTGTAGTGAGTATCTTCCTTCTTGATATATGGTTCGATCAAATTATGTAATGATTCAAATGTACTTCATGTCACTCTGTAAGAATTCTGGAACGTCTCATCGTCAGCTGTTTAGAACAGTGTAAAGAATTCTGAGTGTGTTGAGTGATAACTAATATGATTTCGTATCCAGAATCTATGTTTTCTTTGTCGGAGTAAAAAGCTGAACAACAGTTCATCTTCCTCAATGAGTTGTTCTTCGCACATTGCGAGATACAAAATAACTTTTTGCTTCCACAATGGCATGTCTACTTTCAGCGAAAAACGCGGGCATACTGTAGGTACTCTGCTCTGCACATATCTTCACCACTTGTGATGGCCCTTAGCAGGCATCTATAACACGCATCCATAGCACGCATCCATAGCACACATCCATAGCACGCATCATTCCATACAAAAAACATACCTTAGTTGAATCCGTTTCCACCAGTGCTAAGCTATGTGCACCAATGAATATGATTGGTGGATATCAAACGCATCCATAACATCGTAGCATAGCACATCTCTGGTGGAAAAGCAGCCTTAGGTTGCTGGCCGTGAGTTCGCCGGTTTGATGGTTTCCCGAGCCTCTGGAGTTGTGGGTGAAGCGAAAGATCCAGGCGGTGCTTCTGATTAGTCTCCAGTACGATGAGAACCGGCTGTCATCTGGCAGGGCTCCATTTGCTTCAGAAGTCAGTAGATTTACCGCCTTCACCTCAACGTCATTAAAATCTAGAGCTATGGACCTTTCGTCTTCCTGTGGCCATGACTCTTCGCGTTATCGAAGAAAGTCGGGTCCTCGTAGCTATCTGTCATTGCTGGCAATGATGACGTCCCGCGTCAGCGGGGTTCATGTCTGTCGGCACCCACCTCCAGTCACAGACGTCTGTCAGCTCAAAGAATTCGCTGACACGATGCGCTACAAAAGGCTTGAAACGTCCGGTCTCGGACCTAAGCCAGCTTAGGACAGTCTTTGAGTCCGTCCAAAATGTAATTTTATTAATTGGTAGTGCTATGTATCTCTTCAAAGCCTGGGAGAGTCGTACTCCCATCACGGCTGCCTGTAACTCTAGCCGAGGTATGCTCAGGACCTTTAAAGGCGCGACCCTCGCTCGCGCCATTACCATTGCTACATGCCATACTCCGTCGGCCGTCTTCCTTCTGAGATAAGCAACGCTCACAAAGGCCCTTGAGCTGGCATCGCTGAACACGTGCAACTCAGCAGATGCATCCTTGTCACAGTTATTAGCGGACAGCCAGAGCGGTATTCGCACCTCTATCGGCTTGTTCAGCTCTTGCAGCCAGGTTTGCCATCTGTCAAAGTGGCACATTTCAATCTCATCATCCCATCCTATTTTGGACTTCCCAATGTCTTGAAGTAAGATGCGGGCATGAATTGTAACATAGAGCAGAAACCCCAGTGGGACAAACGCGGACATGACTAGCTTCAAAACATCTCTCTTGGTCGGTCTTTTGACGCCAGCGCTGATGTCGCAGTTAACTTTGTGGAACTTCAATAGGAAGGTGAAGCTGTCGTCTTCCCTTTGCTTTGCTATTGTCTTCGGGGTCCTAGTTTAAGCCTAAAACGCATTCCATGGTCTGTTCTTGTCATCTGAGAGCATCTTTTCACCACACGGTGCAAGTTTATCTTCGGGCAAATGTCCTAGAAGCCGTTTGGAGTTTGACAAAGTTTCGCATTTTGAAACCTCCCTTAGCATGAATACCTATCATATCATTTACAACCTGTAGAGCCTCGTACTCGTCAATTGAATAGATAAAGTCGTCGACGTAATGGTGTTAGCATGAATACTTATCACATCATTTACAACCTGTAGAGCCTCGTCGCTCGTCAATTGAATAGATGAAGTCGTCGACGTAATGGTGTTCTACGATCGCTTCAACAGCCTTGGGGTTCGTGGTATTGATTCTGGTCGCCAAATTCTTCACGTTCTGTGCAGATGACGGCGAACACACAGCACCAAAGGTCATCACATTCATGGCGTACTCACCACCGTCCCACAGAAGCCGCATGTGCTTACTGGTCCTCTTCACTGATGAGTAAGCGATGAAACATCTTTGAATATCATCCATCACAGCTATCTTGCCGCAACTGAAACCTAAAAGGATGCCTGCTAGTGATGTGAGAAAGTCAGGTTCGCTAAGTAGGAAATTATTGAGCGGTTTGACTTCGCTGCGCAGTCAAGTACTAGGCGTAGCTTGGTTGAACACGGCGAAGTGTGGCAGATACCACGTTTTGTCAGTCTTTGTTACCTGCTCCGTTTCCGTCAGCTTCTTCAGATAGCATTTTTGCAGGTTTTCCTCCAGATCGTCCCTCCACAGAAGGCCAGTCTCCCACCTGTCACCTACTAGTTTCGTCGTCTTTTCCATGATGACGAGAGCCTTCAGATCCTCCCGCGACCGAGGAGTGTCAGGGAATGGTTTCGTCCCGAAACCGTCAGTCGACAACGATCGCCGCACCATGTCATTCAGAACGTTGCACGGGCACAGGTGGTAAATAGTCGCGTCCGTCGGTGTCAATGGCGACAGTTTACCGTGCACGATGTTCCCCAAGCTTGTCTCCGACACAATCGGTCCGGTCGGTCGTACATGAGCACGTCTGGTCACGATTAGGTCAATGTTGTCAGATCCCCGCCTTGCCCCTGGTCCACCTAATCTGTTCACCTGGGTGGACCACGGGAAGTTTTTTCTACCCGTGGTCCACCTAGAAGGACTAAGGTAAAAACTTATTGGTGGTGGTTCACCTCGGTAAACTTTTCCAGTAAATTAGTATATAGTATACAGTAGTACTTTTTGCTTTAAATAAGTACCTGGCCAGATGTATTTATATCATTACATAAATTCAATGGCGTTGGTTGTCAATTAGTGTGACAGCCGTCAAGACGATCATAATTTTATCATAATATCGTATTGCTCATATAAATACCTGGTGAACTTACTATGGAAATGGAAAACGCAGATCCGTTAAGGCGAGCTGTTGCAAATGAAAATAATGGATGCCTGTTTAACTTAACTGAATTAAATACGTTTTTTTTTAATAAAACAAGTTAAAATAATTTTTATTTATTTAAATTCGAGACAATTCACAAAACTTTCCATCTTCTGGAGAACTAAAATACATGGGGAATTAAAAACAGGTACACACACTACAATTTTTACCTTAACTTCTCTAACGCGAAACCAACAGAAATCTCGTTAGTTATTAACTGTAGGAGCCAGTACGCCGAGTCTGCTGAATACCTCTTCCTTGAAATTGTTCTTCATCACAATAAGGTGCTGCTTGGTGTCCTCTATAGCCCCTCTCTTCGTGTTGACTACTTCGACACCTTTGAATCCCTTCTTAATGATTTGACCCCAATTTACGACGACACTCTCATTCTTGGGGATTTCAACACCTGTCTCCTCAAAAAGAATTCCCGTTCTGCCAAACTCAGGTCCATAGTTGATTCATTCAATCTCCACATCTTGCCACTTGAGGCCACTCATTTCCAGCCGCATTGTTCTCCCTCTCTTCTAGACATCATAATCGTCTCCAACTTGGATAAGGTTGCCTCTCACGGTCAACTTAACTCTCCTTTCTCCTTCCACGATCTCATCTACCTCTCCTATAAGATTAGGTGTCCGAAGAGCAGAACGAAATTCATAGATATTCGAAGCTTCAAAGGCATAGATGTGGAGTCCCTTAGGTCTGATGTCTCACTGGTCGATTGGTCCCCTGTCATCTTGAGCGAGAACGTTGACGACCAAATCCACAACTTTAATGCAATTGTCTTGGGACTTTACGACAAACATGCTCCCATTAAGAAAGTCAGGGTAAAACACCTGCCGGCGCCCTGGCTTAACGATGCTATCAAGCGCCTAATGGCCAAGAAAATCGCGCTAAGTGTAACTACAAAAAGGATCCGACAGATGACAACTTTCATTCCTACAAATGCCTTCGCAATCGATGCAATCGTCTCTGTCGAGATGCCAAGCGCCGCCACATCTTCGAGTGTATCGAAATGTACACCCCAGCTCAGGTGTGGAAATTCCTCAGGACACTTGGTATTGGCAAATCCCAGGACATGCATTCGGGTGATGTTGATCTGAATGCTCTCAATCAATTCCTCTCTGCTCCACCAGTTGTAATGGACCCTTCCATCAAGGAAGCCACTCTTCAGAGTCTGCGCTCTAGGTCATTACCCAACACCACTCCTTTCAACCTGAGCAATGTTGGAAGCGACACGGTTAAGAAAGCATTTCTAGCAATTAGCTCCAAAGCTGTAGGAGATGAAATATCTGTCAACGAATGATTCTAACTATCCTTGATGATGTGCTTCCGGCCATAACACATATTTTAAATTTCTCCATTTCCAATTGTTCTTTCCCTACTGCTTGGAAACAAGCATTAGTTATCCCTCTCCCCAAAACATCCAATCCCACCTCCTTTAAAGAGTATCGCCCCATTTCTATCCTGCCGACTTTTTCTAAAGTCCTCGAATCCATTGTCCATAATCAGCTCTCCCATTATCTATCCTCTAAAAATCTACTTAATCCTTTTCAGTCTGGCTTTAGAACGGGTCATAGTACTGTTACGGCTTTATTAAAAGTGACCGATGATATTCAGGTCGCCATGGATCAAAGGCAGCTCTCGGTGCTGGCTCTGCTGGACTTCAGCAGTGCTTTTAACTGTGTTGACTTCGACATTCTCGTTGAACTTCTCAAATCTCTTAACGTCTCCTCCCTCTCTGCCAGCTGATTTGACTCTTACCTAAGGAACCGAAAACAGCGTATCAAGTCGGAGGATGCTTGTACGGAGTGGTGTGACCTCTCTTCCGGTGTCCCCCAAGGTGGCATTCTCTCTCCTCTTCTATTCTCAATATTTATCAATTCCATATCCGATGTCCTCTCTTCTTCCTATCATCTCTACGTGGATGACCTTCAGATCTATCGTCACTTCTCTCCTGATGATGTAAATTCCGCTGTGGAAGCGTTAAACGCTGACTTGGCTGGTATTCGTGGATGGGCATCGTCATTTGGGTTGCTGGTTAATCCCAATAAGTCCCAGGCCATGATTATAGGTACCAGACACTCTTTAAACACGTTGCAGCAATTGTCTGTCCCTTCTGTAACTTATAACGGTACTGTAATCATGTATAGCGATAAAGCTAAAAACCTGGGTGTCATCTTTGATAATCAATTGTCCTGGTCAATGCATGTTAATGAGGTCAGCAGGCGAGTTTACGCAACTTTTCATTCCCTCAGGAGACTTCAGAACTTTCTTCCTCGCCAGACCAAAATAACTCTCGCTCAGTCCCTTCTTCTCCCCCTCATTGATTATGCTGATGTTTGCTGGGTGAGCGCAAATGAAGAACAACTCGAACGACTTCAAAATCTCGGGATTCGGTTCATCTTCGGACTGCGCAAGTATGACCACGTATCTCAGCATCGCAGGGAGCTGAAGTGGCTACCGATTCGGCTTCGACGGGACTCTCATATGCTGTGTTTCCTTTATAATATTTTGTGGAACCCTCGTTACCCTAACTTCCTACGTGATCGCTTCGAATTTCTTTCTTCAAGCAGGCCTCGGAGAACTCATATGGCGTCTACGCTCAAAGCTCCAGATCGCTCCACTGCAGCCTACGAGCACGGGTTCAGAATCCGAGCCGTACGACTGTGGAATGAGCTTCCTTGCACTATCAGGGACAGTCGATCTCTAAATATATTCAAAAACCGGCTAAAGAAGCACTATCTCTCCCTTTCCAGTTAGATAATATATATATATATTTGTATGTATTAGTTTATTATACGGTTTATTCATATTTTTACGTTGTATTTAAGTAATTGTGTATGCAGTCTATTTTTAGCAATTAGGGTTATCAGTATAATACATACTGTTTGTAGTATATATTAGTCGTAGTATTTATAGAGTTTTATTGTACGCGCAGGTCTTCCCCCGCTCAACCATCACCTCTCCTACCATCTTGGTTTGCTGGAAGAAATCTCTTTTGAGAGATAAGTTCGCCTTTGTACTTGTTTTTTTTCTATTATAAGTTATCTGTATGACTGTTTTGTGTAGTACAATAAAGAAATTACAAAAAAAATACAAATAACTGTAGTTGAATAGTAATAATATCTTCGTCGTTGACTATGTAAACATTTTTCCTTTTTATTTTGCTACTGTTGGACATTGCAAAAGATTCCATACTTTTAAGAGTCAACAGTAAACGTACAATAGTACTGTTTCTTTTATTGACTGTTTTACGTAACTTGGAGTAGAATGCTTCAGTAACATTATTTGTACGGTGTTTTTCCGAAAATACGCTTAAAATCTCTGTAAAATTTTTAGTTAACCAAAACTTTTTGATGTATTTGCAAAATCGGACTATCTTTAGTTTATTGAGGCATTCTGATTTGATAAATTCCAATCCCTGCTCGATGTTTTGTAGCGGTAGTAAAGGTAAAGCCGCAGCCAGTCCAATTATCCTTTTGTCTGATTTAGATTTTAAGCCCAGTTTTTTACCCTTCCTCCACAAAGCTCTATTCCAGTGGTAATAACACCCTTTTAACTGTATTCCCGGATATACAGCTCTTATACCATTCATTGCACCTTTTTCAATGTCACAGTGCATTTTTTTTGGACTAAATTGTGGTAGCTGTCGTTTTATTAGTTCAAACATAATAGAATATGTAGTTTGCTTTTTATCAGGCATAAGTGCATAAATTAGAGGCACAGTTCTTGTATGAGTAATAGAACTTCCTATCTCGCCATGTTTTATATAGAGCTGATAAAAGGGGGCGGGACAGCTGGCAAAGGTTGCATAACCAAAGCACTCTTCAATTGCAGGCATTTTTTTTTGCTTCAGGGCTACAAAAGACTAAAATACGCGAAACTTCATCGTAATAGTCTGCCAAAATGGACTTTTTAAATTTTATTGGCACTTTGTCATCTTTGAATTTGTTGTATACAGTTTTTAACACCTAATTCCTTATTTCGTATCTCGTACAACTTATGCTGAACAGAGGATAAAGAAGGAACGTTAGTTACCAAGTCTAGGCCAGTATTTTCAATTTCAGTGACAAATTTTTGGTGTAATTGTGGTATGGGTTCAATTGTATTCGCAACCGTTTCTTTCAGATGTTCGAACCCTTTTAAGACCAAGTTTTTAGATAGGTCTGGAACACACGAATGAGCTTTCTTTTGTTCTGATATCATTGACCTGAAAAAAGTACGAGGTAACATTGAAAACATGTAAATTGGAATATAGTGAATAAAAATTTCCACTGTGCACCTCTATAAAACCATATGTATGTATACAAATTCGAAATCATAAGTATCTCAAAACGCACCAGTACGGGGATACGGTGGTAGGTGTAGGTGGAATAAGCGAAAAAAACACAAATATCAGTGTTAAACCCATTCATTACAAACTTACCATAATAATTATGTTTCCGCTACATTTGTTCTTTTTATACAATGCACACCTCCACATGATTGCACCATTTTTAAAAGATTTCACTTTATAGTACTGATACTCTTCATTTAACAGCACTGTTCCACCTTTGTTCTTAATATAACTTAATTCATGCGACATGTTTGTTGAAAACGCATACTTATCATCTATTTCTAATAGGTATTTCAAGAATTGATTGAAGTCGTTGTCAGTGTCAATTAGATGATTTTAAGATAATGCAAGTGAAGTGCTAATACATGAAAGAAGGTCTTTTAGCAAAGTTTACATAGGTGTACCACGGGTAAAAAAAAATGCCCGTGGTTCACCTTAGTCCACCTAGGTGGACCACGGGTAGAAAGAACTTCCCGTGGTCCACCTAGGTGAACAGATTAGGTGGACCACGGGCAAGGAGGGGTCAGATCCTATAAGTATTTGCGGTCGCTCGTTATAGGTCAGTCTGTCGATGTCTTGTAGGAGGTCAGTCAGGTGTGGGAAGTCGTTCAGTAGTCCATTAATATTTACATTATGTACAGACAAGTATAAATTATTTACAGATCTCATATTACACAAAACGAAGCGCTCTTCTTTAGCACGGCCACTAACGGTGATGTTGACCCTCTTGGAGTTCGGCTCGCTCGTCCTCATTCCCGTGACCCCTCGTAATTACAGCGTTGCAGTTGGTCCCGTGATACCGGCCCGCTTCAGTAGAGAGTCGTCAATCAGTGACGACTCTAGCGCTACTAGACGTTCCCTCGTCTAGTAGCGCTAGAGCCTCCACGTCCCCGCTCGGTCCAGAGATGACCACTAGTGCCACCTTCAGGAGAATAGTGGATGTCGCATCGCCGCAATGGTTCACCGTCGCCGCAGTCTACACCCGCTCGTTAGTCTCGTTGCGTGGCGTGGCGTGTAGCAGCAGGTGATGGTAGTTGAAGTAGGTAGGTAGTTTGGAACATTGCCCTTCGGAACACTTGGTCTTCCTCCTGCAGCTCTTAAGCTGGTGACTCAGCGAGAGGCAGCAGAAGCACAGCTTTCTCTCGGTCACCAATTTCCAGCGATCGTCTATGGAAAGGCGTTTAAATTCAGAGCAGTTGTTCAGGGCGTGTTCGTGTTGACACAGTGCGCAGGAGGTGATTCGCGTTGGGGCTGTTGTCATCGAGGTGGCGGTGACCGTGGGTGTGGTATCATGTACGAACTTCTTCTCCTGCTTTGTGTGTTGAAGGTGTTGTCGGTCAGTGCAATAGTCTTCGCGGCATTTGCTACCATCATCAACCACTCTGACACGTCGTTGAGATTAATTTTGCTACTCGCTATAGAGAAACTCCACTGGTACTTCAGGGTCATCGGTAACTTGCCGATTCGACCTCATTTGTCATTTTCGTGGTCGCGACAATATTTTGCACTCTGATCGCTTACTCTATGAGTAGATTGACGTCGTCTTGACGTAGGTCACGAATGTTATGAATTTTCAATAACATTACCTTAATTAACAGTTCCGGTCGTCCGAATCGCAGCCGTAATGTTTTTATGATGATTTCTAGGTTTGTTGCAGTGACGAGCAGGGCCGATACAGCTTCGCGGGCGTGCCCCTTAAGGCATTTTGCTAGCCGGGCGATGTTTTCGTCGTCACTGTATCCGCACAGTCGGGTCGTCGTCACGAACTGTGCGTAGAATAAGGTCCACTCTTCGGGGTCTCCGCCGAATTGTAGTAGCTCCTTGATCGACGTCTGTCTTGCTAGGAACTTTGCCATCTCGGTGGTCTTTGGGTCGGGCTGCATCGCAAGCCGCTGCTGTCACTGTGGGCGTTTGGAGAGTAGTCTTCATCGTCGGTCGCATGTCGGTGACTGACGACGCTCGAGAGAACGCACGGCTGCGCCTTCTTTCGTCTACCAAAGCAGCCGTTTGCAGGGCTAGTCTTGTGGTAAGCAGCCGCCTCTTGACGTCGGAGGCTCGTCGTTGCTGCTCGGCTGCCGCTTTCGCCTTCGCTTCCTCCAGCTCAATGGCAGCCATTGCTTTCGCAGTCTCCAGCTCAAGGTCGAGAAGCTGTCTGCGTCTGGTGGTCAAGGCTACCGATACGGCGGATGTCATCGACCTGAGGGAAAGCGCGTCGTCATCACGGCCACCCGCGGGCACCTCATCAGCGGGCGACATCGTCGTCGGCTCGTCTGGCCTGCTGGCCTCCATATTTTTTGCCTGGGAGCGGGTCAGCGGCATACCTTTTGTCGTTACACTGGATTCACAGTGCTGGTCAGTTGTCTTCGAAGGACCACTTTGTCTGGTCTAGCAAAGGTCTAGCAATAAAAGATTTGCTCCAGCTTTTTCGTCACCCTTTTATTTTCACGTCTTATAGGTCTGCATCCTGGCTTCCTTTCTTTTTCTTTTTCAATCACAGATCTCTAGGCTCGCCGGCCAGCGAGCCAAGGAGGCTGCCGGCATTACGCCACGACAATATACAGTCTGTTTTATTAAAAGTGATAATAACATGCTCCGTTAACAATCGTTTGCACGTATTAGTAAATCATAATTATGTTAATTAACTCCACAATTAAACTTTCTAAATTTGCAGCTTAAATGTAGTAGACGTATTGCCTAATAGTTGTAACTCATATCGTTGAATTACTTGGTACAAGGCATGTCGTGGTATGGGGACAACTAGTTCAAAAATCAAAGTATATCTGTCAACTGTCGTGTTGATAGTAACTTGTCAAATTACCGTGCTTTACATTGCGGGCAAATAAAATTTTGTTAGAAAGTTAACAAACTCTGAAATTTAATTTATTAATTAAATTAATTTTATGTTTATTACAGACACACGTTATTTTAACGTCCTTAATTAAAAGTCCAGCTGCTGGTAACACACTGTATAATACAATTTACTTGTGGTTCTATCAGAACAGTATACCTCGCGAGCCCTTCGACATACATACATACTTGAACATATTGTCTCGACTGACGGACAAATGGCTTTATTATAATGCGATACAAGTCCCGAATACGGATATTTTGATTTTTTTAAATGTGGTTTAAAATTACTTCCAAACGGTGAGATATATTATTTATTTTTTGTTTTGGTAATTCTAATGTCATTTTGTGTGATTTAAGAATTAATCCTAAAATTTTGCATTCTTTGCAAATAGGCTTCTTTTAAATCGATATTATTTTATTTTTATTTTATTTAATAATCTTAGGAAAACTTACAGCTAGTAATTATACATTTAGGCTAAGTATAAGATGGGTCGACATAGAGCCATTAACAAGTTTCCGCATTTGGGTAGGGAAATCAGTTAACTAACTTAAAAATTTTAAAGTTTACAATGATCTTAATGTAATTTGCACAAAATAAACATAATTTAAGAGAGAAAAAAATATAAAAACGTAAATAGGTACCTAAATCATTGCGCGAGTACAGATAGAGAAGTAGAAGGAAGAAGAAATAATCAATGTTATGTGGTTGTCTATTCCATTATGTTATCATAGTTCACTCAGAAAAGAATTTGTGGTTAATAATTGATTTAATTCTAGATGGTTTATCTGCAAACAAGTCTACATTAAGGGAATATGGTTTTCTGAAATTTTTGCCAGTTAGCCACATGAATGATGACTGTCGGTAGTTAGTTTTTGATTGGGGCAGATGAATCTTCAAACTATTATTTAATCTGGTGGATCTCGCAGATGGGGTGCAAAATTTGCCAATTCTAGAAGTTCTGGACAATCGAGTTCTCCCCTTACTAATTTTGCCACGAAAGAGAGGTCAGCGGCTTCGCGTCTCTGCACGAGAGGTAACATGTGATGGTTTTTACACCGACTGAGGTAATCTGGAATATGGGTCTACTATCAAGAAGACGGAGAAATCTACGTTGAATCTTTTCAATCTCATTTATTTAGATACTGTATCGGGGGTTCCAAGACTGTGAAGTATATTCAAGTTGACTTCTTACTAGGGAGCAATAGAGAATTTTATACGTTTTCACATTCTTGAAACTTTGACATATTCGAAAAATAAATCCCAGAGTTGTAGACGCCCATATATGCCCATACCCATATACGCCCATTATCCATATATGAATTACTTTTTATTAACCGTGAAGCGGTTCTCATATCCTCCATATTAAAATATTCAGGATGAATAAATTTATTTAATTTCTTCAAGTTCAAGATGAAGCGCATGGATCCATCACTTTTTGGTGTCAAAAAAATGTCAGAAATGAACTGCCCCTGAGTAGGGTCACATTTCCGGCTTTTAATTCTTGCAGATGCGATAATTCTATAGCTATAGATTTTTTCTCTGCCTCAGTAATCGAGCGTTCTTTGAAGGGTAGTTGTTTAGGTGTTTCTATAAAAGGTAGACTGTATCCGGAAATGGTATTTAAGATGTATTCATCAGATGTAATTTGATTCCATGCGTCTTTAAAAAAACGGAAGCAACCGGCATGTGCACTAGATGACACACAACCCCTCGAGGTACCTCGAGGGGTTGTGTTTCATCTAGTTCGGCCGATTGCCCAGTGGATACTGCGCCGCGGGTCGCTGCGGCGGCTGGTGCGCGGCGGAGGTGGCGGAGGATGGCGCCGCGGTGTGTACTTCGTCTCTGCCCACCGCGAATAAGCTGGGATGGACTGGCGCGATATTCGCGCTGCCGGTTCGGTGGGCCTTTCCAGTTTAAATTGGCTGATGTGCTCGGTGTAGGCCCTTGGATTATTTGGCCCGTTCTTATAATGCCCCGAGAGTTTTTGACCAGGTCGCATAACTTGTCACCAAACAGGAAGCAGTCTCGTTTTCTTTCTTTGAAAGATTCTACGAGAGATTTGTCAATCAATGGAATGATCAGTGCCCGACAAGTTTTTGTTTCAGCATAGTGCAAGTCAGCAGCATCGTTTAATTTCTGCATAGCGTTGGATTTGTCCACGTTCTTTTTTAACAATGCCGTCATAGCGGCGCCAAGGGCAGCGAGAGCTCTTCCAAGCTGGTTTTGTTTCTCGCAGAGGCACTTGTCACGAGTTTTAGCGCTTTCCTGCAGCGTATTCGTGGCCAATTCTGGATCAAGTAATGGTGCTTTAGTAGATGATTCTTTGGAAACAGACCTTGCAGCAAGACTCGCTCAAATATTATTGCGATCTCCTCCTGGCTGTTTTCGCTACATTCTAGCGGCTTCATTATGTGGCGGCATAACCACCCCACTTTCAGAACTTACTGGAAGAACATTCGTAGCGTCCACATCGTATAGTGCATTTTCTAAAAATGCAAAAGCATTTCTTTGTCATTTAGTTGGCAAATAAAGTCTATTGAAATAAAGGATTATTGGGAAAAAATCAGACATGTGGCTAGTCTGAAAAAAGTGAATCGTACTGCAGAAATTGTCATAAAAACGACATAATAGATAAGTATTAAATATTTCTAACACTCAAAATATCATCTGGATAACCTGCGCGTGTTATCTCGGGGTAATAAGTAGCTACTGGTTATCATGCGCGTGATAACTCTGAGCAAACTGCATAAAATTGGCTTAGGTAACCGCCTGAGCCTCTTACTCGCCGCACGAGAGAATAAAATAAGAAGTTACTATACCTTCAATAGGTAACTGTAAAATTTCGTCTTCATCACTTGAATAAATCATCCGTGAGTTCTTTCTTCTTTGCTCTGCAGTTTTACCTCATATCTTTTCCTCTTTCTGTCCCAACGCTCTTCTTTAGTTTCACTACGCTTGCGTTTAGGCATTTTATGAACTCACTTTTTTAAATATCAGGAGCCAAACTCGGCTACGTACGGTCGGTACGGTCGTCGTGCGCGCACGGCAAAATATGAGTTGGGATGGGCGTGAGGCCGCTGCGGGCGCACCCCCACCCCCACTATAGTATAGCGCTGAGGAGGAAGACAAATTCTTCCTCTTTTTTATGACGCTAAATGCTATGTGCGGTTATGGTTCGTGTAGCAGCGCTACTTCATGGTTAATATAAATCTCTGAGATGAAGGCAAGATAATTAAGATCGAACTTCACTTCAGGTAAGTTCGCTTGATCAGGTAATTATGTTAGTACAAAATATTAACACGTTCAGACGGACAATCCGGGATTGGATATTCTACTTATCAACACCTTGAACATATAGGATAACAAAGCTACTTCCCTTTCAACCCGGAGTTCGTTATAGCGTCACTATGTACCTATGTATATAAAGGTATAATAATTTTTCTGCTTTTGTATTTTATATAGGTATATAATACATTATTTTCTTGTGGTTCTGTCAGAACAGTATACTTCGCGAGCCCTTCGACATACATATATACTTGAACATATTGTCACGACCACAGATATCGAAAGATAGGCCCTTGGAGCTAAGCTCTTATCGGAACCAGTGTCGCCAAAAATTAAGAACACGCATACATCTACACCACTCATACATCAATCCTTCCGCATTTATTGGTAAGAACAATGTCATGCACCTATCGTCCGAACTCACCTTCACTACCGCAGGTACACTAGCTAGCCGAGCTAGTGCTGAGACATTGCAAGGGCAGCGTGTTTCATCAATCCATTATAATTTATAGACAGTGGTATTTATGCCGGGTTACTAAATAAAATAATACTTTGTTTGTTAATATGGCATATTTATTTTACAAGAAATACCTATTACTATGTTTACAGGCTGTAACACATACGGGGTGCCAAGCTGAAAAGGATTTTTTGGGACATGATTTTGAACAACTTTTTCAATGAAAAACGTTATTTTTTACTTCCCCATACAAATCAGCTGAACGCTCGGCTCAAAATGTACTGTGTACAGTGTAAAATTGCAAATTAAAATGCAAAGTGAAAAATAATGTTGCTCTGATCAAATCGTTTTAATAGAGAGGGATGTTCAGATTAATCTCCTTAACAACCGCCTTTCGGCATATATACCCTTTCTGTATAATCCTGTACAGTACAATACCACCTATTGACAAGAAAAATGTAAATATTTATAAAGAACTTGATGTTTTGACAATTTACATTTTTGAGATTGCAGTCTTTTTAAACATTCACTCTAAATATTTTGTTTGGGTCTCCACAGTTCACTAAAAAAATGTTCGAACGCAACATTATCACAGGCTGTGTTTGCCAACATGTGACAGGTGGAATAGGCTGTTGCTGCAACAAGTTAATAGATTGCCTGGTACCGACAATCATGGTCTGGGACTTGCTCGGATTAAACAGGAGTCTGAAGGATGAAGCCCAGCTTCTCACCCCCTCCAGATCAGCGTTCAATGCCTCCACAGCAGAGTTTACTTCATTATGAGAGAAGTGGCGATAAATCTGGAGATCACCAGCATAAAGATTATATGAGGAAGACAGGTTGTCCGAGATGGAGTTTATGTAAATCGAGAATAGAAGAGGAGAAAGAATAACCCCTTGATGGACGCCTGAAAGGTGGTCACACCATTCAGTGGATGTCTCCTCCGACCTGATACGCTGTTACCAATCCCTCAAATAAGACTTGAACCAGCTGGCAGAGAAAGCAGAGACGTTCAGGGATCTGAGAAGCTAACGAGAATGTCGAATTCTACGCTGTTGAAGGCACTACAGAAATCAAGTAAAGCCAACACAGAAAGCTGTTTGTGGTCCATCGCTAGCTGGATGATCGATCTGTGACTTTCAGCAGTGCCATAACGGTACTATGACCCGGTCGGAATCCTCACTAGAACGTGTTTAGCAGATTGTTTGAGGAGAGGTAATAGGAAAGCTGGTTATGGACAGAGTCAGAGTCAGAGTCATTTTTTTTATTGAATATAAATAAATAAATTATCTTATTCAACGTCAAAATTATACTTACTTATAACTACAAGTAATTTTTTTTTTATAGAAAAAAAAACTACACCGTTTCGGAAGGTGGGCCTCGGGGTTAAGAAGAAACGGCAAGAAACTCCCCCATACCTATTTTTTTTAAAAGTGACTTTACAACAGGTACAGGTTTCGGTCTAAGGAAATTCGCCGGCGAGTGATAGACTTGATCCATCGCCCCTCGTCGAATTTCTGTGCGCTGAGATGGTATGGACCATGCAGTTTTGTCATCTAAGTATTCCTTAATACTATAATAGGACTTTCTTATCAGCTCATTTTTAACATAGTTTTTGAACCTCTTTTCAGGAAGGATCAATGATTCCTGTGGTATTTTATTGTAGAAGCGAATACAGTGCCCCATGAATGATGTGCCTACTTTACTTAGTCTAAATAATGGTAGTGCTAACCTATTTTTATTTCTAGTGTTAATTGTATGGCTATCACCTACAATTTTAAATAAAGCTATGTTTTTTCTTACATGCATGATATTCTCGTATACATATTGACAGGTAACCGTAAGTATATTAATTTCTTTGAATTTTTCTCTTAATGATTCTCTAGCATCTAATTGATATATCGCCCTGATCGCCCTTTTTTGTAAGAAAAATATCGTATTTATATCTGCTGCTCTCCCCCAGAGAAATATTCCATAAGACATAATACTGTGAAAATAACTAAAGTGAACCAATCTGGCAGTTTCAACATCTGTAAGATATCTGATTTGTCTGACCGCAAAAGCGGCTGAGCTAAGTCTTCGTGCGAGATTAGTTATGTGAGGACCCCATTGAAGTTTCGAATCTATAGTGATTCCGAGAAAGACTGTGTCTTCAACGAGGTCCAATCTTTCAGATCCTATTCTAACACTGCTTTCAACCTGTCGTACATTAGGCAAACAAAATATGATACATTTAGTCTTCTTTGAGTTTAATAACAGGTTGTTCACATTGAACCAACTTAAAACTTTTGCTACCTGTTTGTTCCCTTGGCCGTCGAGACCACGGGTATTTGGGGTGCTCAGGGCAGGATGTTTGTCAAGGACATTGAGCGACGCTTGAGGGACCGAGGTTTCGACAATCGTTCCGGAGCGTTCCTGATCCAAACGATCTAACTCGCCGTGCAGCGCGGTAATGCTGCCAGTGTGATGGGTACCTTTGGGTCGGGCATGTCCTGGGGCGGTTTATTTGTTTAGTATTTTGTTTTTTATTATGTTCAGTTTTTGTGTGTGTGTAGTTTTTAATTATTTGGTAATTCTTAGCTTATTGACGACGCACTTTGCGGATTTTTGCAAAATAAAAAACAAATATGACTTCATTAAATGGCGTACTTAACACATGAGAGAGTGTACTATTTGCGTCGTCTAGAATTTCTCCTTGTCTTTTCACCTTGAAAATAATAGATGTGTCATCAGTAAATAGTACAATCTGAGAAAATTTTTCCACCATAAAAGGCAGGTCATTCATGTACACTAGGAAAAGGAACGGACCTAAGATAGAACCCTGGGGTACACCAATATTCATATGGGTTCCAGTGGACTTGCATCTGTTTATATCTACTTTTTTTTTCCATTAAATAAGATTACTAAAATAAATTCCATTAATTTTAAGGCATTATCTTTGATAGTGTTGAAGTTTGAGCAAAAGAGTTTGATGGTCCACACAGTCAAAGGCCTTGGAAAGATCACAGAAAATACCAACCGCATCCTGTGATCCTTCCCACGCACTATAAATGTGTTGTACTAGCGCTACTCCGGCGTCTGTTGTTGATCTGCCTTTAGTGAATCCGAACTGTTTTTTGTTGAGTAGCCCAGATGTATTGAAGTGAGAGAGTAGTTGACTCAATATGACCTTTTCAAACACCTTGCTCAACACTGGCAATACAGATATAGGTCTGAAGTTGGCAGGGTCTTGTTTACTACCGGATTTGAAAAGTGGTATTAATCTGCTCATTTTCATGAGGTCAGGAAAAACTCCGTTTGCTATACAACTATTGAATGTGATTGCCATGTATGGTGCAATCACATCGATTACTGATTTAACCACGTTAACCGACATGCCCCATAAATCTTCAGTCTTTTTCATGCTAATAAGTTTAAATGTTTTAACTATAGTTATAGAGCCTATTGGCTTGAAGTTAAAGCCATCCTTGTTTTGGGGCACATTTTCAACCAAGTAATCTATAGACTTTTCAGAAGAGGATTGTAGTGCTTCTGTTGTTATTATTGGTATGGTACTGAAGAACTTTTCAAATGCGTTAGCAACGTCCTCGTTTGATGAGAGTAATTGGTCGTTAACTTTTAAATTAAAACTAGATTCACTAGAGCTAACCTTGCCTGTCTCTTTTTTAATAATGTTCCATGTAGTTTTAATTTTGCTCCAGAAGCTTTGATTTTATTGTTGAGATGTAGGCACCTGGCTTTGTGGCAGTCTTTCCTAAAATTTTTAGAATAATTTTTGACAAAGACGTTAAACTCAGGACTGTGATCATAGGATTTTTGCTCATACAATTCATATAGTCTGGACCTGCTCTGTCTTAAATCCTCTGTTGCCCATTCAGAGAATTTTGATTTGTTGTCCGGTCTCACTTTTGTCAGATTGAAAACCTTTTCAAATTCCGCAGATAAAGATTTGAAGAAGCTGGAATATAATGTGTTCGGATCTTCACAGTAAGGTGTTAACGGTAGACTTGACACTAGTCCACTACGAAATTTTTCCATTTTCTTCAAAGTTACTGGTCTACACAATACTTTAACGGGCTTTATAGCATTACTTTCTTCAAATACTACAATCTGACCAATGTGGTCTGAACTTAATGCCTTAAATATTTGTTTATCGTGAATACTACATTCACAGAATACGTTATCTAGACAAGTAGCGGAGGTAGCCGTTATTCGTGTAGGCTCCAGAAAGACATTGCACATATTGTAAGACTTAAATACTGCTAGGATCCTAGTGCGAATAGAGCGGTTTGCGGTGTCTAGTAAACTATGACGCGTTTGGACTTGTTTCTGGATGCAAGTTGAAGAACTTGTTCCATCACTGATTCAAAGACTTCAAAATCTCCTTCGTCCCACCTGTACACACTAACAATATTATATTTTTCCATCTCAACACACGAGACTTCAGCATTCATTTCGCTAGAAAGACTAACAATATCCTTTCGTTCTTTACATGTAAAACCATCTTTTACTAAAATTAAGGAACCACCTCTAGTTTTAGTCTTTCTATTGAAACAGCTGATCACTTTATAATTTGGTATGCTGAACTGCATTGCACACTCTTGCAGCCAGTGTTCTGTCATACAAAGTATATCTATTCTTTCGCTTTCTAAAAACACTTCTAATTCTAGTTGCTTACATTTAAGCCGTGCTTTTCTATTGTCGGTTGCGGCAGTTTAAAGATACAATAGTATCGTTTGTACATATTGCCTCGTCAGTAGTTACATGCTTCTTAGTACGTATACTAATCGTTGTGGTGACCGTTATACAATTACTTACTTCTGTTATACTGTTTATAACAGATTCTAAAATAAATGAAGCTAAAG
Source organism: Argyresthia goedartella (assembly GCA_949825045.1). Classification (NCBI taxonomy): domain Eukaryota; kingdom Metazoa; phylum Arthropoda; class Insecta; order Lepidoptera; family Argyresthiidae; genus Argyresthia; species Argyresthia goedartella. The sequence continues at coordinate 24,223,089 of OX463834.1, forward strand.
ACTTAGCTATTACGTCAGTGTCAATTTCAACAATAATAACTTTGATGTCCTCACTGTTTCCGACAGTGATGTATTTACAAATTAATAGATTTGTGTCAAAGAATCCAATTTTTGTATTGCGTACAGTCATATTATACATATACATATTTAACCTATGAGTAGCATGCTGTTGCTTTCCATTCATTGTATTTTTATAAGGGAAGGCACATAGAACAATCTTGCCCACTTCTAGATTAGAGAGAAAATCAACAAACTTTATCACAGTTTGTTTCCCTACACCTATACTATTCTCCATATATAATATCACGGTTGCACCCTCCTCATATTTGTAGTTTAAAATGTTTTTGGCCATAACTTTGAAGGGGACATCGGGCATGCAATAGTTAATAACCGTACCTACGCAACAAGCCCAAAGAGCTGGTCCCATACCTACACCTAGCCTGTCCGAGAACATAACAGTCCTACGAGGTGTCACGTGTGAGGTCCCGGCCGGCGGCGTCGCTGTGCACGTCGTTGCAGGGCTGTCTGGCTCCTGGAACTGGCGCTGGTGTACAGCGGCAGGCTGCGGCGTCAGTGGCGGCGGCGCATGTGTGAGCTCGGCGGTGACGTCACTCTGGGCGAGCTGCTGGTCGCTCGTCACTATGTGCGCAGTGAGAGGCCAGACCCGCGGCTGATGTAAAGGGTCAGTCTCGGGCTCTGCGGCGGCGTCGGTGTCGTCACTGGGTGCGAGCTGCTGATCGCTCGCAGTATACTTGATGCGAGGGGTCGCCAGTTGTGGTGGCGCGCTGAGGCAGGCCCGCGGCTGATGTAAAGGATCAACCTCGGACTCCGCTGGCGGCGTATCCCAGTGTCCAGTGCGACGATGGTGAGCTCTTCGGTGGGCGCGGTGGTGTTTTGCTGAGACTCACATATCTGGCAGTTTTCATGGATGCATTGCTGTGTCTGTTGCGACAACTCGAGTACTCTCCGTAGATTAGTATTGCTGTCCAGTATTATTTTGTTAAGTTCAGTAAGACAATGGTCTCAAGGACTTTGGAGAGGATGGGCAGGATTAAAATGGGACAGTACTCTTTGAAAGAGGTGGGTCTGGAGGTTTTGGGTAGTGGGATAACTAGTGCTTTCTTCCACACTGTGGAGAAGACGCCGTAAGCTAAATAATATTATCAGTGGCATTTTAAGGCAAATTTTGTAATCGCCTACAGCTTTCGTGTTGACTGCCAATAGCGCCTTCTTGACCGCATCGACTCTAACATTACTTAAGTTGAATGGTGTGGTGTTGGGTAAGGACTTAGATTGCAGGCTCTGAAGCGTGGCTTGTTTGACTGTGGGATCCACAGATAACCCAATGCTCTGTGGTGGGATCCATCACAACAGGCGGGGCAGAAAGAAACTGGTTGAGACCATTGAGATCTACATTACCAGCATGTAGGTCCCGGGACTTACCTACACCAAGCTTTCTCAGAAATTTCCACACCTGAACTGGAGTATAGCTCTCAATACATTCGTGCATGTGCCGACGTTTAGCATCGCGACAGAGACGGTTGCAACGGTTTCGAAGACGTAATTTGTAAGAGAGGAAATTGTCATCTGTGATGATTTTTGCGGTATCTACACTTGGCTCTATTCCTCTTGGCTATTAGGCGCTTGATAATGTATTAATATACAAGGCATATAATATATTAGGCAAGGGGCAGGGAGATGTTTAACTCTCACTTTTTTGTAGGTGTTTTTAAATGAATTTAAAATTAGGGAGCTCATAAATATGACTTGTAGACCCTCCAAGAAAAAAGCTACGAGAAAAATATTTACGAAAAACTCGATTGTTTTTTTATCAATTATTATGTAAATTTTGCTACAAATATTGTTCACTCTAATTTTGTGATGTGATTTACACATTTTCGACATTTGTCAGCAAATACATTTTGAATTCCTTCTTAAAGCAATTGTTTCACATCTTAAAATTATGAAAATGAAGTATTATTACGAGCTGCTTGTCTGTTCACGTCAATTCACACTAGGTCAATGGGATTCAGCTCGCAATAGGTAGCAGAAGCTTCACCTTTACTTTTTTTCATCAAAGATAAGTTTTTTATTACACAACCATTCTTGAATATTTGCTTTTTTCCATGAAGTGGTGGGAATTTTTTATCGGCGTCTTGAGTGGTAAGGAGCATTGTCTTTTACCACTATCGCATTTTCACCAAGCAAAGCGGATCGCGTCCATTGACCGTGGTAATCACCTGTATTTTTTATTCAAATACATAATTATGTATTTGAATAAAAAACTCAACGAAACGTAATTTTTTGTAACAGTGTGCCCTTAAAACAAAACAGTCAATAATGCTTACCTCTTTTGAGCAATTTGACAGGGCAGTGCTATTGCTAGACATTCGGAATCATTCTCATCGACTTCTTTACCCACGACCACGCCACGGTCCTCCAACCATTATCAATAAAGGCTATACTAATAGACATTGTATATGTCAATTTTACTTTACTAAATACGAAAGCGACTACCGATTCTAACCTCTTGAGAATTTTTTGTTGCTCTTAGCACTACCCAGGAGAATGTGTAGGGTGATGGAGTCCAAGTGATTCCTACGGAATTGACGTGAGCAGCAGTCCTCCGGCCCAAATGTCGATATCTTCTGAACTGACGGATTATATGTACCTATCACGAATTTTGCAATGACATCCGTCGTTGTCCAACTGACAACAGTATTGCATACGAGAGAAAATGATAGAGATAATAATTGTTCGTAAGGTCAGATTGTTCACATTATTTATCTCGACAAATTGGTATTACTTTAGTAACTGTGTCATTAGATTTCGTTATACATACTGAAAATAATCTGCTTCACGCCGTCTATCCAGATTGGTTTACGATAAACAAACCACTGTAGCGAAATCTTATCAACTGGTTACATAAATGTTCGACGTACGTGACTTATCCAGCCCGCACTTTGGCCCTTTGTTTGTTTGTGAGGACATACTAAAGTCTAATCTACACCGTAAATCTCTCCATACAATAACTTGGCTGGAGTTGTACCTGTCGAAAAATTAACTGTGTTTTTGTAAGTAAACATATATTGGAAGAGCGGGTCGTTTTTCATATCATTTGTAGATAGGATGCATTTCTAAGTTTTCTTACATAATCGAATTGAGTCTTCAGTTTGCCCGTTGCTCGCTGGGTGATATATTGTTGTATACAGAGGTCTACCTCTGCTCAGCATACAACCTATTCCATGTTAACCTGGTTTGCTGGAAGAGATCTCTTACTAGAGATAAGCTCGCCTTTGTACATTATTTTTATGTAACTCTTTTTATATAATTTATCTACACACGTATCATAAACCCTCTTTACTGCGTACAAAAACCGCACGTTACGATCAGCATGATGTTCAACTACTTGGTAAAAACTCATTTCTTATCTAAAAAATTAAAAAGTAGTTTTTCTACATATTATGACATTCAAATTTCGAACGCCGACGCCCGCCTGCATGCCGCCCCTACTTTGTTTGTGAAGTTGGTACTACTGAACAAGCTAAACAAGTGCAAAGGAATTATCAATGCCACCATGCAGGTCGAACATGCGGTTCCTGAACACATTAAAGAGAGCTTATGATATGTGCGTAGATAAACTAGTGTATGTAACTGTACATAATTAGGCATTAAAACTCTCGAGTGATATTATTATGAAACTCGCCTTCGGCTCGTTTCTACCTGTTCTTTCATGGATTCTGTCCATCCTAGGTTTGCTGTAAGGAATCTCTTTTTAGAGATAGCTCGCCTTTGTACACCTGGTTTCCATTTTGATGTATCTGTATCTTCTGTTTTTGTGCAATAAAGTATAAAGTAAGTAGTCTCCCGCTACGAATTAACAGCGCTGGGCGACGTTGGTGGGAATTACTGCGCATATGTACAGGTATTGAAAAGTGACTACTGCGCATTCAAGACCACCGCTCATAACTTGTGGCCAGGGAGCTGCCGGCACGCGCGGGGTCTCACAGTGTGCATGCGCCGATGCTTCGTACTGTTAGGAGGCCTGGGTCGTTTATCTTAAAAAAAAGAACACAAACTCATTAACACTAATAATTTGTGGTCTCAGAGAGATTTACACAAACTTTAAGACTTTCCAATTTTGAGCGAGTGGAATGCTTTACCGCTTTTCTCAAGTGACAGAATCTATCTGACTAAAATACAAAAGAGTAAGAAACGACTGACTCTAAAAATGCTAATCAAAAATAATTAATTCGGAAAAATACAGCCATAAATAAAATTATGCTAAACTAAGCTTTTACTACATATTAATCCCACCAAAAACATTTTCATGTTAAATGTTGCCAAAACGAGGCACTCTCAAAAAGTTATCAGATCTCATATAGAGCCAAGTTTATATTCTATCTCTACACACCCTAAATCTTCAAGCCCTTACTTCACCAACTCCACACCTTAGTCAAACTATGTGGCTTGGCCGTTTCGCTACCGATAGCTGCCAAAGAAACGGCAACTGATTTTAATTGTAATTTTATTCGTATTTAGGGCTTAAATATAGTGCAACATTATTCAAAGAGTATATAATTTACTACGTAAGAATTATTGTTAGGGTGTATAAAAGGGGGACAAGTGTTTGCGGCCAGTTTTCTCAAGATTGCATCATCCACCGAGGCGTTACCTACTCGAATGTGAATTAGAATACCAAGGGAATTTACCAGCTGAGTATTTTTGTTTCATAATCTAATCACGCTCAACACATATTTAGACAGAAATAATCAAAACCACACGCATTCCACATAACAAATACCTCAAAATCAGTGTAATATCACTGCAAATTGATTACCGACCAACCATTGTCAATGTAAATTGTGTAAAGTAGATGCGCTGAGACTGAGGAAGTTTTATGGTTCTTGAGTTCTATGAACTTGTATACCACTGTTTAAATAACTATATCCCAGCTGACACACCCCTACAAGGCTAGCAGAATTGTTGTAAACCTTATCACTGCAGAACTTCATCACCTGATTGAAAAGTTTCACTAATCCTTCCAAGGTCATCAACATCATACACAACATAGATAGTATAAAATAGCAACATTCAGACTAATAAGGCCAAAAATTTAATAGTGTACTGATAAGAATAAATAAGTACCTAAATTTTATAACACCACTTTCATTTAGTAAGGTTATATAATAACAATAAACTGCTTAGTATAAATTAAGTATAAAGCCTATTTATTAAATTCTACCTTGTCTGACTGATTTGTTATTATAGAATAAATATGTACATTTTCTATAGTTGTTAGGTAAATTAGTTTTCACATGAATGGGTTGCCACTACTACAACTATATAAACACACAGCACATACACTCCTCCAAATCGCCTCCCTGAAACCCTATTTATTAGGAATCTATATTGTTGTACCCTGTCTCTCGGTTCCAGCATGGAGTCCAAAACGACAACGCGCTGAGCTGAGACCGCCCTGCAGCTTCACAACGCTCTTCAAGATCTTTTGACCTCAAGAGAACTAAATGCTAAATATGAACAAGAGAGAGATGGCAGTGAACTGGAGATTGAGAAAACTCTTATCTGAAATAAAAATCTTAAAAGCCAGTTGAGCCAGCTGCATAGTGATTGGGTCGATGCCTGTGCGGAAAGAGACCAGTTCAGAAATCTGTTAGACTCACTTGACGAGTGCTACCATAATCACGAGTCGAGCCTTCAGAGAATATCAGCGCTTGAACAACAGTTACTTGAAGCGAATAAAACTATCCAACAGCTGATGGACCAAAAGGCTGAGGAAGACATAGAAAAAAATATCTTTCTTTACCATGAACTGGTCGGGCAATTTCATATGACTCCAACACAGCAGCCAAAACCAATAATAAATTACATAATACATACTAATAAGAACACTACACCGCTGTTAAAAACAAAAAAATACTATAAAAAATCCGGAAAAATAAATCAAGCTATTGTCAAGACCCGAAACCGGCTACAGAAGCTTAACAGTTGCCAGACACCGCAAAATAATAATTTTTATGATTCAGGAATTTCAAGATTGCTACAGGAAAGAACTGAAGAATATCAGAAAATAGTCCCAGATCTAGAACTGAAAATATCGCGACTAGAGATTAAACTTCAAAATATGGCTACTGCATACTCACAATCAGAAGCAGAACAAATAATTGAATTAGATAACATAATAGCAGACAGCAACACAAATTTACAGAGAGTACTGTAGCTTTCGCAACAAAACACAGCAATGCCTTCACGAGAACTGCCCGATATCTGAGGTCGAGCCTAACACCACTACCTTCGAGATTACCACCAGAGAGGTCACCATCATCACATCTGACACCAGTGTCACACCACCGGTGGAGTTGAAGGCTAAAAATTTAGGTTTACAGTCAGACCTCCAAGATGCCCGAATATAAATCCAGCACCTACGTGAACTCCTGGCAAACGCACTCCAATGTTATGCCGAAGAACAGAGTGAGTTAGTCGAACTCAGAGCTGTGACGTCTGAGTTACTACAACAACGCCAGAATGCAAAATTGGTGGACATTCTAATTGAGGACGAGGAGGATGAGACTAGCAAGGAGGATGAGCCCAAATCACAAACTCTGTTCTTGACCCCCCCCTCAACGTGAGTGTTGCAATGTCCACTGCTGTCCTGACCAAAAAACAGCATCGCCGTCGTCGTCGAGGAGCCACCTCCCAGCTTATCAGCGCGAGCGCCACGACGCCCAGTGTCGCGCGTGTCGCGCTGCCTGCTGAGTCATGTGTCATGCTGCACGCTGCCACGAGGACCACGCCGCTCGCCGTTACGCGCGTTGCACCGCTCGCTACCGCGAATGCTGCTTGTTCATCGCAACTTCACTCCAACACGAGTGTCCCGCCACTCACCTCCACTCGTTCTCAGAGAAGAACAATAGCAAACAAAATAACTGTAGTTTATTCAGATAAGTTAAGTGTAGATTTTGGTACGTTTTTGCATTATGGCCTTAAGCAACAAGTGACAAATATTTGTTATCGTAATAGTTCCTTTGAGGAAATTATAAAAAAGATAGCTGTAGGGAATTTTGATGAATATACCACCATTGTTATTATGGTAAGAAACCACTCAAACATTAGTCGGAGTGCATTAGATATCGGTATAGACCTACTGCTCAATTTATGGAATAAGACGAAGTGCAAGTTTATTCTTTGCAATTTTCCCTATTGTTCTAATTTATCTGAGCGACAAAATAAATGCGTGTATAAAGTCCATTTCGATAGCATTTCACAATAATGTAAATAAGCCAATTTACACACGATTACGCCGTAACTACTTACATTTGAATATCAATCCTGAACACATTCACATACCAAGGAATCATTTATTGTTCTTACATCATTTCGACACCAAGTAACTCCCCTAAGATAGTTATTTTATTGCAAAATTATCGGACGACGAATATTTCAAAAGTTTGTAAAAATTCATATTATTTTTTTTACTCATCAAAGCGCGTCAAAGTCTTATTGTCTTTGGAAAGTTAGTGTGGTTCATTCTTTTGAATCATCCGATTCGATCGATCAACCGGTTTTATTAATTGATTTACAACTATGAAAAGAATAATGAAGAACTTAAAGGAGATCTACCTACCGAAGGAGGAGGTGAACCTAAAAAAGTGAAAAGAGGAAATATATATATAAAAAAAAATGTAACTTCATTCACTGTCTCTGTCCTGTGTCAGTGGGTATTGTTCCGAGTTCTCTGCGTTTTTCCGTTTCCAGTAATTATCGACGACTTTGCTTCTTGTATTTTGGATTAAGGACATTTTCTTTGCGATTTGGTTGGATTTATTATTGAAACGACGACATCTGCTTAAAATCACGGACTTATACGATAGGACCTCTTTCTCAAAAAACAAGAAGTTAAAAATAGTAGTTTGTTACTCAAGGCGTGAAAGAGAGCTGTTTCGGACGAAGATCCAATTTGGAGCACAAACGGCGCTAAGGATCGAGTCTACCCGAGATATTTAGAATATAGTGGCAATTTACGTTACAATGACTGAGCCGCAACCCAGTACCTCAGGGTGGGAGACTAGTCCGCCTGCCAAAAGACGAAAAATTCATCTGACCACAAGGGAAAAACTAATCCTAGTGAATATTTATAATTATTTGGAAAAATCCTCTCCTACATACCCATCAAAAATGGAGATATATAAAACAACTTCAGAAATAATGGGGATGTCTCAGGACGTAGTGAGATATACCATGAAGCATAATTTAGAAACTCAAGAAATACCACAGCCAAAGGTAACTACCTAACCTCACCTAACACCTCTTTAAATTACCTGCCAAATTTCATGAAATTTTTGTATTAGATAATATGTCATCAATTATTATTGTACTCATGAACTCACAACATCAAGTTAAGTTATTGTTTGTTTTTGAATAATTGATTCACTTTTAGGAGAAAGCTTCAAATCGAGCAATAATTGATAAATTAGATGAATTTACTTTATTTGTAATACGGAGAAAAGTTCATGAACTATACTTTGATGGAGATTTGCCTGCAACTGAAAAAGTTATGAAAGCAATCAATGAGGATGACAGTCTACCTAAGTTTTCTCATACAACAATGTATAGAATATTGAAGAAATTGAATTTTTCATACTCAAAACGATCCAGAAAAAGCACAGTTACAAAATTCGTAAAGGAAAAGTATAGAAAAAATATGTCGATGATCTCGCCGCATCTAAAGGAGTAACTGTTGCGCCTTCCTCCATATCACTGTGAGTTGAATCCAATAGCACTGATTTGGGCACAGGTCAAGTCTTACGTAGGAAGAAATAATAAATCTTTTAAAATGGCAGTAATAAAAAATTTGCTAAAAGAAGGATTGGTGAGAGTCGGAGCAGAACAATGGGCAAAATGCGTCGGTCACGTTAAAAACGAACAGGGAAGGATGAAAAAATTAGACGGCCTTATGGATGTGGCTACTGACGCTGTAACTCAGCCTTTTATTATAAATGTGACCGATGATGACACATCAAGTGATGATGAATCTGTCACAAGCGAATGACGCGCGTCAGTTTGGGATATTTCTCTATCTACGGTTATTTTCTATTCTACTAAATTTTCTTAAACATTTTAATTAAGTTTTTTAGTATGATGCTAGAGTTCGTCTAAGCTGAAATTACGCGCCCCACTCCTTGGTTTTGTACTACTTATAGAAAAAAATCGACAGCGAACTATATCTCTTTGATCAATGCCTTTGACATCAGTGTAGGTACAACACTCAAATCTCGCTCAATCATAGACAACTGTCAACTGACATTTCTGTTTATATTATTATGAAATGCTATTGAAATGCACTGTAAAATGAACATGCACCTATACAACATAACGTGTCATCATAGTGATGCCATATTATATTTCGACATGAATAATTTTATTTTTAACTTTACTTTGACTCAGGATAGTACCTGTCTAATAAAAAAAAACGAGTAGCTATTTATGGCTATATCGCTTATATTATATGCTAATAATGTAGCATATAATATAAGCGACCCAGTTATAAATACTATAACACAGTCGCCTTCAGTTTTAGTTAGTATTAGTACTAATACTACCGGTTTAAACTAGATTGTTCGACAAAAGAGGAGCCCTCAAAACATAAAAAAATACAAAATAAGCAGGGGTTTTTTAGCAATCAAATGACAAATACAAGGACAAAGGGTAAGCCCCACTTAAATAAGTCCCATCAAAACATGCAGGGGCTACCTGGCAAAGAACTTGTATTAGAATTATTTCTTAATAATTCTGACACCGATGTTATTTGTATTACAGAACACTGGTTAAGGGAAAATATGATGTCTTTTAACATAAATAATTACAAAATTGTCAGCGAATACAATAGAAAGACTGCTGATAGAGGTGGTTCTTTAATCTTAGTAAAAAGTTATATTAAGATGAAAAACGGAAATATATTCACTATAGAAAGACAAATAGAGTTATCCTGTGTTGAGTTCGATAGCCATATTATTATTTTTGTCTACAGACTCCGAGAGATGAAAAAGGCCATGGCAATTCTAAAGTCTGTTTTACAGTGAATGCCTTATGATAATAAAATAAACCTTGTAGAGATCAATGCTTCAATAAGTCACTAGCTAGCTAATAGACTAGCTACAGTTAGTATGTCAATTTCTTTAAAAAGCTCTCTTGAGGAGCGTTTTAAATTATAAATTGCTCGAATAGCTCTTTTCTGTAAAACAAAAATAGTTTGAACACACACATAAGAGACACATTCAAGAAGGCAAAGACACAATAGTTCTCATGTTTAACCAGTGATTCAATAGGTACCCAATTTTGCCTGATGTTGGCAACTGTTGAAATATGATTAAAACTTCAATGTTAGTTCAAAAAACCGCTTCTAAAAGCAGATACAATTCTGTTCAAATTGTAAAGAGGAATGTTATGGTCCAGACTCCGGGAACCCACCCCTCTTTCCACTAGAGAATATTACCCTCCACTGACCGGCACATTTCTTGTTCGCCTAAAATCTTTGTTGCCATATTATGCAAATTTCCGAGATGGCAAACGGTCTCGCGGGGTCTGGGTTGCCATGTCTTGTGATATTTCCGGAAAAATGTTGTTGGCATTTGAAATAGTCAAGCTTAATGTAAAGATTTTAGATTAATTCCACACCCATGTATAGTGATAAGACAGTCCAGAAAGCGACACCTGATTTGCCAGAGGCAATTATAAGGAGAGCGACATCTTCGGGAGTAAAGTAAAAGGCTTGAGATGCGCGCAAATACTAGACTAATTTATTATAGGGAATCCTAGCTTATATACTAGGTTGGTACATGTTATTAATGACGTGCATAAGATATAGTACGTGATGAGATATTTCTGCATATCTGTGGCGGGAGTACGTGCCGGCACAGATACTCCCCCCTTTAGGGAAAAAAAAAATGAATGTACTTATAACAATGAACAAAAAATCTAAGTTAGAATCAAACAATAACCTTAAATGAATCAAAATAACTTTAAAAATGTGTATACCATAACAAACTTATGTCAACTGCAATAATAACTAGTAGTATTTTAATAAACATAAATCAGATCTTAATTGTGCATACTTTAACTTAATCAAAAGGTATATCTTACACGAATTAGAAAAATAAAGGAACTACAGTTATGCGAATTCTACATAAGTTTAAAGAATTACTACTGACTAATCAAACCCAATAAGTTAAAAGAACATAGGTTAGTACCTACTACATATCAGAAAAGTAACATAAGAATTGAGCGTTAACAGTAAATTACTTAATATTTACCTACAGGCAAGTCTTGTATCTGGCCGCACACTACATAAAATAAACTAAAACTGGAAAACAGAAAATCACTAGGAAAATGGGGCTTCGCGGTTAAAAAACTAACCTAACCTATAACCTGGAAAAGATCCGCAGGAGAGTCGTCTGATGCTGCAGCTGCCCATGTTTTTCAGGAATCGATGAGTCAATTTACATCGCACGTCGTTGAAGTTGTAATCACTGTTTGTTTATAATTGTGACCGTACCTACACAAGGATGATTGTGCTGAATCAGCGTCAGCATTAAATCTTGGCTGTAGGCAGTCTCTGATTTCGTACGTCATATGTACGTGCGTGTTCTTCACTCTTGAGTGAATATTAAGTTGTCGATTGATGAAATTTGTGTGCCTAAAAACCTTGGGATTTGGCAACATAGGGCACATCTTGTACACCAATCATTTATATATATATATATATATATATATATATATATATATATATCTCTCTCTCTCTCTTCAGTGATTTGATTATTCTTCGTGCGATGTTCTTCCTGGATGATTTCAATATTCGTTGAATTAGGTATATCGATGTATATATCGATGATGTTTCAATACTCTTCTGGGGGCTGGAACGGCTTCCTATGTCTTGAACTTGAAAAGCTGCTTGCTGTGAATGAATTAGCCGACGCGTTCGTTTCTGCTGGTGCGAGCTCCATTTTGATAAATCAGCAGTCAGCTGACTATCGGTTCATTGTTCTTGCGGTATCTTGAGTTCGATGCGGGAAATCTTCAATGAAATTATTTATCTTTTGGCTTCTGGTCCGTTTTCAAATCTGGTCCGGTCATGGCTTGCTTAATGTCGTCTTGGTTTGGGTGGGGTTTTGATTATGGAGTTCTGCAGCGTGGTTTGAAATAGGTATGCAAACCGAAGTCGGAGCTCGGCGATCTTGGACGAAGTGCTTCTTGCTTGCACTTCTAAGGTGGCAGCACACGGAGTTTTCTTCGCGGCTGCATCCATGCTGCTATTACCGAAGGTTGCTGATGTTCAGAAGTCGGGTCACCACTTTGCCAGAGGCAATTATAAGGAGAGCGACATCTTCGGGAGTAAAGTAAAAGGCTTGAGATGCGCGCAAATACTAGACTAATTTATCATAGGAAATCCTAGCTTATATACTAGGTTGGTACATGTTATTAATGACGTGCATAAGACATAGTACGTGATGAGATATTTCCGCATATCTGTGGCGGGCGTACGTGCCGGCACACCTGAGTAGTGCATTTGGGTGAGTGGAATGGAAATGGTGGAAGCATTTAAAACTTTGACAAAGAGTGAGGCTTATTTATGTTAGGTTCATCAGTGCAGTGGACTCTTGTCAAGTAGCCGATTGGCTGGCCCAGTGCATGCATAGAACGCCACATTGGCGTCGGAACGGTAAAGAAGTGGTAGCGGGGCGGGTGTCAAATACAAGAAACTCTACGAAGCAAATCACAGCAAGCGGGCGGCGGTTCAAAAGCGGGCCCACGCTGGTGTGTCTAATGTGATGCTCAAAACTTCTTTTTTTAGCCAGGGTAACTCAATAAGCCGGGTTATATTTTTTGTTTCCACTCCGGTAATATTTCAGTTCGAGCGGGTAACCCGGACCCGGACCGAAGTGCCCTTTGTGCTTTAGACAAATTGTTTTATACTCTCTCGGAATTGGCAGAGCAAAGGGCCTCATCACGATTTTCCTGCAACATTTGAGATTATCTCTCTTTCCAACTTCGTAGTTCTGAAAGAGATAGTGCAATATGGTTTTTTACTTAAGTATAGAGATTGGGGTTCGAGAAAATAATATTGAGCGAGGCGATGGTATTGAAAATCATGATTATAATTAGTGATAGAATTTAGTTGCAGAAATCAAAACAAAACATAGCGTCAGGCCTTTTCCCATGCGGGGTGGCAGCAGAAGTACACGAGGCAAATGGAAAACTCTGTATAATAACTCGGTGATTTCATCAACAGTATCTTTAAAAATATCAAAAAACTCCCCGAAAACTTTCAAGGTAAATTTTTCAAACGATGAGAGTAATAGGAGAAAACGTTGTCGAAGTAAGCCCCCAAATAATTATAATGGTATCATTTTCTTGAAGTTTAGGTACCGTCAGAAACAAAATTAAATGGGCCCGGTTGCGAGACTTTTTAATTGAGTATCATAAGCCGGCCCGGTTAATTTTTTCTCTCCGGGTATAAATACGTTAGTTGGGTGCTTTTACGATACCGTTTACGAGATCTACAATAACTCGATCCCGAAGAAGACCAGCCCGAGCCAACCTGCCAGGCGTTATCCGGTGTGGTTCACTGGTAGAATTATAAGGGTCCTTGCCACTAAGGCTAAGCTCCACCGTAAATGGACATAGTCTAGAGGCCAACTGACTACTCCACATTCAGTGGGCCGAGAGCCAGCATGAAGCCAGTGTAGCTACAGTATACGGTGAACCACATGATATATCGAAGTCAACATCAGATATAAACATTAGAAAACATGTGAGTGGCCTCATATCACAAAGTCTACCTACCAAAACTGTCCCGAATTCACAAGGACTTCTTGATTTTAAACTTCCACGTAGGACATTTTTTTTCCTCTTCCTTCAACCAATCACGTTGGCAGGATTTAGCATAGTTCGTGGAGTATATTTGTTAAGCGAGCAATCGAATTGTTATACCGATTTCACTGAAGACTACGCGCATTCACGACATTGACCATCAACACGCGTTTTGGGAATGGATTACAATAATATTAATTGATTTACATTACAAACCTCCAAAAACCGTTGATATTTTCGCCGGAAACGAAACACAGACGTAAATGCAAATTTCAGTGATAGATAAAATTTCCAACTCAAATTGTTGTGTGCGTTCCGAATTCACTTTAACTATAATTTTTATTTATATTATTGTATTTAATCGGGACCATAAACAGCTACACACAATACATAGGTGTCATAAGTGTTACAAAAAGTGTGTAATTGTGGCGCCCACAGCATCGTCCACAGGTACATTTCTTGGGGCTATCTGCTAACAATGTATCTTTGTTTAGTATTTAAAAATATTTAGGTGGGATCAAAATATTAAAGTTTCGAGATGGCGATTAGGTACGTTCGGTTCTAAATAATGAGAAACATTTTACAAGGTCATATAATTTTCTCCAGCTAGGTCGTACAATTCTCATACTGTGCATTGCCTATCTAGACTTCCTTAATACAACCGATAGAGTCAATAACGACGTCCTAATGAAAAAAATGTGTGCCATTTGATTTGCCCCGTGGCTGTTGGTTTTCTTCGCTGACTACCTGAAGAACCGCCAACAATATGTGCCATACGGCTGTTTTGAGTCACAACCTTTCCACACACGGTCGGGTGTAAGCCAAGGCTCTATTCTTGGTCCGTTGTTATTTATCACCATTAATAATGACTTACAATCAGAGATAAAACACGCTAAATGCTTCCTGTACGACCTGAAACTGGTACTTCCCGTGAAGTCATAATATAATATATATTATAATATATATATATAATATAATATGATTGCAGGCTACTACACGAAGCTATAGATTTGGTTCATACTTGAAGTCTGAAAAACAAACTCCTATTCACTAGTGAAAAGTGTTGTATAATGTCCTACACGTGTTCTTCTCGGTCTATTATCCGGCGTTTACATTGGGCACGGGGTCTATGACTTGAGTGTATTTGTACGTTCTACCCTAAACTTACATTCCATGAGCACATGAGCACTTTGGCAATGCTTCAAAAGATTAGGTTTTGTGATATTAGGAATATTGAGGAATTTCATGATGGGAGTGTGGCCCAGCTTCTTTACACGGCATAGTGAGAACCAAATTCAAACCCAGGTCATTTGTTTGGAATTCCACACGAAAAGTCTTTACGCTCGAGCAGGTACATTAAGATTTCCCACGTTAACTATACCAGTTATCCAGCCTTTTTTATTGGGTATGCTTGGATTGAACTCACTAGAGGTGAGACATAACACCAAACAACGCCCTTCCTGTCGATTGTTGATTTTCGACCGCACTGCGCCTGTCAGTGTGATACGTACGCTATACGTGCCTAATAAGCACTTACGCAGACGTAGGCTCTAGCTACTTGCGGGTGGCACGCACAGCATGGCGGCGCGCCATCAGTATCCGCTTGTCTAATTTGGATAGTAAATTAGTAAATAAAATTGCCGATAGATGCCGCTGGGCGTCTTCTGCCTCACGCAAGCGATGGTTTGCCGTGGCCTTTAAGAGTTATGTATTATGTGAGATTGTCGAGAGAACTACTATGTTGATAAAGTGCAGATTATAGTTTTTTAAGTTTAAATCGGCTTTTATTAAGACCCTAAAGCGGTCAACTATCC
Organism: Argyresthia goedartella; assembly: GCA_949825045.1. Taxonomy (NCBI): domain Eukaryota; kingdom Metazoa; phylum Arthropoda; class Insecta; order Lepidoptera; family Argyresthiidae; genus Argyresthia; species Argyresthia goedartella. The sequence continues at coordinate 24,238,790 of OX463834.1, forward strand.
ATGGTCCTTCGAACCGAACAGTTTTTGAGGAAGTGAGTTCAGTGCGAAGATACTCTTCGCATCGTTCCCATAGTAGCAGTGGATCGCTGTTCAGAGGGATACGATTGGAGTGCAGTGCAGCGAAGCAGCGACTATTGCCAAGCTGAATCACAGGCGGTGTGGTACCACCGCCAGGAGCAGGTCAGCGGAGAGGAATACAGCGAGCACATCACAGCAGATCGAGCGGTTATTGGTTGGTACGAGTACAAGTGAGTGAGGTGGTCAAGTGCAATCGTGAGTACATTTAAAATTATTTGGTTCGTGAAATTCAACCTTATTATAAAGAAGTTCAAGTTCAAAAAGGTTTAACATAGTTGAAGTTCATCAAAGGTTAGAAATATTTTATTTTATTTAATTTATTGATCTTGAAAAATCCACAGCTAATACAATTATGTAAGGCAAGAAAAATAATCTTAACATTAGCCAATAACTGATTTACATTTTTTTGTTTAAATATTATAAGACAAACGTACTTGGCGATTATACTTATATATAGAAATTATAACCAAAACTAGTCATACATTTAAGTAACTAGTGTTGATTTAGTTTTAAAAATTTAATTTATATTATTGCAAGTTGAGAAGTGGTGTGCCGGTTGTGTAAGTAGTGTAGGTTGCATGTGTTGTGTAGTGGTGTGAGTGTAGTTGTACCTGTACCTGCTTAGCCCTACGACGACGATAGTCTTGGGATCGGGACTGTGCCTATTGAATTTTCACTAAGCAGGGTGAGTATAGGTGAGTAGGCTTTCGTATGACACGGCAGATACATCATCAATGTATCTGTTTGTTTTAATAATTCAAATAATATTTTTCTTAAAAACCTTATTAGAGGTGTTAAAAATGTCTAGGTCCTTATCTTTTCAACCTTATAGCAAAACAGTTCTGAACTTAGTGGATTATTAGTTGAACATTAACTTACGTTATTTGCATTAATTAGATTTAGGACTTAGAAAAATTAAGAGAAAAACGGAGGTACGGGGAATCCATGCCGGATTTCGCCTAAGTCTCAATTAGTTCAAACACTTGTAATTTTTCCAGAAATTTACTTGGAGTTATACAACGTTACTTTCGACACTTGTGTTTTTCTTTAGGAATTAATTAGATAAAACTAGTATACTTGTAAGCAATTATTTGGTTGTTGGATTTACTAAATTGTTTGTTACAATATGGAGTCCCTAATTAGTTTTCAAGAAGACTTGTCAAAACGAATAGCTAAGGCAAGAAGTAACTTTGAAAAGTCTCCTAAGGAGCGCCTTACTAAAGATTATGTCTAAAATAGATTAGAATCATTAGAACAGTTGTGGAGTGATTTTAGACAGGGACATAAAGAACTACTGCAAACTGCAGATACTAAGTTATTAAAGGCTGAGGCCTACACAACATATGATGTATATTATGAAACAGAGGAGCAGTTCACAAGTGCGAGTTAAAGAATGCGTAAGCTTGTTTTAGGGTCCAGCCTAGTTCAAGTGTAAGCAAGGATAGTTCTAATACGAAATCAGCTCAAGTCAAGTTACCGAAGATAACTATTCCAACATTATCAGGCAAATATACGGAATGGATAACTTTTCGGGATTTGTTCGTATCTATGATACACCTCAAGCATTAGATAACGTACAAAAGTTACAATATAATAAACTTTACTTGACGGGAGAAGCAGAACAACTAATTCGATACACTACTTTAACTGACGCAAATTATTATCAATGTTGGAAACAATTAGAAGAACGTTATAGCAATAAGAAATATCTTTCACATTGTATATTAAAACGTTTACTTAGTCAGCGAAATATAACTACTGAGTCAGCAGGATGTTTAAAAGAAATAATGGATACGTCATCTGATTGTTTGAGTGCGTTCAAAAATTTAGGCATCGATGTATCAACATGGGATATAATTGTGATCCATCTGCTTTCGCTCAAGTTGGATTCAGAGTCACGAAAGCAGTGGGAATTTATTGTAACATCAAATATGACTTCGGACTCTTTACCCACGTTTGAGCAGTTCAAGGAGTTCTTAACTGGCAGATAACGAGCACTCGAGTTTATTGAGCCAAAGGGAGTAATGAAGGCATCAAGTTCTAGCGTAAAACCAACTAGTAGTAGTAGTTTGAGTAAGCCGAAGGTACTGCATGTTAGTAATACCTGTGAATTTTGTACTGAGAGTCATAAATTGTGCTTCTGCAAAAAAATTGCGAATGAAGATTATGCTACACGCCATGCCTTTGTTACAAATAACCGAATGTGTTATAACTGCTTAGGCGCGAACCATTCGGTTAGATTTTGCCAAAAACCCACCAGCTGTAGAATTTGTAAGAGGAAACATCACTCCCTACTTCATCCAAGGAGTAACCCGGCTTCAAATGTTAATTCGAGTAGTTCAACACAACACAACAACAACCTGTCAATTTCCGGAGTAGGCGGAGACCAGCAGACAATGAGATCAAGTTCAGCAGTGACGTTTAATATTCAGTCATTAACGGATCCGAACTTTGAAATGAAGATCAAATGTTTTGTGCAAACATTACAACATTACTCCCTGAGAGAGGTAGCGATGCCGGACTGAAATCAATTGCAGGATTTGTGCTTGGCTGATCCTGAGTTTAATTCACCCAATAAAATAGACTTTTTATTGGGGGCGGAGTTCTATAGCCAGTATAAACTGGCTAAAGGAGGGTGTAGTGAGAGGGCCCGCAGGGTCCCCAGTAGCTCAGTGCTCTACTCTGGGATGGATATTGTCTGGATCTAAGGGTACCGCAGGTATAGGTAACAAGATATCAGTCTTGGCATGTGCAAGTAGATGAAAACGAAGTCATTAAACGATTTTGGGGATTGGAATACGAGCCTTTATTGAGTACACCAATTCTATCAAAAGAAGAACAAAGATGCAAAGACATCTTCACAACCACAACACGTAGAGACGAAGATGGTAGATGCGTGGTGAAATTGCCTTTTCGCGATGATGAACCGTCCTGTAAACACGGAGAATCACGTGAAATTGCAATGAAGACATTAAAGTCACTAGAAAGAAAGTTCCCCAAAGATAAAGTACTAAAGGTTAAGTTCACGGAAGTTATAAATGAGTATTTAAAGCTAGGTCACATGGTGTTGGTACCAGAAGTGGATCTTGATAAAGGAAATTCGGTCTATTTACCACACCATGCAGTTAGGGAGGACAAGTCCACAACCAAGGTCAGGGTAGTCTTTGACGCATCCTGCAAGAATGAAAACGGGGTTTCACTAAATGACACCTTGATGGTGGGACCCACATTGCAGCCAGATTTGCGGCATTTGATCATGGGATGGAGGAAGCATCCGGTGAGTTTAATAGCAGACATTGTTAAGATGTACCGAATGGTGAAGGTAGCAGAAGAAGATTGCGATAATCAACGTAACGTTTGGAGAAATAATCGAGATGATAAAATAAAGGACTGCTCACCATTACCTTCGGTACAGCTTCAGCTCCATACTTAGCCGTGAAAGCTCTAAACCAAGTTGCTATAGATTACAAAGAAAAGTATTCAATCGCAGCAGAACGGGTAGCAACAGAGTTTTACATGGATGATTTGATGTCTGGTTGTCAAATAATAGAAGAAGGAAAAGTGTTATATAAGAAAATGGATTCACTATTAAAGGAAGTTGGATTCATTTTGCACAAATGGTCGAGTAATAAAGATGAGTTACTGGAAATACTAGATCAAACAGGGGAAGGTAAAGTCGAAGAAAAGAAAGAGCACAAAAATTTAGAATATAAACAAAAGAATATTGTAAAGATTTTAGGACTTACCTGGAACATAAAACGCGATGAATTCCAATACTCGGTGAAGCTGCTTCCGTTGTCTGCACCTTCGACAAAAAGGAAAATAATATCAGATGTGGTAAGGCTATTTGACCCACTGGGGTGGATAGCACCATGCGTTATAAAATCAAAAATCTTTATACAGCGACTGTATCCACAGTCGCTGTATAAAGATTTTTGCTTGCTAAGAGTATTTAAACGGGAGAATATGTCAGTCTCAAGGAGCCGAAAATGTTAAGCAACCAATCCTGCTTCCGCACAAGTCGCACTTTTCGGATTTAGTAGCTGACAATGTTCACAAGAAAACTTTGCATGGGGATGCACAATTAATGCTAAATTTCATCCGTCATTTTAGTTGGAGCAAAGAATCTGGTGAAACATCATGTTCGTAAATGTGTGAGTTGCGTGCGGCACAAGGCGAAGTTACAAAACCAACTTATGGGGTCTTTGCCTTCAGTTCGAGTTACAGCGGCTAGGGCTTTCTTAAGTAGCGGTGTAGATTATGCAGGACCAATTATGCCAAGAACCTCCAAAGACAGAGGCCATAAAGGTAATAAAGGATATATATGTTTGTTCATATGTATGGTTACAAAGGCTGTACACCTTGAAGTTGTGAGTGACCTCACATCCAGAGGATTTTTAGAATCATTTAAACGATTTGTAGCTAGACGCGGCCATTGTGCTTACCTGTACAGCGACAATGGCACGAATTTTGTAGGAGCCTCAAAAGAGCTCAAAACTCTGTTTGAAGCGGTAAGATCAACAATGGTTCAAGGGATATCTAACTTAACTTAACTTTTGTTTATTCAATAAATAAATAAATAACATTAGATGACACAGTAACCATGCGCTGAAACCACTAGATTTAAGTGTGACATGGTGAGATCGCTCAACTACTCGACGGTAAGTACTTTGGATACAATAGAAACAGTGTCTACATAATATCTACATATCTACTATCTATGACTATAGCTATCTATGTATACATTGCTACAATTGCACTTTATTTTAAACATAACGGGAAAAGTAATATGATTTTAAGATAAATTTTCTCTTGAATATATTATTTAGTAAACTGTCTATAGTTATTTTAGGTATCTTATTTAAAATACTGGGTCCAGATATTTCCCATATTTCCCAGGTCCGTTGACCAGCTGATAATTTAGCTGTCCACGGAACAAACTGGCATTTTATTCCCCCTTGAGCTCCCAATTTTGGCGGATTATGGGAATCTGGTATCAAATCTACCAAATACCATATCAGACGAGTAATTGGTGAGTCCACGCTGACGTACGAAGAAATGAGTACACTTTTGAGTCAAATTGAAGCATGTCTCAATTCACGACCATTTCCGATCCATTAAACGCTATCCCTTTGACTCCTGGATATATTCTAGTAGGAGAGACACTTGTGACAGTCCCTGAAGCAAATTATAAAAGCTCCAACGTTACGACTTTGAAAAGATGGCAGGTAACTCAGGGGATGTTGCAGAACTTTTGGCGAAGGTGGTCTAACAAATATTTGACGCATCTCATGCACCGTTACAAATTGGCTTTTAAAATACCGGAACCTGAAGTCGGGGCCATTGTCTTGGTGAAGGAGAATGACTTACCTCCTAGAAAATGACTTTTTGGTAGAATCGTTGCTAAACATCCTGGTTTGGATGGATTAACTAAAGAAATGTAAATTGAAATGTAAAAATTCAACTGTAAAACGCCCAACTTCAAAGCTTTGTGTTTTACCGATAAATGTATAGTTTTGTGTAATTTTAGTTGTAAGAGTTCACATCGTTGTAGCCGTCACCAATATCAGAATGATCAATATTGCTATGGTGGGCGGTTAGAAAGGGCATTCTGTCCTTGGTGGGCGGTATGTCTAATTTGGATAGTTCATAAAATTGCCGATAGATGGCGCTGTGTGTCTTCTGCCTCGCGCAAGCGATGGTTTACCGTGGCCTTTAAGAGTTATGTATTATGTGAGATTGTCGAGAGAACTACTATGTTGATAAAGCGCAGATTACCCTAAAGCGGTCAACTATCCACCGCTAGTTCAGGCGCGAGACAGTCTCAATGCACTATTTTCGGCAGTACTATAATACGCTGATTTCATCTACTTAGTGGATTGCTATGTAGTTTGTGCATCTTATGTAACTTGCTTTTACTTATCTTTACCTAAACTATCCACCTACATTCTGTTTGCTATCAATCTTTGTCTTATCTATCCTACCATACCTACTTACTATGACCAAACCCTACCCTAGCCAAAAACCCGCTGATATCTTGCCTAGTTATCATAACTTCTTGTCTTTTGGTTGTTATATTATTCATTTATTTTTCCACCTGTTGGAGAAATCCTTTTACTAAATTATGTTGTTTTCATTGACAAGAGAAACTGCTTCCAAATTTGTTGATGCTGAGCTGAGAGTAGTAGCTAAACTAGTGTAGCTTTTATCTTATTTTATCTTTGTTCTTCTTTTAATATGCCCATTCTACTTATTTATTATTTCAATTAGGTTAAGATGTTATATGCGCTCTAATATGTTACCCTATATGAAAGGTTGAGTCTATACTCTCTACATTCTGATATCTGATAGTTATGTGAATGTGAATGTTTTTAGAACGTAGTAGAGTCTCAGCAGATTCTACGTAGAAATAACCCTATTTATTGTACATGATATTCTTATTTAATTAGTCTATCTCTATGTAGTTTGAGTATCTTACTTTTAGGATATTCTATGAATTTAAATTCCAAATTATTGTTGACTTGACGGGTGTCAATAGATTTTTCTTCATTTTTCTAACATTCTTGTTAACTAATGTGTATTTTCCATATTCGAATGAGAATTGGTCTATTTGTCTGTAGCAAGTAGTCTTATCTACCTACTGCAATATCTCTGATGACCAAACTGGGGATATTGCAGATGCCTTCTTGCACGCTCTGAAGCCATCCTTGTCCACAATATCGAACTCTCCGGCTCCGCAACCTATTCAACCAATGGCTCTTTTCCATATAAGCAACTACTCTGCTCGGCCTTTCCACTGATTATGAACAACCAGCAGGGGAGGGTTCATGTTGTGTAAATATGTTAAATCAATACCAATAAGTTCTGTAAACCCTCGACCTAGCCACTGTATTCTGTTTTTTATATTCTACCTCATTTAAAGAATTATTAATTAAGCACCACTGAATGATCTGTTTGATGATGCATGGAGAAATATTGTGCGAGAGTGTAGCATGTTCTGCAAGATGGATGCATGATTGTGCCTTTTTCCCATTATTGAATTGTATGATTTAACTGAATTCAATTATTATGACATTTTTGGTGTATTTGTAATTTAATATGATTTTTGAATGATGAGTTATTGTAACATGTAAATTTCTTACATCATTTCGCATCAAGTTTACTGCGAGCGATCAGCAGCTCGCACCCAGTGACGACACCGACGCCGCCGCAGAGCCCGAGACTGACCCTTTACATCAGCCGCGGGTCTGTACTCTCACTGCGCACATGGTGACGAGCGACCAGCAGCTCGCCCAGAGTGACGTCAACGCCGAGCTTACACGTGCGCCGCCGCCACAGACGCCGCAGCCTGCCGCTGCACACCAGCGCCAGTGCCAGGAGCCAGACAGCCCTGCAACGACGTGCACAGCGACGCCGCCGGCCGCGACCTCACACGTGACACCTGGTAGGACTGTTATGTTCTCGGACAGGCTAGGTGTAGGTATGGGACCAGCTCTTCGTACTTGTCGCGTAGGTACGGTTATGAACTATTGCATGCCCGATGTCCCCTTCAAAGTTATGGCCAAAAACATTTTAAACTACAAATATGAGGAGGGTACAACCGTAATATTATATATGGAGAATAGTATAGGTGTACGGAAACAAACTATAATAAAGTTTGTTGATGCTCTCTCTAATCTAGAAGTGGCCAAGATTGTTCTATGTGCCTTCGCTTACAAAAATACAGTGAATGGAAAGCAACACCACGCTACTCACAGGTTAAATATGTATATGTATAATATTGTATTCTTTGACACAAATCTATTAATTTGTAAATACATCACTGACGGAAACAGTGAGGACATCAAAGTTATTATTGTTAAAATTGACACTGACATTGCAAAAGTGAGAACGGACAACAAATCAAAATTCTCTGAATGGGCAACAGAGGATTTAAGACAGAGCAGGTCCAGACTATATGAATTGTATGAGCAAAACTCCTATGATCACAGTCCTGAGTTTAATGTCTTTGTCAAAAATTATTCTAAAAATTTCAGAAAAGACTGCCACAAAGCCAAGTGCCTACATCTTAACAATAAAATCAAAGCTTCTGGCGACAAAATTAAAACTACATGGAACATTATTAAAAAAAAGAGAGGCAAGGTTAGGTCTAGTGAATCTAGTTTTAATTTAAAAGTTAACGACCAATTAATTACTCTCATCAAACGAGGACGTTGCTAACGCATTTGAAAAGTTCTTCAGTACCATACCAATAATAACAACAGAAGCACTACCATCCTCTTCTGAAAAGTCTTTAGATTACTTGGTTGAAAATGTGCCCCAAAACAAGGATGGCTTTAACTTCAAGCCAATAGGCTCTATAACTATAAGATTTATGGGGCATGTCGGTTAACGTGGTTAAATCAGTAATCGATGTGATTGCACCATACATTGCAATCACATTCAATAGTTGTATAGCAAACGGAGTTTTTCCTGACCTCATGAAAATGAGCAGATTAATACCACTTTTCAAATCCGGTAGTAAACAAGACCCTGCCAACTTCAGACTTGAGTAACTTGTATTGCCAGTGTTGAGCAAGGTGTTTGAAAAGGTCATATTGAGTCAACTACTCTCTCACTTCAATGCATCTGGGCCACTCAACAAAAAAACAGTTCGGATTCACTAAAGGCAGATCAACAACAGACGCCGGAGTAGCGCCAGTAGAACACATTTATAGTGCGTGGGAAGGATCACATGATGCGGTTGGTATTTTCTGTGATCTTTTCAAGGCCTTTGACCGTGTGGACCATCAAACTCTTTTGCTCAAACTCCAACACTATGGTATCAAAGATAATGCGTTAAAATTAATGGAATCTTATTTAATGGAAAGATTACTAAAAGTAGATATAAACAGATGCAAGTCCACTGGAACCCATATGAATATTGGTGTACCCCAGGGTTCTATCTTAGGTCCGTTCCTTTTCTTAGTGTACATGAATAACCTGCCTTATATGGTGGAAAAAATGACTCAGATTGTTCTATTTGCTGATGACACATCTATTATTTTCAAGGTGAAAAGACAAGAATAAATTCTAGACGACGCAAATAGTACACTCTCTCATGTGTTAGGTTGGTTCAATGTAAACAACCTGTTATTAAACTTAAAGAAGACTAAATGTATCAAATTTTGTTTGCCTAATGTAAGACAGGTTGAAAGCAGTGTAAGAATAGGATCTGAAAGATTGGACCTCGTTGAGGACACAATCTTTCTCGGAATCACTATAGATTCGAAATTTCAATGGTGTCCTCACATAAATAATCTCGCACGAAGACTTAGCTCAGCCGCTTTTGCGGTCAGACAAATCAGATATCTTACAGATGTTGAAACTGCCAGATTGGTTTACTTTAGTTATTTTCACAGTATTATGTCTTATGGAATATTGCTCTGGGGGAGAGCAGCAGATATAAATACGATATTTGTCTTACAAAAAAGGGTGATCAGGGCGATATATCAATTAGATGCTAGGGAATCATTAAGAGAAAAATTCAAAGAAATTTATATACTTACGGTTACCTGTCAATATATACACGAGAATATCATGCATGTAAGGAAAAACATAGCTTTATTTAAAATTGTAGGTGATAGCCATATAATTAACACTAGAAATAGAAATAGGTTAGCACTACCATTATTTAGACTAAGTAAAGTAGGCACATCATTCATGGGGCACCGTATTCGCTTCTACAATAAAATACCACAGGAACAATTGATCCTTCCTGAAAAGTGGTTCAAAAACTATGTTAAAAATGAGCTGATAAGAAAATCCTATTATAGTATTAAGGAATACTTAGATGACAAAACTGCATGGTCCATACCATCTCAGCGCACAGGAATTCGACGAAGGGCGATGGATCAAGTCTATCACTCGCCGGCGAATTTCCTTAGACCGAAACCAGTACCTGTTGTAAAGTCACTTTTAAAAAAAAAGGTATGGGGGAGTTTCTTGCCGTTTCTTGTTAACCCCAAGGCCCACCTTCCGAAACGGTGTAGTCTTTTTTATATATAAAAAAATGACTTGTAGTTATAAGTAAGTATAATTTTGACGTTGAATAAAATAATTTATTTATTTATATTCAATAAAAAAAATGACTCTGACTCTGACTCTTTAATTAACAGTCACTTGTTTAAATACCCGTAAATTTGTAGTTCTTTCACAAAAAACAATAATCTGTTCGGAATCCTCGTTGCGCGAGTCCAACTCGCACTTTTTTGTCGTTTAGGTTCGCTGTAATGGCTTTCAAATTATTTATCAATAGTAAATGACCAAACAAATGGAAATGGACCTAAAGATGCCTTTCAGAAAACAGTTTTTTTTATTACTACCCAAAAAATCCTTTCCGCATCCACTAGTAACAAACCGGAGAGTTGCGCCCAAACTTTTTATTACAGAACTTTCTAAAGGCAAAAGATAAAAAGAGATGCGTTGATCAAGTTTTTTAATCACTACCTCTCGCCAGTCGACTAAAGCCTTATTTGTGGCAGTTTGTGATGAAAAAAACCCGAAAATCATATTTCGCGCGGTTTTGAGGGGCGGTAATAGGAGGGTATTTTTGTTGAAGCTTGAAGCTAGGTTTGTTTTAAGAAATCTCTCTTTAGAGATAAACTCGCCTTGGCGCATAAGTGTTCATGTGTTTTTACTCATTAATTACCGTGCAATAAAGTGTATTGATGAAGCTTGATTTCTAGGCAAAGAAAGCTGTTCCTAGGAATTGTATTGTATGAAATTAAGAGGGTTATGAATGTTGAGGAAACAACAGATGTATGGCCAGTCACGATTGAAGTAATAGGGATGATGGCTGGTTCGTCAAAGAACTGTCTAATCGCTCAGTTAATTCTTTTGAGAATTGGTAATTATAATGTTTCGCGCCAGCCCCGATGCAATTCGAAATTCAACCAACATATAAAAGGGATTACTTTTTTATGGACGGCGGTCTGTGAGATCTAATGGAGCCAGTACACACTAAGTCAATTTCCTTATTAGCATTAATATCTATTAGCGTTGCTCACATTAGGTGATCGGCTTTAACCGTCCGACATTGTGTGAACTGCCTCTTAGGTTAATTTCGCCAATGTCAGGTGTTTATTTAGTACTCGGGCAAGTTCTCTTTCGAGAAACTGAGTTTTTTGTATTTCACTTACCGGTGGACCGTGCAAAGAGGTGGGAAAAGGTATTTTCTGCGAGAGTGAGCAACAAATCGCCCTCGACAACCCAATGATTGACGGTGAATGAAAGTCTTGCTGTCACTGTTTTCTGCTCGGGAAATATGACATTTAAGCTGCACTTTATTTAATCACCGTTTTGTGCATTCGCCTATATTTCTATCTGTGCAAACCCAACCCGGCTAAAGAAAAAGGGCGTATTGGCATCTTATATTAACTAAGTCCCAAAAAAAACACAAACTCCCAAACTTCCTGGCGTTCCCAACCCACGGCACTTGAGCGTATTAGCCGGCACTCGAGGAGCTCATTGCTGGCACATTGAGAGCCGTAAACGCAACGGATGCGAGCCACGCGGTTGTAGAAACCTAGCCGTGGTTCAGAATAGCGGCAGTTCTGATATAGGGTATGATTTACTAAGAAAGTGAGTCCGTGAATTGCGTTACTACTCTACTCTTTACGCTTCTGTCCATACTTTAACCCAGGTAAAGAACTAACAATTTTTGCTATAGTGATGGCTGAAGAGATATCCTGCTAGAAGATGAGCGGTTGATCACTGCTCATCTGATCAAGTCAGACAAACAAATACAGACACACAGTATTTTTTCTATAAATTTCTTGCAAGATGTGTCAAATCAAATCAATCAATTTCAGTTTCAAATCCTCCAACATCTTATCATTTATCTAAAATTAAGGGAGATAATTTTGACGCCCGCATATTTAAATTATTTTAGACGAGGCTCGTTGTGGCTCATCAAATATTTAATTACACCAGAATTTTAGCACCACAACACCATCGAAGTGTGCTGCATGTTAGCCAGAGAGAAGAACAAATTGAGGAAAGTCCTCAAAAGGGCTAAAGAGACCCGAGCTATCACAAGTACAATAGCAAACCACTTCTGTTTGCTACACTCTTGGGATACAGGCACGACTACCTTCTCCTTACAATTGTAGAGGGTAAGCTTTAGGGACAACGCCAACGAGGGCGTCCTAGGGGAAATATAAGGACCAACTAAATAACTGGAGTAATTGTGGATCGTACCAGGAGATGAAGACCAAGGCTCAAGACAGAGAGTAGAGGATATTGCTGTAACGACAAGGGACGACAAAACTTCTATATTCATGATAATCACGATGCACCCTGATTATCTAAGCTTTTGTTTGAAATCGAGTCATGTTCATTTTAGTTCCACAGCCCTCATGAGTTCAGCACTTGTCTGAAACCGACTAGTGTTTCAATGCCCGCCTCCCAACGTCGTTTCAGACGGGCGCCTCCACGCGGCTCATCATTATTCTGGTCCCGCGGGATCTTTCTAAAAACGCCGCAGAATTAAATTACTCTTTTCGGTGATACGCCGGGAGCTAAAGTGCGTTTTTATATTACAATATGTTGATTTGGCTGTTTGCCTTGAAATTTATTAATAATTAAGACATTATCGACATTATCACTACAAATAATGTTATGTGCCCCTGACTCCCGTTGCCTGTAACTTTCAAAGCAGTCAGTGCTTTTGCATCAATCAAAAATCTGTCAGACGGACTTGCACACTATTGGATCACTTCGTTGTGCGTCTTTCCGTCTGTCCCAACGCTTTTTCTCAAGAACGCGTGCAGGTATCAATTTGAAATTGATATCAATTACTCACGTCTGTAGACTCTTGAAGATATGAAAAATTAAATCTTCTAGGACCATGCTATCAAAAAATACGGCTGTTTATGACCCAAATTTACTTGATTCTCGCAAGGGAATCAAAACCTATAGGGTATTTCCGGTTGACCTGGGATCATGAAATTTGGCAAAAAGCAAGGTATTACAGCAAAAGTAAAAGGAAAAATCTGAAAACTGTATATTTCTATCTGTTTGCCGATATGTCTGTCAAGACTCTTTTTCTCTCGAATGCGTGTAGGTATCAATTTGAAACTAATATCAATTGCTCAAGTCTGTAGTCTCGTGAAGTAGTGAAAAAATAAAAAATACAAGCCAAGGCGATCACAAATTACCGCCGTTTATGTCACAATTTCGCTGAATTTGCTTGATAGTCACAAGGAAACCAAAACCTATAGGTACTTCCCGTTGACCTAGAATCATGAAACTTGGCGAAAAGCAAGGTACAAATAAAGGACAAAGTCCAAAAACTGTAAATTTGTAGTTTGATCACAAAAAAAAAGGTTTTTGGTGAAAACACATACCTACTTATAGACCCTATCGTAAAGTATCTAAGAGATTCCGTGGTTTAGTGATAACACCCTCACCTGCAATAGAGGACATATAGGTTCAAATCCCGTACAATTACCTAACTGTTATATTAATACGTTCTTAATTTATACCAGCTACCCGTGGCCACGGCTACACATACGCGTTTTTAGGCTTCTCATAGTTTACGATCAGAAAATTGTACATGCCTTTAAGGTTCCTAAGCATCATCATCATCAACACAGTTCATATCGATATAATTTTGCTTTGAATTTGAATCCAAATCATGATCTTTTTCCATATATATGACATAAATACATAATAGATCTCTACAAGTGTTTACGGATCCCTTGTGTGTTTAAGCGGCAAAAGAAATACACATTCTGTAAAAAAATTAGCTCTGTATCTTTTACGGTTCATGATAATAGCCCGCAGAAGGACAACAGAAGCTTAGTATAAGGATTTAAAAGAGATCTAAAAGTCAATCTGTGGTAGTTTTTTTGCCCTACTTCTCCCTCAGTGGCCTCAGTGGCCTTGTAGAGAAGGGGTAAAAAATGACGTTTTCTAAACATAATTGTTAACATTCACGGAAAATAGATATATATATATTTGAATTTTGGATTTGATTTTTGTCCCTTTTGTCACCTTTTGGGTACAAAACCTTAATATAAATCGTATGTGCAAATATTTGGGATGCATCGATGCCTGTTTTATAACAACGGTGGTCTAAAAACGTTTTCGGTGTAAGTTTTTGACATTGCTGTTTATTTATTATTCTGTGTCCGTTTCTATGTGGCATTTGTTTTGGGCGCTTTCGTGTTTTGGATGACACGTTAAGCTGTAGGTCCCGCTTACTATCGCTACTCGGTGGTAGAAGTAGTAAAGCTGATTAGAGGCCCTAAAAGTTAGAAAACATCTGACAGTCAGGTTGGCTACTAGCCCGACACCCGTCCATCAACCCGCACTGAGCCAGCGTGGTGGATTATGATTCAATCCTACTTGTATTCAAGGAAAGGCCCGTGCTCCTCAGTCGGGTAATTAATGGCCTACATTGTTATTATTATATTTATTATTTATTTATTTATTTGGGGGCGGGATGGGCGTCTTTAGCGTTGGTCCGCAACCCATCTAGGAGAAGGAAACTCCAAAATTAAACCAAGACCCGGAATGTAGTATCCGTTAGGCGCAAATTGGAATTAACAAATTGCGGCAACTGCGATTGTTGATATCAGAGTAGGATATCAACGTAGGGTGGCAGCGGAGGAATGTCTAGCACATCAACGGCGGCGCCCATAGGCCAAGTAAGTAGGCGACTACTTGCCTGCCAACCCGCACTGGACGAGCGTGGTGGGTTAAATGTCCACACCTTTCCCCCATAATGAATCCCCACAACCCAAGGCCCAGGCCCCTAGTCCCCGGCGGCCCCGGCAGTCCTGGCTACGACGGTGTGCCAGGAACTTCTGGAGCAGGGGGTGCTAAGAATCCCCGGGTGAGATCTTATCGTCACACGACCACGGCTACGAAAACTGACTCCGAAAACACACTCAATCTAATAACATATAATGTAAAAACTTTAAGATTAGAAGAAAAACTAATAGAACTTGAAAATGCTTTAGAACATATATCATGGGATATTATTGGTTTATCTGAAGTGAGGAGAGAAGGAGATGATACATTTGAAAGAAAAGACAACATTTTCTTCTATTCTGGAAAAGCTGGAGGCCTTTCTGGAGTAGGCTTTTTGGTCGCAAAGCGTTGGGCCAATAACATAATAGAGTTTAAGGCCTACTCCGACTGTATAGCCATGCTTAAATTCAGAGTCACAGAGGATAAAGTATTAACCGTTGTTCAAACCTACGCTCCTACATCAGCCCATCCGGACGAAGAGATAGAATCATTCCACGACCTCCTCGATATGGTTTGTAATGAGAACCGAGGACACTGGACCACAGTCGTAGGTGACTTCAATGCAAAGATTGGACCAAGACATGGCAAAGGTAACTGTCACTTGCAGGGACCGCACGGCCTCGGCACCCGAAACCCACGAGTTACACGCCTCATCCGTTTTGCTCTTGGACAAAATTTTGCTATCAGCAACACCTTCTTCTACAAAAAGCCGCAAAGAAGGTGGACCTGGATTTCAACAGATGGTCGCTTGAAAAATGAAATTGATTTTGCCTTCATCTCAGATCAATAAATAGTTCACGACATCAGCGTAATTAAAAATATTAAATTTGCCTCTGATCACAGACCACTCCGCACCAAATTGGTTTTTGATACAAAACTACACCGCCTGAAATTATTTAAGAGCCGAACTAGACATTTGAACAGAAATACTTTGATGGCTAATGCAGACCAGTTTCAATTAGAACTCAAAAGTTTTGGATTGCTACAAAATATAAAGATGATGTGCAGGAACAGTACATAAATATTCAACAGTGTGTAAGAAAAGCAAGCAATAAAATTAAACAAACAAAACCAAAACTTAAAAAACTTTCAACAGATACATTACAGCTTATTGATAAACGACAGGACTACAAAGATGATAGAAGCGGTGAAGAATATAGACTGCTGGGTAGAAAAGTAAAAAGATCAATAAGGCGAGATATTAGACAATATAACACAAAGCTAGTACAAACAGCGTTAGAAAATAATAAATCCCTCAAAATTGCTAAGAAAGGAATATCACAAAATAAATCATGGATCACTTGCCTAAAAGACACGAACGGAAATAAACAGTGGGACAGGACCAAAATTATAAATTTTTGCACTAACTTCTACCAGAACCTTTACACTAGAATGTCGAATACAACCGAACAAGAACCTGCTTCAGCATTCTGTTGCCCTGATAACATACAACCAATCACTGGCTATGGGGTTCATTGCGCCCTTCGCTCAATGAAGTTCAACAAGAGTCCGGGCCACGACGGCATATCAACAGAAATGTTGAAGTTGGGCGAACCCATTTTACTACCACATGTCACGAACTTTTTTAACTCTCTAATGCATACCGGACGATTTCCAGTCAATATGTGCCACTCGGAAATCATACTCCTTTACAAAAAAGGCGAGCAATCAGATTTCGGCAATTACCATCCTATCAGCCTTACATCCCACCTGTATAAGGCTTTTATGAAAGTGATAGAGCGCCGCATATCTGGTCTACTCGACCAAGCTCAACCACCCGAGCAGGCTGGATTTCGTCCCGGTATGTCGACCTCAGATCATCTCCATACACTGAACCAGATTATTGAGAAGTATCACGAATATAACCTTCCTCTGTATATTGCCTTCGTCGACTACTCAAAGGCATTTGATAGTTTGACACACCCATCCATATTTACAGCACTCCATAATCAAGATATAAATACACACTACATCAGCCTCATCAAGGAAATATTATAGAAACAGTACAGCATCAATTAAATTACAGTTTCCGGGTCCATCATTTCCAATTGAAAGAGGCGTCAAGCAGGGCGATTCTCTCTCCCCTAAACTTTTTACGAGCGTGTTGGAAGAGGTCTTCAAGATACTAGAGCCAGATTGGGAGAGCAGGGGTATAGAAGTCAGCGTGGCGAAGCTTACAAACCTTCGTTTCGCCGATGATACAGTCCTGTTTTCTAATTCACCTTCTGAGCTACAAACTATGCTGCAACAACTCAGCCATGTAAGCCTCGAGGTTGGACTTAGCATGAACATGTCAAAGACCAAGGTCATGTCTAACAGCAAGGAGCATGCGGTAGACGTGGATGGGGTGAGAATTGCATATGTCCAGGAATATATCTATCGAGGCCAAATAGTCTCTTTCCAGGCGCGACAAGACAAGGAAGTCGATAGACGCGTCGACAATGCCTGGAAGAGCTTTTGGTCTATGAAGGAGCTCATGAAGGGACAACTTCCGTTGTCCCTGAAACGCAAACTCATGGACATGTGCATTCTGCCCATCCTTACCTACGGATCCCAAACCTGGTCTTTGACTGACGCGCAAAGGTTCAAACTCGGGGTTTGCCAGAGAAACATGGAGCGCAGTATTCTCGGTGTTCGGCTTTTAGACCGGATCCGGAATACAGAGCTGCGCTCCCGAACAAAGATAATAGATGTAGCTCAGAAGGCTGCCCAACTAAAATGTGACTGGTGCGGCCATGTTGCTTGGATGCTGCCGAATAGCTGGGCTAAGAGAGCCACAGACTGGCTCCCAGAAAATGCAAAGAGAAAGCGTGGCCGACCCAGGAAGAGATGGAGAGATGAGTTGGGTCTATGGGACAAGGAGTGGAGGGAGACCGCTCAGGATCGGATAGAGTGGAAGAGGGGGAGAGAGGCCTTTGCCCAGCAGTGGGACATGGTGGGCTCGTAATAATAATAATAATAATAATTTATTTAGTCAATAAAATCGGAAAAGTTCACAAGGTATCTGGCTAAGATGTGACACATAAATAACTCCAAAATCTGAGCCTAAGCTAGGTGAAATCAGTTGGTGTTTTCCAAGGGGCATAGTGTTCCAGATTAGGGGCCAAAGGCAATCCGTATCAAATAATGAAGAATAGTCAAAATCAGAGTAAAATTTTCTTCATTACTGTAGATATTTACATTTCACCAGAAAACGTCTTTTTTGCCTCTTTTCTACATTCTATCACTGTGGGCGAAGCAGGGCGGATGATTTTTTTAGATCTCTTTTGAAAATTGGTTTTGTGTGTGGTTGTGTTGCGTTAGTTTTTTTACAAAGTTCATAGCACGTACAATTGAAGACTAAGTTTAAGAAATATTCATAGCATAGGCCAATTACGGACTTACATTATTTAGGATTAAACATATTGTAAGTGGCTTGCAAAAAAGCTTTTATTCAATAATGTGGTATGCACATAGACAAAACTTGATCGGTATATAATGGCGAAAGGGTATGTATGTGTTGTATATGTGTGTGTGTGTTTGTGTTATGTGGGTTGTGTTGTGTGCGTGTTGATATATGTAAGTGAAAGATAAATTATTTAAATGCGTCTAGAAATTTAGATACAGGGCCGTAACGTTATATCTGAAGGAGGACACTTAAAACATTAAAATAATATAACATCGCGTCACGGATTTTCCCAAATCCACGTGCCCACGTTAAGCCTGTTATTCAATACTCCACTTTCCAATTTGTAATATTGAGCATTAATATGTCACCGTAAGATGGTCAAAACCGTTGATAAACTAAGGCGTTAGTTGATCAATTATCGACAGATAGTGAACCAGACCGACAAGGTTTAGAATTAATGTTTCTTTTGTTCTTAAATGTCAACCTAACACGAAGACTATTCAGGGGCTTCGCTGCGCTTGCCCTCTCTAGTCTTCACCTAAGCTACCGCAGTGTTTGCCCTGGTATTTCGTTCGCTGTTCAAGTTTAAACCAGTTTACTATTTTACGGTTTTAACAGTTAGTTTATCAACTAACGCGTCCTGTAGTAAGCAGTACGCTACAGTTTACTATCTGTCGATCCTTGACCAAACTAACGTTTTTGACAATCTAACGGTGACTTGATATAATATGCAAGTATAAATAAATACAAAATTATTAACAGCGGGTTCTGTGTTGAGTTAGATTAACCTCTTTCCAACACCAGACTCGCGGCGCGAAACTACCACGTCATTTAACATCTCTCCCGGCTTGCAGCGCTCGACTGACTTATCAAGTGATTATGTCCGAATGGTAGCACTTGGAGCTGGAGAAAACCTCTCTTAGTCTGTGTGAAATAAATATCATTGCAACCTTCATTTATTTTTGTACCGACGGGAGAATCTCAGACTACTAGAAAATGCTCCCTCTCGTCGCAACAATTGTTGATTTGCCGATTTTCTGGAAGAATTTCACTACGATTTGTCTAACACAGAAATAATTGTAAATAAAAAAAAGAGTTACCTCGAATTCAAGCAAAAAACACAATTATTTTAATCGGCTGCCAGGTTGCTTCGCGCACTGTTGTTTTTAAGGTTCCGTGCCCAAAGGGTACTCCGCTGTCCGTCCGTCCGTCCGCCCGTCTGTCACCAGGCGGTATCTCATGAACCGTTATAGTAAGACAGTTAAAATTTTCAGAGATGATGTATTTCTGTTGCCGCTATAACAACAAATACTAAAAAACATAATAAAATAATGTGTTTATCTGTAAACCACATACAAAATTATGAATGCACCTGGGTACCTGCATAGAGTGTGAAAGTAGCCGCACCAATAACTTTGTAAACAACATTTTGCTATGTAAAATCCAAACTATTCACTCCACACCATCCTTGCAATTGTACGGTGGTACGGAAGCCTTCACGCGCGAGTTCTCGCACATGACCAGTTTTTTTTTAATTTAATTTCCTGGTTTTTGTTGATGAATGTTGTATGGACTGGTAATTGAACAACCTAGTTTGTTAGTCACTTGGCGTTCACCCACGTATCCCACCCACCCAATCATGGCATTGACTGCCCAACACAGCGCAATAAATATTTTTTTGTGTAAAATTCATATTCGTTCTTTATTGCACAGAAAACATAGATTAACAGACAGTTACAATAAATTTGAAAGGCATAGGCGAGCTTATCTCTAAGAGAGATTTCTTCCAGCAAGCCTAGGCAAAACAGGAGTGTTTATGAAACAGGACAGTCCTAGTGCGCAATCAAACTGTATACATTCGTACGAAAATTACTTTTAAAATGTACCTAAAAAATTATGAATGCCTTCTATTAGTCTTGGGCTGTTAAGGGAATTTTGTGATGATAGCTATCGTACGTCCTCGAACTAAGTCAAGGGTCGGTAAGACAAGACACTGTTATAATTTTGGTAATCTTGAATATTTTAACACCCATATAAAGACAAAACACTCCTGGTCTACCCAGGGGTCAAGTTAACGACGCGAGCGGCCAGCAGATTGGATTCCGGAACGCACTTTACTTAAATACGCGACTCGCATACTAGAGGAAAATCTTGCGAGACCATGAACAAACATACATTGCTTCTGGCTCCACACTAGGATACCCTGTCTTGGGAACCAGGAACAGTGACGTCACAGACATATAAACATCCAAGACCTGGGTTTTTTCCCCATCCCCAGCCGGCTTGGAAGCTGGGACCTCTCACCTGGGAAGCACAGCCTCGACCGTTACCCCACAGAGGTCGTAGACATTATTATCACTGTGGCTGAGCTCTGAGCTGCTGGTTCCCACCACACGCACTTAAGGCCCAAGATCACACAAAACCACTGAAGAGAGCTTTGGCAAAAAAAAAACCCAATTAATTCATAGGTCTCAAAAAATTATATGTTATTCACAAAGAGATAATCTAGTTTAAATACTATGTCGTTACGCGATTGGATTAATTTGGCTCGATCGTAACAAATCCTGAACATAGTCTATATTTAAAAGGAGATTCAATCATTTTAATATAAAATAACTGAATTTGTCATAATTTTTATGCCTTAATTTTCCTCTTTTAGAGCTCCGTATTAAGCCCTAAATTGTATCGATTAGCTTATTTCCGTTTTTCAGTCAATTCGAAAAAACACATAATTTTTAAAGTCCGGGTAGCGGGCGGCCCGACGCTATTCCGCGTCGCCCCCTACCCCGCCAGAAGACGACAGGCGAATGCGGCGCCCCTCACCTCAACAGCCGGAACTGGGCCTTAAACTCTCAAAACCGAGGTTAGTTGGGACGGTTCGTGATTTTGAACCTTATGCCAAAAATGAAATGAAAAAATGAAATGAAAATGTTTATTTTTCTATAAATCTTACGTCCTAGTTACAGGCATGACTCTGACTATTAAACTAGGGGAACCTGTATGTCAGGAGACAGAGCCTACAGATCGAAACAATTGGCATTTTGGACCTAAGATTGCCTAATTAGTTTCTGAAACAATAAATGAGTAGGTAGTTATGTTTCTTATTTAACAAATAATTAAATGAAAAATGAATAATAAATGATGAATAATAAATAACTCAGAAACTAACATAACATAGTTAAGTTATGGTAGTCTCTGAGTTGCCTTGTACATAGGCGAAGCAATTTTTTGGAATATTAAGAAAGGAACAATAATAAATAAATTACTATTGCTTAATAAATAGATTACTATTGCATGAACAGGTAAGTATACAACAAATATCAACTATAGGAAACCCTTTATGATGTCATAGTCAAGTTCTATTAGCCATTCTATGATTTTAACTTTAAATTGGTAATTATTTAACACAGATATATCCTTATTCCATTTTAGTAGTAGATCATATAGTCTTATTGAAATATTAGAGTAATGTCTCTTAGCGAATTCACTTTTAGTTACAGGTTGTGGTATTAATTTAGTTCTATTGTTTTTTACTGTTAGATTAGGGACTACATGTTGGTGGAACCTCCTAAGGCATTGATATATAAATAGCTTTCTAACACTCAGTATTGGTGCAACCTTGTATACATGGTATGTAGGGTACATACGGGGAAGAAAGAACATAACTTTGAGTACGGATCTTTGAGCTCGTTCCACCACGATCATGTGTGACATACTCGCCCCACCCCAAGAGGTAATATCATATCTTATAATGCACTGACAGAGGGCATTGATGGTTTGTATTAAAAGCCGTGAGTCAGCAACATGGCGCAACGTTTTGAAAAAAAAAAAATTTTTCGTTTAGCTACCATTGAGATTTGATTTGACCATCTGAGATTTTCATCAATTTGGATGCCTAGATATTTAATTACACCAACTCTGCTAAGCAATGGACAGTTGCAAACGTTGTCATTCTTATTTAGAAGTCTGTTGCATGGGTAGGAATGGATTTTAATATTTAAATTATTGACAGGGCTGTTGGCTATGGTTTTACTGAATCAGATGTATTTGGTCTTAGCGGTGTTAAGCGACAGGAGGTTATCTTCCAGCCAACTGGAGACTAGTCTAAGACCTTTTTCAGTAGCATCCTTGACCGTTTCCCAAGAACTGCTGTGGAATAGGAGGACAGTGTCGTCAGCGAACATTGTCAAGTCGGCGCTTTTCACTTCCAGGCCACAAAGTTGGTTAATGTATACCAGAAACAATTTTGGTCCAAGCGTACTCCCTTGGGGGACACCATAGGTACATGGTGCATCATCGCTTGAATGGCCATCAACCCGGACACATTGTGTTCGATCTGTTAAGTAACTACGGAACCAGGCTAGTGAGGTTCCTCTAATACCTAAATTCTGTAGACGACTCAATAGGATTGGAACCGAAACGGTGTCAAATGCCTTTTGAAGGTCTAAGAAGACGCCAATGCACCTTTTCCCTTGGATGGCATCCTCCGTGGATACTCCCTCTCTAAAACCGTACTGGTTACGGGATAAAAGTTTTTTAGATTCGAGATAGTTAATTACTCTTGTATTGGTAAGTTTCTCAATTATTTTTGACACAGTGCTCAATACAGATATTGGTCTATAGTTACTGGGCGAGGATTTGTCTCCTGCTTTGTGGATAGGTGACACAACTGCTTTTTTAAAGATTACGGGGAATGCTCCATCCGCAAAGCTTAGGTTAAAAAGGACGGAAATAGGGTGCGACAGAACATCACCGAACATCTTTTTTTTTTTTTTTTTTTTTTTTTCTTCTTCAGGAGGGTCCGTCGGACAGAGCAGCATTGAGCCCAGTGGGCCATCCAGGGAGATCGCCCTTTCTGCCAGTAAGCTTTCAGTTGCATTTAGTTTTTGTAATTTGTGGTTAGCAAGAACACTACCGATTGTCGTGAAGTAGTTATTGACCTCATTTAATGAATCTTTATGAAGCACTTTTAGATTTAATAGTTCAGCTGGTACAAGTTTACTCCTCTTTAGATTACAAATATCCTTAATAGTTTTCCATGTGTCCTTATTGTTACCTAGGCTTTCATTTAGTTTGTTACAATAGTATGACCTTTTTAGTGCTTTTATTATTTTATTACACAAGTTCCTGTAAGTTGTGTATTGCTGTTTAAGTTCTAAATAGTTTTTGTTTATTTTAGATTTTTTATGTAGCTTATCTCTGACACGTATAGATTTGACCACTCCTACAGTTATCCAAGGCTTAATTGGTTTTATTCTGTTTGGTATTTTCTTGACTGTTGTGTTTGCTGTAATAATTTTTTGAATTGTGGATACTAATTTGTTAGCTGCTTCGTCAACAGAAATGGAGCCATAAAAGTTTTCCCAATCAATATGATTAAAGGACTTTGCTATACCATTAATATCAAGAGTAACCCTAGTGTGGTTTGTCTGTTTCTGTCTGATCTCTTTTTGTTTGGTGTGCATTATAAGAAATATTGGTGAGTGATCTGTGAATTGTTCAAAAACTATCGTTCGAGCATGGTTTGATGTCTTAATCATGAAATGGTCAAGGCAGGTGTTGAATCTGGTTGGTTTGTTTATACCTTGCTGCAAACCATATGAGGCCAACATTTCGATGTACGCCGCAGCATATCTTGAAACATTATCAGGTATTATGTCTATATTGACATCTCCGGTAAGTATGATGTGTTTTGTTTTAATAGTTTGAAGCAGAGTACCCAGAGATTCAATGTAACTGGTTGGATTTGAAAAGCATGGTGGCCGGTAGGTACAAATAAATGAAAAGAGGTTATCAATGGTTAAAAGCAGACAGTTACCTTCAGATATGACACTAGGCTCAATTACATTGACATTGGTTATGTTATTTCTCACAAATACAATGACACCATCATTTTGGTTGAAACTAGATTTAGTATGGTGGGATATGAAGCCATCAATGGTTGGGATAAAAGATGAATCATCTGTCCAACATTCTGTCAGTACAATAACGTCTACATTAATGTCCAAGTCCGAGATAAAGACAAGGAATGAGTCTAGGTTATGGCTAACACTTCTTATGTTGACCGAAATTGTTTCAGGCCTCTCGGCACCCGTGACCTCGCAGGGGCCCATAGCTACGAGGTAGCGTAGCGATCGAATGCCAAGAGGCGAGTACGTCGGCGATTCACCGAGCTAAGTAAATAGATTCTATCTGACCTGGTCTGTGCTTCGTTCCCGTCAAACTCCTGTCTCTCTGCAAGGCCTGGGTGCACCCTAGGCTCTTCTTGGTAGACAGGTTCTTCAGCCAACCAGGTATGGCTGGCAGGCCAGCTTCGAAGCGCACAATTTCCTTAAATACGAACTTTATCTGGTTCGGAGAACCACAATACACTCAGCTATAAGACAATCCTGAGGGGAGCCCGAATACAATTCCAGATGGCTTACGATTTAATTTCAAATGCCCTATACCAATACGCGTCCATCGCGAGAGCTTCTCGTCTGTCAGTTGTCAAAAACTGCTCTGTGGCAGCTCCGTCAAATTCAAAAATGGCCGTTCCGGAACCATAGATCGAGTATCGATTTTGAATCGAACAATCACGCGCCTGGACAGGCACCCACCTGTCCCTTAATCTACGGGCAGCCGAGACAACGTTGCTACCGCTCGTTTTAGTACCGAGCCTCCTACTAGAACCTCTGCAGACCGGGGGGTCCCGTCCCTGCCAGGGAACAAGTTAACAATGCGCCCCCTGCGCCAACGCAGTGGCGGTAGGTTAGCATCCTTAACCAGAACGAGGTCACCAACACTAGAGGGGCTGGTTTTGTCAGTCCACTTAAGGCGCTGTTGCAAGATATGCAGATACTCGAGCGACCAACGCTTCCAGAAATTCTGAGTAAACTGCTGCAACATCTGATACCTTGACAACCGATACAATTTCACTCCCTCGAAGGGGTGCTCGGGCAACGCGTTAAGTGGCTGTCCTATCAAGAAATGGCCTGGGGTCAGAGCCTCCAGGTCATTTGGATCCGAGCTGAGCGGACACAACGGTCGCGAATTGAGAACGGCCTCGTTCTTACAAAACAATGTCGCGAGCTCCTCAAAAGTCAGCGCGGTCTGACCTACTATACGCCCTAAGTGCGTCTTCGCTGACTTAACTACGGCCTCAAAAATCCCACCCCAGTGGGGGAAACTCGGTGGGCTGAAGGTCCACTGTATACCCCGACGGGAGAGGGCCGTTCCAATATCCACTTTATTTACATTCAAAAGGTTGACTATCTCTCGTAAGCATCGTTCCGCACCGATGTAGTTAGTGCCGTTATCAGAGCGGATCAAAGTTGGAAGTCCCCTTCGAGAAACAAACCTATCCAAACAAGCAATGAAGGCCTCTGTCGAGAGATCAGCAACGAGCTCGAGTTCAGGAGCCCGACATCCCCTGGATGCACAATCAGACGGGTTCAATTCTCCTGGAGACATGTAGTCTCCAGGTCAGTGGGACCTCAGACGACACAATCTGGGAGACACGGTTCGCGACAAAAACCTCTAAGTTATGGACCGAAGCCTTCAGCCAGCACAAAACAATCTGGCTGTCCGTCCACGCGTACACCGTATCCTCCAAAACCACTGACCCACGCAACACTGTTAGAGTGTGATTCAAAAGTTTGGTCAAAAGAGCAGCCCCGGACAGTTCCAGTTTTGGAATCGTCATCCTTGTCCGAATAGGTGCTACCTTGCTTTTTGCCAAAACCAAACGCACGTCGACCTCCCCGGTGGAGGTGACGGTTCGCAAATAAACCGCTGCCGCAAACCCTCGTTCAGAGGCATCACAAAACCCGTGAAGGGTTGCCCTGTAATCCCCAGCAGGGACCAATTTCCTCGGCAGCGATACATTATTTATGTCCGATAGCGAAGTGAACATTTGCGTCCAATCAGTCAACAAATCACCTGAGAGGTGGGTGTCCCAGGTCAACTGAGCCGCCCATAGCCTTTGCATAAAACATTTGAGAGCAAAGGTGACTGGAGAAATCCATCCATTCGGGTCGAACGTTCTCGCAATCGTTGACAGTACTGACCGCTTCGTCCAGGCCTTCGGTGTTTCTAAAACCACCCGATAGGTAAACTCATCATGGACGGGCCGGTACTGAATTCCAAGCACTGACAACATGTTAGGGTTGTCAGGATTCTCAAAAACGTGCGGGTCTTGTTGAAACTCATCTGGGAGACCAGCCATCAACTCAGGGGAGTTGGACATCCACTTGCGTAGTTCATAGCCGCCTCGTTCCAGCAATTGAACGAGCTCGTCACGTCGGTCCAGAGCTTCCTCTACACTGGCTGCCCCTGTGCAGACGTCATCGACGTACAAATCTTGCTCCAGGATAGCAGCGGCTCTAGGATAGCTCACACGGTCACGCGACGCCAACTCCCGCAGGGTACGCATCGCCAAA
The DNA here is from genome assembly GCA_949825045.1 of Argyresthia goedartella. Classification (NCBI taxonomy): domain Eukaryota; kingdom Metazoa; phylum Arthropoda; class Insecta; order Lepidoptera; family Argyresthiidae; genus Argyresthia; species Argyresthia goedartella. Next base: position 24,265,475 of record OX463834.1, read on the forward strand.
TACGGGCTAGACCGTAACCCATACGTGTTCGTGTTCAACTCATAGACCTTGACTGGCTCGGCCGTGGACTCACGCCAAAGTATCAACTGATACCTTCTGTCAGCCGGATGAATTACCGTTTGCCTAAACATCATCCGAATGTCTGCGACAAATACAACCTGGTGCCTCCGAAAGCTCGTGAGAATATCCGAAATATCACGACTCAACTTGGGTCCCGAATGTAGACACTGATTCAGGGACATCCCGTTCGAGGTAGGTGCTGACCCATCAAAAACAACTCGAATCTTGCCGGTAGGGGTTCGTAGGACGGCATGGTGTGGAAGGAAACAATGATCCTCAGATCTCCAGTCCACACCCGATACCGACATGTGTCCTAACGACTCATACTCCCTCATGAAATCGACGTATTTTTGTTTAAATACGGCGTCCCTTGACATCCTACGCTCCATCGACATCAATCTCGTCTCAGCCATCTTCCTAGATTCTCCTAGTGGCGGTCGATCGGCCCTGAAAGGCAGTCGAGTTACAAAACGACCAGAACGAAGGCGGCCAGTACTATTCTGGTAAAACAACTCGCACTCTTCTTCGTCTGCGTCGACTCGACGAGCGGTGGGAGGTTCCTCTATCTCCCAGAACCGTTGGATAGCGTCTGACAACGCTGAGCCAATAAGTATGCCATCTGACTCGGCAGGCCTAACCATTGGCAATGCCGGACCCATGATCACGTGACCAAACTTAGTATCCACAGCAATCAACCCGTCCGGCTGAAGAACTCGCCGATCCGACAACAGAAACCTGCCCAAAACGTCTGCTCCCAGTAGCAGATCGACCGGGGCTGGAGTGTCAAAATCGGGATCCGCCAACTTGAGTCCTGACGTCAGGAGTCGAACGGCCGGATTCAACTTCACCAAGGGGTGTTTGCCCATGACATGCGTCATTACTAAAGCTTGCACGGATGTTTTTGTCAAAATGTCATAACGTGGAGAGAACGTGATCACCGATTGACCAACTACATTCGTAACCGTAACATTCCCCACGCCCCGTATTGAATTATTATACCTATTTACCTTGAGGCCCAACCATTTTGCTAAATCGTTCGATACAATGCAGCCCTGAGCTCCAGAATCTAATAGGGCGCGAACGTATGTTGGGTTGCCCGCCAAATCCCAAACAAGCACAGAGGCGATCGGTAACACCACCGTCTCCGGTTGGGGGGCAACCAATGGTTGGGCCGCAAATTCCTAGCGAGGACCCCCGGGGCCCCACTGTGCCTGTAACCGATCAGGTAGGCAGCTATACGCCAGCGGGTCCCACTGTACAAATGGCCCACGCGCCGGTTCCATTGCCACCCTACGACGCCCCCCGAAGGGTTGTGGGCGTGAATTCAACCGTGGCCGCTCCATGAGCGGGGGGGACATCACATGCGACCGACGAGGACGCGGCGACGAGCGGGGCGACAACTGAGGCGGCGTCCGAGCCGCATCCGCATAGCTCGAAGGTGTCCCATGCCACCCGCCCGTTACGGCCTGCTCAACATACCCAATGTCCCGCTGAGTCGGATGCTGAGTCGCAACCGAAAACTCAGGGCCCCCCATGTGATGACCCTGAGTGCGGCCCTGCACCCCTGGGTGGCTGCGTGCTTGTGGCCCCATTGCCCGCTGAGTCGGATGCTGAGTCGCAACCGAAAACTCAGGGCCCCCCATGTGATGACCCCGAGTGCGGCCCTGCACCCTAGTACCGCCCTGTGCACGTGGGGACATTGGCCCCTGAGTTGCGCTCCGAGACGCAAACGAATTCTCAGGGCCCCATGCCGTGTCACCCTGGGTACGGCCCTGTGGTGGCTGTTGGCCGGACCGGTTCATGCACAACAAATTGTGGTGGGCCCCACCACAGTATCCGCACAATTTTGTGCGCGTGCAGTCCCTAGCCATGTGTGGCCCGAGGCACAGGAAGCACCAGCTCCGCTGCTTGGCCATCCGGCGCCGTCCCTCAACCCTAAGTTCCCCGAACTTATTGCAATCGGCCACAGCATGGCCAATCTGCCTACAACATGGGCAGGTCTCACCTGCACCCCTGGGTGGGGTCAATGCACTCACAGTCCCATACGACTGCCGGTTGGTGCGGTCCTTCCTCGTCGGAGGGCCCCTACTCACAGCGCTCCCGGCAGCTCTCTGTGGCTCCGAAGGATGGGTGACCGTCAACCCCAAGTTCTCTGCCCGTCGAGCCTCCTCTTCCAAAAATCCGACCAAGTCGGAGAAGGCGGGCAGGTCCTCGGCCGACCTCCCGTGAGACTGTTCGAAACGAGTCTGCACGTCAGCGGGTAGTCGGGAAAGTACAATGTACAGCAATAGGTAGGACCATTCACCAACCGGAAGTCCAAGATTCTCTAGGGCCTTGGTGACGGACAACAACGGGTTCAAAACCTCCGTCTGTATGGCCCCGACCTTGTTCACAACCGGGATGCTAAACAAACGGTTCAGTTGGGCATCGGCCAACCTCCGTTTGTTGTGGTAACGTCTTACCAACAATTGCCTGGCCGTCTCATAGTTACCCTCCGTAACTGTCAAATGAGCGACCAGCTCCCTAGGCTCACCCCTCAATGCTGCCACCAGCTGAGCCATTTTGACCGACTTGGTAATGTCCGATCGCAAGTGCACCAAACTGTCGAACAGATTGATGAAGCTCATCCATTCACCGGACACTCCGTCAAAAGTAGGCATAGTTATGGCCGGTAACCTGGACCCTGAACCCTGAAGCGGCAGAGGTGCTTCAATTTCACCACCATGGCTGGACTCGCGCTGCCTACGTATGTCCGCAGCCTTCTGCGTGATAGCAGCTGCCATCTCCATACACTGGTCGACATCCCCTAGCAACCGTGACAGCCTGTCAGGTGAGCAACCATCAACTGCTTCCGCCTGCGCGGACAATTCGAGCACCCTGTTGTAGCGTTCCTTAACGTCCATAGACCGCTCCAATACCACATCATGCCTATCTAAACGGTCTATCAGACCGTGTGCGGAGGAAAACCATCTGAGCTCCTTAGAAACACCCTTCTGTATTTCAGACAACGACATGATCGGAACGATACTTACTCACAATTTGCAGTAACTCAATTATATTGGACCCTCCAGTCTACAACACAAACGAGGGAACCCTAATCTATAACTTAAACAATGCTGGTTTCCCCAAACAATAGAAACCGAGTTTTATATCTACACAAATTCTGTAAACAACAATTTAGTTTCCCTATATCATATAAAACACACAGATAGTCAATATTAGTTCAAGTTATAAATTGCTATAAACTGAAAACAATGTCCAAACATTCATTAGCATTACTAGACCACTAATAGATTGACTATGCAAACTTCAAACTGCAAACATGATATGACTTCAATGCAAATTTCAATTCACCTACAATGTACCTGTAATGTAATTACTATTCTGAGTCACATCTCAGTACAACTGGTCATTTAGGGAAAACTGTTATGTCTGTCTGTCTACTACCAGCAGTAGACTTATAACTTATAATACTACCAATCTATGTGGATACAGGAACAAAACCAAGTTAGCTAATAACCGCCTATATCCGTGGGTTCCTGGAGCCCTTGACGGCTGCAAATCTCAGGAAACCACGCTCTTGCTACCAAAATGTTTCAGGCCTCTCGGCACCCGTGACCTCGCAGGGGCCCATAGCTACGAGGTAGCGTAGCGATCGAATGCCAAGAGGCGAGTACGTCGGCGATTCACCGAGCTAAGTAAATAGATTCTATCTGACCTGGTCTGTGCTTCGTTCCCGTCAAACTCCTGTCTCTCTGCAAGGCCTGGGTGCACCCTAGGCTCTTCTTGGTAGACAGGTTCTTCAGCCAACCAGGTATGGCTGGCAGGCCAGCTTCGAAGCGCACAATTTCCTTAAATACGAACTTTATCTGGTTCGGAGAACCACAATACACTCAGCTATAAGACAATCCTGAGGGGAGCCCGAATACAATTCCAGATGGCTTACGATTTAATTTCAAATGCCCTATACCAATACGCGTCCATCGCGAGAGCTTCTCGTCTGTCAGTTGTCAAAAACTGCTCTGTGGCAGCTCCGTCAAATTCAAAAATGGCCGTTCCGGAACCATAGATCGAGTATCGATTTTGAATCGAACAGAAATAACACAGAACAACTCCCGGTCAACCCTTAAGTTAAGGAGCTGTCTACATGATGAATGGTCATCTACTTTTAGACACTCTATTTCACTAACAATTTCAATATCTTCTGCAATATCAATATTTATATTATCTAGCATTGTAATATAAATTACAGATAAGTGACCAGCATTATATTACTTAAAAATAGAAATTAAGGAAGATTAGCAAAGAATTCCTTGTCTTTGGGGCAATATATCTTGGATTTTTCAGACTTCCGCATAAAAACACGGCCTCCTTTGATCCAAATGAATTTGTACCCCTTGTCCTTTCCGGCTTGTCTTGCTAAATAGTGAAGCTCCCGGTTATGAGGGGTCAGGTGTTCGGACACAAATACATCAGACTTCGGCCCAGCTATGCCGAGATGCTTGGAGCCTAGCTTATCCGCAGGGTTTGACTTATTGTAGCATTAGACCGCTTCAATAAGAGAATCTCTCTTCTGAGGTGTACTTAGTTTTACCACAATGGATCGTGGACGAGCGCTTTCTGCTTTTGTCTTTGCTGTTCTTGTGCAGAGATGGGTGTCTTCTTCTTTGAGCATTAGGCCCACTGTTTTCGCCAGCTGCTGAACCAATGGCAGAAGGCTCTCGGCTTGATATTCAGGAACACACTGTATTTCTACATTGTTGGCTCGGGCTTCTTGCTCTAGGTCATTCACCCTGAACTGTAGGTTACTAGTAGTTACCTGCAGTTTATCGTTTTCCTGTCGTAGCAGACGGTTATCCTGGGAATTTTTTTCCACTAATATTTTCATGTCTTCGTATTGGCCACTAATGAAGTCCATGGCTTCTTTCAAGGATGAGATTTCTGACCTCACCTCCTTCAGCTCTGTCTTCAGACTGGAAAACTCCTTACTAATGGTAGTCCTCATCGCAGACATTTCAGAGGACAGGGTTTTTCTAATGGTGTCAGTTATGTCATCCGACTTGCTCACATTGACGAAGTTGGCTTGGATGTCCAGCAGTGAGTCTTTGGCACTTTGTTCACGTCTGCTTCTATGATTTACCCAGGAACTAGGCTGGACTGCAGTTTGGTCGCGATTGTCTTTCTTCATACACTTTCGGCACTCGGGGCACAGCCAGTTTTTTGTTGCCGATGTGGAGTATGACCTTTGTTCTTTTCGTGTCATGCCAACACAACTGTAATGATAGTTTTCAGGGCAATTACTGCAATTAATAATTTCGTCATCCGCAACAACGATTTTACAACCGGCACAGTTGACATCTTTCTTTTTTGAATGAAGCGGCGGCTATTAATAGCAGTTGCGTAGCGGCCGGGGAGTCGTAGCAGTCAGTAGCGTAGCACTTGTGCGCACTACGACGTGCGGTAGAACAGAAATATTGGTATCTCGTTTCTCCGAGTTGAGGCGATGAGTGAGGGGGACGACAATTATGTCAACGATCTCGTTTACCCGAGGTGAGGCGGGGTGCAGGGCAGCGCTACTCACGTACGGCTCACGGAGCGTCCAAGGTCGTCCAGCGCCTTTCACTTTTGATTCTAGGTAGTCTGTTATCACCACTATGTTAGTTTAAATAAACGTTAATTTAGGATGCAATATATTTATGTGTTTTTATTAAATTTGGACACACGTCTGCTTGCGGTCAAGACTCGGACGGCGAGGTAATAAACTTTAAAAGCTGTGACGGAAAAGTGGCGTTAGCTAACAAGAGGTTAACATTGAACATTTTGTATAGCTTCAAGGTACAAGATTAAAAAATCTTTATTTTTGTATTCTGTAGATATTTACAAATTTGTTTAGGTCACGTATTTTAACCTCTTCGCTATATAGGACAACTGTGGGAGAAGGAGGGAAAAAAAATCTCCCACAGATAAATTTTTAGATATCTTTAAAATTTGGTTGTGCTTAAATATGACTAACTTTACATATTATATTAGCAATAGTATGCTAAATAAATTTAAGCGAGTCCTGTGTTGAGTCAGACACTTATGAACATGCCAAAAGCTGGGCTCCAACCGCGGGACATTTCGCCCTTTCGGTCAATTTATGACTACTTCAAATTTCAGCTCTGTGGTCTAATGGGTTTCACGCTTGCTTATCACACAGGAGATGCAGGTTTGATTCCTGACCATGTATCAATGACGTAATTAATTTATCTTAAGTACATTATACGGACGTTCGGTGATGGAAAACATCGTAAATCCTCACGATGTTTTCCATCAGCGAACTCTCCATTGCTCCATAGCTGCGGCGATGGGCTAGCCCCCTGTCACGCAAAATGGAGTATCGAATAACTGTCTCAAGGGAAACTTGTCATAATGGGAAGTGGTCATAATATACAAAAATTACTTTTTAATAATTACTTTTCATTATTATTTCAATATTCTATTTCTATTCGGCCACAAGGACGTCAAGGGCGTATTCAGCCACTTATTACTATTTACCGTTGTTTTAAAACAGCACAAAAAATCATAGGATCTGATTCGTAACATTGTGGCGTCACCTATCAGGCAATCCATATACTAACATACAAGATGGTTTTCCTGCAAATCAAACGCAGCAGTTGACAGAAGTTGTCAACAGATATCTTCACGGATCGCAGGAACAACTGACAATCGATCCTGCATCGCGTAAGAGAAATTTCTTAGGTTATTGACTCCAAATGGAACGTCCGAGCATAAGCTGTTGGACCAGTGGTTCTCAGGCGGAGCTGGAGCGCAGCGATCTTCCTATGAAGAATCAAATATCCACAGCCAATGCAGCCACCGGATCTCGTCTTTTTAAAGCCGCGCTCATCGCTTCAACATAATTAAGTTCAAAATCACGATGCAAATTTCAAGTCTCGTTATATCTGGGTTAATAATTTTGTAATTATTTATTCCTGCTTATTAATTATGATAATGACTAAATATTATATTTTATATTAGTTAAGCATAAGCAATTTTTAAAAAGAGATCTAAAAATCAATCTGTGGGAGTTTCTACGCCCTTTTTCTCCCACAGTGGTCCAATGTAGATAAGTGGCAAAAAATGACGATTGCTGGAATTTGGATTTGTTAAATTCATGTTAGCGTTCTCAGCCTCGAAGCGAGAGATAATAAACAGCATGACTATGGCGTTTTGACAACCTCTGTGGCGTTCCGGGTCAAGGCTCTGCCTCCCAATCGTGGTCCTGGGTTCGAATCCGGGCCGGGATGGAAGAAAAAAGAAACCGAGATCTTGGATGTTTATACGTGTGTGATGGACAGAAGAAATGTATTTTCATGAGAAACATTTATGTTTATGAGCGTCCATTAAACCTTGCACTCTCGGTTGCGCATCCGAGCCACAACAACAATTGTATAAAATACACATATATTAAATACATAGAAAAGTTTGATGAACTAGCTCCGCAACAGAGCTATTAATGCGCATTCACTTTGTTCATACATCACACTTGCTTTGGATGTGGTGAGAAACTTCACCTGTAGTAGCTACATTGTTGGCCATGGAAAACGGCACCTGTAAGTTGATGAAGGCGAAAAGAATATATGGAGTAAAAAAGAACAATTTTAAAAGACGCATCCTCGTACTGCACTTTAAAAATTTACAAACTCGTACACAAAAATTATTAGTACTTGAAGATTTGATGTAAGCATTTGTTATATAAAATAGTAAGAGATGTTTAATTAAGACATGCAGCTATGTAAACCTAAATACCAAACATACATTCATATAATTGTTTACATTCCAAAATATATTATCAAGTATAGGTGTGAGGCCATAGGCCACAGCGTATATATTACAACACCCTAAGATGGATGAGGGATGTGCAGTCTGATGTTTTTTTATCGGCGCCACCAACTGCACAAACCATCCTCTAAGAAGGGTTCGATCCCCAGATATTATCAATTGGTATGCTGAATGAAAGAAATCTCACTTCCCTTTCATAACAAAACAGTGAAAACAATTTTCATTTGATAAATTTGCAATATTTAATTAAATTTATTGAACACCAGACAGTAGCCTCGACTAATGACTGTACTTAATCAAAACATACGGAACATTTCCATAAATCTCAACTGGCTCTACTGAAGATGCATTATTATTCGGCCGGTAAATTCGAACCTGTCCAAAAGCTTTGTTGGGCCGTATTAATTATGAGTGTGTTGTCATGCAGTGTAACAGTAACTAGTTCCTGTATGAGTACATGAAAACCACAATTCCTAGTACCGAGAAGTGTTGAAACTACTGTTTTATGCAAATAGGTCGGGACGACATGCTGAGAGTAAACTTAATGAGAACGGACGTTCTAAGGTTGATGGAAAACATCGTGAAGAAACTGTCGCGTATACATAGCTGTGGCGATGGGCTAGCCCCTGTGATGCAAAGTTTATTTATTTATTTATTGAGTTACAAACAGTTTCTTAATATAAATTGAAGTACAAATTGCACGTTATGCAAAGTATTTGTAAACCTATAGTTCCCTAAATAACAAAAAGCAATATCCACACTAAGTTTATATTACAAATGTAAATGAACATTTAAATTTGTTTGATATTATATTGAAAATGAAAATTTTATTGTAAGATTTATGTGTACTCATTACAAATAATACACCAAATAGAAATTAGAAGTAGGCATAGAATATAACATACCTATTTGTAAAGTATATATAAGTAAATATAAATAAGACCTATGTAGGTATTTCTGTTTTAGGAGATCAAGCTGTCACCAAAGTATTCCTGCTCCATCTTCGCATTGAAAAGCCCTGACATGTTTTCTCGTGCCTCTTACTCTCATGGAAACTGCTCTTATAACTGAGATTTGTATTTTCACTTTCATCCACTATTTGAGAATACGCTTTTCCCCATTTCTCGTTAAGCTTTGATGCGTATTAAAAAAAAAAACTGTTATATTCAGTCCCTTGGGTTCCATCGCATGAAATAACTAGTGGGGTGCATGAGGCATTTAGGTCTTCAGCTGCTCGGTCGTATTTTGTGTGTTTCTCTCGGCTATGTCTCTGTGCTGTTTTTTGCCAGGTGAGTTTGATGCAAGAGGAAGCGTCAGCATTTACTATGCATAAGTCGAAGAACGCTTTCCTTGCAGGTTCACAAACACTGTTTAGTAACAGATCACCTATAAGTGCTGGTTGATTTATATTTGCATCTTGCATTATGAGTTCTATTTTGCTAGTTCCCTAGGATAGTTCGGCCCAATTTTTACAATCATCTCTGTGTTGATCATGTCCTTTTTTTTAATAATACTCCTTCCTTTACTTGTTGTTGACAAACTAAAACTAGTAGATGAAACTGTATTTCTCGGCATCACTATTGATTCCAAACTACAGTACATATATTTTAAAATTAGCACATAGACTTAGCTCCGCAGCATATGCGGTTAAAATAATCAGGGAAATTGACTGACGTTGCAACTACTAGGCTTGTATATTTTAGTTATTTCCATAGCATTATGTCCTACGGCATAATACTATGGGGACGGGCTGGTGACATTGAGACCATCTTCATTTTGCAGAAGCGAGCGATCCGATTTATTTATAAGCTATGTAATAGAGAATCTCTCAGTGATTTCTTCAAAGAAACCAACATCCTAGCAGTTGCAGGTTAATATATCTATGAAAACATAATGTATGTGAGGAAAAATATCAGTAGCTTTAAAACCATTGATAGCCGCAACAATGTGCGAACTAGAAATGAACATAAACTTTCTTTTCCAATGTTCAGACTCACAAAAGTTAGCAGTTCTTTTATGGGACACACTTCTACTATTAAATTCCGCAAGAAATACAAAACTTAACTGAATCTCGATTCAATAAATGTATAAAGCACACGTTGTGCACTAAGGCCTACTACAAAATTAATAACTTTTTACAAGACACCGACATCTGGCATTAAAACAGTTCATTTCACCCTATATAATATGTTCTATGTTATAATTAGGCACCTACTTAATGTTATATTATGCTTGATTATGTTATGACGTTCATTAAGTCTCAATTTTTGTGCTATTATGAATAAAAATCTTTGACTTGACTTGTTGACTTGACCCGACTCTGTCAACCCAAATGGCCGAGTCGGCAGTGACGCTGCCTACGAAACCAAGGGTCCCGGGTTCGAGTCCCGGTGGGGGCAAATATTTTTTTGATGAGAACGGATGTTTGTACCCTAGTCATGGTTGTTTATCTATCTAAGTATTAATATTTATCTATATAAGTATGTGTATCGTTGTCTAGTACCCAAGATACAGGGAATCCTAGTTTGGACCTAGGATCAATGTGTGTAAATGGTGTCCAAGGTATTATTATTATTATTATTATTATAAGATCGGTACCAAAAATAATGCGAACGTATGTCAGCAAGTTCTCATATCTAGTTAGTAATGTAGTAAAAATATAGTGTTGAATAACAGGCTAAATGTATGCATAACTATGCTTCTGGAAAGAGATATGACATAAACATAAACATTAACATAAACGCACATATATTGCTTCGGGCCATAACTAGGATACCCTGGGACTTGGGAACCAGAAATGGCGATATCAGAGACCTAGGGATTTTTGTTGTTCAACCCCTAGCCGGGAATCGAACCCCAGGCCTCTCGCATGATAGGTAGAGCTACGACTGCAGCGCCACAGAGGACGTCGATGGCACGTGATTACCAGACTAGACAGATACAGAATTATTTATAATTAGCTTACTAAATTTGGGGAATGATTAGAAACAATTTTCCCAAATGAACATATTGGTCGCAAAATTATGTTTTATTGACATTGACCCAATTAGCTGGTAACAAGTTACCATGGAGACCTATTTTTTTTTTGTTTCCGACCATGTTTTCCTAGAGCAGTAAGTTAATAATAATGGGTACTTTAATGCCCCAAAAGAACATGAGTTAATCGATGTATAGACGACTGCTCATATATGTATATTGATACATAATTATGAATGGCTTATAATCAGTATTTCATATTCCAAATGTATAAGGCACTTTGCAGATTTTCACAATTCTGAAAATAAAATGGTAAAACTCATCTGAGATAAGTTGAATATTTATTAACAGAGTCGTTAAATGTCGAATTCATTAAGATAAAACCAGTCAATTTCGAGTAGGACGTCGGGCCCGCACACGAAGGTTTCCATACAAACACACACACACACACACGGAAAAACTTAAAATGACAGTCATTTGTACCAGTATATCTTTTTAATTTTTAATGATAATTTAATAAAATACAATGTAGGTAGGTACATTGAAGACCGGACATCGAAACATAGTTGAAAAATAGTTTTGTGTATGTAGTATGCAAGTATAAAACTATGTACTTAGGTTAACGAAGGTCATTGAAACCGGAAGTGATAGAAATTGAGTAACTTATTTACAGAAATAAAAACAAATATGATGAAAAACTTAATATTAGTAGTTGATGTGACTGCTACATAATAAAGGGCATTAATACTCGAGAAGCTCGTTTCATAATAATATCACTCGAGAGTTTTAATGCCTAATTATGTACAGTTACATACACTAGTTTATCTACACACATATCATAAGCTCTCTTTGATGTGTTCAGGAACCGCATGTTTGACCGGCATTGTGGCTCTGCAGTTGTTAAGCTTGTTCTGTAGTACTAACTTCTCAGACAAACTAGGGGCAGCACGCAGGCGGGCGTCGGCGTTCGAAATTGGAATGTCATAATATGTATAAAAATTACACATTATGGTCAAAATGTGTAATTTTTCAAATAAGAAATGAGTTTTTACCAAGTAGTTTAACATTATGCTGATCGTAACGTGCGGGTTTTGTACGCAGTAAAGAGGGTTTATAATACGTGTGTAGATAAAATTTATTATAGTTCGAATGAGCAATTATTAATCGTTTATTGAGAAATAACTGAGCAATATACTCAATACCTGCAATTAAAGATATTTTCCGATAACATCGGGAGAGTCCAATTTTCACCAATAAATAATAAAACAAAATGGCTAAGAAAATTGCCACATCAATCATTTATTGCAAGGGGATTTCTTTTATAACAAGACGTTGTACCACAGATGCTGGCGTTGAACCATTAAAACATATTTTTAGTACATAGGAAGAATCAAAAGATGCCATTAGTATCTTCTGTGACCTTTCCAAAGCATTTGATTGCGTAGATCATGAAACTTTACTGTTCAAACTGGAACACTACGGTTTAAAAAATATAGCTCTAGAACTTTTAAGTTCTTATTTAAATAATAGAATTCAGAACATCATGTTAACATAACCAAACCATTATGATCTCGCGTAAAATTTGGCATGCCTCATGGTTCCATATAAGATCCTTTCTTATTTTTGGTCTATATTATTGATTTGCCCTACATGGTTCAGAATTTGTCAAAGATTGTGTTATTTGCTGACGATACATCTCTTATGTTTAAATTAGATATAGAACTATGACGAAGTAAATAACGCTCTTGGACAACTTCATAATTGGTTTACTGTTAAAAATCTAGTGCACAAGCGAAATTATATAAGAAGCAGAAATCAAATTTACCAACCTTACTAAAGAACTTCATTTTTGTGGGTCTAAATATACACAGTCAGGTCATAAGTTCTGTCACACAATAAAAACTTTTGAATTTAGAACGCTGGCCACAAAAAAGATTATTGAATTCGAATTTCGAATTTTTCATGAAAATAAAAATGTGTACTTTTTAGAATTTTCCTCATTTTTAAATATGGAGTGGACACTTAAAAAGACCGTGTCGCAGTTATTGCGTTGCATCGTTGCGGTTACGCGCCAATTCAGATTTTCGACTTACTGAAAAATTTGAATATAACCAAAAGATTCGTTTATCGTACCATAAAACGATACAATGAAGACTCTAGTGTAGATGACAGGTCAAGAAGTGGTCGCCCTCGCCCTGTTAGGACTCCAGCAGTGATAAAAGCTGTGAAGGCGCGAATTCAAAGAAATCCCATACGTAAGCAGAAACTGTTGGCCCTTCAGATGGGGTTAAGCAGGACCACAGTGAAAAGGGTGTTAAATGAAGACTTAGGGCTTAGGGCTAATCGAAGAAAACCAGGACATCGTTTGGACGCTCGTTTAATGGACCTGAGACTGAAGAGATGCCGCGCTTTGTTGAAGCGGTACGCGGGGAAAAAAGCATCGGGAAATTCTTTTTTCGGATGAAAAATTTTCACCGTGGAAGAGAGCTACAACAAACAAAATGATAAGGTGTACGCACCCAGCAGTGAAGAAGCGAGCAACCGTATTCCGCGTGTCCAACGAGGTCATTTTCCATCCTCGCTCATGGTTTGGTTGGGATTCTCTTATTGGGGCTTAACTGAGGTACATTTTTGTGAGAAAGGCGTAAAAACGAATGCAGTTGTGTATCAAAATACAGTCCTCAAGAACCTTGTGGAACCTGTTTTTCATACCATGTTTAATAACAGGCACTGGGTATTCCAACAATATTCTGCGCTAGCTCATAGAGTGAAAAGCACACAAGACTGGCTGGCGGGGCGTGAAATCGACTTCATCCGGCACGAAGACTGGTCCTCCTCCAGTCCAGATTTGAGTCCGTTAGATTACAAGATATGGCAACACTTGGAGGAAAAGGCCTGCTCAAAGCCTCATCCTGATTTGGAGTCACTCAAGGCATCCTTGATTAAGGCAGCCGCCGATATTGACATGGACCTCGTTCGTGCTGCGATAGACGACTGGCCGCGCAGAATAAAGGCCTGTATTCAAAATCGCGGGGGTCATTTTGAATAAACTTTATTACCATAAGAATCTATGTTTTATTAAGTTCATTTTGCTATATAAATGTTTACATAAATAATAAACATGTCTAAATTATTTCATATTGCACATGTGACAGAACTTATGACCTGACTATGTACAATACTATAACAAAATACCGGAAGAGATATTAAAAAATTTAAAGGAATTTTTATAAAAACATTATGTTATAAAGCATGTTATAGGTTAGTTAGATGATTACATTAATGACAAACAAGTATGGAGCTCTGAATTTCCAGCGCAGCACAAGAACCACGCACACGATTGTAACAAAAGACCTATTTTTGTAAAAAAAAATAAACAGAAAAGAAAAGTAGGCCGTGTTGCGCCGCTTCTTATCCGCTGCAATAACACTTTAGTAGTAGTTTTTATTGCATTATATAGATACAAATGACTTTCAAAAAGTGTTTGTAAGAATCTATTTTGAATAAAAAAAATAGTTTGAAGTTTGAAGTTTCAACATTATATCCCATAGTGGAAAGTGAGCTTTATTATATTATTGATAATCTGAAAGCAGGTTTCGTAGTCTCGTAATTTCCAATAACGATCTATCATCATGTGGTCGATTTAATAATTTGTTGGCTTCCAAATTAATCTAACAAGACTATGTCTTCCAAACTTCTGACTCGGCTTAACGCGACATATATTTGTCCTTTTGCAATTATTATTTTTGCCAAGGTCAATCTCATCTCTTTCGAGGGTTGTACCCTTAATTCAAAAGGGCCCCTAGCGGGAAAGTTTTGGGTTAGTTCTGATTTTTATATGTTTTATGTTTTTTGGGGTGCTGAATCCGAATCTGAGGTTTGTTAAGAAAATTTCGAGACGCAACATTGATATTAATGCATAAAAAGTGGAAAATCTTTGTTTTATTGCCAGTTTTTAGCTTAAAACTCGGAAACTATCAACTTACGTAAATGACCTTTGCAAAGATTCTTTAAACTTCCCTATAAATTTCAATATTTTAATTCGAAGAACCGTTTATTTGTAAGCGCAATTTGAAAATTGGCATATTTCGGCAGTCTCTGCAAAACCCACTTTTTTAACTCCATTTCATCATTTAATTATGAAATGATGATTCATTTAATACATTTTGCTAGTTCTCTGCACATGCCTTATTTACATCTTAAATAAAAATAGCAAAGAGGTTTTAAGGGTTCCGTACCCGAAGGGTGCCAAACGGGACCCTATTGCTAAGACTCCGCTGTCCGTCTGTTATCTGTGTTCAGGTAAGCTGTCTATACTGCCACACATCAAACTTACCTTCACAAACCCTTTTCGTTATCGTCATACAGTCCAATATATAGCTCACCCCGAGCGTACAGTCTGTCTTTTTTTCATGTATTTCTGTTGCCGCTATAACAACAAATACAAAAACAGAATAAAATAAATATTTAAGGGGGCTCCCATACAACAAACGTGATTTTTGTGCTCGTTTTTGCTCGATATTGATAACGATTGATTATATATTCACTTTAAAAATAAATAATTAAATTAAAATAATACAAATATTTAAGGGGGCTCCTATACAACAGACATGTACTTTTTCCGTTTCTTTAAATAATGGTACTGAACCCTTCGCGCGCGATTCCGACTCGCACTTGGCCGGTTTTTTATTTAAATATTGTCTTTCTGTCTTTTATCGATATAATACAAATTAAAAAAAAATGAATTAGGATTCCAACAAAATATCTTGAAAAGTTATTCATACATACATCATTTAGAATATTGGTTTTACTTAGCTTGTGATGTTTCCCACTGCTGAGCAAAAGCCTCCCTATAATTAGACCATACCTCCTGAGCCTTTGCTTGTTCCTGCCAGTCCAGGAGGTACATCTCTAAGTCCTCGCGCCAATACCTTCTGGGCCTGCCTCTGCGGCGTTGTCCGGCTTGAGACACCCTCTCGGTGGCAATCTTTGTCCACGTGTCCGGTTGCATGCGATGCGACATGTCCGGCCCAGCTCCACTTGAGCTTGGCGCTCACCCACGTCGTTTATACGAGTTATGGAGCGCAGTGTGGTGTTTCTGACACGGTCCGTCAATTTGGCTCCTTTCAGGCTACGCTCCATAGCCCTTTGGCAAACCTTGAGTTTGGACTTCAGATAGTCTGACTGTGACCACGTCTGAGCTCCGTAGTTGAGGATACGCAGGCAGAATATACATGTCAACGAGTTTTCGCTTTACTGTCATTGGAAGATCGTCCTTCATATGCTCTTTCATGGACCTACTGGTCTTCCAGGCGTACGAAATGCATCTATCTATCTCTTTGATTTTCCTGTTTTCGCATGAGGTTAACTGGCCCAAGTAGATGAATTCGTCGACATATTATATTACCTACCTTATTATAATCAGTGTTCTAAAATCGTGTGTGTTCTAAAAAGTGCTCATTTTAAAATTAAATGTAAAAATATTTTTTTACAGCTCCAAAAAACAAATGTTTAACTCAGTCCCGATGAGCTCTCGCGTTAGTCGTGTAGTTGGCAAAATAATGTCACCCTGTCATCGTCTTAAGTCGGATGACACTTTTATAATTAAGTTTTTCGTATTTATGTACTTTATCTACGCACGTATCATAAACCCTCTTTACTGCGTTCAAAATCCAGACGTTACGATCAGCATTATGTTAAACTACTTGGTAAAAACTCCGTTCGTATCTGGAAAACTACACATTATGGTCATTATGTGTAGTTTTTCTACATATAATGACATTCAAATTTCGAACGCCGACGCCCACCCGCGTGCCGTCCCTAGTTTGTCTGTGAAGTTGGTACTGACATTCAAATTTCGAACGCCGACGCCCGTCTGCGTGAAGTTGGTACTAAAGAACAAGCTAAACAATTGCAGAACCACAATGCCGGTCAAACATGCGGTTCCTGAACACATCAAAGAGAGCTTATGATATGTGTGTAGATAAACTAGTGTATGTAACTGTACATAATTAGGCATTATGCAGCATTCACATAAACTACTATTATACTTACACAAAGCACACAATTATTTTGTTTATTTATTAATTTATTTCTCTCTTTACATATTTACATATTATTTAATAAAGTAGGTTATTTAACGCCCACCCATATATGATTTCCACGCACGATATTTAGGTACCGACAGAATATCAGCGTTGCAGGACTTGCTGCAAGTCCTGCAATACATGCTGAGTCGGAACACATTCGCTGTTGCGGTACACAGCGCATGGGGTATTTAGTCATTTTTGTATAAATTTTTTCCGTGTACCTACAACCATGATTATTTAATTTAGTATTTTCATTTTCTCTGTGTAGATACTTATAATGCCTTTAAGGCCTAAACTTGTGTGATGTGTATTGTTACAGTCAATAAATTGCTATTCAATTCAATACCTTAAATCCACCTCCACTTTATGTTTCGTGCAATAAGTCATAAGTTGTGTCTTGGACCGATTCATCTTTAGTCCAACCTCAAGGCTCGCATTACTGAGCTCCTGCAGCATCTTCCCCAATTCAGGGGCTGACGGTGCGAACAAGACAATGTCCATAAATGTATATATGTCCAGATATAGTGGTTTATTAAACTCATTACGTTTTTTGAGGATCTGGTTGAGCGTTCATACGCTCAACGTACGTTAGTAAACTAGCAAGAGAAAAGACTGGGGATGGTTCAGAAAACTGCTGCCATTATTGTTGAGGAAATCCGGAGCCAGGTTTGTGAGGCCGATCATTACCCCCAAAACTGATAAGTTTTTGCAGGGAAATGAGGAAGTTATTCCTGAAACCCTCCGTGCATTTATGGAAAAAGTTGTATTGCACAAAAAACGCGGGGACCCTGATAAGTGGAAAAAAAAGCAATGCGCTTGTATTGATAATAGGCCCTTAACTTGGCTATCAATTAATATCCGAGTACGCGTGTCCAGAACATATTGTGGAAATAAAATAATAAAATAATGTTTTTTCCTTAGACTATTTACTTTATAGACGGAGTGTCACTTTCGCGATGGCGTCGAAAAATAAGGCGCACAACGTGGGCCGCCATTCAAACAGTTTGCTTTGAGCTGACATTGGAGACGCACGCGTTGTACAGTTTCACAGGTCATCAAAATTTTATAAAAAATGCCTTGCTGTGTGAATAAAGTGTGTAGAAATTACGTTTTATTAGTGTTGCCAGTTTTTCAATGCAATATTTCCCCACAAATTACAGCTATGCTCGTACCAAAGTGCTTTTGGACATGAAGTGATAAACCAGCATCGCCTTTTTCCATACTGGGTGGCAAAATCACAGTTGTGACCAAACTCAGACATACTTCGTAGTTACTAGTCCGATTTGCCTTACCCCGCCCCACTCCCCGCAGTCACACGAATACTTCGTTTTTAACTTTAGCTAACTAATGTCCAACATTAACCGAAACGCATCGGCTAATGTGCAATCTAGCCAATTAAAGATGACCTCCGTTATCATAAACGAACATGACTTCGGACATTATCCAAGGCTCGAAATTAATCTTAAGACTAGCCATTTTTAGTATTTTGAAGTCTGATTTCACATCTCTTACTGCATTTCCAATTAAAAGATGGGCCTGAAAAACCCTGCGCATGTAAGGCGGGGTCTTTTTTTGACACTACCTATTGAAAAGGATTAAATAAATACTCAGTCATTTTCTTTTTAGTCTAATTTGTTTACCAGTCGCTATATGAATTAGTTTATTACTTGAGAATATTATACATTATGTAGTGCCTATGAATATTATACATTATGTAGTACTAAATTAGTCATACCATACCATTAGCTACACGAAAGATAGATATTTAAGTTAAATCTGTGAAGGTCAAAAATAGATATTTGCATACTTAACCGAAATTCAGCTAACATAATAGGGTTAAAATGAGTTTAGTTTATTTACCAATTTATTTATTTAGGTTATACTGTAGAATAAATGATCGAAGGTAATCCACCAACTTGTACAGTTTCCCTACTTTTTCCGGTAGTATTGCTTTTGTGGCAACATTTGACACGCACACAGATTAACAGGTCGCGAGCGTTCCAACATGTCGACAAACACACTAGCATGCTAAAGTTGGTCTGTTTTCACCGCTGTCATTCAGTACTGACGCGGTATCTAGTGTTTGTATAATCTAAGGTTTTTTCAAAACATGTATTTTCTTTATGACAACTAAAAAACAAAGAACAATATCAAACATTGATGACAGCCTATGAAACGTCATACATTTGTAAAGAAAGTAAAAAGTTGCACTAAAGAGTATTTATGTATATATGTCACTAAATACTCCTTGCTTCAACACTCCTCCTCAACTTTGACTTCATACAACTTCCATACAAAATCATACAACTTTCACATAATGTCATACAACGCCCATGCTCAATGTACACCACGTAAACTTTTGTTTCAGCAAAGGTTTAGTCAATGAGTCAGCAACCATAAGCTCTGTCTGAACATACTCCAACTCGATATGCCCACATTCAACTGCTTCTCTCACAAAATGGTGGCGTACAGCAATATGTTTTGTTTGCTGGTGGTGCATAGGATTGTGCGCAATTGCAATAGCAGATTGGCTGTCACTGTAAATCTTCAAAGGCAACTCGGCTTGACCTGTTACTTCAGACACAAATATTTTTAAAAATAGGTTATGGGCTGATAGCGCAGTGAAAGTGTGCTGGGCCCATAACCTATTGATAATAGGCCCTTAACTTGGCTATCAATTAATACCCGAGTACGCGTGTCCAGAACATATTTCGGAAATAAAATAATAAAATAATGTTTTTTCAAAACATGTATTTTCTTTATGATAACTAAAATACAAAGAACAATAACAAACATAGATGACAGCCTATCAAACGTCATGCTCATAGGCTTGTGCAATGCAATGCGAGGCCCAGCTCATTCATCTCACCAGTCCTCTTAGGGTTGGCAGTGTTTCTGTACAAAAAGTACGGCTCAAGGAAATTGATTTACGTGGTTTCTTCCTTCGGGTTTTGTTCTTCTTATACAGTAGCTATTCATCTTGATGTATCAGCAATTACTGGCGATTCGCTGAAAGTTAACCAGCCGTGCTTTACACAGCAGGTATATGATAACGCAGGTTTTAACATGCACACAGTCGGCGGATACCACACCTTCCACGTCATGGGTGGCATTTCCTGTATTGCACCAAGTCATTCAGTAGCTCCTAATAAATCAATTCCTTTTGAAAAGACAAAACAAGGTTAAGCTGAAATCTAAATAAAAGATCTCAAGGCAATGTAAACGCCAACTGAAACTGTGGATCTTTAGAAAAAGTAGAGACATTCCCTGCCTCTTTGGATGGAATGGTTTCTTGGATGTATGAATATTTAGATATTAATATATACTTAGCAATCGTCATTGTTTAACACTTCATTGGACCACTGTGAGAGTAGAAGGGTGTAGAAACTCCCATGTTTAGGTCTCTTTTAAAAATTGCTTCTTCTTAACTAATACAAATATTACAATATTATTTATTATAATTAATAAGCAGGAATACATAATTACAAAATTATTAACAGCAAGATTGAGCCAAATTAACCCCAATACTGTCCCGTCATTTAAGTAATCTTGGATATTGTTATATCCCTTGTTCGCCAAAGTCGCTCTAACATGGTGTTTAAATTGCTCAAAAGGCAATTTCAAGATCTCCAGAGGTTACTTGTTGTAGTAGAGAATGCACTGACCCTTGAAAGAATTGATAACCTTCGCGAGTCTCAACCGGGGCGTAACTAGTCTGTGAATATTTCTAAGGTTAACATAACAGCAATCGCTGAGTTTGGAAAATGTCGTAAGGTTCTTGCGGACACACATTATATTTTCTAAAATAAATTAACTAGCTACAGTTAGTATATCACTTTCTTTAAAAAGCTGGAGTCTGTGCGGTTTAAATTATAATTCGCTCGAATAGCTCTTTTCTGTAAAATAAAAATAATTTGAATATCCGCTACTTTCCCCCACAACAAGATGCTATTTTACGTGACACTATGAAAGTAACTAAAATATACTAGCCTAGATGTAGGCACATCGTAAGCCACAGAACTTCATTTAACAGGTAATTTATCTATATGCGGTCCCCACTGCAATTTGATATCGATGGTTATTCCAAGAAACTTCGTATCATTTACTAATTTAACGTGTTTCTGTCTAACACTAAACTGCTCTCAACTTGCCTGACATTTGAAAGTGAGAATTTGATACTCTTGGTTTTACCAGCATTTAAAAGTCTGTGATTCAATTTAAGGTAAAAGATCATCCATTAACATCATCAAAATCTTCTTTTTGTCTTTCAATTTTGAAGACCAGTGAAGTATCTTTAGCAAACAATACTATGTCAGTCAATTTATCCACCATGAAAGGCAGGTCGATAATATATACCAGAAATACGAAAGAGCCTAATATGACCTTGTGAAACGCCAATATTTACTCTCGATCTATCAGATTTAACGCCGTTGACTTCTGTCTTCTTCTTCAAAGCACGAAGCTGGGTTGGGTAATAGCCGGCCCTTTACACCTAAAAGAAACCAAAGGTCCGCACAAACTTCATTGTCACTTTTCAAAGGAGATAAGTGATAACTTGACAAAGTTTTGGAGTCTTGAGGAAATTCCAACTTCAAAACTCGCCTGCCTGATGGCAGGTTCTCAGTAAAAATGCCCCTAAAGGAGCAACCTGAAAATGCATTAGGTGAGTCATACAAAATGGCAGCCAAAAGATTCTTAAATATTGAGAAAAAACTCAATAAAAATCCTGATTTAAAACAGCAGTATAAAGACTTTATAAAAGAATACGAACTATTAGGACATTTAACAAGCATTAAAGAAACCTGACTATGGATACTACATGCCTCATCATGCAGTTATCCGTGAAAGTAGCGAATCAACGAAGGTCCGGGTTGTATTCGATGCCTCGGCCAAGACAACGTCACAAAAATCCCTTAATGACATACAGTGTGTAGGCCCTGTTGTTCAGGATAACTTGTTTGATATCCTGCTTAGATTCCGCCAACATAGATTTGTTATTACAGGCGACATACAGAAAATGTATCGCCAGATAATGATCGATGAGTCACAGCGCAATCTGCAACTCATACTGTGGCGCGAGCATGAATCTAGCCCCCTTAAGGTGTTACAATTAAACACTGTAACATATGGCACGGCTTCCGCCCTATACCTCAGTACCCGTTGCCTACTGCAATTGGCTCTGGAATGTCCCGATAAAATAATATCAGAAGTAATTAAAAAAGATATATACATGGATGATTTATTAACTGGAACCAACAGCAAGGACAGTTTGACGTACATAAAGGAACGTGTCACAGAGGTATTAAATTCAGCATGTTTTCCCCTGCACAAATTTCGCACTAACTGCCCACAAGTTTTTGAGGGTGACATTGAGACGAAGGCTCTTGACCTTGGTAAGCAAACAAGTGTACTGGGATTGCACTGGTCCTCTAATACCGATACATTAACTTTTTCAATTGAGTTAGACAAAACCATTAAAATTACAAAAAGGAACATACTTTCTAATACATGTAAAATATTTGACCCCCTTGGTCTGCTCAGTGCATGCACAGTGAGTTTAAAAATATTACTTCAAAAGTTGTGGCAAATGAAACTGTCATGGGACGAGCCCGTGCCTAGCGATGTTAGTAAATCATGGCAAAAAATGGCCAATAACCTTGATCATTTACTTTCGGTCTCGCTGCCTAGACATGTACTGAGCAAATCGCCGCCGGTCAGCTGTGAGATTCACTGCTTTGTCGATAGCTCCCAGCTTGCGTACGCCGCGACTGTTTATGTGCGATCTATTGATGACTCAGATCATGTAACAGCTAGATTACTTTGCGCAAAAACTCGCGTCGCACCTTTAACAACCATTACCATACCGCGTCTTGAATTATGCGCGGCGTTGTTAGGTGCTCGATTAGTTGCTAAAGTTTGTGAGGCCCTTCGTCGTACGATTGATTGAAAGGTATTTTGGTCGGATTCCACAATAGTCTTAAGCTGGATAAAAGCTAAACATAAAATCTTTAAACAGTTTGTGTGCAACAGAATTGATGAGATTCAAAACTTGACCGACCGAAATGCCTGGAGACATGTACGTACCGACCTTAACCCAGCCGACTTGGCATCGCGAAGTGTCGAACCGAGTCAGCTCCTCAGCTGTAATCTCTGGTGGGAAGGACCTCGTTTCCTTATAAAAAACGAGACACAATGGCCGCAAAGTCCTAACACCACAAAAAACTTACCTGAAATAAAAATCTTACAAACTAAAATCATCACTGAAACTCCAGAATTCATTAAATTCGATAACTACTCTAGCTTAACAAAATTGAAAAGAATATTCGCGTACGTTAACCGGTTTATAAATAACTGCAAAAAAGGAATAAAATTAACCGGAGCAATTAAAGAAGATGAGCTTAAAGAGTCATTAAAATGTTTAATTAAAATTGCACAATCACAGTCCTGAAATGAAGAAATCAAAATATTAAAAAATAAAAAGTCACTTACCTCCGCTTCATTGTTACAGCTGTCTCCTTTTATTGATGTTGACGGCGTGCTGAGTCTGGGTGGTCGGCTCAACAATACAAGCTTCAACTTTGAGAAGAAGCATCCAGCATTACTTGATGGAAATCACCACTTGACAATATTGTTGATGCGAGCCGAGCATCTTCGCTCTCTGCATGCCTGCCCTCAACTTCTCTTGGCTGCCTTCAGAGACCAGTATTGGCCCAATCGAGGGAGGATATTGGCCCGTAGAGTAATTCGTCAATGTGTAACTTGCACACGGTTTCGAGGCAAGACCATGGAGCCGTTGATGGGCCACTTTCCAGCTTAGAGAGTAACTCAAAACTATCCCTTTCAAATAAACGGAACTGATTTTGCTGGTCCATTCCTCATTTCAAGCAAGAAAGGCCGCGGAAATAGAATATCAAAATGTTATTTATGTATATTTATTTGTTTCTGCACAAAGGCCGTCCATTTGGAAGTCGTTAGTGACCTAAGCACAGATGCCTTTATTTCTTGTCTAAAAAGATTCATTTCCAGGCGAGGAAAGCCAAGCCAGCTATTTTGTGAC
Organism: Argyresthia goedartella; assembly: GCA_949825045.1. Lineage (NCBI taxonomy): Eukaryota > Metazoa > Arthropoda > Insecta > Lepidoptera > Argyresthiidae > Argyresthia > Argyresthia goedartella. The sequence continues at coordinate 24,289,481 of OX463834.1, forward strand.
AATGGCACTAATTATGTTGGTGCGAGCAACGAACTCAGTAGAGTGTTGCAATCAAACCTTAATTTAATTCATGATTTTACAGCCGAAGAAGGCATTCAGTTTAATTTTAATCCCCCATATTCGCCAACATTTGGCGGTCTATGGGAAGCCGGCGTTAAGAGCGCTAAATATCATATTAAAAGAGTTCTAGGTAATACTAGTCTTACATTCGAGGAGTTAAGCACACTTTGTACTCAGGTCGAAGCTGTCCTTAACTCCCGACCCTTAACACCATTATCCCATGACCCACACGACCTTTCTCCATTGACTCCAGGGCACTTCCTCATCGGACGGCCGCTGACATCTCTACCGACCCCAGCCACCCTGAAGCGAGGTATCCGGTACAACCTGACCAGCGCAATGCGGGAGAGCTTCTGGAGGAGATTGAGCCAGGAATATATATCCGAGCTACAACGGAGGTCCAAGTGGAAGAAACCTTACCTAGGCCTGAAGGAAGGCGCCATGGTGGTATTCAGAGAGGACAATCTACCGCCCATGAAGTGGAGGTTGGGACGTGTAGTACGACTATGTACAGGAAAGGACGGTATCGCCAGAGTTGCCGAGTTCAGAACCTTTCGAGGTTTAGAACAAAGAGCCCTAAACAGAGTGGTTCCACTGCATGAAGAGGACCTAGAGCTGGAGACATCTTCAGAACCTGATCGTGCCGGGCCCCAGGATGTCTGCGACAATGCAGCGCCCGCGCCCGCGCCGCACCCCGCGCCCCGCGCCGCCGCGCATACCCCTGCGTCGCCCGCGCGCCGCAGCCGCGGACCACTCCACATCGAGCGAGCAAGCAAACCACTAACCGCGTCACGCACGTCTGAGTGCATTTATTCTTTAACTACAAATACGTTAAAATCGTAATATAATCATTATTACAACTAGCCAAACCAGCGTTTTATTGAAGAGGCTAGTTTCCTGAACACCTATCGTCTGGGTATCAAAGTGCTTCATGAACAGGTTCTAAAATTAAACTACACCATTACCTTTCGGCAACCTGTTTTCTAAAAATCCAAGAAATATTTTCAAAACATACCAAGTTTGGACTCCTCGAAGTAGGAGACGGATTAGTAAAAAGGATCTATACAGACCATGAGAGTGAGTGAAATAGACTATGACTATTTCCGTGAAAAGTCAATAGATTGTATTTTAAATCGCAAAATGAACTTTACAAAGTTCTTGGCACAGATACTTTACTACTTGATTTTGAATGAATCTTAAATACTTACCTATCAATTGGTTCACAGTCCCCCATATTAGTTAGGTCTACTGCCCACAGGGCCACTAGTTATTGTAATTACCCTTATATCTCATATTTATTCTGCATGGGAGGCCGCACAGGATGCTATCGGTGTTTTTTGCGATCTGTCAAAGGCATTTGATTGTGTTGATCATGATAACCTAACAATGAAATGAAATAATTAGGAAGTTGGAAATAAAGCGTTAGATCTAGATAATAAGATCTTACCTATGCACTAAAATTCATAAGACAGAAGTCAACGGCGTTAAATCTGATAGATCGAGAGTAAATATTGGCGTTTCACAAGGTCATATTAAGCTCTTTCGTATTTCTGGTATATATTATCGACCTGCCTTTCATGGTGGATAAATTGACTGACATAGTATTGTTTGCTAAAGATACTTCACTGGTCTTCAAAATTGAAAGACAAAAAGATATTTTTGATGATGTTAATGGATGATCTTTAACCTTAAATTGGTTCACAGATTTTTAAATGCTGGTAAAACCAAGTGTATCAAATTCTCACTTTCAAATGTCAGGCAAGTTGAGAGCAGTTTAGTGTTAGACAGAAACACGTTAAATTAGTAAATGATACGAAGTTTCTTGGAATAACCATCGATATCAAATTGCAGTGGGGACCGCATATAGTTAAATTAGCTGTTAAATGAAGTTCTGTGGCTTACGATGTGCCTACATCTAGGCTAGTATATTTTAGTTACTTTCATAGTGTCACGTAAAATAGCATCTTGTTGTGGGGGAAAGTAGCGGATATTCAAATTATTTTTATTTTACAGAAAAGAGCTATTCGAGCGAATACAATCTATTGACTTTTCACGGAAATAGTCATAGTCTATTTCACTCACTCTCATGGTCTGTATAGATCCTTTTTACTAATCCGTCTCCTACTTCGAGCAGTCCAAACTTGGTATGTTTTGAAAATATTTCTTGGATTTTTAGAAAACAGGTTGCCGAAAGGTAATGGTGTAGTTTAATTTTAGAACCCGTTCATGAAGCACTTTGATACCCAGACGATAGGTGTTCAGGAAACTAGCCTCTTCAATAAAACGCTGGTTTGGCTAGTTGTAATAATGATTATATTACGATTTTAACGTATTTGTAGTTAAAGAATAAATGCACTCAGACGTGCGTGACGCGGTTAGTGGTTTGCTTGCTCGCTCGATGTGGAGTGGTCCGCGGCTGCGGCGCGCGGGCGACGCAGGGGTATGCGCGGCGGCGCGGGGCGCGGGGTGCGGCGCGGGCGCGGGCGCTGCATTGTCGCAGACATCCTGGGGCCCGGCACGATCAGGTTCTGAAGATGTCTCCAGCTCTAGGTCCTCTTCATGCAGTGGAACCACTCTGTTTAGGCCTCTTTGTTCTAAACCTCGAAAGGTTCTGAACTCGGTAACTCTGGCGATACCGTCCTTTCCTGTACATAGTCGTACTACACGTCCCAACCTCCACTTCATGGGCGGTAGATTGTCCTCTCTGAATACCACCATGGCGCCTTCCTTCAGGCCTAGGTAAGGTTTCTTCCACTTGGACCTCCGTTGTAGCTCGGATATGTATTCCTGGCTCCATCTCCTCCAGAAGCTCTCCCGCATTGCGCTGGTCAGGTTGTACCGGATACCTCGCTTCAGGGTGGCTGGGGTCGGTAGAGATGTCAGCGGCCGTCCGATGAGGAAGTGCCCTGGAGTCAATGGAGAAAGGTCGTGTGGGTCATGGGATAATGGTGTTAAGGGTCGGGAGTTAAGGACAGCTTCGACCTGAGTACAAAGTGTGCTTAACTCCTCGAATGTAAGACTAGTATTACCTAGAACTCTTTTAATATGATATTTAGCGCTCTTAACGCCGGCTTCCCATAGACCGCCAAATGTTGGCGAATATGGGGGATTAAAATTAAACTGAATGCCTTCTTCGGCTGTAAAATCATGAATTAAATTAAGGTTTGATTGCAACACTCTACTGAGTTCGTTGCTCGCACCAACATAATTAGTGCCATTGTCACAAAATAGCTGGCTTGGCTTTCCTCGCCTGGAAATGAATCTTTTTAGACAAGAAATAAAGGCATCTGTGCTTAGGTCACTAACGACTTCCAAATGGACGGCCTTTGTGCAGAAACAAATAAATATACATAAATAACATTTTGATATTCTATTTCCGCGGCCTTTCTTGCTTGAAATGAGGAATGGATCAGCAAAATCAGTTCCGTTTATTTGAAAGGGATAGTTTTGAGTTACTCTCTTAGCTGGAAAGTGGCCCATCAACGGCTCCATGGTCTTGCCTCGAAACCGTGTGCAAGTTACACATTGACGAATTACTCTACGGGCCAATATCCTCCCTCGAATGGGCCAATACTGGTCTCTGAAGGCAGCCAAGAGCAGTTGAGGGCCAGCATGCAGAGAGCGAAGATGCTCGGCTCGCATCAACAATATTGTCAAGTGGTGATTTCCAACAAGTAATGCTGGATGCTTTTTCTCAAAGTTGAAGCTTGTATTGTTGAGCCGACCACCCACTCTCAGCACGCCGTCAACATCAAGAAAAGGAGACAGCTGTAACAATGAAGCGGAGGTAAGTGACTTTTTATTTTTTAATATTTTGATTTCTTCATTATAGGACTGTGATTGTGCAATTTTAATTAAACATTTTAATGACTCTTTAAGCTCATCTTCTTTAATTGCTCCGGTTAATTTTATTCCTTTTTTGCAGTTATTTATAAACCGGTTAACGTACGCGAATATTCTTTTCAATTTTGTTAAGCTAGAGTAGTTATCGAATTTAATGAATTCTGGAGTTTCAGTGATGATTTTAGTTTGTAAGATTTTTATTTCAGGTAAGTTTTTTGTGGTGTTAGGACTTTGCGGCCATTGTGTCTCGTTTTTTATAAGGAAACGAGGTCCTTCCCACCAGAGATTACAGCTGAGGAGCTGACTCGGTTCGACACCTCGCGATGCCAAGTCGGCTGGGTTAAGGTCGGTACGTACATGTCTCCAGGTATTTCGGTCGGTCAAGTTTTGAATCTCATCAATTCTGTTGCACACAAACTGTTTAAAGATTTTATGTTTAGCTTTTATCCAGCTTAAGACTATTGTGGAATCCGACCAAAATACCTTTCGATCAATCGTACGACGAAGGGCCTCACAAACTTTAGCAACCAATCGAGCACCTAACAACGCCGCGCATAATTCAAGACGCGGTATGGTAATGGTTGTTAAAGGTGCGACGCGAGTTTTTGCGCAAAGTAATCTAACTGTTACATGATCTGAGTCATCAATAGATCGCACATAAACAGTCGCGGCGTACGCGAGCTGGGAGCTATCGACGAAGCAGTGAATCTCACAGCTGACCGGCGGCGATTCGCTCAGTACATGTCTAGTCAGCGAGACCGAAAGTAAATGATCAAGGTTATTGGCCATTTTTTGCCATGATTTACTAACATCGCTAGGCACGGGCTCGTCCCATGACAGTTTCATTTGCCACAACTTTTGAAGTAATATTTTTAAACTCACTGTGCATGCACTGAGCAGACCAAGGGGGTCAAATATTTTACATGTATTAGAAAGCTTTTTGTAATTTTAATGGTTTTGTCTAACTCAATTGAAAAAGTTAATGTATCGGTATTAGAGGACCAGTGCAATCCCAGTACACTTGTTTGCTTACCATGGTCAAAGGCCTTCGTCTCAATGTCACCCTCAAAAACTTGTGGGCAGTTTGTGCGAAATTTGTGCAGGGGAAAACATGCTGAATTTAATACCTCTGTGACACGTTCCTTTATGTACGTCAAACTGTCCTTGCTGTTGGTTCCAGTTAATAAATCATCCATGTATATATCTTTTTTAATTACTTCTGATATTATTTTATCGGGACATTCCAGAGCCAATTGCAGTAGGCAACGGGTACTGAGGTATGGGGCGGAAGCCGTGCCATATGTTACAGTGTTTAATTGTAACACCTTAAGGGGGCTAGATTCATGCTCGCGCCACAGTATGAGTTGCAGATTGCGCTGTGACTCATCGATCATTATCTGGCGATACATTTTCTGTATGTCGCCTGTAATAACAAATCTATGTTGGCGGAATCTAAGCAGGATATCAAACAAGTTATCCTGAACAACAGGGCCTACACACTGTATGTCATTAAGGGATTTTTGTGACGTTGTCTTGGCCGAGGCATCGAATACAACCCGGACCTTCGTTGATTCGCTACTTTCACGGATAACTGCATGGGCATGTAGTATCCATAGTCAGGTTTCTTAATGCTTGTTAAATGTCCTAATAGTTCGTATTCTTTTATAAAGTCTTTATACTGTTGTTTTAAATCAGGATTTTTATTGAGTTTTTTCTCAATATTTAAGAATCTTTTGGCTGCCATTTTGTATGACTCGCCTAATGCATTTTCAGGTTGCTCCTTTAGGGGCATTTTTACTGAGAACCTGCCATCAGGCAGGCGAGTAGTGTTTTTAATGAAATGGTCCTCACAAAATTCCTCATCCTCTAACATAAGTGGTTTTGAAGTTGGAATTTCCTCAAGACTCCAAAACTTTGTCAAGTTATCACTTATCTCCTTTGAAAAGTGACAATGAATTTTGTGCGGACCTTTGGTTTCTTTTAGGTGTAAAGGGCCGGCTATTACCCAACCCAGCTTCGTGCTTTGAAGAATAGGCATGTTATGGCCTAACGATATTTGATCAGGGGTAAGTATATCATAAAATATCTCAACACTCAACAACAGGTCAACATCAGCTGGACGGAAAAACTGTGGATCAGCATATTCAAGATTCTTAGGTAAACTGAGCTGTGTGACGTCAACTGAGATGTTAGGTAATTGACCCGTTATCTGAGGCACAACTAATAGATTCAGGTTTGTGCTGAATGAGCTTGTTATGGATTGTACCGTTACGTTACATGCTTCTGATATTGGAACTTGTGTGTTGTTAATGCCAGATATTATTAATGAATCTGAATGACGATTAACTGTTCCGAGTTTATGTTTCAGGTTTTCGGTCATGAAGGAAGATTGGCTACCCGCGTCAAGGAGAGCGCGGCCAAGGTAAGTATTTTTATTTTCAGGATTAGTGACTTTGACGAGCGCGGTACCAAGCAGAACTTGCCCGGTGGTGCGGAGTGACATTGATACAGGTGAGACTTGTACTTTATTATCTTTATGCATCATTGTGTTGTGCCTCTTGCCACATAGCCGACAACCACTGAGCTGACAGTCCGGTTCGGCTTGACCTTTGCGCAAGCAGTTTGAGCAAAGTTCTAACTTAAGGGCTTCGTCCAGTCTTCCTTCAGGCGATAAAGATTTGAAAGTTTCGCAATCTATTATTCTGTGATTTTTACTACATAGTGGGCATGAGGGTGGCTTTGAGTACTTCGATGAAGCAGCACTCACTAATGTTTTTTGAAACTTAACGTTAGGTTTAGGTTGAAACGTGTTCATGCTTGACGCCACCGATGAGGGTTTCTCACTTCGGTTTGACTGGGTTGTTTCTAAAACATCCGCCCGATTCCGAAGAAATTCTAAAAACCCACTTAAGGGCGGCAAGTCCTCTAGATTGTTTCTATGTTCCTCCCATTTCACACTTGTCACCGAATCTAGCTTGGTTGAAACCATATAAATTATTAATGTGTCCCACTGGTCCACTGGTTGACCAAGTGTTGACAGAGCCCTTAAGTTTTTGCTCACCACATCGATTAAGTACCTCAGGGACTTATGAGACTCACGTATTACTGGTTAAATTTTACATAAAGCCCTAAGATGGTTATTAATCAGTATTTTTTTGTTATTATACCTTTGACATAGGAGGTCCCATGCTACGGTAAAATTGTCGGATGTGAATTCTATCGATTTTATTACATGGGACGCGTTGCCTTCTAGAGATGAGCGCAAGTAGTGAAATTTATTTATTTCAGGTAAGGACTCGTTTTTATGTATTAATGACTCGAAGGTATCCCTAAACTCCAACCAAGTAAAGGGGTTGCCGTCAAACATGGGAAGTTTAATGATTGGCAATTTTACGTTAGAATGTTCATGATTAGAACAAGTGCTCACGTTTGCACTTTTCTCTTGCTGTTGAGAGGGATGATGTTCTATTATGTTTTTGCCCTAACCATGCTAGAATAGAAAGAACTTTCAAAATTATCCCTTTCTTTGTTTTGTTCTTCGTCAGAACTCATGATTTCTATTTTAGTTTGAACTTTATCAAAGTCTATGAATATGGATTCTAGTTTTTCACTCCTCATGATTAATTTTTTAATTTGTGATTCAGTAACATTCGCTTGATTGGCTTGTCTAACGGCATTTAGAAAGTTAACATAATTTGTCAGCCTACCCTTCAATGAGCCACGCAACCGAACAAGTTCCTTTATATCGCGTGGCGCTTGAGAATCGTCACTATCAGTATTCGACATTTTAGGTTACAAAATATTCTGCACAAAGACCGTTCGAACACAAGTAGGCACACAAATAAAGACCAAATCAATCAAACACAAGTCAAGACAAGAACACGTGTACCCAGGTACGCAAGGTAGGTAGGGTGGGCAATAGGTAGGTAAAAGGAAGGGCACTCCCCTGGTTTATCCGGCTGTTGGGTCCTCGGGTTTGCTCATCTCATCTGTCCATCCATCCAGTCCACCGTCGCTTCTTCGTAGGTACAATGTCCGCTGCTAGGTAAGAACGCGTTGCCGGGTGGCAGGCTTTCCTTTGTTCGTCCTGTCACGGTCGCCAGATGTTCAGGAAACTAGCCTCTTCAATAAAACGCTGGTTTGGCTAGTTGTAATAATGATTATATTACGATTTTAACGTATTTGTAGTTAAAGAATAAATGCACTCAGACGTGCGTGACGCGGTTAGTGGTTTGCTTGCTCGCTCGATGTGGAGTGGTCCGCGGCTGCGGCGCGCGGGCGACGCAGGGGTATGCGCGGCGGCGCGGGGCGCGGGGTGCGGCGCGGGCGCGGGCGCTGCATTGTCGCAGACAATAGGTTTCAGAAAAAAAAAAAACATACAAAAAAATTATGACATCATAACTCCCCCCCAAAGAGAAAATCGAAAAAAGCTCTTGACAAAAAAAACTTTTAATTCAAGGAATACGTGTGCCAAATTTTGTGAGGATCGCTTGAAAACTATAGCCCCTAGACCGGAACTGACAGACACGTATACAGACAGACGAAAGCAAAATCGGCCTCCTATCTTGGCGAAATGGAGCCCTTCGCTCGTTTCGCTCGTTCGGTCAAATAATAAGCAGGAATACATAATTACAAAAATATTAACCCTAAGGACTGTGTTGAGCTAGATTAACCCCATACAGTCCCATTATGTAAGTAGTCTTGAACATTATAATATCTCTTTTTCGACAAAGTCACTATAACATGCTTTTTAAATTGCTCAAAAGGCATTTTCAAAATCTCCAGTATCTTATTGTAGTAGAGAATGCAGTAACCCTAGAAAGAATTGCTAACCTTCGCGAGTCTAAACCGGGGAACCACTAGTCTGTGATTATTTCTTAGGTTAACATTACAGCTATCGCTAATCTTGCATCCTTAGTTGCCCCTACCGAAACCGTATTGTTTGGCATGGAGTTGGTTTGTACGGTTGAAGTGTGAGAGCATTTGATTGAGTATAATCTTTTCAAATATTTTACTCAGTGATGGAAGTCTGAAGTTTGAAGGATCACCCTTAGCTCCCGACTTGAACAGAGGTATCAGTTTACTGTGTTTCTTGAACAACAACTACGTTGTCAACAAATTTGTTGTATGCACAAGCGTGAGGCTATAACTAGAATTGCTGAATCTCTGACTTTGACTGATATACCCTACAGGTCGTCAGTATTTTTTAAGTTAATTAATCAAAACGTTTTGGCAATGTCCTGGAGATATAAATGATCAAATTTAATATTTACATTGCTGATGCTAGTGCTGTTTTTTAACAAAGTCTCTGTTTCAAATGGAGATGAATCTAGACACTCTGTTGTGAGTAAGGCTACATTGTTGAAGAGTTTTAGAAAGCTCGAGATACCTCTGCGTTGGATTTAACAACATCATCAGCTATATTTAAGCAGAAATCCTTGTCCCTTGTTCTAACTTTGCCAGTGTCACGGTTTATTATTTGCCAAACTGTTTTCACTTTATTATTTGAATTTAGTATTTTTCTATTAATATGTAAAGTTTTTGCAGTTCTACAAACCAACTTGAACATACTCCGTGAAACTTTTCATCGAAGTTATAGTTTTTTTTTCATAAAAGCCATACAAGAAAGCTCTAATTTTACGAATTCCAAAGCGGATGCTGTAACAGCACGTTACACTACCTGCGACTGGTTTGTTTGTCTGTGCTTCATAGCGGGGACGGGGGCCTGAAGGGCCGGAGAGGGGTACGGAGAGGCCGGGGTGTTGGAGTGTCGTTGGCGCCGGACCTGGTTTTTTTTTAACATTCGCCTTTATATCTAAGTTTGTCGTATAGGTCTCTAGTCTATGGGATGTTATATGCTTAAAGTTATGGATCAGTCTTATCTTTACTAGCAATTGGGAATGAAACTATTTGACCGCTGTGATCGGATTGGAAGCAGTTAATTATATTTTAACTTGTGACAGCACAGTCACAAAAATTGTTGTCTAAGCAAGTTTGGCTGGTAAGTGTAATTCTAGTCGGCTCTAGAAAAACATGACATAAATTTAATGATTTCACTAAAATTATTAACCGTTGTTTCGTTGCTGTATCAACAAGCAAATCTACATTAAGATCGCCACAAATAATTAACTTTTTTCTGTTATTACATACTTTAGTGAGGGCTTCCTTCGTTCCAATTTTCTCAAATATTTCAAAATTGCCATGGCTTTTTTCATCTTTCGGAGGTATGTAGACACAAATAATAATATGGCTATATAACTCAACACAGGATACCTCTATTTGTCTTTCAACAGTAAGTGCAAGAATATCTTTCCGTTGTTTCACCTTAATATTATTTTTCACTAAGATTAAAGAACCACCTCTATCAGCAGTCTTTATATTGTAACAACTGACAATTTTGTAATTATTTATGTTAAAAGACATCATATTTTCCTTCAACCAGTGCATCTTAGGCCGCTCCACATCTCCGTAACCCCTTGTTTCCTGAAACGTAGTACTTGATGGTTAGATGAGTATGCAACCGTTTCTATCTTTTAGCCTCAGACCAATAATGTTATCATCATCTTGTACAAAGACGACATTCGCATCCCAACAGGGGAGAAGGACTAGGGCTTGAACATGAAGTCGGTTTTTTTAGTTTTTAATTTGGATTTTATTATTAGAGTTCAGTTTCGAAAGGGTGCCAAAAGAATCAATGTAGATGCCAAGTAGAATACCTAGGCCTAATAGGCAATTAGATTAATTCGAGTAAGATCAAGCGATACTCCACCACGCTGTCTCAAAAATAATGTTCTTTTTTGATTGTGATAATTACTCAAAATGGACAGTAATCCCATTTTCAAATTATTCATAATCTACTCGTAATTTCCTCAATAAATTGGATTCTACAAGATAAATGGTTTTCTGCTTGTTGTTGCTGAGTTTGATGGAAGACGAAGCATTTAATGATTGCATTTGGATGTTACGAAAACTTATACTTTGGCCAATGAGTTAAGTAATTTATCTTAATTATGTACATTATACGGATGATTTAACGGTGATGTAGAACATCGTGAGGAAAACTTCGATTTCCGTTCCTGCGGCGATGGGCTAGCCCCATGCAACGCAAAATGGAGTATTGAATAACTGGTTAAAAGGGGGCACAATTGTGGCACTCCCTCCCCGCATGGGAAAACGCGTAACGCTATGTTATGTTGTTGGACGTTATAAAAACTTATATTTTGACCGAAAACTTTACTTTTCCTTGAGAAAGCAAAACATACATAGCATCATGCATTTTCCCAGATAGGGTAGCAGGTGGCAGAGGAAGTTATTCAAAACTGAGTTTTCCATGTTTCTTGACTGAAGGCTAGCCCATAGTCAATAGTCAATAGTCAAAGTACTTTATTACTGTAGATATTTACATATACTTAGCAAACGTCATTTTTTGCCTCTTCTCTACATTGGACCACTGTGGGAGAAGAAGGGCGTAGAAACTCCCACAGATTTATTTTTAGATCTCTTTTAAAAATAGGTTGTGCTTAACTAATACAAATATGAAAAATTTAATTGTTATGATTAATAAGCAGGAATAAATAATTACAAAATTATTAACAGCAAGGTCTGTGTTGAGCCAGATTAACCCCATACAGTCCTGTCATTTAAGTAATCTTGAACATTGTAATATCCCTTTTTCGACAAAGTCGCTTTAACATGGATTTTAAATTGCTCAAATGGCAATTTCAAAATCTCCAGAGGTATCTTATTGTAGTAGAGAATGCACTGACCCTTGAAAGAATTGCTAACCTTCGCGAGTCTAAAACGGGGCGCACATAGTCTGTGATTATTTCTTAGGTTAACATTACAGCTGTCGCTAAGTTTGGAAAATGTTGTAAGGTTCTTGCGTACATACATTATATTTTCGAAAATAAATTGACTAGCTACTGTTAGTATGTCAATTTCTTTAAAAAGCTCTCTTAAGGAGTCTGTTCGTTTTAAATTATAAATTGCTCGAATAGCTCTTTTCTGTAAAATAAAAATAGTTTGAATATCCGCTGCTTTCCCCCACAACAAGATACCATAGGACATCACACTATGAAAGTAACTAAAATATACTAGCCTAGATGTAGCCACATCCGTGCTTTGTCTGATGTTCCTAACAGCGTAAGCCGCAGAACTTAATTTACCAGCCAATTTATCTATGTGGGGTCCCCACTGCAATTTACTATCAATGGTTATTCCAAGAAACTTCGTATCATTTACCAATCCATCATCCTACCATCGCCGTAGATAAGGAAATATGAAGGTATAGTCACCATGTATGTATGGGAGTTTCTTGCCGTTTCTGAGGCCCACCTTCCGAAATGGTTTAGTCTTTTTTTAGACAAAAAATTTACTTGTAGTTATAAGTAAGTATAATTTTGACGTTGAATAAGATAATTTATTTATTTATATTCAATAAAAAAAAAACTGTATCTGAATCTGTATTGTGATAAATTAGGTACTCATTTTATTCAGTAATACTGAATGTTATGTACCTAGTTAGGTGTCATTAGGGAGTAAATAATATAACGAAAATTGAGTCTGAATATAATATTAAAGTGAGAATCCAACCCCAGGCTCCCTTAAAAAAACAGACAGAATCCAAAGAAATATCACAGAGCATGTCTCGTTAAATTTGTATACCTCTCTCATAATTAAGGCTGTTAAAATTGAGACTCGAGAGGAATAATTCAAGAATGCTAGCAATAGACGTGTTCAGGCTCTAGGGGGGGCTAAGGGGGGGAAGTATAGGGAGGTGGGGCGAAGAAGAGGCAATTTCCTGAAAAATATTCCCGTAACGAACGCGCCGAGCAAACTTGCGGGAAAACAAGCGGTCCACTGAGCAGCGGGGGCGGGCAGACTGTGGAGGCGGCAGCGGTACGCCAGCACCGGGGTACAATACGATTAAAATCAGTTAAAGATTCGGCTTTTCTCGGATATCATCGCCTAAATCCGATCTCTTACTCTCTCTCTCTTTCTAGTGAGAGATGAGGGATTCACGACAATTTCCGAGGTTGGCCGAATCGTTAACTGATTTTAATCGTATTGTACGCAGAGGGCATAGGCTACGATAATGGCAGAAATCTCTAAAAATGATGAGAATATTCTATAAATTATAGAATAATAATTAAACATGCACATTATAGAAAAATCTATTACTTTTTTTACTGCCATAAAATTTTTATGTTACAAATAATATCACACCCCCTCTCACACGCATACATACACAACATTTAAATACACAGAGAGAAGTTTCATATTTTTTAAATTTAAATATATTGTTATGTGTTAATTTTTGATATCAAAGTTGTCTTAGTTTTTCTGAGGTTATATTACTCTATTTGTATTTATATTTCATGTGAACTACAATATATATAGTATTTTTATTTATTTTTAAAAAAACTTTGGAATTTGGGCGCTGTTTTGCTGAAATACAGGCCTTACGCCTAGCTCAGCAACAGATGCTATAATGTTTTTCTTGTGGCATCTAATCTAGCCCACAATTATACAGCACCATTGTAACTAATATGTTTATTAATTTTGAGAAGGTATTATTATTATTATTATTTACTATTATTATTATCTCTCTCCTCTTCTCGGGTTAGAATCTCGGCTGGGAAAAAATAAAAAACTCCACGTCTTAGAAAGTTAGATGTGTGTGATGTCGTTGTTTTAGGTTCATATGACACAGGGTATCCTAGTGGGGGGCCAGAATCAATATATATGCCTAATAAATAATATGTTTAAGTATTTCACTGCTCGTAAGACACTTTATACAAGTTAGTCAGATAGCTAGATGGTAAGTTTTGAACAGAAATACCATTTAGTGTCAGAATCTCAAAATATTAAAATTTTAATCGTTTAGTTCGTTAAATCGCTTTGTGGTGTTAAGGTCGAGGCTGTGTTTCCTAAGCGAGCTGTTCCGAGTTCGCATCTCGGCTGGTGTAGGAATAAAAAAGACAGGTCTTGGATGTTTATATGTGTGTGATGTCGCTGTTTCTAGATCCCAAGACACAGTGTATCTATAGAGTGGGGTGTATATGCCTGTATGTAAATATTGGTCTTAAAATATAAAATCATAATGTCGTATCACAAGACCAACGTTTTATCTCAACAAGTTTTGACTATTCCTAAAAAGTTTGTTAAGCCTAACCAGTCAAATACCGGGAAAAAAATGTAGCACATAATATTATATTTGTTTATATCTGTCGGCGGCCCTGTGCCGCGCTATATTAAGAAATGGCGGCGTTTCATGAAATATGCCGTTGTCTATCATCATCATGATGTGCCCAAACCAAAATCGGGCAGATCGATGAGAACCAAACGTTTGTCGATATTCCCTGTAAACCATTCGCTACTTTTAGGTTATAAACCAAATCAAGGAAAGTCGTATCCATCAGCCTGCATTCGGTGGACTAGTATTGGGTATCTGAGTATGACATTGTAAAGAATTTTATTATCCTCATTATTAAATGTTGTTTTAATTTGCATGCGCTTCGCTCCGACCCGCTTCGGTCCGCTCCGGTTTTGCTTCGTCTAAGTTCCAAAGTAACCTTTAACACAACTGCAATTTAGCCACAATAACCTGCGCTAGGTAGCTAGGCTTTTCACTTCTTTCAGTCGCATGCTCACCCGCTGGTTGCACATACACGTTCTAACCTAACCCAACCTACCGAGCCATATCTATTGTCGTTTTCGATATGCCGAGTTATAGGTTGGCAGATCGTCGAACTTTGGTGTTGAAATGATATGGCGGGGTGATATGCCGAGGCACATCAAGATTTGCCAAATTTGGTGATCGGCCGCCGACATATGCTTATCAAGCACATTTGTAAACCTATATTTATATATATTCTTATTTGCTTCTCCTTCACTTCCCTGCTGGCCGGAAAAGAAAAAAATAATTACATAACAATTAAGAACTGTTTTATGTTGTGCCGCACATTTGTGAACATTTTCCCGCAATAGAATCTTCAGTACTCTAGGTGATGTCTGTCAAAAAAGTTCCCTAATAGGTGCTGTGCGTCTCTTCAGGGATTCAAGATTCAAAGTTATTTATGATATATACCATAAAGAACTTGGAATATTGAATCGTAAGAAGCAACGAAGAATGTAGGTGAAGTAATATGATAAGGATGTATTAGCACGTTTGAATACACAATTAGTTACCCTGATTATTTAGTCATCATGGTATTGTTTTCTGTGCGTTGTATTACATGACTAATCTACGGAACAAATTGTGTATTCTTGTTCATTTCAATCGATGACTTTAAAAAAACAGTAACGTGTGGATTGAGCGTTTTAGCGAAGAGGCTTGTGGCCAGCAGTGGGTCGACGAACGTTGCGCATTATGATAATGATGAAGGGCTTGTGATAAGAAGAAGAAAAATATTGACAGCACTCGCTTGCCTCTATCCATGTTATTTTGAGAAGATCAATTCCCTCAGGCGTCTACAGTACTTCTTGCCGCGGCAGTCCAAAATCACCCTCTAAGTTCCTTCTCCTGCCGCTAAGCGACTACGCCGATGTCTATTGGGTGAGCACGAACGAAGATCTACAATAACGAAATCGAGCGACTTCAGAATCTCAGGATTCGGTTTATCTTGGGGCTGCGCGAATTCGACTATGTTTCTCAATATCGCAAAGAGTTGGGGTGGCTTCCGATTCGTCGTCGCAAACACTCTCATATTCTTTCATATTTTTTCAATATATCAAAAAATCCGCGCCACCTTAGCTGCCTTCGAAACCGCTTTGAGTATCTCTTTTTCAGGAAGTTGGTACCGGAGATTTCACTCGATCTCACTCTCAGCCACGCCAAGGCATAACACCTCATCATATGAACACTCCCTTAGGTTGCAGGCGTTCCGACTGTGGAACGAACTCGCGCACTATAACAGGCAGTCCCACTGTTTTCTCTTTAAAAAACCGGGTAAAAGAGCACTTCCTCTCTCTTTCGTGATAGTTATAGTATATATTCTATTATTATTACATGAAAACTATATGTACAGGAACCTAAATGTATGTGATGGTACTTTTTTAGGAGTTTGGTATATGATTTACTTATATGTATTTTATTATAGATTAGATATTAGATATTATGCACTGATTACCCTTGCATGACACATTTTCCTATTAAGCCTTGGTTTGTTGGAAGAAATTTCATTTCAAAGATAAGCTCGCCTTTGTGCATAGGTTTTCTCTTAATAACACAAATATTATTATTATTATAAAAAAATATATAGAAAATTACAAAATATTTACACATCTTTAAATCGATAAATGCATATCAACAAAAAATTCATTACAAATAAAAAATCCATTTACAACAGATTTACACTTCATTAATTACCGAGGTCGCTAATCACGATTCAAATATCCGTGACAAATTACTACGATAAACTAATAATAATAATAATACATTGTAATAATACTAATAATAACAATAATAAAAAATTTCAGCAGCATCTACGGATGTGATATATATTAGGCTATTTTGACGAATGGTGAATGTCTGATCCTGTGTGAATAAGCTCTTACTCTTTTAACAGATGTGAGCGGGAGATTTAATGTTGGTATGGCAGTTTGTATTTGCCTGCGACTTTTTTATTACTGGTGAAACATTCTGCAGTAAAATCTTCGTAAGCATTTGCGCGTATTTTTCCCGTCTAGTCGAATCGGCGAGTTACTGCCGCAATCCACGCATTTTGAAATATTTTTTCACGTGGAAATCTAGAATAAATGGGTAGTCTTTAAACGCACTTCAAATTTCAAAGGGTACTCTTAAAACGCACATCAATTTTCAAAAATGTTACTTTGCGGAAAGGATTCATAAATACAGATCAAATCATTGTAATTAAGCATTATTATTTCTTACTGTACAAATTATCGATAATACATTTTCCCAATCACTTTTGGACACATTTGTAAAAGATAATTTGTTTATTTTTGTTGTTTATTATTGAATTTCTGATATTTCTGGGTCGAAATAATTTAGGATGTTTATTTATTTTGCAATAACTTAGTATTACTATTACAGAAATATCTAATGCAATAGCCAAGCCATATTTAACTATTGACTTAATTAAACTAGCAATTTATTTTATTGCATTTATTAATAGTATTAACATAGTCATTATTCATTCGACCATTTTTTTATTAACTATTAACATAAATATATCACAGTCCTCATAAATTATTAGGTAGGTAAACATATCGTCAAGTCATGGGTATAATTAATATTTTTATTATTATTATAACGAGCCCACCATGTCCCACTGCTGGGCAAAGGCCTCTCTCAAATTAATATAAATAAGAATAACCACTACTTTTAAATCCATATAATCAAGCATTATCATAGCAAAATGAAAATAATGTAACTCTAGTAAATTCATTGATGTGGCAGACAAAAAGATCAATCCTATCAGCAACATCGCCGAGTGCAACATGCGCGTGAGCAGAGCCTTCCGCATTAGGTTGGTACGCCTGCTGGGCACACAGAACGATCTTGGTCGTCATCGTCGCGCTATGTAAAACTCTAATATATATTCCCATATCCAATAGTATTCGATACAAGAACATTAGCAAATAACATCAATTAATATCAATTAATGTTTTCATCATATATTATTCGTAGTATTTATAGAGTATAGTATTAATTGTACGCGCAGGTCTATCCCCGCTCTACCATCACCTTTCTTACCATCTTGATTTGCAGGAAGAAATCTCTTTTTAGAGATAAGCTCGCCTTTGTACATGCTTTTTCTAGTACAAGTTATCTGTATGTCTGTTTTGTGTAGTACAATAAAGAAATTACAGATATCAAAATTTAATATATATAACTGTGTAGCTGATGTAGATTTTACATTGTATGATAGCACACAATATGGCGACTGACTTTAAAATGGAATTTTTTTAAATTTTGTCACTGGTAGACACTTTTATAATTAAAGTAACGCTTCCCGAAAGTTTCAATTTAAAATATTCAGTCTTTGTTTATGTTATGACTACGACAGATCTGAGCAAAATTATAACCAAATAACTTAACCAATAAAGAAAGTGTACGCAAATCTATACGCTACATCTATTTTACCTGCTGAGACGCAGAGAAACACTGTGAAGTACTGAATGAAGATTCTATTGTCGGCATTTGTTGGGCAACAACATATTTTTTTTTCTTAATTGTTACCTATGCCATTATTTTTCCTTTTCCGGCCAGCATAGAAGCGAAAGCGGCAAAGAGTTTCGTTCATCCGAGGTTCGTAGCCTCTCCGTTCACCACCAACCTACCACCCCAACCCTGTTATTCTCACAATCTTTTCAAAGTCCTTGACGCTTAAAAAGGTAAACAAAAGAAGGCTTTCTTTAGAGGGCAAATATTTATTTAAGGCGGGAATACCCATAATGAATGGAGGTGACGGTATAACGAGATCCGGGGACGGCGCCTTTATTTTGGCACCTATGGAGGGGAATGGCGGATTTAAGAGTGCTGGGAGATAGGGTTACTGATTCGCGGATGAATAAATAAACAGTGTCGAACAAAACTTTTTTGGTGCTAGAGGGAAAATGCGGGAGCAAGACTTGACAGATGGGGAGGTGAATGACCTGCGTGAGGCTACGTACGATTCTAGATGGATAAGTCGAAAGCGGTAACTTTAACTTCGGAACTTCGTTTGGACTTGTTAGAAGACATACATACTAAAAGTCCTGAGCCCTCCCGAGGTTAGGTCTAGGAGGGGGGCACAAACAAGATCCCTTTTTTTTAGGGTTCCGTAACCAAAGGGTATAAGGTACCCTGTTACTAAGACTATCTGCTATCCATCCGTCTGTCTGCCCGTCTGTCACCAGACTGTATCTCATGAACCGTGATAGAGGGACAGTTAAAATTTTTACAGATGATGTATTTCTGTTGCCGCTATAACAAAAAATTCTAAAAAACAGAAAAATATTATTAATTTATCTGTAAACCACAAAAAACTTATGAATGCACCTGGTGACGTACGTGGAGTGTGAAAGTCGCCGAACCAATAACTTTGTAAACAACATTTTGCTTTGTTAAATCCAAACTATTCACTCCACACCATACCTACCATTGTTTGATGGTACGGAACCCTCTGTGCGCAAGTTCGACTCTCACTTGAATGTTTTTTTTTTGTTTTTGCTTACATCTCGAAAACGATAAATCATAGGAAAAGCTAATAAAATTCTATACAGATTGATAGTACACACTTTTTACCTTTTCCCAATCGTTCTCTAGGATATGAGTTAGAAATATTAGTAAGTATCAGTGATGTGATGATTCAATGACGACCGTGATGATGATATTAATGTGTAATGTTCATTATCGTGTTACCATTTAATTTACGAGCAATAAAATACAGTAGACTTACAGTTAGATTTGAGTTCAAGAAAACCAGCTCGACTTTGAAACCTCAGAAAACCGCGTCAACAATCAGAAAATAATTCTAATACAATGAGGTAAAACTTGTTTCCGGCAATCATCGAAGTCTGCTCTAATGCCTTGTTTTTTTGAGAGGTCGCGATTTTGAACTTTATGACATGGTTATAAAAGTTTAAACCTTTATGGGGTTTTTGGGTACTACAGTACCCAGTTGTGCTCGAGGGGCTAAAGACTAAACGCAAATCTAATTGTATATGCACTGGATATTTAATGCGTATGTAATTTCGTAATCGTAATTTCTTTATTATACTACACAAAACAGACGTACAGATACAGTACCTATGTATCTCTAAAGGGCAATGGTACGTCAGACCCACCTAACAACTTTTAGGGCCCGCTCAAAAGGGCCACCAACGAGATAATTATAATTTATTTATCAACAAGTTGTGGCGTCTCGCGGACTACGAAACTTTTAATTGCCGCTTTGATCGACTCAGGCGCTTAGTTGGTGGAGAAGACCAAAGATGGTCGATGCTCTAGACGCCGCACGCAACAACGCCGATCCTACGCGTCGCCGCCATAAAAAATGAAGCTCGAGTTGGATTCGCGTCAGCGTCGCGTAGACATAGCCCGGAGGGCCTAATCTTCCGAAGACCTCTTTTGTGGTGTCGCTGTCGAGGCATTTCGGGTTAGAATCTTGGCTGCGGAGGAAGGAAAAACGCGTTCGCAAAGCAAAACACTGAAAAGTAAAAAGACTTGTGCGAAAAAGTGGCACGTCCGCACGCTTTGGCTGCTTGTAAAACGCGTATTTTCAATCAAATGCATTGTAAATCATTATTATTATGATTCCCGTACGTAAGAATATTGCCGACTCGCGTCGAGTTATAAATTTTAGATCTTTTTTTTGCTTCCATTTTAACGTATATCACGTCGAATAGACCGCGAGCATATTAAACATTAAAATACTATATTTCAATGCCAAAAATATACTGACACTAGACATTTTGGCGCGAAAAGGGATTTACAGCCGAAGTGGCGAAATAGTTGTTGTCGGTCAGGGACAGAGCTAAGCGTCAATCTCCTTTTTTCGTCGAAAAGAAAGAGATACTTTTATGTTTTTAGGTCCCAAAATATTATGAAAAGTGATAAATATCTTAACTGAAACTTCTCTATTGTGCTTCCGCCACCCCGTATGGGTAAAGGGGTGACGCTATGTTTTATTTGCTTATAAAACAAACAAAATCATCGTGGTGCTTTTGAGATTTCATAATAAGATCGATCGTTTTTTTTTAATATTTTTTTATGTACAGGCACACACTTATATTGCTTCTGGGCTCACACTAGGATACCCTGCGTCGTGGCAACCAGAAACAGCGCAGCCCTGGGGTTTTTTTTCACTATCCCCCGTCTGTGATCGAATCCTGGACCCCTGGCATAGTAGGCAGAGCTACAACCGTAGCGCCACAGAGATCGTGGTTGTTCGTGTAAATTCATAAGACTTTCAATTGGCTGTGAGACGCATCGACCATCTAGATTTCTTGGAAGTATCTCAATGGTCCATGATAAAGTATTAGGTTCTCATGAACTAGGAGCCAAAGTCAAAGGTTTGGAAATACTCTAGCAGTCGAGAAACCGCTTTAACGGGATTTTGTCTGAGTGAGTTAATGGAATGAATCTGTCTCGTTAAAACTATTTCGATTCTAAAAACTCAGGGCAAATGAAAAACGATGTTTTTATAATTTATAATGTTTAGTCGCAGATACAAAAACAAACATAGAAAGCCTTTACGCAAACGGGGTGGCAGAGGTTCGTTGGGAGTCACGTTTATCAAGATTGCACTTTTTTATTACTATAGATATTATACTAACACCGTCGCACGAACCGGATTTTATGACGCTATCAGGATTTTTGAGGTTCTCCGGATTATAACTATTCGACGCAGACAGATAACTAGGTTTTGTAAGATAAGATAATAATAATGTAGCTCATTATTGTCCTCACCGAAGGGCATGGGCCTTTACCCGGATACGAGTAAGATTGAGCCATACTCCACCACGCTGGCTCAGTGCGGGTTGATGGAGGGGTGTCGGGCTTGTGGCCAACCCGACTGTCAGATGTTTTCAAGCTGCCCTATAAGGGCCTCTGACCAGCTTTACGACTTCTACCACCGAGTTGCGATAGTAGCCGGGACCTACAGCTTAACGTGTCATCCGAAACACGGAAGCGCTTGAAGCAAATGCCACATAGAAACAGACACCCATCAAGTACCTGTCTCAGCCAGATATTGCTACCAGCACGATCGTTTCCGATGCGCGAATACCGCTAGGCCAAGGACGCTTCTGGGCGACTTCATATAAATAATAATAATAATACCTTGGACACTATTTACACACATTGATCTAGCCCCAAACTAGGATTCCCTGTATCTTGGGTACTAGACAACGATACACGTACTTACATAGATAAATAGTATACTTAGATAGATAAACAACCATGACTAGGGTACAAACGTCCGTTCTCATCAAACAAATATTTGACCTCACCGGGACTCGAATCCGGGACTCTTGGCTTCGTAGGCAGGGTCACTGCCGACTCGGCCATTCGGTTAAATAATTCTAAAATTCGATCCGTTCGGCTCATTCGGTGAGGATGATGCGGATAGGTGAGCGTTTACCATGAGCTCAGTCCTCACAAATCAGAAACACTGCGTTTTTTTCTGAAAGGGAACAAACTGTTAATATTGTATGTATGTATGTATATAATTTCTCGTTATTTCTGAACTGGCTAAACGACCTATTAGGTGGAAAGAAGCTTTAATTATTTATATTCTTTACTTTTACTTTTACTTTTGTTGTTTGTTGAAAAAAAATATTCAAACGTTTAACCTGGCAGTCTAACCTATACCCGACTCCCGAGATTCTCGGTATATGCTACGTGCATTCTACATATTCATAAATCCCAATTTAGCCCCGTTCAGAAGATTAAAATGCGGTAGTTGTTTTTAATCTTCTTCTTTGCACAATATATTGCATTTTCCAGCTCTTATTATGGCCCGGAAATAAGGGGCAGGTGCACTGAATACCGCTGTAAAGACTTCAAGGAATTTCAATACTGATTCTCGTTTGCGTCTTACGGGCGAACATTGTGACTTGCATTTTGATTTATTTTTACTTCTACTTAAGTGCTTAATTTTACTTAGGGTACCCTGGTACCTTTTATGTATTATATGGGGTTAAGTATGCCTTAGCCATAGTTAAGCCCTTACGTGTTCCCCTTCCCCCGGATATCTCGTTGCGAGTGGACGTGTTTTCGAGTGTCTATCAGTTGTACATAGTTTTAAATAATTTTAAATAATATTTGATTTATTCTCCATTTAACTGCTGATTCTACAGAGGATCGGTACCTCTCGTTCTGCCTAAAGAAGTGTTCCGTAAGTTTCGTCGGCCATATTTGTTGGTGCATCGCCGTCTTTGTCGCGGACTGTTCTGAGAAACGAAAAGTCAACTTCGCGGAGCGGGATTTGAGCCGGGGACCTGCGGATTTGCGGCCGACCGCCTTGTTGTTCGCGCCATCGAGTTGGTGAGCCGCACGCGCGAAATTAGCTATCACCTCGATCCGTTACGCGACAGTTCTCTTCACTCTGCTACGAGCTACGAGTCGGGCCGCTACGGAACACCGACTGCTACGCTTCACTCTGCGACTACGTGTGCTACAACGCTGACTTGTCTGAGGCGAATACATTCCGGCTTCTATCTACTAAACCACAGATACTATTTTTCTTCGCATCGCATCATTGGGTGGACGGGTAGCTGACCGTATATTATTGTTTCTGCCTGTTATCGTTCGTTGTCGCCGCTTACTTATTATTGCCGTGCATCTGAGTTGATTAATTTACCACTTTGCAAATTTCAACATGCAATGCTCTCCCGCGTCCGCCTATAACACCAGTCGGTCTGAAACAGACCTTATGCAGCTCTCAGAAGTTGACACATCAAGGCCTTCTTCTCTTGAAAATATAACAAGGAGAACGAAAAGGCCGCGGTCCTCCGACGAAAACGGCGATCAACTTGGCGACTTAAAAACCGAGTTGATAAATTTGATCCAGGATTTGGTTGCCACCCACAACAATAGGATGGATAAACTCGAGGAACATATACTCCACATCAAAAACCAATCTGGCAATATTGAAGCCACTAACACCGAGATAGAAAAGTCACTCAATTGTATGTCGGACCAGCTTAACTGTCTACAGGGAAAAATCGACACTTTAGAAAAGGAAAGGAAGGATATCATTCTGCACCTGTCCGATTTGGAAGGGAAAATGGAGGCATTTGATAGACACCTCATAAAGACAACTGTGGAAATTAGGAATGTCCCTAAGAACTATTCCGAAACCAAGGAGTCGCTGTATTCCACAATAGCTCATCTAGCTACGCAACTAAACGTGAAACTGCAGCCCGTGGATATACGCGACGTAGCTAGACTTCCCTCCAGAAAAGAAAACAAGTCGTCATCAATTCTAGTCGAGTTTGCAAACACGCTCACTAAAACATGCTTCTTAAAAGGAACTAAGGAATTTAATACGCATAACTCAAACGACAAGCTGAGTACTAAACAACTTAGTATGGTGGCTCCATACACTCCTATATACATATCGGAACTAAATACCACCACAACCAAGAGACTATTCTACCAATGTCGAAGATTCTCCAAGGCGCATGGATATCAATTTTGCTGGATAAATAATGGCCAAGTCAGATTGAGGAAGACTAGAGACGATCCATATATGATCGTTAAAAATGAAGAGCAACTTGAAACTCTCCTGGCCCCACTCTCACGTGACCAATGACTAGACTTCGATCATATTTTGCACACTGCTTCTGTTACTTATATTTTAATTTGTTATTATAAGCTCAAAAGCCGCACTCTTTATACAATACCCATACCCACAATATACGTACCCATGCACACACCCACACTCTCAATCCAGCTCACATACTTTTACACACATAAAAACATTTACATACACACCCTCATTTCTTATTTACACTATTCATCTATAAGCGCACTACCCTTCTGTATACCTAATCCTCATAATATTTAACTATTTTGCCCCCCGTCTCACCCAAACAATCAACTAATTACCAATGACTGACTCAATTAATAATTTACAGAATTCTATAGATGATTTTAATCTATCTAAAACTATTTCATGCCACCCCGAGGATTGTAAGATTCATCTACTAAACTATAATAATAAACTTATTTTTCTTACACAGAATATACGTTCTATAAATGCTAACTTTGACAGCTTACAAACACTAACACATCGTGTCAATCTAGAAATGGATATCCTTATCCTGACCGAATGCTGGTTACCTTGTCTCTCAAACACAATTTTACCTCAATTAACTGACTATTCCGTTTGCCAGACGACCAAACATCTAAACCAGAGTGACGGTGTGGTGGCGTATGTTAAAAATAATATTAATTATACAGTGGAAGAACCTGACTTCCATAACTCCGCGTCAGTCCTAGTTTTAAAACTAATCAACGACGTTGCAATTATCTGTATCTATCGGTCTCCGTCTATCACAAACATTGATCAATTCATTTCCCATCTTAGCACACTTGTCAAAACCCTGAGCACTTTTCGTTCTGTAATAATTTCTGGTGACATTAACATCGATATTAAGCCCACTTCCCGCGACCCTCACTGTCAAAACTATCTCAATCATCTAGCTTTCTTGGGTTTTCTACCAGCACACACATTACCTACAAGAGCGAACAACTGTCTTGTTCACACTTTTGTCAGAACTAATGCAATATTGACTACCCTTGTAATCGAAACTTCTGTCACCGATCACTCTGCTACCATCGTATCAATCAATAAATCACATTATGATGCACCTGCAATTAAATCCATAAATAAAATTGATTACAAATCTCTAGATCAAGATATGGAAAAACTAAATAGTGCCGACTTATCAACATCACCTAATCCAGATACCACCATAGATACGCTGGTTACTTTTATAACCGACGCTATCGCGAAAAACACCTCGACTATAATCCTTTCTAAAAGAAAATCCATTCTGAAACCATGGATCACGCCAGGTCTTCTTAAATGTATGCGGAACCGTGACCGGATGCACAGAAAGGCTAAAAATACGCCAGATAATGAGGTCTTGAAAATTACGTATGTTCGCTACCGTAATTTTTGCAATAAAATCATCAAAAAAGCTAAAAGACTTTACGATACTCAGGACTTGATTGATGCTGGAAAAAATTCAAAACGTCTCTGGCAATCAATTCAGCGGATAACCAATACCTCAAAAATACGTAAAGCATCCAACCAATTACTTTTTTCTTCCATCCCTCCCAAAGACAGCTGTAATAATGTAAACAGCTTCTTCGCAAGTATTGGAGAAAATCTTGCTAACTCTATTGTCCCTAACACTTCCCCTAGCTGCCGCACCATTTCTTCTACCAGTTCTACTCATCCATCTTTCCATTCGTCTTCATTCGTTTTATTAGATACAGACCCCGATGAAGTGTCATCCATTATCTCATCCTTGAGATTGTCTGCTTCCACTGGATGGGACGGCATCTCCTCCTTAATATTAAAAAGATACACAAAAGTCCTCACACCTATTTTAAGCCGCATTTTTAATCATTGCTTCCAAACTGGAATATTCCCTACTTCATTCAAGAAGGCTATTATACATCCTATTTTCAAGGGAGGGGATGGGAACTCGGTCTGACTGTACTGACAGCTCTTTCCAAGGTTCTGGAACGTTTGATCAACAATCGCCTGGTTGATTACCTTGAAAAAAATAGAATTCTATCGACAAATCAATACGGCTTTAGGAGAAATCTTTCCACATCCAACGCCGTTCAGCATGTTATTGATACTGTCGTTAATGGTCTTAACAACAAGAAAAAGGTATTAACAATATTTCTGGACCTTGCTAAGGCATTTGATACCGTACCCACTCCCTCCCTTCTACTTAAACTAGAAGCGATAGGTGTGAGAGGTACTCAATTAGACCTATTTCATTCCTATCTTTCAGAAAGAAGCCAGAGTGTCAAAATAAAGGAATTCCAAAGTGACGAAACACCGATCAACTATGGCGTTCCACAGGGAAGCATATTGGGTCCCACTCTGTTTTTGGTCTTCATTAATGATCTCTGTAACTTACACATCCCAAATGGGAATATTACAATCTATGCAGACGATACAGCAATTACTGTTTGTGCAAATTCTTGGGACAAACTGCAAGATGAGGCACAACATAACTTTAATCTGGTTTCGGACTGGCTTAAAGAACATGCTCTCACTTTAAATGTCGATAAAACTAAGTTTCTCACCTATTCTATTAGTAGTAACTCCCAACCCGTCCGCCCCATTCATATATGGGCTCACTCATGTGTAACTCCCTGGCATTGTAGCTGCCCGCTTTTATCTTCCACAGACACAATAAAATATCTCGGAGTCACTCTTGATCAACACCTGAACTTTAAGGCACATATAAGCATATTAACTGGTAGAGTTCGAAAACTTATTTACATATTTAAACGTATAAGACACGTTGCACACTCCTCCATAATTCGCATGCTCTATCTCACTCTCTGCCAGTCCATATTAACTTATTGTATTGTCTCATGGGGCGGGGCACCTAAAACTACTATGAAGCCTCTCGAAACAGCACAACGAGCTATTTTAAAGATTGCAACTTCTCGACCTATACTTTTTCCCACTCAGCAGCTCTATAAAGAATGTAAGGTATTAAGTGTCAGACAACTTTTTATTACTCAAACAATTTTACTGCAACATAAACTCACTCCTCCCAAAACTATCACCAAGCGAAGGACTGATCGCATATGTTCAGTGCCAACCCCTAATTTTTCATTTACTAAAAGATTCTTCCCCTACCTCGGCCCCTTTCTTTGTAATAAGATTAGTTCTAGCCTTTCCATACAGCTACTGTCAGACGTAGAATGCTTACGTAAAATTGCCGACTTTTTTCAGAATCTTTCCTACAACGAATCTGAAGAGTTTTTCAACCCCCTCATTTAAAAAAACACACACACACACACACACATATACACCCTTACACATACACACACTCACCCTTACAGAGACACACTTACACATACACACACATGGGCTTATTTTCCATAAAATAACCTTTATTATACTATTTTACATTGTCTCTTTACTAAGTATAATATAAACTTTTTACTTATTTGTATTATAAATAAATTCACTATCTTCCGCAACATTTTTATGTACCTATTTTACGATCAAAAAACTATATGTAAAGGGTTTGGGCCTGATATTCCTTACCACAGATTATTTGATAATCTAGCTAGGATATCAGCTCGTCTCCCTTCTTAAATGTACCTACTCATTTTTTCTGCATGTTTAACCTAGTACTAAGGTACCTTTTGTTAAGTAACTGTACTGTACATTCTCTGTTTTTGAATAAAACCATTTGATTTGATTTGATTTTGATTTGTGTACCTTGGCTAGGAGGAGTACGCTAGTTGACGACAGTTCTGCAAAATAAAAAATGACACCTGTAAAAATCATGACAAGGCTGACAAATAAAATTTGTTTATTACTGTAGATATTTACAGATACTTAGGAACCGCCATTTTTTTTTGTCTCCTCTCTACATTGACCCACTGTAGGAGAAGAAAGGCGTAGAAAGTCCCACAGATTGGTTTATAAATGCCTTTTAAAAATTGGTTGTGTTTAACAAATACAAATATTACAACATTAATTATTATAAATAATATTCAGGAATAAATTATCACAAAATCATGATACCAGTCAAAATAAGTGGTACCTGTCAAAAAACTGACACCTGTAAAAATAATGAAATATATCAAAAATAGTGACACATTCATAATTTCATAATTCTTTATTGAACACAGTTATTTAAAAAAGATACATTAAGAGAAAACATATATACAAAGGCGAGTATACCTCTAAAAAGAGATTTCCTACAGCAAACCAAGGTATGACAGGAAATTTTATCAATAAAGGGTAGGCAGTGCACAATATCTAAACAATAATAAAATACGATAAATAAAATACATACTCGTAAGTATATACCAAACTTCTAAATACGAATCAATACATACATAAACCTGTACATATAGTTTACATATAATAATAATATACATAATACAACTATCACAAAAGAGAGAGGAAGTGCTCTTTTACCCGGTTTTTGAAAGCGAAAAGAGTGGGGCTGTCTCTTATCGTACAAGGAAGTGCGTTCCACAGTCGGCCCGCCTACAACCTGAAGGAGTGCTCATATGCGGAAGTGGTATGCCTTGGAGTGGCCAAGAGTGAGACCGTGTGAGATCTCCGTTGCCGTGTCAAAAATACTGATGCTTATTTTGCATGGCGCCATTTTTTATGTCGGATTAGTGTTTAACTTGGGTTAAAAACCATTACGTCCCGTTTAAACAATATCGAATTTTAATGAATCATAAATATACAGGTAGTCCCGAAGCTATGCCACATGGAGGGGAAGTATCTAATATGCTTAGGACCAAGTGTATCCCCTGAGATATACCAGATGAATTTATCATAGGCCAATAGGCTTAGCATGCCACGCTCGACAAAGGGCCTTGCCTATGAAAACATTTCAATTCGCTATCGAGCCCGAGATGTCTCGACGCTAGTGCATGACGACCGCAACCGAGATGGAGACGACCGAGCTTTGTGTACATGTGGTTGGCCGAGATGATTTTGGCCGAGTTAGACTTATTTTGACATTTGCGACCGAAACATGTCTGGTTACACCCATGGAGGTGCAGAGATGATGACGCCAAGAGCATACATTTGAGAGGAAAAGAATAAGTACAATTTCTAAGAAAAAAATGTACTGTCAGTAACTTTATGTATCACAATGTTAGGAATTTTCATAAAAACGTCATTACTATCAGTGAATACTACTAGAACGAAACTTACTAAGAACGAAATGAGATCAATGTCTATCGAGAGTTCAAATTTCTTTATTACTGTAGATATTTAAATATACTAAGCAAACATATTTTTTGCTACTTCTCTACATTGGATCACTGTGGAAGATGAAAGTATCTCGTGATAATCCACAAAACAGTTTTTGTTTTATTTCAGACATAATGTCATATGCTCACTAAAATGTCTTTTCTTGCGGCGGCTCGATGTAGCGGGTTGCTCCTCTCCCTCAAATATGGCGAGGTGGGTGGGCTGATTGGGTGGACTTGTCCAGTCTGGTTTCTCATAAGTTATGTTCATTACAGCTTGTCTTTGTTCTTTTTTATTTATTTTGTTTGATTGTTATTTTGAGATATCTTATTGGCACTTATGGATACTATGTTATGAAATATATTTTTTATAATATTGTTATAAGATTAGATTATTTGTATATTGTACATTATATAATAAAAAAAAAATAACTAAAATTAAAAAAAATACTTCCCCGTAGAGTTTATTGGTGCTATCTTCTCTGACAGGCGTATTTGTGCTTGAGTTTATGGAGTCTTCTTTTCCTGTGCGAGATTCATCCATGAATCATCACTTAGAAAAGAGATTTCTTTCCTTTTTAAACTCAAACCTTAATTAGTCAAGTTCTCATTAGTTTAGTTGATCATATTTTATTTTGTTCATGTTTAAGATACTTAAGTAAGTGTTTGACGTGTAAAAGCGCATTATTTTTGCCTATTTACAATTAAGTTTTTGAGTATACATTTATATTGCAATGAGAACATACATTGCGGGGTTTAGACTGCGTCTTCTGCATGCCAATGTATGCCTCTGTTACCCAGTTGTACGTTAGGAAGGCAATTATGTGACAGGTGGGAGGCGGGTGGGCAGCTTGGGCTGGTATAATTCAGGGGTTTGGGTGTCAGTACGTTGGTCTATACAATGCCTGCTTATTTGAGAGGTGAGAAGTAAGTGGGCGGATCGGGATAGGTAGGGTACAGCTTGGGCCTCGTTAAGAAGGAAGGTGGGTGACTCGGCGACGATGCAATCGGGATTTTTACAGTACCAAGTTTATACTTACGGTTCCTGCCTATCAACTCGCTGCATGCAATGCCTTCTCCAGTAATTCGGATATGTGGCCAGACGTGAGCCAGATAATTTGGAAAAACCCATCGTCGTAGGCCAGGTGGAAGGGAATCTTTTCCCTTGTGTGGGCAACGACCCGATGAACCAACACCATCAAGGAAGTCTGCCATACCAACCTGCAGACGTCTATCAGGATGGAGGAAAATAGAGTGGCTTGGAGCGCTCTGGTGAATAAAGTGAAGGGCACATGTTATCACGGCCATCAATCATGACGACACGAGGAAAAAGAAGACTTACGTTTCTCCACAGCTCCACGGTTTTCGCCAGCCCAGCGGCATTCAATATTTTTCGGAGCAAATTCCACTCAAGTATATTTAAGCGCTTTCCCATAGGTCCGTTGTATTCCTCGTTGGCAAAGTCCTTGCTATTGGACATGCAATCCAGCATATTTGCTAAGTGCTGCTACGTGCCCTCATTCTGAAATTAATTTTGAATATGAAATTTAAAATACCTAGCGAGAAAACTTTACTTAGTAATTTGCTTCAACAATTTAATACAAAAGTATAATTAATACTTGCATATTCCGTTTTGGGAATTTAAAAGTATTTTTGAAAAGAAAAATCCCCTTTAAAGCGAAGCGAAATGACAATAAATAAAAAGAAAACGTTTTGTTACTAATATTGTAACGGGAGCTCATCAAAAATATCGAATAAAATGAATGGTTTTGATTAGTTGCTTGCGTTGAAAACGTAATTCTCTACCTTCTAATGATGTTTCGCTATCGGTAAAAACCGGTTACAAAATTAATTAATTTAAAATGGCAATAACTACTTTTGGTAGAGAAAACCGCAATCTATGGCTATCTTGAGTCCCAACTGCCTTGATCGCTCTTTAGATATGCCAAGTACTCATAAGTCTCTCACTCTTCGTCGACAGTGTAGTATGTGTTCACATGTACCACACTCTCACACCACACCTCTATACAAGTGGGACTGTATTGATATATGAGACATTATTGTACAGAGACACTGCACATTCAATAACTATTTTAATATAAAACCCTCTATCAAGGCCCATCCTATAACAGAGAATCAAAATCTGCATGCAACTTCAAAGTTTTTTTTTATTGTTGAGGAAATTTACTTTTAATAAACAAATGTAATTTTTAGCATCTTTTCTACATTAGACCACTGCGGGAGTAAGGACAGGCGAAGAAACTACAAATCCGTTTAACTAATACAAATATTACAATATTCATTATAATAAATAATAACAAGGAATAATCAGTTACAAAATTATTAACAGCGAGTTCTGTGTTGAGTTAGATTAACCCCATACAGTCTCGTCATTGAAGTAATCTCGAACATTGTAATATTCCTTTTTAGACAAAGTTGCTTTTAGATAGTTTTTAAATTGCACACAGAAGTGTATATGTTCGCAGGCCTGTGTTTCTTGAAAGATACACCATAGCATACATTTTATAAGCAGTTTGAAAGCCTTGGCCCCTGAAAATCGCTCAATACCATTGGGGTGTAACTGTCTTAAAATTTTGGAAAAATGACATATTTCAGAGAAAAAAACTTGTTTTATCCAAGAAAATCAACTTTTAACGCATACACACATATAATAAATAAATATATATATATATATATATATAATTTTACGAATAAGATTTTTCTCTTATACGTGCATCATTGAATCATCATTGTAACTTTACGATACGACATAAGATATATTTTTTTTATCTAAGAGACATTAAATAACCATTAACCATTAAAATTTACATTTTATAGTAATTGTTATACTTTAAATCAATCAGTTGTTCAAAACACGGCATAGTCAGTGAAAAGGCTCATTTATCATTATTAATTTTCCTGAGCAAAGTTTTTAATAAATTGATTAATTTCATGGTCTTCCTTTTATTTAATATATTCCTATGTTTTTTAAACATAAATGATTCTTATGACTAAGCTTTTCGGTTGGTATCGTACAATGACAGGATTATTTTATCCCACATCGGGCGGGATCGATTCCCGGTAAACAAAGGCAAATGAAAAAAAACTTTGATTGAAGTTTTTTTTTTAATTTAAATTAAGTATTGTTTCAGTAAAATGTTCTATCTACAATATTTAAGGTACTTTTTCTCCATGTAGCATAGCGGTGGGACACCCTGTATAGTCCTTCTAGCGCAGTGGTGTATAAATCCTTAGTAAATAAAATAAGAGATATCCGGTTCTCAATATTGGTTGTACTGCTCCTTAACTCTGTGTTAAGCCTTTTCATAGCACAAGCTTAGATGGTATTTGCTCGTGCTTTGTTCTCATAAGTCTGCAAATTGCATTGATTAAAAAGTGGAAAATCAATGTTTTAGTAATTATTTTAGTAATGACGACCCGAGTTCTCATAAGTCTGCAAATTGCATTGATTAAAAAGTGGGAAATCAATGTTTTAGTAATTATTTTAGTAATGACGACCCGAATGGCCGAGTCGGCAGTGACCCTGCCTACGAAGCCAAGGGTCCCGGGTTCGAGTCCCGGTGGGGGCAAATATTTGTTTATGAGAACGGATGTTTGTACCCTAGTCATGGTTGTTTATCTATCTATGTATAATATTTATCTATGTTAGTATGTGTATCGTTGTCTAGTACCCAAGATACAGGGAATCCTAGTTTGGGGCTAGATCAATGTGTGTCAATAGAGTCCAAGGTATTATTTAATTTTTGTTTTCCGCATCACTTAAATAATCTATATTTAGGTGATGCGGGTTATATTTTTGATGCAGACTGTACTGTACCACTTATAAGAGTAGCCAATAATATCCCCGCAAAGCGGCACAGGCCGGATGCGAGATAGCATAGAACAGAATGGAATATCCATTTATTGACTGTTCCTGTACTGTTACTATACAGAAAACGAGTTAGGTCATATAAGTATTATAAAGTACAC
Source organism: Argyresthia goedartella (assembly GCA_949825045.1). Classification (NCBI taxonomy): domain Eukaryota; kingdom Metazoa; phylum Arthropoda; class Insecta; order Lepidoptera; family Argyresthiidae; genus Argyresthia; species Argyresthia goedartella. Next base: position 24,322,821 of record OX463834.1, read on the forward strand.
AGAGAAATAAAATACAAAAAAAAATATAACATGGTTGTACACGGAAAAAATAGACAAAAATTACCAAATACCCCATGCGGGTTGTATGAACCGCAACAGCAAATGGGTTCCGACTCAGCAATATAAAATAAAATTGTGAAAAACAAACAATAGGTAATGTTAATGTTATATATATATATATATTAGGTCCTTACATATGAAATTTGCGTTTCGCAGTACTTCCAAGGAATTCCAAATTCAAATTTATACAGCTATTTACTCATGCATTTGTGTTTCTAAAATTATAATTCATTTGTTTTTTCCTAAATTGTTTTTTTTCTTGCGTCACTCAGCTTACAAAATGGAAAACTTGAAATATCGCGTTATTTACGAGTATGAGTTCTACCGTGGCACCAGTGCAGCAGAAACGGCTCGAAGGATTAATGATGTGTATGACGACGGTGCCGCAATAGAAAACACAGTGCGTTTTTGGTTCCAACGTTTTCGTTCTGGAAATTTCGACCAAAAGAACAAGCCCCGTGGACGGCCGGAGACCAAAGTTGATAATGAAGAATTGAAGGCTATTGTGGGAGCGGATCCATCGCAAACCACGTCCGAGTTAGCTGCAGGCTGCGGTGTGTTAGCGGCAGTGATAAAACTGTTTTTATCCACTTGAAGCAAATTGGGAAGGTGAAAAATCTTGAAAGGTTGGTACCTCACGAACTGAGTGAAGCAAATCAACAAACGCGCGTTGACTGCTGCGTTGCATTACTCACTTGGCACAATAATGAAAGGATTTTAAATCGAATCATTACCTGTGACGAAAAGTGGATCCGATTCGATAATCGGAAGTGCTCATCGCAATGGCTGAACCCTGCCGAACCAGCCAAACAATGCCCCAAGCGAAAATTGACTCCAAAAAATTTACTTGTGAGCGTTTGGTGGACTAGTGCTGGTGTCGTTCACTTTATTCAGCTTTATTAAATCTGGCCAGACGATTACGGCAGATGTCTATAGTCAGCAACTGCAAATCATGTTAGAAAAGCTAGCTGCTAAACAACCGAGGCTGGTCAATCGCTCTAGGCCAATGATGCTTCATGATAACGTTAGACCAAACTCTGCACAACAGACGGCTACCATATTAGAGGAGCTTCAATTGGAATGTCTAAGACATCCACCGTACTCTCCGGACCTTGCTTCAACATATTACCATTTTTTCGAAATTTGGATAACTTCTTGAAAGGGAAAAAATTCAACTCCGATGGGGCAGTCCAAACCGCTTTCAAAGATTTTATTGATTCCCGTCCGAATGTTTTTTTTAGTAAAGGGATCGAAGAACTACCTATGAAATGGAAAAAGTATATAGATAGCAATGGTACATACTTTGATTAAATAAATATATTATATTTAAAAAAAAACGACTTTATTTTCCTCCCATGCAAAACACCAATTTCATATGTAAGGACCTAATATATATATAAAGTGTTAGTGTGTGTGTGCGTGACATATGTGTATATGAGGTGTTTTTATTGTCGTTTTAGAGAGTTATATTTCCTTAAATAAATGTTTTTGGTGGTTATTTATTTTTGATGATAATTTTTTTGATTTGCATGACCCTATCTTCGCACAAACCGTAATATAAACTTAGTTCAGTTCAGATAAAAGACATCGCCCCCCGCAAAGTGCTTCTTGTACATAACAGTGCATCGTCGAAAACGTTTCACAATCTGTCTTACGAAAGCTGGCGTGTTGGTTAAATAACGTCCAATATAACATATTTGTAACGCAAATAGAAATAGAACGCCCCTGCCACGGCGGCAGCGATCTGGCCCAATGTTTTCTCTTCAATAATATTTTTCACGCCACTGTTAGGAAATTTGGCGTAAGATGGTCTCTAATGACCCCCCAAAACAATGCATTTAAACAGGACAATAATTTCATAGAGCAAGTCGACCAATCACATCAGCCCGCTGATTACTGATTCGACCATGATTGGTCGAATCAGTGAATTGAAGTGAATCAGGAAATTGAAATCTTTTTATGAAAATCAATCACTTTGGAATAGTTTTAAATTTATTTTTAAAGAAGTGGAACTAAAAAGAGACATATTGTTAATAAAAATGAATATGGCGTACTAATTATGAAAGACCAATACTAAACGAATTCTCATTGGCCGATTCAATTTCATTTATTCAAACGATGTATTCTGATTGATGACTGATGACGACCCCAATGGCCGAGTCGTCAGTGACCCTGCCTACGAAGCCAAGGGTCCCGGGTTCGAGTCCCGGTGGGGGCAAATATTTGTTTGATGAGAACGGATGTTTGTACCCTAGTCATGGATGTTTATCTATCTAAGTATAATATTTATCTCTATAAGTATGTGTATCGCTGTAGGTATTATAATTATGATTAATTATAATACCTTGGACATTATTTACACACATTGATCTAGCCGCAAACTAGGATTCCCTGTATCTTGGGTACTAGACAAACATCCGTTCTCATCAAACAAATATTTGCCCCCACCGGGACTCGAACCCGGGACCCTTGGCTTCGTAGGCAGGGTCACTGACGACTCGGCCATTGGGGTCGTCATCAGTCATCAATCAGAATTCATCGTGTGAATAAATGAAATTGAATCGGCCAATGAGAATTCGTTTAGTAATAGAGAGAAAAAATAGAGAATTGGTCTTTCATAATTAGTACGCCATATTCATTTTTATTAACAATATGTCTCTTTTTAGTTCCACTTCATTAAAAATAAATTTAAAACTATTCCAAAGTGATTGATTTTCATAAAATGATTTCAATTTCCTCGCAGCAGTCGTGAAAGTGACTATGTATTGTCTCGGCCAAAGTGCAATATTTGGACTTGTCTCTTCAAGGGGTTCACTATGCCTTTCCGAATCATATTTGACCTTGTTACATTTAACCAATGACAAATCATCGAATGCTACTTTAAACAAGTTTCACTTTAAGAAGGTAATATTACACCCTTGGTTCATTTCATCTTAAGTCATTAATTCCAGAGCTTATTGCAATGAATCAAAACTAAGTCCAATGTTGTTTTACCTAGATGTCATTAGATCAAGGCTAATTTTACCAAATTTACTTTTCACCTAAATTAATGCTAGTTCGCACTAGGCTACTATTTTTGTCGGGTAGCGAGTTATTTAGTAGCTAAGCGTGTCTCAACACCAAAAATATAGTCGAGTAATTAGTGAGTAATTTTGTAGCTACTAAATTATTCGCTGCTCGACTAAAATACTAGCCTAGTACGAACTAGCCTTAAGCATGTTACTGGTAGGTACGTACCTACCATTGTAGCGGGTCTGAAATCTAATTAAGGACTGGGGATGTAAAAAATGTGAAATATCTTGCCCAAATTAAAAAAGTCAAAAAAGTGAAAAACAATCGCAATATTAAATAATATTCCGAAATAAGGTAAGCCCCGACTTCAATATTATCCATCTAAACATGCAGGGGCTACCGCGCAAATAACTTGAATGAGAATTATTTCTTAATAATCCTGACACCGATGTTATTTGTATTAACGAACACTGGTTAAAGGAAAATATGACGTCTATTGACATAAATAATGAAAATATGTCAGTTAATACAATAGAAAGACTGCTGATAGAGGTGGTTCTTTAATCCAAGTAAAAAATTAAATTAATGTGAAACAACGGAGATATATTTTTGCACTTAATGTAGAAAGACAAAAAGAGGAATCCTGTGTTGAGTTAGATAGCCATATTATTGTTTGTGTCTACAGACCTCAGAGGGATGAAAAAGGCCATGGCAATTTCAAAATATTTGAGAAAATTATGGAGGAAGCCCTCACTAAACTATGTAATAACAAAAAAAGGGTTATTATTTGTGGAAATCTTAATGTGGATTTGCTTGTAGATATAACATACAATGATTAATAACTTTATTCAAAACATTTATTTCATGTCTTAGCTTAACGTCTGATTAGAGCGATTACTCAAGTTTCATTTCCAATTGCAAATAAAGATAAGGCTGAGCCATCATTTAATAGGCCTATTACATCCCTTAAACTAGAGATGTATGCGAAAAATTTAGATATAAATTTGCCATTACCGGATTTTAAAGTACAGAACCTGAACAAAATATATTCAGACTTCTTCAACAGACAGAATTCAATAAAGTTTTTTAATTAAAGAAAGTCACTGACAAAAACGGTCAATCAAAATTTTATGAGGTTTGGAATTTCTAAAAAAATATTCTATTATGACCTTTATGTATAAAAAACCTGGGACTTTTATAGAAAGTTTCATGGCTATTTAAAAAAATATATTACATAACGTTCAAGTTGGTTTGCAGAAATGCAAAAACACAAATTAATAGAAAAATAAGTTTTTTTTTTTAATAAAAACGGCTTAGCAAATAATAAACCGTGATTCTTGCAAAGTTATACCAAGGACAATGATTTCTGCTCAGAGGTAGGTGATGATATTGTTAAATCTAACAATGAGGTAGCTTGAGCTTTCGAAACATTCTTCATCAATGTACTCTTACTCAAAACAGAGCGTCTAAATTCATCTCCATATGAATCAGAGACATTGTTTAAATATAGCACTAGGGTCAGTAATGTAGATTTTAAATTTCAGCATGGTTTTCCCCAAGACATTGTCAAATCGTTACGATAACTTAACTTAAAAAATACTGAAGACCTCTTGGATATATCAGTCAAAGTCATAGGCTCAGTAATTTTAGTTATAGCCGCACACTTTGCTTATATATTCAATAAATGTGTAGACGATGGTGCTTTTCCAGACCTCATGAAACACAGTAAAGTGATACCTCTGTTCAAGTAGGGAGATAAGGGTGATCCTTCAAATTTCAAACCAATATCTGTTCTTCCAGCACTAAGTAAAATTTTTGAAAAGATTATACTCAATCAAATGCTCTCACACTTCAACCGTACAAAACAACTCCACGCCAAACAATACGGTTGCACTAGGGGTGAAATCGACTATAGACGCAGTTATTACCCTTATATCTCATATTTATTCTGCATGGGAGCCCGCACGGGATATTATCTGAATTTTTCGCGATCTGTCGAAGGCATTGGATTGTTTTAACCATGATACGCTTGTAATTAAATTAAATCATTATGGAGTTAGAAATAAAGCGTTAGATCGTCTAAGATCATACTAAAGCAACACAATTCAAAAGGCAGAAGTCAACGGCGCAAAATCTGATTGATCTGGAGTAAAAATTGGCATTCCAAAAGATTCCATACTAGGTGCTTCCTTATTCATATTAACGATCTGCCTTACATGGAGAAATCGACTTATATAGTGTTGTTTGCTGATGATAGTTCACTGGATTTCAAAGTGGAAAGACAATAAGAAGATTTTGACGATTTTATTGGTGTATTGACCATATTTTATTGACCAGCAGAGGGGGCAGAAAATCTCTCAGATTGTTTTACAAACTAATACAAATATAACAATATTGATTTTTATAATTATTGAGCAGAATAAATCATTACAATTTTTTAACAGCAAGTTCTGTGTTGAGTTAGATTAACCCCAATTTGTTTTGAATTGGTTGACTCGACTGCCACTTTTTTTTTGTGGTAGGCAAAGAAATGTATCCCATTACGTCTTTTGGTGACGTCAAGTTTACTTTTGGCGGGTAAAATTTTAGCTTAGTTTTTTAAATAGACGCAATGAATAAAACCCAAATATATTCAAATTGGTTTCTTAAAATGGTCTACACATATTTTCAAAATAAAATAAAATATATGTATATCAGAAAAATGTATAGCCAATCGTCATTTTTTCTCTGCATAAAAGGTCGTAGTGGATGTTTTCAGCATTTTGGGATCTGTCAGTCCCGGTCGACGTCTGAGCGAGTGTGTACGTGTATTTATGCGTGCGCGCTGACGAATAAATGTCCACGACTGTGGTAAAATGTGTCTCGTGCAACATCGTTATTAACGAGCTATTGTCTTTTATGCAAAATAAAATTGACGTGATGGACAATGCGGCCCTTATCAGGATATGTGCAACATCATTTTCGCCCGAAGATATCAGTGAGGCGAAATCTATGTTGTTCGAATCGATCCCAACAACGAAACGGAAGATTACCCGCAAAAGAGACGGTAAAGAAAACCGCGATTTGGAAGATATGATAAGTCTTTTACATCATACAGAACCTGATATCATCCCAATCTTCGTAGCACGGGAGTTACATAAGCTACCCCCAGTCACGTTTGACCATCTTGATGCGACCGTCTGTTAAAGGACATTATAGTGCTAAAAAATGAAATTAATGCCCTGAAAGAATGCTCAGCTACTACTTCACAACTGGCAGAACTGAGGAATGATTTAAAAAATCTTCAGTTAACTTCAATTCTCAATGTGGATTATGATGACTACGTCAATTCACATATTAACAAGAAACGAGGCGGAGGTGTTTATTGCGACATCGATAGCGGGCCCTTCGGACTACCCCATCATTCGCTCGGCGCCGCTGGAAATCTGCTTAGCAACAGCAACGGATTGCAAGCGAGCAACAGCCCACCTCAGCTGACCGCGCACGAGAGAGCAAGCATGCCGTGCGTCTCAACTGCCGGACAGTGAACAAGTGATATACACAATTTTAATACTAGAAATAAAGACAAGTTAGTTGCTTATGTAAGCCGACTACATAAAATTAGTAATTCTTTTAAAGGCAATTGTATACGCTATTACAATAAGGTCCCTACTGATATTAAAAACTTACCTTTAGACAAGTTTAAAATAATAATAAAACAGATATTGTATAAAAAAGGTTACTATAGGATATCTGATTACTTAGAGGACAGATGTCCATGGGAATAGATTGTTTGAGTAACAGGCTGTTTCGATATATAATTAGCATTCATTTTGTAATTTGACAATATTTTATTTAAAAAAGGAAACGCAAAAGATGCGACGACTGTGGAGTTTCTTCGGTGAGCTCTTCTCCACAGATTCCGCCATTGTGTTAGTGAACTCACCCAAAAAAATGTAATGACGGATCTAAGTGATGTAACAACATCCTATGGAAATAAATGATTTTTGATTTGATTTGACAGCAGGAGCCGCCCGCACAACAAGCTTCGTATAATCCAGTTACTGCAACTCAGAGCAAAGTCGCCGACGCGCATAAAACTATGGAAATATCTTCAATAGCGGCGCCCCAGGAAGAACTTATCTACCAACCACAGAATTTACCTACTCAGTGGCAGATGTACTCAAAGAGGGCGGAGGTGATTGGACGCTAGTTCAACGGCGTAAATCAAGGTTTTCAGGAAAGATAGGAAAGGCCAAAACCGATGAGAGTGACAAGTTTAGAGCGGCGGAGTTATATACACCAATGTTTATTACGAATGTTGTCAAGGAGGCAACGGTAATGGATGTATCGGAGTATATAAAACGAAAAACGCAACTTGTCATCAAGCCACAGAATATTCATAAAATCAAAATGAAAAAGGAAAAGACATATTATTCCTACAAAGTACTTGTACCAAAGCACAAAGTACCGTTGTTCCTGGACGACGAGTACTTGTGGCCTGACGGCATCACGTTTAGGAGATTTATTCGCTTTAAGAAGCCTAGCAGCCAGCCTGCTTCGGGTGACGAGGTGAAAAAAGTCTCAAGGAATAGCATGATAACGCAAACCTAATATGAAGTGTATAGTTACAAACAATAAAACTATAAATACTGCTAACCAATGCTCAGCTCATCGCTGTATGTTGATCAGTTATAATTGCAAGTCCGTGAAGCGTTCGATCGACTGTGTAAGATCACTATGTGCATCAGTTGATATTGTCGCGCTGCAGGAGCACTGGCTCCTCCCTCATGACGTCCCTATACTTGGCACAATAGACCCGGAGTTCGGTTTCACTGGAAAATCGGCGGTAGATGCATCTGAAGGAATACTGCGGGGACGCCCGTTCGGTGGAGTTGGAATCCTATGGCGTAAGAGTAGTTTCCAGTCGGTGTCGGTTATAGAGTGCAGCAGTGTGCGACTAGCGGCTATAAGAGCTTCGGTAGCTAACAGTGAAGTTATGTTTATCAGTGCGTATTTGCCTACAGACTCAATAGAAAATCTACCTGAATTTACAGAGTGTTTGAGTGAAATAAAGGCGATCATAGATAGTGCCGACGTAGAATCTGTGTTTGTACTAGGCGATTTTAATGCTCATCCCCATGAACTCTTTTGTGGTGAGCTTCTTGACTTCTGCTCAGATTTTGAGTTCACTTGTGCGGATATTGAGAGACTAGGCCTGGACTCGGGTACGTACACCTACATCAGTGACGCTCACGGGTGCCGGAGGTGGCTGGACCATTGCGTGTTTACGCCATCGGCGCTGCTTACCATACAGGACATTAAGGTACATTATAACAATGTTTTCTGGTCCGATCACCTACCCTTGGAAATTGTGTGTGAACTAAACACCATAAGGTCAAAGCAGTGTTACATAGATAAAAAGTGCAATAAAATTAAATGGGGAGTTAGAAAAATTTGTGACATAGATAAATATTTGGAACTTTGTAATGATCATTTGAAAGACCTAAACATGCCAGCTGAGTTTTGCCGGTGTGATGATAAATTTTATAATGACTCTGATCATAAAAAACTACTGGACAAAATGTACACTAACATAGTCAACATTCTGCAGAAATCAGCTGTTGAATGTTATCATGAATCTGAATTTAGAAAAAATAAGACTGTTGGGTGAAATAAGCACATAAAACAGCCGCACCAGGAGGCCAAAATCAGACTGCATATCTGGATTTTGTATGGCAAACCCACATCAAGTGAAGTTTATGACGAAATGTGTCTTAGTAAGAAGATTTTTAAGTCTAGAGTAAAGTGGCGCCAAGGCCACTAAGAGCAAATAAAAATGGATATACTCTCCCAGCATCGGTCTGATAAAAACTTTATCAAATTCTGGCAGTCAACAAATAAACTGAATATAAAATCTAGTTTATCTGATACAGTAAGTAACAAAAGTGATCATATAGATATAGCCAATTTATTTAAGGACCATTTCAGAGTAACTTCTCCCCTGGGGTTATCTAAAAATGTAAACAATATCGATACATGTACGGGTGCCTTAACAATGCGTTTTACGCCGAAGCAAGTAGCTCTCGTCATTAAAAACATGACCCGTGGGAAATCCCCAGGGCATGATAGTCTCAGTATTGAGCACCTACAGTATGCAGGGGACCATCTGCCTAGGATTTTGTCTATGTTTCTTATATTATGTCTTAGCCACAGCATTCTACCGGAAGACCTCACTAGAACCATTGTTGTGCCTCTTGTTAAGTGTAGGACTGGTGACATAGCGGATAAAAATAATTATAGACCGATATCGCTGGCGACCATTTTGGCAAAAGTGTTTGATAGTCTGTTAAACAGGGAGCTCGGTAGGCACATTCAGCTTCATGCGGCGCAGTTTGGTTTCCGTCCAGGCCTATCCACCGAAACTGCAATTCTGAGCTTAAAAAAGGTAGCCAGATATTACACAGACAGACAGACACCAGTCTATGCCTGCTTTCTGGATCTCTCCAAGGCTTTCGACTTAACATGCTATGATAAGTTATGGTAGAAGATGGAGAGGCTGGGTGTGCCTGCGGAGCTGTCAGCTATCTTCAGGCACTGGTATGCCACTCAAATAAACTGTGTCAGATGGGGGGATACATTGTCTGACATGTATAGACTGGATTGTGGGGTTAGGCAGGGGGGCTTATCTTCTCCAACACTCTTCAATCTATACATGAATATTTTGATTGAGGAATTGAGTAGCATGCATGTCGGTTGCAATATTGGCGGAAAACGCATCAACAATATAAGCTATGCTGATGGCATGGCTTTGCTCGCGCCCTCTGTCAATGCGATGAGGAAAATGTTGACTGTGTGTGAGAAATACGCTGAGACTCATGGCCTTTTCAAGACATTTTCAATCTGGTACTGGGTGTTCACTACCGAACCCTAACCGGCTTCAGATCACAGAGAGGGCTGAGGAGGCGGCGGGGGGGGCAAGACGGGCCCCGACCACCGCGAAGGCACTCCGATGGCAGACGACAATCACAGTTGTACACGCAAATACGTACTTAACCTTTTTATCTAATAAACCATAAAAACGCTTCTAAATAAGTATTTTATTGGACATATGTTAGGCCTGAACATATTTGGCGACCGTGACAAATAAATAATAAAGAAGATTTGCAAAAACCGGCGGGAAATTTATGTCGAGTCATCTGAGCGGAGAACAAAGGATTTCGAATACCTAACTGAAGAGGACTGTTGGAGCGAAGATTTGGTGTGCTGCAGTTAACCTGGAGGTCTGGAAGACTGGCCCGAGGGAAGTACATGCCCATTCCCGTATTTTTCTATCCTGTTCCCCTTTTATCTGTGTGAATAACTGAGTCACTTTAAAACCGTTAGGTGACCTTGCCACGCTAGCATCGCTTTGGTTTGCTTAGGCTTATCGCTTGGCTATTTTGCAAATAGTTTACGTGCGCTGGAGTTATTTACTGTGCATAGATTATAAAAATAGAAGTAAAAGGTGCGCGGCTGTTCATCAAAGGGCTAAAGTAACCTTTTTTAATCTTATTCTCGTAATGTGGAATAACAACACCGTAGCTTTCCATAAACTTCTATAAATCCCTATTCTCTTGCTATTAAGCGGATTAGGCATCTATGCAGTAACTCCTTAGGACTTGTACCTGCTTATAAACGCATTCTGTAAACAGACTATAAATAACGTGTTGTGTGTGCTTGGTATGCTGTGATTGCAAAGCATCGTCTCATTAGTAAACTAACTAAGCATTAATTTAATTGCTTATAGAACTTTAACTGAAGTTCAAAGTCCAAAATTTCATTACAAAATAATTAGTAAATTACCCTCAATAAATTAATATTGCAACTAGATATCTAAACGGTTTTGCTGAACGTTCCAGGATCTGCGCTTGCGTTTCGCGCCGCCGTTGTGACCCCGCTCGACCTTGAGCTGTGTCCAGCAGCTGTAGCACGTGATCGCTGCGTGATCTCGCGCGAGTCTTCTGTTGCTGGACTGGACGTGTTCGCTCTTCAAGGGTTCGGTTGCACAATTTAACTTTATTTACTTCATTGCTATACCATAATATAACTGTAAATGCTATCGGACAAGGAGGCTGGTACTGGGGGCACCAAAACTGGTTTTCCTGCGTCATCAAATCACACAGTGACGTCTGGCGATGTTGGGAAGGACCTCATTAAAAAGCGCAGCGCTATAAAGGGACAAGTCACTATATTTAAGGACTATTTAACTCCTTTCCTGTCTTGTGAACCTGGGATGGCCTTGACTAGTCTTCAAGTTGGGGAACTAACAAGGAGATATACTAAATTCGAAAATTTATTTGCCTCCTTTGATGAACTGCAGACTAGCATAGAATTTCACTGTTCGGACTTAGAAGTGCAGTTGCAAGAACGGAATGCACTTGAAAGTAGATTTTTTTCGCTTTTGTGTCAAGCACAAAATATGTTGGACAAGTCATCAGGGGTTGGCAAGGCTGATCAGGCAGACCAGGACTCACAGCTAGGTGCTAGCAGTGGGATAAAATTACCTACCATAAAACTACCTTCATTCGATGGCAATTATCTAAAATGGTTAGAATTCAAGGACACATTTGACTCAGTCATACATTCAAACAATTCTATTCCACCGATAAACAAATTTCACTATCTGCGGGCCGCTTTAGAAGGCAGTGCTGCAGTAGTTATAAAATCGATTGAGTTTTCTGCCAATAACTACATTGTTGCGTGGGAACTGTTGTGTGACAGGTATAATAATACAAATATTCTGATAAACAACCATCTCAAAGCTTTGTTCAATATCGACCCTATAACAAAGGAGTCATTCAAGGCAATACGATACTTAATTGATCTTGTCTCTAAAAATCTTAGGGCGTTAAACACACTTGGTCAGCCAACAGATCAATGGGACACAATAATAATTTATATGGTCTCAGGAAAATTAGATCCCATCACTAGTAGGAAGTGGGAGGAATTCAAGAGTAATTTATCAGAATTGCCTACAATGGAGGAATTTAAAAGGTTTCTTAGCAGTCGAGCGGACATATTAGAGACTTCATACTGTAGTTATCGAACTGATAAAGGTGACCATAAACCTGTGTACAAAGAAAACAGGATTACCAAGTCTCTTGTCGTAGCAGCCAACAACAAACAAGCAGCGAGTTACTCCTGCGTTGTTTGCGGTGAAAATCACATGCTCCATCAATGTTCCCAATTTAAAACTATGACTGTAGAAGGCAGACTTAAAGAGGTAGAAAGATTGAAACTTTGCAGCAACTGTCTTCGAAGTGGCCATGCTACAGGCCAATGTCGTTTGAAAGGGCTTTGTAGGATGTGTAAGAAAAAGCATAATAATCTTGTTCACTGGCAGGTCGATAATGATCAGGACATAACAACCCAATTCACATTGCCAGTATCTCTATCAGTTCAAGCTTCGGCGCAAGTTCTCCTTTGTACGGCACAAGTTGAGATCTTCAACGAAAATAACAACACAAGTCACTTAGCACGTGCTTTGTTGGACACAGGAAGTCAGTCATCTTTTCTTACGGCAAACCTGAGAGAGAGGGCTGGTCTAACTAATATTCCTGGTAAACCAATAAACGTCGCTGGTATTGGCAATGTGGTTTGCAAAATTACTGACCGATGTCAGTTTATAATAAATTCACGAATCAATGCGTTCGAAATCAAAGTTACGGGCCTAGTCGTCCCAAAAATTACAGGTACTTTACCAAACGTAGAGGTAAATGTCCAAGAGCTAAAATTACCGACCAACGTTGAGTTAGCTGACCCGGCTTTCTATCGTCCCTCCGAAATAGATATACTTCTAGGAGCAGATGTCTTTTGGGATATTGTAGGTGCGAAACAAATAAAGTTAGGTCTCCAGAAACCTACCTTGCAACACTCAATGTTTGGATGGTTGGTGTCCGGTCCAACAAATGGAGATGGTCACCCTAACCCAGAGGTAAACTGCAATTTTAGCCATGAAATTGACGATTCCCTTACAAAGTTTTGGGAGATCGAAGAGTTACAAACTATGAATAAGTCATATTCCATGGAAGAAAAATCATGTGAGTCCCATTTTTCGGAAAATGTCCGTCAATTAGATAATGGCCGATTTTCAGTCAAAATTCCATTCAAAGAGGAGCCAGAAAAGGCACTCGGTGACTCTTATTATATCGCTAAGAAAAGGTTTCTAAATTTAGAAAAGAAATTAAACAAATTTCCCGAACAAAAAGAGGCCTATAGCAACTTTATACATGAATACGCCAATCTAGGTCATCTAAGTGTGATAGAACGGCCAAAATTCGGGTGTTTCTTACCCCACCACTCTGTAATTAGAGAAAACTCAGAGACAACTAAATTAAGAGTTGTTTTTGACGCGTCTGCGAAAACTTCTTCCGGTAAATCACTTAATGATATACAACTATTTGGCCCCGTAGTTCAAAGCGACCTGCTATCAATTTTATTGCGCTTCAGAGTATATCGGTTTGTCTTAACGGCCGATATAGAAAAGATGTATAGGCAGATAGCTATAGATGAGTCACAGCGGCACCTACAGCTGATAGTGTGGCGGGACGACGAAAGCCAGCCATTAAAAACAATGCAGCTAAATACCGTTACATATGGGACGGCGTCGGCGCCGTTTCTAAGTACTCGATGTCTTGAACAATTGTCACAAAACTGTAAAGACAAAGTTATATCCAATGTAATAAAAAATCATTTTTATGTAGACGATTTAAATACCGGAGCCTATCGGAGGATGACTTAAAATATATATACAACAATGTTTACAAAGTGTTGCAGTCTGCATGCTTTCCTTTACAAAAAATTTGAACAAATTGTCCTCAAATTTTTGAAGGTGAGAAATTAACTTCCGATTCTATGGAATTATGTAAAGAATCGTCCGTGTTAGGCCTTAATTGGGCCCCAAATCTTGATACGTTACAGTTTTCAACAGACATTGAATGCAACGCTCAAATTTCCAAAAGGACCATAATTTCAATGACATGCAAAGTATTTGACCCGCTAGGCCTACTTTCGGCATGTATAATTAAGGCTAAAATTATCTTACAAAAATTGTGGGCTGCAAAGCTGAGCTGGGATGAGCCAGTTCCACAAAAGTTTCACAAATGTTGGTCAACCTTCATAGATAACCTACCTCAGTTATCTAAAATAATAGTGCCAAGATATGTCTTATGCGATTTTCCCGAGTCTGTGGAGTTGCTTTGTTTTGTTGATGCTTCTCAAGTCGCGTATGGCGCGTGTGTTTACCTGCGCTCCACGGACAAAAATAATCACATTCAAGTCAAACTATTGTGCGCTAAGGCCAGGGTTGCACCCTTAAAGCCAATGACGATTCCGAGATTAGAGTTATGTGGGGCTTTGTTGGGAGCTCGTTTATGCACCAAGGTCACAAAATCACTTACGTGTACTATCACACAAAAAACAATGTGGACTGACTCAACAGTCGTTCTTGGTTGGTTAAAATCGCCGCCAAGAAATCTAAATGCCTTTGTGTGTAATCGAGTGAATGAGATAAATGAATTAACGTCAGAATTTAAATGGAATCACATACCTACAGATTTGAATCCCGCCGATCTCGCGTCAAGGGGTGTTGACCCACACCTGCTGCAGTCGTCTCTCCTGTGGTGGGAAGGTCCTTCCTTTCTCATAAAGGAGCACTCTGAATGGCCTAAAAGTACCTACTTACCAACTTTTAACTTACCAGAAATTAAAACACTGCCTGTCACCACGTTGTCACTCCCTGTTAGTTGCAATGATAATTATATAATTAACAACAACTGTCCCATCATAAATATCGATAATTATTCTAATTATCAACGATTAAAAAGGACAGTTGCTTATGTGTTGAGGTTCATTAACAATTGTAAACATAACAATTTAAAATTAAATGGTCCATTATATTCAAATGAACTGGAACAGTCACAAAATGTTCTAATCAAACAAAGTCAATTAGAATCATTTTCAAACGAACTTCAATGTTTGAGCAAAGGTGAGCAACTACATCATAAATCAAAATTGATATCACTAAATGTATTTATCGACTCAAATGGCATACTCCGGGTAGGAGGTCGTTTGCACAACTCAAGTTATAACTTTAACAAAAAGCACCCCATTTTATTAGATTCTAAAAGTAGATTTACCCAATTATTAATGAGATATGAACACTTACGGTTATTTCACGCTGGTCCACAACATTTACTGGCTTCGGTTCGCGAGGAGTTCTGGCCAATAGGAGGTAGAATTCTCGCCCGAACTACTACAAAAAAATGTGTTGTATGCACACATTTACGTGGAAAGACATTACAACCAATAATGGGGAATTTACCTTCAGTAAGAACAAATCCCGACTTCCCATTTCATACCTGCGGAATTGACTTTGGTGGGCCCTTCCTTATATCTAGCCGAAAGGGGCGAGGAAATCGAATTACCAAATGTTATCTGTGTTTGTTTGTCTGTCTTACAACAAAGGCAGTTCATCTGGAACTAGTCAGTGACCTCAGTACTGAAGCTTTCGTCCTGTGCCTTCGTAGATTCTGTTCTAGAAGGGGCAAGCCCTATGAAATCCATTGTGATAATGGGGGAGCCTTTCAGGGGGCAAGCAATGAACTAGGTAGGGTTATTCAGTCCAGCCAACAGTCCATTTATAATTATTCTGCAAATGAGGGTTTTAAATTCATATTCAGCCCCGCATATTCACCTCACTTTGGAGGTATATGGGAGGCTGGTATAAAATCAGCTAAGCACCACTTGAAGCGTATAGCTGGCAATGCTTCCCTGACGTTTGAGAAGCTAGCGACGTTATTCACACAAATAGAAGCTATCCTTAACTCACGTCCGCTATCTCCTCTCTCGTCAGACCCAAATGATCTCTCCCCTCTGACTCCAGGGCACTTCCTAATCGGGCGGCCGCTCATGTCGGTGCCGTCCCGGCCGGTTACTGCTGCAAGACCCAACAGGTACCTCCTCATCGAACAACTTCGTCAGCAGTTCTGGGAAAGGTGGCGCCTGGAGTACATGGCTGAGCTACAACAGCGAACCAAATGGCGAGTCGGGCAACAACAAGCGCCCGCCGTCGGCGACTTGGTCGTCATAAAAGAAGAAAATCAACCACCATTAAGATGGAGAATGGGAAGAATATCACATCTACACCCCGGACAAGATGGCATCAACAGAGTAGCTAATGTCCACACCATAAGAGTCTCCATAAAGAGAGCAGTAAATAAGCTGTGTCTCTTACCAACTTCTACTACATCTCTTTGAAACCTGAAGCTTTCAAGGCCCCGGAGTATGTTCACTACCGAACCCTAACCGGCTTCAGATCACAGAGAGGGCTGAGGAGGCGGCGGGGGGGGCAAGACGGGCCCCGACCACCGCGAAGGCACTCCCATGGCAAACGACAATCACAGTTGTACACGCAAATACGTACTTAACCTTTTTATCTAATAAACCATAAAAACGCTTCTAAATAAGTATTTTATTGGACATATGTTAGGCCTGAACACTTGGACTCTAGCATATGTGCCTCCCATCAACCTAAATGGTGTAGCTCGTATAAGAGTCAACCATTTTAGATATCTTGGTCACATTGTATCGGAGGATCTTAAAGATGATCTCGATATTGAGAGGGAGCGCAGGGCGTTGGCAGTCAGAGGTAACATGCTGGCCCGTAGATTTGCAAAGTGTTCTAGACAGGTGAAAGTCACTTTATTTAAGTCGTACTGTCAGACATTCTACACCAGCAGCCTATGGGTTCGGTATAAACTGAAGACTTACAATGCCCTGCAAGTCCAGTATAATAACATATTTAGGGTGTTGTTGGGGCTGCCCCGGTTCTGCAGTGCGTCAACAATGTTTGCTGAGGCACGCACGGATGATTTTTACGCAATCATGCGGAAGCGCATTGTTTCGATTATCGGCAGATCCTGGGGCAGTGCCAATGAGATCCTGAAGGTGATCTCGGGAAGGTTTGACTGCCCAATGTACCAACACTGGGTGGTCAAGCTTGTCTCGAGTAATAAATAGTTTTTAGTTGATCATGTTTACTAACCATATTTTTTGTGTGCTGCTAATAATTGGATCTTTGTTATCTGAATGAATAAACTGAATTGAATTGGAAAATTAAAGCATTTGATTCTGTGTTCCATGATATATACGGAGTTAGACATGAGGAATTGGATCTACTAAGATCATACAAAAGCAAAGTAATTCAAAACCCAGATATCAACGGCGTTAAACTGATCATCGAGTGAATTTGGTGTTTTTCAAGGTTCCATATTAGGCCCTTTCCTATTCGTGGTTATAAACGATCTACCTTTTGACTGACATTGTATTGTCGACCTCTGTGTTTAGCAATTGTGGCTCTGCATACCATGCGAGAGGTCCCGGCTTCGATCCCCGACTGGGGGTAAAAAAAAACCAGGTCTTGGATGTTTATATGTGTGTGACGTCCCTGTTTCTGCTTCCGACGACACATGGTATCCTAGTGTGGGGCCAGAAGGAATATGTATTCCTGTTTGTAAATGTTTATATTTAAGTTGTTTGCTGATGATACTTTACTAGTCCTCAAATTTTTTGCATAAAAAGAAGATTTTGATGGTGATGTTAATATGTGTTGTCAAACCAAGTATATCCAATTCTTGCTTCCAGTCAAGCAAGTTGAGACCAGTCAAGTGTTAGAAGTTTCTTGGAATAACAATTAGTAGCGAATTGCAATGAGGACCCCACATAGATAAATTAGCTGGTAAATTGAGTTCTGCGGCTTTAGCTGTATGAAACATCAGACAAAACACGGATGTGGCTACAGCTAGGATAGTCTATTTTAGTAACTTCCATAGTGTCATATCCTTGGTGGGTCCATGTATTTTGGTGTGGGCGAAAGCAGCGGATAATCGAACTATTTGTATATGTCACCATAAGATAGTCAAAACCGTTAGTTGATCAACTAACGGTTTTTTTCTCGTCAACTATCGACAGATAGTAAACTGTAGCGTACTGCGTATTATATGACGCGTTAGTTGATCAACTATCGGTTAAAACCGTTCAATAGTAAACTGGTTTAAACTTGAATTACTAGGGCAAACACTGCGGTAGCTTAGGTGAAGACTAGAGGGGGTGAGCAAAAACAGTATATAATAAATACTTAAAGAGGCTCCCACTCTATAAAGGTTTTTTTTTTCTCGTATTTGCTCGATATTGATAATTGCAACAGGTAGATGCTTGAAATATTCACAGAATATTTAGTTATTTATTCTCTTTATAAATAAATAAATAAAAATAAAAAAAGAACTCCCATACAACAAACGTGTTTTTTGCCGTTTTAATAGATAATGGTACTTTTTATTATAATTTATAATTACCCCGCGGCCGCCGTTCGGTTCACGCGTCTTATCGTAATTCGATAAATGCGCTGTCTCGCCGCGAGTAATTATTCAATATCACATTAGAGGGAATACTTCTAGTTTTGGAGGGTGCTCCTGGCAACAGGAGCACCTCATTTTAACATGGAAGAAGCAACTCCCAGCCCCAATGTAAGTTACGCCAATGTTACTTCTAAAAGTACCCACCCCACAAAACATCAAGCCATTATAATAGATTCTATAGACGGAATCATGATAAGAGACTACCTACTATCGCTGTCAAAGGTTACCAAATCATCGTCAATCCGTTTTATATCACGTATATCCAATTCCAGAATATGTGTTTATTTGGATTCAAAGCAAACAGCAGACGAACTTGTTGATGTAGTCAAAAAAGTCAAAGTCAAAGACCATCTACTGGAAATTCGACCACTATTAACAAGAAACAAACGAATTGTTCTATCCAATGTTTGCCCCGTCATTCCACATGAAGTAATAGAGGAAAAATTCAATGAAATGAGTATTAAAATCATTACTCCCATTACTTACATGAAAGTCGGAATATCCGACCCTGGCTTTTCACATATTATGAGTTTCCGACGTCAAGTGTACGTTTCCCCGGAGGATGAAAAAAGACTACCAGAATCGATGCTTATCAATTACGACGATACCAACTACTGGATTTACATCACAAATGAATCAATGAAGTGCTTTGTATGCAATGGTATGGGACATTTAGCTAAACACTGTCCACAAAGTAATCAACCTCCTATGTCGACACAGCCCATTAATAGTCAGAGTCACACACAAGAAAATAAAGAAACTTCCAGCTTTCTTCCCATAAAGTTTAACAAACCTCAGACTCAATCCACCAACACCAATCAACCACCCAGCAAGCCAGATTTCAACAAAGGCAATAAGCGCATCCACTCAACCACCACATCGGAGCTTTCAGAATCAGATAACAAACAAACTGATTTTATTTCGGAATCTCCTTTTACCTCCCTACCATTGAGTGACTGTACAGATGACACCGATAGTAACTATTCTGTTGAAGAAGAATCGCCAAACAACAAGTCGCTTAAAAAGAAGAAGAAAACTTTAGACAACAGGACAGAAGAACAAGTTTGGAACGATATACAAATAGAATTGAAAGAATCTGAAAACACATCTCGCTTCCCCATTACGTTGGACCAATTCATCAGTCTTTTAGATAGATCACGCAATAAACAAAATATTCAAGAAATAATCATGGACTACTCCGAAAATATTCCTGAATTAATTGATATGTGCTTATTCCTCCATCCTAAAATGAATAAGAATTTAAAAAACAGATGCTCAAGATTTTCCAGAAAACTGCAAGATATTAACTCGGGGAAGACTCAGTAACAATCCTTATAATACATATATATATATATATATATATATAGTTAGGTAGTTTTACCTTATGAAAATTTTACAGTGGAACGTTAATGGGTTCCACGTCAGATTTGAAAACATAAAACTTATACTAAACGAGGTTGATCCATTATGCTTCTGTATACAAGAAACCAATTTTAAAAACAATTATTGTGCTAAGTTAAAGAATTATGATTACTTTTACAAAAATCGTACACACAGCAATATAGCTAGTGGTGGAGTAGCTACATATGTAAAACCTCACACACTCCCTGAACGTATCGATGTTATCAGTAATCTAGAAGTAATAGCGATAAGAATTAAATTTCCACTGGCTGTAACTATCTGTAACTTGTACTTACCCAACAGCTGTTCCTTTAATGAAAATGACTTAAATGATTTAGTTAAACAACTACCAATCCCTTTCGTTTTATTGGGAGACTTTAATGGTCACCATTTCTATTGGGGTTCAAATCGCTGTGACCAGAGGGGTAAAATGATAGCTGATTGGTTAGATGTAAATGAGGATATTATTCTTCCGAACTCCTACCAGCCTACGCACTTCAATAACAGTAACGGCCATACAAGTAGTATTGATTTAACTCTTGCTTCACGAAGTATATCATCTTATTTCGATTGGAATGCATTTGAAGATCTTTACGACAGTGACCACTTTCCTATTATCATTACATCACAAATAGATTTAAACCCAACTGCTCTTAAAATCCCACAGCATTGGAAATATCAGAGCGCAGATTGGCCCAACTTTCGTTGTGAAATAGAATGTAACATTAAACAATTAGATAAATTGAATCTCTCTTCCAATATCCATATTAACGATGTAGTGATTGAATTTAATCAAACAATAATCAGTTCAGCCGAAAAACACATACCAAAAACCTCTGGAAAATTAAAAAAGAAACAAGTTCCATGGTGGAACGAAGAATGTTCCAAGTCACTAAAGCAAACAAAAAAAGCTTATAGAAAATACCTTAAGGAATCGAGGAAGAACCAAGATAACCAGGATAACGAACTTTTTAAGCAAGAACACCAACATAATCAAGAATTACTAAAAATAGAATACCGTAAAAATAAATCTAGAACTAGAAGACTATTTAAAGAAAGCAGTAAAACTGATTGGGAAAATTTTATAGCGTCGATTAATAGTCATACTCACATAGGAATCATATGGCGAAAAATTAATTCTATTAACGGCCAAAAAAGAAAAAAAGAAACAATAATTTTAAAAAACAATGAAGGGGAATTATGTTGTGACCCAAAAATAAACTCAGAATTATTAGTAACAGCTTTTGCCAAAAACTCTAGCTCAAGTAATTATAATAATGACTTTTTACAATATAAAAATCTAATAGAAGGCGCAAACACCGTATTTAATTTACAAGATAATAGTAATTCAATTAACGAGCCCATTACTCTACATGAACTTTACTTAGTTTTACATATATTAGGAGACTCAAGTCCAGGTCCTGATCAAATATCCAATACTTTAATCAAAAAACTTCCATTGGTAGCTCTTGAAAGACTCTTGGACATTTATAATTACATCTGGTCAAACCAAGTCTTCCCGGATCAGTGAAGAGAAGCTACTGTTATACCTATCCCAAAACCAGGTAAACCTCCCACTACTACCGCAAGCTATAGACCTATATCTCTTACATGTAATCTTTGTAAAATGTTTGAAAAAATTGTAAGTAATAGATTGAGATGGTACCTGGAACATAATCAACTTCTATCACCTTACCAATTTGGATTTAGAAAGTTTAGGTCAACTTCAGACCATTTAACCTTTTTAGAAAACGAAATTCTAACATCTTTTGCAAACAAAAATAGTGTGGTAGCTGTCGCTCTAGATTTAGAAAAAGCATATGAGATGGTATGGAAACACAGAGTTATATCACTCCTGGAACAATTTAATATAAAAGGCAACATTATCTCCTTTGTTATCAATTTTTTAACTAATAGAACTATAAGGGTTAAAATTGAAAATACAATCTCGGATCCATTCGTTACTGAAAATGGCCTACCCCAAGGATCTGTTTTAAGTGTTATCCTGTTTTTGATCTCGATAAATAATGTGCTAGATGTTATAGAACGACCTGTAAAGGGATGTTTATTTGCAGATGACTTAACAATATTATGTAGCGGTAACAATCTTAAACCTACTGAGAAACTCTTGCAAAACACCTTAGATAAACTTAGTGAATGGTGTATAAATACTGGATTTAAATTTTCAGTATCAAAAACAGAATCAATGATTCTATCAAAACGGAAAAAAAAAGGTAAAATTAACTTAACTATGAACAATCATAAAATTAAAGAAGTTAATAATTTGAAAATTTTAGGCTTAACGTTTGATCCAAAAATGAATTGGGTAAACCACATAAAAAAGTTAAAGTCCGAGTGTTATAACAGAATGAATATTGTAAAAATTTTATCATCCAATAAATGGGGTTCAGATAGCACATGCATTAAAAATACGTACAAAGCATTAATTAGACAGAAGATCGATTATGGTTCAATTATTTATGATTCAGCCTTTCCCAGTATTTTAAAACTTCTAGATAGTACACATAACACCTGTCTAAGGTTAAGTTTAGGAGCCTTTAAAACTAGCCCAGTAAGCAGTATCCTTGCTGAGACAAACGAAATGCCTTTAATTTTTCGAAGAAAAGAATTGTGCCTTTCATACGCGATTAACCATATAACCAACAATGTTCGATTCCAAATCGATATTCGATCGATGGTTTCTGAACGGCCATTTCGAATTTGACGTTGCTGCTAACCTAGCAGTTTTTTGACAACTGACAGACGAAAGCCCTCGCAATGTAAACGCGTTTTGGTTAGGGTATTGAAATTAAATCGCAGGCCATCTGGAATGTATTCGAGTTTCCCTCAGGATTGTCTATATAGCTGAGTGTGTTGTGGTTCCCCGAACCAGATAAAGTTCGCATTTACGTGGCCGATTGGTTTTTCCCACGTAACATAACCTGTGTTGGAACACTGTGCTCATTGAAGCTGGCCCGCCAGTCATAGGAGGTTGGCTGAAGAACCTGTCTACCAAGAAGAGCCTAGGGTGCACCCGGGCCTTGCAGAGAGACAGGAGGTTGACGGGACCGAAGCACAGACCAGGTTAGATCGACCCCAATTACTTCAGCTCGGTGAATCGCCGACGTTCACGCTTCTTGGCAACTGATCGTTACGCTACCTCGTAGCTGATGGGCCCCTACGAGGTCA
This sequence comes from Argyresthia goedartella, assembly GCA_949825045.1. Classification (NCBI taxonomy): domain Eukaryota; kingdom Metazoa; phylum Arthropoda; class Insecta; order Lepidoptera; family Argyresthiidae; genus Argyresthia; species Argyresthia goedartella. The sequence continues at coordinate 24,345,920 of OX463834.1, forward strand.
TTAGGTGCTGAGAAGCCTGAACATTTTGGTAGCTAGAGCGTGGCTTCCTGAGATTTGCAGCCGTCAAGGGCTCCAGGAAGGCACGATTTGGGACTATCAATCTGTAAGTATAGGCGGTTAAGTAACTTGGTTGTTCCTGTATCCACATAGATTGGTAGTATTGTAAGCTATAAGTCTATTGCTGGTAGTAGACAGACAGATATTGAATTGAAATTTGCATTGAATTACCAGTTAGTCAATCTATTAGTGGTCTAGTAATGCTATTCAATGAATGTTTTGGTTAACATAGGTAGTTACATCTATTGATAGCAGGCTATTACATTGTTTTCAGTTTATAGCAATTTATAACTTGAACTAATATTGACTATCTGTGTGTGTTGTAGTGATAAAGGGAGACTAAATTGTATTTACAGAATTTATATAGATATAAAACTCGGTTCCTATTGTTTAAGGAAAACAACATTGTTTAAGTTGTGGTTTAGGGTTCCCTCGTTAGGGTTGTAGACTGGAGGGTCCAATAAAATTGAGTTACTGCAAATTGTGAGTAAGTATCGTTCCGATCATGTCGTTATCTGAAATCCAGAAGGGTGTTTCTAAGGAACTCAGATGGTTTTCCTCCGCACACGGTCTGATAGACCGTTTAGATAGGCATGATGTGGTATTGGAGCGGTCTATGGACGTTAAGGAACGTTACAATAGGGTGCTCGAATTGTCCGCGCAGGCGGAATCAGTTGATGGTTGCGCACCTGACAGGCTGTCACGGTTGCTAGGGGATGTCGACCAATGTATGGAGATGGCAGCTGCTATCACGCAGAAGGCTGCGGACATACGTAGACAGCGCGAGTCCAGCCATGGTTGTGACATTGAAGCACCTCTGCCGCTTCAGGGTTCGGGGTCCAGGTTACCTGCCATAACTATGCCTACTTTTGACGGAGTGTCCGGTGAATGGATGAGCTTCATCAATCTGTTCGACAGTTTGGTGCAAATGCGATCGGACATTACCAAGTCTGTCAAGATGGCTCAGCTGGTGGCAGCATTGAGGGGTGAGCCTAGGGAGCTGGTCGCTCATTTGACAGTTACGGAGGGTAACTATGAAACGGCCAGGCAATTGTTGGTCAGACTTTACCATAACAAACGGAGGTTGGCCGATGCCCAACTGAACCGTTTGTTTAGTATCCCGGTTGTGAACAAGGTCGGGGCCATACAGACGGAGGTTTTGAACCCATTGTTGTCCGTCACCAAGGCTCTAGAGAATCTTGGACTTCCGGTTGGTGAATGGTCGTACCTACTGTTGTACATTGTACTTTCCCGCCTACCCGCTGACGTGCAGACTCGTTTCGAACAGTCTCACGGGAGGTCGGCCGAGGACCTGCCCGCCTTCTCCGACTTGGTCGGATTCTTGGAAGAGGAGGCTCGACGGGCAGAGAATTTGGGGTTGACGGTCACCCATCCTTCGGAGCCACAGAGAGCTGCCGGGAGCGCTGTGAGTAGGGGCCCTCCGACGAGGAAGGACCGCACCAACCGGCAGTCGTATGGGACTGTGAGTGAATTGACCCCACATGGTGAGACCTGCCCATGTTGTAGGCAGATTGGCCATGTTGTGGCCAATTGCAATAAGTTAGGGGAACTTAGGGTTCAGGGATGGCGCCGGATGGCCAAGCAGCGGAGCTGGTGTTTCCTGTGCCTCGGGCCACACATGGCTAGGGACTGCACGCGCACAAAAATGTGCGGATATTGTGGTGGGGCCCACAACAATCTGTTGTGCATGAACCGGTCCGGCCAACAGCCTCCACAGGGCCGTATCCAGGGTGACACGGCATGGGGCCCTGAGAATTCGTTTGCGACTCGGAGCGCAACTCAGGGGCCAACGTCCCCACGTCCACAGGGCCGTACCCAGGGTGACACGGCATGGGGCCCTGAGAATTTGTTTGCGACTCGGAGCGCAACTCAGGGGCCAACGTCCCCACGTGCACAGGGCAGTACCAGGGTGCAGGGCCGCACTCAGGACCATTACATGGGGGGCCCTGAGTTTTCGGTTGCGACTCAGCATCCGACCCAGCGGGACATTGGGTGTGTTGAGCAGGCCGTAACGGGCGGGTGGCATGGGACACCTTCGAGCTATGCGGGTGCGGTTCGGACGCCGCCTCAGTTGTCGCCCCGCTCGTCGCCTCGTCCTCGTCGGTCACATGTGAAGTCCCCCCCGCTCATGGAGCGGCCACGGTTGAATTCACGCCCACCCCCCTTTACGGGGAATCGTAGGTTGGGAATGGAACCGGCGCGTGGGCCATTTGTACAATGGGACCCTCTGGCGTATAGCTGCATACCTGATCGGTTACAGGCACAGTGGGGCCCCGGGGGTCCTCGCTAGGAATTTGCGGCCCAACCATTGGTTGCCCCCCAACCGGAGACGGTGGTGTTACCGATCGCCTCTGTGCTTGTTTGGGATTTGGCGGGCAACCCAACATACGTTCGCGCCCTATTAGATTCTGGAGCTCAGGGCTGCATTGTATCGAATGATTTAGCAAAATGGTTGGGCCTCAAGGTAATTAGGTATAATAAATCAATACGGGGCGTGGGGAATGTTACGGTTACGAATGTAGTTGGTCAATCGGTGATCACGTTCTCTCCACGTTATGAAATTTTGACAAAAACATCCGTGCAAGCTTTAGTAATGAGGCATGTCATGGGCAGACACCCCTTGGTGAAGTTGAATCCGGCCGTTCGATTCCTGACATCAGGACTCAAGTTGGCGGATCCCGATTTTGACACTCCAGCCCCGGTCGACCTGCTACTGGGAGCAGACGTTCTGGGTAGGTTTCTGTTGTCGGATCGGCGAGTTCTTCAGCCGGACGGGTTGATTGCTGTGGATACTAAGTTTGGTCACGTGATCATGGGTCCGGCATTGCCAATGGTTAGGCCTGCCGAGTCAGATGGCATACTTATTGGCTCAGCGTTGTCAGACGCTATCCAACGTTTCTGGGAGATAGAGGAACCTCCCACCGTTCGTCGAGTCGACGCAGACGAAGAAGAGTGCGAGTTGTTTTACCAGAATAGTACTGGTCGCCTTCGTTCTGGTCGTTTTGTAACTCGACTGCCTTTCAGGGCCGATCGACCGCCACTAGGAGAATCTAGGAAGATGGCTGAGACGAGATTGATGTCGATGGAGCGTAGGATGACAAGGGACGCCGTATTTAAACAAAAATATGTTGATTTCATGAGGGAGTATGAGTCGTTAGGACACATGTCGGTATCGGGTGTGGACTGGAGATCTGAGGATCATTGTTTCCTTCCACACCATGCCGTCCTACGAACCCCTACCGGCAAGATTCGAGTTGTTTTTGATGGGTCAGCACCTACCTCGAACGGGATGTCCCTGAATCAGTGTCTACATTCGGGACCCAAGTTGAGTCGTGATATTTCGGATATTCTCACGAGCTTTCGGAGGCACCAGATTGTATTTGTCGCAGACATTCGGATGATGTTTAGGCAAACGGTAATTCATCCGGCTGACAGAAGGTATCAGTTGATACTTTGGCGTGAGTCCACGGCCGAGCCAGTCAAGGTCTATGAGTTAAACACGAACACGTATGGGTTACGGTCTAGCCCGTATTTGGCTATGCGTACCCTGCGGGAGTTGGCGTCGCGTGACCGTGTGAGCTATCCTAGAGCCGCCGCTATCCTGGAGCAAGATTTGTACGTCGATGATATCTGCACAGGGGCAGCCAGTGTGGAGGAAGCTCTGGACCGACGTGACGAGCTCATTCAATTGCTGGAACGAGGCGGCTATGAACTACGCAAGGGGATGTCCAACTCCCCTGAGTTGATGGCTGGTCTCCCAGATGAGTTTCAACAAGACACGCACGTTTTTGAGAATCCTGACAACCCTAACATGTTGTCAGTGCTTGGAATTCAGTACCGGTCCGTCCATGATGAGTTTACCTATCGGGTGGTTTTAGAAACACCGAAGGCCTGGACGAAGCGGTCAGTACTGTCAACGATTGCGAGAACGTTCGACCCGAATGGATGGATTTCTCCAGTCACCTTTGCTCTCAAATGTTTTATGCAAAGGCTATGGGCGGCTCAGTTGACCTGGGACACCCACCTCTCAGGTGATTTGTTGACTGATTGGACGCGAATGTTCACCTCGCTATCGGACATAAATAATGTATCGCTGCCGAGGAAATTGATCCCTGCTGGGGATTACAGGGCAACCCTTCACGGGTTTTGTGATGCCTCTGAACGAGGGTTTGCGGCAGCGGTTTATTTGCGAACCGTCACCTCCACCGGGGAGGTCGACGTGCGTTTGGTTTTGGCAAAAAGCAAGGTAGCGCCTATTCGGACAAGGATGACGATTCCAAAACTGGAACTGTCCGGGGCTGCTCTTTTGACCAAACTTTTGAATCACACTCTAACAGTGTTGCGTGGGTCAGTGGTTTTAGAGGATACGGTGTACGCTTGGACGGACAGCCAGATTGTTTTGTGCTGGCTGAAGGCTTCGGTCCATAACTTAGAGGTTTTTGTTGCGAACCGTGTCTCCCAGATTGTGTCGTCTGAGGTCCCACTGACCTGGAGACATGTACCAGGAGAATTGAACCCGTCTGATTGTGCATCCAGGGGATGTCGGGCTCCTGAACTCGTTAGACACCATTTGTGGTGGGGACCACCCTGGCTTGCCAAGAGAGAATCGGACTGGCCGCACAGCCATGTAGTAGTATCTTCGGATCATGGCCCCAGAGCGGCCGTGCATGTTACCCAGAAGGCTGAGGACCCTGACGCCGGGTTTCTGCTGGACCGGTATAGCTCACTTGACAAGTTGATAAACGTGTCCACTTGTATTAGGAGATTTGCTCGAAATTGTCGTACTCCTCGCGATCAGCGAACGTTGAACCCTATTCTGACTCCGGCAGAGCGAAACGAGTCGCTGTTGAATTTGGTCCGGTTGGTACAGTCCTCGAAGTTTGGGGCAGAATTGGAGATTATACGAAGTGGACGTTCGAAATTGAAGGGAGCCGTCGCGCGTCTCAACCCCTTTGTTGATTCGACCGGGTTACTTCGGGTAGGAGGGAGATTGCGCAATGCGAATCTGTCGTATTCGGCTCGTCACCCACTTCTGCTCCCCGAGGGGGGACAGTTAGTTGAATTGCTGGTGACTGATCGTCATATTAAAAACGCGCATGCCGGCTGTAACGCGTTGTTGGCCACGCTCCAGCAGGAGTTTTGGATCTTATCTGCCCGCCGTGTCATACGGAACATCGTGTTTCGGTGCATGCCTTGTTATCGACTTAAGGCTGCCACGATGCAACCTCTCATGTGGGACTTGCCCCCTGATCGTGTGAATGAGGTCAGACCGTTTTCAGGTGTTGGTACGGATTTTGCAGGACCGTTTATGGTGAAAAGTTCACGATTGCGTACCGCTAGGCAATACAAGGCGTACCTATGTGTGTTTGTTTGTTTATCCACCAAGGCGGTACATCTCGAGCTCGTTGCTGATCTCTCGACAGAGGCTTTCATTGCTTGTTTGGATAGGTTTGTTTCTCGAAGGGGACTTCCAACTTTGATCCGCTCTGATAACGGCAATAACTACATCGGTGCGGAACGATACTTACGAGAGATAGTCAACTTTTTGAATGTAAATAAAGTGGATATTGGAACGGCCCTCTCCCGTCGGGGTATACAGTGGACCTTCAGCCCACCGATTTGCCCCCACTGGGGTGGGATTTTTGAGGCCGTAGTTAAGTCAGCTAAGACGCACTTGGGGCGTATAGTAGGTCAGACCGCGCTGACTTTTGAGGAGCTCGCGACATTGTTTTGTAAGATCGAGGCCGTTCTCAATTCGCGACCGTTGTGTCCGCTCAGCTCGGATCCAAATGACCTGGAGGCTCTGACCCCAGGCCATTTCTTGATAGGACAGCCACTTAACGCGTTGCCCGAGCACCCCTTCGAGGGAGTGAAATTGTATCGGTTGTCAAGGTATCAGATGTTGCAGCAGTTTACTCAGAATTTCTGGAAGCGTTGGTCGCTCGAGTATCTGCATATCTTACAACAGCGCCTTAAGTGGACTGACAAAACCAGCCCCCCTAGTGTTGGTGACCTCGTTCTGGTTAAGGATGCTAACCTACCGCCACTACGTTGGCGCAGGGGGCGCATTGTTAACTTGTTCCCTGGCAAGGACGGGACCCCCCGGTCTGCAGAGGTTCTAGTAGGAGGCTCGGTTCTAAAACGAGCGGTAGCAACGTTGTCTCGGCTGCCCGTAGATTAGGGGACAGGTGGGTGCCTGTCCGGGCGGGTGATTGTTCGATTCCAAATCGATATTCGATCGATGGTTTCTGAACGGCCATTTTGAATTTGAAGTTGCTGCCAACCTAGCAGTTTTTTGACAACTGACAGACGAAAGCCCTCGCAATGTAAACGCGTTTTGGTTAGGGTATTGAAATTAAATCGCAGGCCATCTGGAATGTATTCGGGTTTCCCTCAGGATTGTCTATATAGCTGAGTGTGTTGTGGTTCCCCGAACCAGATAAAGTTCGCATTTACGTGGCCGATTGGTTTTTCCCACGTAACATAACCTGTGTTGGAACACTGTGCTCATTGAAGCTGGCCCGCCAGTCATAGGAGGTTGGCTGAAGAACCTGTCTACCAAGAAGAGTCTAGGGTGCACCCGGGCCTTGCAGAGAGACAGGAGGTTGACGGGACTGAAGCACAGACCAGGTTAGATCGACCCCAATTACTTCAGCTCGGTGAATCGCCGACGTTCACGCTTCTTGGCAACTGATCGTTACGCTACCTCGTAGCTGATGGGCCCCTACGAGGTCATTAGGTGCTGAGAAGCCTGAACAAACAATAACAAGACATTTCTCTCGAAAACTTCACTACCGTCTGATATTGAATACAACCTACTGCCATCTCTCCCCGTCCCCTTAAGACTTAGACTTAAAAAATATCTATCCGAAATTAATTTTGAATTACCTACCGTATTCCCACGTAAACATCCCACGTATCCGCCATGGACAAAAATCGAACCTAAAATTAACCTAGATCTAGCTTACAAGTACCCCAGAGATTCCACTCCTGATTATACATAGTCAGGTTATAAGTTCTGTCACATGTGCAATATGAAATAATTTAGACATGTTTATTATTTATGTAAACATTTATATAGCAAAATGAACTTAATAAAACATAGATTCTTATGGTAATAAAGTTTATTCAAAATGACCCCCGCGATTTTGAATACAGGCCTTTATTCTGCGCGTCCAGTCGTCTATCGCAGCACGAACGAGGTCCATGTCAATATCGGCGGCTGCCTTAATCAAGTATGCCTTGAGTGACTCCAAATCAGGATGAGGCTTTGAGCAGGCCTTTTCCTCTAAGTGTTGCCATATCTTGTAGTCTAACGGACTCAAATCTGGACTGGAGGAGGGTCAGTCTTCGTGCCGGATGAAGTCGATTTCACGCGCCGCCAGCCAGTCTTGTGTGCTTTTCGCTCTATGAGCTGGCGCAGAATCTTGTTGGATTACCCAGTGCCTGTTATTAAACATGGTATGAGAAACAGGTTCCACAAGGTTCTTGAGGACTGTATTTTGATACACAACTGCATTCGTTTTTAGGCCTTTCTCACAAAAATGTACCTCAGTTAAGCCCCAATAAGAGACTCCCACCCAAACCATGAGCGAGGATGGAAAATGACCTCGTTGCACACGCGGAATACGGTTGCTCGCTTCTTCACTGCTGTGTGCGTACACCTTATCATTTTGTTTGTTGTAGCTCTCTTCCACGGTGAAAATTTTTTCATCCGAAAAAAGAATTTCCCGATGCTTTTTTCCCGCGTACCGCTTCAACAAAGCGCGGCATCTCTTCAGTCTCAGGTCCATTAAACGAGCGTTCAAACGATGTCATGTTTTTCTTCGATATGCCCTAAGCCCTAAGTCTTCATTTAACACCCTTTTCACCGCGGTCCTGATTAACTCCATCTGAAGGGCCAACAGTTTCTGCTTACGTATGGGATTTCTTTGAATTCGCGCTTTCACAGCTTTTATCACTGCTGGAGTCCTAACAGAGCGAGGGCGACCACTTCTTGACCTGTCATCTACACTAGAGTCTTCATTGTATCGTTTTATGGTACGATAAACGAATCTTTTGGTTATATTCAAATTTTTCAGTAAGTCGAAAATCTGAATTGGCGCGTAACCGCAACGATGCAAAGCAATAACTGCGACACGGTCTTCTTTAAGTGTCCACTCCATATTTAAAAATGAGGAAAATTCTAAAAAGTACACATTTTTATTTTCATGAAAAATTCGAAATTCAAATTCAATAAACTTTTTTGTGGCCAGCGTTCTACATTCAAAAGTTTTTATTGTGTGACAGAACTTATGACCTGACTGTGTATTTATAAGAACCTTTTTTATGAAATTAAAGATAGGTACCCAGAGTTTATGCTATACTATACGGATGGCTCCGTTTGTGAGGGTAGAACCGGTTGCGCGATCGTGACAACAAACGATACATATAGGTACAGATTACAAAACTATGCATCTATTTTCACATGCGAAGCCGTTGCAATCCTAAAATGCCTAGAGGTAATTAATGACTACTCGAATGCAAAAAAACACATTATCTTTTCCGATTCAATGTCATCCCTCAAAGCAATATCTAATATTAATAATAATGACCCTTTGGTTAATTTAATAAGAGAAAACCTACTAGATCTAATGGATAAACAATGCGTTGTAGAATTATTCTGGATACCTAGTCATCAGGGTATTCCCGGAAATGAAAGGGCGGACACCGCAGCCAAAAACGCTACGAGATATGAGCAATGCAATTATACGACTATTAATAACCCAGACCTTAAGAAATACCTTAAACTGAATATTAAAAGATTATGGAACAGCTGTTGGGTAAAAAATAACAATAGTGCCTTATATGAGATAAGAAAATCAGTATTCGAAAAGAGTAAATTCCATGTAAACAATAGAAAAGACCAAGTAGTTATGAATAGATTAAGAATAGGTCATTGTAATGTTACTCATTTGTATCTGATAACTAAGGAACCTAAGAAAAAATGTCTAAGGTGTAGTAGTGATTTATCTGTCAAACACTTGTTTATTGATTGTCCAATGTATAACACAGAACGATTAACTGTTAATCTTCCTAATAATCTGAAGGATTGTTTAAATAATTCAAAAAAATCTGTTAAATTTCTCAAGCTTATCAACTACTACGACTTGATTTAATATTGTATCCCTATAGTGGTCGCTAATGACCTTAGCTGTTTGAGCGACCTTAAATAACTAATAAAAAAAAAAAATGGTACAGAACCCTTCGTGCGCGATTCCGACTCGCACTTGGTTTGATTTTTTACAATAGGTTTGATTTTTTTACAATCATTCACCACAAAGCTGTGTTCTATTTACGGCAGTTTTATTTACACAAAGGTCTGAAGGAATTCATACACATTACTTATACCCAGTTCTAGAGTACGTCTTTTGCGGAGTATTCATAATAAGTTTATCACAAGAACAAAATATGTGGAGAATTATATTAAAAAGGGTGCTACAAATATTGTGTTAGTTGTCGTACGTAGGCAATAGTGTGTTCCAGATTTGAATTCGCTAGGCAAAAGCGTGGCCGCAGTCCGGCGCATCACGGCGCATGCGCGATGCCACGGTGTTCTGTTCACGTCGCAGACCATGTAGGTACTACGGAAAAAGGCTATAAAAGGTGCTGTCCGGCTTAGTGCCTCAGTTTTTTACAGTAAAGGTGACTTGTACGTGCTTGTACTGTACCAAGTAAAATTGAGACACAAATACAGGTAAAAAAGGTAACGTGTTAAGAAAACATAGATCCAAGTTGTGCCACAGGCCACAGGTCCTTCAATAAGTTGTATTGTCATATCACCGATATACTCATTTAGTTCCTCCAAACATTATTTACAAGACAAGATGAAATATTCCCAATATTATTGCAACAAATGATAAAGAAAAAATCTGGCCGGATTCGCGCACCGAGGGTTCCGCAATTGTTTATTTTTTGTGTTTTGTTTTCGGCGTTTTTCCTTTACTTTCGCTTGATTCTCGCCAAATTGTATGATTCCAGGAACAACTGGTGTTAATTCCCTTGCGAGAATAAAACAATTTGATTGTATCACTACTTTAAGATCCCAGAGACGTGTTAATTTGAACTAGATTATTTCACTACTTTAAGATCCCAGAGACGTGTTAATTTGAACTAGATACCTCCGTAGGTTCCTCAGAAAAAGCTCTATACATCTGGGCGGGCAACGAAGTGGTCCCCTAGGGATTCTTTATTGCCTTTTTAGGTACGGAACCCAAAAAATGAAGAATAGTTTTGTATAAATAAACGCTTCCAATAGGAAGAGTGTCGATTGGTCGTTATTCATACAGGCGGCGGCGATATGGCGGCTTTCCCACTGTGCGGGCGGAACGCCGCGGTTGGCGTGTTGAACACTCAAGAAACGTCATAGGAATTATTTGTTTATTCGTCAAACAAATTAATTATAAAACATATTTGTTGAAAAATTGATGAAATTATCTCTAAAAGGGTATCTTTTTTAAATGAAACTTTTTAGGACATGACTTTTTTCATCTTCTTCTTTTAATTTGGCGTGCTAACATCTTTTTCAGTTAATTTTGCCAGTGTCAAGTGTATTTGAAAGATCACAAGAGAATAATTTGTTGCTCCTTAGCACTACCCGGGAGGACGTGAAGGGCTGTAGGAACCAAGTATTTCCTTAGATGTGAGGAACTCACTCCCATTTTTTCATAGTTAGTGCTAATTTCCGAAACACATTTTCTTACGACAGGGTAACAGACCATCGCCGTCGAACATTGTTGAAACTCATACAGTGTTATGCCTTTTCCCATATGGGGTGGATGAGGCACAGTTGCTTCCACGTTTAGCCAGTTATTCAATAATACACTACATTTAGATTTATATAAAGACATGTACATAATATTAATAATAATAATGATAATAATACCTTGGACACTATTTACACACATTGATCTAGCCCTAAACTAGGATTCCCTGTATCTTGGTTACTAGACAACGATACAAATACTTATATAAATAAATATTATACTTAGATAGATAAACAACCATGACTAGGGTAGAAACATCCGTTCTCATCAGAAAAATATTTGCCCCCACCGGGACTCGAACCCAGGACCCTTGGCTTTGCCGGCAGGGTCACTGCCGACTCAGCTATTCGGGTCGTCAATTACTGTGCACTTCTGGCCCCATACTAGGATACAATCTATCGTGGAAAATAGATAAATCAATTTCCTTACCCGGCGGGGATTCGCTTGGGAGCCTCGAATAATTCAATATGCGAGCTTATCTCAACAATGAAATAAACGCGTATGTTCATAGACAAGCGCAGCGTTTTCCCAACCTAGTGTGAAAGCCAGCAGCCGATACATCAGCGTATTTGATACAATTTGCCGAAGAACTCGCCGGGCTGATGTATGGCCGGAAAAATAACGCGACCAGATTAAATCGCTCCACGCTGCCCGAGCGAAAAATAACCCTATCGTCTGTCGGACAAAACTTAATTTGGTGTGACAACGTTGTTTACTACTACTCTCAAACTTTTAACATACCTTCAACTTTATTGAATCGACTTTAGGGTTCACTTTTGCTTGTAGCATCGATTTCAAGATAGGAATTTTGGTGTTACAGGAAAATGGCATTTTGACAGAGGCGTATAAAGGCGGATTTTTAATGGCAGTGAGCTTTGATCAGAGATCGAGGAACATTATTTATTCGGATGACTTTTGTGAAATTTGGCTAGGGTGTGGTTGTGTATCATGCATTGTTTATGGCGGATTAAACAGAGACACTTTTATCTATTTTTCCCGAGTAGGAAACTATCTTGTGCATAAGTTTTGAATAATTTATTTCGCTACATGCTTCTTCTGTTTATTGCGAAAGTTTCTGTCTGGGTGCAAGTGATTTTGTTGTTGATTCGCTATAAGGATGAAAACATCTTGTTGTTTTAGATGGCACTCGAGGTTCTAATGTTTCCTGGTTCTAATGTCTCTTGAATCAAAACACATTTGTCTTCGATGGAGTCGATAACATCAACAAATAGGTAACCTGAAGTTCTGTTCTAACTTTGACGGATACAATCGAGAGGAATCCTCTTCATAGCTGCAGCGATGGGCTAGCTTCCAATCGCGTATAATAGACCATTAAAATGTTGGCTCAACGTGAGCCCATCTGTGCCTGCCACGCCATATGAGAACAGGCGCCTTGTTTTGGAGTTCCATACAACTAACTGGGGGTCGCGTGTCCATGGGAGATAAAAATTTATGATAATTTTTCTAAGAAGGGGTAATATGCAGCAGTAATAATTCCAAAAATTACCATAAAGCCTTCTCGTAAGACCAACAGCTTCTAGTAATCAACCGCTCCCAGAACCGTTTGAAAATTCTTCCCATAGAGTGAAAAAAGACGAAAAACAAAATGCTCCCCGCGAAAATGTATTCACTCAACGAACAAATTGAAAGAGAAAATTGAAGGGAAAACTCCTTAGCGTTTAAAGTTTTATAAGAGATAGGAGCGCCCTCTAAGGGCAAATCATACAGAGAGAGAATTGCCCTAGGACTTCAAGATGAAGAATATAATTTAATCCCTTTTGAAGATTACAGAATACATTACAGAAACCTACTATCTTTAGTAGTTACTGTTACTGGATACGGCACTCTAGAATGTACTTTACCACATTCTATAGTGCCGTACCCAAAGGGTGCCAAAAGGGACTATTAATAAGCCTCCAATGTCTGTCTGTCTGTCCTTCCACCAGTCTGTTCATCAGCGGGCTAGGTATATCTCATAAACCGTAATGCGTTTATAGTTTAAAATTTCTTATGCTGCTAGAGCTATACTGAACTACCTCAACTTTAATAATTTTATCTACACACGTATCATAAACCCTCTTTACTGCGTACAAAACCGCACGTTACGATCAGCATAATATTAAACTACTTGGTAAAAACTTATTTCTTATCTGAAAAATTACACATTATGACCATAATGTGCATTTTTCTACATATTATGACATTCAAATTTCGAACGCCGAAGCCCGCCTGCGTGCCGCCCCTAGTTTTTTGTGAAGTTGGTACTACAGAACAAACTAAACAACTCCAGAGCCACAATGCCGGTCAAACATGCGGTTCCTGAACAAATTAAAGAGAGCTTATGATATGTGTGTAAATAAAATAGTGTATGTAACTGTACATAATTAGGCATTAAAACTCTCGGGTGATATTATTCACGACTCTCGAGTATTAATGAATGACCCCAGCTTGATGCAAGACTCCTGTTATTTTGCTTTTTTTCTCGTTTTATGTAACCCTTCGTGTGTGAGTCGATTTTGCAGTTAAACTTTTTTTCAAACGACTTCAAAAAGGAGAAGTTCTCAATTCGTCTGTTTTTTTGTGTGATTGTAACGCGTTTACTCCGTCAATTATGAACCGATTGTGATGATTCTTGTTTTGATTGGTAGTTAATACTCAGAGGTGGTCCCATACAAGTTTTATTAAAATTGGTTGAGTATTTTTTGATAAAATCAACAAATACCAAAAAAACATACACAGATGACGTTTTGGTTTGTATTAATGACGACTTTTCATGTAAACAGGCATCATTCGCATCCCGACCGGGAAGAAATAGGGTTTGAACTTAAAATATTTATAAAATATAAAATATTATTTTTTTTTAACTTGGTAAATCATTTTTTAAGCAAGACGTCAAATTTGTCACACGATAGCAAATCCTAGAATAGTCCTACCACAGTACTATAATATGATAGGATATATTATAACGTTAAACGTTTAAATCGTCTGAAGTGTGCTTGTTCCCGATGTGAAGAGGCCATTGTTAGCAGATCCCGGCACAGCCGGCCTCATGGCCGAATGCTGATCAAGTTAAGTGCCGCTTTAATGTCATACTGACGCTACTACCATTTCGCGAGCAACAGACAGTGACAGCCCAATGGCCGTTAATTTTTGAGTTATCGGCTGTGAATTCGGAATTTAGTTATGCTGTTGTGGTAATAAAGAAATAGATTCTACGGCGTCTTCTGGCGATGTTTATTGTTAAATCCCCAACTTTTAAGCGTTAATCCATAAAAATGTGTTATGAAGACACCGCCTTCCTTCAATCATATTTCGATGAACTTTATTGCACGGTATACAATGGGTAAGTGACGAACAGGATCGCACAAAGGCGAGCTTATCCTTAAAAAAACCGGTCATGTGCAAGTCTAACGTTTAATGGTAGGAATGGTGTGAAGTGAATATTGTTACCAAAAATCATGCAAATAAACTTATTTGATTTGATTTGATTTTTAAAATGTTGTTTACAAAGTTATTGGTGCGGCTAATTTCATACTCCATGCACGTAACCAGGTGCATTCATAATTTTGTATGTGGAATTGAAAGAATTGTGTTATAGGAAGCCCCCTTTAATATTTATTTTATTCTTTTTTTTACAAGCTTTTATTTAGTTTCACCTGTCCCGTTGTCTGTCTGTCTGTAATCAAATCTTGAAAGTAAAATTTGATCCACTTGCCGGTTTCCGATTGAGCTGAAATTTTGCATGCTTGTTTACATTGGATGACAATGCAATATTATTATGACATAGAGCTGATCTGATGATGGAGCTGGAAGGTGGCCATACGAACTCCGTCATTAAACGACGCAATCTCATCGAGTTTGGGCTTGTTTAATTTGTCTTGACGAGTACTTTGACACTAGATGGTAATCAGGGTCTGATGATGGAGCTGGAAGGTGGCCCATAGGAACTCCATAATGAAACGACGCAACCCCATCGAGTTTGGGCTCGTTTAATTTTTCTTGGCGAGTACTTTGACACTAGATGGTAACCAGGGTCTGATGATGGAGCTGGAAGGTGGCCCATAGGAACTCCATAATTAAACGAAGCAACCCCATCGAGTTTGGGCTAGTTTAATTTGTTTGACGAGTACTTTGATACTAGATGTCCGACCCCAAAGCCAAGTTAAGTCTTTAGCAGGTCTTCAAATCGAAGAATTTGACTGCTCGAAGTTGATTTCGAAGAAACCTTGTAATTTTTATGCATTAAAAGTAATGGATAGAATGAGAAACGTTACAAATAAATAACTGGTGATTACATAACGAATTTAAACATTATTTTACCTTACTACAAATATGTAAAAAAAAA
The DNA here is from genome assembly GCA_949825045.1 of Argyresthia goedartella. NCBI lineage: Eukaryota > Metazoa > Arthropoda > Insecta > Lepidoptera > Argyresthiidae > Argyresthia > Argyresthia goedartella. Next base: position 24,361,148 of record OX463834.1, read on the forward strand.
CATGTATAAATAACTTTAAGTGCTCAAAGCAGCACATATTATTTGAACGTACTACGGACTACATAACAGAAACACGCTACTACGAACTACGTCGTAGTAAGTCTCGATTTAAAAATACTAAAAAGTTAAAAATAAAAATAAAGAAAAAAAACTATTTAAAAACAAGCTTTTATTAAAAATTAACTAAAAAGTTTTAAATAAATTAACTCCAATAACAAATATATCACTTTATAAGTTCATTGTACCCTAGTCATGGTTGTTTATCTATCTAAGTATAATATTTATCTATATAAGTACGTGTATCGTTGTCTAGTACCCAAGATACAGGGAATCCTAGTTTGGGGCTAGATCAATGTGTGTAAATAGTGTCCAAGGTATTATTATTATTATTATTATTATTATTGTAACCTTTAACGATAATTAAGCTTCTTCGTCTACGACAAAATAATTACTACCGTACATAATTATATATTTTTAACATACCTTTACACTTTAATTGTGAAATCTTCCCGTTTTTATCACAGTCCCAATTTCATAAATAAAAGTGTGTTACATTTTGATGGTATGATTAAGAACATTTAGCACCTTCTTTTCCTCTCGCTATCAAGCTGCCCTATTAGGGCCTTTGCCACAGCTCTACGACCACTACCATGTATTCATCTTTAATCCTTGGATGTTTACTGCCATCCAAGAACTGAAGTAAGGATATTTTTAATCTTATTAGGCACCAAATGTGTCCAAATATCTGAGAATATAAAAAATAATCGCTAAATGATTCGGTGAACGAACAGCTCGCAAATCGCTGGACCGATTTGTATGACTAATTCGTTGATGACTCAGAAAGACGGCTTCTGTTCATAGATGGCGTTGGTAGTCCAAGAGATTTGACACAAGGTTGTCTGTTGGGTAATAATAGAATATTTATTTATGGATTGAATAATTGGATAAACAAATTCATATTCAAAATTATTTATTTTCCAAAAACTACCATCTTACAAAAGTGGCCCCAGACTAGGGCCAGCCTGTGGCGTGGGTGCCTGGAGGCAGATTTATAGTAGTTTATGTGACTGATACATAATGCCTTATTATGTACAGTTACATACACTAGTTTATCTACACACACAATCATATCTTTGATGTGTTCAGGAACTGCATGTTCGACCGGCATGGTGACATTGATCATAACTCTGCACTTGTTTAGCTTGTTCAATAGTACTAACTTCACAGACTAACTAGGGGCGGCACGTAGGCGGGCGTCGGCGTTTGAAATTTTAATGTCATAATCTGTCGAAAATTTATACATTATGATCATAATGTATCAATATTCAGATAAGAAATGAGTTTTTACCAAGTATAACATTATGCTGATCGTAACGTGCGGTATTTGGACGCAGTAAGGAGGGTTTATGATACGTGTGTAGATAAACAATTAAAGTAGACCCTATAACTGTGTCTCTCAACGTGAAAATACATTTTGTAAACAACGCAATTATAACTTAATAACACAATTATATTCTAAGAATCCTTACCTTGAAGGATGACCTCGATTCAACCGCAAAATTCGCGCTAAAGAACTCAATAAAACACCGGAACCTATTTCTTGTGTCAAAATAATTCTCTTATGGGTTCCCAAATCGTTATTTTACGATCCATTTTGAGTGAAAAGCCATAAAGAGCAGGGTAACATTCTGGCGCTCAATGTTTAAACGCAGTAACTGCAAAAAAGTTATTTTAGTGATATTCGAACATCAGAAATAGATTTCAATATATAATATTGAAATCTATTATTAAATAATATTGCACGGTAAATAATAAGTACAAACAAATGAACACTTATGCGAAAAGGCGAGCTTATCTCTAAAAAGAGATTTCTTCCAGCAAACCTAGGCAGGATAGGAAAGTCTTTTGCTAGTAAGAGCAGTTTAGTGTACAATAAATTAAATAACTACCTACTAACTAACACAATATAATATAAGTATAGTAAAAGTCATATTATACATTTGTTACATCGATATTATGTAGATTATATAATATATAGATAGATATATTTGTTATGAAGGGGAAGGAGAGATTTCATCACACATTTGCATAATCATCCGTATTTTCCAAAAGTTTATGAGATGGGGCTAGAAAAACCTCATTATCAGTTAGAAATACTCGGTGTATGTAGGAATGTACAAAATGTAATTAAATAGAGACACATATATTTTTTTATCAAATAACTGGCCAAAAGTAGGCACAATCGTGCCTTTGCCCCCCTTATGGGAAATGCGTGACTCTACGTTATGTTATGGAATAAAACATATCCTGCATGGTTTGAAAAATATATATAAGCTCAAAACCAGTAATATCGCCGATGCTGCGTTTTAGGCCTGCGGACGATAACATTTCCAGGGTCATTTGAAACGCGTTATAAAGCCAGTGGGAGGTATGTCTTCAGTGATTATGTCCTTAAGTGCTGAGTAAAAGGGATTGGGTTGTCATGAAGTGTTGGTGGTTATGTGGAGTATTAAAAGGGCGAGGAAAGTTGGGAACAGGAGGGGGTGAGTTGAGGAAAGTTGGGAAATTGTTACGTTGTTAGGTAACGTTGAAGAAATTGCGAGATTACATCAAACGGTTCTTACGTTCGGGAGTGGATATATCGCATTTGGTTGGTTAAATCAGTCACTAAACTAACTCTCTAGACCTTTAATTAAATGCCGACGTTTAACCAAGTCACTATTTTTGATTTAAATAAATCATCGTAGAAAACGTTTAACAATCTGTCTTACCGAAAGCCAGCGTGTTGAAAAACAAGATAACATCACGACAACAGATGATTTGCACAGCTTATATCAGGGCAAAACATTGCGGTAGCTCAGGTAAAGGGTGAGCGAAGCGAACGGTACTTCAACAAGTGTCTTATGCCGATTCAGATTAGTAACCTAATTAGATACGCAAAATTACCGTGACCGGCTTAAAACAAGTCTTGGTATTACGTAAATAAAGCCCATTATGGCGAATTGGAATGGAAATGGTTGCCATGGTGATGTTCTTGTTTAGAACCTAATTTGAATCGGAAAAGTATTGTGGTGCCCCCTGACCGCCAGCGCCCTTCGCTCCCTCTCCATATCTGCATTGTCACTATTTACTGAACGAAAGCATTTCATTTCATGTTCGATTTTCACGCTGCTCGAGTACTAGCATCACAAACTCACAAACACATCACTCGTATTCTTCATTTCGAAACTCGACATTAAAGCGATATTGGCTATCAGTTCACATTTGGCAGAGATATATGACAGGATGCTATCAAAAAGCGATAAATTTCCTGCGAATACGTCTTCGAGAGAACACATAAACGAGCTAATGTTAAGCTGGGTGCCACTATACAGAGCTCTACCAATGCAGTTCTATATCGATCCTTAGGACACACGAAATAGGGTAGTGAATCTTACCTAGATCGCAGTTTCGCGAAGTTGGGGTAAGATAACTTTGGTTTTGAGTTGTAAAATTTGGACAATAAAATTTGGGATTTGAAGAGCTGCAGTTTCATGGTTTTGATTGCGGAGGAAAATACGGTGGTCTTGAGGATTCGATATGCAAACTTCGAGAGTGACCGATATTTTTGGGTGTATTTGACTTTGTGTCTGTGGCATCGCAGCTTTCAAACGTTTGAACTGATTTCTTTATTTCATAGTTCTTTGCAATGTTATTGAATATCGCTAGAGACGTTTGAAATACACTCTCCTTGTGATGGTGATCTATAGATAAAATGGTTTCACCTCTGTCCCGTGGGGCTCAATTGCCCCAGTCAGATATGTAATGCTGAATTTTGCGTGACAGGGGGCTAACCTATCGCTGCGACTATGGTAATATGACGGTTGGCTCCCGATGTCTTCCATCACCGTTTAAATGTCAGCATAATGAGGAAAGTAAGACCTAAACATGCGTAATAACGATTTAATTAATAAGTGTCCTTGGTTGTTCCTCAGCCGTTATAACGAGGCTTTAAAATAGGAGCAAGTCCATTGTCTGATCTTAGTAACATTAGCCGCAAAGACTAACCAATAGCTGCCTCATACAAGGGGCTCAGAGTGAATAGTTCTCTTTGAAGAGACCGCTGTGTGCATAGAGCAATTAGCAATGGACCCGCTCTCATACGTTGTTAATTGAGGTACAAGTTTCTTAAACCAACATTATTTTACGTGCGTTATAGTTATTCAGTTCGGTTCGGTGAGTGCGCGCGCGCAACACGTCTAAGATTTTAACGCGAATTAACTGCGGAAATAATGCCACCAGCAGAAATTAATGTAATCAAACGCGCACTAGTAAGTGCGCTCCAACCACTTGAAAAAATTGAAAAAAATTCCTCAATTTTGAAGAAATTAAATGACATTAGTGACGAAATTAGTGATTTAAAGGCCGGCGTACCTATTCAACACAGCAACGGGTCTTTAAAACTGGTGGTTAGCGATAGTGACGCAGCGATAACACCTCAGGCAACGAGCGGCGCATCAACTCCAAATAGCTGTCCCTCTCTCACCAAGGCGAAGGCGACCGATCAGCTTCCCAACAAGCGCATCACCGCCATACGTGCGAAAGAGGCGATTGCTTTCCAAAACAAACGGCGGCCCCCTCCGACTCGGCGAACGACCGCACCAGCCAAAAAAGACCTAACCTCTCTGGCTCCAACGAATAATGCAGATAATACGAAGTCCCCTATCACTATCAACCAAAATGACACTCCCTCGGGGACCAAGTTAACCACCCCTGGCATTACAAACAATGCTCAAAACAAGACCTACGCTGCCTGCGTGGCGTCCCCAGCATCTTCAGCAATGATGACGAAACAAACTTATGTGGACACAACCAAAAATGAATCTGAAACCGATGAAAATGACTGGACAACCGTCCAAAAACGACGACGAAAGAGCCACAAGCCACTTGTAATTAGACGAACTGCGACTCAGACAAACATTGGAGGTGTTGATGTCCACAAACATTTACATGGTTGCTTTTTCAAGAAAGACACAACACCTGACAGCTTAATTAAACATCTTGAACTAATCCATGCAGGCCCCAACTACTCGGTCGAACAAATTCCATCAAAGTATGATACATATAACTCCTTTAAGATTGGCGTCCCCACATCTGTGTATGACAAATTCCTCTCAGCGTCAGCTTGGCCCATCAACACCAACATAACAGAATGGAGGCCCTTTCTCCGACCCAAAGCCCACAAACCACCCGACGACAAGGACAGCACCACCGAAAACCACAAACAAAATTGATGATTGTAACGTCGATAGCTCAACGAATCTGACAATTCTCCACCAAAATATCAACCGTCTGGAAAATAAAACACACAGGCTTGAATGTGAACTTCAACTGCTAGACCCACGACCAGATATACTGTGTGTAACTGAGCATTAGCTTAGTCCCAGCAAAATATCCAGTATTAACATAATGGACTACATGCTACGTGCCCACTATTGCAGACCGACCAGAGCTGGAGGAGGTGCCTGCATCTATGTCAAGAAAGTCCATACTGATAATCGAGCGCTGGGAAGTGCAACAGCTATGTGAAGAAATGAATTTCGAGGTTTGTGCTATTGAGTGCATCGGTTTAGATCTAATAGTGTATTTATAGACCGCCCAGTGGCAATATACTGTCATGGCAGAATGGACTGGCTGAGTTGTTATGTCTGCCTGCTACACAAAACTATAAGTTAATAATATTAGGAGACTGTAACATTAACTTATTAAATGATGACATACACAGTAAAAACTTAAGAAATTACTTGAAATAGGGAGGGTTCAGATCATTAGTAAACACCCTAACCAGAATTACCAAAACATCAAAAACCTGTTTAGATCATACATATACAAACATAAGTAAGTCGTCCATTTATAAAGTAACCCCAACAGAATTGTATGTATCAGATCATATGAGTGTGTTGATTAATTTGATATTTCATGTTTCCTCTAGAAAAAACCTGACCATCACAAAGCGCTTGGATTCGGACTATAATATAGCTAATTTTACCCAAAGCCTAGACGCATACGATTGGGACAGATTGTTAAATAAGTCTCCCTGTCCGAATACAACTTTTGAATCGGTAATGAATGTTATAAAACATCTACATGACTGTAACTTTCCAATAAAAAATATCCTGTTCGAAACTATGTAAATATGTGGATTGATAAGCACGTCCGAAGCGCACGGTCTAGAGTACGTAGCTTAAAAGTAAAAATAAGTAATACTCATCAACCCCCTCATGACCCAGAACAACACAGGCACCTGTTGGTCCTTGGAGACAACCTCAACCAGGCTATCTGAAAGGCACGTAGAAACCATATTAATGAAACCATCTCAAATAGTGAGACAAATATGTGTAAAAGTATATGGCGTGTCATATCCGAGGAAACTTGTAGAAATCGTACCGGTGATAGTGCACTCGATGTACTCATTAGCAAATCAGCTGGCGACTGTGATCGGCAGCGTGCCGCCACCGCCGCCGCCGCGCTCAACAGATTCTATGTCGATGCTATCGTAAACAATGCGAAACCTGTTCTTTATAGAGCAATGACTTATCTTGGATCATTCACCGCTCCTATGATAATACCATCATTAACTTTCGAGCCCTTCAAATTGGGTGAAATAATTAAAACGTTTAAAAACATTAAGCGAAAACAGTCGAAAGATTTAAACGACATGTTTACTTATGTTTTTGATTATATTCCCCCATGTGTTATATCATTGCTGAGATACCTATTTAACCAATGTGTGTTTCGGGGTGCATATCCTGATGTACTAAAGAGAGTTAAAGTACAACCGATATATAAAGGCAAAGGTGAAATGCACCTACTAAAATATTATCGTCCGATCTCACTGATACCAGTTATATCCAAAGCATTTGAGCGCCTATTGGGTAATAGGATGATGCGTCATCTAACTAAAAATGAACTTATCAATAAACATCAATACGCTATCAGCCTGCAAAATGCACCACAGACGCGACTCGGTACGTGGTGAGTAGGGTGATGAGCCACCTGGAGGCCCGGTGCCAGGTCGCAGCTATATTCTGTGACTTGTCGAGGGCCTTCGAGCTGGTAAACCACTCTCTCCTACTGCAGAAGCTCAAGCAGTACGGAATCGGAGGATGTTTCCACCAAACAGTGGAATCATTCCTAAAAGACGACCGCAAGCAGAGTACCTTCGTCCGTGACGAACAATCGGAACTTGAACTGATTGGTAACAGTGCTGTACCGCAAGGATCCGTCATGGGTAATAACCTATTCTTAATCCTGGTCAATGACGTCACAGCAGCCTCCGGCGATGCAGAGTACGTGATGTTAGCGGATGACACTTGCGTCATAGTATCGGCTGAAAACTACTCCATTTTAAAAGACAAACTCAATCAGGTAATGTCTCAAATAGATGACTGGTTTACAGCAAATGGGATGCTACTAAATGTTGAAAAAACAAACCTGATGCATTTCCAGCTACGAAAGACGGAACCCCTCCAGCTAAATGTCATGTGCAATGGGGTGCCTGTCCCGCAAGTTGAACAGGTAAAATACCTGGGCTTCGTTATAGACTCTGCGCTAACATGGTCACCACACATCGACGCCATGTGCTCCCGGCTATCATTAGCGTGCCATGCGTTGCGCAGACTTGGTCCTAGCCTAACATTAGACAACATTAAACTAGCCTATTACGGTTATTTCAACTCAATAATAACCTATGGGATTGACCTCTGGGCAACGGAAGCAGACAATGATAAGGCTTTCAAAATGCAGAAGCGTGCAGTCCGGATCATTAGAGGCAAACCGCGAGATTGGCCTGCACAGGAACTTTTTAGAGAATTAAACATCTTAACACTACCAAGAATGTATATCCTTGAGGCAGCAAGTTATGTCAGACGCAACCATAGCATGTTTGTAAAAAAATCTGACCACCATAATGTGAGGACACGGCAAAGAGAACCTGTGCATACCTGCGAGGCGACTTGCAAAGTCAAACGGGTGCCTGCGACTGATGGGTCCTAAACTATATAACTCACTATCATCAGAAATTAAATCTGCCAGCAGTGATGCCACTTTTGTAAACAAATAAAAAAAAACCTGTTACATGAAGCTTCCTACAGCATCAAAGCATTCCTTTAGTCGTGACTCATGCAAACACAATTAATACAATAATGTACACAATAATATAGGATAATTTAATTTAATTATTGAATCGTAACATTTTTTAACTGCTCATTCATAATTTCATAATTATTTATTGAACACAGTTATTTAAAAAAGATACATTAACAGAAAACATATGTACAAAGGCGAGCACCTTCGAGCACCTAATGGTAAAGATGAATGTAAATACTTATAATTACAAAAATCAATATAGCTAGTTACTAACTATATTGATATAAGATGACATGTAAATTTTTATAATTTATTAATAAACGCTATCTATCTATCTATCTATCTATTGTATTTGTGTGGCAAATTAATTGACCAAGTCTTGTAATGCATGCGTTTGTTGGGCGTCAAGTAACTTTTTGATTACCAAGGGCGTTGGATAACGCCACTTTTTCGTTTTAGGCTTTATTATCATGGCATGAGGTTCATAATCGCAACCCGTTCCAACTATCCTCTGTTTTTGAGGGGTTAACAAACAAGCAATAAACTTTTTTTTAATAAGAATTTATAAGATGTAAAATAGAACATTTATAGTTTTTATCAAGACAAATTGGATGGGGACAATCTTCATAGGGTTGAATAATTTTATTGCAGAGTTCCCTTGGCCACCTAATGTAGTATCTGTATTTGACAACTTCTGTGGTATTGCGGTCGAGGCTATGCTTTCCATGCGAGAGGTACCAGTTTCGCATTCCGGCTGGAGAGCAAGAAAAACAATCTCAGGTCTTGGATGTTCACATGTTTGTGACGTCGCATTTTCTGGCTCCACGACATATGTGTCCAGTGTATTTAAATTTTATGTTATGTTAATATCCAGACTAAAGTCAAAGTCAAAGTCAAAGCTCTTTATTACTGTAGATATTTACATATACTTCGCAAACGTCATTTTTTGCCTCTTCTCTACATTGTACCACTGCGATACTCCCACAAATTGACCGGACTAGCTAAATCCATTTCTTAATTTAAATACATATATTCAAAGCATCACGCCTTTTTCTGTCGTTGGTAGAGGCACAGTTTGTTTGTAATAATCCATTTGTACCAAAAAATTATGTTTTTGATGATGATTGTGCAAAAAATGACGTTTGCTAAGTATATGTAAATATCTATAGTAATAAAGTACTTAGACTTTGACTTTGACTTTGACCACTTCGTTTGATTGTAAGGACATTAGAGCGTTGAACTACTTAACTTCATTATTCTAAATGTGTCTAGTTAAATCGTGTAGTAAGGCGGTTCCAGTGTTTCTTGTTTAACAGCTGTGTGCAATTCAGTAATTTCAAGATGGCGGACATACATAATGCATGTTACATGCCGCTGCTGCGGCTAGTCTTCAGTCTGGACTTGAACCTGGTACCTTTAGTTATTTCATATAGATAATGTGCGGGATTATGAATATCGGGTATCAGAACGTTGTAGTCATATTTCCATTGTATTTATAAATTTTCATACAACATATTTACAGTTATGGATTATAAATGTAGCCCGAGGGCCACATGCCTTTACCCGGATACGAGTAAAATTTAGCCATATAACACGCCGCTGGCTCAGTGCGGGTTGAAGGAGGGGTGGCGGGCTTGTGGCCAGCTCGACGGTCAGAAGTTATCAAGCTGCCCTATTGAGGCCTCTGACCTGTGTCAGGTAGTAGTCGTAAAGTTGTCTTTACAACTACCACCACCGAGTAGCGACAGTAGCCGGGTCATATAGCTTAACGTGTCATCCGAAACACGGAATCGTCCGAAAAAAATTACACATATACAGATATCTCAACATAGGAGATATGGCGTTCAGCCTATTTTGTATGCAAACCGATTGTCGCAAGCTGAATTCACGCAGACAACGCTAATGAGTATGAGAGAGACGGAATCTGGATGTGACTCTATTGAGTCGCATCCATTACTTCCTCGGAATATTTCGTTAATCGTTTTGTTTTATTGAAGAAATATTGTATTTTACCGCATAAGGAACACCACACTGCGCTCCTTAACTGGCATCGCTGATGTGGGTGCATAGACCGCTAAGCTAAAGTGAAACTGGGCCGGCCACGTAAGTCGCATGCACCCAGATAGATAGGCGAAAATTGCCACTAACTGGGTGCCACAGGACGGATACCGGCGTAGAGGCAGGCCTAAACGGAGATAGCGGGACGACCTCGACAAGTTTTTTCCGGGGTGGCCGGAAGTGGCACAGACCAGGGAAGTGTGGACGAAAGAGGGGGAGGCCTTTGCCCAGCAGTGGGACACCTTAATGGCTAAATAAAAAAAAAAATGTATTTTCAGTATTTAAGTGTGAAATGTTATACCCTTGTTATGGAAATTTGTCGAATCACTGCGATTTTCATATAGGACAACTGCACAGGCCGGCATTATAGAAAATAAAGCTAAGTGTTATCAGTTTTCTCAGGCGATCGGCGCGTGCAATCGGTAATTCTAGCTGAGAGCAAATGAATGCATTGTATGCACACTGGGCATACAACGGTCAGCCGTTACGCGGCGGCTTGCCCTCTCTCTAATATTCAATGCTCTGTGGTGTAGAACGGACTCCCATCCAGTGTCCGTCTCGGCCGGGTAGTCCGGAAGCTGCTTTAAAAAAAAACATATCCCTATAAGGGATTATCCCTAATAGGTTAGGTGGGCCTGTCCCTCTGGAACCTTATATGGAGAAAGGCTTTGGTATTGATTAATGTAAACAATTACGTCGACTAATGCTTAACCTATTCACTAAATAGATAAACAACTGTCTTCTAGACCTTCCAGAAAAGTATTTATAGTGTCTAACTGACTGATACATAATGCCTTATTAGGTACCGTTACGTTCACTAGTTTATCTACACACATATCATAAGCTCTCTTTGATGTGTTCAGGAACCGCATATTCGACCGGCATTGTGGCATTGATCATTGCTCTGCACTTGTTTAGGTTGTTCAGTAGTACCAACTTCACAGACAATCTAGGGGCGGCACGCAGGCGGGCGTCGGTGTTCGAATTTTGAATGTCATAATTTGTCCAAAATTGATACATTATGGTCATAATGTATCACTATTCAAATAAGAAATGAGTTTTTACCAAGTAGTATATAATTACGCTGCTCGTAACGTGCGGTTTTTGGACGCATCAAAGAGGGTTTGTGATACGTGTGTAGATAAACAAATGAAAATCCGAGTCGGGGTGGTTATCGATGTTATCAATGTATGGTCTAATGGCCGCCACACTGACATATCAGGCCAACTTTGAAACCGCCGCCGCCGCCCTTCTTGGTGTGATATGCTTCATAGAGTGTTTTGTGTTTTTCACCCGCCCCGCTACCGACCCTCCCCGGTGATGTGCCGAAGCCTTAAGGCGATACCGCGTCCGTGCAAAGATCCCCGTTACTCCAGGCGGTAAGACCCGCAGTGTGAGAGGGACGGAATCGGGAAAAAATGTCGTAACGTAGCGCTAAACCACTTTTTTTTTTTAAATAAACTTCGCCATTTTATTAAAAAGTTTTTAAGGAGAGTTTACGAATACATAATATCTACATTTTGAATGCAGTTTCATAATGAAATTAGTTAGGATTTCAGAATAACAGGAAAAAATAAAACAATTTAGAGGTATTTTCGTAATTAAATTCTATCGAGAAAATTTCATTCAATCGCGTTTTCCTTTAGTGAGAATCTTAATCAAATACTCAATAAGCGTTAACCCAAAAATCAAATCTGTAGATGACTTCATGGTGGAGTAAATTGATTCGAACAAAACCCCATTTTTTTTTTCGTATCACCTTACATTCGCTCACTCCACTCAGATGAAAAAGAAACAATTACTTCAGAAATCCTTTTAAGCCCCTCTTAAACATTAATTTAATTAAGTTGCCCCCGCCCTTGAAATTAAATATCATCTAATTCTAAGACAAGGACAAATTTACAATAATAAAACGTCGTTAACTTCCTTAACCGCGGTAGTCCAGAAGCTGCTAATTAAAAAATATAGATGTTTAATTATGCAAGAGGGGTATGCTTTCTTATAATCGGCATGCAGCGCAAATATTCATTGAGGAGATCCTAGCCTATGATCCATTAAGTCTGATAATACGCTGCCAGATTTTTTATTTATTTTGACTTTTTTATATTTTTTTTATTTCTTTATTCTTTATTCTTTATTGCATAGATAATATAAAGTATAAAGACAATTAAAAGTAATGTAATAAGCAAAGGCGAGCTTATCTCTAAAAAGAGATTTCTTCCAGCAAACCTAGGCAGGACAGGAGAGTTAATTATACAGGAAAGTCCTAGTTCGCAATAACACTATACATACGGATGAAAATTACTTTCAAAATATATAAAAACTATACCAAATAAAAATAAAGAAAATATATATACTTCCACTACATAAAATACAATATATAGCATGAACATACATAAACTATCATAAATCATACATATACCAACATAAATGTGGTACCTTTTACGGAAGAGAAAGGAAATGCACTTTCAATCTTTTCTTAAGAGTGAAAATTGAGGGACTTTCCCTAATAGCGCAGGGAAGTGCGTTCCACAGTCGGATTGCCCTTAACCTAAACGAGTGTTTGTAAGCGGCAGTGTTATGCCGAGGAGTTGAAAGGAGAGACACCGTGTGGGATCTCGGATTGCTATCCCTGGGGAAAAGAAAGTCAAAACGTTGGCGTAGATATATGGGGTATCGAGGATTTCGCAAAATATTGAACAGATAGGAGAGAATGTGCATGTCACGGCGAAGATGGATCGGAAGCCACTCCAGCTCCTTCCGATACTGGGAGACATGGTTAGTGTGTACAGGCGGGGCGAAGGAGATTTTGAAGTCTTTGAATCAGTGATGGAACAAGTTCTTCAACTTGCATCCAGAAACAAGTCCAAACGCGTCATAGTTTGCGGCAACTTTAACGTAGATTTACTAGACACCGCAAACCGCTCTATTCGCACTAGGATCCTAGCAGTTTTTAAGTCTTACAATATGTGCAATGTCTTTCTGGAGCCTAAACGAATAAGGGCTACCTCCGCTACTTGTCTAGATAATGTATTCTGTGAATGTAGTATTCACGATAAACAAATAGTTAAGGCATTAAGTTCAGACCTCACTGGTCAGATTGTAGTATTTGAAGAAAGTAATGCTATAAAGCCCGTTAAAGTATTGTGTAGACCAGTAACTTTGAAGAAAATGGAAAAATTTCGTAGTGGACTAGTGTCAAGTCTACCGTTAACACCTTACTGTGAAGATCCGAACACATTATATTCCAGCTTCTTCAAATCTGTATCTGCGGAATTTGAAAAGGTTTTCAATCTGACAAAAGTGAGACCGGACAACAAATCAAAATTCTCTGAATGGGCAACAGATGATTTAAGACAGAGCAGGTCCAGACTATATGAATTGTATGAGCAAAAATCCTATGATCACAGTCCTGAGTTTAACGTCTTTGTCAAAAATTATTCTAAAAATTTTAGGAAAGACTGCCACAAAGCCAAGTGCCTACATCTTAACAATAAAATCAAAGCTTCTGGCGACAAAATTAAAACTATATGGAACATTATTAAAAAAGAGACAGGCAAGGTTAGTTCTAGTGAATCTAGTTTTAATTTAAAAGTTAATGATCAATTACTCTCATCAAACGAGGACGTTGCTAACGCATTTGAAAAGTTCTTCAGCACCATACCAATAATAACAACAGAAGCACTACCATCCTCTTCTGAAAAGTCTTTAGATTACTTGGTTGAAAATGTGCCCCAAAACAAGGATGGCTTTAACTTCAAGCCAATAGGCTCTATAACTATAGTTAAAACATTTAAACTTCTAAGCATGAAAAAGACTGAAGAATTATGGGGCACGTCGGTTAACGTGGTTAAATCAGTAATCGATGTGATTGCACCATACCTGGCAATCACATTCAATAGTTGTATAGCAAACGGAGTTTTTCCTGACCTCATGAAAATGAGCAGATTAATACCACTTTTCAAATCCGGTAGTAAACAAGACCCTGCCAACTTCAGACCTGTATCTGTATTGCCAGTGTTGAGCAAGGTGTTTGAAAAGGTCATATTGAGTCAACTACTCTCTCACTTCAATGCATCTGGGCTACTCCACAAAAAACAGTTCGGCTTCACTAAAGGCAGATCAACAACAGACGCCGGAGTAGCGCTAGTAGAACACATTTATAGTGCGTGGGAAGGATCACAGGACGCGGTTGGTATTTTCTGTGATCTTTCCAAGGCCTTTGACTGTGTGGACCATCAAACTCTTTTGCTCAAACTTCAACACTATGGTATCAAAGATAATGCGTTAAAATTAATGGAAAGATTACTAAAAGTAGATATAAACAGATGCAAGTCCACTGGAACCCATATGAATATTGGTGTACCCCAGGGTTCTATCTTTGGTCCGTTCCTTTTCTTAGTGTACAATCGGCAAAGAAGTTCGGTTTGCAGGGCACACAAATGCCACTCTTTGTGTGCGTAACGTTGCGACACGAATCGCTGACTTGAATGTGTGTGCGTTACATTGGTCGTCACAGCACAGTCACAGATATTATAATACTGTCTGAGCATACAATCACTATGTGTCTTCGTTGAATATAAGACTAGTTTTTACCGCTTCCTACAGAGTGGACGATAGCCCAACGGGTTAGATGCCAGACTAATGACTTTGAGGTATTGAGTTCGATCCTCTATCAAGGAGGGAAAAAGCATGGTGATGTTTTTTTTTAGATACTTTTTTTTAATTATTATTGATCAGACCAAATATTTATTCTAGATTAAGGGCCGGTTTCACCACTGCTGATGAAGCCTATCTGCCAGTTAAACTTAGATTTTTGTATGGCGTTATTTGACAGATAGGCTTTATCAGCATGTGGTGAAACCAGCCTTATTTTTTTCATAATAAAACAAAATTATATTTCGTCCTAATAATAATTTATTACTAGTTTGTTATAATAAACTACACTTAATTTACTTATTTTAGTTTTAGTCAGACAAGGACAGATGTCGCAGTTGATGATATATAAGCTATGAATCAACATGCTAAGCAATTAGAAATTATGTGATAACTTCTAACCTGAAGTAGCAATAACATCATAGACATATAAATCACCTTATCTTATGATAACACAAAGCTTTCACATATTAATGGTTATGTTTTATTTAATATCTTAGTGGAGCTCCTTCTCTTACTATTATTTGTTGTAGTCTACTTCTCATGCCAGTGACCATATTCCAACACATGTCAGTGCCTCGCATTATCTCCCAGGTTGAAGTAACAACTTCATCTAAATTAGACCTAGATCTCACATTCGATGGATCCCAATTGAGCACCATATGTCCCCATAGATTTTCGATGGGGTTTAAATCAGGGCTTTTAGAAGGCCAGTCAATAACTGTCAAGGATTCTTGCTTGTTAAACCATTCTTGCACAATATGGGCGCGATGCACAGCGCAATTGTCATGGACAAAGTATATATGCTCATCCGGATATACAGTTCGTACGGTTGGTAACATGACGTTCTGTAAAATATCCAAGTATCCTTGAGCAGTGTTGCGAGCACTCACTTGCACTAATTCACCGGGGCCCATCGACGACATCCATCCCCAATATCCCAAAGTAATACGGCCACTACACCTGCACGGTAGAATGTTTGCTAAACTATATCGTTCATTATTTCTTCTCCACAGTATTTTACGCCCATCCTTGTCTGATCTAAAAGTCTTTTCATCACTAAAAACAACAACATTATTACACCAATCAAAGTCCAAATATTCACGGGCAAACCGCACTCTGTCTTCACGATGCTCATTAGACATCATAATCTTCTTCGCTGGTCTCCGACATCTTAAACCATCAGCTCGTAAGTGATTGCGAACTGTTTGTAGTGTTACATTATGAAGTGTCGCCGTAGACCGGGTGCTGGCAAACGGATTGCTGTTATGCGCTGCAATGATGTCGCGATGGCGATCAGATGCAGCTGTGTAGGCTACAGGCTGTGGGCCTGGTCGACGACTTTCAACATGTCCAGAATCTGCATACCTATGAACCCACAGTTGCACTGTTCTTCTCTGTAAAATAAGAAAAAAATACAATGAAGTAGTAACACAAGGTATAATTATAATCATAATTTATAAAAAACCTTCAAATTTATTTTTTATATGCATAACTCACCGATATCATTAAACGTCGTGCTATCTCGCTAATTGAAATGTTTTGTTCATACAAAACAATGATTTCCGCCTTTTTAAAAGTGGATAGATGACTTTCCATGATAGATAACAAATCTCAATCACAATTTACAAGGAACGAAATGCAATACAACTAATGCTGAGAGCGCGCAGACGCAAAACAATTTTAAAGAGGGTAGCTGTTACATTTTAAATAAAGAAGGTAGACTATGGCCTTTTTACCGGGCAAGTTTACAACTCTTCGAACTCTAGTTTGGTTAAACAATTGTAATCAATTTATATTCGATGCTATGTGAATTTAATAATACTCGTAGCTTCTAAAAAATAATTTCCTTTGAGGGATCGAACCTTTATCTACATATCGTAATTCTAGCACCTAATCCACTAGGCTATCGACTACTTTGCATAAAGCTGTGAAAACTTGCGTCATAATCAATGAATGTATGGGATCAGAAAAACGCACACAGACGCGACATTAACACGAATACTGTGTTAGTGTGCATTGCTAATCGTAGCTATTGGCAACGTTACGCACACAAAGACTGGTGTCTGTGTGCCCTGCAAACCGATCTTCTTTGTCGTGTGTACATGAATGACCTGCCTTATATGGTGGAAAAAATGACTCAGATTGTTCTATTTGCTGATGACACATCTATTATTTTCAAGGTGAAAAGACAAGAAGAAATTCTAGACGACGCAAATAGTACTCTCTCTCATGTGTTAAGTTGGTTCAATGTAAACAACCTGTTATTAAACTCAAAGAAGACTAAATGTATCAAATTTTGTTTGCCAAATGTACGACAGGTTGAAAGCAGTGTTTTTTTTTTATTTTTTTATTTTAAGCAGAAATTATTAATTTACATCTGACAATAGGTCCACGGAAACCATATAGGTTTGTATGTGGATCCTTATTACGCTAAAATATATGTACAATGTTTAACACATCTTGTTTTTGTTTATGTAAGTACACACAAAATTTTAAAAATAATTTAAAAACATATCAGGTATGTATTTTTCATGGTTACACAACTTAGGTATTTGTTAGGGATAGGAAAGGGAGGAAAAGTATTTTTTAAGTTTCGCTTTTATGTTTAGCGGAGATATGGTGTTTCTTATGTCAGTGGGTAGTTTGTTTATTAGTCGCGGAATGCAGTAGGCGCGCGTCCGTGTACCGTAGAAATTATTTGCGCGTGTAGTGGTTAGTTTACCTTGGGCCGCACGACGCGTACCTACGGGGTGATCTATTCTGTGCTGTAGGGTATTGTTGAAGAACTCCTCTTTCAGTAATGTATAATAAAATTTGGTGTGAATAGGGAGTGTATTACAGTAATGGATAGTTTAGATGATTTACCTGAATATTCGTATCTGATATTAGGTGGGACAATTATTTTAAGAAGTTTGATTTGCAAGGTATGTATTTGGTCCAGATATGTTTTGTGGGTACGTCCATAGCTAGAGAGGCCATAAGACACTATGGAGTCAAAGAATGCATTGTATAGCATTATTCGAGTTTTGAATGGTATACGATTTCTAACTACATAAAATGTGGCAATGAGTGCCCTGAGCTTGTCGCATACTCGTTGGATGTGGGGACCCCAGTTAAAAGTACCATCAGTCACCAGCCCCAGGTAAGTGTGTCTGTCAACTATCTCAATCGATGGACATTGACAATCTTTCTTGATGTGCTCATCGTGCATACAATCATGCGTATGCGCAACAAGCTCATCCGACAGGTTACCCTTTAAATATGGCGATTTAATGAGCATTAATTTGGTCTTTTGGGCATTCAGAGCTAGGCCTACGTCATGGCACCACTTATTGAGGTTGTCAAAATCAAACTGGATGCCTTGAAGTGCTATGTTTATGTTACTATTGGCGATAATTAGGCATGTGTCGTCTGCAAATTGGTAAGGGGTGCTGAAGCTTAGGACATTTACCATATCGTTGACGTATGTTATGAAGTGGAGGGGCCCTAGTACAGAACCCTGAGCAGTTCCCTGGGATACCGTGGTGGTACGACTAATACTTTCGCCGACTTTAACACAGTACTGTCTATTTTTTAAGTAATTAGCGCACCAGGTCTGTAACGGGCCTCTGATGCCACATTTTCCAAGTTTGTTTGTGAGCAGATTGTGATCTAATGTATCGAAAGCGCGCGAAATATCTATGAAAAGGGCTAGTACCTGTTTCTTATCGTTAAGCGAGCTGTTCACGTGATCCGTGAATTTGGATAGTAACGATGTTGTACTTTTTTTTTGCTGGAAGCCAAATTGGTGAGTGTTTATAATATTATTAGATTGGTAGAATTTATGTATCTGCTCACAAACAAACTTCTCAACTATTTTGTCGACCGACGACAGTAGTGTGATGGGACGGTAATCAGCAACGTTGTCCCTTTTACCTTTTTTAAATATAGGTCTAACGCAACCTAATTTGAGATCATCTGGGTACTTACCCGTGTTTATGCTAGTGTTTATAAGATGCGCGATCGTACCCGCAATTTTGTCACCGATTGCTTTAATGTCGAGGATTTTGATTTTATCTAGACCCGACGCTTTTCTGCTGTTCAGGCCGCGAATAAGTTTGTGGATTGCTCGTGGGGTAGCTTTTTTGAACCTCATACTGACGTCCGCGTTATTGCTGAAGCTGTTTTCGTCGAGAATGGTAGACAAGACAATTTCGTTAGAATAGGATCTGAAAGATTGGACATCGTTGAAGACACAATCTTTCTCGGAATCACTATAGATTCGAAACTTCAATGGGGTCCTCACATAACTAATCTCGCACGAAGACTTAGCTCAGCTGCTTTTGCGGTCAGACAAATCAGATATCTTACAGATGTTGAAACTGCCAGATTGGTTTACTTTAGTTATTTTCACAGTATTATGTCTTATGGAATATTGCTCTGGGGGAGAGCAGCAGATATAAATACGATATTTTTCTTACAAAAAACGGCGATCAGGGCGATATATCAATTAGATGCTAGAGAATCATTAAGAGAAAAATTCAAAGAAATTAATATACTTACGGTTACCTGTCAATATATATACGAGAATATCATGCATGTAAGAAAAAACATAGCTTTATTTAAAATTGTAGGTGATAGCCATACAATTAACACTAGAAATAAAAATAGGTTAGCACTACCATTATTTAGACTAAGTAAAGTAGGCACATCATTCATGGGGCACTGTATTCGCTTCTACAATAAAATACCACAGGAATCATTGATCCTTCCTGAAAAGAGGTTCAAAAACTATGTTAAAAATGAGCTGATAAGAAAGTCCTATTATAGTATTAAGGAATACTTAGATGACAAAACTGCATTGTCCATACCATCTCAGCGCACAGAAATTCGACGAGGGGCGATGGATCAAGTCTATCACTCGCCGGCGAATTTCCTTAGACCGAAACCAGTACCTGTTGTAAAGTCACTTTTTAAAAAAAAAGTATGGGGGAGTTTCTTGCCGTTTCTTCTTATACCCGAGGCCCACCTTCCGAAACGGTGTAGTCTTTTTTTTATATAAAAAAAATTGACTTGTAGTTATAAGTAAGTATAATTTTGACGTTGAATAAGATAATTTATTTATTTATATTCAATAAAAAAATGACTCTGACTCTGACTCTGACTCATGGTCATACTTGCGCAACCCGTAGATAAACCGAATCCCGAGATTTTGAAGTCGTTCGAATTTGTTCACTTGTTCTTCGTTCGCGCTGACCCAACAAACATCCGCATAGTCTATTAAAGGTAGTAGAAGGTACTGAGCAAGAGTGATTTTAGTCTGCCGTGGCAGGAAGTACTGCAATCTTCGGAGGGAGTGAAATGACGCAAAGACTCGTCTGCTGACCTCACAAACACGGGGCGACCAGGACAGCAAGTTGTCAAATATAACCCTAAGATTCTTAGCTTTCTCACTGTAATTAATTATGGTACCATCATACAATACAGGATCGACGGGCGAATTCTGTAGCAAGTTAAGCGAATGCCCCATAATCATGGCTTGAGATTTTCCCGGGTTGACTTGCAGCCCATATGAATTAGCCCATTTCCTGATGTTGTCGAGGTCAGCATTCAACGCCTCTACAGTCAGTTTCACATCACACGGAGAGAAGTGCCGATATATTTGGAGGTCATCTGCTTAGAGATGATAAGAAGAACTAAGAGCGTCAGATATGGAGTTTATGAATACTGAGAAGAGGAGAGGAGAAAGGATACCACCCTGCGGGACACCCGTAGAGAGCTCACACCAGTCCGTGGACATCTCCTCAGACTTAATGCGCTGCTGGCGGTCTCTCAGGTAGGAGTCAAACCAGCGAACCGAGTGCGAGGAGACTTTAAGCGACTTTAGAATTTCAACCAGGATATCGAAATCGACGCAGTTGAAGGCGCTACTGAAATCAAGCAGTGTAAGGACCGTAAGCTGCTTCTGATACATAGCCGATTGAATATCGTCAATGACTTTAAGCAGAGTTGTGGTAGTGCTGTGACCCGGCCTGAAACCTGATTGATGGGGATTTAATAAGTTTTTTGATGAAAGGTAGGAGGAGAGCTGGATTTGAACAATTGATTCCAGGACTTTGGACTTATTTATTAACTTTACACTGAAGAATAATATAAAATCTTGAAAAAGGTCCACGGAAACCATTTGGGTTTGTGTGTGGATCCTAGTTTACGCTATCATACATGATAATTTCTTAAATTAATTACTTCACTACACAAATCATCAAGCAGTCAACTGCCAGTCAAAATAAATAAAAACCGGTCAAGTGCGAGTCAAACTCGCACACGAACTGTTCCCCGTACCACCGTACAATGGTAGAGATGGTGTGGAGTGAATAGTATTGATTTTACTTAGCAAAATGTTGTTTACAAAGTTATTGGTGCGGCTACTTTCACAGTCCATGTGCATTCATAAGTTTGTATGTGCTATTGAGAGAATTGTTGTATGGGAGCCCCCTTAATTTTTTTTTCTGTTTTTAATATTTGTTGTTATAGCGGCAACAGAAATACATCATCTGTGAAAAATGTATCAGTCTAACTATCACGGTTCATGAGATTCATCCTGGTGACTGACGGACGGACGGATGGATGGACGGACCGAAGGACAGCGGAGGCTTAGTAATAGGGTCCTGTTTGGCACCCTTCGGGTAGGGAACCCTGAACAGATACATTTTGGGAACTGTTAAAATGGTAATTTTGTTCACGAGTTCCATGAAATACTAGCATGTGTCATAGTTAAATGCTGTCTTTTTAACACAACATCGAGTTTAAAAAATGCAACTGCTGTAAAAATAAAATTCTGATATTTTCAAATGTTTTTGTTGAATTAGGTTAAGCTTGAGACACGTTTATAGATTTATTGTACTACGTCTACTACTACGTCTAATACGTCTTGTCAAATACCGTATTATCTAGTTGCCACTTACAAGTGAATTATGGTCTAACTTATGGGTTTTCCCACTATCATCAGTCTGTCAGGTAACCCAAAATTTTGTTGAGTATAGTAACCTTTCACGTACACGCCAATCAACTCAGTACTGTGTTATCCAGGTCCATGGTTATCCAGGTATCCGCTATCCGTCTTCATAACTTCATAATTCTTTATTGCATACAATAGTAGTTTATGTGACTGCTACATAATGGAGGGCATTAACACTCGAGAGTGGGTTTATGAAACGAGCCGAAGGCGAGTTTCATACTAATATAACTCGAGAGTTTTAATGCCTAATTATGTACAGTTACATACACTAGTTTATCTACACACATATCTTAGGCTCTCTTTGATGTG
The DNA here is from genome assembly GCA_949825045.1 of Argyresthia goedartella. Taxonomy (NCBI): domain Eukaryota; kingdom Metazoa; phylum Arthropoda; class Insecta; order Lepidoptera; family Argyresthiidae; genus Argyresthia; species Argyresthia goedartella. Next base: position 24,383,298 of record OX463834.1, read on the forward strand.
TTCAGGAACCGCATGTTTGACCGGCATTGTGGCTCTGCAGTTGTTTAGCTTGTTATGTAGTACCAGCTTCACAGACAAAATAGGGGCGGCATGCAGGCGGGCGTCGGAGTTCGAAATTTGAATGTCATAATATGTAGAAAAATTACACATTATGGTCATAATGTGTAATTTTTGAGATAAGAAATGAGTTTTTACCAAGTAGTTTAACATTATGCTGATCGTAACGTGCGGTTTTTGTACGCAGTAAAGAGGGTTTATGAACCGTGTGTAGATAAACATTTAAAAAGTTACATTAAAAGAAAATGCATATACAATGGCGAGCGTATCTCTAAAAAGAGATTTATTTCAGCAAACCAAAGCATTACAGGAATCGGTATCATAAAAGGGTAGGCAGTGCACAAGAAATACTATAACTAAAATGCCTAGGAGTAAATTAAATACCTATAAAATACAGATAGGAAATGTAACCGACATAGACTACCTAAACTTTACATATAATAATGTAAATACAATAACTTTTACGAAAGAGAGAGTTAGTGCTCTTTTATACGTTTCTTAAAAGAGAAAAGGGTAGAACTGTCTCTTATAGTGCAAGGAAGTGCGTTCCAGAGTCTAACCGCCCGCAACTGAAAGAGTGTTTATAGTGTCTTCGGGAAATCTGGGTGGTGGTCTGCCACTGTTCTGGGGGAGAGCAGCAGATATTAATACGATATTTGTTTTACAAAAAGGGCGATCAGGGCGATATATCAATTAGATGCTAGAGAATCATTAAGAGAAAAATTCAAAGAAATTAATATACTTACGTTTACCTGTCAATATATATACGAGAATATCATGCATGTAAGAAAAAACATAGCTTTATTTAAAACTGTAGGTGATAGCCATATCATTAACACTAGAAATAGAAATAGGTTAGCACTACCATTATTTAGACTAAGTAAAGTATGCACATAATGAACTGTATTCGCTTCTACAATAAAATACCACAAGAATCATTGATCCTTCCTGAAAAGAGGTTCAAAAACTATGTTAAAAATGAGCTGATAAGAAAGTCCTGTTATATTATTAAGGAATACTTAGATGACAAAACTGCATGGTCCATACCATCTCAGCGCACAGAAATTCGACGAGGGGCGATGGATCAAGTCTATCACTCGCCGGCAAATTTCCTTAGACCGAAACCAGTACCTGTTGTGAAGACACTTTTTTTAAAAGAAGGTATGGGGGAGTTTTTTGCCGTTTCTTCTTAACCCCGAGGCCCACCTTCCGAAACGGTGTAGTCTCTTTTTTATACAAAAAATTTACTTGTTATAAGTAAGTATAATTTTGACGTTGAATAAGATAATTTATTTAATTATATTCAATAAAAAAAATTAATCTGAATCTGAATCTGAATGTGCCCACTGATCTTTGAATATTCGTTTCCCATATACATTTGCACCTTTTATCACTGACTCCCGGCATATCCGAACCGTAGCGAACCGCCGGAGCGCCTCGTATAATTAAACTTCCACCTCGCGGTTAATGTCGTCGAATTACAGGGAAACCGACGCGAGCATCAGATGGCGACATTGCGAAGTCCCGTCACGTAGTTTTCGGGGTTTCCCCGTCACTCGGTTTTATGGCATTTTTATTGTTTCTCTGGCGGCCATCTTTTGCTCGCTTTCTGGATATCAGAATTATCTCTAATAGCCACTGATGATGATGATGATAACGTGTACAGACCGATTTCGGTCACGGCTATCACTTCAAGTTGCCCACTGTTGACGTCTCCCATGTGGCTTATTACCCGGGCGCTAAGAAGGCACTTGACTCGAATGACGTTGGGCAAAGTACAGTGTACAGTACAGTATTACATATTACTAAACCGAAATTCCATGTTCTTAATCGATATTAGGTTTTTGTTGTGCGTTGTCTGTCACTCACTGTCAGTCAGTTTAGCGCGTTCACCAATGGGTGCATTCAGCAGAACACATCGATGATTGAACGTTCTAACGGTGATAGATAACATCGTGACGAAACGTTTAATCTCCATAGCTGCAGCGATGGGCTAGCCCCCTGTCACGAAAGTATTTAATAAATGTTGATTCCATTTACAGATTTAAAATACGTTCATGACGTCACAGTAGCTAGCAAAAAAAATGACAAGCTCTGTCTCACACATTTATCCGTGCTTGCGTTGTCTACTGTGAGTAAATCTTATAGCACTGAACATGTACAGTTTAATAAAAAGTAAGACGAGGTGATACAGTGAATTCTTTACAAGGGAAAGATGAAGGAGTTCGTGATATGTTTAATGTTAATGAAGACGCTACATTATCATGATGAGAAGTGTACACAAAGTAGATTTCCTGGGGCATGAGTTAAGACCCGGGGGCATAGAAACCATGGCACATTATGACGTCAACGATTAATATAGGTGACATAGAGCCAGTGCTAGTGGATGCCAGTTCTGTTGATATGGGAACTGTTTAAGTTAAGATTGACGGGAATGGGTCAAGAATCATGTCTTATAAATGTCGTGTAAATGGATTTTGACATGTTGTGAGCAAAAATACAGCCTGAAAAAGAAGCGGTTCGGGTCATGAAGCATTTAACATCATTTATATTTGGGTAGTGAATTAATCGAATAATGGACCATAAGTCACTGGAATTCTCAATGGTTCCAAGGTCATGATCTTGCACAGGTGTTAAAAAATGATAATCATTTTCATAAATTTGCCTAGTATTTCAAATACCCAGTATTCCTCAAGTCAGGATAATATTTGTGATTGGTGAGAAATCGCAGCAGTGAATTCTATGGCTGAAGCGGTCAAGGAAAAAGCAGACTACATTAGAAGTGTTGACAAATATGGTTCGCCTGTGATTCTAGATATAGATGTTAGAGCAAGCGCTGGTTTGTAAAAAAAAATTAGCATCGTCTGGAGCAACTGTTATTATTGGGATTAAAATCCAAAAAGCCATATTGGAGTACCTTGGAGTAAAAAATTAATAGTGCACAGTCTGCGCAAAAACTCAAAACATAAATGTTTTATTGTAAGTAACCAAAAACAAGGCACGAGCTGCTTATAAAGTCGGACCCCTGGAGATACAAGTGCTTCAAAAACAATTAGGTCAAACGGTCAATTAATAATTAAAAAGATTGAATGCAAAAACCATTTTCTCTGAAACTTTTGCAATGCTCTGGTGAAGTTGTCTCAGGACATTAAATTCCCTTCAGCGCTATGACTTTTTTATAAATACAGTTATCTGCATCTACTTACCATAGTTACAAACACGATTTAATATTTGGGTTCTAAAAATATAACACACGATCAAAAAATTAAAAACTTGAGTTTAAACTTGATATCCTTAACGGACCGAAACACGTATTTGAAAACCACAAACATTTTCAGGAACATTTTTGTACCTTCAGAGTCTATTCGTTTGATGGCTCAACTCTGCTTCCGGGCTTTTACAGGCAATTGAGATTATCTGAAAAAAAAACAGTCATATCATCCGCAAAATCTCATTCATAAGGTCACAAGTAATATAGTTGAATGCTTGCCAAATGCGAAGGGCATAAGCGATTTTATTTCGACTGTATGCTTCCAGAATGCAAGAAGAGCATGCGCAAAAATGATGCACCTTATATTAATCAAAGCAATTGAAGAGAAAGAGGAAATGGAGAATGAAAAAAAGATCAAATGAAAAAGGAAAAGAAAGATAAAGTTGCGAAGGAAATGATAGGGAAACGCGCTTTGGTTGGTCAAGAACAGAATGAAAGTTAAGTGTGAGAGGCTCGTTAGGGTAACTTTTAACCATTAGGTCAGTTAAGTGGCCATTATTCGTTTAATTTTGTGAGCAGGTTCGATAATTACATGTTTTTTTTGTTGATTCAGTTTCAGTAAAATTTTACAAAATGGCCGAGATATGGGATTGAAAATGTAAAAAAAAACGCTGCAGCCCAAACGCAATCGGTTCCATAACGAAAACTTTTAATACTTTGACAGCTCATCCCCATATAACGTTGATAGCTATAATGAAAAATATTGCTATGGACAGACCGGTCACGGTTATTTTACATCTGACATGTGTCATCAAAACACAGGAAGTAAGGGATAGAGCTGTGTGTCAATCATCTCCTCCTTCTTTCGATTGAAAAGGGAGACTCACGCATAGCTCTGTCCCGTACTTCCGGTGTATTGACGACACCTATCAGAGATATAATATCTGTAAAACGAAGACACGCAACAAGGAAATATTTAATGTAAAAATAAAGGGTTGGACCGAGTATAACAGACAGAGTGTATCATGTACCTCTGCATGGAATGTGAAAAATCCATACGTCTGAAACTCCCAAGAGGCTTACCCTAACATGGGTTAATACACACTCGTTTATTGTTTCTAAATATGTAGTTTGCAATGATAGTTTACTTTACGCCTGAGATTTTCCAAGTCCTCTACATATTACCCGAACAAGATATGATTTTCTACTTTACCATCTTAAGTTAAAGCGCGAACACAAAAGAACAAGGAACTTTCGTCCAGTTGTAATAAAACTGCACCAAAACGCCCAAGAGAGTTGTCTCTATTAATATATTCCGTGTTACTGCCCCTTCGGTAATATCTTCTATAATGGTAAGCTATAAGGTTAAATTTTGTTCGAGGGAGGGTAACACGACTTTTTGGGGTGGTGATTCTGCTTGTAACTTTTACACTGTCCTATCGTCAGTCTGCCAGTGGGCTGTCGGGTCACTGCCTTAGTAAATGGTAAAATGTCAAACCTTATGTTAGCCTACCAGTAGCTTGATTCTAAATCCCTTTGAAATTAACGATTGACCAATCAGAATCGCTAGAAATGACGGCTCGTGTTACATAGTCGTGTTCAGAATGGTTAAAGGTCAATTGGCTACTAGATTACATACATACATTTACAACTGACATTTATAAACTATGTAATATATTAGATGTTATATGATATAGGATATATAGATGATATAGATATAACAAAAACATTACAATTTGTATGTTGCACTAAAATAAGTAGTAGGTAGATATTTTATTTTTAAAATTTCATTCACGTTTTTTTGTCTTTGCATCTGCTCTGAAATGCGTTCTGTGATGTTTGAGCATCGTGTGAAATCACACCACTAGCAATAAAGCTGCTACTCTTTATGGAATGTAATATACAGGGTTACTAGAGGGCGCCACCTGCAGAGAGTAAAAGTCTGCTCCCATTTAAATTTGTCTAGAAAAATATACAACACAGTTTTTGTAAATATATTATACGTTAAAAACCAAGTTTCATCTGAAGTGCTTAAGTGTAAGTGTTATCCAAGACATTTCTTATGGATTTCCTTCAAAAATCAGTGAAATACGTAAAACGATAGTGACGATCTTAAACAGTGAATTTTATGTATAAAACCCAATAAATACTAATAAACAGTGAGTATTCCTCCGTGCTGTAACTATGTGTAATAATGAAACAGTGTAATTATTATGAATATATGTAAAAAAACTCTAAAATACAAATTACTGTCCGTTGCACAATATAATTTCAAACAGTGCCATCTACTGCGCACGACAGAAACTGGTGACATACATCCCTAACCAAAACCACCATCGCCACCTAGTGGCTTACACAAGAAACACTATTGCTCTGATAGATCTTCTGCTTGAATCAATACACCACATCAAAGATATCACAGTAGATGGCGCCACCAGTACAAATCAATATCTTTAGCCAACCAATCGACATCTAGTGAACGCTTCAAAAATCTGCGTAGAGGGCGCTATAAGAAGCCAAGATGAAGCTATGTAAAGCGTGTTTGGGAAATATCATTACCACAGAACTGTTGCAATGTGTCACTTGTAAAAGCAACTATCACCATAACTGTGCCAATGTCACTACAGCAAAGTACATGGCCTACCACGTTACCCAAAAGAACACATATCTTTGTGAGCACTGTATCAAGCATAACGAAAGCGAAGAAAAGTCCTCAGCTTCGATTCAAGACTACTGCCATGTTACAAAGAGGAAACAGAGACGCAACGATATGGATCGTGACGAGTGGGCTCTAGATTTATCTCATCAAAGCCTGCCGACTGCGTTTACCCAAAACAGCCAGGAGCTTGAGGACCTGAGAAGCGAAAATGAAAGAATTAATCTAGAACTAGAGTCAGCGCATGCCGAGATTGAAAAACTTATCTCGCTAAACTCTACATTACATAGAGAGAACAAGGACCACCTAAGAAAAATAAATTTTTACAAATCTGTCGGCCTATGCGATTTACACACGGGAAATACTTCGTCGCCCAAAAAAACATTTTTCTCTCCCCAGTATCGTAAATTACGTACTGATTCAATTAAAATCGGAAATTCAAGTACCTCACAAAGGGACTTGACCAACCACATCATAAAACAATGTGACCTAAACGCAACTCTACCAGGTAAAACTAACGAAACCTTTCTAGAAAGAATACCGGACTCCCGTCGATGCGCAGACTCACAGCCTACAACAAAAGGAGCAGTTCAACAAATGGTCACAGTGTCAACTGCACTCAACGAATGTTTGATTTTGAAACAAATGAAATGCAGCGACCAGACTTGTATAAGTGAGCCAGAGAAGACTACTGAACTCAAAATCACGAACGACGACCGAGAAGAACATCTGTCACAGGAAAAAGAGATAGGCAAAACAGAGGACAAGCAAATGAAACGGATTCACAAAAGTCCAGATAATGAAGAAAGCGTGGACCAAAAAAGCTATGACAACAACAAACAAGAGAGTAAAAGCAACGATAGACCAAATAAAACTAAAATCCTTATACTGGCTGATCAAAATGGAAAAGGCATGAATAAAATACTAAAAAAATTGTTAGGGGATAAATTCTATGTAGAGTCAGTCATAATGCCATATGCTACAATGGATCAGGTGATGAAATCATGTAGAGTTTTATGTAAGGACTATTCAAAGAAAGATTTTGTAATAATAGTCGCAGGATCTAATGACAGTGACCCTATTAAATTACAATCCATGTTGTATTGTAACATGTGTAAAATGGAAAACACAAATGTACTCTTGTGTAATCTAGGATTAGGCATGGGGAAGCATCTGAATGAGCGCAAAGTAAACAGTACATTTAAACACCTGTGTTCCCGCCTTGCGTGCGCGACTTATGTCGACATACATGACGGAGATACCCCCTCTTTGTTGTATTCGTGTAAATCCCTGCATAGAGAAGTGCTTGGAGCTTCGTATAGATCTATTTTTGCTGAGTACAAAAAGTCGAGTAATGCACAACAGAACCTTGTTAATGCGGAGACACAGACGGACATTGCAGGAACTAATAATAATATTAAAATTAACTCCCAGGTTTTCTGGAGAAGCGAAGAGATTCATCCAAAAACGTAGAAATACAGATTTCCAAAAACACTGCAAGCAAAAACAACAATAAATCTGATAGAATAGTGTGACGTCCCTACTTGGAGAGGAATAAAAAGATTCCAAATAGGTAGCCAACAAGAAATTTTATTTAACGTGGGTTCTCCAAATGTAGTCTGACCCTGGTTACGCAGCAACGAATCTTCCCTGCGGGTTTTGCCGTAGTCGGAGTGCCGCTGACGTCGGAGAAGTAACGGTCCGAATGCAGCCGGAGCAGGGAAGCAGGTTAGCCCGAAGCGGTGTCAGGAACCGGGAAACCGTAGGGTAGCGAGGAAAAGCGGTGATCCCGAAGAGGTGCCAGGAACCCCGAACTCAATCGGGGTTAATATGAAGCACAGACAAAACTAAAACGTAACTACTAGTAGTACGTTATGATTAAACGTAAGTAATTACTGTTTAGAGTCGTTCGTCGGCGTACGGTAAAAAGGGACCGTTACAGAGCGCCAGTAGGACGGACGTGCGTATAGTGCTGAGTGAGTTTTCGGAATCACGCCGGCGCCGCAAAGTCAAGTTGCGGTCACGGCTAGTTAGTTTAAAACGGGCCAATCATAGCAGAGCGAGTGAGTTGTCAACAGTGGAATGTTGCTAGTACAGCGCGTGAAAATTAATACTGTGATTACTAGCCTCATTTGGTAGTTTTATTAAGAGAATTACTACTTAAATTTAAAATAAGACCAGTTAATGATAGAGTGAAGACAACGGTAACTTACAACGTTACAATACCCCCTCGCCCAGTAAAGGGTTTTCATACGTAATGAAAATCCAAAACCTAATTCTAAATATTCTTAACTAGTTTTAGATCCTTAACGTGCCAGGTGCCTAAGTCCTTTCCCGTCATATCCTCTAAAATGTATACCAAGGGTGATTTCTTAGCGGAGACGCGACATTTGGTATATTTGGGCGCTAACTTTTTACTAAAGTACTTGTCTTTATCACTCAAGACATAAGCACGTTTTAGGACAATGTCGCCTACGCTGAATTCTGCCTCTTTCCGCCTAAGATTATAGTGCGCCGTATTTTTTTTATGTGCGTGCCAAAGAGATGCCTGTACCTTATCAAAATATTTTGACAGGTGACCCAGATTTTCAGCGTAAATGTCGCGTGGCAGAAATAGTAGTTCCTCACCCAGATCGTTATCTGTATAATGAGAACCACAAGTAACCGTTTCTCGTCCGTACACGAGGAACGATGGAGTGTAGCCAGTTGCTTCATTGACGGAGTTGTTAATGGCATACTGTATTTTGGGAATATTAGTGTCCCAGGTTCTGTGGTCATTGTCCACGTAAGTGGAAATACATGTAACTATTGTTTTGTTATAGCGCTCGACAGTGTTTACTTGCGGAGTATATCTCGGAGAGAAGAATACGTTAGGTATCTTGTATTTCTTAAAGAGGGTATTTGTTACCGAGCTAATAAACTGGGTACCATTGTCAAGGAATATTGTCTGTGGGATTCCGTGGACCAGAAACACAGAGTCCTCCAGAGCCTTGACGACAGCTTCCGAAGTAGCGCGTCGCATGGGAAAAATAAGGCAATATTTTGAGAAGCAACATGTTACGACCAAAATATAACTATTCTGCTTTCGACTGACCGGAAGTGGACCTATGAAATCAATGGATATCATTTGAAACGGCCGTGAGCATTGTTTAGGTCGACCCATCGTACCCAGCGTCGGATGGTTTTGTGGTTTGTAAGTGAGACATTTTGAACAAGAACCAACAAAACGTACGACGTCTTGGTGCATGCCCGGCCAGTAGTATCGAAGAAGTAAGCGTCGATAGGTCTTGAAAATACCCAAGTGAGCAGCAGTAGGGTCAGCATGATTCTCCTCTATGACGCTGTCACGCAATTCTTTCGGCACCACTTCCTTCCAGGAAAACTCCGAAATCATTTCGCACTTATTTTTGGAGTGGCGATAGAGAGCACCACCTTCGATCAAGTAGTTAGGAAAGAGGTTCGGCTTTTCTAAACAACCGTTATAAATGTTTTTGTACCATGTGTCAGTAGTAGTCAAATTAGAGTTGACCGTACTGATAGAAGCACATGGGAAAGCACGAGATAGTGCATCTGGAATGACATTATCGACCCCACGACGATGTTTAAGTTCGAAATTAAAGGCAGACAACCTCACACACCAGCGTGCTAGTCTTCCGGTAGGGTTGTCCAGTGACAAGAACCATTTGAGCGCGGAGTGGTCGGTGTAAACGGTAAAGGTTTTTCCGTTTTCCAAGTAACACCGCCAGTGTTCTAGAGCGGTTAAAACTGCTAGCGTCTCCCTCTCGGTTATACTGTAGTTCTTCTCAGATCCCGACAACGCCCTACTCATGTATGCAATCGGATGTTCTTTACCATCAATCGTTTGTGTGAGCATGGCACCAATCCCAAAATTGCTCGCATCAGTGTGTACTTCGAACGGTAAATCGTAATTGGGACAAGAGAGAACCGGGGCTGATACAAGACACTCTTTTAGCTTATTAAAAGCATCATCAGCTTCAGTTGTCCACTGAAACTTGGGTGCGTTCTTCTTACTTGAAGTCAGCTGGTTGAGTGGTCCGGCAATAGTGCTGAAGTTGGGGACGAAACGGCGGTACCACGTGGCTGTTCCAAGGAAGCGTTTAAGATCTTTTTTTTTTGTGGGTGTTGGGAAATTAAGGATAGCCTCGACTTTTTCAGGATCAGTGCGAAGGCCATGCGCATCCACAACATAACCCAAGTACTTCAACTCATTTCTGAAGAACTTGCATTTTTCAAGGTTGATGGATAAGTTAGCTTGTTTTAATTTATGCAGCACGCCTAGTAGTAAGGACACGTGTTCCTCAAAGCTGCTGCTGATGATAATAATATCATCTAAATATGCGAACGCCTTTAGATCAAAATTCCCGAACAGAAGATCGACAAGCCTTTGTTGAGTGGCAGGAGCATTGGTGAGACCGAAAGCAGTGGTCTTAAAACGGAGAGTTCCTCTGCCTGGAACATAGAATGCAGTTTTGTCTTGATCTTCTGGAGCTATTGGAATTTGCCAGAACGCTTTCGACAAATCTACGCTAGATAAGAATTTTGCATCGCGTAGGTTGTCTAATATTTCAGTTATATAGGGTAGGTTATATGCGTCCTTTTTTGTGACCGAATTCAGTTTACGGCTGTCGAGGCAAAAGCGAGGTTGTCCATTCTTTTTATAGACAATGAGGACAGGGGACGACCAAGCGCTCTCGCAAGGTTCAACTACATCTAACGCTAGCATTTCGTCGACTTGCTCTACCAAAATTCGCTGCTTCTCAGGTGACATTCGATAGTAACGTTGTCTTATAGGTTGAGAGTCACCAGTATCGATATGGTGAGTTATAAGACTAGTTCTACCAAGGCCCATACTGTCAGTGGAGATTTCCTGGAATTGACTGACAATTGAATCGGCTGTGGACTTTTGTGAATCAGAGAGATTATCGTAAGACTGTATAAAAGTCTCATTTTTGTCGATACTTATTTCTGCCAAAGAAGAGTTGGACAAGGTGATGCTACCTAAGTATTTGGGACAAATATTGAAAATCCGCCAAAAGTCAATGCCTAGGATAAGTGGGCTGTCCACATTTGGTAACACGTAACCCTTAATAATGTGGAATTGTTCTTCAAAGTGAATGGGAAGATTGATGTAGCCAATACTTTGAAGGGACTGGCCTCCAGCAGCAGTCAAGGAGATACAATCATCGGTAATTACTTTTAGACCATGGTCCGACAATAATTTATGAGAATCATTGCCGAGAATAGTGACAGCAGATCCAGAATCGAGTAGACCAGAAGCAGGGATGTCCCCGATTCTAACGGAAATATAGGGTCTACTGTCCTTTGTTGGTTTACTATCCAGAATTGAGGCGACTCTGAAACTAGAGAAGAAGTTTCTAAGGGTTTGTAGCCATTTTTCAAAATCTACTCTATCGAAATGACCCTTAGAACCGTCCCAATTCTGGCTAATTAGTTTTTTTGAACGGTAGGAGTACATTTAGGGCATTCAGGTTTCTTTACACCTTTATTACCGCTCCCAAAACAGACGATGACGTCACGACTAACCTTGCACTGACGAAGATCGTGAGTGTTAGAGCGGCATCTTAGACAAAAGTTATTTGACTTTACAGTTGTTGCAGGAGCGATCGCAGAGACATGGTTGTCAGATTTCGTCTTACATGGCTTGTAAGCAAATTCGGGTGCTAGTGTGTGTGTGGTAATCGTTGGTGGCTCGCGAAAGTGTGACATACGGGTTTGTATATTTTCGTAATTTTTGCACAACGTTCTCAATACCCCAATATCCACAATCTGAGTTGCCGAGGCCAACGTACTCGCATAACATGGCCGGATATTGTGCAATAGTATCTCTAATTTGTCCTCTTCGGATAATTGTTTCGATAAGCGCGAAAACATTCCTGCCATTATGGAAAGATAAATGGTTATCGTTTCTGATTCGCCCTGAGTGCGAGCCCTAATTTCAGAAAGTAGACGATAATCATAGTCAGTTTGGCTGAAATCCTCTAACAACAGAGATTTGAGATCCGACCAGTTGTTAACGCTATCTCTTATACTTCGGAACCAGTGCAATGCTTGATCGGTGAAAATTTCCGTTGCATAGGACAGAAGTTTGGAGTCCGAAATATTTCTGGCCTGACACAGTTCCGAAACCCTTTCGATAAAAGCCCGAACACATGATTTCCCGTCGTACTTCAATTTACTAAGTTCGGAAGTATTGCTACGCTCGCAAGTTACAGAAATCACGCTCGCGCCACTAACAGATGGCGTTGATTCCCTACACGCAGTATTAGACGAGGAAGATATTGAAAGGGGGTCCTTTGCTTGTGATAAGAGAGCTAGGATCTTCGAATAATATTTTCGGTAAATCTCCGACAGTTGATCATGGCCCGTTTCGAACTTTTCATCCGTAGGTACCCGACTTAATCTGTGATAGACATGGTGCATCAGATTTTGTGTCCTAAGAAGAGAGGATCTATCTGGTGCAGGTCCGTCAAGAGTAGATTGCACTTTGTCCAAGATTTTGACGACTGCAAGTAAGTCGTCCTTAGGTTCAAGGTGAGATAACAGAACGTCCTCTGACGGGTATTCTGTCACAAGTTTAGTTATTTGTTTACGTAAAATTTCTACGGTAGTGCCTGGGTTTTCACCTCTGATGGCAACTTCGTACTCCAGTTCTGCTTTGTTTAGAGAGAGAAACTTAATTTGAAAAGACATGATGCAGCTCAAATAATAAATACCAAAGAGATGAGTAGTGAAAGTGTACTGATTCCTTTAGTCGCCTCTTACGACATGCACAGGAGGAAATGCAACTGCCGTATTCTTTTTTGATTTCCCGGGACAGCACAGGAAGAGAAATCAAGGAATTGAAAATGACGCTACTAATTAGTCTCCGTTCTGTTACAAAATGATTTATGTACGTTAGGTTTTGACGGTATGAATGAAGTGAATGACGATGTAGAAAAAAATATATATGTTAAAACTGCAAATAAAAATATTGCAACTAGTGGGTAGGTGGTTAATTTTTTTATAAGAGAACGAGAAATTAAAACCAACGTAGGAATTTGAAAAAAACACTACAATTTAAAAGTTTGAATAATAACCACGTACACAGAAGTTGCTAAGCAAAACCAAAATTACAACACAGGTAAACGTTTACAAAAACACGCACACACAAACAACTAACTACTTACAGCGTAAGCAAGGCCAGACGCCCCACGTTGGGCGCCACTGTGACGTCCCTACTTGGAGAGGAATAAAAAGATTCCAAATAGGTAGCCAACAAGAAATTTTATTTAACGTGGGTTCTCCAAATGTAGTCTGACCCTGGTTACGCAGCAACGAATCTTCCCTGCGGGTTTTGCCGTAGTCGGAGTGCCGCTGACGTCGGAGAAGTAACGGTCCGAATGCAGCCGGAGCAGGGAAGCAGGTTAGCCCGAAGCGGTGTCAGGAACCGGGAAACCGTAGGGTAGCGAGGAAAAGCGGTGATCCCGAAGAGGTGCCAGGAACCCCGAACTCAATCGGGGTTAATATGAAGCACAGACAAAACTAAAACGTAACTACTAGTAGTACGTTATGATTAAACGTAAGTAATTACTGTTTAGAGTCGTTCGTCGGCGTACGGTAAAAAGGGACCGTTACAGAGCGCCAGTAGGACGGACGTGCGTATAGTGCTGAGTGAGTTTTCGGAATCACGCCGGCGCCGCAAAGTCAAGTTGCGGTCACGGCTAGTTAGTTTAAAACGGGCCAATCATAGCAGAGCGAGTGAGTTGTCAACAGTGGAATGTTGCTAGTACAGCGCGTGAAAATTAATACTGTGATTACTAGCCTCATTTGGTAGTTTTATTAAGAGAATTACTACTTAAATTTAAAATAAGACCAGTTAATGATAGAGTGAAGACAACGGTAACTTACAACGTTACAATAGCCCACATAAATATCCAGAGTTTGAACTATAAAAAAATACCCCAACTAGAAATCTGGCTTAAGTCTCCGGCTGGAAGGGTTGTTTCGGTACTGAGTGTGACTGAGCACCACAGGGTATCTGAGGATCTCTATCTTATTCAAATTTCAGGCTTCAAGTTGGCTGCTAGTTTCAGCCGTAGAAATAGAGACAGTAAGGGAGGAACATGTATTTTCGTCAGATCACATCTTGAACCCGAAGCACTACCAAAGATCGAGGAAATGTCTATTCCTTACTTATTTGAGGTATGTGGAATAAAATTAAACGATACTTACATCATAAGCCTTTATAGACCCAAACCATACAAGAACGATAACTTTATATCAAACCTTGATAATATGCTTAACAATCTATGCAAACGTAATAATGCACGTAAAATTATTATTTGCGGTGACTTTAATGTTAATCTCATGGTACAAGATACAGAAACGAGAGAGCTTTTAAGTCTCTTACAAACTTACAATCTGAAGCATTTTATAAAGGAACCTACTCGAATAACTTATCATAGTTCAACATGTATTGATAATATTATGTCCAATACAACGCTAACACAGGTAAATGTTCTTGAAATTGGCTTATCGGATCATACTCTACAATGTGCGGTTATGGAACGACCACTAAAAAGAAATAAAAGTTCTTACACAATGGTAAGAAATCTCAAGCCGGAAAACCTTGAATACCTAAAAAACCATTTGCTCTTGGTTTCTTGGGAAGGTGTGTACAAAGCTATAGATTGTGATAAAGGGTTCGATATATTTCATAATACCTTGACTAGAGCTTTTGACACCTACTGCCCTGAAATAAAGGTAAAGTGTGATGATGGTGGTAAAAGTAGACTTGGGTGGCTCACACCAGGTATTAAAAAGTCATGCGAAACCAAAAGGGAGATGTTTATTTGTCTGAAGTGCTCAAATTGCTTAATTTTAAAACAGCGGTATAAACTGTATTGCTCTATTCTGGGTCGAGTTATTTCTTTTGCAAAGAGATCCTACAATGAACTGAAGATACTTAATTCACACGACAAAGTAAAGTCAACATGGGACTTAATAAAAACCAATATCAAGGGTAAACGCAGGAAGGATCTCACCAGTTACGTTGGTCTGACTGACGGTACAAACATAGTGGAGGCAGACTGCGAAGCTCCTGATGTATTTAACAACTTTTTCACAAGTGTCGTAGGCAGTATAGCTAACATTCCTGAAACTCAAATAGACCTACCACATCTAAGCCCCGATACGATGTTTGTCAGACCGATAAGTCTAGAAGAGTTACATAAAGTAGTTAAATCCTTAAAAAACAAAAAATCATGTGGATATGACAGTATTCCCTCAGGTGTCTTAAAGCACATATTGCAAGCTATCGCCGTGCCACTGCTGTTTTTACTAAATAGATCATTTACGGAGGGAATCTTCCCACAAAAACTAAAAAAGGCCCACGTAAGACCGATTCACAAAAAGGATGCTAAATTAGATGTCAACAACTACCGACCTATATCTTTGTTACCGACCTTATCAAAGGTGTTTGAAAAGGCCATGGCAAACAGACTCCGATCCTTTCTCACACTAAAAAAAATCTTGGCTAAAGAGCAATTCGGGTTTCAACATGGAGTATCCACAGCTGACGCTATATTTGACATGACGGATTTCGTTGCGGAGGCTCTAAACGGTAAAAAAAATGTAATGACGGTTCTCCTCGATCTTTCGAAAGCATTCGATTATGTCAATCATGGTATCCTATTATCCATTATGGATAGATATGGGATCAGGGGGGTTGTGGGTAAATGGTTTGCATCATACCTTAAAGAAAGAGAACAGAGTGTCCTCCTTCCAATCTTGAACCAATCAAGGACTCTTATAAATATGGAATCTAAAACTACAACAATACTTAAGGGCGTCCCACAAGGTAGCATACTGGGGCCCATTCTCTTCCTTCTGTACGTCAATCATCTTCCAAACCTGATAGACGATAAAGTAATAATGTTCGCAGATGACGTCTCTGTCTTTTTCAAATTTCAGCGAGGAGAAGGGACTAACTTAGCAGATCGTATAACGCAATCAATAAATATTGTTATAAACTGGTTTAAAAAACTTGACCTAAATACCAATCTTAATAAAACGAATGTCTTGTACTTTAGAAATTACAACACCCCGGATGTTGCTCTAGAAATTAATTTCGATGGTAAAAATTGCTGTACAGTATCAAATGCTAAATTCTTGGGGATCTATTGTGACGAAAATATGAACTGGAAGAAACATGTAGAGTGTCTGGAAAGTAAGCTAAGCAGCTTCTGTTATGCCTTGAGATGCCTAGCAGCTATTTCAACTTTAAGAGCCACTATGCAAGCTTACTACGCCTTTTTTCAGTCTAGGGTGCTCTACGGTTTAGCAATATGGGGGAACTGCGTAGAAATTAAAAATATATTCATCCTACAAAAAAGGTGTGTGCGGATCATCGACGGACTCAAGTCAAGCAGGGAATCGTGTAGAGAATCCTTTGTCAAACTGAATATTCCTACTATTACTGCCCTGTACATACTTGAGCTTTGCAAATTGGTGAGGCGTCACCCGTCAAAGTTTCCTCTAAGACCTATGGGAGTCAGCGTTCGGTTAAATGAAAGGTACCAATACAATTTAGAGGAGCCAACCTGCCGGACTGTCGCGTACTCGCGGTGCGCGAGGATAGTAGCCATAAAAGTGTATAATAGGCTTCCTGACGAAATAAAATCACTTCCTACACCTAGTCTTATTAATAAACTCAGACAGATACTTATAAAAATTTGCCCCTATGACCTAAATGAATTCTTTAAACATAAATTTTAATATTATTTATCTGTATTGTTATAAATTATGATCCAATGTTGTATTATTATTAATTGTTAATTTATGGACATGTACCAATGACATTTAGTAAAACTAACTTATTTATGGATGTAAATATATCTTAATCATAATATTGCTACGCCCTAAGGGTAAAATTACATTGAAACTACTGTACTTATTTAAGACCTTATGTAACATGTTTTTTATTGCAATAAATATATATTGATTGATTGATTGATTACTGGTAATTTGATCTACATACGTTAGGAGACGCTAGCATGGGTCAAAACTAATTATTGTTACTATGAAACACCATACCCAAAAAAATACCGTTTTCGTGTTATGAGACTTTTGTTATTTTAAGAATCAATTCACTTTTATACATATATCGTACCAATTTTCCTTTCTTAGGTGATTCAGTGCAGTTTTTTTTTGCTGGTTTTAGATAAAAATAGTGTAAATTTAATGAAGAATAAATAAATAAATAAAAATAAAAAGAAGCGACCACTACAAAAAACACATACTACAGGCTTATGAGGAAAACAAAATTCCACATGTTTATTTCGTGGCATGAGTTTAGCAGTATCACCAAAAAACAATACTAGTAACTGTTTGTGCAAATGATACTAAAATACCTCCAGTTCTATAGCAATTCTCTAGATAAAATGTTTATTATTCTTGGAAAACTAAGAGACAAAATAAATCAGGTAGCGTTATTGAAATAAATAAATTACTGTAAAAACATCTGAACATTGTTGTTGTTATTGCATGGCATAATATGACCTGTTGCATTCCTCATGAAATGTCTTATTCTATTTTACTTTTGACCACTTGATACGTGACAAAAAAAATGAGATAAGATATAATACATCATTTATTGATAATCTTTTAAATTACACGTTAAAATAATATTATCCTACTTTCTAAGTTTAAGTTTATTAGTACCTATGGTGAAAGTACATATACTTACAATAGTCAAATAACTTTCAAAATTATAGTAATCATACAAATTAATCATAATAAAAATAATTCATCATAAAAATATCATATCAATGTCACAAATTATCCTTTGAAGGTTATAGCGAAGGTAATAACGAACGTGCTAGAGTTATTGTTTGGGTGCCCATGAGAGAGCGACCGCAAATATTTTTAACAACTGCGGTTAACAACAAAAAAACTTTAAAACAAAGGTCATTCATGGGAAAAATGCTTGATATAACAGCTGATAAGAAAATATTTCTATTGTATTTTCGTCACTTGTGCTGTGCGTACCGTGAAGATCTACCTCCCTGAGTAAACATTTACTTTAATCGCGACTTGGCTTGTATTGTGGACTTTTTATTAGGACGAGTTACACGGCTAGGTCACAGCTCAGGAAATATCCTGGTATCGTCAGGGCTATTTAACAGCTTGCCCGTGAGGTCTTGCGTCGCATACTGAGTGTTGTGCAGGTAGCCGTCCTGTGTTGTGACCTCTACAAATCCTTTGACGTTGTAGACAATGATGTGCTCGGAATAAAGCTGAAGTATCACGGAATCGATAAATCAAATAAAGAGTATTAAAAAAAATGCACTCAAAATGTTTTAGGGTCCGGAGGTAACCTAAGATCTGACAGGTCCATGACAGACATGGGTTTAACTCAAGGCTCCCCACTGCCAAACCTTGCCTTATATCTCCTCCCGAATGACTTGCCGAAGGTAAGCACTGATGGTGAATTGATGATGTAGTGGCTGTTGTCACGGGAAAAACCTTGGCTGGCTCACACTTAATAAAGTCGCAAACCAATTTAATGGCAATTATGGCACTAGTTATAAAAAAGGCATCACACTTAATCTACCAAAGCCTGAAGTAATGCAATTTGACCTTTGCGGACGCAGGAGATGCCTACTGGATATATATATTGGACCTCTACTACATTACCGGCTTAACCAAAAAGTAACAAACATTTGCCGTCCAAATAACTCATTTGTAGATCTTGTGAAGATAATTAGTCGTGGTATCTGTGATGAGTACAGTACTGTTGTAATTATGGTGGCAAATCATTCAAACATTATTCGGAATGATTTGGATAAAAGTGTTACAACACTTCTAGTCTTACATAGTAGGATGAAATTTTTCAATGAAATTTTCCATACTGTAGGGTTTTTCCTATCCTAGGCCTGCCTTGGCTGGAAGAACCAAATGAACTGAAGGATTTTCCCTACAATATGCTTGCTTTGACAGTTTTTCACTATCTCATATAAATAAAACGTAACTCACATCTCAGGAATTCTTTATTCACGCACAAAAATTATGGTATCTAAAACTCTTAATGCTGATAGAACTTTCACTTTAGAACAAAACTCACATCGACGTACTCGTATACCATGCAGAATTAATTACTGCAAATTGTGGCAGATACCACAACCTCTCGATACCCTGCTTGCAACCTCGGCGTACTCCCGCTGAGGCAGCTGATTGACTTGCTCCTTGTAGAGAAGTCTGAGCTTCAAGTCACTGATAACTTCTCGATACCCTGAAGTCGGTGTGGCGCTGCTCTGAGATTCTTGGGACAGGATTATTATATCTTCAGGGTAATCCTGTCTCAGCGATTTCGCCGCGATCTGTTGTAGTGTTTTACATCGGTGATCACGACTCTCCAAGCGCAGCTAAACTTGCGACTCAAAAACGGCGCTGGGATTGTGCGATTGCGCTAAGGTTTTTCTTGGTTTTAGAAGGCTTGGGACTTATTTATTTATTTATTTTTATTTACTTTGTTTTTAGATGACATTGAGTTCTATTGTCAAAATTTAAACTTGTATTTCATACAGACCATGTAGGTCAAAACCTCTGTAAAGCACTATATTTTATTGGCCACTGGGAGTGTACTTCATTTAATTATTTCGAATTAGCGAGTTTTTTAAAACACGAACTTTGGAACGAAAAGGAGGTTTCCTTATGAATCGCTTGAAAACTGAGGGGAGTTCGTCTTCAGTTCTCAAACAGAGCAAAGGAAAAAACCAGCTGGCCCGGGAATTCTCAAGAAGCTGTTGATCGGAAGCCCAACCCTAGCTGCAGCGGAAGCCTTTTCTCTTCGCCTACCGTACCTTGATACCGTACCCGAGACCTCTGCCTGGGGTACCGCTGATCTACTTGCGGCCCGGAGTTCCCGCTACTCTCCTGCGGTCCTCAACTCCGGCCGCCTACTTATGGTCCTGAGGTTCCACTAACGATCCTCGGACCCTGAGTTCCTGCTGCCCTCCTGAGTTCTTCATCTACGGCCACCTACTTACATTCCTGATGTTCCACGGACATCTGCTCGAGCCTAGAATTCCTACAACGCTACAATACTACTGAAAGACATCTAATCCGTCCACTTACCTTAGTCTCCCAGAGCCATTTCAGTTAGGTTAGGTGTAAATACTGTTAGGTTATTTTAGGTAGGTTGTAAATATAAGTTTAGCCTAAATAAGATTTGTAAAATAAAGAACCCACAACCTGACTCTTTCGTTTCTACTCTCCTTTTTTTATTATTACTCTCTAAATTAACTGTTCCCGCTATTGAGGTCAACCTTCCTGATCTCAGTAATGTGACAATACGCTTGTAATTTGACAGAACTACAGAACAAATCTGTGCATAGAATGAATATTCATTTATTTAATTTAACGTATCATTACAGCGATGCTATTTTATATCAAAATATAATGTATGTTTGCAAGACCGTTACAACATTTTCCAAACTTAGCGATTACTGTAATATTTACCTAAGAAATAATCACAGACTAGTTGCGCCCCGGTTTTTAAACTCGCGAAGGTTAGCAATTGTTTCAAGGGTGAGTGCATTTTCGACTACAATATGATACCTTACTTATTACTTAAACGACGGGACTGTACGCGGTTAATCTAGCTCAACATAGACCTTGCTATTAATAATTTTGTAATTATTTATTCCTGCTTATTAATCATAATAATGAATATTGTAATATTTGTATTGGTTAAGCACAACCAATTTTTAAAAGAGATCAAAAAATCAATCTGTGGGATTATCTACGCCCTACTTCTCACACAGTGGTCCAATGTAGAGAAGAGGCAAAAAATGACGTTTGCTAAGTATTTGTAAATATCTACAGTACTTAATAAATAAATTTGACAAAACAAAACTCCCAACCGCCAAAAGCTGTGTTCCAAATCCATTCGATCGAAAAGGTGTGGACAAAACTCGCTGTTGCAATGAACAAAGCACGGATCTTAACTCCGGGTCTACAGTGAACATCTGGATGGGAATCATTAACAACCGGTTTTTTGCCTCAAATTTTTAATGGTGAACATTACCAGAAATTTTTGTCCCATGACTCGAAAACGGTATTTTTTTGGGTAGATTGTCTCATAGTAACAATGGTTAGTTTTGATCTAATTTTGGATTTTCGGGTTTTCTCATTTACTTGTGCAATAACTCCTTGTTTGAGTGTTATATAAGAGTATATTACTTATAAGAGTCTCAAGCATATTTCGCGGCATAAACGGCCGAATCTATTGATTGCATTGACATAGAAAATTTACTCTTCACAGCTCCAAGGGATCTCAGACCTGAGTATTTATTGATATTAATTGATATTAATTTCAACTTGAAAGCCCATCGCGTCCCTGAGAAAAAAAGTCTTCACAGACGGATAATGATGTGACACTATCAGGGTTCATTTTCCTTTTAGGGTAAGAAACTGTAAATATTACCTGTAAAAAGAATTAAATTAATGACCATGCGCTAATGTATGCCACAGCCAGACCATTTGGAAATCGGCGAGACGATAATATACACTGACGAGCAATGAAAAAGTTCCACTCCAAAAATGCCGACAAACACCTTAATATGTCGACATAGAAGCAATATTACGTTTACAATATTTACGTTTTTAATTGGTAATATTATGTATTTCAATATTGCGGACGGCGTCATTAAGCTAGCCTTTCCCGTTTAGGAGTAATTTGGTGCTATCTCACTGGAACTTTTTTATTGCTCGTCAGTGTATTTTTTTCATTGGAATCAAGCGCCTGGTCGGTGACAATATGGCTGACAATAACACTATGGCTGGAAGCCAAAAATTGGAAGTTGGAACACTGCAGTGCAAGTGAAATAGTACAAGTAAAACCACGGCTTACTTGTGAACCCCGTAAGATATGAGAGTCACTTTACTCTGGTCGGACTTAAATTGAATTGTGAGGACTTGGAGATTTGTCTGTGAGCGATCAATGGCGTGATTTATGCCGTCGGTTTAGATTTCCATTCTTGAGAACGAAGGCTGAGTCAGTATGGCTCAATCTTACTCGTATTCGAAAAAAGGCCTGTGCCTATTGGTGAGGACGTCAATTTTCTACATTTATTATTGTTTGAGACTGGGATAACATAAATATTTCTGGATGAAAACATGGCCACAACTATGGCTCCTGGTACAGGTATTAAAATACTTAAATAGAGATCCTATTTATATGCTGTTTGTATTTGTATTTGGCTCCGTCATCCCGTTTGCGGGAATACGTGATGCTATATTGAAATTAGTTGAGAATTAGTCATTGCTAGAAATTTGATAAAACCAACTTTATTAGTAAGTCTCCTTTAAATTGTGGTTCAGGCTAGATACTACTACTTATTCTGTGGTTTAGGTTCGGACCAACAGGGGGGCGACACTCATTTTTCCACTTTGGAAGGGTCTGTCTCTTTAACGATTTACTTTGAGGAAAAATTGTATCAGAAACCTCAACGTCATTTTTAAAGACCTATCAATAAACACTCATATAGGTTTGATGAAAAAAATATTTTTGGGCTTCAGTTCCATGTATGGGGAGCCCCCTTTAATTATTTAAATTTTTCAATGTTTGTATAAAAACCGTAAAGCGGTTCACAGAATACATCTCCATACCAAGTTTCAATTGTGTAGTCTAAATATTTTCTGCATAAAGTTGCTGTGGCATACGGACGGACAGAAGGACTTGACGAAACTATTAGGGTTCCTCGTTTCTCTACGGAACCCTTTAAATGTAGGAATTAATGTAGAATAAATGTAGAATATTCAAGGGATGCATCGTGTTAAAATCACTCATGAGAAACATTGTAGGCGACAACTAACCCTCATCTATTCTCTTATATTTGGCACTGCGGCATCTCCACGGGTTATAAACCACTTGATTTGGCATCCCCGCTAACACTGAGCAAACAAAAGAGTTTCCCGAAAAGATAAAAAATACATACAATTATAAAAAGGCAGTGTTTGCCGTCGCTTCGCGGCGACAAACATTTGCGCAGACATAAAAGCGGGCCCGCGGCAGAGCAAATCGCATTGAGAGGCGTTGCGTTCGCGAGCGCATCGAACAGAAGAAGGCTCGCTGGAATGTACGATGTAGTGAATAATCCTTTCCTATCGGCAAAACTCGGAACAACGGTTACACCCGAATGGTGCCCATGTGTCTATGAATTACTGTATTATTAAATTACGTGTAGGTATCAAATAAATCGCATACTTTATTTATCAATGTCAAATGACAAAGACGACGACGTTTAGTAAGACAAAAACGAACATTTCCGAGAAAATACGAAAGGAAAGGATTATTCACTACATCTTATACATTTGACACTAGGAGGAATAGGAGCTCACGTCCGCAGGAAATCTTATAAAAATATAAATCGGCATGAATTTGTAGCTTTGAGTTGATAGTTTATAATTTCATAATTCTTTATTGCACACACACTTATTAAATTTAAAAGGTTACATTAGGAGTAATCTTATGTACAAAGGCGAGCTTATCTCTAAATAGAGATTTATTCCAGCAAACAAAGGCATGAAAGTGAAATGTTTAATGAAAGGGTAGGCAGTGTACAATATATAATGTCTAATCTATACTAAAATACATATATAACATAAAATACAGAAAATAAAATACTTAGATACCAGACTACTAAATACAATACATACATATACCTGCAAATATAGTTTATATATTATAATGATATACATACTATATATAACTCACGAAAGAGAGAGAAAGTGCTCTTTTACCCGGTTTTTGAAAGAGACAAGAGAGGGACAGTCTCTTATAGTGCTAGGTAGTGCGTTCCACAGTCGGACCGCCTGCAGCCTGAATGAGTGCTCATATGCCGAGGTGTTATGCCTTGGAGTAGCTAAGAGTGAGACCGTGTGAGATCTCCGGTGCCGATCTCCTGAAAAGAGATACTCAAAGCGGTCTCGAAGGTAGCTGGGGTAGCACGGATTTTTCAATATATTTAAAAGATAAGAGAGAATATGAGTGTCTCGGCGACGACGAATTGGAAGCCACCCCAACTCTTTGCGAGTTTTGCATCAACATAAGCAAATTCCGAAAGAAAAATATAATAGAGACATCCTTTATCTTAAATTTCAACGTCTAAAAATGTTCTGTGATAAGTGACAGTGGACTGATGATGAAAGCAGGGGTCCAGAGGCTTCACCAACAAAATGCTCGTGCAGCTCGTCGAACGCAGCCCCGCGCTGCATTCGTAGGAAAAAACCGAATGCACCCGAGTGCCGCCTGAATTTAATTTATTTCCCCACGTGGTACCGTCTGCAGAAAAGGCAGCGGATTCTATTCAGCCTTTCAGTCACACTGTGCGTCTTTTCTCGGGGCTATGCTTTGTGGTGGTTGGGTTATAATTTGTTGGGATTTTTCTTACGACTACTTTTATTTTGTGAAATTTTCAGTTTACCGTTTATTCAAAAAAGGTTACTTTAGTCATTAAGTCGATGAACTATGCAGCGTTTCAGTTCGCGGCTATGCATCCCAAGCAAGAGGCCCGGGTTCAATACCCGGCTGGGAAGGAGAAAAAAAAACTCCAGGTCTTGGATGGTTTGCAGATGTATCAAAATCAACTCAAAATCAAAAATCATTTATTTCCATAGGATGTTGTTACATCACTTAGATCCGTCATTACATTTTTTTTTGGGTGAGTTCACCAACACAATGGCGGAATCTGTGGAGAAGAGCTCACCGAAGAAACTCCACAGTCGTCGCATCTTTTGCGTTTCCTTTTTTAAATAAAATATTGTCAAATTACAAAATGAATGCTAATTATATATCGAAACAGCCTGTTACTCAAACAATCTATTCCCATGGACATCTGTCCTCTAAGTAATCAGATATCCTATAGTAACCTTTTTTATACAATTTCTGTTTTATTATTATTTTAAACTTGTCTAAAGGTAAGTTTTTAATATCAGTAGGGACCTTATAGTAATGGCGTATACAATTGCCTTTAAAAGAATTACTAATTATGCTTCGCAGCTTTATTCGACGCGATTTATAGTTAACATATTGTAGATGTAAATCCAAGCCTAGCCCTCACACGGTCTTATAAAGTTAAAAACCATCGATTATTGAAAAAACGATAATCGATCGATTACTAAAGCAAAAAACTGGCAATATTTTTCTCAACTTGCCACACCATTTACCGCGCCCCGGGAGTGGGGAGCTGTCACCTCATAGTGTTTTTCCGTGCTCAAGCCTTCGCACGATTTTTGATCCAACCAATTTGTTTTTTATCGCAAATCATGGGAAGAAAAAGGAAACGTGAGACAAGTGATGAAAGGATGCGCAGGAAGATTCACGAATATGAAGATCGTTTGGCCAAGAAACGACGACACCGGGATAGAGATAGTGCATCCAGTGATTCTGATGCCCGTAGTGATGAATATAATGGTAGGTACCTAACCTAAAACCACGCGGTGTTGTTTTTTTTTTGTTTTATACGATGCGAGAAACCAGCGGGGTTATCTCTGTCGTTGAAAGTGGAGGTGTTGCGAGATGCCAGCGGGGCTACCTCAACCACTTACCAGTATCGTTTTTTCTTTGTAGATGACACCGAACCCAGAAACATTGGGCACACACCGAACCCCACATATTATGACTGGGAAGAAGCCAGTGAATTTGGAGCCACATACTCACCACAGGAGCTGCCGCCAATAACCCAGGCCGATGATCATTCCGGTCACACTCAGGCCGTTGCCTCAGTAGTCGCCGGCACCGCCGCACCCGCCGCGATCACCACCACCAGCTCCGCCTCCGCTGCTCCAGAAAACGCGTTTAGTACAACATCCATCGCCGCCATGCCGGCTGATTCAGGACTTACTCAGCTACTACAGCCGCTCCCATCCGGCCACACCGCCGGAGTCACCGCTGTACAGGGCGCTGCTTCCTCCGCTGTCGCTGGCTCCACCTTGCCGCCGGCTGCTGACCTGGAAACGGCGCAGACTCTGTCGACCAGCGCACCTGCTGAGGTTGCCTCGGCTGCTGTAGCGCCCCCGGACGATACAGTCCTAAATGACATAATTCTGGCACTTTTGGGCGATGATCCGAGAAGTGATGCTGCACCGGGCCCACCGGTCCATAGAGACATTTCTCTGAGGTGGTTAGAAATACTTTCCAAGGGTTTTAAATGTGAGGCTACTAAGACAAAAATTATTGGGGAATATTCCGTACCCTAACCTAGAAAGTCTAGTCCCACCAATTTTGAATGCGGAGGTAATATCGGCCCTAGCAACAACACCATCTATTGTTAAACGGGATTATGCTCTCCAACAGCGACAAAAACAGATGGGTATTGTTTTAGCAGCTCTAAGCAAGACTCTAAATGCTTTGGTATATGATAGCTCCATTTCCACCCCGGAGTCCGTTATTAAGCCCCTGAGTGATGCAAGCAGGCTGCTATGCGAGCTTTTCTATAGTGAAACCCGTACTAGACGAGGTTTTATTATTTCGTCGATTAACTCACAAATGAAGGAACAACTCATGGAAACAACTCCGAACAAATTTCTTTTTGGAGAGAATTTGGCGGACAGACTAAGGACGGCGCAAAATATTCATCGTTCGGCTAGCCATACATAGCATACTGCAGCCAAACCAAGACAGATATAATTTCCCTAGAAATTTCAATAACAATTTTTTAAACACGAGAACCCCGTATCGGAGACCAGCGGCAGCAGCGGCGGCGGCAGGCCGCCCCGACGCGGGCAGGCAGAAACAGGGCGCGCGCGCGCGCCCGCCGCCGCCACCCCCGCCGCCGCCGCCGCGGGGAGCTCGAGCTTACCGAGCGCAGCAGTACGGCCGCCGGCGCTCGCCCCCGCCGCCCCAGCGCCGCCGCCCGCCGCCGCCGCCGCCGCATCGCCGGATATAACGGAGGTACAATATGCAGGCCGTTTGACTAATTTCTTTAAACAATGGGAGAGTATTACGAGTGATAGATTAATCCTATCATGGATAACCGGATATAAGATCCCCTTCATATGTGACCCTGTGCGCAGTGATAACCCTCATACAATTTCTAGATCAGAGGAAGAATTTTTAAATATCAACCGTTGTATTGAGAAATTGATTAGGATTGGAGCTATTTCTGGATGCGTCCCTGAACAAAATGAATTTATTTCGAGTATCTTTTTAGTACCTAAACCGAATGGAGATAAACGTTTTATTCTTAATCTGAAATGTCTCAACAAATTTGTAAGAACAGTTCACTTTAAGCTTGAGGACTATAGGACTGCAACTAAATTAATTTTTCCTCGCTGCTATATGACCTCGATTGACCTCAAGGACGCATATTTTTTATTATCAGTTCATGACGCACATAGAAAATTTTTGAGATTCAAATTTAATGACCAACTTTTTGGATTCAACTGCCTTCCTTTTGGCTTATCGACCTCTCCATTTGTTTTTACAAAACTTTTAAAACCAGTTATGGAATTTTTAAGAAAGAAAGGGGGTTATAGCTGTTATTTATCTTGACGATATTTTTTGCATTGCATCATCATTTTTGGAATGTCAGGAAAGTGCTAATCTCATTAAGGCTACATTAGAGAATTTAGGTTTTTTGATTAACAAAGAAAAGAGCAGTCTGCCGCCTTCTATGAGGTGCAAATATTTGGGGTTAATTTTTAACTCTGAACTTATGGTTCTAGAACTACCTTCGGAAAAAAGACAAAAGATTTTTGATTTAACTAAGAAGTTTCTTAATACCAAACAATGCCGCTTAAGAGAATTTGCACAGTTTTTAGGATTATTAATTTCCGTTTGTCCAGCCATAGATTACTCATGGTTGTACACAAAGAGGTTTGAACGCTTTAAATTTCTTTGTTTATTGGAAAACCCCTCGTATGACCAGGTTGTTAAAATACCAGAGGATATTAGACCAGACATGTCATGGTGGCTAGAACACGTAAAAGAGGATTGCTCTATTTTGAGGTTTAATAATTTCTCGTTGGAAATATTTTCTGTTGCCTCCTTGACGGGATGGGGAGCATATTACAGGAATCATGAGGCGTCCGGATATTGGCGAGAAGAGGAACGGGAGCTCCATATTAACGTTCTTGAGCTAAAAGCGGCATTGTTTGCGTTAAAATCTTTTACTGACGATTTACGTGATACGGAAATCTTAATGCGCATTGACAACACCACAGCCATAGCGTGTATTAATAGAATGGGGAGTGTGCAGTATCCGCACCTTGAGGTTGTAACCAGGGAGATTTGGCAGTGGTGCGAAAGGCGCAGATTATTTGTTTTCGCGTCGTTGATAAATTATCAAGGCAAAAATTCAAGGACACAGAATGGGAGTTAGCCGATTATGCGTTTAGAGAAATTGTTGATTCGCTAGGAGAGCCGAAAGTTGACTTGTTTGCTAGTAGAAACAATGCAAAATGTTCCCGTTTTGTGTCCTGGAAGAACGAACCTGGCGCTTGGAATATTGACGCCTTTACAATACCTTGGTCTGATTTAAACTTGTACGCCTTTCCACCGTTTTCACTAATATTAAAAATACTTCAAAAAATATTACATGAAAAGGCCGAGGGTATCGCTGTCATCCCCGAATGGCCGACCCAACCCTGGTACCCACTTTTACAAAAAATGATTGTTTCGGTACCCATCGTATTTAAACCTAATAGAAACCTTTTACAATCTCCTTTCAGGCAGGCCCACAACCTACACGCGTCGCTCACCCTAGTTGCCGTGAGATTGTCCGGCAAGCGTTTATAGATAGAAGTTTATCATCTAGCTCGGTGGAAATAATGTTATCATCACTTACCGACAGTACTTACAGACAATACGACTCTTGCATAAGATCTTGGATTGAATATTGCCATAGTAACGGGTTCAGCTATTCAATGCGTCCGTGCCTGTTGTTACCCATTTTCTTACCCAACTGTTTAACAATGGAGCTAAATATGGCACTATAAATTCAACTAAGTCGGCAATTGCACTTATTATGGGAAGTAAAATTATTGATGACAGAATGGCCAGATTTATGAAAGGTATTTTTAGGCTAAGGCCCCCATTGCCCAAATATGATTTAGTCTGGGACCCGAACATAGTTTTAAATTATTTAGGACAGTGCTGGCCTAATGATAATTTAGGTCTAGACATTCTGTCAAAAAAGACATTAACTCTGTTGGCTCTGGTCACGGCCCACCGTGTACAAACTTATTCGCTGATTAAGATTAACAATATTCGAGTAATTGAGAGTAACGAAATCATTATTAAAATTCCTGATCACATTAAGACTTCTGGGCCTAATAGGTATCAACCTTTGTTAAAGATTCCCTTTTTTAGACAGAAACCGGAAATATGTCCAGCTGAGTGTATTAAAACATATCTAGATAAGACAAAAGATCTACGTAATAATATTTCACAAAACAAATTGTTTGTAAGTTTCCGAAGACCCCACCGAAACGTCTCATCTCAGACCCTGAGTCATTGGATGAAGGATGTATTAACGGAGAGCGGGGTGGATACGACCATGTTCAGTGCCCACAGCACACGGCACGCGTCCACCTCCACTGCTCGGAGTTTAGGTGTCAATATTGACGTGATACGAAAGACTGCGGGATGGAGCGAATCCTCTGGGGTCTTCGCTAGATTTTATAATAAGGAAATTTGTGATCCAAACGTTTTTGCAAGAACGATACTGAATAATAATGTTAATGAGAATGAAGACAATTGAAAACTGATTATATAACTTACTTTTTGTTATATTTATGTTATAATTTGCTTGAAGTATAAGCAATAAATAATTATGATTATTTAATTGATACAAAACTTGATTTTATTTTTTGTAATAAGCTCTGAACATCTACAATATGTTAACTATAAATCGCGTCGAATAAAGCTGCGAAGCATAATTTATGATCAAACGAACTTACCTGTAAGTGAAGTTCGATCCATAATTATGCGAGCAGCTTTATTCGACGCGATTTATAGAAGTCCCACCCAGTTTTTTGGGAGTGGTTTTAAACATTAATCAATGAAAAGGTACATAATATATTAAAGTGTCCCCCCCCCCCTGCTATAATATCACAATATTATTTAACTAGTTTGGGAAAAAATAAAATGCCAGTTCATAGATAAAAGAAAGACTTACAATAAGCTATATAATCATATTATGTATGATATACCAATATAATAAAAAATCCAGTCTTATTAATAAAAAAGAAAATTGGTTGGAGAAAACACATAGGTTAGTCAAACAGTTCATAATTTTTACAAACTGTTTGATATTTTTTTAAATAAAATGAGGTGACAGCTCCCCACTCCCGGGGCGCGGTAAATGGTGTGGCAAGTTGAGAAAAATATTGCCAGTTTTTTGCTTTAGTAATCGATCGATTATCGTTTTTTCAATAATCGATGGTTTTTAACTTTATAAGACCGTGTGAGGGCTAGGCTTGTATTTACATCTACTATATGTTAACTATAAATCGCGTCGAATAAAGCTGCTCGCATAATTATGGATCGAACTTCACTTACAGGTAAGTTCGTTTGATCATAAATTTTATGTAGTCGGCTTACATAAGCAACCAACTTGTCTTTATTTCTAGTATTAAAATTGTGTATATCACTGTACTTCTGAAAATTAGTTATATTTCTTTTTACATACACAAGATTGTCATAGATATATTGAGACACAAATGTCAGAATATTGATTTCTTTAAACTTTTCCCTCAGTGACACTCTAGGCCCTAATCTATAAATTGCACGAACAGCCCGTTTCTGCAGAATAAATATACTATTAGCATTCGCAGCGTGACCCCACAATAAAATACCATAGGTCATTAGACTATGAAAGTAACTAAAGTAGACTAGTCTAGCGGTGTCGACGTCGGTAAGAGCTCAAATTTTTTTAACTGCGGACGCTGCTGAACTCAGTCTGTTCGACAATTTATTTATATGAGGATCCCATTGTAGTTTGGCGTCTAAAGTAATGCCCAAAAAGACAGTCGACTGCACAATGTGAGTGATGTATGTGAGTGACTTCACTATATTTATAGTTCCCACGACACATGGTAACCTATTGTCAGGCCAGAAGCAATGTATGTGCCTGTAGAAGTATGTTTATTAAGCACTGGAGTAGATGTTGTGGTAAAAAAGACGCCAATATCCAGTAGTAGGTTAACCTCTGTAGCCCCAAATCCCACTATGAGGCAACGCAATTTTGAGTTAAATTTTATGGTAATAAAGGTTTAATGTGGGATTATTGATGATTTAGCATCATCATCATCACATCATGATCATCAACATCAACGCATTTATAGACAAAGTTGCCTATAAATTATAACTGTGGAACGCACTTCTCTACGCTTTTAGGGATAGTCCCTCAATTTTAACTTTTAAGAAAAGTTTGAACGTTTTTTCCTGTTTGTTCCATAATTGGTACCATATCTATTTAGGTACATCTATGATATATTATAGTTTATATGTGCATGCCATCTATTGTTTTTTATATATTTTATTTATTAAGTTTATTTTATTTATATTATGAAAGTAATTTTCGTACGTATATATACAGTTTTATTGTTATTTTCTGTACCTTTATATTTTCTATGCTATAAAGAATATGAATATGAACTTATTTAGAATTTAAGTGAAATCCCTCTGCTAACCCTACACCCCTATAAACAAACATCCGCGAGTTGGCTGCCACCGCAGATATATATTCACGCCGATGTGACGAAGCGGGGTCAGGCAGATAACTTATACGCGTCAGCCCCACAACTAGGGCCAGACAGTAATGCTTCGATGGTCATTACTTCCTTCATAAGTATCGCTGACTGTTAACCTGAGAAAAACAATAAAGTTGTTCGTAAAAAAGACCAGGTAAGCGCGGTCCGGACTCGCACACGAAGGGTTCCGTACCTAGCATCGTCTGCTGCTGAAGACTGCTTCAATCTTTAAATTTGGGTCTAGTTAATTATTTGTTGCAGTAGCGGCAATAGAAATACACAATATATGTAGATTTTAACGCTCCTCCTACCATGATTCATTAGATACAGCCCGCTAACACACAGATGGACGGTTCGACAGTGGAATATGACCTTTATGAACAAAAAACCTATAACTTTGATCGAAAATTTAATTACTATGTTAAAAAATATTCCAAAACTTTCAAGTTGGTTTGTAGAACTGCAAAAACTTTACACATTAATAGAAAAATTCAAAATTCAAATAATAGAATGAAAACAGTTTGGCAAATAATAAACCACGAAACTGGCAATGTTATACCGAAAGACAATTATTTCTGCCTAAATATAGGTATGAATTTGTATGATATTTATATTTATAAAAATATTAATTTTGTATGATATGATATGATATTTATATTTATTATATATGTGTCAAATAATAAGGATCTTACTACAAAAAGCAAACTCCTGTTCAACACTTGTTTAAAGACAAAAATGAATGTGATTTGGCTTTTGTTTTTAGGTTAAACTGTGTTTAATATTTTCTGTAGTAACATGGTAAATGTGTTTAAATTAGTAAATATGGTGCATTTTGTTGACCGTAACTGTGAAAAAATCATCAATACATTATTATTTATATAAATTCCTAACCTGTTCTGTTAATTTGCCAATAAAATTCATTCAGAGTTTCTATTTTGGCATTGAATATGATGTTAAAATTCCATCCATTTGTGATAACTAATTCAATGTTATGAATTTCTTGTGTAAAAAAATCACTCAAGATGTATAATATAATCAGCTTATTAAATTGTTATCATTCAAATATCATGAATAAATTCTCTCCCTTAAAGTGGAGAGGCAGTGGCAATGGCACAGTAGCATCAGCATCATTAATTTGGATACATCTATGCTGTTATGCAGATTGCCGACCACTACTGAAGTCCCGCGACAGACAGATACCATAAAATACATCCCTGTAAGACTTACATGGTATCCTATTAGTCAGTTATGCAATAAGCATACTGTACAGAGCATCACGCTCCTTCCCTGATTGGGTGAAAGATTTTGTTGTTATGTATGGCTGCTAAATGTATTGATATCTTCGATTTTGAATTGGAATAGTTGTATACTCGTAGTATAAAAGTGCCAAAGGAATGGATAATGGTTTGACGCCTCTGAACTGTAGATAGCTTTCATACCGAGGTATAAACATAAAAATAACTTTATTTAGGAAAAAGATATACAATTACAAAGTTCACTACGCCCTAAAAAAGGGCAAGCCCTGTGGCATAGGATGAGTAGTTACTTCCTAATAGGTGGCACAATTTAACAATATTATCTTTTGCGTAGATATTTGATAAATTACAATATACATTTTTAAGAAATTGTTATTGAGATTAATTGGAATTGAGAATTTAACGTAAAATTATTATTAGAATTTAAATTTAAATTTTAACTTAATGATGTGAGTTTGTGAGTGTTGGTGTAATAGAGAAGATGAAAAGTGTAATGTATGAATGATTTGTTGTAGTGAGTAGTGAATGAATGTGTTGGTTGATAAGATATTTATTATTTTTTCACAAATTATTATAGAACTATATTTTATTTTATTATTATTACATAATAATATGTAATAATATTAAAATAAAATATAGTTCTACATAATATATATTATTGTTATTTATTAATTTATTATTATTAACAACGAAGTTTTTTTTTATTATTTTTTTATTGCTTATTAATTTCTTATTTGAATAGATATTAGGACAAAACTGTTAAGATGTTTTCAGTTTCCTCATACGTTAGAGATCTCAGCCATTTGTATAAAGTTTTCTTATTTTCAAATACTGTCTTTGTATAAATTTCAATGTGTTAGCTAATTTTATTATAGAGATAAGGTCCAAGGAACTTGAAAAATCTCTGCATAAAGCATGTCCGCACCTTTACAGTTTGGCACACTTTGTCTTTTCTTCTTCGTGTTGTTATTGTTGTACTACTAGGCAAGAGTTTAGTGTGCTGTTTCAGTATAATACTTTGAATAAATATTTGCCTAACAGTAAGGACATCGCAAAAATTTAAAAGGTCAGTTGTGGGAAACATGAAAGGTTTAAATGTGCAGACCTTCACAACTGCGCGCTGAGCCCTCTCTACACGTAAAGTGTGGTCTTATGCGCACCACCCCAGCTAATGATGCAGTTACGCAGCAGCAATTCAGCCAGAGCCACATAAATGCGCTTCATAAGTGATGTCTCGGCTACATGCCTGAGGCTCTTAAATACATAAATTAATTTTCTGATTTTAGAGCCAAGAGCTTGAATGTGGTGGTGAAATTTCAAATTATAGTCCAAGAGTATACCCAAATATTTAATTGTCTCAGTCCTTTCCAAAGTTCTACACCTGCACGAGTTTTGCCTTGATGTAAGGCATGTGTGAGCAAATAATTTGTACACGCTATTTGGTTGTGTAGAGCTAAGGATAGAGAAGGTCAGGTACTTGGTTTTCTCAGAGTTTAAGGTCAGAACATTTTGATGTAACCAGCGGGAGACAATATCAAAGCCTCGTTGAGCGCTGTGAAATAACTCATCCCATCCACTCCCTGAGAATAATAAAACCGTA